>OY728158.1:37595000-42595000 GCA_963277665.1 Viscum album | reverse complement strand
ATAATCACATGATAGTTAATATATATAAATTTATTTGCGAACATATCGAATAATCACATAGAGTATCGACAATAGAATTCATAATGATGGAAGCATAATTCTTGACATCTAAAACATACCAAAGAGTTATTGTTCGTTAAAATATAAATAAATGGGTATGTACAAAGACAAAACCTAATATAGATTGACTTATTATACATACTGATACATAGATGGGATATTACATGCCATTCCAATTACATAAATTGTCTATTTCATTCCCCAAATGAATGGGGAAAACACTATCAATATAAAGTTCACATTAACCAACCAATAAATGAAATGTTAATACATACCTCAGTAAAAAAATAATAAGCCATCCAGGGTAAAATAGTGATTGATAATAAAATTCTATATTTGTGATCATTGAAAACATATTTGAGAAAAATATCCTTTAGATTTTAAATTAACCTTCTAAAACATTAAAAATAACCATTAACACATTTTATATTTGTGATCATTAAAAATTGCATTCTTATCATAAACATTAATCCAATTATTCCTTATACATTTCATTAAAAGAAAATTGGGATTTGATTTTAATAAAATATAATGATTCCATTCAAATTTCTCGTAAAAAGTAATATTCTATAAAAATGCTTTTCTTAAATCATTTTGAAAAGGATTATAACATTTTTATAAATAAAAAATTCTTATGAATAAGATTTCAGACCTGAGAGTGACATAAAATCATATTTTATTTAAAACATTCTCTTAGTCATTTTAGCTTTTAAATAATGGTAAAATTATATTATTACTATAAAAATGTTCATTAATAACCAAATGATATTAAAATATATTCATTTTATAATAGATGATATAAAATAATTTCACCCTGGAATACCATAATTAATATAGTCCCAACTAATGATGAGATTTTAAAATAATCTCTAACAACATTGGTTACATTTTTACAAAAAGAACCATGAATGAAATAACATTAACTAAAACATTAAATACCTTGAATATATACAGATTCATGATGTTTAATATAAAATTTCATTATATATACCTTACAGTGGAAATTATATTTGAATATGACATATGTTTCATGGAAGTAAAAGTGACAAAAAACCACATACCTTAAGTATGACTGAATACATAATTTTCTTATTTTACCTAATAATTAAATTATGTTAAATATTTACATTATTATGAATCTTTTTCAATTTTATTATTCATTTTATTTCACTTAATACTATGTTTTATAAAATTAAAAAATCTATTTAGTTTATATTTGGTATATCACTAATATTTTAAACATGTTTCAAAAATGACTTCGATAAATTGGAAATTGGTGAATGATTTCATTATTTCATCATTTGATTAATAAAAATAAATAAATAATTAATATATTTACAAATAAATTGTAATTTTGATACCAATAATTAAATATGGTTTTCATACATTAATTATGTTATGATCATTGAGGTGGTATGTCACTCATACCCAAGAGTAACATTTCAATTTTACAATGATCATTTTAGAAATTATGTTAGTAATATTTTTTTCAATCCTAAATGATAACAATATCATAAATTATATATTTTTAATTTTAATATAGTGTTATATGACATCCATGTATTTTAGTGATGAATAGAGAGTAACACCTATTCATGAAGGTGGTTGTCCACACGTTCAAAGAAAACATTATAATAATTTTCTGAGGGAAAACATATAAAAATAAACTATAGATAATCATTTCAAAATGATAACAATGTTATGATATCTTAATTATTTCTTTTAAATAACATTTATTCATTAAATTTAACATTTTTAAATTCCATTTTAAGAGTATTTCAAAAACAAATCACATCAATTTGTAATGAGATAATCTTCCAAACATGTGATCAACATTATTATACAACTTACAAAATGGAAGGTTGAATGGTATATATAATATAATTACTCTAAAGATACACAAAACCAACATTATCATTTATAATTTAAGCAAATAATAGATGTGCATAGTACATTCTATTAACCTAATAAATTATATATTTATGTTAAATATGAATCTAATTATATAACCATAAATGATTTATAATTGAATGATGTAGAAGAACAAATATTTCAAAAATTAATAGTTTGAAATATTACGTTTTCAAATACGAACACATTAGGATTATTCCTATAGTATTCCTAAAATGAATTAATGTCCAAAATGATTATTATAGAATGAGGGGATGGATTTTGGGATGTTATTTATTCAGGTTATTCATGTAAAAGAGGATTTAATATTTTAAGAAGAGAGTAATTTGATGACCTTTAAAATTTTAGTTGAGTGGAACACTTTTTATTTTGTAAAATCAAAATGATTACACATGATTTTTTTAAATACGGTCCCAAATAAAGTATTTTTTATAAATAGACTTTATAAGTTCGAAATATGTAAATAATATTTCTTATGGATATGTTTTGGGTCATTTTAACATTCATCACCTTAGATTAAAAACTTTTAAATAAGTTATTTATCGTAATCGTGGTAATTGATTTTTATAATTTTATATTTTCATTTAATTAATAAATGAATTAGAAAATATAATATAATATAAATTATAATGGTTCTAAATATGGAATCAATGTTTTTAATTTGAATTCATATAAGTGGAAAATTCAATTCATAATTATACCCACACACATGATGTGAATGCTAGTTTTTATTGGGAAAATGTTCAAAATATTACAATTTTTTTATATTAAAATTCATTTTGAAGATGATTATAATTACAATAAATTTATATATATATATAAATATATATTAATTTTTTTAATTTAAATCAAAATAAAAATATAGCATACTATTCTAAATAATTTAATTAAAAACCCATTATTCATGTAAAATTGTTTATTTTTCGTGATTCATCAAAAAAATTAGAAAAAAAATAACCCTAGGAAAATATTGATACGATAAATTAAAAAAATAAAACAAATTAGATACATATTTGTGAAAATATTAATAATTATATAAAATTTATGTGTATAAATTACTGTAGAACCACATTATATGAAAATATTGATTTTGAAATTTTTTTTTTAAACCCTAATCTTTATTAAAAATTAATATTTAATTTAATTACAAATAATTATACTTAATACAACCCATATTATCAAGAAGTCCAGTTTATTTTTGAATTAGGTTCATTGCATTACAATAATAATCATGAATCAAAAAATATTTATTTTAAATTGATTTATCATTCTTGAGTATAAAACAGCATTGGATAACATGCATGAATACATATGAAGGGATTGAGAGATAAAGGATTGTAAGGGAATTAAAATGGAATAAGGTAAAAAATGTAATACAATAGAAATATCAAGGTTCAAGAAATACTTAGAATTATATACATCAAATATAAGAAATGATATATTATGAAAACATAAGGGAAACATGAGAATGTTGAAACAACAAAAAAACTGTGAGTCATAGGACAAAGCTAACTTCGATGACATCATAATGGAAAAATCACTATAAAGTAATTAGGTTAACACCCTTTCCCAACATGATGTATCATGATACTAAACATTACACAATTTAGTGGAGTGAAATATAATTTTGGGTGCACCCATCACATTAATTTCATTCTCATGCATTAGTGTTAAACATTGATCATAAAACAAGGATTAATTCATCATTATAATTTATTCCAAAATCATGGATTTTGGAATAGATTAATTTATATCCCAAATAAAAAGGTACATATGAATAAAAGTTAACATCCTTTATAGGAATTGGGTGATTCACTAAATACATAAATGGTTTAGCCTTGAAAAGCATGGTGAAAATTCAGCCTCATAATGATGCCACATAAAAATTTATAAAATGGTTTAATGTGAGATTAATGGGTCTAAGAAATAGAAATAAATTTTAAAGTATTAGAGACTTGTAGGGACATGTCCAAAAATATATAATTAGAAAAAATAATGTGTATAATAATAAATATTCATGAATATAATGTTATTATAAAGGATTCATACAAAATATCATGATGGAAACAAGTGTACATAGAAGGGATTAATGTGAAATAAACAAGTGTATCTTCATTTATAAATAATATGGCTAGTATGGGGAGGTTCTAAAATAGACCCTAAAATTAATAACAGGAAATGAAATGGAAATCAACATAAAGAAACATGGATAAATATTAGAATGGAAAAAACCCTTATAAGAATGTGTGGCTCCTAAAGCGTGAAAAACAGATTCATGAGAGATTGGGGAACATTGGGATGATTCCAGATAGTGTATGTCCTAAGAAAAAAATTATATAAGTATTTTTGTTGAAGACAAGGGGGATATTTGTTAGGTTTATATATAAAATGAGAAAAATTTTGATAATATTTTGGTTTTGTACTCTACAATGTAAAATATATCAATCCACTATTCATACCAACTATTTTACTACATGTAGAGGTTTTAATTAATTTATTAATAAAATTTATGAAAATATTAAAATATTACGCTTTCATATGTAGATGTGAGATACTCTTTAAAATAAATGAATTTAAATTCATAAAATATAATATATATTTTAGAGTATTCATAAAGGTAATACTAAATTAATCAAATAAAGATAAAATAAGATTATTTTAATTTTAAAACAAATATTTGGATGATGATAACCATTATAGTATTATTAATCAACTTATGGGTCATTACGATGCCATAAAACACACTACATATTTATACAATATTTAATTTTTACCTGATGTTTGTGTGTCATTAAAATTTTTAAAACATTTACTATTGAATAATATCTTCCTTTTAATTTGAAAAGTTAAAATTAATTTTATCTAAATAATTTTCCAATATGTGATTTTCCTCTTAAAATATTTTATTCTATATTTCATGAAAACTGTCAGGTTTATGACAATAATAGTATTTTAACACTTATAAATAGATCATTTCACTTAATAAAATTTTTTTTACCATTTATTTAATTAATAAAAAATATTTAATTATAAAATTTTAGTTACATTCTATTTATTAAAAAATAACATTAAATCATCAAAATAATTCCATTACTTGAATGTGAATATTAACCACAAATAATATTTATGTTTAATTGAATCAAAATATAACTCATTTTTAAATTAAAAATTAAAAAAATATCATTTCATACAATATAAATATTCATATTATTAATGTATGGATATATATATCTTTATTACTCTGGAAAATACCCTATGGTTAAGGTGTTTGTTAGTGAGACATTCATTGGATCATTCGACAAATATGGTTTGGGTCATGATCATGATGATCTTGAACTTCTCCCATAAATGATTTCACTAATTCTTACATTGTTTGAAACCAAATTTTTCGTTGGTCAATGGAAAATACATGGTATGTTATCCCCCTCAAAATATCTTATAAATTGGCTTAATATGTTACAATCCTATTTTAGGAGGCCATCACTTCCTTTTTATGGGTCAATTTCATCTTTAAATTCCCATATTTATACTATTCATGTCATCACAATTTAAGTTATATATTATCAATAGTGAAGATTAATAGCCGTCTATTTAATCCAAATATATAACCAATTAAATTCATATGATTTCTATAAAAAAAATTCATAACAATAAATTTAATTATATCATAATAGGAAACAACATTTATAATATTTCTTGTCGTTAAAATCTCTCCCCCTTGATAAATTCATATCTTCAAATTTTCAATTCACCACATTAAGGAATATTAGGGTAATTCATTCTCATCACTTCCTCTAATTACAACATTTCTTATTCCAACATGTCATTTCTCCATGACACTTTGATAAGGTGTATTGTCTTATTTCATAGATCTTTGTATCTATGATCTAAGATCATACTGAGATGATCCTTATTTGAATGATCATCCTCCAATAGAGCCACCATTTGATTTAGTACATTTTAGGGACAGTTATGTACATCCTCAATATTGATACGTGGGATACATCATGAACATGGGATTGGTTAGGTGGGAGTCCAAGCTGATTTGATAGTTCTATAATGTGATCAAGGATCTCAAAGGGATGATATATCATGGACTAATCATTCTTGTCTTCCCAAATCACATGACATTCATCCATATAGATATGAGAAGTAATACAATGTCTCATGCCTAAAACTCTAGGTCTAATCGATGATTGTCCTGATAACTCTTTTCTGAACTATGAGAAGCCTTAATGTGTTGTTGAGAGGTCTTAACCAATTCTACCATTTCCTCAACCATTTTAGGACTTATTATTTTTTCCCCAATCTTCATCCTAGTATGTTGGTGTTCTACACAACTTCCCATAAAGTGACTCAAAATGATTTCTTTCGATGCATCAGTGGAAATAGTTGTTGTTAGATAGATATACCTGATGAATATATTGATCCCATCACCCTTTAAAGTAAATAGATAAAGCTATCAACATGTCTGTCAAGTGTATGGATTTTCCACTATAATTGGACTTCATTTTGATGGTGATATATCATACTAATGTTCAAAATAGTATTTAGAGATTGATGGTTGTTTTTCTATAAATTATATGTGAATCTTGTTTATTGATCAGATACAATAAAAAAATGTTCTCTATGGAGCCATACCAATTCCCAAAAATATATCCATCCATGTAGATACGGTGAGAATTACTATCATATTTCAATGATGTGTATAGTCATTTTAAAATGATCCACAACAACATATATTGCATTATTCTCTCGTAATATATTTGGAAGTTTAGTGACAAATTCCATGGCGATATTTTCCCATTTCCCTATAGGTATGGGTAATTGTTGCATCATCCCCTAGGATTATTGCCATTATATGTTCAATTTGGTCTAATCAAATAATCTTGAATTATATTTTGTGATCTCCTTCATCATATTGTGCCACAAAAATGATCTAGATACACCATTGTGATTCATGGGTGGATGTAAAGGTTGAGTGATATGCCTCACACATCTACATCTTCTTTAACTTGATATTTTATGGTATAAATAGTCTTGTCTCAAATATAACAATAGCGTAATCAATAATATTGAAATCAGAGTGTATAACATTCCTTATAGATTCGACATTCTTATTAATTCCCATGGCAACTATTTGATCATCCCTAATCTTCTCTAGAGTATAGAGTTGAGAAATAATTTTTAAAAGATTGATTATGATCATCCATTTATGATTCCCATATCTAACTTTTCCAAATATTAAAATATAAGATCCCTCTCAGTTACAATCATTGATAGAATCTCCATATTCATTCATCTTATTTCATCTAATACTTTATTTTCATTCCCATGATGGTGGTGGATTGGGTGGTCATTGTATCTGGCTAGCTCTAGCTATCTTCATTGGTGCATACTCATCACTTTCTACGAGAATATACACATGAGACTTTTAAGATCCATATATTTTTCACACTTCTCCCTAAAGAGATAATGCTACAATATTTTTAGAATGTAAATCAATTCAACCAACTCCAGATCATGTGATGATTATTTATGTTATAAACATTTAACATCCTTGAAGGTTAGGAAATTAGTATGCCATTTTTCCTCAACACACGTCACATAACCTTCCCTGAAGCATCAATATATTCTATGATAAGACCTACACATATAGTTACTGTGAGAAAAAGATTTTTGATAATCCTCCTTCTCAAATGTGGAAATCGTTCTTCACGATCATAATTCTATGAAATCATGGGTCTCTTATAATTTAGTTTGGTAATAGGATTATCTAATTGTGACAAATTACTCACAAATTTGTGATAATAACCACCTACCCCAAGGAAACTACATATACATTTCATAGATGTTGGCTTCATCCATCCTTTAATTGATTCAATTTTTGAAGGTTACATAGATATAATATTTATTTTGATGATATCCCCAAAAAAATACTTCCTTCAACCAGAATTTACTTTTTTTTTACTTGGAAAAAAATTACTTTCATAAGGCCTTTAGAAATGTACTAAAATTTTTATCTTTCTCCTATTAAATTTTGTTTTATATTAGAATATTATCAATAAAAAGTACCAATTATTTTTAGTGGGAATATTTAAATACTCTATTTAATATCTCCATTGATATTACTAGATCATTAGTATGATAAAAATACATCACTATGAATTCCTAGGGCTTATAACAGGTACAAAAAGCACACATGAGGATATCCTCCTTCCTCAACCAACCATTATAATATTCTGACAATAGAACCCCTTGGAAAAGTATTATACTCCACATAGCAGATCAAAAAAGTAATCAATATGAGGAATATGATACATAATTTTATCATGATCTAGTTGAGCTCAATCTAATATATGCAAAGGCACATTGACACATCGTTCTTCTTGATAAAGAGGACTTGTGAACCCCATGGTGAAGAAAATCTGTGTATGGAACCTTTATCAATATTTCCATTTCATTCATTCTTCAACTCATAAATTTCAAAAACAAACATTCTATATAGATCATTGGATGATGGTAATGCCCTATGTATAATCTCGATTAAAAAATAAACCTATCTACTATGAGGAAGACCAAAAAATTTCGTCCAAACACATCATCATATTCCATCACAATTGGATTGTATTTTTGGATGATTATTTCCTTACACTAAATCATTTGATCTAGATATTCATTCTCGTATAAATATAATTTACATGCATGAGATGATGGTTTTAAATAAGATCCTTTCTTTTCCATTAATTTTTATAGAATCTTAGGACAATTCGTAATTCATTGGGTGATTTATAGGAAATGGAAATTTATGTCGGATATATATTGGGAAACAAAACGATAATTAAATTACATAAAATACCCCAAAATGGAGTATGACATGGTTGGTTGAGGGATTCATGAAAAAATTTATTTAGGAGTATTTATAAACTTGGGATGAAATAATATCCTTATTTTTTATTCTAATTTATATCTATACAGTCATGAATTCTGGTGGTATTTGAATAGTTCTATTACTCATTATTTATATGAAGTAATCATTGAACCAAAATAAAAAATTATGTTCTCTTTACTTGAATGAATAACTAGATTACATTTCACCACTTATTTTTTAGGATTCACTTCTGTGGTATTGATGGAATGATCTCTCCCAAACATCCATGGAAGTTTTAGGATGAAACCAAAAACCCTTGGATTATTGCATTACATATAAAAACTCCCTAGTCTATTGTAGTTGAACATATGAATAATACGCTGAGGTTTTACCGATGAATTCCTCTCTTCTGTCATTATATATCGTATCTCAGAACGAAAATCACTATATAGGTGTCTTTCCATCCCACACCAAATGAATTTCCTCATCCCCTATAAGAAATTTCTTGTTTGAATATTTCAACTACATTTTAGAGAATAATGTTTAAGTTTCATGGCACCATTATATCTTTATATTGAATCAGGAGAATCGATCTCCACATTTTTTGCTTTTCCCAATGATACCCTTGAGATTTTTAAATCTCTCTTTAAAACATGAGGGAACTTCAGATTATATCCACATATCAATCAATGTCAAAGATACACACATAATTATATAGGCTCGGTTTTTTCCCACTAAATAAGTGTTCAACCATTCGTTCATAGGTAATGAAAAATCCAGAGTCTTATCATGAATGTATTGTAAAGATAACATTATATTACCCAATTGATTAATTGTTTTTTCATGATGGCCAAGAAATGAATTTCCATTTTAATATAGAGAGTGTGATGAAAATATTTATTGAAAAACATTTTCCAAAAATACTTCAACACCTTTATGTCAATCCCTTATTTAGTCATAATATATTAGATCTATTTCCACCATTATTTAGCATAACCCAACATACTATAAATATCGAAAAGAATATTCTCTTATTATGAGAATTAAAGGACTATTAAAACCTTATCAAGGGAGTTGATCCATTATCTGTTGATTAATGGATATGATGATCCATTGAATATAGTATAACTTATTCACATGAAGTTCTCGATTGTTTTTCATTATCTTTCGGGTGGACATTGATACTCCCCATGATCTAGGATACTATTTAAACCCAATGTCTGGTGAGATATTTTCATTATGATGTGTGTGATTATGGCTCCCATCGGGATGGGATTCTCATTGGGGTATTCAACACATGACTATTTATATTGACTGTTTACCTAATACCACATATTATTGGCTATTGGATATATTTAGAGATAAATTAACTATGATTATATTAACATTTTAAATACATAAGTGTGAATTTAATGTCAATAAATATATATCTTTTAACTTTTATATATTTACATAAACATGTAGAATTTTGAGACTTCAACATTTTTTATCAGAAATCTATTTCGTAACAAAATATATTATTTGAATTTTTCATATTTTACTCCCTTAATAATTCTTTATAATTAACTTATAAATTATCAGAGAATATCCACTCAGAGTGTCAAACTAGGTGTGGAGTAAGGCCCACTATCGTTTACTGGGTTACCCCGAGTTAGGAACAAAACACCTTGTCATTGATGTTATTCATAGGTACATCTATGAAAAAACATGTTTGAATGTAATATCTAGACATAGATGTATTTCCATTATAAAATAGTTACTCTATACTCACCAAAATTATAGGTATTTACTCTTATAATTAGTCATATCTGTAAGTATTTTGTTTGAGTTTTCTGATCCGAATCCAATGGAAAAACATTTCATCTGATATGATTTATAAAAAACCCTCCCTTTATTAAACCTAATAATATTATTTAATTAAATATAATTAACCCTAATACCAATAAATTGATCGATAATTCTAGGATATATAGAAATTATGTTCATTTCATTAAAACATTAAAAATAAATTACAATATATTTATTGAAAACTACATTAACATGATTGAGCATAAAACTACATTGGATAATATAAGAAAATTCATATAAAATTGGGGGGCCATAAATTCTAGTAATAGAATAAAAATATAATAAGGTAAAAAACATATTAAAAATATGAATATCAATGTTCATAAAAAATAGTTGAAATAATAAACATGAATGATATGACATGATATAGCCTGATAACATAATGGAAACAAGGGAATGTGGAAGAAACATAAAACACTACATAATAAGCCATGTATAATTGACATGAAATTATAATAGACAATGTACCATAAAGGAATCATGTTAACTCATTTTCCCATGATAAAATTTTATGATACTAAACATTGCCCATGTATTTGTGCACTATATAATTCACGGCACCCTCATTACTCTCATTTCATTTTTATACTTATATGTGCCTCATAGATCTTAAAACAAAGATTCATTAATAATTATAATTTTTTCAATGATCACAGATAAATAAATAAATACATTCAATTCCACAATAAAATGTTGAATATGAATTAATGTGAACAACCATGATTATTAATGCGTATGAAATTCAATACATAAATGGTTTGTCATAGAAAATTGTTGTGAAAATTCTGCTGTGTAACAGTGCCACATGAAAATAAATAAAATTAATTAATGAGTTTAAAATAGGTCTCCAATAAATTTAACATAAATTGGACAGTATTAGAGACATTTTTAGACATGTACACACAAATATAATTATAAAAAAAGTTATATGATAATTAATAATCTCGAATAAAAAGGGAAAAGAAAAGATTCTTATGAAATTTCTACATTGTAATAAGTGTACATAGGAGGGATTAATGAGGTATATATTGGTATATCATTATGTATAATTAATAATTATATTATAAGGGATGTTGGAAAAGATATCCCACAATTAATAATTGAAAATAAATTCCCAAAACAATAGAAATATACTTGGATAATGATTTGAATGGGAAAACAATTACTTGAATATGTGGCTTCAAAATCATTAATAGTTGATTATTGAGAGCTTTTGGAGAAATTGGGAGGATTATATAGAGGTAGAGGATGATTAGGGTTATTATTAAATGGTTTTTAGGGAAGAATAATGGGATCTTGGTGTATATATAAAGGGAATGAGAACGATTTTATTAATATGTAGGTTTTGGACTCTATTAAAAACAATAATTCGAACCACAAAACATCTGATGGTTTTTGTCTATGGTTTAATCCAAAGAGGAAATTTTTTCTTTATTTTATTATGTAAATAGATGAAAATATTAAAATATTACTCTTTCATAGGTGAAAGCAAGTAACCCTTTCAAATAAATTAATTTAAAATAATGAAATATAGTATATATATTTGAGGATTTAGAAATGCATTATAAATTTAATATAATAAATACCAAATAAAATTATTTTAATGTGGAAGCATATATTGGGAGGATTATACCCATTATAGTATTCATTAAATTTTTTTTTTGTCATTCTAATTTCATAAAAAAGAGTATATTTATATGGTACTTAATTTTCAACTAAAATTCACCTGTCTAAAAAACGTGTATGAAATTATTGGTAGATAATTTCTATATTCTTATTACAAAAAAATATTTATTTTAACTAAATATTTTTAAAATATTTTTATTTTCATTTTTATAAAATGATTCGATGTTTATTGACAAGTACATGGCTTTTTAACATAAACGATTTTTTTAGCCACTATAAAAATTACATTTCAATTTTTTTTAAATTATTTGACAATCTACTTAATTAATTAACCATATTTTATAATAATTTTTTATTAAAATTATATTTATTTAAAAAATACATTAATTCATAATGAGAAATCCATTAATTGAATTTTAATATCACCAAAAATTTCTATTTGTGTTTTATCGATTCAAAATAAAAATAATTGTCAATGTAAGAATAAAAATAAATACAAATTCATTATTGGATAAAATATAAATATTCATATTACTAAAATTTTGATACATATAATATATTTTCATTGGAATATACTGAATTAGTAAGGTGTGTGATGTGAAACTTTTATGGGGACATTCGACAAATATGGTTTGGGTCATGATGTTGATGATCATGAACGTCTCTAATTAGCTGTTTTGTTCATTCTTATGATGTTGGAAATTATTTTTTTCATGGTCAATGGGAAATCCCATTGATTATATGTCCCTATAAATCTCCATAAAATGGGCTTCCTAGGGTAAAATACTATGGGATAATACCATCGATTTCTATGACGGTGACAATCAGATTCATTAAAAACCTATATTTATACAAATCATGTGATCACATTTTAACGGTTATATTATAAACACTATAGATTTTTATATGTCTATAGAACCCAAATAAACTAAAATGTAATTAAATATGGTTTCAATAACCACAGTACATAGTTATATATTTAATTAAATCCCAAAGTGAAATATCTTTTATAATAGTTAGGGTTTTTACAATTTATGTTTCTATTAAATTTCTCAAATTTTTTTCCTAATAAATAGATATCAATTTTATTAATTGTATATATTAAAAAAATTAATTTTAATAAGATATTTATTACATTTCATTCCTAATAATTTAATTTGTAGGTTAAAATGTTCATGTTTAAATTATATTTTTAAAATTGAAAATGGTTTTTAGTTTAAACTTGGTGAGGATTTCATTATATGTTATCAAAGATAATTAATTTATTTAAAAATAAATATATTTTAATGTATAAGGGTGTTACATTATATCTTATTATTGGTGTATCATGTAATATATTCTATCTAACCTAATTTCCCCCTATTAAATTCATTGTGTGTCTCATTGATATAAGGGGATATAGGAGAAAATTAGATCTCTTAGTCACGATCTTTTTCTAGAGAATGATCCTTGACCATTCCATTGTTCACAACAAGGGTGGTAAAAGAATTTGAAATAGGTTGATATTTATTGATGATGTTTTAGTGTAGGAACCATGAAATAAATCTCTTTCCAAACTCTATAATTCATATTTGACCCCATGTAAAATATTAGTATTATAAATATCATTATTAGTCATCTAAAATGTGAAAATAATTAAGAATACATCATTATTATTTAAATTATTTCAAAATATACCAACATAATAAGAATTCTTATAAGTCTCTATATTTAATGAAATTATTTTAATTATTACTTATTTAATAAATATCATTGAAATATTCATCAATTTATGTAATAAAAATTATATTCACTAATGTCTACAAAAAATAGTTATTGTTCTTATAGGAAGAACATTATTTTTTCTAAAGACACTGGATTAAATTTTTAGATCAACCAAACATGTATAAATATTTTCTATTATAAAGATTTATTTTCAGAAGTTTAATTTAAATAATATAGTAATTAAAATAGTGTGTGAACCTATAGAACTCTTTTACATAATACTTAAAAATAAACTCATTATTTCAATGAATAATAACTATAAATAAGAAAAGGATACCCTTCAGAATGTAGAAAATGTTAGAATAGTATTAAACCTCCTATGAGAATGTACCATTTAATATAATTCTACTATCAATATTTCTCAAATGATTATGGTAACATAATTTTCATATCAACCAATGTTCAGGATTCCTATTTCTTTTAAATTCCAGAATTTTATATTCCCAGTAAACACAAAGGTCGTGTATTTGTCAATGTAGTTCCATTCCAATAATTTTTCCTGAAATATAAACCCATGTCAATGTATAAAATTGATAAATAATTTCTCTTATTATAAATTAAATAAATATCACTCATGATGATCCCAATTAATCCTATGTCACCATAAACATATATTGGAAATGTTTTCATAAAAACATCAATTTTCCATAAACATTATATTATTTATTAATATTATTAATTTCTTAATTTAAATGAATACATCTATTTATAAGAATGATAAATCACAAATGAATATTTTAATTTCCATTTAGTGGTATTTTTCTCACTATCTATTTAACATGATGTTACTGAGATCATATACCAACTGTTGGTGCCTCAATGTCTAATTAGTCACCACTACAAATAGTCTATATATATGGTTGTTAGAAAAAATTATATAATCAATCCTCAAAAATATATTCTGCAATATTTTCATTCCCCCTCATTATATTCATAATAGGGAGTAATTTATTTTTCAAATTATTGGTAATGAAATTATTATATCATTATTGTAATACCTCAAGCTTCCACACTACGTTTCCCTTGTGATAATGCAGTAGCATGTGTTTTACGTAACATGGAGTTTTAACCCACCACGACTAATCGAATTAGCCATATTGAATAGTAATACCAACTTTTTGAAATTATATAAATTTTATTTTTCATAATGGATTTCATTTATGATTTTGTAATTTTGAAATTATCTTTTCATGAATTTTTTGTATTTTTCTGAAAATATTTAATTTTTGATGAATAGTGAACAACATTGCGTTATTGTTTAAAACAAGTTTTTCATTTAAGTAATTAGTTATTTTATTATAAATAATTTGAGATCAAATTAGTTACATAATATCTATATATGTACAATTTAATTAATTGGAGTTAATTTATAATAAGATTAGATATATAAAATTTTACTGAACTTTTTACTGCCTTTTACCAACCTTCTATGAAAATTTGAAAACTAGAATTAAACTTAATTTTATCGCTTCAATTAGATGAATTTAAAAAAATTAGGAGAGATGGTTGACATCAATATGAAAAATTTGGTTCAATAATATGAAAAAAACTTTTAGTGAACATTAACTTTTGACATTTATTTACAATAATTAAAACTAAATTGGGTAATTAAGGTTCAAAATGATTATATAATTAACCTGACATATGACCTAATTATTTTGGATAAATTTAATTAGACCAAAAATAAATATAGAAATAGAATATGATCCTTTTTGGTTTACATGGAATAGATTATGGAATTTATTGTTATTTTATTTAAATTATAGTTAAAAGAATTAATGTCAATGTTTAATAACTAAACCATTATTAATATTAGATTATAGAAAATATAAATTCAACAATAATTATTCATTAGAAATCTAAAAATAATACGGACATAACGGTATTATATTTAATATTTTTGAAGATAAAAATTTTAATTTTTTTATGACACAATGATGATGCAGTAATTACCATTATAATTAAATATAAAAATAATTGATATTATAAATATACAAATAAATGGAAATTGAGACTTATGATGAATTCCACCAATTTTATAGTATAATATGACATGTTAGGGTTTATTAAATAAATTTTATTCAATGTGATACAATTTTTATGGCTTTTAAAAAAATAAAATACTAATGAGTGTTAAAATTTTCATAATTGAGTTTTTAAAACAAATACTATACTATTAATTGATATAATAATCTGAAAAATAAAATTTTCATTCAAAGGACTTTATTTAAGGTTATATATATTAATATATTACCACTTTGGGTTCTCTTGGAATGTTATTCTATGTTTACTAACCATATAAAATGAAAATCCAAAGACACATGGTAACTGTCAAACTATTTATCTAAGTGTTATATAAAAAAGATAAGTTTAATATGTTGACCTAAACCTGTATAAAACCTATTGGTTGAGAGGTTTCCGAACTATACCCACAATTGTCTTGAAATAAATCATTTTGGAGCCATTTGAATGTGAATATTATTTTGTTATAAAATAATATTTCAATCATTTCCGAAATTGACCCTCACCTCTCTTATAAATGGGTACTTCCCCTTCTCTTAATTTCACATCTCCGGAGCAATTTAGATCATCCACCGCCTTCCCAAATAACCTATCCAAATATCCTCTATTCCTCTTAGTTTCCTTACATAGAACATAAATCCAACCAATGGAACCCTTTTTATCAACTCAATAGGAAACACTCTAAGAAGAGGTAATAATCTCACCACCCTCTTTCATATTATTTTCTTCATCCACTTCCTCTATCGCTGTTGTTTTCATACCTAAATAATAACTCCAGTATCTTCTACATAGAGTGATTTTATTATAAATATGGTACAACAATATTTGTTATTTTATCCATCCAATAAATGACAGACACCTTACGTGTGTACGTACGGCTTACCGTGTCCACATTGTGGTGTATTTTGTTACTCAAACACTTCATTAATTCGATGGGTATAATAATAAGTATCACTAATGTAAATAATAAATATACCTTATTAGTGATTATTTATATATTATATACCATCCAATTTCATATGATTTCACCATCAATATAAGGATATTGTCACTCATACATACCTATAGATTATTGTCTCCATGAACGCGATGAGATTCTTTCCCTGTCGTATTCATTAATGGATAATAATAATTTTATGATTACAAATAATGTTTATGAAAATAATATCATTCTGTATATGAGTCAAATTCCTCCTACCCATAACAAACATGTCTTACATTACCTAGCATATAATGGAAAATGAATCAGTTTACACCCAAAACGATGACACTACAGAAACATTATTAACAATGAAATATTATAGGACCATATATGATATCATATTTATGTATATAGTTCATTTATAATTTAATAACAATGTTTAAACTATTATACAAGAGCTTAACAAACAATAGAATATGAAATAGAACAATGTAATGGTTATTTTTACAATCTCTCTACTTATCTGAGGTTGTTAATACGTATGTATCTACTAGGACCTAATTATCATTCACAATCATGTTTTCATAAAAATTCAATACACAATTTTTTTTCAATTTACTAGAATATGGTTTAAATTCATTTATTCCGTTTTTTGACCACATATGTTTTTAATGAAATCATTCCGTCGTTTTCCAAACAAGGAACATTATGACCTTGTAGACAAAATTAAGGTATAGATGTCTTTTTACTAATACAGTAGGTGCGAGTATTTTCTAACATTATAACACCATCAAATCTTCCCATACAATCTTATTAGAATATTTTCAAAATTAACATTTTCTTTTAAAATTATATAACTTTTAAAAGTTTTCAAAATAGAAAGAGACATTTCTCTAAATTTTTTTTTTTTGATTTCATCAATTCCAACATCCTGTGATGGATTTTAAGATTGTTGGATGTTGATTTATTATAATAAAAATATTCAATATTTTATTTAAGGTTGAGTGATATTTTTTATTGTGTATGTGTTATTTTTACACCATTCATGGTATATAAATAATGTATTGACATTGTTTATGTTGTTATAATACAAATGTTTATGTTATGTTAAATCTTTTTCTTATAAGGAATAGGTTGGACTTAACTAGTTATGGGTGGATCCAGATATAGCTCCTCGAAGAATCATTAGGTCTTATGGGACAAACTATTGTCTTGGAACAAGGGATTGAAAAAATATTATTTATAGCCTTTTCACAAGTCATGACTATGTGGTTATGAAG
Organism: Viscum album; assembly: GCA_963277665.1. Lineage (NCBI taxonomy): Eukaryota > Viridiplantae > Streptophyta > Magnoliopsida > Santalales > Viscaceae > Viscum > Viscum album. The sequence goes on along the minus strand of OY728158.1, from coordinate 42,576,696 downwards.
TCTGGCATTATGCATTCCAACATTATGAAATTGGAAATTGATATTACATATGATTATTTAACTACTAGAATATCCATGTGAATAATTAAATGGAATTATTTGATTTATCTTTTCCATATTATGTTTATGGTTAATTATTAAATTATTTTGATTTGGTTTTATTAATTTCTTTAAATGTTTATTCATATTCTGGAAATTTCTGTTATATTGTTATCCTTAAATAGAATTTGAGCTAACCTCTTTCTATGTTTTGTTTTTCATAGGATTAGAAGAAGTATATTATGATGGACCTATAGGGAAAGTCTATGGGATGAATGTGTTCAATGGAGACCATGTGGTTGTCGTTTTTTATTTAATAATGTAATGTAAAAATTAAGAATTTTTCTAGTACATCCAAGGCTACTAAAATGATCATTGTTTTAGGATTTTGATCCCTTGCGATCATGTTAATGTTATTTAATATTGCACTGACTCTGGGTAACTAGGTTTGGGATGTTACAATTATTAAATAAAAATGTAATTCAAAAAAATCATTAGATTTTATGATAACATCAAGGAACATAAAAATTGTTTAATGACGTACTAATAATGATTCTTCTAGGGAACTGAAGCCATAATTATTCGTATGGATGTATTTTGGTTTTAGATTTCTTTTTAATGGGAAATAATAGAATATCATGTATGGATGTATGAAATAATTAAATATTTTAATCAGTGTAAATCAAGGTTAAATTAGAAAATATAAATATATGAAGTAGTATAATTTATCAATGGTTTTTTTCATTAGTAATAAATAGAAAACATCCAAGGATTGATCTTATAACAATAATCCATATTGAAAAAATTAGAAATCATTAATTTCATAATCATTTTTAAATGGTATCAATGACTAAAAAAATGTGATATTTATCAGAATTTGAGAGTTTTATAATTTCATACAGATGTACTATAATATTATTGTTCCATTCAACGAGGTGATCCATGATGAATATTTATATTTATTGAAATGTATGTTAAGGAAGTTTAGTTTTTATACTAAAATGTATATTTTCAAATATGTGATTAAGGAAGAAACATATTAGAATACATGACTCTTGAAGTGAAAATGTATTTTTTTGATAAAATTAGTATTATATGTTCAATCCATTATTATAATTTTGGTTTGAATTTAATAATTAATATTTGAAGAGATTTATGTATATCTTATTTTAAATTTTTATCTGGTCTTAACAATTTCAATTTCAGAATTAAGGAATTTATTTTCAATATTTTATGAAAATTAATCCAATATAAAAATTATTTCTATGCTTCCTGAAATAAAATTTCATCATGATCATAATGATACACAAAGATGTATTAAATAATTCTTATTGAATTAGTATAAATAATTTAATAAAACCTAATCATAATTTAGAACCATATGAAAATTGAATTTTTCAAACATAAGAAAACCTTTGAAAATTTATTGAGTATTATGTAAAATTATGGAATCATATACAAAAAGAAAATTTTAGAAACTCATCTAAAAGTATTATTCATATATAATTACAATATTAAAATGTTTCATAGTCACATCAATGAAATTAAATTTCATGATATAATAAACATCTCATTTTATTATTTATAATGAAATATTCATTTTAGAATATAATAATAACATTTGTGAGGACATGATTTCTATAAGTCAGGTACAATTTAATACCCCTACATTTTAAATTATATATATTTTTAAAATACAATTTCCAATACTGTATACAACATACAATAATGAGCACAAACAAAACACAAGAAACTATTATATAAATATAACAATAATGGCATGGTAATTTAATGGATTTTATTAATATGATGAAGCATTTTTTTAAATAAATTTATATTAATTTCCCATATTAGTGGTAATAAAGAGTAATTTATATATTATTAGTTTTTTTGATGTAATTGTAAGATATATTTTAGATAAATGGTAAATGTTTCATTAAACTATTTTAATTTGTCATATATATATTTTGTTCATAATATTTTTAATTAATTAATATTTACAAATGATTTTCATGAGTCGAAGAGATTATATATTAAATTTAATGAATTAAATTTCATGATTTTATGGTTAATTAGAATGTAATGAAAGGATTTTTATTTCATTCATAATAAATATCATTTTCATAATGATAAATTATACTATGATTCTAGGTGTATGATAACAAATTTCAAAAAAAAATCATAAATTTTGTTTTAATATATATGTATATATATAGATATATTTAATTCACAATGTCAGAATCCAATTAAGATTTATTTTTTTATTTCTCTAATGAGATTTGTTTTTGTGTGATTAGTAGAAATTTAATATTTTGGTAAAATTTAAATTTCTTTTTTTAAATAATTTATTTTAAAATTAAAAATTCATTAATGAATTTTTTACAATTTAATGTGACATAAAACTAATTAAAATTATATAATTTATTCTACATGTATTAATATTTCATATTTTTTATATAAGTTAATTTTTATTGTTTAAAATGAACCTTTCTAGAATCAATTTTCCATGGATTTTACATTATTTCACTTAAATAACAATTTATAAATTCTATAATATGAATAATGAAAATGATATTTATGATTTGTTATCATTTTTTTAAATGTTGGTAAATAGAAAAATTTAATTTTATTACCAAAATAATAGAAACTATGGTGAAATATTATCACTATAATAATGGGTAGAAGATGATAATTCACGATAAAACAATGTGATAAGGTCAGAAAATGATCCCAAAACATTAAATTGTTTCAGTATATAAGTATAATTATACAAAATACCCATCATTAATTATATGGTAATGAATATTATTCCACATTAATATATTATTAAATTCAATTATTTTATGTTTAAAAACTTACAAACAATCACGTTATTCCATGAAATATATCTAATTAATATTCTTTTGGATAAAAATAATATTTGAGTGTATATAATTTTCTTAATTTAATATGAGTAAATTATATTTATAGTAGTATATTAATAAATTTGTGGATTGTATAATTTCCTTGAAAACATGCATAATGTATGTGTAACTACTTTCAATCTATTATACATGTCCAATAACTTATATACATGACCATAAGAGTATTATATTGTTGAATAATTTGGGTCCACAAAATATTTATTGGATAATTATAATTTATTAGTGGTTGTTAAAGTGTTGATATTGAAAATAATTTATACTCATTATGTAATTAATGTCAATATACATGAATGGTGTGGAAAAAATTGAAAAAATTTATTTAATGTGTAAATTTTTATTTAAAAAAATTACAATTAAATTAAAATTAAATCAAGAAAAAATTTAGTGTACTTTCATTAAGTGTTTATGTTTGTTCCCCGTGAATATTTTAAAATAACACACACAACTCTCAATGTGTGGTGAATTTATTATAATTGTGCTATTTAAATAGAGTTAATGAGTGTGGTTAAATAAAAAAATATGGGATCTAAATTGATTACTAAACAATTATAAAATAGTTTTTTTTAATATTTTGACATATTCAATACTATAGTATATTATAATGAAGTTTTGAGACATTTTAAGATAATTATATAGTTATAATATAATAATATTTCATCCATTTAAACATTTTCCTCCGACATCATATATAATTGGGAACCTTTATTAATTTAATGTTCTTAAATATTAACCAAAATATATCCAAGTACATAAAAAAATACATTCTCTCATTCCAAAAATACCATATATTTTGATATTTCCCTAAGACCATCCTTTTAAAGTCTTAATATGTAAGTAAGACATGTATTCTAAAGATGATCTTTAACTATTTATAGAGTTCATTCATTTTATTTCATCTTCTACCTACTTTAATTATCTCATAGCTATGATGATGTATTAACAATATAATATTACCTATAACAAACCGTTATTAAGATTATGAAACATCCCTTATTCTTCTGATATTCTATCAAAATGGAAGTGAAGTCTTCACTCATACGTATTTGTGGACATCAATTTCCATGAAGCGATGTTATTAATTTTTTATGTATTCATTATATGGATTGTTAAAATTATAAATTCAATTAGTATATAACATATAATAAGTATTCAATATGGGTAATTTATTATTCATCTTATAGTAATTCTATCCATTGAAATGTAGAAGCATGATTCTTGTGTATGCGTGGAATACCATCCCCTTGAATTGATCCAGTTAATAATTTACCAACACATTATGAGGTCTGATATAAAAGTTTATATAATAAAAGTATTGATAATTATATCATAATTATTAATCAATTGATTTTTAATTATTACAAAAATGTAAGGAACAAGTATAGAAAACCAAAATATTCATGAAAATAGTAATTTTAAACACTCATAATAATGATTTTAATAAAGTATCAATAATAATGAAGAGGTAAAATATTAAAATATATTGATAAATGATTTGTAAAATATTATAATATTTTTATTATATTTGTGTAATAAATCTATACTAATTATAAATGAGTATATTAATTCAGAAGGATCCTATTGGACTTGATGTATGGGTAATTTATTCTCTATTATAATTCAATGTATAATTCATTATATTTTTTACCAAATTTATATTACACACTGTGTTTATTCACCCATTAAATTTTTTAATAAATAATTCCACATTTATCAGTTTATTGAATGTTTTTATCCATTTTTTCTATTTTAGGAGTATCAATTCAAATTTTACCATAGAGTAAAGAATTTTTATATACATTCCATTTAATTTTAGAATTATTTTTGTTCATATTTTTAGAGAGGTACAATTTTACATTATCTTGTACCCTGGGACATCACTGATATCTACACCAGCATATCGGATGGCTCCTGTGGAGCATCGAGAGCTAATGGTACAACTTAAGGACTTGTAGTGTAAGGGTTTCATTAAGCCCAATGCTTCTCCTTGGGAAGCCCTGATTTTGTTCCCCAAAAATGTGAATTCTAGTTTGAAACTCTATGGGGACTATTGATGCTTGAACCAGGTGACTCTGACGAAAAAGTACCCACTATCAATGATTTTTGATCTCTTTGATCAGCTATAGGGAGCATGATGGTTTTTAAAGATAGACCTCAGATCAAGCTATCACCATCTCAGGGAACGAAATGAGGATATACAGAAGATGACTTTCAGATGTCGGTATGGACACTATGAGTTCCTGGTTATGCCATTCAGAGTACCAAATCCCCAGCAGTGTTATTGGGACTGGTGAACAAGATCGTCTAGCCATACCTCATTTTCTTTGTGGTAGTATTCTTCAATAACATCATGTTATACTTAGCGACGGAGGAGGATCATTCCTATCATTTTTAGATTGTTTTGGACACACTCCATGTGAACCATGTTTATGGTATACTCTTGAAGTGATAGTTTTGGATATAGGAGGTCCACTTTCTAGGACACGTTATCTCAATGGCTAGAGTTGCGGTGAATCCAGGGAAGAATGGGCGGAGATTTCTTGGGAGCCATTCAAGATTGTTAAAGAGGTGAAAATTTTTGTGGTTTTGGACGGTTACTATGGAAGGTTTGTGCCTAGATTTTCCAGAGTTGTGGCACCCTTATCATCTTTGATGAATAAGGGGAAACCATTCATGTGGTCAGAAAGATGACATCAATGTTTCCAGGATATGAGGTAGAGAGTGATGAGTTCCCCTATCTTGAGGCTACTAGAGAAGGGCGTTCGGTGCGTAGTCTACTACGACGCATCTCGGACCAGGCTTGGATGTGTCCTGATGTAGGATCAAGCACTGAACGCATATAGTTCTTGAAAACTAAGACAACATGAGCAGAACTACGCTACCCAATACCTATAGTTAGCAGTAGTGGTCTTCGCCTTGAATATGTGTCGACATTACTTGATGGGTGAATGTTATATAGTATACTATGATCTCAAGAGTCTCAGGTATACCTTCTCTCAGATGAACATGAACATGAGAAAACGATGTTGGATTGAGTTCCTCTAGGATTATGACTTTGATATAGTCTATACACCTGTAAAGGGGAACTTAGTAGTAGATTTACTCAGTATGATATCTGGTATACTATTGAGGAGTGAGGCAATGGAGAATCTCTACACTTTGCAGATATCCTATGTAGATTGAGTTGGATCATCATATCATCTTTCTCTAACAGTTACTCCCCCCACACCTACAGTGAGTTAGGGAGGCACAGGTTGGGGCTGCTTACTGTGTGGCTCGACGTGCTCAGATATCCACAAGACTAGAACATGATATATTTTCTAAAAGTGGGGAGCACGTCAACCTCTTCAAAGGGTATAATATGGTACTGATGGTGATACATGATGAAATGTCAATGGATTTTCATACATTGCATCAAGCGATACATCCAAGAGTGGAAAAGTTGTAGCGGAGTCTGTCTCTTGGTGCCCTACATGTCAGTAAGTGAAGGTTGAGCATTATGTTCTAGCTGGCATAGTTCATTCACTAGTGGTACTAGAGTGGATGTGGAATTGAATTTCTATGGACTTCGTGATAGTACTTCCAAGCATATCCAAGAGTTGTGATTCTATTTGTGTGACAGTTGACCAACCCACCATGTTGGCCCACTTCCTACCTATTAGAGAGAAGGGATCAGTATAGAGGATGTGACACCTCTATGTACAGGAGATTGTATGGCTTCATTGAGTAGAAACTACTATTTTCTACGATCGTGATGCACAATTTACTTCCTGGATTGGAAGGGATTTCATTAGGGTTTTGGGACATAGCTTTGGTTGAGCACCAACTTCCATCATCAGATGGATGGTCAGACAGAGTGGACCATTCATACCATCAAAGATATTCTACGTACATGCATACTAGATTTTGGTAATAGTTGGGAGGATCATTTACTTTTGGTGAACATTACACACAACAAAAACTATCACTCTACTATCAGTACGACACCATTTGAGGTGTTTTACGGTAGACCATGAAGATCACCTATATGCTAGACTGATCCTAGAGAGTTGGTACTCGTAGGAACCGACAATGTACATGATACCATGTAGAAGGTACAGATCATCTATGAGTGGATGAAGAGTACACAAAGTATGCATAAGTTCTATGTTGACATAATACGGAGACCTCTTGAGTACGAGATTAGTGACCAAGGATTTTTATGGGTCTCACCTCAACGAAGATAGCAATGGTTTGGCTAGGGCGTCAAGTTATCTCTATGTTTCATCGGACCCATTTAGGTCCTCATAAGAATTAGTGAGGTGGAATATCGCTTAGCTATTCCACATTAGGTGAACTTGGTGCACGACCTTTCCCATGTACCTAGGTGAGGATATACATATATAGTCCTTCGCACATCATTGACTTGGGAGAGCTGGACATAGACGATGGGGAAACGTTTTCGGAGGTTCTAGTAGAGATCGAGGATTAGAAAGAGTGAGTTCTATGTGGGTGGTCGATACCTCTAGTGCACTTTCATTGGTATCATGAGAACCTCCATGAGATAACATAAATCATAGGCTCAAATTCATACTCAGTAACCCCACATGTTTCCTTATGTTGTGTTGTTACATTCGATGATGCATGGCTCTGATGTTTGGAGAATGTAAGGAGCCAAATTTATTCATGTAATTTTTTTCATTGGGTAGGAATATTACAAGATCACAAAAATTGACCACAGGTGATTCCAAGGCCCGGTGTGCCCAGAATGGAATTCTGATCATTTTTTCTGGTACGTTCAGTAAACATGTGAGAAGGTTTTTTTAACATACGAACCATTGCTCGAAATTAAAAAATAATGGTATCATTGAATTTGTAACGTTGATATTATTTTAAGGAGACCTTCACCTCACTCGTAGTCAGTAGAGGGTGGAAATTAGTTTTTACATATTTCATGGCGAAAATAATATAAGCATGCTTAATTTTATTTTTAAAATTTTAATCTCTCATTTAAAACATGATGTTGGGGACCACATGATGATTGTCGAGCATTTAATTCTATGAATTATATTCATGGTGACACAAAATGTGTATCCAAATTCCACCTTAATTAATAGGATTAATTAATTCATAATTAATGAATCGCCTATAAACATTTGGCGTTTCCAAATTAAATGGGCCAACATAATTTAAATAATGTAAAATTATTAAATATATTATGTCTTAAGATTATATATTTTGACATTGCACCTCTCGTCATAAAAGGGGATTGGCCATGTAGGTGATAGTTTTGGAGAGTTGGAATGATCATTCTCCCACAAAGGAGATCCTCCCACAAAGAACGACTTCTAGAATCGATGAACAAGGAACTGACATTGGGCATCTTGCGGGGGTGACAAATTCAGACTTCAATATTCTACGACATTGTCCTGATTATCCCACCACCTACATTTGAAGATCTAGGTAGGGGTTGATTTTAATATGATTGAATTTTTTTATCGCTTATTTATATTCTAGTTTCACAACAACGATGGTCAAACCATCATGGCCATAGCCCCACACATATTCCATGCCCCTTATTTTCGGATTATCTGAGCGTTCATCATGCATTCTTCAATGCCAGTTATTTAATGATGTTCGAAATGAAATATTTATTTGAAAGAAACATATGGAAATGGATCCCTCGACCCAAGGATCATGAATATGCGATCGTTTTATTTTTTGGGCTTCGAACAAAGTCGCAATGGCTCGCGGAAGAAGGAATTTGTCGGTGCACGGTCGGCCGTGTGGATGGAAGGGAAGCATGTGTCAGCACCAATAGATGATGATGAATTAACTACCCATTTTCCACGGTGGAAAATGGTGGTTCCTTACATCCTACCGGCTGCGTGACAGAGCATCGGTACGTGTCCGCTCTGCCAGATTAACAAGAGGTCGCATCTGCTTGGCCATAGTGGAGGAAGAAGAGTGGTCGACCATGTCGGTTGTGGTGGAGGAGCAGCGTGCGACCGCATTGCTGGGAGGAGGACTGGCCAGAAAATCGGGTGGCCTTTGTGGTTCATCGGGACCTGCTCGGGTCCGGCAGTTACATGGTCACACCTAATGTTGCTTCATGTTGCCATTACGAAGGGAAAGGGGATGCTCCCCCTTCATCTCCATCTCGGGAGGACCGCGTCTCCACACTGCGCCACCAGGCCTCTCTACCAGGCCACTCCCTCACGGGCCGGGCCACACCCAGCAGGCTAGGCCGCCCCCTCTAGAGGCCGGGCCTGACCCGGGTCGGGCAGGTTCGGTCCGACACGTTCGGACTAGACCCACGCCCATCCTTACCTAGTTTCTCCTTTTTGGTCGTAACATGTTAACCAGATGTCTATTTGAAAAATAGTCTATGGTATCAGAATCCTTGGATCAAGACATTCCTTTTTGTATACTACACGTCAGTTTATGATAATGATGGAGTGTTTCCGGGTTGGATCGGACCCCGAATCTAACTGGGCAGTCGGAGCAGAAACGCTAATAACATATATAAGGGGAATTTTATTGATGTGTCTTTTGTTGCGTTGGGTCCCCGGTGACTTGAATTTAATTTTTTATATGTGATCATGAAAATTAGATGTGGTTGAGGTATAAATTATTGTATAGGATGGGTTCTCTTATGCGTGCTACGTACAGAACACTGCGAGTGGCTGAGACTTGACGACTGCTGACCATTTTGTCTCGGAGTGACTCAACAAGACCAGTGGGAGGTACCTATTTAGGATGCGGAACACCAACTGTGGTGAGTGCCTCTGTTTGTGGTAGAAGACAAATTTTACTAGACAAGATGAGTACCACTGTAGTCCACAAAGGGGAGCGCCTCTATGTGAGATGGCATACCCACTGTGGGGATTGCCTCTGTGTGACGTAGAAGACCCATGGTACTCGTTGGGACGAGTACCTTAGTAGTCAAAGGCCAGTGGGAAGCACCTCTCTATGACACAAAATACCCTCTATACTCTATAGAGTAGGATTTCTCTAGCAGCTGAGCTATTCAAAATTGTGACTTGGGATGTTACTTGTTTTTATCCCTAGAGAATCATGTTGATGGATATCAACATTCATAGCAATCCTGTGTGGGTCAACATCATAATCCTTTTTCTCAGTGTTATATTCCTGGTTTGAGATGGGTCTTATATCTTCATGGTTTACCTGGGAGGTACATTATCTTCTTGGTTATAACTGTGTTGGGATCAATCATTGTTTTATTAACTCTGTGGTATTCTTCCCTCATGTGTGAGGTTGGTATATTATAATAACATAGGTATATATATGGACATATAAGTAAGTAGGTTTGATGTATGTTTCTATTTTTTTTGATTTATTGTTTGTTGTTTTGTGAGACCTTCCTGGGTTTCAAGGTCACTACTGAATATCTTTGTACTCACCCTTACATGGGTTATGCCCACACCTTGTTTTATCTGCTGCAGACAGCAGACAACACTGACTTTAGATGAGGGTAAATAGAATGGAGACTTCTTATACGTGGACCGTTGATGAGGTGATCCACATATAATATTGCACGAGAGTTGAATATTCCCTTCAGGTAGGATCCTTGGAGGGTGTTCATAGAATCTGTACTTAGGTTTTCTTGTACATTACTATTTTTCTTGTACATTCTAGTTGGTCTTGTATTCTTGCACCTTTACTTTATGCACACACCCTATTTACTAAATAGTTTACTTTGTGATTATATCTGTCGTTGTTCATTGTTTGTGTGAGTTTACAGTTCATTAAGGAAAAACCTTCCCATTTTATAGAATACGCCTTTTGGTGCTTTTCGCCAGCCCTTCGCCTATAGAAGGCGGGTTTGGGGTTGTCACAACATGGGCCTCAGGGGACATGTCATGACTATTAGACCTTATAAATTCATGTAAAATGTTGTACCAGTTACATACCATGTATCATTTATTCTAAGATTATCTCTGGTAAACAATGATTTTCATGTTTTGATGATGAGAATGTATGTACCAGATTAATCTCATGTATTGAGCCTAGAAATTGTTCAGTCATAAGAGATGCTTTCTTTTGAAGATAATCCTGTTCATATTCATGATCATAGAAATAAATTTTTAGGGAACACAGTAATCCCCTAGGTAGTGTTTTATTGGAAAAACCACATTGTTGAAGTAGCAACACGGGAATCATAAAATTCTTTAATGGAACGGTACCCTTAATTGTTTTATAAGTAAATATAAAATGATTGAGGAAACAATTTCCAGAATGTGGGGTGAATGTACAACCCCAATGAATTAAAAATATATTAAAATTCAAGAAACATTTATTCTTTACATAATGAAACTATGTTTTGATGAGATAGTTATAAACTAGTCATTAAACTATATTTTTTCACTTTTATGATATGAATTTTGAAATGCAAAAATCTATTGTTGTGATCATTATGTTACTTGGAGTTTGATATAAACAACAGGATTTTTTGGTGAATAGTTGTATACAATTTTGAATAGTACTAAGAATCATAATATTACCCTTATGAATAGTAAAAATATTATTATTTTATTTTATATTGATTATTAGAGACTGAGATCTTTTTAAAAATTTCAAGGTGATATAAATCTATTATAGTTTTTAAATTTTATTTTTGTGAATAAAAACGAAATATAAAAAATTAAATTTTGTCAATTAATAAATTATTTTCAAAAAATTTAATAGATTTTTTAGTTCTACACATGGAAATATTGTTGGCGTTAATTTTTGGATTTTTTTCTCAAATACATGAATTATGTGAATAGTAAAATTTGATAATTATGAAATATGCTATATAAGTTAATTTATGCATCATACTTTAGTAATGGATGATTTAAATGTCATTTTTTCTGGACTCACGTGTAATTATTACTTTTGGGTCACATTAATCCAATATCTTCATAGTCTTGAGAAAAAATATTATACTAATGATTAAAATAATGTAAAACCCCACCCTCCACTATAAATACCACCCCCACGTACCCTCTTCCTCCCAGACCACTCATGTGTTGAGCCTTGAATAAGTTCTTCCAAATACTCATCCCAAGCCCCACCCATAGGTCCAAGACATAAGGATCTCACTATAAGTTTAAATCCAAAGGACTTAAAGATGAAATCATATAGAAGAGATCGATATGTAAAGATCCTCCTTCATTTTTTTTGTTTTCTTTTAAATTCTCTTTTATTTCTTAAAAAAACATCACCTCACATTATCCAAGAGGCATAAAAGTTCATGTAATATAAATATATTAGATTACATTGATTTTTATGGAAACATTTATCATCATTATTCCTCTCATCTTCCCCTTATTCTAAAAAAACAACATCCATGAGGTATCTATTTATCAAAATCATAGACATTGTGTTTTGAATTTCCATTAATTCCTACACAAATGGAAATGAAATAATTTTAATGCATAAAAAATTTAATAAATTATATCATATATTCCATTTCATGTTTTAGAGGAATCATATATACATAATATTTGGTTATAAAATGAAAATAGTTTGTGATTATCAAAGAACCACCAAAATGGTCAAAATGAATACCACTAATGATTTTTCTCATAATTAATCCTAATACAATATAACCTAGATGATTTATGGAATCATTAAATATAACTAAACCATATGAATACAATTTAATCTCACATTTAGAGTTTCATTTTCAAATGAGAATATAATCAAATTGAAACTTGTCCAAGAAATCTTGTAAATAAGGTACTGGAAGTAACAGATGGAACAAAATACTAATAATTATATAGTGAAATGACATTGTGAAATGATCATATAATGTTTTATAAACAATAATATGTACCTATAAGATATTAATAACAATTTTTAAACAATTATACATGTGGTTTCAATATGTTTGTATTAAGAGGAACCTGAGGTAGAAAAATTCTTAACCCAATTTCCATTCATTTGGTTAGTATTGTAATTCATTATTTAAGTGGAATTAAAATTGTTTGTTTGATAAATTTGTTTTACATTATGTTTCATTATTTTTATTTATAGTGTACAAAACTATTGTATTCACTCTATTAATTATCACATCAATTATATGATTTTTGTGTGGGTATTTCATTTAAAATAAATTTTTAAATTTTGGTTTAACAAAATTCAAAAGCATTATTTTTATGAAATTATTCATGATGTATGATTATGTTTTGGTTCAAGGGAGTTGTTTATGAAAAAGGGTGGGACCTATAACACCATACAATTCCCTGGTCATGTATATCTTGGAGGTCCTTCGTATGGTTACTCCAAGTGGAACTACGATGGTTGAATATTAAAGAAACTGTGAAGGTCACATTGTAAGATAGTCGTGACAGTTACATATTAAAATGTATACGATAGGGTAAAAATATTATTTATGTAATGCCCCATGATACCTATTTGGTTATATTTATTTTCATTCTGTTTTGTGAAATTCTCTGGGAAATCTCAGTTTTCCCAATATATGTATATATGGGTGAAAATAATGTCTTTTTTAAGATGATATATACATTTACTACTATTCGGGAAAAATATTTTATTTCTTTCTTTTAATATCCCTCAACTTTTTGTTCTCATGAAAATATTTAAATTATATTCATATGCTATATGTATTCATTATTAAAGAAATAATCCATGTGTAATGTTACTAATATTTTTCAAATAAATCATGTTTTATTTATATTTATTATATTTTAAAAGAAATGGAAAATGTTGTTGTGGTATCTGCTCTGTATAAATATAGTATTTCATGTATGTATTATATAGCAATTCTCAAAAAATATAAATGGGAAAAGATCCTCAAATTGACAATATGTGAGATATTCAGTAAAATTCAAGACTATGTAATGTAATAATACTATGTCCTTATAAATTTTAAAACTCAATCTATGAAGATTTCATTACATTCCCAACATGATATATAGGATAGATAATTTAGGTTCAATCAAAACATTCCATTACCATTACTATTCTATCAAATTTCCATTAATAGAGGGAAAAATGTGAATCCCGATCGCTATCCTACAATACACCAATCCTCTTAAACATTCACACAAGATATTAATCAAATATTTCACATATATTTAAGGGATAAGTGGATAAAACTACCCTACATATGAATAAAAGGATACCTTTTTCAATATAATAAGTAGATATTATTCTAATACACATCAAACATTATACACCCAAATGTGTTTAGAATTAGGTTATTGGTTCTCATCGAACATTATAATGTGTGATTATTCTATAGATATTAATCAATGATAATACATATAGGACATAAAATAATGAGTATCGTAATGTTTCATTAAAAAAATGATTTTCCTTTTATGACTCTAAACCATGAGTTTCTCCATAGAAAAAACATACTATGGTCATTTCCATAGAACATTAAACCTCATTTGAGTTCCATAAAATCATATCCATGGGTGTCCCAAAAAGACATTAATCAGTGATTTAGAAATTCTAAATTAAACCATGTGTGTTTATAAAAGGCGATAAATCATAACTTCCCTCAAAAAACAATGATACATGATAATCCTAATGAGGCTTAAAACTGTATGATTTAACCATTGGTGCTTTGTTGTGAGTATCACCATAGGACATTATATAATGACCATCCACCATAGACTGGAAACATTGAGAACCAAAAATAGAATTTCAACCATATGTAACCTCACTAAAAATTGAATTATAATAATGTTTCATGGAAATATAATTCCGTAAATGATGAGTCTAGGTTTCATGATAGGAAAATAATGGAAATCTCAATGTGGTGGGTCAATGATGCCTCATGTAATAATCATGATTTTTTATAACTGATAATCCATGGAGGCGATAAGTGATAATAAAAATATTCATTATAAGAAAAGATTAATATTACCATATAAACCTATTTTCAAAATTTAGATTAACTAAAACCATGATTTCCAACATACAGGACACACAAATTAACTATTACATTTTTCATATATCATTGAAAATATTGGATTAAATGAAATTAACTAATATACACATTGTGATGAAATGACGAATTTGATTAATGATCATGTATTAAATATATGAAAAATCATAGTGATAAAAAATAAATCCTAATATAAGTCTTCTAATATCCAAACATGTTATTCAGATTACATGTTAGTTATCATCACAATAGTACTAGAATGATACCCTAATGTAGAGTGTTGGAATACTCGACTTGTATTGCGATAATATCATTAGTGTCCTATATGGAGTGATAAGTAGAAATAAATATATCAAAACTGATATAAAATTATTAATATTTAAATAAATTATAATTATTATATAATTATTATTTTTTAATTTTATTTTAATTCCAACTATTATTGTCCATACATTAATATTTATATTTATAGGGTATGGTATTCAAATATTTCTCATAAACCCATACTATTAGTTGAAAACCATTTTTATGTTAGGATGTGCACCTAAGGATTTCAGAATAATAATTTTTTTAATATGTAGTGAACTATGTTTTAAGATTTTAAAGAGGTATCAATGTTGGGGCATGACAATGTTGTGTTACAATGTTGTTTTAATTCAGGATTGTTAAAATGTAGAAATTATGAATATTATTATTTTTTATTGTTTATAATGATTTGTATATATGATACAATGAAATTTAAAATAGATATTTTGATGAATTTCATGATCTATTTGTCGAAAATAGATTTTTGATATTATGTCATGGCCACCAAATATTCTAGTATTGTTTTCTGGTATTATTGGATTCAAATGGGTAATATAATTTTGATTAAATTATTATAAGATTTTATTTAATTACATTATAAAAACATTATCTCAATATGTATGGGTTCATACTATTTATTCTTATTAATAATGTATTTCATAGATGAAATATAATCCCCATTTTTTTCTAACATGAAGTAAAAAGGGTAAGTATTTTCATGTGTCGAAAAACTGGGTATAATGTGTTTTTTATCATATTGAATTAGTTCTATTAAACAAAACTATCACATAATTGTTATTATTTATAGAACTGAAAATTAATATATTATATTAATGTGTCAACATCAAACTTTTTTTTGTTTTCTTATATATATTCTTAGTGTAAATATACTCCTCTAGATAAGAAATATCAATATTCATGTAAACATGTGTTTGGATCCTACTTGTGTTTAATTGGTAAAGTTCCAAATCCGTACATGGGTATATGCATATATGAGGTTGGATTTAATATGAAATTTGTTTAGTATGTTAATTTAGGGCCTAGTGGCTTATCACTGTAATATATATTCTATTTAATAGAGTAAAAAATACTTTAAGAGTGATATTTTTTTTGTTTTCCTCTACTCTAATAATTGGGGTGTCCCATTTATCAGTTCTAAACAGGTTAGTGATAAAGGGAACCCATTATCCACTCTAGTTCGGTGTTGATAAAGGATATCCATTAGCAAGGAAATTGTTAGATATAATAAAGGCTCAACCCACAATAGTGTGTCATTTGTATATTGACACACGTTAGAAAATAGATAAAGTTTCATTAGAAAGTTACAGAAATAAAATCTATATAAGGAATATATAGAAAACACTACAATAACATTTAGAACATTGTTTTTTATAATTACATTAAAAATTACTCTCCACAAGAATTTAAAAGAATTAATGTTTTCTCATATTTGGACACTCGGATCCCTTTTAAAAAATGTTCCCCTGTGGTAATAGTTGTTGAAAAATTCCCCTCATCCATAGTAAAAGAATCCAAAAATATATAAAATCAAATCATATGTTATTAATACTATAGAAAAACAAATAAAACATCAATATGAAAGAATATTTAATATAATGTCAATTCCAAATTAAAAGAAGCACCTGGAGCTATACAAGTTATATAATACACTTTATTGATGTGTGGGGTATATATACATTTCAAAAATAAGTTACGGATTATTTTTCTGATATATCAAAACAATACGGATATGTTTTATCATTTGTTAATATTTCACTTGTTCTTTTTACAAAAATTAATGACAATTTTAAATAAAGTCACACATGGAGTTGTACCACTCATAATGTTTGTCATATTAATGAGAGAATGATTTCTACAAGTGAATAATGAGTTATGGATAATTTTCCTAAAGTACCCAAAAATTCATGAATATGTAGGCTTGGTTATTAGTATGTCACTTGTGTTTTTTACTATACTACCATTTCAAACTCAAAACATGATCATTTTGGGATATTGGCTATATCATGTGTCGGTTTTGTGTGAGACTAAATTAAACAAATAATAATTAGTGTTGAATATCATTCCAAAAATTTAAATACAATCAATTGATTTTTCATTGTTTTAAATGAGTGACACTCTTTTTGAAGTAAAATGTCAATTTTAAATTAATATCATCCACTTTTAGTCATTCATGTCACACTGTGTGTCAGAATCTAGTGTGGTTTATTCCTACATATAAAAAAGGTGTCATGAATCAAATTTATAAATTATTAGGACAATATGACTATATATTATTGTATTTCTCTATGAAAAATGTTTTTTAATAAAATTAATTACAATTTTAATGGAATATTAAAACTTTGAGTAATATCAGTCTCATCATGCATCTTATTGAGGTGCGGTTGATGTGCATATGCTTAAAATTTCTTTTAAATACTCTTTGTAAATAATCAAAATAATCAGAGTAGGTTTTCCCATCTTTGAGTATGAAACACGATATTTTTACTAATATAAATTTTCAATAATAATTAAAAATCAAATAATTTGTGTTATTGCGGTCAAACCATTTATCATATAGAGGTGAATTTCATTAAAAAATTTCAAAAATTACAAATATATCATTATAATAATGATTTTATAGAATCCAAGTTTTTTTTCATGGTTTTCAGTTAGAAAATTGTTATTTTTACTAAAATTAATGTCAACATTAAATAAGTTTACACCATTGTAATTTTATCGTTCACACCATATATCTGATGTGTGGTTTCGATTGTTTCTACATGTCACAAATGACAAAGATATAATTTTACTATTGTATTGAAATAGTGTGAATGTTTTTTCTTGGTTTTTTTATTTCACTTTTGTATTTTAGTACTATTTTATTTGAATGTTGAAAAAAACATCGTGGGTCATACAAATAACATCATGAATAAGTTTCATATGAGACAACATCATAAATGTCAAAAAAAATACAAATAAATCATTTTACTAAATTATAACGATAATCAGAGTGTGTTGTTTTTTTCCATGCAATGACAAGTTTTAAACTAAACGATAGTTTTAAATTGATAGCATAAATTTTGAGTTATAATGATCAATACATGTGTCAAATTGAGGCATAGATGATTTCAAAACATCACTAATGATATAATAATCATTTTAAGAGAGTTAAAAACATTAATAATTTGTTTTGTTAGTTTTAGTATGTCACATACACATTTTAGTAAAATTACTGTTAATTTTAACTAAAAATACCACTCTTAGAGTTATACTAATCATACAAAGAATTATAATGTGGGGGTTCTTTTTAAAATGTCAGAAATGACTAAAAATTAATTTTAATATTGTAATTATATAATCTAAATTTTTATTAATATTTTATAGTATTTCAATTTTTTACTCAAATGTCATTATAAATTCGAAACATGTCCATTTAGTAATATCAGTTACATTTTGTGTCTAAATTATGTGAGTTTGATTCCAATGCATATAAATTGACTTATGAATCATTTTCCAAAATTATCAAGAAAATTGGACTTGTTTGATTAGTTTTCGGTGAATAAAACTAGTTTTTTACAAAAATGACAATTTTAAGTAGATAAGAGACACTTTGAATCATATTAGTTCCACTGTGGATTTCATTGATGTGATATTGATTCAAACTCATCCTATGTGACATATAAAAAATTTACAAAAAAACATCATGTCAATCCAAATTTATTTATCTCGTTTCCAATAGGACATTTTCCCTTTTTAATACTATTAATGCCAATTAAAATAAAAATACACACTCATGTAATACTTGTAACCATGTACATCAAATTGTGTTGTGGAAAATTTATATACATCACACTTTACTTTTATATCATTTTCATATAGTCTAAAAAAAATATGAATGAGTTTTATTGGTTTTTAGTTTTTCAAATGATCTTTTTAATAAAATTAAATTGCATTTTAAATATGAAAACATAATTGGAGTCATACTTGTATCATCGTGCATTGTAATGACGTGTGGTTGATTCCTACACTTCATAAATGAAATATGGATAATTTTAATATTATATCAAAATAAAAAAATGTTTTTACATATTTTCAATTTTCACTTATTAATTTTATGAAAATTAATGTTGATATTACATAAAAATAAACAATTGGACTCATATTGGTCAAAAATTGCCTTGTATTGAAGATATATTGATTCCAACACATTAAAAATGACTTATGGCCGATATTCCAAAAGCATCAAAAAATAAAAAAGCGTTTTATCTATTTTTATGTATGTGATATTTCATAAAAATTAAAATTAATGACATTTTTAATTAAAAAGATGCACCTTGAGTCATACTGGTCACACTGTGTGTCGGATTCAGGTGTAGCTAATTCCAACACCACCCAAATGACTTATGGATAATTTTTCTAATGTATCAGAACAATCCAAACTTCTAATATTATCACTAGTTAAATTAAATTTTATTATTGATCATCCAATACTAAATATTCAGTTGGAGTTAATATCCTAATATCCATCCCATCAAATTTTAGTTTTCAACACAGAAAACCGATTTTTGGATAATAACATAGACTCAATATGCAGTGTTTTATGATTGACAAATAAAATTAACGTAAATATTTTTAACATTGGTAGAAAGATATATGTTTTCTATTTTAATGATTTTTGTAGATAGTCGATGTAAGATATGTCTTCAAAAATGAAATTTGAAAAAAACTAAATATGTTTTATATAAAAATGATGAGTAAATAAACATACAAGTAATAATTAATGTGATTGAAAAATAAACATATAAGTATAATGAATCCATATTTTCTTGATGGTTATATACATTTATGGACCATTTCTTTATTTTAATTCTCTTAGTTTCTTCCTCAAAGTCAAATATCTTATTAACATGAAAACATTCAAACAAAGAACACCAACAATAACAAAAAATATAATTTTATAGGAAGAAAATTATTTTGTGAGTAATACAATAAATAAATAAAATAAACATAAATATGTAAAAATATATTAATTCTATATAATTCACATTTTTATGATAAATTTATACATTATAGTATCAGTTATAGTACCCATTTGTTAATAGAAAAAACTATTTCATCTTGTGAATATAAATTTTTTGAAAGACATTGTAGTGCTTGAAAAATAAAATCATATAATTCATTAATTAATTATTTAAAATTATATAGTAATTATCTTCAAAAATACCTCTTCGGTGATTCTAGTATGTTGATGGAATATGTTATCCCTAATTAATTAAAAAACACCAAAAACCAAAATATTTTCTATTTAATTCATTCACTATATAATCATTATAAAAAATTTAATATGTTTTGAAATACGTTTTTATTGGGAAATATTTTTATTCAAACCCTAATACACGTCAAATTATATAAATATTTTGTCTCCTTGTGTATATGTATTGTCCTCATACTATGTTTTTTATAATAATTAAATATTAATCTATAATAATGTAATACTCATCAAATAATAATATAAAATATACATCATGATGTTGTATTATAACAATATAGATGAACTATATTAAAAATTGAAAAATTACATCATGTGTGGTCAATTTATTTGGTATCCATACAATGAAACCCATAAAAAAATTATTTTGAGTAACGAAATTTACCACATTAATCATCTAATAGATCCTTAAAACAAAATAAGATATGTAACAAAATAAATAATTTTTTTTTATAATATTTAATTGTATATTTTTACCCTAACTTCATAGGTATTTATAATATTAAATCATTTGGAAGTATTATTTAAAATTATTTTTCTATTTTCCCTCTATTTCATTCAGTTTTGGTGATTCTACATTACTATTATTTGAAAGAGTGACACTCTGTATAATGAGTTCAAATTAATGCTCATGGGGTAATCCCATGAATTAGAATTTATATATATTCCTGATAAAATCTAAAAATATATTTATTCATAATTAACATAATATATAATTTATTGGAAAAATTTAATGAAAACACAAATCATATATTCATTAACAACTGATACTCATATCCATTAATTGTTGATGATTTAACATACATTATCAAAGGGAAATGTAATATATAACATAAAATCCATACAATTTTTAATTAAAATCAAATATGTTATTACTACCACCATTAAACATTGTATATTTATGATCCATCATTGTTAGCAAATGCGGGTTTTGAATGGCTGAGATATTTTTTTTTCAAAATATATTTTTTAATGGGTTTTTAATAATTTAGATTTTTTTATTCTCCCGTTTATTTCACCCCATTCTTGATTCTGTCTGTAATAACATTCAACATTTCAGAAATTTTTTATGCATTATTAATTTTTTATCATGATAAATAAATTAGGAATGAATAGATCCAGGTACCCATTTTTTTCAATATATGAAGTCCATAATATGAATGTTAAAATACATTGACTAGGAGTAATAATATGTGTGTCCTCATGTTTAATAGGTAGGTCCATGCTCACCTGTGAACTATGCTAATCTCTAGTCTCACATGACCAACTAAAGGTGATATATTTTGTATAGTGTCCTATTGGATTCTAAACAAGGTAGCCTATATAGGAAAGTGATGGGTGGGTGTGGATAAATTATCATCACATTCATTTTCACCCTATACTATATTTTTATATCAAAGGTATCGGTACATTCCTAATTAACATTTCATAGAAACAATTACTAGAATATCAATTACCTCATTTAATGCATCTCTTTGATTAAAATATATTTACTCAATGATGTTGGGGGTGGTGGGGATGTATCTTCACGCAATGGCTGTTCTTGAGTTATTTATTCTATTTTATTCCCTCCTAAAAATTCCCTATAAACCATGATAATAAATGGGATTTTTCCTTAAGGTAATATATTTTTTCTTTGATATAGGCAATATTTTTATATCTATCCACCTATGGTTTTATTTTATCAAAATATGTTCAGGGTGTCACAACAAAACCATCACCTCTAACACAACTATATTATTTTCCCCATTAATGTCACTGGAAGTTGGGTGATCATCTATCATTGGTGTTGATGAATAATGTTTCTATGTATGTTTGAAAATATCTAAAAATAAATAATAAATATTTTATTATAGTGAATTAATGAAAAATTTTGGATTACTTACACTTGATTCCCACTCTTTTGGTGTGTTTTCATCTGTTAGTATCCCATATTTATTTACATGTTCGACCTCCCATAGAACATCAAATGGGATGGAAGTGGATTTCTGATTTAGATTCATCAATATTCATATAAATAGAGTTACATAATTACATTTTCCATTTATATAAAATTAATGGTTTATGCTATATTTGAAATAAATTCTATTTTATAAATGTGAAGTGTACCACAACCTGGATTTATAGAAGGGGTACATTGGTTTTTTTACATATTCATTAATTTTAGAACTCATATACAATTTCATAAATATATATTCTCAATTAATGTGATGAATATATTTATTGTAAATTATTTATTATTAACAAAAAATGTACTTAAAAAATATTTTCTCACAACGGCCAGTAAAAGCATCCCATGTTTCTTGTCTTTGTAGGTGATCATACATATTTTGTGGGTGAGGGTTTATTTTCCCTACAACATTTTTACGAATAAATCTCATTAGAACTTTTTTAAAAACTCTAAAAATCGATACATCATGAATTAATAAAAATTTTTTAATTGAATAATATAGTATAATTTTACATTGTAAAGGATGATGAAGAGTAAGTCAATGTTTTATTATTTTTTAGTAATATAAATAATGGATATCATAATGTTACAATTATATCTTTCAAAAAATTGTATCAGAAGTATTGTAATGACATAGTACAATGGATATATGTCAATGAACATGCACTACCATGGGATACACCCAATGTAACTATCGAGCATGGTCTTGTTAGGGTTACTAGGGTGATTTCACTCATTCCATCCAACCTCGAATTTTATACCAACTATTTTCACCATAATAATTGTTCCTAACACTATCAAGCTAGTTTGACCTTGATTTTTTTTTAAACCATTATTTTTCCATCTTCCATATATTTTTATTTAATATAATTAATATATTTTTCCTTTGGAATCGTGGCAGCAAAATGTGAATAAGGATGTCGTTCTTCTATATTGGGCGAAATAACAAATTGCGAAAATGGTTTTTCCTCTTGAATATGTGAATTATCATGTGTAGAATAAATTATCTAATAATTTTTTATTATTTATTTCATATTACATAAATTAAATGGAGAACATACAATAACATGATGTAACATATGGTCTATTACAAATAAAATATAACCTAATTATTGAAATATCTTTTTAATGTTCAAAGATTTTACACCTCTATAGAGTTTCTAAACATATTCATTATGGTATCCTATAACAAAAAAACCCAAAAATTCCATGGGACCACATTGAAATTAATGTGATTCCCCAATTAATGGGTCATCCCTAGTTTAATTTTCATATGATCCTGCAGTGATTTAAGTAAAAAAAACAAATGACCACATTTTATTTTCGGTATATAACATGAAATATATATAATATCTATGATTAATTTATTAATAGTTATTTATTGTGCCATTTTTTCTTTAATCCACTATCACATGTCCAAATTAATATACATTTAAAAACATTTATTATCATAAAACATCAAAATAGAAACTGGAATGTGGAATGTTGTATAATAAAACAGTCATTTTTATGATGTTGAAGTATAACACATTCACATTAATTATATTTCTACCCTTAGTACTAGAAACCAAAATCACATTACTAGCATGTTTAAATCCACTATTTCTTATACTAAAACATTAAAATTATTCATTTTTATTGAATATATTAACATTAATTACATAACCATTGAATGGTAATAAATATATTCATTCTACTATTTTCAATCATCGATGTTGTTCTAAAATTTAATAAATTATTTTATTTGACTTTATAAAAATACCTTCTTGATTCCTTCCAATAAACTGTTGGTTAGGTTTGATTAGTTTATAACATTCAAATATATATGAATTCAAATTACTAATAATTTCATTTAGGGATATGAGAAATGGGTGAACGTCTAACCTATTATAAAAAATATTAAGGTGGGCTAGGTCATGGCCTTAAATATTGATTCTGATTGCATATCTTCAAGAAATTTCATCACCCACAATCTGAAAAGTGATTTCATATTTCTCTAGATCAAAATATTTTACAAAAAATTGGTTATCAGTATAAAATTAAATATCTTCCCCAATAATTTATCTCTTCATAGTACAACTCTATGACTAAATTTGATTTTCAACATACTATTTCATAATGATCATATAATACTCAAGGAGGTACCACCATTTATAATTTATAAGACCACATAGTCTAATATATGTCACCATGTGAATCATAATGTGAACCATAATATAAAAAAGACTATTGATAATAACATTAACACATCACATAATATGAAATAAATTACCATTTTTGTATATTTAAATTTTTTAGGACAATAAATTTGATTGATATAACTTGGAAATAGGGAAATAGTTCCTGGTTAATGCGTGACATCCATTCTTGTAAAAAATCCACCATAAATATTAATGAATTAGATCATTCATTAAAATAATAAATTCATGTTATTTAAATACCATTAACTTTTAATAATTCATTAAAAATATATCTACAATATTCTATAAATACCCCTAAAAACCCTTTATGTTGTTCAAGAAGTTGTAAAAATATATCTCTCCAACTTGGATAGAGTGTATGTAGCTTGAGGAAGAAAATCTCATTTTCACCCATCCACTATGCCACCTATTCTTGTATTCCATTTTCAATCATTTCCTAACTATGATTAAAAAAATCATTTTTTTCATTTTCATTTAGTAACATTCCTACTATAGAATCAAAAATATTATTTTTTTCAACATTCACAACATCAACATGATTTCTAACATTGAGACAATTCTATTACGGTAATTCAAAAAAATCATTCATTCCAACTGGTTTTCATATGGTTTTTTTTTATAAAAGGATTAAAAAATATAGTGTCCATATTATTTAATTTTTCAAAGGGTAGATCACTATTTGATCAAGATAGTGTGGTATATTCTTCAAAACATCAATTAAATGATGTCTTCCATGATTATTAAATATGTAATTATGGTAGAAATTTATGATTTCATAGAAACATAGTCTAACATATTTTTTATCCTAATTGATTTCGTACAATTATCAATATTAGGGAACCCTTGAGTTACATTAATGTTATATCTTGAAATTTTATCATATGTAGGAAAGTAATTTATCATACCATACAATATGTCTATCCATGTGAAATATTGTTTTTTATAAGAACCATAATATGTAACACCTAAATCCCACAATAATATCAATTCATCGATTAAAGGTTTATAATAAACAACAATATCATTACCAAGTTGTCTTGGTCCTAATATAAGAATAAATAAGTGAATTAATTTTCATTTTATGTTTAACCCTTGTCGTATGTAATAATTACTAACATAACCGACCACGTAATGTGAATGGTCATTTGAAAACAAAATTTATTTACTGTATATATATATATATATAATTCAAGATGTAGGGTTCTTCTATCATTTCCAAATTTATGGAACTCATTATGATTTCTCTTCCATTGAGTGTAGTCATCCATTTGACAATTATTTCCATCATTATTTCATGTAGTCTTTTCAAAATTAATTGTCTTGTGATCTCCATGTTTTAATATAGGCACAAAAAACATTGAATGTTTTTCGGAGATCATACCCATAGAACGTAGCATTTGTGTAGTGTCATATTATTGTCTTGGGATATTATTATCTTCTAGGATAATATAATTAAAGTGATTATGTGGTTCAATAAAATTTCAATCACTCCATCAACTTCGAACATTCAATATATTAAGCATCGGTATGGAATACAACGTTTTATATTTAGTACATCCAATTACAATGTAATTTCATCACAACTTGATAGATTCTAAAAAAAGGAAGTGTCATATTATAATCATTTCTGATGATCCATAAAATGAAGTGTCATATTACTAACTAAATACATTCTATTTTTTCACATTTTTATAAAACATTATTTATCATCATTATATTCTATGTCAAACCAAGTGATATCCCCACTCAAATTGACTAATTAGTCAGGAATAACCATAGTTTATATAGAGAAGCATGAATTTATAACGATCATGTGCATGATCACTTTCAAACATGATAAACCCTTTCACACATTCATCATTATATTTTATCATAATAATATAATGAATACATTATCTATTCATATTCATCCTTTAAGATTATTTAATATTAACATTTAATAAAATAATTACTCAAAAAGGGGAATTCCATATATGGGGAACCCATTATTAGAAATATTCAAAAAATATCATCAATTATTAAAGGAAGTGGGTAATTGAATTTATTAAATGAATTACTCCACTACTGGTTGGAGTAATCCTTTGAATTCAGCTAGATGGGATAAGGGATATGTCTCATCAAATATAATTCAATAATAACTATTATTGAGATAAACATAATGACGGTAGTAGTTATTATTAAACATCATTTCCTAACTCTCAACCCCTTAGAAGATCAAAATAAAAAAGAGAAAATATGTAGATATGAATGACACCCCAAATTTGAACCTCAAAGATTATGCTCGTTAAAATGTAGGTTTAGAAGTCTCAATGGGGATAATCATTAATTCACCATTTGCAAGAGTGAGGTCATGATGGATATCCTATGGTTTGGGTAATGTTATTGACCTTCTCTTATGATAGTGTTAATAACAATATATATTATGTGAGATATTATAATTTTTGTATATTGGAGGTCTATAAAAGTTAATATGATCTTATAAATATAGGTAGAACCCTTTATGAGTAAATCACATTCTACCAATGAAATTATAAAAAGGAATCAAATAATTTTTTCCATCTATACATTGTTTAAAATGGATAATAAAAACAAATATTCAAACTCATTAAAATCTCAATTACAAGCATATATCAAATTTCTATCCATTATGATTAAAGACAATAAATATTTCGTAAAATAAAATAAATATTCATTAGGCTAATGAATTTTTTTAAAAATATTAGAATTACAATAGATTTATAAAAACCAAAAATTATATTTTTAATAAATTAATATTATGATAGTATATATTTAATTAAATATTGATAAATAGTAAAAAGGATACCTTAATAAACATATAAATTAAAAATGTATATATATTTATTTACTGTAAAATTTTTAGACAAATATAGAAATATACAATTTTATGTAATGTATAAATTTATGCATATTTTAAATAAATATACATAATTTATAAATACATATAAATTTATTAAACTATATTTAAGTATATATATGTTATAAAATTATACATAATTTATAGAAGAATGTAGTTCTAAAACATTATAAAAGTATAAAATTATAATATATTAAAATAGAAATTATAAAAATATTAATGTATAATAATTTATAATGAATACATATATAATCGTATAATAATTTATAAATCTATAAAAGTATAAAGTATAAATAATTAATAAAAAATTATATTTAAACTATATTTGTAAATATGATATAATATTAAATTTAAAAATGTGCATTGATTTATATATGAATTAAAATATAAAAGTACATATAATTAATGAAAAAATATTATTGAATTATATTAGGATAATACAATATATTATTTGATAGTTAAATTTTCTTAAAATCTAAAATCATATAAAACAACAAAATTATAAAATCAATAAACTTTTAATTTTACAATTTTCATTAGCCTACCATGAATTTATATATCTTATTATAATGTTTTTTTAAAAGCTAAGAGAGTGTCCATTGAATATTTATTAATTTTTACATTATTAAATGTACCGAAAATACTTTAATTGAAAAATGTTTTTTGTGAAAATAACTTCATTTAAAATAAAATTAGATATATATGTTATATAGATAATGAAAAAATAACAAGTATAAAATAAAAATATTATACATATTGAATATACATCCCTCAAAATATAAATATGAAATACTCTTCCATCGAGATAAGGATACATGTATTAAAAAATATAAAATAAAATTTTTTATAATAAATTAAAATATAAATTATATTTGTAATGATTTTCATTATTGAAATCTAAAATATAGTATTATTGGGCCCTGAAGAAATAATTTTTTTTAAAAAAATCCAATGATTTTTAATAATTTAAACAATAATATTTTTATAAATATTTGAAATTTAATATTTGATCAACAATATTATATGAGATATATTCTAGTGTTTTCTCATTATCAAATTTTTGTAATAAGTCCAAATTTTGTCCATTGATAATACATCTATGAGATGATTTTCTATTACAAATCTCAAACACATTAATTTATATATTCCTTGAAATATTCTGAAATTTACATTTGTGATACTACATTTAAGGGATTTTAAATTAGATCCATGAAAGTGTTCTAATTTGTGTTACACATACTACATATTCACCATACATTAGGTACTAGGACTATCGTCCAAATAGAAAAATGAGAGAGTTAAATACCCAAATATAACATGAAAATGAGTTAACATATATAGAAATACATAAAAAAGATAGTAAATATATATATATTTAACATAGATGTAATAATTAGAATCATGCAAAAATAAAAATAAGAATATAGTTCATAAGTAAAAAATGTAATGATAAAATCAACTTCTCAAAATGATAAACAACAATATATATATTGTTATTTCAAATTCTAAGATAAAATTATGTCTCCCAAGTTTATTTATCAGTATAGATAAGTGACCTAACTATGTTCAATGAATAGGACATAAAAATTTAGGATTATATTATGGAATTATTAGTTTGAGGAGTAAAGAGAGTCTGAGATGTCCAACTAGAGGGAAATTTCTAGTGTTGTGGTTCCTAAAAGAGAAGCATCTCTTCACACGACAAAGTCCACATTCAATAAGAAATTGGTAAGATCAGATTTAAGACAGAAAAAAGATGATCCAATTTGGATATAGTCTTTTAAGTCATTTTTAGGACCTTCAACCCCAAACATATTCCCTCTATAATTAAATTTACACTGTACCCCAATCTTGGGAAACAAGAAAGTGAAGTGAAGAGAATGATGATTATATAAGAATTTTACTCAAATAAGATGAAACAAGAATCTGATCTATTTATTTGTTCCATTAATAAGAGGTAAATATATGCGACCACTAAGTGTGATTTATGAAAAATAGTTTCATTGGAGGATCTAACAAGATAAAATCTATATATACCATAGATTTTGAGAGATCGATTTATTGTGAATGTAGAACAAATAAATTAATAGGTTATGTCAGCCATGGTGTTTTTAGTGTTATATCTATAGATTCATGAAATATTGAAGCTAGAGAATAGGTAGCATAATTTTAGTATTCAATTTATGATAACCCATGAAAATGATGATAGTGATCAAGGTTGGGAGCATCGAATATATGGGTGGCTTACGATCAAACCATAACTTGAAATTGCTAAAAAAAGATCTCGATAAAAATATTTGTATCAAGTAGATACAATTTTAGTAATATATATCTTGGAAAAGGGGTATGGACCTAATAGTTAGTTAGAATGATATTAATGAAGAATGAGAATGTATCTTTTATTCATTCACTAATGATTCCGACAATCACATTATCTAGAAGGGAAACATGAAGTACCTCACTTTGTATACGCTTGTTGTTTAAGACAAGTTATATCTCGGTAATTATTCATTAACATGATATATTTCATTACCAAATGGGGATAAATCATATAAATTTTATGACCTAATAAAAAAATTCATTATTTTGGAGATAATCAAACAAGAGTATTATTTCAATGGGTCGTGGAATCTATCATCGAATCTCCCATTCTTATTTCCATAAACATAAGTCAGGTGGATTTGGTTATATAACATAGAGACCTATTTATCACTGATTCCATATGTGGTATCCAATATTTTTTCCATTTGACTCTATAAAATCATATTCTTAGGTATGGTTAAATGATCTTGAATTGAAATGTTTTAATTAATATTTTTTTTATTTTGAGGGATAATACTTTTTATTTTTTTGTAATCTATTTGGATAAAGATACAAAGTTAAGATGATTTGGATCAAGTTATTATATGCAGGTGGATGTTCAACTATCCAAACTAATGATTCATAATTTCATTCTCTCACTATAAAATGAGATTATTGTCCATTAGTTTATTTATGAAAACAATCCATTGTATTTCTCTACAATTAATTTTATTTCACATGAAATCTATAATTAAAATACAAAATTTTTTTCTTTATGTGAGGATTTTAGACATGAGAATGATAATTTGAATAATTAGAATGAACTTGAGAAAAACATATAGGATAATAATCCACCTATTTTTCCACATGTCCAGGCGGATGGAAAATATATCAAGGTTAAAACTATGGTAGGGAAGGTGAATGAAAAAATACCTAGAGATAGTATTCTAGCACCAAACGAGCTTGATTAAGGATTCCTAGATTTTATCACGGATTCCTATAATAATTAGATCCATGTTAATGTTGATGATGGAATTGAACGTGATTATTTCTATGCCTTCTACTCAAGGGGTATTTTTGGAAACCAAAATTAGATAAAAACATGCAGTTGTACCTTTCAATTAGGGATGTTGATGTGTGGCAAAATAAGAAATTGAATCCTATAAATATATCCCCCATGTATACACATATCAGAGATATAAAATAGGATGCACTAGATTATTTATTTGATTATGATCATATAGTCAATGAGAAAGTTGTTCAATCTTAATTTGATAATGTATTATGGAATGAGTACAAATTGGACTCTATGAAATTTAATGGGAAAACTGAAAGTGTTTACACCTCTTATATAAATAATTAGTAAAATTAATTTTTTGGACAATTTCTTTTACTATGATAAATCTTAAATCCGCACATCTAGGTTTTCATCAACAAACCATGAAATGGGGTTTTACGGCATGATCATGTTATATGTAACTTTAAAAATTATATACCTTTATCAAAAATGGAATTGTCTCATTAATTATGAATTTATGATGCATATACGTTGTGAGATTGAAAAAATCGAACACATTGAATATAAAAACATCAAGATCGGTTATGTTTCTTTAGAAACAATTGATAATATAGAATAGGATGAAGGTATTCATCAAGGTGTAAGTTGATAGCCATGAAGAATTAATATTTTGTTAACTAAATTACTATAATTTTCGTTTCCCTATTTATATGAACATAATAATTTCTTCTTACTCATTTCATTCCACTTATAAGGGTCTTTATGATCATGCCCATTCAATTTATGATAATGTGAGATGCTAGTTTACCACTAAGAACCAATTGAAATTGTTTTATATAGATATTGTTGATCGATGTAAGCCCATGGTGCCAAAAAATAATGTCACATTGAATATGATGGTTGCTGACAACAATACGTAGTTAACATTAGAGATAGACTAATAGGTTCTAGTATATTAATAAAAATCAGTCAATCCATGGATGATAGGTCAATTTTTCCATGGCCCAGGAGGTCTTGTGACCTACCATAACATGAGTCTTCATTCCGAGAATCAATAATTTTTTCATATTTATGATTGTCTAATCGAATTAATGATGTTGTTGGGATAGTTATGGACTTCATATTGAAGATGAAGATATGATTTTCTATTTCAATGTTTTAGTATGGATTTTGAGGATGTGTATACCCCTGTTATGTGGAACATGCCAATGTAGAGATGGTTGTTACATATTCATGGATTATCTATTGTCCTTTTTCAAGAAGGAATGGTTATTCATTGGATATGTATGCTGATCAATGTAATTGAAAAAGAGAACTCTTGAAAACATTATTTATGAAATTTATAATGTAAATGTAATGCGTGATGAAGTTATTAAGAGTGAGTTTTGCGATGATCATAGTGTTTTTTGCACATTGGATAAAATTTTGATTATTTTACAAGAAATTATATTATGGAACTCGAACCTGTAGATCCATAGGAAAACTAATTTGTTGAGAATTATATATTAATAATATTATAGAGGCTCATAAGAAGGATTCAATTAATGATATGAGTTTCCATGTGCCTAACTCTAACACTCAATTTTTCAGTGATGTAAATTTTCCACATATAAAGGTTATTATGAAGATTATAGTGCTGGAGTTGATGAATATATTGTAACTTTTGAAGGGAGTGTTGGTTTTTTGTATATGTGAATCATTTTTTATGGAAGGAATGTTAAATGACTAACACCTTGAAGACATTCTTTCAATCTCACTAAAATTCATGGAAGTCGAACTCTACTATTATTCTACATATCAGAGGTTCTTGAGATTTTCATAGGTTTTTTTACTTTGGGGTGCTCTTTCTATGATCCAAACTTGCATCTCTTATGCATTCTTTTATCATTATTCTAGTAATGGGACCATGGGTTTCAAACCTATAGTTAACCATATTTAGAATAATAAGAACTCGCCAGGATTCTATCAATGCATTGAAAAAGTATTAATAATGGTCTGTTTTATTAGTGATAAAATAGAATGTTCTCAAAAAGCTCTAATATTAATAATTTATTTTTATATTCTATATATTTACAAAATCATATATATAATAAAGAATTATATAATTTTAATTATATAAAAATTTATAATAATAATTGTAAATAAATATATTTTAAAAATACTTTTATATAATTATAAATATAATTAATATATTTATTATATAAATATAATTATTTAAATTTTATAATTATTTAAATATTTTTAAAATTATATAGATTTTAATTACAAATAAAATAATTTAATATGTATATATCTAATTAAATTTTTTCATTTATATGTTAAATAAATGTTTGAATTAAATATTAATATATAAATTCTATTATAGTAACACACACATTTTATATTAAATATATATCAATAAACTATTAATCATTTAGAGTAGTATGAATTTTGAAATTTATTACATATATAATTATTTACTGATATATAAATGTATATATATATATACATTTATTTATAATTATAAATCAAATTAAAAATATTTATAAGAATTTGAATATATTTATGAATATACTAGTACTCACAGGGGGGTTTTGACGGTGATATCCAATAATGATATAAAATATGAACCCCAATAAAATTTAAATACATGATCCACTACTGAAATAAAATACATGTTCTAATGATCTAAAATAAATTCACTATTAAAATGAAAAATCTCATCCACTACTCAAATAGAGTACATCATCCATTTTTCAAAAATACATATCACAAGTGATATGTAGTACAAGTAGACGAAACAAATAACCAAGAGAATAGAAAATGATTCAATCATCAAGAAACGAACATATGATTCTATGATGTATGATAATGTATATCTCCAAAATCAAGATATATTCAACCATACAACTTTATATACATTAATGAAACAATCATTATCATAGACTATTGAATGGTATTTCCATAAAAAAAATTGAATGATCATGCTAATGGAAGGGAGGAAATGTATTAAAGGAGACATGCATTATGAACTGCCAGAAGACATTCTATGAGGTAGATTAAGAAAAGTTATTGGAGTATATTGGGATGATGATTGACAACCTAATAGTTGAGGGTCAAATTAGGAGGTTATTTTTTGAAGCATATCTGAATGTAGCAGCATTCACCTGACCATTCTTATTTTCCAATGCCATCAAACTTATATGGGTTTGAAGGAAAGGGGAACACCTCCAACACACGAAGATGGTAACTCCATATCCTTGTAATATTATTTGGATTCATCATTTTAGCTGCTATAGTAACAAACATAAGGATTCCATAAAATTAAAATTAGCTTAACAAATGAAGAAAAAAATAATACCTTAGTTTTACCAAAAATAACCAAGAGGTCATATCATGAATGTTGACCTTCGAGGAATATCAAAATAGAATCATGAAGGAACTACTGATGAGAATGCATGAGATATTTGTGAACATGAGATCACATCTTCATCAGATTATACAAGACCCAGTCAATGATGAGAGGATAATTTTTGAGGATCAAAATGATCATGAAAAACAACAACTAGTGATTTTAAAATTTGAGGGACTAGCTGCTACAGATGAACATTTTACTTGAGGTTCAGATTCTATATTACAGTCCATAGAATAAAAGGCATAACCAAAATATGGAAATCTAATTGTTAATGTATATAATATAGAGGATGGAAGTGGAACTTGATTTTGAGAATCCTTGAGGGGTCAGTTAATGCTTGATTGAATTTCCTCATGAACATAATTATAATTATAGACCTAAAAGTGCTCTTCATATTCATCATAGATCTCATCATCTGCATCCTTATATGTTCCTCCCTTCATTTCCTTTTGTCTTTCATCCTTGTTCCCCAACCCTATTGAAATTCATAATATTATCAGAGAAAAATAAGATAATATTTAGATAGTCACATTTAACATATGTTTATTTTTTGAATATGAATATTGATATAGAACAAATTTACATTATACAATATAATGAAATCATTACTTCCTATATAATTTATGTTCCCGTAAATATCTAGGGTGACTAAATATATAGTTTTTGAACATAATTGACATGATAATTCTATTACATCTCCTCATACAAATCAAATTGTGTAAAATCATTAAAAATTATATACAATAAGTAAATTTTAATACAATTTAGAAATTTAATCCCAAAATATATTTGGAATATATCAAGAAACATTCCCAAATCTGATACCACATAGTAATTTTTTTTGTAAAACCGGAATCTGGGTTCCTCATAACTTGTGCTTCCTTCTGTGTTTAGAGTGTGCCTAAAATTTCAAAACCACATCATGATAAACCATTTATAAATTCGATAATGTAATGATAAAAACAAAAAATATCATATCAATGATCTAGACCAGTTAGTTAAATACCGTTATCTATATTTTATTTATTTCACATACCAATTAGTACAATAGTAAGGTTATCCTTTTAGATCTCCAAATAATGCCTAAGGAAACCTTGGACACTCGTTCATTTTATCGTTCTTATTGGAGAAACTCTCTATATAAGAATATTGATTATCTAAAGTTTCATGTAAATGTGGATATTTTGAAATAATTCTTTATAAATAAAACCATATATAAAATGAATAAAAATTCATATTATGTATATGTAAAAGAATTTATTTACTGAAAAAATGACATGCAGCTCCAAAATATTTTCTTTCTCTAGTATTACATTATATTTTATTTCTCAAAAATCTAGTGTTACTACGCCTAGTCACCTTATATGTAGGATAAGAACCCTATATTAACATTGATTATTTTAATTATTTTGGATGCATATATTAGTAGTATAAAATTTTGAAATAAATGATCATTTAACTTGGAGATTGTTCAAATAGTAGAAAACATAAAGTATAACCCCAGTGCATGATTAAAAATGAGTCCATGTCAAAGATAAAAAGGAAAAACATCAATTCACAAGATGCATACTTATTTAAGGGATTGATTTATGTCATTTAACATGTAAAAAATATGATTTTCTAATGATATATTTTTTTAATAAAATAAACCGACTAATGAAATTATAGCATTATTATAGAGGGAATTAACAATGTAGACCATCGTTTTGAATAATATTACTAAATAAATTATAATTGATGACATGAACCTGAAATATAAAAATTACATTAATTTATAGAAAATATATTTAATATATCTAATTGAAAATCCCAATAATACATTAAATAGAATTATTTTTTGACAATTACAACATACCTATAATATTTGTGATAGGGGTAATGGAAGAAGGATGGTGTAAGATTTAAGAGACCTTACAAAATAGAATGACATTTCATTTATGAAAATAAATAAATAAGTAAATAAATCCATGATTCACAACACAATTAAAACATAAAAAGAAAAATAAATTAGAATTAGAAAGGTAGTGGTTGAAGTGTTGAAATTATTCTCAATCACATCAGTCAATTTGTTGTAAAGACACTTCTGTATATATATAAAGTGGAAATGATCAAGCACAAAAGATCATACTCATCATTTTTCTTTTTTATCTACTTTCTAGGCATGTGCATAGTAAAATATATTCATATCCTAGTTATATTAATAGATATAATATTTGTTAATATATATGATTTCTACAATTCCTCTTAAATTAATGCTTACTATAGTTGAGTGATATGAATGAAAATGAAATGGAGGAGTATACCAACCCGATTACATGATAATTAAGAGTGGATTATTCTAATTAGTCAATCTTACTTGATCAAAAAATCATGAATTTCATGTATCTCTCTCATGATTAATGGAATACATAACAAAATTAACAGGAAAAGGAGATAGAAAATTTAGAATCACATATCACCATTTTTTATTTTCCAACTCAACAAACATAATCAATTATCTTCTTCGAGAACAATGAAAAAACTAATGAACATCATAGATATGGATAAATTTTATCATATAATGGTATATAAAAGGAGATGATGTTCATATTAGATTTAAAAATTGATTCAAAACTCTTTCAGAACATTATCTAAAAAGGTTCCAAAAAAATAAATTTTGAAAACACAAGCAATCATATTTTTTAAATTATATTAATAAACGAAATTATAAAAATGATAAATGATTTCTGATCAAACCATTTTGCATCATTCATAAACAACATCGAGATGAAATAATATCCTTTAGCAAGAATATTTACTCGTGATGGAGAAATCAATTACAATAATGTTAAAGGATTAATATAAATAATTCAAATTCTTAACATTACAATAAAAACATAAAAATTATCAATGTTTATACCATATGGCATTGTTTACTAATGATTTTTCACTCATTCCCAACCCTTGGATCCCACAACTATATCAATCCATCATCATCACATTGATGTGAACATATTTTCATATTACCACAAATGGTTTCAGCCCCTTGACTGCGGGTGGTGCTGCCTATAGATAAACAAACCACCAGCCACACCAACGTGGTATAGAAACTATAAATTCAATTCTATTTATTTTACCAATCACCACCATAAATTGGTCAAATGCTCAAAATTTCTCAATGCCAGTCTTTTGAGAAACAATAATTCAAAAAGTTGATGATTGATAAAAACATTATACATCACATTTTATAAAAAAATCTTAATGCAAAAAAATGATATATTTCATTGAAAATAAATAATTCATATCAGAATAGAAGAAACCAAATAAAAATCATTAATTAGATATTTACATCATCTTTTTATTGAAAAAAATAATTTTATTTCATATTTGATTTGAAAAAAATGTACAACATAGATATCGTAAAATATATCGAGTAACCAGAATGGAAAACAGAATATCATGATATAAAATAATGACCCTCAAATATGGAAGTAGTCCAATGAAAAAAACATGCATGTAAACAGAAAAACCAATTTTAGAGTTACGAAAGTATTGTTACCCAATAAATAAATGATAATAAATATTGGATATTTTCGAAACCCTCAAAAGGATAATTAGAAATTGTAAACTACCTAATGTTCCAAGGGTAAACATTCTAGGTATATGTATGTATATTGAAATGATACCTAAAAAATACTTATTTTATAGTATAACAATTATATATTGAAACATAATCTTAATGTTTTGAAATGAGAACATAATGAAATATATTCAATTTCATTTTGAACATTAGTATATGGTAAACAATAGCATTAGAGAGCCAAAAAATAGATGAATAATGATACTATTAAAAAATATATTGAGTAGGAACCATTCATGTTATAGTGATATCTTATTTATCAGTTTTAACGGTTAATAAAAGAATCACAATAATTGTACCATCTACAAGAAAACTATATTACTAACCCAATGAATGGATATACTGTAGTAAAAAAGGAAACTAATAGACTCAGATAGTGAAGTACCAAATAATAGTAGAATTCATCTCAAAAATTCATTACTGATATGTAAGAATTTTTTAGTTGGTCATGCCACATTTTTAAATCACCATTAACCTTCTCAATATTTATATTTATTGTTTTGTGTTTTGACGTGGATATATAAACTCCCATGATCATCCTCACTATAAGATCTACTAGAATAATTGCCAATCATGTTGAACGTAGGTTGGTCTATATGTACCCTAAACTATAATATTATTATGCCAGATATTCTCAATTATTGTTCAATGTTGATGGGGGGAATTACAAATGCTAAAAAGATTATTTTTATACTCATGTTTTCTAGAATATAAGGCAACAAAATTATTTTTATTGATTATGGAGGGTCATATGGGATACCTTTTATAATGACCCTAGGATATATTGTTTATTGAGAGGAGTATCTATATATCATATAAAACAATAATAGATATATTTATAAAATCTAGAAAAGAAATTCATTTCTTATGAATGATGATTATATTGAAAATATATTAAGCAAATTTTATAGAAATCAAAAAATGAGAAAACAAATATAGTTATAAAAGCATGAATTATCTTCTTTAGGCAAAATTGATCAATAAAAAAGAAATTATATTTTCAGTGAATTCAAATGCAATGGAAATAGGTTGAGCCAATACTAGAACATGAATATTCTTCATAATTGAAATAAAATAGACTTAAATTATTGAACATAAATACATATATTATAACATTTACAATGTTAATCAACAATGAAAAATATATTATTTTGTTTCAAAAAAACAAATGCATGATTTTTTTATAAGAAAAAACATTTAACAATTCCAAAATAAAAACAAACAGAAAACATATATTTTCAATAAAAAATTATTCAACAAAAAAGAAAGAAAAAATTTATTAAAATTCTAAAAAATTACTCTCTTAATTTTAAAATAAGAAACCGAATATAAATTGTTTAAAAACCTGAAGTAGAATACAAATTCTCTCTCAGAAAACTATATAAAACTATTTCAAAAAAATTAAAAATCAATGTAACGGAAACAAAAAAACATCCTTAACAAAAAAAACATAAAAATTTAACTATTAATCAAAAATTAATTGGGAATATTCAATTTAAAATCAAGAAAACACATATTCAATCAACTTCATTGAAAAATAATATTCATTACTAATTAAAAAGTACAACCAAATTTTCATTTATAAATGAAAAAAACAAAATATAATACATGTTAATGTGTGGATAAAAAGTGAAATTAATCCTCTATTCCAGAATAACCAATGATCAACATCATCTAGTGAATAGAACAGAGGTGGGTGAAATCAATAATATAGTGACTCATCTATAATAACAAATCATTAGCATCATCAAGTGAACAGATGTAGTTGGAATTCATTTATGAATACTGTAACAGAAAAGTTCTTTTTTATTTGCATACTATCATTCTACTAGAAATTATTATCATCATCATCATCATCATCCAAATCAATATACGGTTGAAAAACAATCAGAAATGTCATCAGTTATTTGGCCCAATATAATGTCATAGAAAAATGCTGATTAATATTTACTGTGAATATGATTATAATAATCATCATCATTGTGATCTTAATTTTAATCCTAGATCTTATTATCTCCAACTTCAAAAGTTTCATCCTTCATTTCATTTAGTCCTTCACCCTTGAACCCCAACCCAATTGGAATTATGAACATGAATAATGAAAAATTAGATAATATTGGAAAAATATCAATAAAATTATATTAATTGATTGATCAAGAATACTAATATGGAATAGTCATAAATTATAAAAAACAATAACATCATGTCTTCTTAAATACATTATGGTCACATAATGATCCACGGTGACTAAATCCATACTTTATTAAGATAATTTACCTAATGTTTCAAATATATATTCTCAAACACAGAAAACTTTATCAATTATATAACAAAAGAACACAAATTAGTAAATTTAAAGAAAATATTCTAATGTAATACCAAATAATATTTTCAGTGATCCAAAAACATTCACAATTCTTCTGCAACCTACTAAAATTAAAAAAAATTATTAACACCGGAATCATGATTCAACTAAATTTTTTTTCTTTCCACTTTAGATTCATCCTAAAATTTCAAAACCACATCAATATAGAGTATCAAAGAATTATAGAAAGGAAATACAAAAAAATTTACAATATACAACAAATAAATCAATCAGTGAACTAACAATATTCATATAACATTTAGATCACATACCAATCAGATCATGAATAATGTCATTCTTACGGAGATATAAATAATCATAAAGGAAACCATGGCCTCCATTTTTCGTTACAATGTTCTTATTTGAAGCACACTCTATATTAGTGTCTTGGTCATCGATAGAGTCATGTAGAAGAGAATATATTGGGAAAATTTTGGATAAAGAACAGCTGAAATAAAATAAAAAAGCATATAATAAAATTTCATATATCATTTGTTATATATAAAAAGTATCAACTATAAACAACACATGATATCAATATTCAATTATTAATCATGTTTTAAGATCAAAAAAAATGTATATTCATTATGATAATTAAAATTGAATGGGAAATAATATTTTATTTGAGTAATTTTAATATTTAATATTTCTTATATTTTTTATTTAAAAAAATACTAAAAAATATTTATTAAATTTTTATTGATTATAATATAAATTTTATTATCAAAACAATTTTTTAATAGATTGATGAACCACATGGTAAATGTATGATGTTATCAGTGATATGTTTTGGAAATTACATTATGTTCTAAACTAAAAACATTTTTACCATTTTTCCCATCATTTAATACGTTCGAGTTCCACCTAACAAAACATGACCTTAACGAATGACATTAGAATTGGGGCACAATATAATCAAACAAGTGAAACGTACCTTTAGGCATGCAATGATCCCTAGAATCCCATACTTGCAACCCTGCTAGAAATAACATCATTCAGTCATTGCACCAAAAATTTTCAAAAACCCATTCATACATATGCGGAATAAATTTCCTTGAACACATAGTTACGTAGCTCAAATAACAGAAAAGGGAAAAAAATCGATTCTATATAAAAAGAATTACCTCTAATACTAGGAGACTACATGAGACTGTTTAGGATTTTTTGATGGAGGAACAATTTTTTTGGGTGATGGGGAATAATACCTAGGTGAAACACTGATGAATAAGTCACCCATAATTATTATATATTGTTATAATTAAGGATTATTTCTTTATAAAATCAATGGAATCATAAATAACAAAATATGAAAAGAGAAATAGTAATATTGAAGTAAAAATTAATACAATGTGTATTTGAATTATATGTACTCATGGACTAATGGAGAAAGGTTTTTATTTCCTCATAATATCTACATGATTACTCGAAGTGAAGAAGAAATCAACAGTTGCATAAAATTCATATACTCACACCAAAGACATCGAAGTAATAAAGTAACATTATGATTACTAAAATTGTGTTGGAATAATCGATCCTAATAAAAGTTGATGTATTGTATTACAATATGAATATTTAAAAATGTTTCTGTGAAATGAGAAACATTAAATTTGTGTAAAATTTCATAATGTAGATCGGAAAAAATCACCATATCTAGGAAACATGATGAGATTCAACCCTATCCAAACCTTGGGAAATAAATTAATAATGTTCATTTGAGTCAAAATTGTTCTGAACAATGAAGTAGATCCATAATTCAATTTAATCGGGTTCTCAGTAGCACTAATGGGGCTTCCAAAGTTACTGAATTTATATGTCGTTAAAATGGAGAGACATTGATTATATCTAATTTACCTTCAATATTTACAAAACTAGACATTAAATCAACTGTTTTTCAGAACTGGGATTCGGACTAAATATAATATAAAGATATATGGTTTGTATGGTGAAGGGTTTTTAGCAATGATGTGTGTATTATGCTGAAGAGGGTGTTGATTTGGGCTTTCAAAACTAATTCTATGACTAGTCCCAATATCACAAGCATGATCTGTGCAGACTGGATGGGAGAATCATTAAGGAGATAAGGATAGGGGATTCTAAAAGGGGATTGGTAACTTTTGGGGATTTGTGGAGGGGATTGGGAACCCAAGAGTGGGGAGAGGGGATTTGAGGAGGTGTATAGGAACCCAAGATCTAGTATAGGGGAATCCGGGAGGGGATTCAGGGAGGGGAGTCAGAAGAAACTATAAATTCTGATTGAAGACCGTATAGCGGGACATTTTTTCAGGTTTGGAGGGTGGGATACAAAAATATGAATGACATAGAAGCATGGCTAGGTGATATGTGTGATGATTCTCCCAAATTTATCATATATAATGGATTTATATAATTATCTGTATTTGTAAAATTGTAAATATAATAAATACATATATTTTGAATTTACAATTTTTTAAGTATATTAATATTTTTAACTATAATGATAAATTTATTTATTTATAATTGTATGTAATAATAATTATAAATATTTTCATATTGTAAATAATATATTTTTTCTTTTAAATAATTATAATTATATATTTTTATATTTTAATATATATATATATATATTTATAAAATGTTATAATAAATGTATTTATTGTAATTTTATAATTACATATATATATATATATATTATTAATTATATATAAATATTTCTATAAATATTATTCTATAATTATAAATAAATATGTTTATAGACAATTCATTATAATTATAAAGATATTTATATAATTATACCACATGGTCTTAACTACCATTGCATTTTTATATAATTATATATATTTATATCAATATATAAATAAATAAAGTTATAAATTTAATAAAAGTATTTATTATTTAAATATATTTGTTATTATATTTTAATTATTTAAATATATATACTTATTATAATTATAATTATAAATAAATTTATTTAAAAGTAATAATATATACCAATAAATATATAATAATAAATATCATAACCAAAATATTTATTTAAATATAATTATCATAATTTTATAAATATTTATGAGAACATAAATATGTTCATGTGTATAAAAAGAATCAAAATTCTAGGTCATAAAAAATGTGTCATAACATTCCTAGAAAATGAATAATAATGTTTTCTTTGTATAGATGGACATTTCATGAGTAATGAATACATTATATATGTATGTGACATAATAAGTATTGGTAATATAATATTTCTAAAATATATGACAACCCACAATCATGTCCACAAATAATCTTATGATCATTGATCATCTAAATTATACTCACACATCAATATTTGATCATAAACATGTCTGTGAATATCATATTTATCTAATGAGATATATATATGTGTGTGTGTGTGTGTGTGTCTGTATATGTACGTATTTTATTATTAAGATAAATATATTAATATATCTTCTTTATATTATTTATAATCATACATTTTTTAATTAATGTAAATAAATAAATTCTTTTTAAATTTAAATATAATAATTTTACATATGTTAATAATAATTTTTTTTCATAAAAAAATTTATAAACTCTTTTAGATACCACTGATAAACGTGAGGAAATTATCAATTTGTTTGGTTTAGCGATGATAAAATCAGGCACTTCCCTTGCACCAAATTTTTTAGTGTGCATTTCCTATTACAGATTTCCATATTTGTAATAACTATACAATAATATATTTATTGATAATGTTCTAATATTTTATAAAAAAATGTAACCTAGAAAACCAAAATTTAAAAAATGGTGGGTATAGACAATGTGACACATGGGAATGCACCAAATGAGGTTTCTAAAGGTATAATACTGCATGGGACACATATAGAAGCATCAACACATGTATGAAAACCAAAAAGGTAAGATACTTAGAATGTGGGTTGACATATTTCTTAGGGACATCATAGTGATATTTATTCAATATATTTATTATTTATAATAGATATCTAATAAATTCGTTGTATACCTTATATAATAGATATATTTGTAGATTAATTCTTATATTATAGATACGGTTGAATATAGGTAAAATAATAATTTTTCACGGACGGATCGATGATATTTGTCTATATTTAGATTTGATTATAGCAGATTTTAAAAAAGGATGGGTATATGTTTAGAGGATAATATAAATATTATAGGGTGTCAATGTATTGACAATAAAATATGGGTTTTTGGTTTCAAACTTTTTTTAGACCATGATCTTCATGAAACATTTCCACAATAAATTATTGATAGACATACCCCATGTGTTCATTCACTTATAGTAATGAGATTAATTAGTTATGAATTATTATAGGTGGTTTATACATTTTATATGATATTCAATAATAATGATAGATGATGAGATCTTAGTGGAGTTATTATTTAAGAATGATTAACATTATTCATTAATGTTTTATGGAAATATACTCAGATTGAAATTATTCCCCAACGTTTAATATTTGGTGATAGTAGTATAGTGAAACCTTATAAAGGTGTCTAAACTATTCTATAAAGTTCCAATAGATCTAGAAGGTATTGGATCTGTAGTTATCCATTTGAATGGCCATGAGAATACACAGCTGGGTGTTCATTGTATAGTAATAATGATTACACTATAAAGTATTTCATTGCTCAAATCAATATATTGTTGGAAGGAGGGACATGTTTTGGATCACTGTGATTAGCCACCAATGGAGTGGTTGATATGTGTTGTTATGGGAAATTTTTGGAAGATTATTCATAGGATCATATAGATATACATCATTCATAGATAATATATGCCTCATGGAACTACAGTTATAATAGGAGAGGGACTGGGATATGTAAG
The DNA here is from genome assembly GCA_963277665.1 of Viscum album. Classification (NCBI taxonomy): domain Eukaryota; kingdom Viridiplantae; phylum Streptophyta; class Magnoliopsida; order Santalales; family Viscaceae; genus Viscum; species Viscum album. The sequence continues at coordinate 42,531,707 of OY728158.1, read as the reverse complement.
TTAGGAATAATTATAATTTACTAGTAATTGAAGTGGATGATATAATATATAGTGGAGTATGTTTCCAAATGTGATAATTAATCATTAAAACATACAACCAATTATAATTACGGTTTTGGGCCATCACCATGGGGTCTTGAAACCACACTCAGAGTAGGTTAGAGGGATATATATAGTTGCAATTATAAACATATAGAATTGTTAATATATAATGGGTATGGTTGAGAAACATTATAATGTTATATATGAGGGCTAAATTGAAATCATATATCATGGTCCAAATGTAGGATATGTAAATTTGAATTGGGAATCAGAGAAAATGTATGATGAAAGTGGGAATCAGTATAATGTAAAGTGGATATGTGTGGATTACCAGTGTGTGTACAATGAATAAGTATGATACCGTCATTATAATACATAAATATATTATTGTGGGAAATTATAGGTGATTCTTATAGTAAGGATTACTAATGTGGGGGGATTTATTTTCTAGTTTAGGTAATATTGTAGACCAAGTTTATGTAAGAAATAGTTGAATTATTTCATCATTTATTTACTATTATAGATTATGGTGATTTATATTAATAGGTTTTGGTATGAATTTATTTATAACATATAAGGAATTCACCAATAGGATTTATAATATATTGGAGAGGTTATATAGTCTCGTGAATTTGGAATACTTAATTGGATTATTATTGGATTGAATGTGTTACATTTGAGCTAGTATAGTTTTTGAGGTTTTTCTTAATATAAATGGATAAATCCTTGGATATTTTTCATTGATCAAGTGGTTAAATATTTTTAATATTCTATTAAATTTTTTATTTATGTGAGTTCGTTATATTTTATGGTCCTGAACATTTTTTTAATGAATGATATAAAGTTTTAATGTTTTTAGAATTTTTTTAAGTTAGTTTTTGTTTCATTAAATTTTGTAAAATGTAGATGAGTCACTCTATAGTGAGAAATAGTAATTATATCATGGTGGTTGGTAAAAACATTTCCCTATTAATGTAATGGTAACCTAGAATGAGTAGACGAAAATATATATTCTATGGAAATGAGTGAGAATAATATTTTTTTAAAAATGTGATTACATATGTATAAAAGAACAACTATTTAGTAAATTAATAATAGAAATAAATGTAAATTTTTAAATGTTACATTTTTAATATGTATAACATTTCATATTATAGGGATCCCCATATTTTTAAAATTTTCACTATGAATGGTTTTTGAAGGATTTAAAATAAATCACTAAAATTGTGATTTATATTGGGAAAAAATGTAAAAGGGGATTGTAATTATCGATTAACTAGATTTCATGGAAAATAACAAATAATCTATTTAGTTGGTTATTTAAAATCAATGACATGTTCTATTTAAAAAAAGTGTTTGTTTTTAGGGATCTTAATATAAATAGTGTCGATTATTTTTCGAACATCATTATTTCTTTACGTTCATTCATTTTTCACATAAAATGAAAATTTCAATTGTTTGATAATATTATAATCTAGGGTTTGAATGAATTCATACAAGAATATAGTTCATGAAGAGTGAATTATGACATAATTTAGTTGTTTGGTTTCATTCTTTTCCCTGAGTAATACATGGGTTATGTGATGTCAGAAAAATAAAATACTATGGTTTTGAGGAGATATTGAGAAAAGATCATCACTGGTTTTTTATTATTCCTATAAGATACCAGGGGGTGTCTCAGGTGGTAAATAGTAGATTTATCATATAGTATAATTCTTGTGTAGTTTTATATACTTATTTTATAAATGTCAGTTGTTAAGTGTTTTGTATTATAGATATGATGTTTTGTGGTAAAATTGTTTAGAAAATAGTGTTGACTAATGAATCTGTAGTGATAGATGTCTGATAATGGTATAAAATAGAATTTATGTTATTGAAACTCACTATTATGGATATTAAACTATTTTTGTTATGTAAATATAGGCAAATGGACCATGAGATGGTCTATAATAATCGTATTTATAAGTGGAATCTATATACTATGTGACTTAGGTGGACAATGTTGATAATTGGAATGAAATATCATAAAAATTTTGGTGATAATCATATTATTAATAGAGAACTCGTAATGAGGACTTATTTATTACCATGTTGAGAGATAAATTAGTACATGTAAGAACCTAGGTCATTGATTCATGTATAGATCTTGATTTTGGGTTGTTTTGGGAAAAAGGATGCTTTGGAAATCTTCCAAGAACAAGTCGTGCAGTATTTAGTACATGCCATGTACACGGATGCCACATGTAGCCGTGTATTGGCTATGTAATAGACAATTACATGGTGTTTTGGACCTTTTAATGTGGGTTCCAGTTGATGCATGTACACGGCATTCCCATTAAATGGACACGCCACTTACATTCTATTTTATTTGATTAATTGGACTGATGTTCTGTCTAATCTTTAAAAATATCTTCTTCTAACCATGTTTTATCCAGGAGTGACTAGGAGTGATAATCATAGTTTGAGCGATAGTTAATCCATCCAAGGTTTGATTGGACCTTCAGCATGTATATTGTAATCCCGCCGGTGAGTCCATCCTTCTTCATGAGCCTTACTTCATATTTTCTCCACTCTCTTGAGTTATCCAAGTTTGAATAATTTTGACCTTTTTTGTAGATCTATGAGATTCTAGGATGATTGAAGTGATGATGTTCTAAGGTGTTCGTCATACAACATCGAGGAATGTGGTTTTGTGAACTTTTGTAGTTTTTCTTTGAGTTATATATGCCTATGTTTTGATTACCCAGGATTAGGGAATTTCGTCTTAAGGAATTTAACACTTTTAACATATTCCATTGTTTGATTGATGGATTTAGGGTTTTCATTATTATATTATGATAGATTTCATGTTTATAGGACACAAATGGGTCCCTTCCATGTTTGAATGCTATGACTGTTTGGTCCATGTTGCCTCTAAATCATACAATGATTCTATTACTTGTGTGTGAGGTTGAAATTATTGCTTAATATTTTCTTGTTAATTGCTTGTGTTAGGCACTTTTGATTCATAGAAATGTATTAGTAGTGATTAATTTGGATTCTGGATACTGTTTGTGATAAATTCTATTACACATGTCTATGAGAACCTGGGGTAGTTAGACCATTAAAGTAATTGATGTTGAGGGATTCCCTAGAGTGTTTTTTATATTTAACATTGTAAGACCATAGGGGGGTTGATGGTGAGTGCACCCCCAGAGTGTTTATAGTAAATTTTTATGACACCACATAATGAATTGACGTTGATCACTTCTTCATAGAGTCTGTATATTATATTTAAAAGACCTTGGGGGGGATTTCGGGTGAGTGCTTCATCAGGGAGTCTATGTTTTGTTGGGACCAAAGGGGTAAGAATATGTGATAATTCCTAGGGGGAAATTATATCCTTATTGATTTGATGATATGATGAATCGTAGGGGTTTGGATGTGAGAACATTCCCATATGGTTTTTTTTTGAATGACTGATTGATTGTGACGACGATGCGAATCCAAAACAAAATATTGGAAATGATCATACATTATTGTTAGATGGTCTTCAGAGACATCTATTTTTTATTTGACAAATGTGATACAAATATAAGGCCAGATCCTGAGGTTTCATTATTTAATGGTGTGAATAATAAATAAATGTAAATGTATGAAATTGAAAATGGTAGGATTATATACATTTGATTACATTGTAGTTTATTGAATCATATTTCATATTTTCTGATATATGGATTCATTGAGATTTATGCACATATAGTTTGGTGGTTTTATACTATGATTCGTCTCACAAATAATATGGGTCATTCATTTAGACCCAAACAGACTAAATGGTTGCAGTTATAGATAAGGGAAATGATAATTTTACATTAGTTACATGATTGTTGTTGGATCTGGAGAGCATGTGGCCAAGTTGAGTCTTGCAATGCTATTGGAGTAATTTACTATTTTCAATAATTTGGATGAATTGATGTATATCCCAAATTGTGACTTGTTTCAATGGTTTCTGAGATACTTTTGACATTAATCATTATATATATATATACAGTAGTGGTTTATGATACTATCCTTCCAATATTTTCCTTGTTGTATGGTATTTCTATTTCCGCTAATGATTCATTTCTGTATCTACAGTGTTACTCTACCAATGGGGGCATTGTTTCCCCACTATCACACCCAAGTCCCTCGCTGCAAGTTGGAAGCCTCAACTTTCACGGAAATGAGCTTGAGGGTATGTGACCATCAATGAGTAGGTCACCATTGGAATCACCATAAACTGGGATGTTACAAAGTGGTATCTATCACAACCTGCCTCCCCGGGCCATGAACCTTGTTATCTGACCCCATGTGTCTTCTATAATACATTGGATACCTTCCAAGCACACCATAGCCTATTACTCAATAGGGTCTCTTATCAGACTAATGATTTTCCCCACAGGCCTACACATGTTCTTTCAGTGTGTTTTGTCCTCACTCACACACACCCTTGGAAACATCCCAGAAAGTCACCCATCTGACCCCATGGGTCACCTGTAATACCCTAGTTTCCTTCCCATCACACCATAGGATATTTCTGACTAGGTTCGCTTATCAGACTAATGAATATCCCCATAGGCCAACACATGTTCTTTTAATGTGTTTTTTCCTCACTCTAACACACCCTGGGAAACATCCCAGAATGTCACCCATCCTAATTACTACTCCAGGCTAAACATGTTTAACTATGGTTTTCTAATCAGGTAGGCTCTCGAAAAAATTGTTCACCTGGTTTACATGGGTAGTAACAGTTATCCTTTTAAGTATCACTTTTCTAGGGGTGTTACATTATCCACTCCATTAAATCACAACACTCGCGTTGTGGATCCCTAGCCTCAAACCCAGGTAGTTCCTATGCACTTCTTACTGGGTATTGGCTCTAATACCATTTTTCACGACCCGCCTCCCAGGGCCATGAAACTTGACATTTGACTCCATGGGTCTCCTATAATACCTTGGATTCCTCCCCAGCACACAATAGGATATTACTCACTAGGGTCTCTTATCAGACTAATGACTGTCCCCATAGGCCAACACATGTTCTTTCAATGTGTTTTGTCCTCACTCACAGACACCCTAGGAAACTTCCCAGAATGTCACCCATCCTGATTACTACTCCAGGCCAAGCATGATTAACTATGGATTTCTAATTTATAGGATCCTGAAAATAATGGTACACCTTGTTGAAATGGGTAGTAACATTTATCCTTTTCAGTCTCACTTTTCCATGGGTGTTACATTAATTATCACACCCTGACCACAAGAATTTAATTATTATATTTTTTTCACTATTTAAGTCATTATTTTGATTTCGGGTTGGGCCTAGTTGGATTGTTTTTTATCTTTTGTTAATAAATGAGCATTCAGGGGAACGGGAGAAGCCGTGTGGCATCGTCTATTTACAAGGCGGTCCTCCCATTGCATGGTTAATTAATTAATTAATCAGTTGAATAGTGATGTAAGAGTAAAATAAAGTTAAAAAATTTAATAAATATATAATTTAATTAAGAATTGTCTCATTATTATTAATATTTAAAGCATTATATTTATTAATATCATCAGTAAAATTATTTTTACTATATTCATTATAGTTATAATCACAAATGGGTTGGTTTATAATTCTTTTTTAGAGTGGTTTTATTTTAATTTTCCTTTTAATTTTTTTATTTTTCTCTTGTTCCCCCCTCCCAATTCCCCATGGTGGCATCGCGAACAGGGTCTCCCCCAAACCTTAAATCACACCCATAGAAGCATCAACCCTCTTATCCCCATTCCACACTTCTGATAGACAACACCCGGACCAACCTCCTCATTTTACTAGCACGCATGGGCCGACCTCCCTCCTTCACCGGCGAGAATCAATCGGCTAACCTCCCCTCTCCTAGTTGTGTGACCCCACCACCACCAGACCTCCAACAAGCTGCAACCTCACCCTATCAATGCTCGGATCCCCTTGTTCCACTCTTTCAACTTTCCTCAAGACATTCCAGCTACAGGCGTTGCACATCTTTTTCCCAACACCCCACAACCAACGCCTATTGCCCTCACCCTCCTTCCAACAAGGCTCTACCCGGTATGCCAAACCTCTGACAGCTTACATCAAGCTCCGACTATCCTTCCTCAGCCTAGCCATTTGTGCGTTCTACTTCATAGAGTTTTTTCATCCATTTGATAGGCTTTCGGTTTAGGGTTTTTTATCGTAATTTGTTTGGTTGGGATGTTTTTGGTTCGACCTATTGTTTTTGGGGGTCCGTTTGAGTTGTTGTAGGAGTGGATTGGATGTGATTGGAATTTCTCACCAAATTTTGGAGTTTCAACATCTATGAAGGTAGTTCGTGTACAATAAATGTTTGATGAACCATTTTTCTTGTATAATTAATTTAGGATGTTCGTTAAATAATTTGTTGAATGAGAATTGAGTTTATTTGGTGAATTATTATACCTTCTTATATAAATTTGGTGTTATGTGATTGATCCTTTTGGTGCGAAATTAGTTATAAGGGATTTTATTTTGACTTTGATATTGTATAGCATTTTTTTATAAAATGGGGTGTATTTTTGAGGAAAACTCATTTTGTGTTACTTAATGTTAATTCAGAAATCATGAAATCGGTTATTTAAAATTTTTTAAGTGATGTGATTGATTCTTGTGTTATAATTAACTGGTGGGTCATTAGCACAAAAATTTATGTGTTATTTTGAAAAATTTTGTAGATTTTTATGTGTTTAATTGTTTTATTAAATTATTTGTATATCATGTTGAATTCTGGTGAATGGTTTCAAGTTACGGGTATCAAGAATTCTTGCATGATCATGCATAAGGTAAGAATTATATATATATAAATGACCTCTTTGTACATATTCCCTCATTTTTCAAGGAATATGACCAATTAAGCTAGGGTTATTTATATATTTTTGTATAAATTCATGTGCATGGAAGTCCATAAGGTCGTTTTGAGTGGAAGTCGAAAAATAACGACTTTTTTGAGGTAACCCCCTTATGCCTATGCATTTAGTTTGAATTCATAATTTCTTTCTTGTTTACAAATATGTTTCACATTTACACCACATGCACATTTTATAAAATCTTCTTGTGGTTTCTAGTAATGATCATCCCATTGCTTTGAAAATTAAAATGTATTTTTAATGAAATCTATCTTAAGTTACATTTCATGAAAATAAATTTCCTATAGGGATTTTGTATTGGTAATGAGTAGTTCCAAAGTTGTTAGGCCTTTCAACTAGTTAGTTATAAAAAGTTTTCCCTTAATGTAATTATGTCGTTTGGAATTTTAAGAGTGATTTATGAAAAAGAAAAACCTCTCTAGAGACACAACCCCTTTGGTTTTATAAAAAAAATTATGTTGAATGTGTTTTTATTTTCCTAATTTATTGTTTATGAATTGTGTGATGTGAAAGAGGTGGAATGGGCTTATGGAGGGAGAGTGGTGGTGAGAGGATGAATGTGTTTTTGATAAATAAAGTGTTATGTACTTATATGCTTACTTGATAAAGAAAACCCACCACCACTTGAAATAGAGCACAATGGGAAACCTGGGTATCTAGGTGGGTGATGAAGACTAGTATGCTAGATGACACGTCAGGGGTTTTTCTTGGTTCTTCTAGCAGGATTGACGCAATAACACTAAATAAACATATTTATTTTGAGGGTTTTGGTCTTCTAAGCCATGTTTTCTGAGGGTTGTGGCCTTCTAAGACACGTTTTTATATGGGTCATGGTTTCTAATACATGTTTCAATGTGGTAGGAGGTCTCTAGGGTCCCACTTATGCTAGTAACCTACTGTTATTACCCATGGTTATCATTTCGAGACATGCTTCTTGTGATGTAATTTTATTTTTAGTGTTTTCATACTTTATGTCTTATTGGTGAAAACCATATTTTAATCCGAACTGGTTTCCTTTCATTTATAAATATTAATGCATTCATGAAACCTTTTATGAAAATGTGGTGGGAGAGAAATTATTTACATGAAAATGCAAACTACATACATGAATTTGAAAAGAAGAAAATTAATTATTTTATTACATTATATTTTCAAACTGGAATGATTAGATTCTTACTAAAGGTAGGGGTATAGGACATGGTTATATTTTGGCATTCTCACTGAGTATCTCGGTTCTCACTGATAATTTACTTTTTAGTTGCATGTTTCAGTCTTGGATCACTTTTGGGAGTGACATTAGTTTACTTTCTGTGGTGACACACATGGTCACTAGGGGTATGTAACGTTGCATTGTTTATTATTTATTTTTTTGTGACCACGTTGTTAGTTTTTTACCGTTTTTTTATCTACTTGTGCATTTTATGTTTATTTAACTTTTTTATAGGCCAAACCATTTCCCAGATGGTTTATTTTGATGCTTAGCACTGGATTCTAGCTCCTGGGGATCGGAAACTCCCTTCGGGCCTATTGAAGACTGGCTCAGGTGACTGGTTCAGGGTCGACCCGGCTTGGTTCATGAAAAAATGGTATCAGATGAGGCCCTTGTTATTTGGGGTGTCTGGTTGCTTGGTGATTAGATGTGTGTCATTACTCGAGAGGCTGGTGCAGGAAAGACATCATGAACACTTTCCCGTCCTGAGAATCTAGTTTCCAGGGGTAGTTTAGGATTTGAGTATTTCTTTTTCTTAGTCAATGTGGATGAGGGATGAAAAAGTAAATGATCCAGTTTTAGATGGTATACTTTCATGGAGTAGAGACCGATTATAGCCTGAGTGAATGGTTTTATATTGTTCATGATGTTCGATGATAGATTTGAACATGGCCTTCAAAGACATGTTGTCAGGTTGGCATGGCACCGAGTTCCTTATTTTGGAAATTTTTATGTTAGTTATGTTTGACATTTGTTTTGGTTGGTCTGATTGGATCCCAAAAATGAAAATGGATTTTATTGAAAGGGGATTTCAACAGGGAATATGGTTGTTGGAGTGGAAATATGGTTTTTTAAATGTAAAATGTTTTGGAATTTGTAAATGTGTTTCTTTAATGATATGGGGTGTTTTCAAATTGGTTTCAGAATTTTTTGATTTATGTTGAATGATCTGTTTTGGAAACGAGAAATGTCTTGAATTGACACTTTGTATTCCTATGAGGGATCACAAATATAGAGGTGCACATGTGGAACATGGATAATAGAGGTATGTGTGGATGGTTGCATGAGCTAGCAAAATGGTATATGTATATGCGAGATGTTATGGGATACCAATTTCTGGTACATAAGTTGTTTTATTTCTGAAATACTATTTTTCAAACAGTAATTTAAATGTTTTTAAAGGTAATCAATTTTTTAGTGTTCTCTTTTCATGCTTGGAATTCTTTTTCAAGGGATCTTGGCTTTTGGCATATTAAATGGTTGTTGGAAAAATGATTTGAGTTTGGGGTTTAGTTTGTTATTGAGGTGTGGAATTTTGATTTATGATGAATTTTATTTCGGAATTGTGCCACTTTTTTGTATGATGGCCAGAAACCTCTCAGATTTTTCTAGTGAGACTCTTCTAGTTATTGGTTCTAGCCCGGATCTTAGCAGATTTGTGGAATTGATTTATTTTCTATTGTTGTCGATCTTCCATTTTGATCATGATCTATCGAAGGTAGTGGACTAGCTTGGTAAAATCGTTGGTGTTTTCAGGTTATTAGAAACTCCCAAAGCTATGAAAGTATGTGCTAGTTCGAGTTCATTTGAAGGTTTAATTTTGGATTTGTGTGGGAGAAATTCCCATTATCGTTGTATGATGGGATGTCTTGGAAGGTGTTTAAGTCCAAATATGTCTTATGGTTTATACCTAAGGAGCTGAAATCAAGGTAAGTGGTAGAGATCGTGAGTGTCCAGGGAAGACAGCGGATAATGAATTCTTATGTCGGGCATTTTGAGGGGCTGATTCCCTTTTCCCTGGAGGCAGTTTCATAGAATCAATTGAAGTTTATACTGTGTGGGGTCTTCATCCAGGTTTCCAGGACAGATTCTTTTTGGTGTTCGGGAACATTCCTCCTCTATTGAGGAGAGATAACTAGAGGAACCTGTCTCACACTAGTATTCTGGTCAATTCCATCTTTCATTAGTTAGGACACTCTCTTATTCGCTTCTGGTGTGGGCAGTTTGAGTACTTTAATTTGACTTATCATCATTCTCTAGAATTATTTCATTATTGTGGCCATTCAGGATACTTGGAGAGGTTCTACTAGTGACATCATCAGAAGGAGTCTCGACCGAGTTCACCTCTTGACCGTGGGGCAGCAGATGCATCAAGACATCAGAGATCCAGCCACAGGTCTCGGATTGAATCCTTTTACGCAGTCAATAATTGTGGGGTGTGGTGCACCATGGTCTAACTTTTTTCTCTAGTGTTTAAATAGGGACAATTTAAATTTATCTATTCAAGAACACACATCTTTGATTGTTCTGTCCTGTTGTTAGTGGCATAGAGGACTCTTTTTCTCATTGTGATCTTTGTTCATTGAATACCCCACATGGGTTGTAAGAAGGTGTGGTTATCTAATTTTCTTGTAATTACAGTGGTTGTGACTCCTAAAATATGAGGTTTCAATGTTGTCTCTTTATGGTTGTGAGTCTCAAGATGATTGTCTCTCTTTAATGGCTACATCCTTTTGTGACCCTCTCTTATTTTAGGATGTGATATTTTTTGGAGACACATGCATCTTGGGAAATAATGAATAGGGGTTTGGTCTTCCATTCAGTTTAGGGTCATTCTTCTTGGTCCCATGTGGTGGGGGATTGGTTTATACAGAAATTTCATGGATCATTTTTTCTGGACATCTCGTGTTGGCCCATGCTAATTGGCTTAAGCTACTCAGTTTTGATGGCTTTTTCTTTGGTTCGTTTCGGTCGTTCTAGAGTTAGCTCGTGCTAAGTGTCTCAATGATGGTTATGCTAGTCGAGTTCTTGTGGTGGGTAAAACCCTACTCATTTCTTGAGGGCTCTTCTCTTTTCAATTTCATTTAATTTTGGTTTACTGTGACTAATGGAGTGAAAATTCACACCATGTTTTTTATTTTATTGGCATCATTCAGTTTTGATCTCAAGATTGATTCCTCGTCTAGCTTGGTGATGTTCTAGGGGCAGAATGTTTTTGTGGTGGGGATAATTGTCACACACTTACAAAAATAATTTAATTATATTATTTCTTTTCTCTATATAAATACTCATTTTGATTTCATCTTGGGCCTGGTTGTATTTTTTTGCGCTTTTGTTAATAAATGACCGTTCAGGGCACGGACGAAGCCATATGGCTTTTTCAAATTAACCGGCGGCCCGACCCTTTCATGGTTACTTAATTAATTAATTAATGAGCTTAATGATGATATGAGCATAAAATAAAGTTAAAATAATTAAATATATATATAATTGAATAAGGAATTCTCTCATTTTTATTAATATTTTAAGAATTATTTTTATTAATATCATCAGTACTACTATTGTTACTATCTTAAATATAGTTATAATAACTAATGGTTTGGTTTACAATTCATTTTCTTATAAGGGTTTTATTTTAATTTTGCTTTTAATTTTGTTTATTTTTTCTTGTCCCCCCTCCCCTTGGTGGTGTCGCGCACTAGGTCTCCCCCAACCCTAAATCACGCCTCCCAAGCAATAGACACCCTCTTATACCCCTACCTCCATTCTGGTGGACAACCATCAAACCAACCTCCATCTTTTTACCAGCGCACATTGGCCGACCTCCCATCTTCATTGGCATGCATCAATTGGAAGACCTCCCTTCTCCAGGTTGCGCAACCCAGCCACTTCCGGACCTCCAGCTAGCCATGACCTCACCCTATCCATGCTCGGATCACCTTGTTCTGTTATTTCATCTCACCTCACACCATTCTGAAAACAAGAGCTAGAAAGTCATTGCCCAACCCCCCCCCCCCACCATCGCCCCTAGGCCACACTATCCTTCCAGCAAGGCTCTACCCGGTGCGGCACACCTCCGACAGCTTCCTTCATTCTCCAACAAGCCTCCTACACCCAATCTTCATGTGATTTATACTTCGTATAGTTGTTTCATCCATTTGGTAGACTTTAAGATTAGGTATTTGCATTATAATCGGTTCAATTTTGGTGTTTTTGGTTCGAACTCCTATTTTAGGGTGTCCGTTTGAGTTTTTTGAGGTGTGGATTGGATACGATTAGAATTTTAGACCAAAATTTGGAGTTTCGACATTTAGGTAGGTAGTTTGTGTACAAAAATTGTTTCATGAACTAGTTTGCTTGTTTAATAAATTTAGGATGTTAATTATTTAATTTTTTGAGTGCGAATTGTGTTTATCTGATGAATTATTTTACTTGCATAAATAAATTAGGTATTATCTGATTGATCTGTTGGGTGAAAAATTAGTTTTAAAGAAGTGTAGTATGCCATTGATATTTTATAGCATGTTTGTAAATAATGGGGTGTGTTATGGAAGAAAACTCATGTTGTGTTATTTGATGTAAATTCATAAATCATGAAATTGGTTATTGAAAATTTGTAAGTGATTCGATTGATTGTTGGGTTAAAATAAATTGGTGTGTTATTAGAACGAACTCATATGTGTTATTTTCCAAGGTTTTTTAGATTTTTATGTGTTTAATTATTTTATGAAATTATTTTTATAGCATGTTGAACTCTGTGGAATTTTTTCATGTTACGGGTGTCAAGAACACCTGAATGTTCTTGTATAAGGTTAGACATATATATATATAAATTCCCTCATTGTACATATTCCCTCATGGCACGGGGAATATTGGAAATTCATCTAGGGGTATTTATATATATGTTTATAAATTCATGTTCATGGAAATGCGTAGGGATGGTTTGAGTGGTCATCAACAAATAAAAACATGTTTGAGGTAGGCCCCATATGCCTATGCATTTAGTTTGAATTTCATAATTTCTTGATTGTTTAAAAATATGTTTTACATTTAAACCACATGCACATTCTTTGAAATATGGTTGTCGATACTAGATATTATTATTCCTTTGCTTTGAAAATTGAAATGTATTTTTAATGCTATCTTTCTTAATTGAATTTTCTTGAAAATAAATTTACTAAGTGGGTTTTCAATTGGTTATTAGTTCTTCAAAAGTTGTTTGGCCTTTCAACCAGGTTGTTATAAAATGTTCCCCCTTTATGTAATTAAGTAGTTTTGCATTTTAAGAATTCATTATGAAAAAGAAAAACCTCTCGTGAGGCACACCCCCTTTGTTTTTAGAAAAATGATTTTTATGTTGCATTGTTTATTATGTGCCTAATTTGATGCTTTTGCATTGTGTGACGTGAAAGAGGGGGAATGTGATTAAGGAGGGAGGGTGGTGGTGAGAGGTTGAATGGGTTTTAGATAATGAATTTGTTATTTACTTATATGTATTCTAGGTAATGAAAATCAACCACCACATGAAATAGAGAAAAATGGGAAACCTGGGTATCTATGTTGGCGACCAGGACTAGTACGCTAGATGACACGGTAGGGGTTCATCCCAGTTCATCTAGTTGTATTAACGCAACAACATTAACTATACATATGTATTTATGAGGGTCTTGGTCTTGTAAGCCACATTTTATAAGGTTCATGCACTACTAATCCACGTTTTTCTAAGGGGATCCTTTATAAGCTATGTTTCACCGATGTATGAGGTCACTAGGGTCCCACTTATGATTGATACATATAGGGATTACCCATGGTCCTCATTTTGTGACACCCATCTTGTGATGTAATTTTCCATTTAGTTGTTTCATAATTGTGTCTTATTTGTGAAAACCATATTTTAATCCAAAATAGTTTATTTTCATTTAGAAATGTTAATGCATGCTTGAAACCTATTTTGAAAATGTAGTGGGAGAGAAATTCTATACATGAAAATGAAAACCCGTTACATGAATTTGAAAATAAGAAAAACATTATTTTTTTAAATATTATTTTCTAATCGGCATGATTGGATTTCTTACTAAAGACAGGGCATAAGAAGTGATTATATTTTGGAATTCCTATTGAGCATCTCAGTGCTAACTCCTACATTAAATTTCATTTTTAGGTTTTATTCATGGATTTCATTTGGGATTGAGTGTATATTATGATTTGTGGTGACCAACGGGGTCACCTGAGGTATGTCACATTGCATCGTTTATTCTTTTTTCTGCCAAGTTGTTCGTTTTTTCCCTTTATTTATCTTCTTATTCAGTTTATGTTTATTTATCTTTGATATGGGACAAATCATTTACCAACTGGTTTATTTTGATGTCTGGAACTAGTTGCCAGCTCATGGGGACTGGGAATGCCCTTCAGGCCTATTGCGGACCTGCTCAGGTGACAGGTTCAGGTTCGACCTTGGTTAGATCGTGACAATATCATAATAGTTTCTTTTCTAATTTGTATAATTGTTTTGAACATATATTCTAGGATAAGATGCAATTGATATTTGGTAATAATAATTTCTCGGTAATAGCTAACCCATTGACATGGATAATCCATGTTGCCTTAGATATTTCAATTTTATTGGTTTAGCATTTATTACAGTTGATTCATTTCACCATTGGGTAATTTACTTGTTCTGTGAGTTTATGATTTATATCATTGTGGTTCTATTTCTATTTCAACATGATTAGATGAGGGTATTCTATCTATTCACCATATAGGCACTCTTTAGATATTCTGTGTCATGCATTATTTTCATGAAACATAGGATGTATTACTGATTTTATGTTGTTATAATAGATTTCTTGCTAGATATACATTCTATTGTTATAGATTCCTTGATAAAATACCTACTACTTTGATAGGGTATTGGTAATTTTAATATTTCGATTGGATGGATTCCAAACATTGGTCCCTAAGGTGTTATGTTCTCTCTTTAATTGGAATTTGAGGGATGTAGTGTGAACTATAGTTTAATTTTGTCTTGTTTTAAGGTGTAAGAAGATTCCAAACATTGATTTGCGAGAGTATGGGCTCTCACTGGTCGGAATTTTTCATTCCTTGGAAAAAAATTAGTTTTTAAGGGTTCCAGTGAAGATTCAGAGGCCAACTATCTGGAATCCAAGAAAACACGACATGTGGAGTTATGAACACATGCCATGTGTTCTTATATTCTGGATGAAACAAAGTTTCTTATGTACAAGTTGTGTACACTATGTCCATGCCTCATAGTCATTTACCGTGTAATTGACTATGTGATAAGAGACACTGGGTTTTGAAAATTGGGTAGAACACACCATGTACATGGAGTGCACTCCATGACAAAGAGGCAATGTTCTTGGTTACATGACTAACAATATGGGTGGTAAAAACATTGGTTGTACACATGGTGTACAATTGTTACATGTCATGTAGAGTTGATCATGTCTCTTACCATGTGACTAACGGCATGGGTGGTGGGAATATATGTTGTACTCGCCCTGTTCAGGGTTAACATTCCATGTATTATATTTTAAGAGATAATCGGGTTGTTTAAAAGTGTATATGAACTCAAACATGAGGGGAAATTCATGTATATGTCTTGTCATAGGAGGGACACTCTATGTGTATGGGTGTTACAAAAAAAGGCTTGGCAGAGGTACACACCCATTATGAAACCTAAGGGAACAAGCCGTGTGGAGGCTATACCCGCTCGGTAATGCTTTTTTTAAATAAAATAATGTTTTATATTCCCATTCCATTCTATATATTCTTTGTTTTAGTCAATGATAATATTGAATTGAGGTGTGCATTCGACCTTGTATTGTAATGCAAGTGAGACAGCATCCGGTTGTATTCCAAATACAGTGCAATGATCGGTCATTGGAAATGGTAGGTTAGTGGAAAACATAAGATCCTCCCATCATTCATAGCTTTTCACCCTCTGTTATACAAGACATCGGTGCTGATTCACTATTTTTAGAATGCTTCATGATGTGGATGCAGACATTCCAAGGAGCACTACATCCTTTTGAGTCTATGTAAATACTTACATGGGAATTCTAGAAGTAGCATCCTCTCACTTTTTAAGGGGATGATGATCTCAGGCTGCAGATTCATCGTTAGAATCAATGTTGTATTACTTCAAGAATCTCAAGACACCACTTCATAAGAGGGTGAAGCTCACAACCTACATATTTGAGATTTTAAAACGAGGTTTTGGGATGTAAAATAGTAGGCAAGTCACCAATGATTCATGGATTGGGAAGATTTCAATATGACCTTCTATGAATATTTATAATCGGAGGCCTTGAGGACTGACCTAGACAAAGAGTTCATGTGTTTGGAACATGGTACTCTTTTATTCGTGGATTATTTTTCTTTCTTCAAAGAGTTGAAATAATTCACACCAATATCGCTGGGTGATGAGTTATTTATCACCGGGAAGAATGGGTATGGTCATAGAAATGACGTCTTATTATAGGTAAATATATTTTGGTTGACATCCATAACATATATTGATTACCAGATGATGATCAACGTGCTTGGTCTGAGGTAGGGAGATGTGAGCCAAGGTTGTTTAGCATCCAGATTTGGTACTTCTCTGACTAATGGTTGGAAGTGCCAAATGGAGTCCACACATAGAGATCCCAGTATACGGAATATTCCTTCAGGTAAAAAGGTGGCATGCTACCAGTGTATTGTGAGTGGGAACATGAGACCTCATTGCCTGAGAGACCCAAACACATGCAAAGATTGTAGCAAGATGGTCCTTCTTTAACATTTGTGTCATTTTTTGTCACCAACATATAGAAATTGGTGTTCAACTATGACTCCATGTTCTAGATCAGGACAACCTATTTCTCATCAAAATCAGTACTAGTGCTCATCCATCCATTCAGGATGAGGAGGAGGTCATGGCTGTGGTACCCAGTCGACATGCTTTCAGTGACAGAAGAGTGGATCAGATCAGGGTAGTTAGGTAGGGTCCTAGTGTCATTTTATCGGTCAGAACATTGTATTGGAGCAAACCCAGCAGGATCAGGATCCCAGACACTCTACAGTTATAGGTACATTTCTAGTTTCCTCAGTTCTAGCTTCTTCACTTTTTTTCTGGGGATTCACATATTTCATATCGTTTTCTATTTTGGAGATATTTGGACTCTGAATTTTTACATAAGTGGATGTTATGACACTGAAAACTACGTTGGGTCTTAGAACGACTAGTGTATGTTAGTGCAAGCAGTTCCCTCTTAAGGTCTGTGGGTGTCACTTTATATGGGACCTTACTGTCTTAGATACGGAACACTTATCTGTAATTCTTGGAATGTATTGGTTGGCCTCCTTTCAAGACCTTTTTTGACTTATATTGTTGTATGGTGCATTTCACAACACTAGAGTGTGGGTCTTTTCAACAAAAGGGTGAATGGGATGTTCTAGAAAGAAAAACTACACCCGAGCATCATGGGCTGGGAAGAATTTCATTCAATATTACTAGTCTAAATCAGGATGACTAGGGTACATCACATAATACCTTTCCTCCAATGGTGGATCATTTTATATATTTCTTTTTAGATGAATTTTCATGATTACCCCTAGAGTGAGGGGTATATTTCTCTATAAATATTGTGCTAGGAGCGACACTGTTGTCTATTCCTCCTTAAAAGGCAGCTTAACCAGATTTAACAGAGCTAAAGAAGTAGCTTTTGGAGTGCCAGATTAATGTTTTAATCCAACCTAGTACTTCTCCTTGGGGTTTTCATGCCTCATGTAAAAAAGGTGGACAATACCATCAAAATTTCTATGGATTGTTATAAAAATAACCAATTAACAGCCAAGAACTGATATTCTTTTACGAGGATTAATTATCTCTTTGATAAGATCTGAGGAGCCCATGTGTTCTTGATGATTGACTTGAGTTAAAGTTATAATTTTTTGTGTATTAGACCATCAGATATACTTATTAAAAACTTTCGGAGTCGGTATGATCTATATTAGTAAGTGTTTTTGTTGTTCGGTCTCATGAATGTTCCAGCAGGTTTTATAGCACTGATGAACTGAGGGTTTCACCCTTTGTAGTATTCTATTGTGGATAATTTTTGGGATGATAACATGGATTACTCTCACACTTGGCATGACCATGACACCCATCAATATATCATCTTTACTACACTGATAAATAATCATTTATATGCTATGCTCTTGAAATTCCACTTTTGGATGGATCATATTCACTTACTAGGTCATGTCATCTTAGAGACAAGAGTATCAGTTGACCCAGAAAATGTGAGATCAGTAGTTTCTGCGATCATCTGAAGAACGTTTTTTATGTATGATGTTTTCTAGGGTTGGTTGGTTACTACAGGTGCTTTATAATATACTTTTCATGCATATCAGGGCCATTTATGGGTCTGTCCGAGAAGGGTGTGAACTACATATGGTCAAAATTATGATATTCAGCCTTTCAGTTGATGAAAGGGAGGTTGACATCATCACCAAAACTAGTCTCTCCGGAACTAGAATTGAGTTACAATGTTTAGTGTGATGCATCAACTATAGGTTTGGGAGTAGTTATTAAGCAAGATGAAGGAATCGTTGTGTACGAGTCTCAGCAGTTGAGGCCACATGAAAAGAATTACCCGGCACATGATCTCAAGTTAGAAAAAATTGTGCATGATTTACTCTATTGGAGAATATATCTTCTGGGAGAGAATATTTTGGTTTTCATTGACCACATAAGTATCATTTATACTATCACTCACTGGGATATAAATCTTGACAACAAAGGTGGGTTGAGTACCTTATGTATTTTGGAATCAAACATTCCTATACACTTGGGAATGTGAATTTAGTGGCTATTTCATTGAGCAGTTGGAATCAAATACATGAATTTCTCGAGGCTAGTAGTTATTGGAGAATTAGGCCTCTATTATTTGAGATACATTTTGAGGTTCAGAATATACAGAGGAAAACATTTACTTCTTCTATAGTTGTAACCACTACTCATTTAGATCGAGCGGTAATGATGCTTCTATTTGAACCTGAAGGCCTAGTCTTATAGGAGAGTGTGTTATGCGTTTATCCAACTCCTTAATGGACCTTATAAAAGGATGAGGTCTTGAGTTTTCATGGTCGTGTAAGGGTGTCAGTAGACATATGAGTTGAGACATTTCAATATTTTCATTCCCCAATTTTCGTAGTTCATCTTGATTTCACCATGGTGTATCAAATTCTACACTATTAGTATTAGGGGCCCGATATATATATGGATGTTATAGGTTTTGTTACGAATTGTTCAACATGTCAGCAGGTGAATGTAGAGCATCAGAGACCATTGTGTATTTTACTATAGTTACCCAATTTTTAGTGGAAGTGGAATAATGTCGTGATGGATATCATGATGGGTTTACAGAGGTCGCTGTGAAGGAATGATGCAGCATGGGTTTTTGTTGTCAAAATCATGAAGGTTTCTAAATTCTCACCGGTCAGAGAGACCTTTAATGTTGATGATACTGGAATGATTTACAAAGGAGAAGTTGTATGTTTTCAAGGGGTACTACACTCTATCATTACGGACAAGGATACTCTTTTTACATTTTGTGTCTGTAAGGGACTACATAGGGAATTGGGTACATAGTTACTTGTAAGTACAAATTACCATCCCCATATAGATGGCTAGTCCAAGGGATGGATTCTAGTGTTGAAGGATATGGTTCTAGAATACATCCTAGAATTCAGGGTTTCTTAAGGGAGACAGATACCCCTTCTTGATTTTGCCTACAATAACAGTTTTCTGGCAGTGATTCACAAGGAAACATGGGAGTATTTGTATGGTAGGCCAAACCAATCACCCCTATATTGGCTGGAGGTTGGAGAGGAAGCTATGATGGGACCTCATCTATTCATGCAGACCTATGAGTAGGATTATTTGATTCAAAAGAGGATCGCTACTTCAAATTATCTCGATATATCTTATGCTTATCGATGGATATATCCTTTGCAGTTCGACGTTAGTGATCATGGTTTCATACGTGTCCCACAGAAGTTTGGACACTTGAGGATTAAGAGACAATGGAAGATATCACTATGTTATGTTGGCCCATTTGAGGTTTGGAAGGAGTCAGGATAGTTTCCTATCTATTGAAGTTATCTCAGAGGTACTAGGCCATGCCCGATTTCTTCGACATTTCTCATCAAAATTATTACTTTTTTGACCTGAGGAGGTTGAGTTGAAGGTGGATACATCCATCATGATGTACCCTATATGGATTTTGGATCTCAGTATTATTGTTCTACATGATTCGTCTCTTCCTCTGGTTGGAGTTCTATGGTAGAGTGGGCAAGAACAATATGTGACTTGAGAGAGAGTGCCTAAAGTGAGATCGCAATGGTCAGAGTTGTTTGATGTTTCTTTTTTATATCTCTTGGAAGGAAAATTTAGGGATTGATTTCTTTATGGGGGGGGGGGGAAGATTGTATTTTCCCAGATCTTCATTTCAGGTTTGGATCTTGATTTAGGGTTGTTTTTTAGAAATAATTATGTTTTTAAAATGTTCTAAGTAAATGTCGTGTACCGGGTTGATGGGTGTAGTTGTGTACTGTCCATGAAACAGCTGATTACATGGCCATGTGGACCTCCAAATGTAGTGGTCGGTAGAAGCACGTACATGGAGTGTACATTAAAATAACATGAAATGTATTTTTCTATTTATTATATTATTCAGTCAAGGGTCACGTCTAAAATCTAAAACAAACTTCTTATAACCCTGTTTCATCCCAGAGCGGCCGTGAGAAAGGTCAGAGACCAAGACAACATTTCTCCATCCAAGGTTTGATTCAAACACCGACTGGTGATTTGGAATCCACTGGTGAGTACATTCTTTATCAAGAGCCTCACTTCATGCTATATCCTCTCCCTTGAGTAATCGAAGGTTGAACATTTTTACCTTTTAGTATATATTCGAAACACTAGGCCGATTAAAGGGCCGCAATTAGGGATTTTTCATTGTACAATGTGGAGGTAGGTTATATATTTCATTTTTTTTGTTTACATTGAGTTATATATGTATAAGAGCAGATTACCCATGATTTTTGTATTTCGTGTTACGAAATTAAACATTGTTATCATCATTCATGGATTTATTGATATGTTTACGGTTTTGGTTGTTAAATTATGCTATATTTCATGTTTATAGGACACATATGGATGATTTACATTTTTGAATGCTATAACCGATTAGTCCAGGATGCCTATGTGGGGGACCATATTTCCTTTCCTTGCTTGTAAGGATGGAATTATTTCTTAATAGCTTCTTATAAATGCATGTGTTTTGCATTGTAGCAGCATTCCCTTATATTATTAGTGGTCACATGGGATTCTGGATATCATTTTGGAAATATTTCAATATAGAGTTCTATGATAACCTAGTGTAGTTAGACCCTAGGTGGAATTGAAGTTGGAGGATTCTCAATTGTGTTTTTTATATTAATAGTTGCAAGACCATAGAGGGGATAGATATTGAGTACCCCCTCATAGTGTCTTGATTATACTATTATAATACCCCATGTGGAATTTTCATTGATTGGTTCCTCATAGATTCTGCAGTTTAACATTAAGATACTAATTGGTGAATTGAAGGTGAGTGATTCCTCAAAGGGTCATTGTTTTTGTAAGAGAAATGGGGTTAGACTACTTGATATTTACAATAGGGTCGTTATATCCTTATTGATTTGATGTTATGTTGAGATAGAGGGGTTTGAATGTGAGAAAATTCCCAGAGGGTTACCTGTGAATGATTGATTGATTGTGATGACAATTCCATTCTAAAGCACAGACATGGACCGAGTATTACTCGATTTATAAATGGTCTTATAGGAGATATGCTTTTCTTTTACATATGGGATATGGTGATTATGATGGATCCGGAGGTTACATTATTCAACAGATTGAATAATTGATAAATATAAATGAATGTAATTTCAAATAGTAGGATTATTTACTTTTGAGTACTTTATAGTTCATTTCATCATTTTTAATATTGCATACTATATAGATTCACTGACAGTTCGACACAGATATTTTGGTGGTTACCTATTGGGATTCGTCTCACACCCTCTTTGGGTCATGCATTTTTACACAAATTGATTGTATGATTGTAGGTATAGATAAGGGTAAGCACCCTTCTACATCAGGTACTTGATTGCTATTAGAAATGGATAGCATGGGTAAAACATGAGGCTTGCAATGATTTTGGAGTTATTTATGGTTATTAGTAATTTGTATTTAGTGAGGTATTTCTATCATTGTGACTAGTTTTTATTCGTTCAAAGATGCTTTTGACATGCATCAAAATTTATATATATATATATATATATATATATATATATATATATGCTGTAGTTTCTTATACTATCAGCCTTCCACTATTTACATTGATGTATTGTATTACTACCTCCACTAAAGTTTACTTTTTTTTCTTCTGTGTTAATCTTCCAATGAGGGAATATTTTTCCCAATATAACACTGAAGGCTATCATTCGAAGTCAGCGACCTTTGGAATTCAGGTAAATTCACATGAGTCCATGTGACCAACCGAGTATGGGGCACCTTTGGGAGGCAAAAAAACTGGGGTGTAACAGTACTAGTTTATAGAATGAATTAGATATGAGACAAAAAGGCCTCATTGTTGATATATAGTTTCTAGGATGTTTGGGAATGATATATATACCATGTGACATGGGTTCATAACATTGGTTTGGATTATTTTTAATTTCATGACTGTGGAAGCATCATTCCACTCTAGTGTAGTATGAAACATGTAATGCCTAGATTGGGGCTTGTTTTTTTCAAGAGGAGTAAGATATTTAATATATATTGATTACATTTATTAATAATTTTATACACTAGTATATATGGATATATTTTAGGGACTCCATTTATAATGTTCTATTTAGTTCATAATAACTCCCCAATTAGACCCTCTAGAACATGTGTACACATTATATCTTTTCTTAAAATGTAATGTAAATGGAACCCCATCATAAGAATGAGGATATTTATAAATGGATGGTGAAAAATATACATTGTGTTTATTTGTATGACGTAATTTTGTTCCATAGTTCTAGAATGGTATTTAATTTTAGATATTTTGTAATGTTACATATTTTATCATCACATGGATGATCATATTGACTCATAGATGAATGGAAAAAAAATTAAATCTGTATATATCATATTATATTATTATGATTTTATTGTTTGTTTAGTTAAAATTTCATATGATAGTTTTTTCACTGTAATTATTCAAGTAGATATGGTTTCTACCCATCACAATAATCCTAATACAATAACATATAGTTGACATAATTTAGTTTATGTGGTGTCATGTTTATGGTAATGTGGCATGCTAGTCTAGTTTCTATAATGTGATATGTGAAGGGGTGATACCAAAATATTTATAATTTCAACATCATCATCTACCATTATTATTTAACAATATGTTAAAATAAGAAAATGAATATAATACTTTTTTCAAATTAATAACCACCATGATAACAGAATTATATATCTAGATTATTCAAATTTTAAATATATATAAGGATATATGTATATATGTGTGTCATATGAGTGTTATATATGTGGTCATTGGATATTGGATCAGTATATATATATTTATATCAATATTATTCTTTTTTGTTCTATAATATTTTGTGACTGTAACTAATAGTCATGGTTCGACCTAATGTATCAACCAATCTAGCTTTCAAGATTACTTCAACATAACCTCCATAGATTGTAACCAAACTAATACATTGTTATTAAAACTAGAGTATGTATAATAAATAACATAAATGAAATATTTCATTATTAAATATATATAATCATAAATTCATACAAAATCAACCATGAAAAACATACAATAGATGGTCTCACACATAGTTTACCTCATATAAAAATAAACATTAGATAAATACACAATCCTTTAATTATATCTTCAATATGAACCACATAACTAGTCATATTGATTCTAAAGAATGTGCAACCCCATACAGAGACTCCCCACATGCATCCCCACTCAATACAAGTACTAGACCTCACCCTGTAAATATTGATTCATATGATCCATAAATAATTATTAAATTGGATATGAATACAAAGCAATGCGAATGTATATGGTGTGAGAAATATATCTCATTATCCCACCAACAATGGTGGACCAATAATTATATATCATAACAAGTGAATGAATATGTGATATTCCCATCATAAATGAATTCTAAAATAGATAGCATATATGAAAGAGATTTTAAAAATGATAAAAAATATTATAATCAACAAATTGTGTTTTAAAGTCATATAAAAACATAAAATCTACCCCTACCCAAGATCGTTTTAGAGGACTTATAGAATATGGTTCACCCAGTAGTATGATAACTAGTAGACCCTCCAAATATAAAAAATATCACATGGAGGTTAAAATTCTACGTTTTGATTTATCAACCCTATGGAAGAAATAGCTAAATCCACATGAAAACATACATATACTAGGATTGAGGTCACTACTAGAATTAACTGTTGATATTAACATCATTTTTTATACAACTGGAAAATCTATCTTTTATAAATGTCATGTATAATAAATCTCACACCAACTATGTACCATATAATTGGTCAGATCAATTAATAAATTTCTGAGTTAATAAAATCAATGTGACATTAATTAAAATGTCATATGTGGTATATAAATCCCATTATGTGAGTTCCATGGCACTTCATGTTTCTAATACCATTATACCCAGGTCACACACTCAACTAGAGGGGGTGCACTCATCGTGATCTCCCATTATCTTATTAGGTTAAATTAACCCCAACTACAAAATGTTAAAGAGAACCATATAAAACATTATAATATATTTTCATACAATTTATTACAATGTTATCCTCCTCATATCCATGTCATGATAAAAAATTAACCATCCAGGCCAGTGGCCAACCAATTGTTTGATAATCCAACCATGATATCATTGTCATAGAAGCTATACTAATAGATTCGATAAACTATTTTTCCAATAGTGAGAAATAATATCCATGTAAACCTTCATCTTAGTAAACATCAAAAAAACCTTCAATGGATTTTAAGGTACCATATTATGGGGAATAAATATATAGGGACTCCAAAAGACACCGGGGTCATCGCACAAGGAGAAATTTGACTTTTCACACACCTTCTACCGTGAAAAACATGTGGAATTCCATTATCGTGATTCTAAATTTCGTAAAGGCCACAATAAGAATATGTCACCAGATAAGGTGTTCCAATAGATCATCCAAATGCATGGGGCTTTCCCAGTGCATAAACATCCCGAACGACCCCTAGTGGACTCAAAATGGTCATTGATGAACAACTCAACCAATGGGGAATCAGTGAGATACACACACAAACAGAATCATTCTCAATGGTAATTATTCCCATATTAAATGTTGATACATATATGGTCTTAACCTCAAAATACAAGCCTGAAATAAAAATTCCAACCCACCATAATAAGGAAACCTCAAACTAAAATCTAAAACATAATAAAAAAATCATATAAAATAGTATTCACATCTATGAAATTTCTTAATAGGCCAATCCCATATAAATATCATTATTAAATTATAGTAACTATCAATAAAATCCATAATCCAATCATATTGCCATCCCATGTCCGTGGTACCAAACATCCCCTGACCGATTCAATGTATCTAATCACCCCCAATTCATAGGGGATACAAATACAATGGTCATAGGGTGACCTCATGTCCACAATAGATCACTCACATGAACGCAACAAGGATACCAATCACCCACAAGCCATACTATCACATCTCTACTGAGAGGGGGATCAATAAGGGACTATAAAAAAGAATAATTTTTTTTTAAAAATGATGGAAGATTAACTCTCAAACATTTCAAAACCATCAAAAAAAAATGAATGGATTTTTAATATACCAATGAAAAAGTTTAAATTAAACTAAATGGTAATAATATGTTAAATGAAAAAAAAAATAACCCCCATCCAACATCAGGGTGTAACCATCGAAGCATCTGAGATAAAACCATGATACATCAATGTATGAAGCACCTAATTATTACAATGAATTAAAATTCAAGAAAAAATTAAAAATATGAAATAAATTAATCAATTAAAGTCCAAGTAGTATAATTATTGAATTATGTCTGCGACACATCCACTATTTGGATCATTGAACAACCATCATCATATGATATGTTTGGAAACTCTATCAGAAAGTACGGAAAAATCCCAGATACATGATTACCAATTATATGGAAAACACTTTAACTTTAATTAAAAAATATATAATAATTATTTATGAAACATATATCCAAAAAAAAATATGAGTTAGGTCTGGATACCCCATCTTCAGATGTTATATTATAGTGGAATGTGAAAACCCTATCTTCCACGATTGAATCTAAAATGGTTTGGTGGAATTAGAACTGAAACCCAAAGAGAAGGTAAGAAAAATCAACACAAAATGATATAAAAGAGGAAAATGGGATTTATAGGAACAAACAAAAAAATTAAATCCTTTGAATTCATCAAAAATAAAAATAGAATTAATGAGGATTTTCGGGATGACTGTGAGAGGTGGTGGGTTCTGTCGTTGTATGCACAATCAAAGAAAGGTGTAAGGGAATGTTGAAATTACCATCATGATATTTTAGTCATTTCCATATTCTTATCCCTACATGGAATGATACAAGATATGGACACACAATTTTACAAACCATGTAAAAACCATATAATTTGATATTTCTAAGCTAAAAACCCTCATATGGTTTGACAATATGGTTTTACAAACCACGCGCAAACCATGAATAAGGACACTGGACACCTATACAACACCTCAAATTGATTTACTATAATAATGCATAAACAATTTTCCATGGAAATTTGAGCTATCTACACCACATAATATCCCCTTGAACTAATACAATTTTTCTATAACGATTTTTAGATTGTGAAATAAAATCACTATAAATTCAAAATGAACTGTAAACAATCAGACCGTCAGGAGGACATAAAATTTCATAAAACCATGAGCAAAAAATATATCCCTAGGGAAAAAAAATAAATACTCCGAATCATAGTCACACACCAAAAAATATAGCACTGATAATGATTCACATTCCAATATTCATACTATAATAGAATTAATTATCAAATTAGGATTCCACACTCAAAATTTATAACATGATACGAATTTAAAGGAAGTGTCCTTGACAATCCAAAATTATAATTCTATAAAACATTTTTAACCCATAACTATGAGGGGTTTTATAAACTCCCCACCATAAATAATCCCCCTATGAATCCTCTATGGTTGTTGAACAAATAATCATGACTATCCACATCCTCAAACTTAGTGACTACCAGACATATTAGAATATTAAATTCCCATGACACACCAACCACACAATTTTAACTGAATTGCCCAGAAGTATAAGTTATCTCCATAATGGTGTAATTTTTATCACAACCCACCTATAACACAACCCATATGAATTAAAAAAACCATCTCCCACCATTATACATCCATATATATAAAATAATGAAAACCAGACCAATTCTGGATGACTTTACCATATGTTCTTGGCCCCATCTTCCTAAAGTGAACTAATCCAACTCACTCAAAATCACACCATCCTTGACAGAAAGCATATAAATGGATGTATTTTTTCAATAATATAAATACCATATTCATATCTATGGGATATCAAATGGAATCCTACATGCCTTATCCACCACACATCATTGATCGTGATGGATAGATATTTCATTATCACTTACGAGTTATTGCTAGAAAATAACCCTTAAAAACATATTAGCATTCTCATATCACATGTAATATCAACATTCATATTCAATAATCCGAATTAAAAAGAGAAACATGATCCATAACAACAGATTGATCATCCCCACTACTATAATTATTTATATACCTATATACTGAAATAGAAACACGACACGTGATCACCCAAACTATGTGCAACCAAAACAAGACTATCACACCTAAAACATATAACCAATAACCTCTCACTGTTCAGATCCAATAAACTAGGTCAATATCAATACTCCTATTAAATATCAATTCATGTACCTCATGTAAACAAAAACCACATTTTCACCCTCCACTCATGTGTGCATCCAAATCAATCAAAATATTACCACACTTCCCCTATATTTCTCAAGATTTAACCAAAAATCAGTAGGTTCATGTGTATAACCAAACCAGTCCAATAATTATAGGAATGCATTAGGAATAACTACCAGTCCTCAACATATAAGACACGAAATATTCACATTCATAACCAAATACCATTTATATAAGACCTAAATGGGCCCAAAAAATATTAACAATGATCACCCAATCAATCGATGATAGCATGAACATAAACCCCACTGCGTGACCCGAAAGATGACACAAGGAATTAAAAACTCCATATAATGGAAAATGATCATGTGACTATTGGATAACCCACACATCATGTTTAATATATCCTTATCCAAATATTCATTAATCATATTCTCCATTATTAATAAACCAATAGGGATCTCAATGCCCATTACTCACCTATAAGGGTCTCCAGGCATCCTTCGATGAATGGATTTTATCTCCAATATTAGTGAACATCTTACAAAAATATTCACATGGTCTATCATCAGATGAATATATATATATATATATATATTATTTATTTTAATAGAATACCACAATAGGATCTTTATAAAAAACTATATAGGTCTCTAAAGAATCTTAAAAAAACTGAGAACCCATCATTTATAAAAACACCATAAATATGAATGTGTCATAAGAATATTATGCTTAAAAAATGTAGCATGGTAACAAACCTCCGAATAATGAGACAATATCCATAATAATAAGTAATTCATAAATATAAAAACAATGTACAATCATACTAGGTTAAATACCACAACTATAAAAATGAATCCCAATAATAGAATTCCCAAGCCCCGTAAAATTTTACCAACTATAAATAAAAGAGTTTGTCACATAAAAATAAAATATCCATAAAATATTCATACACATTCTTAAATAACATTTATACGAACACCCCAATCTAAAAAAATCCATAATAAAATTTCTTATTGAACCAACTAGGTTGTAGAAAAACCATAACCTATGTTTTCTCACCAAATTGACTTAAGAAATTATACATAAATTCTGGGGGATTTTGGCTAGAGGTGATGGTATAACTGATGGTGTGATGAGACAAGTACCTATGGTAAGAGTTTTATAATAGTTGTAAATAACAAAAATAATATAGAAGTATTATCATTGTAGTACACATATTAAATTACTGAAACTGATGAATACAATAATAAGTGTAATGTAGAAAACAATCATTAAAACTCAAAGCATGAAAAACATACAAAAAATTATTTACCACCATCCTAAACACATATTAAAAATAAATTTTTGAAGATAAATATAATATAATATACTATTATATATGAGGTAAACCATATAACTAGACTCGATGTTTCTTCAGAGGCACTACCTATATACTAACTCCACAGAAGCCGCCCTTGATGATCACAAAAGAATAATACCAAGCCTCATTCGTGTAACAATATGTTTTCTCATAAGAAATCATTCATCATCAAATCATGCAAATAATTGTTCATGAATAGTTGGTGAGAAATAAATATAACAAGGTCACCATAAAAAATTGATAAAAAATATTGTTTCATACTAATTTCATGCATATGTGATATTCCTAGAATAGATGAAAACTAAATAAACACACATAAATAACTATAAATTACAAAAAATTGGCTAATAATAAATAATAACGACCGAAAAAATGAGTTCTGGATTCACACAAAATGTATTTCTACCCATGATCAGGGTTATGCTATTATATTTACTGCATGTGGCTCACATATCTACAAAAAATAGACACGTTTTTAAAATATACAGATTATATCATTAAAATCTTAACCAAATTGTAAAAATATCAAACCTCATGGTGTGTCCATTGGTTTACGCACAACATAGAACATTTATCAGGATCATAGAATCAAATAGAATTTTCTAAAAAAATACAATAACATCTAGGTCAACAAAACTGGATAACCTATCAGTTTTGAAGGTTTCATTGATTGAATTTTGCACCTTTTATTGGCATAAAAAACAGATGGTATCAATATATAAATCCAATGTTGAATATAATCCATGCCCAAAATATCTTAAATGAATAAATGTTTTGTAAAACCCATTAATTGAGTTACTTTTCATCACATTCTGTCTACGCCTCTCTATATAATGAACAAAATAAACTAGAGGGGGGTTTTGCAGATCCTAATTTCCCATAAACTAACTAATACAATATAAACACATCAATATAATTGAAAAAATATAAAGATCAAACATAAGACCAATAATGAAACCAGTACATCACAAAGCTATCTTCGTCAAACTAAATTTCTCAAGGGAAAATACCTCAAGTATCACATCCAATAGACCACTGAATATGGGAAGTCTAATAAACTAAGGTATATGTAAAATTAAATTACATTTATGTTTAGGAAAAAATAATACTATATAAAAATAGATTCCAAAATACTATATTATTTTACTATCTTTGGGATCTCATTAAAAATTCTTCTATCTTGGTGAAAGGTATTCAACATCTTCCATAAATATCTTCCCTGTTAATTTTCATACCTAAAAACATTCATTATTACCCAGGGAAAGAAAAATATAAAAAGTGTGAGCTCTAACTCTCACCAACTCGATTTTTCAAAAACATGAAACAAAACATAAACATAAGAATGTAAAAATAGGAACATAAATTTTCAATATCAATATCGTGAGTCATGGAATAAATAATAACATTTCGTAAGGTATATTTCATAAATAATCATAAGCCATGATAAAATAACACCAAAATTAAACATGGAATTTCGAATGAAAAATACTAATATAAAATCATTCCTATATTCTCCGAGGCTCATTTCCAACACCATCATAGTGGGTAAACTCTTTTAATGTAACGATTTTACTTGTCGAATCAACTATGTATTACTGTTCTAGATTTATCTAGTATTCCATAATTGTATTATTAAACTGAGAAAACATATTGTTTTAATAATTTAGATATCATGAGAAATAAATCATTAACCAATGTATTAGAGGGAGATATAGGTCATATATATCTCATAATGGAATCATTCTTACATGTTCCTCAAAAACAGAAATCATTCATCAATGAATTATAAAAGAAATAAAATCGGTTTCTTAAAATTGATTCCATCATTACATAATTCATATAAAATATCATTCTATCACTAAAAAATTAAAATAATCTTATTAATGCAGATATAAGAAAAACCATATTAAAATAATATCATCTTTGATGGAAAATAATTCTAATAAAACACTTGAAATTAAATCATGAGGAAAATATCTTTTCTTCTTCAAAAATGTTTTTTTATGAAAATTGAATGATATTATTAGAGAAAATAAATTAATTGTAAATAAATGTTACATCATGTAAATAATTATTCATGGAAATAAAGAATTATTAATACGTAAAAATATGATCATGCCTTAAAACATTAAAAAACATCCTCTACATACTTTTTCTAGAAATTTCTAAAAGTACATTATATGGTAAATAAAAGAAATATTTCATCCAAAACATGTACTAAAAGTATTTAATGGGAAAAAATGACATTAAATATACATAGAATAATATTAAACATTTTTTGAAAACATTTTTAGAAAACATGTCAATGGATGATAAGTATACCACACTTAAATACTTATATATAAAAAATCACATATAAAAATGAGATTGAAAAATTTATCTCATATAATTATAAAAAATAAAATCATATTCCTTATTAAATAAATCAAATTATAGGAATAATTTTATATAATAACTTTCTTAATAATAATAATAAAACATTCATTGGAAGTGTAAACACCAAACAAAATAAATAAGAGGTGTATAAGGAATGAGTCCAAAAAATAACAATAAAACAAAATAATTCATTACCCAAGGTATTATTTAATTTTGATGTATCAAAACCACATGTATGATGATTTAAATAATGTAATTGACTTATTAAATAATCATAATAATTTTCATATTATCATATAACATTATATTATTATCCATTTGGAAATAATATTTCATTATTACTCGTTATTCTGGGATAAAGTGCTTTTTTATGAATATTTTGTAAGATAAGACCATGTTCCACTTCAGAGGATATAGTTATATCATTTAAAAATTAATGGAAGTATAATATATATCATATATATTCATTAAATTCATTATATAATCGTGGATTAATTATGATCATGAAGAATGAATCATATTGCATCTTCACGACAGTAGGTCATACGTATGCACAAGCGATGATATCATTAACTCCATTGTTAAATAATATAAAAATGGGTGGTATGTTAATTATAAAGACTAATTAGCATCTTATATTCATTATTTGAATCCAATATACACATCATTATACCTATCACAATAATGTGTAGATGAATAAAATATAACACCACTGTGTGGAGGTGTTTAGTAGTATGTACACATGCATGGAGATATTATTATTACTAGGATGGATTAAAGGAGGTATATGGTTCCCCATAAATATAATAGAATCTTATCATGTTTAATATTATATTTTTATTATTATATTTGGAATCAACAAAAGAATAATAATTTGGAAATGATATGAATCATTAAAGATGTGATAAAACAATTACTTCTTTGGTGAGTATCTCCTTTTCATTTTCACAAAAGCTATCCCTATGATGGATTTATTTCAAATGAGTGGAATCTATGATTACTTTAGTGATGTTGGAAGAGGAAATGAGATGGTTATTTTCAGAGAAAAAGTTTTTCTGTTTCTTATTAAAAGAGAAAGAGAGGTTCCCTTTTATAGAAGACACAAGTGGCACTTTAGGGAAGTCTTGAAAGATAAATTTATTATAAATTTATTTTCGATCTCTAATGGAACATAACCCATTAAATTAAAAAAGAAGCTATTTCTGGGTTTAAATATAATAATCCAATAATTTTCAAACATGGTTTAAATATTTTTTTAATCCTTATCATTTTTATTTAACCCTTATTCTACAGTTTTAATCTTATAGTGATACCATGTTATTTACACATTGTGTGTAAATGTTATTACCAAAACATGTGAGAATACCCAAAAAGTTAAATATAAGAAATTTTAGGACATATATTGACCATTTTTTAGAATCATTTTTTAGGTATTTTATAACATTTAATAATCTATTTTATATTTTCTGTTATGAATTATAGGATATTTCACAGTATTCATCTAAAATTTTCCAAAAAATAATAAATACATGATTATGTTGAAGGAAATACATTATATTTATCCTAAAATGTTATAATAATCTATAAAATTCTTTTATAACATAAATTATTTAAAATAATAATTATTTTAATATTTATAATATCATTTATTTTATATTTTTCTTAATAAAATGTTTACTATATCACTATTTTATCAATATTTATTGTAATTATTTAATTTATAAGAATTAAAAATAATTTTAAATTATGTAGATAAATTTGTTATTTCATTGATACTATATATTCTCTATATTTCGTCATGTTTATCACTATATAAAAATAATTCATCTTATATGTTATAAATGAGTGAGATTTTGTCACATTATTTTGTTTTAATAATAATTACATCCCATTCATTGAGAAAAGTAAATTAAATGAATACATTCTGACCACTACGTGATATGGATCGTATTATATTCATCCTATATTATTTTGATACTATTAGGGAAATTTAATATATGAATCAAATTTTTTGTTAATGTAATTTACCTGATTTACCATTCACTCTGGTTAATAAACCTTAGCAAGGTAAATATTCATATTGTCAAAAAAAATTAACATATTAACATAATTTTGGAACACTAATTCAAAATATGGATTCGATTCATCAGAATTTAGAGAACATAAGTTGCATTAATTAGTTGAAAATTAATTAACCTTGTCTTAAAGAGAGAATTTGCTCTTTAAAAGATAATATAATGAAAAAGATTAAAACAGTTTAAATTTCAATTTATTGTTATTTTAATTAAAATGAAATAATTATGTTGAATAATATATATATATATATATATTCTATTTATATATTAATTCCATTCAATAATATAATTTAATTATACAAATTATTATTTTTTTAAATGTAGTTTTCAATTAAAATTCAGTATAATGTTACTATTCATCAAAATTTAATATGTATAAGAAAACAAATCATCCAATCTAAATTTTTATATACCTCATCCAAATAAGATGTTTTTGGTGAACTATTATAAATATATTTCAAAATATAGATTTAAAATGGGTGGTCTTTTAAAAGAATGCAATACAACAATTTTTTGAAAAATACATATTTTATCCAAAAATATTTTATTAATTCTTATGTCACTTCTAGAAAACATATATGATGATTTTTAAACAATACATTAAATATGTTATATATATTTTTCATTAATAATATCCTTATAGAGTGATTTTATTATTTTGTAGAATAACTTATTTTAATTTAAAACGTTTTTTAAGAAGAAAGATAATATTTTTCTTAACCATCATTAAATTGGATAGGTTATTATATTTATTTTGTTAAATAATACTTGGTATTGAATGAAATTAATTCTAATAACTTGAAATTATGTGTAACAAAATCCATGCATTGACTTACGTATATCGTAAGTGGTGAAGGTATTTTCTATAGCACAATCTAATCGTGTTGTAGTATACAACACAAGAAATACCAAAATTAAAAATAATATATGATATAAAATGTTTGTGTGTTATTAGAGGATCCAATCATGACCCCACCAGCAAAATATTTGAACCATAAATTACAAAAACTTCTCATTAAATAAGAAATGGGACACTATATTCCCCCCTATAATAGAAAATCAAGTAAATATCCACCATTTGATCTACATGACAACCCTGCAGGCAAAGACATTAATATGGGATCCCATATACCCTATGATTATATCATAATTCCACATCAAACTAGGGAATTACCAACTACACCCATGGTCTTTGGAAGCACCCATGCAATGATCCCCAAATGTCCCAAGGCGTACAACAAGAGAAAGAAACCGTATATAGGGTATCAATATATCATCAAAATCCATGGATCATGCCCACTTTAGAAACATCCAATATCACCCTCAATGAAATCCAATTGATCCGCCATATAAAACACTTCCAATGGGGTATCCAAGATAAAAAAAATCCTTGAAATGATTTCAGAAATGTCTTCCTGATCACCTCAAAATTCTACACCAAAATGGGAACCTCAACACAATCCAAGCCTCAAAATGAAACATCATCCTACTCAAAAGGGTAATTCTCAAGAAACCATTCACAAACCCAAGCCAATAAACAAAAAAAAATGAGCCATATAGATTGGTTAAACTTTATCATCCCAACAAATATGAATCCCACTTTTTAATACAATGAACTTTCAATGAAAATCCATTCAAAATCGTCAGGTAATCGCATGGACAAAGAACCAATAGGCCCAAGACCCTCTTAAGGTATCTATAAACCTCTCACAACTATTGTATAATATGATCAAGGACATATGGGATACCTCTTGTCATAACCCTTTTCATTCAAAGGAAATCACCATGGATCATAAGTTCATGCCAGATACAAATTCACATACCACTCCAGATGTGGCTCACTAAAGGACTAATAACATTTCCATGAATGATACAAATATACAGAGGGACCAAAGAGGTTATGTTTCACATCTAATACACCATGATTTAATGAACATCACGTAACCCCCTAAACTGATCTAATAATCAGGGAACCCTCAATAATGGACCTTCATTAGGAAAAATTACCCAATACCATTCTCTAAAAAAACACCTGAATGTTTAATAAAAATGAAATTAAAACAATAAAATTCAATTCAATGGGAGAAAAATTGATGATGATATAAATACAATCACCCAACCGTTCTAATGGAATAACCATCAAATATTTAGGATTAATTCCATAGTCTTCCACCAGCCAAAGCACCTAATATTTCACCACAATTACATTAAATAAATGATAATAATATAAAATGAAATAAATTATTTATTTACACATTAAATTGATTAATAAAACTCCCTAAGGTGATTCCACTATCCATAACCATAAAAACCTTCTACGAATGGTCCTCAATGAACCTATCACGCCATGAGGTGAACAATCTCTTACCCCTATTAAAAATATCACTATTAAACACCCAAAATTTAATTAACATTAATGGAAAATATACTATAAATTACACCTACACAAAAATGATGAATTATAACATTCATAACATCTAATGATTTCCCCTCCTTAGGCCACAATAAATCTATATAATTATAATCTAATTCATCCATTTTTTGATGGAATAAAAAACAAAACCCAATAAACAGATATCCAAAATCGTTGAAAAATGGAAGAATGAGGAATAGGGGATGGATTAAAAGAAACACATCTAAAAAATTAATAAATCATAAAAATACACTTAAATCAAGTTAGATTTTGGGGAATAATTCCAGACTGATATGGGATTGTCAAGTTGTACATAGTGGAAGAAGTTGGGAAGTGGATAAAATCATGTGATGAAATTTTGATCTTTTCTATTATTTTCACATAACTATAAATAAAAAGAATCTAGTTGTATGATTGTTGAAAAATATAACAAATTGTTTGTTTGCCTCTACCCATTCCAAGACAGTTATACATTTTGTCAAAACAATTTTTTAAAAAAAGTGCAAATCTTAATGAACAACACTAGACCCCTTTACAAAACCTCACATGGTATTCAGGATTAGATGAATAATCCACACCCCATAGACCTATGATCCACACACCTATCATGATTTCCCCTTCAGAATGTATTATTTTATCATAACCATTTATATAATTTGCACTCAAATTGTGCTCTATTCAAAGTGAATTGAGAACACCATTAACATAAATATTCCGCATTGTTTTCTCTAAACTACACACACCAAACCATGAACCAGGGAAGTATAACTTGAAAAATACATATCACACATGAAAACATAGATATTTTACTGATCAAATAAGATTCCTCCAAAACATCAAATGACATCTGAAAGACATCAATGAAGAGTCTCCAACACAGGGAATTCATAACAAAATACAAATTCCCCAAATGAATCCTTAACTCACCAAAATTAAAAATATTATATGATATCTATATCCTATAACGATGAGTCATGTTATAGTGAAAAATTATGTAAAATTTATATTTCTTATATAATAAATAATTTTTAATTGAAATAAAAGGGTAATAATTAATGAAAATTCATTATTAAAAATATACATATTCTCATAAATTACATATTATTTTTATTAATATTAATAAATTATTTAATTTTTTATGAAATTTTAAACTTTTTTTAATAAAATGAAATGAAAAAGTGTAATGTTCCGAAGATAAATAATTTTTCTGATGTTTTTAAATTCATTTAGGTTAAAATTAATGTTATTATATTATCAAAATATTATGTCTTTTTTTATTAATATATATAAACATATTTATTAATGAATTATTTCACTTAAATGAATTATATATATATTTTTTTCTTATGAATATCTAATTATCTAATATTTGGTACTTCTTATGGAATAATAATTACTACTTTTTTAACGAATTAAATCCTCAGAAAATTTTTTTTTTTGCATTTTGATTTTTTATATTACAATTCATTTAAATTTTTTAGGAATTTAATTTAAAATAACAGATATACTATATAGAATTTCCATCTCTACATATGGCAATATATTTATTTTTATTTTGATTAATAAAAATTAGTTATCGAATAAATAAATTATTTACCATTATAAATGTAAAATTATCTAATTTGGTTCAACTAAGGGGAAAAAATTATCATTTAATAAATATCATAATGAGTTTCTGAAATTATAATTTACCTCCAATTACACTAAATATATTGTTTTTTATATATTCCAACATTCTACATAAAATGAGTTTAATGAATAACAAAGAAATTCATTTTTTAAAAAATTCTGCTCAACATGACATATAAATAGATCCCTCCACTACCATCATAAAAAACTTATTATTTTCTATTTCATATTTTATATCTTAGCAAATTATATCCCTATAAATATCATCACATGTTTGAGTGCCTCTACTAAACCTAATGAGTCATAAATCATATTTTTTTAATGCACTCTAAGTAAATATTATGTTGTTCTCTATTCATGTTAGGCTTTCCTTAATAATCATTTTTTATCTCTTTTATTGTCATCATCAAAAATTGAATTATAATATTAAAAAATATCTTTTATTATTTATTAATTCTTAAATGTGATGTTAAAATAGTAAAATATTAGTGTACTACTCACTCATTTGTGATAATGTGTTCTTATTTTGGTAATTTTTATAACTTACACGAAGAATGTTATATCATCAAAATAATGATATAAATATTTTTAATATTATTTAATCAATACTTTTTCATAATTTTATATTGATAATATTTAAATTTATAATTAATAATTAATTAAATTTTTTTGTTAATTGAATAATCCCTAAAGGGATATATTTCAGGGTCCCACATGAATAATATACATGAGTACGTTTGAGTGGACATGAGAATAATGAACTATATGAAAAAATAAATATTATTGAAGATTTTGTAGATGGTGATCGTATCATAACAATGTTGGGGTCAGAATGGTTAAACCAAATCATGTAATGAATACAAAACAATTAATAACCCAATATTAATTTTAACAATAATAAAACTAATACGTGTGTCTTATAAAATTATAAATTATTAGTATAGTGTAAAATACATATTAGAATATTTTTTAGTAAATATCAATAGTGAAACTATATTTTTTTTATAGGAAGTTAACACGCCTTCTTGGATGTTCAAAGATAAGTGTCACGACCCGTCCCCTGGGGCTTGTGTTGTGACTACCCCAAGCCCGCCTTCCATAGGCTAGGGGCTAGCGACTAGCACCAAAGGTGTA
Source organism: Viscum album (assembly GCA_963277665.1). Classification (NCBI taxonomy): domain Eukaryota; kingdom Viridiplantae; phylum Streptophyta; class Magnoliopsida; order Santalales; family Viscaceae; genus Viscum; species Viscum album. The sequence continues at coordinate 42,492,581 of OY728158.1, read as the reverse complement.
TTCTCTTAAACTGGGAATCCATTACATTTATATCCAATAAACACAGGAAAAATAGACACAAATCTTGATATGAACTCATGTAAACTGAATAGTAAACATAGTTGGTATAGTAAGTAAAAGGGTCAAAATACATGTCCAACTAGAAAGTACAAGAAACTGAAAGTACAAGTAATCTAAAACATATCTTGTGATCACTCGCCAAGGATCATACATGAAGGGTTGGTTCAACTCCCGAACAATCATATATGTGGTACGCCTCGTCTAAGGTCCACCTCCAAGCTACCTCTAGTCCTGGTACTATTATCTTCAGTCAGCATTTTTCATCGACTACCTCAATTAAAATGAGGTGCAGACATAGCCTGTGTTAGGGGTGTGTATAGAGAAACGGTGTAGGTACCCTGAGACCCTCAAGGTCTCACAAAATACACAACAGATAAACCACAAAGCATGAAATCAACTAACAACCCAACTTAGTTATATGCCCATACTTATATCTATGTTATCATGTATACCCATCTCAATCATGGGGAAACAGTGAGTACAACTCAAATGCCCAAATCTCAACAATTCCACAAAGGAATGAATACAATGTAGCTAAGTAACACCTAGGTAAACCACACACAGAAGAAAACCACAAATGTTCTGACTCATATCACACTAGGTAAAACTTAAGTACAAAAGTAAAAATGATTAGTCGTAAAGTTAGATCATCTTATTTTGTCATGAGGCTTTGTTGATAACGCACACAAGATCACATGGTGCTAACCCATAGAGGATCTATAGGTGCTAACCTAGACATGATCGCTCAATGCTGACCCACACTGGATCTCTTAGTGCTGACCCACACATGATCGCTATGTGCGGAACCACACTAGATCCCTCAGTGTTGACCCACACAGGATCGCTTGGTGCTGACCGACACAGGATCACTCTGTGCTGACCCAGATAGAATCGCTCGGTGCTGACCCACACAGGATCATTTGGTGCTGACCCACATTGGATTTCTTTTCATTCTTCATGTCACAGCCAGCTACGTGGTTCCCAAACTAAGCTTGCTAATCTCCGGGAAGGTCTCCTCCTCAAGAAACATGTTGAAACTCTAACGACCATTATGTCCTACTAAGAAGTTACCCAAATTACTTCCATGTCATAGGGGTCTAAACGCAATAGACAGTGCGTCAATCAGATGCCAGGTATATATGTTATTAGACTTTTAGTTCTGAGGGCCCAGTCGAGTGCGTACTCGATCCAACCTGACCATATCCCAACTTTATCCAAATATCATGTGAGTATACCAAAGGAACTGTCTTGCTCCAGGGTTTCTGGTGATGCAGAAAGTTATTCAAATAGATGTTTGGTGCCATAGTTATTGCAGATTGAGCGTAAATGGGTCAAAGTGGGTCCAAGTCTTGTCTGATTCGGTCGGACCGACCCGACCTGACCTGGCCTTGGCCAACCCGATTTGGGTCGACCCTGGACTGAGCTGTTGGGTTCATCATACACTAGGCAGCTCGGCCTGACGACTTGGCCAGGGTGGTGCGGGGCGGCGCTGAGGCCGTGAGGTCTATGAAGGCCGTGGGAGCCACAAGGGCCACGATGGCCACAAGTTGGTGGAGGACACGAGGCAGCGGAGGACGCCGAGTCCATGGGCTGAGGAGGCCATAGAGCAGTGGGGTCCATGGTGGGGCGATGAGGCCGCAGTGCGGTGGTACATCGTGGTTGGCTGGATGCCCAGTCTCCCACTCTGCGCAGAGCGGTCGTGCAATGCTCCTTCTCCGGGGGCTGGTTCGGTCGGTCGTTGTCCATTCTCCGTCGTGGAACAAAGCCATCATACTCCATTGTGAAGAACATGTAAAGACCCGCAAATTTCAAGGAAATTTTTTTCTTAATTTTCTTTGGAATTTTACAAGAGTGCAGCTTCAGAAGGCACCTGATTCCGAGGCCCGGTGTGCCCGGAATCAATTTCCGAAGTTTGGCTCGGGTACGTTCAGTGAACGGATGAGCGGGTTTTTCTATCTTTTGAACCGGTGCCCGGAATCGAATTCTGAGGGCACCGATGAAATCACAGTGCCGGTATTTGCTTAGAAACGCCTCATCCGGAGTTGCGTTTGCTCAACCGTGGGTTTTTTTTAAAATTTTTTTTGGGCTTTAAGTCGGAAATAAAATAAAGGTTGTGCGACAACTTTATTTTATTTCACTTAAGCCGCTTGGAAGTCATTTGGAAGCCACTTGAACTGAGTTTAAGCGGATAGGGTGCTATCCGGAAATACCCTACCCCTTGGTAGGATATTTGTGAGGTGGGGCCCGCACGAGCCCCGCTGTTTCTTTCACTAAGTAACGCACCCGCGAAAACCCGTCAAGTAACTGAAAAGTCAACTGATGCGTTTTCCTTAATTCTTAACAGACCATTTAATTGGGCGGTTTATTTCGTGAATTAAATGGGCTGTTTCATTCGTTGAATTAATTCAATGAATTTAATGGGTCGTTACTTACGTGTTTGCATTCGTTGGAAAATTAATAAAATAGACAAACTTGTCTATTTTGGAAGATTTCTATCGTTGTGCGAATTCTCTGAGCCTCCACCCTCCCCGCGAAGAACGCGAAGAACGCCGGCGACCGGAATTCGACGAGCTTTACCCGCGACGTTCTTCGGCGATGCCTCTTCTTCCGCGGCCGATCCTCGTTCGGCAACTAAGATCAGGAGATCGTCGGCGCGACGTTTTTCCCGCGGTGCGACGAACCTCTCTTCCGCGACGACGCGACGATCCCCTCCTTCCGCGACGAGCGATTCCGCGACGACCTCACGTCCGACGGCGACTTCAAGGTAGGGATTTTATTTTTTCTTGGTGATTCGTTCACGTGATCTAAATCTTTTTAATTAAAGAACCAAACTTGAACAATTTTATTTTTTTGGATAAAATTGTGGCTGCCTTAATCCCTCCCGATGATTTTATGACTAACGCGGAGGGTGCGGGTCTAACGAACAAGACCCGGCAACCCTCCTCCGATCTTTTTGTTGTGAGGATTTGGCAGACGACGACGAACTGTGCGGAAGGGGCGATCCGTTGATCCCGCAGTGAAGATCGGCCCCCGGGAGGAGCTATGGCGCAGACGGGAGGCAAAACGGGCCACCGGAGCAACTCCGGCGGCCCGCGGAAGGCGGCGGCGGCGCCCGGCGCGCCGCCGTAGAGGAATCCGCCGCGGCTGAAGCCGCGGAGGCGGCGGCCGGTTCCACGGCCGCGCAGAACTGGGGAGGGACGCGGCGGCCCGGTTGCGTCCGCGTGACAGGCGGCCCCCCGGGGGGCCGCGTTTTCCACCAAGCCGCGGGGGCGGCGCCCCGCGGCAGCCCTCTTCGGCCACTCGGCCGAAGCCGAGCCGGCCGGTCCGGTCGGCCGGGCCGGGTCGGGTCGGCCCGGTTAGGGTCGGCCCGGGTCGGCCGACCCAGGGGTGGTTCGGGCAGGGTCGCCCCGGGCCCAGAACCCCCCGTTTTCGAGCCCTCTTCGGTCTATTGCCCATATCTTGGGCCTGGGACCTCCGATTGACGAACCGTCAGCGGCTACGCGATCCTTGGATTGAGGCGGTCATTTCGGTATATTACACTCAATGTTTCGGAAGACTTTGGGTTTGTCCGGGTTGGTTCGTACGCGAAACCAACCGGGCCCTCGGAGCGGAAACGCTCATAACTCGAGCTGCAGACGTCCGATCGACGTACCGTCAGCTGTGGAGGTTTCCTCTATGTGAGACGGAACTTTTGGCATACTCCGCCCGAGGATCGGACACAGGCGGAGTACGGTCGGGTTGGTTTTGCCCTAAAAACCAACCGGGCCCCTGGGACGAAAATGCCAATAACTCTCAGACCGGGCGTCCGATTGACACGTCGTCTGTTGCGTTGAGATCCTGTTGTCGATACGGAACTTTTGGATACATCAACTTCGGACTACGTGTCAGTTGATGTATCAGCCTCTCGGCTCGTGGAGCGGACCCTCCTAGACGAGCTCGCTGTGTGCGGGAACCCTAGCGCTGGCTGTGACTTCGACGACAGAGCAGAGATCCTCCGTGGACTGCGACGACGATAGAGCAGAGATCCCTCGTGGAATGCGGCGACGACTGTGCAAGGATCCTCAGTGGACTGCGTCGACTACTGCACTCAGCGATCCTACGTGGATCAGTGCTACAGGTCCTGTGTGGGCCCGATCCTGTGTGGGTCATCACCTTACGGTTCTGTGTGAGCCTTGACTACAGGTCCTGTGTGGGTCATCTCTTACGGTTCTGTGTGAGCCATTGCTACAGGTCCTATGTGGGCCTGATCCTGTGTGGGTCATTTCCGAGGTTAGTACCTATCGATCCTTCGTGGGTCCGACGACTTAGATGGTTCGGTGATCATCTTGTCGTCATCTGAAAAAGTATACCTGGTTGAGCTGAATCTTATGTTACTCTCCTTTGTGTTTGTGTTGAACTATCCTATGTGGATTTACTATTTACTCTCCCTGGTGGATTTGAGTCTTGCTTTCCTGTGTGGATCGAGTTGACCTTGAGCTCGAGAGCAGAGCTAGAAATGGGGACTTAGGTATAAGTATGGTCATATACCTAAGTCGAGTCAGTTGTTTCTTCGTGGTTGCCCCTTTCTTTTGTGCTATATCCTTTGTGGATTTCGGGAGACCTTCGGGGGTCTCGGGGTCCTTACTGAGTATTTTATACTCACCCCTGCACAGGGCTTTGCCCGCACCTTGTTGTGTTGGATGCAGACGACGGACAGCGCTGATCTCGGTTGGGGCGTGGAGCAGGACGGTACCTGGAGGCGGACCACTGGGCGGGACGTGCTCGGAGCGGACGTGGCACCCGAGGAGCCTGGAGGCTATCTGTACCCACCCTTCAGGTGGGATTGACAGTGGACGACACGAGGCCGCCGTCTTTTCTTCAGTTGTTGTTCTTTACCTTTTCAGTTGTACTTTCAGTTGGGCTTGTATTCCAGCCCCCTTTACTTTTCTGCACTTTGTAGTTACTTTCCGCTAGCTGACTCTGTGGTGGTTGTTACTTATAAAGGCAATGCCTTCCCTGTTTACCGGGATTTTACGCCTTGGTGCTAGTCGCCAGCCCCTGGCCTATGGAAGGCGGGCTTGGGGTAGTCACGGCACGGGCCCCGAGGTCGGGTCGTGAAAAATTGGTATCAGAGGCGGTCAGTTATACCGCAGACTCTGATCGTCTTTTCTTTCTATATGAAGCAATAGTGTTTAGTGTATTGAGTGTGGTTATCAGTTCAGGGAGCCCAGTGTTGGTGCGGCGGCCGACGTATCCGTACACCACCCTGACTCCTGATTTCTGACTTAATGCATGAAAACATTGATTGCGTGTGTGTTTCAAGTTTTCTTTGTGATTACTTGTGTCAGCTCACCGGGTATACTGATCTGCTTCATGAAAGTCTCATGTTTTCCTTGTGATTACTTGTGCCAGCTCACCAGGTATACTGTTCTGACTGTGGTACTCTTGTTCTCCTTTTCAGGATGGCCCCGCGATGACAGCCAGCTAGGGTTCCGAGTGTAGGGCGCGACGGCAGCCCACCGAGCGACGAGGCCTCGGTGCAGGGCCCTTTGCCAGCAGTGGCACCGGCGGTAGCTTTACCCGCCGAGCCACCGATGCTACCAGTACCCGACGCTGACGATGCATGTCACCTCAGGGCACTGCATGAGTTTCAGAGCAGCGACCGCCCAGGTTTCGCGGTGAGGCGGACCCCCAGGCCGCCGAGGACTGGCTAGAGGCGGTGGTACGGATCTTTAGGCTAGTGAGGACACCAGTGGATCTCATGGTGATTCTCGCGGCGAGCCTCCTGCAGGCGGCGGCAGGACGATGGTGGAGCTTGATGCTCCAGGTTCACGATGAGGCATCCTTGCTCTGGACAGACTTCGAGAGCCTCTTCCGCTCTGAGTTCGTCCCGGCCACCCTCCGAGCGGTGCGCATCCAGGAGCTTCTCCAGCTGCGCCAGGGCAGCATGACGGTCGCTCAGTACGCGGCGAGGTTCACTGACCTATCTCGCTACTCGACCGACATGGTACGGGACCCCTTCTTCCGGTCCCGGACCTTCGAGCAGGGCTTGCGGCAGGAGATTCGGGCGTCGCTGATCTCCCTCAGCATTCCGACCCAGGCGGGAGTACTGGAGCGAGCCCTCCTGATCGAGAGCTTCCTGGAAGAGCCTTCTTCAGCGGCGAGACCTAGCGCAGGGCGGCAGGTAGCTGAGTCTTCGGCAGCCGGTAGCCGACGGATGACTCTCGGGTCCAGGAAGACCAGACCCCCACGCATACGGCCTCAGGACACCGGCTCAGCAGTGCGGGGCACACAGCGGAGTGCCAGCCTTCCGAGAGGCAGGCAGTGCTACTCCTGCGGCGGGCAGGGTCACATGGCTCGTGACTGCCCGACTCGCCGATTAGAGGAGCAGCAGACGGTGGAGGGGCCACCCAGGCAAAGGCAGAGGGTCGACCGTGGCGGTCCGCAGGGAGGAGGCGGACGAGGCAGAGGAGCTGGCCGAGCAGCGGGTGGTGGGCGACGCTTCCAGGCTCTACCCCCACCACCACCAGGAGGGCCACCTCGACCACAGGGAGCTGGCGGGCAGGGACAGGCCCAGCTCCAGGCAGTGGAGGCCTACGACCCCGACATGCCAGAGATGATTCGAGGTACGATCTGTGTCTATTCCACCCTTGCTGCAGTACTTATAGACACAGGAGCGAGTCACTCTTTCATAGCCTCTGCCCTTGTTCGGAGCTCGGAGATTCCGACTGAGCCGTTGGCTCGATCCTTACGGCTAGAGACTCCTACAGGAGAAGACTCGACGATTACGCACTGGTGCCGGCAGTGTGAGCTTTCTCTAGGAGGCGAGAGCTTCGGCTGGGATCTCCTTGTAGTGGCATCGAGGCCTTACGACGTCATCTTGGGCATGGATTGGCTATCCACGGTTCGTTCCCAGATCGACTGTTTTAGGCGCAAGGTGCGATGTGTTCGCACCGACGGGAGCAGGTTTACCTTCACCGGCGAGAAGGGAACCTTTGCAGCACAGGATGGACTTCCGCGGAGGAGAGTGCAGCCCATCTCTCATCAGTTGGCTAGCCTCATCCTAGGAGCAGTGGACGTGCGGAGTCCAGTTTTTCCTGCAGTGGTGGACCAGTACGTGGACGTCTTTCCCGACGACGTTCCAGGGCTACCTCCTCGTAGAGAGGTAGACTTTTACATCGACTTGTACCCCGGGACAGCCCCGATATCTACTCCAGCATATCGGATGGCCCCCACCGAGCTTCGAGAGCTGCGGGTACAGTTGGAGGACTTACAGAGCAAGGGGTTTATCCGACCCAGTGTTTCACCCTGGGCTTCCCCGATATTGTTCGCCAAGAAGGCGGACGGGAGCTTGCGACTGTATGTCGACTATCGTCGCCTGAACCAGGTGACAGTGAGGAACAAGTATCCGCTGCCACGGATTGATGACCTCTTCGATCAGCTCAAGGGAGCGCGGTGGTTCTCGAAGATAGACCTCCGGTCAGGCTATCATCAGCTCAGAGTTCGAGACGAGGATGTGCAGAAGACGGCCTTCAGGTGTTGGTATGGCCATTATGAATTCTTGGTTTTTCCATTCGGCGTAACCAATGCTCCAGCAGTGTTCATGAGCCTCATGAACAGGATCTTCCAGCCATACCTCGACCGATTTGTCGTGGTCTTCATTGACGACATTTTGGTATACTCGACGACTGAGGAGGAGCATGCCTACCACCTGCGAGTTGTGCTAGACACACTCCGAGAGCACCAGCTTTATGGCAAGCTCTCAAAATGCCAGTTCTGGTTACGTGAGGTCCATTTCTTGGGGCACGTCATCTCTGAGGAGGGAGTTGCAGTGGATCCCGCGAAGATCGAGGCAGTGCTAGCTTGGGAGCCACCCAGGAGCGTGACGGAGGTGCGGATCTTCTTGGGCCTAGCCGGATACTATCGGAGATTTGTGCCAGACTTCTAAAGAGTTGCGGTACCACTCTCAGCCTTGCCAAAGAAGGGGAAACCCTTTGTGTGGTCAGACAGATGTCATCAGAGCTTCCAGGAGCTGAGACAGAGATTGACCAGCGCACCTATCTTGAGGTTGCCTGAGGAGGGAGTTGGATACGTAGTTTACTGCGATGCATCAGGGACTGGACTCAGGTGCGTCCTGATGAAGGAGCGGGCCGTGATCGCCTACGGATCACGTCAGTTGAGGCTGCATGAGCAGAACTACGCCACTCATGACCTGGAGTTAGCAGCAGTGGTCTTCGCTCTGAAGACTTGGCGGCACTATCTGATGGGCGAGCGCTTCACAGTCTTTTCTGACCACCAGAGTCTCAGGTATATCTTCTCTCAGAAGGACCTGAACCTGAGACAGCGGAGATGGCTTGAGTTCCTCCCGGACTATGACTTTGAGATAGTCTATACTCCTGGGAAGGGGAACGTGGTAGCCGATGCCCTCAGCAGGAGGACGGGCATTCAGCTACTTGAGGAGGCGACGGAGCAGCTAGCCTCCTTACAGATATCCTTCGTGGATAGAGACGAAGCAGCCTTTCTTCAGTCTCTCACATTCTCTCCTCCACTTCTACAGCGGGTCAGAGAGGCTCAGCGTGGGGACGCTGACTGTGAGACCCGGTGTGCACTGATATCCTCAGGTCAGGCGCCTGATGGTTTCTCCCTTGGAGCAGAACACGACATCCTTTTCAGAGGACGTACCTTCATTCCAGTCGCCTTACGAGAGGAGGTGCTGAGAGAGTTTCACACCTCTCCCTTGGCGGTACATCCCGGAGCGGCGAAGATGTACCAGGATCTCAGACGACAGCACTGGTGGCCGGGCATGAAGAAAGCTGTGGCAGAGTTCGTTTCACGATGCCTCACCTGCCAGCAGGTGAAGGCAGAGCATCAGGTACCAGCAGGCTTGGTACAGCCCTTGGAGGTCCCGGAGTGGAAGTGGGACGGGATATCTATGGACTTCGTTACTGGAATTCCACGCACTTCTAGAGGTCACGACTCCATTTGGGTGATTGTCGACCGACTCACCAAGTCGGCACACTTCTTACCCATCAGAGAGCAGGGATCAGTGGAGAGCTTGGGACGTATTTACGTCCAGGAGATCGTACGGCTTCACGGTGTGCCATCGTCTATCGTCTCCGATCGAGATGCTCGTTTCACTTCCCGGCTTTGGAAGGGGTTGCAGGAGGCGTTCGGGACGCGGCTCCATCTGAGCACAGCCTTCCACCCTCAGACGGATGGTCAGACGGAGAGGACCATACAGACACTCGAGGACATGCTACGTGCATGTGTTCTCGACTTTGGTCGCAGCTGGGAGGACCACCTACCCTTGGTGGAGTTCGCGTACAACAACAGCTACCACTCCACCATCGGGATGGCACCATACGAGGCGTTGTACGGCAGACCCTGCAGATCACCATTGTGCTGGACAGACCCTGGGGAGTCAGCACTCGTGGGACCAGAGATGGTCCGAGCCACGACAGAGAAGGTCCAGATCATCCAGGAGAGGATGAGGACAGCTCAGAGCCGGCAGAAGTCATATGCTGACAGGAGGCGGAGGCCACTAGAGTTCGAGGATGGCGACAACGAATTTTTGCGTGTCTCACCTCGACGTGGTTTACGGAGATTTGGCCGAGGCGGAAAGTTGTCTCCACGCTTCATCGGGCCTTTCCAGGTCCTCATCAGGATAGGAGAGGTGGATTATCGCCTGGCTCTACCACCTCAGTTGCACCGGGTGCACGACGTTTTCCACGTGTCTCAGCTGAGGAGATACGTGCACGACCCGACGCACATCATCGACATTGGGGAGCTGGACGTGGACGATGGGGCGACTTTTGAGGAGGTCCCAGTGGAGATCGAGGATCGACAGGAGCGGGTCCTACGTGGGCGGTCGATTCCTCTTGTGCGCGTCAGATGGCAGCACGGGAACCTCCAGGAGAGCACTTGGGAGCAGGAGGCTCAGATGCGTGCTCAGTACCCCCATTTGTTCCCCTAGTTTTTGATGTATCTTTACGGGGACGTAAAGCCCTGAGGTGGGAGTAATGTAAAGACCCGAAAATTTCAAGGAAATTTTTTTCTTAATTTTATTTGGAATTTTACAAGAGCGCAGCTTCATACGGCACCTGATTCCGAGGCCCGGTGTGCCCGAAATCAATTTCCGAAGTTTGGCTCGGGTACGTTCAGTGAACGGACGAGCGGGTTTTTCTATCTTTTGAACAGGTGCCCGGAATCGAATTCTGAGGGCACCGATGAAATCGCAGCGCCGGTATTTTCTTAGAAATGCCTCTTCCGGAGTTGCGTTTGCTCAACCGTGGTTTTTTTTTAAAAAAATTTTGGGCTTTAAGTCGGAAATAAAATAAAGGTTGTGCGACAACTTTATTTTATTTCAATTAAACCGCTTGGAAGTCACTTGGAAGCCACTTGAACTGAGTTAAAACGGATAGGGTGCTATCCGGAAATACCCTACCCCTTGGTAGGATATTTGTGAGGTGGGGCCCGCACGAGCCCCACCGTTTCTTTCGCTAAGTAACGCACCCACGAAAACCCGTCAAGTAACTGAAAAGTCAACCGACGCGTTTTCCTTAATTCTTAACAGACCATTTAATTGGGCGGTTTATTTCGTGAATTAAATGGGCTGTTTCATTCGTTGAATTAATTCAACGAATTTAATGGGTCGTTACTTACGCGTTTGCGTTCGTTGGCAAATTAATAAAATAGACAAACTTGTCTATTTTGGAGGATTTCTATCGTTGTGCGAATTCTCTGAGCCTCTACCCTCCCCGCGAAGAACGCGAAGAACGCGAAGAACGCCGGCGACCAGAATTCAACGAGCTCTACCCGCGACGTTCTTCGGCGACGCCTCTTCTTCCGCGGCCGATCCTCGTTCGGCAACTAAGATCCGGAGATCGTCGGTGCGACGTTTTTCCCGTGGTGCGACGAACCTCTCTTCCGCGACGACGCGACGATCCCCTCCTTCCGCGACGAGCGATTCCGCGACGACCTCACGTCCGACGGCGACTTCAAGGTAGGGATTTTATTTTTTCTTGGTGATTCGTTCCCGTGATCTAAATCGTTTTAATTAAAGAACCAAACTTGAACAATTTTATTTTTTTGGATAAAATTGTGGCTGCCTTAATCCCTCCCGATGATTTTATGACTAACGCGGAGGGTGCGGGTCTAACGAACAAGACCCGGCAACCCTCCTCCGATCTTTTTGTTTTGCGGATTTGGCGAACGATGACGAACCGTGCGGAAGGGGCGATCCGTTGATCCCGCAGTGAAGATCGGCCCCCGGGAGGAGCTATGGCGCAGACGGGAGGCAAAACGGGCCACCGGAGCAACTCCGGTGGCCCGCGGAAGGCGGCGGCGGCGCCCGGCGCGCCGCCGTGGAGGAATCCGCCGCGGCTGAAGCCGAGGCGGCCGTGGCCGGTTCCGCGGCCGCGCGGAACCGGGGAGGGACGCGGCGGCCCGGCCGCGTCCGCGTGACAGGCGGCCCCCCGCGGGGCCGCGTTTTCCACCAAGCCGCGGGGGCGGCGCCCCGCGGCAGCCCTCTTCGGCCGCTCGGCCGAAGCCGAGCCGGCCGGTCCGGTCGGCCGGGCCGCGCCCCGGCCGGACCGGACCCGGCCTAGCCGGGTCAGGTCGACCCGGTTCGGCCGTCCCAGGGGTGGTTCGGGCAGGGTCGCCCCGGGCCCAGAACCCCCCGTTTTCGGGCCCTCTTCGGTCTTTTGCCCATATCATGGTCCTGGGACCTCCGATTGATGAACCGTCAGCGGCTACGCGATCCTTGGATCGAGACAGTCATTTCGGTATATTTCACTCAAGGTTTCGGAAGACTTTGGGTTCGGCCGGGTTGGTTCGTACGCGAAACCAACCGGGCCCTCGGAGCGGAAACGCTCATAACTCGAGCTGCGGACGTCCGATCGACGTACCGTCAGCTGTGGAGGTTTCCTCTAAGTGAGACGGAACTATTGGCATACTCCGCCCGAGGATCGGACACAGGTGGAGTACGGTTGGGTTGGTTTTTCCCTAAAAACCAACCGGGCCCCTGGGACGAAAATGCCAATAACTCTCAGACCGGGCGTCCGATTGACGCGCCGTCTGTTGCGTTGAGATCCTGTTGTCGATACGGAACTTTTGGATACATCAACTTCGGACTACGTGTCAGTTGATGTACCAGCCTCTCGGCTCGTGGAGCGGACCCTTCTAGACGAGCTCGCTGTGTGCGGGAACCCTAGCGCTGGCTGTGACTTCGACGACAGAGCAGAGATCCTCCGTGGACTGCGACGACGACAGAGCAGAGATCCTTCGTGGACTGCGGCGACGACTGTGCAGAGATCCTCAGTGGACTGCGTCGACTACTGCACTCAGCGATCCTACGTGGATCAGTGCTACAGGTCCTATGTGGGCCCGATCCTGTGTGGGTCATCACCTTACGGTTCTGTGTGATCCTTGACTACAGGTCATGTGTGGGCCCGATCCTGTGTGGGTCATCTCTTACGGTTCTGTGTGAGCCATTGCTACAGGTCCTGTGTGGGCCCGATCCTGTGTGGGTCATTGCCGAGGTTAGTACCTATCGATCCTTCGTGGGTCCGACGACTTAGATGGTTCGGTGATCATCTTGTCGTCATCTGAAAAAGTATACCTGGTTGAGCTGAATCTTATGTTACTCTCCTTTGTGTTTGTGTTGAACTATCCTATGTGGATTTACTATTTACTCTCCCTGGTGGATTTGAGTCTTGCTTTCCTGTGTGGATCGAGTTGACCTTGAGCTCGAGAGCAGAGCTAGAAATGGGGAATTAGGTATATGTATGGGAATATACCTAAGTCGAGTCAGTTGTTTCTTCGTGGTTGCCCCTTTCTTTTGTGCTATATCCTTTGTGGATTTCGGGAGACCTTCGGGGGTCTCGGGGTCCTTACTGAGTAGTTTATACTCACCCCTGCACCGGCTTTGCCCGCACCTTGTTGTGTTGGATGCAGACGACGGACATCGCTGATCTCGGTTGGGGCGTGGAGCAGGACGGTACCTGGAGGCGGACCACTGGGCGGGACGTGCTCGGAGCGGACGTGGGACCCGAGGAGCCTGGAGGCTATCTGTACCCACCCTTCAGGTGGGATTGCCAGTGGACGACACGAGGCCGCCGTCTTTTCTTCAGTTGCTGTTCTTTACCTTTTCAGTTGTACTTTCAGTTGGGCTTGTATTCCGGCCCCCTTTACATTTCTGCACTTTGTAGTTACTTTCCGCTTGCTGACTCTGTGGTGGTTGTTACTTATAAAGGCAATGTCTTCCCTGTTTACCGGGATTTTACACCTTGGTGCTAGTCGCCAGCCCCTGGCCTATGGAAGGCGGGCTTGGAGTAGTCACGACACGGTCCCCGAGGTCGGGTCGTGACAGAACACACCAAAAATGAAGAGTTATTGTGGGGTCAGCACCTTTTTCTTGGAATCGCACCCTCTGTGTTAGAGCAGTAGCAGGCAGCTCAACAAAAACCTTGAATGAAGAACGTTAGACTCTATAACCCCTAAAAAAGATTATTCCCAATCCCACAGAAAAATAAATATTATGTAGATCAACAAATAAGTGATTTCATCAGGGTTCTTTGTTTATATGGGAGGAACATGGAAATATATAATCACAGATATTATAAACCTTGCATCAGAGATTTTTTGACGGAGGTCATGAGTAAGGAGACGATGTTAATGGGGACAGACAGATGTCAGTGATATCGATGTTTCCTGGATCGTCAGATCGTTGTCATTGAAGGCGTTCCTCATTGGCGAGAGCATTATTCGTTGGGGAGTGTGTTCTTCAGTGCAGAGAATAATCATCCAATAGTTATCCTCTCCCAATTCCACCAAAATGTGAAATTGACAACTTGTTAATTTAAGTTTATCAAAATAAAATAATTTTTCACAAAAATGTTTTACTAATTACTATACTACATTGGAAAATGTAATTATTTCATTTAATTATCCAAATTAAATGTATTTATGTTGGAATAATTAAGGATGGAGGAGTTGAGAGGTTTTCTCTCATTTAATCGGTTCTGCTGGTCCATGCCTTCAAATTCAAAATGGGTGTTGGTTCATGTGGCCCCACCTCTTAACATTCACATGGGAGGTTTTGGATCAGGTGGCCCCCAACACCAGAACCCATGTTGTTTGGTTTTCTAAAATAAAAATGTTAGATGTTTTTATTTTACTTAATTCTTTCAAGAAAAGAAAACAATTTTATCATTCATTCTCGACCAACAGCAGTCGACGAGATGGTCTCCTAAAGTGAATACAGGCGTTCTGAGTTCAACAGTGCCCTCAAATTTTAATTTTGAGCACTGGTTTAAAGGTTACAAAAACCCACTACCATGTTTACTGAACTTACCAGAAAATAATGTTAGAAATTCATTCTGGGCACATAGGGCCTCGGAAGCACACGCCGTCTATTTTCGCGGACTCATAAAATTCCAATATAATTAAAAACAATTACATGGAATTTCTACATATTTTCAATAAGGTTATGGTTTATTCTATAATGTCACATTGAAATCATGATTTTCTATGCCTAAATATCAATTGAGGATGATGTTTTGTTATTTCTCTAGAAATACCAATTTTTTTTACTACCATATTGTTATTAATGGGGTTTAAATTAATTTTCAATATTTCACCTTCCATTGGTATTTAACAATATTAAACAACTATATGTATGTCGAGCCCTAGTTATCACATCATTTCAGCCATGAATTATTAACATTCTTATCATTATTGTGTATATTGTATTATATATTTATATCTCTATAAATTTATGATTACTTTAAACCAAATTTTATTATCATTTACATAGTTATAAAATTTAATGGTATATCTTTTTTTTTCATTTTCTACACCAATCATTTTATCATGACCACGAATTCCTTCAAAAATATTAGAATAAAATACAATAATTTTATTAATCCAACATTTTGTGATATATTTGTGGTTAAATAATTTTCATTGGTAATTTTATTTACAAAAAACACTTATATAAAACAAACCATCACATCCTATTTTATTTTTTTATGTGAATATTATAAATTATTGAAATTAATAATTATAATTTTAGCAATATTGGAAATTGTGTGATTCATATTCAGTTAATATTGAAAAATATTAATATTTATAAAACTATAATTTATTTTAATTTATAAAAATCCAAATATTGAATTTTATTTTAATCATAAATTATCATTATACCCATTAGATATAAAAAATCTAATTAATTACATTTTAATCAACATTATTATATATTTTCTATAAGTTCAATTTTTAACTAAATATGGATTTTAAAAAACATGTTTTACATTGTGGGTTTTTCATATGTGTTGTATCGTTGGTGAATATTCCCCAAATATGTAATTGTAAATGGGGCATAACATGGTTAAAACATTATTATAAGGAATTAAATTTCCAAAAAAATATTAATATCCAATTTTATGAAGGTAGTTTTTCCATATACATCCATGTCACAAAAATAAGGACACTTGGTGCTCTATTTAATAAATATAGATCATTATAGAACATTATGAAATGAATAAAAAAACAGTACACTTTTGTATTTAGTATCATTTATATATTTCTATAAATATAATAAGTTTTTATTCTTGGTTTTAAATTTACAATTATATTTTTTAATTTTTATGTTTATCATGGAAATTTATTTGAAATTTTAAGTGATTGAATAATTTCATTATATTCTAGAGCATCACTGAATGAGAATTTAATTAATTAATATATAAATAAAATAAATGGTTTTAGTAATATTATAAATAATAAATTATGGACATGATTCTATGTTACACAAATTTTATGTATTAATATTTCAAATTAGTAATGTCTGAAAGGATAATATTTTAATTTCTTCGTTATTATTGTGCTTAAAATGTAAAATAAAATAAACAGTGCCAGAAATGACATTAATCATGTTTTATGAGAAGAATATTTTATTAAATTATTTAATCGAAATGAAAGCATTTATAGATGAAAAATAGGACAATATATTTTCTAAAATTTCATTACATTTCAAGTTATAAAAAAATTTTAACCGCAAATGTAATGTATAATCCTTTTATATATAAAAATTCATCACTAATGTTATTGTTAATATTTTTTAAACAATGAATCATTCTTAATTGATAAGGTTTTATATAAAATAAAAAAAATAAATATTTATTATATGAATTTAATATGGACATATAAAATTTATATTATAATAAATTACATTTTAAAACATTTTACAATATTTATAATATCATTATTTTATAATATTTCAGGAATTTCCAAAAGGTCCCCTCCACTCACATATAAAAGTACACACATTGTCTCTTTTATATATAAAATATTAAGAAATAAATATAGACATAACCCTACGCGATTCAATTCTCCAATTACTAACATACAATATAGAGGTTTTATTTCCATTAATGGACCATTACATGGATCCTAACAAATGTATTAAATGGATTATAATGAATAAGAAGTAATCATTGTTACCTATCTATAAAATTTATTTCTCATTCATTCTACTATAAATATATTTTAAAAATAATTAAATAAAATCTATATTATAATTAATATAAATATACGTTATTTTTTTATAACTACTTCCCTTCTCTTTTCTATCACATGAAATAAAAAAACATCACTCTTGTGTACATATATCTAACTATCACCACGTTGCGGTGTAATTTTTTTCATTATAATTTTACATTGATGGATATAATAATTTAAATAATGAATATATAAGAAATTTAAAAAATAGTTGTTCTCATTTAATTTTATTAGAATTAATATCTTATTCCCTTCAATTTTATTTGAAAATGACGATGTCACTTTTTCTTATGTGTCGACTACCACCTCCATGAAGCGATGCGATCCATTTACCATTTTAAATTTACAAAAATTTATATTAAGAAATATTTATTTAACATATAAGATATATATGATATAATAATTTTTTCCTTAATATGAGTTATTATTTACCTTCCATTTATTATATACTTAGAAAATATAAAATAGAATTCATGCATATGTTCGATGCAACATCTAACTGAACGGTGTAATAAATTTTTCAATCTCTATATTTTATGGATGAATCAAATAAAATATAATTTATATTATAGTTATACAATGAATAAAATTGAATAGAACATAAACCCATTAACATCACAAATGGAACAAAACAACCAAATCAATATATACTTGATAGATGAAGTAATTAACACTAGGAATAATGATAACAATAAAATGTTATTAATGTAAAATCTATGATATTTTATATATATGAATATTTTTCATTAACTAATGTATTGTATATTAATTTTTTTTAGATATTATGTGAAATGAAATATGGAGAAAAATCAAACATGAGATGATAGAATTTTTATCATTTTCTACCCCAATGAAAAATATTTTGTATTATAATTATATATTTTTCATATAGTGTATATACTAAAAAAATTTTCTATTTGAAATGAATTTTTATATATTTATAATGAATACATATTAAATTGATGTTTTCTCTTTCAATAGGTTTCAATTTTTAATTTACCAGTTCGGTAAAAAATTATTTTATAATCATATTTTTTGGATTTAATACAATTTTTATTGAACGAATCTGATAACTATCCTTCACAAATGACATATGTATTCATATTCTCAGGATATTTAAATATTTTTATTGTTTATGTCTAATTTCCACAATTTTGAACATGAAAATACAAACAAAAAATAGATAAAAAATGATGGTTTTTTGTCTGCTTGATATTGAATATTTTTCATCCATGATCATATTTTTTCATTATTTTTTAAATAAAAAAATTCTAAATTTATTTAATATCGATATGTTAGAAAATATTTGAATTTTAAAAAGTTTTTAATTAAATCTTGATTTTTAATTAATAATATTTTATTTTATAAATTATATAAATAATCAAAAAATGAAATTATTAATAAATACAATATTAACATATATTATGGCCACCAAAACCATTTTATAATATTTTAGCTTCTAATTGAATATATAGTTGTTTTTAATAAAATATCAAAATATAATTTTAATATCATTACTCAAATTTTCCATATTCTCTAATGGATATAAATTTAATACAAAAAAAATAATTCCATTAAATTGATTGTAATATTTTATTAATTATTATATTTATGGTCATAAAATATCTATTGAAATAATCTGTTTCTATGTACATTTTTAATTAATCATTACATTTTCCAGAAATATTCATATTCATTGTAACTTGTATAAAATTATTTCCAAAAAGGTTTACCAAATTTTAAATATGTTTTTTTACTATGAATTTTATCTGATTAGCTGGATAAATCTTTACATTCCTTATTATTTACTCATTATTTAAATATTTTGATAAGGAATTATGTTTAAGAATTAAAAATTTACTCAAATATTAGAATAAAAATTTAATTTGAATGGATCGGTGGGGACCAGTTATAGATAATCCATTTATGCATCTAAAGGTCTCTTGAGAGAAATTAGTTTGTGATAATTATTATATGGGTTGTCAATATATACATACATATCAATTTATCCTTTTCTGAAAAAGGCCTCAATTGGAGTTTCATTAGGATTTATTATATCATTATGTCCATGAAATAGCATTTACATTGTCATTAATTTTGTTATTATCATCAATGATATTAATAAATTGATATTAAAATTTATGCATTTCCAAATCAAGGTATTGGTTAAATGATATGTTTTTTTCGTAATTTACTTTCTCATATTTGTTATGCCAATATTAATCATGATAACGTCTAATATATTTATTCATTAATAAGAATATGTGAAAAACCTTTTAATATTTCCCCATGATATGAATTTGTATGTTATGAATATTATCAACGATTCGTTGATGTTTTTTATTCAATGTATTTTATAATTACAATGTAAAATGGGAATCATGTATATATATTTATATTTAGAAATAAAAAATAAAATTAGCATTTAAGTTAAGATCCCTTATATTTTATTCCATTGTAATAATGTAAACACTAGTTATAGGTAATTGGATTTACTATTTATATATGTAATATCACTGGATGGTTATTATAAACAATGGGTGATGGAATTCAAATTAACATAGATAACATGATAATTATGATAACCCGATATAATTTTTGATAACATTTACCATTTGAGGGGTTTTTAGGTTACAAATCAATAATCTTGATATTTATGATCTTAATATATTTTTGATATTATTTTGCGATGGTTCATGATGGATGGAATTGAATCAAAACCAATATACAATGCATGAATTTCCTTCATGAGAAATCCTATACATTTATTGTTGGAACTAGGAATATCATTTCCATATTAGAGTATCCTAATGATGTTATAATTAAAATCATTTCATATATGATGCAACCTATTGATCCACTGGGTCAGTCACCTATATTGAATCACATCTGGGGAAAGTAACCTCCATATTTTAATGGAATATCTAATATATTGGTATATAAATAGTATATTACCTCACCAAAAAATATATTCATGATTTTATTTATAATTATTTTGAAATGGGTATTCATGTAATTTATTATTTGAAATAATAGAATAATCTAATCGTGATCATTGATCCATAACACTATGTGGGATTAAGAAATAGAAATCAAATAATTGATTAATTTAGAAGATATTTTCATTTACAAAAACTTATATTGTGGATAATGAAATTAAAATGTTAGGATATTGATCATAATAATGTATAAGGGTAAATTTTTCCCAGAAGAGTATGAATAAGAAACCATAAGATTAATAAATCATGATTAAAATGATATATTAAATAAAAAACAAGATTGATTAAATCATTAATGATATTTTTTCTATTCCCGAAAACGAAATATTCAATCAAATGATTCCATCATATGATGAAATAGAATCAATTTTTATTCATATGGAGAAGAAATTTTTAAGATCCCATATCTTCATGATAAATCAAGAGAAAAAAAGGTCATCTAACTGACCATAAAAATGAAACATATTAAATAAGAATAATGGAAATTTGAAATTTCAATAATGGAAAACTCATAAAATAAATATCCTAGTAAATTCATGAACGGCATTTGAATTTATTAAAATAGTAAATAAAAGTTTCTTATTGATAATTATTATAAGGAATATAAATAAACAACTATTATATGTTCCCTCACTTATAATAATTGTGGGAATTATTCAAACCAATTCTCGAGCATCTAGAAAAACTCACATATAAGAATCAAATGGGAGAAATAAATACATATGAAATTACTGTAGCTAATGTGTATATTAAAATCCATTTTTTAGAGGTATAATTATCATCCGCATGGAAGACCCAATGTTATATTTTATTCATGTTCAACCAAGTATTTTATATCTGAAATTTTTTCTATGTGTATGACCCGGTGACATCAATTACTAGGTGTTTTGAAGGTAGTAAATAATCCAAATGATTTAATGAATTAATATCATGACAATAGCATATCACATATAGATGTTTGTGGTAATGTAAATGAAAAATATAAAATTATTATATCAATATTTGAAATGGGAATAATTTTGGGAAAGAATTGGATCCTTCAGTATATAAAAGAAATCAATTATTTTGTAAGGGAATAAAAATTGGGAATATTGAATCAACCTATGTAATTAATTAGATATGGGGATAAACAGAACACATAATAGAAATTTATTAGAACAAATGGGTATTACCACCTAAACATGAGAGAAATGCATATTCGATGGATGTGAATGAACTAAACATTGATGGAATGCCTTATATAAGGTATTTTTATTACTTTATATAATAGTTTCTTTATCTTACATTGATTATTTATGATTAATTTTCAATAGAACCCATAAAAAGAGATTAACATTTTTCAATGACTATATATAGAATGTACCAATTTCATTAGTATGAATTGAAGGAGAAACACCCAGAGTATATATAAAAAATATCCATTCGGCCTAGTTCATTACCACTGGGTAACATGTTCTTTTTATTAAGAGAAATTATGGTTGAATGGGTATTTCTATTAAATATCTACAACATATAAATCTATATTAATTAAAAGTATCCTATACCTTATATCAATGATATGTTTGATCAATTATGATTTAAAAACCGATGCTTTATAAATAATATTTTGTTTCAAACACTAATGTGTATTATATTATACTGTATTAAATATATATATATATATATATATATATTAAAACATGAAACATAGTATTTGATTAATTGATATTTTTACATTAGTTTGAATCCAAATCCTTGAAATTGAAGAATGTTAAAATGGTAAAAATATATTAAATATCAGAATTATTATGGGAGAAAATTTCATTATAATATAGTAGAATTATCCCTATAATGAACAATAATATTGACAATAAATATAATAATATTCAAAATATACATATTAGAAAATAAAAATATTGATCATTTTGAAGAAATGTAGTTGTTTTTTAATGAATGAATTATGATTTATTATTTAGTTTAAATGTGGATATTTGAATCGTAATGTGATCACTGGAATATTCATGTGACCACTAGAATAGTAACATATCATATTTTAATAGTTACATGACATATGGCAATACCTATGTGACTGTGAAAAAACTAATTTCACATTAAAAAAATATTTAATTTATATATAATTTATTTCTGTTACTTTAAAAATATATAAATATTATATTTTAATAAAATTTATATCAATTTTAAAAACTATGAGAATATGTAAAAACATTTTCAAAACATTATATTTTATTTTTTTTAAGAAAATTATTATTATTATTTAATGATTAATTTTCCAGATAATAAATTTTCTTAAAACAATTTATTCCATCATTATAATCACAACTTCAAAAATATCAAGGTGTAATGTTTTTGTAATATTCTAAAATAATTTATTTTTTACATTAATTCAAAAAATATTTTTTTTTTGAAATAATTTATATATCAGTAAATAATGGTGAAGACATAATTTCCAAATAAATTATAAGTTAGTTATTTATTTCAAAAACAATAAATGATATAACTTTTACATTTACAAATAATAAAATAAATTTCATGATTTAAAGAGTATTTTCCAATGTACAAAATCAATGGTATTCTATGAATATAACATTTCATCATTTATACTACATTTTATTTTTTTAAATTAGTGAATCATGATGAAAAATATTTTAATAGACATAAATATTATTATTTTTTTCATATATTTTTAATAATTTCTAAAGTATCCGTATTATAATATTTACACAAAATATATATTTTATTTCAATATTTTGTCCCCAAAACCCCCTCTCCCCAAGTATAGATTTCCCTTGATCCTTTATTGGACTACCAATTCACCTCCACATACCATGGACAAATTTACTCCCAAAACATATATTTTAATACCTTAAAAACCCTTAATTACATTTTTTAGATATCCAAATCTAATAATCATTTGTGTTTGTTCGTAATAATATAAAAAAGATTATATAAATAGAATGGTTTCATCAACTCTTATATTATTTTACACATATCAATATATTTCTTCCAACTCCATTCCAAAAATAATCAAAAGAAAATTAAGATGTATTTCAATTATTTTATCATATATATTTTACCATAATTAAGATGAATTAATATTTCTTAATTACCATCCTCCAATTTTGAAAATGTATTTACAATGATCTGTATAATTAGAATGAGAACATTGCAAACAAAAAAAACATCATTGGAATTATTAATGATTTTAATAAATTAATTTGAATATATAATTTTTTAAAAAATATTTATTTCAAATCTTCAAGAGTAACTCATTATAACTTATATGTTATAATAAATAAAAAGGGTTATATTGAAAAAAATTATACATATAATTAAAATATGATAAAAAATAATTTCACCACAAACAAATGGAATTAAGAAATGTAATATCATGATTATTGATTATAAGTATTGAAGAAAATCAAGATAATTAAATTTGATTTTTCTGTTCTGATAAACTTATTATTTTTATATAGGAGGATTAATATCAATGAAATAAGAGGGGATTTAATGTAATGGAATTCTCAAAAAAAAACTATTTATTCTAGATTATCTTATAGTCCAATTTTATGGAATGGATAATCTGGATTTACAGTCAAAAATTGTATTTAATATTTTTTCATTCTATTTAATGTGACATAATTGTTTTTACCTATAAAAACGATTTATAAGAAAACATGATTGATTTTTCATGAAGAGATTATTTTCTAAAACACTACACTACCTTCATTTTATGTATTTACCTAAAACTCACGGAATATTTTTGTAACGCCCCGACCCCAACTACCCAGAGCCGGTGCATTACTTCGTAACATTGGCATGATCACAAAAGATCAAGTCTCGAAAGACCGATTAGTTTAGTAGCCTTGGAAACACTAGATACATTCGTAAACGTTACATTACATCATAAAGTGAAAAACTAAAATAACAAAGTCTCCATAGTCCACACTCATATCCTCTTCTGACTATCCCTGCAGGTCATTCATAAGATACTTCTTCACATCGTGGAAAATATTAAAACATTGAAAGGGGTGAGCTCAGATGCTCATTAAGGATAACAATATTGCGGAAGCTTTCATAAATAAACATAAAAATTTAAGGCAATGTATAACTAAAACAAAAGCCTTTTAAACTTGAACATAAACATAATATGGCAAAAGTAAAATGAGATAATGCCATTCACTTCTTCACATGGATATTCTACTGGTCGAATAATCACATGAAATATCAATAACCACTTTCATAATGATGGGATGCATAATGCTAGACTATCATAACCACGTAGCCAAGGCCTCATGCCAAGACCACAAATAAAATTTTGTCAAGGCCTCGTGCCAAGACACTAGTTTGTCTCATGAGACCTGCCAATGCATCGAGGAGCTATAGCGGGCTCCACCCGTCACTTATTAAGTCCAATGCATTCCTCATATGAATAGGTTTAAACATATCATAAACCATAACATAATCGTATCACATAAAACATGCATAAAGGAAACATAACATTTCCACATTTCAATCACAAGATATCAATACAACACATTGATATAATAAAAATTCTTTCAAAACCATTTTCAATACCAAAATAAAAGAAAGTTAAAACTTTGTATTTATTTTTCATTAAAAAAAATGATGGCTTGTAGAGGAATCCGAAACTCAAATAATAGTCACGGCGGCGGAGAAGTCGTTGTCGCCGCATAAGTACGGAAAAAACATTCTCTTTTTGTCATTTAGTAAAACGCTTCGTATAAAAAAGATTCCTTTTGAATAAACATAAAAGTCAAAGGGGTTTATACACCGTATAAAAGAAAGTTGTGTATAAAGCCAAATATGCCTCAATGAAAGGAGATTGAGACGAAGTCCTTAAAAAGATCATTTTTAAAATAAAATAGATCTAATATGTGTATTCACTATAGGTACACATAAATAAAGTAAAAATACAAAATAGGACATAATAATATCATGACATAATTTGGAAGTAGGAAATTAACCCAAAGAATGGAAGTTGGGTTAAGAAATTCCCTTACCTTGTGTCCGACTTGACTCAACCGTTCTTTAACCTCCTGAATAATAAACTAGAGTTAATATCTACCTTATTAAGAACAATTTTAAATTTCATTATCCTTTTTATATCACTTATTACAATGTTATGAACATTATGTAATTATTTAAGTTAATAACGGTCGTTTTGTCGATCTTTGGTAACTTGAGTCAACAATAAACTTCTTATAATTACAAGTTGTTCATGTGGTAGAATATCCATTATATCCAGAATTATATTCATGATTTATATGTCATATATATCATATATATCCAGTATAAACATTCATCTATAATATTACGTAACATTTAGAGGTAAGAAATGAAATGCACCGTTCATGGAGACGGTAAGCCGTACGTACGCATGAACGCTACTTTCATTTCTATTTCGTATTTAATGGAACGAAATCATAATGATATAAATGTATAATATAATTCCAGTATAATATAGTGTATAATACCATTTACTCCATCCTTTATACATCCCACATATGGCATTAACGATTCAAATCACTTTGAGGGGGCGGTAGTCCGCATTTCCTAAAATGAAATTATCGCGTTTTACCCATAATGGAAATCATAAATTATGCCATAAATGAGAAATACAGAAGCATAAGTAAAACATAAACATATTATATATCATATATAAAAATAGTGACATCTTAATGGCCACCTTTGAAGGTGTTATATGAGTGTTGAACAATCATCGTTTCGTGAGGCAGAAATTCGCCATCCACAGAAACCGTATGTCCTTTAACCATTAGATGTAGGTGTATGTAATTGTAGCTCGAATCCTTCTTATAAAAACATCCTAGTATATTTAGTATACTGGTGTTGTTACAAAAGAAATGAATAAAAAGAGTTTAGGGGGTTGGAGAAGAAAAATAAAACAAAACAACATTATAGAAGACATTACCTCAAAATCGGGAAACTCTTTTTGATTTGAGCCAAAGGCTTCCTTGGGAAGAGTTCATCCCAAAGTGAGGCTTCTAGGATGAAGGGAGAGAAGTTGGGAGAGTATTTGGGTAGGGGTTTTCCGAACCAAAAGGCTTGAAAGTGTAAATGAGGTGGGAGAGGTGGGGGCCTTTTATAAGTGGAGAGGAGGGGCACTCTTGGAAAGTAAAGAAAAGTCACTTTATTATAAAATGAGTTTCGGATTTTAGAGGTCCCACACTTATATAATTCGAGGATATAATGATAAGGGTTCGAAATATACTCATCCAATAGGTTTTTGACAAGTGTACGCTTTGGATTTTACATTATCTTTCCATTTTATTTAAATCGTTAAATAATGAGGTCATCGCTGCATCATCATGATGTCATAATTAATTTAATTTATTTAATGTATAAAAATTATACAAAAAATACTATGATGTAGGAAATATTTTTAGATTTCTAATGAATATTTATAATCAAAATTTGGACTTGTGTAACCCCATTTAAAAACTGTTTTAGTAAAACAACTCATGTTTGTGTCAATTTAATTTTAACATTAAATAAATATATATTAATGTCATTTTCCAACAAAAGTGGCTCCGTGGGGTCCCCAAGTAGACCCATGGGTTGTCTTGGTCTGCCATGACTCATCCAATAGGAGTAGGACAAGTTTCAAGCTCATATCATATTATTAAAACATTGTTTTTACCTTAAACTACACTAATTAACTCTAATCGCGATTAAGAACTTAAAAGTTACTATTCACCAAAAAATTATTTTAATCTCATTGAACCACATCTTACTTCTTAATGACAACCATGTTTGTCGGATTTTTGCAAATCAAATCACAGAAGTGTTAATATTTCATTTAAACGAAAAATCAGTTATTTAACTACCACTTAGTGGTTTCACTATTCATCAAAAATTGAAGTTTTTCAGAACAAAGCCAAAATTTCACCCTAAGATATAATTGATATTCCGAAATGAAAAATGATGTCTATTTTACAAAATTCCAAAAATATAAGTTTCATTAATTAATTTTATAATTAATTCCCGCTGTTACAACAAATAGCGTGTTTTTAAGAAACAATTTATATCAAAAGATTGGCAATTGTTTATGTCCAATTTCAATGTTAAATTAATTCTAATGACCACCATTGGATAAAATGGTAAAAATATATTCTTATTATAATTTAAAACCAATAAATAGTATAATTTATCACTATAAATTATTTTGATTAAAAAATTTGTTTTTAAGTATTTTTCACTATTCATAAAAATAGAAGTTCTCAGAAAAATACCAAAAATTCAACATTTGCTAATTTTGATATTCCGAATCCAAAAATGAAGTCCATTTTGAAATATAAAATTTCTATAATTTTAAAAAGTGGTTATTAATATTCATAACGGCTACTTTGATTAGTCGCCGTGTATTAGAACTCGATGTTGCGTACAATGCAAGCTATTACATTATTGAATGTGGAGCGTATAAGGGAAGCTCGGGGTGTTACATTCTCCCCTCCTTCAATAAATTGCGTCCTCTCAATTTGAAATTTTTCTTTGAAAATAAAAGGTTGAAAAGAGAAAATACCTTTGAGGAAAACCTACATCGGAAATAAGGTTAATAAAATTTAGCCTTAATAAGAGGGAAAGGGAAATGAAAAAGTCACCACCCAATTATGATCTCGATTAGGAGAACATTGGTGGAAATTAGAGACATATAATTGGAGGAAAAACGTAAATATTTGTAGGGAGTGATTGAGGTCATCAATCACAATCAACAGTCAAATTGAGGGCCTCAAAGACTTCAATCTATGTTGATTTAAAATATCATCAGTTCAACAAGACATAAGGTATTAGGATAACACATTTTTTTGTTTCAATATCCCTTTACTAAAGTTTAAGAATTAATTTATTCATTTAATAAGAGATAGGTATATATATATTTATGCTTGACAATTAGAGTTTCAACCTTCAACTCATCTTTCACTCAAAAATATAATTGAACTAAAAAATATTATACTTATCCTAATTGTATAAGGTTCTAAATGTGAACACATACCATTTAGATTAGTAAAATTATTTTTTAATAACCAAGGACTTCCTGTAGGCTAGTGGTAAGAAATAAAGGCCCGTCGCACTATGATTGTGGGTTCGATTCCTACAGCTTTGTCCGACGCGACGGGTTATACCCCACCCTGCAGGTTGTCCTTTTCCTAAAACTATAGTATTATAATATTCAAAAATAATCTTCATAAAATTTTAACCTTAAACAATAATATCCAAAGATCAACTTAATCCACTCCAACCTTTATAGTTATCCAAAATACCAATGTCTAGACTTTCTCTAAAAGGTCTCTTAATTACAAAATCAATTTATCAGATTCCCCAAACAAAGTAAAGTTTCTCTTATTGTCACATACTAAAAATATGATTACCTTCATCATATTAAAACCTTACTGAAAACAACATGTACTGTAGTACAATCCTTATATATATCACATTATTCTTATAACCATAATCTAGTTCTTGAGTACAAAAACACAAATACAATAATTATTCCACTTCAATTGTAGTCACAGCATAAGATTGGCCTTGATCCCTTGGCCTTTTATGAGGTAATTTTCCTTGAATCTTAGGACATTCATTTGCATAATGCCCCATTTCTCTACAATTATAGCATTCAACATTGATAGCCTCTTTCTTTCCCTTGAAATCACGCGCCTGGTGACCTTTTTCTCCACATTTATAACAAACTCCCATTCCCTTCAGGAAAATTCCAAGGTGTTTCTTCCCACAGTTATCACATATTAAAAAATTCTTCTTTTCCCTCGTCCCTTTATCCATCATTCTCTCTTCCATCCTTTTCTTCTCTTTCATCCCTTCAAATCCATAAGACTCAGAGAATTCTCTACTTATCTTATAAACACATGATACTATTTCTTGATATGTTGATAACACATGGGAGAATATTTCCCTTCTAAATGTTGGCTTAATACCATGAATGATATGATCCTTCTTACTCTTTGGATCATACGTATTGATGGAGTTTACATTCCTTCTACTGGGCGCCATTTCTATACAATGCCATAAACTAGATTAGTTTATGAATGAAAATACATAATTCTATACTTATAAAATACTTAACATAAATTGAACTATTTATGGATATAATCCATAATCATAAAAAGGTTTTATTTGAGGATGTATATACTCATAACCCTTCATAGTGGTTTGTAAAGAAAATGGGAATTATCTTAAGCATATCCCCCGGGAGTGTCGTAACCAAGAGAGCAGAAAGGCCCGTTGTCATGCACCAGTTCCCGTTTGAGTCTAGCTCAAAGCGGTGTTTTCAGGTTTTACCCCTAGGTACATCTGTGCCAGAGCCGCCTCTACCTGCTCGTATCCAGACAGGGATGTATTGCTCGGAAAACTCACAAAATCTCTATAATACCAAAATTCTAGGAAGTTTTTCTATACTAATCCTCAAATTCTATCTTCGGGATATGTGCTCTAATAAGAGTTTATCTAAATCTAGCTTCCAAGGTTAGTAATAAACTGCCTCTGATACCAACTGTAACGCCCCGACCCCAGCTACCCAGAGCCGGTGCATTACTTCGTAACATTGGCATGATCACAAAAGATCAAGTCTCGAAAGACCGATTAGTTTAGTAGCCTTGGAAAGACTAGATACATTCGTAAATGTTACATTACATCATAAAGTGAAAAACTACAATAACAAAGTCTCCATAGTCCACACTCATATCCTTTTCTGACTATCCCTGCAGGTCATTCATAAAATACTTCTTCCCATCCTGGAAAATATTAAAACATTGAAAGGGGTGAGCTCAGATGCTCAGTAAGGATAACAATATTGCGGAAGCTTTCATAAATAAACATAAAAATTTAAGGCAATGTATAACTAAAACAAAAGCCTTTTAAACTTGAACATCAACATAATATGGCAAAAGTAAAATGAGATAATTCCATTCACTTCTTCACATGGATATTCTACTGGTCGAATAATCACATGAAATATCAATAACCACTTTCATAATGATGGAATGCATAATGCCAGACTATCATAACCACGTATCCAAGGCCTCTTGCCAAGACCACAAATAAAATTTTGTCAAGGCCTCGTGCCAAGACACTAGTTGGTCTCATGAGACCTGCCGATGCATCGAGGAGCTATAGCGGGCTCCACCCGTCACTTATTAAGTCCAATGCATTCCTCATATGAATAGGTTTAAACATATCATAAACCATAACATAATCGTATCACATAAAACATGCATAAAGGAAACATAACATTTCCACATTTCAATCACAAGATATCAATACAACACATTGATATAATAAAAATGCTTTCAAAACCATTTTCAATACCAAAATAAAAGAAAGTTAAAACTTTGTATTTATTTTTCATTAAAAAAATGATGGCTTGTAGAGGAATCCGAAACTCAAATAATGGTCATGGCGGCGGAGAAGTCGTTGTCGCCGCATAAGTACAGAAAAAAACATTCTCTTTTTTTCGTTTAGTAAAACGCTTCGTATAAAAAAGATTCCTTTTGAATAAACATAAAAGTCAAAGGGGTTTATACACCGTATAAAATAAAGTTGTGTATAATGCCAAATATGCCTCAATGAAAGGAGATTGAGACGAAGTCCATAAAAAGATCATTTTTAAAATAAAATAGATCTAATATGTGTATTCACTATAGGTACACATAAAGAAAGTAAAAATACAAAATAGGACATAATAATATCATGACATAATTTGGAAGTAGGAGATTAACCCAAAGAATGGAAGTTGGGTTAAGAAATTCCCTTACCTTGTGTCCGACTTGACTCAACCGTTCTTTAACCTCATGAATAATAAACTAGAGTTAATATCTACCTTATTAAGAACCATTTTAAATTTCATTATCCTTTTTATGTCACTTATTACAATGTTATGAACATTATGTAATTATTTAAGTTAATAACGGTCGTTTTGTCGATCTTTGGTAACTTGAGTCAACAATAAACTTCTTATAATTACAAGTTGTTCATGTGGTAGAATATCCATTATATCCAGAATTATATTCATGATTTATATGTCATATATATCATATATATCCAGTATATACATTCATCAATAATATTACGTAACATTTAGAGGTAAGAAATGAAATGCACCGTTCATGGAGACGGTAAGCCATACGTACGCATGAACGCTACTTTCATTTCTATTTCATATTTAATGGAACGAAATCATAATGATATAAATGTATAATATAATTCCAGTATAATATAGTGTATAATACCATTTACTCCATCCTTTATACATCCCACATATGGCATTAACGATTCAAATCACTTTGAGGGGGCGGTAGTCCGCACTTCCTAAAATGAAATTATCACGTTTTACCCATAATGGAAATCATAAAGTATGCCATAAATGATAAATACAGAAGCATAAGTAAAACATAAACATATTATATATCATATATAAAAATAGTGACATCTTAATGGCCACCTTTGAAGGTGTTATATGAGTGTTGAACAATCATCGTTTCGTGAGGCAGAAATTCGCCATCCACAGAAACCGTATTTCCTTAAACCATTAGATGTAGGTGTGTGTAAGTGTAGCTCGAATCCTTCTTATAAAAACATTATAGTATATTGAGGATACTGGTGTTGTTACAAAAGAAATGAATAAAAAGAGTTTAGGGGGTTGGAGAAGAAAAATAAAACAAAACAACATTAGAGAATACATTACCTCAAAATTGGGTAACTCTTTTTGATTTGATCCAAAGGCTTCCTTGGGAAGAGTTCTTACCAAAGTGAGGCTTCTAGGATTAAGGGAGAGAAGTTGGGAGAGTATTTGGGCAGGGGTTGGCCGAACCAAAAGGCTTGAAAGTGTAAATGAGGTGGGAGAGGTGGGGGCCTTTTATAAGTGGAGAGGAGGGGCACTCTTGGAAAGTAAAGAAAAGTCACTTTATTATAAAATGAGTTTCGGATTTTAGAGGTCCCACACTTATATAATTCGAGTATAAGATGATAAGGGTTCGAAATATACACATCCAATAGGTTTTTGACAAGTGTACGCTTTGGATTTTACATTATCTTTCCATTTTATTTAAATCGTTAAATAATGAGGTCATCGCTGCATCATCATGATGTCATAATTAATTTAATTTATTTAATGTATAAAAATTATAAAAAAAATAATATGATGTAGGAAATCTTTTTATCTTTCTAATGAATATTTATAATCAAAATTTGGACTTGTGTAACCCCATTTAAAAACTGTTTTAGTAAAACAACTCATGTTTGTGTCAATTTAATTTTAACATTAAATAAATATATATTAATGTCATTTTCCAACTAAAGTGGCTCCATGGGGTCCCCAAGTTGACCCATGGGTTGTATTGGTCGGCCATGACTCATCCAATAGGAGTAGGACAAGTTTCAAGCTCATATCATATTATTAAAACATTGTTTTTACCTTAAACTACACTAATTAACTCTAATCGCGATTAAGAACTTAAAAGTTACTATTCACCGAAAAATTATTTTAATCTCATTGAACCACATCTTACTTCTTAATGACAACCATGTATGTCGTATTTTTGAAAATCAAATTACAGAAGTGTTAATATTTCATTTAAACGAAAAATCAGTTATTTAACTACCACTTAGTGGTTTCACTATTCATCAAAAATTGAAGTTTTTCAGAACAAAGCCAAACTTTCACCCTAAGATATAATTTATATTCCGAATTCAAAAATTATTTCTATTTTACAAAATTCCAAACATATAAGTTGCATTAATTAATTTTATAATTAATTCCCGCTGTTACAACAAATAGCGTGTTTTTAAGAAACAATTTATATCAAAAGATTGGCAATTGTTTATGTCCAATTTCAATGTTAAATTAATTCTAATGACCACCATTGGCTAAAATGGTAAAAATATATTCTGATTATAATTTAAAACCACTAAATAGTATAATTTATCACTATAAATTATTTTGATTAAAAAAGTTGTTTTTAAGTATTTTTCACTATTCATAAAAATAGAAGTTCTCAGAAAAATACCAAAAATTCAACATAGGCTAATATTGATATTCCGAATCCAAAAATGAAGTCCATTTCGAAATATAAAATTTATATAATTTTAAAAAGTGGTTATTACTATTCATAACGGATACTTTGATTAGTCGCGGTGTGTTAGAACTCGATGTTGCGTACAATGCAAGCTATTACATTATTGAATGAGGAGCGTATCAGGGAAGCTCGGGGTGTTACAATTTTTTTTTGTATTGTATAATTTACATTACTCATTTAAAAACCTTATAATTATTCCAACTTGTTTTATTTATAATGACATTATTACAACATTACTTTTCCATTGGTATAATTCTTTACTACGATTATTCTTTTTTACATGTAGTATATATGATTTTGAGAATATTATTATGTGGCAGGGTATTTGGAATATATATCCATCAAATGAATTGGGTAATGTGATATATCTGATTAAATTATTTTTATTAAGCATGAATATTATTTTGTTTGATAAAAATTATGATGTTACGATTTATGAACATATGTTTTGTGTGAGCTAGATGTTAGCCTTGTACACAATATGTAAGATATCAAATAATTTTTTTATAATGTTTCTTGATTCTTTAGATAACGCATTCTATAACATTCTTAAATTTCACCCTCATTAATGTAATGATGATATCTTTCATATGAAATGATGATAATGATTATTCCTATCCATATACTATTGATTCTTGTTTGTTATTCCACCCTTGTAATCTTGCCTAATACTAGGATTTTACCACATCCTATTAATTGAGGTATATCCATAGGTAATTAAATGTATTAAATATAATGTAGTATATTTCATGGGGATAATCAGGATTAATTTAAACAATATTTAATTTTATTATTTACATGTGATATATGAGACTAATTTTCCCCTGATACTAAACCATTAAATCCTTGAATGTATCACTATTAATAATTTTATCTTAAAAATTATATAATAGTCATGAAATAAATATGTGTGACACTATAGGAACTATTATAGGATAGTTTATTTTGATTGTGAATTTGTATTAGAAAACAGTCTACAAACCATCTTGATATGTCAATGTATAGGTAATCATTCATGTTTTGGTAAAGTATTTTAGTGTGAAGATTCAATGAAATAAAATCCCTATATGTATAAAAACCAAATGGTTGGGTCTATAAAATAATTGTACAAAGTTATATTTTCACCTAAAAGGTTCCATTTGAAGTTTAATTAATCATGACATTGTTAACGATATAAAATAATTTCTATACACTTAGTTTGAATCTCCCTAAAAATATGATTCAGTTAATAAAAAACGTTATGCTTGGAATTTTATGGATAAATTTCTAAATATAATTTTCCTCTTTTTGGATTAATATACATGACCCTTGAATAATTTTATGAGGTAAATAATAAATATAGGAATCCCATAAGTGTTGACATTGGAATTAATTCTAATTTTAGAATAAATTATTTATTAATTCCTTATTGGTTAATGTTTGATCATTCATTTTATAATATAGAAAATGGTGAAAATTTTGATAAACCTAATATTTAAATTATGTGTAAGAAAATAGAAGATTTTTTTTAAGTTAAATCCACAAATCCATATAATGTACAATTAAAAACATCATGTAGTTCTTATGCGGAGATCTCAGACTATGAATAGTAACTTGAACCAGTTGAAACATTACCCTTCACAGAAGAAGGAGAAACCACCCATTGAGTATTTTATGTTGTAATGGCCGCCAGTATTTAGTAGATCTTCTGAACCACTTGTTGTGGAATAGTTTTTTAATATAATGGATAATATATTATCTGTTCTATAATGTTTTGAGAAATATAATATCACCTTGTATGTCTATAATATGCTAGGATATGCTAGCAATGTTTCGTGAGAATAAATAATACAAAGTGTATGTATGAAATTGAATAAATTGATTAGAAATAAATTACGATGATATTTACTTATAAGTATTTTTTTGATGACCTATGTTCTTCCCAAATTTGAATTTGAAATGATTTTTTTCTCATTTTGATTCATATAAGGGGTTAAATGGTCATTTTACCCTATCATATGAATTTAGATAATTTCTGGTCTACTCAATTGGCCTAGAAATACGGTTTTACCCTATTAAGAGAGATTTAGATAAATTTTATTCATTTTAATTTTCATGGAATAATCAATATTTAATATTTAATTATTTGATCATTAATATATTCATACATGTATTTTTATGATATTAATTTAATGGAGAGTAATATTGAGATTTTATCATTTCATTTGATCCCAAAACATGGATTTTTCCATGGATAGGATGAATATTTGTTTTCGTTACATGGTTGGACCATGTCCATGTTTCCTTTTACTTATTCTTTATTTTTTTATTTTTAGCATTTTAATTTTATGTACGAATTTTTTATCATAGATGATCATGTGTTTCCAATATTTTATGATTCTTACTTGTATGAAATTTGATAGGGATAGAAATATATAGAATGTGGGAGGGTGGAAGGGATTTTCAATCACAAATCATGGAGGAGATGAATCATCTTGTGGCAGTTGTGGTTTGAAGAAACGAGTGAAGCTTTGGTGAACTCCACAAAAAGTTAATGTTAATATATTTTATCCAAATATAACCATATATTTACCTATTTCTTGTTTTATTGGCCTATTATTAAAAAATATAACCCATTGAGGGTATATCTATGGACTCATGGGAGAGAATACTCATTTTTAACTTATATTAGGGTTTCTCATTTGGGATTCCTAATCACACAACATGCAGTTCAAGAAATCACATTTTGAATACTAAGAATTAGTGGTATATATGATTTTTTATATTATAAACCATGTATTGTGTATAAATATCATGTACTAATACTCATCTTTGTAGAGGGGTACATGTATAGGCAACTTGTGTAAAGATACACAACAGTGTAGAGAACATAAAAAGAAAATGCATAGGTCACACATCATATAGAAGTAAACTACTAGGGAAATTACCAGGTAATTACATTTTAAATACATGGGTAGGTATACTGTTTATAATACACAATATTCACAAGATATACTTTCCATACACATTTTTTTACAAGAAATGTCTAGCTGACGTACATGCCAAGGTGAGAATTTCAGGGTACACAACATGTATCGAGGTATATATAATGTCTAATCCTCCAATTGTACCATTTTAGGGTTTATTATCATTATTATTCAGAGTCATAATTTTATTCATATACAATATATTTTCATATCATTCCCACTAGATTGTGATGCTGAAACAAGTGAGTTGATTAGAGTAATTTTATGTCGTGTATACATATTTTGTCAAAATGGATAGGTTCATCTTCCAGATATCGAATCCAGATATCTCTCAAGGGTAAAAACCCTTATATAATTTGTTATATGATTTATATATCTATTGTTAAGTTCAAGAAATTTCCATTTTATCCAATAAGGATTTCATATCTTTTGACATAGAGTATACATC
This sequence comes from Viscum album, assembly GCA_963277665.1. Taxonomy (NCBI): domain Eukaryota; kingdom Viridiplantae; phylum Streptophyta; class Magnoliopsida; order Santalales; family Viscaceae; genus Viscum; species Viscum album. The sequence continues at coordinate 42,456,448 of OY728158.1, read as the reverse complement.
TACCTTACTACTATAATTAAAGGCCCCCTTTGAGATGTCATCTCTTACATGATGTCATTGGGAACCCCTTATGGAATCCCTTTACATATTTACTATACTGATGGATCCAATAGAATATAAATGTACTTATTTTTTCAATTTTTAGGACCCTATATAGGACATCAATGCCTACATACATGATTTTTCGTGGTCCAATATTGGATGTCTCTTCCTAAATACTCTCATTGAGGATCCTGAGTAGGATTCATATTTTTTTTCCTAAAATAGGGGACCAAGAGGCTTCCCAGGATATAACATACCCTGAGATGGTGCACTATGTGTATGTTTAGATATGGTTATGGGTTCCACTTAATAACCCTTATAGAAAATTCACACTTGTGATATTAAGGAGGTAGTGGTGGGTTTTGGCATTCATCCACTACAACCGTTATTTTATAAATTAAAATGAATATTATTTATAAAAATATGATATCCATAGTTGATTTTTTTATTATATGAAAATCTTGAAATGAAGATACATTCATTATTTTTATTTCTAGACACATTTCGTGGAATCAATCTTAAGTTTTTTTGGATTTTATATTATTGGGAATCCATGTTGTATTTCCTTGTTTTTTTCTAAGGAAATTAATTATTTTTATGTAATTGATATGGCCCAAATTAACACTTAGGATTTGAATTATATGAATTTTTTAATTATAATTAGATTCCATATACATACTTCATGGAATCCATCATTTGAACCTTTTATTTTGAATTTCAGTCATAATATCCATATTATTATGATGTTTGAGAATTTATTACTTACAGATTATTATAATAGATTAATAATAATTATTATTATACCCTCAATAAATTATGTCATTGTTGTGTTGGACATGAAGCATGAAATTATTTAAGGATATTGATGGATGATTATTCTCTCTTAACTGACACTGTGGATTATAAAAATGGTCGAGTGGATGAACCATTACTAATCTATCCATAATTTAATGGGAATAGGACGTTGAGCTGTTTATGTGGATGGATAATAAGAATGTACTTGTATATTGTGAAAATTCCATATAGATAATAGAATGTTCAACATCATTGAGATTATTTGAGTCTTGGTATCATCCCCTCACATGTATTGTGGACTTGGGCTCCAATACCATACATTATTAACAAACCAATATGGGTATGGAATCTTTCTCATTTAAAATTTTAAAGATGTATAAATACAGACTAAAATAATTCTTTTTGGTGATAAGAGGATAGTATGGGTTATATGAGTGTTAGGACATGTATACCCCTATAGTGACATGGCTTGCTATTAGACATTTCCAGCACTCGATGAAGACTGTATTTTTGGATTTGGAGCAGGGCCCCTATGACTGAAATAATTTAACAAATTTTGAGTGGTAATACATTAATCTCAGTGGCCTTTTCCATCTGATTATATATGATAGATATCATGGATTGAAGGATCAAACATGGTTTTTTAATATGATATTTTTATGTACACATTTGTTTTATTTTTTTAGTCTTTTTCCTATTCATTTATATAAATATACGTATATATGTATTGGATTATATATATTTATATTGATATATCTAATGTCATTGGTCAATGGACATTCTGAAACTTGTAGAATCATATATATGTTATAGGGATTATGATCCCATGTAGCAAGTATGGTTCTATTTAATTATTACATCAAAATATATGTCACATAATATGATCAATTTTTAGGACGATGAACATATAGAAGTAAATTTATAGATTTTTTATTTCAGTTAAAACTAACACTATTTATCAACTATATTTGTGATCCTTGATATCATTACCAACCATATATTGTCATTTCATGCTGGGAATGGAATCAGGGATATATAAGGCAATGAGACAATGTTTCGTGATTGATCTGAGTCGTTCGTGAGGATTATTATCATCAACGTTGAGGTGTTTGAAATGGTTCATGGATATTGGGTATGTGGAATGGATCAGAGGTTGTATGAGGGAAAATGTATTTATTTTCCACATTATATATTTAATCCAATATATATATGATCACCCTAATTCATGATTGGTGTTTTATTTATGACACAATTTTTCTTTATTTTATTTCATTTTTATTATGACAGTATGTTTCTATCTCATCTTGTTTACTACTTCCACAATTTTTTTTATTTCCTATATTAGATTATATATAGTTATATTCAATATTTTTTACACTAACATGTGGTTATAGTCTCTCCTTTGTAACACGTAACTCCCCCACTGTTTGTTGGAAACCACTTCTGTATAGAGAAGAATATTCTAGGGCATGTGGAAAACATACTCAGAGCACTGATTTATTGTAATCAGGGTTAGTAAATTACAATTTGTTTTTATTTTTGATATTTTATATTTTAATTGAAAATTTGATATGATATATAAAATTAAAGTAATTTTTTGTAATGTTTGATGGATATTATATTGTTGTGTTGATAGCACATGTTATCGTAGGAATTTTAAGATACTTAAGACATGGTATTACTATTATTGATATGATATTTTATATTTTTATATGAAATATAATTTTTGTGATTCACATGTAGAGGGGTTTTTTATAATTTCATGATATATTTTTGGAACTTTTACCATTGGTAAAATGCTAGTGATTAATTTTTACTCTGTGTTCCAAAATGAAAGTGGCATCTTATGCATCATATTTTTTAGGTAGATTTCAGATTTTATAAGCCTAATAGTGTTTGATTATTACTAATAATATAGTTTAATTGTTTAACATGGGAATTAACATAAATGGTGCCATCCTATATAGGATCATGGTGGAATTATACTCAAATGGCCTGACATGAACACATTATCTACTAAGGGAAGGCTATTTGGATCTACGAAATGACATTTAATATTAATGTTGATGACTTGGACCACATGAATAGGAGTATAAGTGTCCATATTAGATCGAAAAGGAACATGATTCTCATGCGTTGGACCTATTGTAGGGTGTTTTTCATTGTATTGGTTATTTATCATGTTAATAACAACCTTTACAGTGATTCCATACAAATCATGGAGTATCATTATACTTAACTGATCCATGATAGTGATATGAAATAGATCATTCTATCGAATCTTTATGAGTATTTTTGTCCTTCAAAGGTCTACCATGGATGTTGATTCTTTCATTGGTAGCTATAGATTTGGGTCACCATGTATGATTGTAATGGTTACCTACGTATTTATATTGAATTTCTACTCGAGGGGGTATTACTATATATGGATTCAGGGTGAGATTCACCTAAATGTTCCTATTTAAATTATATCATGGCACATTAATTAGATTTCAATTATTTAGATTTTTGGAGAAGATAAATTCTATTATAGGCTAATGGTTGACTATTTTGACCCTCATAGGTCAATTTTGTCATTACCTTCCATAGAGAATTTGACTTTGGGGATTTGTAGTTAGACAAGGATATGTTATTGTGAGACCTTTGAAATAAAGAATTGTGGGAGACATAGAAACTGTTAATTGATACATACAAACATTAAGGATTATGTTTCTTTTGAGAAACAATGAAATTTCATTGGGGTTGGACAGGGAATATGGATAAATTTTTAGTAAAAAATCTTTGTTATACCCTCATTCTGAAATTGATGGCCAATATTATTTTGAGTCTAGATATATATTCAAGAAGATTCATGGGTCATTCAAAATCATAGTGTGTTATTTTTAATTTTGATGTTTTTAACAGGCCAAACTAGTCAGGTGCCTATCCCTATTAACCAGTAGTACTGTGATTGATTCTTAAACTCCAAAGGACAATGTGTGATGAGATCTCATTGAAAATAAATTGGCTAAGAATTGTGAATAATTTTTAAGAGTTTTAAATTCCCATAAATTTAATGAGAAAAAATTTTTATATATCATGGTTATATATTTTTTAGTGGCACATGACTAATGGGCATCTATTTTTGGTGATTACTGGGTGGTATGAGTTTGTACACCAATTGTGTAGTGAGAAAAAAAGGCACACATTAGTTATATGTGGTACTCAATGAATCTACAATTTTTTGGAGGTGGCGAGATAACCAAATTATGATTTTTTTCAATTTCATATTACGATCATACACTTTGGGAGTTATGATAAATTTATGCCTGTTACTTCCTTTAGGAGGATAAAAAAAGAATAAATTTGGTTTCAGGAGGTAGTGGACCCATGGTTGGACCTAGACATTCATTTAAGAGAAATGTGGTTTCATAATTTGGTAAAATTCACATATAGAATTTTCTTGTGAGGATAAATCATATTTATCTATACACACCTATCGATAGAATAATAGTTTACTTTTAGTTAGAGATTTTAATGATCTATATATTGATACAATCATGAGTACATTAAGAGATCATAAATTATAGGCCAGTCTTATTTTTTTAATTCTTATTCATAGTTTGAGGATTGAAAAAATTGGGGCTTCACATGAGGAGAGGTATGAGGTAATATATATTGTCGGGATTTCACCTTTAGATTATTGAGGGTGGTGAAACTCATTCTTAGTTGAAATATAGACTTTATTGTGAATACCCATTCCTGGACATAGGAATAGGAAAATTTTCAATGGTTTTTTATTTTCACTCTAAATGGGTAGTTTGGACATGTCAATAATTGTGTCTAATGATGGATTAAACACTATACATTGATCTTGAAATCTATTTGTATGAAATTATAAGGGTATTTCTATGGCGGGGAGTCTCAAATTTGTCATTGTTAAATGTATTCCTTGATGGAACAGTGGTTAATTCTTGGAGAATAGTCCTTGGATGTCCATGATAGGATAGTTGGTTTGATGATCAAGATGTGATAATGACTTCTATTTGACCAACAATGCTTCTTGGTGATGTTAAATATTATAGTGGGGATGTTAATATTATATTTGTTTTTTAAAACAAAAAATATGAGTAGAAAATTTATTTTTTCTCTTTTAAAGACATGTCATGTGTTAAATGGTATCTTACCCTTATTTATGACAACATATAATTCATATAATTAAACCTTTGGTTTAGAATATATTTTTTACTCTTGAAACCAGAGTATTGCATAATTTCGAACCGTTCATGTTTTGGTAGATAAATTAACATTTAAAAATCAATCAATCAATTGTTTATTTATATATTTTCACAAAATTCATTTTGAGATTTAATTTTAATGGGTCGTCAGATTTTGGATTCTATATATACGTTTTAGTCTTAAATATGCGGTTTATCATTGTCTAGGTATAAAATTTACTACATCACTAAGTCTAGTTCGAGCCCATTTTCCCTATTTTTTATTATCATCATTGTTCATAATTTTATTTTATATTTTCTTTTTCTCACATAGATTATTACATAAACAATCAAAGAGATTTATTCTCCATGATTGAGTGAGGGGATTTATGTCAGGACTGATAAAAAGATGGAGTGAGGAATAGAGATTCTGCAACATATCATGGGAGGATCCAATTCTTCATGCAATAGCAATGTATCATAGAAATGAGAAAAACAACAATGGGTTCCTCCCAAAGGTAGGAAATTTTTTCGTTTTATTCCCTTGATCAGTGTATTTTTAATTATTTTTATTATTATGGACATATTATATCTTTTTTGAACAACATGATGTATATTCTATATCTTATAGGGAGAACATTGGGGGTTTGTGCTAATTTGAAGGGTTCTTGTTCGAGAATATCAATCAAATGACATGTTGTTTTGGAACACAAATTGTGTGTTCTTAAGATTTTGGTTAGATAAATATTCTTTTAAAACACTACATTAATAGGGTATACATTCTTTATAACGGTATGATTCCATTGTAGTAGAGAAAATTTCCAAACAACCTGTTTGGGGGAACATGGCCATGTAGAGTACATAACTAGACCTCATGTGGGTCACTGGCCATGTAAATGTTCACATAAAATAAAAATACTTTTTCATGAATTTTAAGGTTCAAGGTATTGTACCCTATGTAGGGTAAACTCAATTTAAATGACATACACACCATTTAAAAGTTTTCAACATGCCATGGCCACCAGAATTACACTTCTAGTTGTGGCTTTGATGGTACACACTATATATTGAGGTATACATGTCAGGGGCTCCTCCCTTGGCCGCATTTAGATTTTTTTTTCATATATTTACTCCCTATAGTATTAATTGGACTCATTAAAAGTCTACTATGAGAATTTTTTCCCACAGATCATGATAGTAAAACCATTGTGTTTATTTCCTGACTTATATGATATGTATTAGGATTTTTAACAAACTAAGAGGTTCTATCTCTGGTGAAAATGTGCATTTATCAACTGAGATAGAGACCCCATATATGATATGTGATATGATATTTCTATCTACCATGATGTTAATATAATTGTACTATTAGGAATTATGCTATATTATCATTTGAATTATAGGATATAATGTCAGATTCTTCTACATTAATGCTATTTTGGATGGTCCCCTATGTGATGACTTTGCTTACTTTTCGACATTCGTAATACCTTATATGATCCCTCTACCTATTTACACATCACCAAAATGACATGTAGGACTCTTATGTATATGTTTCTAGTCTCAAAGATTTCATCTAGGATCCCTCTTCTGATATACACTATTATTTAAAGGTTCACGTAAGACGCCTCTTAATATATATTATCTATGATAATACTATGAAGGACTTTTTTGTGTCATTAATTAATGGACCCAATGAATACCCCAGTATCTAACTGTCCATAATAATTTGTGGTTGTTTTTTTCTTATAGATTGTAGGTGTTGTCACCATAGAATCCGTACCGGAAATGTAATCTCTTGTTGATAAGCTAGAAGTAGTGGGATTTGGTTTTCGAACACTACAAATCATTTAATTATGTAACCACTTGATTACTATTTATGTATATCTGATTTTTAGACATTGGTAATTGTATTGGTTGTTATCCCTGACATGATGTGATATTTATTATAGGATACCATGATGTATTTCAATGGAAATTGATTATATTACCATTATTTATTTTCAATTTATTTGTATTTCCATATTTATTTTTGTGTTGTCTATATTCTATGCTCTTAATGGATTTTTAAATTACATGGATTCTCATTCATTCTCCCGACACTCAATTTTAAGAAAACAATTTTTCTTATCATTAGGATTCCTATACAATCTTTATGGTATCTAGTATTTGATCCTCATTAATTATGAATCTCGGTATTTGTGCCCTTATGAATATGATGTTTAGGTCTAATTTCCTATTATTTTTGATACTTGAGAGATGGGAATGTTTACACTCCTGAAAATCAATTACATAACTATGTTTTTTGACATAGAAATTCAAATCAAATATAGATACTCATGGATTATTTCACTCTCCCAAGAAATTACCAGGATGCTCCCAAGAATCAGATATATGTACTATTATGGATGTTATCATACATTACTAGATGTGTAGTGTTGGGTAATTTAAATAAATTTATTCTGAGTATGTAATTGTATATATAGAAAATTCACTATAATTAAAGATGTTTCTACCCCTTAAGTATTACCTACGCTGGGATGTCATTCCTGCCTATTGATCGGGAACTAGGAAAATGATTTTGAATGAAATTAAACAGGTTTAGAGGTAAAAAATCCATCTCTAGATAAATTTAAATCATTTCTAGATACCACTTAAAATAAATCATTATTGTAATTGAATTTTATCATCGGTGATCCTTGGGTTAGTATATGTAATCCCATGATAGTGTGGTGTCTTTCTTAGGGACATTTATAGCACTGGCCAATGTAATTTTTTTCAATATAAAATACGGAACATGGTTTAACATAATTATAATCATATTTAGTGGTATGAAATCCATCTCAGTTCCCTATTTAACATAATGTCTAGAATACTAGGATCTTGAATCAAATGTTCAATTTTAGTTTGTTATAATTGTATTTTTTTTAATATCATTGTCATAAGCCTTTGAGCACTACAATTTTCAGCTATTTACATATACAAATATATGTAAGGGAAAATATATATTGATATATGTGATGAAATAAATCTAGATAAATTCCAAATTTTTTATATATAGTTAAAATATTTATGGATTAGAAGAAAAATGATAAAATAATAGTTTATTTATGTATTTCATCCAAATGTATCTTGGATGGGATGATCATATTTCATGAGAATGCACCTATTATTGAAAATTTATTGGTTCATCATTGGGGAGGACTACTATGATTATTTCTCACCACTCTAAGTCCTCATTGGTGTGAAAGAAGACTGTATGTCTTCATTTTTAGAATGATTATTGATACATGGGTTGATAAAGTCGTGGCCTAGGGTAGCATAATTGAGTGGTGATACTCGTGTGGATTTTTATGATCAGGTTGGACTAGTTCATCAATATCATTTAGACAGGGTATGTCTAATGGCATGGTGTTTTTGGAATTTCCATATACATTTCATTTCAATATCATTTATGTACTCTTGTTTATATTTTCATTTTATTAGGTTTATTGTGTTGTAAGTATATAACAATTTTTTTTGTGATTTTACTGAATTTCATTTATTATTATATTATGGTCTTATTTTATCTAATTTTTTACTTCCAAAATATATTTATATAGTAATAATAATTTTATTTGTTTATTTTCTTTATCATTTACTATGAGGAGATGTAAACATATCTTTATATCCACACCTTATAAAATAACCACTTGTCTGAAGCCTATGGAATATAAAAGGATGAGATTGAGGGTTTTGTGGAACAACATCAAAGGATCTATTTTGTGGAATCATGTATAGTATGTTATGATTTCCCTTAAACTATTTTAGAAATTTTAGTGGCCAATTTCATAAATGTTGTGAAAAATGAAGGTGAATATTTCATGAAATAAAAGGAATCATACACGGGGAATTCATTATAGGAATTTATAATTGTTATAAATAACGATATTAAAATATATAGATTAAATAGTGTTTTAAAACCAAAAATATTGAAGGATCTAGATATCTAAGGCTTTGTAAGTTATGAATAACTCGTTTTATTTTCACTCAATGTTGATATAATTATTATAGAATGTTTCCAGGATTATTGAGATAAGAAAATAATGATACGGTTTTAAGATATTTTATTGAACGATATAAAATACAACTACCCACATGTCGAAAATATGTGTAGAATCATCATGGAACATTCATCATTAGTATATGGAATTTTTTTCATTTATGGGAGAGATTTATACCATGATCATGAAATCCAATGAGGCATGAATTATCCACCTAGTTTGATTAATGAAATGAAGGAACCTCCCAACACACAACCCATAGTTCAATGGTTGTACTATATGGTTTAATGGAATTGTCAATGCCGGTGGACTAAACAATATGTAATAATTACTGTTAGTATCCACAAAATCTAAATGTAAAATATAACTATTATTCCATCAATAATAATGTGGTGGACTATTGAAATTATGTTAAACAAGGTACTCATAATATTCATTCTGGAATGCAGAAATGTAATATTTTTCTTAGATCTATTTATTCCTTTATATCATTTATGTTTTCATGAAATATTTTTTAAAATATATGAATCCTTAAAGTATATATATCATTAAATCTAACTTGTGGTGGGATTAGTTAAACCTAATTGATAGACTATACTCTTATTATCATTTGTGGAATGATACATCAGGTGAATTAAATAATCCCAACCTTAGGGGAATTTTTTATTATATCGGTCATGGATATGACCTATCATTTTTGGGGAATAAAATTATCTATTTCCAAAAAACATATCACAGAGGTTTCCCATATCATGAGGTATTTTTATCATAATATCTTATACTTGATTCCACATAATTCTCCATGTCTCCCTGTAGGACCTCCCAAATCATATTGGAGGTGTTAAGTAACCTTCTACAAGAGAAATTAAAAAAATTGTTCATACTCCCAAGTATATCTCCATGGGTTATGCCATTTCTATTTTTTTTATTAATTTTAATTGACCAATATAGTTGTGTGTAAATTTTGGGTATCTCAATTGGATCACCATAATGAGAATGTATATCTTCCCAATGATTTATGTATTTTCTAATCATAAATAAATATTTTTGTAATTCTCAAAGGAGGATATTTTTTCTACATATAATAAACAACATGTAGAGAATGAATATATGCAGAGTACATATTTTATTACAAGGGATATACATTATGATTTCATAGAGATACTATTTAGGTATAATAATACCACTATAATGATTATGGTTATTATGGATAAAACATATATAGAATATCGTGGAAAATTTATGGTATAATATATTTATGTTTTCATCATTACTCCAATTGCATGGATAGACCTTCTGAGCATCTAAAAATTTGTATTGGATAAATGGAAAATTGTTATAACATATTATATTTTCATAATACATGACTTTTTGAAATATGAAGTAACATTATCAAGGCATGTGATCATAAGAGAGGTAATTTATATTGACTCGTGAATGGATTTTTCAATTTAATAATGTATTTGACACACTATTTTCAATGAAATGAATAATTTTAATGGAATTATATGGTTCTACTATGGTTTCAGGGTAATTCTACAGATTTTATATCCCTCCAAAAATGATTTTTTGGAATGGGGTAAATAATGTTTGGATCATATAATTGGAAGAAATAATTAATAAGATTAAGAAGAGGCTAATCATAGCACTTGTAATCACACAACCATTTTTTTGAGATGGTATTGGATATATTTTGACATATTAAAGAATGTCTCGAGTTGTGTAATCAAGAAAAATTATGATGTTACATCATTTATTTCAATAAAAATGATGATCAAAGAGCTTTACTACCCAATGCATGATATGAAATTAGATTCAATGATCCCTCCATGAAATTATTGTCGCACTAACTATATGGTTGTAATTGTGACATATATACAGATATCAAGTGTCTAAGGTATATATTCACATAGAAAGAGATCATCATAATTAAAAAAATAAAGTTGGAGATGATAAAGGACTATATCATAACAATTCACTGCCATCTAGGAAAAACGAACATGGTAGGAGATGCTATTTATAGAAAATAAAATGCTACTCTTAGCATGAAGATGATTGAGGTAGAACATAATTTCTTGGATATGAAAATATATATTTGGAATTCATAACATTAATGAATACTACATAGACTTAAAAAAAATATTCATTAACTGTCCCTTAAGGACATGATCATTGAGGTTAAAATAGATAATCTATAGCTTTAAAATAATGTGTAAGAACACAATGAGTGGAAGCTTCATGAATCACACATAGATGAAGATGTTGTAATTCAATTTCGATGTAGAAACCGTATTCCTACATCACTTAAGATATAAATTATATATTGGTTAAAGTACATAGATCGCATTTTCTCATCCATCATTGAAGTACAATGAGGTTCTTTGATAGTGGAGAGAACTTGTGGAGGAACAATGAAGATGGATACCATTGAGTATACACAAAAGTTCATGGTATTTAGTCAAGCTAAATCAGTTCGAAAGAATTATAATAGTAGGATGCATACATTACATATTCAAACATGAAAATGAGAAAACAATATGATGGACACTATAAATAGTCCCAAAGATACATCCAAAGAATGAAATGTGATATGGTTTATAGTGGAGAAACTCACCCAGTGAAAATACATGAACAAAATTTGTATGATCTATCACTTAAATTACATAAAATGACATATATTATGAAACTGGTGGTGATATCTATGTGACCACATTAGATCATTTTTTGATTTTGATCCGAGGATCACTTCAATATAATGAAGTTGTATTCTAAATTCTTTGATTAGTAAATTTAATTTGAGTACAACAAATCACCCATATAACTATAGACAATATAAAAGGGTAATTCTGATATTAGAGTATATTCTCAGAAAATTATTAACTGATTTTCACAATGGATTTGATCATCCCCTCCCAATATTAGAGTTATCAAAAAAACACCATCAGTTATTATATTAAAATAGATTCATATGACACCAAGTTTGGGATTTTATGTATAACTCTTAATTGTTGTGATGATATTTGATAGTGAAATCTTAATAAACAATATCATGTGGAATTGATTATAGAAATATTATATTCAATCCCACAACATATAAAAGATTCCAAAAAGAATCAAAAGTGATATTCTAGAAACCATCAAATTAAGATGGAGATTGATTTCAGAGACAATGTATTTCTTGAAAAATAAAATTGAATATATTCATGAGGTTTGTGAGAAACAAGATATTTTATTTAGTTAAAATTTCTCTTTTTAAATCATTGATCATATATGAACAATGGCCTAACAATGATCACTTACACCAACCATGGATCATTTTAATGATATGTCTAGTTCATCACTCATGAGAATATACATGCTTAATCATTATAATATACTAAATCTACAGGGGGTAAAGCAAGATAATAACCTCACATATGAGGAGTATCTTATAATGAATCAGTTATAATAGAGACAAATGTTCGATGGAAAAAATAAAATTAACCTCCTCAATGTTTCTAGGTCAACCATAAATATAATTAGAATTAATGGGATTCTGAGAAAGAATGAAACAAAAGTAACCACATCAATTTTAAAATCATAATATTATTAGAAATTTTGGGTATGATTGTTTTTTTGTGGTAAAAATGTGAAATACCAAAAATTAAAAATGATATTTTCCATAGAATAATTGAGTGTTAAATTATACATATCCAACACATACATCACAGATAAAAACTAATAATAATTTAATTAATTTTTCGATATCTTCAAACTATAATTCATTTATAACAATAAAAAATCAAAATATTAAAATTAGAAAATACATATTATATAAAAACTAATGGTTAAAGAAAGATAATTCCAATCTCTTAAAATTGGTGCATCCAAGAAAAAAAATATATAACATGGTAAAAATATTATAATATAAATTAATATCACAGAAAAAGAAATTATTGATCTTTTGGGTAATTATAGTGAATGTTCTATGACTGAGTTTATATGTATTTATTGAACAAAATATAACCATTTTAATAAAAAATTTAATATTATATTATTAATATGGAAGGAAGAATTGTAACCTAACCATTTAGAATTGTAACATTTCTATTGGGAAGAAAAAACTGACCATTGGAATTATTTTTTCGCCTAGAATATATAATTTAATTCAAAATTTTTTATCATTAAAAAAATTTAGAAAATATAAGTATTTTACTTTCATAAAATAAATATCATGATTAAAAATCAATGAAATTAAAGGCACATTTTTAATAAACTATAGATAAATTTTTTTGATAAAAAATATTTTTTATATTAAATATTAGAATTTTTTATGAAGAAAAAGTTCAATGAAAAAAAATTTATTTATAGTATTATAACCAAATAATTTTTTACAGTGATTTGTCAATAATTTTCTAAAAAACCTCATTCTTTTAAAAATATTTTAAAAATATTATTTTACAATACTTCTAGTTGTATGAAATTATGACAATGAAAAGGAAAATCAATACATAATATATTGGATATTTTGACAAAAAAAATTAACAAGATAAATGGGACATTTAAAAATAATAACCAGTATTTCCAGACTCAAAAAGTAATTTTCAATGTCTTAATTCTAAATTATTTCTTTCATTATCAATTTTATAAATTATTTACATTCTGTTTTTATAAACATATAAATTCAGTCTAAAATAGTTTTTTACATCATAAATCCCTTTTATTTATTTTATTTATTTTTATTAATGTCAAAAATATATCTATTATAAGGATTACCTTGGATATAATATTTTATACAATATTTTATTATTTAAATTCTCATCTTCTCAATTATAAACAATCCATCACCCCTCTCTGGGAAAACCACATCACTTGAACTTATGAAATCCAATGTTTTAAAAAAATCTACTCTCTTACGACCCATAAATTCAATAGTGGAATTATATTTAAATTCAAGTATGATCATCAATGGGTTTTATAGTGACCCAAACATTTTTTATAAATCACTACATTATCTTAACATAATCTTATATTAATTATATACCAATGATTTGAAGGCCTAATGACAATGAAATTCTAAGATCACAATGAATAAATGTGAGGGTAAAATGATAACATTTTTATTATATTTTATACATTTAGATCATAAATCCTTTAGAGAATATAAAATGAATGGGATAAGCTTGGGAATATTGGTTAAAAAGGTGTGATCTAGAAATACAAGAAAATAAACATGATAAAGAATAATAACATGTATGTAAATGTCATAACATGAAATCACATGTGTGAAGAAACATTAGTATTCCTAGGGAGTAATAAGTTAAATAACATGTTATCATATGATCATTGAATCACAGGAAATGTGGATTCATCATAAATTCTAACATAAGTATAAGTCTTAACATAGTGCCTAGACAACATCACATGGTTGACATAGACCCAAAAAGGATTTTTTTTGCCCCATAATCCAATTAATGGAATCTCATGAAATAATACAATTACATAATGCATTGGAAGTCTATATTTTTTCCAGCACAAACATCACATTAATTTCATGTACATGCATATGGGTTCCACAAGAGAAAATAAAATAGAAGACTAATATTTAAATTTAATCTTGGGAAGAAATTAGGATACATAATCTTGCTCCATATCAAAGTCAGTGGTCATTTATTAACAAATGTATTTTAGAAATAAAATAATGCAATGAATTTACATATTAATGGGATAGGGAGAAATTTATATATACAAGTAGATAATTAATAGATTTTATAATAATTCCTTATCATTAAATATATTGTCCTTGATGAATATTACCAATTTTAAATATAATAAACATATTATTGATGAAAATAGCCTTACGACCTTGAAAATTAAATTTTGAAAATTATAAAATTCAAAAAAAACATTACATCATAATTTTCATTGAAATTGTCCTTGGAAAAATAAGATTGATTTTATAATTAAAATAAGGGTTGACAATTCTATACATTCTTTATATGTTCAGTAACATTCAATTCACATATTGTATAAAATTTCAAATAGTCTCTCATTAAAAAAAATAATATTTCCTATAAATAATATTTTTAAAAGTATATAAGGGATCAGAATATATTAAAAAATTTCAGTCTTAATGATACACACAATTTGGAAAACATTTATCAAATGCCTTGTTCTTGATATAATGGGTTTCTGACTGATGAGTGAATTGAGTAGTATTTTATTAAAAACACATTATTTATTTACTTTTGAACCTAAATGTTGGAAATTGTATAGTGACATGAATTTATAATAAATAACAAGAGGATAATGAATTTAATGGGGTTTATTATAATATTATAACATAATTTATATCAACAGAAACTCATAAATAAACAGTCCTGATTAAAATATGATTGAAGAATAAACTATTTATATTTATCCAATGTATAATATTTTAATACAAACCCAAAAATTAGGATGTATTTATTTTCATCATTTATATCTTTTATAATATGTTCTCATCAACTTTCTCGTGAACCATTCACTTTCTAGTGATCATTTTTAATTGTTCATTATATTTCTCTAAAAAATTCATTTAGTTTTTATCATGGAAAAATTTATTTCATGATATTTATATCTATTTAACATATATTGTATTACCATGTAATTTATTCAATTTATAGTGTACGTTATTATATTCAGTATTCATTACTCCTTCAAGATATATTTTGATAAATTATACTGTTTATTAATTAAATTGAACATTCAGTATAATGGACAAGAAAAGAACGTTGGGATAAGTTATACATATCCCATGATTCATCAATAGGTCCCATAAGGAAATTCTTTTTCCCAAAATTAATAACCTTGTTATTTCTTTATACTAACACATTGATTAATGTATCAGGTAACTATTCCATGATCGTAAAATTATCATTATATGTTAGATCATGAAATAAAACAATTATTCACTACATCATTTAAAATATAGTTGTTAGTATCCATGATGTTATTATATTGTTGTTACCCATTGACGTATTTCATTCTCATGTAGTCTATAAAATGGATTATATTTTCAATTATTTTCATTTTTGTATTTATTACTCCTAATTTACTGAAGATAAATTCTAGTTTATGTAACTATTATTGAGAAACTAAGTTCAAATTACATTTTATCTTTCCATTAATATATGAATAAATATTCTAAAAATAAAATCCATCATGTAAGATCATTTATATTGTTTTATACTGTACATTTATAAGGTAGAATGAGAATAATATTTTTTTTGTGTCATCTAAAATGTTACAAAATCTGTCTATTAAGATGATATCATTTTTTTCTTATTCAAATTTAATAAGGTAGACTCTGTCATTGGATTTTGGGACATGGTTATTCTTGAGATAGTAATATTTGTTACATGTTCAATTTCCCTCACATTTTTCAAATGCTTTATTTGAAAATTTTTATTCCATGTTTTCAAAGGATATTTATAGTAATTTTCATTATCATTATTTTATATATTATTTCATTTTAAAATAAATTTTATTACTAATTATAAATGTTCTTATTATTATAAATAAATAAATTTTTATTGTACTTTTATAAAACGACATTAATCGTTGAATGTTTCCTTGGGTATATGCCCAAAATATTTCCTCAACCTTCACTACCAAGATCTCTTATGATCACATTTTCATGAAAATAGTTTATTTTACCTAGGATATTGATAAATTGAACAAAATATAGATATATTTCACTCTTTGATTCACTCATATTGGGGTTGTTTAATTATATGAAGAGTTATATTAAATTTTTTTAACCCTAAAATGAATTTAATATATCGATATTTAAAATGGAAAGAAATTGAATGGATTCTGGAGTGAAACTAATTTACTATTGGAAGCATTCAAATATTTATATGGGGATAGAGAGAGAAACAAATCCCCTATTGTATTGTATCTACAATGTTAATATGGTATTAAAGTTGGTTTTGGTCATAATAATGTGACCAATAATATTCATAAATAAATTATTCATAACATTATATGTCTTTCCATTAAAAAACAATAATATCCATTCCATAACTGTAAATGATTGGTATCTACGAAAGCCAGATAAACAATCCTATAATATAATTAATGATATTCAATATGTTCAATATATAACAATTATTTTTAATATATAAACTATATCCATTAGTCACTACCTAGGTAATGTAAAAAGTATGAATGGGTGATCATAAATGATATGTTATTGTGATCATAATATATATCAACTGATGATCATATGCAAAAAAAGAAAAGGATAAGGGTATAAAATAGAGATCATAACATATAATAATAATACCTAATATGTGATAAATCATAAAAAAATTTAATGGATTAAAAAATTATAATAATATAATAAAATATTACTAAGAGTTTGTAATCATTAATAATTAGTAATACCCCATGATAGAATAATATTTCTTAGTCATGCGAAAAAATAGATTCTCGTGAACTTGTATAATTAAGAATATGGTGACTAATTAATTTATGTAAATTAATTTTTCCCCTCACATAAACATTTGAGTATGAAACTAGACCCATCTACAATCATATAAACATGAAATATTTTTCCACCCAAAATCATACGGATATGAAAACATCGAATATGCATAAAATTATAAAAAATTAAATTAGGCTCAAACATTGCATATTTATCTAATTTTTTAAACATATTTACCATTATAATTGGAGAGTTCAATAATTAAAGTGCCTCCCACTACAAAATAAAATCAAAAAATATGTGTAATAATTCCATAAGACAATCATCTTCTCATTCGTTATTTCAAGAAAGAAATGACCATGAACAATCATTTAGAAGAACATTTTTTTCAACCAATGGTTGATTATTATGGGTTTATTACATGAAAAATCAATAATGTGATGTTACCATAATTTTTATTTACGAATACTCTCTATGATTCCCTCATCCATAATTGTGTATGGTCCTAATTTGTAAAGTGAGGGAGGCAATTGTGGTTTCAGACCCAATGATGCTTAAGGACATTCTTTATTAGAAATAATGTGAGGATAAGCTCAGAAGAAAAATTATGTGGAACTATTTAAAACTCTTGGAATCTATTTTAAATTTATTATATTTTCTAGAATCTAACCCATATCCTTATATCGGGCTATTTACCCTAAAAATGATTATAGGTAACATTTTTCATTATAAAATTAAAAGGGGATCCTACTGGTGAGTCCATCAGTGTGGATCTGAGGATATTCATCCATTTCCCTATGATATATAAGTATTTTTCTAATGATGAGATATAACATGGAACATTGGAATTTTCTTCCATGAAGGTTGGTGATGAAATTCCACGGAGTGGAATGTTCCATCACAAGGAATCCTACACACACTATTTATTAATGGAATCATAAACCATGTAGTTATTGAAACCTACTCAGTTTAACATCATGTAGTATGCACATATCTATAGGTACTAAGGCGCCTAATATTAGAGTTTTATTTAGGATAATTCATATTAGGTATCCTATTTATATCTTTAATTAGAGTTATAATTGTTCGTTTTGGCCCTTGGGGACTGTCTCTAAGGCATATTCCCTTATATGTGTGAGGTTTATATCATGCAACAAATCATGAATTATATAATGGTATTTCCATATTTGGTAAACATTTATTATGTGAATGATGTGACTATTACATATTTATATTTCCATGTGATTCATTCTCATACTGAGAAAAAAAGGATAGTATGTAATCAATCTCACTACATGATGATATAGGGATTATGTGTTGGGAAAACCCCTTAGATTTTTTAATATAGACCTATGACTTAAAAAGGAATCGTACTTATCATGGATATATGAGGAATCATATTAATTATAGTTTAGATGGATTTTTATTCCATTGTATGATTAGGAATGGTGATAAACCCATGGGAATGATTGGGTCCCGATGGTTGAAATTTTAAAGAAAATAAGGTACTTATACTGAAGTGGGCTCTCATATGAGTTCAGGATCAAGCCTTATGAAGGAATACTATGTATCATTGTTATAGTAGTAAATAGAGCCCTCATTCATCAATAAACATGGGTTTATAAACTGGGCATTACATTTCCTTTTTAGATGCTTGTGATGAAAATTAAAAGACTATAGAAACTCTTTAATCCAATGTGATCTATAATCAATATTCAAAAAAACCAAGTTAATATAATCAATATCACCATTTATAGATGTTTTATTTACTTATTTTTACTACCTTGGATGTTTTATAAAGAGAATTACCCTTTCAAATTCATCCTATATATCTTAGGTATATTAGGAATTAGATTCATCATAGTTTAGTCGGCCGAGGCATACACATTGATGTTTCCCTTATATGGGGGAATTATCATGTTATTATTATTATTATGGATTACATTCTAATTTTTCTATTTATAATACTCATATAGAACATGATCTATAGGTAGGTTCCATATATATCTATGATATAGAAGGAATCTGAGAAACTCTAGTTCAACTGAATGGGATTTCTACAGTGACATCTCCCCTATTTGTGGGGAATATCATAATATTTTTATAACATCATTATCTTATAATATTTCTAGAATTTCCAAAAGGTCTCTTCCACTCACATATAAAAGTACACAAATTGTCTCTTTTATATATAAAATATTGAGAAATAAATATAGACATAACCCTACGCGATTCTATTCTCCAATTACTAACATACAATATAGAGGTTTTATTTCAATTAATAGACCATTACAAGGAACCTAACAAATGTATTGAATGGATTATATTGAAGAATAAGTAATCATTGTTACCTACTTTATCTAATTTATTTCTTGTTCATTCTACTATAAATATATTTTCAAAATCATTAAATAATATCTATATTATAATTAATATAAATAGATGTTTTTTTTATAACTATTTCCCTTATCTTTTCTATCACATGAAATGGAAAAAAACATCACTCTTATGTACATATATCTAACTGTCACTACGTTGAGGTGTAATTTTTTTCATTTTCATTTTACATGGATGGTTATAATGATTTATATAATTAATATATAATAAATTTAATAAATATTTGTTCTCATTTAATTTTAATAGAATGAATATCTTCTTTCCCTTCAATTTTATTTGAAAATGATGATGTCACTTTTGCTTATGTGTCGACTACGACCTCCATGATGTCATATAATCCATTTATAATTTTCAATTTACAAGAATTTATATTAAGAAATATTTATTTAATATATATGATATATATGATATAATAATTTTTTCATTAAT
Organism: Viscum album; assembly: GCA_963277665.1. Classification (NCBI taxonomy): domain Eukaryota; kingdom Viridiplantae; phylum Streptophyta; class Magnoliopsida; order Santalales; family Viscaceae; genus Viscum; species Viscum album. The sequence goes on along the minus strand of OY728158.1, from coordinate 42,436,097 downwards.
ATGAGTTATTATTTAACTTTCATTTATTATATCCTTAGAAAATATAAAATAGAATTCATGCATATGTTCGACGCAACATCTAACTAAATGGTGTAATAAAATTTACAATATCTATATTTTATGGATGAATCAAAGAAAATATATAATTTCTTTTATATTTATACAATGAATAAAATTAAATGGAACAGAAACCCATTAACATCACAAATGGACCAAAACAACCAAATCCATATATACCTGATAAATGAAGTAATTAACAATAGGAATAATGATAACAATAAAATGTTTTTAATGTAAAATATATGATATTATATATATATATATGAATATTTTTCAATAAATAATGTATTATATATTAATTTTTTTTAGATATTATGTGAAATGAAATTTTGAGAAAAATCAAACATTAAATGATAGAATTTTTTTCTATTTCTACCCCAATGAAAAATATTTGGTATTATATATATATATTTTAATATGGTTTATATACTATAAAATTTAACTATTTGAAATGAATTTTTATATATTTATAATGAATAAATATTAAATTGATGTTTTCTTATTCAATAGGTTTCAATTTTAAATTTACCAGTTTGGTAAAAAATTATTTTACAATCATATTTTTTGGAACTTATACAATTATCATTGAAGGAATCTGATAATTATCTTTCATAAACAATAAATATATTCATATTCTAATGATATTTAAATATTTTTCTATTTTATTTCTAATTTCCATAATTTTGAACATGAAAATACAAACAAAAAATAGATAAAAAATGATGGTTTTTTTCCTTGTTGATATTGAATATTTTTCAACCATGATCATATTTTTTCAATATTTTTTAAATAAAAAAACTAAAAATTTATTTAATATGGACATGTTAAGAAATATTTGAATTTTAAAAATGTTTTAATGGAATATTTATTTTTATTTATTAATATTTTATTTTAAACATTATGCAAATAATCAAAACATAAATTTTTTAATAAATACAATATTTACCGATATTATGGCCACCAAAACCATTTCATGATATTTTAGCCTCTAATTTAATATATAGTTGTTTTTAATTAAATATCAAAATATTATTTTAATATCATTATTGGAATTTTCTATATTCTCTAATGGATATTAATTTATTACAAAATAAATAATTCCATTAAATTGATCGTCATATTTTATTAATTATTATATTTATGGTCATAAAATATGCATTGAAATAATCTGTTTTTATGTACATTTTTAATTAATCATTACATTTTTTAGAAATATTCATATTCATTATAAGTTGTATAAAATTATTTCCAAAAATGTTTACCAAATTTTAAATATGTTATTTTACTATGAATTTTATCTGATTATCTGTAGAAATCTTTACATTCCATATTATTTACTCATTATGGAAGTCTTTTGATAAGGAATATTGTTTATGAATTAAAATTTTACTCAAATATTAGAATGAAAATTAAATTTGAAAGGATGGGTGGGGACCAGTTGTAGATAATCCCCTTATGAATCTAACGGTCTCCTGAGAGAAATTAGTTTATGATAAATATTATATGGGTTTTCAATATATACATACACATCAATTAAACCATGTATAAAAGAGGCCTCGATTGGATTTTCATTAGGATTTATTATATCATTATGTCCATGAAATAGCATTTACATTGTCATTAATTTTGTTAATATCATCAACGATATTAATAAATTGATATTAAAATTTATGCATTTCTTAATCAAGGTATTGGTTAAATGATATTTTTTTTCCGTAATTCACTTTCCCATATTTGTTATTCCATTATTAATCATGATAACGTCTAATATATTAATGTATTAATAAAAATATGAGAACAACCTTTTTATATTTTCCCATGATATGATGTTTTATGTTATGAATATTATCAACGATTCATGGATGTTTTTTATTCTAGGTATTTTATATTAACAATGTAAAATGGGAATCGTGTATATATATTTATATTTAGAAATAAAAAATAAAATGAACATTTAAGTTGAGATCCCTATTATTTTATTCTATTGTAATAATGTATACACTAGTTATAGGTTATTGGATTTACTATTTCTATATGTAATATCACTGGATGGTTATTATAAACAATGGGTGTTGGAATTTAAATTAACATATCTAACATGATAATTATTATAACCCGATATAATTTTTTATAGAATTTACCGTTTCAAGGGTTTTTAGGTTACAGATCAATAATCTTGATATTTATGATCTTAATATATCATTGATATTATTTAGTGATGGTTCATGATGGATGGAATTGAATAAAAACCAATATATAATTCATTCATTTCCTTGATGAGAGATCCAATACATTTATTGTTGGAACTGGGAATATCATTTCCATATTAGAGCATCTTAATTATATTATAATGAAAATCATTTCATATATGATGCAACCTATTGATCCACTGGGTCATTAACCTATATTGAATCACATCTGGGGAAAGTAGCCTCCCTATTTTAATGGACCATTTAATATATTGGTATATAAACAGTAGATTACCTCACCAAAAAATATATTCATGATTTTATTTGTAATTATTTTGAAATTTGTATTCTTGTAATCTATTATTTGAAATAATAGAATAATATAATGGTGTTCATTGATCCAGAAAACTATGTGGAATTATGAAATAGAAATCAAAGAATTGATTAATTTAGAAGATATTTTCATTTACAAATACTTATATTGTGGCTTCTGAAATTAAAATGTAAGGATATTGATCATAATAATGTAGAAGGGTAAAATTGTTCCAGAAGAGTATAAATATGAAACTAGAAGATTAATCAATCATGATTAAAATGATATATTATATAAAAAAATAGATTGATTAAATCATTAATGATATTTTTTCTATTCCCAAAAAGGAAATATTCTATCAAATTATTCCATCATATGATGAAATAGAATAAATTATTATTAATATGGAGAAGAAATTTTAAAGATCCCATATCTTCATGATAAATCAAGAGAAAAAAGGTCATCTAACTGACTAGAAAAATGAAGCATATTAAATAAGAATAATGGAATTCTAAAATTTCAATAATGGAAAACTCATTACAAAAATATCCTATTATATGCATGAATGACATTGGAATTTATTAAAATAGTAAAGAAAAGTTTAATATTGATATTGATTATAAAGAAAATAAATAAAAAACTATTATCTATTGCCTCACTTATAATAATTGTGGGAATTATTGAAACCAATTCCCGAGAATCTAGAAAACCTCACATATAAGAATCAATGGGGAGAAATAAATACATATGGAATTAATGTAGGTAATGTGTATGTTAAAATCCATTTTGTTATAGGTATAATTATCATCCATATAGAATACCCAATGATTTATTTTATTCATGTTCAACCTAGTATTTTATATCTGAAATTTTTTCTAAGTGTACGACCCGGTGACATCCATTACTAAGTGTTTCGAAGGTAGTAAATAATCCAAATGATTTGGTTATTTAATATCATTACAATAGCTTATCACATATAGATGATTGTGGTAATGTAAATGAAAAATATAAAATTATTCTATCAATATTTGAAATGGATATAATTTTGGTAAAGGATTGGATCCTTCAGTATATAAAACAAATCAATTATTGTGTAAGGGATGAAAATTTTGGAATATTAAATCAACCTATGTAATTAATTAGATATGGGGATGAACAAACCACATAATATATATTTATTATAAAAAATGGGTATTACCACCTAGTCATGAGAGAAATGCATATTCGATGGATGTGAATGAACTAAACATTGATGGTATGCCTTATATAAGGCATTTTTATGACTTTATATAATAGTTTCTTTATCTTCCATTGATTATTTACGATTAATTTTCAATAGAACCCATACAAAGAGATTAACCTTTTTCAATATGTATATATAGAATGTATATATTTCGTTAGTACAAATTCAATGAGAAACACCCATAGTATATATGAAAAACATCCATTCAGCCTAGCTCATTACCGTTGGGTAACATGTTCTTTTTATTAAGAACAATTATGGTTCAATGGTTATTTACATTAATTATATATAACATATAAATCTAGATTAATTAAAAGTATCTTATACCTTATATCAATGATATGTTTGATCAATTATGATTTAAAAACCGATTCTTTATAAATAATATTTTTTTCAAACACTAATGTCTATTATATTATACAGTATTAAATATATATATATATATATATTAAAACATGAAACACATTATTTGATTAATAAATATTTTTACATTAGTTACAATCCATATCCCTGAAATTGAAAAATGTTAAAATGGTAAAAATATATTCAATATCATAATTATTATGAGAGAGAATATTTGATTATAATATAGTAGAATTATCCCAATAAAGAACAATAATATTGACCAGAAATATAATAATATTCAAAATATACATACTAGAAAATAAAAATATTAATCATTTTGACGAAATGTAGTTATTTTGAATGAATGAATTATGATTTATTTTTTAGTTGTAATGTGTCTATTGGAATCATAATGTGATCATAATATGATCACTGGAATATTAATGTGACCACTAGAATAGTAACATATCATATTTGAATAGTTACATGACTGATGGGAATACCTATGTGACTGTGAAAAAACTAATTTCACATTAAAAAATATTTAATTTAAATATACTTTATTTGGGTTAATTTCATAATATATAAATATTTTATTTTAATAAAATTTATATCAATATTACCTATGACAATATGTAATAAAAATTTCAAAACATTAAATTTAATTGTTTTTATGAAAATAATTATTATTATATAAAAAGTAATGTTTCGGATAATAAATTTTCATAAAACAATTTATTACATCAATATAATCACAGCTTCAAAAATATCAAGGGGTACTATTTTTGTAATATTCTAAAATAATTTATTTTTTACATGAATTCGAAAAATATTTTTTTCGAAACAATTTATATATCATTCCATAATGGTGAAGAAATAATTTCCAAATAAATAATAAGTTAGTTATTTATTTTGAAAAAAATAAATGATATAACTTTTACATTTACAAATAATAAAATAAATTTCATGATATAAAAGGTATTTTAAAATGTACAAATTCAATGGTATTCTATAAATATAACATTTCATCATTTATACAACATTTTATTTTATTAAATTAGTGAATCATGATGAAAAATATTTTGGTAGACATAAATATTATTTATTTTTTCATATATTATTTATAATTTTGAAAGTGTCCCTATTATAATATTTACCCAAAATATATAATTTATTTCAATATTTTGTCACCAAAACCCCCTCTCCGAAAGTATTGATTTCCCTTGATCCCTTATTGGACTACCAATTCACCTCCACATACCATGGACATATTTATTCCCAAAACATATATTTTCATACCTTAAAAATCCTTAATTACATTTTATAGATATCCAACTCGAATGATCATTTCTGTTTGTTCCTTATAATATGAACAACATTATAAAAATAGAATTTTTTTCATCAACTCTTCTATTATATTACACATATCAATATATTTCTTCCAATTCCATTACAAAAATAATCAAAGGAAAATTAGGATGTATTTCAATTATTTTATCATATATATTTTACCATAATTAAGACGAATTAATATTTCTTAACTCCCATCCTCCAATTTTGACAATGTATTTCCAATGATCTGTATAATGAGAATGAGAACATTGCAAACAAAAAATCATCAATGGAATTAGGAATGATTATAATGAATTAATTTGAATATATAATACTTAAAAACATATTTATTTCAAATATTTAAGAGTAACTCATTATAACTTATAGGTTATAATAAATAAAAAGAGTTATATTGAAAAAATATGGTACATATAATTAAAATATGGTAAAAAATAATTTCACCGCAAACAAATGGAATTAAGAAATGTAATATCATGATTATAGATTATAAATATTGAAGAAAATAAAAATAATAAATTTGATTTTTGTGTTTTGATAAACTTATTTTTATTATATAGGAGGATTAATATCAATGAAATAAGAGGGGATTTAATATAATGTAATTCTCAAACCAAACTATTTATTCTAGCTTATCTAATAGTCCAAATTTTATGTAATGGATAATCTGGTTTTACAGGAAAAATTTGTATATAATATTTTCCCATTCTATTTATAGTGACATAATTTTTCTACCTATAAAAACGATTTATAATAAAACATGATTGGTTTTTCATGAAGATATTATTTTCCAAGACACTACACTGCCTTCATTTGATTTATTTACCAACAAATCAAAAAATATTTTTTTTCGTATTGTATAATTTACATTACATATTTGAAAACCCAATAATTATTCGAACATGTATTAATTATAATGTAATTAGGAGAAAATTTCGTTTCCATCAGTATAATTATTTAATACGATTATTCTCTTTTACATGTAGTATACATGATTATGAGCATATTATAATGTGGCAGGGTATCTGAAATATATATCAATCAAATGAATTGGGTAATGTGATATATCTGATTAGATTATTTCTATTAACCATGAATATTATATTGTTTGATAAAAATTATGATGTTATAATTTATGAACATATGTTTTGTGTGATCTAGATTTTAGCTTTGTACACAATATGTGTGATATCTAATCATTTTGTTATAATGTTTCTTGATTATTTAGATAACTCATTCTATAAAATTCCCAAATTTCAACCTCATTCAAGTAATGATGATCTCTTTCATATGAAATGATGATAATGATTATTCACATCCATGTACTATTTATTCTAGTTTGTTATGCCACCCATGTAATCACGCCCTATTCTAGGATTTAACCACGTCCTATTAATTGAGGTATATCTATATGTAATTAAATGTATTAAAAATAATGTACGATATTTTATAGGGATAATGAAGAATGATTTAAACAATGTTTAATTTTATTATTTACAAGTGATATATGAGACTAATTTTCCCATGATACTAAACCATTAAATCCTTGAATGTGTCACTATTAATAATTTTATCTTAAAAATTTTATAATAGTCATGAAATAAATGTGTGGGACACAATAAGATGTATTATAGGATAGTTTTTTTATTGTGAATTAGTATTATAAAATAGTGTACAAACCATCTTGATAATTCAATGTATAGGTAATCATTCATGTTTTGGTAAAGTATTGTAGTGTGACGCTTCAATGAAATAAAATCCCTATATATACAAAAACCTAATGGATGTGTCTATGGAAAAATTTTACAAAGAGATATTTTCACCTAAAAGGTTCCATTTGAAGTTTAATAAATCATGACATTGTTCAGGATATATAATACTTTCTACACACATAGTTTGAATCTCCCTAAAAATATTATTCAGTTAATAAAAAACATTATGCTTGAAATTTTATGGATAAATTTATAAATAAAATTTTCCCCTTTTGGATTAATATACATGACCCTTGAATAATTGTATGAGGTAAATAATAAAAATAGGAATCCTATAAGTGTTGACATTGGAATTAAATATAATTGAAGAATAAATTATTTATTAATTACTTATTGGTTTATGTTTGATCATTCATTTTATAATATAGAAAATGGTGGAAATTTTTAGAAACCTAACATATAAACTATGTGTAAAAAATAGAATAATTTTTTAAGTTAAATCCACAAATCCATATAATGTATAGTTAAAAACATCATGTAGTTCTTATGCTGATATCTCAGACTATGAATAGTAACATGAACCAGTTGAAACATTACCCTTAACAGAAGAAACACAAACCACCCATTGAGTACATTATGTTGTAATGACTGCCAGCATTTAGTGGATCTTCTGAACCACTTTTTGTGGAATAGTTTTTTAATATAATGGATAATATATTTTCTGTTCTCCAATGTTTTGAGATAGATAATATCACCTTTTATGTCAACAATATGCCAGGATATGCTAGCAATGCATGGTGAGAATAAATAACACAATGAGTATGTATGAAATTTAATAAATTTATTAAAAATAAATTAAGATGATATTTACTAATAAGTATTTTGGTGATGACCTGTGTTTTTCCAAAATTTGATTTTGAAATGATTTTTTTTCTCATTTTGATTCATATAAGGGGTTAAATGGTCATTTTACCCTATCATATGACATTAGATAATTTTTGGTCTACTCAGTTGGCCTAGGAATATATTTTTAGCCTATTAAGAGGGATATAGATAATTTTTATTCATTTTAATTTTCATGGAATAATCAATATTTAATATTTAATTATTTGATCATTAATATATTTATACAAGTATTTTTATGATATGAATTTAATGGAGAGTAATATTGAGATTTTGACTTTTCTTTTGAGTCCAAAACATGGGGTTTTCCATGGAGAGGATGAATATTTCGTTCAGTTACATCACTTGACACGTCCACATTTCCTTTTTCTTATTCATTATTTTGTTATTTTTAGCATTTTAATTTTATTTACAATTTTTTTTATCATAGACGATCATGTGTTTCCAAAATTTTATGATTCTTACTTGTATGCAATTTGATAGGTATAGAAATATATAGAATTCATGTGGGTGGAAATGATGTTCAATCAAAAATCATGGAGGATATGTATCATGTTGCGGGATTTGTGGATTGCAGAAATGAGTGATGTGTTGGTGAACTCCACACAAAGGTAATGTTATAATATTTTATCCAAAGATAACCATATATTTACCTATTTCTTGTTTTATTGGCCTATTATAAAAATGTATAACCCATTGAGGGTATATATATGGACTCATGGTAGAGAATACTTATTTTGTGCTTATATTAGTGTTTCTCAATTGGGAATCCTGATCACACAACATGTAGTTTAAGAAATATCATTTTGAATACTAACAATTAGTGGTATATATGCTTTTTTAAATTATACACCATGTATTGTGTATAAATATCATGTACTAGTACTCATCTTAGTAGAGGAGTACATGTGTAGACAACCCGTGTGAAGATACACAACGGTGTAGAGAACACAAAAAAGACAATACATGGGTCACACCTCATATATAAGTAAAATACTAGGAAAATTACAAGGTAATTTCTTTTTAAATACATGGGTAGGTTTACTATTTAGGATACACAATATTCACTAGACATACTTTCCATGCACATTTTTAAAATAAATTTCTAGTAGAAGTACATGACAAGGTGAGACTTTCAGGGTACACAACATGTATCGGGGTATATATAATGTCTACTCCTCCCATTATACCATTTTAGGGTTTATTATAATTATTATTCAGAGTCATAATTTTATTCATAGAAAATATATTTTCATATCATTCCCACTACATCATGATGGTGAAACTAGTGAGGTGATTAGAGTAATTTTATGACGTGTATACATATTTTGTCAAAATGGACAGGTTCATCTTCTGGAAATAAAATCCAGAAATCTCTCAAGGGTAAGAACCCTTATATAATGTGTTATATGATCTATATCTCTATTGTTATGTTCATGAAATTTCTATTTTATCCAAGAAGTATTTCATATCATATGACATAGAGGATACATCTACCTTGCTACTATAATTAAAGGCCCCCTTTGAGATTTCATCTCTTACATGATGTCATTTGGAACCCCTTATAGGATCCCTTTACATATTTACTCTACTGATGGATCCAATAGAATATTAATCTACCTATTTTTTCAATTTTTAGGACCCTATATAGGTCATCAATGCCTACATACATGATTTTTTGTGGTCCAATATAGGATGTCTCTTCCTAAATACTCTCTATGAGGATCCTGAGTAGGATTCATATTTTTTGTCCTGAAATAGGGGACCTAGATGGTTCCCCAAGATATAACATACCCTGAGATTGTGCACTATTTTTATCAGTAGATATGGTTATGGGTTCCACATAATAACCCTTATAGAATATTCAAGATTGTGATTTTAAGGAGGTAGTGGTGGGTTTTGGCATTCATCCACCACCACCGTTATTTTATAAATTAAAATGAATATTATTTATTAAAATATGATATCCATAGTTGATTTTTTGTTAGATGAAAATATTGACATGATGAGACATTCATTATTTTTATTTCTAGACATATTTCTTGGAATCAATCTTATATTCTATTTTTTGGATTTTATATTATTGGGAAGATAAGTTGTATTTCCTTGTATTTGTTTTCTAATACAATTAATTATTTTTATATAATTGATATGGCCCAAATTAACACTTAGGGTTTGAAATGTATTAATTTTTTTAATTATAATTAGATTCCATATACATACTTCATGGAATCCATTATTTGGACCTTTTATTTTGAATTTCAGTTATATAATCCATATAATTATGATGTTCGAGAATTTATTCCTTACTGACTGTTATAATCGATTAATAATAATAATTATTCTCTCCTTAATAAATTATGTGATTGTAGTAAAGGACATGAAGATCGAAATTATTTAAGGATATTCATGGATGATTATGCTCTCCCAACTGACATTATGGGTTATAAAATGGGTCGAGTGGATGAACCATTACTATACACTCCATAATTTAATGGGAATATGAAGTTGAGCTGTTTATGTGAATGGATAAAAATAATGTACTTGTATCATTTGAAAATTCCATGTAGATCACAGACTTTTCAACACCATAGAGATTATTTGAGTCTTGTTATCATCCCCTCACATAGATTGGGGACTTGGGCTCCAATACCATACATTATTAACAAACCATTATGGTTATGGAATCTGGCTTAGTAAAATTTATAAGGATGTATAAATACAAACTAAAATAATTCATTTTGGTAATAAGAGGATAGCATGGGTGATATGAATGTCAGGACATGTATACCCTTATAATGACATGTCTTTCTATTTAATATTTCCAGCACTAGATGAAGAATGTAGTTTTTTATTTAGAGTAGGGCCCCTATGACTGAAATAATTAAACAAATATTGAGTGGTAATACATTAATCTCAGTGGCATTTTTCATATGATTATAGATAATGGATATCACGGATTGAAGGATCAAATGTGGTTTGTTTTAATATGATATTTTTATGTACACATTTGTTTTATTTCTCCAGTCTTTGTCATGTTCATTTATATAAATATACATATATAGGTATTGGATTATATATATTTATATTGATATATCTGATGCCATTGGTCAATGGACATTCTGACACTTGTAGAATCATTAATTTCTTATAGGGATTATGATCCCATGTAGATACTATGGTTCTATTTAATTATTACATCCAAATATATGTCACATAGTATGATCAGTTTTTAGGACGATGAACATATAGAAGTAAATTTATAGATTTTTCGTTTTGGTTCAAACTAACACTATTTATCATCTATATTTGTGAACCATGGTATCATTACAAAACATATATTTTCATTTCCAGTTAGTAATGGAATCATGGATAGATAAGGCAATGGGACAATGTTTCTTTGATTGATCTGAGCCGTTCGTGAGGATTATTATCATCAACGTTGAGGAGTTCGAAATGGTTCATGGATATTGGGTATGTGGTATGGATCAGAATTTGTATGAGGGACTAATGTATTTATTTTCCACATTATATATTTACTCCAATATGTATATGATCACCATAATTTATGATTGGTGTATTATGTATGACAAAATTTTTCTATATTTTATTTCATTTTTATTATTACAGTATGTTTCTATCTCATATTGTTTTCGACTTCCACAATTTTTTTATTTGCTATATTATATTATACATATTTATATTCAATATCTTTTTCTCTAACATGGGTTTATAGTCTCTCCTTGGTTACATGTAAGTCCCCCACTGGTTTTTGGTAACCTCTTGTGTATAGGGTAGAATACTCTAGGCCATGTGGAAAACATACTCAGAGCACTAATTTATTGGAATCAGGGTTAGTAAATTACAATTTGTATTCATTTTTGATCTTTTATATTTAAATTGAAAATTTGATATGATATATAATAGTATTAGTAATTTGTTGTAATCATTGAGGGATATTATATTGTTCTGTTGATAGCACATGTTCCGGTAGGAATTTTAGGTTACTTAAGACATGTTATTACTATTATTGATATGATATTTTATATTTTTATATGAAATGTAATTTATGTGATTCACATGTAGAGGAGTTTTTTATGATTTTATGATATATTTTGGATCTTTTCCCATTGGTAAAATTCTAGTGATTGATTTTTAATTTGTGTTCCAAAATGAAAGTGCCATCTCATGCATCATATTTGTTAGGTAGATTTCAAATGTTATAAGCCGAATAGTGTTTGATTATTACTAATAATACAGTTGAATTTAATAATGTGGGAAGAAACATAAATGGTGTCATATTATATAGGATCATGGTGGCATTATACTCAAATGGCCTGACATGAACACGTTTTCTACTAAGGGGTGGCTATTTGGATCTACCACATGAAATTTAATAGTAATGTTGATGACCTGGACCACATGAATAGGTGTATAAGTGTCCATATTAGTTTGATAAGGAACATGATTATCATGTGTTGGACCTCCTGTAGGGTGTTTTTTCATTTAATTGGTTATTTATCATGTTAATAACATCCTATACAGCATTTCCATACATAGCATGGAATATCATTCTAAGTAACCGATATAGATAGTGATATGAAATAGATCATTCTGTTGAATTTTTTTGAGTATTGTTGGCCCTCATAGGTCTACCATGGATGTCGATGCTTTCATTGGTATCTATCGAGCTAGGTCACCATGTATGATTGTAATGAATACCTAAGTATTTATATTGAATTACAACTCGATGGGTTATTAGTATATATGGATTCAGGGTGAGATTCACCTGAATGTTCTTATTTAAATTACTTCATGACACATTAATGATATTTATATTATTAGGATTTTTGGAGAAGATAAATTCTACTATAGGCCAATGGTTGACTGTTTTGACCCTCATAGGTCAATTTTATCATTACCTTCCATAGATAATTTGACTTTGGGGATTTGTAGTTAGACAAGGATATGTTATTGTGAGACCTGAGAAATAAATCATGATGGGAGACATAGATACTATTAGTTGATACATACAAACATGAAGGATTATGTTTCATTTGAGAAACAAAGAAAGTTTATTGGGGTTGGACTGGGAATATGGATAAATTTTTAGAAAAAAATCTTGGTTATACCCTCATTCTGAAATTGATGGCCAATATTATTTTGAGTCTAGAGATATATTCAAGAATATTCGTGGTTAATTCAAAATCATAAAGTTTTATTTGAAATTATGATGTTTTTAACCGGCCAAACTAGTCAGTTGCCTAGCCCTATTAACCAGTAGTTGTGTGATTGACGATTAAACTCCAAAGGATAATGTGTGATGGGCTCTCATTGAAAATAAATTGGCTATGAATTTTTCATAATATTTATGATTTTTAAATTCCCATAAATTAAATGAGAAAAAAAATTTATATATCATGGTTATATTTTATTTAGTGGTACATGACTAATGGGAGTCTAATTCAGGTGATTACTGGGTGGTATGAGTTTGTACAACAATTATGTAGTGGAAAAAAAGCACACATTAGTTATATGTGGTACTCAATGAATCTACAATTTTTTGGAGGTGGTGAGATAATCAAATAATTATTTATTCAATGTCATGTTACGATCATACTTTTTGGGAGCAACGATAAATTGAAGACTGTTTCTTCCTTTAAGAGGATACAAAAAGAATAAATTTGGTTTCATGAGGTATTTGACCCATGGTTGGACCTAGACATTCATTTTAGAGATATATGGTTTCATAATTTGGTAAAATTCACGTATATAATTTTCTTGTGAGGATAAATCATATTTACCTATACACACCTATAGATTGAATAATAGTTTACTTTTAGTTAGGGATTTTAATGATCTATATATTCATACAATCATGAGTACATAAAGAGATAATAAATTATAGGCCAGTCTTATTTTTTTAATTATAATTCATAGTTTGAGGATTGAAAAAATTGAGGCTTCACATGAGGAGAGGTATAAGGTAATACATATGGTCGGGATTTCACCTTTAGATGATTTAGGGTGGTGAAACTCGTTCTTAGTTGAAATATAGACTTTATTGTGAATACACATTCATGGACATAGGAATATGAAAAATTTCAATGGTTCCTCACTGTCACTCTAAATGGGTAGTTTGGACATATCAATCATTGCATCTAATGATGGAATAAACACTATAAATTGAGGATGAAATATATTTGTATGAAATTATGAGGGTATTTCTATGGAGGGGAGTCTCAAATATGTCATTGTTAGATGTATACCTTGATAGAAGAGTGGTTTATTCTTGGAGAATCGTCCTTTGACGTCCATGATAGGGTAGTGGGGTTGATGATAGTGATGTGATAATGACTTCTATTTGACCAACAATTCTTCATGGGGATGTTACAGATTATAGTGGAGAGGTTAATATTATATGTGTTTTTAAAGAAAGAAAATTGAGTAGAAATTTAATTTTTTCTCTTCTTAAGACATGTCATGTGTTAAATGGTATCTTACCCTTATTTATGACAACATATAATTCCTATAATTACACCTTTGGTCTTAGAATAGCTTTTTTACTGTTGAAACCAGAGTATGGTGTAATTTTAAACCGTTCACATTTTCATAGATTAATTAACATTTAAAAATCAATCATTCAATTTTTTATTTATATATTTTCATAAAATTAATTTTGAGATTTAATTTTAATGGGTTGTCAGGTATTTGATTCTATATATACTTTTTAGTCTTAAATATGGGGTTTATCATTGTCTAGGTATAAAATTTAGTACATCCCTAAGTCTAGTTCGAGCCCATTTTACCTATTTTTTCTTTTCATCATTGTTTATAATTTTATTTTATATTATCTTTTCCTCACATAGATTATCACATAAACAATCTATCGAATTTATTCTCCATGATTGAGTGAGGGGAGTTATGTCAGGACTGATAAAAATATGGAGTGAAGAATATAGATTCTGCAACATATCATGGGAGGATCCAATTCTTCATGTGATAACAGTGTATCGTAGAAATGATAAAAACAACAATGGGTTCTTCCCAAATGTAGGAAATATTTTAGGTTTATTACCTTGATCAGTGTATATTTAATTATTTCTATTATTATGGACATATTATAGCTTATTTGGACCACATGGTGTACATTTTATATCTTATAGTGATAACACTAGGGTTTTGTGCTTATTTGAAGGGTTTATTGTTTGAGAATATCAATCAAATGACATGTTGTTTTGGAACACAATCTGTGTGTTCTTAAGATTTTGGTTAGATAAATATTCGTTTAATACACTACATTAATAGGGTATACATTCTTTATAATGGTACGATTCCATTATAGTAGAGTACATTTCCAAACAACCTGTTCGGTGGAACATGGCCATGTAGAGTACATAACGAGACCTCATGTGGGTCACAAGCCATGTAAATGTTCACATACAATAAAAATACTTTTCCATGAATTTTAAGGTATAAGGTTATGTACCCTATGTAGGGTAAACTCAATTTACATGACATACAAGCCATTTAAATGTGTTCTACAAGCCATATCCACCAGAATTACACTTCTAGTTGTGGCTTTGATGGTACACACTATGTATTGAGGTATACATGTCGTGGGCTTCTCCCTTTCCCGCATTTGGATTTTTTTTCATATATTTACTCCCTAGAGTATTAATTGGACTCATTAAAAGTCCACTTTGAGAATTATTTCCCACAGATCGTGACAGTCAAACCCTTGTGTTTATTTCCCGAATTATAGGATATCTTTTAGTATTTTTTAACAAAGTAAGAGTTTATACCTCTGAGAAACTAATGCATTTATCAACTAAGATATAGACCCCATATATGATATGTGATATGATCTTTCTAGCACCATGATGTTAATATAATTTTACTATTAGGCAATGTGATGTCTTATCATTTGAATTATAGGATATAATGTCAGATTCTTCTACATTAATGCTATTTTGGATGGTCCCCTATGTAATGACATTGCTTATATTTCGACATTCGTAATCCCTTATAAGATCCCTCTATCTATTTACATATCTACAGAAAGTCAGTTAGGACTCTTATGTATATTTTTCTAATCTCAAAGATTTCATCTAGCAACCCTCTTCTTATATACACTACTATTTAAGGGTACACGTAAGACGCCTCTTCATATGCATCATCTATGAGAATACCTTATAGAAGGACTTTTTTACGTCATTAATTAGTGGACCCAATGATTACCCCATCATATAACTATCCATAATCATTTGTGGTTGTTTTTTTCTTACAAATTGTAGGAGGTGTCACCATAGAACCTGTACCAGAAATGTAATCTCTTGTTGATAAGGTTGTAGTTGTGGGATTTGGTTTTTGAACACTACAAATCATTTAATTATGTAACCACTTGATTAATATTTATGTATATATGATTTTTAGACATTAGTAATTATATTGGTTGTTATCCCTGACATGATTGATATTTTTTTGGATACCTTGATTTATTTCAAAGGATATTGATTATATTACCATTATTTATTTTCAAATTATTTGTATTTCCATATGTATTTATTATTTTCTATATTCTATGCTCTTAATGGATTTTTAATTCACATGGATTCTCATACATTCTCCCAACACTCAATTTTCAAAAACAATTTATTCTCATCATTAGGTTTCCTATAAAAGCTTTATGGGATCTAGTATTTGATCCTCATTTATTATCAATCTCGGTATTTGGGCCATTGTGAATATGATGGTTAGGTCTATCTTTCTTATTTATTGTATTACTCGAGAGATGGGAATGTTTACAATCCTGAAAATCAATTACATAACTATGTTGTTTGACATAGAAATTCACATCAAATATGGATACTCATGGATTATTACACTCTCCCAGAAAATTACTAGGATGCTCCCAAGAATCAGATATATGTACTATTATGGATTTTATCATACATTACTCAAATTGTAGTGTTGGATAATTTAAATAAATTGATTATGAGAATGTACTTGTATACAGAGACAATTCACTACAATAAAAGATGTTTCTACCCCTTAGGTATTACCTACGATGGGATGTCTTGCCCGCCTATTGATTGGGAACTAGGAAAATAATTTTTGAAGGAAATTACACAGGTTTAGAGTTATGAAATATTTCTCCAAAACAATTTAAAGGATTTCTAGATACCATTTAAAATCTATCATTATTGTTATTGAATTTGATCATGGGTGATCCTCGGGTTAGTATATGTAATCCCATGATAGTGTAGTGTCTTTCTTAGGGACATTTATAGCACTGGCCAATGTAATTTTTTTCAATATGAACTATGGAACATGGTTTACCCTAATTATAAATATATTTAGTGGTATGAAATCCATCTCAGTTCCCTATTTCACATAATGTCTAGAATACTGGGATCTTGGATCAAATGTTCAATTTTAGTTTGTTATAATTGGATTTTTTTTAATATCATTTTCATAAGCCTTTGAACACTACAGTTTTCAGCTATATACATATACAAATATATGTGTGGGAAAACATATATTGATATATGTGATGAAATAAATATAGATACATTCCTAATTTTTTATATGTAGTTAAAATATTTATGGATTTGAGGTAAAAAGATAAAATAATAGTTTATTTATGTATTTCATCCAAATGTATCTTGGATGGGATGATCATATTTTATGAAAATGCACATATTATTGAAAATTTATTGGTTCATCAATGGGGAGGACTACAGTGATTATTTCTATAAGGCCATGGCCTTAAACCTCACCTAATATTGAACTAAATTAATAATTCACATTGAGGATCTTTTCAGGTTTAGAGTTTTAGAGAATTATAACATAACTATTACATCTGAAAAGATTACAAAGTAGACACTTCTACTAAGTTTCCATAAAATAAAAACTCTTAAAAAGAAACATGTCTAGTTCCATGTTTTAGGTAGAATGACTTTTCCTTATTCCCATCCTTGACCCTACTCCACATTAAGTCCTGTGAAAAACATTTCAAAAAAACTTGGGGTGTGCATAAAAATCTCAGTAAGGGATACACAAGGAATGAAAACTATTAGTTTTTTTCAAAACCACAAGTTAGCCTTGTATACTTTATCAAAGTAATACGTTTCACCTTTATGAATTAGTAAAAACTCTTCACAGAATAAAAGATCATTATTTATCCTTTTTAACCAAAATATTACCATAAAACCCATATAAATAACACATAACATAAAATGGTAACTTGGGACATAAACATACTTAAATGGAATAACCATATGGTCGATTTACACACATATCACTTAATGGAATAGCCATATGGCTGACTTCCATACCCAATGCTTTGGAGGTTATAACATTACCACCCATCCTGGTATTCACGACACCACCCGTCATATGGATTATCACGCAACCACCAGTCAAATTTCCAAGTACGATTATAAAATCATAACACATAAAATAATTATAAAGTAATGAAAACAATTACACATTTCAAGAACAATATATCTGATAAATATATTGACATAACAAATATATTATCAAAACCATTTTCAGTACCAAAAAAGCGTATATGGTATTTATTTACTTTTAAAAATATAACGTCTTGTTGAGGAATCCAATGATCAAATAATACTCGCGGCGGCGGAAAGGTCATTGTCAAAGTGTACGTTAAAAGAAACATTCTTTTTTGTCATTTTGTAAAACACTTTGTAGAAAAAGATTCCTTTTGTATAAAATTAAAATTCAAATGGGTTTATACACCATATAGGAGGAAAGGCTTGTATTAGAAAAAAAATATGCCTCAATGAAAGGAGATTGAGACGAAGTCCCTTACCTCGTGTCTGACGTGACTCGATTGCTCTTTAATCTCCTGAATAATAAACTACTGTTAACTTCAAATTGATTAAGAAAATTTTTCATGTTCATTATTCCTTTTATATCACTTATTACCATGTTATGAACATTATGTAGTCATTTATTTTAATAACGGCCGTTTTGTCGATATTTGTTACTTGAGTCAAAAGAGAACATCTTATATTTACAAGTTGTTCACGTAGTCAAATATCCATTATCTCAAGAATGATATTCATGATGTAGATTTCATATATATCATATATATCCAATATATACATGCATTTATAATATTACATAATAATTTATAGGTAAGAAATGAAATGCACCGTTCATGGAGACGGTAAGTCGTACGTATGCATGAACGCTACTTTCATTTCTATGTCATATTAATGGAATTAAAACTAAATGAGAGATATTTATATTTTAATTCCAAAATTAGATTCATCATTTATATGTATCATACATTATATATATCAATTATATATATGTACTTATAATAGTACATTACATTTGGGGATGAGAAATGAAATGCACCGTTCATGGAGATGGTAAGACGTACGTACGCATGAACGCTAATTTTATTTCTATCTCATACTTTAATGGAAAGAAATAATAATTATATAAAGTTATTTTATAATTCCTGTATAATATCATATATAATATCATTAAATCTATTTTTTATATGTACCACATATCGTATTAACGAATCAAATCACTTTGAGGGGGCGGTAGTCCGCAATTCCTAAAATGAAGATATCGCGTTTACCCATAATGGAAACCATAAATGTATTCCATAAATTAAAAATACTAAAGATTAAGGAAAATAGAAATATATTATATATCATATATAAATATAGTGACATCTTAATGGCCACTATGAAAGGTGTTAAAAGAAGATTGAAAAAATCATCGTTTCGTGAGGTTGAAAATCACCA
This sequence comes from Viscum album, assembly GCA_963277665.1. Classification (NCBI taxonomy): domain Eukaryota; kingdom Viridiplantae; phylum Streptophyta; class Magnoliopsida; order Santalales; family Viscaceae; genus Viscum; species Viscum album. The sequence goes on along the minus strand of OY728158.1, from coordinate 42,416,187 downwards.
ACCACAGAAACAGTGTGTTATTTAACCATTAGATGAAGGTGTGTGTAGGTTTACCTCAAATACTTCTCATAAAAACATCCTATTATATTTAAGATACTTTCCTTGTTACAAATGAAAGTAATAAAATAGTTTAGGTGGTTGGTGAAGAAAAATAAAACATAAGAACACAAGAGAAGACACTACCTTTAAAATGGGTAAATCTTTTTGATTTGAGCTCAAAGGCTTCCTTGGTAAGACTTCTGCCCAATGTGAGGCTTAAATGAGTAAGAGAAGGATGTGTAGAGATAAAATGGGGAGGGGTTGGCCAAGCCAAAGGCTTGAGAGGTGTGGGTAAGGTGGTAGAGGTGGGGGCCTTTTATAAGAGGAGAGAAGGGGCACTCTTGGTGTAACATCCCAAGTAAGTGATGAATAATAGATATTTTTATCTATGTCTATTAATGATTAAGATAGTTTTTTAGAGGCTTAAAATGAAAATAAATACAATCTTATGCATGGAATACACTAATTTTCTTAAAAGATTGTTTTAATGCCTTTTGATGGAAAACCCTTTTTAAATCAAACTTTTGACAATTTTATAATCTATATTTGTCAAAATAAACATATTCATTATTATTGGGACATTGAAATTTACATTGGATAAATTTTTGGTATTTTTCTAGCAATGTTCATTTTTTATGAATAGTGAAAAAAATACTGCATTTTACATCAAAACTGCTTTTTCATTTAATTTAATTATATGGTTAGATTATCCTTTTAATTGGTCTTAAAGTGTAATCTGAATATATTTTTATCATTTAATCCAATGTTGGTCATTAGGATTAATTTCACTTTGAAATTGGTCATAAACTAATGCCAAACTTTTCATAGATATTGTTTCAAAAAAACCCGATATTTGTTTTGACAACGGGAATTATTTTTAAATCAATTATTTCAATTTATGTGTTTGGAATTTGGTAAAATTTATTAAATATTTGGAATCAGAAGGTCCAAATTAGGTAATTAAGGCTCTTTTATTTTTGGACATTATGAATAGTAACGATGGTAATTATCATTAATTATCTTGATTAATGATTAATCAGGTAGTTAAAGATAATAAAATGATATCATAATAATACCAAAAGACCACAAAATGTGTCCTAAGGCTACTGGTTGTCTCATGGCCGTCCATGGGATGCATTGTGCCAAACTTGGGGGGCCCATGGAATCACTTTTCTGTGAAAGTGAATTTTTATCTTTTTATTTTTAAAGAATGTTAAATGTGACAAAGAATGTATCACCTAAGTAAAATATTTTTTATTTTGTATACATAAATGATATTTTATACTATAAATATTAATTATAAAGCTAAAACGATTTCCTACATCATAGTAATTTTTTCATAATTTTTAGACTTTAAATAAATAAAATTATTTATGACATCATGATGATGCAGTGATTACATCATTAATAAAGGATTTAAATAAAATGAAATGATAATGTAATATATATGACCTAAACATGTCCAAAACCTATTGTATGGGTTGATTTCGAGCCCTTATCACCTTAAACTCGAATTATATCAATGTGGGACCTTTTTAATCCGAAAATCATTTTCCAATAAAGTAACATTTCTTTACTTTCCAAAAGAGCCCATCCTCTCCTCTTATAAAAGGCCCCCACCTCTACCTCCTTACCCACACTCCCAAAGCCTTTGGATCGGCCAACCCCTTCCCATTTTTTCTCTCCACTTCCCTCTCTTACTCCTTAAAGCCTCACTTTGGGCATAATTCTTCTCATGGAAGCCTCAGAGCTCAAACAAATGGGAGTTACCCGATTTTAAGGTAATGTCTTCACTTGAGTCCTTTTGTTTTATTTTGCTTCACCAACCCCCTAAACTCTTTTTATTCATTTATTTTTTAACAACTTCAGTATCTTCAATATACTAGGATGTTTTTATAAGAAGGATTCAAGGTACACTTACACACACCTACATCTAAGGGTTAAAGGATATACTATTTCTGTGGATGGTGAATTTATGCCTCCCGAAACGATGATTGTTCAACATTCTTTTAACACTTTAAAAGGTGGCCATTAAGATGTTACTATATTTATATATGATATATTTTATGAATATGTTTTCCTTAAGCTTCTGTATTTTTCATTTTGGGCATACCTTTATGGTTTCCATTATGGGTAAACGCGATATCTTCATTTAAGGAAGTGTGGACTACCGCCCCCTCAAAGTGATTTGATACATTAAATACCATATGTGGGACGTATAAAGGATGGAACTATGATATTATATATGATATTATACTGGAATTATAATACACCTTTATATCATTATGATTCCATTCTATAAAATACGAAATAGAAATGAAAGTAGCGTTCATGCGTACGTACGGCTTACCGTCTCCATGAACGGTGCATTTCATTTCATACCTCTAAATGATTATTTAATATTATAAATGCATGTATATACTGGATATATATGATATATACATCATTATTATAATTCTGTATATAAGGGATACATAAACAACTTGTAATTATAAAGGGTTTATTTTTGACTCAAGTACCAATGATCGTTAAAATGATTGTTATTAACTTACGTAATTACATTGTGTTCATGACATGGAAATAGGTGATATAAAAGGAATAATGAACTTGAAAAAGGTTCTTAAGAAAGTATAAATTAACTCAAGTTTATTATTCAGGACATCAAAGAACGATCGAGTTAAGTCGGACCTGAGGTATGGGACTTCATCTCAATCTCCTTTCATTGAGGCATATTTTGTTTTATACACAACATTCTTTTATATGGTGTATGAACCCCTTTGACTTTTACTTTTATTCAAAAGGAATATTTTTTATACAAAGCGTTTACTAGACGACAAAAGGGAATGTTTTTGTCGTATTTATGTGGCGACAACGACTTCTCCGCCGCCGTGACCATTATTTGAGTTTCGGCATCCTCTACAAGCCATACCTTTTTTTAAAAGAAAAATAAATACCATGTTTTACTTTTCTTTAATTTTGGTATTGAAAATGTTTTTCATAATGTTTTTATATCAATGTGTTGTATTGATATCTTGTGATTGAAAGGTGGAAATGTTATGTTTACTTTATGCATGTTTTGTGTGATATGATTATGTTGAGGTTCTTGGGAATTATTATGAAGACGGGTGGTTCCATGATAAACTAAGGGCGGTTGAGCCCGATATATCTCTCCAATGCATTAGGTAACATGAAGGAGTGAAATGTTAAGGTTTCTCCGAAGAGATTTTGGGAATATACTGTGATGGGTATTCCAAACGTAACCAAGAGGGTTACTCCCTATATAAGAATGTTATGAATGCCTCATGTTACCTTTATGTCTTATGATTTCTATGATTTATTCATGATTTGATGAGGTATGTTATAGTGCTTATGTTTTATGGGTAAATTATTATTTCATTCTTATGTATATATGTACCCATGTTTCCTTTCCATATTTTTATATCCCTTAATGAGCTTGTTATGCTCATCCAAAGTTTTTTTGAAATGTTTTTCACAGGTCAAGGGAAAGGTACATGATATGATGATAGTGTCGAGGAAGTGTCAAGAAAGAATCCAGGTTTTATTTTAAATATGTTTCCATTGATGGGAAAGAAGAATAATATCTTTATGTAACCTTTTTGTTTATATGTGGAATGTAATGAAAGTTTTATGATATAATTCTCTAAAACTCTAAACCCGAAAAGATCATGAATGTGTAATCTTGTAATAACTCAAGATTAAGTAAGGTTTAGGGTTGGGGCCTAATAGTTGGTATCAGAGGTCAGTTTATATAACATTATGAGTGTGAATTCTATTAAATGATTATCCAAATTTTTTTTAGGGTCAATTTGAAGTGATATAGTATTTGAAGATTACCATGTTGCTTCATCTAAGACATGTTTGTTCAGAATGGTTTTCCGCAGAGGAAACAGGGAAGCAGTGCTAGGAAGGCATGAAGAAGGAAATAACCTTGCGAATCAGCATCCTGAGATGGTCGGAATTGGAACTGAATAGTTTGTAGCAGTAATGGCATAGTTGACTCAAGCGATAAATGACGGTGGTATCCATACATGATATCATCCAGATCAACCGTAGAGGAACATGTCAGTGGTGGAACATTTCATGAGGCAACATCCCCCATCAGTCAGAGGATCATATGACCCTGTGCTAGATGAAGGGTGGATTAAAGCACTGGATAAATTTTTTGATGTCATGGGGTGTTCAGAAAATCAAAAGGTTATTCTTGCTATTTACCGTTTGGAGGGTGAAGCAGATCGGTGGTGGTCGATGGTTAAAAATATCGGGGATGCTGATGAGATTGATGCTCTCGACTGGGATGAATTCAAAGGTATGTTTCTTGAAAAGTATTTTCCTAAGGCTGTTCGACTTAGGATGGAAAAACAATTCTTGGAATTGAGGCAAGAGGAAGACTCAGTGGCTACCTATGAAGAAAGGTTCACTCGATTGGCAAGGTATGCTCCATATTTTATCCGAGACCTTGATAGTAAAATCAATCATTTTTACTCAGGATTAAAGCCAAAATATAGAAGGGCATTAGCTTCTCGTGGGTTTAAAAGTTATGATAATCTTGTTCGATGTGCTGAGAAGGTGGAAATGGAGTTTTCTGATGATCAAGTGTTCTATAACAACCAAAAGAAGAAGAGGCCAAGGTGGCAGGAGAAAGGGAAGAATTCTTCAAAAAAGTCTGATGGTAAGAAATCTAAGTTTCTAGCTTGTGATAAATGTGGAAATAGGCATGCTGGGGAATGTCTTACGAATTCTAGAAAGTGCCACCGATGTGGTAAGATGGGACATAAGGCTCGTGATTGCACTGAAAAAGATCAAGGAGATGGTAAGACCAAATTTGATTTATAGTTAGTGAAATGTTTTAAGTGCAATGAGATTGGTCACTTTTTAAACGAGTGTCCGACAAAGAGCTTGAGTGATGGGAAGCAGTTAGACTACAAGCATAAAGGGGGGGTGAAATCCTTTGCAACTACTTCAGCAGATGTCGGGCCATCAAATGAAGTTATATCAGGTACGTTGTTTGTTTTTTCAGATTATTCCAGTGTGTTGTTTGATTCGGGGTCCACACATTATTTCATCTTGGAAAACTTTTCTAGTAAAATGGGAATACCATCTCAAGAAATGACTCATGAACTTGTGGTAAAAACACCTGGGGGAAATGTTGAGGCAAAAAGAATTTATAAGAATCTTCTTATCCTTATCTGTGGAAAGAACCTACTTGAAAACCTTATTGTTCTACCTCTAGTAGAGTTTGATGTTATCCTCGGTATGGAATGGATCTCTATTTACCATGCTAAGATTGAATGTAGAGCTAAAGAAGTTTCTTTTCAAAAAGACTTTCAGTTTGTGTACAAGAATGAACCCTTACTGTTGATAACTTATCAAGAGGCCAAGAAACTTGTAAAAGATGGAAATGAATGTTACCTTGCACACATCATTGAAAATAAAGTAACTATTCAGATTAATGATGTGCCACTGGTAAATGTAACACCCCGACCCCAGTTACCTAGAGTCGGTGCATTATTACATAACATTGGCATGATCACAAGAATGATCAAATCTCGAAAGACCGATTGGTTTAGTAGCCTTTGAAACACTAGATATATTCATAAAGTTTTACATTACATCATAAAGTGAAAAACTACTAAAACAACATAGTCTCTATATTCCACACTCATATCCCCACATAAAATCCCAGCAGGTCATTCATAACTTACTTCTTCACATCCTGGGAAAAATAAAACATAGAAAAGGGGTGAGCTCAAATTCCCAGTAAGGATAACAATATAGCGGAAACTTTCATAAATAAGAAAAAACATTTAAGGAAATGTATAACCAAAACAAAATCTTTTTAAACTTAAACTTCAACATAGTATGGCAAAGATAAAATGAAACAATTCCATTTACTTATTCACATGGATATACTACTAATCGAATAATCACATGCAATATCAATAACCACTTTCATAATGATGGAATGCATAATGCCAGACTATCAAAACCACATAGCCAAGGCCTCGTGCCAAGACTACAAATAAGATTTTTCCAAGGCCTTCTGCCAAGACACTAGTTTGTCTCATGAGACCTACCGATGCATCGAGGAGCTATAGAGGGCTCCACCAATCAGATATTAAGTCCAATGCATTCCCATATGAAAAAGATTAAACATAACATAAACATTGGTATTAAAACTAGCATACGAAATGTCAATACTTTCACCAAAAACTATGAATGGTATAAAAATACCACATCCACAGTCAAACATATCACAAAATCTTCAATAAAATATAGAAGTTTTAGATCACAATAAATCACCTTGATATAATCCTAAAATCCATCAAAGGATGTTGACATAGATGAAATCAAAACTATTTGAGAGAAATATCTCCTTTTTTTTAAATCATTTAAAAGTCACACATTTATAAAGGAAGTAATTAAAAAGAGATCTTTGAATCAAAGTTTCCCATACCACTTTGAAACTTTTGAAAGGAATTAACATATTAAAAACATTCATGTCCATATAAATAAATCCATAAAAACCATTTTGAAGACATGGACATTAATTTAAAATATTTAGAAAGATAAATCTTTAAAACATTTAAAATTCTGATTTTGATAAAGAGTACCTTTCCGAAATTCTTAAAATATTCATTTTGAAATCATTTAAAAGTCACATAATTATAAAATAAAACATTTTCTTTGAAGATATTCTTATAAGCTTTTAAGGTAAGCTTTGACAATTTTATAACGGCGGTAAATAGCCGCACCCGCCGTATAAGTTAAAAAAACATTCTTACCTTAATTTTGTCGAAAAGGTTAAAAAGCACCTTGTTTGGAAAACGACAGAAAGATTACTTTATAAACCTCTTATAAAAAGTCAAACAAGGGTATAAATGAATTTAAACCGTATTCTAGTAAATAGTAAAAATGTTTTGAAATTCATTTATAAGAAACATGGATGGGGATGATAAAGAGATCCTAGTAGATTATTATGTATAAACAACCTCGGATAATGAAGATATTGTGAAATAACCCTTACCTTACACTTTTCCTTGGATGGGGTAGGTTAACCTCCTATATAATGGTGAAATAATTGTTATTAAATTATTCAATAATCATATACATTAATATGATATCGTATATGATCTTTTAACATTGATTTGTTAATAAACTCTTAGTATTATCGTTGTTTCGGGTGTTAACTTACTCGTTTTCTTTTATATGTTTTGTTACGTAAGCCATGTTTTTAATGGATAGGTTGTATGTTATTCATATTCAGAATAATATCAAGTCCTTAAACATCATTTTTAAATCATAAAATGAAAATTATACTTGAATGGATACGATGGAGAATGAATCTCATCGCGTTCGTGGAGACGGTAGTCCGTATGTACGCACGAGCGACAATATCATTCTGTTGATATTAAAATAATATATAAATGGATGGTATATTATATATACAGAATCCTTAACATGTTATATTTATTATTTATATGAGTTACACATCATTATTATACTCATCCAAATAATAATATATTGAATAACAATTACACCACAACGTGGAGACGGTAAGTTGTACGTACGCACGTATGGTGACATATTATTAAAAAGGGTGGATAGAATACTGAATATGGTTGTACCATATTTATAATAACATCAAAGTATATATATGATTCTGGAGTTGTTATTTTATAATGGTAAAAACAAAGTAAGAATAAGTGGAATAAGAAAAGAACTTGGAAAAGGGTGGTGAAATCATTACCTCTTCTTCGGGTTCATCCTTTTGATTTGATCAAAATGGCTCCTTAGGATGGCTTTCTGATCAAACTAAGGCCTATAGGTTGTAGTGAGGTAAGTTGGGAGAGTATGTGGGCAGATTTTGGCCAATCCAAAATGCTTTTAAGGTGTGAAGAAATGAGAAGGAGGATTTCCCTTTTATAAGAGGGGTGAGGGACACCTTTGGAAAAGCTAGAAATATTAATTTATAATAAATTCATATTCGGTTTCTAATGGCTCTAAAGTGGATTATTTAAATTTTATGGTGGGTATGGGTCGAAAACCACTCAACCAATATAATTTAGACAGATTTGGGTACTTATATTAACCTTATCTTTATGTATTAACTCTAAGTTAATTAGTTTCACTTTTACAATATCTCTTTGTATTTTTATATTATATGGTTAATAAACTTACCATATACATCCAATAGACCCCAAAGTGGTCCATTAATGATACACCTATCATGATATAAGTCTCTTGGCTAAACCTTAAATTTTTAAGAATTTAATATCAATTAATAATATAATATTTGTTTTCAAAACTCTTTTATGTCATTTTTGACACTATTCAATAGTTTATTTTTTTGAAACTCATAACAGAATGATTACTTAAAAAAAAGTTAATTAAATCAATAATAATATGTCATATTATCCTAGAAAAGTATTTTAATTCATTAAAAGTCTCCAATTATATTTATTTGGGTATTTATAATATCATTTATTTTAAATTTTCACTATTATGGTAATTACTACATCATCATTGTGTCATATATAAATTAAATTATTTAATCTCTAAAAATTATAAATAAAATATCATTATGTATTAAATCCTTTTATATTTCTAATGAATATTTACAATCGAAAATCCAACATATATAACCCTATGTAAAAAAATCTTTTCTAAAAGATATATGCTTGTGTCATTTTTGTTTTCATTTTAACTTAATTAAAATTAAGTGTCCCTATCACCTACAAGTGGCACCATGGGGTCCCCAAATCGACCATACAATTCATATGGTCGAACATGTATCAACCAATAAGGTTAAGACACGTTTTAGGGTAATTTAGTATTATTATAATATTATTTTTTAACCCTTATTTACCGGATTTACCCTTAAACATGGTAAATAAAATATTTACCGCAGTAATTATTCAAAATGTCTAAAAATAAAAGTTACCTATTTACACAATTTGAACATCCTGATTCCAAATATGGAATCTATTTTTCCAAATTAAAAACATAGAAGTGTCAGAAATTAATTTAAAATTAATTCCCGTTGTTAAAACAAAAAGCGTGTTTTTAAGAGATAACAACTATCAAAAGATTGATACTTGTTTATGTTCGGTTTAATTGTGAAATTATGTCCAATGACCAACATTTTATTAAATGGTAAAAATATATTATAAATATACTTTAAAACCACTTGAATTCATAATTTATCACTATTAATTATTTTGATTAACAAAGTTGTTTTTAATTAAAATTTAGTAATTTTCACTATTCATCAAAAAATTAATGTTACCCGAAAAGTACCAAAATTTCACCTTAGGGTAAATTCAACACTCCAAATCCAAAAATGAAGTCCATTTTAAAATATAAAATATATATAATTTCAAAAATTAGGTATTACTATTCATAACGGCTAGTTTGATCGGTTGTGGTGTGTGTTAAAACTCAAAGTTGCGTACAACACACGCTACTGTATTATTAAAAGGAAAGCGTATCGTGGAAGCTTGGGATGTTTCATTTTAAATTTTTGATGTCCCCATTTAGTCAAAAAGATTAAAATATTTTATTTAAAAAGGGTTTACTATTAAAATTTGATAATATTGCAATACTGAAAATGAATTTGTTCTTGCATTATATCTAAGAAACTCATAATATGGATTCTAAAATTATAAGGATTATATAAAGTTTAAAATTTAGTTAATAATATTCATAACCTCTTTTGAATGTCTTTTTTTTTGGTAATTCATGGTTCGATTGAACTCGGTGTGGCTTGTAGTGCAAGTTATTGAATTATTTTGAAGAAATAACACGCTATGAAATCTTGGGGTGTTACATTCTCCCCTCCTTCAATAAATTGCATCCTTGCAATTTGAAATTGTTCTTCGAAAATAAAAGGTTGAAAATAGAAAATATATTTGTGGTAAAATCCACATCGGAAATTGGGTTACTAAAATTTAGTCTTAATATGAGGAAAAGAGAAGTGAAAGGATCACCACCAAATTATGATCTCGATTAGGATAACATTGGTGGTAATTAGAGACATATAATTGGTGGAAAAACGTAAATATTTATAGGTATTGATTGAGGTCATCAGTCACAAACAATTTTAAAATTGAGGTCCTTAAATTCATCAATCTATGATGATTTGAAATACCATCGGTTCAACAAAACATAGGGTATTCGGATAACACATTTTTGACGTTTCAAAATATCTTAGTTGAAATCCCACATTGAAAAATGAATTAATGAGGCCTCTATTTAAAATAATGAGTGGAAAGTATGAAAATTACCGAAAATAACACATACTAGGGTTCCATGTAGGAAAATATGGATATGGAAGAGAAATCTAACCATCAATTATCTGATGGAGAGTGGTAGATAACATGGCTATGAAAAGGCCAACAATCCCAAAGCCATAAATTAGTGATGATTTAAGGTACCATCTAGGACAACATTTTTGTTCTATGTTCCTTTTCTTAATGTTGAGAAATTTATTTATGAGATTGGCTAAGATCATAAGGAGATATACTTACTTTATAATTAGAGTTTTACCCATTAATAAATATCTACCACAAACTCATCTTTCACTCTAAATGATAATAGAACATAAAAAAATTTCTATTTATACTATTCGTACAGGGTTCCAAAATAAATGAATTTATAATTCATCTACCAGATCTTTTAAAAAAACTACATTATTTAATCCAGGACATCTCGTGGGCCAATGGTAGGTGATACACCCTTGTCGCCCTTCGGTTGCGGGTTCAAGTCTCGCGGCCTTGCTGGTCGTGACGGGTTGCCGCCCGACCTCCGGGTTGTCCTTTTTTGGAAATCCAAAATAATCCAAACTAGAACTATCCAAAATACTTCAGTCCAAAATTTATAAGTAAGGTAAACACAATGAAGATCCTTTTTTTTCGCATAATAACATGTGATCACCTTCATCATGTATTCTTTTAAAACACTGCAACATCCTGAATTATCATAAAACCTTATTGATTACATTCATGATTCCTTATTCCTTATAGAATAATAGATATACTCCTTCAGTCCAAAAATATTGTAAACCCCAACAATGACAGAATATACAAATCATTAATCAGTTTCAAGGTAGCCACGAATATCCAATATAATTTATCCAAAACAATCATTTATTATTCTAAAATCACTACCTCGGTATCAGAACCATATTATGGTTTATCTTTCTCTCAACCATATATTTTCCAAAAATTTAACCTACTATTGAGTCACTTTTCTTTGTTCCACACAATCTCAAGTCCATAATGAAACAGTACTACAGTACAATCCATATATACTCCATAATTATTATAATAAGTACATTGTTGATACAACACTCAAATTAAATAACCAACATAAGAACTCTAATCATTCCTCTTCATCTGTGGTAGTATCATAACTTGGTTATTATCCAATAGCATCATTTGCGGCATAGTCTGATGACTGGTACATAGGTTCGCATAGTGTCCAAACTCCTTGCAAATGAAGCATTGTACATTTGAAACCATTTTATTACCCTTGCATTCACGTACTTTGTGCCCTTTTCCTCCACACTTATAACAAACTCCCATTCCTTTCAGGAAAGTTCTAGGGTGTTTCTTTCCCCAGTTATCACATATGGGAAAATTCTTCTTTTCCCTCTTCCCTTTATCCATTTTTCTCTCTTACATCATTTTCTTCTCTTTCTTCCCTTCAAATCCATAGGACTCAGTAAACTCTTTACTTATCTTATCAACACAAGATATTATTTCTTCATATGATGATAATACATGCGAGACTATTTCTCTTATAAATTCTGGCTTAATACCATGAAATATATGATCCTTATTTCTCTTTGTATCATGTGTATTGCTGGAGTTATCATTCCTTCTACTAGGTGCCATTTCTAAACAATGGCATGCACTAGAATAGTTTATGAATAACAATACCTAATCCCAAACTTGTGAAACACATAACATAAATTAAATAGTTTATGGATATAATCCATAATCATAAAAATGTCTCCTTTGAGGAAGTATATACTCATAAACCCTTCATAATGGTTTGTAATGAAAATGAGAATTATCCTAAGCATATCCCCCGGGAGTGTCGTAACCAAGAGTGCAGCAAGGCCCATTGTCGTGCACCAGTTCCCATTCGAGTCTAGCTCAAAGCGGTGTTTTCGGGTTTTACCCCTAGGTACATTTGTGCCAGAGCCGCCTCTACTTTCTCGTATCCAGACAGGGATGTATTGCTCGGAAAACTCACAAAATCTCTACAATACCAAAATTCTAGGAAGTTCTTCTATATTAATCCTCAAAGTCCATCTTAAGTCTATGTTCTCTAATTAGAGTTTATCTAAATCTAGATTCCAAGGATTGTACTAAACTTCCTCTGATACCAACTGTAATGCCCCGACCCCCGTTACCTAGAGTCGGTGCATTATTATATAACATTGGAATGATCAAAAGAAAGATCAATTCTCGAATGACTGATTGGTTCAGTAGCCTTGGAAACACTAGATATATTCATAAAGTTTTACATTACATCATAAAGTGAAAAACTACTAAAACAACATAGTCTCCATATTCCACACTCATATCCCAACATAAAATCCCTGCAGTTCATTCATAACTTACTTCTTCACATCCTGGGAAAAATAAAACATTATAAAGGGGTGAGATCAAATGCCCAGTAATGATAACAATATAGAGGAAACTTTCATAAATAAGAATAAACATTTAAGGCAATGTATAACCAAAACAAAATCCTTTTAAACTTGAACTTCAACATAATATGTAAAAGATAAAATGAAACAATTCAATTTACTTATTCACATGGATATTCTACTAATCGAATAATCACATGAAATATCAATAACCACTTTCATAATGATGGAATGCATAATTCCAGACTATCATAACCACATAGCCAAGGCCTCGTGCCAAGACTACAAATAAGATTTTTCCAAGGCCTTGTGCCAAGACACTAGTTTGTCTCATGAGACCTACCGATGCATCGAGGAGCTATAGCGGGCTCCACCTGTCACATATTAAGTCCAATTCATTCCCATATGAAAAGGTTTAAACATAACATAAACATTCGTATTAAAACTAGCATAAGAAATGTCAATACTTTCACCATAAAATATGAATGGTAGAAAAATAGCACATCCACAGTCAAACATATCACAACATATTCAATAAAATATAGAGGTTTTGTATCACAGTAAATCACCTTCATTTAATCATAAAATCCATCAAAGGATGTTGACATAGATGAAATAAAAACTATTTGAGAGAAAGATCTCCTTTTTTTAAATCATTTAAAAGTCACACATTTATAAAGGAAGTAATTAAAAAGAGATTTTTGAATCAAAGTGTCCCATACCACTTTAAAACTTTTTAATGGAATTAACATTTCAAAAACATTCATGTCCATATAAATAAATCCTTCAAAACCATTTTGAAGACATGGACATTAATTTAAAATATTTAGAAAGATAAATCTTTAAAACATTTAAAATTCTGATTTTGATAAAGAGTACCTTTCTGAAATTCTTAAAATATTCATTTTGAAATCATTTAAAAGTCAAATTTTTATAAAATAAAAAATTTTCTTTTAAAATATTCCTATAAGCTTTTAAGGGAAGCTTTGAAAATTTTATAACGGCGGTAAATAGCCGCACCCGCCGTATAAGTTAAAAAAACATTCTTACCTTAATTTTGTCGAAAAGGTTAAAAAGCACCTTATTTGGAAAACGATGGAAAGATTCCTTTATAAACCTATTATAAAAAGTCAAAAAAGGGTATAAATGACTTTAACCCATATTCTAGTAAATTGTAAAAAAAAATTGAAATTCATTTTTAAGAAACATGGATGTGGATGATAAAGAGATCCCAGTAGATTATTATGTATAAACAACCTTGGATAATGAAGAGATTGTGAAATAAACCTTACCTTAAACTTTTCCTTGGATGGGGTAGGTTAACCTCCTGTATAATGGTGAAATAATTGTTATTAAATTATTCAATAATCATATACATTAATATGATATCGTATATTATCTTTTAACATTGATTTGTTAATAATATCTTTGTATTATCGCTGTTTCGGGTGTTAACTTACTCATTTTATTTTATATGTATTGTTACGTATGCCATGTTTGTAATGGATAGGTTGTATATTATTCATATCCAGAATTATATCAAGTCCTTAAACATCATTTTTAAATCATAAAATTATAATTATACTTGAATGGATACGATGGAGAATGAATCTCATCGCGTTCGTGGAGACGGTAGTCCGTACGTACATACGAGCGACAATATCATTCTTTTGATATTAAAATAATATATAAATGGATGGTATATTATATATACAGAATAATTAATATGTTATATTTATTATTTATATGAGTTACACATCATTATTATACCCATCCAAATAATAATATATTTAATAACAATTACACCACGACGTGGAGACGGTAAGTCGTACGTACGCATGTATGGTGACATGTTATTCAAAAGGGTGGATAGAATACTGAATATGGTTGTACCATATTTATAATAAAATCACAGTATATATATTATACTGGATTTATTATTTTATAATTGTAAAAACAAAGGAAGAAGAAGTGGAAGAAGAAAGGAACTTGGAAAAGGGTGATGAAATCATTACCTCTTCTTTGGGTTCTTCCTTTTGATTTGATCAAAAGGGCTCCTTAGGTTGGCTTTCTGATAAAAATATGGCCTCTAGGTTGTAGTGAGGGACGTTGAGAGAGTATTTGGGCAGAGTTTGGCCAAACCAAAATGCTTTGAAGGTGTGAAGAAATGAGAATGAGGAGTGCCCTTTTATATGAGGGGTGAGGGGCACCTTTTGAAAAGCTAGAAATATTAATTTATAATAAATTCATATTCAGTTTCTAATGGATTAAAAGTATATTATTTAAATTTTAAGGTGGTTATTGGTCGAAAAACACTCAACCAGTAGAATTTAGACAGGTTTTGGTACTTATATTAACATTATCTTTAAGTATTAACTCTAAGTTAATTAGTTTCACTTTTACAATATCTGTTTGTATTTTTATATTATATGGTTAATAAACGTACCATATACATCTAATAGACCCCCAAGTGGTCCATTAATGATACACCTATCATGATATAACTATCTTGGACGATCCTTAGATTTTTAGGAATTTAATATCAATTAATAATATAATATTTTTTTTAAAAACTCTTTTATGTCAATTTAGACACAATTCAATAGTTGATTTTTGTGAAACTCATAAAAGAATGATTACTTCGAAAAAAGTTAATGAAATCAATCATAATATGTCATATTATCCTAGAAAAGTATTGTAAATCATTAAAAGTCTCAAATTATATTTATATGGGTATTTATAATATCAATTATTTCAAATTTTCACTATTATGGTAATTAATGCATCATCATTGTGTCATAAATAAATTAAGTTATTTAATCTCTAAAAATTATAAATAAAATATCATTATGTAGGAAATATTTTTTTCTTTCTAATTAATATTTACAATCGAAAATCCTACATATATAAACCTATGTAAAAATTGTTTTTCTAAAAGATATATGCTTGTGTCATTTTTGTATTCATTTTAACTTAATTAAAATTAAGTGTCCCTATCACCTACAAGTGGCACCATGGGGTCCCCAAATCGACCAAAAGATGACTATGGTCGAACATGTATCAAACAATAATGTTAGGACACGTTTTAGTGTAATTTAGTATTATTATAATATTATTTTTTAACCCTTATTTACCGGATTTACCCTTAACCATGGTAAATAAAATATTTACCGCAGTAATTATTCAAAATGTCTAAAAATAAAAGTTACCTATTTACAAAATTTGAACATCCTGATTCCAAATATAGAATCCATTTTTCCAAATTCAAAACCCAGAAGTGGCAGAAATTAATTTAAAATTAATTCCCGTTGTTAAAACAAAAAACGTGTTTTTAAGAGATAATAACTATCAAAAGATTGATACTTGTTTATATTCGGTTTAATTTTGAAATTATGTCCAATGACCAAAATTGTATTAAATGGTAAAAATATATTCTAAATATACTTTAAAATCACTCAAATTAATAATTTATCACTATTAATTATTTTGATTAAAAAAGTTGTTTTTAATTAAAATTTAGTAATTTTCACTATTCATCAAAAAATTAATGTTACCCGAAAAGTACCAAAATTTCACCTTAGGGTAAATTCGACACTCCGAATCCAAAAATGAATTCCATTTTAAAATATAAAATATATATAATTTCAAAAATTAGGTATTACTATTCATAACGGCTAGTTTAATCGGTTGTGGTGTGTGTTAAAACTCGAAGTTGCGTACAACACACGCTACTGTATTATTCAAAGGAAAGCGTACCATGGAATCTTGGGATGTTTCATTTTAAATTTTTGATGTCCCCATTTAGTCAAAAAGTTTAAAATATTGTATTTAAAAAGGGTTCACTATTAAAAGTTGATAAAAGTGAAATACTGAAAATGAATTTGTTCTTGCATTATATCTAAGAAACTCATAATATGGATTCTAAAATTATAAGGATTATATAAAGTTTAAAATTTAGTTAATAATATTCATAACCTCTTTTGAATGGCTTTTTTTGTAATACATGGTGCGATTGAACTCGGTGTTGCGTGTAGTGAAAGCTATTGAATTGTTTTGAAGAAATAACACGCTATGAAATCTTGGTGTGTTGCAGTAAATGAGTATCCTGATGTTTTTCCTGATGAGTTACCTGGAATAATACCAGATCGGGAAGTTGAGTTTACTGTTGACTTAGTTCCTGATGCTAAGCCAATTTCAAAACCCCTTTATCAAATGGCTCAAATTGAACTTTTAGAGTTGAAGGAGCAATTTCCAGATTTATTAGAAAAAGGTTTCATTCGACCTAGCACATCACCATGGGGTGCTCCTGTTTTATTTGTTAAAAAGAAAGATTGTTCAATGAGACTTTTCATTGATTATAGATCCTTGAATAACATCACTGTTAAGAAAAAATATCCTTTGCCTCATATCGATGATTTTTTTGATCAGCTCCAGGGAGCTCAGTATTTTTCAAAGATTGACTTGAGATCAGGGTGCCCTCAGCTGAAGGTAAAGGAAGCAGATGTTCCGAAGACCGCATTCTGTGCATGATATGGCCATTATGAATTTGTAGTAATGCCTTTTGGGCTAACCTATGCACCTGTTGTATTCATGGACTTAATGAATAGAATTTTCCATGAGTTCTTGGATACGTTTGTGGTGGTTATCATTGATGATATTATGGTGTTTTCTAAAAGTAAAGAGGAGCATTAAAAACATTTAAAAGTTATCTTGAAAACCTTAAAAGAAAAGAAACTGTATGGAAAATTCAGCAAGTGTGAGTTTTTGTTGCAACAAATTTCTTTCCTTGGTCATATTGTATCTAAATATGGGATAACTGTTGATCCTGCAAAAACAAAAGTTGTGGAAGACTGGACAAGACCCAAAAATGTAACTGAGATTCGTAGCTTCCTTGGTTTTGCATTCTATTACCGAATGTTTGTTAGAAATTTTTCACAGTTATCTATTCCAATGACTAAGCTAACTCAGAAGGGTGTTAAGTTTATCTGGACAAAAGAATGTGATGATTGTTTTCAGGAATTGAAAAGAAGATTGGTGAATGATCCAGTTTTGGCACTACCTTCTAGGAATGGTGAGTTTGTTATATACAGTGATGCTTCATTGAAAGGACTTGGTTGCGTCCTAATGCAGAATGATCAGGTAATTGCTTATGTTTCACGACAGTTGAAAACTCATGAGATAATTACCCTACACATGATTTGGAAGTAGCTGCTGTTGTTTTCGAATTAAAAATTTGGTGGCATAATTTTTATGGAGTAAAGTGTGAAATATATACTGATCACAAAAGTTTAAAGTATATATTCACTTAGAAAGAGTTAAACATGAGACCGAGGAGATGGATGGAATTAATCAAGGATTATGATTGTACAATTCATTACCATCTGGGAAAAGCAAATAAAGTGGCTGATGCTTTGAGTCGCAAAAGTAATGCTTCATTAGCAATGTTTCATTTGGAACGTGATCCTTTGGTTAAGTATTTAATGAACTTTTGCATATAAGTTTTTGGTGCAAGATGTCCTTCTGTTTTATTTCAGGTATCAGTGAGATCATCTCTATCAGATAGAATCAAGAAAGCACAGAAGCGAGACAGTGAGTTGCAGAAAAAGGTAGAGCTAGTTCAGAAAGGTAAGTTGCCTAAATTAAACATGGATAATGATTACGTTTTGAGATTTGGGAAGAGATTGTGTGTGCCTTGTGATTCACAGTTGAAGAGAGAGTTGTTATGTGAAGCTCATAGTTCTCCGTTTTTAGTTCATCCTGGCAGTACGAAGATGTACAGAGATCTGCGGGAGTATTACTGGTGGGATGGAATTAAAAGAGATATTGCTGATTTTACTATGAAGTGTTTGACATGTCAATAGGTTAAAGCAGAGCAGAAGTTACTGAAAGGGATGCTTCAGCCTTTACCAGTGCCAGAGTGGAAATGGGAGAATATATCCATGGACTTTGTTGTGGGATTACCGAAGACATCTCGAGGTAATAATGCAATCTGGGTTATTGTTGATCGCTTGACTAAATCATCTCATTTCCTTGCTATACGAGATACTTTTTCCCTAGATCAACTTTCATGTTTGTATCTTAATGAGATAGTCAGGTTACATGGAGTTTCCCTCTCTATTGTATCTGATCGTGATCCCAGGTTCACTTCTAACTTTTGGAAAGGCCTTCAGAAGTCGTTGGGTACTGAATTAAATTTTAGTACAGAATTTCATCCTCAATCAGATGGGCAGTCAGAACGAATAGTTCAGACCTTGGAGGATATGCTACGAGCTTGTTCGATGGATTATCAGGGATGTTGGGACCAACATCTTTCTTTGGTTGAATTTTCATATAATAACAGTTTTCATTCCAGTATACTGATAGAACCATTTGAGGCGTTATATGGGAAGCGGTGTCGAACTCCAGCTTTCTGGGATGAAGTGGGTGAAAAGAAGTTGATGGGACCGGAATTGGTAGAATAGATGGCAGAAAAAGTTCAGCTGATTCAGAAACACATGAGAACAGCTCAGATTAGGCAGAAGAGTTATGCAGACAACAGGAGGAAGGATCTGACTTTTGAGGTAGGTAATACTGTTTTCCTCAAAGTCTCACCATGGAAAAGTGTGATGCGATTTGGTAAGAAAGGAATGTTGAGTCCAAGGTTCATTGGACCATATGAAATTCTGGAGAGAGTTGGATCAGTTCCATACCGGGTGGCTTTACCTCTGATTTTATCTCAGGTACACAATGTTTTTCACGTTTCGATGTTGAGAAAGTGTATTCCAGATCCATCTCATGTTTTGAGTCCAGAGGTAGTTCAGCTGGAAGAGAACCTATCTTTTGAGGAACAACCAGTCCAGATTCTTGACCACAGTGAGAAAGTGTTACGAAATAAGGTGATTAATCAGGTAAAGGTTTTGTGGAAAAACCACATGATGGAAGAGGCAACATGGGAATCTAAAAATGCAATGAGGGATATGTACCCCCATTTATTCGATATGTAAATAAATTGCGGGGACGCAATTTTCTAAAGGGGGGAAGGATGTAACATACCAAGTAAGTGATGAATAATAGATATTTTTATCTATGTCTATTAATGATTAAGATAGTGTTTTAGAGGCTTAAAATGAAAATAAATACAATCTTATGCATGGAATACACTAATATTCTTAAAAGATTGTTTTGCTGCCTTTTGATGGAAAACCCTTTTTAAATCAAACTTTTGACAATTTTATAATCGATATTTGTCAAAATAAACATATTCATTATGATTGGGACATTGATATTTACATTGGATAAATTTTTTGTATTTTTCTGGCAATGTTCATTTTTTAATGAATAGTTAAAAAATACTGCATTTTACATCAAAACTGCTTTTTCATTTAATTTAATTATATGGTTAGATTTTCCTTTTAATTGGTCTTAAAGTGTAATCTGAATATATTTTTACCATTTAATCGAATGGTGGTCATTAGTATTAATTTCACTTTGAAATTGGTCATAAACTAATGCCAAACGTTTCATAGATATTGTTTCAAAAAAACCGGCTATTTGTTTTGACAACGGGAATTATTTTTAAATAAATTATTGAAATTTATGTGTTTGGAATTTGGTAAAATGGATTACATATTTGGAATTAGATGGTCCAAATTATTTAATTAAGACTCTTTTGTTTTTGGACATTATGAATAGTAACGATGGTAATTATCATTAATTATCTTGATTAATGAGTAATCAGGTAGTTAAAGATAATAAAATGATATCATAATAATACAAAAAGACCACAACATGTGTCCTAAGGCTACTGGTTATCTCATTTCCGACCATGGGATGCCTTGTGCCAAACTTGGGGGCCCCATGGAATCACTTTTGTGAGAAAGTGACTTTTTATCTTTTTATTTTTAAAGAATTTTAAATGTGACAAAGAATGTATCACCTAAGTAAAATATTTTTACTTTTGTCTACATAGATGATCTTTTGGACTATAAATATTCGTTATAAATATAAAAAGATTTCCTACATCATAGTATTTTTTTCATAATTTTTAGACTTTAAATAAATTAAATTATTTATGACATCATGATGATGCAGTGATTACCTCATTAATAAAGGATTTAAATAAAATGAAATGATAATGTAAAATATATGACCTACACATGTCCAAAACCTATTTTATGGGTGTATTTCGAGCCCTTATCACCTTACCCTCGAATTATATCAATGTGGGACCTTTTTAATCCGAAAATCATTTTCCAATAAAGTAACATTTCTTTACTTTCCAAGAGTGCCCCTCCTCTCCTCTTATAAAAGGCCCCCACCTCTACCTCCTTACCCACACTCTCGAAGCCTTTGGCTCGGCCAAACCCTGCCCATTTTGTCTCTCCACTTCCCTCTCTTACTCCTTAAAGCCTCACTTTGGCCATAAGTCTTCCCAAGGAATCTTTTGAGCTCAAACCAAAGGGAGTTACCCGATTTTAAGGTAATGTCTTCACTTGAGTCCTTTTGTATTATTTTGCTTCTCCAACCCCCTAAACTCTTTTTATTCATTTATTTTGTAACAACTCCAGTATCTTCAATATACTAGGATTTTTTTATAAGAAGGATCCGATCTACACTTACACACACCTACATCTAATGGTTAAAGGACATACTGTTTCCGTGGATGGTGAATTTATGCCTCCTAGAACGATGATTGTTCAACATTCTTTTAACACGTTCAAAGGTGGCTATTAAGATGTAAATATATTTATATATGATATATAATATGTTTATTTTTTCCTTAAGCTTCTGTATTTTCCATTTTGGGCATACCTTTATGGTTTCCATTATGGGTAAATGTGATATCTTCATTTAAGGAAGTGTGGACTACCGCCCCCTCAAAGTGATTTGATTCGTTAAATACCATATGTGGGACGTATGAAGGATGTAACTATAATATAATATATGATATTATACTAGAATTATAATATACCTTTATATCATTATGATTCCATTCTATAAAATACGAAATAGAAATGAAAGTAGCGTTCATGCGTACGTACGGGTTACCGTCTCCATGAACGGTGCATTTCATTTCTTACCTCTAAATGATTATGTAATATTATAAATGCATGTATATACTGGATATATATGATATATAAATCATTATTATAATTCTGGATATAAGGGATACATGAACAAATTGTAATTGTAAAGGATTTATTTTTGACTCAAGTACCAATGATCGTAAAAACGACCGTTATTAACTTAAATAATTACATAGTGTTCATGACATGGAAATAAGTGATATAAAAGGAATAATGAACATGAAAAGGGTTCTTAAGCAAGTATAAATTAACTCATGTTTATTATTCATGACATTAAAGAACGATCGAGTCAAGTCAGACCCGAGGTATGGGACTTCGTCTCAATCTCCATTCATTGAGGAATATTTTGTTTTATACACAACCTTCTTTTATATGGTGTATAAACCCCTTTGACTTTTACGTTTATTCAAAAGGAATATTTTTTATACGAAGCATTTACTAAATGACAAAAGGGAATGTTTTTGTCGTACGTATGTGGCGACAACGAATTCTCCGCCGCCGTGACCATTATTTGAGTTTCGGCATCCTCTACAAGCCATACCTTTTTTTAAAATAAAAATAAATACAATGTTTTACTGTTTTTATTTTGTAATTGAAAATGGTTTTGATAATGTTATTATATCAATGTGTTGTATTGATATCTTGTGATTGAAAGGTGAAAATGTTATGTTTCCTTTATGCATGTTTTATGTGATACGATTATGTTGAGGTTCTTGGGCATTATTATGAAGACGGGTGGTTCTGTGATAAACTAAGGGAGGGTGAGCCCGATATAGCTCTCCAATGCATTGGGTAACGCAAAGGAGTGAAACATTAAGGTTTCTCCGAAGATATTTAGGGAATATAATGTGATGGGTATTCCAAAAATAACCAAGAGGGTTACTCCCTACGTAAGAATGTTATGAATGCCTCAATTTAACTTTATGTCTTATGATTTCTATGATTGATTCATGATTTGATGAGGTATGTTAAAGTTCTTATGTTTTATGGGTAAAGTATGATTTCATTATTATGTATATATGTACCCCTGTTTCCTTTCCATATTTTTATATCCCTTACTGAACTTTTTATTCTCATCCCATGTTTTTTTGAAATGTTTTTCATAGGTCAAGGGAAAGGTACATGATATGATGACAGTGTCAAGGAAGTGTCAAGAAAGAATCCATGTTTTATTTTAAATATGTTTCCATTGATGGGAAAGAAGAATACTATCTTTATGTAACCACTTTGTTTATATGTGTAATGCAATGCAAGTTTTATGATATAATTCTCTAAAACTCTAAACTCGAGAATATCCTCAATGTGTAATCTTTTAATAACTCAAGATTAAGTAAAGTTTAAGGCTGGGGCCTTATACTTGGAAGGGTATAAAATGTTACTTTATTTGAAAATGAGTTTCGGATTTTAATGGTCCCAAATTGATGTGTTTCGAGGATAAGGTGATAAGGGTTCGAAATCCACCCATCCAATAGATTTTTGACATGTTTAGGTCTTAGATTTTACATCATCATTCCATTTTATTTAAATAGTTAAATAGTTAGGTAATTGCTGCATCATCATGGTGTCATAAATAATTTTATTTATATAATATCTAAAAATTATAAAAAAAATATCATGATGTATGAAATAGTTTTAGATTTATAATGAATATTTATAGTCAAAAATATGACTTGTATAACCCCGTTTAAATTTTTTTTTAGTAAAACAATAAATGTTTGTGCCATTTTTACTTTTACTTTAAATAAAAGGCATTAATGTCATTATCTTTCCCAAGTGGCTCCATGAGGTCCCAAAAATCGACCCATGGGTTTTCTTGGTCGGTCATGACTCATACAATAGGGTTAGGACAAGTTTCATGAAATTTTCTCTTTATTATAATATCATTTTTACCTTAAATCACACTAATAACCTTTAATTGCGATTAAAAACATAAAAGTTACTATTCAACAAAAAAATTATTTTAATCACATTGAACCAAATTTTACTTATTAATGAAAATAATATATATTGGATTTTTGAAATTCAAATCACAGATGTGGTAAAGTTCCATTTAAACGAGAAATCGGTTTTTTTAACTACCACTTTGTGGTTTCACTAATCATCAAAAAATAAGGTTTTTTAGAAAAGTACCAAAACTTCACCCTAAGCTATATTTGATATTCCAAATTCAAAAATGACGTCGATTTTACGAAATTCAAAACATATAAGTTGAATTAATAAATTTAATAATTGATTCCCACTGTCAAAACAAATAGCGTGTTTTTAAGAAACAATATGTATCAAAAGATAAACACTAGTTTAAGTCCAATTTCAAAGTAAAATTAATTACAATGAAAACCATTGGATTAAATGTTCAAAATATATTATAATTTAACTTTAAAACCAACTCAAAAGATAATCTAATCATATAAATAAATTAGATTAAAAAGAGGTTTTGAATTAAAATACAACATTTTTCACTATTCATTAAAAAAATGAACTTTATCGGAAAAATACAAAAAATTTATACAAAGTAAATTTTGATGTCCCGATTCTAAAGAAGAGTTTTATTTGGTACGATAGAATTTATATGAGTGACCAAAACTATATTTAATGATGGTTCACCATCAAAAGGAGATAAGTGGACCTTTAGTGAAAAATAGAGTATATATGCCTAAAATTGAACTCTTTTCATATTTTAAGCCTTTATCCTTTATTGGATAAATGCAAAAACATTTAAAAAAACATATATAATCATATTCTAGTTATTTCTATTCATTCCCGCCAATAAAACTGCTACGTGTTAACTACCATTTCAAATTATATTATTATATTACTACTGTGAAACATATGATTTCAAGGAAACTCTTTGTGGCGTATCGGGTACTCTATCGAACATAGAAACCCCTTTTAAAGTAATATTAATATTTGATCTGTAAATATTAATACGTGTGAAAATGTATTATTCTTTCTTTACCTGGCATGTTACATCCTTCCCCCTTTTGGGAATTGCGTCCTCACGATTTTATTCACGTATCAAAATAAGTGGGGGTATTTATCCCTCGAAGAATTTCCAGATTCCCACGTTTCCTCTTCAACCATATGGTTTTTCCACAAAACTTCTACCTGGTGAATTACCTTATTTCACAACACTTTCTCTCTTCGGTTAAGAATCTGGACTTGTTGTTCTTCATAAGAGATATTCTTTTCCAACCGAACTACCTCCGGGCTCAAAACATAAGATGGACCTCGAATATACTTTCGTAACATCGAAACATGAAAAACATTGTATACCTGAGATAAACTCAGAGGTAAATCCACTCAGTAAGAAACTACTCCAACTCCCTCCAGAATTTCATATGGTTCAATGAACCTTGGAATCAACATTCCTTTCTTACCAATTCACATCACACTTTTCCATGGTGAAACATTGAGAAAAACATGATCACCTACCTCGAAAGATAGATCCTTCCTCCGCTTATCCGCATAACTTTTCTGTCTACTCTGAGCTATTTTCATGTGTTTCTAAATCAACTGAACTTTTTCTGCCATCTCATCTTCCAATTTTGGTCCCATCAACTTCATTTCACCCACTTCATCCCAAAAAGCTGTAGTTCGGCACCACTTCCCATATAATTCCTCAAACGGATCCATCTGTATACTGGAATGAAAACTCTTATTATATGAAAATTCAACCAATGAAAGATGTTAGTCCCAACTTCCCTAATAATACACCGAACAAGCACGTATCATATCCTCCAAAGTCTGAATTGTTCATTCTGACTGCCCATCTGATTGAGGATGAAAAGCTGTACTAAAATTTAATTCAGTACCCAACGAGTTCTAAAGGCCTTTCCAAAAGTTAGAAGTAATCCTGAGATCACGATCAGATACAATGGACAGGGGAAATACATGCAACCAGACTATCTCTTTAAGATACAATCAAGAAAGTTGATCTAGAGAGAAATTATCTCGAATAGGAAGGAAATGAGCAAATTTAGTCAAGCGATCAATAATAACCCAGATTGCATTATTACCTCGAGTTGTCTTTGGTAATCCCACAACAAAGTCCATGGATATATTTTCCCATTTCCACTCTGGCACTAGTAAAGGCTGAATCATCCCTTTTGGTAACTGCCGCTCTGTTTTAACCTACTGGAAAGTCAAACACTTCATAGTAAAATTAGTAATATCCCTTTTCATTCTGTCCCAATAGTAATACTCCCAAAGATCTCTATACATCTTAGTACTGCCAGGATGAACTGAAAATGGAGAATTATGAGCTTCACATAACAAATCTCTCTTCAACTGTGAATCACATGGCACACATAATCACTTCCCAAATCTCAAAACAAAAATCATTATAAATGTTGAATCCAGGAAACATACCCTTCTGAACCAGCTCTACCTTTTTCTGCAACTCGCTGTCTTGCATCTGTTCTTTCTTAATTATGTCTGATATAAAAGATTTCACTGATACCTGAAACAAAACAGAAGGAAATCCTGCACCAACAACATCTATGCCAAATTTCATCAAAACTATAACCAAAGGATCAATTTCCAAATGCAACATTGTTAATGAAGCATTAATTTTTTGACTCAAAGCATAGGCCACTTTATTTGCTTTTCTCAGATGGTAATGAATTGTACAATCATAATCCTTGACTAATTCCAGCCATCCCCTCTATCTCATGTTCAATTCTTTCTGAGTGAATATATGATTTAAACTTTTGTGATCATTATATATTTCACACTTTACTCCATACAAGTGATGCCTCATAATTTTTAGAGAAAAAACAACAGCAGCTAATTCCAAGTCATGTGTAAGGTAATTTACCTCATGAGTTTTCAATTGATGTGAAGTATATGCAATTACCTGATCATTCTGCATAAGGACACAACCATGTCCCTTCAACGAAGCATCACTATAGATAACAAACTCGCCATTCTTAGAAGTAATTCCCAAAACTGTAGAATGCACCAATCTTTTTTTCAACTCCTGAAAACAATCATCACATTCTTTTGTCCAGATAAACTTAACACCCTTCCGAGTTATCTTGGTAATTAGACTAAATAACCGTGAAAAATTTTCATCAAACCTTTGGTAGTAACCTTCCAAACCAAGAAAACTATGGATCCCAGTTACATTTTTGGGTCTTGAACATTCTTCAACAACTTCTGTTTTAGCAGGATCAACAGTTATGCCATTTTATGATACAATGTGACCAAGGATAGAAATTTGTTTTAACCAAAACTCACACTTGATGAATTTTCAATACAATTTCTTTTCTTTTACGGTTTGTATGATAACCCTTAAATTACATTCATGCTCCTCTTTACTTTTAGAAAACACTAATATATCATCAATAAAAACAGCCGACATTTTTCACCTGAGTCAACTAATCTATCACTACAAAAAACTATTTAGTTCTGATTATGACCATCTTAGGATATTGATTTGAAAGGTCATTTCCCTCTGTATTCATTTCCAGATAAATGTTATCTTTCCTCTATGAAAAACCATTCTTAACACAAAAATATATTAGGATAAGTAACATGGTAATCTTTAAATGCTATATCATTTCAATCATACTATAAATTAACTTATAATTTAACAATTTTCTAACTCCTAAAGTTGTCTAAACCGACCTTTGATACCAACTATAAGGCCACGAACTTAAACCATACCTAATATTGAATTAATTGAATAATTCAAATTGAGGATCTTTTCAGGTTTAGAGTTTTAGAGAAGTAGGACATAACTAATACATCTCAAAAGATTACAAAGTAGACAATTCTACTAAGTTTCCATAAAATAAAAACTCTTAAAAAGAAACATGTCTAGTTCCTGGTTTTATGTAGCGTAACTTTTCCTTGATCCCATCCTTGACCCTAATCCACGTTAATTCCTTTGAAAAACATTTCAAAAAAATATGGGTTGAGCATAAAAAGCTCAGTAAGGGACACACAAGGAATGAAAACTGTTAGTTTTTTTTCAAAACCACCAGTTAACCATGTATACTTTATCAAAGTAATAAGTTTCACCTTTATGAAGTAGTAAAAACTTCTCACTGAATAAAAGATCATTACTTACCCTTTTGTAACCAAAATATTACCATAAAACCCATATAAAGAACACATAACATATAAAGGTAACTTGGGACATAAACATACTTAAATGGAATAACCATACGGTCGACTTCCACACATATCATTTAATGGAATAGCCATACGGCCGACTTCCATAACCAATGTATTAGAGGTTATAATGTAACCACCCATCCTAGTATTCACAGCACCACCCTTCATATGGTTTATCACGTAACCACCCATCAAATGTCCAATTACCATTATAAAATCATAACACATAAAACAATTATAAAGGAAAGAAAACATTTCCACATTTCAAGCACAATATATCACTTAAATATATTGACACAACAAATCCATTATCAAAACCATTTTCAATACCAAAAAAGTGTATATGGTATTTTTTTACTTTTAAAAATATAACGGCTTGTTGAGGAAGCCAAAGATCAAATAATACTCGCTGCGGTGGAAAGGTCATTGTCACCATGTATGTTAAAAGAAACATTCATTTTTGTCATTTTGTAAAATGATTCGTAGAAAAAGATTCATTTTGTATAAAATTAAAATTCAAAGGGGTTTATACACCATATATAAGGAAAGGCTTGAATTAGAACAAAATATGCCTCAATGAAAGGAGACTGAGACGAAGTCCCTTACCTCGTGTCTGAAGTGACTCGATTGCTCTTTAATCTCCTGAATAATAAACTAGTGTTAATTTCTACATTCTGAAGAACCTTTTTCAAGTTCATTATTCCTTTTATATCACTTATTGCAATTTTATGAACATTATGCAGTCATTTAAGTTAATAACGGTCGTTTTGTCGATATTTGGTACTTGAGTCAAAAGTGAACTTCTTATATTTACAAGTTGTTCACATAGTCAAATATCCATTATATCAAGAATGATATTCATGATGTAGATGCCATATATATCATATATATCCAATATATACATTCATTTATAATATTACATTATCATTTAGAAGTAGGAAATGAAATGCACCGTTCGTGGAGATGGTAAGTCTTACGTACGCATGAACTCTACTTTCATTTCTATGTCATATTAATGGAATTAAGATTAAATGAGAGATATGTATATTTTAATTCCAGAATTATATTCATCATTTAGATGTAACATACGTCATATATATTCATTATATATATGGACTTATAATAGTACATTACATTTGGGGATAATAAATGAAATGCACTGTTCATGGAGACGGTAAGCCGTACGTACGCATGAACGCTACATTCATTTCTATATCATACTTTAATGGAATGAAATAATAATTATATAAAGGTATATTACTATTCCAGTATAATATCATATATAATATCATTAAATCTATCATTTATATGTACCACATATGGTATTATGAATCAAATCACTTTGAGGGGGCGGTAGTCCGCACTTCCTAAAATGAACATATCGCGTTTACCCATAATGAAACCATAAAGGTATGCCATAAATGAAAAATACATAAGCATAAGGAAACAATAAACATATTATATATCATATAAAAATATAGTGACATCTTAATGGCCACCATGAAAGTTGTTAAAAGAAGATTGAACAAACATCGTTTCGTGAGGTAGAAAATCGCCAACCAGAGAAACAATATATTCTTTAAGCATTAGACAAAGGTGTGTGTAGGTGTAGCTAAAATAATTCTAATAACAACATCATATTATATTTAAGAAACTGTTTTTGATAGAAAAGAAAGGAATAAAAGTGTTTAGGGGGTTGGAGAAAAAAATAAAACATAAGAACACAAGATAAGACACTACCTTTGAAACGGGTAACACTTTTTTATTTGAGCTCAAAAGCTTTCTTGGGAAGACTTATGCCCAAAGTGAGGCTTCTAGGAGTAATAGAGGAATGTGTAGAGAAAAAATGGGTAGGGTTTGTCTGAGCCAAAGTCTTGAGAGGTGTGGGTAAGGTGGTAGAGGTGGGGGGCCTTTTATAAGAGGAGATGAGGAGCACTCTTGGAAAGGTATAAAATGTTACATTATTTTCAAATGAGTTTTGGATTTTAATGGTCCCACATTGATGTGTTTAGAGGATAAGTTGATAAGGGTTTGAAATCCACCCATAAAATTGGTTTGTTACATGTGTAGGTCTTAGATATTACATTATCATTCCATTTTATTTAAATTGTTAAATAATGAGGAAATCGCTGCATCATCATGGTGTCATAAATAATTTAATTAATATAGTGTCTAAAAATTATAAAAAAAATATCATGATGTAGGAAATAATTTTTATCTTTCTAATGAATATTTATAGTCAAAAATATGACTTGTATAAAGACATATAAAAATTGTTTTAGTAAAACAATACATGTTTGTGCCATTTTTACTTTTACTTTAAATAAAAGGCATTAATGTCATTATCATACCCAAGTGGCTCCATGGGGTCCCAAAAATCCTCCCATGGGATTCTTGGGTCGGCCATGACTCATAAAATAGGGTTAGATCAAGTGTCCAGATATTTTCATTTTATTATAATATCATTTTTACCTTAAATCAAACTAATTACCTTTAATCGCGATTAAAAACTTAAAAGTTACTGTTCACCAAAAAAAATTTAATCCATTGAACCAAATTTTACATATTAATGAAAATCATCTATATTGGATTTTTGAAATTCCAATCATAGAATTGGTAATGGTCCATTTAAACGAAAAATCATTTTATGTAACTACCACTTTGTGGTTTCACTATTCATCAAAAATTAAGGTTTTTCAGAAAAGTACCAAAATATAACCCTAAGCTATATTTGATATTCCGAATTCAAAAATGATGTCTATTTTAAGAAATTTAAAACATATATGTTGCATTTATTATTTTAGTAATTTATTCCCGCTGTCAAAACAAATAGCGTGTTTTTAAGAAACAATATGTATCAAAAGTTTGACACTAGTTTAAGTCCAATTTCAAAGTAAAATTAATTCCAATGACCACCATTGGATTAAATGGTAAAAATATATTCTAATTGAACTTTAAAACCAACTAAAAAGATAATCTAATAATACAAATAAATTAGATTAAAAATAGGTTTTGAATTAAAATACAACATTTTTTACTATTCATTAAAAAATGAACTTTATCGGAAAAATACCAAAAATTTATACAAAGAAAATTTTGATTTCCCTATTCTAAAGAAGAGTTTTATTTGGTCCAATAGAATGTATATGAGTGACTGAAACTATATTTAATGAAGGTTCTCCATCAAAAGTCGATAAGTGGACCTTTAGTGAAAATTAGAGTATATATGGCGAAAATTGGTTTCTTTTAGTATTTTAAGCCTTTATCCTTTATTGGATAAATGTTAAAACATTTAAAAAACGTATATAATCATATTATAGTTATTTCTATTCATTCCTGCCAATACAAAGGCAACGAGTTAACTACGATTTAAAAAAATATTATTATATTACTACTATGCTACATAAGATTTCAAAGAAACTCGTTGTTGCATATCGGGTACGCTATCGAACATAGAAACCCCTTTTAATGTACAATATATATTTAATTCGTAAATATTAATAAGTATGAAAATGTATTATTCTTTATTTACCTGGGATGTTACATCCTTCCCCCCTTTTGGGAATTGGATCCTCCCAATTTTATTCACTTATCAAAATAAGTTGGGGTATTTATCCCTCATAGCATTTTCAGATTCCTATGTTTCCTCTTCAACCATATGGTTTTTCCACAAAACCTTTACCTGGAGAATTACCTTATTTCGCAACACTTGCTCTCTTCGGTCAAGAATCTAGACTGGTTGTTCTTCATAAGAGAGATTCTCTACCAACCAAACTACCTTTGGGCTCAAAACATAATATGGATCTGGCATATACTTTCTCAACATCGAAACATGAAAAACATTGTGTACCTGAGATAAACTCGGAGGTAAATCCACTCGGTAAGAAACCGATCCAACTCTATCCAGAATTTCATATGGCCCAATGAACCTTGGACTCAACTTTTCTTTCTTACCAAATCGCATCACACTTTTCCTTGGTGAAACTTTGAGAGAAACGTGATAACATACCTCGAAAGATAGATAATTCTTTCGGTTATCCGCATAACTTTTCTGTTTTCTCTGAGTTGTTTTCATGTGTTTCTGAATCAACTGAACTTTTTCTGCCATCTCTTCTACCAATTCTGGTCCCATCAACTTCATTTCACCCACTTCATCCCAAAAAACTAGAGTTCGACACAGCTTCCCATATAATGCCTCAAACGGAGCCATCTGTATACTGGAATGAAAACAGTTATTATATAAAAATTCAAACAATGAAAGATGTTGGTCCCAACTTCTTTGATAATCCCTCGAATAAGCACGTATCATATCCTCCAATGTCTGAATTTTTCATTCTGACTGCCCATCTGATTGAGGATTAAAAGCTATACTAAAATTTTATTCAGTACCCAACGACTTCTGAAGTCCTTTCCAAAAGTTAGAAGTAAACCTGATATCACGATCAGATACAATGGATAGGGGAACTCCATGCAACCTGACTATCTCTTTAAGATACAATCAACAAATTTGATCTAGAGAAAAAGTATATCGAATAGGAAGGAAATGAGCAGATTTATTCAAGTGATCAATAATAACCCAGATTGCATTATTACCTCAGGATGACTTCGGTAATCCCACAACAAAGTCCGTGGATATATTTTCCCATTTCCACTCTGGCACTGGTAAAGGCTGAAGCATCCCTTTTCGTAACTTTCTCTCTGCTTTAACCTGCTGACAAGTCAAACACTTCACAGTAATAATAACAATATCCTTTTTCATTCCGTCCCATCAGTAATACTCCCGAAGATCATTATACATCTTAGTACTGCCCTGATGAACTGAAAACGGAGAATTATGAGCTTCACATAAAAAATATCTCTTCAACTATGAATCACACAACACACACAATATCTTCCAAAATCTCAAAACAAAATTCATTTTCAATGTTGAATTCAGGAAACTTAACCTTCTGAACCAGCTCTACCTTTTTCGGCAACTCGCTGTCTTGCTTTTGTGCTTGCTTAATTATGTCTGATAGAGAAGATTTCACTGATACCGGAAACAAAACAGAAGGAAATACTACACCAACAACTTCTATTCCAAATTTCATCAAATCCTTAACCATAGGATCACGTTCAAAATGCAAAATTTTTAATAAATCATTAATTTTTTGACTCAAAGCATCGGCCACTTTATTTGTTTTTCCCGGATGGTAAGGAATTGTACAGTCGTAATCCTTGATTATTTCCAGCCATCTCCTCTATCTCATGTTCAATTCTTTCTTAGTGAATATATACTTTAAACTTTTGTGATCATTATATATTTCACACTTTTACTC
The DNA here is from genome assembly GCA_963277665.1 of Viscum album. Taxonomy (NCBI): domain Eukaryota; kingdom Viridiplantae; phylum Streptophyta; class Magnoliopsida; order Santalales; family Viscaceae; genus Viscum; species Viscum album. Next base: position 42,382,966 of record OY728158.1, on the reverse strand, counting down.
CATTCAAATGATGCCTCCAAATTTTTAGAGAAAAAACAACAGCAGCTAATTCCAAGCCATCTGTAAGGTAATTTACCTCATGAGTTTTCAACTGACGTGAAGCATATGCAATTATCTGATCATTCTAGATAAGGACACAACCATGTCCCTTCTACAAAGCATTATTGTAGATAAAAAACTCACCATTCCGGGAAGGACATGCCAAAACTGGAGCATTCACTAATCTTATTTTCAACTCCTGAAAACAATCATCACATTCTTTTGTCCAGATAAACTTAACACCCTTCCAAGTTAGCTTAGTCATTGGACTAGATAACTGTGAAAATTTTTCAACAAACCTTTGGTAGTAACCTAGAAAACTGAGAAAACTACAGATCCCGGTTACATTTGTGGGTCTTGGCCATTCTTCAACAACTTTTGTTTTAGCAGGATCAAAATTTATGCCATTTTTTTAAAAAATGTGACCAAGGAAAGAAATTTGTTGTAACCAAAACTCACACTTGCTGAATTTTCCATACAGTTTCTATTTTTTAAAGGTTTTAAAGAGAACCCTTAAATGACATTCATTCTCCTCTTTTCTTTTAGAAAACTCTAAAATATCATCAATAAAAGAAACCAACATTTTTCACCTGAGTCAACTAAGCCTTCACTGCAAAAAACTATTTAGTTCTGATTCTGACCATCTCAGGATATTGACTTGAAAGGTCATTTCCCTCTGTATGCCTTTCCAGAAAATATGTTCTATTTCCTCTATGAAAAAACATTCTTAACACAAAAATATCTTAGGAGAAGCAAAATGGTAATCTTAAAATGCTATATCATTTCAATCATACCATAAATTAATTTATAATTTAACAATTTTATAACTCCTAATGTTGTCTAAACCGACCTTTGATACCGACTTTAAGGCCCCAGCCTTAAACCTTACTTAATATTGAATTAAATGAATAATTCACATGGAGGATCTTTTCAGGTTTAGAGTTTTAGAGAAATAGGTCATAACTATTACATCTCAAATGATTACAAAGTAGACACTTATACTAAGCTTCCATAAAATAAAAACTCTTAAAAAGAAACATGTCTAGTTTAATGTTTTAGTTTGCATGAATTTTCCTTGATCCCATCCTTGACCCTACTCCACATTAAGTCCTTTAAAAAATATTTCAAAAAAACCTAGGGTGAGCATAAAAATCTCAGTAAGGGATACACAAGGAATGAAAACTGTTATTTTTTTCTAATCCACAAGTAAACCATGTATACTTTATCAAAGTAATACGTTTCACCTTTATGAATTAGTAAAAATCTTCACCGAATAAAAGATCATAACTTACCATTTGTAACCAAAATATTACCATAAAACCCATATAAAGAACACATAACATATAAAAGTAAACTTGGGACATAAACATACTTAAATGGAATAACCATACGGTCGACTTCCACACATATCATTTAATGGAATATCCATACGTCTGACTTCCATACCCAATGCATTGGAGGTTATAACGTAACCACCCATCCTGGTATTCACGGCTCCACCCATCATATCTTTTATCGCGTAACCACCTGTCAAATTTCCAAGTACCATTATAAAATCATAACACATAAAACAATTATAAAGGAATGAAAACATATCCACATTTCAAGCACAATACATCACATAAATATATTGACATAACAAATACATTATCAAAACCATTTTCAATACCAAAAAAGAGTATATGGTATTTATTTACTTTTAAAAATATTACGGCTAGTTGAGGAAGCCAAAGATCAAATAATACTCGCAGTGGCGGAAAGGTCATTGTCACCGTGTACGTTAAAAGAAACATTCATTTTTGTCATTTTGTAAAACGATTCATAGAAAAAGATTCCTTTTGTATAAAATTAAAAGTCAAAGTGGTTTATACACCATATAGAAATAAAGGCTTGTATTAGAACAAAATATGCCTCAATGAAAGGATATTGAGATGAAGTCCCTTACCTCGTGTATAACGTGACTCAGTTTCTCTTTAATTTCCGGAATAATAAACTAGTGTTAATTTATACTTTCTGAAGAACGTTTTTCATGTTCATTATTCCTTTTATATCACTTATTACATTTTGATGAACATTATGTAGTCATTTAAGTTAATAACGGTCGTTTTTTTTTGATATTTGGTACTTGAGTCAAAAGTGAACTTCTTATATTTACAACTTGTTCACGTAGTAAAATATCAATTATCTCAAGAATGATATTCATGATTTAGATGCCAAATATATCATATATATCCAATATATACATGAATTTATAATATTACATAATCATTTAGAGGTAAGAAATGGAATGCACCGTTCATGGAGACGGTAAGCTGTACGTATGCATGAACACTACTTTCATTTCTATGTCATATTAATGGAATTAAAAATAAATGAGAGATATGTATATTTTAATTCCAGAATTATATTCATCATTTATATGAAATATACATCATATATATCCATTATATATATGTACTTATAATAGTAAATTACATTTAGGGATTAGAAATGAAATGCACCGTTCATGGAGACGGTAAGCCGTACGTACGCATGAACGCTACTTTCATTTCTATCTCATACTTAAATGGAAAGATATAATAATTATATAAATTTATATTATAATTCCATTATAATATCATATATATAATATCATTAAATCTATCCGTTATATGTACCACATATGGTATTAATGAATCAAATCACTTTAAGGGGGCGGTAGTCCGCACTTCCTAAAATGAAGATATCGCGTTTACCCATAATGGAAACCATAAAGGTATGCCATAAATGAAAAATACATAAGCTTAAGGAAAACATAAACATATTATATATCATATATAAATATATTTACATCTTAATTTCCACCATGAAAGGTGTTAAAATACGATTGAACAATCATCGTTTCGTGAGGCAGAAAATCGCCAACCACAGAAACAGTATGTTCTTTAACCATTAGACGATGGTGTGTGTTGGTGTAGCTCAAATACTTCTCAAAACAACATTATATTATATTTAAGATACTGTTGTTGTTACAAAATAAATTAATAAAAGATTTTAGGGTTTTGGAGAAGCAAAATAGAACATAAGAACACAAGAGAAGACACTACCTTTAAAACGGGTAACTCTTTTTGATTTGAGCTCAAAGGCTTCCTTGGTAAGACTAATGCCCAAAGAGAGGCTTCTAGGAGTAAGAGTGGGATGTGGAGAGACAAAATGGGGAGGGGTTTGCCGAGTAAAAGTCTTGAGAAGTGTGGGTAAGGTGGTTGAGGTGGGGTCCTTTTATAAGAGGAGAGGAGGGGCACTCTTGGAAAGGTATAAAATGTTACTTTATTTTCAAATGAGTTTCGGATATTAATGGTCCCACATTGATGTGTTTCTAGGATAAGGTGATAAGGGTTCTAAATCCACCAATACAATAGGTTTTTGACATGTTTAGGTCTTATATTTTACATTATCTTTCCATTTTATTTGAATCGTTAAATAATGAGGTAATCACTGCATCATCATGGTGTCATAAATAATTTAATTTATATAATGTATAAAAATTATTAAAAAATATCATGATGTATGGAATCTTTTTAGATTTATAATGAATATTTATAGTCAAAAATATTACTTGTATAACCCCATCTAAAAATTGTTTTATTTAAAAAATACACGTTTGATCCATTTTTACTTTTACTTTAAATAAAAGGCATTAATGTCATTATCTTCCCCAAGTGGCTACATGGGGTCCCAAAAATAGACCCATGAGTTGTCTTGGTGGGACATTAATCATAAAATAGTGTTAGGAAAAGTGTCAAGATATTTTTGTTTTATTATAATATCATTTTTACCTTAAATCACACTAATTACCTTTAATCACGATTAAAATTTTAAATGTTACTATTCACCAAAAAATTTAATTTAATCCCATTGAACAACATTTTACTTCTTAATGAATGTCATGTATATTTTATTTTTGAAATTCAAATAACATAAGTGGTAATGTTCCATTTAAACGAAAAATCAGTTTTTGTAACTACCACTTTGTGGTTTCACTATTCATAAAAAATTACGGTTTTTCAGAAAAGTACCAAAACATCACCCTATGCTATATTTGATATTCCGAATTCAAAAATGAGGTCTATATTATGAAATTAAAAACATATAAGTTTCATTAATTAATTTATTAATTGATTCCCGCTGTCAAAACAAATAGCGTGTTTTTAAGAAACAATATGTATCAAAAGATTGACACTAGTTTAAGTCTAATTTCAAAGTAAAATTAATTTTAATGACCACCATTCGATTATATTTTAAAAATATATTATAATTAAACATTAAAACCAACTGAAAAGATAATATAATCATATAAATAAATTATATTAAAAAGAGGTTTTGAATTCAAATACAACATTTTTCACTATTCATTAAAAAAATGAACTTTATCGGAAAAATACGAAAAATTTATAAAAAGTAAATTTTGATGTCCCAATTATAAAGAATAATTTTATTTGGTACAATATAATGTATCTGAGTGACCCAAACTATATTTAATGACGGTTCTCCATCAAAAGGCGATAAGTGGACCTTTAGTGAAAATTAGAGTATATATGCCTAAAATTGAATTCTTTTCGTATTTACACCTTTATCCTCTATTGGATACATGTAAAAACATTTAAAAAACATATATAATCATATTCTAGTTATTTCTATTCATTCCCTCCAATAAAAAAGCTATGTGTTAACTACCATTTAAAATAATATTATTATATTACTACTGTGCAACGTACGATTTCAAAGAAACTCTTTGTTGCGTATCGGATATGCTATCGAACATAGAGACCCATTTTAAAGTAAAATTAATATTTAATTCGTAAATATTAATAAATATGAAAATGTATTATTCATTATTTAACTGGGATGTTACGTCCTTCCGCACTTTTGGGAATTGCGTCCTCACAATTTTATTCACTTATCAAAATAAGTGGGGGTATTTATCCCTCATAGCATTTTCAGAATCCCACGTTTCCTCTTCAACCATATGGTTTTTGCACAAAACATTTACCTGTTGAATTACCTTATTTCACAACACATGCTCTCTTTGGTCAAGAATCTGGACTGCTTGTTCTTCATAAGAGAGATTCTCTTCCAACCGAACTACCTCTGGGCTCAAAACATGATATGGATCTAGAATATACTTTCTCAACATCAAAACATGAAAAACATTGTGTACCTGAGATAAAATCAGAGGTAAAGCCACTCGGTAAGAAACTGATCTAACTCTCTCCAGAATTTCATATGCTCCAATGAACCTTGGACTCAACATTCCTTTCTTACCAAATCGCATCACACTTTTCAATGGTGAAACATTGAGAAAAACATGATCACCTACCTCGAAAGATAGATCCTTCCTCCGGTTATCCGCATAACTTTTCTGTCTGCTCTGAGCTATTTTCATGTGTTTCAGAATCAATTGAACTTTTTCTGCCATCTCTTCTACCAATTTTGGTCCCATCAACTTCATTTCACCCACTTCAGCCCAAAAAGCTAGAGTTCGACACCGCTTCCCATATAATGCCTCAAACGGAGCCATCTATATACTGGAATGAAAACTGTTATTGTATGAAAATTCAACCAATGAAAGATGTTGGTCCCAACTTCCCTGATAATCCATCGAACAAGCACGTATCATATCCTCCAAAGTTTGAATTGTTCATTCTGACTACCCATCTGATTGAGGATAAAAAGTTGTACTAAAATTCAATTCAGTACCCAACGACTTCTGAAGGCCTTTACAAAAGTTAGAAATAACCTGAGATCATGATCATATACAATAGATAGGGGAACTCCAAGAAACCTGACTATCTCATATAGATACAATCGAGAAATTTGATCAAGAGAGAAAATGAGCAGATTTAGTCAAGCGATCAATAATAACCCAAATTGCACTATTACCTCAAGATGTCTTCGGTAGTCCCACAACAAAGTCCATGGATATATTTTCCCATTTCCACTATGGCACTGGTAAAGGCTGAAGCATCCCTTTTGGTAACTACCGCTCTACTTTAACCTGCTGACAAGTCAATCACTTCATAGAAAAATCAGTAATATCCCTTTTCATTATGTCTCACTAGTAATACTCCCGAAGATCTCTATACATCTTAGTACTGCGAGGATGAACTGAAAATGAAGAATTATGAGCTTCACATAACAAATCTATCTTCAACTGTGAATTGCACAGCACACACAATCTCTTCCCAGATCTCAAAACAAAATTCATTATCAATGTTGAATTCAGGAAACTTACCCTTCTGAACCAGCTCTACCTTTTTCTGCAACTTTCTCTCTTGCTTCTGTTCTTGCTTAATTATGTCTAATAGAGAAGATTTCACTGATACCTAAAACAAAACAGAAGGACATCCTGCACCAACAACTTCAATGCCAAATTTTATCAAATCTTTAACCAAAGGATCATGTTCCAAATGCAACATTGTTAATAAAGCATTACTTTTTTGAATCAAAGCATCAGCCACTTTATTTGCTTTTCCGAGATGGTAATTAATTGTACAATCATAATCCTTGATTAATTTCAACCATCTCCTCTGTCTCTTGTTCAATTCTTTTTGAGTGAATATATATTTTAAACTTTTGTGATCATTATATATTTCACACTTTACTCTATACAAATAATTCCTCCAAATTTTTAGAGAAAAAACAATTGCAACTAATTCCAAGTCATGTGTAAGGTAATTTACCTCATGAGTTTTCAACTGAAGTGAAGAATATGCAGTTACCTGATCATTCTGCATAAGGACACAACCATGTCCCTTCAATGAAGCATCACTATAGATAACAAACTCACCATTCCTGGAAGGAAGTGCTAAAACTTGAGCATTAACCAATCTTTTTTTCAACTCTAGAAAACAATCATCACATTCTTTTTTCCAGATAAACATAACACCCTTCCGAGTTAGCTTATTCATTGGACTAGAAAACCGGGAAAAATTTTCAACAAACCATCAGTAGTAACCTTCCAAACCAAGAAAACTATGGATCCCAGTTACATTTGTGGGTCTTGGCCATTCTTCAACAACTTTCATTTTAGCAGGATCAACATTTATGCCATTTTTTGAAACAATGTGACCAAGGAATGAAATTTGTTGTAACCAAAACTCACACTTGCTGAATTTCCCATACAGTTTATTTTCATTTATGGTTTTCAAGATAACCCTTAAATGACTTTCATGATCCTATTTACATTTAGAAAACACCAAATATCATCAATAAAAACAACCAACATTTTTCACCTGAGTCAACTGAGCCATCACTGTAAAAAACTATTTAGTTATGATTCTGACCATATCAGGATATTGGTTTGAAAGGTCATTTCCCTCTGTATGCCTTCCTAGAATATAGGTTCTGTTTCCTCTATGAAAAAACATTCTTAACACAAAAATATATTTGGAGAACCAACATAGTAATCTTCAAATGGTATATCAATTCAATCATACCATAAATTAATTTATAATTTAACAATTTTCTAACTCCAAAAGTTTTCTAAACCAACCTTTGATACCAACTATAAGGCCCCGGCCTTAAACCTTGCCTAATATTGAATTAAATGAATAATTCACATTGAGGATATTTTCAGGTTTAGATTTTTAGAGAATTAGGACATAACTACTACATCTCAAAAGATTAAAAAGTAGACACTTCTACTAAGTTTCAAAAAAATAAAAACTCTTAAAAAGAAACATGTCTAGTTCCATGCTTTAGGTAGCATGAAATTTCCTTGATCCCATCCTTGACCCAACTCCACATTATGTCCTGTGAAAATCATTTCAAAAAAACTTGGGGTGAGCATAAAAAGCTCAGTAATGGATACACAAGGAATAAAAACTGTTAATTTTTTTCAAAACCACATGTAAACCATGTATACTTTATCAAAGTAATATGTTTCACCTTTATGAAGTAGTAAAAACTATTCACTAAATAAAAAATCATTACTTACCCTTTTGTAACCATAAGATTACCATAAAACCCATATAAAGAACACATAACATATAAAGGTAACTTGGGACATAAACATACTTAAATGGAATAACCATACGGTCGACTTCCACACATAACATTTAATGGAATATCCATACGGCCGACTTCCATACCCAATACATTGGAGGTTATAATGTGACCTCCCGTCCTAGTATTTACGGTACCACCTGTCATATGGTTTATCACGTAACAACCCGTCAAATGTCCATGTACTATTATAAAATCATAACACATTAAACAATTATAATGGAAATAAAACATTTCCACATTTCAAGCACAATATATCACGTAAATATATTGACATAACAAATACATTATCAAAACCATTTTCAATACCAAAAAAGTGTATATGGTATTTATTTACTTTTAAAAATATAACGGCTTGTTGAGGAATACAAAGATCAAATAATACTCACGGCAGCGGAAAGGTCATTGTCACCGTGTACGTTAAAAGAAACATTCCTTTTTGTCATTTTGTAAAATGCTTTGTAGAAAAATATTCATTTTGTATAAAATTAAAATTCAAAGGGGTTTATTCACCATATGGAAAGAAGGCTTGTTTTAGAACAAAATTTTCCTCAATGAAAGGAGATTGAGATGAAGTCCCTTACCTCGTGTCTGACGTGACTCGATTGCTCTTTAATCTCCTGAATAATAAACTATTGTTAATTAATACTTTATTAAGATCCTTTTTCAAGATAATTATACCTTTTATATCACTTATTACCATTTTATGAACATTATCCAGTCATTTAAGTTAATAACGGTCATTTTGTCGATATTTGGTACTTGAGTCAAAAGTGAACTTCTTATACTTACAAATTATTCACGTAGTCAAATATCCATTATCTCAAGAATGATATTCATGATGTAGATGCCATATATATCATATATATCCAATATATACATGCATTTATAATATTACATAATCATTTAGAGGTAAGAAATGAAATGCACCGTTCCTAGAGACGGTAAGCCGTACGTACGCATGAACACTACTTTCATTTCTAAGTCATATTAATGGAATTAAAACTAAATGAGATATATGTATATTTTAATTCCAGAATTATATTCATAATTTAGATGTAACATAGATCATATATATCCATTATATATATGTACTTATAATAGTACATTACATTTGGGGATAAGAAATGACATGCACCGTTCCTGGAGACGGTAAGCCGTACGTACGCATGAACACTACGTTAATTTCTATCTCATACTTTAATGGAATGAAATAATAATTATAAAAAGTTATATTATAATTCCAGTATAATATCATATATAAATCATTAAATATATCTTTTATATTTACCACATATGTTATTAACGAATCAAATCACTTTGAGGGGGTGGTAGTCCGCACTTCCTAAAATGAAGATATCGCGTTTATCCATAATGGAAACCATAAAGGTATGTCATAAATGAAAAATACAGAAGTTTAAGAAAAACATAAACATATTATATATCATATATAAATATATTTACATCTTAATGGACACCATGAAAGGTGTTAAAAGAAGATTGAACAATCATCGTTTCGTGATGCGGAAAATCGCCAACCACAGAAACAGTATGTTCTTTAACCATTAGATGAAGGTGTGTGTAGGTGTAGCTCAAATACTTATCATAACAACATCCTATTATATTTTAGATAATGTTGTTATTACAAAAAAAGGAATAAAAGAGTTTAGGGGGTTGGAGAAGCAAAATAAAACCTAAGAACACAAGAGAAGACACTACCTTTAAAATGAGTAACTCTTTTTGATTTGATCTCAAATGCTTCCTTGGGATGACTTCTACCCAAAGTGAGGCTTCTATGAGTAATAGAGGGATGTGGAGGGACAAAATGGGTTGGGTTTGTCCGAGGAAAAGGCTTCAGAGGTGTGGGTATGGTGGAAGAGGTGGGGCCTTTTATAAGAGGAGAGGAGGGGCACTCTTGGGAAGCTATAAAATGTTACTTTATTTTCAAATGATTTTCGGATTTTAGTGGTCCCACATTTATTTTTATAGAGGATACGGTGATAAGGGTTCTAAATCCACCCATACAATAGGTTTTTGACATGTATAGGTCTTAGATTTTACAATATCTTTCCGTTTTATTTAAATCGTTAAATAATGAGGTAATCGATGCATCATCATGGTGTCATAAATAATTTACTTTATATAATGTCTAAAAATGATAAAAAAATATCATTATGTAGGAAATCATTTTAGATTTCTAAATAATATATATCATAAAAAATATGACTTGTATAACCCCATATAATGTTTTTTTTAGTAAAACAATACATGTTTGTGCCATTTTTACTTTTACTTTAAATAAAAGGTATTAATGTGATTATCTTACCCCAGTGGCTCCATGGGGTCCCAAAAATCGACCCATTGGTTGTCTCAGTCGGCCATGAATCATAAAATAGAGTTAGGACAAGTGTCAAGATATTTTCTTTTTTATTATAATATCATTTTTTCCTTAAATCACACTAATTACCTTTAATCGCGATTAAAAACATAAAAGTTACTATTCATAAAAAATTATTTTAATCCCATTGAACCACATTTTACTTTTTAATGAAAATCAAATATATTGTATTTCTGAAATTCAAATCACAGAAGTGGTAATGTTCCATTTAAACTAAAAATCAGTTTTTTAACAACCTCTTTGTGGTTTCACTATTCATAAAAAATTAAGGTTTTTCATAAATGTACCAAAACTTCACCATATGCTATATTTGATATTCCAAATTCAAAAATGATGTCTATTTTATGAAATTAAAAAAATATAAGTTTCATTAATTAATTTAATAATTGATTCCCGCTTTTAAAATGAATAGCGTGTTTTTTAGAAACAATATGTATCAAAAGACTGACACTAGTTTAAGTCATATTTCAAATTATAATTAATTCCAATGACCACCATTGGATTAAATGGTAAGAATATATTCTAATTGAAGTTTACAACCAACTAAAACGATAATCTAATCATATAAATGAATTAGATTAAAAAGTGTTTTTGAATTAAAATACATCATTTTTCAATATTCATTATAAAATGAAATTTATCAGAAAAATACCAAAAATTTATACAAAGTAAATTTTGATGTCTCAATTCTAAAGAAGAGTTTTATTTGGTCCGATAGAATGTATTTTAGTGACCAAAAGTATATTTAATGATGGTTCTCCATCAAAAGGCGATAAGTGGACCTTTAGTGAAAATTAGAGTATATATGCCTAAAATTGAATTCTTTTCGTATTTTAAGCCTTTATCCTTTATTGGATAAATGTAAAAACATTTAAAAATATATATAATCATATTATAGTTATTCCTATTCATTCTCGCCAATACAATGGCTACATGTTAACTACCATTTAAAATAATATTATTATATTACTACTGTGCAACATAAGATTTCAAAGAAACTCTTTGTTGCGTATCGGGTATGCTATCGAACATAGAAACCCCTTTTAAAGTAAAATTAATATTTAATTCATAAATATTAATAAATATAAAAATGTATTATTTTTTATTTACCTAGGGATGTTACATCATTCCCCTCTTTTGGAATTGCGTCCTCGCAATTTTATTCACATATCAAAATAAGCGGGGGTATTTATCCCTCATAGCATTTTCAGATTCCCACGTTTCCACTTCAACCATATGGTTTTTCCACGAAACATTTACCTGGTGAATTACCTTATTTCGCAACACTTGATCTCTTCGGTCAAGAATCTTTACTGGTTGTTCTTCATAAGAGAGACTCTCTTCCAACCGAACTACCTCCGGGCTCAAAACATGAGATAGATCTGGCATATCCATTCTCAACATCGAAACATGAAAACCATTGTGTACCTTAGATAAACTCATAGGTAAATCCACTCGGTAAGAAACTGATCCACCTGTCTCCAGAATTTCATATGGTCCAATGAACCACGGACTCAACTTTCTTTTCTTACCAAATCGTATCACACTTTTCCATGGTGAAACTTTATGAAAAACATGATCACCTACCTCGAAAGATAGATCCTTCCTCCTGTTATCCGCATAACTTTTCTGTCTGCTCTGAGCTATTTTCATGTGTTTCTGAATCAACTAAACTCTTTCGGCCATCTCTTCTACCAATTCTGGTCCCATCAACTTCATTTCACCCACTTCATCCCAAAAAGCTGGAGTTCGACGCTGCTTCCCATATAATGCTTCAAATGGAGACATATGTATACTAGAATGAAAAATGTTATTATATGAAAATTCAACCAATGAAAGATGTTGGTACCAACATCCCTGATAATCCATCGAACAAGCATGTATCATATCCTCCAAAGTCTGAATTGTTCGTTCTGACTGCCCATCTGATTGAGGATGAAAAGATGTACTAGAATTGAATTTAATACCCAACGACTTCTAAAGGTCTTTCCAAAAGTTATAAGTAAACCTGAGATCATGATCAGATATAATGGATAGAGGAACTCCATGCAACCTGACTATCACTTTAAGATAAAATCGAGAATGTTGATCTAGAGAGAATGTATCTCGAATAGGAAGGAAATGAGCAGATTTAGTCAAACGATCAATAATAACCCAGATTTCATTATTACCTCGAGATGTCTTCGGTAATCCCACAACAAAGTCCATGGATATATTTTCCCATTTCCACTCTGGCACTGGTAAAGGCTAAAGCATCCATTTAGGTAACTACCACCCATCTTTAACCTGCTGACAAGTCAAAAACTTCATAGTAAAATCAGCAATATCCCTTTTCATTCCATCCCACCAGTAATGCTCCCGAAGATCTCTATACATTGTAGTACTGCCAGGATGAACTGAAAATGGAGAATTGTGAGAGTCACATAACAAATCTCTCTTCAACTGTGAATCACATGGCACACACAATCTCTTACCAAATCTCAAAAAAAATCATTATCAATGTTGAATTCAAACAACTTACCCTTCTGAACCAGGTCTACCTTTTTCTGTAACTCGCTGTCTTGCTTATGTGCTTGATTAATTATGTCTGATAGAGAAGATTTCACTGATACCTGAAACAAAACAGAAGGACATCCTACAACAATAACTTCTATGCCAAATTTCATCAAATCCATAACCAAAGTATCACATTCTAAACGCAACATTTTTAATGAAGAATTACTTTTTTGACTCAAAGCATCAACCACTTTATTTGCATTTCCCGGATGGTAATGAATTGTACAATCATAATCCTTGAATAATTCCAGCCATCTCCTCTGTCTCGTGTTCAATTATTTCTAAGTTAATATATACTTTAAAATTTTGTGATCATTATATATTTCACACGTTACTCCATACAAAATATGGCCCCAAATTTTTAGAGAAAAAACAACAGTAGCTAATTCCATGTCATGTGTTTGGTAATTTACCTCATTAGTTTTCAACTGACGTGAAACATATGCAATTACCTGATCACTCTGCATAAGGACACAACCATGTCCCTTCAACGAAGCATCACTGTAGATAACAAACTCAATATTCTTGGAAGGAAGTGCCAAAACTGGAGCATTCACCAATCTTTTTTTCTACTCCTGAAAACAATCATCACATTCTTTTGTCCAGATAAACATAACACCCTTATGAGTTAGATTAGTCATTGGACTAGATAACCATGAAAAATTTTCAACATACCTTCGGTTGTAACCTGCCAAACCAAGAAAAATATGGATCCAGGTTACATTTTTGGGTCTTGGCCATTAATTAACAACTTCTGTTTTAGCAGGATCAACAGTTATGCCATTTTTTGAAACAATGTAACCAAGGAAAGAAATTTGATGTAACCAAAACTCACACTTACTGAATTTTCCATACAGTATATTTTCTTTTAAGGTTTGCAAGATAACCCTTAAATGACTTTCATGCTCCTCTTTAATTTCAGAAAACACCAAAATATCATCAATAAAAACAACCAACATTTTTCACCTGAGTCAACTGAGCCATCACTACAAAAAACTATTTAGTTCTCATTCTGACCATCTCAGGATATTGATTTGAAAGGTCATTTCCCTCTGTATGCCTTCCCAGAAAATATGTTCTATTTCCTCTATGAAAAACCATTCTTAACACAAAAATATCTTAGGAGAATCAAAATTGTAATCCTCAAATGCTATATCATTTCAATCATACCATAAATTAATTTATAATTTAACAATTTTCTAACTCCTAATGTTGTCTAAACCGACCATTGATACCATCTATAAGGGCCCAGCCTTAAACCTAACCTAATATTGAATTAAATGAATAATTCACATTGAGGATCTTTTCATGTTTAGAGTTTTAGATAATTATTACGTAACTATTACATCTCAAAAGATTACAAAGTAGACAATTCTACTAAGTTTCCATAAAATAAAAACTCTTAAAAAGAAACATGTCTACTTCCATGTTTTAGGTAGCATGACTTTTCCTTGATCCCATCCTTGAGCCTACTCCACATTAAGTCCTGTAAAAATCATTTCAAAAAAACATGGGGTGAGCATAAAAAGCTCAGTAAGGGATACACAAGGAATGAAAATTGTTAGTTTCTTTCAAAACCACAAGTAAACCATGTATAATTTATCCAAATAATACGTTTCACCTTTATGAAGTAGTAAAAACTCTTCACTGAATAAAATATCATTACTTACCCTTTTGTAACCAAAATATTACCATAAAACCCATATAAAGAACACATAACATATAAAGGTAACTTGGGACATAAACATACTTAAATGGAATAACCATACGGTCGACTTCCACACATATCATTTAATGGAAGAGCCATACGGCCAACTTCCATACCCAATGCATTGGAGGTTATAACGTAACCAACCGTCAAGGTATTCGCGGCACCACCCGTTATATGGTTTATCGCGTAACCACCCATCAAATGTCCAAGTACCATTATAAAATATTAATACGTAAAATAATTATAAAGGAATGAAAACATTTCAACATTTGAAGCACAATATATCACATAAATATATTGACATAACAAATCCATTATCAAAACCATTTTCAATACCAAAAAAGAGTATATGTTATTTATTTAATTTTATAATTATAACGGCTTGTTGAGGAAGCCAAAGATCAAATAATACTCGCGGCGGCGGAAAGGTCATTGTCATCGTGTACGTTAAAAGAAACCTTCCTTTTTGTACTTTTGTAAAACGCTTCGTAGAAAAAGATTCCATTTGTATAAAATTAAAATTAAAAGGTGTTTATACACCATAGAAAAGGAAATTCTTGTATTAGAATAAAATATGCCTCAATTAAAGGAGATTGAGACAAAGTCCCTTACCTCGTGTTTGACGTGACTGGATTGCTCATTAATCTACTGAATAATAAACTAGTGTTAATTTCTACTTTCTTAAGAACCTTTTCCAAGTTCATTATTCCTTTTATATCACTTATTACCATGTTATGAAAATTATGTAGTCATTTTAGTTAATAACGGTTGTTTTGTCGATATTTGGTACTTGAGTCAAAAGTGAACCTCTTATATTTACAAGTTGTTCACGTAGTCAAATATCCATTATCTCAAGAATGATATTCATGATCTAGATTCAATATATATCATATATATCCAATATATACATGCATTTATAATATTACATAATCAGTAAGAGGTAAGAAATGAAATGCACCGTTCATGGAGACGGTAAGCCGTACGTACGCATGAACGCTACTTTCATTTCTATGTCATATTAATGGAATTAAAACTAAATGAGAGATATGTATATTTTAATTATAGAATTATATTCATCATTTAGATGTAACATACATCATATATATTCATTATATAAATTTACTTATAATAGTACATTACATTTGGGGGTAAGAAATGAAATGCACCGTTCATGGAGACGGTAAACCGTACGTACGCATGAACGCTACTTTCATTTCTATCTCATACTGTAATGGAATGAAATAATAATTATATAAAGGTATATTATAATTCCAGTATAATATAATATATAATATCATTAAATCTATCCTTTATACGTACCACATAATGTATTAACGGATCAAATCACTTTGAGGGGGCGGTAGTCCGCACTTCCTAAAATGATGATATCATGTTTACCCATAATGGAAACCATAAAGGTATCCCATAAATGAAAAATACATAAGCTTAAGGAGAACATAAATATATTATATATCATATATAAATATAGTGACATCTTAATGTCCACCATGAAAGGTGTTAAAAGAAGATTGAATAATCATCATTTCGTGAGGCAGAAAATCCCCAACCACAGAAATAGTATGTTCTTTAACCATTAGACAAAGGTGTGTGTAGGTGTAGCTCAAATAATTCACATAACAACATAATATTATATTTAAGATAATGTTTTTTTTTACAAAATAAATGAATTGAAGAGTTTAGTGGGTTGGAGAAGCCAAATAAAACATAAGAATACAAGAGAAGACACTGACATTAAAACAGGTAACTCTTTTTGATTTGAGATAAATGGCTTCCTTTAGAAGACTTCTGCCCAATGTGAGGCTTCTAGAAGTAAGAGAGGGATGTGGAGAGACAAAATTGGCAGGGTTTGGCCGATCCAAAGGCCTGAGAGTTGTGGGTAAGGTGGTAGAGGTGGGGGCCTTTTATAAGAGGAGAGGAGGGGGACTCTTGGAAATGTATAAAATGTTACTTTATTTTCAAATGATTTTCGGATTTTAATGGTCCCACATTGATGTGTTTTGAGGATAAGGTGATATTGGTTCGATATCCACCCATCCAATAGGTTTTTGACAAGTGTAGGTCTTAGAGTTTACATTATCGTTCCATTTTATTTAAATCATTAAATAATGAGGTAATCTCTATATCATCATGGTGTCATAAATAATTAAATTTATTTAATGTATAAAAATTATAAAAAAATATCATGATGTAGGAAATCTTTTTATCATTCTAATTAATATTTATAGTAAAAAATATGACTTGTATAACCTCATGTAAATTTTTTTTTCATTAAACAATACATGTTTGTGCCATTTTTACTTTTACTTTAAATAAAAGGCATTAATGTCATTATCTTACCCAAGTGGCTCCATGGGGTCCCAAAAATCTACCCATGGGTTGTCTTTGTCGGCCATTACTCATACAATAGGTTTAGGACAAGTTTGAAGATATTTTGTTTTTATTATAATATCATTTTTACTTTAAATCACACTAATTACCTTTAATCGCGATTAAAAACATAAAAGTTACTATTCACCAAAAAATTATTTTAATCCCATCGGACCACATTTTACTTCTTAATGAAATTCATCTATATTGGATTTTCAAAATTAAAATCACAGAAGTGTTAATGTTCCATTTAAACAAAAAATTAGTTTTTGTAACTACCACTTTGTGGTTTCACTATTCATCAAAAATTAAGGTTTTTCCGAAAAGTACCAAAACATCACCCTAAGCTATATTTGATATTCCGAATTCAAAAATGATGTCTATTTTACAAAATTCAAAACATATAATTTTCATTAATTAATTTAATAATTGATTCCCGTTGTCATAACAAATAGCGTGTTTTTAAGAAACAATATGTATCAAAACATTGACACTAGTTTAAGTCCAATTTCAAAGTGAAATTCATTCCAATGACCACCATTGGATTAAATGGTAAAAATATATTCTAATTTAACATTAAAACCAACACAAAAGATAATCTAATCATATAAATACATTTTATTAAAAAGAGGTTTTGAATTAAAATACAACATTTTTCACTATTCATTAAAAAATGAACTTTATCAGAAAAATACCAAAAATTTATACAAAGTAAATTTTGATGTCCGGATTCTAAAGAAGAGTTTTATTTGGTCCAATAGAATTTATATGAGTGACTAAAACTATATTTAATGATGGTTTACCATCAAATGGTGATAAGTGGACCTTTCGTGAAAATTAGAGTATATATGCCTAAAATTGAATTCTTTTCGTATTTTAAGCCTTTATCCATTATTGGATAAATGTAAAAACATTTAAAAAACATATATAATCATATTATATTAATTTATATTCATTCCCTCCAATACAACGGCTATGTGTTAACTACCACTTAAGGTAATATTATTATATTACTACTGTGCAACGTAAGATTTCAAAGAAACTCTTTGTTGCGAATCGGGTACGCTATCGAACATAGCAACACCTTTTAAAGTAAAATTAACATTTAATTCATAAATATTAATAAGTATGAAAATGTATTATTCTTTATTTACCTAGGATGTTAGAATTTCTCACCACTCTAAGTCCACATTGGTGTGAAAGAAGATTGTATGTCTTAATTTTTAGAATGATGATTGATACATGGGTTGATAGAGTCGTTTCCTAGGGTAGCATAATTTAGTAGTGATAATCATGTGGATTTTTATGATCAGGTAGGACTAGTTCATCAATTTCATTTAGATAGGGTATGTTTAATGTCATGGTGTTTTTGGTATTTCCCTATACATTTCATTTCCATATCATTTATGTACTCTTTTTTATATTTTCATTTTATTAGATGGACTGTGTTGTAAGTATACAACATTTTTTGTGATTTTATTGAATTTCATTTATTATTATAATATAGCCTTATTTTATATAATTTTCTACTTCCAAAATTTATTTATATAGTAATTATGATTTTATTTGGTTATTTTCATTATATTTTACTATGAGGAGATGTAACCGTATCTTTATAGCCACACCTTATAAAATAACCAATTTTCTGAAGCCTATGGAATATTAAAGGATCAGCATGAGGGTTTTGTGGAACATCAAAGGATCTATTTTGTGGAATCATGTTCAGGATGTTATGATTTCCCTTAAACAATTTTAGAAAATATAGTGGCCAATTTCATAAAGGTTGTGAAAAATGATGGAGAATATTTCATGAAATAAAAGTAATCCTACACAGGGTATTCATAATAGGAATTTATAATTGTTATAAATAACTATATAAAAATATATAGATTAAATAGTGGTTTAAAACCAAACCTATGGAAAGATCTATATATCTAAGGCTGTGGTAGTTATGAATAACTCGTTTTATTTTCTCTCAAAGCTAATATAATGATTATAGAATGTTTCTTGGATTATTGAGATAAGAAGATAATGATAATGTTTTAAGATATTTGATTGAACGATAGAAAATCCAACTACCCACATGTCAAAAATATGTGTAGAATAATCATGGAACTTTCATCATTAAGATATGGAATTTTTTTTCATTTCTGGGAGAAAGTTATACCATGATCATGAAATCCAATGTGGCATGAATTATCCACCGAGTTTGATTAATGAAATGAAGAAACCTCCCAACACATAACCCCGATTTCAATGGTTATACTATATGCAGTAATGGAATTGTCAATGCCAGTGGACTAAAAAATATGTAATAATTACTGTTTGCATCCACCAAATTTAAATGTGAAATATAACTATTATTCTATCATTACTGATGTGGTGGACTATTGACATTATGTAAAACAAGGTACTCATAATATTCATTCTGGAATGCATAAATGTAATATTTTTTTCTAGTTCAATTTTGTACTTTATATCATCTATGTTTTCAAAAAAAAATTATTAATATCTACAAATACTTAAAGTATAAATATCATTAAATCCAACTTGTGGTGGGATTAGTGAAACCAACTTGATAGACTATACTCTTATAATAATTTGTGGAATGATTCATCAGGTGAATTTTATAATCCCAACATTAGTGGAATTTTTTATTATATCGGTCATGGATATGACATATCATTTTTGGGGAATAAAATTATATATTTTCCAAAATAAATATTATAGAGTTTTCCCATATCATGAGGTATTTTTATCATAATATCATATACATGGTTCCCCATAAGTCTCTATGTCTACCTATAGGTCCCCCCAAAACATATTGGAGGTATTAAATAATCATCTTCAAGAGAAATTAAAAAAAAAATTGTTCATACTCCCTAGTACATCTCCATGGGTTATACCATTTATATTTTTTTATTCATTTTAATTGAAAAATATAGTTGTCTGTAAACTATGTGTATATCAATTAGATCACCATAATGGGAATGTATATCTTCCCAATGATTTATGAATTTTCTAATCATAAATCAAGATTTTGGTAATTCTCAAAAGATGATATTTTTTCAATATATAATAAACAACATGTAGAGAATGAATATATACTGAGTACATAATTTATTACAAGGATTATACATTATGATTTCATAGAGATACTATTTAGGAATAATAATCCCACTATAATGATTATAGTTTTTATGGATAAAATATATATATAATATCATGGAACATTTATGGTATAATTTATTTATGTTTTTCATCATTACTCTGATTGCATGGAGGATCCTTCTGAGAATCTAATGTTTTGTATGGGATAAATGGGAAATTGTTCTAACATATTTTATTTTCATAATCCACGACTTTTGGACATATCAAGTAACATTATCAAGGCATGTGATCATAAGAGAGGGAATTTATATTTACTCGTCAATGGATTATTCAATTTAATAATGGATTAGACCCACTATTTTCAATGAAATGAAAATTTTTAATTGAATTTGTAGGTTCTACTGATGGTTTCTGGGTAATTCTCTTGATTTTATATCCCTCCAAAAATGATTTTTTTGAATGGGGTAAATAATGTTTGGATCATATAATTGGAAGAAATAATTACTATGATTAAGAAGAGTCTAATCATTTCACTTGTACTTACAAAAAAATTTTATTGAGAAGGTATTGGATATATTTTTACATATTAAAGAATGACTCGAGTTGTGTAATCATGAAAAATTAAGATGATACATCATTTATTTCAATAAAAATGATGATCAATGAGCTTTACAACGCAATGCATGATATGAAATTAGATTCAATGATACCTCCTTGAACTTTTGGTTGAACTAACTATATGGATGGACTTGTGACATATATACAGATATCAAGAGTCTAAGGTATATATTCAAATAGAAAGAGATCATAACAATTAAAAGAAATATAGTTGGAGATGATAAAGGACTATATCTTATCAATTCACTACCATCTAGGGAATACGAACATGGTAGGAGTTGTAATTTATAGAAAATAACATGCTACTCTTACTATGAATATGATTGAGGAAAAACATAATATATTGGATATGAAAATATATATTTGGAATTAATAACATTAATGAATACTATGGAGATTTAAAAAATTATTCATTAACTGTCCCTCAAGGACATGATCAAGGAGGTAAAAAGAGATAATCTATAGCTTCAAAGTAATGTGTAAGAACTCAATGAGGGGAATCTTCATGAATCAGACATAGATGAAGATGTTGTAATTCAATTTGGATGTAGAAATTTTATTCCTACATCACTTAAGATATAAATTATATATTGGTTAATGTACATAGATCACATTTTTTTCATCCATCATTGAAGTACAATGAGGTACTTTGATCTTAGAGAGAACATGGGGAGGGACAATGAAGATGGATACCATTGAGTATAAACAAATGTTCATGGTATTTAGTCAAGCTAAATCAGATCGAAAGAAGTATAATCGTTGGATGCATCCATTACCTATTCATACATGAATATAAGAAAACAATACGATGGACTCTATCAATGGTCCAAAAGATACATCCAAAGAATGAAATGTGATATGGATTATCATAGATAAACTCACCAAGTGAAAATACTTAAACAAAATTTGTATGATCTATCACTTACATTAAAAAAATGACATATATTATGAAATTGGTGGTGATATCTATATGACCACATTCAGTCATTTTTTGATTTTGATCCGAGGATCAATTCAATATAATAAATATGTATTCTACATTATCTGATTAGTAAATTTAATTTGAGTACAACCAATCACCCATATAATTATAGACAATATAAAAGGACAATTCAGATATTAGAGTATATGCTAAGAAAATTATTAACTATTTTTCACTGGGGATTTGATCATCCCCTCCCAATATTAGAGTTATAAAAAAAAACTGTTGGATATAATATTAAAATAGATTCATATGACACCAAGTTTTGGATTTGATGTATAACTCTTAATTGTTGTGATGATATTTGATATTGAAATATTAATAAACAATATATTGTGTAATTGATTATAGAAATAGTATATTCAATACCACAACATATAAAAGATTCCAAAAAGTAAGAAAAGTGATATGCAAAAAACCATCAAATTAAGATGGAGATTTATTTTAGAGAAAATGTATTTCTTGAAAATTAAAATTGAAGATATTCATGAGGTTTTTGAGAAACAAGATATTTTAATTAGTTAAAATTTCACTTTTTAAATCATTGATCATATATGAACAATGGCCTAATAATGATCACCTACTCAAACCATTGATCATGTTTATTATATATTTAGTGCATCACTCATGAAAATTAACATGCTTAATCATTATAATATACTAAATCTATAGGGGTAAACCAATATAATGACCTCACATATGAGGAGTATCTTATAAAGAATCATTGATAATAGAGACAAATGTTCGATGGAAAAAATAAAATTAACCTCCTCATTGTTTTCAGGTCAACCATAAATATAAATAGGATTAATGGGATTCTGAGAATGAATGAAACAAAAGTAACCACATCTATTTTAAAATTAGAATATTATTAGAAATTTTTGGTATTATTGTTTTTTCGTGGTAAAAATGTTAAAAATCAAACATTAAAAATGATATTTTCTATAGAATAAATGAGTTTTAAATTATACATATCAAACACATACATCACAGATAAAAACTAATAACAATTGAATTAATTATTCGATATCTTCAAACTATAATTCAATTATAACAATTAAAAATCAAAATATTAAAATTGAAAAATACATATTATATAAATACTAATGGTAAAAGAAAGATAATTCCAATCTTCTAAAATTGGTCCATTCAAGAAAAAAAATATAAAATGGTTAAAATTTTATAATAAAAATTGATATCATAGAAAAAGAAATTATTGATCATTTGGGTAATTATAGTGAATGTTCTATGATTGAGTTAATATGTATTTATTGAACAAAATATGACCATTTTAATATAAATTTTTCTGTTATATTAGTAATATGGCAGGGAGAATTGTAACCTAACCATTTAGAATTGTATCATATTTATTGAACAAAATATGACCATTTTAATGGTGGGTTTAATTAGTGTTGTTTAATGCCATGTAGAACAGACTATTTCCATGCATTTTATCATTATGTGGTAAGGGTACTTCTGTTGTTCACATTAAATGTCATGTGACTATGATTTTTTCCATGCAGTTTTAACATCACGATATAAGAAAGTGTGGATTAATGTGAAAATTTTTACATGATATATTTCATTCAATATAATGTTATACGTAGATAAGAATCATACGTTAGAAACGTGAGATTTTATGAATTGACCCTTAGGAAGTTGGGGTGAGGTTTTTTGGTGGGTTTTTGTATACCAACTCATGACTGGAGATCTTAGCATCACTATGTACTATTATATGGAAGGAATCAATCCACATATAGATCATGTGGTGTTGTACAATTTAACATCATCTAGCGAAGAAGTGAGTTCCCCGATGTGAAATGCGAATATTGTGACTAGGCCCACAAATAAAATTTGGGGATTCACTACAAAACATATGGTAAAAGGAATAAAATCACATTTATTTTTTAAGAATAATCCCTATATAGTAATAAAACATAATCATATAGGGGTGATTTTTTATACATTTTTTTTGTGACTAGGATTGGATTTGGAGGAACAAGAATAACTATGTATCCATTGGGTACATGAATAAAATAATATGTAGTTCATGAATGTTAAATTGCATAAGTAGGTCAAACCAATACATAGAGATTGTCCTTATTTTTGTTGATTAAAATATGTAGTACACATATTAGATATCCCTGTGTCACTACATATATTATGATTGAAGGAAGCAATCCACTTGTAGTTGTTGAGGAACCGTGCAGTTTAATGTCATGATGAAATGTTGTTGGCTTCTTGATTTGAAAAATAGGTTTTGTATATGGACCAAAATAAGGATAATTAGGAATCACTACTTATACCATAGTAAAATGAATAAATACACATGTAGTTCTTTGATATAGGTGTTCTGGGACACCAAAACCACCAATAGTGGTCCTCCCGAGTGAAGTTCATAAGAATGTGAATCATTATGTCATGAAAAGGCACATCATCTATTCAGTTTAATGTCATGTGGTGAGGACACATGGTATTACTTTTAAGGTCTTGAATTCTAGACATGAATAATACATTTTAATCTATTATTACATTTTTGTGTGAGTAATCTCCTACCCATTTTCCTTTTCTTATGTAAGATATGATCAGTGCGAGAAATCGAGAATAGAAAGGGTTCCTCTCACCATGTAGAGGAAATTAATGATATGACACAAAAATTTTGTATCATGTGATGGACATGACATGAAATATGATTGAGGAATCCTTAACAATCTCAGATTAAAATTTTAATAAATTGATATATATTTTTAGATAACTTGTTATATTTAATTTTATTTAAAAAGTTCCTAGATTTCATAATGTAAATTAATATGGACATTATAGAACACTATGGTTTTTTTCATTCGATAAGTAAATTTTATGCAGTTTAACATCATGCGGTATGGACGAGTGTTGAAGCATAGTTTAAAATCATTATTCTCTAGACTTATCCTTAAATTTTATCTTTATATGGTCAAGATGTTCATGTATAGTTTAACATCCCGAAATTAGGATGATCTAATGCAGATTATCATCATGCCACCATAATGAGAGGCATTGTGTAGTTTAATGAAATGTCTGTTTGACATTTCAAAATAGATCAACATTATCTTGTCTAGAAAAATCATTAATGATAAAATATATACAAATTATTTCTTCATTATCCATGCATTGGTGGGGGTTTGATATTCTCCCCATTCAATGTGGCCATTGAATATTCAATTTTTTTATATATACAGTCTATGATGTAAGACCCTTCCATCTTGGGCATTAGAATTGGAGGATTTGTTCTAGGATCATTACGGTCCAGAGGGACATAACCAATTATTTTAGTGGAATTATTTTAGGGAAACGTGTTTATTAATGGATTGTGCTATTTTTATTCTGATGGATTTCATGGTTATACCAAAAACCCTTTTCTAATAGATCCATTCTAGTTTATCCAGTGGTTTTTTTATTTATAATCTTTTATGTGAAATATGAAAATGTATATTAGATGTCAAGGATTATGGTAATATATATGAAAAATTACATTGTCCCTGTATACCAATGAGTATGGTGTTTCTCGTGTAGCAGTACACGTGGTGGTATGTGGGCCAAAAAATCATGGCGGTATTTATCTAGCCAAGACATGATATCCATATTCACCATCTTATAGATTATATTTTATATAATCTTATTGATGGAATCTTTATGTATATTTTACATTTTTTTAAAGAATTTTGAGTGACGGGTCCTATATTTTACTTATAGTACAATTTCACTAACAACATTGAATATCATTTGATGTCGATGTCAATCAATATTGTGTTAGGGACTCTGAATTTGATGGTCATATGATAATTAACACAGTTGATGATATTGGTCATTCTGACATCTTTTATTAGTATTGTCTCAGACTATTTCAAAGATAATATTCTAGTAATAAGGATGTAGGGGAACTACTTTGATATGGATAAGTGATATGGGCCCATGAATTCTATTCCCCAAATAGAAAAATGTTTATGAATAATTATCTGTATATAGAAATTTTAGTTGTTAATGGGTTATGTTTTCCTAGATTTGAAACACATGAAATTTCCATATGAATTCTAGAAAACCATGTATCATAGATTATAATACTAACCCAGCTTTGTATTTTTGTGTGAGATCATGTTAGTAGACTGATGAGTGTCCCATGATCTTACTTGGACTTCTTCCATGATGAAATAAAACTATATTTATATTATTCATTTATGTATGATTCATTCAAACACATTATGTTAGAGGTACAATTGTTCATTTAAACACCTCCATGGTGTTTTATTCACTAAATTATGTTTTATATTTTCCCTCCAGGATATGTATATCATGAGAGATCCATTATGGTGGAAACTAATTGTTGGATCCATCCATCCAGATGTGGATATTGGTTCTTCAAACTCTAGGTTGGCATTAAAATTATTTATTTCATCCATATGACAGATAATGATGAATGAGACCATTATTTTGTATATGATATGGAATATTTCTTCTTTCTGATTGGGGTCAAAAAGAACTATGGTGGCATTATCCAATTCATCAGTATGAGCATCCCGTGATTGGGGAACATGAGAAAGTGTAGTCTTAAAAGGAAACTCATCCATTATTCAAATGACATAGCCAGTGGTAGGGTTTAGTTTATCCTTAATTATGGAATATTCTCAATTGAACTACAATATCACAAGATTTAAATACCCATTGGTCTTCTAGTGGGAAGTTTTTATTAGTACTTATTCTTCCATCCTAGGGATGAGGGATTGATATTTTTTCTCATTATTCAGATGTCATTCAAATAGTGAGAATGATTATAGGAAACTGATTTTTATGGGGAGGTAACTAAAAGGGAAAAGACAACCCAATTGAATAATACATTTTCTATACATTTTCCATTAGCATATGTGGAAAAACATCAAAATACATCCCCCATGTAATGGGTGTATCATGGGAATTGATGACCTCATCATATAAAAGCTCAGTGTCCACCGATGTTTTTCACAAGGAAAGATGTGATTCGTGGAAACCAGTCATGCCTTTTCAATTCCCCGATTTCTAGGATTTGATCTAAATTTTATATTTTTGTTTAGTGACCATCCATTGGTCATAATTCCGGGTCCAAATTTGAAATCCAAGGATTTACATGAGTGGTCAAATACAGAAGAACAAAAGGACTTTGGGCTTCTTAAAGTAATGCCCCGGTTTTTTCACAATTAAGATGAGTGAATTTATATTCTTTTCAACATCAGATTAATGGGTCCAAGTACTTAACAATTTAAAAATGGGTCAGTAGACATTGTTCTCTCTCATAGAATCATTTTTCTATGTAGGGAGGGATATCTGTGAGCATTATATGGATGTCACATAAAATATGGGGGGCCTCCATTCCACTAGAGGCATAAGTACTAAAGGTTGTAGTAAATAAATATTTATACTTTATAAGGATTTTTTGAAGTCATCATCACATTCACATATAATACCATTATTTATTATATTAATAAAGGGGAGAGATATGCCGAAAATTTTGTATAAGAAATACTGAATGTACATATAGTTATATTTGTGCCCCATCAGTTCAATTAGATTTCTAGGTGTAGAAATTTCATAAATAGCACTTGTCTTCTCTAGGATGACCTTGATGTCATTGTGGTGTATTGAAAATCCAATAAACTTCTCTAATGTTACCCCAAAAGTGAATTTTAGTAGATACATATTGTGAATATTCTATAATATATTTTTTAATATTATTCAATGATCCATTAAGTTATCACATCCCTGTCCAAATTTAACAACCAAGTCATTAACATAAAATATATTTATTCTTATCAAGATTGGATTAAATATATATTACATTGCACAATTATTTATGGTTCCTGATTTCTTTATTCCCAAGAGCATGAACAAATAGTATAAGATCCACTGGGTTATTCTAAAGGTAGTATGTTTTTATCATCCGGAGACATATTTATTTGATTGCACCCCAAATACCTGTTCACGACTGAAATAGATTTGAATCCACCCGTAGAATCAGTAAATATTATTATTTATAGAAATGGGGAATCAAGCTTTGGAAGGTTTCAGTTGAGGTGATTGAAATCAATGAAAATCCATATAATCCCATTATTTATTTTCATGTAAATTATTTTATAGAGAAATCTTCAGTATTTGAGATCTCAAAAATGTTTTATTTGAATATTTTATCAACTTCCTCCTCTAAAATTGTTTCATAGGAAGGTTGATTCCTTTTGGCTACCTACTTGAATCATTGATTCTCATCAGGTAAGAGGAGATGGTGTGTAGAAACATTTTTAATTAGTACATGTATTTCTGTATAGTTACTAGAAAACACATATCAGTCATTATTTAGAAATAAAATGTTCATATATTTCACTTAAAGGGGGATGCATGCACAAATTAGTGTCGACCATGTGTCTTCATTCATTCTAAAATTTATCTTCCTAATATCATTGATGAAGTTAGAGACACCTTCCTCGAGTACTATAGGGTTATTACATGGTTCATCCCCATTTTAATCCTATTACGAGCCAATGGAATCATTTTTATACAAATTATGGAACTCTTGGCGATTCCATGTCACTATCAAGGTGAAACAGATTATGAGAAGTTACATTTTCATCCTCTGATTCTTAAGAAATTGTAGAAAGATTCTTGAATATATTTTCTTTTTCACAATAAAAGGGATAAATGGTCTTGGTCCATTGAGACTTGATCTTTTAGTTCATCCTAGATTACAGGATGCACATAGTTGATCTCGATCATGATTCATGGATTCGTATGGACAATAACAAATCTATTTGGGAATGAATGAAATATATCAAAATCTACATTTGGTTGTTTTTCTGACAATTTTTAAAAAACTACATCATTATATGTGGGTATGCATGTCTTTAATAGGGAATATTCACCATTTAGTAAGCTATCATTTCAATAGATTGGGTAATTTCAGACACTATTGGAATTTTGATCATACTATCATGTCTATATTGGGGGAGGTCCTTCCGTTAATTAAATTTTACCTTCTATATTTATATATAACCGTAAAATATGTTTCACTTGTGAGATCCCCAAACTGAGATTTGATTTTGATATTCTTGAGAGGTCTTTTCTCACCCTTCCCATAACCTATAAAGGATATATTTGTGGGAGAAAAGTTAATTTTCAATATCCCAAATGTTTTTGTGTTCAAACAGAGATGAAATTTATCCTAGAAATATTATAACATAGAATAAATTGGACTAGTATATTATTGAGCCTTTCATAAACTTATAGGGGCCTCATGTTACACTTGATGACCTCTTCCAAATCATGATTAGTGAAAGGTATATGGACCTGGAATTAACGTTAAATAGTATTTACACAATAATCCATGATGACATAGATTTCTATATTGACTACTTTGGGATCTAAAGGACATCAATGAGTGTTTATAGATGTTATTTTTATAGATGTACGGCCAAAATAATTGAGATATTGGTAGGTAAAACCCAATTTGTATCATAATGTTGCACTTGTGTGCTAGAGGATGGTGCTTCTTGAGTGGGTGTTTCTCATTAACATATGTCTCAGGGGGCAAGCAATTTATGGTGTAGGGGCCTAGTTTTTTTTCAATGGTCACAACAACATCTGCTTAAAGTGTCTTGGGTCATTCAGACCTTCTACATTTAATGGGATGATTATATAATTGAACCACGACTTCGAGGTCATGAAATACAAAAAGGTGTGGAAAACAAGATGAATGTTCTGATACACCTCGAGGTCTTTTATAGTCTTTTGGGGGTGTCTTTTGATGTTTTTATGTTACATATATGTCTTCTTTGGGTACATGACCAATGTATTGTTCTCGAACAGACCTGAATTTTCCAATATATCCTTAGTTTCAACACATGAAACATATCCTTCTGTGGATATGTGTGGGAAAATAATATTATGATACATATTAATCATTGTAGAAGGATTCATCCAAGTGAATAACATTTAAAAACCAAGTATAAACTCATTTTTTATTGACCATTATATTTGGTGGGGTGGTGAACAAGCTTGAGTTGTCGTAGTAAATATGTCTGAATGTGTGAGAGCATTAATTGGGGTAGAATAATCCCATCCTATTATATTTCATCCTACATATGATGGTCATTCCCCCATTTTGGTGGCATCTCTTATGTTACATCATTATGTTTTGGTGATATTTTGGGTTTTTATAGTCATTCACTCAGGGTGACATGGTCTACCTCAACTACTTTTTTAGTCATTCCATTTTCAAACATCAACTCACACCTAAATAGAACATCATTCTACTCACCCTCCACTACTTATTGGGAAATTTTTCAGGATACCACTTACTCATAGGATATATCCATCATCACCAATCTTGAATCGACCTTTCTTTAATTGATACCTTTAATGATAATACATACCAGGATTGTATGACCCTTCCCTCTATAGAAAGAGAAATATAGTAAAAGAAGGTCGGTGTTGTTTACCTCATCAAGATTAATTGGTATTGATATATTGATCATGATATTTTACATGAATGATAAGAAATAACTTGGTATTTGTAAATTATATAAGGATTGCACTTTATTCATCCATTCCTATAATCTCATGTGACCATGATTTCAATCTGCATCATTTTAAGGTTGATTTTATGGTTCTATATACTCGATAGGTTGTGTGGGGAGGTTTTGGTACCTAACTATGTACATTTATTGGAACTATATCTAGACTGAGAGTTATAATTGATCCTTCTATGTTTCGTAGTATTTTTTTCTGTGCAGATGGCATGAGTTGTGGATTGGACTTGGTTTGTGGAATGGAGTCTTTGAAACATTGGTACATCTCAACAAACACACAGAACCAACCTAAATAATTTAATACAATTAGAGGTTTCTACAACACACCCTAGAGATATTCCTCATAGATTTCTACAGGTTTCATTGATGATTGAAGGATACATATTGAATAGGAAAAACCATTCAACCATGATATGAAGTCAATCACCATATCGTTTTCTCATTTTTTTAGTTCATCAAGTCAATGATTATCTTTTCCGAATTGTGAAGATCCACTAATAAATGAACTGAAAATAAAGTTCATTCCATCCAAAAATTGAACCTACTGGAAGGATGATAAATAAAACAAAGGCTAGAGTTTTCAATGTCTTTATAAAACATCTCATCTTGGTTGCATCATATGCATATCGATGGCCCATTATGAGTTCCCATTTGGGGTATGGCTTCCTCAAATTCTCCACAAGTTCACATAAACCTTATAAATATTCCATTTGAGTATCCATTGATTTGATTATGTAATGAATCTCTAAGGGAACATCTCACTAGGCCTCTCTCATCTAAAGGGAGTGGTTGACAGTCGATGAGGTGTCCTAAAATTTCTGGACCAATGATTATCAATTTTTCCACAAATGGAATGATCTGTCTAAAAATTGAGAGGTTTTCACCAAAATCGAGGTAGGTCACTATCATTTTTTAAAAAGTCGTTTATTTCGACTCACTACCTACAAATTGAGCTAGTTTGATGCTCTAACAAAAATTTCGATGGAATATGTGACCTTTTTAAATATATGGGAGGGTGAATATTTATCTCATCCTAATGGTGATAACTAATAATAATATTACCCATTATTAGTTCCACATTGAGTGTCTGTGTGTTTTTTATTTTTTCTCATATTGCAGAAATTATTCGTGCATGGAATGATCATCGATTGTTTTCGGTTTTGATTGGGAAGTAGCTACAGAGTTCCTTTTTTCATTGTATGTTATCCTCTTCATAGCTAACGACTCATCATTTCGAGGTTCCCAGTTTCAGAACCTCTTTGGTTCATACTGTGTGTAGGCTCGGTTGGTGCATCCAGATCACCCACCTCTCAGGGTAGGTTTTCCATGTTGTGTCCCTAAAAATTTTCATCATTATCCATTATATCTATTGTGTTGAAAGAGAAACAAATCACAAGATGATATTGTTCAATAGTGTTTGTACAATTATATTTGACACAATAAGATGATTTTTTACTCTTTTATTAGGGTCATTATTTGAACCCTTGGATATATTGGTTTATTTGGGAATGTGACCCTAGTAGGGTTCGACACCCTTCTTTGTCTGTTTCTATCATCTAGATATATTAAAAGTTACTTTGCGAGAGTTTCAACTCATTATAATCAAATGGGTCCCTAATACAAGTGGTTATTCTTATAGAGGGGGGAACATATTGGATGTCGAATATCAATTTAAACTACCAAAATTACAACATATATATTCTCTCTGTGATGATGATGAAAATTCACCCTTATTTGCAGGTTGGTGGATATTTATTATAATTTTTGGAAAATATTGATCATAGTTTTGATGATCTAGTAATTGGATTTTGGGATTTTTGGATTCCCATGAATAAAATTAATATTTAATTTCCCCCCATCCCTATGGGTAGGGATGATCAAGAATCATCATTGATTTCATTAGTACCCTATCTGGGGATGATCAACCTAGTGATGTTTACTAATATATAAATTCCCCTTTCCCAGCGCGCTAGTGTTCATTTGATGATGATTTTGTAATGCCCTGAATATTATCAGCAAATGATGATCTGAGTGGTTGAGGTATAAGTACACATTCCCCCAACCCTAGGGGTTTGGTTAACTCATAGATGACTCATATGGAAGATTCTACTTTGGCTAGTTTGATGTGGCATTGTTGTGCATGAGTATGATATGAGAGAGATAGAATCATGTGACAGTGGTCATTATTTTTGGGAATTTTACCTGTTGATCATGAAATCCATATTAGTGTGGAAAATTAATTCCCATTACATTAAGGGGACTATTTCAAAGAATTATATAATATCCTATCCCTTATTTCATTATTTCTAGGAATCATAGATATGAAGGAATTTTATTTTAGTGTCTAATTAGATTTCACGTTACTAGTCTTCTAATTTTTTCAGAGCCTATGTCATCTCTATAAACATTATGTTTATGGTTATTATTCTAAAAGGACATAGTGATTTGAAATGATCCATATTTCACCCATCCATAGATACACACATCTATATATGATTAATACATCGTTCAACAAAGTGTTTTTATGATGGAATGACAAACACTACACACGGATTTTTCATTCTTCTATATTCCTAGAATCCAGGATATGGAAAATGTGTCCATATATTGATAACAAGAGATTATATTGATTTGTTTAAGGTGATAATAATTTTTTGAAAGAGTAAAATTTCTAACCATTAGTCACTGATTATTATCCCTCTTATTTTTTAATATATATGGCATGAATTCCTTATCATGCTCATATGAGGGATCATTATCAAAAGTGGAGATGGTCTTGAACATGAAGGGGGTTATTTATGAATATATCCATGCATATTTAAATGGTATCCACCTCTACATCATATTTACTTTACTCCATTAAGTTATATAAAAAAATATTATTCTTAGTGATTCCTTCTATCAGGAGTGCAGTGCTGGTGGATGTTAATGGGGAACTATATGTGGTTAAACTTGATATTATGGGAAAATATATACATGGAGGAATCTGGGTTTTGGGGACCTATTTATTTTATGGTTTATTGGAAATATAAAGATTTATTTATCAATTGGAGATATCTCTATGGGTTGTATGGCCATGGTGGATGTTAGAAGTGGAGTCTATATGATCCACAACCTCCCTACCCTATGGAGGACAATCATGGTAATGATCATCCACAACATGGGATGAAGATTTAATGACCCTGGAGGTGTTTAAATTGTGTCTCAAAAAAATTCCAAGTACACCCCCATTGATCATATTAGGAATATGGGTCTTGTCTTGTGTCGTGGATAGAAGATTCCAACCGAACATTTGAAATTTTTTTATTATATGAGCCAGATGTTTGGAAGATTCCTGATCATGAGTATATCCTTCTTATTTTGAAGGAATATGATCCCTCGGTTGAGAAGATGATGGAATATTCCAATGAGCTTCTTCTTCATTTTTAGGAATTGGATTCTTTCCCAATGCATTCATTATTCTCACATGGTGATCCTTAGTCAATATTGGTGTAAGAGGTCTTTATTGAGCCTATGAAATGTGTTTTCTATTTTTCATGATATAAGTGTGAGCCTCCCTATAAGCATCTTCTTCTCTCAATTTATGAGAACCTATTATAGTCGGAATTTGAACCTGGTCATAATATACATTCCCCTATTGAATATTCCAATGGAACTCGAGAATGGGAGAATGTACTTGATGCAATATATATATAGATTTATATTGATGTTGATGAAGTAATCTAAAAGGAGAAGTTGTAATATATACTTGACTACCATGATCTACAAGTATATGAAAGGACGATTCCATGAGAGTAATATGAGAATATCCAAATTCATGTGTCATTCTCATGTGGTTAACTATAGCGGGAATTGGGATATTGGTCCCATATTTATCTCTTTTAAGGAGTTTCTAGTCTTCTTTAACATGATTATCTGCCTATCCCAAGGCTAGTACCCCTATCCCTTGGAGATCCTTGACTGGACAAGGTATGATAACATAATCCTCATCATTTGGAATATGAATCTATAATTGTCAACATGCATGTGCTCCTCTCTTGGGGAATGTTCATATCTCAAAAAGTGAGACCCAATTAGAATTCGAACATGAACCCGGTCTAGTGCCTTTTCCTTTTCTTGGTTATTATTATAATCCTCGAGTATGGGAGAAAGAATTTTTAATTACTCAGGATAAACAAATTTTTCATGGTTTTTATAGTGTTGATCCACCCAATCTATAGGGATAAGAATATTCATTTATTCTTGTATTTCAACCAGTAGCAGAATATTCCATCATAGTTCTTCAACAATTTCATTGATTTATTGGAATTTTATAAAAGTGTTTGTAGGGATATAATACTACACATTTTTTATATCAACTATGTTTTAGAAGAAAACATAGATTTAATAGGGACCATAAAGACACTTATATACTCCTTGTTCCAAAAGAATATGATGAATGGATTTTTGTTTAGGTAAAGGGGTATGCACCTCCCCCATGCATGATGGAAGAATATGATAGTAATCTTGTTCTATATGAGAAGGTATATGATAATGCTCACTGGTTACAATTAAAATATTCAATAAATATCATCAGTGGGAGTTGGGATATTATACATATCACTATTATCTAGAACATTCTTTTCTTGAAGTGCCTTCCCTGCATGTTGTGCATGGTAATCCGAGGTGGAAATATTGGTCAGCTAGTACTTTTAGATAAAAACTAGTAGGTGTCAATGACTTGGTGATGGTGAAGACAATTTACAAGATCCATCCTTTGAAAAACCTAATCTAGGGTTGATTTTTTTATCACTCTACCCCAACATCATTATATATTGATGGTAATGAAATTCATGTATTAGGTAAATGCTCCTGAAGCGATTGGTTTTGTAAAATATAACCATTGGATTAGCTATATATTTACCTAGACGATGGAGACACAATGTATTAAATTCATAAAGACCCCCACAATGTTGTCTTCAGGGTTGGGATTGTTCCACATTTATTGTACTACAATACCTTCATGTCCGCCACATGATATTGAAGGTTTCGATAAGGTGATATCATTTTGAAACCTAAGGAGGTTTCATCCACAAAATTAATCGCAGGAATTATCTCTACATGAGAACATTATCTCATATTAGGAAGCTATTGAACATATCAGTATTTTTAGTCATGAAATAATATAAGGGACAATTTCATTGATTAGTGAAATATTGTTGGAATGTTATGATCAAATAGATATTCATAGCTAATATAATTTCCCATTTAATCCTGAGGTGGAATTTCTTCTAATGTGTAATTATCAATGTGTGCGTGGAATTATTTCATAGGAACCCTAGTTATAGAGGATTATCTTTTTGGTTTATGAAATTCTTATCCTCTTTTTCTATAGGAAGATCCTAAAAATTGTTCAAACTTATAGAAATCCAAACATCAATACTTTTTAGGGTATATCATTAGAATTTTTATTTTTATTCTATATTGTGTTCTTAATATGGTCTAATGGATAATAATTAAAATAATATTTATTTGATAGAATCATGTTGGGTTCAATTTTTATGTTTGTGTATTGTGTGAATAAAAATTTCCATATAGATAATAACCCAATAATTATTTGATTTGAGAGTGTTATATCAAATTCACCATTAATTTTTTTGTATTGTGTGAACAAAATAGCCCAATGGAGAATAATATAATCATTATTAGAGCATCACATTGGGATTCTGTTATTGAATCATCAATAAAGAGGCAGTCAACAACCATCATTGAGTTGGATTTTTTTCCCTTTAGTAGATTTAATGGGTTTCATTTCATACAAAATAATTAATGTCAGGTTACCATTTTTGTTCTTAATAGAAAAACCCAATTATTACTTCATTCAAAACTATGTAAAAAAGTTACGTTCCCTAATCATTTCATCAATAGGGGTTTAATAACCAATGAATTTGAGTG
The DNA here is from genome assembly GCA_963277665.1 of Viscum album. NCBI lineage: Eukaryota > Viridiplantae > Streptophyta > Magnoliopsida > Santalales > Viscaceae > Viscum > Viscum album. Next base: position 42,346,601 of record OY728158.1, on the reverse strand, counting down.
ATAGTCATTTTTCAAGTGGATGTAAGGTAAGGATCATCAAACGCATTTGGGGGAAATTTTTTCCTAATTTGAGACTCTCCCATTGATTTCATAATTTTTTGAGAATTTCATCCTAGTATATTAAACTGATTCATTTACAAGAAATATTGGTTATAATATTCCACTATTTTTATACCATGGAAAGGGGATGTAATTTTCAATTCTATATCAATGTATCAGAGGTACATCATCAGTTTCCCAATGATAGATATGTGTTTATTTTTTGAATTATTATAACCATGATCTTAGGAATTTTCTACCATAAAGGGAGGTAGTTAATATTATGAGGTGGGGATTTATCAATTACAAGGTTTCATACATATTTTGTTTATTACTAGAATAAATACCCACAAATTTAATTAAACCCATGAAATTTACTATCATATAGAATTTAAATATATGTGGGAACATGGGAACTAGATATTTGAGCTCAACTCTTTTAGAGATGTCCAATATATCTTATTTAGAGTATGAATCAGAGTTACTATAGTTATTTAATTCCATTGGTACTTATCCCAATGTAGTTACCCTTATATGATAGAGGATTATATCATTCCACTTATTGGGTATTACATGACAATATTTCTCTATATGATGGAGATTCATGATGAAAATGATATGAATATTGCATGTCTTTAAGCCAACATGAGCTATACTCGGTGCAATAAACATGGGATTTAATGTAATCAGCCTCACTACATGTGGATGTGGGGATTTAATTTCTGAATAATACTTAGAGTATTTAATATGGATCTTAGGGCTCATGTGAAAATCCAACATATCATGGTTACATTAAGAATCAGATTCATTATTGTTCATTTGGATGCTCATTCCATTGGTGGATGAGGGAAGGTGATCATCAAATGAGAATAATTGGGTTCTGGTTGTTGAAATGTAAGAGTCATGGGGGGACTTATACATAAGTGGGTTCCCATTTATGTTACATCGCGATCATTAGGAAATAATCCTATATATCCTCATTAGGTCTAGAACCAAAGTCATCAATGTTAAATTCATAGGGGCTAACACACTAAGCTTGCCCTTGACTTTGTTGAGGATTATGGCACAAATGATATGATTATTTTAACTCACTATGTCCACATGGTCTATGATCGATGTGAGGTAGAAGGGATTATAAATAATTATTATTATCACTAATATATATGTGATTTATGTAGTAATAAATCCTTTAGTGTTTTATTTGTAGTTATTGTCTTTGGAAGTTGTCTTGTGTATTATAGTTAATGTAGGAATTAGAGTCATCCTAGTTCAGTGGTTCATGGCATATATAATTCAATTTAACTTATATGTAGTAAATTTAATATTATGTCAGGTATTTGGGCCTACACAATGTGGTTTCCATTCATATTCATGATGTAACGATTGGGATCTAGGAAGCCGACATACATATCTTAGATACAGTATGAATCAGAGTTATTGTAGTTCAATTCATTGGGGTTTTGACAATAAATTTTCCATTATATGTGAGACATATCATATTTTTCCACTTATTGGTTTTTACAAACTATGGTTTTCTTTTTATTTGTCGATACATATGATGAAAATGATATTATTATTGCAAAACCCTAATCCTATGTGTGATATTCTTGGTGTGAGATACAAATAATAACAACTGTTCAATCCCATTTCATAATGATGTGGTACATGCATAATGGGATAGAGAATTTAGGGATTGATATTGATATTGATCCACATAAAGGCATATTATGTATCCTTATTATGGAAGGAATCATATTTATCACTGTTTTTCTAATATGGATTTTCACACTAATGTTCCCTTATTTTTAGTGCTTACACATGGATAATGGACAATGTTATAATGTCATGTGATTCCCTTTTGACGTTGTCATCATATCTTCCAGACATTTGTATATTTTATACTTTTTATGCCTCTGTTTTCTTCTTGATCAGTTTGAGAATGTCTACATTACGTGTCCATGGAAAATTCCATGATATAGTCGACTTTTCTGAATGATGTCGGCTATCATTGATGGAATGTTCAATGTTTGTCCATGATCCTTGCTAATATTCCCATAGTCGATTGAAATATATAGTCAGTTGATACTATAATCCATCACATGATCCAGGATGACATGCCCATATAGTGAATCATGATCCAACTGAATATCTCATGTTCCATCACAAGAGTTCTATGAAACTCTTGGAGAGTGTCATGGGAGTTAATGTAACATCTCCAAAAGGGTTACTCATATAAAAAATAACTTGTCTTGGAGCCATCATGAGACCTGGATGATGTTTCCAATAGATTCCACAAGATCCAGATATTATTTCTAGGATCTTCCATGATATTGAGATGACATATAATGGTCCCACAATATGAGTTGGTCGGAACACCAAAATGACACCACAAGGCATGCATGGAGATGCTGGGGTTTTTCACAAAATATGGGAATCTTGTATGAGGGGATCCATGTGACTTTGTTTTGACATTTCTATATGACTTATAATAATCCAAATATCATTCCAATGGAGTGTCACATGATGTCAAATTCACTTCCATGTACCATCTCATGACATTAGTTGTTTATGCGATGCAAATGAGGATCATTATACTACTAAATGTACTTCATGTGATCTATGAGAGATCAACTGAATGTTCTTATACATGATCCATGGTCGCTCCGGCTGTTATGTAGTTCTTAGCTGATGGGGTGTATTTCTGGTCATGAGATTTGCTGCTCTAAGAAATTTGATATGAATCTTGGTATTGTCGGTGAATCTGGATTAAAAAAACCAACTGAATATTTTATTCTAGGGTGGTGGGTTTATAGGACTCACCACTCCAGTTAATTTGAGCTTTTTGCAATGGCATCATGTGAATCTGGGATAGATATTTAGAATGTCTTTGGCAGCATACATCTTCATGATGTCCGGCTATGTATTATTCCATGGTCATCTCAAAACATTCTAAAACCATTATACAATCTCCTATACTTCTCAATTATTGGACTAAATTCAATAAATGGGTTCTTGTTTTCTTACACGGATATTCTTGGGGACTTTTATATTGTTAGGATGGCATGTCCATGTACCTTCATGTTATTAGTTCAACTTTTCCAGGGGTCTTATGAGAATGTACTATGACTAATCCTGGCACATCACATGTTTTTTTAATGAAATGAGGGGCTCTCTTCTTTCCTTTAATTGTTATTATTCATTATTTTACAATGTTTTGGGATTTCATGTTTTTTTATAGGTGTTTTCTGTGAAAATAAATCTACTACATGGTGATGCATTACTTGAACATCAAAGGGATGTATGGTGATGCTAGGGAATTTTATGTGAAAAATAATTTGGTTTTCCTTATGGAAGAAAATGGGGTGTGAAAGATATATTTGATATGTCTGAGGATATTTCCAAGATGAGGATAACATGATGAAGGATTTTTCTTAGATGAGTAAGACATGTCGTCGGGTGCTTCCTATGTCTCATGGATTTTCTTGGGTGTGTCGCATGATTTTGTCCACCATAAGAGGCTCCCACCTCATACAATTTTATAATTTATTTATTCAATATTTTTTAATATAGAAAAGGTTGCATGAATGTTGACGAGGACAATCATTCTCACCATAGTTGGTGATTCTCATAAGTTTTATGATAGTAAGGGGATCCTGCCTTTTGGATATTTTCCTCCTACTGGAAAATGAATTTTTTAGGGTTTTACATGAATCCAACAGATGAAAATATGCATGTCATATGGGTTCCTCCTTATAATCCTCCATGCACTCATTTATTGTATAATGATTCTTATCCAATGAAAATGCACCTTCCAAAGGGGGCTTAATGGGAAAGGTTGTAGGTTATACACTATGTTTGATCTTCTATGAGACCTCATGATGTTCATGAAATTGCATAACTTATGGGGTTTCATGCGAGCCTCATGATTATATCGGCCTTCTTCATCATTTTATTTTTAGTTAATGTAATTCCCATGTATTACTATTTACCCATTTTTCAGTTTCTTATTTCTTATTTGGAAGTAATCAACTTAATCATAAAATTTCCCTTGTAGAGAAGAAGATATTAATAATCATTTAACAAATTTATAACGATTCAAACCAAGGAAACTAATTTTATTATGTAAAAATATTATCGTCATATTATTATTTAATCCATATAAAAAATAACTAATTTAAATATTGGACCAAATCCCCAATAAAACACGATTAAAATCATAGGATATCATCAATAATTATTAATTACACAAAATATTCTGGGAATATTTCATTACTAAAGTATCCATTTCCAATTGATTATATTTATTTAAAACAAATATATATCATAATTATTACAGAAAATATTTATTTTTAAATGAACCATCGAAACAAGTAAACAAATCATCAAATAATTTAGTCATCAGGAGGAAATATTATTTCATCCATTCTGTGTTCTTTAAAATAATTATCCCTTTCAAATTTCCAATAAAAACTAAAAAATACATCATCTATAATTCAACATGAATATTCCATGGAGTGTTTTTTTAAAAAGTCAAACATGGGTAAAATTGAAAATAAATATGATATCAAAATAGTCAAACAATCCTCAATAAATTTTAGAGATTTTATAAACAAGGGAGAATGATATTTTTTTACAAATTAAAATAAAGTCTCTTTTTTCTCAAAATAATTTTCCCGATAATTTTTAGTACGAAAGAGAGCTAAATGATATTTTTAAATGAATATTAATGAATCATAATTGATGAATGATATTTATTTTATATATTATACAAGTATCATATAATTTTCTCAATATAAATACATTCTTAGAAAATTCTAATTAATATGGGATTGAAACATAAAACCATTACCCAATGTCCTGTATTTGATATTACAAGTTAAAAACCCTTTATAACTACTGTATAATATATATATATATATACATATTTTATAACCATATCAATATATATATATATATATATATCCGAACATGAAATATTTATCTGTATCATATCTCAATATTTTTAATGAAAATTTGTTTTTAAAATCCCCTTCATATGTGAAGGACACTTTGTTTATGTTGAATGATACCAAATTTAAATACGAGCCCTTCTACTTTAATCTGAGATCATGAATCACTATAATGTTAATTTAGATATAAATATCATATTAAATATATATATATATATATTCAAATTTATATCTAAAGGTTAGATACAAAAAAATTAAGTGCACTTTTCATTTTAATCGTAGGTTGTACGTACCCATTAATGGGGTTTTTCATTTTTTGAATGATTTAATGAAAAAATGGAAAATAATAAACAAAATTTTAAAAATTTATATTACTTAACACACACACATATATATATATATATATTAAATATTCAATCAATTAAATATTATTACCATCCATTTAATTAAGAAATGAAAAATAAATCACAGTACTTCATGAATGTTGTAGCCTACACATAATCTTGAGGGGCATTATCATATTATAATATATTTTTTAGCAAGATTGTAGAAATATTATTATATATAAAAAATCATAATGTTTTTTGAAATATAATATAAAATAAATACCTCTATTTTTATAACTATCCAATTAAAATAATGGCGAAAAAATAATTACAATGAAATTTGTAGTAGGTAAGTCGTATGTACACATGAGTGATTTTTCAACTATTATAAGATGGAAATATGGTCGAAATGGTTATAAAAAAATCATAATATTATTTGTGTACATTTTTTAGAATACATAGAAATTTTTAACATGTACCATAAATTATATATCTTCAAATATGATAAATAATGGATCATGTAACATTATTTGATATAACATGAAATATATAATAAAAGATGCATGAAAAAATAATTTTTGTAATTTTTTAAATATAATTGATTTATATGTCTTATAAATTGTTTATGAATTATGGAAACATTTATATTGGAATATCATATAAATTATATAAAATCTCTTAAATTAATAAATTATAGTTTTTATTATCAATAATTTAAGGTGTCTGAAACATTAAATAAATTAATATTAAAAAAATAGAATGATAATATTAATATATCATTCTCAAAATGTTTAAGAATATAAATAATTTAGATATATATAGTTTATATGATATTTAAATGTAGAATTTATAAATTATGTATTAATTATAAAATAAGTTACAATATATATATTTGAGCTTATGTTTCAAATTTTTAATTATTCCTAAAAATTTTAATTTCAAAATCTCAAAAAGGAAAATTTTTTGTTTAAAAATTATTTAAACCAAATAAAATATGGTTTTGATAGTTAATATCAAAAGTATTTCAATAATATTAGATGTTTGATATTCAATGTATTAATATAATATCTAAATTCATCATATATATAGTGTTTATATTCCTGATATCATATATGTATTTGAATTACATATAAGAGGATAAAATCCATTATTTATATAAAAAATAAATATAAAGATATTATATTAATTTTATTTATATAATTTATATTTCTTTTAAGTAAATTATATTGTGTTTATAGTTCTATTAATATATTAATAGTTTTATAATATTATATCTCATGTCCAGAATTATTAATTGATCATTTATATTTTCTAATCCAAATAAAATTTCATTAAACTGGTTTTTTATATAAAAATAATGTGATTTTTATAAATTGATAAAGTACTTTTGAAAATAAAATATATTCATATTAGGTGTCACATTTTATGTATGATTATTTGATAAGGTTTTCATCTACCATGAATTTTTCTTCAATTAGTTTATGATGCTAATATAATGATTGGATGGAGTTTATGGATATTTGGAATTTTATTTATAATAAAAATTAATGTATCTATTTATCTTCATATCAATTGAGAGGGGGATGTAGTGTAATATTGTTAACAATCACGAAATCTTATTCCCTGTTTTGAAATGTAGGGACCGATTAACTATCTCACAACGATTAATCATGTTGGTAGTGTTTATTTAAATTAAATCTTATAACCAATAATATTGTTACCACCATTTGGGATATTTTCTCAATATTTATGTTATATTTATGTTATATAATTATTAGGTTGAGTTTATACAGTTTTTGAATAGTTTTATATAGTTTTGTAAGCATTCATGAAGGGGGATTGTTTGTTCGTGGTTATGGAAATTTGTTTATCATTCCCTAAGTAACTATTAAATAGGTGTGGAGAAAATATGGGTCCATACATAGTTGGTTCCTATTTTAACGAAAATCGACTTTCATTATGTGACATATACATTTTTTGAATAGTGGTTATTTTCAGGTAATTTTATGGTCTTCCAAAAAAAATCATGAAGAACATGAAATAAGAATAATTAGGCAATAAAAGTTATTTTTATCAAAACAAATCATTTGATCTTCATATTATTCTAATAATAAACTATGATTATATATATTACCCGTTTCTTAGGTTTTTTTGGTGACCTTATTCCTTCAATTTCATGATTTTGATGAATCTAAGAGAATTGGAATAAGGAATTCAAAGTAATGACTCTCGAAATTTACCTTCTTAATTGATTATATCATTTTCTTATCTAAGGGACCATATATTAAGGCTTTCATTCATGTTTTTATTAGTTATTAATAATATTTTTTAATGCTCAATAAAATAAATTTAAGGAACAAAAAAGGATATCAAAAATCTGTGACATCTTGAGTCAATTATTCATTTCAAAAACATTTGACATTGGTGTATTTTACCACTTTTCATATTCACATTGAATAAAAAGTTTCATTGCTTATAAATAAATTTATCTTACATTTTATTGAGAGATTATTTTCTATTACCTGTTGGAATCCATTTTTATTTATTTATCATATAATCATGAGTCTTGGCTAACACCTACAACTATTTGATAAAATAAATTATTAGAATTAGTTGCTAAAATATATATTTTGGTAATGCTACAATTAAATGATTTGGGTTGGTGTTTTTATATTTTCACACATACACACTCACACACACATATATATATTGTTCACCTGTATTCATGATTTACAATTATTTATTATCCATAAAACTATATAACCTAACATGTTTATTAATTTACTAAAATTTGGGATAAGTATAAGATTTTTCTTGTTGAATTTTATACTTAACCTCTTTTTATGAATATTATTTGATATATAGATTTTTTTAATCTTCATATATATATATAGAAAATTGTTCTTATACATTTATAGAATTACTATGATTTTTTTAATCACAATTAATGTGAGTGGAATCCTAGAGTTTGTATTAATATGGAATCATAATTATCCCCCCTTGGATCTCCATGTCATGATTATGTTGAGATTTGTATTTTTATTTCATTTATTAGGTATTTTTACTATGATTATTTTATAGATATACAATTTTAGATTATTCTATTTTTTTCATGCATTATCATTTTCATTATTACAAATATTCATGCAGTTTTATTTCTTAATATTATTCCTCAGTGATTTAGTGAATCTCTCATAATTTATTTCCATAATTGTATTTTTATGGTAAATAACCTATGATTATTTGTATTTATTTCCCTCACATGCAAATGGATTAGGATAGGACGTTAAAACATTAATTTTTTTCGGGTACCATGTGAAAGGGATGCACTTCAATATGATTGAACATGTTTTGTAATAATGTTGTCTAGATAAAATGTATATATGTTTTTTAAATTATTTACACATAAATATGGTTTGAAAATGTATTATTTTTGGGTGGAATATGATTAAAAAATTTGATTTTTTTTTTATTTTATGGAAATAACATGACAATAAATTGTGAGTTTAAACCCATATTGAAAATTAAATTTGGTAGATTAATTCAAAATGAAAATCATTTAAATATATCAATCATATAATATAATAATTATAATGAATAATTATATTCCAATGGTTTATTCTATTTACAAAATGAAAGTTAATTGTGAACTATTGGATTAGGTTACATGTTTTTCGCATTATATTTTGGATATTATTTTCTATGAGATGTCTAGAAATAATTCTATATGAATTGCTTTGTTCACATGCATATGATATTTTAAGAAATTTTTGTATATTAAATTTAAAGGTTCAAATTTTCTTACATTGTAACACCCTTATATATTGTAAAATATATTTTTCAAATTAATTTAATCTTTTGGATACTTTAAATTTCACAGGACACTTAAAAAAAGTATAGTTAATATTAAAGAACTATGTCTGGAATGTGTTATACCGACCACCATGTATAAGGCCCCAGCCTTAAACCTTACTTAATCTTGAGTTATTACAAGATTACACATTGAGGATCTTTTCAGGTTTAGAGTTTTAGAGAATTAGTTCATGAAACATCCATTACATTCCACATTTAAACAAAGTGGTTACATAAAAGATAGTATTCATTCTTCCTATCAATGGAATCATATTTAAAATAAAACTTGGATTCTTTTTTGACACATCCTTGACTCTATCATCTTATCATGTACCGTTCCCGTGACCTGTGAAAAACATTTCAAAAACTTGGGATGAGCATAAAAAGCTCAGTAAGGGTTATAAAAATATGGAAAGGAAACATGACTTCATATATACATAAGAATGAAATCATACTTTACCCATAAAACAAAGGAACTTTCATACCTCATCAAACCATGAATAAATCATAGAAATCATAAGACATCAAAGGTAACTTGAGGCATTCATAACATTCTTACATAGGGAGTAACCCTCTTGGTTACGTTTTGGAATACCCATCACAGTATATTCCCTAAATCTCTTAGGAGAAACCTCAATGTTTCAATCCTTCGTGTTACCCAATGCATTGGAGAGCTATATCGGGCTCACCCGCCCTTAGTTTATCACGAAACCACCCGTTTTCATAACAATGCCCAAGAACCATAACATAAATGTATCACATAAAACATGCATAAAGGAAACATAATATTTCCACATTTCAATCACAATATAACATTTTAGTATATTGAAATAATGAATCCATTCAAAAAGAAACCATTTCCAAAACCATTTAAAACATTTAATAAAGAGATTTTTGAATCAAAGTGTCACATACCACCTTAAAGCTTAAAATTTTAAACCATTAATATCCATATAAATAAATCCTTAAAACCATTTTGAAAACATGGATATTAATAAGAACAAATAATTAAAACATTTAAAACGATATTTTGGTTAAAAGGGTTTTACCAAAATTAGAGACACTTGAATACAATAATTGAGGAATAACATTTAGTCAGAACATTATAATATCATGAGAATAAATGGATTCATGATATAATACTCCAAAGGACAGTATATGCACCATATAAGAGTGAATTGGGGCATAACAACAATGAACCCTCAATAGAAATGTCAAATGTGATGAAATCCCTTATAGAGAATGTATCCTTAAATTAAGGACAAATCAATCTCAAAAAATATGTGTGAAAAATATAAGTACACACAATATAAGTGGATATTAAGTGTAAAACAATAAAAGTTCATTCACACATATTAAATGGATGACATATTCAATGACTACATGTTGAACCCAAAGAAATCGAAATTGGGTTAAAAAGTTCCCTTGACAGCCTAACGGCATCACATCAAAAAGAGTTGATGAGAGATAAAAAGTGTATCTCATCACTTGGACATAAACTTTACATCAATAAGGATATATGAGAACATATCCCAACATATCAATATGTAAATTAAAAGACCCAACAAAAGAAGTCTTTTAAAAAAGAGGAGGGTGAAAGGTTCCCTTACCGACTTGGGTATCTTTCAAAACATACACCCCATGAAAGAAGGACAATAGATCATTGATGTAAATACTCATAAACGAAATTATATTACACAAAGAGTACAATAATGGTCAGTACATACACCACTCAATGGAATTTGTGGCAAATGTAGCATAAATCTCATGGGAATAAAAGTGAGATGAAAAATCCCTTATGAAAACTCGGCAGCCTAACGACGCCACATAAAACTTCCGAATATGGATTGATGAGATCAAATAGGGTATCTCATCACATTACAATAAAATGTAAAGCAAGATGAATATAAAATAACATCCCCAAACATTACAAAGAGGAGCTTAAAAGAAGTGACATAAAGGAGAGTACTTAAAAAGAAAGAGAGAGGTTAGATCTCTTACGAAAGTTCGGCAGCCTAACGGTGCCACTCAAAACATCCAAAATGGATTGATGAGAGAGAATAGGGTCTCTAATCACATGAACATAAAAATTACAGTAATTTTAATATAAAAGATCATCCCAATAACAAGAAATATGAGCTTTAAAAGGAATGACAAAAAAGTGTGTACTTAAAAAGAAAGAGAGGAGTAGGATCCCTTACCTCGGGTCCGACTTGACTCGATCGTTCATTAATCTCCTGAATAATAAACTTGAGTTAATTTCTACTTCCTTAATAACCTTTTTCAAGTTAATTATTCCTTTTATATTACTTATTACCATGTCATAAACATTATGTAATCATATAAGTTAATAATATTTGTTTTGCCGATATTTGGTTCTTAAGTCGAAAGTGGACTTCTTACAATTACATGTTGTTCGTGTGGACAAATGTTTATTATATCCAGAATTGTATTCATGATTTAGATATCATATATGTCATATATATCCAGTACATTCATGCATTTATAACATTACATAATCATTTAGAGGTAAGAAATGAAATGCACCGTTCATGGAGACGGTAAGCCGTACGTACGCATGAACGCTACTTTCATTTCTATTTCGTATTTTATAGAATGGAATAATAATGATATAAAGGTATATTATAATTCCAGAATAATATCATATATAATATCATAGTTCTATCCTTTATATTTCCCACATATGGTATTTAACGAATCAAATCACTTTGAGGGGGCGGTAGTCCGCACTTCCTTAAATGAAGATACCGTGTTTACCCATAATGGAAACCATAAAGGTATGCCCAAAATGAAAAAAAAAGCTTAAGGAAAACATAAACATATTATATATTATATATAAAAATAGTTACATCATAATGGATACCTTTGAAGGTGTTAAATGAGTATTGAACAATCATCATTTCGGGAGGCAGAATTTCGCCATCCACGGAAACTGTATGTTATTTAACCATTTGATGTATTTGTGTGACAGTGTAGCTAGAATAAATCATATAACAACATCCTAGTATATTGAAGATACTGGATTTGTTACAAAAGAAGTAAATAAAAAGAGTTTAGGGGGTTGGAGAAGCAAAATAAAACAAATGAACCTGAGAGAATGAATTACCATTAAAAGTGTAACTCCTTTTGATTTGAGCCTAAAGGCTTCCTTTGAAAGGATTCTGCCCAAATGGAATCCTCTAGGATGAGGAGAGGGATGTGGAGAGAGTAAATTGGAAAGGGTTGGCCGAGCCAAAGTCTTTAGGAGTGTGTGAAATGATGTAGAGTTGGGGGCCTTTTATAAGAGGGGAGGAGGGGCACTTTTGGAAAGTAAGAAATATTACTTTATTTGAACATGTGTTTCGGTTTTAAAAGGTCCCACATTGATATAATTAGTGTATAAAGTCATAAGGGTTCGAAATCCACCCATCCAATGAGTTTTGGACATGTGTAGGTCATAGAGTTTACATTATCTTCTCGTTTTATTTAAATCGTCAGATAATGATGTCATCGCTGCATCATTATGATGTCATAAATAATTTAATTTATTTAATGTCTAAAAATTATAAGAAAATTACTATGATGTAGGAAATATTTTTATCTTTCCAATGACTATTTATAATAAAAAATCTGACTTGTATAACCCCACTTAAAAATTGTTTTAGTACAACATATCATGTTTGTGTCATTTTTACTTTTACATTAAAAAAAGTTATTTATGTCATTTCCCAACCAAAGTGGCTCCATGGGGTCCCCAAGTTGACCCATGGCTTGTATTGGTCTGCCATCACATATCCAATGATTTTAGGACATTCTTCATGTTCATTTCATATTATTAAAACATTATTTTTACCTTAAACTACACTAATTACCTCTAATCGCGATTAAAAACTTAATAAGTTACTATTCACCAAAAAATTATTTTTATCCCATTGATCCACATTTTACTTCTTCATTAAAACCATGTATGTCGGATTTTTGAAATTAAAAACCCAAAGATGGAAAAATTTCATTTAAACGGAAAAATCAGTTTTTATAAGTACCACTTAGTGGTGTCAGTATTCATCAAAAATTGATGTTTTTCAGAAAAATCCCAAAAATTCACCCTAAGCTATATTTGATATTCCGAATTCAAAAATGAAGTCTATTTTAAAAAATTCAAAACATATAAGTCACATTAATTAATTTAATAATTAATTCCCGCTGTCAGAGCAAATAGCGTTTTTTTATGAAACAATAAGTATCAAAAGATTGACACTGGTTTAAGTCCGATTTCAAAGTGAAATTAATTCCAACGACCACTATTGGATTTAATGGTAAAAATATTTTCTAATTTCACTTTAAAACCAATTAAAATTATAATCTAATCATATAAATAAATTATATTAAAAAGTGGTTTTGAATTAAAATACAACATTTTACACTATTCATTAAAAAAATGAACTTTATCGGAAAGATACCAAAAATTTACACAAAGTAAATTTTGATGTCCCGATTCTTAAGAAGAGTTTTATTTGGTCCAATAGATTGTATAATAGTGAACAAAACTATATTTAATGACGGTTCGCCATCAAAAGGCGATAAGTGAACCTTTAGTGAAAACTAGGGCATATACGCCTAAAATTGAATTCTTTCCGTATTTTAAGCCTTTATCTTTTATTGGATAAATGTAAAAACATTTAAAAACATATATAATCATATTTTAGTTATTTATATCCATTTCCCGCCATTACAACGGCTACATGTTAACTACTATTTAAAATAATATTATTTTATTATTACAGTGCAACGTAAGATTCCCAAGAAACTCGTTGTTGCGTGTTGGGTACGCCATCGAGCATAGCATCCCCTTTAAAGTCAAATTAATATTTTTTTCACAAATATGGATAAATATGAAAATTTACTATTCTTTATTTACCTGGGTTGTTGCATCCTTCCCCCCTTTTGGGAATTGCGTCCTCGCAATTTTTAAAATTGATCTTGGAAACATCCTTGAACGTCCCACATTGGAACAAGAGTCGGTAAAACACTCACTTTAAAATAAAGGAAGATAAGTACAGATGTCACCCAAGTTAACCCATACTAGGATTCCATGTAGAAAAACATGGACATGGAAGAAAAAGCAAAGGTTCATGTTCTTGAGGGGGAGTGATAGTAAACACGTCTAGGAGAAAGTTAACAATGAGAAAATCACAAACTTGTGATGGGTTAAACGGTATTTGATTCCCCAGTAGGAAAAGCTAATAGACAACATTTTTGTTTTAAGATACTTTTTATTGAGGAATTTATTCATAAGGAAACATAATCACTTATCATGTTGACTTTAAACTTTTACTAGATTCCTTAATCAAACTCATATTTTTTCCAAAAGACGAGTATTTAGGGAGACTTGTTCGCATTAAGAGTACTATAATCAACTTCATGAGAATCACCTAATCCACAAAAGAGAACTATATACATCCCATGTCTTTAGGCTTTAACAAAAACCAAAACCAAAAAGGTTAGTACAAGGTTAGATAATCCAGAAAAGGATAACCCATTAAAAAGAAAATCTATTCTTAATCTCCAAAATTTGTCCAACAAAACCCAAAGTTCAACGAGGACCATCCGATAAACAATTTTTCCATAAAATTCTTCAAAGTAAACCAATATAAGATTGAAACCCAAATATTTGAAGGATTTAGTCACATAGTCTTCCAAGTTAAATCGTAACATTTATCTCCAAACAACATCAGTTGCTCCTAAAGTCTCGTATTGAAAAGTAATTAACCTAATCACATATCCTCCATGATAGGTTAATCATTTTCATAAATAACCCAAAATCAACTTACTCTTAATTGATAAAATCATATAACTAGAAAGAATCTGTCAAACTAACCAGGGACTTCACGTAGTCCAGTGGTAGGC
This sequence comes from Viscum album, assembly GCA_963277665.1. Classification (NCBI taxonomy): domain Eukaryota; kingdom Viridiplantae; phylum Streptophyta; class Magnoliopsida; order Santalales; family Viscaceae; genus Viscum; species Viscum album. The sequence goes on along the minus strand of OY728158.1, from coordinate 42,331,528 downwards.
GATAAATACCAGTCGCACATTGGTTGTGGGTTCGATTCCCGCAGCATTGTCCGACGTGACGGGTTGTCACACGGTCTGCGTGTTATCCTTTTTCCAAAACTATATAATTCTTAAAACATCCCCCAAAACAAGATAAAATCTTCAAAAATGATCATAACATATTTTAACCTCAAGTTTATCTCATTCCTTTCATTTTCCATCATATCATAGAGTAACCCATAATTACCTAAAAAGTAAGGATCATATAAATCCTAATGGTTACCTTAATAATTATTACCTGAATTTCCACATCGACTTAGCCATATCATACATGATGCATTAGAGAACTCACCAAGGTTGAAGTGGTTGATCATGACTCCTTGATAGTTGGTTTAGAACGACTATGAGATTCCTCATTGAATCCCCCATCTCATCCAGTATCTTAATCAGAGAACCACCACAGTTTCCTTCAAACCCATTGTCACTTTAGTGCCTGCTAGATCCAGCCATTTACTAAAACCACAAAGGTCAGTGTGAGAATATCAACAAAACCATCATTTACTAATGAGGATGGTAAACACTAAGATATACTTACTCATTCACTTTACATAAAACTAGGACTCTTTCTGAAATCCTAACCATTATGGTAATGTCACTTATGCTTAAAGAATACCGTAACCTCTAAAGTTATCAAAACTGACCTTTGATACCAACTATAAGGCCCCAGCCTTAAACCTTACATAATCTTGAGTTATTACAAGATTACACATTGAGGATCTTTTCAGGTTTAGAGTTTTAGAGAATTAGATCATGAAACTTGCATTGCATTCCACATTTAAACAAAGTGGTTACATAAAAGAGAGTATTCATTCTTCCCATCAATGGAAACATATTTAAAATATAACTTGGATTCTTTCTTGACACATCCTTGACTCTATCCTCTTATCATGTACATTTTCCGTGACCTGTTAAAAACATTTCAAAAACTTGGGATGAGCATAAAAAGCTCAGTAAGGGTTATAAAAATATGGAAAGGAAACATGAGTTCATATATACATAGGAATGAAATCATACTTTACCCATAAAACAAAGGCACTTTCATACCTCATCAAACCTTGAATAAATCATAGAAATCATAAGAAATAAAAGGTAACTTGAGGCATTCATAACATTCTTACGTAGGGAGTAACCCTATTGGTTACGTTTTGGAATACCCATCACAGTAAATTCCCTAAATCTCTTCAGAGAAACCTCAATGTTTCACTCCTTCGCGTTACCCAATGCATTGGAGAGCTATATCGGGCTCACCCGGCCTTAGTTTATCACGGAACCACTCGTTTTCATAAAAATGCCCAAGAACCATAACATAAATGTATCACATAAAACATGCATAAAGGAAACATAATATTTCCACATTTCAATCACAATATAACATTTTAGTATATTGAAATAATGAATCCATTCAAAAAGAAACCATTTCCAAAACCATTTAAAACATTTAATAAAGAGATTTTTGAATCAAAGTGTCCCATATCACCTTGAAGCTTAAAATTTTAAACCATTAATATCCATATAAATAAATCCTTAAAACCATTTTGAAAACATGGATATTAATAAGAACAAATAATTAATACATTTAAAACGATATTTTGGTTAAAGGGGTTTTACCAAAATTAGAGACACTTGAATACAATAATTGAGGAATAACATTTAGTCAAAACTTTATAATATCCTGAGAATAAATGGATTCATGATATAATACTCCAAAGGACAGTATATACACCATATAAGAGTGGATTGGGGCATAACAACAATGAACCCTCAATAGAAATGTCAAATGTGATGAAATCCCTTATAGATAAGGTATCCTTAAATTAAGGACAAATCAATCTCAAAAAATATGTGTGAAAAATATAAGTTCACCCAATATAAGTGGATATTAAGTGTAAAACAATAAAAGTTCATTCACACATATTCAATGGATGAATTATTCAATGACTACATGTTGAACCCAAAGAAATCGAAATTGGGTTAAAAAGTTCCCTTGACAGCCTAACGGCATCACATCAAAAAGAGTTGATGAGAGATAAAAAGTGTATCTCATCACTTGGACATAAAATTTACATCAATAAGGATATATTAGAACATATCCCAACATATCAATATGTAAATTAAAAGACCCAACAAAAGAAGTCTTTTAAAAAAGAGGAGGGTGAAAGGTTCCCTTACGGACTTGGGTATCTTTCAAAACATACACCCCATGAAAGAAGGACAATAGATCATTAATGTAAATACTCATAAACGAAAGTATATTACACAAAGAGTAGAATAATGGGTATTACATACACCACTCAATGGAATTTGTGGAAAATGTAGCATAAATCTCACGGGAATAAAAGTGAGATGAAAAATCCCTTATGAAAACTCGGCAGCCTAACGGCGCCACATAAAACTTCCGAATATGGATTGATGAGATCAAATAGGGTATCTCATCACGTTACAATAAAATGTAAAGCAACATGAATATAAACGAAAATCCCCCAACATTACAAATAGGAGCTTAAAATAATTGACATAAAGGAGAGTACTTAAAAAGAAAGAGAGAGGTTAGCTCTCTTACGAAAGTTCGGCAGCCTGACGACGCCACTCAAAACTTCCAAAATAGATTGATGAGAGAGAATAGGGTCTCTCGTCACATTAACATAAAAATTACAGTAAGTTTAATATAAAATATCATCCCAATAACAAGAAATATTATATTTAAAAGGAATGACATAAAAGTGTGTACTTAAACAGAAAGAGAGGAGTAGGATCCCTTACCTCGGGTCCGACTTGACTCGATCGTTAATCTCCTGAAGAATAAACATGAGTTAATTTATACTTCCTTAAGAACCTTTTTCAAGTTCATTATTCCTTTTATATTACTTATTACAATGTCATAAATATAATGTAATCATTTAAGTTAATAATATTTGTTTTGTCGATATTTTGTTCTTAAGTCGAAAGTGGACTTCTTACAATTACATGTTGTTCATGTGGCCAAATTTTTATTATATCCAGAATTGCATTCATGATGTAGATATCATGTATGTCATATATATCCAGTACATTCATGCATTTATAACATTACATAATCATTTAGAGGTAAGAAATGTAATGCACCGTTCATGGAGACGGTAAGCCGTACGTACGCATGAACGCTACTTTCATTTCTATTTCATATTTTATAGAATGGAATAACAATGATATAAAGGTACATTATAATTCCAGTATAATATCATATATAATATCATAGTTCCATCCTTTATACGTCCCACATATGGTATTTAACGAATAAAATCACTTTGAGGGGGCGGTAGTCCGCACTTCCTTAAATGAAGATATCGTGTTTACCCATAATGGAAACCATAAAGGTATGCCCAAAATGAAAAAAACAGAAGCTTAAGGAAACCATAAACATATTATATATCATATATAAAAATATTGACATCATAATGGACACCTTTGAAGGTGTTAAATGAGTATTGAACAATCATCGTTTCGGGAGGCAGAATTTCGCCATCCACGGAAACTGTATGTTCTTTAACCATTTGATGTAGTTGTGTGATAGTGTAGCACGAATAAATCTTATAACAACATCCTAGTATATTTAAGATACTGGTGGTGTTACAAAAGAAGTAAATAAAAAGATTTTAGGGGGTTGGAGAAGCAAAATAAAACCAATGAACCTGAGAGAATGAATTACCTTTAAAAGTGTAACTCCTTTTGATTTGATCCTAAAGGCTTCCTTTGAAAGGATTCTGCCCAAAGGGAATCCTATAGGTTGAGTAGAGGGATGTGGAGAGAGTAAATGGGCTGGGTTTGGCCGAGCCAAAGGCTTGAGGAGTGTGTGAAATGAGGTAGAGGTGGGGGCCTTTTATAAGAGGAGAGGAGGGGCACTTTTGGAAAGTAAGAAATATTACTTTATTTGAACATGTGTTTCGGTTTTAAAAGGTCCCACATTGATATAATTCGTGGATAAGGTGATAAGGGTTCTAAATCCACCCATACAATAAGTTTTTTACATGTGTAGGTCATAGAGTTTACATTATATTCTCATTTTATTTAAATCGTCAGATAATGATGTCATCGCTGCATCATTATGATGTCATAAATAATTTAATTTATTTAATGTCTAAAAATTATAAAAAAATTACTATGATGTAGGAAATCTTTTTCACTTTCCAATGACTATTTATAATAAGAGTTCTGACTTGTATAACCCCACTTAAAAATTGTTTTAGTACAACATATCATGTTTGTGTCATTTTTTCTTTTACATTAAAAAACGTTATTTATGTCATTTCCCAACCAAAGTGGCTCCATGGGGTCCCCAAGTTGACCCATGGCTTGTCTTGGTCTGACATCACACATCCAATGAGGTTAGGACATGTGTCAAGTTCATTTCATATTATTAAAACATTATTTTTACCTTAAACTACACTAATTACCTCTAATCGCGATTAAAAACTTAATAAGTTACTATTCACCAAAAAATTATTTTTATCCCATTGAACCACATTTTACTTCATAATGAAAACCATGTATGTCGGATTTTTGAAATTAAAAACACAAAGATGGAAAAATTTCATTTAAATGGAAAAATCAGTTTTTATAAGTACCACTTAGTGGTGTCACTATTCATCAAAAATTGATGTTTTTCAGAAAAATCCCAAAAATTCACCCTAAGCTATATTTGATATTCCGAATTCAAAAATGAATTCTATTTTACAAAATTCAAAACATATAAGTCACATTAATTAATTTAATAATTAATTCCCGCTGTCAGAGCAAATAGCGTGTTTTTATGAAACAATAAGTATCAAAAGATTGACACTGGTTTAAGTCCGATTTCAAAGTGAAATTAATTCCAATGACCACTATTGGATTTAATGGTAAAAATATTTTCTAATTTTACTTTAAAACCAATTCAAATGATAATCTAATCATATAAATAAATTAGATTAAAAAGTGGTTTTGAATTAAAATACAACATTTTACACTATTCATTAAAAAATTGATCTTTATCAGAAAGATACCAAAAATTTACAAAAAAGTAAATTTTGTTGTCCCGATTCTTATGAAGGGTTTTATTTGGTCCAATAGATTGTATAATAGTGAACAAAAATATATTTAATGACGGTTCTCCATCAAAAGGTGATAAGTTAACTTTTAGTGAAAACTAGGGCATATACGCCTAAAATTTAATTCGTTCCGTATTTTAAGCCTTTATCTTTTATTGGATAAATGTAAAAACATTTAAAAACATATATAATCATATTTTAGTTATTTCTATCCATTCCTGTCATTACAACGACTACATGTTAACTACTATTTAAAATAATATTATTTTATTATTAGAGTGCAACGTAAGATTCCCAAGAAACTCGTTGTTGCGTGTTGGGTATGCCATCGAGCATAGCATCCCCTTTAAAGTCTTATTAATATTTTATTCACAAAATATGGATAAATATGAAAATTTCCTATTCTTTATTTACCTGGGGTGTTACACCATGTGTTTCATTAACTACAAGAATCATAAATTTTTAATTTTTATGAACAAAACATCGATGTAATCTAGCATTACATGGAACAATGAATTTACTCATTGGCTTCGGTAACACGAAAGACCTAGTTTTACCAAATAATAATATATTATTAATTAATATAATAAGATATTACCTAGATATTAAAATATAAGTTAAGAATATAATTAACTAACTTATGTAAATTTTATTTACAAAAAAATATTATTATTTTATATCTTACCGATTAATTATAAATGAAAAAATAATAATCAATTGTATAAAAACAATAAATTTTTTTGTTATGCCCCTAAGGAGTTTGGTCATAATAAATTAAATTAATTATAATTAGCAATTGATATTAAGGTAATATATATTTTATATAATAAATAATATATTTTTAGTATTCATCCAAATTATTCTATAGGCATAAGATACAAACAAACCCAATTTTATGCATGAAACACATATTTTTATAATGGAAGTTTAAAACATTATAATAGAAAACCCATTTCCAATTAAATTTATGTCACATATATAGATGTAATATTTAAAAATAACTTCATATCTTTAATATAAACATAAAAATTAGGTTAGGGTTAGTTTTTTGTATTTTTCGTCCATGATTACTTTTTTACTGAATAGTCAAAAATATTTAATTTTAATTCAAAATTTATTTTTTATATAATTAAATTTTAAGTATTAATTATATTTTAAATTTATTTTAATGATATATTAGATAATTTTTTTAATAAATTTATTCAATTTAGGTCATTTTAATAAATTTATCAATGAATTTGGTTACAAAAAGATAGAAAACATTTCAAAAAATTAACTTTAAAACACCATATCTTCATTCTAACTGCGAATTAATTTTAAAACATCTATGATTAGAATTTAGAAAAAATGATAATATTTTTTTAATCATAATAATTTATAATGTTTAATATGTTCAAACAATTTTTGGACAATATAGATTATTGAATGTAGTTAAAATTATTTATAGTGATTGATTTTAAATTAAACATAACTAGGAAATAAACCTTAATCATAAAGTCCCAAATGACCTATACACTTGTACAACATAAATTATCATCCATATTTCAGTCATAAATATTTCATTATAAATATTATATATTATTGTTTTTAGGTAAAAACATTCGTACACAAAACTTATATTCCATAATGCCAAGTGTGTCCCTTGCCTTCCAAATAAATGGCCACCACCTCTCCAACTTCCTCACACATATAAAATCAATTATATTAGATTAATATCTATCCAATAAAATTATAATAACCCTACCTACCCCCTTGAATCCTGAATTTGGTCATAAATAATTCACATGAATTTTTTTTTGAAGAATCCAAATAAATATACCAGATTAAGAAGTTACAGCAACCCACATACATCTTTCTTTTATTTCCATTTCAACTCCAAAGACTCTTCTAGATTCATAATTTTATTAAATAATCATTCCATAATGTCGAAGGATTTTTTAGGATAATTTATTACTTACACATACATAGAAATCCATATAATGGTACAAACAAAATTTATGTGTATGATAAACAATCACCTAATAAAATGATGATTGTTCATTTTTTTCCTTAATGCCATTCATGGTGGTAATTATGATGGAAAATAAATTTATATGAGATATATATGATTTTTTTATTGTATTAATTATTATTTAACATTTATTTAGAGCATAACCTTTTACATTCCATATTATGTAAATACAACAATTTTGTTTGAGGAAGTGTGGACTACCACCTCCTCAGAGTGATGAGATTAATTTACAAACAACATGGAATGTATTAAATTTTTTCATAAAACCTATATGATATATATGACATACATTGACACATTATGGATATTATATACACATATACATATATATATATATATTTAATTTACTTTCTTTTCTCAATACGTCCATAAAATAGAAGCAATGCTCATTTGTACGTATGACATACAATCTTTAGGAACGACATATATTATTTCAGAGCTATATATTATAAATATTATTATAATAAACATATAGTTAATATTAATGTTATTCATAACATGTTTTATTTCATTTTCATCATCATATAATTATAATTACCATCTATATGACAAATTAAAACACAAGTGATCAACGAATTGAATATTACACAAACCGTTACCATAAAAAGAAATTGTTAAACAACGGGTCATATAAAGACATAATAAATCCATATATTATACTATATATTTTAATATATTTCATTTAAATATGTTTAATAATATTATATTTTTTATAAAGGAGGTTGTAATGAGTCTTAGATATGTCAAGACATATGGTAAAGGAATTTTACCAGACTTTTTATTTTGGTGGGATTCATTAGTTATTCACCAACCATTCCTTTTGTGTGGTGTTTTTACTAAAAATGAATGTATTATTAGATTCATAAAATCATATATTCTGGTTTGTACATATAAATTTTATTATATTTTGTTCATGGTGTTTATGTTTCGAATGTTACCCAATCAGTAATGAAATTTTGTCTCAATTTCCTTCATTGAGGAACATGCCATGTTATGAACCTATATAATTCCTTGACATGTATATACTTCTTATAAATGTATATATCATGAATATAATTATTTTAATCATATGTTAAGATTCATTTGACTTCATTTTCAAATTTCGGGACTATGACAACCCTGCTTTTATTACCAACATAAACATGATTTTTTATATAAAACATCACATGACACAACAAAGAAGATCGATGGGTTTAGTGTCTTTGGGGATTAGGATAATTACATATAAACTTGACACATGAAATACAACATCTTTATTGAAAACATCCTTTACATGACCACTACATTCCTTCGCCCTTATCATTGCATAGGATAACCTGAGGATATGCATAAGAAAATGGTGAGCTATAAAGCCCAGCAAGGGAGTTCACATGGAATAACCTGAGGAGTAAAATACATGTTATGCAATAGGAATACAAATAGAGCATAATAGAAACATTAACATAAAGGAATCATAAAGCATGATAATCATAACATTGAAATGTGGCAACAAAACTTAACATGGAATTAGCATGAGCCAAGGCTCATTGCACATGGAGCATGAGTAAATCCTCATTACACATGAACCATGAGTAAACCCTTTTTGCACATGAATTAGAATGAGTCAACACTCATTGCAAATGATGTATCAGGATACTATACATTACCCAATGCATTGGATCACTATAAGGGTGCAACCTTCTTAATCGTTTCATTTCATGCATAAGTGTGCCACATGGATCATAAAACATGTATTCATACAACATAACCATTTATTCCATGATAAAGGAATGTGGAATTAATACATGAAACATTAGAAACAAAAATTTTAGTTGGGGTTTGGATTAGTGGTAAGCACCCCGTAATACTACATGAAAAATGGGGGTTCAAAACCAATTGGGCGCAGGTACTGTAGCAGTACTGTAGCAGTACTGTAGTGGGTACTATTGCAGCGGTGGTACTGTTGATCGGCGGGAACTGTAGCGGCGTTAGGGCACTGTAGCGGCGGCGTTACTGTAGTGGGTACTATAGCAGCTGGGTTACTATTCACAGAATAGGAATTTGGCCAAAAATTTGGGCCTACAGGCTATGTAATGGGCTGCAAGCCCACTGGGCCTTCGGGCTATTTAATGGGTCTCCCTCTACCCAGTTAAAAGAGGTCTTTTCTTTGCTTTATTAATAAAACTGAGGCTTCGGCCCCAACCTTTAAAAAAATTAGAAACAATAATTAAATGTGCATAAAGGTGAATACCCTTGATGGGGAAATGGGCATGGTATTCACTACACAATGGCATTGGCCTAGAAAATCAGTGTGATTTCTGCAGCATAACGGCGTCACATAAGAATTCATTAAAACAGTTGATGAGAGAGAAAGGGGTTCCTCATCATATTTACATGTAATGGACAGTATGGAGGTAATATAGATACATTTCCCAAAAAATTTAATGGAATTTAGATTCAGGATACAAAAGTATTGCTTGAATGTAAAAGATGAGAGAGAAGTTCATTTCGGAATTTCGGCATAGTAACTAGTGTACATGGGAGGCATTTAATGAGAAATAAATAGGTCTCCCATCATTCAAACAATATGAGGGTAGTATGGGGGAGGTGTGAAACCATACCCCAAAATTCATAATTGAAATTAAAAGGGAAAAACAACTTAATGAATATTGGACAAAAATGAGAAAGGAAGAAAAAACCCTTACTTGGGAGTGTGCTTCCAAAGGATAGAGAGAGGCTTGTGAGAGGATTATTGGGAGCTTGGGGCACCTATGGAGGATTCTAGAGAGATTAGGGTAGAGGGTGGATGAACTCCAAAGGCTTTTAGGGAGGAGCAAGTGGGAACTTGGGTGGATTTATATAGGAAAGGTGAGGGAATTCTTTATTATTTAGATTTGGGACCCCTTACATTAAGTTAATCTAAACCACAAACCATCCCATGGTTTTTGCACATGGTTTTTGGAAAATGGAAGAGTAAAACGATATTTTATAAGGCCAATGTCCGAACTTCTTAAAATAATAGGGTTGCTTATATAGAGGTGAGTCACACTCCCATGGAAATTAATTTAAAAAGACAAGGTGTTTAATAACTCTTGAGGGGTCCATTAATGCTTTGAAAAGTAAGTCAAACAAATCCAAAATCACATTATTTTAATGTTAAAACATATATTGGAAGAACATAAAGATTATAGTATTTTATTACATCCCTATTGGGTCATTATGATGTTATAAAACACATTATATATTTAAACGGTATTTAATTTTTTCCCAAAAATTTTAATGTCTCAGAAAATTACGAAAAATTCACCGTTGGATAATTTCGACATCCTGATTCCAAAAATAACATTTATTTCATCTAATTAATTTTTTAAATATGTTAATTTTAACTTTTAAAATAAAAAATGACATTTATCAAAAATTTACGGTTTTTAACAGAAATGGCTTTCAAACCATAATAAAAATTATAATTGCATTCATAAAATTATAAGATCATTTATATTTATGAAAATTAATTTAATAATAATAATAATATTTTTTTAAAATATTATTTAATTCAAAAATACCTTAATTTAATAACATATAATTCTTTATTAAATAATAACTAAAAACATTATTTGTACATTAAAAACTATTTACAATGTACGAAAAATGACAAGGAGGTATATTAATTATTATATACAAAAATAATATACATGAACATAGAACTAGAGATTCATTACATAACCCCTTAAAACAGCCACATAATTCCTAAGGGTAATGTGTGCGATGGTGACAGACTCTTGGGGTGGCTTAGATAACATCGCTCGAGTGGTAATTTCTATCAACATCCACTTTTCCCATAGACAGTCACGTTCGAGCTTGACATGATGAAGCTCATCTTGGGCTTGGTCAAGATTGAATCCCAAGGATGCCACCTCTTTTCCATGCTCTGATAGATGGGCTTCATATGGGGAAATTCTACTATATGAGGCCATCGCTTCCTTTATCTGAGTAAATTTGGATTTGTTAAAGCCCTAAATTTATACTAATCATGTGATCACTGCTCAATGGCTAAATTGGCAATGGTCAAAATTATTAACATAAAACCAATAGAGATGATATTTTATAAATAAAATTTATATAAAGATACATTTAATAAGATCAAGAGGGATTTCCATTAATGAAACATTGGGTCGTTACAATATACCCCCCTTAAGAAATTTTGCCCTCGAAATTTTTCTTTTCCCACACTAAAATAGATGTGGGTAACTCAGCTTCATCATTTCCTCCAATTCCCAAGTCACTTCTTCAAACATGTGGTTTCTCCACAACACCTTGACGAGGGGCATTGTCTTATTTCGTAGAACTTTTTATCTATGATCTAAGATCTTCACTGGTTTCTCATCATAAGAAAGATCATCTTCCAATTGTACCACCTCAGAAGAGAGTACATGTGAAGGGTCCGGTATGTACTTATTTAAGAGGGGTACATGAAAGAAATCATGTACTTTGGCCATGGTAGGTGGAATTTCTAGTCGATAGGCCACAACCCCGACATGTTCAAGAATAATGAAGGGGCCGATGTACCTTGGACATAACTTACATTTATTTCCAAACCTCACGACCTTCTTCCACGGAGATATGCGTAGAAAAACCATGTCTCGAACTTTAAACTCAAGGTCTCGTCGACGATTATATGCATAACTCTTCTGTTGACTCTGGGCTGCCTTGATATGCTGGTGAATGGTTTTCACTTACTCGACCATTTCATCGACCATTTCTGGTTCAAGAAGCTTACATTCTTTGACCTTATCCCAATATGCCAGTGTTCTTCACCTTTTCCCATACAGGGCTTCATATGGTGCCATTTTGATGCTCGAGTGGAAACTATTATTATAAGAGAACTCAACTAGAGGAATATGTTGATCCTATCCTCCTTTAAAGTCCATTGAGAATTCTCTCAATGTTTCCTCGAGTGTTTGGATAGTCCACTCGGATTGGCCATCAGTTTGAGGATGATAGGCCGTACTGATGTTCAGTTCAATATTTAGAGAATGTTGAAGAATCATCCAAAACATAGAGGTGATTCTTGGATCTCGGTCCGACATAATAGATAGTGGTACTCAATGAAACCTTACCACTTCCCTAATATATATTCGTGCTAGTTGATCCAATGAGAAATCCTCTTGAATAGAAATGATGTGTGCAGTCTTTGTAAGACGATCCACAACAACCCAGATTGCATTGTTAACTTTGGATGTCCTCGGAAGTCTGGTGACAATGTCCATGGTGATGTTCTCCCATTTCCATTCTGGTATGGGCAATGGTTGCATCATCCCCTTAGAATTATGCCTCTCTGCCTTCACATGCTAGCACACCAGGCACTTTGATGTATATTCAGTGATCTCCTTCTTCATATTATCCAACCAAACGATTTCTTGGAGATGTCGATACATCTTTGTGCTCCCTGGGAGAATATAGAAATTTGAACTATATGCGTCCTCCAAAAGTTCCTTCTTCATCTCCGGACATGATGGAACACATATTATTTTCCCAAACTGCACAATTCCTTCTTCATTAATGTTAAACTCTGAGGATTTCCATTTTTTGTTAGCTTCCACTTTTTCTTTAATTCCCAAATCATCCTTTTGAGCATCTTTTTACCTTTCCGAAACAGACGATTGAGAAATAATTTGTGAAAGGATTGATGATGTTCCCTACTCTATGATTCCCATTTCCATCAACATCAAGTCTAAAAAGATTGGATCCTTATCAATTCTGATCATTGATAGAATTTTTGGATCCTTTCTACTTAGGGCATCTGCCACCATGTTCGCTTTCCCAGGGTGGTAATGGATTGAACAGTCATAATCCTTTATGAGCTCTATCCATCTTCTATGGAACATATTATGCACTTTCTTTGTGAATATATATTTAAGACTCTTGTGGTCAGTATATATCTCACATTTCTCTCCATAGAGATAATGCCGCCAGATTTTCAAGGAAAATATCACCGCCGTTAACTCCAGATAATGTGTTGTATAGCTTTGCTCATGGATTTTTGACTATCTTGAGACATAGGATATCACTTTATATTTCTGCATCAGCACACATCCTAATACCTTCATTTAAGCATCACTGAATACCACAGAAAGTTCCCCACTTGTGGGTAATGTGAGAACGGGTGCAGTGATAAGCCTCTTCTTCAACTCCTTGAAGCTTTCTTCACAATCATCACTCCAAGATAACTTTACTCCCTTCTAAGTTTATCTTGGTAAGAGGGTTGGACAATCGTGAGAAATACCTCACAAATTGTATATAATATATAGATAACCCCACGAAGCTTCAGATATCTGTTAATGATGTTCGTCTCAGCCATCCCTCAATTTCATCTGTTTTGGAGGGATCCATAGATATCCCATTGCTTGTGATGATATGGCACAAGAATGATACTTCCTTCAACCAAAACTCAAACTTGTTGTACTTTTCATAGAGCTTCTCCTTGCACAAAGTCTCCAGTATAGTTCTTAAATGCTCCTCATTATCCTCCTTGGTTTTGGATTATATTAGAATATCATCTATATAGACTCGCAAATATTTTTCTAGGTAATCTCTAAAGACTATATTCATTAAGTCCATGAATATTTATAGAGAATTAGAGAGTCCTAAAGGCATTACTATGAATTCATAGTGCCTGTATCTTTTGTGAAATGAAGTCTTGGGGATATAATCCTTCTTCACCCTTACTTGATAATATCCCAACCGCAAGTCCACCTTGGAGACATATTGTTCTCCACACAGCTGATCGAACAAGTAATCAATCCATGGGAGAGGATACTTTTTCTTTATCGTGATTTTGTTAAGTTCATGACAATCTATGCAAAGCTGTATTGACCCATCCTTCTTCATGACGAAGATGACTGGTGCACCCCATGGTGAAGAACATGGGTGTATAAAATCTTTATCCAGATTCTCCTGTAGTTGTTTCTTCAGCTCTTCATGCTCTAAAACTGCCATTCTATATGGAGTCTTGGATATTGTCAATGCCCCGGGTATAAGTTCAAAAGACCAGAAAATTCCTTAAGAAACACTTCAGCGAATTCCCTCACAATAGTAATTTCTTCAAGGATGGTTTCTTCCTTGGACTCAATCATCTGAGCCAGATATGTGTGCTCATAAGGCAGTAATATCCATGCTTGAGATTATGGAGCTAAAGGAGATTCATCTTCCTCCTTACACTTGTAAAGAACCAGGGGTCGATTCTCCATATGGAGTGTGATTTCCCTCTCCCGAAAATTTATGTTGGCTCTAAATAAGGAATTCAAATCCATGCCAAGAATTTTATCAAATTCCACCAGTGGTAGTATGACGAGGTTCACCGGGAAATTCAATCCATAGATTATAATAGGGGAGGACTTATATTCAATGGGATGCAATGACTGCCCCATTTGTCGTTCTCACCGACATCTTCACTTCCATGATTTGTGGTGGTGCTGGGATTGTTCTACTAAACTTTCGAGATATAAAACAATGCGTAGAACCTGAATCAAAAAGTACATTCACAATTCATGAATGAATAACTATCATACCTGTCACCACTTCGTTGTCAGGGTTCACTTTGGTGGAAGTGATGGAAAAAGATCTTCCTTACTGCCTTGGAGGTTGTTGGTTGCCATTGAAAATCCTTGGATTAAGGCACTGATTTGCAAAATGACCCAGTTCTTTGAATTTTTATCATTGAACAATGCGTTGAGGTTCGAACGGAGAATTCCTCTCCTCTATCGCAGCTACAGGTCTTTCTTACCGACAGTTAACAGCTAGGTTCCCTTCTCTTCTACACCTGGAGCATTTCCTCGTCCCCTTAAGGCAATTTCTAGGGTGCTTCTTTCCTCACTTTTGGAATGTGGGGTTCTGGATCTTCTTAGCATCGTTGGATTTATCCATCGGACCACCAGCATTGAAGTCACCCATACTCTTCTTATCCCCATGATACCCATGTGATTCTCCGATCTCCATTTTGACCTTGATGGTATATCAGACAATTTCCTCATAGCTGTCGAATTCACGGATTGCTAAGGCTTTTCGTAGGCTAGGCTTCAACCCACCAAAGAAGCGGTCAACTTTGCATTCTGGGGTAACGACAATGTCGGAAGCGTATCGTGAAATTCTTGTGAAGTCTGCCTCATATGCCCCAACAGATTCTTCATATTTTTTCTTGACGGAAAGGAAGTCCCTTTCTATCTTAAGCTGAAGGGTGCGTGGAAAATATTTATTGAAAAACATCTTCCGAAAAGCCTTCCATTCCATCGCCTCGATCTCCTCCCCAGGCTTCATATTTTTGATCAACGTCCACCATTGATCAGCTTCACCCTCCATATGATAAGTCGCCAGGAGAACCTTCTCTTGTTCAAAACATTGAAGGATGGAGAAGATCTTTTCAAAGGAGTTGATCCATTGTTCAGCAATATTGGGATCGGATGATCCACTAAAAGTAGGAGGCCTTTGTCTCATGAATCTATCGATAGTGACTTCTTCTTTCTAAGGGGGTTGAACGTTCCTCTTGACCCATGTTTCTATTCAAAACATGAGTTAGCTGAGATAGAAGCGTGACAATGTTCACGATTCCTGCTCCCATTGGATTGGGCATCTCATTAGTACAGTCATCACACTGATCTTCACAACGGTTGTTACCCCGAGTCCTCCTATTACCGGCTATTGGCTGGAATAAAAGGAAAGTTAGTGGTAACACATAAAGGGTAATCCAAAGACAAAAGTCGATGAATTATAAATAAAATTTTATTTCCTTAACTCATGAGTCTGTAGGCTTCAATCTAGGATTTTCATGATCTACCTTCTTACATATATTCTTAGGGGAATTTTTTTAATTCCCTTAATAAGGGTTCATAGTAAGCTTGTGAATTTACCAAAGCATATCTCTCAGGAGTGTCATAACCAAGAGTACAGAAAGGCCTGTTGTCGGGCACCAGTTACCGTTCAAGTCTATCTCAAAGCGGTGTTTTCGGGTTTTACACCTAGGATACATCTATGCCAGAGCAGCCTCTACCTGCTCGTATCCAAACAGGGATGTATTTGCTTGATAACCCACATACTCAATACTCACCAAAACTTAGGGAAGTTTTTATTGTACTTAGTCTTGTATAGAAGGCTTTACTAGGGTTTTCTAATCCTAATCCCAAAAATAACTAAACCTATCCTCTGATACCAACTATGAAACCCCTGCTTTTATTACAAACATAAACATTATTTATTATATAAAACTTCACATGATAAAACAAAGAAGATAAATATGTTTAGTGTCTTTTTGGATTAGGATCATTACATGAAACATTAAATACAACATCATTATTGAAAACATCCTTTACATTACCACTACATTCCTTCGTACTTAGCATTGCATAGGATAACCTAGGAACATGCATAAGAAAAGGGTGAGCTATAAAGCCCAATAAGGGAGTACACATGGAATAACATGAGGAGTACAATACATGTTAGGAAATAGGAATATCAATAGATCATATGAGAAACATGAACATAAAGGCATCATAATGCATGATAATCATATCATGGAAATGTGGAAACAACACTTAACATGGAATTAGCATGAGCCAAGGCTCATTGCACATGGAGCATGATTAAATCCTCATTGCACATGAAGCACGAGTAAACCCTCTTTTCACTTGAATTAACAAGAGTCAACACTCCTTGCACATGACGTATCATGATACTATACTTTACCCAATGCATTGGAGTGCTATAAGGGTGCACCCTACTTAAACATTTCATTTCATGTATAAGTGTGCCAAATGAATCATAAAACATGGATTCATAAAACATAATCATTTATTCCATGATAAAGGAATGTAGAATTAATACATGAAACTTTATAATCAATAAGAAAATATGCATGAAGGTTAATACCCTTGATGGAGAAATGGGCATGGTATTCACTACACAATGGCATTGGCTTAGAAAATCTCTGCGATTTCGGCAGCGTAACGGCGTGACATAAGAATTCATAAAAACGGTTGATGAGAGAGAAAGGGGTTCCTCATCATATTTAAATGTAATGGACAGTATGGAGGTCATATAGATACATGTCCCAACAATTGCAATGGAATTTATATTCATGATACAAAAGTATTTCTTGAATTTAAATAAAGAGAGAGAAGTTCCATTCGGAATTTCGGCATAGTAACAGGTGTACATGGGAGTCATTTAATGAGAGATAAAGGGGTCTCCCATAATTCAAACAATAAGAGGGTAGTATGGGGGAGGTGAGAAACCATACCCCAACATTCATAATTGAAATTAAAAGGGAAAAACAAGTTAATGAAAATTGGACAAAAATGAGAATGGAAGAAAAAACCCTTACTTGGAAGTGTGCTTCCAAAGGCTAGAGAGAGGCTTGTGAGAGGATTCTTGGGATCTTGGGGCACCTTAAGAAGATTTTATAGAGAGTATAGAAGAGGTTTGACGAAATACAAAGTCTTTGAGTGAGGAGGAATTGGGATCTTTGGTGTTTTTATATAGGAAAGCTGAGGGAATTCATTATTATTTAGATTTGGGATCCCTTACATTAAATTAATCCAAACCACAAACCATCCCATGGATTTTCCCATGGTTTTTGGAAAATGGAAGAGGAAAAAAATATTTTATATGGAAAAATACTGAACGTCTTAAAATAATAGGGTTTCTTATGTGGAGGTGAGTCACACTCCAATGAAAATTAATTTAAAAAGACAAGGTGTTTAATAAGTCTTGAGGGGTCCATTAATGCTTTGAAAAGTAAACCAAAAAAACCCAGAATCAAATTATTTTAATGGTAAAACATATATTGGCCGAACATAAGGATTATAGTATTTTATTACATCAATATTGGGTTATTATGATGTCATAAAACACATTATATATTTAAACGGTATTTAATTTTTACCCAAAAATTAGACTGTCTCAGAAAATTATGAAAAATTCACAGTTGGATAATTTCATTGTCATGATTCCAGAAATAACATTTATTTTATCTAAATAACTTTCTAAATATGTTAATTTTCACTTTTAAAATAAAAAATGACATTTATAAAAAATTCACGGGTTTTGACAGAAATGGCTTTCAAACCTTAATAAATATTATAATTGCATTCATAAAATTATAAGATCATTTATTTTTAATAAAAATTAATTTAATAATAAAAATAGTATTTTATTAAAATATTATTTAATTCAAAAATCCCTTAATTTAATAAAATATAATTCATAACTAAATAATAACTATAAACAATATTTGTACTTTATAAACTATTTACAATGTACCAAAAATGACAATGAGGTATTTTAATTATTATATACAAAAAAAATATACATGAACATAGTACTAGAGATTCCTTACATAACCCCTTAAAACAGCCGCATAAGACCTAAGGGTAAGGTGTGCGATGGTGAAAGACTCTTGGGGTGGCTTGGATAACTTTGCTCGAGTGGTAATTTCTATCGACTTCCACTTTTACCGTAGACGGTCCCATTCAAGCTTGACATGATGAAGCTCAGCTTGGGCTTGGTATAAGGGCCTGACCATAAACCTTATATAATATTGAATTAAATGAATAATTCACATTGAGTATATTTTCACGGTTTAGAGTTTTAGAGAGTTAGGACATAACTATTACATCTCAAAAGATTACAAAGTAGAAACTTCTACTAAGTTTCCATAAAAAAAAACTCTTAAAAGGAAACATGTCTAGTTCCATGTTTTAGATAGCATGACTTTCACTAGATCCCATCCTTGACCCTATTCCACATTAATTCCTGTGAAAAATATTTCAAAAAAACTCGGGGTGAGCATAAAAAGCTCTGTAAGTGATACACAATGAATGAAAACTGTTAGTTTTTCAAAACAACAAGTAAACCATGTATACTTTATCAAAGTAATACTTTTCACCTTTATGAAGTATTAAAAACTCTTCAATGAATAAAAGATCATTACTTACCCTTTTGTAACACAAATATTACCATAAAACCCCATATAAAGATCACATAACATATAATGGTAACTTGGGACATAAACATAATTAAATGGAATAACCATACGGTCAACTTCCACACATATCACTTAATGGAATACACATATGGCCAACTTCCATACCCAATGCATTGGAGGTTATAACGTAACCACCCATCCTGGTATTCACAGCACCACCCTTCACATGTTTTATCACGTAACCACCCGTCAAATGTCCAAGTACCATTATAAAATCATAAGACATAAGACAAATATAATGGAAAGAAAACATTTCCACACTTTGATCACAATATATCACATAAATATATTGACATAACAAATCCATTATAAAAACAATTTTCAATACCAAAATACATTAAAGAGTACATGGTATTTATTTCATTTTAAAAATATTACGGCTTGTTGAGGAATCCAAAGACAAAATAATACTCGCGGTGGTGGAAATGGTCGTTGTCATTGCGTACGTTGAAAGAAACATTACCTTTTGTCATTTAGTAAAACGATTCATAGAAAAAGATTCCTTTTTTATAAAATTAAAAGTAAAAGTGGTTTATACACCATATAAAATAATGTTGTGTATAAAACGAAATATGCCTCAATGAAAGGAGATTGAGACGAAGTCCCTTACCTCGGGTCCGACTTGACTCGATCGTTCTTTAACATTCTGAATAATAAACTTGAGTTAATTTCTACTTTCTTAAGAACCTTTTTCATGTTCATTATTCCTTTTATATCACTTATTGACATTTTATAAACATTATGTAATCATTTAAGTTAATAATGTTTGTTTTGTCGATATTTGGTTCTTAAGTCGAAAGTGGACTTCTTACAATTACATGTTCTTCTTGTGGTCAAAGGTTATTTATATCCAGAATGATATTCATAATTTTGATATCATATATATCAGATATATCCAGAATATACAGGTATTTATAATATTACATAATCATTTAGAGGTAAGAAATGAAATGCACCGTTCACGGAGACGGTAAGCCGTACGTACACATGAACGCTACTTTCATTTCTATGGCATATTAATGGAATTAAAACTAAATGATAGGTATATATATTTTAATTCCAGAATTATATTAATCATTTATATATAACATAAATCATATATAATAACTTTAAATCCATCCTTTATACGTCCTACATATGGCATTAATGAATCAAATCACTTTGAGGGGGTGATAGTCTGGACTTCCTAAAATGAAATTATCATGTTTACCCACAATGGAAACCTTAAAAGTATGCCATAAATGAAAAATACATAAGATTAAAGAAAATATAAACATATTATATATCATATATAAATATAGTGACATCTTTACGTCCACCTTTCAAGGTCTTAAAAGAATATTGAACAATCATCGTTTTGTGAGGCAGAAATTCGCCATCCACGGAAACAGTGTGTTATTTAACCATTAGATGTAGTTTTGTGTAATTTTAGCTCAAATACTTTCTATAAAAACATCCTAGTATATTGAAGATATAGGAGTTGTTACAGAATAAATGAATAAAAATAGTTTAGAGGGTTGGAGAAGCAAAATAAAACAAAAGAACACAAGAGAAAACACTACCTTTAAAACGGGTAACTCTTTTTGATTTGAGCTCAAATGCTTCCTTGGGAAGACTTCTGCCCAAAGTGAGGCTTCTAGGAGTTAGATAGCGATGTGGAGAGACAAAATGGGCAGGGTTTGGCCAAGCCAAAGGCTTTGGAAGTGTTGGTATGGTCGTAGAGGTGGGGGCCTTTTATAAGACAAGAGGAGAGGCACTCTTGTAAAGTAAGGAAATATTACTTTATTTTAGAATGTGTTTCGGATTTTAATGGTCCCACATTGATTTTTTTCGAGGATAAGGTGATAAGGGAACGAAATACACCCATCCAATAGGTTTTGGACATGGTTAGGTCTTAGATTTTACATTATATTTTCATTTTATTTAAATCGTTAAATAATCAGGTAATCACTGCATCATCATGGTGTCATAAATAATTTAATTTATTTAACGTATAAAAATTATAAAACAAATACTATGATGTATTAAATCTTTTTATATTTCCAATGAATGTTTATAGTCAAAAATCTGACATGTATAACCCCATGTAAAAATTGTTTTAGTAAAACAACTCATGTTTGTGACATTTTAATTTTAACTTTAAATAAAAAGATATTAATGTCCTTTTCCTACCAAAGTGGCTCCATTGGATCCCCAAGTTGACCCATGGATTGTTTTTGTCGGACATGACACATCCAATAAGGGTAGGACATGTGTCAAGGTCATTTCATATTATTAAAACATTATTTTTTCCTTAAACTACACTAATTACCTTTAATCGCGATTAAAAACATAAAAGTTACTATCCACCAAAAAATTATTTTAATCCCATTGAACCAAATTTTACTTCTTAATGACAAAAATTTATTTCAGATTTTTTAAATTCAAAGAACAGAGGTGGTAAAATTTCTTTTAAACAAAAATTCAGTTTTTTAAGTACCACTTAGTGGTTTCACTATTCATCAAAAATTGATGTTTTTCTGAAAAATACTAAAACTTCACCCTAAGCTATATTTGAAATTCCGAATTCAAAAATGAAGTCTATTTTACAAAATTCAAAACATATAAGTTTCATTAATTAATTTAATAATTAATTCCCACTGTCAGAGCAAATAACGTGTTTTTATGAAACAATAACTATCAAAAGATTGACACTAGTTTAAGTCCGATTTCAAAGTGAAAATAATTCCAACGACCACTATTGGATTAAATGGTAAAAATATATTCTAATTGCACTTTAAAACCTATTCAGAAGATAATCTAATCATATAAATAAATTCGATTAAAAAGAGGTTTTGAATTAAAAGACAACATTTTTCACTATTCATTAAAAAAATGAACTTTATCGGAAAAATACGAAAAAATTTACACAAAGTAAATTTTGATGTCCCAATTCTAAAGAAGAATTTTCTTTGGTCCAATAGAATGTATAAGAGTGACCAAAACTATATTTATAAACTGTTGTCCATCAAAAGAAGATAAGTCGACCTTTTGTGAATGTTAGAGTATATATGCCAAAAATTGAATTCTTTTAGTATTTTAATCCTTTATCTTTTATTGGATAAATATAGAAACATTTAAAAAAACATATATAATAATATTTTAGTTATTTATATTCATTCCCTCCAATATAATGGCTACATGTTAACTACCATTTAAAATAAGATTATTTTATTACTAGTGTGCAACGTAAGATTTCAAAGAAACTCTTTGTTGCGTATCGGGGACGCAATCGAACATAGAAACCCCTTTAAAGTAAAATTAATATTTAATTCATAAATATTAATAAATATGAAAATGTTTTATTCATTATTTACCTGGGATGTTACATCCCTCCCCCCTTTTGGGAATTGCATCCTTGAAATTTTATTCACTTATCATAATAAGTGGGGGTATTTATATCTCATAGAATTTTCAGATTCCCATGTTTCCTCTTCAACCATATTGTTTTTCAAAAAAACCTTTACCTAGTGAATTACCTTATTTCGCAACATTATCTCTCTTCGGTCAAGAATCTGGACTGGTTGTTCTTCATAAGAGAGATTCTCTTCCAACTGAACTACCTCTGGGCTCAAAACAAAAGATGGATCTGGCATATACTTTCTCAACATCGAAACATGAAAAACATTGTGTACCTGAGATAAACTCGGAGGTAAAGACACTCTGTATGAAAATGATCCAACTCTCTCCAGAATTTCATATGGTTCAATGAACCTTGGACTCAGCTTTCCATTCTTACGAAATCGCATCACACTTTTCCACGGTGAAACTTTGAGAAAAATATGATCACATACCTCGAAAGATATATCCTTCCTCCGGTTATCCGCATAACTTTTCTGTCTGCTATGAGCTGTTCTAATGTGTTTCTGAATCAACTGAACTTTTTCTGCCATCTCTTCTACCAATTCTGGTCCCATCATCTTCCTTTCACCCACTTCATCCCAAAAAGCTGGAGTTCGACACTACTTCCCATATAATGCCTCAAATGGTTCCATCTGTATACTAGAAAGAAAACTGTTATTATAAGAAAACTCAACCAAAGAATGATGTTGGTCCCAACTTCACTGATAATCCATAGAGAAATCTCGTAGCATATCCTCCAAGTTCTAAACTGTTCGTTCTAACTGCCCATCTGATTGCGGATGAAAAGCTATACTAAAATTTAATTCAGTACCCAAAGACTTTTGAAGGCATTTCAGAAAGATAGAAGTAAACCTGGGATCAGGATCAGATTCAATGGAGAGGGGAACTCCATGCAACCTGACTGTCTCTTTAAGATACAATCGAGAAAGTCGATCTATAGAGAAGGTATCTCAAATAGGAAAGAAATTAGTTGATTTAGTCAATCGATCAATAATAACCCAGATTACATTATTACCTCGAGATGTCCTTGGTAATCCCACAACAAAGTCCATGGATATATTTTCCCATTTCCACTCTGGCACTAGTAAAGGCTGCAACAACCCTTTCGGTAACTGCCACTCTGTTTTAACCTACTGACAAGTCAAACACTTCACTGTAAAATCAGCAATATCTTTTTTCATTCCATCCCACCAGTAATACTCCCGCAGATCTCTGTACATCTTAGTACTGCCAGGATGAACTGAAAACGGAGAACTATAAGCTTCACGTAACAACTCTCTATTCAACTATGAATCACAAGGAACACAAAATCTCTTCCCAAATCTCAAAAACAAAATCATTATCAATGTTGAATTCAGGAAACTTACCCTGCTGAACCAGCTCTAACCTTTTCTGCAACTCACTGTCTTGCTTCTGTGCTTGCTTAATTCTGTCTGATAGAGAAGATTTCACTGATACCTGAAACAAAACATAAGGACATCCTACACCAACAACTTCTAGTCCAAAGCTCATCAAATACTTAACAAAAGTATCATGTTCCAAACGCAACATTGTTAATGAAGCATTACTTTTTCGACTCAAAGCATCAGCCACTTTATTTGCTTTTCCCGGATGGTAATGAATTGTACAATCATAATCCTTGATTAATTCTAGGCATCTCCTTTGTCTCATGTTCAATTATTTCTGAGTAAATATATACTTTAAACTTTTGTGATCGGTATATATTTCACACTTTACTCCATACAAATGAAGCCTCCAAATTTTTAAAGAGAAAACAATAGCAGCTAATTCCAAATCATGTGTATGGTAATTTACCTCATGAGTTTTCAACTGTCGTGAAGCATAAGAAATTACCTGATCATTCTTCATAAGGACACAACCAAGTCCTTTCAAAGAAGCATCACTGTAGATAACAAACTCACCATTTCTAGAAGGAAGTGCCAAAACTGGAGCATTCACCAATCTTCTTTTCAACTCCTGAAAACAATCATCACATTATTTTGTCCAGATAAACTTAACACCCTTCCGAGTTAGATTAGTCATTGGACTAGATAACTATGAAAAATTTCAACAAACCTTCGGTAGTAACCTGCTAAACCAAGAAAACTACAGATCTCGGTTACATTCGTGGGTCTTGGCCATTCCTCAACATCTTTTGTTTTAGTAGGATCAATAGTTATGCCATATTTTGAAACAATTTGACCAAGGAAAGAAATTTTTTGTAACCAAAACTCACACTTGCTAAATTTTCCATACAGATTATTTTCTTTTAAGATTTGCAAGATAACCCTTAAATAACTTTCATGCTCCTATTTACATTTAGAAAACACCAAAATATCATCAACGAAAACAACCACAAACTTATCCCAGAAATCATGGAAAATTCTATTCATAATGTCCATGAATACATCAGGTGCATTGGTTAACCCAAAAGGCAAAACTACAAATTCATAATGGCCATATCTATTACGGAACACAGTCTTCGGAACATCTGCTTCTTTTACTTTCAACTGATGGTACCTCGACCTCAAGTCAATATTCGAAAAATACTGAGCTCCATGGAGCTGATCAAACAAATCAACGATATGAGGCAAAGGATATTTGTTCTTAACAGTAATATTACTCAAGGATCTATAATCAATGCAAACTCTCATTGAACCATCTTTCTTTTTAACAAACAAAACAGGAGCACCCCATAGTGATGTGCTAGGTCGAATGAAACCTTTATCTAATAACTCCTGTAATTGTTTCTTTAACTCTAAAAGTTCATCTTGATCCATTCGATAAGGGGGTTTTGGAATTAGCTTAGAATCAGGAACTAAGTCAACAGTAAATTCAACTTCCCGGTCATGAATAATATGAGGAAACTCATCAGGGAAAACATCAAGATACTCATTTACCACTGGAACATCATTAATCTGAACAGTTCCTTTATTTTCAACAATATGTGCAAGGTAACATTGATTTCCATCTTTTACTAGTTTCTCAACTTCTTGTTATGTTATCAAAATCAAGGGTTCATTCTTGTACACAAACTGAAAATCTTTCTAAAAAGAAACTATTTTAGCTCTACAGCCAATCTTAGCATGATAAACAGAAATCCAATCCATGCCAAAAATAACATCAAACTCTACTAGAGGAAAAACAACAAGGTTTTCTGGTAGATTCTTTCCGCAAACAAGGATAGGAAGGTTCTTATAATATGTTTTTGTCTCAATGTTCCCTATGGGTATTTTTACCATAGGTTTAGGATTCATATATTGAGATGGAATTCCCAATTTACTAGAAAACTTCTCAAAAATGAAAGAATGTGTAGACCCTGAATCAAATAACACATTGGCATAATATGAACAAACTAACAGTGTACCTGATACTACATCATTTGATGGCCCAACATCCGCTGAAGTAGTTGCAAAAGATTTCACCACCCCATTATGCTTGTAGTCTGGCTGCTTTCCCTCAGTTGAGTTTTTCGTTAGACACTCATTTGCATAATGACCCATTTCATTACACTTAAAACATCTTACAGTTGACTTTTCATTGCCTTCTTGATCATCTTCCTTATAGTTACGAGCAATATGACCCATCTTACCACACCGAAAGCACTTTACAGACTTGGATAAACATTCTACAAGATGCATTTTACCACACATCTCATAGGATGGATATTTTGTTTTCTTACCTCCTTGCTTATTTGATGAATTCTTCCCCTTTGCCTGCCAACTGGACCTCTTATTATGTTGTTTTTTAAAGAACGCATGATCATTGGAAAACTCCATTTCCACCTTCCCCGCACATCGAACAAGTTTTTCATAACTTTTGAACTCACGAGAAGATAAAGTCATTCAATAATTTGGATTTAAACCTGAGTAAAAATGGATGATTTTACTATCAAGATCTCGTATGAAGTTTGGAGCATACCTTACCAGTCGAGTGAAATTTGCTTCATAAGTAGCCACTGAGTCATCCTCCTGCCTCAATTCTAGGAACTGTTTTTTCATCCTAAGAATAACCACCTTAGGAAAATATTTCTCAAGAAACATACCTTTGAATTCGTCCAAGTGAAGATCATCAATCTCATCACTATCCCTGATATTTTTCACCATCGACCACCACTGATCAGCTTCTACTTCAAAACGGTAAACAACAAGACTATCCTTTTGATGTTCTGAACACCCCATGACATCAAAAATCTTCTCCAACGATTTAATCCACCCTTCATCTAGAACATGGTCAGATGATCAACTGAATGATGGGGGATGTTGCCTCATGAAATGTTCCACCACTGACATGTTCCTCTCAGGTTGATCTGGCCGATCTCATGCATGGATACCACCACCATTTATAGCCTGATTCAACTATGCCATCACTGCAACAAACTGTTCAGTTCCAATTCCGACTATCTCAGGTTGCTGATTTGGAAGGTTGTCTTCCTCCCGATGTCGTCCCAATATAGCTGCCTTGTTTCTTCTGCAGAAAACCATTCTGAACATAGAAATATCTTAGGCTATGCAACATGGTAATCATTAAATGCTATATCATTTCAGTCAAAACATAAATTAATTTATAATTTAACAATTTTCTAACTCCTAAAGTTTTCTAAACCGACCTATGATACCAACTATAAGGCCCCGACCTTAAACCTTACTTAAAATTGAATTAAATGAATAATTCACATTGAGGATATTTTCACGGTTTAGAGTTTTAGAGAGTTAGGACATAACTATTACATCTCAAAAGATTAAAAAGTAGAAAATTCTATTAAGTTTCCATAAAATAAAAACACTTAAAAGGAAACATGTCTAGTTCCATGTTTTAGATAGCATGACTTTCCCTGGATCCCATCCTTAACCCTATTCCACAATAAGTCCTGTGAAAAACATTTCAAAAAAACATGGGTTGAGCATAAAAAGCTCAGTAAGGGATACATAATGAATGAGAACTATTAGTTTTTCAAAACAACAAGTAAACCATGTATACTTTATCAAAGTAATACTTTTCATATTTATGAAGTAGTAAAAACTCTGCAATGAATAAAAGATCATTACTTACCCTTTTTTAACCCAAATATTACCATAAAAACCCATATAAAGATCACATACATATAAAGGTAACTTTGGACATAAACATACTTAAATGGAATAACCATACGGTCGACTTCCACACATATCACTTAATGGAATAGCCATACGGCCGACTTCCATACCCAATACATTGGAGGTTATAACGTAACCACCCATCCTGGTATTCACGGAACCACCCGTCATATGGTTTATCACGTAACCACCCGTCAAATGTCCATGTACCATTATAAAATCATAAGACATAAAACAAATATAATGGAAAGAAAACCTTTCCACACATTGATCACAATATATCACATAAATATATTGACATAAAAATCCATTATAAAAACAATTTTCAATTACAAAATACATTAAAGAGTATAAGGTATTTATTTCATTTTAAAAACATTACGGTTTTTTGAGGAAGCCAAAGACCAAATAATACTCGTGGTGGCGGAAAAGGTCATTGTTACCGCGTACGTTGAAAGAAACATTCCTTTTTGTCGTTTAGTAAAACGCTTCGTAGAAAAATATTCATTTTTTATGAAAGTAAAATTCAAAGGGGTTTATACACCGTATAAAAAAAGTTGTGTATAAAACGAAATATGTCTCAATGAATGGAGATTGAGATGAAGTCCCTTACCTCGGTTCCGACTTGACTCGATCATTCTTTAACGTCCTGAATAATGAACTTGAGTTAATTGCTACTTGGTTAAGAACCTTTTTCAAGTTTATTATTCATTTTATATCACTTATTTCCATGTTATAAACATTATTTAATCATTTAAGTTAAAAATGATTGTGTTGCCGAAATTTGGTTCTTTAGTCGAAAGTGGACTTCTTACAATTACATGTTGTTCGTGTGGTCAAAGGTTAGTTATATCCAGAATGATATTCATGATTTGGATATCATATATATCATATATATTCTGCATATACATGTATTTATAATATTACATAATCATTTAGAGGTAAGAAATGAAATGCAACGTTCATGGAGACGGTAAGCCGTGCGTACGCATGAAAGCTACTTTCATTTCTATGTCATATTAATGGAATTAAAACTAAATGAGAGGTATGTATATTTTAATTCCAGAATTATATTAATCATTCAGATGTAACATACATCATATATAATAACTTTAAATCCGTCTTTTATACGTCCCACATATGACATTAACGAATCAAATCACTTTGAGGGGGCGGTAGTCCGCACTTCCTAAAATGAAATTATCGTGTTTACCCACAATGGAAACCATAGAGGTATGCCAAAAATGAAAAATACCGAAGATTAAGGAAAATATAAACATATTATATATCATATATAAATATAGTGACATCTTTATGGCCACCTTTGAAGGTGTTAAAATAATATTGAACAATCATCCTTTCGTGAGGCAGAAATTCACCATCCACAGAAACAGTATGTTATTTAACTATTATATGTAGTTGTGTGTAAGTGTAGCTCTAATAATTCTTATAAAAACATCCTAGTATATTGAATATACTGTATTTGTTACAAAATAAATGAATAATAAGAGTTTAGAGGGTTGTAGAAGCAAAATAAATCAAAAGAACACAAGAGAAAACACTACCTTCAAAACAGGTAACCCTTTTTTATTTGAGCTCAAATGCTTCCTTGGGAAGACTTCTGCCCAAAGTGAGGCTTATAGGAGTTATATAGGGATGTGGAGAGACAATGTGGGCAGGGTTTGGGGGAGCCAAATGCTTTGGAAGTGTGGGTAAGGTGGTAGAGGTGGGGGCCTTTTATAAGAGAAGAGGAGGGGCACTCTTGGAAAGTAAGTAAATGTTACTTTATTTTAGAATGAGTTTCGAATTTTATTTGTCCCACATTGATGTGTTTCCAGGATAAGGTGATAAGGGTTCGAAATACACCAATCCAATAGGTTTTGGACATGTGTAGGTCCTAGATGCTACATTATATTTCCATTTTATTTAAATCGTTAAATAATGAGGTAATCACTGCATCATCATGGTGTCATAAATAATTTAATTTATTTAATCTCTAAAAATTATAAAAAAAATTATATGATGTGGAAAATATTTTTATATTTCCAATGATTATTTATAGTCAAAAATCTGACTTGTATAACCCCATGTAAAAATTGTTTTAGTAAAACAACCCATGTTTGTGACATTTTAATTTTAACTTTAAATAAAAAGATATTAATGTCCTTTTCTTACCAAAGTGGCTCCATGGGGTCCCCAAGTTGACCCATGGATTTTCATGGTTGGTCATGACACATCCAATAATGGTAGGACATGTTTTAAGGTCATTTCATATTATTAAACCATTATTTTTACCTTAAACTACACTAATTACCTCTAATCGCGATTAAAAACTTAAAAGTTACTATTCACCAAAAAATTATTTTAATCCCATTGAACAACATTTTACTTCTTAATGA
Source organism: Viscum album (assembly GCA_963277665.1). Classification (NCBI taxonomy): domain Eukaryota; kingdom Viridiplantae; phylum Streptophyta; class Magnoliopsida; order Santalales; family Viscaceae; genus Viscum; species Viscum album. The sequence continues at coordinate 42,301,505 of OY728158.1, read as the reverse complement.
CAACCATGTATGTCGGATTTTTTAAATTCAAAGCACAGATGTGGTAAAATTTCATTTAAACGAAAAATCAGTTTTTAAGTACCACTTAGTGGTTTCACTATTCATCAAAAATTGATGTTTTTCAGAAAAATACCAAACCATCACCCTAGGCTATATTTGATATTCAGAATTCAAAAATGAATTATATTTTATAAAATTAAAAACATATAAGTTTCATTATTTAATTTAATAATTAATTCCCGCTGTCAGAGCATATAGCGTGTTTTTATGAAATAATAAGTATCAAAAGATTGACACTAGTTTAAGTCCGATTTCAAAGTGAAATTAATTCCAACGACCACTATTGGATTAAATGGTAAAAATATATTGTAATTTCACTTTAAACCCAATTCAAAAGATAATCAATCATATAAATAAATTAGATTAAAAAGAGGTTTTGAATTAAAATACAACATTTTCCACTATTCATTAAAAAATGAACTTTATCGGAAAAATACCAAAAATTTACAGAAAATAAATTTTGATGTCCTGATTCTGAAGAAGAATTTTATTTGGTCCAATAGAATGTATAAGAGTGACCAAAACTATATTTATAGATGGTTCACCATCAAAAGGTGATAAGTCGACCTTTTGTGGATGTTAGAGTACATATGCCTAAAATTGAATTCTTTTCGTATTTTAAGCCTTTATCTTTTATTGGATAAACGTAGAAACATTTAAAAAATAATATATAATCATATTTTAGTTATTTATATTCATTACCGCCAATATAAAAGCTACGTGTAAACTACCATTTAAAATAATATTATTTTATTACTAGTGTGCAACGTAAGATTTCAAAGAAACTCTTTATTCTGTATCGGGTACGCTATCGAACATAGAAACCCCTTTAAAGTAGAATTAATATTTAATTTGTAAATATAAATAAATATGAAAATGATTTATTCATTATTTACCTGGGATGTTACATCTGGTCAAGAGTGAAGCCCAAGGATGCCACCTCTTTTCCAAGCTCCGAAAAATGGGCATTATATGGGGAAATTATACCGGATGAGGCCATCACTTCCTTTGTCTGAGTAAATTTGTATTTTTTAAAGCCCTATATTTATACTAATCAAGTGATCACTGTTCAACGAATATATTAGCAACAGTCAAAATTCTTAAAATAAAACCAATGAAGTTGAAATTTTATAAAAACTTTTTATATAAAGATAAATTTAATAAGATAAAGAGGGATTTCCATTAATGAAACTTTGGGTCGTTATAGGGACTATGAATCAATTTTACAATGTGGTAAGAATTTATTGAAATGGTCTTATCAATTTTTGAGATTGTTTATGTTTATGATTCATCTGATGAAATATTATAATTTGTATCTTAATAAATCTCATTAATCTAATTATTATATATTATTTCCAGTTATATTCATATATTGGTATAATTTTCAAATCTTGTGTACATACTATAGTTTTGAAAGTGTTTTTATGAAATGCCAACATTACCATCTCATTGGTAAGAAATCATTGTTCCTAAAAAACCATGTATTCTAAAATGGTTTCATAAAATAATCTATTATTCTCCTATTATATTTAATATATATTATTCCATTTTCTTACATGTAATAAAACATATCTAAAAATATAATATGTATCCCACCTTTTGGCTGAGGTACGTTTCTAACCTATTATGGTGCACATTGAATGTTCATCATGTAACTATTTACCCTCCATAATGACATTAATTACATTAACGAATAATTTACACGAAAAAATTGTTATTTTTTAAAAATCATACTATTTGTAAAATTATTTTTAAAATTATTTTCATTTTAAAATGTTCCAAAAAAATGTTATATTATTTTTAATTTATATTTAAATATAATTTTATAATATTTCAAATTATTTTCAATGAATAGTTTTCAAGTCATTTAATCATTATTTAAAGGATAGGAATTTATATTCAAAAGAAATTGTTTTTTTATGTTTACAATATTTTTTAATAATTTTACCATGATTTCCAATGAAATGTTTTTTAAATGTTTTTAATATTATTATTTTTTTTTTCTAGGAAATGGAATTCAAAATGATTTCAAGCCCTATTTATAATTATTCAATTCATATTCAAATAATATAGTTTTCTAATGGTATCATGTTTCCAAAAAACTTTTCAAAGAAGCATAAATTCATTCTTCAAGAAATTGGTTCAAAATACACTTCTATGTTTTTTCCATCTAATATGAAATATATTTGTACAAGAAAATACATTATTGGAAATGATACAAATGTTCAATTCTTGTTATTTCTTGAATTATTACGTTTTTATAAAATTATTCTTATGATTCACATTTATCTTACATGTGTCTTATTCTTTTGGATCCCGCATCATTTTCTTGGTTATGGATTAATGAAAATATAATAAAACCTATCTCTTTCTTCTAGGTTATTATATGAGAAAATGTTAATGATACCCATTTCATGTCATGAATTTTTAGTTTATTCTTATAGAACACATATTTTTTATGGGTCATGATATGATAATCATTTTATAATCCTGCGGATCTTGTATGAATTATTTTATTTTGAGATTTGTTGGAATTATACCTATGTCCAATGCATTAAGTAATCATTAATATCTCATGTGATAATGATGGAAATAATGTTAAAGGGGTTGATTAGCTGTGGGAAGATAGTGAACCCTGATCCCTTTCAATGAATGGACTATGACTTGGGGTGGTGGTGTGTCCCACCCAGTTGGTGTAGTCGCCATGATGTCGAATGTCATGGAAACAAGATCCACTATAGGATGATAGGGAAACCTGCTCCACTATGGGAAGATGGGGGAAACTGATCCCTTATAATAGAAGGACTGCAACTAGGGATGGTGTTGTGACCCACCATATAGGTGATGTTCCCATGAAGTTCAATGATAGGTTCATAAAAAGAATCTTGGTTTATAAGAAATGATATAAAATTTTTATATATTCCATAATTCATGACATATTATTTTGTTATAATTTCAAGGATAATTAATTTTCTTTGCATGTAATTCAATATTTATGAACATACATGCTCTATTACATTGTTCATTTTTATGATATTTGATATGTCGGGTATGATCTTCTAATGATGTTATGAAGTTCTTATACCTCAATGCTCATGATTGTGATTAATTGTGTCCATGTTTATCCTTTATGAGCATATAAGATCTTCCATTATTATGTTTCCTTCAGCCGGCTATTAAGATATGTATTTATTATCATGTTTTTGTCAATTTTTAAGGTCAGGAATATCCTACTGAGATATAATAGATTCCACTCATATTCCAGTGTTTTGATTCCATGTTTTTAAATGAATGAAAAGAAAATGGTGATTGGGAATATTTTTGTATATTTTTTATGTATTCCATAAAAGTGATGTAATACCTATTTATATTAAGACTAGTTCATTATATTTGTTATTAGATATAAGGTATATTTATCCTTTTGAAACTAGGATGAAAAATCATTAAGAATATCCCTATAAATACTTCTAAGGATATGTCTAGTGATGTCTCTAATAATACGAATAAGTATTAGTAAACATTTTTGATGATTTCCTATAATTTAGATAAAGGATATCATGAGGGGTTTTCAATATTGAAATACTGATATGGATAATACAAGTGGATCTTTATTTGACACATATGTACGTACAGTTAAAAACTCTTATAAGATTTCTTGAGCCTAACTCATGGTAATCTGGTACACAAAAATATGCCTAACTTCATACCTAGTTTGAACCTCAAAGGGGATATGATTTTTAAATTCCAAAATCCATCATGAAGCATAATTAAGTTTTTTAATCGATTTTTTTCACGAATAACCAATGATAAACGTATGGTTTAAATGAATAAGAAATGTTTCCTAATTTAAAAATCTTGTAAGTGATTTTTCATAAATATTTGGAATTTTTCTACAATATGTTTTTCTCACATTATGATTTGTGGTTATAATCAATGGATGGTACAATAAGGAATTTTATTGATGTTTAATATGATGTAAAATCAATTTATTATTAGTAAAATGGGTTGATCACTAGAGTTAATGATGTGGTGATAATGCTTGATCAGTTTTCATGGAACATGATCAACAATGTCTTAATTAACAACCTCTAGAAATCACTAAATAAGATAGTTATGGTGATTCTTTAGATCCTAGGTAATGGATACCCATGATTAAAGATGATTATATTTCCATTGTGTCATTAATTTGGAAATAATAACATATTTTAAAATATTAGGGGAATAAGAAGTAGTTTTCTCTATGGTAAATAAGAACACATATCCAATAACTGTAAGGAAATGTGAAGGGCTTAGATAAGGAAATGTTTCAGAATATTGGCCTCCCAAAAATATCATTAAGGGTAAAAAATCAGAATGTGTGGAATGAATGGTCATTATGAAAATAAATTTCCCTAGATGAAGGCACTCAATGAAAATAGATAATCTAGTACGAGTAGTGGTTATATTAATTATTGTGATGAGATTATAAATGAAATTTATATAGAAATTGATATTAAGTACTATAATGATGTATTGTTATTAGAACTTATGGCTCAAGTAGAATAACCAATGTTTTTATGTATATAGATTCAATAATTATGTAGAATTAATGGTGAAACATGAAAGGATATTTTAGTTTATATTTTTTTCTCTAATAATTATGATGATTATGTTGAATGATTCTAATAGAATGGAAGTTTGATTTAATGACAAGGTAATTTTTTGAAACTAGAAATATAACCCTTAATATGTTCTTAATGTAATGATATTTTTATTTGGATAACAACATGTGGGATAAGAATATGTAAATTGATATGTAATAATTACCTTAGAACTATGTAATAACTTGTTGAATGGTGGATTATATAATCATTGATGATAATTACAACATTTTTTGATACATTGAATTTTTTCAATGTACATTCGAATATGTAAACATGCTTGTATTCAATATGGATTTATGGTAATTTTGTTCATTACCATTTATCAAGGTAATACGTGATGTAGATATTCACATGTTTAGAATGTAACAAACAATAAGTACATTGTGATATATTGGGGATCAATGATAAGATCAAATTTTGAGCATATGTCAAAAAAATTAGGATTTTCATATTCACAATGGGTTATAAGATTTACAAGTCAGGGGGTGATTAATGAAAAAAATTTAGGAAGTATCTAGGAATTGAAAGTGAATTAGAAACCTTGGTTAATTGGATTTTGGTTGATTGACCTTATTTCTAGGATGTCCATAAAATTTTTTCGAAAATTATATTAGTAATTTTTTTGAAAAGGTAATCACATATTTTGGGTGACAACAAATTATTTCAGTCAAGGACACTTTTCATTAATGCATGATCGCAAGAAGATAAGTGTTTCATGCCTACCTCTAACCTACGCGATGTTCTACTTAATTTATAATTATTTAAAAAAAATAAATATCAATGATGAACCGATAGTGTAACATTTTATGTTTATTGATTAATGTATTAAACATATTGATTTTGAATAATATATATATATTATAGTTAAACATTTCATTCATTTATGGGAATTCAAATCTTCTAAAAGTGTTTTTTAGTAGATAATACATCGATGTTAATTTATGGACATCCATTTATTTTAGTAATGGATGAATTATAAATTCATTAAACATAAACCCATAAATTATTTTTTTATAGAATTATATCAAGTACGTAATATTCCTTATATTTTGTTCAATAAATTAATGTTTGAAAATTAATAAAAACATAAAAAAATGACATCATTATACCTTAATTTTTGTTGATATGATTTCTTTTTAAATAATCACTGATTTAGGAAATTGGGCCAATAAAATTTTCATTGATCATTTAATTTTTTATGATTGATGACATTAATCAATATATATAAATATTTACACTTTTACAATATGTCCAACATATGTTCTCCTTTGTGGAAACCTGGTTATATGTTACTTTGAGTAATTTTTTTGGATCCAACTATCGCATTTATGGGAAGTTATAGTATTCATTATTTTAGATGTGGGTTTTTATGAATGAATCAATAAATTATTAAAACATTTATATCATAGAAAATTTTAAATATAGAAATTCATTTTATTAAGGGTATAATGTAACACCACAAGAATTTGTGAAAAAAAAATTCGTATTAATTTTATCTTTTTGATACATTTAATATCACACAACACTTCAGTACTTTATTTCTAATTACACAACAATGTTTGTATTTAATATTATGAATCACAATGTAATTAATTCACTACATTCAAAATAAATTCTATTTGTATATACATATAACATGCATGTTATAATTCATTACAGACAACTATGAATTTCCTCGACGTCTTGTGTATCGCGCAAAACAGAGTATAATTGAAACATAATATATTATTATTTAATATAAATAGATAAAAACTAGATATTTCATTAGATATTATGAATATTATTAACTAACTTTTGGAAATTTATTATTGGAAAAAATATATGATGAATTTATAGGATACCACTTATTAAAAAATGAAAATATAAGAACCTACCGAATATAAAGGATATATATTTGATTTTATACCCCCAATAGTGTTTTTTATTAATAGAATAAATTAATTACAATTATTGTGGCATATTAATTTTCTACATATTTAATATATCCAATAATATATTCTTATTATTAAAACAATATAATTTATAAACATAAGATATAAACAAAACGAATTATATTTTTTAAAACCTATATTTTGTAAGAGTTATATTCCTTCCTTCTAATAAAGAACCCATATTAAATAAAATTATTCAAAATTTTATTGATTTATTATATCAAAATAAACATCATATTAAAATGTGAGACATAATAAATAGGTTAGGTTAGATTTTTTTTATTTCATGTAAGGATTCATATTTAAGTGAATAGTAAAAATATTGAATTTAAATTCTAAACAACTGTTTCATCTAATTTTTGTATAAGGATAAATTATATTTAAAAATTATTTTAATGTTTAATGAGAAATTTATTTTATCATTTTATCAAATTTGGGTAACTGGAATAAATTTTACATTGAAATTGATATAAAAACATAGTAAAACATTGAACGTTTTTACTTTAAAAACATGATTCGTCGCCCCAAATACATATTAAATTTAAATTAAATTCTTCCACATATTTGATTGAAATTTGGAAAAATGGATTTCATATTTGGAAATAGAATAATTTATAACATCTAGTATGGATAATATAGTGTTGGACAAAAAAATTATTGAATGCAGTTTAAATTTATTAATGTTGATACCGTAAATTTATTCTTAATAAGGAAATAATGATTAAAAATAATAGTCTAAAATTCCTATAAAATTGTACAAAACTAATTTAATAGATATATTTAATACATAATCTTTTTATTATTGATTTTTTTTTGTTTTTTACGACTCTTCATAGGTAAAATCGTAGGTATACAAAATTTGATTTTAAAATGTCCAATTGTGTCTTTTTCCTTCACAATATGACACCATCGAATCTCCCTTCCTAACACACAAAAATCACCCATAATATTATACAATATCTTCCCAATAAACATTTAAAAAACCCTTAATTACTCATTAAATACTCCATTTTTTATAAATACTTCTATGGAATCACATTGGTGGAATTCAAAATAGTTACCTGATTAAGAGGTAACACCCTCCCTCAAAAACATTTCTTTTATTTCCATTATCCACTACATAATCTATTATTATTTCATTGTTATATTGAAACACAGTATTATAAATATAATATAAATTTTTATTCTATATTTCAGACGTACAATTTCACACACATCAATCAAATGGGTAACCGGCCTACTTTTTATGTATATTACAAACTACCGCCTCACAAAATGGTGATTGTACATTTGTTCTTTACTAACTCTCATGGTTGAAAATATTTTTGACAATATATTTATTTTTTATTTATAATTTATTTATTCATCTGAAATTATTATTTATAATATACCCATATTGTTTCCATCTTCTGTAAATATGATAATTTCGTTGAGGCAACTCTAGACACTACCCCCCTCAAAGTGATGTGATTCATTCACACACTACATGAATCATATTATGAATATTTTTTAGAAAATATATATGATATATATTAATTATTAATGATAATTAAATGATATTATATAAATATTTAAATAAAAATATATGTCATTTATATTTTTCATTCAACATGTCAACAAAACAGAGGCAGCATTCATCCATATGTACCACATATCATCTACTTGAATGATCTATTCCATTTAATAAATATATAATATATTTATTATTATAATAAATATATAAATTATATAAATTATATTTATATAATTTTTTACATTCTTTAAATAATTATATAATAATAATGACAAAAGATTTTACAAATTAAGACAGAGGTAGTAAATAAAGTGAATATTTCTGAATGCATAACCATCACATGAAATTGTAACATGAGGGTAATATAAAGTCTTAATAATACCATATATAGTATTATATATAATATTATGGTTATGTAATATCTTTATAAAAAATTTATATATATTATATGTTAGTTTTTAATGAGTATGATGGGAGTCAACACAAAAGTTAATGCAATTTCATCTCCCTTTTTATTACCTTGAGATACATGAATTATTTACTACCCATTCCATTTGTTTTCTATGTAAACTTACTGTGGACATATTATATAATAATTATGATTAAATATAATGGTATATACATATCCATTTTATGATCATTGAATCATGTATTTTATTTTTCATGTGTTACATTATTGAAAATGTAATTTGGTATCAATATTTATTCTTTGAGACACAATCCATGTTATGTACATATATATTACTAAGAGTTGTACATATTTCCCTTGAAATTTAATATAATTAATCAACTTATTTTAATGATATATTATTCTTCGTGTGATTTTTTTTCCTTACATGGGTAGTATGGTTCAATGTTACAAAGTTGTAAGAGTTTATTGAAATAACATCATCATTTTTAAGGATTATTTATGTTTATGATTCCTTTTAGAAATATTATGATACATACCATATGAAATATATTGAATTAAATTCTTGTATGGTTAGTGATTGTAAATTCATGTAATATTTCAAATTTTTAACTATTTGGTACATAATATTTTTACAAATGTGTTTTTATTATAACCCAAAATTACCCTATCTTCGGTGGGAAATTAGTGTTTCTTAAAAAACTTATATTTTTAGTAATATTTAGAAAATAATATAATATTTATGTAAGATAATTACAATAAATTTTCACCTATTTTTTTACCTTTTAATCTTAATGTTTCTTGAAAAGGAATATTCCTATCATTATCTATTTGATTCTCATTTCTAAAATTTTATTGTGAAAAAGGAATGTTCGGCATGTATGTATTCACACTCTATCATGACTATAATTCCCATGAGGATTTATTTACAAGATTTAAAATTAATTTTATTAAAATAAAAAAATTATAATATTCAATTAATTAATTTTTTTAATGTTATATTCAATGAAAAAACATTTCCTAAATGCTTTTATTTTCTTTAGTGATATTTAATTATTCTTTTATATGTTGTCAAAATATATTCAATCTAATAGTTTTAAAAACATAATCAAGATATTTTTATATGTTTTCAGTATTTTCCCAAAGAAATATTTCTTATAAATTACATAATTATTATTTAATATTTTCTCTAGGAAAATGGTTTTTAGACTAATTTCAAACCTTTTATCTATTTTTTCATTTTTAATAAAAAAGTGTTTTTTAAAGGTTTTATGTTTTAAAAATACTTTTAAAATAAGATATGATATTTTCCTAATGAAATGCTTTCAAATACATATCATAGTTAATTTTAATATATGATGACATTTTTTGACGTCTCTCATTATATTCTAGGAATTTATACAATGGATCACATATTTTTATTTCATTAATAGTTTATTTTTTATTTAATGATTCTTATGGCACTCGTTTCTCATCAACATGTTATATTATATTTGAAACTGATTCATTTCAAAACATATGATTTGATAAAATGACTATAAAATCAATCCTTTTAATATAGTTTTTAAAGTCATATAATTTAAATGATATACATTTTATATAATAGGATAGGATTTGATTCTTATAGAAAAAATCTTGGTTATTGGTTCATGATATGATTAATGTTTCATTATCTAGTGGAATATTTATGAATATTATTATTATGATAAGTCTGGGACTAATACCTCTCTCTAAATAATTAGGTAAAGATTTATATATCATGTGATAATAGAGGGAATCAAGTCGGAGGGCTTGATACCTTATGGGATGATGTGGAAACCAAATCCATTAAAATGAAAGGAATGTGAAAGGGGATGGTGGTGTGTCTATCCCAGTAGGTGTAATCAACAAGAAAATAAAATATGGGAAATCTTGGTAAACTATGGTTTGATGGAGAAACTAGATCCACTATGGGATGATCGGGAAAACTGATCCCATCAATGAAACATAATGTAACTGGGGATGGTAGTGTGTCTCTCCCAGTAGGAACAGTATTAATGAAGTGCATTGATATGTTCTATTAATGCGTCTTGACTTATAGGTAATAATATACCATGATTTTTAAATTCAAAAAAACTAAGTTTATTAATATGTTATAATTTCAAGGCTTATGTTGTTTATTTTCGTTTGATTCATCTCTTTTGAACTACCATTATATTTGAAATTATTTATTTTTATGATCATTGATATGTAGGGTATGATATATTAATGCTATGATCATGTTATAATACCCCTATGATCTTTTTTATACTTAAATATCTCTTCTTTATTAACTTATAGAGAATCTAATCTCAACCATTTTTTACGTTTATATCACTATGTTATGGAGATATGTATCATGTATGATTTTTTATGAAGGGTTATATTCATGAAGATCCTAAATGGGGATAACGTTTCTTAGTAATTTTGTAGTGTTTACGTTCCAATTATTACAAAATCAATAAACAAAATTAGTCTTGGGGAATATATTTGTATAATTTTTTATGTATTCTCTAAAATATTTGTATTGTCTATGTGTGTTATGTTTAGGAATTTATATAAATTTCCTTGATTCATTGTATTTTTTTATCAATTATCATATATTTAATTATCAATGTAATAATTAAATTTTGATATGATTGGTGACATATTGACAATCCTACAAAAACATGTGCTATAGGGACTTCCAAGGTGAATAAATGGAAATAGATAATACATTATATGATTTTTGAGTTCATTTTAATGTAGAAGACAGACACTATGTCTATAGAGTGTTATTTTAAATAGTTTTGAAATGAAATAAGGCATTAGATGTTACTCTGTAATCCAAAAATCAATTAATTTAAATGAACAATTTATATTCATGATACTATATTACAATTCCCATTATTATATTTCATTTCAAAAATATCTAAATTGAATGAATGAATATCGACATTGAACAGACTATGTCAAAACAAGCCTAAAATGATTTTTCAAAATTTTCTCTTTGAATTATGATTTTATGAATATTTCTTAATAGAATTTTTAACTAATAATCCATTTTATTATAATATTTAGATATTATATGATTAATTACCCATTTATTTGTTATCTATTTGATATAAATAAACCCACCCTCACCCATTAGAAGAATTTTTTTTGAATAATTCATTTGATTATAATTAAATAAATTAATCCCGATTGATAAAAAATTAAAATTAAATTAATTTATTATATAACTATATATATGAATTTCAATTAATATATTTATTATTATTATACTAATAGATAAAAGAAAACATTATTATTCAATAAAATATAATTTCAGTAAAAACCAATATTCATCATAATTTTACATTTATATTTTAATTAATTTAAACCACTTCTTATAATTCAAATTTAAAACAAATTGTTGAAATATTTTGAATCCTAATTTTCAAAAAAAAAATTGGCCCCTTTTATTTTTATTCAAAATGAATATCAAAATTAATAAAAATTGGTTACCAAAGTTAAGGGTAAAATGTGTAAAAAAGTCATTAAAATAGAGTGATCATGCTTCTCTGTTACCAAAAGACTTTACTAAACATAATTTGATAGTATTAAATCTACTATTCTCTTATCACATTATAATATTCTAAAAACTGGATATAAATTTTTTATTAGATATTATTATATTTCAATAATTTGAATACAATTTTGGTTTTCTCCACCCACAAATATAATAATGTCACTACTTCCACCATTTTATAACACATAATCATCCATTTAAAATAAAAACAATGAATAAAATATCACTTATATACAATTTTCTATCTTCATGTGGATTTGGTCTTCATAAACAGGAGACCTGAGGTTCCTGAAAGGAGATATAAATATAATATTTCGAAGAATATGTATTCATATTAAATGATCACTTTTAGTTTTCATATTTTATTATCCCATTCAATTTTATAGAATAAATTATCACATTGTGACCCCACAATCACCCATATTCATAGATAACATTATATATATTTAATTGCCTTAATCTAAATCCATCTCCATATACTGGGAAGTAAAATCATCACTCTTATGTATAGCGAACAACCCTTACATAAACTAATATAATTATTTTTACAACACTAAATCGAATGGATAATAATTATAACGTATCTAGTGAATATATATGACACTTACTTACCCTTCCATAATTATATCAATGATTAGTATGACCATGCATATGTTTGGACTACCACTTCAACAGAGCGATGTGATTCAATATTCATATCCATAGTTCACTAACGATTCTGATTATTTATAAATACTTATTAAATATATATAATGAATAAATTTATGTAGATTATGAAACTATATATTTTTATCACTAATAAGATATTTTTGGTTGAAACATGCATGAGACAACTAAATAATAAGAACAAAAAGTTCTAATAATAATAAATTATTGTTTAATAAGGAGTAATACGATTTTATAAAAGGATCATATAATATATTATAAATATGAATATGGTTATTTTTTTTAATTAAAAAAAGATTAAAACCATTATAAATGCAGTTAATCTGTGATCAATTAAGTGGAATCATGTTGTAAGGTAATTTATATGAATTTCTACTCCGATTATACCAATTTTCTAATATGTAAATTTTTTCTTTTTGGTTATATATATAATTCTCCTTAATCTTTTTGACATAAATATATATTTAATCCTCTCAATATAAATTTCAATTCCCCTTTACTCATTCAAGTGGTTTCAGTTTAAATGTTCCCAAATAAGATGATTTTATTTTTCAATCTCATTGTTTCAGATAACATATATTTTCATTCAAATTACCATAAATTCTTATTGTTCCTTGGTAGGATCAATAACACTGGGTGTGAATTTGTGGTTCTATTTTATTTTATAGGAATGTTTCATATCTTATTCATTGAATTTTATTAACAAAAAAATTGTATGGTTTTCGATCCAGCCATGTATATCTTTTCAACCTCAACTTTCGTACAGAACATTAATTAATAGAAGACATCACTTGATATATACATGGTTTGTTGCAAATAAATTCTCCCTTCCATATTGTATTGTCCCACCAACAATTAATCTTTCCATATATTCTTTCTATAATATAAATGACCAAGATGTGTAAAGTTATAATATCATAGTAGATACATTCCTTCTATAGTTGATTATACCCACAAATTTTGTTTCAAAATACACATTCCTAGAACTAGTTATACACCATAGAAAAACAATAAATCCTTTTCAGAAACATTTATGTATCATCATTAACAAGAATCACCGACTTTCAACTATTCATATCCACTACAATAAGTATTCATTTCATCCACTAGTAAGACAAATCAAATATTACATTTGTATAGTCTTGAATAACTTCAATCATTATCTTAGAAATTTATTGGTCATAAAAATAATCCCAAAAAATCAATCTAGAAATCATCCTCAGTAAATTAAATCAATTCATTATCAGAAAAAATACATTCTATCAGATGGTCTCTGTCTGATTAGCCTCAATCTAATTCACCGTCTGCACTATTTTCATAAACATTGTATAAATTCAATTGGTAGATATCAATACCTTAATCATATGGATATTAGTTTAATAATCAAATATTCAACGTATTTCACTATAATTTTGTCACTCTGTTAGACTTGCTCTAATGGAGAATTATCTGTTGAAACTTTCTTTGATGATCAGATTGAACCTCACTCTGTTGGGCTCATTCAAATGTAACTTCTTATGTTTCAACCTGAAAAAATATTCAATTATAATATCAATATTTTGAAAAAAATCAGAACACTTATAACACATTTTAATTTCTTATTCCACATGACTTATGAATGTACCATTATCCCCTTTTATATGAACCATAGAATGGTAATGGGGGGAAACCCAATTTCACATCCCATTAAAAAAATTATCAAATCCCAAATTTTAAGATAATTTATGTCTTGTAATATGATTTCATTAAATTTTCGTAATCCTTATGGAAACTTATCTAATATTAATGAAAATACTCAAAAAATCATACATATTCATATTTATAACACATTTCATCCATCTAAATGTTCATTATGATTTTTTATTCTAATTGTTCATTATGATGAAGGTGTTAAAAATAATATCAATTACACTCATAATTACCATGTTTCTATATAAGAAAATTAGATCACTTATCATTATGAATAATACATGTGATATACTGAAGATGTTCCATTACTCTAACCTCCCCTAATATTGAATATCTTCTCGTACAAATTCATTGAATTTTATCTAAATTATCAAATCAAATATATCATCAAATTATTTCTCAATTTCATATATTAATTATTTCTAATAACCTACAATTGATGAATTTATTAGTTTTATCATGTGTTTCATGGATCAATTTCTACTTCACTCTGTTTAACATTGGATGTGCCATTCTGATGGGTCAACACCAATTTTTTGGAAATAATCAATATAATTGTTCTACTTCTCCTGACCCATTCATAATAGAACAATGTATGACTTCGGGTTTTCGTGATCCAATAAATGTATAATTCATCCTTAATCAAACATTATTCCCCTGAAACAAATACTCTATCTATTATAAAAATGATACGTTCAATTTAAAAATTTAATCCGTATCAAAATCCCTTATGATGGATTTATAGAATTTCACACAAAATAGAATGGTGTCAGTAGTGACCTCTCTTCTTCAAAAAGATCAATATTTCAAAAAATAAAAAATCTATGTTCCATAATATTGGATTGATGAACTGTTACTAGAATACAAAAAATTTTATTCTCCTCTATTCCACAGTCTCTCTCACGTATCAAGACATGCACATAACTTTGAATATGTTTATGATTGATATTGAATCATCTAACTTACATTGAAAAGTGATATAAAATTTCATTTTTCCAGCACAATAATTATTTCCAATCAACCTCAATATGACTATATGTTTCTTAATTTTTATCAACATACCAATCTCATGGATTGTATTGATACATGATAATGTTGTAGATCTGATTTTCATGATGATGATCTGGAACTCATTATCATTTTAATGGTTTAAAATTTGATTAAAATCATCACACAGACCTATCTTAAATCATAATTTCCATTACCTCATCAAAATAATTTCATTAGTATGATATCACCATATGTATATTTTTTTGAATGCTGGACTATTTGATCATAACATGAGAAACTAAAGGTGTTGGGTTTCATTCATCACAAGGAATGAATTACTGAAAAATATAAAATATTTGTTTGTTTTTGTGATGAAAAAAACATTATATGTGTTTCAGAACATTATGATTAAGGGGAATAATTCAAGAGAACAAGTGTTATTATTTTTGAAGTGGTTGAAGTGGGTATTGACAAAAAATAAATCCAGAACATGAATTGGGCCTAATGATATCTCCCATTGTATTTTTTATTATTACCAACTTTAAATACATAAAAAATAAAATTCAACATGTTTTATTTAAAAAAAATTCCCCCCATGTCATTATTTCTCCCACTATTTCTTTTTCCTCCATGATTTTCATAACTCTCCATCTTACTGAAAATAAAATTCAAAGGGGCTATGATGACAATTTTCTATCTTATTGACAAATGATATCATTTATATTGGTTGGAACTTTTTATATCAAAATCATGAATGTATTATTTTGGTTTAAATTAGTATCACATTAATTTCATAAAATATAACCATAACAAAAAATCTCCATGTTTTTTTTGTGGTAATCCCTAGTGTAGAAAACATGCTTCAAAATTCAATGTTTTCAATGCCATCTATAACAAAATATTCATGAACTAAATTTTCATATTTCATTCAATAGTCTACTTTATTTTGAAACCATGAATGTATTTTTTGGTTAAATTTAGAAGACACCCATACCAATAAATATATCAAAAAGTTGTGGTTAATAAAGATAACATTAAAAAAATCATATTTTTTAACATCATTACATTCTTTTATAATTCGTGTATGATAATAATCAACAATAGACTCAATATTTTCACTCCTTCAATTCCATGAATGTTAGGACAAGTATAAAAATATTTTTGAATAATGGGGAACCTCATTTGATTCTTAGAAGCATCTTTTAGACTGTGATTACTCTCTCATACTTACATTTTTCATCATCGTCTTAGTATTTTCATATTATATAGTATCATTCATATGTTCTTCATTATATTATTTTTTAAAAAAATTCTTTTCCTTTATATACTCTTTTTAATGGGATTTTATTTTCATTCCCCATTTTAGAACACTTTTGTTAAAGTGAGTTTATAATATGTCATTCATTCCTTCCTCTTATTTTTGGAAGGCAAGACAAAAAAATTATAAGCATTAACTTCTTCCTCACATATCATGCATCCTTGTTGAATTTTCAAACAACAGTCTGTTGATATATTTTTAGAAAATTTTCTCATATCATCGAATTTCTTTTTGTCTCCATTGGATTAATCTATTTTTTTTAATTCAAAATTATCAGCCTTTTGAACTTGTTATGGATAAATAACTAATAACATATTCATGTCAAACTCAACATGTTTTTCTCCACATTATTAACATAATCAGCTTTCATCATTTTTTGAGATTTATTTTTCAATTCAACATAATTGTTATGTAAATTTTATCATCTTTTCTGATAATATCTCCAACTTTATTCACACATATTTCATGATAGAGGCATGTTATGCTAGCATGAAAAGGTTTTCTGTATGAAGGGTCCAATACACCAATAGTGACATCTGAATCTGGATTTCTGGGACTAATAATGATCTTGTTCCTAATTTTACTATTACTGTTTCCATAAAAATAATGGATAAATGTTCTATGGACAATACATTCTTGAATAATTCTTATAATTATTAGTATAATATTTTTTATCACAAACCTTCTGTAATAAACCATTATTTTATCCCAAATTAAAAATTTCCACATTAATATAGACAACAATATTTATCTTTTCTCTAATATTACTTATCTTAAATTTTTTAAGATGTTTTGAATGTGTTTTTAACAATTCATATTCTTTAACTGTCAAAAACTATTTCAGAACATCTATCAATTTTTTTGATTATTCTATTTATAACATATTCTTCTTACATTCATAAAAAATATTTGATTCTTTCATATTCATGTACTCATTCCTAGATAATCATTATTTATATAAATTTTATTTCATATCAACATAATAAATATTTTTTTCTGAGATATGATCACACTAATATTTGTCTCTTCGTTATTTATCTAGTAATAGGTCTGATAATTTTTTCATCAAATAACATTATTCTTCTTCCTTATTTATTGAGTGGATTTTAGTATTCCCCTCAATTTACTTTTCCATATTCCCTTTGAGAATCCAATAAATTTCAATTGTTTCTCTATCATCACCATCAAACTCTAAATATTTACTCCATGTTCTGACTTCTGCAATAATGACGAGTTGATGATCATGTTCATCACTAGATAAGGAACCATTTTTCAATATTATTGTCAGATTACTTTTGTTCTTATTGTCGAAATAAAATACTACATTATGATTCCTTTACTTTTTTTTCTGAGTTTTATCATCATCTTCTTAAGACTCATACCCTTCATCTTTCATCCTAGGAAAAAAATTAAAAATTTTAATTTCCCATAAAAATTAAAACGTGTGTGATTATTGCTTTTCCATTTTTTTAATTTATATCTTTAAAATAATGGAATTTATTGAATTGAAATAATCATATTTTTCCTATAATCATTAATCACTTGACTATAAGTCAATTTAATTAACATTAATTTTCACTTTTAACAATGATTTTATGGATATTTCTTGAAAAAAATTTCCTTGAATATTCATAACATTTTCACATCTCATTTAATATGTAATGATATTTCTATGACTATAATCCAATGATAGAGTTTTAGGATCTCTATAATTCAAAGATAATTCATTGTCTAAAAAATTATGGGTATGAATTTTAAATACCTTTTCAAAAATTGTTGACCATTCTAATTGTTCACCAATAAATCTTATGGTGATATCAATGTTATACATCATTATAAATAAATAACTAACAGATTCATTCTCATCCATTTTTATATCTTCATACATTATCTTCCAAAGATGTAAATTTTCATTATTCACTTTTTTATTTCATTCATAAATACATTTCAACTTGTCCCATATACCATTTGTAGTTTCAATGAACTTTATGAAACTCAATTTCTGTTAGTGATGATGGTAATGTATTTTTCCCCATTATATTTCATATTATATTTTTTATCAATAGTAGAATGAGGAAAATACTCAATAAGAGCATGAAATCCCAATATATTATATTTCAATACATGATACAAAAGAGAAATAATTTATGTAAGAATTATATATTTCTATATATGATAGTATATTCCATTGTAAAATAGAATCTAATTATAGTTCACAAAATTGATATTTCCAAATTTATATATAGATCTATCAACGGAAACTAGTCACTAATTACAATTATTATTCCCATATAGGATTGATACCATAAAGAGGGGTTGAATCAGTGGTTTAATTTAATTTACAAGAATACTTCTTAACTTATTTAAAAAAAATTATTACCCTATGAATCTTATTAAAGTTATAATCCACTCAAGAATGACTTTTCATCCTCCCATATCATAGGAAACAAATATAAATAAATGTAAGCACATAATATTTATATGGATTGCTACAATTACCTACTCTATGAATTTTTTAAAATTCACATCAAGGGGGATTCATTCACAATAATATTTCCAAAATACAATGGCATAAGAGGTGAAAATTTTTCTAATTCAATTATAAACATTTCTCTTTTAGTTGGTTATACCACACAACCACGATTTTATGTATCCAATTTTACATAGCTGGTCATAAAACACTATAAAATTATTTCTTTTATGTAACTAGTATCAATCCAAAATTAAAAGCATCACCTTATTTATTCATTTCATATCCTCTTAATAAATTATTAAATACATACACATATAATAAAAATCAATCTATACATGCAAACAATCATTAATAAAAATATAATTTATCTATTGAATGTATTATTATCGAAAAATTATATAGAATCTTAGCCCAAAAAAAACCTCATTAAAGTTATTTTAATTAGATATAGTCTGGGTACCTTCTTTTTTATAGTCTATATATGATTGGCCTATGTATGATTCTCATTCTAATCTTCTTTATTCTTCTTAGTTGAAACTCAGTTGTCAGCTCACAATTCCTCCATTTAATAGAGTCTGTTCTAATGAACCACTCTCCATTAGATTCCACACTAATGGGATCGCTCTAATGATTTTACTCTGATAAATTATTATCCACTGGCGCTTGATCTAATGAAAGTATTAAATCTCACTATAATGGAATCATTCCAACAGAAATATCTCAACTTCTACCTAAAAACATAAATTTTAAATATAATACTAGAAAATAAATTCAGAGCTCTCATATCTCATTAAAAATTCACGTTTCTCACAATTTAACATTTAAATATAATCGATTATTCCTTTTTAAAACATAAAATTATATTTACATGGTTTACAAAACGATATTTTAAAATTTAGTTTCTTTTAAAATAGTTATATTATATTTGAAATCATTAAAAAAATTCTAATACACTTGAAAGGATTCAATATATGTTCATCCTAAATACATTTACTTCATCTCCTAACTTGGGGACATAAAACAAAATAAATGGTGATCATAAGGCCTAGTAAGGCAAAGAAAGGGAAAAAATTACATATGATATTAAGAAATATCAAAATAAAAATCAGGGTTTTCATAAAATCATGGTAAAAACGAATATAATAAAAATAATAAAATGAATCATAATATGAAAATGTGGGTACACCATTCAACTTTTTCATTCATAATATTATCACCATGTTTTGTTACTAAGGTTTCCTAAAACATTCCAAGGAAATTCTCCAATGTATCATAATTCTTTTCATCAGTACAGATTAATTTCATTAACCAATTCATTAAACTTCTATCAGGTTTCACCCATTATATGTGTTAATTTGTATAGTATACATATAAATCCTTATAAATCATTTCAATTATAACCCATTTAGAATTAAATTAAATGGATCTGACATCAAATTCATTGTGTATCCATAGTTCTTAAAAAACATGACCAATTTATCATATTTAGCACATGTAATTGAAATGATACATATATATATGTCAATAAATGAATAAAATAAATATATTTTACATATTTTTGACTACCCATATAAAATAATGGGGTTTGGGTATTCAAAAATGAAAATAAAAGGGAATTTAATTATGATAGAAAAAAATTGAGAAGTAAATTCTGCAACATAACAGTTATAAAACATGGGTTTAAAAATGGTAAAAATAGTGGGGAAAGAGACTCCCACCAATAAAAGAGTATTATTATTATAAATTAATAATATAAATTTGAAATAGAAAAATAGTTTATAAATTTGAATGTAAAACAACATAATTATGGAACTTTAATTGAAAAGGGACATAAAGATTTTCCTTACCTTTTAGAGAAGTTCCTAAAATACGAGGATTGGGACCTTATGGACAAGAAGACTCTTTCTGAGGAATCCTGGGGAGGTAAAAAAATTATTCCTCTATGGATGATTAATTTTTATTGAAAGTAAATGGATAAATTATTGTGTATATCTAGAAATATAGGGTTATTTGTTTATAAATTTCCAAATTTATGCTTTAGACACTTTTATAGTGTTAAATGATAAATCATGGGCTTTATTTTTTTATTTCCACATGTTATTGTACAATTGGGTCCTAATTTATTCAATTTTAATCCAAAATAGACGAAATTAATTCAATATTACCTCTTTTATCATGGAAGAGTATATTTTTCATAAAACAACTTTTTTAAATTTAAAATATTTATTTTAGAATTTGGAAGGTTTGTTGTATATTGGGAAAATGAATAAAATCTATTAAAATATTTGACATTAATAAAATAAAATATTTTATATCTTTTATTTTATTTAATTAGTTCTTACTTCATTATGGCATAATTGGGAACTTATTAAACATAATGAAATACTCAAAAATTATTTTTAAATATTCATTAAAAAATTAAGTATTATAGATAATTATATTATATTCACCATAACATAATATCAAATTTTTTTATTAAGAAAGGATATTTACTTTTTTACAATAAATGTTTAAATATTAAAATTTTATATTTGAAATATAAAAAACATTATTAATTAAAAATAATAGAAAATTGGAAATGCATCGTAAAATTTCTAACACGTGAAAAGACATATATTTTATCATTTATTTTTAAATAAGTGTGTTTACATAAATATTAATTATTAAAATAGATATTATTTATAATACCTTATTTAATTATAATAATTATATCTTTTATTTTATGTAAAATCTCTGACTGAAAAATCAATTTATCAAATTCATCATATTCCTTATTAGGAAAAATCTATTAGTAAAATAGGAGTTGATCGAATAATAATTTTATTGATTCAATGTAATTACAATTTCTGTAACTAAGGCCATGACTGATAACCCCTTAAAACACACACATACAACCTAAGGGTATAGTGTTTGATGGTGATAAATTAATGGGGTCTCAACTAACATCACTTAAGGGATAATTTCGACTAAATGAAAATTTATCCATTTGTGACTGTATTCAAGAATCAATTGTGGATAATTATCTTTTTCATGGTCACGGGTTAACCCCAGTGATGTAACTTTCCTTCCAAACTCCATAAAAACGTATTCTTATGACACTAACCTTCCGGTTGAGTCCATATTTTTTTCAACTATAGTTTTCCTTTATCGTTAAAATTATTTTTAAGTGTATTCATTTAAACGATCACATTAAACAATTAACATAATTGACCAATGGTCACAAATTGGTTAAAACATGACATTCACATTTCATTTTATACTCACTTATTGATTAATAATATTAACCATTGTTTTTTATTGAACAATAATGAATTTATTTTTTTGGAAATAATTATCATTTAAAAATTTGGGGTCATTACATTCATCCCCCCTTAAGAAATTCAATCCCCATATTTTCAAAACATTATAATTGTTGAAAGAAGTTGTGGTCACTTCATACTCATTGTTACCTCTGGTTCCAACATCACTTCATAATATATATATATATATATAGTTCCTCAATAACACTTTGATGAGGTGGGTAGTCTTGTTGTGTAGAACCTTGTCTCAACATTACAAGATCTCCAATGACGTCTCCTCATAAGAGAGGTTATGCTCCAATTGTAACACCTTAGGATTCATAACATGTGAAGGGTAATGTATGATCTTACTCAAGAGACATATTCATAACACATCATGAACATAGCGAATATTTTGAGGATTTCTATTTCATTAGGCCACTTCTCCTAAATGATTAAGGATTTCATAGGGGCTAATGTATATTTTCTAAGCATCCCATTCATCCCAAAGCACATGAATCTCTCCCATACTGAAATTGAAAGGTATAATTTATCACCAACATCAAACAACATGTCCCTTTCATGGTTTTTTTCATAGATCTTTTACCGACTCTGGGAATCATTTATATTTAATTGGATGGAATAATCTTTTTTTGACATCAATTTCACAAGATCAGGCCCAATATTCTTTCCCTCACAAACATTATCCCAACAAGTATGAGTTCAACATCGTTTCCCATATGGATCTTAATAGGGTGTCATTTGAATAATCAAATGGATTTTTTTATTTTCTGATTACTCAACTAATTAGAGATGTTGATTCCATCCAACATTAAATTCCATTAAGCATGATCTGAATATGTCCTCAAGTGTCTGAATAGTCTTTTGATATTAGCCATTAGTTTGTGGCTGATAGGACATAAAAAAATACAATTCATTATCCAGCGCAAGTTGAGGTCTTTTCCAAACATTTTATGTGATATTTATATCATGATAAAAAATAATATAACGTGGTTCTCTAAGAAAACATGCCACATTACATAAATCATTGTGATTTTTTGGAGAAATAAATCTTCCTAAATTGCAATAAAATTGCTAATCATAGTGTGATGATCTACTTTATCCCATATCAAACAATATAATTATATTTTTCATAGGTGATAAGTAAAAAATTCCAAAGTTATATAGTCACAACACCATTTTAGTATATTTAGAGGTTGAAATAACTCTTTAGGATGTTTTTTTCTCTTGAATAATCTTTTAAAAACCCTTGAACCTCATATTATAGTCGTAAATATCCCTTTTGATTTTATCCCGCCAATAATGATCAAGAAGGTCCCTATAAATCATTGTGATTCTAGGATGTATAGAGATAATAGAGCTATGAGCTTCACCCACTAGTACTATCTTTATTTTTGGAAAATATTGAACACATAGTCTTATACGAAATTTGAGTAGAATATCATGACCAATATTAAACTCAAGAAACATCTCGATCTTCACAACATCTATATTGATAATTAAAAAAGGGTCTTATATTGGAGAATTATTTGTATTCTCATGTAATTATGGTTGAGAAATAATTCAGGATAGTTTTAATGATGTCATTTGTATTATGTTTCCTAGGTGTAGTTATAGTATGTATTTAATGAAGGGATCTCCATGAATCCCCATCATTTCTATCACAACATGGTCATCCCTACTTAATCCATCAGCAACATTATTCCTTATTTTGGGGTGATAATGAATTGAGAAATCATAATAATTAAGATTTTGAAACCATAAACTCTTTCTCATGATCAATTCCTTTTTTTTTAAAATATTAATCAAAAAATGGTGGTCTGTGTAGATATCGAATTTCTCCCAATAATGACATTGTGTCTATATAATTTTTGAATAAAAAACTAAAGAAAGCTCCATTTCTGGTGTAGGATATTTCATCTCACAAGTCTTAAACTATTAATATTTATATGAAATTTCCTAAACATTATTCATGAGGACCCACCAAATCCTTTTAGAGATTAATAATTAAAAATAATGAATCCATGTTTAAAAGAGAGTATGGTTAACAGAGGAGTAGTAACCAATCTATTATTCAGGTCATGGAAAAATTAATCGCATTCCTTTTGTCCAGATGAACTTCTCTCTATTTTGAGTTAACATTATTAATGGATTAGAGTGTCATGTAATTTTTTCACAATCAGTGTATAATATAAAACTAAAAAAGGGAAACTAATAATCTCAATTACTATTGTAGGATGATGCCGAAACTCCACGACTTCTTTCTTTGTATAGTCATATACTATTCCTTCATTGGATACATTGTGACCCAAGAATTAATCATGTTCTTACCAAAGTTCATATATTCTTAACATTCCAACTAGTGTATCCTTTCTCATAGTATTCAAAATAACCCTTAGATGATGCTCAAGATCTTATAGAAATTCTAAATATATAAAAATATCATCAATAAAAACCTAAACAATGTTATCAACTTATCAATTAAAATCTCTATTCATTATGTCCATAAAAATATTAAGGGAAAGATTTATGTATAAATTCATATAAACACTATTTAACTTTTATTTATAAAAAACAAGTCTTCATACTGTTTTCATTAATCAACCTCAATTTATTAGATATTTATCAAATATTAGTCTTACATATGAATTGATCCCCATGAACCTGGATAGAAAAATATTTAATTCATGGAAGAGGATACATGTACATCATTGTGATCCAATTACATTTTATATTATATATGCATATCTGCATTGATACATCATTCTTCATCAAAAGGGGAATATGGTATCCCAAATGAGATGCACTTGGTTCGATAAACCCCTATCTAAAATGTCTTATTTTTTCATAAATTCCAATATCTTCTTATTTTCCATATAATTTTTAGTATTTGATTTCATTTTGGATCCATGTATTATTTTATTGAATAACACTACCTATCTTTCTAGGGGAGTTCCAGTTTACTCATTAAGAAATGAGACAATGTTTTCTTGAATGATTGGTATATTCTCAACTCACATATTTTAATTTAATTCTTCATCTTCCCTGATCATTCTCATAAGGAATGATATGGGAGCTTCTTATAGACAAATCTACGGTAATGATATCAATCAATTAAAAATGACTATAGGTTTTCCATTAAAGACTGATGATATTTTCTTACTACTATAATTAATCATAGAATAATATATTGAGAGATAGTAAATACCTAGTATACCATCAAATTATATCATGGGAATAGATTCATGATTTTTGAGGATATTGTTCTCTACCAATTAAATACTATATCTTCTATATACATCTAATGGTTGGATAATCCCTCTAAGATTCATGAAGAATTGCTCTACTACTAGATGTCCTATGATTGATTATATATTATCTGAAAACATAAAATAAATAAATGAATGCATTGAACCATAATAAAAATTTACTTGATATATTTGAGATAATAATGACAGTACATACAACTACATCATTTGAATAATATAATACATCTATCATGATAGAAGAATCATGACCTTACATCCTTGGCCTTTACTGATGCTGATGAGGATTCCCCAATATTAACATTAGATTTGGGTAATGATTTTAGAAGTGCCATAGTTGTCCACACATGAAGAATTATAATTTAGGTGGAGCATGAACCCTATTTCCATTGTCATTATTGTTTAGCACTAGGGGTTTAACCTCACAATGATAGTTCTAATAAATATGGTCATATCTTCCACACTTATAACATTTCCCACTACTGAGGATGTAGTTCCCCAAATGCTTCTTCCCACATTTGTTTCATGTGGTATGTTCACATCCATTCCATCCTTTCCCTGATAATAGTTCACCCAAAAGACTACTTCTATTGATCTCTTGTTCTCATTCGATCAATCAGAATACTGCATCTCTTGGAACAGTAGTTCAACATTAATTACACTTCGCAGAATATCTGTGTAACTATCGTTAACTATATGAGCTATATTATCTTGTTGAATGGGTCGTAATTTTCTAATGAAACTCTAAAACATTCAATTATGTACCATGTTCAAGATATATTTGTAATGGTAATGCCTTATAAATTTCAACTCATATATTTCCAAATATTCATTTTCCTTCTACTTCTTCTATTTGAATTCCTTCTCCATTTCTTTTTGCATCAAA
The DNA here is from genome assembly GCA_963277665.1 of Viscum album. Taxonomy (NCBI): domain Eukaryota; kingdom Viridiplantae; phylum Streptophyta; class Magnoliopsida; order Santalales; family Viscaceae; genus Viscum; species Viscum album. Next base: position 42,274,794 of record OY728158.1, on the reverse strand, counting down.
AGGGGAAATATTTTTTGAAAAGAGATCCCCTAAACTCGTCCCAATACATAAAATCATTCTCCCATATTGGCATCAATTTTTAATTAGTTTCTAATAATAATCTGGTTCTCCATAAAAGAAATATATAGCCTGCATGACATTCCCTTATTCTGAACAAGGAAATATATTAAATTGTTTTTCTATAGATCATATCCATTTTTCTTAAATCAATGGGTTGATAGATCCACAAATACAAGGTTTTCGTTGAAACATAAAAGACTCGACATAATGTTTTTATATTTGTAGTTAATATTGTATATCAACATGATTTATGTTATTTATTATAACTCATGTGAGTTGATTAATCAATCTCGTAATGTTTTTCATTTCATCTTCCATCAAAGGGATATCAATACATGGTCCATTGGTCCAACAATTTACATGGTCCCTCCTATTTCAGGCCATTAAATAAAATAAGAAAAACATGATTAAAGTATTATTTCTTATAAGGATCTTATTAAACATATATCATGTTTATATATTATATTTTTCTACAAAAAATACATTTTCCATAATTTCATCATAATTGTTCATAAATATATTTTTTATAACCTAAAATATCCCCGATGAGTGTTGGTCCTGGAGAGAATGCAAGGGTCATTTCCACGCAACATTCTCCATATGTAACTAATTCAAAGAAGTGTTTTAGGTTTTTATAAATAAATTTGTTTGCGCTTTAGCCACATCTACATGTTCATATCTACAGATGGAATTTTCTATTAAAAAATTATTAATTTAATATTTCACCAAAAAAGAAAGAATTATTTCCTATATTTAACTTTTTTATAAGGTTATTCATAAATTTTTGTAATTATAATTTCAAAAAAATAACTAACCCATAATTTTATTCCAACTATAGAATCATATATTTTAATATATAACATTTAATTTACATGGTATGTTAATGGATATTTTAAATATTAGTTTCATGGAAAAAAATATACTTAATACATGAATTACGAAATTTTTTTAATCGACTTGAAATGATTCCTCATAGGTACATAAAATTTATATTTACTACATCTCCTAAACTGTCACGAACCGACCCGGGTTGACCCTGAACCGGTCACCCGAGCTGGCCCGCGACATGGCCCGAAGGGCGTTCTCGATCCCCACGGGCTGGAAACTAGTGTCGGGCATCAAAAGTAAATAGGTGGGAACGATTTAGCCCAAAATAAAAATAAATTAAGCAGCAGAAACAAATGGTACAAATGCAAATAAAGAAAGAGCAGCCAACAACGCCACTAACCTGTCCACGACTAAAACTCCACGTGACCCCTTGGGCCACCTTCCAATACCACAACCAACATCGCTCAAGGCAAACAACAGAAAATAGAACCTGCAACAGAACTAAAAACAAGAAAACACTATAGGCGTGAGTTTTAAAACTCAGTAGGTAGGCCCGATTAATTCTATTCCCAATGCACATACCAATAAATAAATAATTTATCAATTCCATATTTGAACTAAATTATATAAAATATGGTTTCCACACACTTTAATTTCTGAAACAAGTAACAGTCCATTGCCCTTTTTAATTTATAACAAGTTTAATATTGAAAGAAACAGGTGCATTGCATTTTTAAAACATTTTGCGAACAATTTAGAAATCCAAACAATTGTTTTTAGTCAAAAGGAGAATCACACACAACACACACTAAGGGAAATGGTAAAAGAGGCACACATGGGTCAGCAACCGAACTCGACCTCTCAATCATCCGCCACACAAAAATAAACACTAAAAGAAACATGGGTCGAACCTAGGAGATTGTGAAAAATCCAAAACATACTATACATGTGACTCATCTTGAAGGCATGCCATAACTCGATGACGTCATAACTCCCTAACACCCGGCATAGATCTACATGGCCTTACCGAGGGGCCCAATCCCCATAGCAGCAATAACTCTGTATTCCCCTGCTATGGGGCCACTAGCCAGTGCGTGGTCTAAACTAGTGCAACAATTGTTCTCAGAAAATTCACTCAATATGCCAGGTTCCCATGTCAACACAAGAAATAAAAAAAGGGGTGCATCCAAAATGTAGATTATTCAGTCACAATGTACAAACATCACATACAGCTCACGCAATTAACGCACACCAAAGATCACCCCCGAGTGGGTTTTCCAAAATAATCTATTTCGTTAAAGTGACAAACGGGCCATCACCAATTTTAAAGTAAAACCTCATTTCTCAAAAATCTCAAAACACTTGTTCAGAATAAATCATTTATCTACAAAACTAGAAGTACATTTGAAATACCATGAATTATATTTAAAGCCCAAACATGCATTCTTTCAAAACTGGGTGTCCGCCTGTCAAGAAAATGTCACAAGTGTTCGGTATAAAATAAACAGCTCTTTTCGCACTAAATAATAATTTAAAGTTTTATTATCTAATATTATTTCTAATTAATTAAAAATTAATAAAACAACAAGCAATTAATAAATTCTAAATCTAAAGGTAAGTGCAATGGGGCACTTACCTCATCTCGCAGTCCAAATGCAATGGCGCGTCACGCCTCGCACAGACGTACAAACACGCGTACGCCGATCATCGCAGGACCGTGGAAGAAACTTTTCAATGCGCTGCAACTGCAAAGGTAACTACATTACATAACATGGACTTAAACAATCCAAACGAACAAACAACGCATGGAACCACCTCAACCTACTTTCAAAATATACTTGCATCATTTTCACTATTTAATAAAAAACTTTAAAATTTATAAAACGATTTCCAAAAGTAACTCATAGCCCACACACCCAAAATACATCCAAAGAATGCATTTTCGACCAATGCACACCCAAAACACGTAGCTAAGCTCAACGCACTTGGAACCAAGGCGGAAAAAAAAGACACCAACCCGAAACCGATGCGAATCTTCGTTCGCACCTCAACTGCACCTTTGCGGGTCCAGAACAAACTATAATCATGGTAAATCGAATGCAAAGACTCAAAACCAAACTCCAAAACGATATAATAAGATTAATAAAGTTGGCAAAGAGGTGCGAATAATGTTTGAGAGAAATTGAAAGCATGCAAGTGCCAAAGAATTAATTAGGAAGGGAAAAATTGGGTTCGCCTACGTCAAACCAAGCACGGATGCAGTAACGCATTAGCGGAGGGAAGGACAACCTCCTGTGCACCAATCACACACCTAAAACGAGGAAAACATGCGAATCAACACCCACGGTGTTGGGACTTGGCCAAAATAAATAAATTAAAACACCAAAAGGTAGAAAATAAAAACACCCAAAACTATTTTCACAAAACTACCATTTTCTTTAAAACCACAACCAACTACCCCCATAATTTAAGGAACATAAAACAACCCCTTTGAAACCATAGAACCCATTTCCAAAACCTTTCACACAATTAACAAGTACTAGCACTATTAAACCAAACATTTAGAACCATGTTCACAAATAAACAACCACCATCACACCATAATTTCCGCCAAACATTTAATGAAAACCCCCAATTTCCAATAAGTGAAATAATAGCATTTAAAATAAATACCATAAGTTCTAAGACTCCAAGCCTTGCACGTAATGAACCTTAAAAATCTAGATTTCACAAACCAAAAAAAATTCCAAAAAGATACAACAGGATTAACTAGGTGTCAAAGTGGTTCCAGTTGAAAAAAGAAACACCACAAGATAGAAAGAAGAAGAAACAAATACCAGAGCGGGGAAGGGGGTTCGCAGCCTGCTGGAGCCGGCGCAAGGAGGCGGCTCGGGGTGGCGGCTGGGGGCGCTGGGCCGGCGTGACTGCTTGAGGGCGAGGGACAAAGGGGGACAAATTTTGGGGGTCGGGTGTAGCGCGGAGCGAGGCTGGCGGCCGGACTGCTCCGTCGGGATCCAGAGATAAAGGGCGAATGCGAGGTGGCGGCTGGGGGCGCTGGGCCGGCGTGACTGCTTGAGGGCGAGGGACAAAGGGGGACAAATGTTGGGGGTCAGGTGTAGCACGGACCGAGGCTGGCGGCCGGACTGCTCCGTCGGGATCCTTAGATAAAGGGAGAATGCGAGGTGTAGTGCTGTAGGAAAAAACGCCGCGCACTGCTGGAATGAGGAGCAGAGGCCAGAATCGCAAGGCTGAGGGCTGGGGAGCGGACCAGGTGTGAGCGCATAGTGCTGGAGGTAGGAGGCGGCGAGGTCGACGCACTTGCAGCGGACCGAAGGGGGAAGCGGCGCAGGCAAGGGGGGAACCATGGAGGCAGGCCGGAGGCGCGGCGGGGTGCAGGGTCAATGGCACGCAGGGGAGGGTCCGGGGTTCGGGTGATGCGCCGCTGCGCAGAAGGTAGGAGGATGAGGGCTTGGATCGGCTGGGGTGGCCGAGTCGCCGGAGCAGGGAGGTTGCCGAGGTGGTGAGGGGGAGCCGGATCGTGGCAGGTAGAAAGGGCGGATCATGAGGGGGCGGGGTATCAAGGCGAGCTCGGAAGGGTGAGGGCGAGTAGACGAGGCAGCCGGTGAACGGGTCCTGGTGCGCTGAGGAAGGAAACGAAGGGGGGGTAGAGGCTTGCAGGTGGTAAGTGCAGAAGGAAAACTGGGCGCTGGGGGCGGCGCGGTGTTGGGAAGCTCCACACTGGAGCTCGAGGTCGGAGAGGCAGGCGGCGGGGGATGGCTCGCGCAGCGGCCAAAGGGAAAGGGGAGGGGGGCGGCCCGCGGGTAGATTAGGGTTTAGATGGTTTTTTTTATATATATTATGACAATAATAACAATAACTAATACCATACTAATAATAATAATTATTATCATAATAAAATTATCAATAACAAAGATAGTAATAATTAAAATTTCCTACAATAAAAATAATAATGATTTCGATAATAATAAAATAACAATGATGATGAGAAATTAATCATAATATCTTCAATACAATAGTAATAATAATAATAATAATAATAATAATAATAACAATAATAACAAAAACAGTAATAAAATAAAAGAGAATTTTCATGACAAGGGCCAATTGCGTGACTACCGCCAACCGTGCGGTGATCGCGCACGGGTCTGAACCCCACTGCAAACATTAAACGCCAACAATTTTGACCTGGGACCCCGCTCGGAACTTGGAGAGAGAACTCAAGACCAAGAATTAAATAAATAAAAAGAATTAAATGTCGGGGTGTGACAATTCTCCCCACCATAGACACTTTCTACCCCCAGAAAGTCACATGGCTAAAAAATAGACAAAACAAGATTCAATGCCCGACTGAGACAAAAAAAAACCACAATACGAGAGAACAGGAGAACACCAGAGGGTTCTCCCCACCACAAGATCTCAACTAATATGCAAATCAGTTTACACCCAAACATACCACCTCGGCAAGGGGGTGACACGGGAACTCCCAACCGATCCAGACTAACCTCTATAGCACGAGCGAAACAGCACCTCCGCCAAAACTTGGAATTCTCGACTCAGAACAAAGAAAGCCCAAACACTAGATAAAAACCTCCATGAAGAACTTAACCTGAGCATAACCGCAATCTAGACTCCTCTGTAGTCATATCTCCAAATGAACATCGCCAAACCAAGATTAACCCATGCAAGGTCCAAACATACCTCTAAGAAAAACGCACGATCCTAAACACCATAATCCGACAAGTGAGACTGTTTGGATTACAAACGAATACATTCATCCCAACCTCACGATGACACAATGAACCGACAACAACTCCAAAACTTTAACAGTGAAAGAACGAGAACGAAATGACATTAAATGTTTCGTTGGAAACACTAAACACCCAAACCCGAACTGAGGCTTCACACCCCCGTCAACTCCTGACTGCGCGCGAGCTTCACCCCAAGTCCTGTGGTTGGGGCTCTGATGGTTGAAGCATCTCCTGCCTCACAACCAGGAACTAGAATCTTCTAGTCACAATGTCTTCCTCAGGAGACACTTCCTGAAAATCTTCTCTAGATGATCCAGAAACCTGCAATGATAAAACATCTTCGGGGGGTGTGACATTGCGGCTCGTATTGCCTAACCGTCCATACTGATGGTACACCATTAGACGGTCCGACGAACTGGGGGTTAGAGACCCTACAAAGAAATATTTAGAAACAAATTTGCCTTACACACTCTGCTCATTAGATGGGGTACCTTCACGCGCAACTGGATATGGTGGATTGTCAACTGTTTGCGCTCCAGAAACCAACTCAGCTAAGAACACCTCATGCACCAACTTCTCAAAAGTGATGCTCCGAAAAAGGGAGGACTCACTCCTTGATCTCTGGAAGAAGACCCCTGATGAAGGGGTGAGTCTTCACCCAGTCTTGCAATACTACCCTTGGAAAAAAAGACACAAGATCCTTGAAATGGTCGACATACGCTTTCACCGTTTGTTGGCCATGTTGAGCACGCATGAGCTCTTCTATTTCCTTCATCCTCACCTCCACAAGTATAAACCATTGAATGAAGACAACATTAAAGAAATGCCACATCATCCCAAATTGCAAAAACGGCGGGCGTACAAATCCTACTCATCCAGAGCTGGACCTTCAAACAGACCCAAAACAACACGCACTCAGATCGCTTCGGGAGTTCCCAATACCCTGAAGACACGCTCGACTTCTTCAAGACACTACACTGTCTCTAACAGACTCCAATCACCATGAAGGACAGACAACGTCCGAGAAAGACCAAAAACTGGGCATGACTCATCAAAACACTAGGGATCTTTCTGGGCAGCATTTCTGAACAAGATATATAACACCAAGACGAAACCAATATCAATCGAAGCAACATCAAATAAAGTGGCTTCATCCAAAACAACCAGCTCAAACGAAACAAACAACCGCAAACATAACCCAAAATTCCTTGTCCAAAATTCCTGTTTCATTTTAGATTCCAAAACCACCTCTTTTTAAATTCTTGATTCAAGACCAGTTTCCAAATACCAAATCCCTTTCAAACCAAAATCACTTTCCAAAACCATTTTACTCTTTAAAAGCCAATTTAGAAAAACATGGTCAAGCCTTTAATTTCAAATAAACACCCAGGTAATCTCATGACCCGTTTCACATGTCATTATCCACATTCCATTCATACACGCACCAACATGCAATTTATATGCATTCTCTCACATGTGCAAATTTTCTTAAGGAGTACCTGCAGTTTCAAAAACCCTTTTTCACATCCTAAAACGCACTTACACTATCCAAAACGAAAACGACACTCAACTCGCATCAAACTATTAGGGTGAGGGACTAGCGGTCACACTTAACATGGAGACATGATAGTGGGTCATGCCCCAAGTAAGCATCACCCACTAGGAGGAATTCAAACTGTGTACCCAGACTCCACATGGGTCACTAGTCCATGTGAGATCATGATGTAACATCGGTTTACCTCTGTTGTCATCCCTCAATCCAAAACAAGCCAGAATGAAACAAAGACTCAATTCTCGGACTATCCCTGGCGACTCGAGGTGCGGAATGGGAGAGGGTTCATGACATCCTTCTCGTACCAACCTCTCGAGTCCCGAAAATCCTAATCTCCATCTACCGGACATCCCAAATAATAAGGGCCTCCTCTGATACCATTTTGTCACGAACCAACCCGGTTTGACCCTGAACCGGTCACCCGAACTGGCCCGCGACATGGCCTGAAGGGTGTTCCAGATCCCCACGGGCTGGAAACTAGTGTAGGGCATCAAAACTAAATAGGTGGGAACGATTTAGCCCAAAATAAATATAAATTAAGAAGCATAAACAAATGGTACAAATGAAAATAAAGAAAGATCAGCCAACAACGCCACTAACCTGTCCACGACTAAAACTCCACGTGACCCCTTGGGCCACCTTCCAATACCACAACCAACATCGCTCAAGGCGAACAACAAAAACAGGAACCTGCAACAGAACTAAAATCAAGAAAACACTATAGGCGTGAGTATTAAAACTCAGTAGGTAGGCCCAACTAATTCTATTCCCAATGCACATACCAATAAATAAAGAATTTATCAATTCCAGGTTGAACTAAATTATATAAAATATGGTTTCCACACACTTTCATTTCTGAAACAAGTAACATTCCATTGCCTTTTTAATTTAGAACAGGTTTAATGTTGAAATAAACAGGTGCATTGCATTTTTAAAACATTTTGCGAACAATTTAGAAATCCAAAATTTAGTTTTTAGTCAAAAGGAGAATCACGCACAACACACACTAAGGGAAATGGTAAAAGCGGCACACATGGGTTAGCAACCGAACTCGACCTCTCAATCGTCCTCCACACACAAATAAACACTAAAAGAAACATGGTTCGAACCTAGGAGATCGTGAACAATCGAAAACGTACTATACATGTGACTCATCTTGAAGGCATGCCATAACTCGATGACGTCATAACGCCCTAATGCCTGGCATAGCCCTACATGGCCTTACCGAGGGGCCCAATCCCCATAGAAGCAATAACTCAGTATTCCCCTGCTATGGGGCCACTAGCCAGTGCATGGACTAAACTAGTGCAGCAATCGTTCTCAGAAAATTCACTCAATATGCGAGGTTCCCATGTCAACACAAGCAATAAAAAAAAGGGGTGCATCCAAAATGTAGATTATTCAGTCACAATGCACAAACATCACATACAGCTCACGCAATCAACGCACATCAAAGATCACCCCCGAGTGGGTTTTCCAAAATAATCTATTTCATTAAAGTTCCAAACGGGCCTTCACCAATTTTAAAGTAAAACCTCATTTCTCAAAAAGCTCAAAACACTGGTTCAGAATAAATCATTTAACTTCAAAACGAGAAGTACATTTGAAATACCGTGAATTATATTTAAAGGCCAAACAGGCATTCTTTCAAAACTGGGTTTCCGCCCGTCAAGAAAATGTCACAAGTGTTCGATATAAAATAAACTGCTCTTTTCGCACTAAATAATAATTTAAAGTTTTATTATCTAATATTATTTCTAATTCATTAAAAATTAATAAAACAACAAGAAATTAATAAATTCTAAATCTAAAGGTAAGTGCAATGGGGGACCTACCTCATCTCGCAGTCCAAACGCAATGGTGTGTCACGCCTCGCACAGACGTACAAACACGCGTACGCCAATCATCGCAGGACCGTGGAAGAAACTTGTCAACGCGCTGCAACCGCAAAGGTAACTACATTACATTACATGGAAATAAACAATCCAAACGAAAAAAACAACGCATGGAACCACCTCGACCTACTTTCAAAATATACATGCAACATTTGCACTATTTAATAAACCACTTTAAAATGTATAAAACGATTTCCAAAAGTAACTCATAGCCCACACACCCAAAATACATCCAAATAATGCATTTCCGACCAACGCACACCCAAAACACATAGCAAAGCTCAACGCACTTGGAACCAAGGCGGAAAAAAAAAGACACCAACCCGAAACCGATGCGAATCTTCGTTCGCACCTCAACCGCACCTTTGCGGGTCCAGAACAAACTATAATCATGGTAAATCGAATGCAAAGACTCAAAACCAAAATCCAAAACGATATAATAAGATTACTAAAGTTGGCATAGAGGTGCGAATAATGTTTGAGAGAAATTGAAAGCGTGCAAGTGCCAAAGAATTAATTAGGAATTGAAAAATTGGGTTCGCCTACGTCAAACCAAGCACGGATGCAGTAACGCTTTAGCGGAGGGAAGGACAACCTCCCGCGCACCAATCGCACACCTAAAACGAGGAAAATGTGCGAATCAACACCCAAGGTGTTGGGACTTGGACAAAATAAATAAATTAAAACACCAAAAGGTAGAAAATAAAAACACCCAAAACTATTTTCAGAAAACTACCATTTTCATTAAAACCACAACCAACTACCCCCATAATTTAAGGAACATAAAACAACCCCTTTAAAAACATAGAACCCATTTACAAAACCTTTCACACAATAAACAAGTACTAGCATTATTAAACCAAACATGTCAAACCAAGTTCACAAATAAACAACCACCATCACACCATAATTGATGCCATACATTTAATGAAAACCCCCAATTTCCAATTAGTGAAATAATAGCATTTAAAATAAATATCATAAGTTCTAAGACTCCAAGACTTGCACGTAATGAACCTTAAAAATCTAGATTTCACAAACCGAAACAAATTCCAAAAAGATACAATAGGATTAAAAAGTTGTCAAAGTGGTTCCAGCTGAAAAAAGAAACACCACAAGATAGAAAGAAGAAGAAACAAATACCAGAGCAGGGAAGGGTGTTCGCGGCCTGCTGGAGCCGGTGCAAGGAGGAGGCTCGGGGTGGCGGCTAGGGGTGCTAAGCCGGTGTGACTGCTTGAGGGCGAGGGACAAAGGGGGACAAAGGCTGGGGGTCGGGTGTAGCGCGGAGCGAGGCTGGCGGCCGGACTGCTTCGTTGGGATCCAGAGATGAAGGGCGAAGGCGAGGTGTAGTGCTGTAGGAAAAAAAAATGCCTCGCACTGCTGAAATGAAAAGCAGAGGCCAGAATCGCAATTTCGAGGGCTGGGGAGAAGACCAGGGGTGAGCGAATAGTGCTGGAGGTAGGAGGCGGTGAGGTCGACACACCTGCAGCGGACCGAAGGGGGAATTGGCGTAGGCAAGGGGGGAACCATGGAGGTAGGCTGGAGGCGTAGCGGGGTGCGGAGTCAATGGCATGCATGGGAGGGTCCGGGGTTCGGGTGATGCGCCGCTGCGTAGAAGGTAGGAGGAGGAGGGCTGGGAGCGGCTGGGGTGGACGAGTCGCCAGAGCAGGGAGGTTTCCTATGTAGTGAGGGGGCGCCGGATCGCGACAGGTAGAGAGGGCGGATCGTGAGGGGGCAAAGTCTCAAGGCGAGCTCGGAAGGGTGAGGGCGAGTAGACGAGGCGGCCAGTGAGCGGGTCCTGGTGTGCTGAGGAAGGAAACGAAGGGGGTAGAGGCTTTCAGGAGGTTAGGACAGAATGAAAATGGGGCGCAGGGGGCGTCGCGGTGTTGGGAAGCTCCACGCTGGAGCTTGAGGTCGGAGAGGCAGGCGGCGGGGGAGGGGTCGCACAGCGGCCAAAGGGAAAGGGGAAGGGGGCCCACGGGTAGATTAGGGTTTAGATGGTTTTTTTTTATATATTATAACAATAATAATAATAACTAATACCATAATAATAATAATTATCATAATAAAATTATCAATAACAAAGATAGTAATAATTAAAATTACCTACAATAAAATAATAATGATTTCGATAATAATAAAATAACAATGACGATGAGAAATTAATCATAATATCTTTAATACAATAGTAATTATAATAATAATAATAATAATAATAATAACAGTAATAAAATAAAAGAGAATTTTCACAATAAGGGCCAATTGTATGACTACCACCAACCGTGCGGTGATCGCGCATGGGTCCAAACCCCACTGCAAATAATAAACGCCAACAATTTTGACCCGAGACCCCGCTCGGATCTTGGTGAGAGAACTCCAGACCAAGAATTAAATAAATAAAAAGAATTAAATGTCCGGGTGTGACATAAACCGTGGGTTTAAATCAATGGAAAGGGTGAAAATAAGGCCCAGTAATGGAAAACAAGGGAAACAATTTAACTGTGAACTTGGGAAATATTGATAGTAACCGGTGGAATATAATAAAGTCCTATGAAATATTCATATAATAATAATAGTTAAAATAATAATTAATTTTAAATGTTTATAAAAAAATTAAATTTCTATATTAATAAGAATATCACTAGGTTTTGTCACTAGGGTGTCAAAAAAATTTCCAAGGTTTTTCACCATGATATTGTAAAACATGTCATCTATATTGATCAAATTATTTACCAAGTGAAATAGACTAATATCTGCGAACACCCCACATATATTCTAATTTTAATATGATCCATATATATCATAATAAATAAATTCATAAATGACATGTTTAGAATAAAATAAATCTTGTTTCATATCAAAATCAGGGTGTTTCAAAAGTTCTTTAAAAAATGACTAGTTTGTCATTTTTTCACCCAAGGAATAAGAATACAGGTTATGTGTATGTCACTACTAGAATAAAATAAATAATTTTTAAATTATTTGAAATAACCCCAAAAAATAAGTAGGTTTTGGTGTTTAAAAAAATAAAATAATAATGAATTTCATGTGGAGAAGAGTGAAATTTTGAGAGGTATAAATTACAACATAATGGGTTTTAAACATGGTTTTGGATAAGGGTAAAAATATACGAGAAAAGGGTATACCATTCTAAAAAATTATAACTATAATAAATGTATAAAATATGGTATACATAAAAAACTTATAAATAAAAAATTCATAACACATAAAGAGGGAACTGATATGGAAATGAAAAGTGTGGATTTCCATTACATAAAAGAGTAGTTCCAAAAACATGGGGCTCGAGACATTGGGGGATTTAAGAAATCATGGGGGGACTCGTTGAGAGTTAAAATTTTCATAGACTCATCTAGGATTAATTGGCTATGAATGGAAATAATGAAATGGGGCTATTTATAGTAAATGTGTTGGAAATTTTTATTAATTTCTAAATTTATTTCTTGGAAACCTAGGTAGTGTTTAATGAATAAATCATGTCTTTCATGTGGTATTTTACCATGATATTTGAAAATGAGTCATATTTCATTATATTTTAATTCAAAAGGGTGAACTATTAATTTATATTACATATTTTGTCAAGGAAAATTAAGGTGTTCACAAAATAACATTTTTATTGATAAATCAAAAATTTTAGAATTTTCCTAGTAAAATATAAATTTTTAAATTTTATTAATTCTATTAAATTAATTAATATTTATATAATAATATATTTCATATTTTTTATTAAGGTTAATTATTTATTACATTATTATGATATTACTATGAAGTCAGCATACATATCAAATAACTCATAATGTGTTTTTATTATTCACAATAAAATTATACTATAAAATTCTCATAAATCGGTCATAACCTAATTTAAATGTACTAATTTCCAAAATGATATTTATTTAATCCTAATAATTCTATAAATGTATAAAATTTAACTTTTTAATATAAAAAACAATATTTATTAATATTAATACTAGATTCAAAATGTATAGTAAAATCTCTCAAACTAGGAAAAAAATATTTTATCATTTATTATAAAATAATACTATTTTAATAATACTATTTCATTAAAATGGCTATTATTCATAAAACCATTTTCTATTATAACAAATATATATTTTATTTAAAGTGAATTTTTTTAGATAAATAAAATAATCAAATTCATCAAATTTTGTATTAATAAAATTTATTATTAAAATTTATTTTATGGAATAAAATTTTCATTTATACAGTGTAATTTGTCACGACCCATCCTCAGGGCTCGTGTCGTGACAACCCCAAGCCCTCCTTCCATTGGCCAGGGGCTGGAGACTAGAAATAAAGGCTTAAATCACAAATGAAAGGGAAGGCATTGCCTTTATAATGTAAACAAACACAATAGAGTGCGCAAGCGAAGTAAGAACAAAGTAAAAATGAGTACAAAAGTAAGTGCTGAAAAGTAAATGAGCCAGTATAGAAACCCAACTGAAAGTGAAGTACAACTGAAAGGAAATTACAATAATAGTCAGTAAAATAGCAACACCGAGTCGTCCTCCAGAAATCCTACCTGAAGGGTGCGTACAGATATCCTCCTCGGCTCCTTGGGTCTCGCCATCCGCTCCGTGTACGTCCCGCCAAGTGGTCCATCTACGGGTATTGTCCATCTCCACAAGCATCCACCTCGGTCATTGTTGTCCATCGTCTCCATCCAACACAATGTAGTGCAGGCATAGCCCATGCAGGGGTGAGTATATGATACTCAGTAGGGACCTCGAGACCCCCCGAAGGTCTCTTAGAATCAATGAAGGGTAAACCACAAAGGAAATATACAATCACGAAGTATCAACCTACTCTTCTTAGTTATATTCCCATACATATACCTAATTCATCATTTACAATCAGCTCCAACTCTCGAGCCCAAGCACAACCCAGTCCACAATGGCAAGCACAACCCAGTCCACAAAAAAAGCACAACTCAATCCACACAGGAAAACACAACCCAGTCCACATAGGAAAACAATTCAATCACATCGATGATAATGTTTGAAGTCAAGACTCAGCTCACACAAGTATATATCATTGGTATAGTGAGGAAGATGATCAGTTGTATCCACTGATTAATCTAAGTTGTCAGACCCACACAGTATACAACCCAAACTAAGCTGTCGGACCCACACAGGATACAAGACCAGCTACTCTTCCGGACCCACACAGGATACAAGTACAGATGTCAATACTGTCGGACCCACAAAGGATACAAGAACAATAGGCATTGCCATCGAACCAACTGAGGATCCCAGTATGGTAGAAATCGCTGTCGAAACCACGGAGGATTCTAGTACAGTAGTCGATGCAGTCAGAGCCAGCTCTAGGGTTCCCGCACACAACATGATCGATTCTGGGAGGGTCCGCTCCTCGAGAAAAAGAGTTGATACATCAACTCTCACAAAGTCAAGAGTTGATGTATCACAATGTTCTGTCTCATAAAAGAAACCCAACGCGACAGACAGTGCGTCAATCGGACGCCTAGTCTGAGAGTTATTGGCTTTTCCATCCCAGGGGCATGGTCGGTTTTTAAGCTAAAACCAACACGAACATACTCCAGCTGCACCCAAAACTCTAGCAGAGTAATCCAAAAGGACCGCCTCATCAAGAGGAATTCAACGCAGTTGACGGCACATCATACGGACGTTCGGTACTTAGGTTATAAGCATTTCCGCTCCAAGGTCCTAGTTTGTATCGGGTTCGAACCAACCCGGCCGTAACCAAGCTTTGCCAAAACCTTGATTTTAATATACCTAAATGACCATCTCGATATAGTGATTCATACGTAATAGAGGTTGCGTTGATCGAAGGGTTGTAGCTAATGTTGTGGGAAAAAGACCGAAAAACAGTCCGAAGTGGGGGGGTCTGGCCCCGGTCCGACCTGAGTCCGGGTCCGGCCCAGTAGCGCGAGGCCCGGTCAGGGCAACCTACCCCAGCCCTGCCGAGGGGGTGTGCTGGCTCGAACAGCGAGCCGAGTAGGGGGGGTTCTTTCTGCGAACGCTGTGCCAGGGTGGTGTCGCAGGCTCCCCTGGATCCCTCGCAGCCGTGGGATTCTGCTTTCACCGTCGTGGCTTCGGCCGGCAGCGCACCGGGGTGTCGTCGCCACCAAGCAGCCGGCTGGTGCCGGCCGCTACCTCCGGCCACTGGCGCCGCCGCGCCGGCACTCCGTGCCGCCGGAGGATTATGCGTGCCACCAGAGTCATTCCAGTGATTCGATTTTACTCCCGTCTGCGCCTACGATCATCTCAGGACCCGTACATCACTACGAAGGCCTCCAATCTTCATTGAGGCCCCGCTTCGTTTTCTCCAAATGTTCCGCACATCAAGAACAAAATAGTGGTCGGTTCGAACTTGTTTGTTAGTCTGTACCCACCACGTTAGTGGTTCAGAACATCACCAAACAATTACATGCCATGTCGATGGTATAAATCACATAATGAAATATATGCAAATTCCCCTACCTCAACAATCGAAGGCTAATTTCTGCGTCACAGTAGAAGGCGTCGCGGTAGAGGGCGTCACTGGGAAAGGGTTCATAGGCCTTGTGGGAGTGTGTCGAGAAGGAAACATTGTCTCCTCTCTTGTTGTGGAGAATAGGATTGGGGGTGCGTCATTATTCCTCGAGGAACCGGTGTTCTTCGTCGTTATTCATCAGTGGTCGGTGTTCTTACAAAGCCTCAAGAGTTATCTCAATATTATTCGCACAACGACAACTCTACCCCTTAATAAAATAATAGGCTCCTCCTATTATTTTATTACACACGCAAGGCAACTCTCTCAAAATTAAATCACCACATTAAATAAAACGTGCTGACAATCAATTAAGGAAGGGAGAGGGAAGGTCCCCATTTATTAAATGTGTTGACAATTAAATATATATGGGAAGAATAGGAAGGATCCTCATTAAATTATGGGTTGACATGAATTAATGGAGTGAGGTGGAGAGATTTGCATTTAATGGGGGGTTTCCAATTTAATGAGAGGAGTTTAATGAGTTTAGAGGAAATTAAATAGTTGGGGCTCGTGTGGCCCACAACTCTCTAACATCCACACATGGGTAGTTAGGTGGTTGTGGGCCCCACCAATAAATACCCATGGGAGGGTATAACCTCCTTATAAAATAAAAATTGTTCAGACAATTTTTATTTACATCTTAAATAATCCCCCAATAAATATCTTCTCCTCCATTGCGAACGCAACTACGGTAAGGATCACATTAAGCAATTACTGGTGTTGTGAGTTCATTGGTTCCCTCAGATTTCTATTTTGTGCACCGATTCAAAAGATAGAAAACGCCACTCATTCGTTCACTAAACTAACCCGAGCTAAACTTTGGAAATTGATTCCGGGCACCCCGGGCCACGGTATCAAGTGTCGTCAGATGCTACAGACTCTTAAAATTCCAAAGTATATAAAATAAATTTCCTTGAAATTTTAGGGTCTTTAAATTAATCCCACATCAGGGATTTGTTTCCCCGTAAAGATACAACATAAACTAGGGGAACAAATGAGGGAACTGAGCACGCATCTGAGCCCCCTGATCCCTTGTGCTTTCCTGAAAATTCTCGTCCTGGCAACGAATGTGCACCAGAGGAATCGACTGTCCACATAGGACCCACTCTTATCGATCCTCGACCTCCACCGGGACCTCTAAAAATGTTGCCCTGTCATCGATGTCCATCTCCTTGTGGTCAATGATATGTGTCGGGTCGGGCACATATCTCCTCAGCTGGGATACGTGGAAGACGTCATGCACCAAGTGCAAACTGAGGTGGAAGTGCCAGGCGGTAAGCCACCTCGCCTACTCTGCTGACTAACTGAAAAGGCCCAAGGAAGTGTGGAGATAACTTGACTCCCCATCCAAACCTTTATAATCCACGTTGAGGTGAGACCCATAAGAAAATGTGGTCACCATCCTCGAACTCTAGTGGTCGCCGCCTCCTACAACATAGGACTTCTGTCCTTACTGTGCAGTCCTCATCTGCACCTGGATGATCCTAACCTTATCCATTGTAGCATGAACCATCTCTGGTCCTTCGAGTGCTGACTCCCCTAGGTCAGTACAGCACATAGGTGATCTACAAGGTCGGCCATACAGTAGCTCGTATGGTGTCATACCAATGGTGGAGTGGTATATGTTATTGTACGCAAACTCTATTAAGGGTAGGTGATCCTCCCAGCTGTGACAAAAGTCAAGGACACATGCACGGAGCATGTCCTCATGTGATTGAATGTTCCTCTCTGTATGGCTATCCGTATGAGGGTGAAAGGCAGTGCTCAGGCGTAGCTGCGTCCCAAAAGCTTCCGGTAACCTCTTCCAAAGTCGGGATGTAAAGCGAGCGTCTTGATCAGAGATGATAGATGATGGCATAGCATGATGTCATACGATCTTCTGGACATAGAGGCGTCCTAGGATCTCTACTGATGCCTGCTCCCTGATCAGTATGAAGTGGGCCGACATGGTGAATCGGTCGACAATCTCTCAGATAGAGTCGTACCTTCTAGAAGTACATGGATGACCCATCATAAAATCCATGGATATCCCGTCACACTTCCACTTTGGATCCTCTATGGGATGTACCCATCCTACTAATACATAATGCTCCTTCTTCACTTGCTGGAAAGTGAGGCATCATGAAATTAAATCTGCTACATCCCTCTTCATACCTAGACACTAATACTGTCGTTTGAGGTCCTGGTACATATTTTCTACTCCATGATGTACTGTTAGTGGGGAATTGTGAAACTACATCAACACATACTCATTATTTATAACTGGTAAAATGGTATGCCCCTGAAGAGGATGAAGTGCTCTCCCCCTTCAGAAAATCCATCAGGAGCCTGTCCCTTAGAAACCTGAGCACGTCGCGTCTCACAGTCAACGTCCCGATGATGTGCCTCTATGACCCGCTAAAGTTGTGGAGGTGTGACTGTGAAGGTCTGTAGATAGGCTTGCTCATCTCTATCCACAAAGGATATCTGCAAAGTGGCTAACTACTCCATCGCCTCCCCAAATAGCTGAATTCCCGGTCTCTTGTTGAGAGCATCAGCCACAACATTCCCCTTCCCAGGAGTATAGACAATCTTAAAGTCATAATCCTAGATGAACTCGAGTCATCTCTATTGTCTCAGGTTTAGGTCCTTCTGCGAGAAAATGTACCTCAGACTCTGGTGGTCAGAGTAGACTATAAAGTGCTCGTCCATCAGATAGTGCCGCCACATCTTCAGGGCGAAGACCACCGCTGCTAACTCTAGGTCATGGGTAGAGTAGTTCTTCTCATACTTCTTCAACTACCATGAATCGTAAGTGATCACTACTCACTCCTGCATCAGGACACACCCAAGTTTGGTCTCTAATGCATCACATTATACTACGTACACTACGCCCTTCTCGAGCAGCCTCATGTTGGGTGCACTGGTCAATCTCCATCTCAACTCATGATAGCTCTGCTGGCATCTATCTTACTAGACGAAGGTTTTCCCCTTCTTATTCAAAGTAGAAAGTGGTGCTTCAATTCTAGTGATGTCTAGCACAAATCTCAGAAAGTACCCAGCCAGACCTAGGAAACTCCACACCTCTGTCATGCTCCTGGGTGGCTCCCAAGCAAGTAATGCCTCGATCTTCGCGAGATCCACTGCAACTCCTTCCTCTGAGATGACGTGCCCCAAGAAGTGAACCTCTCGAAGCCACAACTAGCACTTTGAGAGCTTACCATAAAGCTGATTCTGTCGTTTTTTATCCAGTACAACCCATAAGGGGTAGTGGTGCTCCTCCTCGGTAGTCGAGTAAATCAATATGCCATAAATGAAGACAACGACAAACCGGTCGAGGTAGAGATGTAATATCTTGTTCATGAAACTCATGAACACTACTAGAGCATTGGTCACACCGAAGGGAATGACCAAGTACACATAGTGGCCATACCGACACCTGAAGGCTATCTTATACACATCCTCGTCCGAAAATTAGAGCCGATGATAGCCCCACCTGAGGTCTATCTTCTAGAACCACTATGCCCCCTTGAGCGGATCAATGTGGTCATCAATCCTTAGAAGTAGATACTTGTTCCTCACTGTCACCTGGTCTAGGAGACGTTAGTCGACAAAAAGTCACAAGACCCCATCCTCTTTCATGTTCAATACAATCAGAGAATCCTAGAGTGAAACACTGGGTTGGATGAATCCTTTCCCCTGTAAGTCCTCCAGCTGTACCTGCAGCTCACGATGCTCGACGGGAGCCATCCGTTATGCCAGAGAAGATATCGGGGATGTCCCGGGGTATAGGTCTATGTTGAAATCCACCTCCCTAAAAGGAGGTAGTCCTGGAACATCGTGAGGAAAAACATATGCATACTAATCCACCACAACAGGAAAACTCATACTCCACATGTGAACTACTCCGAGAATGAGACTAGCCAACTGATGTGTGATCGGCTGCCCTCTCCTCTGCATAAGTCCATCATGTGCGGAGAAGGTTCCCTTCTCACCGGTGAAGGTGAACCTGGTTCCATCTGTGCAAACAAAGTGCACCGTTTTCCAAACACATTCAATCTGAGCATGGACTGTAGATAAAAACTCAATACCCCGGATGACATCGTACGGCCTCGACGTCGCAATAAGAAGATCCCAGTCGAAGCTCTCACCTCCTATATCTTTCTCACACTGTCGGAACCAGTGCGTAATTGTCGAGTCTACTCATGTAGAAGTCTCTAGCTGTAAGGATCAAGCCAAAGTCTCTCTCAAAATATCTGATCTCCAAACAAGGGAAGATTCAATAAAAGAATAACTCACACTTGTGTCTATAATAACTGCAGCAATGGTGGAGTAGAAACAGATAGTACCTCGAATAATCACAGGTTCACCGTGGTCATAAGCCTCCACTGCCTGGAGCTGAGCCTGCCTCTGTCAGCCAGCTCCTTGTGGTCGGGGTAGACCTTTGGTGGTAGTGGCGGTAGAGACTCGAAGTGTCGTCCACCACCAGTTGCTCGGCCATCTCCTCTTCCTTGTCCTCTTACTCCCTGCGGACCGCCACAGTCGGACCTCTACCTTCGTCTGGGAGGTCCCTCCACTATCTGATGATCATCTGCATGGCGGGATGGGTAGTCACGAGCCATGTGACCCTACCAGCTGCATGCATAGCACTGTCTGCTGCTCAAGAGGCTGGCTCTGCACCGTGTGCCCCACACAACCGAACATGTATCCTATGGAGGCCCATATGATGTCCTCGTCTTCTTGAACCTATGCGACATATATTAACTATCGGCTACAGAAAACTCCACTCTATGACGTCCTGCGGTGGGTCTTGCTATTGATTGCTGCTTGGTGAGAAATCTATCCACTAACAGGGCTCTCTCCAAACCCCCGCATGCATCGGGATGCTGAGGGGAATCATCGAAGCTCTGATCTCATGCCTCAGTCCCTACTCAAAGGACCGGGCCCGGAAGAATGGGTCCCAAACCATATCTGTGGAGTAGCACGAGAGATCGGTAAATCTCACCGAGTACTGGGATACTGTCATGCTGCCTTTCCATAGTTGTAGTAACTCCTGGATGCGCACCACACGGAGGGTGGGTAGAACAACCTCTGAGTGGAAGAGGCTCTTGAAGTCCATAAAAAGTAGTGATTCCTCATCGTGCACTTGGAGTATCAGGCTCCACCATCTTCCTGCTGCTGCATGCTGGAGACTCACAACAAGGATCACCATTAGATCTGCTGGTGTCCCTACCAATCTGATGACTCTGACGATAGCCTCCAGCCAATCCTTGGCTACCTGAGGATCCATCTCTCCATGGAACCTAGGAGGCCTCTGCCTCTAAAACTCGTGCAACACACTCAGGTAGCGTTCACTCTCTTCCGTTGGGGCTGGTATCATCGGTGTCTCAGCGGGTAGTGGTACCGTTGGTGCCTCTACTGTAATGGGGCCCTACACCGAGGCCTCGACACTCAATGGGCTGTCATCCTGCAAGTAACTAGGAATCCTGGAATTCTTCCTTCGTGGGGCCATCCTAAAAAGAAAACGGTGCACCATGGTCAAACAGTATACCTGGTGAGCTGAAAAAAAGTAATCACAAAGAAAACCTTGAAAGGAAACACACACGCAATCCTTGTTTTCGTGCACTAAGACAGAAATCAAAGGTTAGTGTCCTGGTGTATGGATACGTTGGCCGCCACACCAACACTGGACTCCCTATACTGAAAACCATACTCAATTCTCATAGCACTATTGCTTTATAGAAAGGAAAGATCAGAGTCCTAAGTTCTGTGGTAGAACCAAATCCTCTGATACCAATTTGTCAGGACCCATCCTCGAGACCCATGCTGTGACTACCCAAAGCCTGCCTTCCATAGGATAGGGGCTGGCGACTAGAACCAATGGCATAAATCCCAAATTAAAGGGAAGGTATTGCAATTATAAAGTAAACAAACACAATAGAGTATGCAAGAAATGTAAGCACTAAGTAAAACATAATAAAAAAGTAAGTGCTGAAAATTAAATTGGCCAGTAACAAACCCAACTGAAAGTACAGTACAACTGAAAAGAATGTACAACAACAGTATGTAAAACAGCAACACCGAGCCGTCCTCTGGAAATCCAACCTGAAGGGTGGGTACAGATATCCTCGTCAGCTCCTCGGGTCCGGCCTTCTGATCTGTGTACATCCCGCCAAGTGGTCCACCTCCGGGTACTATCCATCTCCACAAGACTCCACCTCGATCAGTGTTGTTCGTTGTCTGCATCCAACATAATGTAGTGACGGCATAGACCATGTGTGGGTGAGTATACTATACTCAGTAGGGACCCTGAGACCCCCTAAAGTCTCTCAGAATCCACAAAGGATAAACAATAAAAGAAAGATACAATCACGAAGTATCAACTGACTCTACTTAGGTATATGCCCATACAAATATCTACGTAATCATTAACAATCAGCTCCAACTCTCAAGCCCAAGCTCTACCCTGTCCAAATAGGTAAGAAGAACCTAGTCCACAAAGGAATTCTCAACTCAGTCCACATAAGAACACACAACCCAGTCCACACAGGAAAACAATTCAATCACATCGATGATAATGATTGAAGTCAAGACTCAGCTCACATAGAAATACATCTTTTTTAAAGAGATATAGATGATCATATGTGGCTAGTGATTCATCTAAGCGGTCGAACCCACATAGGATACAAGTCTAGCTAAGCTGTCGGACCCACACAGGAAACAAGACTAGCTACACTGTCGGACCCACACATGATACAAGTACAGAGGTCAATACTGCCGGACCCACACATGATACAAGAATAGTAGTCATCTCTGTCGATCCCATGGAGGATCCCAGTATGGTAGTTGTCGTTGTCGAACCCACAGAGGATTCTAGTATAGTAGTCAATGTAGTTGCAACCAGCTCTAGGGTTCCCACACACAACATGCTTGATTCCAGGAGGGTCCGCTCCATGTGCAAAAGAGTCGATACATAAACTGTCATGATGTCCATAGTTGATGTTTCCCAAAGTTCCATATCATCAAAAGAAACCCAACGCGACATATGGTGCATCAATCGGACTCATGGTCTGTGATTTATTGGCTTTTCCGTCCTATGGGCCCGGTTGGTTTTTCAGTTAAAACCAACCCGACTGTACTCCAGCTGCGTCCAAACCTCAAGCAGAGTAATCCAAAATGACCGTCTCATTAAGAGGAATTCAATGCCATTAAGGTCACGTCAAACGAACATCTGCTCCTTAAGTTATAAGCATTTTTGCTCAAAGGGCCCGTTTGGTTTCGGGTTCGAACCAACTCGACCGTACCCATGCTTTGCCGAAAACTTGAGTGTAATATACTGAAATGACCTTATAGATCCAAGGATTCATAGGCAACTGAAGGTCCATCGATTAGAGGTCAGTAGCTCATGTAATGGGAAAAAAGACCGAAAAAAGGTCTGAAGTGGGGGGGTCTGGGCCCAGTTTGACCCGGCCCAACCCACTGGGTCGGCCAGAACCGGGGCGACCCGACCCAGGTCTGGGTCTGGCCTTGTTGGGCCCTGCCCGGTCCTCGTGACCCACCCCGGCCCAGCCGGGGTGGTGCACCGGCTCGGCCAGCAAGCCGAGCAGGGGGGGGGAAGGCCCCCGCTTTCCACAGACGTGGCGCCAGGGTGGCGATGTGGGCTCCACTGGATCCCGCGTGGCATCGGGATCAAACCTTCACCGACGCAAATTTAGCATTGGCGGGATTTTGTCGGCGGCACGCCGGGGCTCCGCCGCGCTAGCACCCATTGCTTCGGGGGCTTCCACGGGCCACCGGAGTCATTCTGGTGGTTTGATTTTACTCCTGTTTGAGCCTGCGGTCATCTCGGGACCCGTACATCACTGCGAAAGCCTCCAATCTCCATTGTGGTCCCACTTTGTTGTCTCCAAATTTTCCCCGCATCAAGAACAAAATAGCGGTGGGTTCAGACTTTTTCGTTAGTCCATACCCACCGCGTTAGTGGTTCAAAACATCACCGATAAATTACACGCCATTCCGAGGGTATAAATCACATAATGAAATATATAAAAATTCCCCTACCTCAAAAATCGAAGCCAAACGGCGGCATTGCGGTAGACGGCATCGTGGTAGACGTCGTCGTGGGTAAAGGTTTTGTAGGCGTCATTGGAGTGCGCCGAGGAGGATGCGGCGTCTCCTCTCTTGTCGCAGAGAAGAGGATTGGGTGGCGCATCGTTGTTCTTCGAGGAACTGGCGTTCTTCATTGTTCTTCGTTGGAGGCTGGCGTTCTTCCAAAACCTCAAGAGTTATCTCGATCATTCTCGCACAACTACAGCTCTACCCCATAATAAAATAATAGGCTCCTCCTATTATTTTATTACACATGAAAAGAAACTCTCCAAAAATTAAATCACCACATTAAATAAAACGTGTTGACAATCAATTAAGGAAGTGAGAGGGAAGGTCCCCATTTATTAAACGCGTTGGAAATTATATAAAAATGGGTAAAATAGGAAGGATCCTCATTAAATTATGTGTTGACATGAATTAATGGAGTGAGGTGGAGAGATTGACATTTAATGGGAGGGGTGCCAATTTAATGAGGGGAGTTTAATGATTTTAGAAGAAATTAAATAGTTGGGGATCGTGTGGGCTCCACCTCTCTAACATCCACACATGGGTAGTTATGTGGCTATGGGACCCACCCTTAACTACCCATGGACGGGTATAACCTCGTTATAAAATAAAAAATGTTCAGAATATTTTTATTTACTTCTTAAATAATCCCCCAATAAATATCTTCTCCTGCATTGCGAATGCAACTACGGTAAGGATCACATTAATCAATTACTGACGTTGTGTGTTTATCGGTTCCCTCAGATTTCAATTCCAAGCACAGGTTCAAAAGATAGTAAAACATGATCATTCGTTAACTGAAAGTACCCGAGCTAAACATCAGAAATTGATTCCGAGCACACCTGGCCTCGGAATCTTCTGTCGTCAGAAGCTACAGACTCGTAAAATTCCAAAGTATATAAAAAAATCCTTGAAATTTCCGGGTGTTTAAATAATTATACAATTAATTATCAACGGTCATTACATAAAACCCCTTATAACATCCCCGTACATCCTAAGGGTAAGGTGTCTGAGAGTTATAGATTCATGGGGATGCTTTCCTAACATTGTCTGAGTGATAATTTTCACTAACTAAAACTAAAATCGTATGTGATTTCATTCGAGCATTACATGTGGAGGCTTAGATATGGAATGGTCAATGGATAACTCGAGTGATGATAACTCCATCACATTATTCAAAAAATGTGCATCGTATGGCCTGTATCTATTGGTTGAGGTCATTATTTCTCCATTTTTCAATTGTTATCCTTTTCTATTAAAATTTATATTAAGAGTATAGTTTTTAATTGTTATATTAACCAACAGTTACATTTAAATTTATAATCACAACATTATTAAATAAATATTTTATTGTTGTGTGTAAAATAATATAACACAATTATTTAGCAAATAAATATCATTTAAAAAGTTTTGGTCATTACAACTGTGATGTCCTTTTATACGCACCATAGAATAGTTAATATGGAAAAACCTATTTCACTTCCTTCTCAAAAAAATTCAAAAATTAATCATTTATCATTAATTTATGTCATCAAAGTTTACTTCTTAACTCTTCAGAATCCTTTTGGGAGATGCTTGATTCTTATCGAATCTATTCAAAACATCAAATATAATCATGTTTAAAACATATATCTTCATTAAAAATCTTCATAATAATTGTTAATAACAGTTATTCAATACAATGAAGTTATATGCCATATTATCCATTACATAACACTATAAAAAATCATAAAATATGGAAACCATATGACTTATCTATACAATGAAAACATATGCAATAATTTTGAAGGACCATTATGATAGCCTCTTGTAAACACTGAATGTCTTTGCAAATAGTTGATCTGAACCAAATCTTAATCATCACATTTAAAATATATTCAATGAATTTATCTATTTTTTATTCATTATTATAAAGATCACACAAATGATGACTTTATTAGTATCATTGTACTTTTGATGGATCAATATCTGCATCACTCTAATGAACATTTTCAACTCCAGTCTGAGGCATTTGCACCTCTTATTGTGAAAAAATCAATACTGTTATTCTTTATCTCTAGAACCATTCATAATTGAACAAATTAGGACATCATGTTTTATTGAACCAATTAAAATATAATACATCCTTTATTAATCATTCTTCCCTAGATAAAAAACATCCATTGGATATACAAAAGATACCAATAATTTAATAACTGAGATGGTCTAGAATCCATTACGGTGGATATGTGGCATTCTACATATCAATGAATGGTGTAAGGGTGTAATTATATTCATTAATAAGATCAATATTTCAGTATTAAATAAAATCTATGTCTGTTGATATTATACTGATGAACTATATCCAGAATACTCCACATTGTAATATCCACTCCTCCAAAATGCCCATGAATTTATCACGACTTCATGATGACATTTAATACATTTAGGACTGGCATTTCATTTTTTGACATACATTGATAATTATATTTAAATTAAATTCTTATAGAAACATCTTTAATTCCAATTAACCTTACTATTATTTTTATGTTATCAATTTTTTTCATCATCCAAATCAAATGGATCATATTGACCTATGATAATGTTCTACATCTCATTTTTATGGTGATGATCTAGATCTGATTCTCATGATGAGGGATCTGGATCAAATTTACAACATCACACACACTTATATTCTATCAATATTTCTCTTTAATTCCCAACATACATTATTTTTTTAATATGATCAACATATTTATCTATTGATAACCAAATAAAACAACAACACAACTTTTCAATAGAAGTATATCATTTATAAATTCCCTATATATTTTTGTAATTTTAATTTTAATTTAGTATTCGTGTTTTATTGATGTTTTTCTTTTCATAGGAACAAGATTCCTAAAACTAAATGTTTTCCATAAAATATAATATTTTTTCTATTTTTAATTTTATATATTTCTATTGTATGTCAATATTTTTCCAAAATTGCTTTACCAAAGTACTTATTTAGGAAAATTATTATTAATGCAATTATATACAATCCATGAACATTTACAAGGTATGAATGTGATTCACTTAATGATTTATAAAAGGTTTATTTTAATATTTAATTACAAAAAAATCCAAATGATTGTTTATATTTTACTTATACAACAGTAACAGATTTTACCACCACCAAAGAAATTTAACAAATTTTATATTATTATATATTCAACAAATTTATATACAAATTAGATATTTTAATTGAAATTTTATTTAAATATTATTATTCAAAAAATTTCTATTCTTTAAAATAATTGATTTCATTATATAACCTGTATTTTTAGTGATTGATTGCCATATTAAATCTATTACGAATATTTTGGCTGTTAAATCACTCTTCAAACTATCTCATTATTATGATAAAGTTTGATGTTATAATAAATTTAATTTGCATATAAAAAATAATTTTTCATAGAAATACAAATTTTATATATTATAAACAATTTATACAAGTGATATTTTATAAGGATTGTTATTTTTTGTCATAAGAAACAATGATTTTTTATATTAAAAACTATGTACATATGTTTTTTAATAAGGAATAATAATTTTGTGTTAAAATGATAATTCAATGAAAGAATAATTCTTGGGACATGTATTTATATGTGGGGTCTATTAATAGATTTTCTCACAATGTATCTACATTGGTGAACAAACAAGGAAATTTTCTAGCATTATTACATGTGTTTTTGGTGTATTTCTTCCCGTATTTGAAAATATCATATCACAATCCCACGATGAGAACCAATATCATAATGTATTTCATAAATCTATAATTTATTTATAATTATCCATTAGATTACAACATTGGTATTATCCATTGATTAATTTCATGATCATGTAATTTATTTAATTTAAAACTTTTTATTTATAATCAAACATACCATATATATTATAATTATATACCCATGATGAAATATGATGTATTAAACCCTTAATTATAATTTTATAAAATAATTGTTTTTTATTTTCACAATGATATGATGAAAGTATTTATTAATTAGTTTCAAGGATGAGAAAATATTTTATTTCATTATGAATTAATTAATTTTTTCTAATGTAAAATGTGAATCATGTAAGTATTTTTTTTAATAATAATTAACTAATCGGTGCCTTGTTCCGTGATCCCATGCATCTTAGGTCAATGTAATAATGCAGCCACAAAATTTAGGTTACCATATTTTGAGTGGATACATTTTTTTATCTGAGGGTATATTTTTTATGGAATAAAAACTATATTTAGGATGTCATATATTAGGGAAATAACCATATGATAGAAATTCACGATAAGAATAATTAAAGGATAATATCACTTTGATTTGAAATAGTAGTGATTATAAAAATTTCATATAAAATATATCCATATATGGATACTAGCTAGTGGATGAGATTGTTGTACAAATGCACCTATGGGTAACTGCTAAAATTTGGTTTGATTTTGTATTGAAAATATTTTCCTAATGAAAGATGATTGGGCCAAAAATTCCATACCTAGATAGAAACTCCAAAGTGATATCATTTTACCAATTTCAATGCATTTTATGAACCATTATGAATAATAATAATATATTTTTATGATTTTTGGATATTCCCATCGAATCCTTGTTTATGATTCTATGATTTGTTATGACTGAATGTTTAATATATGATTGTAGTAAGACAACTTATTTTCTACGATCTAAATTTTATAATTTCATGATATAATTCATCATATTATGTTGTTTATAAATTTATCTAATTTAAAAGAGTGTAAAAAATCATGACTAATGATGATTTTAAACTAACGAGGAAGGAAATAAATCATCTGTTTGTGATGAGGAAATTAGAACAATATTATTGAATCTAACCCATGGTATGAAGTATATCATTTCACATATGACACAACATGATTTTTAAAATAATTATACAACTATGATAGATCATTTATTGATATATAAGTTCACTTCATGTAGTAAAACTAATATTCCACATGTTGTTGATAAATGGATTGTAGAGACCCGAAGCTTGACGTACATGGACATTACATTACTTTTGCGTAATACTTAGTAAATAACAAAAACACACACACAATGATCGTAATAGTATAGTGTCTTTGGAAACTCGGAATATAATCTTCTAATCGTGGTGAATGATCTTCAACATCTCCCATAAAGATCTTCTTTTTTTTTTACCTAAAACCTTTCTTTATATCCTGGGGAAAAAACATAAAATGGTGAGCTCAAATGCTCAGTAAGGGAAAACAAAAGAAATATCAATCACATCACTTTCATAAGAACATAACATTTTGTAAATCATAACCTGCAAAAGAGAGCATAATTTCATAACATGGGATAAATCATAGTAGTGAAATGAAATCCCAATAATCATAACCTAACACATGAAACTTTGTGGCATACACACATAATCATAGAAAATCATATCTTATTAGTCAAGACTCATTGCCGAGACTATCTTAGTAGACAAAGTCCATTTCTGAACCGAGTCACCCTCATTTCAGTTCTGTTTCACTGAACCGGTATAACCTACCATTCCAGCCATGTCTATCTCATGAGATATAAAATCTTTACCCAATGCATTGGAGGGAGATATAGGTCCCACCCATCTCATAATGATACCATTCTTATGTGTGCCACAAAATCATAAATCATACATCATTTCATAACCCTTATAATAAAAATGGGAATCTTAAACATCGTGACATCATAAATTCATATAAGATAAAGGAATTCATAAATATAATTCCATCACAACATAATCAAATCAATTTAATAATAGGGATAGAAACATAACCCTTTATTATCTTAGATGGAAAATAATTTTGATAAAACACTTGAACTCCATTCTTGAGGAAAATATCCTTTCTACTTCCAAAAATACTTTTCCTTTCTTAACATGTCATTGAATTCTAAACTAAAAGAAGTTGATTAAAAATAAACTTGAAAACGTGTAAAGGAATCTTCTTGGAAATATTGTTTTAAAAATCCATTCATGTCGTATAAGTTAAAAAAACATTCTTCTCGTACCTTTGTCGGAAAAGTCAAAAAGTACCTCGTACGAAAAACGACAAAAGATTCCTTTCATATAATTTACTAAAAACTCACCAAAGGGTAAAATTGGATTTAAACAATTGTAGGTGGATGGAAATAATATTACATATTTAGGGAACATGGATGTGGATGATAAAATACACCCCAGTAAATACCAAAGTATAAACAATCTCGGATAAAAATGAGATTCTGATATTTCCCTTACCTTAGATCCGATTTGCTTCGTAAGTGTCCGAACCTCCTATATAATGATTTATACAATGTCATTGACTTATTCCAGAATCATAATCATTGTTATGATATCATATATGGTTCACTTAAGGCTTTATATTACCCGTTCTTTTGTAAATTCCATGTTAAAGAGCGTTTTGGGTAAAATCGTTTCATTTGTCGTCCGTGTTTTGACATGTAATTATTCATATGATTACTTAGATCATGATTACTTAATTCCAGAATATAAAACACTATTTATATATAATATATATTCAGAATATACATATATATAATAGATCAGTAAATGGAAAGAAATACACCGTTCATGGAGACGGTAGACCGTACGTACGCATGAACGTTGTTTTCGTTTCCTTATTGAGTTGAATGAAATTAAGTAGATGAAATACATATATATACACATAAATCCAGTATCATTATTATGTCATATATTTAATGATTAATTATTTTATATATACCTTATAATCACTCATGAATTGTTAACGTGGAGAATGAATCTCATCGCGTCGTGGAGACGGTAGTCCGTGCGTACGCACGAGCGATGATATAATTCTCATGATCGTTGAATTGTATTGCAGTGTATGTATACTATTTAAGAATCAATATCACTTTACAATAGTCATATATAGTAATTATTTACACCATTATACCCATCCAAGTAAGGTGGTGGTGGAAAATAGATTACACCACGGCGTGGAGATGGTATTCTGTACGTACGCACCCGTGGTGATTTCGTTTTCTGTAGGATGGATAGATTGTGAAATAGGGTTGTTTCATAATTATAATAACATATCAGTATATGAGTGATACTGATGTTATTACTTCATAATTAGACGACCTAAGAAGAATAAGTGGAAGAAGAAATAAAGTTGAAAGAATCGGTAACGGATATTTACCTCTTCTTTGAAGAGCCGCTTTGAGATCTCCTTTTAGGGCACTAAAATTGGTCTTTGAGGAAGACCAAAACCTCTAGTATGTTTCTAGAGAAGAGGAGAATAGAATTTGGCAGGGTTTGGCCGATCTTTAAGGCTCAATGTGGTGTGAGGAAGAGAGGGAGGAGGTGCCCTTTTATAAAGGAGGAGAGGGGCATCTTTGGAAAAACTAAAAATATTATTTTATTATAAAGTCAAGTTCGGTTTTAAATAGCTCCAAATTGATTTATTTCGACGATAAGGTGGGGAAGGGTCGAAATACCCTCATCCAATGGAATTTAGACAAGTTTAGGTTCCTATTTTAACCTTATCATTTAGATTTAACATTAAGTTAAATAATTTTACTTTTACCATGTCTTTTTGTGTTCTTACACTATAAAGTTAATAAACTTACTATAAGAAGCCAAACGAATCCCAAGTTGTTTTTATTGATATATATAACCTTATATATGTCATTTGGTCGAACCATATATTTTTAGGAATAAAATAACAATTAATAATATAATATATGTTTTAAAAACTATTTTATGTCAATTTTGAAACTATTTAGTAATTTATTTTTGTGGAAATCATAAAAGAATGATTAGTTCGAAAAAAGATAATTAAATCAATAATAACATGTCATATTAACCTATAAAATTATTGGATTTCATAAAAAGTCAAAAATTACATTTATTTTGGTATTTATAACATCAATTGTGTCAATATATCATTAATAATATAATTACTGCATCATCTTTGTGTCATAAATAAATTACATTATTTAATGTCCAAAAATTACAAATAAAATACCATTTTGTATGAAATCATTTTATCTTTCTAATTAATATTTATAGTTGAATTTATCTTATGTATAACCCTATATTAAAAATGATATACTTATTAAACTTTGATTTTAACTATTTTAACCATTCTTTAAAGAAATTAATAATAAATGTCCTAATCAAATCCAAGTCGGCCTAAATGGTCATATTTTATTCCTAATGTTGTTTTTGGTCGAATTACACTTATCCAATAGAATTAGGACATGTTTTAGGGTAATAATAATATCATTTTTACCCTTAATTACCCTATTTACTTTTAACCGTGGTAAAAAAAAAGTAAAATGTTACTATTCACCAAAAATTATTTTCATCTCATTGAACCACATTTTACTTACTGACATCAACTGTGTCTCTCGAATTTTTTAAATTCCACTCACAGAAGCGGTAAAATTATTTTTTATGAAAAATTCATTTTTTTAACTACCACTTAGTGGTTTCACTATTAATCAAAAAATGAATGTTTCCAAAAAAAATATCAAAAATTAGGCCTAAGCTATATTTGATATTATGAATTCAAAAATGATATCTATTTTACCAAATTAAAAACATATCAGTTGCATTAATTAATTTAAAAATTAAATCTCGTCGTCAAAATAAATAACGTGTTTTTAAGAGATAATAACTATCAAAAGATTTACACTTGTTTATGTCTGGATTAAATTTGAAATTACATCCAATGACCAAAATTGTATTAAATTGTAAAAATATATTCTAAATATATTTTAAATCCACTCAAATTAATAATTTATTACTATTAATTATTTTGATTGAAAAACTTGTTTTTAATTACAATTTAGTAATTTTCACTATTCATCAGAAATATGAAAGTTATCCGAAAAGTACCAAAATTTCTCCCTAAGCTAATTTCGATATTCCGAATCCAAAAATGAAGTCCAGTTTGAAAACTAAAATTTAAAAAATTTCAAAAAGTTGTTATTACTATTCATAATGGCTAGTTTTAATAATATTTTAATAGAATATCGTTGTTTAGTGAAACTCGGTATTGCGTACTACACACGCTATCGAGGAAGGTCGTGATTGCGTGTAATGCAAGGAAAGTCAAGGATGCGTGTTGAGAAATCTCCTTTTGGTGTAGCGTACAACACAAGACATTAATGAAATTAAAAAGAATATTTTTTTATAAAATATCGGGCTGTTACATTCTACCACCCTTAAAATGAATTTCGCCCTCGAAATTCATCGGGGTTATAAATGGTTTACTACTAGAAAGTTTCTTTAATAGAAACCCACATCGTAAAAAGGAATACCAAAACTTGGCTTTAAAAACTAAAGAATGAAATGTAACGATTACCCAAATAAACTAATCACTGGGTTTCCGCATAGGTGAAAATATGGATATCGAAGAGAAATCTAACCATCATGTTCTGATGGAGAGTGTTAGAGAACATGGCTATGGAAAAGCCAGCAATCACAAAGCCATAAATTTGGGACGATCTAAGGTTCCATCTGATTCATCAGATATAAGAGCACTAGGACAACATTTTTGGTTTTCAAGATCATTTCCCTAAAGTTGATGAAATTGGAATTAGAAGAAATACTTTCGTGATTTTGGTATAGTCTCACCATCGGTCGTTCTTTGGACAATTTCCACTTCATCTCTTAAAGAAATGAAGTTGAATTTTTCATTAGTGATGTGTTAGTAGATCATGTGATAGAATGATGGGTCATTCCATCTATCTCAAACAAAAGGTTAGAAAAGTTATCAAAAAATACATAAGTCCATCTATAGTGAGATTAATCATATATGGTTCCTAAAATTTACTTATACTTCATATATCATACTGCTTAATATAATAAAACTAGTTTCTACTAAATAGGGACTTCTTGTAGACCAGTGGTAGGCGATAACGGCCAGTCACACTTTGGTTGTGGGTTCGATTCCCATGGCCTTGTTCGACGCGATGGGCTGTCGCCCGTCCTGCAGGTTATCCTTTTTCTAAAACAATATTACTATAACATCCCATCAATAAAATCAAAAAAACTTCTATCCTTAAACAATACTAACTTATGTCCAACACAATCCATTCCAATCTTTAGGCTTATCCATAATACTGCAGTCCACTCTCATAATATAGTGAAAACGATTACCCGAGATTTAATACCATCCTTGATCCCCATATATCATAAGATATGTCTTGTTGGTCACATTCCAAACATTCAAAGGCCTTAATCATGTATTCTCTTGAATACCCATTGAACCTTAGTGAAAACATGAATGCAGTTAAAAGTTAACACTTTCCACATACCAAAATCCTCAAAATTCTATATACTCAAACCATGATATCACTTAGTCCTTATATCAATCATGAGATCATTAATACTTTCAAACATTTCATTTTCTCCTTATCCATTCATTATGCGCATATCATCTACTTTCCAAAATATTTGAATCACTTTTCATGGTTACTGGTACCTTAAGATTATTGAAAACCACAATAGACCAATACATAAATATTGTAATACACCATAAAAGTACCTCAACAACATTATTCTTGAATACCAATACATAAACACTTCAGTCCATCCACTTCAATGATTGTCCTAGAATAAGTCCTTCCTTGATTTAGAAGTACCTTTTTAGGTCAGGGCATTGAGTTGGGTAATTCCCATGTTCTACACAAATAGGACATTGAACTCCATAACAGTTTTTCGCTCTATGACCCTTTTCTCCATATAGATAACATCGGTCCCTCCATTTGAGGTATTCCTCAAGGTTCTTCTTCCCTTCTTTAGAAATCTCAATCTTCCTTTCTTTATGCTCCTCAACATGCGAACATGCATAATAGTTTATCTTCCTCTTCTTTGATGAATTAGGCATACCACTAAATTTCACCTTGTTAATCATATATCGCGATGACTGATTCGGCATAATCACAATATCTTTCTCTCTAGGTAATACACAATTTTTTTTTCTCATAGTCACTAATTTGTCCATTGGATTCAATGTTAACCGAATTCCTTCTAGTTCCATCCATTAACTAAAACAGAAAAAGAATCTTGTGAGAGGCAAAAATCATGCTAGAGAAAACAACATAGTAAAGGGGAAGTACCCTCAATATCTAACATCTTAGGTTAAATTATAATATTGTTAGCGCAATTCTAGGACTATAACCTATACATATACTTAACCTTAGAGGCATCCCTAGAAATACCATAGAAATATCTCTAGGGATCTCACTAATGTTTTCGCATCCTAGTTTCCAAAGGTTGACTAAACCTTTACTCTGATACCAACTGTAGATACCCGAAGCTTGACGTACATGGACATTACATTACTTTTGCGGAATACTTAGTACATAACAAAAACACACACACAAGGATCGTAATAGTTTAGTGTCTTTGGAAACTCGGAATCTAATCTTCTAATCATGGTGAAAGATCTTCAACATCTCCAATAAATATCTTCTTTTTTTACCTAAAACCTTTCATTATATCCTGGGGAAAAGAAAACATAAAAGGGTGAGCTCAAATGCTCAGTAAGGGTAAACAAAAGAAATATCAATCACATCATTTTCATAAGAACATAACATTTTGTAAATCTTAAGCTGCAAAAGAGAGAATAATTTCATAACATGGGATAAATCATAGTAGTGAAATGAAATCCCTATAATCATAACATAAAACATGAAACTTTGTGGAATACACACATAATCATAGAGAATCATATCTTATTGGTCAGGACTCATTTCCAAGACTATCTTAGTGGACAAAGTCCATTTCTGAACCGAGTCACCCTCGTTTCAGTCCTGTTTCACTGAACTGGTATAACCTACCATTCCAGCCATGTCTATCTCATGAGATATAAAATCTTTACCCAATTCATTTGAGGGAGATATAGGTCCCACCCATCTCATAATGATACCATTCTTATGTGTGCCACAAAATCACAAATCATACATCATTTCATAACCCTTATAATAAAAATGGGAATCTTAAACATCGTGACATCATAAATTCATATAAGATAAAGGAATTCATAAATATAATTCCATCACAACATAATCAAATCAATTTAATAATAGGGATATAAACATAACCCTTTATTATCTTAGATGGACAATAATTTTGATAAAACACTTGAACTCCATTCTTGAGGAAAATATCCTTTCTACTTCCAAAAATACTTTTCCTTTCTTAACATGTCATAAAATTCTAAACTAAAATAAGTTGATTAAAAATAAACTTGAAAACTTGTAAAGGAAGCTTCTTGGAAATATTGTTTTAAAAATCCATTCATGCCGTATAATTTAAAAAAACATTCTTCTCGTACTTTTTTCGGAAAAGTCAAAAAGTACCTCGTACGAAAAACGACAAAAGATTCCTTTCATATCCTTAACTAAAAACTCACTGAAGGGTAAAATTGGATTTAAAAAATTTTAGGTGGATGGAAATAATATTACATATTTCGGGAACATGGATGTGGATGATAAAATACACTCCAGTAAATAACAAAGTATACACAATCTCGGATAAAAACGAGATTGTGATATTTCTCTTACCTTAGGTCTGATTTGCTCTGTAAGTGTCCGAACCTCCTGTATAATGATTTAAATAATGTCATTTACTTATTCCATGATCATAATCATTGTTATGACATCATATATGGTTCACTTATGGCTTTATATTACCCATTCTTTTGTAAATTCCATGTTAAAGAGCGTTTTGGGTAAAATCGTTTCATTTGTCGTCCGTGTTTTGACTTGTAATTATTCATATGATTACATAGATCATGATTACTTAATTCCATAATATAAAACATGATTTATATATAATATATATTCAGAATATATAGATATATAATAGATCAGTAAATGGAAATAAATACACTGTTCATGGAGACGGTAGACCGTACGTATGAATGAACGCTGTTTTCGTTTCCTTAATGAGTTGAATGGAATTAAGTAGATGAAATACATATATATACACATATATCCAGTATAATTATTATGTCATATATTTAATGATTACTTATTATAGATATACTTTATAATCACTCATGAATTGTTAACGTGGAGAATGAATCTCATCGCGTCGTGGAGACGGTAGTCCGTGCGTATGCACGAGCGATGATATCGTTCTCATGATCGTTGAATTGTATTGGAGTGTATGTATACTATTTAAGAATAAATATCAATTTACAATAGTCATATATTGTAATTATTTACACCATTATACCCATCCAAGTAAGGTGGTGGTGGAAAATAGATTACACCACAGCGTGGAGACGGTATTCCGTACGTACGCACGTGCGGTGATTTCGTTTTCCGTAGGATGGATAGATGGTGAAATAAGGTTGTTTAATACGTATAATAACATATCAGTATATGAGTGATACAGATTTTATTACTTCATAATGAAACAACCTAAGAATAAGAAGTGGAAGAAGAAATAAAGTTGAAAGAATCGGTAACGGACATTTACCTCTTCTTTGAAGAGCCTCTTTGAGATCTCCTTTTAGGGCACTAAAATTGGTCTTTGAGGAAGACCAGAACCTCTAGTATGTTTCTAGGGAAGTGTAGAAGAGAATTTTTCAGGGGTTGGCCGAGATTGAAGGCTCAATGTGGTGTGAGGAAGAGAGGGAGGAGGTGCCCTTTTATAAGGGAGGAGAGGGGTATCTTTGGAAAAACAAAAAATATTATTTTATTATAAAGACAAGTTCGGTTTTAAATAGCTCCAAATTGATTTATTTCGAATATAAGGTGGGTATGGGTCGAAATCCTCTCATCCAATATAATTTAGAAAAGTTTAGGTTCTTATTTTAACCTTATCATTTAGATTTAACATTAAGTTAAATAATTTTACTTTTACCATGTCTTTTTGTGTTCTTACACTATAAAGTTAATAAACTTACAATAAAAATCCAAAAGAACCCCAAGTTGATTTTACTAATATATATAACCTTATCTAAGTCATTTGGACGACCCGTAGATTTTTAGGAATAAAATAACAATTAATAATATAATATTTGTTTTAAAAACTATTTTATGTCAATTTTGACACTATTTAGTAATTGATTTTTGTGAAAATCATAACAGAATGATTAGTTCGAAAAAAGTTAACTAAATCAATACTAACATGTCATATTAACCTATAAAATTAGTGGATTTCATAAAATGTCAAAAATTACATTTATTTTGGTATTTATAACATCAATTATGTCAATATTTCATTAATAAGATAATTACTGCATCATCTTGGTGTCATAAATAAATTACACTATTTAATGTCTAAAAATTACAAATAAAATACAATTATGTAGTAAATCATTTTATATTTCTAATTAATAATTATAGTTGAATTTATCTTATGTACAACCCTATATTAAAAATGATATACTTATTAAACATTGATTTTACCTATTTTAACCCATCTTTAAATAAATTAATAATAAATGTCCGAATCTAATCCAAGTGGGCCTAAATGGTCATATTTTATTCCTAAGGTTGTTTTTGGTCGAATTACACTTATCCAATAGAATTAGGACATGTTTTAGGGTAATAATAATATCATTTTTACCCTTAATTACCCTATTTACTTTTAACCGTGGTAAAAAAAAAGTAAAAAATTACTATTCAACAAAAATTATTTTCATCTCATTGAACCACATTTTACTTACTGACATCAACTGTGTCTCTCGCATTTTTGAAATTCCACTCACATAAGCGGTAAAATTATGTTTTATGAAAAATTCATTTTTTTAACTACCACTTAGTGGTTTCACTATTCATCGAAAAATGAAAGTTTCCAAAAAAAATACCAAAAATTAGGCCTAAGATATATTTGATATTATGAATTCAAAAATGATATCTATTTTACCAAATTCAAAACATATCAGTTGCATTAATTAATTTAAAAATTAAATCCCGTCGTCAAAACAAATAGCGTGTTTTTAAGAGATAATAACTATCAAAAGATTGACACTTGTTTATGTCTGGTTTAAATTTGAAATTACATCCAATGACCAAAATTGTATTAAATTGTAAAAATATATTCTAAATATATTTTAAAACCACTCAAATTAATAATTTATTACTATTAATTATTTCGATTGAAAAAGTTGTTTTTAATTACAATTTAGTAATTTTCACTATTCATCAAAAATATGAAAGTTATCCGAAAAGTACCAAAATTTCTCCCTATGCTAATTTCGATATTCCGAATCCAAAAATGAAGTCCATTTTGAAAACTAAAATTTAAAAAATTTCAAAAAGTTGTTATTTCTATTCATAATGGCTAGTTTTAATAATATTTTAATAGCATATCGTTGTTTAGTGAAACTCGGTATTGCGTACTACACACGCTATTGAGGAAGGTCGTGATTGCATGTAATGAAAGGCAAGTCAAGGATGTGTGTTGAGCAAACTCCTTTTGGTGTAGCGTACAACACAAGACATTAGTGAAATTAAAAAGAATATTGTTTTATGAAATCTCAGGCAGTTACATGGATTATATCCCTTAATGATATGTTGTTGTTTATAGGATATAATTAAATTAAAATGGTTATATTATCTTTTTATTATATAAAGTTAGATGTTGATCTATTCTATTCATTTATATAAGGAAGAATGTGAACGAAAAAATATAGATTGAATCACTTTGAACATAATATTCTTTAATAACTATTTACCTCATGGGAAATTAAGTGAAACAATGAGAAAATAAAATGAATAAATAAAAAGGGCATGAAATTCTATGTTCATTATAAGGATCATATTAAATAATAATCCATTTATGCTACAGTTTACATATGTAATCAAGAAAGAAAAAATTTCCATTTCATGGAATTATTTAATCTAAAAAACCAAAGGGAAATAATTTCTCCAACACATTCATCATAATATGAAAGAGTATTATAAGAAATAAAAATAAAAAAATTATTTTTCATGATCCTATATCTTTAATGGAACTCTATAAGGGAGGTGGTTGGTCGAGAGCTATGAAAATGATAATTAGTCAAAGAATAAGAATAAAATAAATCAATTAAATCATGTAAATATTGTGTTATGAAACATCTTAAAAATCAATAAATGGAATGTGATACTGTTAAATTGTTGTAGATAATTATCACATAGAAAATGGATGAAAGGTAAATAAATAAAACATGATAATTGAGTTCATAAATATTAAACAAGTGGTTCATTATTAAAAAAAAATCATCCATAAAAGGATCCAACATTAGTAGGGTCTAAGGGGAGAATTCCAATCATATATAAAAACTATATTATAATTTATGTATATAGACATATGGTGGAATATACATTAATAAAAAAATAGATAATTAATTGATTGATTTTGGATTTTCAAAAACAATTAAATATTATATATTTGAAAAAATATATATATTTCTCTATCTCCTTATGAAGCTTGTAATTAGCCAAGACATTTCATAGAAGTCATATGTTTACAAAGATATGCATTTAAGTCCACGTTATGGTACATAAACATACCATATTACTGTCACATTCATTATAATTATGGTTGAAATTGATATAATCTTTGGCATTCATTATATTTTTAACATATAACTAAAAAAATTTATTTTCACATGATGAAGATTGTGATTCATGATGGAGATATAGAATCGCTTTTCATTCAAGGGTAAAATTTATCATCTATTTAATGACATGATCCACCACTATCGGAACATTAGAATGAGATTCTTTGAGTTGATGTCTATAGGTAATAAATGGATAAAAAAATTAATTATCAAATTGGGGATACTTATTATATAAGAATACATTTATGTGCTTCCTAGGGAATTAGTAACTCATCCATCAAATCATTAAGATGAATTTTTTTACTAATTAAATCACTTTTTGGAGACATATTTCAAAT
This sequence comes from Viscum album, assembly GCA_963277665.1. Classification (NCBI taxonomy): domain Eukaryota; kingdom Viridiplantae; phylum Streptophyta; class Magnoliopsida; order Santalales; family Viscaceae; genus Viscum; species Viscum album. The sequence continues at coordinate 42,234,133 of OY728158.1, read as the reverse complement.
ATGAAGAATAAAATTTCAACAATTGAATTTGTTAATTTGAAGAAAAAACTACCTGAGTTATGTGATAAAATATATTTATTTCATAGTGTTCAATCATTGGGGTCCTGTTTGTTTCTCACCAAATCGATTATGGATTTACAAGATTTGAATTGATTATAGTGAAGTCATTGCAATTAATATAAAGAACCATTATTTATTTTGACTTATAGACATTTAAAATTTAGAGTAATACATTTTTTATTGAATATTTCACCATCTATTTTTATTGAAACATAGTGTAAATTATTCAAGGAATTTATCTATAAATTTTAAACAATTTTTATTGATTTTATATTAGTCTAATTTATATAATTTTAGTTCCATAGAATTTATATGAAAATAATTCTTGAGACTCAAAAAGTAACAGGGTTATATTCAATATTTTGTAATAAAATTTATCTTCATACAGTATTTTATAATTGATATATTTTTTATAAACCTGTAAACTAGGTGGATCATGTGATGATAAATGTATTAGATTAATGTAATACACTGACAAACATAACCAAAGTACGTTGTTTTATTGGATGGGTAAGATACTTTCTGATGTTTGATTTTTTTCTCTTAACTTGTTATACCGCTTACAAATCATACTCATTAAAGGGTTATCTTTATATAAAAACATGCATATGAAGACGTTTTTATGAATTGTTAGATATATTGGTAAAAAATATAACATTTAATCATATATTGGGAAGGGGTTGATTTTAGTAACATTATGATACATCAATGAAAAGACTCAAGCATGTCATTGTGAATAATGAAAACTTTATTACTCATGAATCATATTACATGAAGTCTCATTAATATAATCATCCAATATGTGGTATTGGGTTGGATACCATAATCATTATTATGAATATATGGACACATTATATGAATGGTGTAATATGTAAGATATATAATGATAATTAAGTTATTAAATGTATCGTTTAATAGAAAGAACACAACATAGGGAAATTGTGATGGTTTGAGCTGTACATGAATTATAATTTCCCAATATACTACCATTTTGGGAAGTAAATTAAGGTAGTGGATTCATTGGGTGGAAAGATTCATTGATTCCAGAAAAAATGAGGATAAACATGGATCATATTCTAATGTTTATTGTAAATATGAATATATGAATTATTATCAAAATGTAAATTTTTCCCCCATCATTAAAACGATTGTGTATACACCTATATGTTAAATAATATTTATCATCCAGGTGATGATAATTTTAAAATTACCATTAGTAATATAAAAAATGTAAAATTGAAATGCAGTATTTTTGACGATGTTGTTCTGTGTCTTTTAAAGAGGTAATGTGTTTTATATAATAAAAAGATGAAAATTGGATTATTAGATAATGATTAGTGCTCGAATGTCTCTATAAACCATGGTGACACCATGATGTTAAGGGATATATTAGAATAACATTTTTTGTATAATAAGAAGTGGGATATTGTTAATTTTATATTCAGATGATTTGTTCCTAAATAGGCAGAGGTTAATAAACAACTACCTAAATGAGTTATGTATCCTAGATCTATTTTTATAATAAAATTTTATGATATATGTATAGAAAATTTCAATGGGTTTCTAGTTAATTAATGAAGGAATGATACTATAAGTCTTATTTTATATCACCATATAAAATCTTATCATTTCCTCTATAAAAGAAAATATTGACTGCACAATTGAATTGAAAAAATCTATAAGAATGATGTTGTAAAATATTATCGTTTACTCAATCCAATTTTTTTTTGTTTTTTCCACAACTTACATCAATATAATTTACATAAAAAGAATATTGATAATGATATTTAATTTAATACTTCCTATGAAACAAAAATAGTTTAATAATCTATATTAAATATCAATACATTATAAAATTTGATGAGGTCATGGTCAAATTAATTTAAAGCGATGTAAGATCAATATTTACTTTTGGTACATTTTTCCTTAAATAGAATCAAGCATTCATGTATTCATAAGCCACCATATAAAACATTGTATAGTAACATATGTTGTATTCCAACTAATTGGGAGTATGTTTTTGAGAAGAACTATTATTATCATGGAACAAGCTGAGGAAAAAATAATTATGTTAATGATAATTTAAAAAAATATTATTTTACATAAATATTTCAACAAAACCTATGATATAGGTAGTTCATTTTATTTTATAGGAATGTAGTTTAGTTTCTTCAACACATTTTTTGATATTAGATAAAGGGACACTATGTCTCCTACATTACTAATACTATCCAATGATGTGTTGAGCCAGTACATCATCCATGGCATAAGAGTGGGAAAGATCCTTCTCTCCCGTAATAGGAACCTTGTTGGGTTTATCTCTCAATTGATGTTCATCGATGATACAAACATCTTTGTTAATGGTTGTTTGATATCAGACGAGGGGATCAAAATAGATATATTATTATATTATACATAGAGGGTGGAGGTTGTAAATTGGTATAATTTATAATTATATAATGATACCAAATTCCTAGATAGGAGGATCTGGTCCCTAGAAAGAATGTTCTACATGTACATAGGGACATTCCCAATTGAGTATTTGGGTGCCTCAATGTCCGAAAAGAAACATATAGACCACATTGAAAATGTAATTCATAGAATAATATGGAGCATATTAAATTTAATGAATATTTTCATATCCATTAGAGAAATACATACACTTACGAACCATGAGTAATATTATGATCCAATGCATGTACTCTCTAATCTAAATGTACCAAAAATTATGATATCAAACATGAAGATCCTAATAGTATATTTTATATGGGGTTAAAAATAGATATTAAACACCACTGTAAAAAATAAAATATGATGGAAAGAACCATCTGGGGTGGTATCAACATCATGAGTAGATCTAGTACTATGAGGGGTTAGATGTTAATTTAGAATGGGAGGCTATTGAGGGTAGGTCACTATGTGTAATGAAAAATATGGAAAAGTACTGGGTGGATGTGGCCTTGTATAGATGAATTCTATCAGTCATCCAGAAAAATATTCATCCAAGCATGGTATTCTTATTGAAGCATACTTTTTGGATTATAGTTAACAGAGCCATTCTTTTTTGGAGTCATAATTTTGTGGGAGATAAAATATGTATTCCAGGATGTATAGCGTTATACATTACATTCTGAAAGGTATATTTACACCCCAGATCAATTCACATGATCCTAGATGAAAACCAAGGGGTTATATTGGAAATTATTGTAATAAACAATGATCTAGAAAAGTTCATCTACACACACTTAGCATCTGAATTTTTCACATAAAAGTATTTTCTAATATTATAGACGGTACTATAACTGGAATTCTTAGGAGATGATATAGTAACTCAATGAGATTATATCGATGATCAATTTTTTTGTTATCGTTTTTAAGGAATAATTCATAACTAATAGAGGATAATATCCAATGGATGGGAGTTAGTCTACACACTAGACATTGATGATTCCGTGAACAATGGAATGAAACAATAGGTTAACTATTTTTTAAAGAGAATGTGTGTGCTCGATGTTGAATTTTTTTTCATAATTCTTAAGGTTTACTGTTTATGATGAATTTTATGAGACCTTCCTCCACTGGTGGTTTTAGGTTGTACGATGTCATTTATTGGAGAGAAAGGATAAGACCATAATTCTCACAATAGTATTTTGGAGTATCTAGACATCCAAGAATGATGTGTGACACAAATGTTTGACCAGGAATAGAATATTATTTATCATTATAACCAAGAAAATCATAATGGATCTGGTAATGTAGTGAAAGGAATGTGAGGCATCTCTATTAAAGACTTCCTAAATCTGCATTCCCCTTTCCCAATATGTCAATAATTTCGGGTAAGTGATGGTGGGTTCAGTGGAAACCACTTCACCAAGGCCTCTAACTTAAAACGGAAGGGTATTGTCACATGGGAGTCACGCATGGGGAATGAGTGATCATGCATAATTGGGTATCAAATATAGTGGGATTTCTTCATTCTGTGTAATAGGTGACTCTCTACAAGATTAAGTGCAAGTAATGTTCATGGTCCTACAACTATACCTCTAGTGGAATATTATACGTGGATAAACTAATAATGAATCCCTTTCAATATAAATTACACTTAAAGGTAATGGTATTATTCTTTAGGACAAAATGTGTATTATGGAAAGGTGAAAGAAGGTCATGCACAACTAAAAAAACATTTTACATATGTGGCATAGAGGGAATATGGTTGCTGACTTCATAGCCTCCCAGGTGACATAGAGTTTGTAGATCTCCTACTTATCTACCCTCAAGCCCTTTCTTTTTTGAGGGGTCAATTTATTTATAGAATATTCTTTGAGACTTCACTATTTCATACCTTCATGATTGGGTTCGCACTTTTTTATTATAATTTTGAATTTATATTTGATAACATATAATATTTTTATTGTTAATTAATTTATATTCACGGAAGAAATAATATAATATTCTTAATGAAATGGAAATTTATCCCATTTTAAAATAATCATTTTTATGTTATAGAATGATTTTTTAGGATTTAATATTTAGATATTACCCCATGCCTCTCTAAATTTTGTAATGTGTTTAATATCTGAATTTTAATGTAGTATATAATGATCCCAGTTCATGCACATTTCTATCTAGAAATATAAAGGGAACCTGATCTATTCAAATGTGAAATGTATACATGAATAATGACAATAGAAGAAATGTTTTGTGGAATAATATAAATTTAGGAATACTTCTAAATTGTAAAAATAATAAAACAATATAATAAATGTATATACCAAATGATTTTATATTGAAGTACCACCCTCGTTTATTAAAAATGTAATACCATTAAATAATATTAGTATAATATTTTTATTTGTGGGATGAAGGTTACATCATAAAATCAGTTATAGATAGTGAAAATTATGTTTTCATGAAACTATATTAACATTCACATTTTATTATATCATTGAAAAAATATTTTAATTTTATAGGCTGAATATTGAATTAGAAATTAATAGTTTAAAATACGTCAATAATTGTTTTTAAAATTTTAACATATAAATAATATATTATAAAAAATTAAAAAATTACAATTTGTCTAATATTCATATTTTTTATAATAATTTCATAAAATATGTATATTTAACAATGAATTGACAATAAATTTGAAATAAATAATTTTGATTTCATTTTTTAAAAACTATTTTAAAAAATATAATGTTTTTCTATTTTAATTATTTATAGTAATAGGTAATTTTTAATTATTTAAATTAAATTTATAAATTTTAATCAATCAATATGAATTTTTAATTATGAAATGATTATTTATAATCTTTTAGGAAATATATTACCATCTTCTTCTTGAAACATTTATTTTCATGAAAAAAAATTAATTTTCATCACGTTTTATAGGATTTTTTTAAAAATAATTTCCTCAATGTATAGTAATATAAATTGATAAAAAATTTATTTTAATCATAATAAATAAATATTGTAATAAGTAAACATTTTTTCGTTTTCATTGTGAATTGTAATAATGGTAAATAGTTGTTACTATGATTGAGGTTAAAATGGACTGAAATGGTTAATAATAAAGGGATAAGGATCCATGATAACATATAAAATATGATTGGACAATTTTTTTTCTTTGCAAATATCCATTTCTCCTTCCCATATAAATTGGTTTTTATTTTTTCAATTTAATATATTAATATATTTTAATCTCATGATTGATTACAAGTGATTTCTATTACATAAATATAATAGGGGACCTCCTTTCTATACTTATCCACACATCATGAGTCTTTTATCCCAAAAAAACCAAGTAATATCTCTACCCGAAAATTAGAGAGACATTATCGATGAGCTAGTGTTCCCAAATATCTAACATTCAAGAATATGTAATAACCTTAGAAATCAACATCAGTTATCCACATCTTTTTACACCATAACTTAGTAAAATGGACAACAACTTTTGTTTATAACAGACTATGTCTTAAGAAGTGTGGTAATTTATTTTCCCTCATGACATTGCATGTAATAAAATAACGATGGAGCAGAAAAATATATATGGTACATATAAAATAATTATGATTCTATAAATAAAATGTATCATCTATTTCCTAATCCTTCCACCCATTAGAGAATGATAATCTCACTCTTGTGTACCTGTAGACTGAATCCTCCATGAAGTGAAAAGATTCATTTTATTCTATCCACTTGTAATGGATGATTATGAATATATATATAATATTTCTGAAGTTTATAAAATGACTAACAATCAAGATATGTTGTATATTAAAACTTAAATAAAGAACTTTTTCATTTTCAATGAAACATGCTTGATAAAAATAAGTTAACACTCGAAATGATTATAATAGAGAATGGTTATTTACTAATACAAGAAATGGTGTTATAAGTAGAACATATTTGAAGCTATAAATATAAATATGGTTCATATATAAATTATTGAAAAATGTATAATCATTATACATGTGCTTAAATAATGTTCAACTATGTGGAAGTGCAATGAAATATATTTTTGTCTCAATATAGATTTAATTAAGACTTATTTGGAATTAAGAATATACTTTACATAATGTGTTTTATGTAAAACCAATTTTTTTAAATATGAATACTTGTTTATTCATGGTAAATAAATTTTGAATTCATATTTAATATTTTTAGGGGTTATAATTACAAAGTTAACAAAGATGTAAGAATAAATTTAACAATCACATTATTTTGGGATAACATATATTTTCATTGATTGATTCATGTATTATATCCTCCATTAACTCCATCCATTTTATTATCTTTCTCATTTTTTTAGAGTATAATTTTTCATCTAATGATTCTTTTTTTTATCATGAATTTACAAAATAATTTTTTTGTAGCAAATCCATTCTTATATCTATTTTTGAGTGACAATATATTTATTCAATGGAAATATTTTCTATCAATATTTAACAGATACCATTTCTAATTATTAATATTATTTATTCAATAAATTTTAGGATTTCCATTATTTTAAAAGAATAATATTAATTTTTTAAAAAGAACTACATTTAACATTTTTTATAAACGGTTTAATGTTTTATTTATTTTAAATGAATATAAATATTAAAATATTTTTATTATTTGATTTAGACTATCCTATAATTTTCCCATGGTTTTAAAAATAAAATAAATTCATGGAAATTTATTATTATTAAATTTCTATCATTTTAAAATATTCTCTAGAATATATTATTTAATATAAAATGTTTATTTTGATGAATCAATGGTCATATTTAATCTATTGTCATTTTTTGGTTCATTGACTATCTATATAAAAATTCAATTTATTGTATTAATATTTAATATTGAAATAATTTTTATTATATAGTAATATATATTATATCATAGATATTATTATTTTTTAAATTGTATAACAATTCTATTTATAGAGATTTATTGTGAATGTTTTTTTATTAACTAGTTAATTATTAATGTTCTATATTCTTTGTGTAATATATATATATATATATATATATATTAGGTAAATAACTATATTTTATGATACAAATTAATCATTAAATATATATGGAATTAAATTAACATGAAGTTATGTGTGTGGCTTGATTATGAATATTATCTACATGTGTCAACATTTTTCATGGGAAAAACTAGTTGGCCTGCGTTATTAAATGTGTTATGGTGTATACTTATCAATAATTGAAAATATACGAGCACAAATCCTTGATCTATATGTCATAAATTATGAATTACCAAAATTTATAATTATGTTATTATTGAAAATGAGATTAATACTGTGATTTTATAATTAGATTAATTTAATGATCATTTATTGATTAAATGGAATTTTTTTCAGTTATCTCCCAGAACATATAACATATGCCTTATTTACTTGTGTTACATTTGAATTTAGATAACCCTTACTGAGAATATGAGTGAACCCATATTTTTCCCCATTACCTATAATATGATGAAGGAATATTTTAATGAGTTATAAGGATAATGAATATTTTATTTTATTATTTTTTATGTTGTATTTCCTATATAAAATGAAAAATATTATTGTATATTATTATCCAAAACAAATAATGTGATTAAAACTCTATAATGAAATCCCTTCGATCTTATGTAATTATTATATATTATGAACTGACTCTAGGTTTGTGGAATTTGGGTTGTTATAGTAATATATAACAGGTGATCTATAAATTGGAAATGTTAAAGCTATATAAGATGATATATTTATGTGTATAACATATGAGAAATCATCCAATGCGGTCCATTAAATAAGTTTATTAATATGGATTTGAATAAAAGTAGGAAGAAATATTGATAATAATTGATAATGGATGATTTCATTTGATGTTTCCAGGTCATGATTTGTTAAATTCATGATTTTTAATATCTTGGTGTTTTAAAAATATTTTTAATTTAGAATTTTCATATCTTATTGATGACTAATCACTAACACTACCAAGAAATAATAGAAAATGGAATTTTCCAAGTTGACTAATAATAATTCTAAATAATTTTATGAATCATAATGATATTCTTTAAGCCTCATCAAGTGTTCTCTATACATGAAAAATATTATGTGCATCCATCAGGTACATCTATTTATGAATCATCAAGGGTTACATAACCATAAATATTTCTGTTTAAGAATAAATTTATATGTGTAAAAATCATCTATATATGAATACGAATTGCATCCTTCTGCACAACCATTATTCATTAAATAATATCTAAATTTCTACTCACCAAAAACCTATGATTCAAATTTAAAATAGTTATATGAAATTTTACACTAATTATTCCAAGGATATTATAATGTGTAAAAAAGGATAGATACTAAATTCATTAAAATATTTTTTTTGAAAGGATGATAATAAATCATATAGAATATGGTCAATGAAATAATGAGAATTTTTGGGATATATTATAATTTCTAGAAATATATAATCTATAATGTATGTATCTTAATGATAAATATATTATATGATAATGGATTTGATATAATTTTCTCATTGGACCGATTATATTTTTTCCAATAATAGAAACAAAATATGATGAGGTTTATCATTCTAGGATAGGGAAAAAAAGAGATGGGATTTAATGAATAATATGTATTTAAATTAATCAATACATGACATATTAATCAGTTAATAACTCATTTAAATTTATTATTAGTAAGTGTTATTAAATTAATTGTGAGTTATATTTAGGTAATCAAGGATGACATGGATGGTTGGTGTAAGAACCTGGTTCTTATTTTAGAGGTACGAGCTTCTTATTTCCTTTTCCTTAAGTGTTTTTTAGAAAATATGGAAAGTGGGGGAAAATCCTAAATTTTGGAACTATACACCATGTACTTTATCCACACGTCGTGTACTTTTGGCTGTGTTGGGATGAGTACACGGGGTGTGTAGCCATACCGGTGACGAAGGGTGTAGAAACCACTACACGCCGTGTAGTGGTGCCTTACACACAGTGTAGTCAGTTGGCCGGATTAAATAGTAAGGTGGTGGCGTCGCCACCAGCTGGGCGACAGTACACGTCGTGTACTCGAGAGTACATGTTTTGTACTCATGTGGACGGATGAATAGTGTGGTGGTGCCTCCAAATGAACAGTTAAATGAAAGAAGTACACCCCGTGTACTCAGAAGTAGACGTCGTGTACTTTGTTTTTTTGGCTTCAAACAGGCAGTAGCCTCCTCATTTGGCAGAGGAGTCACTTGAGCCATTTTGGAACCAAAGGAGGTGGCTAGATCTTTGAAGATCCATCGGGCATTCATCTGGAATCCGATTCGGCTTCAGACGATTTCGTTGGAACCGCACGGGTAAGCCCTCTCCTCTCCTGGTACCTTTCTTGCCCATTCTTCTCCTGACGTAAGTTATTTATGTTTGAATGAGTTTTGTTCTTCGTCAGATCTACGCCGTTCTTGGGATTTTTTGGTTTCGACATTCGAGTATAACGCTCGTTGACATATAAGGCAGGTGGCTTTTTTTTTAGTTTTCCATCTGCTGTGTGTTTTGTGCATTTTTGTGCCACGAACCCATGTTGGGGTGTCGTATGGCTGAGGTCATTGCTATATTTAATACCAATAATTGATTAGGTATTTAATTGTGATAATAATATGCTGGTTGGGAATATTGCTTGGATCCGGAAACACCCCCGGGGTGTGTTTCTCTGTTTAGCCGTTTGGCCAGGATACCCGAGGGTATGCCTTTAAAGTAGTAATTATAGAATTTCCTTGAGAGTAATTGCTTGTTACTGCTTGTTTACCTGTTGGGCATGGCCCGATTACTTTTTTAGCCTGAGGGAGTTGTTGTATTTGGCCTAAGGGAATTGTTGTGATTATCCTGAGGTCACTGAACTATTTAGCCTGAGGGGTGTAGTATTTCGCCTGAGGGAAACCTTTCGTGCCTGAGGGCTTGACTTCTGTGCCTGAGTGTGACACTTCCTACGCCTGAGGGAAATTTTTGTTACGCCTGAGGGCTATACCTGCGGGTTGGATTCTTCTTACCAGAGGGTAAGGTTTTGTTTGTCTGAGGATGTGGACTGTTTACATAAAAATTCACTGTGGTGGTTTCTAATATTTAAATGGATTAAATGGATAATGTAGTGGAAACATAACTGGTAATTAGTTACTTTTGAGTACTGCTTACTTTGTTGCATTTTACTACTGCACACTGTTGTTGCATGCTTACACACAGTTGGGCACATGCCTTTGGTGGGTTCCTACTGAGATATATTTCTCACACCCTATTTTGGTCACGCTTTTTGGCCCAAATAGATTATGTTTCTATAGGAGTGGATAGGGGAAAGAGTCCCTATATAGGTACTTGACTGTTGCTGAGGAGTAGGAGGGCATGGGACCGAGCCTAGGCTCATGATGCCGCTGCTAGCTGTTTTGCTTGTTTTGTTGTACTCTATTTTCTATTGTCCTGTATTGATGTATAACATGTTCTAGCTGTTTTCTTAGAATAGGAAACATGTAGCATCATCACTTATATACTGTTGGTTATATCCACTGTTGTAGTTATTTCAGATATGTATGTTTATTGCTTTCGCTTTTTGTTGTATGTTTATGTTTGTATTCCGCTGATCTACACTTTGACTAATGAGGGCATATTTTCCCCACTATTAGACCTGGGCCCTCGCTACTAGTCGGCAGCCTCTGGCATTTGGGGAAATGCGCCTGATGTCACGTGGAGAACCGTGCTCGGGGAACCCGTTTTGTGGCACCCGGGTCCGGGACATTACAAAGAGGTATTAGAGGGTTTCTTTTCTTTGACTTACTATTTGGAGTCGTAGTCAGGGATAGGACAGAACGGTAGATGGTAATAAGCTGTTCCCGGGCGTATCTAGCCCGTGTACAGGGAAAAGCTAGTCTACCTCGTATTTTTCATTATTTTGATTTTGCAATTTTACGGTAATATGTTTTCACCGTTGGGTGACGCACTTGGATTGGGTTGTTTATATTTTATCTGTGGGTTCTATGTAGTTGCAACCCAATGAGAAGAGGGTATTTCATCTCATGCATCATATAGGAACATTCTAGAAATCACATGCCATGCATAGTTTAAATTCCATGTAGGTGCATTAGAATTTTCATGTTGTTGTGATAGTTGATGTGTTAAGAAAGCATGCTGTTGTGATAGCTGATTGACAAATACCTGCCTGTTTGGTTGAGCTTGTTTATAGGATGGACACCAAACTTTGGTTTCTGGGTAGTATGGGCCCCCATTGACCGGAATTTGGTGGATCATTGACTTTTATTGGTTATAACACAAATAAGATCTCAAACATTGATTCGTGGGGTTTATGGGCCCCCATGGGTCGAAATTTGACACTTAGGTGTTGTTTTTCAGTATTTTCTGGGTTCCAGGGAAGTTCTTGAGGCATACTATCTGGAAAACCCAGAATACACGCCGTGTAGGACCTCATACACCCCATGTGTGTTCTTCTGTTCGGGAAGAAAAATGAACTTTTTGAGTACACGTCCTGTACCCTGAGTACACGCCGTGTAGTCTCTTCCCGTGTCACAAACTATGTGGGCGGCGACTCGGGGTAGGGAAGGGCTTGGGTAAAACATGCCGTGTAGTTTTTGTGCACGTCGTGTAGTGTGACCCAGACTCCGGCCGTGTAACTAACAACACGGGTCGGTGAACTCCTTGACAGAACACGTTGTGTCAGTTATAGACATGCCGTGTAGTGTGACCTGGGGACTCGGCCTTGTAACTAACAACACGGGCCAGTGTCACCTCTCCATGAACATGCCGTGTACTTGTGGGACACACCGTGTAGTATTTTCCGAGGATAGACTATGTGGAGTTAGCCGTGTGGATGGGAAATGGGATTGTGTACACACTTTGTGCGGTTGTAACACGACGTGGAGTGTTAAGACGAGTAGTCAGCCGTGTCATAGACGACACGGGCTGTTGGAAAATAACACCATACACTCCGTGTAGATATTATACACACCGTTTAGTTTTGTTGAATAGAATCTGTGTGGCTTAGCCATGTAGAAGGACCCGGGCAGGGGAAAGGAAGTCAAGTACACACCGTGTAGTCAGTGTACACGCCGTGTAGTCTTGTTTTGAAAATTTTGAAACACCTTCTTCCTCTTGTTCCCTTTGTGGTTCCTTCTTTTCAGTCTTAATAATCTTGAATCTAAGGCGTGCTATTGACCTTGTAGAGTCATTCCACCTAGACGACCGCGAGTTTTTCACCAGGAGAGCGGTGAAAATTATAATCCGGAGATGGTGGGACATGGGCTACCAGTTGATCCACCAGCAGAGCCAGATGTGGCACCAGCTGTTACACCGGACACAGGCGCGGAGGCGCAGTTCCATGAAGGCTTATTGTGGTTCATGCAGACCTTTCAGGGAGCACTGCGGGGTGGCACATCTATGGTCGAGCTAACGCATATCTTTCAGCAGCACCATCTGCCTACGTTTTCAGGGGATGGCGGACCATAGGCTGCAATGTCTTGGCTAGGATCGATGCAGACTATTTTCGAGCATCTAGAGACGCCTCCAGGTCGGAGGGTCAATATCGCGACTTACATGCTGCGTGATTCCACCAAGAGGTAGTGGGATGTTACCACCCAGTCAGAGTATCACAGGGACATGGCGTGGGAAGATTTTCAGTCAGTCTTCTATGACTTCTTCTTTCCCGAGACGCTGAGGGCAGATAGAGCTCGAGAGTTCATGAATATGCAGCAGGGCGCTATGTGGTGATGGACTATTCTACTCATTTTACGGAGCATCAGCATTTTTCACCCGTGCTGGTGGGTGTTGAGACGTTGAGAGCCAGAAGTTTTGAGGATGGTCTTAGGTATGACATCCGAGTGCTGGTAAATGTTTTCAGGTTGCCTACTATACACGCGATTTTGAATCAGGCGCTGATTACAGAGAGGAACCTGTGGGAATCATGTGGTGTGGGCCAGGGTGGTTTAGCACCAGTTACTGGTACTATTTCTACTGGTAATAGGAAGAGACAGATGGACTTCTCTCAAGGCGGCAGTACCAGAAGGTCATCTTCTTCAGGTGGACCGGTCAGGTGCTACTAGTGTGTCAGAGAGGGGCACAAGAGGCCGCAGTGTCCACGAGACCCAGTGGAGTGTCGAGCTTGCGGCAAGATGGGTCATCTGCAGCGCTTTTGTAGGTTGTTTCTACCAGTGTCTAGTGAGAGGGGTTCTGTGCAGACAACGCATGCGGGAGCAGGACCAGTGGCTTCTTACCAGTCAGGGAACTGGAATACGTCAGTGCGTGTAGGCAGAGATGGTGGTTGTGGTCGTGGTAGCCAGACAACAAGACCACAGAGGCAGCAGGGCGGGACAGCTCCGGGTAGCTAGGCTGTGTCACAGGGCCGCGGTACTAGGCAGGCATATGCAGTGCAACAGACCCAGCAGAATCAGGATCCCGGACCTTCTACAGTCAGAGGTACTATTCTAGTAGCTTATGTCTTGTCTTCAGTACATTTTCATGCAGGTTCTACACATACTTTCATATCTATACCTGTTGTGGAGAGCCTTAGGATTAGTGTTTCTACTTATTCTGATATCTTGACGCTAGACACTCCATTGGAAACTAGGATTGTTGTTGTACGTCAGTGCAAGGAGTGCCCCCTTGAGGTTGGTGGGTATCACTTCCTTTGGGACCTCTATGTCCTAGAGATGACGAGCTATGACGTCATTCTCGGGATGGAATGGTTGGTTCCCTTTCGAGCCTTTGTAGACTGCTACTATCGCAGGGTGCATTTCACATCACCAGAGGGCGGGGAGTTTCTATACAAGGGCGAATGGGATGTTCAGGTGAGTCTATCTAGACCAGAGCATCATGGGCGAGGTGGAGTCACAGCCCAGATTGTGAGCTTATATATGGATGACCAGGGGACTTGTCAGACGGATTTCCCTCCAGTTGTTGATCATTTCAAGGATGTGTTCCCAGACGACTTTTCAGGTCTACCTCTGGTGCGCGAAGTGGATTTCTCTATCGATCTAGTTCCAGGAACAGCACCGGTGTTAATTCCTCCTTATTTGATGGCCACGACTAAGTTGCAGGAGCTCAAGAGGTAGTTAGAGGACTTGCATGCAAAGGGTTTTATCCGACCCAGTACATCTCCTTGGGGTTCTCCAGTCCTTTTTGCAAAGAAGGCGGATGGTACCCTCAGTTTTTGTGTGGATTATCGGAATCTGAACCAGTTGACGGTTAAGAACTGATATCCCTTGCCGAGGATAGATGATATTTTTTATCAGCTTCATGGAGCACGAGTGTTCTCGAAGATTGAATTGAGATCCGAATATCATCATTTTGCGTTAGACCATCAGATATACCACTCACAGCTTTTAGGAGGAGGTATGGTCTATATGAGTATACGGTTATGTCATTCGGACTCATGAACACGCCAGCAGTTTTCATGGCTCTGATGAATCGTGTGTTCCATACATATCTTGATTCATTTGTGGTAGTTTTCATGGAAAAATTCATGGTGTACTCTCACACTCTACACGACCATGCCACCCATCTTGAGATCGTATTGAGTACACTGAGAGAGCATCGACTATATGCTAAGCTCTCGAAGTGACACTTTTGGAGGGACTGAATTCACTTCCTGGGTTATATCATCTCAGAGGCAGGAGTTGCAGTAGATCTAGAGAAGGTGAGAGCAGTAGTTTCCAAGGAGAAGCCCAAGAACGTGTTTGATATACATAGTTTCTTAGGGTTGGCTGGTTACTACAGATGCTTCATATAGGACTTCTCCCGATTAGCAGCACTGTTGACAGGTCTGACTAAGAAGGGGGTGAAGTTCGTTTGGTCAGAAGCTTGCGAGACAGCTTTTTAGGACCTGAAGGGAAGGCTGACATCATCACCGATCCTGATATTCCTAGAGCAGGGGAAGAGCTATACAGTTTACTGTGATGCATCCGAGATTGGGCTGGGAGCCATTTTGATGCAGGGCGACCGAGTTATGGCATACGGGTCTCGGCAGTTGAGGCCACATGAGTGGAATTACCCGACGCATGATCTCGAGTTGGTTGTAGTTGTGCATGCGTTGCGCTGTTGGAGACACTATCTTTTGGGAGAGCATTTTTTGGTTTTCATCGACCACAAAGCCTCAAGTACATCTTTACTCAGCGTGACCTGAATCTGAGGAAGAGAAGGTGGGTCGTGTTCCTACAGTCCTTCGATTTTGAGCTTGCCTATACACCTGGTAAAGGTAATGCAGTAGCCGATGCATTGAGCAGGAAGACCTAGATACAGGCAGTGCAGGAGGCCAGTGGTGAGTGGCAGGTTATGGCCTTGTTCTCTGAGATGCATCTGGAGGTGCATGACATTCAAGGGAAAACTTATCATTCTTCGTTATCTATGACTTCTACCCTCTTGGACAGAGTGAGGATGAGGTAGCTATCAGATTCAGAAGTCCTAGTTCTACGGGAGTCGGTGGCAAGTGAGGACCCTCCTCCTGGTTGGACAATAGGCAATTGATGAGGTTTTGTGTTTCCATGGACGTGTATGGGTTCCAAGGGATATATGTGAGGAGATGATGCGGGAGTTTCATGCTTCAGCTTGGGCAGTTCATCATGGGGTTACCAAGATGTACCATGACTTGAGGTGTTAGTACTGGTGGCCGGGTATAAAGAGAGAGATAGCTGGTTTTGTTACGAGGTGTTCCACCTGTCAGCAGGTGAAGGCAGAGCATCAGAGACCAGCTGGGCTATTACAGCAGTTTCCCATTCCAGAGTGGAAATGGGATGATGTCGCGATGGATTTCTTGACGGGATTACCGAGGTCACCTCGAGGCAATGATGTCGTGTGGGTTATTGTGGAAAGACTCACGAAGGTATCTCACTTCTTGCCGATCAAGGAGACCTTCGGTGTGGATGAGCTCGTAAGGTTGTATATCCGAGAGATCTTACATCTTTATGGGTTCCCTCGTTCTATCGTTTCAGATAGGGATTCCCTCTTTACGTCTCTTTTCTGGCAATGTTTTCAGAGGGCGCTGGGTACACAGGTGCTTCTGAGTACAGCATACCACCCTCATACAGATGGCCAGTCAGAGCGGAAGATACAGGTGCTAGAGGACATGCTGCGTACATGCGTCCTAGACTTTTGGGGCTCATGGGAGAAGCATATACCCTTAGTCGATTTTGCCTATAACAATAGTTTTCAGGAAACTATTGAGATGGCACCATACAAGGATTTATATGATAGGCCTTGTCGATCACCATTGTGCTGGTTAGAGGCAGGTGAGGAAGCTTTACTGGGGCCACAGCTCGTGCAGGAGACATCTTAGCAGGTCCAGTTGATTCGAAGGCAGATGGCTACCGCGCAGCCTCATCATAAGTCTTATGCTGATCACCGCAAACGACCTTTGGAGTTCGTGGTCGAGGATCAGGTTTTCATTAGTGTTTCGCCGAGGCTGGGACACAAATGGATCAGGAGATAGGGTAAGCTTTCACCGAGGAATGTGGGACCATTTGAGATTCTGGAGAGAGTCGAGCTGGTTTCCTATCGGTTGCAGTTACTGCATCGGTACCAATCCATGCACGACGTCTTCCACGTGTCTCAGTTATGGTGCTACCATTCAGACCCGTCTCACACCTTTCAGCTCGAGGAGGTTGAGCTTCAGCATGATTCATCCATTGAGGAGCATCTGATCCGTATTGTTGATAGGAGCACGAAGCTTCTCTGAGGCTAGTCAGTTCCTCTCGTACGGGTTCTATGGCAGCATGGCCGATTACAGGACGAGACTTGGGAGCGGGAGGCCGACGTACGTGCTCAGTGGCCAGAGCTGTTCTGAGCTTATTCTTTGCCACCCTTGGAAGGGAAATTCGTGGACGAATTGCTATAATGGGGGAGATTTTTAAGAACTCGGTTCTAATTTTAGAGGTATGGGCTTCTTCTTTCCTTTTCCTTAAGTGTTTTTGAGAAAATATAGAAATTGGGGAAAAATCCTAAATTTTGGAACTACACGTCGTGTACTTTATCAACACGTTGTGTACTTTTGGACGTGTTGGGATGAGTACACGGGGCGTGTAGCCATACCAGCAATGAAGGGTATATGAACCACTATACGTTGTGCAGTGGTGCCTTACACGTCGTGTAGTCAGTCGACAGGCATAAATAGTAAGGTGGTGGCGTCGCCACCAGCTGGGAAACAGTACACGCCGTGTACTCAAGAGTACATGTTGTGTACTCATGTCGATGGATGAACAGTGTGGCAGTGCCGCCAAATGAATAGTTAAATGAAATAATTACACGCCGTGTACTCAAAATTACACATCGTGTACTATAATTTTTCGGCTTAAAACAGGAATTAGCCTCCTCATTTGGCAGAGGAGGCACTTGAGCCATTTTGGAGCCAAAGGAGGAGGCCAGATCTTTGAGGATCCATTGAGCATTCATCTGGAATCTAATTCGGCTTCGGACGATTGTTTTGGAACCACACGGGTAAGCCATCTCCTGTCCTGGTACCGTTCTTGCCAATTCTTCTCCTAACGTAAGTTATTTACGTTTGAATGGGTTTTGTTATTCGTCAGATCTATGCTGTTCTTGGGGGTTTCTGGAGTCGGCATTCGAGTATAACGCTTGTTGGCGTATAAGGTAGGTGGCTTTGTGTTTAGTTTTCCAACTACTGTGTGTTTTGTGCGTTTTTGTGCCACGAACCCATGTTGGGGTGTCGTGTGGCTAAGGTCGTTGCTATATTTAATACCTAGAATTGATTATGTATTTAATTGTGATAATAAAATGCGGGTTGGGATCGTTTCTTGGATCCGGAACCACCCCCGGGGTGTGTTTCTCTGTTTAGCTGTTTGGCCAGGATACCCGAGGGTATGCCTTTAAAGTAGTAATTGTAGAATTTACTTGATAGGAATTGCTTGTTAATGCTTGTTTACCTGTTGGGCATGCCCCGATTACTTGTTTAGCCTGAGGGCGTTGTTGTATATGGCCTGAGGGCGTTTTTGTGATTAGCCTTAGGGAACTACACTATTTAGCCCAAGGGCTTTAGTATTTCGCCTAAGGGCAACCTTTCGTGCCTGAGGGCTTGACTTCTGTGCCTAAGGGAGACACTTCCTATGCCTGAGGGCAATTTCTGTTACGCCTGAGGGCTATACCTATGGGTTGGATTCTGCTTACCTGAGGGTAAGGTTTTGTTTTTCTGAGGATGTGGACTGTTTACTTAGAAATGCACTATGGTGGTTTCTAATATTTATATGGATTAAATGGGTAATGAAATGGAAATATAACTGGTAATTAGTTAATTGTGAGTACTGCTTACTTTATTGCATTTTACTACTGCACACTGTTGTTGCATGCTTACATGCAGTTGGGCACGGGCCTTTGGTGGGTTCCTACTGAGATATATTTCTCACACCCTATTTTGATCACGCTTTTGGGCCCAAAAAGATTACATTTCTGCAAAGGTGGATAGGGGAAAGAGTCCTTATACTGGTACTTGACTGTTGCTGAGGAGTACGAGGGAATGGGACCGAGCCTAGGCTCGCGATGCCGCTGCTAGCTGTTTTGCTTGTTTTGTTGTTCTATGTTTTCTACTCTCCTGTATTGATGTATAACATCTTCTGGCTGTCTTCGTAGATCTTGATACATGTAGAATCATCACTTATATACTGTTGGTTATATCCACTGCTGTAGTTATTTCAGTTGTGTATGTTTACTTCTTCCGTTGTTTCTTTTATGTTTATGTTGGTATTCCGTTGTGCTACACTTTGACAAATGAGGACATAGTTTCCCCACTATCAGACCTTGGGCCTCTCTGCTAGTCGGCAACCTCTGGCATTTGGGGAAATGCGCTTGAGGTCATGTGGTGAACCGGGATCGGGGCACCTGTTTCATGTCACCTGGTTCTAGGACGTTATAGTTGGGAATATACTCATTCCTAAATTTGGAACAATCATATTTCTCAATATTAAGAAATGAAATAATAATACTAATCAATGGTTTTTTCATTTTTTCAAATTTTATATAAAAACCCCGGTAATGTAAGATTATTTGAATGAGGTAATAATTAAAGGATATTAAAAAAGAGATTAGGTAAAATTATACTATAATTATTCTACTTCATAAAAAATGTACTCTTTTTTAAATGAATCTAATCTCCAAAAATTTTATTTTATTTTCTATTATATTTAACATTTTAGGGAATACATACTGTAGTTATTTTCATTTTAGTTTGAGTAATAATAATTTCATCCTGATGGTGGAGTATAAGATAAAATTATCCTTTAATGTGAGTTGCAATAAATAAGTGTAGTTTTTAAATATACATGGTGTATAATAAAAAATAATTAGAACCTTAAAATGTTAATTTTATAAACAAATTTTAAATCCAAAAAACTAATATGTGTTCTAATTAATGATATTACATGCTAAGAGATAAATATAATATATCAAAACCTACATTGTAGATTAATAATATTAATAGAATGAAATTAAAAGAACAGAAAATAATGAATCCTCTTATTAGATTGTAGAGTACTAGATCTATTTGGGTTGTGTAAATGAAGCATAATGAATAAGTGTTATAGGGAGTGTGGATGCAAGGGGAATTTTTTTTAAGGAAAACATTGAGGGCTAATAGATTATGTAATAATCATGAGGAAGGATAATTAAACTATTTATGAATCGTTAAAAACTATTTGCATTCAAATAAGAAGAATATAAAGATCCTAATCTATATTATTATAAGAGATATTAGAGGAAAAATAATAATGAATTTGGGTTTCCTTCAGATGATGTTCTGTGAGTTGTGATAAATTTTAATATTGTTGTATTTATTATTAAGAATGAAGACTTATTACCATTCAACCAAATTTTTTCTAGGGGAAATAAGAATATATTCAAGAATATTATAGAATAATATTTAAGAAGAGTTCATGATGTCGGATATGCTTTCATGTACTCTATGTTAAGGATGGTGTCCTATTTCATGAATATTGTGACATCCTATGAATTAGTTCTGACCAGGATAAAAAATAAAGGACATTATGGAAGAACATGTTTGATTCTAGTGTAAACGTATTGTTATGTATATCTATTAGTTTATGTTTTCTTATTATATTAAAGAATATGAAAAATGTAAAAAAGAAGTTCAAGTATAATCCATTTACACCCATATTTAATAATACAATGACTATTATGGATAAAAAATTAATATATAGGATTTTAATAGAAATTTGATAAATGAGATTTAAGAAAAATGATGCAATTGGAGACTAAGGGTTCCATGATTCAGACAATCCGCTAGGATTTCGTATTCATTTAATGGATTTTAATTCTACTTCTCCTCACCCAAATTCTTCCCTCAAGACTCCCTTTTAATGTTTAACATATATAATATCCCAAGGGATGTGACATGCATTCTCAGAACACACCATTTAATGAGAGATTCATTGAATTTAGATTAAATAAATTAAATCAAATTTTTTTCAATTAATTTCAAGGGCCAAACATTTTTATCTACAAATTTATAATTATTTAATCCCCAAATCTCATTGTATGTGATTTATTGTATGTGGTAACTCAATATAAATTCATTTTACATCCATATAAACCCATAGTGGTTAATAATTAATTGATACAATTATTGACTACTACTAATGCATCAATTATTTATTTGGTGTAGGATGATGTGATATTAGTTTCAATGTTTTCAAGGTCTAATAACTATAATGAATCAGTAAATATTTTATAAAAATATTAGAAAATAGTATTTTAATCTTGGTAAATAATTTATTTTTAAACTCCCTAGAATTTATCATTATATGTTTCATCTTATCTTCCAAAATCCGACCATTATCAAGCAATCTGGTGTCATTTCCAATGAATATGTCAATGTTAGAAATATGAAACATTATGAAAAACATCCCATTAATGGTAGTTTCTATGTGTGATTAGATTTTTCTATGAAAAATAAATATTATATTGTAATCTCAATCTATGATTTCAACAATTCTATGTAACCTATTTTCTATTATTTCCATCAATACTACTATTATTTATGGTATATCAAGAAAATTACTTACAATATTATAAGAGTTACTCATGAACAATTGGTTATTTTAGGGATTCAATTAGGGATGAATTCTATAATATATAATCATCTATGTTGAATACTATAGTTAGTGATAATCACTTAAATTTTATTTTTTTGGAAATAGAAATAATGTTTATTTGGATGATGTTGTAGAATTTATGAATGTTAATCATGTTTTTTAGTTCTATAATTAAACTCATATTTTTTAGGGATTTGAGTTCTACTTCTTCTAATTTAGAGGCATCAAATTAATTAGAACCAATGGAGAATGTTGGGTGAGATACCATAGACCTTATTAGGGGTTAATCTCGTGATTAATTCTATCTGATTTAATATTCTAATACCTAGAAATCTATGATAAATATCATATTCTAGTCACATATCAAATTATTTATCATAATTTTGGACAACTAAAAAAATTATGTTGATAATTTTTTAGAAGTTATAATAAATTATTTGACATTGGTAAAAATTAATAGGGTTTAAAAACAAAGTGATGGATCGAAGTCCTACAAAGAATATAAAAAATTACCTAGTTACTATCATGAACGCCTTTTTAAGTTTGTAGGTAAGTTAATTTAATATAATTTTTGTGAATGAGGAGCATCTATGAAAAATTCTATTCTGGTAAATTAAAGGTGTTAGAGAATGACATGTTCAAAATAATGAATTTGGATCCCCATTATGAGGCTTTGACTAGAATATTACTAGGTTATTATATGGGTGCAAGGGTTCACTAATATTTTACATCATTGTTCGTTGATATTTTTAAATTATTTAATTTAAGATGAATAATGTATAGAGTTTTAAAATAATCATAAAATTCATCTTCCAAAAAATATTTAAATATTAATTTTAATGGAATTAATATGATTTGTTCATCGGAATGACTAGGTTTGTAGGATTTCTTAAAAAACATGAAAAAATAACAGTTTACTTATTTCTCATTAACAGTGAGAATTCCATGTGGTTTTTATTATTAGGTAATGTATAGCAATATACCATTTTTTATTATCCAACTGTAGTGGTTTAGAATACTCTGGCTGCATTGAACATAAACTAATAACATTGTTATTGGAAAAAAATAGTCACACCTATATCACCCCTCCCATACGTGACAAAACGATCCTACCTGGACTCTTAATTATTATAAAAATTTAGGTTCCCTTTGATTAGATCAATTTTATTATTACCAATATTAATCAGGTAAAAGGGTAAATCTCAAATTATTTTTAAATTATTTTTTCCAATTTTTTTGTGATATACATGAATTAAAAATTTGATATAGGTGATGTGGTATCTATACCAATTGAAGAAAATATAGAACTGTCTACAAATACTAAAAAATGATGAATATATTGGAATGATGTCTAGAAAGTGTTTAGTAAATGTACTAAAACAAACACTAACTTATGTTATTTAGATAATTAAAAAAAATTTGAATCAATTTGTTATTATTAATTTATTGAAAAAACTCCATCCTATGAAAATGAATGAATTATATTTTCTAATGTACTCAATATTGATTTTATGGATTATCTAACTTCGGTATATGTTATGTTATTTTATTATATATTCATATTCATCAATGAGATTAATGATGATAATTAAAAACATGAATAATTATTTTTACATTTAAAAAGAATTTTAAATGATAATTTATTGTTATTGGACTCTCACAATAACAGTGAGTGTTGAGTAATAATCACAAAGTGGGTTTTCTAATGAAATGATAGTAGATGATAGTGATATAGAAATATATTATTGTGGGAACTATGACACTGAGATGTTTTTTAAAGAATACTTCTATATATTGGGGAAGTTTCACATTAACTCATTGAATGTAAAATAAGATCAAATATAAATGAAATAAAAACTGATTAAAGGAAAATAGAGTTTGATTTTGAGAAAAAATAGAAGAATAATGGATAATTCAGAATCTATAATAAATTGAACTATGGACTATGACATTTTTATTTTCAAAACAAAAACCTCATCTTATACAATCATGATCTAGAAATAAAGTGGAAGACTATAGAATCTTCTCAATCCATAAAAATGACAGATGTTTATGGAATAACATTTTACAAAAAACCATCATGTTTGATTTTTTATTCATATAAGACTCTAAATATGTTAAAAATGCTCATGTGATCATCAATATAAAAATATACCTCTGTCTCGATGATAAATATTTCCAATAATCAAAGATATTCAGTAAAAATATAATATAAAGACCCATACTTTACATACATTGTTATTAATTCAAAATTGAAGCACACTTATTACAACATATAACAAAACCAGGAAAGAACAGTATAGGTATAGTGTCTTAGGAAACTGGGAAACATAAACAACTAGTTCATAAAGCGTCTACACTGTCTCCCATTTATTTCATCAGATCTATAGTCCCTTTTGGCATATCTTACTTAATAACCTTCTTCTTGACCTGGGGAAATAAAACATACAAAATGGTGAGCTCAAATGCTTAGTAAGAGTAATCAAAAGAAATATCAATCACATCATATTCATAAGAACATAACTTTTTTAAATCTTAACCTGCAAAAGAGATCATAATTTCATAACATGGGATAAATCATAGTAGTGAAATATAATCCCAACAATCATAACTTAGAACATGAAACTTTGTGGCATACACACATAATCATAGAGAATCACTTCTTATTAGTCAAGACTCATTACCAAGACTATCTTAGCGGACAAAGTCCATTTCTGAACCGAGTTCACTCCTCATTCCAGTCCTGTTTCACTGAACCGTTTTAACCTTCTATTCAAGCCATGCATATCTCATAAGATATAAAATATTTACCCAATGTATTGGAGGGAGATATAAGTCCCACCCATCTCATAATGATACCATTCTTATGTGTGCCACAAAATCATAAATCATACATCATTGCATAACCCATGTAATAAAAATGGGATTCTCAAACAACATGACATCATAAAACAATTCATATAAGATAAAGGAATTCATAAAAATAATTCCAGCATAACATAATCAAATCAACGTAAAAAATAGGGATTGAAACAGAACCTTATATTATCTTAGATGGAAAATAATTTTGATAAAACACTTGAACTCCATTCTTGAGGAAAATATCCTTTCTACCTCAAAAAAATTTTCATTTCTTAACATGTCATACAATTTTAAACTAAAATAATTTTATTGAAAATAAACTTGAAAACTTGTAAAGGAATCTTCTTGGAAATAAAGTATTAAAAATCCATTCATGCCGTATAAGTAAAAAAACATGCTTCTCGTACTTTTGTCAGAAAAGTCAAAAAGTACCTCATACGAAAAATGATAAAATATTCCTTTCATATCATTTACTAAAAACTCACCGAAGGGTAAAATTGGATTTAAATAATTGTAGGTGGATTTAAACAATATTACATATCGAGGAAACATGGATGTGGATGATAAAATACACCCCAGTAAATACCGAAGTATAAACAATCTCGGATAAAATGAGATTGTGATATTTTCCCTTACCTTAGGTCCGATTTGCTTCGTAAGTGTCCGAACCTCCTGTATAATGATTTAAATAATGTCATTGAATTATTCCAGAATCATACATATTTTTATGATATAATATATGGTCATATTATTTGCTTCTTATTAGTAATATTTCATCACTACTTGTTATTCGGGTGTTTATTACTTTTTGTTCTTAGGCATGTTTTGTCGAATAAATTCGTATTTTTCTTTTTAGGATATTGATAACTTATTTCCAGAATGGTATTAGTGTAATATATATCATATTCATTCATTCAATTAATTTATATAATCATTATTCAATTAAGATCATGTAGAACGAGTCGCATCACATCGTGGAGACGGTATTTCGTACGTACGCACGAGCGATGATATCGTCCCCATGATCGTGGAATTGTATTGGAGTCTATATATACTATTTCAGAATCAATATCACTTTATAATAATCAGATATAGTTATTATTTACACCATTATACCCATCCAAGTAATTTGGTGGTGGAAAATAGATTACACCACGGCGTGGAGACGGTATTCCGTACGTACGCACGCGCGGTGATTTCGTTTTCCGTAGGATGGATAGATGGAGAAATAGGGTTGTTTCATACTTATAATAGCATATCGGTATATGATTTATACTTATGTTATTACTTCATAATGAAACAACTAAATAAGAAGAAGTGGAATAAGAAATAAAGATGAAAGAATCGGTAACGGACATTACCTCTTCTTTGAAGTGCTTCTTTGAGACCACCTTTTAGGGCACTAAAATTGGTCTTTGAAGAAGACCAGGACCTCTAGGATGTCTCTAGGGAAGTGTAGAGAAGAAATTGGCAGGGTTTGGACGATCTTAAAGGCTCAAAGTGGTGTGAGGAAGAGGGGGAGGAGGTTCCCTTTTATAAGGGAGGAGAGGGGCTCCTTTGGAAAAACTAAATATATTATTTTATTATAAAGCCAAATGAGGTTTTAAATAGCTCCAAATTGATTTATTTCGAAGCTAAGGTAGGTAGGGGTCGAAATCCTCTCATCAAATAGAATTTAGACAATTTGAGGTTCCTATTTTAACCTTATCATTTAGATTTAACATTAAGTTAAATAATTTTACTTTTACCGTGTCTTCTTGTGTTCTTACAATATAAGGTTAATAAACTTACTATTACAAGACACACGAACCCCAAGTTGTTTATTATTAATATATATAACCTTATCTATGTCATTTGGCCGACCCTTAGATTTTTAGGAATAAAATAACAGTTAATAATATAATATTTTTTTAAAAAACTATTTTATGTCAATTTTGCAAATATTTAGTAATTGATTTTTGTGAAACTCATAATAGAATGATTAGTTCGAAAAAAGTTAATTAAATCAATAAGAACATGTCATATTAACCTAGAAAATTATTGGAATTCATAAAACGTCTCAAATTACTTTTATTTGGGTATTTATAACATCAATTATGTCAATATTTCATTAATAAGATAATTACTACACCATTGTTGTGTCATAAATAAATTCAATTATTTAATGTCTAAAAATTACAAATAAATTACCATTATGTAGGAAAGGTCTTTATCTTTCTAATGAATATTTATAGTCGAATTTATCTTATTTATAACCACATATTAAAAATGATTTAATTATTAAACTTTGATTTTAACTATTTTAACCCTTCTTTAAATAAATTAATAATAAATGTCCTAATCTAATCAAAGTGGGCCTAAATGGTCATATTTTATTCCTCAGGTTGTTTTAGGTCAAATTACACTTATACAATAGAATTAGAACTTGTGTTAGGGTAATAATAATATCATTTTTACCCTTAATTACCATATTTATTTTTAACCGTGCTAAATTAAAGTAAAAAGATACTATACACCAAAAATTATTTTCAACTCATTGAACCAAATTTTCGTCCTTGATATTAACCGTGTCTCTCAGATTTTCGAAATTCTACTCACAGAAGCGGTAACATTAAGTTTTATGAAAAATTCAGTTTTTTTAACTACCACTTAGTGGTTTCACTATTCATCAAAAAATTAAAGTTTCCAGAAAAATACCAAAAATTAGGCCTAAGATATATTTGATATTATGAATTCAGAAATGGTGTTTATTTTATCAAATTCAACACATATCAGTTACATTAACTAATTTAAAAATTAATTATCGTCGTCAAAACAAATAGTGTGTTTTTAAAAGATAATAACTATCAAAAGATTGACACTTGTTTATGTCTGGTTTAAATGTGAAATTACATCCAATGAACAACATTGTATTAAATTGTAAAAATATATTATAAATATACATTAAAACCACTCAAATTAATAATTTATCAAAATTAATTATTTCGATTAAAAATATTGTTATTAATTAAAATTTATTAATTTTCACTATTCATCAGAATATGAATGTTATCCGAAAAGTACCAAAATTTCACCCTAAGATAATTTCGATATTCTGAATCTAAAAATGAAGTCCATTTTGAAAAATAAAATTTATAAAATTTCAAAAAGTGGTTATTACTATTCAGAACGGCTAGTTTTAATAATATTTTAATAGCATATCATTGTTTAGTGAAACTCGGTATTGCGTACGACGCAAGCTATCGAAGAAGGCCGCAATTGCGTGTAAAGAAAGCCAATCTAGTTTTTTGTGTAGTGAAAGATTCCTTTGATGATTTAAAAACAAAATATTTCTCATAAAAGTCTCGGGTGTTACATTCTACCCCCCTTAAAATGAATTTCGCCCTCAAAATTCATCACTTTATAACAAACAGATGAGGATACCTCTCCCTCATCATATCCTCAAGAACCCATGTAGCTTCTTCTAATTGGTGGTTCCTCCATAAAACATTCCCCAAGCGAGTCGTCTTATTTCGTAGGACTTTTTCGCTATGATCCAGAATCTCTATCGGTTTTTCTTCATAAGAAAGATCTTGTTCCGGCGGTACAACTTCTGTGCTGAGTACATGTGAAGGATCAGGTATGTACTTTCTCAGGAGAGATACATGGAACACATCGTGAACTTGAGAGAGATTCAGTGGAAGCACCAACCGGTAAGCTACCTTTCCAACACGATCCAGTATTTCGAAAGGACCGATATATCTAGGGCTCAACTTCCCCTTCTTTCCAAATCTCATGACCCTCTTCGAGGGAGATATTCGTAAGAACACTTTATCACCCACTTCAAACTCTAGGTCTTTTCTTCGGTTATCGTCATAACATTTCTGTCGGCTCTGAGATGCTCTTATGTGTTTTTGAATAGATCGGACCTTTTCGGCCATCTCATCAACAAGACCAGGTCCTAATATCTTTCTTTCCCCATCTTCATCCCAGCAAGTTGGAGTCCTGCATTTCTTTCCATAGAGAGCTTCATAAGGAGCCATCTGAATACATGAGTGGAAGCTATTATTATAAGAAAATTCCACCAAAGGTAGGTTTTGATACCAACAACCTTTGAAATCCATAGAGCAAGCTCTCATCATATCTTCTAGAGTTTGAATTGTTCTCTCAGACTGACCGTCTGTCTAAGGATGATAAGCAGTGCAGACTTTTTAAGATGATCAACTATGACCCAGATAGAATTATTGCATTTGGATGTTTTTGGAAGTCCTGTGACAAATTCCATAGTGATGTTTTCCCATTCCCATTCGGGTATGGGTAATGGTTGTAACATCCCCTTGGAATTCTGTCTCTCAGCTTTAACTTGCTAACAAACCATGCATCGAGAGACATATTCAGTAACATCTATTTTCATGCCATCCCACCAGAAGTACTCTTTCAGGTCCCTATACATCTTCGTGCTTCCAGTATGAATAGAGAATGAAGAACTATGAGCCTCATCCAGAAGCTCCTTCTTTAATTCGGGGATGGGAGGAACACAAACCCGATTCCTGAACTTTATTATCCCATCACAATCAAGGTTGAATTCAGGAACATTTCTCACCTTCTTTTGTAACTCGACATCTTCTTTTTGTCTCTCTTTAATCTTCATATGTATAGATGGTTGAACATTCATTTGAGAAAGAAAATATTTTTCCCTTTCCATTATAATTCCAAGATCCATCCTTTTTCAATCCATAAATATTGGATTTTTGTGGTCCTCATCATGGATAAACTGGCATTGTATTGTCGACTTAATGCATCTGCCACCTTGTTTTCTTTCCCAGGGTGGTAATGGATTGAGCAGTTGTAATCCTTAATCAGCTCCAACCATCTTCTTTAGCACATATTCAGCTCCTTTTGTGTGAAAATATACTTTATACTTTTATGATCAGTATAAATATCACACCTTTCACCATAAAGGTAATGCCTCCAAATCTGTAATGCAAAGATTACCGCATCTAAATCCAAATCATGAGTTGGGTAATTATGCTCATGTATTTTCAACTATCGTGAGGCATAAGCTATGACCATATCATTTTTCATAAGAACACACCCCAATCAATTATTGGATGCATCACTGTAGATCACAAACCATTATCCACTACAAGGTAGTGTGAGCACAGGTGCACTGGATAACCTTCTTTTCAACTCCTTGAAATTCTCTTCACATTCCTCTTTCCAAACAAACTTAACTCCTTTCTGAGTCAACCTGGTGAGTGGATTAGATAATCGTGAAAAATATTTCACAAAACGTCGATAATATCTAGCCAAACCAAGAAAAATTTGGATCTCAGTTACTGTTGTTGGTCTCGACCATCTTTCGATAACCTCTGTTTTTGCTGGATCCAAAGATATCCCCTCTTTTGAGATTATGTGACCCAAAAATGAAACTTTTTGAAGCCAAAATTCACACTTGGTAAATTTTGCATAAATCTTCTCCTTTCTCAGGTTCTTCAATATAATTCTCAAGTGATCTTCATGTTATTCCTTGCTCTTTGAATAGAGAAGAATATCGTCTATAAAGACTACCACAAGCTGATCAAGATAGTCTCAAAATACTTTATTCATCAGATCCATGACGATAGCAGGGGCATTAGTAATAATAAATGGCATCACTATAAATTCATAGTTTCAATAACTTGTACGGAAAGCCGTCTTTGGTATATCCTCCCTTTTGAACCTTAATTGATGATACCCTGAACGAAGATCAATCTTGGAAAAGTATTGAGCTCTGCGTAGTTGGTCAAATAGGTAATCAATGCGCGGGAGAGGATATTTGTTCTTGATAGTGATCTTGTTAAGTTCTCAATAATCAATGCAGAGTCTCATTGATCCATCTTTCTTCTTAACAAATAGAACAGGTGCTCCCCAAGGTGACTCACTATGGTGTATGAACCCATTATCAAGATTCTCTTGGAGTTTCTTCTTCAATTCCTGCAACTCAATTGGGTCCATTCTATAAGGTGTCTTTGAAATAGGTAAAGCACCTGGTACGAGTTCTATTGAAAACTCAACTTCACGATTTGGTGGATGACCCGGTAATTCCTCCGGAAAGACAACGTCAAAATCCCATACAATGGGAATATTCTTAATAGTGAGTTTCTCACCAACCATTTGAGATAAATAACCTTCATTTAGTGGAATCAATACCCATAATATGGAAGAAATTTCCACTGGAAGGTTATGTTCATCCTTGCATCGATAGAAGATCATAAATTGATCTGGAATATGAAATGTGACTTCCCTTCTTTGGCAATTGATATGAGCTCCATATAAAGAAATCCAATCCATGCCAAGAATCACATCAAATTACACTATAGGAAGGATCACAAGATTTGCAGGAATCCCTTTCCCACAAACTTCAATCGTAGAAGAATTATAAACTTTTGATGCGACTGTTGTGCCATTAGGGGTTGTCACACCTAACTCAACATCTAATTGTTGAGGTAATATGGTGATACCCATAGAAAAATCTTCAGAAATAAAAGAGTGGGTGGATCCAGAATCAAATAAAACATTTTCTACTTTAGAGTCGATGGTAAGTGTACCTTTCACCACATCGTTATCGTACTCCACATCGCTGATAGAAATTGCATGTGAATTTCCTTTGTCTTTAGCCTTAAGAGTTTGTTAATGTCGACCATCATAATCAAACCTTGGATTTGGGCACTGATTGGCATAATTCCCCATCTCCTTGAACATAAAACATTGAAGTGTAGTAGGCTAATTCTGTGTATCCCTTACTTTGTTTGAATCACTAGACATCTTTTTCCCATCATTGCGGAATTCAAATGATCGATAACCTTCCTTTCCACATTTGAAACATTTACTTGTCCCTTTAAGACAACTCCCTCCATGTTTCATTCCACACTTTGAGAATAAGGGAAATCTCATCTTCTTTTCAGTGTGCTCTTTAGATTTTCCTTTGAATACAATTTTCCTCTTCTTATCAAACCCATATGACTGATGGGTTACTAAAATCTCCATCTCAACTTTGAGAGCACATCGAATGATTTCCTCATATCTATTGAAGTCCCTTATGGATAAGGCCCTTCGAAGGGTTGGATTTAAGACACTAATGAATCGATCGATCTTACTCTCAGGTTGGATAATTATACCAGAACCGTACCTTGAAATTCTTGTAAAATTTTCTTCATAGGTACCAACAGATTCATCATCCTTTTTCTTTAGTTCAAGCAAATCTTTCTCCATCTTTGTTCGGAGAATATAAGGGAAGTACTTATTGAAAAATAAGTTCTTAAACTCTTCTCATTCCATGGACTCAATTTCATCTCTTTGCCTCGTATTCTTGATAAGATTCCACCATTGATCAACATCACCTTACAAACGATACACTGCTAAGATGACTTTATCATGTTCCGAACATTTAAGAACTGAAAATATCTTTTCAGTAGTACTAATCCATTGTTCAGAAATTAATGGATTATTAGACCCGCAGAATGAAGGTGGATGCTTCCTCATGAAAGATTCAACAGAATGTTGCTCGTTCCTTTGCACGTTTGGAATTCCTACATGATTCATAGCTTGAGAAAGTTGTGTGAGCATGGATACAAGATTTTTTATTCCAGCTCCAATAACTTTTGGTTGCTCAGGGGGACAATCATTGCATTGCCCGTCGCATTCCTCATTAACACGGTTCCTTTGGGTTCCAGCCATTGACTAAAACCAAGAAGAATAGTGTGTGCAACAATAATTATAATAGGAAAACCCCATAATCAAGAATAAAATTTCACACTTAAGTTCTTATCCTAGGTTATTCATTTACATTTCTAAAACACTAAGATTGTGTTCTATGCTTAAACTTATCCTTAGGGTTCTTACTAAGGTTTTCACATCCTAGTTTCCAAAGTTTGACTATACCTTTCCTCTGATACCAACTATAACGACCCATACTTTACATACATTATTATTACTTCAAAATTGAATCACACTTATTACAACATATAACAAAACCAGGAAAGGACGGTATAGGTATAGTGTCTTTATAAACTAGGAAATATAAACAACTGGTTCATAAAGCGTCTACATTGTCTCCCATTTATTTCATCATATCTATAGTCCCTTTTGGCATATCTTACTTAATAACCTTATTCCTGGCCTGGGGAAAGAAAAAATACAAAAGGGTGAGATCAAATGATCAGTAAAGGTAAACAAAAGAAATATCAATCACATCATATTCATAAGAACATAACTTTTGAAAATCTAAACCTGCAAAAGAGATCATTATTTCATAACATGGGATAAATCATAGTAGTGAAATGTAATCCCAATAATCATAACATAAAACATGAAACATTGTTCCATACACACATAATCATAGAGAATAATTTATTAGTAGTCAAGACTCATTGCCAAGACTATCTTAGCGGACAAAGTCCATTTCTGAACCGAGTTCACTCCTCGTTCCAGTCCTATTTCACTGAACCGGTTTAACCTTCCGTTCTAGCCATGTCTATCTCATGATATATAAAATCGTTACCCAATGAATTAGAGGGAGATATAGGTCTCACCCATCTCATAATGATACCATTCTTATGTGTGCCACAAAATCATAAATCATACATCATTTCATAACCCATGTAATAAAAATGGGATTCTTAAACAACATGACATCATAAAACAATTTATATAAGATAACGAAATTAATAAAAATAATTCCATCACAAAAAAATCAAATCAATGTAATAATAGGGATAGAAACATAACCCTATATTATCTTATATGGAAAAAATTTTTGATAAAACACTTGAACTCCATTCTTGATGAAAATATCCTTTCTACTTCAAAAACATTTTCCTTTCTTAACATGTCATACAATTTTAAACTAAAAGAATTTGATTAAAAATAAACTTGAAAAATTTTAAAGTAAGATTCTTGGAAATAATGTTTTAAAAATCCATTCATGTTGTATAAGTTAAAAAAACATTCTTCTCGTACTTTTATCGAAAAAGTCAAAAAGTACCTCATATGAAAAATGACAAAAGATTCCTTTCATATCTTTTACTAAAAACTCACCGAAGGGTAAAATTGGATTTTAACAATTGTAGGTGGATGGAAAAAATATTACATATCGAGGATACATCGATGTGGATGATAAAATACACCCCAGTAAATACCGAAGTATAAACAATCTCGGATAAAATGAGATTGTGATATTTTTACTTACCTTAGGTCCGATTTGCTTTGTAAGTGTCCGAACCTCCTATATAATGATTTAAATAATGTCATTGACTTATTACAGAATCATAATTATTTTTATGATATCATATATGGTCATATTCTTAGCTTCTTATTAGTAATATTTCATTACTACTTATTATTCGGGTGTTTATTACTTTTTGTTCTTATGCGTGTTTTGTCGAATAAATTATTATTTTTCTTTTTTGGTTATAGATACCTTATTTACAGAATGTTATTAGTGTAATATATATCATATTAATTCATTAAATTCATTTATATAATCGTTATGCAATGAAGATCATGTAGAACGAGTCGCATCACATCGTGTAGACGGTATTCCGTACGTACGCACGAGCGATGATATCATTCCCATGATCGTGGAATTATATTGGAGTGTATATATACTATTTTATAATCAATATCACTTTAAAATAATCATATATAGTTATTATTTACACCATTATACCCATCCAAGTAAGGTGGTGGTGCAAAATAGATTACACCACGGCATGGAGACGGTATTCCGTACGTACGCACGCGCAGTGATTTTGTTTTCTGTACGATTGATAGATGGCGAAATAGGGTTGTTTCATACTTATAATAACATATAAGTATATGAGTTATACTGATGTTATTACTTCATAGTTAAACAACTAAACAAGAAGAAGTGGAAGAAGAAATAAAGATGAAAGAATCGGTAACGGACATTACCTCTTCTTTGAAGCGCTTCTTTGAGACCTCCTTTTAGGGCACTAAAATTTGTCTTTAAAGAAGACCTGGACCTCTAGGATGTCTCTAGGGATGTGGAGAGAAGAAATTGTCAGGGGTTGGCCGAGTTTGAAGGCTCAAAGTGGTGTGAGTAATAGGGGGAAGAGGTACCCTTTTATAAGGGAGGAGAGGGGCTCCTTTGGAAAAACTAAAACTGTTATTTTATTATAAAGGAAAAATCGTTATTAAATAGATCCAAATTGATTTATTTCGAAGATAAGGTGGTTATGGGTCGAAATAATCTCATTCAATAGAATTTAGACAAGTTTAGGTTCCTATTTTAACCTTATAATTTAGATTTAACATTAAGTTAAATAATTTTACTTTTATCGTGTCTTCTTGTGTTCTTACACTATAAGGTTAATAAACTTACTATAACAAGACAAACGAACCCCAAGTTGTTTATTATTAATATATATAACCTTATCTAAGTCATTTGGACGAACCTTAGATTTTTAGGAATAAAATAACAATTATTAATATTTGTTTTAAAAACTATTTTATGTCAATTTTGACACTATTTAGTAATTGATTTTTCTGAAAATCATAACAGAATTATTAGTTATAAGAAAGTTAATTAAATCCATAATAACATGTCATATTAACCTATAAAATTAGTGGAACTAATAAAAAGTCTCAAATTACATTTATTTCGGTATTTATAACATCAATTATGTCAATATTTCATTAATAAGATAATTACTGCATCATCGTTGTGTCAAAAATAAATTAAATTATTTAATGTTTAAAAATTAAAAATACAATAACATTATGTAGGAAAGTTTTTTAGATTTCTAATGAATATTTATAGTCCAATTTATCTTATTTATAACCCCATATAAAAAATGATTTACTTATTAAAAATTGATTTTAACTATTTTAACCCTTCTTTAAATAAATTAATAATAAATTTCCTAATCTAATCCAAGTGGTCCTAAATGGTAATATTTTATTCCTAAATCTGTTTTTGGTCGAATTACACTTATCCAATAGAATTAGGACATGTTTTAGGGTAATAATAATATCATTGTTACCCTTAATTACCCTATTTTTTTAACCGTGCTAAATAAAAGTAAAAAGTTACTATTCAACAAAAATTATTTTCATCTCATTAAACCAAATTTTAGTACTTGGAATTAACCGTGTCCCTCGGATTTTCGAAATTCTACTCACAGAAGTGGTAAAATTACGTTTTATGAAAAATTCAGTTTTTTTAACTACCACTTAGTGGTTTCACTATTCATCAAAAAATAAAAGTTTCCAGCAAAATACGAAAAATTAGGCCTAAGCTATATTTTATATTATGAATTCAGAAATGATGTTTATTTTACTAAATTCAATACATATCAGTTGCATTAACTAATTTAAAAACTAATTCCCGTCGTCAAAACAAATAACGTGTTTTTGAAAGATAATAACTATCAGAAGATTGACACTTGTTTATGTCTGGTTTAAATGTGAAATTACATCCAATGAACAAAATTGTATTAAATTGTAAAAATATATTATAAATATACTTTGAAACCACTCAAATTAATAATTTATCACTATTAATTATTTCGATTGAAAAAGTAGTTTTTAATTAAAATTTAATAATTTTCACTATTCATCAGAATATGAAAGTTATCCGAAAAGTACCAAAATTTCACCCTAAGCTAATTTTGATATTCCAAATCCAAAAATGAAGTCCATTTTGAAAAATAAAAAATTAAATTAAATTTCAAAAAGTGGTTATTACTATTCAAAACGGCTAGTTTTAATAATATTTTAATAGCATATCATTGTTTAGTGAAACTCGGTATTGCGTATGACGCAAGTTATCGAGGAAGGCCGCGATTGCGTATAAAGCAAGCCAATCTACTATTTTGTGTAGTGAAAGATTCCTTTGATGATTTAAAATAAAAATATTTCTCATAAAATTCTCGGGTGTTACATATAATCCATTTTGTAGAAAGTGTTAAGAAAAATTATAATTTTAAAATCAATGGAGGGAAATAATGGAAATAAAAATTTACCAAATCTTCAATGTTAAATTGTGTAAAGAACATGAAAAGCATCCCTTAAAATTTAGTACAAATATTTGGGTTTTTAGCAGACATATAATATTATAATCAATAAATAAAAATAGGTTTTAGTTTACCTAATGTAAAATTAAATATATTCAATTGGTGACGTTGATATTTTTCATCTATAATAACACAAATACATATCAATAGAATAATATTTCTTCAATTTAAGATATAATTAGATATAGAAAAATGTTTATAATTTCTAAAACAATAAGACAACATAGTGGATGAAAAATTAATTCCTAAAAATGTGAAATATATTAAGTAATAATAGATAATATATATTGTATAACATTAGTGATTATTAAAACATAGTATCCTACTATTATGTATAAATTAGATAATTATAATACCAAAACAACACCAACACTAGTGTGAGAATAATTACACAAGAACTTTCAATTGATATAAGTAAATAAATCATGATTTATTTGGGAGAAAATTTATTCATAAAGAGTACACCTAAGATGATATTAAAGAATAATAACATGTGTGATATTTTTATTGAAATTAAATTATTATATTTTTCTGGAGGGAGTCAAAATCATAGACCACATATATATATGTCCATTAATCAAATAAATAGTTAATGAAATACAAAAACTAAAAGGGAATAAATATAAGAAGGAGATAATTAGATATGTATCGTCATTTAATCGATTGATAGATAGATTGAAAGGATACTTAAAAAGAGTATGTCAAAATTAAAAAATGAAATTTTTTGGAAGATTAAATGTGGTAATACATCTAGATAATAAACTCATTAATTTTTCATCCTAGTAATGATAATTCATAAAATTACAATTAAAATTCTGTATCAATAAATAACCAAAACACAAAAATAAGTGTGTAAATGTTAATATTATGTGCATATAGGTTTTTAGAGGCTATAAAGTATGAGTAAAACTACAAGAATAAAACACATCTAGTTTCAAATACTAATATTCCCAGTCCATGCAATATTTAATTTTAATTAAAATATAAATACATACTTTCCCAAAAACATTTGACATTGAAAATCTATATAGGTGGTATAATGAAGTGTAAAAAATGTATTTGATCTACTTAGAGATAACAAAATGGGATAAAAAAATTTCTCATCTCCACAATTCTAATTGATAAATAAAAAATTATCCACCTTATTATTAAAAAAATTCTTTATAACATAGATAATTAATGATGATTAAAATGGATATAATATTATGAAGGGTAGCCTATAAAAGACGTGTTATCATGTATTAATTTTTTTTTGAAATTATAAATAATGATATTAATTTTTATTTAAAAATACTAGTATTTACTTTATTATCTAATCTTTTTTTAACCTATAAATAAGTCTTCCAGAAGGGTTTTTTTGTCTAAACATATGGGGAGGAAAAAATTCCAATGAGTTTTATTTTTGTGTGTGATCAAGTGAATTTAGGATAATGAAAATTTAATAATATAAAATTGTGTATCTTATGAGAATGTAATTTTAATATGGTACCAGATTTAATTTAGTAAATAGATAACTCTATTTCATATTTTCTAGTATTTTTTTAAAATGAAATATCCCACATATACCGAGATTCCCTAATCTGATTACATATTACTAATAGAATATGAGGTGAGATGATTATTTCAAAATTAATTTAAATGAATGTAACAACTTATAATGTTAAATTTTTAAAATTAGAAATGTCATAAATTATTTCAACAATGTGTATCAATCTTTTGTAGATCCTACCTATTTCTAACTCCATAGTTACTGAGATTTTCTATCGAGTAGTTATTAAGATAGATGACTGCTTTTTATTTTCCATGGGTGTGTATGAGTCTAGAAAATATAAGGAATAATTAATTTGTATTGGAATATAAGTATATAAATTTGACTAATGATACATTTGGGTCATGTAATTGAGCCCTGGGGTTGGTCTATCTTATGTCTCCCCAGAAAATAGTATGTCTATTGGTCCCCATTGTTAAATTAGCATAAAAAAAAGAACATATCTTGTATTGTGACGGAATTTTTTGTGTTGATAATTATTCTCAAGAATTTGGTAATATTTTACCAATGGGGGGATGTAACACCATAGAATTAAATATTATTAAAATTATATATTTTATTCCCCATGTAAATAAGGTGAACCATTCTTTTCATAATCCCGCATGATTATAAATACATAGTAAAAGAGGTTCATCCTGGAATGGGGTATATGATTGGTTAACTCCTTGAATGTTTCATTGAGTGTGTGTGAATTAGGGAAATAATTTGTAAAGAATGTGTCTTGAATTATGAGGGAAATAATAATTTTGATGATATGTATTTTCATATGGGTGGGCCCTATGGAGGGGATGAAACATATATGTGGGGATGTTGGATTCATGTAGGTCCGTGTTGTTGAATTAACCTATTAAATGTATAGTGGAATCTACTAAAATAAATAATGATTAAATAAATTTGAAGAGTTTTTTATATATTAAGGCCATGCATTATAATTTTGTATCATAATAGAGGGAATGAATATTTATTTTGTGGTTATAAGTATTTTCATTAAGGGGATAACAATTTCCCATACAACTAAAATTATTTTTGATATATAAAGAATACATAAATTTATTATATAATGAAATTTTGATTAGGAAACAAATACAAATGGAGAGATTCATTGGACCTTCATTTAATGACTTATTTTCATAGTTAGTATATTTTTCATTATCTATATAATCATTCATAAAGAATAAATTCATGATGGATTTAGTATCCACTAAATAATTATGGGGTAGTTATTTCTAGAATACTTATATGGTGAATGATATTTCCTAATATTTTAATTGATTTGTTCATATTTTCAATGATAAGTCATGATGAAATAGAGTACCACTTACAACTGTTCAGTATGGTTGGAGGATTCAGGATTTTGTGAAATTTTTTTATTCTATTATTAATAATTTCTAAATCATTATTTAATTTGATATTGAAGTACATGAGTTATAAGAAACCATCCAATTTGTTCCAGTTATAATGGATAATGAATTTTTAAAATCATATATAATTAATTAAAATTTCTCAAAGCTCATTCTATCCACAAAATATTAAATCATTGGAATACGATCAAAATATGTGACATGTTGTTCTTATGGACAATGAATAAAGGGAAAAATTATGAGATAAATGGCCTATAATCTTCAAATGACTAAAATGAGGAAATAAATATTTTACAAAAAAATTAAATGTATGAATACATATTATAGATTCTTGTTCTATGACTTCAAACATTTTGTATCACCGATTTTCACTTATTTGTAATGGGTTTTTCGGGAAAAAAAGAATTTTTGACAAACAAATGATGTGTAAGGTTTCAAATAAAATCTATACAGGAAAACATGATTGAACTAAATCTAAACCGATGATAATATCCATATATGATGTTAAATTTTCTTCTATATATTTCATAAAACATTATAGTGAGTTACTAGTGTACCTGTTATGATTTGTGTTCCTAGAAGAAGAATGTGACCCTATTGGTGTAGTAAATTGAAGAGTTATTCATCCATGTGATATGATATATTTCAGGGTATTTTTTGAATAACAATGTATTTGATGATATAAAATATGGTATCCTATATATTATTATTGAATTAACATTTTATTTATACAAAGAAAAATACTTCTATGTATCCCATTTATGTATATTATAAAGGATGTGAGAAATTTAATATAGAATATCTTACATGGGTGATTAAGAATACTTATAAGAGTAAATAAAATGAATGGAGAATGAGTAAGTATCATTTTAGAGTTTCATCAAATACAATTTTCGGGATAGTTATAAAATACAATTGAGGAATATTTTTACGAAGTGTGTATAAGGGTGAATAAGAATCTCTCGAACGGGACATAGATATAAATACAAGTTAAGAGAAAATAATATCAAAAAAGAAGCAGAACTAAAACAATTTTGTTGTTTAAATAAGACATCAGTTTTGATAAAGAATAATAATAATAATAATAGGATATTGGTAAATAATATGGGTCAAATATAGTCATAGTATATGAAAAAACATTAAATCTCATCAATTATGTTGGGTTCTCTATTATAAAGTTTTTGACGATTGATTTTTTTAAGATAAGTATATTTTGTAGGAATCCAACAATCAATTTAATGATAAAATGTGTTTCCATGAATTGAATACCAGATACTGAGTAACACGAATAATTCGTGATGATTCGTATGTAGTGTGTGACTTTTAAATAAGGAATATGATCCATTCTGTGGATGTTGTGGCCATATTTTAATTAGTAATAATCATCCTCAATAGGAATCAAATTATAGAAAAACAAGAAGGATACTATTATAAGAGACTTATCGGATGAAACCACACTAGTTTAAATTTTTATTTTGTAAACATGGCTTTGTATTATTGAAATAAGGTTTTTGGATAATCCATGGATGCCAATTATTACTGATAAAAATATTAAATTAGTTATTTCATTTCTCAGACGGATTTGAACATAACATTGTGTAGGTTTTCACAATCAGGGTGATACATGTAAAAAAAATTTGGTTTTTTTTCATATAATAAATTTTATGTGGCTAGCACTTATTTCAAAAAAATATAGATTACCTCATTTATTTTATAACTGAATAAAATTTTTGGAAGAGGGAAATTGATTGAATAACATAAATTTACATATTGGATTTTGGAAAACATAATTTTTAACACCTAACTCACACCCAATAGGTTTTTTCTATATGATAATACTAGTTCTCTCATAGGATATTATTGGAATAATGTCCAAAATAAAAAGATCAGTGATGAGAATAACAATAATGTGGAACTATTGTTTAGTGAAATGTGCATTTATCACAGAAATGGATATGTTTTGTTTAAAAAGGGTCATCATTTTAGTGTGGGTTCACTCAATTTATGTTCTTATTATATTTATATAAAATATAATAATAATTAGAAAAAAATGTACCCTTTGGTGCATATACATCTCCAATTTTATTATTTTGGTGTAGGAAACTGTCTTAGTGAAAATGGTAGGGGTGTTTATCTTATTTATGAAACAAAAGTTTGAGTTATCAATAAAAACGTTATTACATATTTGTATATATGAAAAGTAATAATTTTTTTATTATTTATCGTATTATTATTATTTATGAATTATATGAGCAAAATCATATTGATGATGTATTTTGCATGTTAATGATATGATAACTATTCATTATCACCATTCACTTTTACAATATATCCAGATAATTTTTTATTAATATTAAAATTCATTTGGTTTTGAATTTTTAGATATAATTCAAACAAAAAATAATAAATTCTCAATACTTTAGTACCTTTTATAAACATTTAAGGGTCAATAATTGTGTTTGAGATTATATTTCCCTTGAAAATGTGTAGTAGGGTTAATTTCCTGGTAATCTATCACTCAAATAAATCATATAATATAAAATTATTACATTATATATAACATTTTATGCTAAATGTGGGCATTAGATAGAATAAGGAAACAATAGTGCATAAAAAACAGAATAAATAAAAAATACCAATAAGAATTGATGAATCAATGCTATATTAAAAAATAAAAGAATGATCAAGTTATAATGAATATTTAATGATTAAATAATAATAATAATTTTACATGAAATAATTTATCCTAAATTGATAATGCATTAAAATTATTAGGAATTATTAACATACATTCATAGACGTTCTCCAAATATGAAATTTAATTATCATGTTATCTCTAATTACCATATAACTAATATTTTGGTTGATATATTATGTAATATAACCTAGTTATACTTAATTAACATACAACCATCTCATAAATGGTATATATATAAATCGTATATTCTTTCAAATTGGGCTTATAAATACATGAATTTATGAATTGATTTCAATTACCTCATAAAAAAATCAACAGATTTATAAAATGATGTAAATTTTTATTCCATATTAAAAATGGTATAATTTTAATGATTATAATCATATAATTAAATATAAAATATGATATTGATAATGAATGGAGTCTTCTATAAATAATATTTGTATGATCATTGTTTTATGAGATTGTATAAATGGGTTATTGCAATGGCCTAGACCCTCATGATCCATCCCTTTGCCAAACTCTAGGATACAAAGGGGACGCACGTTGTTCGGAGCGACCGATCGGTGTTATCTAGCCTTGTCGGGTTTTCCTTCTATAGTTTTTCCCGTAACGCCTCTTTTAGGCCTTTTTGACCCTTTTATTGCATTTCAAGGTTGTTTTTAACCGAATCCCGAGAAACCTCCCAATTAAATAACAATTAATTCAGTAGTGTTTTACCACCCAACCACGTGGTAGAACCACGATATGACTTCCAAGGCATTAAAAATCCTTATCTCATCAATTTATCTTGCAAGAAATTCTACTTCTCCCTCTTGGCTAGTCTCCTCATTTTCCTTGTGCGTTCAAAGTCCTTTCTTTCCCAAGGCAAGTGGTGCACCTGTTCGGGAGCCCTACGAGTCAAACTTCCCCTGTTTTGAAGCATAGAGAAAAATATCGATCATTGATCAACCATGTATGGATTTTCTCCTTCGTCCCTCCTTTCTGTGTATCATGCAGGGTGGTCTTGTTTTTGATTCTGTGGAAATTAATGAAACTGAACATAATGAAGATAATGAACGGACTGTTAAAGAATGAAAGGTGGGGTGTGATCGATGTTCTGTTGTACACTTTATGTTTTTATCAGTTGTGAATTGTACGGGCCTATGCTCACTGAAAATCATGACCATTGGTGGTCCTTCTCTATGCACTAATGATCCTCAGTGCTCCTAGATGATTAAATAACTAGAACATGGAATTGGGTTATTACGTATACTTGGTTAAATAAATTGAAAGCACTAGTATCAACCCTTTTCTGTGACATCAGCGGTTAAAGAACAATAGAATTGAAACTATGGAGTCTGTTAAATCTTTTAAATCTGAAAATGCCTTCATGGGACTACCTTGTGTTGGTTGTAGCGGTTTGGTTGTATCTTTCATGGGATCCCTTATTGTTGTACTTTCGCTGGTTTTGAATTTGAGGTTGTGTGGTTACTCTGCTTATATGAAGAATCAGGGTGGAATCCTCTGTTGTTGAGAGACCGTAGGAACCTAAATTTCGGGGACATGGGGCTATGTCTCAGGGTTTCATATGGTTCAAGTACATCCAGGGATCTCACATATCCCTTTGTTGTCGTGACTTGCAAGAGAACTGGGTGTGAATGCTTAAATTGTTGTTTGGTTGTTTCTTTCCTTTTTGCCATGTGGTTATGCCTGTTAGTTTCCCGGTAGTGTAGAATTCACCTAAATGGGGTTACT
The DNA here is from genome assembly GCA_963277665.1 of Viscum album. Lineage (NCBI taxonomy): Eukaryota > Viridiplantae > Streptophyta > Magnoliopsida > Santalales > Viscaceae > Viscum > Viscum album. The sequence continues at coordinate 42,190,229 of OY728158.1, read as the reverse complement.
TGAACAAGAAAACAAGAATAGATTAAATGGGAATTGGTTTTGGGAATGAGTTGTTTCTTGGACGTGAGTGTCGTGCTGTTCTTCCATGAATAATTAGTAACGAGGGTTTTTTTGCTTAGGTTTTGGAACCCCTAGGTTGGGATGAGTGTTTGTTACCTATAAATATATCTGTAGTTTTTACGTTTCATATTCACGCCCCACCTATGTTGAGTACTTAAGTGCCGAACACTCCCATTTCATGGGGGAGGGTGTTTTCCCAACACTCCTATGAGTGGCTGGTTATTAGCTCCTTTTCATCTCCCTTTCCAGAATATCCCAAGACTCTCCGGGCAAGATGTGATGGCCTGAAGTCCATTATTATCCCAATAATCCTCAGGTAGGGTAGTTGTGGTGGTTGGGCTAGGTGTTTTCAGGAAGGTTGTTTCCCAAGTGTCTTCGGGATGAGGCCCAGGTGTCTTCGGGTGTGGAAGTAGTTGTTCTAAACCAGGTGTTTCTGGGTGTGTTTACGCGTGGTGGTTGTGGACCAGGTTTATGCGGGCAGGGTATAGAAGTGGGACTACGGTGATGTTATGTCCCAGGTGTTTGCTGGCGGGGTTTGGTAGTGGGACTGCAGTGAGATTAATGGCCTAGGTGTGTGCAGGTGGGGTGTGGCAGTGGGACTATGGTAAGAATGGCCGGATTGGTTTGACGCATAGGATGCCTTCAATAACCAGTGGGAAAGTGGTGCGTGGTATGTAACACCCCAAGCTTCTATGGTACGCTTCTCTTTGAATAATGTGATAGCGTGTGTTGTACGCAACACCGAGTTCTAACACACCATAACCAATCAAACTAGCCATTATGAATAGTAATACCTACTTTTTGAAATTATATATATTTTATATTTCAAAATGTACATCATTTTTGGATTTGTAATATCGAATTTAGCCTAAGGTAAAATTTTGGTACATTTCGGATAACTTTCATATTTTGATGAATAGTGAATTTTTTTAAATTTTAATTAAAAACAACTTTTTTAATCAAAATAAATAATAATGATAAATTATGAATTTTAGTAGTTTTAAAGTATATTTAGAATATATTCTTACCATTTAATATAATGTTTTTCATTGGACATAATTTTACAATTAAACTGAACATAAACAAGTGTCAATCTTTTGATAGTTATTATCTCTTAAAAATACGCTTTTTGTTTTGACAGCGGGAATTAATTTTAAATTAATTTCTGCCACTTCTGTGTTTTGAATTTAGGAAAATGGATTCCATATTTGGAATCAGGATGTTCAAATTGTGTAAATAGGTAACTTTTATTTTTAGACATTTTGTGTAATTACTGCGGTAAATATTTTATTTACCATGGTTAAGGGAAAATCCGGTAAATAAGGGTAAAAAAATAATATTATAATAATACTAAATTACCCTAAAACGTGTCTTAACCCTATTGGTTGATACATGGTCGACCATGGACATCTTTGGGTTGATTTTGGGACCCCATGGATCCACTTGTAAGTGATAATGACACTTTATTTTAATTAAGTTAAAATGAATACAAAAATGACACAAGCATATATCTTTTAGAAAAACAATTGTTACATAGGGTTATATATGTTGGATTTTAGATTATAAATATTCATTAGAAATATAAAACGATTTCCTACATAATGATATTTTATTTATAATTTTTAAACATTAAATAATTTATTTTATTTATGACACAATGATGATGCAGTAATTACTATAATAGTGAAAAATTAAAATAATTGATATTATAAATACCCAAATAAATATAATATGAAACTTTTAATGAATTAAACTAATTTTTTAGGATAATATGATATATTAGGATTGATTTAATTGACTTTGTTCGAAGTAATCAATCTGTTATGAGTTTCACAAAAAAATCAACTATTGAATAGTGTCAAAATTGACATAAAAGAGTTCTTAAAACAAATATTATATTATTAATTTATATTAAATTCCTAAAAATTTAAGGATCGGCCAAGAGACTTATATCATGATAGATTCATCATTAATGGACCACTTGGGGGTCGTTTGGATCTATATAGTATGTTTATTAACCATATTATATAAAAATACAAAGAGTCATTGTAAAAGTGAAACTAATTAACTTAGAGTTAATACTTAAAGATAAGGTTAATATATGTACCCAAACCTGTCTAAATTCTATTGGTTGAGTGGTTTTCGACCTATCCCCACCTTAACCTTTGAATAGTCAACTTTGGAGCCATTGGAAACCGATTATGAATTTATTATAAACTAATATCTCTATCTTTTCCAAAGGTGCCCCTGACCCCTCTTATAAAAGGGCACTCCTCCTTCCCATTTCTTCACACCTTCAAAGCCTTTTGTTTCGGCCAAACTCTGCCCAAATACTCCCCCAACATCCCTCACTACAACCTAGAGGCCTTAGTTTGATCGGAAAGCCATCCTAAGGATCCCTTTTGATCAAATCAAAAGGAAGAACCCGAAGAAGAGGTAATGATTTCACCACCCTTCTTCAAGTTCATTTCTTCTTCCACTTCTTCTTCATTTGTTCTTAACATTCTAAAATAATAACTCCAGTATCCCACATATACTGTGATGTTATTATAAATATGGTACAACCATATTCAGTATTCTATCCACCCTTTGAATAACATGTCACCATACGTGCATACGTACGGCTTACCGTCTCCACGTCGTGGTGTAATTGTTATTCAATATAATATTATTTGGATGGGTATAATAATGATGTGTAACTCATGTAAATAATAAATATAACATTTTAATGATTCTGTATATATGATATACCATCCATTTATATATTATTTTAATATCAAAAGAATGATATTGTCGCTCGTGCGTACGTACGGACTACCGTCTCCACGAACGCGATGAGATTCATTCTCCATCGTATCCATTCAAGTATAATTATCATTTGATGATTTAAAAATGATGTTTAAGGACTTGATATCATTATGGATATGAATAAGATACAAAAAACATGGCTTATGTAACAAAACATATAAAATAGAATGAGTAAGTTAACACCCGAAACGACGATAATTCTAATATATTATTAACAAATCAATGTTAAAAGATCATATATGATATCATATTAATATATATGATTCTTGTATAATTTAGTAACAATTATTTCACCATTATACAGGAGTTTAACCTATCCCAACCAAGGAAAAGTACAAGGTAAGGGATTTTCTTATCTCACATTCAATTCTGTGGGATTTCCATTGTTCGCCACTAAATTATTGAAAGTGGTGTATTGTGTACTTCCATTTGATATATATTATCATGATTCTCTTTATATTCATGTTATTCTGTAAATCATTTGGTGGTTATTAACTTTTGGCCATACGACTCAGTTGATTAACGTGGTAGGGGGTTTTCATCTCACTCCTTATTCCCGTGAGATTCATGCCATATTGCCACCATCACCTTTTGTGTGGTGTATGTACTGCCCATAATTATATTCTTTGTGTAATACACACTAATTTATGTGTATTTACATATTAATTGTATGATACCTCTTTCATGGGTTGTATGATTCATAAGTTACCAAATTGGTAAGGGTTATTTCACAATCTCTTCATTATCCGAGGTTGTTTATATGTAATAATCTACTGGGATCTCTTTATCATCCACAGCCATGTTTCTTAAAATGTATTTCAAAACATTTTTACTATTTACTAGAATATGAGTTAAAGTAATTTATACCCTTTTTGACTTTTATAAGTGGTTTATAAAGGAATATTTCTGTTTTTTTCAAAACAAGGTCATTTTTAACCTTTTCGACAGAATTAAGGTAAGAATGTTTTTTTTGACTTATACGGCGGGTGCGGCTATTTTCCGCCATTATAAAATCTTCAAAGCTTCCCTTACAAGCTTATAAGAATATTTTCAAAGAAAATGATTTATTTTATATGGATATTAAATGATTTCAAAATAAAAGGAGATATTTCTTTAAAAAGAATTTTGATTTCATCTATGTCAACATCCTTTGATGGATTTTAAGATTATTTGAAGTTGATTTATTATGATACAAAACTTCTATATTGTATTGAAGGTTTTGTGATATGTTTGACTGTGGATGTGCTATTTTTATACCATTCATAGTTTATGGTGAAATTATAGACATTTCGTATGCTATTTTTAATACGAATGTTTATGTTATGTTTAAACCTTTTCATATGGGAATGAATTGGACTTAATATGTGACGGGTGGAGCCCGCTATAGCACCTCGATGCATCGGTAGGTCTCATGAGACAAACTAGTGTCTTGGCACAAGGCCTTGACAAAATCTTATTTGTAGTCTTGGCACGAGGCCTTGGCTATGTGGTTATGATAGTCTGGCATTATGCATTCCATCATTATGAAAGTGGTTATTGATTTTTCATGTGATTATTTGATTAGTAGAATAACCATGTGAATAAGTAAATGGAGTTATCTCATTTTATTTATGCCATACTATGTTAAAAGTTCAAGTTTAAAAGGCTTTTGTTTTAGTTATACATTGCCTTAAATGTTTATTCTTATTTATGAAAGTTTCCGCTATATTGTTATCCTTACTGGGCATTTGAGCTCACCCCTTTTCTATGTTTTATTTTTCCCAGGAAGTGAAGAAGTAAATTATGAATGACCTGCAGGGATATTATGTGGGGATATGAGTGTGGATTATGGAGACATTATGTTGTTGTAGAAGTTTTTCATTTTATGGTGTAATGTAAAACTCATGAATATATCTAGTATTTCCAAGGCTACTAAACCAATTGGTCTTTTGAGATTTGATCTTTCTTGTGATCATGCCAATGTTATGTAATAAGGCACCGACTCTGGGTAACAAGGGTTATGGCGTTACAGTTGGTATCAGAGGAAGTTTAGTATAAACCTTGGAAGCTATATTTAGATAATCTCTGATTAGAGCACGTAGACCTAAGATGAAATTTGAGGATTAGTATAGAAGAACTTCTTAGAATTTTGGTATTATAGAGATTTTGTGAGTTTTCCGAGCAATACATCCCTGTCTGGATACGAGCAGGTAGAGGCGGCTCTGGCACAGATGTACCTAGGGGTAAAACCCAAAAACACCGCTTTGAGCTAGACTCGAACGGGAACTGGTGCACGACAACGGGCCTTGTTGTACTCTTGGTTACGACACTCCCGGGGAATATGCTTAGGATAACTCTCATTTTTCATTACAAATCATTTTGAAGGGATTATGAGTATATACTTCCTCAAATAAAACATTCTTATGATTATGGATTATATCCATAAATAGTTCAATTTATGTTAAGTGTTTTATAAGTATGGGATTATGTATTTTGATTCATAAACTGATCTAGTTTATGCCATTGTTTAGAAATGGCACCTAGTGGAAGAAATGGAAACCGTATCAATGCACGCACTCCATGTAGGGATTGCCCTCCTGCTCAAGATAATTATAGTGGGGCTGGTGATGCAACTGGTGCCGATCAGCTAATCACCATACTGGGACAACTTACTCAGGTTATGAATAATAACCTTACCCGTATGGAGCACCCTGATCTGCAGCGTGGAGGATCAATGTTAGATCGATTCATGGGGCAACAACCACCAATGTTCAATGGGAGTACAAATCCCTTAGTAGCTGAGCAATGGATATTTTCCCTAGAGAAAATATTTCAGACTTTGGGGAGCAGTGAAAGGGAAAAAGTTATCATGACAGTTTACCGCCTCATTGGAGATGTTGATCAATGGTGGTCATTGATTCAGAACATGAAGGAATATGATGAAGTATCAAATATGGAATGGAAATAAGGGGAAGAAGGGAAAGGTTGAATATCCATCTTGTGGTAAATACGGGAAGAAACATCCTGGTACTTGCTTTAAGGGAATGGGAGTCTGTTACAAGTGTGGTGAAAAAGGCCACCAAGCTCATGATTGCAAGGGGAAGAAGGAAGCTACCAACGTTCAGTGCTACAATTGGAGGGAGATGGGGCATTATGCAAATGCATTTCCTAAGCGTCAGGAGAACTTACCTCAGAAAAGGCCATGTGATCAAGTCCAAGCTTATGCTATCACTACTGCAGAGGTAGAAGCTCCAAAAGACGTGGTGGCAGGTAATTTAATGGTTTCCTCAAGTTTAGCAAATGCATTATTTGACTCTGGATCGTCGCATTGTTTCATATCTTCCCAGTTTCCTAAGAAAATTAGATATTTCCAATTTGATTTAATAAGGGAGTTCTCAGTTAAAACTCCTAAGGGAAGTATCATTGCAACAAAGTTTTGTGAATCAGTCCCCATTAGAGCACATAAATTTTCTTTATCTGCTGATCTCATCGTCATACCTATGATTGAGTTTGATATAATCCTCGGTATGGACTGGCTTTTGGACTATGATGCGAAGATTTATTGTAATAAGAAAGAGGTTACGATTCTTTATGATAATGATAAGGAACACCTTATCTTTATAGAAGAATCATCACCACCTAATTCTTATTTAGATCCACCCCCAGTAGCTCAACTTAATTAAATTATTGGGGAGGAAGAGAATAAAATAACTGTCGGTGAGGAAAGGAATGTTCAAATAGAGGATGTACCTGTTGTGAATGAATTTGTAGATGTATTTCCGGAAGATTTACCTGGACATCCTCCAGAACGAGAAGTTGAGTTTTCAATTGATTTGATTCCTGGATCAAGGCCTATATCGAAGACCCCTTATAGAATGGCCACTGTAGAGTTAGTCAAACTAAAGAAACAACTAGAGTAATTGAGTAATAAGGGATTTATTCGCCCTAGTGTTTCTCCATGGGAAGCCCCTGTTCTTTTTGTTAAAAAGAAAGATGGATATATGAGGTTATGTATCGACTACAGGGAGATCAATGCTATAACGGCAAAGAACAAGTATCCCCTACCTCGTATTGATGATTTATTTGACCAACTGCATGGAGCTCAATACTTTTCAAAGATTGACCTTCGATCTGGATACCATCAGTTGTGTGTGAAGAAGGAAGACATTCCGAAGACAGCATTTCGAACCAGGTACGGGCATTACGAGTTTACTGTAATGCCTTTTGGATTGACTAATGCACCCTCTGTATTCATGGATCTAATGAATATATTTTTCAAGGAGTATCTCGATGAATTTGTGGTGGTATTTATTGATGATATCTTGGTATACTCCAAAACCTACGAAGATCATGAAAATCACTTGCGCATTATCTTGAAGACTCTGAGGAGGCATGAATTATATGGGAAGTTTAGCATGTGTGAATTCTGGCTTCAGGAGATTTCTTTTCTTGGCCATATTGTCTCTAAAGATGGAATCTCTGTTGATCCTTCTAAGACCAAGGCAATCCAAGAATGGCCAGCACCTACGAGTATAACTGAGGTACGCAGTTTTATTGGTTTGGCAGGTTATTATCGACGTTTCGTCCAGAATTTTGCCCGATTGGCTAACCCATTAACGAAGCTCACACGTAAAGGGGTTAAATTTGTTTGGACAAAAGAGTGTGAAGAATGTTTCGAAGAACTGAATAGAAGATTAGTCAATGCTCCTATATTGACTCTACCATCGGGGAATGATGGGTTCGTTATTTATAGTGATGCATCGAAGAAAGGAATTGGTTGTGTCCTTATGCAGAATGATAGAGTTATTGCCTATGCATCACGACAGTTGAAAATTCATGAACAAAACTATCCTACTCATGATCTCGAGTTAGCAGCTGTGATCTTTGCTTTGAAGATATGGAGGAACTACCTCTATGGTGAAAAATGTGAGATTTATACTGATCACAATAGTTTGAAGTATATTTTCTCACAAAAAGAACTCAACATGAGGCAAAGAAGATGGCTTCAATTACTCAAGGATTATGATTGCACGATACACTACCACCCGGGGAAGGCAAACAAGGTGGCAGATGCTTTGAGTAGAAAAGACCATGGAGTTTTGAACAATATGAGAATTGAAAGGGATCCAATTTTCATGGATCTTGTGAAGATGGACATGGGAATAACCAGGGAAGGTGAAACATCAATGATTTTTCAAATGGTTTCCAAACCATCTTTAATAGAAAGGATTAAGATTACTCAGACCGATGATGAAGAATTTCAAAAGAAGATTAAAGTTGTGAATGATGGGAGATTGAGAGACTTTGTGTATGAAGATGGAATTTTGAAATTTGGGAAGAGACTTTGTGTTCCCGATATACCTGATCTAAAAAGGGAATTGCTGGATGATGCTCATAGTTCCAATTTCTCTATACACCCTGGGAGCACAAAAATGTATAGAGATTTGAAGGAACATTTTTGATGGGACAACATGAAGAGGGAGATTTCTGATTTTGTGTCAAGATGTATGGTTTGTCAACAAGTGAAAGCTGGAAGGAAACAGCCTGGAGGAGTCATGCAACCTCTTCCCATACCGGAGTGGAAATGGGACAATATTACGATGGACTTTGTCATAGGGCTACCAAAGACTCCTAGAAGGAACGATGCAATATCGGTTATTGTTGATCGTCTTACCATGTCAGCACATTTTCTTGGTATAAGAGAAGATCTACCCCTAGAACGTCTAGAAAGACTATATATTAATGAAGTTGTGAGACTTCATGGAGTACCCTTATCAATTGTTTCTGATCGTGATCCCCGTTTTACTTCATGATTTTGGAAAAGTCTTCAGAAATCCCTGGATACTGAACTTCATTTGAGTACTGCTTACCACCCTCAGACAGATGGACAATCAGAACGGACTATTCAGACCTTAGAAGACATGTTGAGATCTTGCTCACTTGACTTTCAGGTTATGTGGGATCAATATTTACCACTGGTAGAATTTTCCTATAACAATATTTTCCATTCGAGTATTCAGATGGCACCATATAAAGCGTTATACGGAAAGAGATGTCGTACACCAACCTGTTGGGTTGATGTTGGTGAAAGAAAACTTGTAGGCCCAGAACTGGTGGAGGAAACGGTGGAAAAGGTGAAAGTAATCTAAAATCACATCAAAGCAGCTCAAAGTAGGCAGAAGATCTATGCCGATAATCGAAGGAAGGATTTGGAATTTCAAGTTGGTGATCATGTTTTCCTGAAGGTATCTCTGTGGAAAGGAGTCATACGTTTTGGTAAGAAAGGTAAATTGATTCCCAGGTACATCGGACCTTTCGAAATTCTAGAACGAATTGGGGTTGTAGCTTACCGATTGGCAATGCCGCCAAGTCTCTCCAAAGTTCACAATGTGTTCCACGTATCTCTGTTGAGGAAATACATGCCTGATCCAACGCATGTACTCACCTATGAGGAATTAGAACTGGAACCCGATCTTTCCTATTGTGAAGAGCCCGTCAGGATTCTTGATACGAGAGAACAAGTACTGAGAAACCGGACGAAGCGTCTGGTAAAAGTTTTGTGGAGAAACCATAAGATGGAAGAGGCAACGTGGGAACCCGAGGAACTTATGATGAAGAACCACCCGAGTCTTTTCATGTGATAGGTATTCTAGTAATTTCAAGGACGAAATTATTTGAAGGAGGGGAGAATGTAACACCCCAAGCTTCTACGGTACGCTTCTCTTTGAATAATGTGATAGCGTGTGTTGTCCGCAACACCGAGTTCTAACACACCATAACCAATCAAACTAGCCGTTATAAATAGTAATACCTACTTTTTGAAACTATATATATTTTATATTTCAAAATGGACATCATTTTTGGATTCAGAATATCGAATTTATCCTAAGGTGAAATTTTGGTACATTTCGGATAACTTTCATATTTTGATGAATAGTGAAAATTACTAAATTTTAATTAAAAACAACTTTTTTAATCAAAATAATTAATAATGATAAATTATGAATTTTAGTATTTTTAAAGTATATTTAGAATATATTTTTACCATTTAATATAATGTTTTTCATTGGACATAATTTTACAATTAAACCGAACATAAACAAGTGTCAATCTTTTGATAGTTATTATCTCTTAAAAACACGCTTTTTGTTTTGACAGCGGGAATTAATTTTAAATTAATTTATGCCACTTATGTGTTTTGAATTTAGGAAAATGGATTCCATATTTGGAATCAGGATGTTCAAATTGTTTAAATAGGTAACTTTTATTTTTAGACATTTTGAGTAATTACTGCGGTAAATATTTTATTTACCATGGTTAAGGGTAAATTCGGTAAATAAGGGTAAACAAAATAATATTATAATAATACTAAATCACCCTAAAATGTGTCTTAACCCTATTTTTTGATACATGGTCGACCATGGACATCTTTGGGTTGATTTTGGGACCCCATGGATCCACTTGTAAGTGATAATGACACTTTATTTTAATTAAGTTAAAATGAACACAAAAATGATACAAGCATATATCTTTTAGCAAAACAATTGTTACATAGGGTTATATATGTTTGATTTTAGATTATAAATATTAATTAGAAAGATAAAAAGATTTCCTACATAATGATATTTTATTTATAATTTTTAAACATTAAATAATTTATTTTATTTATGACATAATGATGATGCAGTAATTACTATAATAGTGAAAAATTAAAATAATTGATATTATAAATACCCAAATAAATATAATATGAAACTTTTAATGAATTAAACTAATTTTTTAGGATAATATGATATATTAGGATTTATTTAATTGACTTTTTTCGAAGTAATAAATCTTTTATGAGTTTCAAAAAAAATCAACTATTGAGTAGTGTCAAAATTGATATAAAAGAGTTCTAAAAACAAATATTATATTATTAATTGATATTAAATTCCTAAAAATATAAGGATCGGCCAAGAGACTTATATCATGATAGATTCATCATTAATGGACCACTTGGGGGTCGTTTGGATGTATATAGTAAGTTTATTAACCATATTATATAAAAATACAAAGAGACATTGTAAAAGTAAAACTAATTAACTTAGAGTTAATACTTAAATATAAGGTTAATAGAAGTACCCAAACCTGTCTAAATTATATTGGTTGAGTGGTTTTCGACCTATCCCCACCTTAACCTTTGAATAGTCAACTTTGGAGCCATTGGAAACCGATTATGAATTTATTATAAACTAATATCTCTAGCTTTTCCAAAGGTGCCCCTCACCCCTCTTATAAAAGGGCACTCCTCCTTCCCATTTCTTCACACCTTCAAAGCCTTTTGGTTCGGCCAAACTCTGCCCAAATACTCCCCCAACATCCCTCACTACAACCTAGAGGCCTTAGTTTGATTATAAATCCAACCTATGGAGCCCTTTTGATCAAATCAAAAGGAAGAACCCGAATAAGAGGTAATGATTTCACCACCCTTCTTCAAGTTCATTTCTTCTTCCACTTCTTCTTCCTTTGTTCTTACCATTCTAAAATAATAACTCCAGTATCCCAAATATACTGTGATGTTATTATAAATATGGTACAACCATATTCAGTATTCTATCTACCCTTTGAATAACATGTCACCATACGTGCGTACGTACGGCTTACCGTCTCCACGTTGTGGTATAATTGTTATTCAATATAATATTATTTGGATGGGTATAATAATGATGTGTAACTCATGTAAATAATAAATATAACATGTTAATGATTCTGTATATATGATATACCATCCATTTATATATTATTTTAATATCAAAAGAATGATATTGTCGCTCGTGCGTACGTACGGACTACCGTCTCCACGAACGCGATGAGATTCATTCTCCATCGTATCCATTCAAGTATAATTATCATTTGATGATTTAAAAATGATGTTTAAGGACTTGATATCATTCTGGATATGAATAATATACAACAAACATGGCTTATGTAACAAAACATATAAAAGAAAATGAGTAAGTTAACACCCGAAACGACGATAATTCTAAGATATTATTAACAAATCAATGTTAAAAGATCATATATGATATCATATTAATATATATGATTCTTGTATAATTTAGTAACAATTATTTCACCATTATACATGAGGTTAACCTACCCCAACCAAGGAAAAGTACAAGTTAAGGGATTTTATTATCTCACATTCAATTCTGTGAGATTTCCATTGTTCGCCACTAAATTATTGAAAGTGGTGTATTGTGTACTTCCATTTGATATATATTATCATGATTCTCTTTATATTCATGTTATTATGTAAATCATTTGGTGGTTATTAACTTTTGGACATACGACTCAGTTGATTAACGTGGTAAGGGGTTTTCATCTCACTCCTTATTCCCGTGAGATTCATGCCATATTGCCACCATCACCTTTTGTGTGGTGTATGTGCTGCCCATTATTATATTCTTTGTGTAATACACTCTAATTTATGTGTATTTACATATTCATTGTATGATACCTCTTTCATGGGTTGTATGATTCATAAGTTACCAAATTGGTAAGGGTTATTTCACAATCTCTTCATTATCTGCGGTTGTTTATATGTAATAATCTACTGGGATCTCTTTATCATCCACATCCATGTTTCTTAAAAATGTATTTCAAAACATTTTTACTATTTACTAGAATATGTGTTAAAGTCATTTATACCCTTTTTGACTTTTATAAGTGGTTTATAAAGGAATCTTTCCGTCGTTTTCAAAACAAGGTCCTTTTTAACCTTTTCGACAGAATTAAGGTAATAATGTTTTTTTTGACTTATACGGCGGGTGCGGCTATTTTCCACCGTTATAAAATCTTCAAAGCATCCCTTACAAGCTTATAAGAATATTTTCAAAGAAAATGTTTTATTTTATATGGATCTTAAATGATTTCAAAATGAAAGGAGATATTTCTTTAAAAAGAATTTTGATTTCATCTATGTCTACATCCTTTGATGGATTTTAAGATTATTTGAAGTTGATTTATTATGATACAAAACTTCTATATTGTATTGAAGGTTTTGTGATATGTTTGACTGTGGATGTGCTATTTTTATACCATTCATAGTTTATGGTGAAATTATTGACATTTCGTATGCTATTTTTAATACGAATGTTTATGTTATGTTTAAACCTTTTCATATGGGAATGCATTGGACTTAATATGTGACGGGTGGAGCCCGCTATAGCTCCTCGATGCATCGGTAGGTCTCATTAGACAAACTAGTGTCTTTGCACAAGGACTTGACAAAATCTTATTTGTAGTCTTGGCACGAGGCCTTGGCTATGTGGTTATGATAGTCTGGCATTATGCATTCCATCATTATGAAAGTGGTTATTGATTTTTCATGTGATTATTCGATTAGTAGAATAACCATGTGAATAAGTAAATGGAATTATCTCATTTTATTTATGCCATACTATGTTAAAAGTTCAAGTTTAAAAGGCTTTTGTTTTAGTTATACATTGCCTTAAATGTTTATTCTTATTTATGAAAGTTTCCGCTATATTGTTATCCTTACTGGGAATTTGAGCTCACCCCTTTTCTATGTTTTATTTTTCCCAGGAAGTGAAGAAGTAAATTATGAATGACCTGCAGGATTATTATGTGGGGATATGAGTGTGGATTATGGATACATTATTTTGTTGTAGTAGTTTTTCATTTTATGATGTAATGTAAAACTCATGATTATATCTAGTATTTCCAAGGCTACTAAACCAATCGGTCTTTCGAGATTTGATTTTTCTTGTGATCATGCCAATGTTATGTAATAAGGCACCGACTCTGGGTAACTAGGGTCGGGGCGTTACAGTTGGTATCAGAGGAAGTTTAGTACAAACCTTGGAAGCTATATTTAGATAAACTCTGATTAGAGCACGTAGACCTAAGATGAAATTTGAGGATTAGTATAGAAGAACTTCCTAGAATTTTGGTATTGTAGAGATTTTGTGAGTTTTCCGAGAAATACATCCCTGTCTGGATACGAGCAGGTAGAGGTGGCTCTGGCACAGATGTACCTAGGGGTAAAACCCGAAAACACCGCTTTGAGCTAGACTCGAATGGGAACTGGTGCACGACAACGGGCCTTGCTGCACTCTTTGTTACGACACTCCCAGGGGATATGCTTAGGATAACTCTCATTTTTCTTTACAAATAATTTTGAAGGGATTATGAGTATATACTTCCTCAAAGAAAACATTATTATGATTATGGATTATATCCATAAATAGTTCAATTTATGTTAAGTGTTTTATAAGTATGGGATTATGTATTTTGATTCATAAACTGATCTAGTTTATGCCATTGTTTAGAAATGGCGCCTAGTGGAAGAAATGGAAACAGTATCAATGCACGCACTCCATGTAGGGATTGCCCTCCTGCTCAAGATAATTATAGTGGGGATGTTGATGCAACTGGTGCCGATCAGCTAATCACCATACTGGGACAAATTACTCTGGTTATGAATAATAACCTTACCCGTATGGAGCACCCTGATCCGCAGCGTGGAGGATCACCGTTAGATCGATTCATGAGGAAACAACCACCAACATTCAATGGGAGTACAAATCCCTTAGTAGCTGAGCAATGGATATTTTTCCTAGAGAAAATATTTCAGGCTTTGGGGAGCAGTGAAAGGGAAAAAGTTATCATGGCAGTTTATCGCCTCACTGGAGATGCTGATCAATGGTGGTCATTGATTCAGAACATGAAGGAAGATGATGAAGTATCAAATATGGAATGGAAATAAGGAGAAGAAGGGAAAGGTTGAATATCCATCTTGTGTTAAATGCGGGAAGAAACATCCTGGTACTTGCTTGAATGGAATGGGAGTCTGTTACAAGTGTGGTGAAAAAGGCCACCAAGCTCATGATTGCAAGGGGAAGAAGGAAGCTACCAACGTTCAGTGCTACAATTGTAGTGAGATGGGGCATTATGCAAATGCATTTCCTAAGCGTCAGGAGATCTTACCTCAGAAAAGGCCAAGGGATCAAGGCCAAGCTTATGCTATCACTACTGCAGAGGTAGAAGCTCCAAAAGACGTGGTGGCGGGTAATTTAATGGTTTCCTCAAGTTTAGAAAATGCATTATTTGACTCTGGATCGTCGCATTGTTTCATATCTTCCCAGTTTGCTAAGAAAATTAGATATTTCCAATTTGATTTAATAAGGGAGTTCTCAGTTAAAACTCCTAAGGGAAGTATCATTGCAATAAAGTTTTGTGAATCAGTCCCCATTAGAGCACATAAATTTTCTTTATCTGCTGATCTCATCGTCATACCTATGATTGAGTTTGATATAATCCTCGGTATGGACTGGCTTTCGGACTATGATGCGAAGATTTATTGTCTGAAGAAAGAGGTTACGATTCTTGATGATAATGATAAGGAACACCTTATCTTTAGAGCAGAATCATCACCACCTAATACTTATTTAGATCCACCCCCAGTAGCTCAACTTAATTAAATTATTGGGGAGGAAGAGAATGAAATAACTGTCGGTGAGGAAAGGAATGTTCAAATAGAGGATGTACCTGTTGTGAATGAATTTTTAGATGTATTTCCGGAAGATTTACCTGGACATCCTCCAGAACGAGAAGTTGAGTTTTCAATTGATTTGATTCCTGGATCAAGGCCTATATCGAAGACCCCTTATAGAATGGCCACTGTAGAGTTAGTCGAACTAAAGAAACAACTAGAGGAATTGAGTAATAAGGGATTTATTCACCCTAGTGTTTCTCCATGGGAAGCCCCTGTTCTTTTTGTTAAAAAGAAAGATGGATCTATGAGGTTATGTATCGACTACAGGGAGATCAATGCTATAACGGCAAAGAACAAGTATCCCCTACCTCGTATTGATGATTTATTTGACCAACTGCATGGAGCTCAATACTTTTCAAAGATTGACCTTCGATCTGGATACCATCAGTTGTGTGTGAAGAAGGAAGACATTCCGAAGACAGCATTTCGAACCAGGTATGGGCATTACGAGTTTACTGTAATGCCTTTTGGATTGACTAATGCACCCTCTGTATTCATGGATCTGATGAATAGAGTTTTCAAGGAGTATCTCGATGAATTTGTGGTGGTATTTATTGATGATATCTTGGTATACTCCAAAACCAACGAAGATCATGAAAATCACTTGTGAATTATCTTGAAGACTCTGAGGAGGCATGAATTATATGGGAAGTTTAGCAAGTGTGAATTCTGGCTTCAGGAGATTTCTTTTCTTGGCCATATTGTCTCTAAAGATGGAATCTCTGTTGATCCTTCTAAGACCAAGGCAATCCAAGAATGGCCAGCACCTACGAGTATAGCTGGGGTATGCAGTTTTATTGGTTTGGCAGGTTATTATCGACGTTTCGTCCCGAATTTTTCCCGATTGGCTAACCCATTAACGAAGCTCACACGTAAAGGGGTTAAATTTGTTTGGACAAAAGAGTGTGAAGAATGTTTCGAAGAACTGAAGAGAAGATTAGTCAATGCTCCTATATTGACTCTACCATCGGGGAATGATGGGTTCATTATTTATAGTGATGCATCGAAGAACGGAATTGGTTGTGTCCTTATGCAGAATGATAGAGTTATTGCCTATGCATCACGACAGTTGAAAATTCATGAACAAAACTATCCTACTCATGATCTCGAGTTAGCAGTTGTGATCTTTTCTTTGAAGATATGGAGGCACTACCTCTATGGTTAAAAATGTGAGATTTATACTGATCACAATAGTTTGATGTATATTTTCTCACAAAAAGAACTCAACATGAGGCAAAGAAGATGGCTTGAATTACTCAAGGATTATGATTGCACGATACACTACCACCCGGGGAAGGCAAACAAGGTGGCAGATGCTTTGAGTAGAAAAGACCATGGAGTTTTGAACAATATGAGAATTGAAAGGGATCCAATTTTCATGGATCTAGTGAAGATGGACATGGGAATAACCAGGGAAGGTGAATCATCAATGCTTTTTCAAATGGTTTCCAAACCATCTTTAATAGAAAGGATTAAGAGTACTCAGACTGATGATGAAGAATTTCAAAAGAAGATTAAAGCTGTGAATGATGGGAGATTGAGAGACTTTGTGTATGAAGATGGAATTTTGAAATTTGGGAAGAGACTTTGTGTTCCTGATATACCTGATCTAAAAAGGGAATTGCTGGATGATGCTCATAGTTCCAATTTCTCTATACACCCTGGGAGCACAAAAATGTATAGAGATTTGAAGGAACATTTTTGATGGGACAACATGAAGAGGGAGATTGCTGATTTTGTGTCAAGATGTATTGTTTGTCAACAAGTGAAAGCTGGAAGGCAACAGCCTGGAGGAGTCATGAAACCTCTTCCCATACCGGAGTGGAAATGGGACAATATTACGATGGACTTTGTCATAGGGCTACCAAAGACTCCTAGAAGGAACGATGCAATATGGGTTATTGTTGATCGTCTTACCAAGTCAGCACATTTTCTTGCTATAAGAGAAGATCTACCCCTAGAACGTCTAGCAAGACTATATATTAATGAAGTTGTGAGACTTCATGGAGTACCCTTATCAATTGCTTCTGATCGTGATCCCCGTTTTACTTCAAGATTTTGGAAAAGTCTTCAGAAATCCCGGGATATCGAACTTCATTTTAGTACTGCTTACCACCCTCAGACAGATGGACAATCAGAACGGACTATTCAGACCTTAGATGACATGTTGAGATCTTGCTCACTTGACTTTCAGGGTATGTGGGATCAATATTTACCACTGTTAGAATTTTCCTATAACAATAGTTTCCATTCGAGTATTCAGATGGCACCATATGAAGCGTTATACGGAAAGAGATGTCGTACACCAACCTGTTGGGTTGATGTTGGTGAAAGAAAACTTGTAGGCCCAGAACTGGTGGAG
Source organism: Viscum album (assembly GCA_963277665.1). NCBI lineage: Eukaryota > Viridiplantae > Streptophyta > Magnoliopsida > Santalales > Viscaceae > Viscum > Viscum album. Next base: position 42,172,458 of record OY728158.1, on the reverse strand, counting down.
GAAACAGTGGAAAAGGTGAATGTAATCCAAAATCACATCAAAGAAGATCAAAGTAGGCAGAAGAGCTATGCTGATAATCGAAGGAAGGATTTGGAATTTCAAGTTGGTGATCATGTTTTCCTGAAGGTATCTCCGTGGAAGGGAGTCATATGTTTTGGTAAGAAAGGTAAATTGATTCCCAGGTACATCGGACCTTTCGAAATTCTAGAACGAATTGGGGTTGTATCTTACCGATTGGCAATGCCGCCAAGTCTCTCCAAAGTTCACAATGTGTTCCACGTATCTCTGTTGAGGAAATACATGCCTGATCCAACGCATGTACTCACCTATGAGGAATTAGAACTGGAACCCAATCTTTCCTATTGTGAAGAGCCCGTCAGGATTCTTGACACGAGAGAACAAGTACTGAGAAACCGGACGACGCGTCTGGTAAAAGTTTTGTGGAGAAACCATAAGATGGAAGAGGCAACGTGGGAACCCGAGGAACTTATGATGAAGAACCACCCGAGTCTTTTCATGTGATAAGTATTCTAGAAATTTCTAGGACGAAATTATTTGAAGGAGGGGAGAATGTAACACCCCAAGCTTCTACGGTACGCTTCTCTTTGAATAATGTGATAGCGTGTGTTGTACGCAACACCGAGTTCTAACACACCATAACCAATCAAACTAGCTGTTATGAATAGTAATACCTACTTTTTGAAATTATATATATTTTATATTTCAAAATGGACATCATTTTTGGATTCGGAATATCGAATTTAGCCTAAGGTGAAATTTTGGTACATTTCGGATAACTTTCATATTTTGATGAATAGTGAAAATTACTAAATTTTAATTAAAAACAACTTTTTTAATCAAAATAATTAATAATGATAAATTATGAATTTTAGTAGTTTTAAAGTATATTTAGAATATATTTTTACCATTTAATATAATGTTTTTCATTGGACATAATTTTACAATTAAACCGAACATAAACAAGTGTCAATCTTTTGATAGTTATTATCTCTTAAAAACACGCTTTTTGTTTTGACAACGGGAATTAATTTTAAATTAATTTCTGCCACTTATGTGTTTTGAATTTAGGAAAATGGATTCCATATTTGGAATCAGGATGTTCAAATTTTGTAAATAGGTAACTTTTATTTTTTGACATTTTGAGTAATTATTGCGGTAAATATTTTATTTACCATGGTTAAGGGTAAATTCGGTAAATAAGGGTAAAAAAATAATATTATAATAATACTAAATTACCCTAAAACGTGTCTTAACCCTATTGGTTGATACATGGTCGACCATGGACATCTTTGGGTCGATTTTGGGACCCCATGGATCCACTTGTAAGTGATAATGACACTTTATTTTAATTAAGTTAAAATGAATACAAAAATGACACAAGCATATATCTTTTAGAAAAACAATTGTTACATAGGGTTACATATGTTTGATTTTAGATTATAAATATTCATTAGAAAGATAAAACGATTTCCTACATAATGATATTTTATTTATAATTTTAAAACATTAAATAATTTATTTTATTTATGACACAATGATGATGAAGTAATTACTATAATAGTGAAAAATTAAAATAATTGATATTATAAATACCCAAATAAATATAATATGAAACTTTGAATGAATTAAACTAATTTTTTAGAATAATATGATATATTAGGATTGATTTAATTGACTTTGTTCGAAGTAATCAATCTATTATGAGTTTCAAAAAAAATCAACTATTGAATAGTGTCAAAATTGACATAAAAGAGTTCTTAAAACAAATATTATATTATTAATTGATATTAAATTCCTAAAAATATAAGGATCTTCCAAGAGACATATATCATGATGTATTCATCATTAATGGACCACTTGGGGGTCGTTTGGATGTATATAGTAAGTTTATTAACCATATTATATAAAAATACAAAGAGACATTGTAAAAGTGAAACTAATTAACTTAGAGTTAATACTTAAAGATAAGGTTAATATAAGTACCAAAACCTGTATAAATTCTATTGGATGAGTGGTTTTCGACCTATCCCCACCTTAACCTTTGAATAGTCAACTTTTGAGCCATTGGAAACCGATTATTAATTTATTATAAACTAATATCTCTAGCTTTTCCAAAGGTGCCCCTCACCCCTCTTATAAAAGGGCACTCCTCATTCCCATTTCTTCACACCATCAAAGCATTTTGGTTCGGCCAAACTCTGCCCAAATACTCCCCCAACATCCCTCACTACAACCTAGAGGCCTTAGTTTGATCAGAAAGCCAACCTATGGAGCCCTTTTGATCAAATCAAAAGGAAGAACCCGAAGAAGAGGTAATGATTTCACCACCCTTCTTCAAGTTCATATCTTCTTCCACTTCTTATTCCTTTGTTATTACCATTCTAAAATAATAACTCCAGTATCCCACATATACTTTGATGTTATTATAAATATGGTACAACCATATTCAGTATTCTATCCACCCTTTGAATAACATGTCACCATACGTGCGTACGTACGGTTTACCGTATCCACGTCGTGGTGTAATTGTTATTCAATATAATATTATTTGGATGGGTATAATAATGATGTGAAACTCATGTAAATAATAAATATAACATGTTAATGATTCTGTATATATGATATACCATCCATTTATATATTATTTTAATATCAAAAAATGATATTGTCGCTCGTGCGTACGTACGGACTACCGTCTCCACGAACGCGATGAGATTCATTCTCCATCGTATCCATTCAAGTATAATTATAATTTGATGATTTAAAAATGATGTTTAAGGACTTGATATCATTCTGGATATGAATAAGATACAACAAACATGGCTTATGTAACAAAACATATAAAAGAAAATGAGTAAGTTAACACCCGAAACGACGATAATTCTAAGATATTATTAACAAATAAATGATAAAAGATCATATATGATATCATATTAATATATATGATTCTTGTATAATTTAGTAATAATTATTTCACCATTATACAGGAGGTTAACCTACCCCAACCAAGGAAAAGTACAAGGTAAGGGATTTTCTTATCTCACATTCAATTCCGTGAGATTTCCATTTTTCGCCACTAAATTATTGAAAGTTGTGTATTGTGTACTTCCATTTGATATATATTATCATGATTCTCTTTATATTCATGTTATTCTGTAAATCATTTGGTGGTTATTAACTTTTGGCCATACTACTCAGTTGATTAACGTGGTAAGGGGTTTTCATCTCACTCCTTATTCCCGTGAGATTCATGCTATATTGCCACCATCACCTTTTGTGTGGTGTATGTACTGCCCATAATTATATTCTTTGTGTAATACACTCTAATTTATGTGTATTTACATATTCATTGTATTATACCTCTTTCATGGGTTGTATGATTCATAAGTTACCAAATTGGTAAGAGTTATTTCACAATCTCTTCATTATCTGAGGTTGTTTATATGTAATAATCTACTGGGATCTCTTTATCATCCACATCCATGTTTCTTAAAAATGTATTTCAAAGCATTTTTACTATTTACTAGAATATGAGTTAAAGTCATTTATACCCTTTTTGACTTTTATAAGTGGTTTATAAAGGAATCTTTCCGTCTTTTTCAAAACAAGGTCCTTTTTAACCTTTTCGACAGAATTAAGGTAAGAATGTTTTTTTTGACTTATACGGCGGGTGCGGCTATTTTCCGCCGTAATAAAATCTTCAAAGCTTCCCTTACAAGCTTATAAGAATATTTTCAAAGAAAATGTTTTATTTTATATGGATCTTAAATGATTTCAAAATAAAAGGAGATATTTCTTTAAAAAGAATTTTGATTTCATCTATGTCAACATCCTTTGATGGATTTTAAGATTATTTGAAGTTGATTTATTATGATACAAAACTTCTTTATTGTATTGAAGTTTTTGTGATATGTTTGACTATGGATGTGCTATTTTTATACCATTCATAGTTTATGGTGAAATTATTGACATTTCGTATTCTATTTTTAATACGAATGTTTATGTTATGTTTAAACCTTTTCATATGGGAATGCATTGGACTTAATATGTGACGGGTGGAGCCCGCTATAGCTCCTCGATGCATCGGTAGGTCTCATGAGACAAACTAGTGTCTTGGCACAAGGCCTTGACAAAATCTTATTTGTAGTCTTGGAACGAGGCCTTGGCTATGTGGTTATGATAGTCTGGCATTATGCATTCCATCATTATGAAAGTTGTTATTGATTTTTCATATGATTATTCGATTAGTAGAATAACCATGTGAATAAGTAAATGAAATTATCTCATTTTATTTATGCCATACTATGTTAAAAGTTCAAGTTTAAAAGGCTTTTGTTTTAGTTATACATTGCCTTAAATGTTTATTCTTATTTATGAAAGTTTCCGCTATATTGTTATCCTTACTGGGAATTTGAGCTCACCCCTTTTCTATGTTTTATTTTTCCCAGGAAGTGAAGAAGTAAATTATGAATGACCTGCAGGGATATTATGTGGGGATATGAGTGTGGATTATGGAGACATTATGTTGTTGTAGTAGTTTTTCATTTTATGATGTAATGTAAAACTCATGAATATATCTAGTATTTCCAAGGCTACTAAACCAATCGGTCTTTCGAGATTTGATCTTTGTTGTGATCATGCCAATGTTATGTAATAAGGCACCGACTCTGGGTAACTAGGGTCGGGGCGTTACAGGGTACCCAAATGTCGATGTTCTATTACTATATGTTACTTGACTTGCGTTATTTGGGGAGCATGCCTTGGTGAGGTTTGGGTGGATAGCTTTTCCATGTTGGGTGTCTGGTTATCTCTTTTTCCATGGGGCATTAGAATGCCTCCTCCCTTGTGCATTATATTCTTTGGTTACCCTACTGAGTATAATTGTATGCTCACCCAATGTATATAAAACTGCTTTCAGGTTTCCAGGAGGACATCCGGGATCCGGTGGGACCGTACTAGTTCAGACCTCAGGGCAGTTGTTGTTGTTGTTTCCCTTTTCTTGGTTCTGTACCTTTAGAGTTTTTTAGGCTTTTATTATTTACTGTTGAACATGCATATGGGAATGGGTTACTTTTGGATTTTCCTTTACCTTCATATTTGGTATTGTTGGGGTTGCTATCTTATCTCTCGTTCCTATAAAAATAAAAAGTGTAATTGTCTTCCTCGGAATTTGGGGATGACCTCCTTGATTGAAGGTTCAAACATTCCAATCGGTTTCTAATTGGTTTATTCATAGAACCGGAAACATCCAATGATTCCACATCCATTTGGACCTACTTTCCAAAGGTACGCGCTCATTAGTTTGTGAACTGATGAAGATTAGGAATTTTCATTGGTCTAGAGGATGAGAGGTCAGACTTATCACACCTTTTTGGGGGAATTATTGTCTACTCTGGGACTCTCTTTATAGATTTAAGTTATGTTCGTGAAACCTTATTACATTACCAAGTATAAAATGAGCTTTCCTTTAGTCTGAAAATCAAAGATTTATGTGTAAGAAATTCAGAGAATATTTTATATGTATTCGAGGTTCTTCATTGATAGATAATCATATGTATTTATTAGAGATTCTTTGTCAATGGTATCCTACGACACATTTATATAGAAGTCTCTTGGTCATTATGATGACCATACTGGTTTTAAACACACTCAGTGGGGCACTTGAAGTTTATTATCATTCAGAAGGACATGGATTATTTTAGAGTTAGGATTGAACCCGCAGATGGGCTACCTACGTATCCTTTGTTTAGAAAAGGAATCTGAACCACATAGTTTGAGTAAGGGAGTATGATGCTTATGCATGATTTATGGCTCAAAAAAAGAAGTCATGTTTACTTATACACTCTAAGCTCACGTGAGTCATGCTCAGTGTCAGAAACTAGAGGTATTTGTGAAACCATACAATTGTTCCATGAAAGATGCAATGATGTGGGACTTATGTGTATATGACTGCCCAGATTAATGTAGATTAAGATTCACTTCAGAGAAGAAATCCAGGAATATGGTCCATAAAGGTATATGTGCTTTATGTAGATTTGAATAATCTAACTTGGGGCTTACTCCTGAAAAGGAGGCCCATATTAGGAGAGGACATATGATTGGGTTTTACTCCTGAGAAGTAATCTCGGATCAAAGGTATATTATGACTGGTTAAGTGAAATTAAGACTGGGGACTATTCCTAAAAAGGAGGCCCAGGTTAAGGGAATTATGGTGGGGGATTAGTCCTGAGAAGGAAGCCCATATTTGAGACTTTAAGACTGGGGATTACTCCTAAAAAGGATGCCCAGATTAGGGGACTTGGGACTTACTCCTAAAGAAGATGCACATAATTTTGGGAATTATGACTGGGGATTACTCCTGAAAAGGAGGCCTAGGTTAGGGGATCTGGGGCTTACTCCTAAGGAGGATACCCAGATTAGAGGACTTGGGGTTTACTCCTTAGGAGGATGCCCATAATATGGGGGATTATGACTGGGGCGTACTCTTGAGGAGGAGGCCCAAGTTAAGGGATCTGGGGCTTACTCTTAAGAAGGATGCCCAGATTAGAGGACTAGGGGCTTACTCCTGCGAAGGATGCCCATAATTTTGGGAATTACGACTGGGGATTACTCCTAAAAAGGAGGCCCAGGTTAGGGGATCTGGGACTTACTCCTAAAGACGATGCCCAAATTAGAGGACTTGGGGATTACTCTTGAGGAGGATGCCCATTATTTGGGGAATTATGACAGGGGCTTACTCCTGAAAATGAGGCCCAGGTTAGGGGATCTGGGGAATACTCCTAAAGAGGATGCCCAGATTAGAGGACATGAGGCTTACTCTTGAGGAGGATTCCCATAATTTGGGGAATTATGACTGGGGCTTACTCCTGAAAAGGAGGCCCAGGTTAGGGGATCTGGGGCTTACTCCTAATGAGGATTCCCAGATTAGTGGACTTGGGGATTACTCCTAAAGTGGATGCCCAAATTTATGAATTATGACTAGGGATTATTCCTGAAAAAGGAGGCCCATGTTAAAGATTATCTCATATTAAAGGATGAGGTTGAATTGATGAAATCTCAATCTTTAGTGACATAAAGATGTGTAAATCACTAGGTTTTGAGAGATATTCCACAGAATTCCTTTCAGATATGGAATTCAAATCAAGAAATCGTGGAATAAATTGCTTTGAAGAGTGTCTTGAAGACTGAATCATGAATAGGAGAGGTGGAATGGCATAATAGGGGTGAAATTGGAAAGAAGAGAACCCAAAAAGGCAGGGGCATGCAAGTCCGGGCAGGCACGCAGGTACTGCGTGGGCATGTAAGTCCTGGTCACGCAGGTATACCTGCGCGACACATGGGTACTTTCACGTTTTTAAACCAGCATGGTAATACTTGGGCGATCCTTCATCAATGCCTTTAGAATTATCCTTAGGTACTTACATAAGAGTGGCGTGCAAGTTCTATTGAAAGAGTTAGGTGGCGCACAAGTGTGGCCATTTACCTTCAGGGCTATCCACTCAGGCGCGGAAGTGTTGATGAGTTTCAACACTTAGACCTTCCTCCCCCTCATTTGATATTACGGTATTGGTAAGAAATTACCTTAGAAGTGTTTTGAAAGATATGAGAAGAGACTAGGGCGCCGGGAGCTCAAATCTGAGTTTCTAGAAAAAAAATTCCCCCTTCAATGGGGGGCCCACCGAGGGTATTAATAGGTTGGAGAAGACCCCAGGCGGTTATCACTTAGGGCGCGCAAGTGTACTTGTGCCACCATTTCGGCGCGCAAGTGTACTTGTGCGGCCATTGTAGAACTTGCGCGTCCCTTCTAGAATGATCTTATTATTCCTTCCTTTGTCAATTTTTGATATTTTTCCAAAGGTTGAATCACTTTGGAGCTCATGGTATTTCTTTTCTTCAGTGGTTAGACTGTGACGAAAGGAGAATCAACAAAATCCCCCCCTCAGAGTTGGATCCAAAAGAAATGAGGATTTTACTCTGAGGAAATCGAGAATCAAAATGAAAATGGGGTGCTCAAGGCTAGGCGTGCAAATGAGATTTGGGCGCGCAAGGTCTGGCGCGTAGGGGTACGACCTATAGTCATGTAGGTTACAACACGCAGGGCTCTGGCCGCATCTATAAATAGGGAGCTTCATTCCGTAGAAACCATATGGATTTGAAAATTTCGAGCTCTCACCATGAAAGTTGCATTTTCCACACAAGTTGCTCTGTTTCCCGCTGTTTCCTTGATGTCGCGCTGTTGTCAAGGTATCTGGGCCTGCACATTGATACTTGCGCGCCAAATACTTGCGCGGCACATCCATACTTGCGCGCCAATTTTTAGACTTGCGCGCCTTAATGACTTAGCCATTTTTCTGAATTCTTTCACAAATTTTATGAAAAATAAACCCATTTAAGAGTTAGTTTATTCAACTTTTGTGCAGATTCAATGGCTCTCAGGAGAATCGGAACGGCTGATAGCAAGCGGATTTATGACATGATGAACATTGTTGGCCATGATTACTATGATACATGTGACAACACTCTCTCAGATTTGGCTAAGTAATTGAAGAAATATCATCTTAAGTTACCATAGAGAATCTACTTGTCTCTATATGGTCATGGTCATCTGAAAGGAGTCAATGTTCCAGATGCAAATAACTATACGCATGAAATGCAGCTGCACTACTAATCCTCTATTTCGGATATGTTGTGCATTATGAGAAACAACAATGGTGTGAACTTTCAAATTTTCCTTCCATTCCATTTCCTTGCAGATATGAAAATGGAAAACCCATGGGCTGAAATGTTTTCCATTTTAGGTTGGTGGAGAGAAGACAAACATGGCATTAGAGAAATATCTAAAAAGAGTACTCTCTCCAAATGGATCATTACTTCCAATGATCCATTCCCAAATCCATGTATCCATCTTCCAAGTCTCTTGGACAGAAAAAGAGTCACTATTTGATCAGTAGAAAATTTTCTCAAATCGCACTCAATAACATCCTTTTACAATTGTTTCAAGAAGATCTGGTACCACTGCATCTCTTATTATATCCAATTGAATGAATGAATTCCAGGTGGTAGCTGATAAAGATCGGGATTTCGTAAGTCAAATGAAGAGCTATGTTGAAATCCTTTTGTAATTCCTGAAAAAGGTAAGAGACTCCAGTCTTTGGATGTCCTTCTATCTGTTGTGTATCAATGATAAACACTTTCATCATCAATCATTTGTACTTGCATTCTTTCGCTACATGCTTTAAATTTTACCTAAGCCAGTGGGCCTAGTAATCATATTTTGATATTTACTAAGATTAATATAAATAACCCTACAAACATTGAATCTTTTAATTTCTCAATATTACCTAAATCATACAAAATGTATGTTTATTGAGCTAGAACTTGACTATTATTCAGAGTCCCTTTGTCTTTTTGGGCAGTTTAAAGTCATGCGTGTTGGACATAAAGAGGCTAATGTTTAAAGTCAAAATAGCATTGACCGAATGAATTATAATTGACTCAATTCTTTGAAAATTTGTCTAAAAACATATTACCATAATCAAGTATGAGGGAAAATATGTAAGCTATGGATTAAGAATATTTGAATCTGAGGAATGATATGAAAAAGATCTAAAAGGCATCAGAAGAAGTAGTTTCCAGGAATGAAGTTACTATTATTTAACAAACCCGTTAGGGGGTTGAATTATACAGGGCCACCTAAGGCCATTGGATGCATAGTCAAATAAATAACATCTTTTGGCTAAAAAGTCTGTTATGAAGACTGTTTATGCAAGTCCGCCTAAGGGCACGTGCTGCATAGTCAGGAAATAGAACTCTCAGAAATTTACCTTTCTACTGCTAAAAGCCAGTGAAAGTTTATGGAGATTAAAATTTTACAAAGTATAGAGTTTTTTGTATGGAAAGAGGTACTTGAATATGTAGAAGATATTTACAAACAAGATTATTGAAGAACTGTATGGATATCACTCCTAAGAAAGTCTTAATCAAACGTAGGGAATGAGAATATAAACGATAGAATTGAATACTTTCAGATCATGAAAAAGGATATGGGACAAATATGTTAAGGATGACTATTTTTGTGGATCCCTACATAATGTCATTTAAGACCAATAATGAAAAAAGAGGATTTCTTCCTAAGAATGAAGTTACCAGTATCTGACAAACCCGTTAGGGGTTTGAATTATGCAAGGCCACCTAAGGGCATTGGCTGCATAGTCAAATAATAGTATCTTTTGGCTGACAAGTCTATTATGTAGACTGTTTATGAAAGTCCTCTTAAGGGCACGTGATGCATGGTCAGGTAAAAGAACTCTCAGAAATTTGAAATTTTTGTGACTAAAAGTCAAGAAAAGGGATATAAAGATCTGAAAATATTAATGGTTAGGATTATGACACATAAAGATGGGTATTGTCCAATGTATATAAAGATACACAGATCAATGCTATCCATAATCATGTTGTGACTGGGTCCTGAATTAAAATGTTGGACTTCACTACGTATCCTATAAGGATGGGAATAAATCCATACATAGTTCTTAAACTATATTTTAATGTCATGTGGGACAAAAGGATTAGAGATCTTAGTTTAGGGTCATAGAGATTGGACAATTGTAAAAAATACATAGTGTGTGTTTTCATGGGGACTTTACAGCCAAGGTACTGAAAGTGGAATTTGGGGTTAGGCCCAAAAGACTTAGGGATGGATTCGAGGGACACTCGAACGTTCCTACGTATCCCATAAGGATGGGAATAAAGCCCACGTAGTTCTAGAAATACCCTCTGTAGAAATTTGGTTCGTACATGTAAAGGGTGAAAGGGGACTTTAGTACAATGATGGTTTAACCCAAGATAAATGGTTTAGGCACTTCCATGTATGCACGTGGTCTTTGAAATGAAACATTATTGAAAAATCAATGTAAATAATGGTTCCCTATTAGGTGAGGGTATCAAATAATATTTTAGTTCATTTTCATATGGGAAAGAAGTGTTGTATAGTTTAAAGTTTTATAACAAGGACGAATGTGAACCGATGTAAAGATATTGATTCTTAGGACGGTTTCACGAATCAACATCATATCAGATGGAGGTGAACCGGTGTGAAGAGATTGATTTTGGGCTTGAACCTTGGGAGGTTTCCTACGTACCCAACATGGAAGGCAAGGATCAAAGTCTGCATAGTTCAATTAAAGAATGAATTAGTGATCAAGTTGTTCTTGGGGACAACGACCTAAAAAATGATGGTGTCGGGACTTACACATGGTTAGTATCCCAGAGAGGGTTTTATGGTTGATGTTTTGTCTAAGCTCATGTGAGTCATACTCCGTGTGAGAAACAAGAGGTAACAACAACCTTAAAGATGCACAGTTTAATTTCATGTAGGACATATTAAGGGACTATGCAGTTTAATGTCTTACAGTTAGGACTATAAGTGCTGCACAATTTAGTGTCATGTACCAAGACAAAGTATAGTTTAATGTCATGTAAGACGTATTAAAGACTTTCTGTATAGTTTAGTGTCATGTAATTAGGATAATAGGGACAATACAGTTTAATGTCATGTTAGACAAAATGGGGACTGTGCAGTTTAATGTCATGCAGTGAGGACAAAAGAGTACACCATTTAACATCATGTTGGACGTATTAGGGACTTTTTCAAAAAGGGACGATAAAGTTTAGCATCTTTTTGGATGAAAGTACAAATAGTTTAAGGTCGTATGTATTTACCATGGATGATGCAGTTTAATGTCTTGCTGGACGTAAGGGACTTTTTCAAAAAGGGACGATACAGTTTAGCGTCATGTTGGACGAAAGTAAAAATAGTTTAAGGTCATATGTATGGACCATGGATGATGCAGTTTAATGTCTTGCTGGACGTAAAGAACTTTAAAATAGTTTAGGGTCATATTCATGGACCGTTGATGATGTAGTTTAACGTCTTGCTGGATGGTGGTGCAGTTTAAGGTCATACTGGACCACTTAGGGAACATTTTCACTGTTTAATGTCATGTGGGATGAAATTACAAATAGTTTAAGGTCATATGTGTGGACCATTGATGATGAAGTTTAACATCTTGCTGGATGGTGGTGCAGTTTAAGGTCATACCGGACCATTTAGGGAACTTTTTCACAGTTTAACATCCTATGGGACGAAAGTAAAAATAGTTTAAGGTCGTATGTATGGACCATTGATGATGAAGTTTAACGTATTTCTGTACAGTGCTGCAGTTTAAGGTCATACCGGACCATTTAGGGAACTTTTTCACATTTTAATGTCATGTGGGACGAATGTACAAATAGTTTAAGGTCATATGTATGGACCATTGATGATGAAGTGTAACGTCTTGCCGGATGGTGGTGCAGTTTATGGTCATACCAGACTATTTAGGGAACTTTTTTACAGTTTAACATCATGTGGGACAAAAGTAAAAATAGTTTAAGGTCATATGTATGGACCATTGATGATGAAGTTTAACGTCTTTCTGGATGGTGGTGCAGTTTAAGGTTATACCAGACCATTTTAATATATTTTCTGTTTATACAAAATACTTCTTCAACAATCTGGCATTGGTTGGAGTAGTGATGAGTTCTCCATCCATCGATATTAGGGAATAAGCTCCATTAGAGTAGACCCTATGTATTGAGTAAGTCCCTTCCCATTTGGGATCATGTATCTGTGGTTTCTTCCCTGGTATCATTGGAGTTCTGAGAACTAATACCAATTCTCCCTGTGTGAATGAACGAAGATGAACTTTTTTGTAAAAAGCTCATTTTATTCGATTCTTATAGGCATCCATGTGGTGCAAAGTGGACATTGTTTTTTCATCTAACCGTTCAAATTCATTCAATCGCTTTTGAGATTTTTCATTTGCAGATGACTGATCACAAATGGATACTCTGAGCGATGGAAATTGAACTTCAATGGTCAAGATAGCTTTTGTTCCATATACTAGTGAATATGGAGTTAACCAAGTTGTAGTGCGGGTGGTAGTCCGATATGCCCATAAAGCATGAAAGAGTTTATCAAGCCATGACTTCTTATCATTATCCACCATCTTTTGTAGTATATTTGAATGAGTCTTGTTGAAGGCCTCTATCTGGAAATTGGCCGCTGCATGATACCAAGATGAATGGTTGGATTTGATGTTGTATTCTTGATACAACTTCTTCACCTCGGATGAATAGAAGTTAGTGCCATTGTCTGTCAATATGGTATGAGGGAAACCAAATTTGGTAATGATGTTAGACTTGATGATGCTAACAATGCATTTAGAACTGACTTCCTTGAGAGGTATTTCCTCTTCCCATTTGGAAAAGAAGTCAGTAGTAGTAAGAATGTACTTAAACTACTTGGCTGTAGCCGAAGGGTAATGTCCCACCACATCCATTCCCCATGTGGAAAATGGCCATGAGTATTTAGCTGTATGAAGAAAATCTGGAGGTTGATGAATGAATTTGGCATGTAATTGGAATGAATGACACTTCATTGTGATATCAACACAATCATGTATCATTGAAGGCCAAAAGTATCCAAGCCTTCGAATTTGATCAGACAGTCTATGTCCAGACTGGTGGGCCCCACAAACTCTTGCATGTACTTCATTCATTACAGCCATTGTCTCTTCACCATCAATTCATCTAAAGAGAACTCCATAAAAACCATGTTTGTAGAGAATTTTCTCTATGTGATTAGGGCTATCATAAAGAGTAAAATTGACCACATGTCGCTGGATTTGTTCTTTCTCAGCTCTATCAGGTTGAAGTGTTCCATTTTGAAGGTATTCCCTGATAAGTGACATCCATCCTGTAGTATGACCATATGATTCAGGAATGGGACTAATTTAATTAATTTCCTCTGTTCTGATTCGAACATAAGGTGAAATTGCATGACGGTGGGCAATACTGATGGTTGTCTCATCCCGATTTGGATCTGCCAGAGCTGTGGCTATTTTAGCTAGTGCATCAGCTTGAGCATTTTGGGATCTTGGGAAATAAGAAAATGTTGGTTCCAAAGGGAATTCTGCCATTAACTCTCTGAAATTATCATACAAAGGTATTAGTTCTTATTTTCTGATGGCATAATCCCCATTGACCTGTTTGATTACCAGGTCTGAATTACCTTTCACCTTTAAGTGATTCACATGTTCTTGAAGCGCTAATTCCAAGCCTGCGATTAGAGCTTGGTATTCTACTTCATTATTGGTACCACATTCCCACAATAAGAAGGAATAAGGTAACACTACCTTTTGTAGAGAAATGATCACAATTCCTAATCCAACTTTGTTGAATTTTGGATTTTCCATTTTCCACCCTGTTGGACTTCTGGAAGCACCAACAAAATACATTTCCCATGACTAATGAATTTCTTTAATAGAGAAGGCTTCTTCATCATGGAATTCAATATCTGAAGAAGTTTCTTCCACTGAAGGGTGTTCAGCCAGGAAATCAGCCAGAGCTTTGCCCTTTATTGCCTTTTGAGACACATACTGAATGTCGAATTGCTGCAAAATAACCGCCCACCTTTCCAGACGTCCTGTAAGCATTGAACGACTAAGGATGAATTTGAGCGGGTTATTGCGAGATACCAATTGGACCTCGTGATGTTGTAGGTACTGTCTCTACTTCTGAACTGAAAATATTAATGTGATGAAGCACTTCTCAATACTTGAATACCGGGTTTCTGCTTCAAGCATAGTTCGACTGAGATAGTAGAGGCTATTTTCATTTCCAGCATCATTATATTGAGCAAGAAAGGAACCCAATGATCGCTCTAGAGCAGTCACATAGAGGATAAGTGGTATTCCTTCCACAGGTGGCATGAGTACCAGTGGACTCAAGGGGTATTTCTTGATAATATCAAATGCTTCTTGACATTCTTCAGTCCACTGGTAAGTGACTCCCTTCTTCATCAATTTGGCGAAGGGTAAACTTTTGCATGCCAAATTTGCGATGAAACGCCGAATATAGGATTAGTTTCCTTGAAGCACACTAAATTATTTAAAATTTTTAGGAGGTGACATACCAAGGATTGACTTGGTATTCTCAAGATTGACTTCAATACCACGATGGCGTACAACAAAGTCGAGAAATTTTCTTGAGGTTACCTCAAAAGCACATTTTAAGGGGTTCATCTTCAAATTATGTTGTCGAAGCTTGTGGAATATGACTTCAAATCAGCCAAGTGATTAGAAATTTGTTTGGATTTAACCACCAAATCGTCTACATAGCATTAAAAAAACTTCCCTAATAAGGGTTTGAAGATACGATGCATGGCACACTGATATATTTCACCTGCATTCTTTAAGCCAAAGGGCATTACCCGGTAGAAAAACACACCCTGAGGGGCTCTAAAGGCTGTGGATTCCTCATCTTCTGGGGCCATTCAGATCTGATTATATCCGGAATATCCATCCATGAAGGAAAGTGATTCATATCCAGATGTTTCATCAATTAAAAGTTCTATAATCAGAACTAGGAAATAATCCATTGGACAATTCCTATTAAGATCTCTGAAATCGATGCAAACTCTAATTTTTCTATTCTTCTTCTTTACAGGGAAAATATTAGCCAACCACTTGGGATATTGAACTTATCTGATGGAGTTATCTTTGATAAGCTTATCAACTTCATCCTCAATTTTGGAAGCATAAGTTGGGTGTGTTTTTCTTGTGGATTGCTTAAATCCTTGATGTTCTTCTGGTAAACCCAAATGATGAGTAGCAACATCAGGATCAAGCCTGGGAATTTATGTATAGTTCGAAGAAAATATATCTCTATTTTGATTTAGAAAATAAATATACACCTCTTGCTCTTCAAGAGTGATGGATGCAATGATTAAAGTGGGGCGTGTATCTTCTATTGTACCATGATTTATTTGTCTGAGTTCATCCACAGTGGTAGAGATACCCTCTTCAAATGCTAGAGGAGCATCTCTGAGATCTTCCTCTTCTTCTTCATCATGTGTTATTTCTTCCATTTATACTTGCATAGTAGATGATAAAGAAGAATTTTCATGATCATAAGAGATGTCAAAATTTGCACATCTTGAAGAAGAAGCTTCCATTTCCGACCCGATTGATGATGAAGGGTCTTCTTTGGGTAATAAAGAGGAGATGATGGATTGAGAATCGACATTAGTGTTCACCTCCGATGATGCTATATCTTCTTCTGGCCTAATTGGCGAAGTATAGATTTGTTGGATTTTAGCAGATGAAATGAAGACGTCACCATTTGTGCTTTCATCACGGCTTGGAGGGTTACCAATTTCTCCCATGTTGTCGGGCACGATTTTCGTAATTGACATTATGGATTTTTTCATAAGAGTATTTTGATTTGGGTCTATCTTGTCAATTTGACTAATAGGCAACACATAATCTGTACTCACATGTGTAAATGGATTTACCGGAATCTTTTCTAAACCATATAGAGCATTAACCTTGGTAATATCCTTTGTTGTGGATTTTTCCCTTCCCTTCATGTGATAGAATTCCGCCTCAATGTATTGAGACTCACATGTCTTGAATGGGGTCTTATCACCATAAAATGTCCCAACTTGACCATCGAAATAATATTTGAGACATTTATGGTATGATTAAGGGATATCCGCATGTTGATGTAGCTAGGGTCTTCCAAGAAAGATGTTGAAATCCGAGTCTTGAACAACAAAAATGAAATTTGAATTGGAAAAAAGATCTCCAAACTATGTTCTGAGTGTAACTTCGCCCAATGGTTCTTGTTCATTTTTATCATATCCTTGTAACATCATGGTAGAAGGAGATTAATCAAATTCTGTGAGTCCCAATCGACAAAGTGTGCGAATGGGTATGGGGTTGACTCCTGAACCATTGTCAATGAAAGCTCTTCAGACATCTACGCCATTTACCTTTCCAGATAAGTAAAAAGGTCTAATGTGACCATGTACAACATCATCTTTATCTTCATCTATAAAAGATATTATTGCATGTCATTCTGTAGGATTATTCTCTATGTGATAGACTTAAGCTGCAACAATTTCAGTTTCAAACTCTTGAGGACCTGACAAAGCCTCGATGAGTGCATCCCAAATATCTTTTGACAGATTCAAAGCATCCAGAATTGATAACATGGCTGGTACTTAGGACATGTTTTTCAATACATCATACTTTTGATCCAGAGGTCTTCATTTCCCAACATGAACATGTGGTTTAACATGTGCCTTGGAAGTTGATGCTTTGGAATTTGACGCATCTTGTACTGGGATAAGAGTTGGTAATATTCCTGGTTTTGGAAGATTAGACTGATTAGATCCATTTAATTGCTGAGAGGAAAAAGATGAAACCTTCAACCGGTCATCCAAGATAATTGAGCCATGACTGAATTTTCTATTGGTAGAAGAACTTTCTTGTTATTGTTGATCTCGCTGAAGGGCTCTACCATGAGTTTCTGTTGGGTACACAATTATAACAGGGGTAGAATTGTAATAGTGGCTTCTGAAAGATCCACTTCTTCCACTATATCCGAAGCCTCTGGAACTTCCTCTGATTCCCTTATTTGATACAGGGAATTTAGGCTCATCGAAATTGAAACTCTGACAGGCATATGGATCTGTTAATTGAATCATATTAATAGAACCGAAGATTTACTATTCGTCTAATGAGGACTCTACCTGATTTTCTTGTTTAGGTTGTGCCGTTTGGTGGGGCGATGCCCGTGGCCTTCAAGTAGATGGCATGAAGTTGCCAGAGTCAAAGACAACATAGGTTGTGACACATACTCATCTTCTTCTGATTCTTCTTCATTCTTTCAATCATGTCGTTTCTTTGAGGACTTTCCCTCTGATGAAGAGGGTTTTGCCGCAACATTCATGGAATAAGACACAATCAGTTTCTTTAATTGTGTCCCCAAAATAGCATGAGTTCGGCTGATTGTCTTTCTGACCATACAATCATCATACTTTTGTTCATTTTTTCTTTTGACTTCTTGCCATTCGCCTTCCTCATCTGGAACTGTAGCAGTAACACATGCTACCTGAGCTGAAGAACCTTTCTGTTTAACTTGTCCTGAGTCGACCATCTTTTGCAGGAGGTCTTTGAAGACAAAACACTCCTGGATGGGATTCCCCAACATTTGATGAAAAGGTATATAATTGGGATGATCTTCATCTCCTTCCTTGTTTGACCTCTTAGGCCTTGGAAATTTATCCAAATTATTTTCCAGAGCCGAAATGAAGTAACCAGGAACTTTTTCATTTCAGAAAGATTATGTTTTGCTCTTTATATCCTAAAATTATTTTTGTCTTTGATCTCTTTGATCATCTGGACAAAACGGCCTTTGTTGTTGGAGCTCAAGAGGTGGAGCCCTTTGAGAAGATGATGGTTTTTAAGTAGAAACTGGTACAGGTGCTTTTTTAATCATAACTATACTATTTTCTACTTTACCAATTCTCCTTCCTGGAGATGATGGAATTACACGAGATTTTTCCTTAGCCTGTATAAGGGAATCTTCAATCTGCTGAGTGATTGAAGTAAGGTCTCGAAACCCTCCTGTGTATTTCACAGGGAAAAACGGCATGTGTAATTCGTCACGCAGAATTGCCACACAAATTGGAAACAATTCCTCTTGAGGGAATGCTATGCTTAGGGAATATGTTAATCCCTTCCAGCGAGCAATGAAATCTGAGACCATTTTATTCTCTTTTTTCTTACATTTCTTAAGATCGAAAAATGTTGTCTTTGTAAAAGTTGAGCTGAACTGAAGAAGGAATTTTTTTCGAAGATCCTCCCATCCGGTAATTGACCGGGATTGCATGCTTATATACCATACAAAGGCTGGTCCTTGCAAGGTCCGTACAGAGAATCTGAGTTTTACTACTTCTTGCTACTCTGAAGTTCCCATAATAGGATCACAACAGGACATGTAATGCATCAAATGCTGTTCAGGGTCGCCTGATCCATTGAAAATAGGGAATACAGGGTTTCCAAAACTGGATGGAGGAGATATTGAATCTACCCATTCAGAGTAAACATTCTTTTTTGGTTGAACCGGAGCACGTTTCCCTTCCATAGTTTCTAACCAAGTTGTTAATGACTCAATGGTAGTTATTAAATTTTGAGAAACATCCGGTTGAACTTGGATTTGGGTAGGTGCAATGAATGGTGCTTGGATAGATGTGGTGGTTGGTGCTGAAACTGATGGTAGCACTGCCAAGTGTTGTTTCACTTCACCCATAGGATTAGACTAGTGAGGGTGTACTGACAGAGGAGGATATTCCTGATCCATCTCAGTAGCTGCAACAAATTACATTGGATGACTGACTCCAGCACGCTTAAGAAGAAGACCACCCTGAAGTAGTTCTGCATTCAACCTCCTTAATTCTTTCATTTTTTCCTCCTATTGTGCAATCCTTTTCTCTAGTGAGAGAGATTAGACATCTCCAGAGGAAGGATATGTAACCTGATTTTTTTCCCCTCCCTTTGTTGGATCCTTTTCAGAGATGGGGAAGTGGGGTACTCGAAGGATTACCTAGATTCTGAGTAATCCATTTATTTCATGTATGCACACCTTCTTCATTTGTGTCTGTGTGTACGTCTTCTTGAGCAGGAACCCTTTCATCTAAGTCCCCTGACTGAGCCTAAGCTGGTGGATCAACAACAATAGCATTGATGACATTGATTGATGCATAACACATCGCATCCCTTCTATCATCATTTCTGTGATATTGTCTTCTTCCATGTCATTGAGGAGACATTTCCTTTTGTTGATTTGATCCGTCAAGAACTTCTTGACGAATAGAAATTTGGAGGGAATCTCCTGATAATTTGGCTCTTCGTTCCTCTTGAGGCTTCTTCCCCAATCGAGAAAAGATCGACATTCTCTGAGTAGGGGATTGATGATTGGAAAAAGTCCCGAGTCCGGTGGACTGGGGATATTCCTATTGTTCCCTATCAACTACTCTAATCCTATTTGTTGATTCTGAGGGTTGGTTTAAAAGAGTCCCCAGTCTGGAAATCTGGGTTGGCACTTGACATGATATGTCTGAGACTTTCTTAAAAGCTCTCCTGATCTTGTGAACCTTAGTCTGAAAATTATCTGGATGCATTAACCTGTATCCACTTTTATCACCTGGTTCAGAAGACAATTTGATTATTTCTGACACTTCTGTCACTTGATGAGGTGCTTTCTCTATATGAGAGGCCTGTTCAATATTCTCGTTTACTTGATGCAGGAGTAATTCAACATCTTGTTCTCTGTATGAATGATTTTGAGAGGAACTAGTTGAAACATGTTCTTGGGCATGCTTTTGATTACAAACAAAGCCCATTGACTTTGGCCAGCCATGGGCAATAATGTAACGCCCCGACCCCAGCTACCCAAAGTCGGTGCATTATTACATAACATTGGCATGATCACAAGAAAGATCAAATCTCGAAAGACCGATTGGTTTAGTAGCCTTGGAAACACTAGATATATTCATAAGTTTTACATTACATCATAAAAAGAAAAACTACTACAACAACATAATCTTTCCACAATCCACACTATTAACCCCTCATAAAATCCCTGCAGGTCATTCATAACTTACTTCTTCACATCCTGGGAAAAATAAAACATAGAAAAGGGGTGAGCTCAAATGCCCAGTAAGGATAACAATATAGCGGAAACTTTCACAAATAAGAATAAACATTTAAGGCATTGCATTACTAAAACAAAAGCCTTTTAAACTTTAACTTCGACATAGTATGGCAAAAGTAAAATGAAATAATGCCATTTACTTATTCACATGGATATTCTACTAATCGAATAATCACATGCAAAAATCAATAACCACTTTCATAATGTTGGAATGCATAATGCCAGACTATCATAACCACATAGCCAAGGCCTCGTGCCAAGACTACAAATAAGATTTTGTCAAGGCCTTGAGCCAAGACACTAGTTTGTCTCATGAGACCTACCGATGCATCGAGGAGCTATAGCGGGCTCCACCCATCACTTATTAAGTCTAATGCATTCCCATATGAAAAGGTTTTAAACATAACATAAAAATTCGTATTAAAACTAGCATACGAAATGTCAATAATTTCACCATAAACTATGAATGGTATAAAAATAGCACATCCATAGTCAAACATATCATAAAACCTTCAATATAGAAGTTTTGTATCATAATAAATCAACTTCAAATAATCTTAAAATCCATCAAAGGATGTTGACGTAGATGAAATCAAATTTTTTTTTAAAGAAATATCTCCTTTTATTTTGAAATCATTTAAGATCCATATAAAATAAAACATTTTCTTTGAAAATATTCTTATAAGCTTGTAAGGAAAGATTTGAAAATTTTATAACGGCGTAAAATAACCGCACCCGCCGTATAAGTTAAAAAAACATTCTTACCTCAATTCTGTCGAAAAGGTTAAAAAGGATCTTGTTTTGAAAACGATGGAAAGATTCCTTTATAAACCTCTTATAAAAAGTCAAACAAGGGTATAAATGAATTTAACCCATATTATTGTAAATATTAAAAATGTTTTGAAATACATTTTTAAGAAACATGGATGTGGATGATAAAGATATCCCAGTAGATTATTACGTATAAACAACCTCGGATAATGAAGAGATTGTGAAATAACCCTTACCTTGTACTTTTCCTTTGTTGGGGTCCGTTAACCTCCTGTATAATGGTGAAATAATTGTTATTAAATTATACAAGAATCATATACATTAATATGATATCATATATTATCTTTTAACATTGCTTTATTAATAATATCTTAGTATTATCGTCATTTCAGGTGATAATCGATTCGTTCTTCTTAAATGTTTGGTTACGTAAGACATGTTTGTAATGGATAGATTAAATCTTATTCATAATCAGAATGATATTAACATTATTTTTAACCCTAAAATGAGAATAAGACTTGAATGGATACGATGGAGGATGGATCTCACCGCGTTCGTGGAGACGGTAGTCCGTACGTACGCACGAACGCTACTTCCATTTAATTTTTATTTTAAAAGAATTGAATCCAAATGATACATATGTATATTACTATTCCAGTATAATATAATATTTTATATATGTTACTTAAGTTTATTAACACCATACTTTATACGTTCCATGTGTGGTATGAACGAGTCATATCATTTTAAGGGGGCGGTATTCCGCACTTCCTCAAATGAATTATCGTATGTATATACAACATGAAACGAATAATGGTATGAAATAAAATGGAATTACAGAAGCTTATATATAAAATATATATCATTAATATCATATTTAATTACAGTGCCATCATAATGGCCACCATGAGAGGCGGTAAGATGTATTTGAACAATCATCGTTTCGTGAGGCGTTAGCTTGCCATCCATAGAAACATTATGTTCATCATCCATTAGATGGAGTTGTGTGTATGTGTAGTTTGAATCCTTCTTATAACAACATCCTAGTATATTGAGGATACTGGTGTTGTTACAAAAGAAAGGAAATAAAAAGAGTTTGGGGGTTGGAGAAGCAAAATAAAGGAAAATAATTTAAGAGAAATCGTTACCTTTAATTTAGGTAACTCACTTTGGTTGGAACCAAAGGACTTCTTGAAATGATTTCTGCCTAAGGGGAAGCTTCAAGGAGGAGGAGAGGGATATGGGGATCTTAGTTGGGCCGAGTTTGGACGAGCCAAGTGGCTTGAGAGGTGTGAGGAATGAGTAGAAGTGGTCTCCTTTTTATAAGGGAGAAGAGGGGCTCTTTAGGAAAGAGTGAAAGTATTACTTTATAATATAATTATATTCGGTTTATAATGGTCCAAAAATAATTGAGGTCGAAGATAAGATGACTAATATTCTAAATAACATCAACCAATAAGAATTGGACAGGTTTTAGATAATATTGTAATCATTATAATCTTATTTATTTAAATGATTTATTAATGAGGTAAACATTGCATCATTATTGTGTCATTAATAATTTAAATTATTTGTTGTCTAAAAATTATAAATAAAATATCATTATGTATGAAATCTTTTTATCTTTCTAATTAATATTTATAATAGAAAATCCAAAATGTATAACCCTATGTAAAAATTGTTCTTCTAAAATATGTAAACTTATGCCATTTTTATTTTTATTTTAACTTTATTAATATAAAGTGTCCCTACCACATACAAGTGGCTCCAAGGGGTCCCCAAATTGACCCAAGGATGCTCATGGTCGGGTATGTGTCCACCAATAAGGTTAGGACACATTTTAGGGTAATTTTGTATTATTATAATATTATTTTTTTAACCCTTATTTACCGGATTTACCCTTAACCATGGTAAATAAAATATTTAACACAGTAATTATTCAAAATGTCTAAAAATAAAAGTTACCTATTTACACAATTTGAACATCATGATTCCAAATATGGAATCCATTTTTCTAAATTCAAAACACAGAAGTGGCAGAAATTAATTTAAAATTAATTCCCGCTGTCAAAACAAAAAGCGTGTTTTTAAGAGATAATCACTATCAAAAGATTGACACTTGTTTATGTTCGGTTTAATTGTAAAATTATGTCCAATGACCAAAATTATATTAAATGGTAAAAATATATTCTAAATATACTTTAAAACCACTCAAATTCATAATTTATCACTATTAATTATTTTGATTAAAAAAGTTGTTTTTAATTAAAATTTAGTAATTTTCACTATTCATCAAAATATGAAAGTTATCCGAAAAGTACCAAAATTTCACCTTAGGCTAAATTAGATATTACGAATCCAAAAATGAAGTCTATTCTGAAATATAAAATATATATGATTTCAAAAAGTAGGTATTACTATTCATAACGGCTAGTTTAATTAGTTGTGGTGTGTGTTAGAACTCGAGGTTGCGTACAACACACACTATCACATTATTCGAAGGGAAACGTACCATGGAAGCTTGGGGTGTTACAAATAACATTGCATGAGACCATTTTCGGCGAGCTTTGCTGATTGGAGAGCATAGTGAAATATAGTGCTCCATGAACACCCCATCCACTGACGTGAATACGAGATAGAGAATTGGAAATTAACTGACGCAATATTCTTAGTGTGCCAAGGAATGAACGTTGAATGGATCTCTGCTGCTTTTCAGCCATCAGATATCGAGAGACTGATAGAAATGCCAAATCAATCTGACATTGTAACCCTTCTATTATCTTAAGATGATTTTCATATTCATCATAATATAATACTTTCTTCTTCAAATGAAAAAGAGAATTTCATATGTCGAGACGAATATCATGGATTCCGTCTTCCATCATCATCTTTGTAATGTCATATTGAGATTCATCCAGAGGCCAAAACATGACTGGAACATCACATTTTTCTAGTTGTTTTCTCATGTTCATCATTTCCTCTTTATCATTAAATGAATATTCTTCTACCTGATTTGACCAGAGCTGGTGCTTCCTTGTTACTTCATCGGATTCAAAAAGATTGGTAGGGAGATCACTGATTAAACTAGAAGATTCTTGACTTAGTGGTGGTTCGGAGAATGACCTACACCCTGGGCTATCTTCTGATTGAGAATGTATTCCACCTTCTAGCGATGAAGCATCAGACATGACTGGTTTCACATTTACAAGTGCCTCATGATAAGATGGCTTTCTCGGCACCACATTTTCCACTGGAGCATTTTCCGGGTAATGTGCATCACTACTGGGGAGAGGAAATTCGCAGTGAAATTCATCATCATAGGGAGGACCACTATGGCGGGGTACAGAAAAAGATGAGATCTCTTGGTCCTTGGTCTTCTGACCACACAGAGGGTTCCTGTGGCTCTCATATGAAGATAAAATTTCAAGATCGACCGAATTTTCATGAAGAAAGACTTCATGAGGAAGTGTCTGTTGAAGACCTTCGAAATTAATGTTCCCACTATTAGGAAATGAGGGAGTAAAATCTTGAATTCCAAAAGATAACTGTCTAGGGGATTCAAGAACTCTAGAATCAAGAAAGGACTTATTACAGATTGGTTGTTGATCTCCTGACTGTGTTGGGTGGGTCTTTTTCATAGACACCTTCTTACATTCCTTGGAAACCACCGGTTGATGAAAGTGGCTTCTCTAAGAAGGTGTATGTGCCTGATTAGGAAATATGGCCAGGTTAGGCTGAAGATCTCCACTCAAATTAGTTGTATGTGCCCGAATTGGTTGTCCGTGTGATATGGGGGAGTATGCCCCACAACCCTCTTGGACCAGAACAAATGTTTGTGTCTGTTCTGGAGTGAACTGTTTATCTGTCACTCCACTAGTAGGGATAGATTTATGTGTCTTTCCTGAGATACTGCAGAAGCTGTTATAATATCCTAGAAGGCATCCAGAATATGAGCAGGGATTTGTTTCTACTCTTTCACCATTGATAGAATATGCTTGGTGACTTTAGCTGCCGGAATGGGGATATACGTCCATTCTGTGCTTGGAGTAGGTGTTTGTGCCTGCTCCTATCCTCTTTTTCCTGTCAGTGAATCCTGACAGTACTCAAATGTGGGGGCAGAGAGTTGACTCTGCCTCCTGTTTGTTGCCGAGGATTTCTGACTAACTTATCCGAATGCTACCAAGCGAGACTGTTGGTAGGCTTGATTAATACTAGCAGGTGTATGTGCCTGCTGATTGCACTTCGCCGAATGTGGTTGATGAGCTCCATCATATGTAGTCAGATGAGACTGCTGACTAGCTGATGATGTATAAATAGGTGTATGTTTCTGGCTATAGTAATCCGCCGGAATTGCCTGGCGGGATTGGCGTGATGCTTCCAGATGAGTCTGCTGGATAGTGGAATTAAAACGGGCAGGTGTATGTGCCCGCTTGTTGTTTTCCACCATGTTAGGTTGGTGGACTTCTCTGGAGATGGAAGAGATGAGAACCTACTCATTGTTGACCGGATTCCACCTCTGGCGGTTCGTCTTTCCTCCTCGGGTTCGAGAAACCTGAGCCGAACGCCTGGAGTTGGTACCCTCATCATGTTGAGGGTGCACTGTCGCACGATTCTAGCAGCGATTGTTGATAGGAGCCCTCAGGAAGGACTCATGCTTCATTGAAGTAAGGCCCTGAGGGACCTTCTCATTCACCTCCCTAGAATATGGGAGTGAATGGTGATTGTGTTCTGGGGATAACGACCTGAAACGGTTGGAGACGGTGGTTAGCACCGCTTGCTTCTTGATCGCTGGTTGTCATTGTTCGGATGACCGGTGTGAATTGTTCACTTGGAGGGCTTGGAGGGAAGCCTCCAGAGTTGGTATGGTACCATGTTGACGGTACTCCTTAACCAGCGCATTTGATACCCAGCGTTGAAGATGCTGAGTAGGTGATGTCATCCTTAGAGCGGATGAAGATCCAGCAGTAGTAGCAGCAGTGGCATTTGTAGCAGTAGTATTCATAGGTGTGAACTTGAGAGCATCCATTCTGGAAATGCAGAAAATCATGGAAAAGAGTGCTTGATATAACATACATAATCAAGATAAAATCATCCACTACATCTTTTGGATGAGCACATATGTCAATGATTCTTTTTGTTGGACCTTTCATTGAGTTTTATATAGAGGCCTAACAAATAGGTAAAACATCATTTAAACTTGGTTAAGGATTCATGCCGGGTTCACCATTTTTTGTCTCCCTCAGAATTTGGGGATGAACTCCTTGATTGAAGGTTCAAACATTCCAATTAATTTCTAACGGGTTTATTCGTAGAACCGGAAACATCCAATGATTCCACATCCACTTGGACCTACTTTCCAAAGGTAGGTGCTCATTAGTTTGTGAACTAATGAGGAATAGGAATTTGAATTGGTCGAGAGGATGGGAGGTCAGACTCATCACACCTTTTTGAGGGGAATTATTGTCTACTCCGTGACTATCTTTATAGATTTAAGTTATGTTCTTGAATCCTTATTACATTGCCAAGTATAAAATGAGCTTTCCTTTAGTCTGACAATCAATGATTGATGTGTAATAAATTCAGAGAATCATTTATATGTATTCGAGGTTCTTCATCGATAGAGAATAATCTGTATTTATTAGAGATTCTTGGTCAATTTTATCCTTCCACACAGTTATATAGAAGTCTCTTGGTCATTATGTTGACCATGCTAGTATTAAAGCCACTCAGTGGGGAACTTGATGTTTATTGTCATTTAGAAGGAAATGGATTATTTCAGAGTTGGGATCAAACCCGCAGATGGGCAACCTATGTATCCCTTGATTAGAAAAGGAATCAGAACCCACGTAGTTTTAGTAAGGGAGTATGATGCTTATGCATGATTGATGGATCAAAGAAAGAAGTCATGATTACTTCTACACTCTAAGATCATGTGAGTCATGCTCGGTGTGAGAAACAAGAGGTATTGGTGAAACCAGAAAATTGTTCCATGAAAGATGCAATGATGTGGGGCTTATGTGTTTATTACTACCTAGATAAATGAAGATTAAGATTCACTTCAGAGAATAAATCCAGGAACAAGGTCTATAAAGGTATATGTGCTTTATGGAGATTTGAATACTCTAACATGGGGCTTACTCCTGAAAATGAGGATCAAATTAGGAGAGGACTTATGATTGGAATTTACTCCTGATAAGGAATCCCGAATCAAAGGTAAATTATGTCTGGTTAAGAGAAATTAAGACTGGGACCTATTCCTAAAAAGGAGGCTCAGGATAAGGGAATTATGGTTGGGGATTACTCCTGAGAAGGAAATCCATATTTGAGACTTTAAGACTGGGGCTTACTCCTAAAGAGGATTCCCATATTAGGGGACTTGGGACTTACTCCTAAAGAAGATGCCCATAATTTGGGGAATTATTATTGGGGCTTACTCTTGAAAAGGAGGTCCAGGTTAGGGGATCTGGGGCTTACTCCTAAAGAGGATACCCAGATTAGAGGACTTGGGGCTTACTCATGAGGAGGATTCCCATAATTTGGGGAATTATGACTGGGGATTACTCTTGAGGAGGAGGCCCGGGTTAGGGGATCTGGGGCTTACTCCTAAGGAGGATTCCCATATTAGAGGAGTTGGGCTTACTCGTGAGGAGGATGCCCATAATTTGGGGAATTAATACTGGGGATTACTCCTGAAAAGGAGGCCCAGGTTAGGGGATATGGGGCTTACTCTTAAGGAGGATTCCCAAATTAGAGGACTTGGGGCTTACTCTTGAAGAGGATGCCCGTAATTTGGGGAATTATGACTGGGGCTTACTCCTGAAAAGGAGGCCCATGTTAGGGGATCTAGGGCTTACTCCTAATGAGGATGCCCAGATTAGAGGACTTGGGGCTTAATCTTGAGGAGGATGCCCATAATATGGGGAATTATGACTGGGCATTACTCTTTAAAAGGAGGCCCAAGTTAGGGGATCTGGGGCTTACTCCTAAAGAGGATGCCCAGATTAGAGGACTTGGGGCTTACTTTTAAAGAGGATGCCCAAATATGAGAATTATGACGAGGGATTATTCCTGAAAAGGAGGCCCAAGTTAAGGATTATCTCATCTTAATGGATGAGGTTGAATGAATAAAATCTCAATCTTTAGTGACATAAAGTTGTGTAAATCATTAGGTTTTGAGAGATATCCCACAGAATTCCTTTCAGATAGGAAATTCAAATCAAGAAATCATGACATTAATGGCTTTGAAGAGTGTCTTGAGACTGAATCTAGAATAGGAGAGGTGGAATGGCATAAGAGGGGTGAAATGGGTGAGAAGAGCACCCAAAAAGGCAGGGGCTCTCAAGTCATGGCAGGCACGTAGGAACTGCGTGGGCACGCAAGTCCTGGTCGCGCAGGTATACCTGCGCGAAACATGGGTACGTGCGAGTTTGTAAACCAGCATGGTAATACTTGGGTGATCCTTCATCAGTGCCTTTAGAATTATCCTGAGGTACTTCCAGAAGAGTGGCGTTCAAGTTCTATTGAAAGAGTTAGGCGGTGAGCAAGTGTGGCCATTTCCCTTCAGGGCTGGCCACTCAGGCGCACAAGTGTTGATGATTTTCAACACATAGGCCTTCCTCCGCCTCTTTAGATATTCTTTTCTAGGTAAGAAATTACCTTAGAAGTGTTTCAGAAGCTTTGAGAAGAGACTAGGACGATTGGAGCTCAAATCTGAGTTTCAGGGAAAAAAAATTATTCCTCCAATGGGGGGCCCACTGGGGGTATTTATAGGGTGGAGAAGAGCCAGGTTGGTTATCACTTAGGGTGATCAAGCGTACTTGCATGACCATTTCAGTGCGCAAGTGTACTTGTGCGGTCATTTTAGAACTTGTTCGACCCTTGTAAAATGTTCTTCTTATTCCTTCCTTTGTCAATTTTTGATATTTGTCCAAAGGCTGAATCACTTTGGAACTCATGTTATTTCTTTTCTTCAGTGGTTAGACTCTGTGACGAAAGGAGCGTCAACAGTAATGCCTTCCATTTTGTGTGATATTTTATAACTTTGGTGTTGGTCGCCACTCCGGGACCTATTGAAGGTGAATTTCAGGGGTCATTATCACTTCTTCAACTTAAAGAAGGAAGGGCTTGTCAATCTGCTAACCCTTCCCTCCTTTTGGGGAAGGCGGGTCATGATAGTTATTATGATACTTATGGAATAATAATATCTCCCAATGTAATGATTAGTAAATTGTATATATAATATAAAAATTATAAATATATATATACATATATATATATAAACAATTTTGATCGTATTGGATATATATTATTTTAATAGATATACTTATTTCCAAACATCAAAAGTATTCCCAATTATTTTTGCAGAGGATGTTCTAAATAGTTATTGATTTTTTTATATCAAAGTCCTCATTATCATATTTCACTATATAAAATAGTTTATATAAAATACTAAATACATAGGCAATACATGAAATTAATATGTAGTTTTTTATATATTTTGAAGATATGAAAATCTAAAATAATAATTAAATATAGTAAGAAAAAGAACCAAATCATTGGTTCATAATGTGTGATGAATATAACACCATTAACCCTTCATGAAATTTAATTTTTAATGGTTTTAAATGATATTTATTATTATTTAGATTTATTTTTAGGAGGATTATGAAATTTGTTCGATTAGATATAATGGTAGGAGTTTTTTATAATTAAAAAAAATATTATTCTCAATCAGAAATATAAGTTGTGTTTATATTAGAAAATAAAACTATACATGTAATATCTTTTTTAAAAAATTGGGTTTCATAATTAATATATGAACATTTAATTAACATATATATTTTATTACATAATATGTTATATTTTATTATAGTGTAAAATTAATCGACCATTAAATGAAAATAGTAAATGTTTATCAATTATCAAATTTTTACATTGTCATAAAAAAATTCTTGGAATATTGTATAGAAACTATTTTTCAATGTGGGATCCATTATCAATGAATGTATAGAAACATTTTTATTAGGAAATTTAGAATTTTAAAACACATAATTAAATAGAAACCCCAAATACACATTGTAGTTTTCTTAAATACCGTATTTGATAAATAAATCCATATTTGAATAGAATGAAACACATTTCTATCAACATTAACTTGCTATGTAAAATTTGAATAAAATAAATTTTTCCAAAATTAATATAAAATTTATAATTCATTATCCTTAAAATATCATGTTAGAATTATTTTTTCTATATAATGGAATGGAATAAATACATGGTCACCTACTAAGGAGTTTTAAATGATGATAATAAATCAAGGAACTAATCATGAGATTTTAGATTTTATTATTTATGTATCTATTAAAAATTTTATTTTAAATAAAATAAATAGTCTCTAAGAAAATACTTTTTCATATAAAAAATAAAATTTATCATTTTCTTGATTTTATTCTACTAAAAGGTGTCATATATAGTACAAATAGAATTAATAAGTTTAATTTAATCCTTCATAATGAATTTTAAAAATCCCCTCATATGATGGAGTAAAAATAACATGATGATTTAATTTGATTGTA
This sequence comes from Viscum album, assembly GCA_963277665.1. Taxonomy (NCBI): domain Eukaryota; kingdom Viridiplantae; phylum Streptophyta; class Magnoliopsida; order Santalales; family Viscaceae; genus Viscum; species Viscum album. The sequence continues at coordinate 42,141,487 of OY728158.1, read as the reverse complement.
AATTAATTAGTTTACCCCTACATGTTGTAATTTATTTCTTTATATAAATTATTATTATTGAAAGGATTTTTCAAAATTTTAGAATAGGTTTTATCCAAGATAATTCCAAATAAACTTATAAAAGTTATTGTTTAACCCAATACCCATAAATATTAAATGAATCAAAAAAAATACATCATTTTTAGTGTATACATATATCCTTCTCAAATATCCAGATAATAATATTTCATTATGATATAATTAAAAAAGGAAAAATTATTTTAAACATCAATTAAATTCAATATTAGTACTAATATGTTTTCCTTTAAAAGTATAATATATTATCAGGAAAATAGATTTCAAGATTCTCATAATATTATCCTTAAAAATTTAATGCCAATTAAAAAATTAATATTAATAAACATTATTAAATAGTTATGTTCTTATTTATTGATATTGAAAAAAAAAATCGGTATAACATACATCGTGTCAATATTAATAGGTTTTCTATCAAGAATGAGTCTATCATTTTTCAGAAAATTGAAATAATTAAAATTCATTACATCTATGTATAAATAATTACATAATAGAAAAATGTACTAAAAATATTTCTAAATGAGTTATTATTATATTGAATATAAATTATCATTCTATTTGAAAAGAAATGTACATCAGATTATATATAAGACATGAAATTAAGTTCTCATATGAACCATGAAAATTTTATATTTTAATATTATAGTTATAAACAATCAATTAAATTTTATAGTATAAATAATATTAACACCATTATGAAAAATATATAATTTCATTTATTAGAAAAAATTGATCAAAGCATACTAAATAATAATCCATTTTTTAATAATATAATTTTTATTCTACAATAATATATTTTCTTTAAAACATTAGAATATTTATTGTGAGATAATATTAGAATTAATTTCAAGAAAATTTAAATATTATATTTGAGAAATGGATTATCATTATATAAATTAACATATCAAAATGATATTTCTATAGATTTTAGTTTTTTTAAAATATTTATTTTTTAATGAATTATGAAAAATATTTATTTTGGAAACACTATCATTTATATATATTAAATAATGAAAATTTTTAACTCCATTTTAACTTAATGTAAAATGGAACAAGTTTGAAAATAAATAATCTAATTAATTCCTTAGCATACATTATTACACATGATTTTCATATAAGTTCATTTTTGGTGTTATAATGAATGTTTTAAAAAAAATATTGGTTTCCATTGGATCTTGGGGATTTATATTAAAATTAATTTAAATAATATATTGGAATTTATTTTTAATATGTTTAAATATTTTGTATAGATAATTTGAAATTCATCACTGTATAATTGATTATGTCTTTTGTTAAGAAGTAAATATTTGTGAACTATTATAAAATAAAATATTTCTGAAATACAATATATTTTATGATATTTAAAGAAAATAAATATGATATAAAAATTTATAAAAATATATTGTAAGAAAATTTGTTGATAACATAATAGAAATATCATTAAAATGTTTCCTAACAATATGATTCATATTTCATTTATATATGTAAATGAAAATAATTTTTGATGTTTATAGAGTCCTTGTAAGACATTATAAAATAAGAATTTGGTATTATAATGATAATAATGGATAAAGAGAATAAATTTAGCATCATGGTTTATCATTAATATTTATAAATAATAAATTTTATTCATTTTTTTCAACTTTTGAGTTATATTGAAACAATAAATACAATATGTTTTTCAAATCATAGAAAATTCAAAATAACATATTAGATAAATTTTAATCACATTGATGTGAGTAAGTATATAAATTTTATAAATAAAAAACTTTATTTTGAACACAATTATTTTTATTTATTATGATAATATATTTTTACTTTTTTGTGAGGAAATAATTATATTAAATTCATACGCAAAAGTGGAAAAATACTTCTGTAAAGAGATGAATCATATATTAATTGATTTTAAATATAGTAATAATATTTTTTAAGGTTTTTAATAGCTTAAAAAAAATTTAAGAGATAAAAATAAAATATTATTGTTCTGTAAAAGTTATAATATTAATTTCGTATTCTTTCATGTTTTTTTTCAAAGTCAAATTAATCTAATAGTTCCAAAAGTCAAGATACCGATTTTTTATGATAAAATATATTTTATTATATGATGTGAAATTAATAAAAAATATAATAGGAAAACTAATGGGATATGGTTTAAAATATAGACCATGGAATGTTTTTTTCAATTTATTTAAATAATCACTCTTCATTCGGAACATGTAAAAGCACATTTTGTCACTATTATCATCGAACAAGTAAATAGTTGATCAAACTAAGCGATTAGCATTAATATATTACAAAAACATGTCTAAATATTAGTTTATGAGAGTGTGTAGACTATTAATCATATAATATTCATATTATACAAAAAAATTAAATATATATAAATGAAAAATAATGTATATTAATTTAATAAATTAGGTAATTCCATGAGTTCATCTCTGATCATTTATACAATGGAATATCATCTACTAATTTTTAACCCTTGAGTAAATATTTGGTTTATCAAAAATAAAACAACACCTCTCTAAAATACAATTAAATGTTCTAGATGTAATATTTTTATATAATACAATCTTTATAAGGAATAAAGAGTGCTACAATGAGTTTTTTTAAGAAATGTTACATATTATAATCAAATGTTTTAATATTAATTAATATCTTTCCTCAATATATTATTTTTCAACCATGATGATATAATTTATCATATTTCATTCACACAGTGAAATTTTTTTTATTAGCTTAATAACCTTTTCATATTTTATCCTCCATCAAATTTTAAATAAATCAATCGTTCATGTGTTCAGTACACTACCAGCTCGCAGACCGATAAATTATTTTTCTACCATGTCTTGTTATGTATGGTAATAATGATGGGTTTAATTTATATATATATATTATATGAAATATATATAATCATGTGAATTTAATATATCATCTATTTTCTTCATTTTGAATCAATTTAAAATTTAAAATTTCATTCGTGTGTACATGTGGTTACCAGCCCCACAAAACGATGTTATTCATTCTTCATAACTAAATAATATGTGTTATATATATATATATATGTAAAATATATTTTAATAAGGATAATATATTGATTATGTGTACATAAAATAATAATTACATTCAATCAATCATGTTCATTGAAAAATGAAAATGTTTCTAGTGCATATTTACAACCTACTATCACTATGATTGTAATGTAGTCCATTTTTCATAAACACGTATCATAATAAGTTTTCGAAGAATAATTTATATATAAATATTATCATTATGTATATTATTTAATAATTACCCATTTCAAAACATTAAACATATTGAATTCATTTCAATATAATGAACCAAACATCCACAAAACACATGACATGGACATAATTGATTAATTAATTAAATATTAAATTAAAATAAATGAAATAAAATTTTTAATTGTAGGAAAATAACATTAAAATGGCTATAATGAAAAAAATAACTTATATGTGTTTATTCTATATGATTAATTTGTCATATATGACATGTTTGAACTATATGAAAGAGGTTTCATCATAATTTTCCTTCATTAAGAAATTTTTTAATATAATACACCTAATTTTTGTATTTTGGGAATATAATTTCACATACATTTTATTTCATTAATCCTTATTAATTAATTTTATTTTATAATATAGTTAAGGATAGTTCATCTAAGGGGGACTGATTGATAATGTAACAATTTCATAAGGGGTTTCAACAAAATTTCAATTCATTAGGATATACATCTACTTCATTGAGTATTTGAAGCCATTATTTTTTATTAATTGTTAACTAAATTAATTTAATTTATATATAAACTTGTTTTATATGGATTTAAAATAATTTTAAATAATTAACGAATTAATTAATTCATAATAAAATGATATGCACTTTATATACGCTATTTCCCTCATAAAATTATTTTTCATTAGGACACCCAATTATGTTATTAACCTAAATTATTTGTAGGTATATATTCTATGCCATTATCATATAAATTTTTTATTATACTAATGTTATTTATTTTTAAAATTTTATTCTAATTTATTAATTCATGGGGAATATGATAAAAAAATTACCTAACTGGTAAGGATTTTATGATTCAACCTAATTTTAATAAGTATTAATTTTGAATGTGTTTTTATATACAGAATTATATAATTATTATTTATATATACAATTTACTTTTTATTCCCCTATATATATTTATGATTTTTTATGTTTATGTACCATTTATCTATCTTTTTTAAACAAAATGAATCAAAAAATATTTTTAATAAAATATGGAATTTTTTCTCCACTTTTGGTCAGAAATACTATTAGTTATATATCAATATTGTCCCAAATTTTATCAAAATTATTTTTTCCATCTACATAAAAGATACTAATTTCATTTTTAGACAAGATTCAATTTGTATTAAATTGATTAAAAATAATATTATTTTCATTTTTTGTATAATGTAATATTTCTAAAATGTTTGAATAGAATCATTGTTTTAATGGATGTAACATGATACATATTTTACACCATCATAACCACTCATTGTTTTTATTGTTTCTATAAATGTTTCCATTGATATTTGAATAAAAATTATTATATTTTTAAAATTTTCAATTTTTGAAATTGAATTTTGGATTCAAAATGATATTTTCCTCATTGGTATTATCAATGTTCTTTGAATAGTATTTCTATTCATAAACAACAATAGTTCATTATTTTACTAATTATTTACTGGGGAATATATTATAATGACACTATACTTATTATATTTTAGGATAGATTGTTAGTGTTTCATGGCGATTTTCTTGAATCCTATCACTTTTCCACATGTAAATCATGTTATTATGGAATAAAACCTATTATTAATAGATATATTATGCAAATAATATATTAAAAATGTTTTGTTAAATAGATGTACATAGAAAATAGTTGTCATAACTTGTGAGCCTGAAATATCATATAGAGAACATGGATAATGATATATCTTTTAATAATGGTTCAACTCGATGTAGCTTATACGATTGGTGATACCAATATAAATTTTATCACATGCGAGATTGATATATCCCTCAAATTCATTGGTTAATGATTATTTTCATTAATTGAATTAGTGAGGGTGATAAATAGAGAGTATTATCCTTTGGATTTATGTAGTATTCACCTATTTGTGACACGAGTTATGAAAATTATTCTCTCAGACAGTAATAAGTTTTCAAGGTTATCCATATGAATTTTTAATGGTTCGTTTTATTCATATTTATATCACACAACTCTTGCTGCTTGATTCTCTTTATTATTTCATTACATAAATAATTATTAATTATCCCATGTTTAATGATCAATTTTTATATTTTAAATAATTATCATATGATATACTAGTAAACATTTATTATGTCAGAAAACCCTTATTCACACATTATGAACAATAATAACATTCAATTTTTAATACTTATGTTCACCATTGAATATTGTTTAATATATCAAATCTTAAATTTTTCATTTTCCCATTTTAAAAAATATATATTTATGTATGTTATTATTAATAATGTTACTTTTATGTGATTAAATTAGTTTGATATTATATAGATTGTTATAGATAAATTGTTTATTGTATGGAATTTTTTATGACTGTTTCCTATTTTTCAAAAACTATAAACCTAAATGATCATTGGAAATTAAGTGATCTAATATTTTTATGATTTTTTGTATAATAAACGACCCCCAATTATTGTAAGTGTTTGATATATATAATGAAAAAAAATACAATGAAAATTTTATAATATAATAGTAAAATATTATAATTTGATTTGATGAATATTTACTTTGAAATTAATTGGTCAAAATAATCCTAGAATATAATTTTAAAATTTTCATTCACAAATAAAACATTTAATGAAACATAACGAATGTAGTATTTAGATATATTAAAATTAATAGATTATAATATTTTATTATATTTATAATTACTTATTTATTTAAAATAAATTTTTTAAAAATAAAGATAAGTTCCTTTGGTGGAAAAATCAAACAAAGTTAAAAAAAATGTGAATACTCTTTTTTTAAAGTTATAATGTTTGTCCATTTTAATTAATTAAAATAATATTTAAGGATTAATTATTTTAATTAAATTTATATATTTTATTTAAAATTATATTAATTTAAATTCATGTAATTACTATTCATATTTGTATTGTTTATATAAGTACACCTTTTTTTTGAAAAATGTATTTTGTGAAAACCCATTTTTACTGGATTTTCAGGTTTATTTTGAAATTAAATTTTGGAAATATATCATTTTATTTTGATATTTTTTTATATTTTTTTAATTAAATTAATTAATATTAGTTACTAAGTTAAAATTAATGTTTTTTCATAACTATATGTAGATAAATTATAATTAATTACCATGGATATTGTTAAAAAAATGTCATGATGCATACGATTGTATTAAAATTAACATTACTAAAACAAATACATTTTAATTTATAAATAATGATTTCATATTTCAAATAAATCTTCATATTTATCTATTAATTATTATTTTATTATTTTTTAAATTGTTAAATTACCTAGGTTTGAAAACAAGTTACGAGGGTGAAAACTCAACTATCAAGAGTTAATATCATCGGAGTTAATGGAAATAATACATTTCAAAACTGTTTAAATATAATATTTTTTATGTCTATCAACCTAATAATCCCACCACCCCATTATTTATCAGTTTTTGAGTCACATGGTTTGTGAGAGACATAGATTTATAATACATTTTTGGATTTACTAAAATGTAACTCATCTTCAATTATAAAAGGAAACACCCTCCCCTCACATATTAATTCTTCTATAGAAAAAAATCTTTAACCAATCCTTCATAACTATATTCCAAATTTTCATATTCAAACTATAGGGCTACATTTTTTCAAAAGTCTATCCCATGGGTTGTTAGGAAGAGATATAAAGGATGAATCTATAAAATAATGTATTCATATTAAGGTAGATATGCCTTTTTAATTATTACATAATGACCAAAAATTATATCTTAAAATTTAATCTATTTTATCAACACTATATATCATATTATGAGATTTACTAAGTTCATGGAATGATATTTATTCATCTCCTTCTCTATCAAATGGAGAAAAATCCTTTACGCATGTGTATATTTGACTACCTGCATGTGAACCCTTGTAATTTGATTCCCATCACCAACTCACATGGAAAATCACAGATATAAAATTAATAAGTACATTTGATACATATTATATGATCTTTATTATTGAATAATAATATGTCTTCCACTTTTCCCTTTCAACCATTATATTGTCGATAACTTTTCTCTTGTATACATAAAACCTACCCTCCTCATTATGGGAAGATATTAATTTTTCATAACTTTAACATTAATATCATTATGGAGATTATGTATCTATATCTCACACACAATAATATAATCATTCATGATAATCATTAATCATAAAACAAAGTAATTAACACCCAAAAACAATCGGACAAATAAAATAATATTAAAGAATGGGTGAAAATATTTTATTAATGTATAATATATGATATAATAAATATTAATATGGTTCTATACGAATTTATTTACACTTTTAAACCCATTATATTTTATATTATGCCACATTAAACTAAAGGGAATCATTAGTTATGGGACTTCATCTAAATTGATAATCAATGAGGCATTTTATTCAAAATGTATACTAAATATATTTTATAAAATGTATATACTGTCCAATCAATATTTTATATCATGAATATCTTCAAACATAATAGTATTTTATCATTTTTTTTATATCATTTAGTCTGAGGGGATTTTAAAATAATGTTAACATGTGGTATGGGATTTATTCTCAATTTTGATTCCATTGAGACATTCATATTATTATTCACCAATTCAATTTTATGTGGTGTATATACTGCCCATTAAATGTTTTTTTTCATGAATAACTATTTATTTATGATGAATAATTTTTCAATTCACATATATTTTTTCCTGGGATTCAATTTTAATGTTACCTAAGATTCATTAATTTACATTACAAACTCATTTTTTTGGTATTTCTCTATTTTTATTGAAGGAATATTATCACTTATAACACTAAAACACCAGAATTTTTAATATACTATAGATATTTAAGGATTTTATATGTTTTATTCAGAAATTAACCACATCTGGTTCATTATTCAATAATTATAATAGTTAATATTAAAAAAAATTATTTCTATTTTAATCATATGTCTATTTCTATCATTTCTATATAATTCAGTTTTTTTATAGAATTCCTTTATTTATTAAAATTATTTTCACATTATATGTAATGTTATAATTTAATTTTATATGTTTTTAGGTGGGAATATTTCTACTATGTTATATAAGGAATGTTTGGAAAATTAATTAAAAATATTAAAAAAAAATTAATGTATAGAGAGTCAAAGGACATCCATAACACCATAACCATTTTACTAAATTTATATTCATCAGCACATTTCCAATATTTTTACTATGAAAAATATTTTAGGGATTTTTTTAACCTTTTATATATATTTATAATATTGATCCAATATTATATATTTTATCTTAAAATTTATATTATCCCTAGTTTATTTTATGGTTGTTAACTATATCTTGAATTATTAACTTTCATGTGATCATTGTACATTACATTTACCTTAAATTTTTTTCATTATCATGTATGTCACAATTTTTTAAACCATAAAACAATTGTATATAATGTTTTTTATATAGATAGTCAATTAATTGAATACTAAAATATTTTTTTAATCCATAATAATAACTCCATAATGATAATTATTGTTATGTAATATTTTTCATGAATTAAATTTATAATTTCATATATCAATAATGAATTTGAAATTTAGTGATGGGTGTGTTGTAGAATTATATATCCCCATGATCCATAAAAGGTCTCATGTTATATATTTTTTAGTAATATTATAGGTGTTTTTTCAAATATTTGTATACTATAATTGCATAACCACATACCGATATTGATATTATCAAATATTTGTTCATGAAATACAATGTTTATTAGTTCCATTATGATGATTTCAGTTACTAATATCAATGTGATTCATTTATTTATAATAATTCTTTATTATAATCAGGATTATGTGAATATTTAACTTTCATTGCATTATCATCATTTTTTACATCTCTATTTATATTCATTCGAATATTATTGAAATGAGTTTTTATTTATTTACACTGTCAAATTATTTATTCATTAAATAATCATGATAGATTTTTATATATGTAACTTTTACTCATCATATTATGCCAAAATTATTTTTTATATTCCCAATAATATGAATAAGAATTCATTGAATGATTTCAAAAATGTTAACGTTTTTTCATTGCTTTTTTATTGTTTTTACAATGTAAAAGGGTATATTATATGTATATAGTTCTCCAAGACTATAAAACTAATTGATCCATGGTTTTGTCATTTGTTTTATAAATTCGAATGAATTAATTTGAGTACAAGCTAAGGGTTATTAGGGTTTGTTTCATTATAGTGGGTAGTATTTGAGGTTAAATAGAATCCTTGGGAACTAAATTCAAATACCCATATATTATAGGACATATAACTGTGATAAAAATTACGGATATGTAAAATTGGGTAATAAAAATATAAATTATATATAAGTTTAAAAATATATTTTTTCCCTAGAAATACATCATTCAATAGATAATAAATATGGATTTGGTTCTAGAACAATTGTTCTTATGGGTAATAACATCGAAAAGGGAGCATTGTGCATTAACTTCATCATCACCCGATGTATGAAAATGGGCCTTACTACACTCTTGATATCAAACACTTGGTGTATATACTTATGATAAACATACTTTTTATTTTGAAACCATTATGAATGGATTGAAAATATCTTTATGGTTTAATGATATCCCCAAAAACACCGTCTTTATGTTTATGATATTAATAAAGAATAAAACATATATTTTTGTTAAGTGTGACACTATATTCAATATTATATGATAATATTTATTATTAATAATTTAATTAGGTAATCAATTATGTTTCATAGTATTAAAATTATTCATGAATAAAATAATTATATCATCCTCATGATCAATTTAAAACTACAATTACTTTGAAATCAAATATAAAAGGTCATGCATCTGAAAGGATCATGGATATATTTGTGTAACACAATGAGTTTCTAATGAATAAATTCCCTAAAGGACTAAAATGTTATTCTACATCATGACTACTCTATGTTAGATCACTTTATATGAATGTATCCCCAATCATATAGTGGGAATACTAATCAAGTTTCAGATGAGTAATGGAATATATTCCTTGAAAATATATATTGGTTCCTTCGATGTGAAAAAAAGGAAAAAGATATACATTTAGTACATTTTATCATGTGAGATGTAGAATAATGGTGGTTTTTAGTCAAGAATTATATAGATGGAAATAGAATATTACATATAAGATGGAGTGATTTTTCAAAAGAATTATTCAGAAAATATTTCCATCATGAGGAACATACTAGAATGAATAAAAATTTCAGTAGAATAAATCAAAAAAGAGGAAATTTTTGTGGGGTATGAGGTAAAATATAAAATAGTATCCTAGTATTCTAAAGATTACATGTGAAATATGGAATGAAATATTCATAATTATACTAATGTCATAATCCATGTATCTTAATGTCCTTGGAATCTCAAGATTCATTATAATATAAGGAAAAAGATTAATATTCCATCAAAATATAGAATAATTTTTCTATATCATTTATACACTATAATTGATAAAAAAAATTAAAGGGCATATAATCACCATGAAATGTGGAAAATGTTGATTTTGAATAAGAAAATGAATAAATTTCTATATTGTATAAATTGAATAGATAAAAATATGGAAAATTTATAGAATGGATTGATGTTTTCTATATGTTCGATGATAAGGGTCATGTGGATAATAAATGGAATGGGTTGAATGGAATAAATGATGTAAAGATAATTAACTATAGGTAAATTGTTCATTATTCAAACTAATTCCTTGGCCACCAAGGGAATATAACATAGATGGTGATTAGGGTTGAAGTCCAAGCTTATGAGAGAACCATAGTTATAGTACTAGTTACTAATTATGTGTGGTAAGGTACTTAAATCATATAAACAAATTAGGTAATTAATTATTGTATTCTAGATATTCAGAATCTTTTATATCTTCCATGTTTTATAATAAGAATAAATATATTTCTTCTAAGTTAATAAGGGATATGTATGTCTAAACACTGATTGGATGTATCACTACAACACGGATGTGTATGTAATTTCCCATCATCAAACTGAATTTTACCCTGTTTATTTATGTCATTATCATTGATATGGATGATTTTTATATAATCATCATATTAAAATGTAATTCAATGTATGATGAAACAAATAATATTTAAGAGAGAATGAAACTAAAATCCTTGAAAAATTATGAATTCCATAACATTAGAGTGGATACTTCATCACCTGATTTGTGCCCATGTCCACCCCTAGTAGCTCATTCGAATGTTATTTTTAAAGATGATAAGAAAACACAATATTTGGATAGAAAAGGTATTATTAAAATTTATGATATCGTAATAGTACATTAATTCTGTCATATATTACCTTGGGAATTAAATTGAAATAAATAATAAACTGAAGTTTAGTTTTGAATTGATTTAATATATTATGAAAGAACAATATCAAATACACATTATAGAATACCCACTGTAGAATTTATGGAGTTTTAGAATAAAATATATGATATCGGTTATAGTGGTTGTATTCCCCCAAGTGAATTAGAATTCATAGATCCTATTATATTAATAAATAATAATGATGGATCCATTTAGATGTTCATTGATTATTAATAAATTATTGTTAACATGATAATGATAATGTATCATATTCATTTCGTTGATGAGTAATACGAGTAACTTCATAGAGCTCGGATTTTTTGAAAGAATGCCCTTTGTTCTGGGCTCATCAATTGTGAGTCAATATGGAAGAATTTCTAAAGAAAAAATCAGAATTAGATATATACATTATTATTATTCAATAATTCATGTAGGATTGAATAATGTACCAGAAATTTTAATATAAATAAGAAATATAGTATTCATGAAATTTCATGATAATTCATTTTTTTATTCATTTATTATATATTACGAAATTATAATAATTATAAAGTTTATGATAATATTATATAGATTAGTCATTGGAATCTATTATTAAATGGGTTAAATATAAATTGTACAAGTCTAAATTCATTCTCGATAACGTTTCTTATCATGCCATGTTTTTCTCTAAGGATGGAATCTCAGTTGATCTTAAATGTATAAAGGCAGATAAGGAATGGAATGCACCAATAAATTTATTAAGGGAAGAAATTTCAATTGTTTAGTAGCTTACTATTAGTGATTCATTCATAATTTTATGTTATTGGCTAACACAATAACTCGGCCTAGGAAAAAAGGGGTTATGTTTATATGAAAAAAGTAACGTGGATAATGTTTTTATTAATTGATGATAATATTTTTCAATTCTCAATTTTTTACTCTAACATGAATAAATATTGGTTTTATGATATATACATATGTTCTAATGAAAGGACCTAGCATTATCATTTAGAAAAACGAAAATGTTAGGGAATATAGTTAATGGTATTTAATGAATCATGATTAGAACTATAAAATCCAATGATCTTGATTTGGCATCCATTATGTTTAATTGCAAGATAAGGAAACATTACGTCTATGGTGAACAACAAGAGATAGAAAAATATCCAAAGAGATTAAAATACAACATTCCCCAAAAAGGGAAAAATAAAAGGTAATGAAGATGGAATGAGCTATTCATGTGTTACGATTTCTCAATACCCTATATCCAAATTTGGTAAAATAATATTTCATATTAATTGAGATAGAATGATAATGGATTTCTGAACCAAATGGGGAATTAGATGGATCTTGTGTTCATGAGTATATTAAAAATGTATATAGTAATTATTAAGGAAGAGGGGATGTCACACCATTTTGAAATGATTTAAAAACCATGATTTTTGGAAAAGAAAAAAATCATCCAATCTTGTGAATAAATTTTAAAAATAAATATTAATGGTGTGAATTATGGGAAATTTTAAATCCTAATTTCTGAAGAAGGAATACTAAATACTAGAAATATAAAAGAAGATCCTTCTATACATGATACAAAAATTGAATTGTTTCATGATATTATTTTATAGAAGTTCTCTATTAAATTATGTATAATTATTTTGGGGGAAATTATAGCGGGATAACATGATGTGGGAAATTAATTATTATGTGCCAAGACGTTGGGTTTTTAAAAAATAGAACACTATGAAAAAAAACCCTAGCGGATTCATGAAGCATTTTACTATTCATATGTTCAAATAAGATTGCATTATTATAGATTTTTTTTAAATTAAACATGAATTTATGAGTTAATAAAGAATCATAGGATATTATTGGTCTCCTCACCAAATATTCACAGTTCCATGCAATAGGAAAAAATTTAATACTTTAGATTCTCACAAGTCTTTGTATTAATGGTTTTTAAGACATCATTGATAATGATTTTAATAGCTATAATTTTTATTCCCAATTTAGTAGCACAATGGTGTATAAGGATTTAAGGGAACATTTTTTGTGGGATTAAATGTTGTGATAAAATAATTATTATGTGTCTATATGTTTTGTTTTAAACAATTGGCGTCAATGAAATAATATCCTAGAGTATTCATGAAACCTCTTCTGATTACTATTCATAAGTAGAATTACATATTTATGGACATTGTGTTTAAAATAAAAATAAAACGTAGAAATAATGAAGTGTTATAGGTTATTATTTGTCACCTCACTATATATGAACAATTCCATCATATAGGGGAAATTGTACTGCTAGAGTATCTCACAAGTCTCCTTATTATTGGTTTTTTAAGACATCATGTTTTAAATGTATCTTCCTTTTCTGATTTTTATTTCAAATTTACATAAATATTATATAATATTATTCATATGGATATTAATACTAATCTTTATTTTGGCACCACAATCCATTATCAAAGTGATGAACAATCTGAAATGAATATCCAATCAATGCATGAAATTTTGAGTTCATTCTCACATGACATGAAATGTATGTTGGATTAGTATTTTCTATTGGTAGAGTTTTAATATTAATTTTCTTCAATTAATGTTTCAAAATTTCCCTTCAGAATTCAATATATATATATAGATATTTCATTTTCCAAAATGTTGGAATGAAGTTAGTGAGAGAATGATTTTTGGCATAGAAATTAAAGAGGTCACAATAACAAAGATAAATAATTCTCCGAATCAAATTAAAAAATCTCACAATAGTTTATATATTTATTCTTAATAAAATTGGGATGATTTATATTTTCATGTGGCAGAACACATTTTATTGATGTTATCTCCATTGAAGGGTTTTATAAGGGACAATATGAATTGAAATTGAGCACTAGATATATTAAAACTTTTGAATCTCTATAAGGAAATGGATTTATAGCTTAACAATTTAAAAGTACCCCAATAATATATAATTTTATTGATGTGTTCCATAAATCATCATAATGGAAGTAGATTCATGACCAAATTCATGTTCCCAGCACTAAATAAATAGTATTTGAACCTGGTCAACCATACTATGATGACACTATCTAGACTATAAAAACTATAACGTATGTGTTCAGGGATCAGATGACTCTAATTGTTAAGATATTTTGGGACTCTCTTCAAATATATGGAGAAACATGGTAACTATAGGATATTATGAATAAGAATATCCATCATTTGTTTAAAAAGCAATTTCATTGAAAATTTCCTTGAAAAATGTTTTGAAGGAGGAAATAATTTGACACATGTGGAATAATTTAATTAAGTGAACATTTTATATTAATAAAATAATAATTAAATTGCATATTTTTTATTTCATGGGGGAAAATTTAAATATTATAGTAAAAATGTGGATTTTGAACTATCTTGGTCCAAATAATATTAGAATGAATCATTCAAAATTTCCCTTACAAATAAGATTTAACAAATAAAACATGTCATGCTTAACTATTCCTTGTTTTATATAGAATAAATTTTTATAATATATATATATATATTTATAAATTTATATAATATAATTTTTTTAGAAATCAACGTAAAATCATTATGAGAGAAATGGTTTTTTCAGAATACTATGTTTTTTAGAAATCATTTTATATTTAAAAATGCATTATATCTATCAATATCAATTAAATAAATTAATCAATAAAGATAAATTATTAAAATTAAATTAATATATTATGCATCAAAATATATTATTGTAATTTTATCTAATTATGATAACTATAAATATAGTTATTATAAGATCCTCTAATTCCAATAAAATGCATTTTATAGTGTATAAATATTTGGACAGGATTTGTATGTTTTTTATAAGATTATACACTAATTATTCAGAAAATTTAATTTTATAAAATGGATCAATTAATTTTTTTCATAATAATTAATATTAATAATTTCTTCTTAATTTTTGTTCATATTTATTAGTGAAGAAAAAAATAATTAGTTAAAGTGGTAAAGGTTATAAAGTGGTTTTTCAAGTTGAATGGAGTTGTATTATATTTGATTTCAAAAATAAGTTTAATTTTTTGGAAAATTTAATATTATATTTATAATAATTCATTCCAAGTTATCTAACATGTCTTTATTTAAAATTCTATTAATCGATTAATTAAATTGCTATAAAATCTATTCATTATTGTAAAAATTAAAATGGAGAAAGTGAGAAACCATAGTGGTAAAGAGTATTACATTTCTTTAACATGTTTATGTTTTGTGGATTAATTTTGATTGATATTATCATCTATACGTGAAATTATTTACCAATTTTTTCCGAACATGGGTTTATGATGACTTTCCATCGTTGAATAGTTATTTTTATTTTGAAAACTAACACTCCTCCTTAAAGGGAACTATGTCCCCTCTCTTATTTATACCTCTAACCATATTTTAAAAAAACAAATACACATAATAAATATCTCTAAAACGTACTTATTCATATTTTAGAGAATACGTTTCTCAAAAAACAAATCCATAATACATTATAATGATATCCAAAGGAGGTTTCTTTATGAGAATATAGTTGTTTTAACAGAGCTCTTTCTTTATCATTATACATTTATCACATTCAATTATTTATTAACACCTTCAACATTATAAAACTAGTATCACCCAAAGAATTTCATTTTTGTAGGTTTGTATAATTATATTTATTTATATCCTTCTTCGTCCAATATGAAAAAATGCATCCCTCATTCATACGGTTGACTATCAATCCATAAACTACTAAAATTTATATTCCTTCACTGAATCACATGGATAAAAATAATGATGTAAATAATGAATATATATGATCATCATTCCATGATATTTATACCTTAAAATTAATATATCATAATCCTCCTTAATGTTTCACCCGTTATGACAGTTATATCATTGCTTCTACATACATATGACCCACTGTCTTCACAAAAAATGTTATACCTTTTACATGTAAAACTATCACGACTGATTTTAAAAATTTTTTGAATTATTAAATATGATATTTATAAAATTAATATAATTATGTAGATTATCAAACTGTATCCCATACAAAAGAACCTGAAAACTCATTAAAAACATGCTTGAGAAAAACATGTAATTAACAACCTAAAAAAGGGTAAAACATAAGTATTATTAATGAAAGGGTGATAAGACGTTATAATAATTTAATACATGATAATATAAATGTAAATATGGTTCTATTAAAAATTAATATCATGAATAAATTATTTATTTAAGAGGATAAAAACATTCAACTAAATAGAAGGATGAGGTATGAATGGTTTCCTTAATTTCCCTCCAGTGAGTCATATTTTAACGTCATGCTACTAATTATTTTATATACTGTGTATATTCCCCATTTGCCATTCAATACAATTAATATCTTCATACATCTTTGTATTTTACGTTTTAATTCATAATATTTAATCAATGTGGATTTTAATTGAATGATTCCATGTTGTAACAAATTTCGCCTGAATTTATATTTCATTATGACATATTGGAAATTATGAACTTATTAAATTTTCTATAGAGTATATACAACCCCGTTTATTTCATTTATATCAATAAAAATTTATTCTTGAAGAATAATGACTCATGTAAATTCTATTATTTTTACATGTTTCAATTAGATAGTTACCGAATAAGAAATAATTCACTTTATAATCATTATTTTATCAATATTCATTAAAGGAATATTATAATATACCCTCATTAAACTCTATAACTTATTGTAACACCCTAAGCTTCCACAGACGCTTTCCATTGAATAATACAGTAGCATGTGTTGTACACAACATAAAGTTTTAACACACCACGACCAATCAAACAAGCCGTTATGAATAGTAATACCCATTTTTTAAAATTTTATAAATTTTATTTTTCAAAATTGACTTCTTTTTTCAATTAAGAATACAGAAACTAGCTTAGGGTGATTTTTTTGTAATTTTCTAATAACATGTAATTTTTGATATATACTGAAAATCATTACGTAATTGCTTAAAACTGACCTTTTATTCAAGTAATTAATTATTTAATTTTATTTTATTATAGGTAAAAATAGATACATAATACTTATATATGTTCAATTTAATTAGTTGAAGTCATTTTATAATAATTTTATATTTAAAAATTTTCATTGAACTTTTTATTGTCTTTTACCCACCTTCTAGGATCATTTGTAAAGTTGCATAAAACATATTTTTACCACTTCTATGAGTTGAATTTCTAAAAACTAAGAGACATGGTTGATATTGGTTAGTAAAATGTGGTTCAAAAAGATGAAAATAATTTTTGGTGAATATTAATTTTTGACATTTATTTACCACAGTTAAAATAAATAGTGTAATTAAAGGATAAATTATATTATAATTACCCATACACATGTCCTATTTCAATTGGGTAAAAGTAATTCAACCAAAAACAACCATATATATAATATAATATCCTCATTGGTCCACCATGATTAGATTAGGACATTTATTATTATTTTATTTAATGATGAGATAAAAGAGTTTAAATCAAAGTTTAATAACTAATAAATTTTTATTATATATTTACACATAATATAAATTCAACTATAAATACTCATTATAAATCTAAATAGATTTCTTACATAATGGGATTTTATGTATAATTTTTAGACATTATATAATATAATTTAATATGACACAATGATGACGCAGTAATTACCTTAATAATGAGATATTAAAATAATTGATATTATAAAGATCCAATTAAATGTAATTTGAGAAATATGAGGAATTAAAATAGTTTCTAGAAAAAAATTACTTTTTAGGGTTGAATTAATAAATTTTATTCTAAGAGATAACGTTTTTATGGCATTATAAAAAATAAAATACATAATTGGGTCAAAATTTACATAATTGAGTTTTTAATAAAAATATTTTATTATTAATTGATATAATATTCCTAAAAATATAAGGGACATCAAAATTATCTAGATAAGGTATTATATATTAATACTAAACTACTTGGGGATCCTTTTTCTCGTTATAGTATGTTTATTGACAATATAACATAAAAATACAAAGAAACATGGTAAATTTAAATATATTTAACTATGAGAAAAATCTAAATGATAAGGTTAATATGGTGACCTAAACCTATATAAAACCTATTTGTTGAGATTTTTCCAACACATACCCACATTATCATAGAAATAAATCATTTTGGAGCTATTAAGAAATGAATATGATTTTATTATAAAATAATATTTCATGCTTTTCCTAAAGTGACCCTCACCTCTATTATGAAAGGGTATTTCCCCTTATCTTAATTTTACACCTCCAAATCAATTTGGCTTAGCTAAACCCTGCCCTAATATCCTCCAAACTATCCTACCCTCATCATAGAGGCCTTAAAGTGATCAAAAATCCATGCTATTGTTCCCTATTGATCAACTCCATATGAAACACCTGAAGAAGAGAAAATAATTTCACCACCCTCTAACAAGTTCTTTTCTTCGTCCACTTCCCAATTCATCATTATTTCCGTTCAAAAAGAATATCTCCAGTACCTTATATATAAAATTATGTTATTATAAATATGGAAAAATCATATTCATTATTCTATCCATCCTATAAATTACAAAGTTACCATACGTGCGTACGTACGGCTTACCGTCTCCACGTCATGGTGTAGTTTGTTATTCAAACATTTCATTATTTCGATGGGTGTAACAATGAGTATAACTAATGTAAATAATAAAAATAACATATTAATTATTCTTTATATATTATGTATCATGAAATTAGAGACAATTTCCTCATCAATATAATGATATTGTCACTCGTGTGTTCGTACGGATTACCATATCCACGAACGCGATGGGATTAATTCCCCATCGTAATCATCCAAGAATAATTTTCATTTTATGATTAAAAATAATGTTTATGAACATAATATAATACTTTATATGAATCAAATACATCATATCCATAACAAAAATGGCTAATGTAACAAAGAATATAACGGAAAACGAATCAGTTAACACCCGAAACGATGATACTACTAATATTTTATTAACAAAGCAATATTACAATATCATATATGATATTATATTTATTTATATGACTCTTTTATAAATTAATTACAATTATTTAACTATTATACATGTGGTTAACATACCCTAGACAAATGAAATGTACAAGTTACGGGTTAATTATACAATCTCATTTCTTATCAATGACTGTTAATACGTAAGTATCTTCTGGGACCTCTTTATCATCCACATCCGTGTTTTCTTAAAAATGTAATTCAAAATTTTTTTACTATATACAAGACTATGGTTCAAAGTCATTTATACAATTCTTTTACGACACATGATTCTAATGGTATCTTTATGTCATCTTCCAAACAAGGTACTTTATGACCATCTCGAAAAAATTAATGTAATAATGTCTTTTTTTAAGATTATATGGGTGGTGTGGATATTTTTCACCGTTATATAATCATCGAAGCATCCTATACAATTTTATGAGAATATATTCAAAATAAATGTTTTTGTTTATAATTTTATGACTTTTAAATGATTTCAATATAAAAAGAGATATTTCTCTACAAAATGTTTTGATTTCATCTATATCCACATTCTTTGATGGATTTTATTCTTATTTGAAGTTGAATATTATGATTAAAACATTCCATATTGTATTGAAGTTATTTTGATATGTTTGACTATGGATGTGTTATTTTTACACCATTCATGGTTTGTAGATAAAGTATTGACATTTTGTATTCTAGTTTTAATACGAATGTTTATGTTATGTTTAATACTTTTCATATGAAGATTGCATTAGACATAGTTTGTGGTGGGTAGAGCCCGCTATAGGTTCTCAGTGAATCAGTAGGTCTCATAAGACAAATTATTTTCTTTGCACAAGGTATTAACAAAATCATATTTTTATTCTTGGAACAAGTCATTGACTATGTAGTTATGAAGGCTGGCATTATGCATTCCAACATTATGAAGTTGGCTATTGATATTACATGTGATTATTCACTATTAAATATCTGTGTAAATAATTAAATGTCATTATTTGATTTATATTTTCCATTTTATGAAGTTGTTTTAGTTAAAATGGATTGTGTTTTATTCTTATATGTATCCGTAAATGTTTATACTTATTTGTGAATGTTTCTTCTATATTGTTATCCTTACTGAGCATCTGAGATCACCCCATTTTATGTTTTATTTATCCCAGGATGAAAAAAATTATATTATAACTGACCTGAAGGGATATTATAAAGGATGAATGTAGCCAATTGAGACAATGTTGTTGTTGTTTTTCATTTTATAATGTAATATAAAACATATGAATGTATCTAGTAATTCCAAGGTTACTAAACAAATCGTTCTTTTGGGATTTTGATCGCTTCTGATCATGCCAATGTTATTCAATAATGCACCGAACATGAGTAACTGGGGTCTGGGAGTTACAGATTATATCAAATGATGTTTACTATAATCCTTGGACACTATATTTAAACAAACTCTTATTAGAGCACATTACCCTAAGACAGACTTTGAGGATTGTTATATAAGATGTTCCATGAATTTTTGAAATGTAGATATTTTGTGTATTTTCCATGAAATACGTCTCTGTCTAGATACGAGCAGGTAGAGGTGGTTATGGAACAGATGTATCTAGGATTGGAAACTCTGACAAGGAGTTTCGGGCTTGACCCGGGGTATTCTGGTACACAACAATGGGCCTTACTTCACTCTAGGTTACAACAATCTCACATGATATGCTTATGATTATTCACATTTTATTTACAAACCATTATGAACAATTTATGACTATATACTTCCTAAAAGAAACCATTTTTTATGATTATTTATAATATCCATAAAATAGTTCAATTTATGTGACGTGTTCTACATGATTGGAAATATGTATTGTGAATCATAAACTAATCTAGTGTATTCTATTATTTATAAATGGCGCCAAGTTGATGGAATGGAAATAATATCAACCCACGTAGTCCATTTATTGATTTTCCAACTACTCAAGATAATTATAGTGGAGAAGGTGATGAAACTGGTGCTGATCAAATTATCAACATACTAGGACAACTCACTCAGGCTTTGAATAATATCCTTGACCGTATGGAGCACCCTGATCCACAATGCTAAGGATCAATGTAAGAACGCTTCATTAAGAAACAACCAGCAACATTCTATGGGAGAACAAATACATTAGTAGCTGAGAAATGGATATGTTCCGTAGAAAAAATATGTCATGCTTTAGGGATTTGTGAAAGGGAAAAAGTTGTCCTGGAAGTTTATCGCCTCACATGAGATGCAGAACAATGATGTTTATTAATCCAAAACACAATGTAAAATGATGAATTATTGAACATGGAATGGATGGAGTATAAAGATATTTTATTATAAAATTACTTTCCTCATAACCATCGAGCTGATATTTAAAGACAATTTCTATGTCTGAGAAAAAATGAGGATGAGAATGTCTCCAAGTATGAGGATAACATTACTAGGTTAGAAAGGAATGTGGAAGATTATATATGTAACTCAAGGTATAAGATTGATCAATTCTTTGATGGGTTAAAACCAATTATCCATAAATAATTAGTCGCACAATCCTTCTCATCATTGAAATATAGTGTCGCATGCGTTATCAGGACAAAAAATGAATTCTCTAAGTATTATGACTTCAATGCAAAGGAAGAGAAGAATATATTTTCTTATCACTCTGGAAATGGGAATGATCGTAATAAAAGAAAAACTGAATATCAATCATGCAGTAAATGTGGGAATTAACACCCATTTATTTTTGTGATGGGAATGGGAGTCTGTTATAAGTGTGGTGAAATTGGGCCCGATGCTCGTGATTGCAAGGTAAAGAAAGAGGCTTTCAATGATGAATTCTACAATTTTAGATAAAATGGACCTCATGAAAAGGAATATCCTATTTGACAAGGGAACTTACCTCAAAAAGGCCAAGGTATCAAGGCCAAGCTATTGTGATCACTACCACTAAGATTGAATCTCCAAAAGATGTAGTTGCAGGTAATTTAATGGTTTCCTCAAGTTTAGCCAATGGTTTACTTGATTGAGGATCATCACATTTTTTTATATCTTCTTAGTTTATTACGACAATTAGATATTTTAAATTTGTCATAAAAATGTAGTTATCAATCAAAATTCAAAAGGGAATTATCATCACAATAATGTTTTCGGAATCTGTTCCCATTAAGACATATAAATGTTTTTATAAGATGATCTCATCATCATACCCATGATTTAATTTGATATAATCCTAGTAATGGATTGGTTTTTGAAACATGAAGTGATAATTTATTGTAGTAAGAAGGAGTTTACTATTTTTGATGATGATAAGGAGTACCTTATCTTTAGACACGAAACTTCACCACCAGATTCTTATATTGGTCCCCAAAATTAGCTCTACTAAATTCAATTATTAGGGAGGAAGTGAATGAAATAATTATGGTTTAGGTAAATAAAGTTTGAATAAAAGATGTACCTATTGTTCATGAATATGTTGTTGTGTTTCTACAGGATCTACCTAGACTTCCTCCAGAATGAGATATTGAGTTTTCAATAGATTTAATTCATGGTTCAAGTCCCATATCGAAGACCCCTTATTGAATTTCCACTGAGGAATTAATGGGAAAAAATAAACAACTAGAGGAATTGAGTAATAAGGGATTTATTCACCATTTTGATTCCCCATGGGGAGCCCCTCTCATTTTTGTTATGAAGAAAGACATATCAAAGAGGTAGTGCATTGACTATAGGGAGATGCAATAACAATAATGAACATGTATCCCCTACAATTCATTAATGATTTATTTGAAAAAATTCCTAGAGCTCAATATTTTTCAAATATAGTCCTTCAATATAGATATCAACAGTTGTGTGTGAATAAGGAACACATTCTGAAAACAATATTTCGATCCAGGTTCGAGCATTACGAGTTTACAGTAATGCCTTTTGGATTGACTAATTCACCCTCTATCTTAAAAGATTTAATGAATAAGGTTTTCAAGGAATATATTGATGACTTTGTAGTGATTTTTATGGATTATATATTGGTATACTCTAATATCTATAATGATCATGAAAATCACCTACGCACTATTATGAAAACCCTTAGATGAAATGAATTAAATGTGATGTTTAGAAAGTGTGAATTTTTGAAACAAGAGATTTATTTACGAGGCCATATTATAACTAATGATGTAATCTATGTTGTTCCTTCCATGACCATGGAAATCCATGAATGGAAATCACCAACGAGATATAACTGTGCTACGCATTTGTATTGGTTTAGCAGGTTATTATCGATGTTTCATCCAGAAATTGGCCAAGTTGGCCAACCCATTAACCATTCTCACACGTAAAAGGGATAAATTTTATTTGAAAAAATAGTGTGAATAATTTTTTTAATAACTAAATAGATTATTATTCAACACTTTTATCTTGACTCTACCTCCAGGGAACAATGGGTTTCTTATTTATAGTCATGTTTCAATGAAAGGACTTTGTTGTGTCCTTATGTAGAATGATATTGTTATTGACTTTGCATCACGACGGCTAAAACATCTGGATAAAAACTATCCCACTCACGATCTTCAGTTATCAGTTGTAATAATTTATCTAAGTATGTGGACACACTATTTCTATGGTGAAAATGTGAGATTTATACTAATCACAAGAGTTTAAAGTACTTTTCTCACAAAAATAACACCACATGGGGAAAATGAGATGGGGTGAACTACTCAAGGATAATGATTACACAATACACTACCACCTGGGGAAGGAAAATAAGGTGGTATATGCTTTGAGGATAAAGGATCATGTTGTTTATAACAAGATGTTATTTTAAATGGATATTATTTTCCTGGATATATTAATGATGGATATGGGAATAACCATGGATGGTGAAACATCAATAGTTTTTCAAATGGTTTCCAAACCATCATTACTATAATGGATAGAATTTTCTAAGACTAATGATGAGGAGTATCAAAAGAATTTTAATGTTGTAAATGATGGGAGATTCAGTGACTTCATATATGAGGATGGAATTTAAAATTTGGGAGGAGTATTTGTGTTCTCGATATAGTTTATCTAAAAAAGTAATTGTTGGATGATGCTCATAGATCCAATTTCCTTATACACCATGGGAGCACCAAGATATATAGTGTTTTGAAGAAATTTTTTTGTTGGGATGACATGAAGTGGGTGATTACTGATATTGTGTCAAGATTTATGGTTTTTCAACTAATGAATTCTAGAAGGAAACATCCAGGAGGATTCATGCAACCTATTCACATAACATAGTGAAAATGGGATAATAATATGATTGACATTGTCATGGGGCTACCAAAGACACCTAGAAGGAATGATGAAATAGGGTTCATTGTTGATCGTCTTACCAAGGAAGAACATTTTTTCTATAAGAGAATATTGACCACTTGAATGTCTAGAAAACACTATATATTAATGAAGATATAAGACATCATGGATTACACCTATAGATTTTTTATGATCATGATACCCATTTTACATCAAGACACTAGAAGTTTATTCATAAGGCCCTAGATACTGAACATCGTTTGACCACTACCAACCACTCTCAAACTGAGGTACAATCAGAATAAAATATTCAAACCATAGAAGACTTGTTGTGATTTTTCTCACTTGACATTCAAGGTATTTGGGATCAATATTTACCTCGAATTAAATTTTACTATAACAATATCTTACATTCAAGTATTAATATGGAACCATTTGAAGTGTTATATAGAATGAGATGTCACACACCAACTTGTGGGGATTATTTTGTTGATAGAAAACTAGTAGGCCCAAAACATGTTGACAAAACAATAATGAAGGTGAAAAGTTTCCCAAACAACATCAAAGAATACAAAATTGTGCAAAAGAGTTATGCTGATAACTGAAGGAAGGATTTCTAATTTCATGTAGGTGTCAATGTTTTCATGAAGGTGTCTCCATTGAAGGGTGTTATACAATTTGGTAAGAAGGGTAAATTGAGTCTCAGGTACATCAGACCTTTCAAAATTCTAGAACAAATAGGAGTTATATCTTATTGTTTGGAAATGCCTCTACATCTATCCCAAGTTCATGATGTGTTCCACGTATCACTTTTAAGAACATACATTCATTTCCCAACATAGGTACTCACCTATTATGAAATAGAACTAGAACCTGACCTATCATATTGCGAAGAGCCTATCATAATTCTTGAGACAAGAGAACAAGTGGTGAGAAAACAGACGACTCGTTTTGTAAAAGATCTATGTGGAAACTAAATGATGGGAGATGCAACATGGGATCCTGATAAAATAATGATGAAGACCCACATGAATCTTTTTATTCTGTAATCTTTTAGAAAAATTGAGGAAAATTTTATTTTAAGGATGTGAGAATGTAACACCCCAAGCATCCACAGTATGTTTCCCTTTGAGTAATGCAATAGCTTGTGTTGAATGCAACATTATGTTTTAACACACCACAAAAAATATAACTAGCTAGTATGAATAATAATACAAACTTTTTTAAATTTATTGAATATTATTTTTCCAAATTTATTTCATTTTTGAATTCAGAATATTGAAATTAGCATAGGGTAGATTTATGGTCTTTTTCTAAAGACATTCAATTTTTGATGAATAGTGAAAAACAATACATTATTGTTTTAAACTGACATTTTATTTAAGTAATTAGTTATTCTATTTTAATTTATTTTATGTAAAAATATATACAAAACACATATATGTTCAATGTAATTCCATGGAGTCATTTTATAACATTTATATATAAAAAAAATTTATTGAACTTTTTACCGTATTTTACCGACCTTCTAGGAGAATTATCAAATTTTTATAAAACATAATTTTTCCATTTATATGGGTTAAATTTAAAAAATCTGAGAGACACAGTTGAATCAGTAAGTAAAATATTTTTTAATTATTTATAATGACTTTTTAATAGTATCTTTTTACTTTTATTTACCACGGTTAAAAGAAAATCGGGAAATTAATGGGAAGAATGATATTATAATTACCCAAACACAAGTCCATATTCTATTGGATATGTGTAATTCGACCATAAAAAACCATAGGAATAAAACACGATCCACTTTGTCCACACGGATAAGATGTGGACATTTATTATTATTTTATTTAAAGAAGATTTTAAAGAGTTAAATTCAATGTTTAATAAAAAAACCATTTTTAATATATAGATACAGACAATAAATTCTACTATAAATATTCATTAGTGAAATAATAATATTTCTTACAAAATTTTATTTTATTTTTATATTTTTGAAATTAAAAATTTAATTTATTTATGACACAATGATGATGCAGAAATTTCCATAATAATGAAATATTAAAATATTTGATATTATAAATATACAAATAATCATAAATTGCTACATTTGATGAATTCCAAAAAATTTGTAGGTTAATATGACATGTTAGGTTTTATTAAATAAATTTTATTCGAAGTGATAATGTTTTTATGGCTTAATAAGTCAATAATATATAGTGTCAAAATTGATATAATTTAGTTTTTTTTTAAATACTATATTTTTTATTAATTCAAAAAATTTACAAATCTATGGATTGGAAAAAAGTCTTAGATAAGGTTACATATATTAATAGTGAACCAACTGGGGTTCTCTTGATCATTATTTTATGTTTATTAACCATGTAATATAAAAATAAAAAGATACAGTGTAAATGTCAAACTATATAATTAGGAGTTAAATCTAAAAGATATGGTTAACATGGTGACCTAAACCAGGATATAACCTATTGCTTGATATTTTTTCGACCCATCGACACCTTATCCTTGAAATATATAATTGTGGAGCGATTAGAAAACGAAAATTACTTTATTATAATATAATATGTCAAGCTCTTACTAAAGTGACCCTCGCCTCTCTTATAAAAGGGTACTTTCTCTTTATCATAATTTCACACCTCAAATACCATTTGGGTCAGCCAACCCCTACCCAAATATCCTCTAAAATATCCTCCCTTTGACGTAGAGGCCATAAAATAATAAGAAATCCAACCTATAGAGCCCTTTTGATCAAATCAAAAAGAAACACCCGAAAACGAGTTAATAATTTCACCACCCTCTTTTAAGTTATTTTCTTCTTCCACTTCATCTTTCATTGTTGTTTTCATACCAAAATATTAACTCAAATACCTTCTATAAATTGTGATGTAATTATAAATTTGGTATAACCATATTTGTTATTCTATGCATCTTATAAATGACAAAGTCACTATACATGCGTACGTACGTCTTACCGTCTCCACGTTGTCGTGTAGTTTGTTATTCAAACACTTCATTATTTGTATTGATATAATAATGAGTATAATTATTGTAAATTATAAATATAACATGTTATTGATTCTGTATATATTATATACCATCCAATTAAATACAATTTCACCATCAATATAATGATATTTTCACTCATACGTGCGTACGAATTACCGTCCCAACGAACGTGATGAAATTAATTTCCCATCGTAATCATTCAAGAATAATTTTAATTTTTTGTTCAAAAATAATGGTTATGAACATAATAATATTATTTTTATGAATAAAATACATCATATCCATACCAAACATGGCTAATGTAACCAAACATATAAAGAAAAAAACCAGTTTACACCTAAAACGATGATACTAATAAATTATTATTAACAAAGCAATATTAGAAAATAATATATGATAACATATGTATGTATTTTATTTTTGAATAATTTATTAAAAATTATTTAAATATTATATTAATGTTCATATATTCTGGACTAAGGAAATGTATAAGGTATGTGATAATTCTACAATCTAATTACTTACCTAAGGTTGCTAATATGTAAGTATCAACTGGTAACTCTTTATCATATTCGTCCATGTTTTCTTAAAAAATTAATTCCAAACATTTTTTCTATTTTCTATACTATGGTTTAGAGTCATTTAAACCCTTATTTGACCAAATATGTTTTAAATGGAATCTTTCCATCATTTTCAAAAGAATTTTCTTTATGACCTTCTCGACAAAAGTAAGGTAAAAATGACTTTTCTTTTAACTTATACAGTAGTTGCAACTATTTTAACCATTATAACATCGTCGAACCTTCCCATACATTCTTATAAGAATATTTCAAAGATAAATTTTTTTCTTTTATAATTATATGGCTTTCAAATTATATCAAAATAGAAAGAGATATTTCTTAACAAAATGTTTTGTTTTTATCTATGTCAAAATCCTTTGATGGATTTTTAGGTTGTTTGATGTTAATTTTTATGAAAAAATTTGATCATTTTGTATTGAAGTTTTTGTGATATGTTTGACTATGGATGTGTTATTTTTATAAAATTCATGGTTTATGTATATTGTATTGACATTTCGTATGCTACTTTTAATACGAATGTTTATGTTAAGTTTAAACTTTTTCATATGTTGAATGGACTGGACTTAGTATATGACGTGTGGAGCTTGCTATAGCTCCTCGATGCATCGGTAGGTCTCATGAGACAAAATAGTGTCTTCGAAAAATGTCTTGGAAAAATATTATTTTTATTCTTGGAACAAAGCCTCGACTATGTTGTTATGAATTCTGGAAATTTTCATTCCAACATTATTAAATTGGCTATTGATATTTTATGTGATTATTCTACTAGTATAATGTCTATGTGAATAAGTTAATGGCATTATTTTATTTATCTTTTCAATATTATTATGATCTCTATGTTTAAAAATATTTTGTTTTAGTCTTATACATTGCATTATATGTTTATACTTATTCTCGAATGTTTCCTCTATATTGACATCCTTACTGAGCATCAGAGCTCACCAATTTCTATGATTTATTTTTCCCAAGATGCGAAGAAGTTCATTAGGAATGAACTTCAGGGATAGTTTAGGGGATGAATGTGGTCAATTGAGATAATTTTCGTGTTGTTTTTCATTTTATCAAGTAATGTAAAACTTAGAAATGTATCTAGTACATCCAAGGCTACTTAACTGATCGGTCCTTCATGATTTTTACCACTTTTGATCATACTAATATTATGTAGTAATTCACCAACTCGGGATAACTGGGATCAGGGCATTACATTTATACTATATTGTCATTATTTAATGAGTTCCAATATTTTCTTAGAACTATTCATCTTGGTTTTACATTATTCAATAAAATAAAATTTTAAAGTAATAAACTATTTAATCCACTTTGAATCAGATATATTTATCTTCCACTTCCATATTTTTTTTTAAAATCATTAAGCTTTTTATTTCATAAAATGATTAACTAAAAATATTTTAAATTATCCTTAAAATTTTAAAATCATTTTAAAGGAAAATATATTCTATTTTCTAAATGGTACATTTTCAATTGTCATTATGAAATAATAAAATTAATTTTTTTAACTCATACATCATCAAAAAACTTCCCTAATTTAATTGTTATATTAAATTTTAATTATTAAAAAAACTTTGATTTTTTTTAAAAAAATCATTTATGAAATCAAATTTTAATTTTTCTATTCCATTATATTAATTATCCAATATACATGAATTTGTCTCAAATTATATTTTATATCTTATCGATTTTTTTGATGTTAACTTTATCATGACACATTCACATTAATGTGATAATTTAACATACTATTTCCCTTAATGTTATATAATATTTATAAAATATATTATTATTTATTAACTAATATATGATTTATATATATGGTGTTTTAATTTAATAATAATTTGACAGACTTGGGATAATTTTTAAAATATGTATTATCTACTCATTATTAATAACTATTTATTATGAATCCATTATACATAAACTAATTTCTTGTAAAAACAATTATATATAACTTTTATGCATCAACAAGTCCGAGGATTAAAATTTGTTTGAAAAATTATATTGGATTTTACCTAGAGTTTTAAACTAACATTCCACATGGTCTTGTCAGTATAGATTTCATGATATTTGAGAACATGAAATCTAATATTATGAACATCCCTTAGTAATTATACAGTTGTTATAATCCATTATAATATTATATTAATATTTTTATGAACTATATTCAAGATAATGGGATTATTTTTATGGATTTAATTCATCATCAATTATTCCAATCATATTACACTTTATGATGAAGTCATTTGTTAAATGAAATATTAATTCAATTATTTACCTTGAAAGGTTTCTACTTAATTATCTAATCATGACATCTTCCCATATATGTAACTATTACTAATAATTTTATCTCACAATTAATTCCATTCATTTCCCTATAATATGATGATGAATTCATTGAATGGGTTCAAGGATATATTTTTTTTCTATTATTATGATTTCTATTCTATTCCTTATGTAATATGGATATCATGTATTTATTTGGTTCTCTATTATTGATAAATTTATCGAGCCTTGCTGATATGATCCCTTGTATATATGTTGCTCAAATAAAGTGGCCACTGATTTTGGGCCCCATAAGTCTAGGTATATACATTGTAAGTCCTAGATAGATTAAATTATATCATAGTTATTTGAATAAATCCCAATTTTATAAATATGGTCTCTTTTTACTTGATCTAGTGGTGTGGTTCTAGGTCTTTCATGTGTGAAATTATAGTATTGATTAATTAACATTATATTTTATGGTGTTTTCATGAGAGGCTTGTTTATGAGATATTGACACCATTCATGGTTTATATGTTTATTATCAATATAATTGATAATTTCATTGATTTTTTTAGAATTTATGTGATTGTATTTTTATAAGTTGAATGATATTTTTAGATAATATTTATTGGTCTGAGTTATATTCAACCAATAATTTTAACATGAATTATTATTTCTTTAGAATTTCATTGTATTTTTTGTGATTTAAGATGAATGGTAAAAAATAAATGTTTATGTTAAGTCTATCATTAATATTTATTTTATTGAGTCCATTTTAGATATGAAGTTATTTATTTATGAAATAAATTGTGTTAAAAACATTGTGTCATTTTAGAAATTTTAGAGAAAAATATATTATTTTATCATAATATTTTTTATGAATTTTTTATATTATCATAACATCTAAAAAAAATATCTATATGATATTTAGGGAATTCTGTAATTGAATGTTATCATTTTTTATGATTATAGGGGTTTATTAGATGTTGATATTTGTGATTCAGTTATGAAATATTCCTCATGAATATTCTTCATTGGAGATAATGATGATAATTTAGTGGATGCTAATTAAAACCTAAATTTATTCTTGAAAATGTATTTATATTTACATATTTTATTAGTCTATATGATAAATGAATTAATAAATTGTTGTAGGATGATATTGTAAGTAATAGTTTTTCCTATTAAATTCATTTTTTAATATATATAATTTAATTTTTAGATGTCAATAATTTATAATTTAATAGTCATTTAAATTCTCATGATAATAAATGTCTTTAGATAAATGTTATCTTTCAATATCAATCATTATATTAGATATTATTTTCAAAATGAATCTATATTTTTACAAAACAGTAATGTATCTTATTTTTAAACTGAGTATGTGATATTCTAGATAACCTTCTTATTTGCCTTTTCCTCTTTTCAATGGAATGATTTATTATCCAATTTTAAGACGTCATTTTTTAAAATAGTTATATTTAAATATAAAAAACATTATTATAATGAAAAATGAACAAATTGAAAAGAATAAATTTATTAAAAAGGAATATATTATCTTGTATTTATTTCATTGTGATATGTTTGATGGCTTATAAAACACAGATTACAGAGTTTAAATAAACCATGACAAATTAATAATTTAATATTTTTGTTCTACCCAATATATAATTTTTTTGTATGAATAGGATTAAACACATGATAAAAAATGTATATTGTCCCTACTCAATAAAAAATTAATTTATAATTATTACTGAATACTCAAACAATTTTTTATTAAAGTAATTTTATTCTTCAAATGTTTTTTTTCATCAAAATTAATCTTTTTTACTTTTTATGAGAATGAAATATAATTAAATTCCTTTAAATATTTATATTTTATTTAATATAATGGATATTTTTTTTAAATAATGTTATGTATCTTTTCTAGGAGTAATATTTTGGGATATTTTGAAAATTATTTTTTAGGGAATGGAGGAAATATTGGTTTATATTAATACTATCACTTGATTTATTTAAAAAATGTTTTTTAAAATGATATTTTTTTAATGTTAAATATTTTCCATTTAATTATAATTAATCTTATTAGTAAATAAAGATTAATCATTATTCATAATTTTGGTATATGGTATTTTGGTCTTAAAAATGAATTTGTCTAACGAAATATTTTTTGAGCGCATTAAAGATTTTTTATTAATACTAGAATCATGTCACTTATAAAGATTTAATTTTATTAATTAAAGGATGTACCTATTGTGAATTAATATGTTGATGTGTTTCTATAGGATTAACCTAGACTTCCTCCAGAACGAGATATTGAGTTTTCCATAGATTTAATTCATGGTTCATGGCCCATATAAAACACCCCTAATTGGATGGACACTGTGGAATTAATGGAACTAAAGAAACAACTAGAGGAATTGGGGAATAAGGGATTTATTCACCATTGTGATTCTCCATGGGGAGCCCATGCCATTTTTTTAAGAATAAAGACAGATCAAAGTGGTAGTGCATTGACTACTGGGAGATCAATGCAATAACAATAAAGAACAAGTATCCCCTACCATACATTAATGATTTATTCGACCAAAATCATGGAGCTCAATATTTTTAAAATATTTTCCTTCAATCGGTATATCATTAGTTGTTTGTGAATAAGGAACACATTTTGAAAATTGCATTTCGAACTATGTATGGGCATTACGAGTTTACAGTAATGCCTTTTGGATTGACTAATGTACCCTCTATCATAATGATTTTAATGAATATAGTTTACAAGGAATATATTAAAGAATTTTTTGTGATGTTTATTGATGATATATTTGTATACTCCAAAATCTACAAAGATCATGAAATTCACATGTGCACTATTCTGAAAACCCTCAGAAGAAATGAATTATATGTGATGTTTAGAAAGTGTGAATTATAGAATTAAGAGATTTATTTACTTGGCCATATTTTCACTAAGGATGGAATATTTTTTGACCCTTCAATGACCAAGGAAATCCATGGATGGACAACACCAATGCGGATAATTGTGGTATACATTTTTATTGGTTTTGCAGGTCATTATCGATGTTTTGCCCAGAATTTGGCCTAGTTGGATAACCCATTGACCAAGATCACACGTAAAATAGATAAATTAGTTTGGAAATAAGAGTTTGAATAATATTTGGAATGACTAAAGAGAATATTAGTCAATGATCTTGTCTTGACTCTCCCACCAGGGAACTATGGGTTTGTTATTTACAGTGAAGTCCCAAATAAAGGTCTTTGTTGTGTCCTTATAGAGAATGATAATGTTATTCCCTATAAATCACAACAGCTAAAACTTCATGATAATGACTTTACCACTCATGATCATCAGTTAGTAATTTTAATAATTTAAATAATGATTTGGATACACTGTCTATAAGATGAAAATGTGAGATTTACACTGATCACAAGAGTTTGATGTACATTTTCTCAAAAAAATAACACCACATGAGGAAAATGAGATGGGTTGAACTACTCAAGGATTATTATTACATAATAAAATACCCTCAGGAAAGGAAAATAAGGAGGTAAATTCTTTTAGTAGAAAAGATCATGGAGTTTTGAAGAAGATGTGAGTTGAAAGGGATCCTATTTTCTTGGATCTATTAAAGATGGATATGGGAACAACCATGGATGGTGAAAGATAAATAATTATCAAATGGTTTCCAAACCATCATTAATGTAAATGGTAAAATTTTGTAAGACTAATGATGAGGAGTTTCAATAGAAGATAAATGTTGTAAATTATGATAGATTCAGTGACATCGTATATGAAGATGGAATTCTGAAATTTGGGAAAAAAAATTTGTGTTCCCGATATACCTGATCTAAAAGGTAATTTTTGGATGATTCTCATAACTCCAATTTATCTATACACCATGGGAGCACCATGATGTATAGTTATTTGAATAACATTTTTGGTGCAATGACCTGATATGGGAGATTGCAGATTCTGTTTCAAGATGTATGGTTTTTCAACAAATGAATGCTAGAAGGAAACATCCTAGAGGTTTCATGAAACCTATTCTCATAACTGAGTGAAAATGGGATAATAATATGATAGACATTGTCATGGTGCTACCAAAGACACCTAGAAGAAATGATGTAATATGGGTCATTGGTGATTGTCTTAACAAGGAAGCACATTTTTTCTATAAGAGTATATTTTCCACATGAAAGTCTAGAAAAACTATATACTAATGAATTTATAAGACATCATGGAGTACCCATATCAATTGTTTCTGATCATGATACCCATTTTAAATCATGACAATAGAAATGTCTTCAGAAGGACCTAGATGCAGAACTTTGTTTGAGTACTTCTTACCACCCTCAAACTGATGGAAAATCAGAACAGTATATTCAAACTTTAGAAGACATGTTGAGATTTTTATCAGTTGACATTCAAGGTATGTGAGATCAATATTTACCTTGAGTAGAATATTATTATGACAATATATTTTTGTCACGACCCACACCTCAGGGTCTGTATCGTGACTACCCCAATCCCACCTTCCATAGGCCAGGGGCTAGAGACTAGCACCAGAGGTATAAATCCCGAAACTGAGAAGGCATTGCCTTAAAACTGTAAACAAACACAACAGAGTACATAACTTGAAAAAAGTACAACTGGAAAAATAAGTAGCTATTGGGTCATCTTTTGGGGTTTCTACCTGAAGGGTTGGTAAAAATGGCTTCCTCAGCACTCTCGTCCATCCGACTACTACGTGTACCATCACGCCGAGTGGTCCACCTCTGGGTACCGTCCAGTCCAACTACTCACTACCTCAGTCAACAATGTCCATCTTCTGCAACCAACACAATGAGGTGCGGGCATAGACCATGTAGGGTTGTGTATTACAATACTCAGTAGGGATCCTGATACCCTCAAGGTCTCACAAAATCCAACAAGGATAACCCACAAAGAATGAAATCCACGGATAACCATTAATTATGTATATTCCCATACATATACCAATGTTATCTAGTGACCCTTCTCAATAATGAGGACAACACAAAAGTCATTGACTCAGCTCAAACTAAGATTTTCGTTATCCAAACCACGGCTACTGGAGAACTCCTCTGTCGAGTACAGTGGGATAGTCATGATACCAAGGAACTTCTCACTAACCTTGGACTACGGAGGTAATCCTCCTGTCGAGTACTACGAGTCTGCTGCAAACTACCAGGTGCTCCTCCGTTGTGGGTCTGCAGCCAACTACCAGGTGCTCCCCCTAATAGACTGTAGAGGTACTTCTTCTGTCGAGTAATGTTGGTCTACCACCAACTACCAGGAACTCCTCCGCTGTGGGTCTGCCTCCAACTACCAGGTGCTCCCCATTGGGATAGTCGAATCACTCTGAGTCGAATCGATCAAGCAATCGTCTGGTCTGCCCATTACTAGGTCTCTGCACTCTATCTTCTTTTCACTAGAAGGTTCCTCAACATGAACTATTGGTCAATATTCTAACTGTAGTGATGTTCCAACAATAATTATCTCAAAGTTCTGCCATGTCATTGGGGTCTCAACGCAACATTTGGCGTGTCAATCAGACGCCCGATCTATTAGTTATTAGCCTTTTAGTCTCAGGGGCCCGGTTGGATTTGTGTACAATCCAACATGACCACAACTCAACTATACCCCGAACTCCATTGGGGTATTCATAAAGGGATGGCTTTGCTCAAAGAATACTGGTGTCACTGACGGTTCGTCAAACGGACGTCTGGTGCCAAATATATGGCCCAAGAAGGTAAAGGGGTCGGTAATGGGCTCGGGCCCATTCCGACCCGGTCGGACCGACTCGGCCCAACCTCATCTGGGCCGACCTGGTATAGGTCGACCCGGTCTTGGTCAACCTGGTCAGAACTATTGGGTCTCACCCAGCCCGTTGGGCGGGTCAGCCCATTATGTTCGGCCCAGTGCGCTGGTCCAGGCCCGGTAGACTGTGAGGGTGGTTCGGCCTAGATGTCGCCACGTAGGCGGATTAGGCCGAAGGTTGGGGCCAGAAGACAAGAACCGTGAGGGGCGTGGCTCGGTCGACTTAGCTCGGGAGGCCGATCAGCCTAAAGGCCAGTGTGAGGCCGCACGTGGCGCGGGTTGTCCGTGGGCAGAGTGCATGGGTGGCGGGCAGGCCAGCTCGACGTCAGGCAGGCCGCGGGTGCACTGGGTATGGTTTGGAAGGGGCCGAGTAGGCCTCAAGGGAGCTGGGCAGACCGTATCAGGGGCCTAGAAGGCCTTAGGGGCACCGTCAGGGTGCCGGGTTGGCCGTTGGGGCACCAGTAGGGCATCGGACAGGCCGCGGGGGCGCAGCTGGGGTCGGGTAGGCCGCAAGGACGTTATCTGGGCACCGAGTAGGCCGCGGGCAGGCAGGCCGCTTGCCGGGGAGGGCGCTGGGAGGCCACGAGCAGGCGGGCCACACGCTAGGCAGGGCGCCAGGTGGCCGTGGGGTAGGCGGGTCGGGCACCGCTCGGGCCGGTGTTGTTCGGCCGGAAGTATCGGTGCACCGCGGGGGTGGCTCGATTTGCGGAGGACACGGGTAGTGCGGCCTTCATTTTTTTCACCTTCGTCGTCATCTCCTCATCTCCATGCCGTATAATGCCATATGAATAGAGAAAACAATGGAGGATGTGGGCAAATGTTAGGTTGGCCCGCACCCTACGCGTTTAGGAAGGTATCAATTAGATCATCATGAGAAGAAGATGATCAATAATACGTCCACATCAATCCCTTATAATCCTTTGAAGATGTTAAGGAAAAGATACTACATCAGATAATATTAAACCCCCTATCTCTTTTTCTTCGATCAACTTTCGTCGTTCATTAATAGTATTACAGAAATAAGATGATGATGTTTATTGTTTTTTGTGTTCGTCATGCACTCGAAACCCTTAGCTGTGTCATCCATGGAAGACACTCCACATCGATAGGATCTGAGGGAGGAAGTTGAAGAAGAATTGTCACCGGTGTTCTTCATTGGAAGAACACGTTCTTCATTCATCATTCTTCATTGGGAGATTTCTCCCTAGCTCTCCTCTTCCTTTGTTCCACCAAAAGTTAAATTCAAACTAATAATAATAGATTGCTTACAATTTTAATTGTTGGAACTAACTCCAATTGGTCAATTAATTGAATGGGCCCCACCTAATTAATTCTTGAGGGTCGACACAATTAATAAATGGAGTTGGATCCATTTAATTAAAGGGAATTGTGGAGAGGCTCTCCCTCATTATTGGGGGAGAGTTGAGAGGTTATACTCTCCTCCCAGTAATAGGGGAAGGGTGATCCCCACCCCTATTATTTAAATGAGAGGTTATGGTCTCGGGTGACCCCCATGTCAGAACCTCTTATGGTAGGATATACTTGGGTGGTCGTCACCACCATAACCTCTCATGGGAGGTTAGGGTGTGGAGGTCCCACCTATAACTCCAAAATGGAGGTTTAACCCCCCAACCACTACATGGCGTCTAAAATAAAATAAAGACTTAGATCACTTTATTTGATTAATTTTTAATTAAAACCCCAAAAACAGACATCTGTTCTTGACTCACTGTTGTCAATGTGAAAGTCTCCTTAAGAGAATACTGATGTTGTGAGTTCAACGATGCCCTCATATTTCAGTTCCGAGCACAGCTTCAAAAGTTATAAAGAACCCGTTCGTACGTTTACTAAACGTACCTGAACAAAATATCAGAAATTGGTTCTGGGAACACCGGGCCTCAGAATAAAGCGCCATAAAAATTTGTAGACTCTTAATAATCCCATGAAGTTAAGAATAAAATATCACAGAATTTATGGGTCTTTACCTTCTCCCCAGCACAGGGCTTTACGTCCCCGTAAGATACAACTGAAACTAAGAGAGCAAATGAGGGTACTGAGCACACATCTGAGCCTGCCGCTACCATGTGCTCTTTTGAAGGTTCTCATGCTGCCAACGAATTCACACCCGAGGTATCGACCGTCCACGTAGGACCTGCTCTAGTAGATCCTCAATCTGTAATTGAATCATCATGAAAGTCTCCCCATCTTCAATGTCCACCTCTCCATGGTCGATGATGTTGGATTGGTCTTTCACGTATCTCCTCAGCTAAGATATGCAGAATACATCGACCACCTGATGCAACTGAGGTGGAATAGCTAAGCGGTAAGACACCTTGCCTACTCGGCTGAGGACCTGGAAAGATCTGATTAATCTCAATCATAACTTTCCACCTCGGCCAAATCACCACAGACCTCGTTGAGGTGAAAACCGTAGGAAGACGTGGTTACCATCCTCGAACTCCCGAGGTCTTCATCTCCGGTCAGCATACAACTTCCACCTGCTATATGCAGTCTTCATCCGCTCCTGGATGATCTCCACCTTCTCTGTGGTAGCTCGCACAATCTCTGGTCCCACCTTTGTTGACTCCCCAGGGTTTTTCCATCACAAGGGTGATCTGCAAGGTCTCTCATACAACACCTTGAAAGGTGCAATCCCTATGGTGGAGTGATAGCTGTTGTTGTAGGAAAACTCCACCAAAGGTAAGTGATTCTCCCAAATATGACCGATGTCATGGACACAAGCACAAAACATGTAACACCCAAAACTTTTATGAGAAATATTTTGTTTTTATGTTATATAAATCATCAAAGGAATCTTTCGCTGCACGCGATCACGACCTTCCTCGATAGCGTGTGTAGTACGCAATACCGAGTTCCACTAAACAATGATATATTATTATAATATTATAAACTAGCCTTTATGAATAGTATTAAATGAATTTTAAATTTTATAACATTATTATTCATCTTACACATTTTCTAAAACATGGTAAGAGAACAAAATAATTTTTTTTTGGTAAAATAATTATTTATCAAAAAAATGCAGTTTTGCCGCCTTTTGATGGGGAACCCACATTAAATCTAGTTTTTGACACATTTATATGTTCAATTTGAAAAAATAAAATTCGACTTTTAAATCAGGATATAAAAATTTACTTTGGATAAATTTTTGATATTTTTTGGATAAATTTCATATTTTGATGAATTGTAAAAATATGCTAATTTTTAATTAAAAATAAATTTTTTCATTGAGATAATTTATATGGTTAAATTATAATATTGAATGGTTTTAAATTATATATAGAATATATTTTTACCATTTAATATAATGTATTTCATTAGCATTAATTTCACATTGAATTCATAGGTAAAAACATTTCAATATTTGGCAATGTTTTAACTTCTAAAACCCATTTTCTTAACAATGGGATTTATTTTAAATTAATTAATGTAACTTATATGTTTTGAATTTTGAAAAATGTATTCCATATTCATAATAAGTGGGTCTGAATTATGTTAATAGGCTACTTTTTATTTTTAGGAAATATGAATAGTAACTACGGTAAATTTTATTTACCATAGTTAAAGGTAAATCGGGTAATTAAGGGTAAATATAAGATTATAAAATTACCCTAAAACTTGAAAAAATCCTATGGGATGACTAAAAGTCAACACATATCACCCAAGGGTAAAATTAGATTCATTTAATAGACTTTTGTCCATGAAGATAATTTAATTATTATTAAAACCAAAGAATGTGACAACATGTCACTTTCATAAATATTATAAGTATAATAATTTTAATTTGGTGATAAACTTATTGAAACATCGAACATAAATAGTTTCCAGAAATATAATACAATTATCTACATCATAGGAATTTATTTAGTATTTTTAGGGATTAAATAATTATCATTAATTATGACACAATAGTGAAGTTGAAATTATTTTATTAATTAAAATATCAAATAAATGGTTTTAAAATATTAAAATAATTATTATATGCACTATTTAATGGCTCCACTAATTTCCTAGATACATATGAAATTTTATTAATCTATTAAAGCTTTTATTTCGAACATATCCTCTGTATATATTTTATTTAAATTCAAATAAATGAATACTGTCAAAATTGACACAATTGTTATTTTATAAAAGAAACATATTATAAAATTGTTTAAAAATCACAAAAATATTTAAAAATTATAAATTAAAATTTATATGCTCGAAAATGTCATAAAGTGTCAAATTATGAAAAATTCACAACACATATGTAATTATTAATAATAATTTAAAATTTAGAATATTATTACCACAAATAAAATTAAATTGATAAATAAGGATAAATAAAGTTGGTAATGTTTAAAATAAATTCCTAACATGTCTAAATTTTATTGGTTGATTATATTACAACCATATCTCATCTAATATTCGTATATTAGTCATTTTGGAAGTTTTTAAGTGGGGTTGGGATTTAATATAAACTAATATTTCTTATATTTCCAATGGTTCCCCTCTCCTCCCTTCTAAAAGGGCACCTCCTCCCTCTCCTTATCACAACAATTTGAGCCTTAAATCTCAGAACAACCCTGCCCATTTCACTTCCCCACTTCCCTAGAATCATCTTAGAGGTTCTGGTCTTCTTCAAAGACCAACCCTAGTGCCCTAAGAGGAGTTTAAGAAGAGGCGCGTCAAAAAGAGGTAATATCCATTACCGATCCTTTCCAAATTCTTTCTTCTTTAACATATTCTTCTTTAGTTGTTTCATTATGAAGTAATAACATAAGTATCACTCATATACTTATATGTTATTATAACTATGAAACAACCCTATTTCAACATCTATCCATCCTATGGAAAACAAAATCACCGCGCATGCGTACGTACGGAATACCGTCTCCACGCCGTGGTGTAATCTATTTTAACCCACCACCTTACTTGGATGGGTATAATGGTGTAAATAATTACTATATATGATTATTTTAAATTAATAATGATTCTGAAATAGTATACATACACTCCAATACAATTCCACGATCATGGGAACGATATCATCGCTCGTGCGTACGTACAGAATACTGTCTCCACGATGTGATGTGATTTGTTCTACATGATCTTCATTGCATAATGATTATATAAATGAATTGAATGAATAAATATAATATATAGTACACTAATACCATTCTGGAAATGATGTATCTATAACCTAAAGAGAATAATAATAATTTATTTGACAAAACACGCATAAGTACAAAAAGTTATAAACACCCGAATAACAAGTAGCAATGAAATATTACTACTAAGAAGCTAAGTATATCACCATATATGATATAATAGCAATAATTATGATTCCGGAATAAGTCAATAACATTATTTAAATCATTATACAGTAGGTTCAGACACTTATGAGGCAAATCGGACCTAAGGTAAGGGAAATATCACAATCTCATTTTTATCTAAGATTGTTTATACTTTAGTATTTACTGGGGAGTATTTTATCATCCACATCCAGGTTTCCTCAATATGTAATATTATTTCCATCCACCTACAATTTTTTAAATCCAATTTTACCCTTCGGTGAGTTTTTAGTAAAGGATATAAAAGGAATATTTTCTCATTTTTCGTACGAGGTACTTTTTGACTTTTCAAACAAAAGTACGAAGAATGTTTTTTTAACTTATACGGCATGAATGTATTTTTAAAACATTATTTCCAAGAAGATTCCTTTACATCTTTTCAATTTTGTTTTTAATAAACTTCTTTTATTTTAGAATTATACGACATGTTAAGAAAGGAAAAGTGTTTTTGAAGCAGAAAGGATATTTTCCTCAAGAATGGAGTTCAAGTGTTTTATCACAATTATTTTCCATCTATGATAATAAAGGGTTCTGTTTCTATCTCTATTATTACATTTATTTGATTATTTTGTGTTGGAATTATATTTTTATGAATTCCTTTATCTTATATGAATTTTTTTATGATGTCATAATGTTTAAGATTCCCATTTTTATTACATGGGTTATGCTATGATGTATGTTTTATGATTTTGTGGCACACATAAGAATGGTATCATTATGAGATGGGGGGACCTATATCTCCCTCTAATTCATTGGGTAATGATTTTATATCTCATGAGATAGACAAGGCTGGAACGGCAGGTTAAACCGGTTCAGTGAAACAGGACTGAAACAAGGAGTGAACTCGGTTCAGAAAAGGACTTTGTCCACTAAGATAGTCTTAGAAATGAGTCTTGACTAACAAGAAATGATTGTCTATGATTATGTGTGTATGCCACAAAGTTTCGGGTTTTAAGTTATGATTATTGGGATTACATTTCACTACTATGATTTATCCCATGTTATGAAATTATGATTTCTTTTGCAGGTTAAGATTTCCAAAAGTTATGTTCTTATGTATATGATGTGATTGATATTTATTTTGTTTACCCTTACTTAGAATTTGAGCTCACCCTTTTTTATTTTTTATTTCCCCAGGTCAGGAAGAAGGATATTAAGAAGGATATGACAAAAAGGGAATCTAGATATGATGAAATAAATGGGAGGAAAAGTATATGCTTTATGAACCAGTTGTTTATGTTTCCCAGTTTCTAAAGACTCAATACCTATATGGTCC
Source organism: Viscum album (assembly GCA_963277665.1). Classification (NCBI taxonomy): domain Eukaryota; kingdom Viridiplantae; phylum Streptophyta; class Magnoliopsida; order Santalales; family Viscaceae; genus Viscum; species Viscum album. Next base: position 42,097,970 of record OY728158.1, on the reverse strand, counting down.
TTTCATGGTTTTTTTATATGTTGTAATAAGAGTGATTCAATTTTTAAGTAATAACAATGTATTTAAAGTATGGGTCGTTATAAAACATGTCCTTGAGGGTCTGAATGGTTCGCTCAGTCTGACCATCTGTCTGAGGATGGAAGGCGGTGCTCAGGTGAAGCTGCATCCCGAAAGCTTCCTGCAACCCCTTCCTTAGACGGGAAGAAATTTGTACATCACAATCAGAGACAATCAAGGAAGTTACTCCATTTAAACACACAATCTCTTGCACATAGAGGCGTCCCAATATCTCTACTGAACCCTTCTCTCTGATCAGTAAGAAGTGGGCTGACTTGGTGAGTTGGTCGACGATCACCCAAATCGCATTGTGACCCCTGGATGTACGTGGATGACCCATCACGAAGTCCTTGGATATCCCATCCCGCTTCTACTCTGGAACCTCTAATGTCTGGACCAAGCCTACTGGAACCTAGTGCTCTGCCATCACATGCTGACTAGTGAGGCATAGTGACACAAACTCGGCTTCTAGATTCTTCATACCTGGCCACCAGTTCTATCATCGAAGGTCCTGGTACATCTTTTCCCCTCTTGGATGTACCGCTAGAAGGGATGTTTGGAACTCCTTCAACACTTCCTCCTAAAGTTCCACTGGTACCAAGGTACATCCTCTAAAGAGGATGATGTGCTCCCCACATTCAAAAAAAACAATCATGTGCATGTCCTGTGGATATCAGAGCACGTCGTGTCTCGCAATCAGCGTCCCCATGTTGTGCCTCCCTGACTCGCTGAAGAAGAGGGGGAGTGAGTGTAAGCGACTGTAGAAAGGATGCTCCGTCTCTATCCGCAAAGGATATCTGTAAAGCATCCAGTTTCTCTATGGCCTCTCCTAGCAGTTGTATATCTGATCTCTTGGTGAGAGTATCTGCTACCATGTTCCCCTTCCAAGGAGTATGGAATATCTTGAATTCATAGTCCTAGAGGAACTCGATCCATCACCGCTATATCAGGTTCTGGTCATTATTAGAGAAGATATACCTGAGACTCTTATGATTTGAGTACACGGTATGATGTTCACCCATTAGATAGTGCCACCACATCTTCAAGTAAAACACCATTGCTGATATCTCCGAGTTAAGGGTAGCGTAGTTTTTTTCATTCTGTCTCAACTACCGTGAACCATACACGATCATTTCTCACTACTACATCATGAAAAACCCGAGTCTGGTCCCTAATGCATTATAGTAGACTACGTACCCTACGCCTTCTACTAGAAGTCTCAATATAGGGGCACTAGTCAGCCTATGCCACATCTCCAGAATGCTCTGCTGGCATCTCTCCGACCACACAATTGGTTTCCCCATCTTCGTCAAGGCTGATAGTGGTGATGAAACTATGAATATTTCTAGGATGAACCTCCGACAGTACCCAGCCAAACCTAGGAAACTGCGTACCTCTATTACACATCTGGGTGGCTGCCAAGAATGTACTGCCTCGACCTTCATTGGATCCACTACAAGTCCATCCTCTAAGATATCATGTCCTAAGAAGTGAACCTTTAAAATAAAAAAATGGCACTTCGAGAGCTTACCATAATGATGGTGCTCTTAGAGTGTGTCTAGTACAACTTCCAAATGGTAGGGTATCTCCTCCACAGTAGTGGAGTATATCAAAATATCATCGATGAAGACTACAACACAGAGATCGAGGTAAGGCTGGAAGAACATATTCATTAAACTCATTAACACTGTTGGAGTTTTGGTTATGCTGAAGCGAATAACCGAGAACTCTTAGTTGCCATAACGACATTTGAAGGCCATCTTATGCACATCCCCATCTCGAACTATGTTCTAGTGATAGACTGATCTATGGTCTATCTTTGAAACCCACCGTGCTCCATTCATCTTGTCAAAGAGTTCACCAATCCTTGGGAGTGGGTACTTGTTCTTTATGGTCACCCGGTTCAGGCGACGGTAGTCGACACGGAGCCTTATGCTCCCATCCACCTTCATGGAGAAATAAATGGGGCTTCATAGGGAGAAACATTGTGCCAGATGAATCCCTTCCGCTGGAGGTCCTCTAGTTGTACCCTCAGCTTTCGGAACTCAGCGGGAGCCATCTGATATGCTGGAGTAGATATTGGTGCCATCTCGGGGTATAGGTCAATGTAGAATTCCACCTCTCTTCGCAGAGGTAGTCTTGGAACATCATCATGGAAAACATCTGTGTAATGTTCCACCACTACAGGATAAGTCAGACTCTCCACATCAACTGCCCCAAGGGTAAAGCCAGCAAACTTGTGAGTGACCGGCTACACCCTCTTTCGAGTAATTTCGTCCAATGTTGCAAGGGATCCCTTCTCACTGGTGAAGGTAATACTAGTCCCATCCATGCAGACACACCACAATTTTTTCTTAATACAGTCGATCTGAACATGGACTGTAGATAACCAGTCCATACCCAAGATGACTTCTTAAGGCCTCGATTCCGCTACTTGGAGATCACAACCTAATCTTTCACCTCCAAGAGTATGCTCTCACTACTGTAACTAGTGAATAATCATCAAATCATCTTTTGTAGGAGTCTCTGGCTATAAGGGTCGAACTAATGGCTCCTTCCGAATCTCTGAGCTCCGAATGGGGGAAGTGGCAATAAAAGAGTGACTAGAACCTGTGTCTATATGAGCTAAATCTAAGGAGGAATAGACATTTATCAGACCTAGACACATCTATGGATAACTTTGATCATATACCTTATCTTCTTGAAGATTATCTCTCCCCTATCCACCTGCTCCCTGCAGCCGGGGTGGACCTCCTGGTGGTTGTGGTGGTAACACCTCATAATTTCATCCACTTCCAGCTACAAGTCCATCTCTTCTACCACGTCCAACTCCTCCCTATAGACCACCTGTATTGAACCTCTACCTCCTTCTGGGAGGTGCCTCAACTATCTATTAAACATCAGAACGGCAGGTCGGACAGTCAGAAGCCATGTGACCATGCTACCCGCATGAGTAACATTGTCCACACGGGGATTGTCTGGCTCTGTCTCCTCTCTGGGTACACTGTACAACCGATTCATAGTCGTGTGGTCGCCCACCTGTAGGTATGGTCCTCTAGGAATACTCTGACATTTGGCTACTACCAACTGTAGAATAATTTTCTGCATGTCGGCTAGTAGTGGGTCTCACTGCTGGTGACTGCTCAGCAAAAAAACTCTCCACCAAGAGGGCTCTCTCTAGCACCCTCATCGACGTCGAAATGCAGAGGGAGAACATCGGATCTTTGATCTCTCATGAGTCTCTGTTCGAATGTCTAGGCCCTGAAGAATGGATATTGTACCATATCAGTGGAGTAGTGTGATAGTTCGGCAAACCTCGCTGGGTATTGTGCTACTATTATGATGCCCTACTGCAGATTAAGTAGTTCCTGTATCTACAATTCACGAAGGGTGGCTGGTACAAAATCCACCCGGAACAGGCTCTTGAAGTCTGCCCAGAGTAGGGTCTCCTCTTCCTGATCATGGAGCATCACACTCAACCATCTGCTGGCTGCTACCTTAAAGAGACCCGAGGCATGGATCACCATGAACTCTGTGGGTTTCCCTACTATCCTGACGACTCTCACCACAACCTCCATCCAATCCTCAACCGCATGTGGGTCTGTCTCTCCCCTAAAAATGGGTGACCTCTGGCGCTAGAACTCATGAAAATCACTCAAGTGGCATGCATCGTCTACTGTTAGGGCTGGTGGTATTGGTGGGAAAACGGTTAGTAATACCACTAGTGCCTCCACTGGTAAAAGGCCCATCACCGAGGCCTCGTCGTTTGGTGGGTTGTCAGTACGTATGACTCTTGGGGATCTAACTGGTCATTTGTGGGAAGGCATCCTAAAAGAAACATATGCGACACGGTCAAAAGATTATACATGGTGAGCTGACCTGGTTGATATGACTTAAATAATTATTTCAGAAACACACAAGCAACCAATGTTTTCGTCCACTGAGTCAGAAATTAGAAGTCAGTGTCCTGGTGTATGGATATGTAGGCCACCCGCACCAACACTATACATCTAAACTGATTACCACACGTAGTACCCTTAACACTATTTCTTCATAGAAAAGAAATACTAGAGTCCTATGTTCTATGGTAGAACCGAATCCTCTGATACAAATTTGTCACAACCCATCCCTTAGGGCCCGTATCATGACTACCCCAGGCCCACCTTCCATTGGCCAGGGGCTGACGACTAGCACCAAAAGCTTAAATCCCTAAATTGGTAAGGTATTTTCTTTAAAACTAAAAACAAACACAATAGAGTAAAAAACTAGTTGCAAGTACAAGTGAAGAAAATTAACGAAGCTACTGGGTCGTCCTATGGGATTCCTACCTGAAAGGTAGGTACAGATAGCCTCCTCAGCACTAATGTCCATCTGTCTACTCTGTGTACCATCACACCGAGTGGTCCACCTCTGGGAACCGTCCAGTCCTCCTAATCTCTACATCATTCAGAGTTGTTCATCATATGCAACCAACACATTGAGGTGCGGGCATAGCCCGTGCAGGGGTGAGTATAATGTTACTCAGTAGGGACCCCGAGACCGTCAAGGTCTCACAAAATCCAACAGGGTTAAACCAAAAAGTATGAAATCAATGGATAACCATTACTTAGGTATATTCCCATTAATATACCTAAGTTATCTAGTGTCAAATCTCAATCATGAAGAAAACACAAAATTCATTGAGTCAACTCAAACTAGGATTTTCATTATCGAAATCACGGCTGCTGGAAAAATCCCCCTCTATCGAGTACAGTGGGTCGGTCGCGACACCAAAGCACTTCTCAATACCATTAGACTACTGAGGAAATCCTCCTGTTGAGTATTGTCGGTCTGCTTCCAACTACCAGACGCTCCTCCACTATGTGTATGCCGCCAACTACGAGGCACTCCCCTTAATAGTCTGCAGAGGTACTCCTCCTATCGAGTGTCACAGGTCTTCCACTAACTACCAGGTGCTCCTCCATCGTGTGTCTCCCACCAACTACCAGGTGCTCCCCACTGTGCCAGTCGAATCACTCGGAGCCGAATCGGTCATGAAATTGTTAGGTCTACCAGCTACATGGTCTATGCACTATGTCTGCTCATCACTAGAAGGATCCTCTCCATGACCTACTGGTCAATACTCCAAATGTCGACAAGTTACAAGTATAAGTATCTACAAGTTATGACGCATCGTAGGGGTCTAAACGCAATATACATCTCCTCAATCGGACGCCTGTCCTGTAAGTTATTAGCCTTTTAGTCCCAGGGGACCAGTTGGATTTGTGTACGATCCAACCTGACCATATCTCAACTATACCACGAACTGCAGTGGGGTATTCTCAAAGGGACGGTTTGGATCCAAGAATACCGGCGCCACTAACAGTTCATAAAATGAATGTCCCATGACAAATATATAGCCCAAGAAGTTAAAGGGGTTGGTAATGGTCCTGAGCCCGATATGACCTGGTCGGACCGACTCCGCCCAACCTCATCTGAGCCGACCAGGTCTGGGTCGACCTGGTCAGATCCGCTGGGTCTGACCTAGCCCGTTGGGTGGGTCAGCCCATTATGTTCGACCCGGTCTGCTGGTCCTGACCTAGTGAATAGCGAGGGCGGTTCGGCCCAGATATCGCCAAGTAGGCGGGTCATCCAGAAGGGTGGGGTCGGTTCAGCCAGTGCCATGAGGGGCACGGCTCGGGCGACTCAGTCCGGGGTGACGGTTGGCCGAAAGCCCTGTGGGCAAGCTACGTGGGGCACATGCTGGCCATAGGCTTTGCGTGTGTTGCACAGGCAAGCCGTCTGGATGTCGGGAAGGCCGCAGGTGTGCCAGGTAGGGCACTGAAGGGTTTGAGCATGCCGTTGGGGTGCTGGGGAGGTCGCGGTAGGGGCTGAGTAGGCCGCGAGGGCCGCATTTAGGGCACAGAGGAGCTGGTCAGGGAACGGTGGGGGCCCGACTGGCCGTAGGGGAACATGCAGGAAGATGTTTTGGTCGTGGGCAAGTGGGTCGCACGCCAGGCATAGCGCTGGGTGGCCGCGAGCAGCCAGGCCGCACGCCAGGAATGGCGCCGGGAGACCGCGGGGTAGGCGGGTCGTGCACTGCTCAGGCCGTAGGTGTTCGATAGGAAGCATCAGTGTGCCACGGGGGCGGCACGATTCATGGATGTCCTGGGTAGTGAGGCCTTCACCATTTTTTCCTTCATCGTTGTCACCTCTTCGCCATGCCATATAAGGCCACAAGAAGATATAAAACATGGGAGGATGTTGGACCATGCTAGGTTGGCCCGCACCCTCCGCGTTTACGAAGGTATCATTTGGATCATCATGAGAAGAAGATTCCCAATAATACATCCACATCAGTCCCTTATAATCCTTTGTAGAATGTAAGGAAAAGGTATAACATCAACAAGTAAAAAACACCTTACCTATTGTTCTTCGATCGATGTTTGTCATTCGTTGATGATATTGTAGAATGAAGATGATGAAGTTCGTCATTCAACGCGTTCATCACGCACTCCCAACCCCGAGCTGCATCGGCCGTGGAAGACACTCCACCTCAGTAGGATCCGATGGAGTAGGTTGAAGAAGGATCATTGCCGCCATTCTACGATGTAATATTGTGTTCTTCATTATTCGTTCTTCATTGTGAGATTTATCCTTAGCTCTCCTCTTCCTTTGTTACACTAAATGAGAAATGACAACTATAAATAATATATTGCCTAGTATTTTAGTTATTGGAACAAATTCGAGTTGGTGAATTAATTGAATGGGACCCACCGAATTAATTCATGAGGTTTGGCACAATTAGTAAAAATGGATGGCTCCATTTAATTAAAGGGAAAGGTAGAGAGTCTCTCCCTCATTAATGAGGGAGAGTTGATAGGTTATACTCTCCTACCATTAATAGGGCTTGGGTGGTCCCCACCCCTATTATTTAAATGAGAGGTTGTGGTCTTGGGTGGCCCCTACATTGTAAACTCTCGCGGGAGGTTATGATTGGGTGGGCCCCACAACCATAACCTCTCATGGGAGGTTAGGGTGTGGCGGTCCCACCTCAAACTCCCAAGTGGAGGGTTTAACCACCCATCCTCTACATGGAGACGAAAATAAAATAAATACTTAGCTCACTTTATTTTATTATTTTTTTATTAAAACCCCAAAAACTAACATTCTTTCTCGACTAATTTTCGTTGATGTGAAATTCTCTATAAAAAAATATTGGCCCTGTGAGTTCAATAGTGCCCTCGGATTTCAGTTTCGAGCACCGGTTTAAAAGTTATAAAAAACATGCAAGTACTTTTACTGAGCATACCCTAAGAAAATGTCATAAATTGATTACAGGCACACTGGGCCACGGAATCAAGCACTGTAAAATTTCACGAACTCGTAAAAATGCCACGAATTTAAGAAAAAAAATATTCACAGAATTTCCTTGTCTTTACACTTTTATTAAAGAATTTATATGTAACCATATGAAACGTTATATTAAATTAGATGTCGTACACCAACTTTATTGTATGATTTTGGTGATAGAAAGCTTATAGGCCCAAAATTTATTGAGGAAACAATGATGAAGGTGAAAATTATCCAAACTCACATTAAAGCAGCAAAAAGTATGCAAATGAGTTATGCGGATAACTGAAGAAAGGATTTCTAATTTCATGTGGGTGACCACGTTTTCTTGATGGTGTCTCCATGGAAGGGTGTTATATGATTCTGTAAGAAGGTTAAATTGATTGTTATGTACATCGGACCTTTCAAAATTCTAGAACAAATAGATGTTATAGCTTATTGTTTGGTAATGCCTACAAATCTATCCCAAGATCATGATGTGTTCCACGTATCACGTTTAAGAAAATACAATCCTGACCCAACCCAGGTACTCACCTAAGATGTAATAGAACCTGAACCTGACATGTCTAATTGTAAAGAGCCTATCAGAATTCTTGAGACCAGAGAACAATTGTTGAGAAAATGGAAGACTCATTTAGTAAAAGTTATATGGAGAAACTAAAATATTGGAGAGGAAACATGGGATCCCGATAAATATATGATGAAGAACCACCTGAATCGTTAAATGCAGCAATATTTTAGAAAATTTGGTTAAAAATTTATTTTAAGGAGGTGATAATGTAACACCCCATGCTTCCACGGTATGTTTCTATTTGAATAATGCAGTTGCTTGCGTTGTATGCAACAAGGAGTTTTAACACACCACAACCAATCAAACTAGCCAGTATGAATAGTAATACCCACTTTTTAAAATTGATTAAATTTTATTTTTTTAAATTGACTTCATTTTTGAATTCATAATATCTAAATTAGCTAAGGGTAAATTTTTGGTATTTTTCTAAAAACATTCATTTATTGATGAATAGTGAAAAACACTCCATTATTAGTATAAACCGACTTTTCATTTAAATATTTATTTATTTTATTTTCATTTATTTAATGTCAAAATAGATACATAATACATATATGTTCAATTTAATTCATTGATGTCATTTTATAATATTTTTAGATATATAATATTTTATTGAAATTTTTACTGTATTTTGCCCACCTTCTAGGAGCATTTTCAAATTTGCATAAAACATAATTTTACCATTTATATGTTTCAATTTCAAAACCTTTAATTACACAGTTGAAATTAGTAAGTAAAATATTGTTCAATAAGTAAAAAATACTTATTTTTCAATCGTAACTATTGACTTTTATTTACCACGGTTAAAAGTAAATAGGGAAATTAATGGTAAACATGATATTATAATTACCCAAATACAAGTCCAAATTCTATTTGATAAGTGTAATTCGAGCAAAAACTACCTTATTAATAAAATATGAACCCATTTGGCCATATGGTTAAGATGAGGAAATTTATTATTATTTTATTTAAATAAGAGTTAAAAGAGTTAAATTCAATGTTTAATAACAAAACCAATTTTAATATGTAGATACAGACAATATAAATTATACTATAAATAATCATTAAAAAGATAAAACAATTTCTTACATAATGGTATTTTATTTTTATATTTTATATATTAAAAAAATTAATTTAATTATGACACAATGATGATGTGTCAATTACCTCAATAGTGAAATATTAAAATAATAGATATTATAAATATACAAAGAAATGTAAATTGAGAATTCTGATAAATTACACTAATTTTATTGGTTAATATGACATGTTATGGTTGATTAAATAAATTTTATTCGAATTGATAATGTTTTTAGGGCTTAAAAAATCATTACTATATAGTGTCAAAATTGTCATAATTGAGTTTTTAAAACAAAAACAATTTATTAATTGAAACAATAATTTTTCAAATTTAAGGGTTGTACAAAAGACATAGATAAGGTTACATATATTAGTAATTAACCACATGGAGTTCTCTTGGCTTGTTATTGTGTTTTTATTATCCATGTAATATAAAAATACATAGAGACACGGTAAATGTAAAATTATTTAACTAAGAGTTAAATCTACAAGATATGGTAAACATGGTAAAATAAACTAGTATAAATCCTATTGGTTGATATTTTTTCGACCCATACACTCCTTATCCTAGAAATAAATCATTTTACATCCATTAGAAACCGAAAATTACTATAATATACACTAATTGTTCAATATCTTCCTAAAGTGACCCCCTCACCTCTCTTATAAAAGGGTACTTCCTCTTTCTCTTAATTTCACACCTCCATTGGCATTTGGATCATCCAAACACTACCCAAATATCCTTGCAACTATCCTCCCTTCGATGTAGAGGCCTATCATTAATCATAATGCCATCCTATGGAGCCCTTTTGATCAATTCAAAAGGAAACACTTGAAAAAGAGGTAACAATTTGACCACCGTCTTTCACGTTATTTTCTTCTTCCACATCATCATTATTTGTTGTTTCCATACCAGAATAATAAATCCAGTACCTACTATAATGTTTATGTAATTATAAATTTTGTACAACCATTATTGTTATTCTATTCATCATATAAATGAAAAAGCCACCATACATGCATATGTACGGCTTACCGTCTCCACGTCGTGGTGTAGTTTGTTATTCTAACACTTCATTATTTGGATTTATAAAATAACGAGTATAAATATTGTAAATTATAAATATAACATGTTATTTATTCTTTATATATCATATAATATCCGATTACATACAATTTCACTATCAATATAATGATATTTTCACTCATGCGTGCGTATGGATTACTATCCCCACGAACGTGATGTGATTAATTTCCCATCGTAATCATTCAAGAATAATTTTATTTTTATGATTAAAAAAAAATATGAACATAATATAATTATGTATATGAATCAAAAACATCATATCCATAACAAACATGGCTTATGTAACCATGCATATAATGAAAAACAAATCAGTTAACACCTGAAACAATGATACTACTAAAATATTATTAACAATGCAATATTAGAAAATCATATATGATAACATATATATGTATATGATTATTTTATAATTTGATAACAAATATTTATGTATTATAAATGAGTTTAATTTATACTTGACTAAGGAAATGTACAAGGTAAGTGATAATTCTACAATCTCATTACTTATATGTGGTTGTTAATATATAAGTATCTACGGGGACTTCTTTATCATCTTCATCCGTGTTTTCATAAAAATGTAATTCAAAACATTTTTTCTATTTACTATACTAGGGGTTAGAGTCATTTAAACCCTTATTTGACCAAAAAAATTTATAATGGAATCTTTCAGTCATTTTCCAAACAATTTAGTTTATGACGTTCTCCACAAAATTAAGGTAAGAATGTCTTTTTTCTAACTTATACAGCGGGTGCAACTATTTTATTCCCATATTACGTTGTCAAAGCATCCCATACCTACTTATAAGATTATTTTTAAAAAAAAATTATAATTATATGGCATTTAAATTATATCAAAATAGAAAGAGATATTTCTTTACAAAAAGTTTTTATTTCATCTATGTCATAATCCTTTTATGGATTTTAAGTTTTTCTGATGTTAACTATTATGACAGAAAATATTTTTATTGTATTGAATTTTTTTTCATATGTTTGACTATGGATGTGTTATTTTTATACCATTCAATGTTTATGTATAATGTATTAACATTTCGTATGCCACTTTTAATATGAATTTTTATGTTACGTTTAAACCTTTTCATATGAGGAATGCATTGGACATAGTAAGTGACGTGTGGATCCCGCTATAGCTCCTTGATGCATCGGTAGGTCTCATGAGACAATCTAGTGTCTTGGAACAAGGCCTTGAATAAATGTTATTTTTATTCTTGGAAGAAGGCCTTGACTACGTGGTTATGAAGTCTGGCATTTTTCATTCCAACATTATGAAATTGGGTATTGATATTTTATGTGATTATTAAACTAGTAGAATGTCCCTGTGAATAATTAAATGGCTTTATTTGATTTATATTTTCCATATTATGATTAAGTTTATGTTTAAAATTATTTTTTAGTCTTATACATTGCATTAAATGTTAATGGTTATTATATAATGGTTCTGCTATATTGATATCCTTACTGAGCATCTGAGCTCACCCATTTATATGTTTTATTTTTCCCAAGACACACAGAAGTACATTATGACTGAACTGTAGGGATAGTTTAAGGGATGAATGTGGTCAATTGAGATAATTTTGTTTTTGTTTTTCATTTTATAATGAAATGTAAAACATTGGAATGTATCTAGTAAATCCAAGGAAATATAACTAATCGGCCTTTAGAAATTTTTACCCCTTGTGATCATGCCAATGTTATGAAATAATGCACAAACTCAGGATAACAGGGGGTTGGGGAATTACATTTATACAATATTATCACTGTTTAATGAATTTCTATATTTTTGTAAAACTATTCATCTTGGTTTTACATTATACAATAAAATAAAATTTTAAAATATTAAACTATTTAATCCTTTTTGAATTAGATATATTTATCTTCCATTTCCAAATTCAAAAAATTAATTATTTCTTTTATTTATCAAAATGATTAAATAATAAAATTCTACATTATCCTTAAAATTTTGAAATCATTTTAATGGAAAATTACTACTGTTTTCTGAATGGTACATTTCCAATTATCATTATGAAATGCTAAAATTAATGTTCTTTAACTCATATGTCAACGAAAAACTTCCTTAATGATGTAATTGTTATTGTAAATTTTTATTATTAAAATAATTTTCAATTTGTTTTAAAAAAATCATTTATGAAATCATATTTTAATTTCTCTATTAAATTCTATTAATTATTCAAATATACTAAAATTTGTATCAAAATATATTTTATATCATTTTGATTTTTTTGATGTTAACATGCTCTAAAGACATTCACATTAATGTGATAATTTAGCATTACATCTTCCTTAATGTTACAAATTATTAATTACAGATATTCTTATATATTAACTAATATATGATTTATATATATGGTGTTTTAATTTAATAATTATTTGATAGACTTGGGATTTTTTTTAAAATATGTATTATCTACTCATTATCAATAAATATTTATTATGAATCTATTATACATCAACTGATATGTGGTGACAATAATTATATATATATTTTATGCATCAACAAATCTCAGGATAAAAATTAGTTTGAAAATGTATATTGAATTTTACATAGAGTTTTAAACTAACATTCCACATGGTCTAGTCAGTATAGATATCATGATGTTTGAGAACATGAAATCCAATACTATGAACTTCCTTCAGTAATTATACAATTGTTATTATACATTATGTTACTATATTAATACTTTTTTAGACTATAATCAAGATCATGGGATTATTTTTATGGAATTGATTCATCAACAATTATTCATCTAATATTACACTTTATATTGATGTTATTAGTTAAATTAAATATTCCGTCAATTATTTAACGTGAAATATTTCTATTTCTTTATCTAATAATGACATCTTATAGTACATGTAACCATTAATGAGAATTTTAACTTACTATTATTTCTATTTTTTCCCCTATAATATGAATTAGAATTCATCGAATGGATTCAAGGATATAATTTTTTTCTATTATTATGGTTTATAATATATTCCTTATATAAAATTGTTATCATGTATTTATTTTGTTCTTTATTATAAATAAATTGATCGAGCCTTGCTGATATGCTCCCTTGTATTTATGTTATTGAAATAAAGTGACCACCAATTTTGGGTCCCATATGTCGGTGTATTTACATTGTAAGTCCTTGATAGATTAAATTGTATCACATTTATTTGAATCAATCACAATTTTATAAATATAATCTCTTTTTAATTGATCTAGTGGTGTTGGTCTAGGGCATTTAAGTGTGAAATTATTGTATGGATTAACTAACATTAGATATTATGGTGTTTTTATGAGAGGATAGTGTATGAGTTATGGACACCATTCTTGGTTTATATGTTTATGTTCAATATAATTCATAATGTCATTGAAATTGTTTTTTGGTTTTTTGTGATTGGATTATTATAAGATGAATGATATTTTTAGAGAATATTTATTGGTCTGAGTTATATTCATCCAATTATTTTAACATGAATTATTATTTCATAAGAATTTCATTGTATTTTTTGTGTTGTAATATGGATGGTATAAAATGAATTTTTATGTTATGTCTATAATTAATATTTATTTTATTGAGTCCATTTTAGAAATGAGGTTATTTATTTATGAAATATTCTATGTTAAAAACAATGTTTTATTTTAGAAATTTTAGAGTAAAATTTATTTTTTATCATACTATGTTTTATAAATTATTATTATTATCACACCTTCTAAAAAATAGATTTGTATGATATTTAGGGAAATGTGAAATTGAATGTTATCATTTTTCACGATTATGGGGGTTTATTAGATGTTGATATTTGTGATTCAGGAATGAAATATTCCTCATGAATACTCTTCATTTGATAAAAAGATAATAATTTAGTTGATGTTTATTAAAACATAAATTAATTATTTAAAATTTATTAATATTTACATATTTTACTTGTCTATATGATAAATGAATTAATAAATTGTTGGAGGAGGATATTGAATATAATATTTTTTCTTTTTAAATTCATTTTTTAATATATCAATTTTACTTTCCAAATGTCAATAATTTATAATTTTATATTCATTTAAATTCTCATGATAATAACTCTTTTTAGATAAATGTTATTTCTCACTCTCAATCATTATATTAGATATTATTTTCCAAATGATTCCATATTTTTACTACCAAATAATTCTATATTATTTTTAAACAGAATATGTGGTATTCTAGATAACCTTCATATTTTAAATTTTCCCTTTTCAAGAGAATGTTTTATTATCCCATTTTAAGATGTCAATTTTTAGAATAGTTATATTAAAATAAAAAAACCTTTATTATAATGAGAAATGATCTAAGTGAAATGAATACATTTATTGAAAAGGAATCTAATATCTATATTTTTTATCGTTGATATATGTTTGATGGCATATAAAACATAGATTACTGTGATTAAATAAACCATGACAAATTAATAATTAAATATTATTGTTCTACTCTGTGTATAAAATTTTTTTGTATGAATATTATTAAACACATGATAAAAAATCTATATTATCCCTACACAATAAAAAATTATTTAATTATTATTACTGAATAATCAATCAATTTTTATATGAATGTAATTTTATTCTTTAAATGTTTTTTTCTTAAAAAGTATTCTGTTTTACTTTTCGTGAGAATGAAGTAAAATTAAGTTATCTAGAATTTTTATATTTTATTTAATTTAATGGATATTTTTTATAAAATAATTTTATGTTACTTTTCTAGGAGTAATATTTTGGGATATTTTGAAATTGATTTTTTAGGGAATAGTAGAAATATTGGTTTATATTAAAACTACCACTTAATTTAATTAAAAAATGTTTTTTAAATAGATAAATTTTTTATGTTAAATACTTTATCTTTAATTATAATTAATTTAATTAATAAATAAAGGTCATCATTATTTATAATTTTGGACTATGGTATTTTGGTCTTAAAAATAAATTTGTCTAAAGAAATATTTTTTGGGCACATTAATCATTTTTTATTAATACAAGAACCATGTCACATAAAAAGATTTAATTATATAAATAATTATTTATTTTTTTAACCATAATTTCAATTTTATTCTTTTTTGAATTGATGATATTTTTTCAGCAGATGTTAATTTTATAACAAATATTGAGAAAATTGTTTTTTTTTTGAAATAGGTTGCTTTATGATATATCCATGAAATAAATATGATACAAGAAATTATCAATCTTAATAATTGAATAATTAATGATACATTAATAAATATATCATTCATAAATAAATAAACCAATATTATTTTGGTTTTATTCTATGATAAATATGGAACACATTTTCTATGTCGAAATATTGCTTGTACAGCACTAGAAAAGTCAAATTTGGTTTCATAATTATATTAATGGAGAATAAGAAGTATTTTAGGAATATATTAGTTAATTTTATTTATTAATTAATATTTTTTATTTATAATTTTTAACATTATAGTTATATAAAAATAATATTATCAAAATGTGTGTACACTGTTTTCATAAGGAAAAAAAGTTAAAATGACATATTAAAAAAGTTATCATGACATAGGTAGAAGTAAGAATATATATTTAATAGATATAATATATTATTTTAATATTATATAAATTACAGTTATAATTACTATTGATTGTTAATTATTATTGATGAAATAATTACCTTATTTTCTAAAAAACATTGACATAGTCCCTCTACATGTAGTTGAATGCTCAATTCAATAATTATATAAACTCTAAATGTATATTTTTGGTCAAATATAGTGTAACTATAATTTTATAGATAAATATTACATATTATTGTTCTTTTAAAAATTTATATTAAAGAAACAATGTGTTTTCAATTTGAAATTAAATGAGTTGTTTCAAAAGTGAAAATAATGACATTTAATAATAAAAAATATTTTATTTAATAATTTAAAATTCAATTAATTGTCTTTTAATCATATGAGGGAAATAGATATGAATATATTTATCCAAAAAAATTCATTTTTGTTCTCATATCACATTATAGTATCATTCATGTTAATAATTCATTAACATATTATCAGAGTGCCCCTCTGCTCAATTGTATAAGGGGTAACCCTCTCCTCTTTTATTAACATGTAAGGTAACAATTGGTGAAGTTATTGATACGAAATACTTTTCTAAAATTTCTTAATAGGTTATATAAGTCAAATTTTTAGCATAATACCATCCTTATAGGTCTTATGGTTTAAATAAAAGTGGGTTATCTGATGAAGAGGTATATCATTTTATGAAATGTTTTTGTTTTATTTCTTCTTCTACCTCAATAAAATATTATTAAACCAAGAAGATATATTAAAAATAGTATCATATATATACTAAGATATTTCCTTTTTAATATAAAAACATTTATCCACATCCAATTGTATAAAATAGTAAATGAAACTATCGATTTTGTGTACGTTGGACTACCCTTCATAAATCGTAGAAATACTTTTTTCATCCCAACATAAAAAATATGGTTTTTATGATAGGTTTAATATATTAATTTTATGTTAATGAAAATATTATTTTAATGGAATGATATGATATCATTTATTTTATGACCTTTCCAACCATTTATAAATGATAAAGTAGTACATGTGTACATAGGGATTAACATCTCCATGCAATGGTGGGAATCTAATATTTAACCACATAACCTATAATATATTTATTAATATAGTCAATTAAATTATATGATATTGATTAAATGAGAATAATTATATAAATTGAAAATACTATTTACCAACATTAAATTATATTCACTGAAAAAATTAAATTGTTACTCATTCATACCTACATTCTACCGTATCAATGATTATAATATTGGTCATTTTTAATAACCATCAATCATGGTTTATTTGGAAAATATAATTGAATTATAAAACTAATAATTATTTAATTTTCATAGAAACCTATACTTTCATACATAAATATATAATATTTTTAAATGAATACTCAATTAATTTCATAAATACACTCTAGAAAATCATAACTGTTTACTATCATCATAGAATATAAGCATAATATTTGTATTTTGTGAATGATCATAAATATATTACAAAAATAACTTCTCGTGTATTACTCCTATTAAGTACCCATAATTATTTTTTTCCCTAACCTAGGGATGGAATGAAATGAATGGGTTATCCAAGATGCACACCAAGGGTACACATATGATATATCAATTTACGATCATGTGATATAATTAGATACGAAAAATTGTATGTGATCAAGGAAATAAAATATCATGTTCAAACCTAAACATTCATTGATTATTAATGTCAATCATGTCTAAAAAGTTATCCTTTTAGAAAACATGGACCATAAGTGTGATAAATAATAATAAAAATCAATCTTTAAACATAATATCATTTTATAAAATTATGGAAAAATAAAAAATATATAGAAGCCATATCATATTTCAAGGATCACTACTCATACCTACAATTAGTGGACCATTACTTATAAATAGTTTTACATTGTGAATTAGGGACTACCTATATTCCATAGTGGATCGGTATTCCCATATATCCTATAATAGATCATGTCTATCGACTCGTTTATCATTATTATCTTGTAATATATAATGTTTTACCCAATAAATTGGAGATAGATATATGCTACATCCATATAAAATTTAAAAATCAGAGTAATGTGTTTCACAATATCATAAAACATTCATCATATCATTACATCATATCCTCGGTAAAGAAAAAAAGTTTCATAATAATTTCATCAATCTAAACATTAACCATATAAAGAATGTATAAGTAAAGTATCATTTAAACATATCCTTAGTAAATAATAAGATATATCAAATGATGTAACAATATATTGAAACAATATTTTGAATGATCAGTTGGATTATTTATTGAAGAATGTGGTCATTCCAATTTTTAAATCATTTTTTAAGACATAACACCTTTTTAATATACTTTTCATTATAAACTAACATATAAAAAATTGAAGATTTAAAATTTATTTAAGATTGTTTTTGTTGGAAATATTCATTCCATTTTAAAAATAAAATTTTGAAAGTAAAAATTCATAAAACATTCATTAATTGTATTCAATTGAAAATGATCAATGACACATAAAAATTAAAATTTTAAATAATGATTTGATAATGGCATGAAAAAAAATATTATTCATGACATACACATTAAAAATTATTTCATTCCAATTTTCGATAAAACAAAAACCGACATTATTTGGAAAAATTCTAAAAGAATTATTTCAATAAATATTCTTATATGGTAAAACATGTTTGAAAATATAGTTAATAAATAAAATTGTTTTTGTAAAAAACAATTATAATTTTTTTTAGATAACATAGTTTTGAAAAAAAAAACGATGTTTTGAATAAAGATATAACTAATGATTTTAATCCCATAACATTGATTGTAATATATTGTGTAAATAAATGGGGGAAATGAAATAATACTATGTATTATAATTACATTACTATATGATATTTAATTTCATGAGTTTTTTGAGGTGAAAATCTAATTTTCAAGAACATAAACAAGGCCTTGTGCGAGGTGACCCCTTTTTTCCTAGCATCATCATCCTTGTTCAATATTATATTTTCATATATATCACGATGAGTGTGGGAAATTGTATTATTCTCCATTTAAATTTCAATAAAAAATAAACATAAATTACCCTAATTAGTGATGACATTGTATCATAACATTGTTAGCAATTTGGTAGATTTAATATTATAAACAATATAAAATAGAGGTCCTAAAAATAGATATTTAAATCACTATAATTTTCGTTAAAATAATCTTGAAAAAATATCATGTTCATTATATAGAACATATTATTCAAACAGGTCGTGAATATGGAATTTTTTCTCATATTAGTAAAAAGTGTGATAAAGAAAGCTTACCAAAAATCCCAAATTAAGGATTACATGTTTGATATTACTACATAATAAATATTATTTTTTTATATGAATATCAAAGAACCATAATTATATAGATCATATAATATATGATTTAATTATCACCATTTATTACAAATTTTTTAATAAAACAATGTTAAAGTCAAGTTTTAGGAAATAAATACTCTGTTCTTTATGAATTTTTTGATTTTTTATTACAGGTTCCCATAATTTTAAAATGGTTCCATAATATAAAAAATAATATCAATGATAATCGTATCATAAATATTCATTATTTTTGTATTTAATGTTCTCCATAAAAATTAATGATAAGAATTGAAATATATAGTTCATGGAGACTATATGTCATACATATACATGAATGTTGTCTTCATTTTTATAAAGAAAATAATAAATAAATTGTAAATAATATAGTACCATTAAAGAATCATTTTTTTCATACATATCATATATATTATTCAAAAACATACTTATCACATTCCATATAAATTGTGAAAAAATCAAATCGCTTCAGAAGGTGGTAGTCCACTATACACATGACCTGGCATATCATATTACAATTGAATTAAAGGTAATAATTAAAATGTGATATCACGATGCAGTTAGAATAATAATATCATAGAAATCATATATAATCCATTAATCAATAATTATATCCATCCATGAGATGTTGTTTTTGAAAAGGAACGATATTGGTTTCCAAGGTGGTAGTTTGTCGTATACAAGAATGTTAAATTCGTTCTCCATTTTAATGAATAGAAGAATAGTTTAGTTTATTTAATTAAATAAACATAAATTTTATCATATATAATATACTATGTATATTAAATTAAAAAAATTTAATAAAAATTTATGGAGGTGGAGGATGAAATAAGATAGAATGTGTTTTTTGGGATGTTGCCACTTCTATAAACAAATTATTTTGGTTTTAAATAAAAATTAATATTAGGATGGATTCATGACCTATCTATTCATTATAAGAAAAGAGGATTGAATTATGGGTGTGATTTTTTTGTTCTTGTCTGATCCAATTGTTTTAATGTGTGATGACTTTTGGAGTGGGGTGGCATTAAATATGTAAGTAGAGTGTTACACTTGTAATTTATGAATATAAAATGGTGTAACAAAATTTATCATATTTCAGATTCTCCAAAATTGGAATGATTCTATCTGACCATATATAAGGTCAAATTATATCCATTAAATCGGTGTTGGTCATGTTTTTGGACATTTTTTACCCTACTTATTTATGTTTAAACCCCAATAATACCATTTTTACAAAAAATGGTAAATTTTTTTATTTATTTTTTATGATCTATATTGAAAACATTATCTTAATATTATTATATAATATAAATTATTATTATTGAAATAATATAGTATAGTTTTCAAAATATTTTTTTTGGAATTGGAAAAGGTTTAATTTAAATTTAAACATTCAGATGCGGTGACAATCCAGCTTCATACAGAGAAAATTCTCAAAACATTAAAATAATTTTGTATAAAAATTAAATAATAATTATATTTAAATGAAAAAATTAACTAATTTGATTCAAATTCAACTAATCATTCCTTCAATAGAATCCTAAAAAAGATTATTTTTTATAATTCATTTGAATATAAGAATTTTTTTAATAAAAACCATTATTTTCAGTATTCATTGAAAAACTCTTTTTCTTATAAAGTAATAAAATACTAATGATAAGATAATTTGAACAGTATGATTTCCAAAATTGATTTCATTTTATAAAAAAACCTAAAATTATAAAATTAATTATAATAAGTGTGTAAATTATGAATATACCACCTTTTTGAAAAAAATATTGTTTCAATAATTAAATCGGATTAAAAATAATTAATTTTCTATAAAACAGATATGATTAATTTTATATATTTTATTTAGTATATTATATATTAATTTCATTAAAATCATTTAATGAATTTATTTATTTATTTTTTTAAATAAAAATTGTTTTTTCATAAAACAATTTTTTTTAGAAAAACAATCTAATTATATTAAAATAGATCAAATTTCA
Organism: Viscum album; assembly: GCA_963277665.1. Lineage (NCBI taxonomy): Eukaryota > Viridiplantae > Streptophyta > Magnoliopsida > Santalales > Viscaceae > Viscum > Viscum album. The sequence goes on along the minus strand of OY728158.1, from coordinate 42,076,850 downwards.
ATTTCTAATTAATTTTTTACCACATAGTTAATTACATATAATTTTATAAATAATTTATTTTTTAAATTTAGTTAATCATATTCATATCATTGATTATAATGGCTATTTCATAATTATAATGTTAAATAATACAACCTTAATATAAATTCAAATATTTATTATATTAAATTTTTCCAATAATACATTCTAAACTCAATTCTCAATGATGTGTGTAATGAAAAAGATCAAAAAACATAAATTTAGTCTAAATATATATTTCAAAAATTATCAAGGTGTTACATTATAGCCCCTTAAAATGAAATTCTACCTTCAAATTCATCACATTGGAACAATAATTTGAGGATACTTATTGCTGATTAAAACATTAGTTTCATACATAACATCAAAAATCATTCAGATTTTTCAAAAAAACATTTGACCATGTGAGAGGCTTTTTTTCCTAGAAATTTGATTGTGTGATCCATTATCTCATCTAATTTATCCTTATAATAATGATCATTTCCTATTGTAAAACCCCTATTTTTAAAAAATTTAAAGGACTAGAGATTTAATTCCTTAGGATAGATGCATGGAACACATCATGAATCTCAGATAGAATATTTAGAAATGCCTAAAAAATTCATTTTCATGATACATTCAAGAAATTCAAATGGACTAATAAACATAGGGATTATTTTTCATTTTTTCTTCCATTTAAATTTTCATTGAATACATACACACCATTAAAAAATTATAGATCACGTTGATTATTATCTGAAAAACATTCCAATGATTTTTGTGTTTTCTTTAAATGTTTATAAATGGAACTAACCTTATCTACCATCTTATATGCCTGATTAGGTTCCAACATATTTATTTCTCAAACATCATTCTAGTACATAGTAATTTTATAAATCATTATATAAATGTCTTCACAATTAGTCATATGTATTCATTAGTGAAAAAAATTGTTTCAAGATTACTTGGAAAAATGATTTTTTGGATACAACCAACCATTTAAATCCACAGAACACGATCATATAGTATACTATTTGGTTTAAATTTTTTTTCATAGAATGAAATTGTTTTTAAGGATTATATAAAGTTATAAATCTTGGCTCAGTATCATAAGATTACTAAATACTTCTCCAATGGATTAAGGTAATCATCAAAACTCAATCAGAAAAAATTTAATATGGTATGACATAAAAGCATGCATCATTATTATTTTATAATTGTGAAATAGTATGTTTTGAGATATATTCTCTAATATAAGAAATGTGTTCTTACAATATAAAGAGATTGACCACAACCCATTATTAACACAGCATCAATGATAAGATAAATTCTAATTTTTTACTTGTATTGTTGATCATATGTTCACAATGTGTATATGTATCCCTCCATGAAATAATTTATCAAAAAAACTATATAAATTAAAAGGTTTTTATTTTAATAAATTTCACTTAAAATATATTTAATCATTATGAACTACAATTATATAAATTCTTAAAGGGAAAGTAATTGATTTTGAACTAACGCTCAAACATAAAATCATAACCCCTTAATGGTATTCATAGCTCTTATGTTAGTATTACATGCGGGCATATTCACTTCCAAAAATACATTCACCCTTTTTTCATTATATAATAATTTATCTGATTTAAAAAATAATTAGATTCATTGTATCATCCTTGTACCGATAAAATATGAAATTTAATTTTCTTTCAAAATCATTTTAGATGGAGATAATCATATGAAATATCACTAAAGAATATAAAATAAGATTTTAATAGGGCTCATTCATAAAAATTCAACCATGAAGATTCCAATGATGGGTGTTCGGATAAGTGTAAAATAATTATAATGAGTCACATTAACCATTTCGAAAAGAAAATATTTCCCTCTATACATTTTCTATAATGTTTTTTGTGATTATCATCCTAATTAACCCTTAGATAGTGGGATTTATTCTCATTAGTCTTAACCTATAAGTACATGAAAAATAATAGTATGGGTGGGGAATTAGTTTTAGTCCTCTTCTCCTATGATTCAATAATAGGCTCATTAATCATATTTTAAAACTCACAGGCTTTATGAATATCATTTCAATATACAAATAACATGTCAGTTCAATTCATAAAATTCTATTAAAACTTCGTCATAGTTTTTTTCATGTAGATGTCTGAAATTTCATTCCACCATATGATTCTTTTGTAAATTCAATAATATATTTACTATTCAAACCAATGTATTGGTGGGAATATATAAATTTTAGTTCTATCAGTATTGAAATTTGAATGACTTTTTTATAGTTATTAATGTATCTTATAGACAATGTCTTTAAAAAACTTTTCTTTGGGCCACCAATGAATCAATAATTTTTTTACTACTATCAAATGATTATCGTTGATGTGTACTTTTCACGACTTGTAAAATTATCTTCCTATGTAAAAATAAAATTTCCAACTTTTTTCTTAATCTCAAGTAACCAATTCTTTATATTTTATTATATAATATAAGGTAATTGAATACTAAAAATATCTGTTTAAACTCTTTTCATTCTATATATTCAATTTATCATGTTCCCTGTTGTTTATAATAAGAGCCTATCCTTAATCAAATTTTCATTCCAATTAATTAATTTTCATCATGACTTTTTCAATATCTGATCATTGAATAATGAAAAAAATAATTTCATTGGAATTAATCAGATACTCACCAACTAGTAAACTAGACAAACCACGTTAAGAATATGGATGTTTAATCATTAAGGACTAGAAAAAATGATCTTCCCTTCTTTTATCATTTAGAAATTCGATATTATTAAAATATTCATAATGTTTTGTGAGTATAGAAACGTCATTTTTCATTCCAACCCCTATAAAATTTTGTATCTCAAAAGGAAAATCATTGTATTGTATATAATACATAGTATCGACATGGTTCCTTCAAGTTCCATCCATTGAGTAATATGACAAATCATAGTTTGAGAAACACTTATCATAGTAGAAAAGTTATAATCCTAAAAATAATGCATAGGACATCTAAATCATGTAACTAAATTTTTATTATTTTAATCCATCGACATAAACTAGGCCATTCATAGTAATTCTTTAAATGATTCATGATTGTTCTCAAACTATTTGTGAATTTCAAAAAATGTATTATATGAGGGTTAAACATGGCAGGCATTAATTCTCATTGTCATTCACCAAGTGATTGTTAATCCCTTCTCAATACACCTTTTTTAGAGTTACAAACCCTTTCTCCCACAGTTCAAGATTCACATCCACTATAAATGTAATGATATATAAGGCCCCAGCATTAAACATTACATAATCATAAATTATGTCAACAATTCACATTGAGGATCTTTTCACGTTTGGATTTTTAGATAATTAGGGCATATTATTACAACATTTACCTAGACATTACATGTGGATAGTTAATCTTATTATCAAATTTTTTCCACAAAAGGAATCCCTACTAATAAAGCATGATTTATTTTTCTTGATAAAATATTCTTGACTTCTTCCTTTAATATATCCATCCTTGTACCCTTATGAAAACATTTTGAAAACATGGGATTAGCATATAAAAAGCTTAGTAAGGAATATAAAATATGGAATAAATCATGTGCGTTTATGAATATTTAATTCCCATGAAAACATTTTAACAAAATCATATTATTCACAAATCAAACATTAACAATATAACTTACATAATGTAATGATAAGATTCCTAAAAAACTTCTTAGAAATAATAATTAAATTTAACTTATGGAATCTAAGTCAAACATAAAATATATCATTCATAGAAACATAGTGAATAACATCCATGGTTACATTTGGAATATTAATAACAGTATGTTCCTTAAATCTCATATGATAAACATTATTGTTTACCTCTGTCACATTACCCAATGCATTAGAGAGATATACAGGGCCCAAATACTATCAGTTTATCATGGAACCACTCATATACATAAGAAATATCCAATAACCATATAATAATTAAAACACATTAACACGCATTATGTAAAAATAACATTTCACCATTGCAATTATAAGGCATTATTTAAAGATATTGATATAATAAATATATTCCAAAAACTATTTTCAATTCTAAAATACCTAATCATTATTGTGTTATTTACCTTCCATTTTAAAAACATTATGTCTTGTTGAGGAATTCAAATATCAATTAATGCTCGTGTTAGAGGAAAGGTCATTATCACAACATACATTAAAAAACATTCATTTTTTCATTTGCTAAAATGTTTTGTTGAAAACAATTCTTTCTAAAACCATTGTATCAAATTAAATGTCAATGTTTTTTATTATAAAACATATACATGTATTTCTTATAGAAATCAATATATGCCTCAATGAAAAGAGATTAAGTCGATGTCATTTACCTTGATTCTCACATGTCCTGTTCGTTATTAATATTCTTAAATTATAATCATATCACAATTTATAATAGATTCAGAACATTTATCAATTTCATTATTTCATTTATATAACTTATTACCATGTTTTAAAAATTATATAACTATTTATGTTCATATCGGAGGTTTTGTCAATATTGGGTACTTGAGTAAAAAATGAACTTATTTCGAGGTAAATTGCCCATGTGGTAAAATGCCCATAATATCAAAAATATTATTCATGATATTAAAATAATATATATCGAGGATATTTGTATTTTTAATAGTCTATAACATTTAAAGATAAGAAATTAAATGAACCATTCATGTAGATGGTAGGTTGTACGTAGGCATGAACAATACCTTTATTTCTTTGTCATATTAATAGAATAAAAAATAAATGATATGTAGGAATACTATAATTCCAGTATTATATATATTTTATATTTTTTATATATGTTCATTTAGTCTATACTTTAAATTTTCCATATTCTTGATGAATGACTCATTTCTCATTGAGGGGGCTCTAGTCTATACTTCGTCAAATGAAATAATCATATTAACGCATTATGAAAAGCATAATGGTATGTTTTAAAAAAATTAAAGAATAATATACACAATATAATTATAATATATATCATATATTAATATAGGGCCATCATAATGGCCACCATGAGAGGTGGTTGGAGAAAACTGGATAATCATCGTTTCATGAAGCAGTAGTTTTCCATACACAGAAATAGTCTGTTCTATATCCATTAGATGGAGGTGTGTGTATGTGTAGGTAGAAACCTTAGACTAAAAACATCTTTGTATATTTTTTATACTTGTTATTTTATAAAATTATTTAATTAATATAATTTAAGGGGTTGGAGAAACAAAATAAATGAAAGGAGCGTGATGGAATATGTTACCTCTAAATTCGGTAACTCACTTGGATTTGTGCCAAAATGACATCCTGAATTTTCTTATGATCAATTTAATACTTAAGGGAGAAATTTAGGATTTTTGGTGATTATTTTATCATTATTTTGAGTAGTTAATGGGATTTATTGGTGTGGGTATGTGGGAAGAGGTGGTGGCCTTTTTTAAGAGGGAGGAGGGGAACTTTTGGAATGTCTTGAAATATTATTTCGTTAAAAATATATTTTCAAATTATAATAGCTCCAATGTTATTTAATAATAGGATTATATGAGTATGCTTTTTAATAATCTCGATAAATAGGTTTTAGTCAATTTTATTTCATAAAATTAACCTTCTCTTTTATCTTTAAGCCTTAGTTAAGAACACTAACTCTTACCATGTCCTTTTTTATTTTCATAATACATGGTTTCTATAGATACTATAAAATTTCAATAAAAAATAAAGTGGATAATTAGTGATATTTTTAACATTATATAATTTAGTTTTCTGAATATTAGATTCATATGAATATTATATAATTTTTTAAAATAGTTTTTTTAATGCATTTATGTCAAATATGACAATATTTTGTAATTGATTTTTGATAAAGTCATAAAAAATTTATTCCATTGAAGCAAAAGAATTAAAACATACCTAAAATATCAATTTCATAAAAAAATTAATGGATGGAATCAAAATTTTCAAATTAAATTTTTCATTATTTATAATATCATTTATTTTAATCATTCATTAAAAAGATAATCACTTCTTCATCATTATGTCATAAATAAATTTATTAATTATTTTATATAAATTATAAATAAAATACCATGATGTAGAAAATATTTTTAACTTATTAATGGATATTTATAGTCAAATATATCATTAATATATAAAAAATTAAAAATAGTTATTTAAGAGATACATGTTTATTTAATATTTCCCTTTTCTTTAAAATAAATATTATAAAACATCATTACCACACTCATGTGGCTCCATGGGGTCTTAAAATCGACCCAAAGATGATAATAGTCATACATATATCCAAAAATAAGATTATGAAATGATTTAGTTTAGTTTTATATTATTATAATATTATTTTTTACCCTTATTTACTAGATTTACATTTTTACCATGGTAAATACTAATAATTACTGAAGTAACTATTCATAAAATCCAAAAAATAAAATATAACGATTTACATAATTTAGACCTTATGATTCCAAATATGGAATAGATTTTTCTATATTCCAAACACATAAGTTTCATTAATTAATTTAATATTAATTCTCGTTATTTAAAAGTAGAAAGCGGGTTTTTATGAAGTAAAAATTGTCCAATGATTAACATGTGTTTATATCCATTTTCAATGGGAATTTACTAACAATGAGAAAAATTATATTAAATGATAAAAACATAATCAAATTAATCATTTTACAAATTTAATTTTTATTCTAACTATATGAATAAATTATATGTAAATGATGTTATAAAATAAAATGAATTATTTTTCATTATTCATAAAAAATATGAATTCTATTAGAAAAAGAAAAACCTTTCTAACAATGTAAATTGTGATGTCTAAATTTTAACGAATAAGTTTATTCTATCAAATATAACATATAAAAGTTATGAAAACAGTATTTTAGACGGGTTTTCCATCAAATGGCAGTAAAATGACATTTTAATAAATATTACAGTATTCTATGCTTATAATATATTCATTCTCATTTTAATACTTTAAAATTTATTGGAAAAATGTCAAAACATTTATCAAAAATTTATAATAATATTGTAATTAGTTCTATTTATTATCACCAATAAAACGGCTAGGCATTATATACCATTAAATATAATAATACTGTTATTGTATTATTTTTCTGAATAACTTGATGTTGTGTGAAACATAAGATTTTGTAGAAACACATTATTGGATGTCGAGTATGTTATGAGACAAAGAATCACATTTAACATAAAATTAATATCTTATTCATAAATATTATTAGATATGAAAATGTAATATTCTATAAATACCTGGAATGTTACATCCTTCCCCCTTTTGAAATTTTGTCTTGGAAATTTTAAAATTTAGATCTGTAACATCATTGAAAATACAACGTCGGAAAAAGAGTCCATAAAACTAACACTATCAAAGAATGAATGATAAGTAAAAAGGTCACCCAATATAACACATACTATGATTTCATCTATGAAAACATGGATATGGAAGATAAAATAATCATCTTGTATTGATGGAGCGATATAGAAAACATGATCAGGAGAGCGGTAAAAAATAGAAAACCCAAAACATGTGATGTGTTATATAGTCATTTATTTCATATTAGGAAATGTAAATGGAAGACATTTCTTTATTAATATACTTTTCATAATGGTGAGGAAATATTTTTCTACTTAGATTAATAACCTATGGAAATATTCTTGATAAACAAGTTGAGTTTCATCATTTAATACGATTTAACCACAAAATCATATTTTCTCCAAATGATTATTATTCAAGATTACTTGGTCACCCATGAATTACTAGAATCAACATCGATGCAATATCATATTCCAAAAATTATTAACTATTCAGTTCCCCTATATTTATATATTATCCAAAACCAAAATGGTTAATAGAAGATCATATAATCCCACAAAAATAATATTCCATTACAAGGATAAAGACAAATTTTAATCAAAAAAATCAATAGCAATACCCAAGTTATACATATACAATTCAACAAAAAATGTACTTAAATTTTCTCAAAATAATCATATCTAATATTGAAACCCAACTTTTAGAAGGATTTGATCACAAATTATTTTATAAAAGATCATATCATTTATCACAAAATAACATTCCTACTCTTAAATTCTTGTACTTAAATGTAATTATCATAATCTCATATTCTATTGGATAGGTGAATCATTCCCATAAATAACCAAAATTTCTATATGTCCACAAAAACTGAGATTCTTCTCAAATAAAATTTAACCATTACTCCACAATTAATATCCCATGGTATTCTATTTTCTATATGCATATACTATTCCAAAAATAAAAATTTGATTTCCAAAATTAAATTTATGATATAATCACCAAATCATTTTCCTCTAATAAGGATATTCATTTGATAATACGTATGTTCTAAAAATCAACATATTATTAATCCATAAAATAATTTAACAAAAGAGATTAATTTATACTGACCAGGTACATTACATAGTCCAGTGGTAGATGATTAACCCTTACAGCCCTTTGGTTTTGGGTTTGATTCCCTTGTCCTTGCCAGACCCAATGGGTTGTCTCCATTCCAGTGGGTTCTACTTTTTTTAAAATTATATAATTCTTATAACATTCTAAAAATGAGATAAAATCATGAAAATAACCATAACATAATTTAACCACAAATTTATATCCTACCATTCATTTATCTTCTCAAAATGTAATAACCTATAATTACCTAAAATTCAAGTATAATATAAACCCTAAATGTTATTTATAACTATATCCACAAAAAAAAGATAATTATTCTTCAATTAAGATTTTTACATAACAAACATAATGTTTATACGTACTAAAAATATTACACTTTAATACCATCATTAATAAATTTAAACATATCATTATCCATATATCAAACATAACCCTTTAATTCAAAAAATGTGTGCATATGAATCATTGAAATTTTCCAGGATACAATATCAATGTTTTTCCAACTTATTAATTAATAATTCTTTCATTCAAACCAAATCATGCATATTGTCCAATGATTCAATAATTTCAAAACATGAGATAAGAAATAATTCATCCCATTCATTGGTCATTGTCACTTTACGGGTCCTCACATTTAATGGCATTAGGTATTGGTAAACATAATTTGTAATGGTCCTACTGTTACAATTCCTAAATATTATTTTTAGGAAATCTATTTGCATAATGACCATTCACACAACATTTAAAACGTTCAATAGATACCTCAGAAATACCTTCATTCCCTTTCGTGGAGTCAACTGAACACTTTGTTTTTTCATAGATGATTATTGATCAATGACCTTATTTACCATGTCTATAACATCGTTCTGTCCCATTAAAACATTTTTGTTGGTGTTTCCTTCCAGACCCATGACTCATAGTTTGTTGAATATAATTTAAATTATGAGTATTACCTTATCATCCATAGGGATTCATTTCTCCCATATATGATGCCTTAGAAAAGTCTCCAAGGTTCAAGTGCTAAATGATGAATACAGATTTATTTTATAGAATATCCAAAAGAGTTATCATTGAAGATCCAATTTTATTCTATTTTTTATTCTGAAAAACACCACAATTTCATTCACATCCACTGTTATTTTGGTTCCTACTAGATCCATCAACTTAATAAAACCAAAAATGATTAGTGTCTGTATATGACCAAAATAATCATATAATACCATATGAGGAGGATAAACACTAATATATACATATTCATGTTATCTCAAACTCATTCAATTTATCTAAAATAAGTTTGACTGTTTCTAATATTCTAACCATTTTGGTTATATAAAATGTGTTACATATGCTTAAATATCATTGTAACTTCTAATGTTATCTAAACTGACCTCTGATACCAACTATAAGTCCCCAAGATTAAAAATTTCATAATCTTTTGTTACGTCAAGAATTAACATTGTGGATATTTTTAGTTTATGTGTTTTAGTGGATTATTCTATACATTTAAATAATAAACCCAAACCTTACATCTGGATACTTATACATAGTATCCACATATTCTACAAATAAAAACCCATTATACATCATATGATTTCATTTTATTTATTAAAATATTATTTACTTCGTCCATTATTTTAATCATCCATATACCCTATGAAAAACATTTAAAAAACATTAGACGATCATAAAAAGATCAGTATGGAGTAAAAAATATCGAATAAATCAATTTTTCTAGGAATATTTAAAACCCAAGAAAACATTTTCACAAAATAATTCATTTCACCCATAAAACATAAAAACCTAGATTACATCATATAGTCATAATATTCTTACAAATCATAATACAAATAATAAAATATAAATGTAACATCTGGCATCAATGTCAAACATAAATTTTAGAGTTCAAAACTATATATCAAGTGACCATCATGGTTACATTTGTAAAACCCATTAGAGTATATTCTCTAAATTTTGTATAATAAACCATAACTTTTACCTCTGTCATGTTACCCAATTCATTAGAGAGCTATCATGGGCTCACACACCCTTAGTTTACCATGAAATCACCCTTATACATAATCAATGACCAAGAACCATAACATAATGATAACACATGAACACACAAAATGGAAAAATAAAAATTCCATATTGCAATACTTAGACATTATTTAAATAAATTGATATACTAAATCCTTTCAAAAAACCATTTTGAATAATATTATACCTATAATGTAATATTTTCATTATTTTTCTTTTTAAAAACATGGAATCTTGTAGAGGAAGTATAATGTCAACTAATGTATGCATCGACGGAAAGGTCATTCGTGCCACGTACATTAAAAAACATTCTTTATTTAATTTATTATAACTCTTCATAAAAAAATTTCCTTTTTAAAATCTTTTAATGAAATTAAAATTCAATATGGATGATTATAAACCATAAAATAAGTTTGAATATAAATCAAAATATGCCTCAATGAATGTAGAATGAGACAAAATCCCTTACCGTGAGTCTGACGTATCTGGTTCATTGATTATATTTCTAAATAACAAACATAGGATGCATCATGATATATTTAATTTATATTATTTCTTTTATATTTCATATTACCATGTTATATAAATTATTTAGCTATTTATGTTCATTTTGGAAATTTTGTCTATTTTGGGTACATGAATCAAAAATCAACATATTTCGCTGTAAAATATTCATATGGTCAAAATTTAATCATCTTTATAATATTATTCATTATTTAAATATATTGTATATATATAATATAGGTATTTATAGTATTCCATAAAATTTTGAGATAATAAATTAAATACACCATTCATGGGGATGGTGGGCCATACATATGCATGGATTAGATTTTCTTTTCCTTTTCAAATTAAAGGATAGAAAACTAAATGATTCATTGGTATATTATAATTTTAGTATAATATCTATGTTTTGTATGATACATAATTTCTATAAATACATCATTTATACATTCCATTTATCGCATGACCGGGTCATATCACTATAAGGGGGTGATCATCCACACTTACTCAAATGAAATTATCATATTAACACATTATGGAAATCATAATGGTATGCTGACAAAAAAAATAAGCACAAAAGCAATATAATTAAAATATATATCATATATAAATATAGTTCCATTATAATGTCCACCATGATTTTTGATATGATAAAATTTAACAATCATTTTTTCGCGAGGCGGTAGTTCACCACACATAGAAATAATATGTTATATATCCATTGGATGGAGAAATAAAATAAATGAAATGAGCTTAAGAGAAGAGGTTATCCCTAAATTGGGAAAATTCTTTTGTTTTGATCCAAATGGATTTCTCTAATTGACTTTTTCTAAAGTTAATGCTTCAAGGAGATAGGTAGAGTTTTTGGGAGATTATTTTAGAATAATTCGGATGAGAAAAATAGCCTGAGTGGTTTGAGTAAGTGGATAGAGGTAGTGCCCTTTTATGGGAGGGACAAGGGTCACTATTAGAATGTCTGAAAATATTATAATATTAATAATATATTTTTTAACTAAAATAGATCTATAGTGATATACTTCAATGATTAGAGGAGGATGGGTATAAATCCTCTCAACCAAAAGGTTGTAGACATGTTTGTCTCCAAAAATTTACCTTGTATTATAGTGTAATCCCTTAGTTAAAAACATTATCTCTTATTATGAATTCTTATATTATCATAATATATGGTTACTAAAGTTTATTTAAAATTAAAATAGATCCATAAGTTAATAATTAATGACATTTTTTACATTATATATGTAATTTGGATGAATCATAGATTTTTAGTACTATTATATCATTTAATACAATAGTATTTGTATTAAAAACGCATTTTTTTCAATGTTTGCACTATTTAGTTGTTCATTTTTTATGTAATAACTTCTTGAATAGACAAATAAATTTACTCATCCCATGAATGTAAATTCCATCCATAAATTTTGTGGTTGGAATTATAATTTTTAAATTAAATTTACTTTCATATTTATAAAATTATTTATTTGATTCTTTCATTAATAAGGTAATCAAAACATATTAATTGTGTCATAAATAAATTAATTTATTTAATATCTATATATTATAAAAAATACCATTATTTATTAATTATATATAAATTTATAAAAAAATTTATTAAATGATTCATGTTTATGTTATATTTTCTTTTTTATATAAAATAAATATTATAAAACATCATTATCATACCCATGTGTCTATATGGGGTCCTAAAACCGACCCAATTATGATCATGATTGAAAAACCCTCATCCAATAAGATTATAAGATGAATTAATGTAGTTTAATATTGTTATAATATTATTGTTTACACTTATTTACCAAATTTACCCATTTACCAGTGTAAATAAAAATAATTACTGAAGTTAATATTCATAATGTCCAAAAATTATAGGTAAATATTTACCTAATTTTGACCATGTAATTAAATATATGGAATTAATTTTAAAAATTTCAAAACACTAAATTTTCAATAAATAATTTAAAATTTATTCTATCTATTCAAACCAAATTGTGGGTTTTTAAGAAATAAAAGAAATTAATAGATCAACTGTTGTTTATGTCAAATTTCAACGGGAAAATACATCCAATGGCCAAATTTTGATAAAATGATAAAAGAATAATAAAATTACACTTTAAAAAAAATTAAAACAAAAGTATTACTATATAAAAATTATATAAAAAGTAGTATTCAATTTAAATGGATTTTTTTTTCAATGTTTAGTAAAATATGGATTTTATCAGAAATAAATCATCCAAAGTAAAATCTGATATCCGTATATTAAATATGAAGAAGATTTTTTCAAATTGAAAATATAAAAGTGAAAAAAACTAGATTTTAAAGGGGTTATCCATCAAAAGTATGTAAAATATCCTCTTAAAAAATATTAGAGTATTTTATGCTTATAATGGATTCCTTCTTAATATAAGCCTCTAAAATTTATTGGATAAATGTAAAAACATTTAACAAACACATATAATCATATAGTAGTTAGTTCTATTACATTATTCCTAAACAACATATATTTTTTAACTAACATATAAAATAATATTATTATTATTGTATTAATTTTTTGTGTAACTCAACGTTGTGTGCAATGTATGATTTTAGTGATATTCATTGTTACATGTCGAGTATGCTATTAGAAAAAGTATCCCCTCTAATGAAAATTTTATATATAATTCATATATATTAATATATATGAAAATGTATTATTCTATAATAACCTATGATGTTATAAGACCAAAATGAAATTTTTTAGAATCTCCTTACTCTATCCTTCACCAAAATTCCAATATATTTTTCAATACATATAATTTCATTTAGAATTATACTAAGAGATATCACTAGAAATATAACTACTCGTACACATAGAAATATCCGAATATATCCCACTAATTATTTTTAATTCATAATACCTAAATATTGTCTAATTCTTTCTAAATATAACAACTATAGAGGAAAATGATTTTATACCCAATTATCTCAATTTTTAGAAGAATATTCAATACATTTCATAAACACATTATTGAGGAACAAAATATTTTAGTTTATTTTTAGACAATAAAAAATATATATTTTCATGAATAGTATTAATAATATCCTAAAATTATATTCTCATATAGTACTCATAATAGGCTTATTATACCTAGACCATTCGTCAAAACATTGGGAAAAACATAAAAATGAGTGATCTCATATTCTCCAAAGGGGTAAATATTGGAGATATCAATATTTGATCATAAAAAATAAATATATATGAATAAGGATATGTTATAATGTAGAAATATTAAGATATTAATACCCAATCTATCTTAGATCATAAATATTACTCAGTGAAACAAATTAACATTTTAGAAAACATAAACCATAAGAGTGATAAATCATCATAAATAATTCATTATTCAAAATCTAATTACATAAAAGAGTATCACAATCATGAATATAAAAAAAATCATATTTCTAGGTTAAAAAACAACACCATATGCATAGTTGATAATGAATTATAACATATTTCTTATTATAGACCATATTTCACATATTTTTGTTAGGGGATTTCGAAACACTGGTTCTGTACATTGGATCAAGCCCATTGAATTCTTTACCATTATTAACTAATGAGATATAAATATTTATCAATTTCATTGGAAGTTGATATTATTTCATAAAATAACATAGTTAAAATAATAATTATGTGTTCCAAAATTTCATAAATCATTCATTATATCAAAAAATCATACTATGTGTAAAAAAATTATTTTTTATAAAAATTTCATCAACATAATTGTTGACCATCATGATAAATATAAAAATTATATCGTTCAATAATATCCCCAAAAAACAATAAGTGATATTAAAGGATGTCATATTGGATGAAAAAAAAATTTTAGGGATCACTAGGAACATTTCATGATGAATACAGACATTCCACTTTGAAATACACTTTCTAAAAACATAAATATTTTCAAAATCTTATTCATTAAAAATAATCGTTGAATCATATAAATAGATATTTAAAATTTATTGAAATCATTTATTAGGGAGAGGATAAATTATATTTTGAACATAAAATTATAAAAATAAATCTCATTAATTTTTTTGGAAAACATTTTAATAGAAAATAATTTTATAATATAATAATGTAATCATTAAAATAATTATTTTTTCATGATGAAAAAATATAGTTCATTTCATAGAAATTAAATAATGATTCTATTCACATTTTGGTAAAACAAAATCTAGAATTTTTTAGAAAATGCTATGCAGAGTAATATAAAAAATATTTAAAATTAATAATTTTTTTGAAATATATCATTAATATATAATATTAATAATTTTGAAAAAAAAATTAGAATACATGGTTTTTGACAAACATGGTTTTTGAACAATGATAAAAATAATGAAAAATATTCAGAAAATTTTACTTTTAAGTCCTAAGTACATAAAGATATTAAAATGAACTGAAACCATGTATTATCGAGAAATGAACATGGTATAAGTAATTTAATTAGTTTATTGAGTGTTTTACTCTAATAATTCATCATCGTAAACATAAATATAAACAATCTAGATAAACAACGAAATTTTATTATAAAACCTTTACCACATTGGTATATTTTTTTACTATAATCAACATAATAAAAATATAATCTAAATGATATGTAAATTCCTATAATATATTGTATATGAACCTTATAATTAAATTATGGGATGTATATACACAACATAATATAATCATGTGGTGAATTTTTCATGCGTGCCACATAAATAAAAAGTGAGAACAAAATGAGAACTATATGTCTCAAATTATAATATACATGTTCAAACATCGAGTATAATAAGTATAGTTTCAATATACATTTATCAATGAACCATAATTTTCAATATAATATAATATATTATTTACTTATGACCTATTATTACATATTTATTAAAAAATAAATGTAAAATTCATGTTTCCCGACAATAACTTTCTTGTGATTCTTATATAATTTGATTTATTATTTATGATCCCATTAAATTGATTATAGATTCATAATAAACATAAATTTAACCATGATATAATTATTATATATATTCAGGATATATTTATTAATATTGGTCTATAAAAAATAATGATAGATAATGATATATACTATTTATGGAGATGGTATGTCATACAAATGCATGAATGTTGATTTCATTTTAAGATATATAATATATTTAGATTAAAGAATAATTTTTATTTCATATATATCAAATATGTTCATTACACCCATCCTCAATACCTTTCATTTAATGAGTGACCAAATCACATTTATTCATAAGGCATTAGTCTATCGTACACACGAGTGTCATTATCATATTCCCATAGAATCAAATGTAAGAAGGAAAATGTAATATAATTACATAAGAATTATAATGATTTTATATATTTCATTAATGAATAATATATCAAAAATTATATTCATTCATGATAGGTGGAGATAAAAAACAAAAACAAAATAGCACAACATGACACAATAGTCCACTATAAACACGAATGATGATTTTATAACCCTTTGGATGTAAGAGACGTGTTATTTTGGTTATTACACTAAAATAGTATAATATAATTATATGATAGATAATTATTATTTTTAAATCATTTTTAATAATAAATTATTGAGGGTTAGGGTGAAAAAATATAAAACGAACGGTTGAGGACATTACGACATCCTCATAAATCAACATTTAGCTTTTAGAAAAATACTTATATGTTGTATTTATAACAAAAAAATACTATAAGGATGATACTAGGGAAATATGAATCTAATTTTTTCAGATACTATCTGAAATTTTTTTTGGATGTGTGAATAAAATAGGAGTGTAGAGGCCTTGTATAATTGGTGTGAGTTCCGTAATTGTAATTTCTGAAATAAAAACGTTGTACCTGTGGTATTCACTTTATAAGAGCAAAAGAAATGGGATCATATTGATCCTAGTATATTTAAATTTTATATATGATTTTCCAATGAGTTTTGGACATGTCTTGGGTCACTCTTAACCCTTATATTTTCATTTCAACCACATATAACACATTTTTACCATTACCATGGTAAATAATTTTAACGATTTTTAATATTAAATATGGTAAAAAATTAGTATAAAATTATTTTATAATAAAAAATTGTATTTTTACAAATATTTAATTCAATTTTAGAATGTCCATTCATTTTATTTGTAAAATTTAATTTAAAACAATTATTGTAGAACTGATGAGAAATTGTTTTTTCAAAGGTAAGATGCTCAAAAGTTTGAATTGTTTTTGAATCAAAATTTCATAAAAAATATATTCCAATTTCTTGAATTGGATTTATATGCATAAAATTTAAATAATCTTACCTTAAAACTATATTAAATTTTTTTTTGATGTTTTTTAAATTCATAAAAAAAATATAATTCACTATAAAAACTTGTATTAGTCACTATTTATCCAAAAACATTTCTTCTTTGAAAAGTCACAAAAAATTTCCCTGACATAAATTTTCAATTCATATTCTACAAATTATTTCATTTTTTTCATATAAATAATCATAATCTATAAAAAATTATTAATATATATTCATAAAAGGTGACAAAAGGCATATTTCAAAAATACATCTATTAATCATAAAAATTTATTTATACGTCTATCTTGTATAGAAAACCCATTATACAGTTTTTGGAAATTTTTTTCATTATATAATATAAAAAAATCATTAAAATAATTCTTCAAAATTGTTTCATTTTATTTATTGAGATAAAACATATTTTCTGTCATGAAAATATTTTCTCATAAAGAGATCCCATTATCATAAAATAGATTACAATTTTATATATAATTAATTAGTCTCTAAGGAAATAAATATATATACATGTGTAATCCATATATTCTACGTGTTGTGTGTAGTGCAAGCTAAACTCTGTGTTTTATTTTATGTGAGCTAAACTCAATGTGGTGTGTAATAAATAAATAAAATAATTTTAATTTTTTTAAATATTATATTTTGATAATTCATGACGTGTTCTAGCAATTAAAATTAATGTTATTATAGAAAAAATTTCACATCTACATTTATTAGTATATCGAATCCTATTTTAGTTATGAACTAAACATCCTCAAAACACAGGTCATGGATATTATCTATTATGTAATGGAAAATGTAAATAAAAAATGATATACTATGATTAAGAATAATTTAATAAACCATAAAATTATTATTAATAAATAATATAATTTTTATTAGATTATTATACAATAGTTAAAATATGTTCATGGAATTTCTAATGTCATGGTAATGAATTTAATCTAATTTTAGTTCATAAAGAATATTTTAATATTGTATATAAATATTCTTTTATATGTTGTATATACAACCCATTTAAATTTTATATCATTAATAAATAATAATTCTTGGTATTTATATAAGAATTAATGTTAATTCAACCCAAGAAATTTTATTTTGATGTTACCGAAGTAGTTAGATCATTTGTAACATAATTTGTATTCATTGGGATATAATTATTTTTTATTGACATTATTGTTAAATTATTATTTATGAATTTTTTTCTAAATGATTTTATTTATTATTTCATATCATTTTGCATAGAATAATATTTTAACACATTCTAGATCTAATGATTAATTCCCAATTGAATGATATGATCTTTATAAGAGTAGGTCATCTCAAATTCTCATTCTTTTGGACACACGTTTATAATTTTCACATATCTTCTTTTATGAGTTGAGTATTCTATCTATTTAAAATATTACATAGTAAAAATATTTATGTTATTAATATTTATTATTTCACCTTTTTTTATCCCTTTATATGGGTTTTGATTGAAAATAATCTGAAGTGTTGAGGCATTTATGTTTCAATCAAATTTTAATCGAGATTGTTTATTTTTGAATTTAATTTTAGAAAATTAAATGATCTATTATTTATAAAAACATTTTATTATTTCTTCCTATGTATATTTCTATAATTTTAATATTTCAGTAAAATAATAATCTCTTTAGTACTCAAAATCATTTGTAAAATATATTTATGAATATAAGACATTATTTATCGTATTTTATCTATATAAAATTATTATTTATACATGTATTTGAACATAATTTCAAATGTTTTTTTGAAAATTATTAAATGGTTTTTTAATTAAAATTTAACAATGTTTTAGTTTTTACAAAAATCCTACTGAAGATTCCACTTATCATTATATGAAAAGGTAATTTTTTTATTGTGTCCAAAAAATTGTTTTAAAATTTAAAAAATCAACACAATTTTACACTTTTAGGATTAATCAACTATTGTATTCTTCCATTATACTTTTTTATGGATATTTTTAAAAACACTCATAAATATTATGAGGAATTTCATTTTAAAGTTGTTATTTTCAAAAGTGATTGTGTTTTTTCATGATAATTATTTTTATTGTTCATTTTATATTATATTTATTCATCAATGAAAACAATAATTTATTTATATTATGATACACTAGGTAATCTTTTTTGATGGAACAATCTTTATTTTTTTCAAAGGATTTCGATTTATACAATGATATTTTCATGAAAAACATTTATTTCACATGATAAAATCAAATAAAAATTTAACTCAATATGTTGTTGACATATTGATAAATAAAATTAATTAATAAATATTTTTTAATCATGAAATTTACATAGATGTTATTGATGTTTCCTCCATATCCTAATAAATCATATAAGAATTGGTGAACCAGATACTTCTTATGTGAATGTGTTTTACCGAATCAGATTAGACAAAATTTATTCCCAATGAAACATATAATATTTGTGTGCAAGATATATTGCTCCAATTAATTGTTTAATGATCCTTATAGTAAATGGAAATAA
Organism: Viscum album; assembly: GCA_963277665.1. Taxonomy (NCBI): domain Eukaryota; kingdom Viridiplantae; phylum Streptophyta; class Magnoliopsida; order Santalales; family Viscaceae; genus Viscum; species Viscum album. Next base: position 42,056,887 of record OY728158.1, on the reverse strand, counting down.
GGATGTAATTATCCTACAAGGGTTATCATATCTATTTAATAGAGATAAAATTATTTCTAATATTTTATATAAAGATGAAGTTTCTATCTTTTAAAAATATTTCCTTATACTTTCTATATGTTTTTAATGGATCCTCAGATCAAGATAGATACTTGAGGGTGTCATGAACAACTCCCATAAAATATGACTCATTAAATAGAGATATATGCTGACCACTGATTCCCGACTTCAGTAGTCACTGGGATGGGGACTATCACCGAGGGAATAAATATATCACAACATAGGATTCATTACAATCCATAAAATAATAATATCAGCAGATATGATTAATCAACCACAATAAACATCATGACATATATATATATATAATAAAAAGAAAAAATATCCCACAATCCATGAATAAATATAACTATTTCATATAATAATTCATATTAGAAAATACCAAACATAAAACTATACATATAAATTGAAAAAATACCAATGTCGATGCTGGTAATTCCCAACATGGTCCATGTAATCCTTCTAGATATCTAAAATAATTTACATATATTTATGATGATAATACAGTTATAATATGCAGAAAAAATTATGTCTCTCATAAATAAATAAAAAGAGGATATTAATACACCCTTGAGAAAATAGTAGCACCAACATGAATCTAATATTTAGACTAACCATAACCCCAACCTAAATGATCATTGATCACCAAATTATTCATCTATCTAATATAATTTAATATAAATCATATCTATGATAGGTTAACCCGCACAATAGTCCCATTGATTAGCCACTCTCTCTCCCAAACAACAAATGTCCTGGAGCTCCCACATCTTCTGAATATATCACATCACATCCCACCTATACACACCTAGGTCACACCTCACAACACATCTTGGCCACACACACATGGTCTACACATTACGTCACATCACATCTAACTCACACACACCTAGTATAATCATTGTATCTCATCCTAAAGACGCATGGGACATAACATCATAACTCATTTCAAAGACACCCAAGACAACACATCTTATCTCGTCCAGAAGACACCTTTGACAACACATCACAACTCTCTTTAAGACACATGGTACATTACCTTCTGAAATAGGGAGAAGGGATGCGTTTGTGGCCAGAAACCCATCCTTCGACATGGATCTTGGGAATGTCACCCCCACGTGACAATGTGGGTGTGGGAACATTGTTATTTATGTGGGAGGGTTCATATAAATAAATTGAACATACAATGTATACATATATATATAAATCCAAAAAATCCCTACCATTAGGTTTATAAGTAGATTACCAACCTACTCACAATGTCACCCATGTTCCTGGACAAGAAAATATGTACTACCCCACACAAGAATATTGCAATTCGTAGTGCATTTCTAGTCTTTAATTATAATTAGGGAATTTTACATATTCTCCATTAACAATCCATTCCATTAAATCATGTACCTTAATTTATATTAATATTTCATTATGGTCTCCATCTTTACAAATTAGGATCCTAAAAAATAGAAATCATGCCATTGACATACCCCAAAACAACATCCTCCACCACCTTTCAATGCTACCCCACTAGTCAACTATATCATACACACATCCTCCACATAGATCATATCTCAAATCCTAACACAAAATATTTTTATTTTTATCATAGTATCAATTATTATATTTTTATTTATTTATTAATGTTGTTATCACACAATCTATTAGATCTTGGGGGATCAAAAATATTAACCAGCTATAAATAGTTATCAAATTATTAATGAGAAAAATAAAGGTTTGAAAAAAAATAACTATAGGAGATTTAATTTTCTAAAAGGAATGATATTAATAAGGTAATTACACATATATATTCATAATATCAAATCAAATAAAAACAAATAAAGAAAATGTTGTAAGATAATACACTGCATTCTCCTACACCTTTAAATACAATATCAAATTGATTTATTATCATTATTAATGTAGAAAAAACATATTCACTATGAATAATACTAATAAACACAAACCACATGATAAAAATAAAGGGGGAAAAGGAAAAGCCTTCTTGGATGGAATAGTCCGTTCACACAACTGCTGAACAAAAATAGGGGTTTTACATACATGAGGAAACATCCTTTTTAGTAGTGCCAAATCTATCCAAATACTTTATAAATTTTTAATATATAATTAAATAAGTATTTTTAAACTAACTTATCAGTATAATATTGAAGGATTGTAAAAATGAAATATCTCTAACTTATAATGATTTGATCTAAAGCAAATAAGATTTGAAATGGTTTAGTTGACCAATAAAAGAGTATCTCATTAAATCCACAAGTATTATTAATTTCAGAGGTCTGTATACTTTTTATAAATTATGGATATGATGAAAATCCTTTTAATGGATTTCAAAATTCATTAATTAGGTTATTAAACCCATTTTATTTCTGAAAATATGTAAAAATAGAAATTATGTAATTTTGAAAAAAAACATAAATTATAGAAAAGTTTAAGAAGTTTGGATTGAGCCACATCTACGATAATTCATGACTATAATGAGTAACTTATATGATAAGATTTTTCCTAGATAAGTAACCTATATAATGAGTCACTACTAGGATGATTCATTGCTAGGATGAGTCACTATCGAGATAAGTCCCCACTATGACAACTTGGCACTAGAATGCCTCATTTCCAAAAAACTAGATTTTTATAATATTATTGTAATGGATCATTGTTGGAATGGATCACTATTAGAAAACTAAAAAATTAAAATTTGGAAAACCTACTAGAATGGAACAATTTTGGAATGACTCCACATTAGAAAACAATAAACTGAAAAACTATTAGAATGAGATGCTAATGTAATGACTCACATTAGAAAACATGAAATTTGGAAAATTGGAAATCTATTGGAATGACACACTATTTGAATGGATCTTAATTTGAAAAATATAAATTTGGAATACTATTAGAATGAAACACCATTATAATGACTATTAGTTGTGAAACTGTAAAATAAAAATTTATAAAAATATTAGAATGACACAAGATTCAAATTTCTCATAGGTCATCAAACACACCAGGTTTTCTCCTAAACAACATAATTATTTGATTTTTAGTAATCTAATGGACTGTATGTGTTGGGTTGTTACATCTGATTCCACTCAAACTATTCCTTCCCAATATAATTCTAAACCAATATATATGGATGAAGAGATAGCAACCAAACAGCCCTCCCCTGAGATACCTATTAAGGATCTCATTACACAAAAAGAATTACCATCAACTGATCTATATATCACTAACTCTAACAAAAATTGAATAAAAGATACTTCCCATAACAAATAAATCAATTAATTCCAACCAACATATCATGGTACTATCCTCTCTAGGAGTAAATGACTAATCAGCATGTGGTTAATCACATTTCAGTAAAATGTGTATTTACTTAGAATCAAGAATTCTCTTTTTCTCGGGTTGGTAAATTATAAAAAATCATGTAAGACACATCACATCAAGGGGGAAAGAAACATAACTCATAAAAACTCATGGTCCAATAAACACATCACAAGGAAATATAGAAGGGAAAATTCAAGAAAACTCTAGGTGATGGGATAAAATATTTGTATAACATTCCTAGGTAATCACATCCAAACCACAATGTCTTACTATCACATGAAACAGGATAATACAGCCTCCTTATAGAACATTCTACCGAAGGACTTGGATCTGGATAGGATGATACATGATGTCCATTTCATCATCAATTTTATACACTTTCTAGTCAATTACATGTGATTCTTCTTGAACAAACTAATGGAGCTGAGAGACACAACTTTTTTTAAAGGTTGAGGCCGAAGCCTCATTTTTATTATATTAATGAAAAGTCCTATTTAGACAGGGTAGAGGGAGACATCATATAATTTTTCTACTTTAGATGTGTGGGAAAAGAAATAATCTACATTGCCAATGGGCCCCAACAACTCAATGTTCCCAAAAAACTAGGGTGATAGATCAACTCCTTTTCCAAACCTATGCATCCCACGTCTAGGGGATTCATTAATGAAATCATGATCTCCAATCTCAATCTCAAAGTACCTCCCCTTATGACTAAAATAAGCCATTTTCTGATCTTATTCTACTTTTTTTATATCTTGATCCAATTGAACCTTCTCTATTGTTCTCTAGATCACATTGGGTCAAAAAACTGCTACATCACCAACCCCATTCCATCATAAGAGAGAACGAAATGACCTCTCATAAAATGCCTCAAATAGGTAAATTTCAAGGAAATATTGAGAGATATTATTATAAGAGAACTCGACCAATGGTAGCCATTGTGACTATGATTCACTAAAGTCCATGAAACATGCCTGAAACATATCTTATATTGTTTGTATAGTCTGTTCTATCTACCCACATGTCTTAAGTTGGAATGAATTGATGAGGCGCAACATGGTTACAAAAGCATGCTACAATCCCCTCATGACATGTGAGGTAAAATATTAATCTCTATTCGAGAAAACGTGTCTTAGTACTCTATGTATATGAACCACATCCTTTGTATAACATTTTTCCAAAAATTCTAATATTTCAGACACCTTGATTTCATGGAATTGTACGGATTTCATTAACTGCTACACAATCACCCAAATAGAATCACAACAACCTAAATCTCTAGGTGAACCTATGGTGAATTCCCTCAAGAATTTATCCCATTTCTTATGGGGAAGATCATAGGGCTTCAATAATCCTCCCTGAACAACACACTCGTCCTTTACCGACAAGAAAAACTAACACCGAGCCACAAACTATTTATGGACCCATTTCATCATAAGCCCAAAAAATGGTTCCTCAGAAAATGATACATTTTTTAAATTTCTCAATGTACCCACAAATTTTGGATATGAAACTCATGAAGAACTCCCTCACACATCACTACCAAAACCAAAATACCTCCCATGAAACAACATCTAGTCCAGACCCTCCTCCTACCATCCCTTGTGAGCATCACCATGGATGACACAATCATGAAACACCTATTTTTTGGAATCTCCCCATTAAGTATCCTCAACCTACATCATCAGATAATAAGGAAACTACATCTAAAAATTTCCTCTACCACTATCCACCCTTTCATTTATATGAGGGGATTCCAAATCCTCCATCACTCCCAAAGCATCCAAAGACTCCTGAACAACATCCTTCTATGACTATTTTATCAAAGCATCAACCATGAAATTCCCATTTCCTAAAGTACAATAGATCTCAAAATCATTATCCTAATGTTACCCCATCCAACATCACTGTTGTAGTTATAGATCCTGCTAATAAAAGACTTACAACAAAATCTTATGATCATTGAAGAATATAAATCTATATTCAATAAGTCAATTTCAACAAATATTCAGCACAAACACATATTATTCATTCCATACACCATTGGTGGAATATTTTCATTCATGTAGGGATAATTTTATAGACCAATAATTGATCAATTCCTTATATAGCCCTAGGACACACCATAATACCATATGGGAGATGTTAGAGAAAACCTCAAACAACACACACTCCTCCTACAACTGAAGCATTGTGGAACTGACTAACATCTCCTTCAGGTTATAAAATTATCCCTATAACTGATTATTCCATAAAAAATATAGGACATTCTTGGTCAATCATTTTAATGGGACCACAAATCGAGAGAAATTGGGAACATACATTTGAAAATAGACTGTGATACCAAGGAGTCTATGAACCTCTTCTCCATTCAAGGGTGATGTATAGGAAAATGATGCCTTGACATTTGATGTTTCCATATCCATGAATTGTTGAGACATCAAATTCACTTATTAATGAGCCTCTCATGTAAAAAAAATACACTATGATAGCTTTCAATAGATCTTGTGGTGATGAAGAACATGCAGAACCACTCTCTGATATTCGACATAATCCACCTATTAACCTAAGTATATCATTATGTCATAAATAGAGAAAGAGAGGAAATGGTCTAGGGTAACATGGAACATGAAGTTTATAATCCCCATTAACACATATGGTGTGTTAGAAATATCAAAAGTAATGAACACATAATCAAAGGATGCATAAAATCATTTAAAGGTAGTATTCTTGATGACACCATCCTTCACCCTTAATTAGTGACATTGAAAACATTTATCAATCGTGGAGAAACAACCAGATCCCATGAAATGGATGAAATGATGATATATCCACTGAAGAGGGTATAGATTCTTGATCTTCACTTAGTTAATCATATTCTAGTCTACGCACTACCTAGGACAATCATTTTCCTTAATAGATAATAAAAGTGTGGCCCCCCACATGGACACACTATATGAGATGAAAAACCTCTCCATCAATACATCAATTTAATCCCTCAATTCCTACAACTTCAAAGGCACCATTTGATACAGATCCATTGAAATCATATAAGAAGTAGCCTACCAGACTATCCCAAAATCAATATCACATCGAGAGGGTAGGGTATAGACCTCCTCAGGAAAAATGTTCAGTTATTCAATGAAAACCATGGAAATATCTTTTGTCCCTTTCTCTAAATATTCTATTGTTAACATAACCATCAATTAAAAAGGGGGTTCCAAATAATCATTACCCACCTGGATACCCTTAATTCCAATTTAAGCCACATATATTTGAAAACAAAGAATATAACTGGTCAATTATAAGGGTGACATTGAATTGTTTGATCACATGCAAGATAATTTCCTCACAGGACTGATGCTTCCCCATTATCATTACACATCCCAGACACACATCTAAGGAGTTTTTCATTCCTCTTATTAGAGTAATCAACACCAATGATACAAAAATTATCCTTACATCTAGTCCTAGATAATGGACTAGTGATGGTAAAATAAGCGACTAAAAAGGTCCAAAATAAAAAAAGGTACAAAAAGTGTACATGATAAAATTATCATACGTCGAATGTTCCTTGGAACCTATTGTGCTTGCCTTCAAATGTGAATGCCCAAATCCTCATCCCCTCCATTGATGACCACTAAAACATTCATGCTTCGGTTAATGTCCTTGGGGATGAGGTACATCCTGATTTTTTCCAATGCCTTCCCCTTTTATGCTGACTGTAGCACGCTCGTTCCGAGGGATCTAACCCCTCATGATATTTGACCGAAGAACATGGGGAATCTGTATAAAATGTTCCCAAGAGAACTCTAGGGTCTCGAAATGTTATTTAGTTCCCGTGAAAAATTGATTCACTGTATGAATTGGTGTTTCGATAACACATGGAGTATTGTTAACACACAATTTTTCAGTAACAAACAGATTCTCAGTAACACACATATTGTCGATAAGTCATGGAACCCCTAGGTCTTGTAATCACAATGACGGTGAAAAAAACCACTAAAAATTTCTTGAATAATTATTGTCAGTTTTAGTTACGTATAATGGAATGAATATGATCTCTATACACATATAGTGGTTCCTCCACCCTCATGGATCACTAGGGGGAAAAATCTCTCTACTAGAAACAACATCCTCGATAGGGGATAGGTTCCCTGGTAAATATTGGTCAAAACATTTCGAAAAAACACTTCTAAGGTACAATAAATAGAGGTAATTACTGATCGGACCTCATGATGTGATACATTATACATCCCACAGATTAAACTGTCAAATCTGGGCTAAGACCACTCACAACATTATATGTTTCATACTATATGGTAGGACCGAGATCCTACATTGTTGCCTCATGGTAAAAGACCATGTGTATTATCTAAACCACATCATATCCAACTAAAAACCCACCAATCAATTTTAAAAGCACTGAACTATCACAATGGTCCCAACTCTATCAAGGGCTCATTAATCAGACACTTCATTTGAATGATATGGCCATTTTTGTGAAACAGATATTATCTAGGTCCGTTCCGTGTATGACCCGACTCGTAGCACCATGTCCAGCAGAAACTGGCTTGGCCCTATAGACATGGCCCATTGGACGTGGCTCATTAGGCTAATGGGTCCAGCCTACTGGGCTACTAGAGAGGCCTGACATACCCTATCCTGCCCAGATTCTAGATGGTTTACTCTGTTAGACATTTAATGCTCAGGTCGGGCCCCATGATCCACACAGTCCATCATGACTGTGTCGCATCCCACTATCCCATGCCCACACCACAACATTCTCACTGCTTCAGCTCCACATGGGTATGAGCAAACATGATTTTACTCTTCAACTACCTTAGGCTTCCGTCGCTTCTCCATGATGCATTCATAGAATCGGTCCTTCATTTGAAGTGCTCACATATGGTTTCAAAGGGTCATGGAGAAGGTAAAGATCGTTCAAATAACATGATAGTTTAAGGGGAGAGAAAAGTAACAATTAATTTCTAATGAATAGATCATGGACCTATGTGTTTCGAACATGATCTATTCATGTTATAATGTTTATCAATGAACAAGAACAAAAAATCACAAATATCTATCTCACTTTTTAAACCCCAAAAGAAGTAAATAATTTCATGTAATAATGATCAACCCACAAAACAATATATTTGTTGATTGGTTCACATTTATCATGGAATTCATGAACATAGAAATTTAATAAATCGCAAAATCCCTACCATGATTCATTTTTATCACTAACCAAGACCAATATTTTTGTCATCTATGTGTATAAAATCCTTTGAATTTTAGGTTCTTTATTGATTGTTGATCCATGATCTGATTCAATTCATCTATAGAGCAATTTCTTCTAACCTTAGAGTAATTCTTGGGTCATGGTGATAACCTTGAATCCTCTTTCAAACCCTAATTAAATGATAATGCATCGCTGCATCAACAATAAAATATTTTTATAAAAAAATTGATGACATTTACAAGTAAAAATTATCTTTCATAGCCATCCAACGTCTGCAGATGTTAGGCCACGCCAAGGGAAAACAATCCCTTTTGAACTCAATTTTTGTATCAAATTTCTAATAAATGATGTGTTTTATTAGTTATTATGTTTTTTATAAATAAATCAATATTATTTAATTATTTTTTTACAGTTATCCCCTTTTTAGTTTCTTCCATTGAATGTCCTCACTGACTAAACATAAGTCGTACCTATAGTAAATCTACATCTATGATCCCAACAGTTCACTTGAATTTATGATTGAGAAATTATTAAAATGTTATTTTTCTTTTTCATTAAAGTGACGTGCACATGCTATTGAAACATATAATTTTTATGTGAATCATTCCAAACACACTGGCACACAGAATCACATTCTGTCTCAAAACATGGACTTATAATTTCCCAAATAACTTCTAAAAAAATTCATGATCATCCATGTAATTAAATTATCCACACCTTAGAGATTTACATCCTCGAATGCCAAAACAATGGGCTTCTCAAATAATTGAGGGTACTGAGCACAAAAAGAGCCTCCCTTGTCCATGTTCTCTCTTAGAGATTCTCATGTTTACACCAAATTCGGACTAGAGAAATCAATAACCCATGAATGATCCCATTTATTGAGCTATAACCTCTAATATAGTATCATAAAAATTCAACCTAGTCAATGATGTGGGATGAATTATGCATGTATCGCATTAGAAGAGACATGTGTGACACTTCATGTTACCAATCCAACTAGTAGGGTATAACCATGTTGTAAACTACCTCTCCAACTCTACATAGAATCTGGATAGGATTGGAGAACCTGTGAGATAGCTTTTCATCCCTTCCAAATATTTATATCTCTTGTCAAGGAGAAATTGGAAGGAACACATGGTCACACTCCGAAACTCCATATGCCTTTATAGCCTATTAGAATAATATTTATGATGGCTATGTAAAGTCTTAGTGTTTTCCACAAAGACCATATTCTTCTTTTTAGTCACCTGCACCAACTTTGGTCCCATGATGACCAACACTCACATGTCAGTCCAAAAAAGTAGTGACCTTCAGGGTCTCATTTTTCAAGCCTCGAGTGCTTACATAATGATGTTCTTGGGGTAGTTTTTATTGTACAAAAAATTATAGGTAATTGATTCTTCACTTTATGGCCAAATCATAACATGAATTCTCATAGCATATTCTCTAAAGCCTAAATGTCCCTCTCAATCTAGTTGTCTGCCTGTAAGTGACATTTTGTTATCAAGCATAACTGAGTCAATGAAAACACATTCAATTCCTCCAACAACATAGATGTGAAGAGAGGATCCTGATATGAAGAAAATATTGATGGAACTCCATGAAGCCAAACTATCTCTTTTACATAGAGGCTTCCTAATATTTCTACTTAAATATTCTCCAAGAAAGGTGGGAAGTGGTCCATCTTGATGAATTGGTCAACGATCACCTAGATGGGATCATTACCCATGGATGTATGTGGTAAACCCATCAAGAATTCCATTTTTTATTCCATCCGATTTCCATTTTGGTACCGAAATTTGTTAAGTCAACCCCACTTGAACCTGATGCTCAGCATTCTTTTTTTACAATTAAGGCATCCCAACACAAACTCTAAAACATCCTTCTTCATCCATCACCATATAACATATTTTTGAGGTCCTAGTACATCATTTCCAAACTTGTATGTAATGCTAATGATGAATCATGACACTCCACAAGAACCTAATCTCTCCACACCACCAGTATTGTCATTTATCACTTGAAAAGAACAACTTTCTCCTCACGTTTTTAATATCCATCAGGGGAAATCCCTATAAACATCTGAGAACATATAACCTCACTGTAATCATCCCAATTTTTTCCTCCTTGACTCTCTATATGTGTATATGGGTTCAAAGCATTAACTAGAGATAATGTTCTCAAATTCCATCTTCAATGGATATCTACAACCTAGAAAACTGCTCATATGCCACATTCAGAAACCGAAATCTTGATCTCCTGGTGAGAGCATCTGCTTCCAAATTCCCATTCCCAATAGTATATATGTTCTACCATTCATAGTCTTAGTGTATTTGTAGCTATATTTACTATATAATGTTCAAAATCCTTCAAAGATAAGACACACTTGATACTCTTTTGGTCATTGTTGATGATAAGCCACTAGCCCATCAGGTAGTATCACCACGTATTCAATTCAAATACTAATTCTACTAAATCCTAATAATTTGTCTTGTAGTTATTGTCATGTGATTTCTATTGGAATAAACCATAAGAAATAATGGCTTTCCTAGGCTTCAAGACACATGTAAGCCTAGTTCTTTATGCATCATGGAACACTACATAATCAACACCATCCTATGGATACCTCATGAGTAGGGAGCATATAAAACACTACATCAACACTCACTAGATCCATTGAAATTATATTCTCTGAGTTGATAAGTTTGAGATCAACATTAAACACCATGTTCTTCCTGTGGTGAAACATTGGGTCTCGTGAATCCCTTTCTCAACATATTCTCCAACTTCACCCTTAGCTCATGATGCACTACAGGAAACATCAAATTTTAGTGTAGATATCAGTATCATGAAGGGGTGTAGATTAGATCTTATTTATATATCATTATGGGGATGTAATATTGTATTTATTTAGGGAAGGAGTCCCTATTTTCCAACATTATTACAGGAAACTGTGGACTCAAAACATCCACCACACTAAGTGTCTGGCTATCCAACTAAAGAATAATAAACTGCGCACTCCAATTCATGAGTCCATCCTGAACTTCAAGGATTCTCATCCATAAATAATAATGTAAATATAGTTCTATTATTATGGATAAACATCACCCTTTTTCTAAAACAATCAATATAAGCATGAACATAGGATAATGGTATATACTGATAATGAAATCATAAGTCATAAATACTACTACCAAAAAATCCTAACCAAAACATTATCCATTGATAGTCTGGTCACACTATCAGCTCCAGTGTATGATAATTTAGTCTCTTCCCAAAAGGGTATCTAAATGTGAGTGTCCATTCAATGGTTTAAACAGAATCTCTATATATTAATTAAGAAAATTTTTCAGAATAGAAAACACTATCACAAGTGTATATCTACTATAGCTAATGTAAAAAGACACAAATTGTACTATAAACCTTTCATGGACTCTTTTTGTCTTAACCTTGGACAACCTACAACTATCCCCAACCCTTTCCTCTTTCTCCTCATGTCTAGAATGGACACCCTAGGGTTGTGGGGGTAACCCATCAAAATGATGGCCACCTCTTATAGCTTCCCCAACTCCTCTACCCAATTTGCCACTTGACTGATCTGAGTAGTCCGATCACTGCCTCTTCATTAGTGTTTCATCATATGCCTATCTGAATTCAGTATAAATGTTGGAAAATTTTTATGTAGTATTTCCCTTCCCATGTCACTCATAATAATTCCTCTTCATCAGGAAACTATATATATCCTAGAACATTTGATGAAACCTCTTGTTTTATGGCTTACATCACACAACCACTATCGGTACATCATTCTGGCCCTGCATCTTGGCTGATCCATGACTTAGAATTCTATGATACACATTTAGACCTGATGTATCACCATCCTTCACCAAAAGATCCATCCATGACATAGTCTGGAAAGCTAAATCCACCTGAACTACTAGAGATGGTTCTAAAAATTGATCAATAGGATAAAGGACCATAAGATGACCCTCCTTCCAAAAAAAATACACTATGAGTATCTCCCCTCAGGGAGGCCTCATCAAACATCAGGTCAAACTCATGATCATGTGGAAGAAACATCGTTGAATGGAATCATGAATACATCCTATAAAAAATCAAGATGTTTCATGGTCAAAATAGTATACCTCTAGAGATAACTCAAGAATAAAATGGAAAAAAATTGTTCCTATATGATGCATGGTCCTTTATTATATCCTAAAATATCTTTTTGATGTGTCATGTGGAAAATAATGTGTCCAGAGACATGGTGTATGGATTCATTAGCATGCACACAAACAATAATAACCCTAACCGGAGATCTGATCTCTAAACACTTATCATTGATTCCCAAATCAAATATCACAGACTACCGATCCTAAGATAGAACTGAACCCCTTTTATACCACTCTTTCTGGACCCATCCTCGAGGGGACCATGTCATGACTACCCTAGTCATGAATCTAATAGGCAAGTGGATGGAGACTATTATTGAGTAGAAATATCCCCCAAATGGGTGGCACTTTCATGAGTACATGTAAACACACACACTTATCAAGGCCAAAAATGCTAAAAATTAAAAACACTATGTAAATAAATACATGAATAGCACTATATCCGAACTAAATGGACAGGGCGTGTTTTTAATGTGATGAAATGTACAAATAGACTAGAATATAAGACAATATGAAATGAAATATTACGTAGAACCAGGTCCTAAATCTCATCTGTATAAAACTATACCAAATGGGAAGGTACATGAACAGGTCACTAATGCCACAAGAGAAAAAATTAAATATTGGTGTGTCTATAAGCACAACATGGTCATAGCCTACATTGGAATTTGTTAAAACATTGATGGTCTGCATAAGACACGATATGTGCACAAAACTATTGTGTATGGGTGTGTAAACATAACTCATTTGGGCACTCAAAAACACAAAGAAAAAGGCAATAGATGAAACATCATGAAGAAGATACTACATAGAAATACTTCAATGGGTAAGAACAACTAAGAAGATATAATCAGATCAAAATAGGTATATTTCTATAGAAAATATAATATGAAAATGTAGGTATACTCCTAAAGTATTCCAAGATGCAAGGTCACATCCATTGCCAACTACACAGTTCCATTCGTAACACACTTGTTCTAGGAGATATCACTCTAAAAGATATATGATATTGTTGCATAGAACATGTCTAACAAAATAACTGAAGGGAACAATAAGGTATCGACAAATTACATAGTTCCCCTAAGACATATAGTTCTGCTAAGACAAAGAGATTCGGTAACACATGGAGTGTTAGTAACACATGGAGTTTGGGAAACACATTAAGTATTGAGAATACGTAGAGTGTCGGTAGGACATGACATGTCCGTAAAACATGGAATGTTGGTAACACATAGAGTGTCGATAAGTAAAGCATCCACCAAGTCACATAGTCACCAAATCACATCCAAACATCATCCAATGAAAATTTATTGAATCACAGTCTACAGGTATAGTCTTATCGAAGGGATAGAATATGATCTTGATAAAGAGATAGGGGTACCTTTGTGCCCATAGACAACTAGGGTTTACTCCTCTCCCTACTGGAAACATCATCCATGGTAGGGGATCACTGACCTTGTAATATTGACCAAAAATTATCTACATATCATATCTAAGGTACAATAATGATAATTGAGGATCAAATATCACTCTTGGTTAGAAACCTTCTCAAACCATTTGATTCAATTGTCAATGATCTACTATGAAAACTCACTTTAGAATAAAGGCCATCCCCTATAACAGGAACAAGATCTTGTATCGAATAATAATATGAAAAGACCAAGGTTATTATCTCACCTTATTCTGATCTAACTAAAATCCAACCTAAACATCTCAAAATTTCCAACCAATATAAAGGGTCCCATCACCATCGATGATGGTCTGTTGGTATGATATGGCCAATTTAGTTAAAATGGCACGATCCTGTCCGACCCAACTAGCCATACACATCCTAACATGTCAGTTGACTCGAACTAGTTCATTGGACCAAACCCAGTCTGGTTTGGACTAAACTGGCCCAACCTGATGGGCCTAGACTGGCTCGACATGGCCTTCCTGGTAACTAGACTGGCCAAACATTCCCAGTTCGGCCCGTACTGTCGGATAGTTCACTCCGCCGGACATGGCCCTCCATGGAAGCACCCCTCGGGTCCATGCTGGCCTCCCTGACCACATGGATTCCATATCACACCCCTGTGGCCCATGGCCCCCCCACACTCACTGTCACTACTACACATGGATCTAACCCACATCCCACTATTGTTGCCAAATTGTGCCACAACCTCCTTTTTCTATAGTCAGACCTCCATGGTGCCATTACAGAATCGGTCCTTGATTCATATATATCACATATGATTTCAAAGGGGAAGGGAGAAAGTGAAAAATCAGAGAAGAACACTCGATGAATGTGGGAGTTCTATGGGAGTAAAAAGGCATAATGAAAACCTGAATATCTAATCTTGGCCTTATACTTCTCAGTCTTAACCCATTCATATTAGAAGTCTTAACAGAGAATAGGAAAATATAATCAAAAAATTTGGCCTCCCTTTTTAAACCTCACATAAATTAAATACCATCCCATAGAAATGATCAATTCATGGGACAATCTATTTATTGGATGGTCCACATTCATCATAGAAATCCGAAACATTAAAAACGAATTGAATAAAAAAAGACCTACCATGATTTGGTTTGGTCACTAATCAGGATTATTTTTCAGGTCATTATCGTGGGTGAAGATCATTTGAATCTCAGGTTTTTCATTGATCGTCAGTCAATGATGGCCCACCATTATTCAAGAGAGATCTGTCTCTCTTTCTAAGAGGAATTCTCGGTTTATGGTGATAACACTGAATCCTGTAACAAATTATTATTAATATAAAATGCATCACTACGTAAAAAATAAAAAAAAATTATTAAACAAATATGTTGACCTTTAAGTCCGAAAAATGTATTTCACAGCCAGCCTGTATCGGCTGATGTTAGTCCTTTCCTAATGAAAAATCACATCATACAAACTCAAAAGTTGTATCGGGTTTCCATTCCATGTAAATATTTTTCATTTATTGTGATTTAAAATAAAATAAAATAAAATAATTTATTTATTTTATCTAAGGTTTTGCAATTTCTAGGTTTCCAAACTAATGATCTATGCTGACTAAATTAATGTTTCACCATGGGTAGAGGAAATTTTCTAGGCTCCATGGTGAACTTCAAATTATGAACTTGGAAACCTTTTTAATGATATTTCACTTTTTAGAAAATTCGCATGATCTTGCTATTAAAACATAACATTTTTCAACAAATTGTTCGGGTCACACTAGGTCTTGGAATCCCTCACCAACTTAACACCTGGTCTAAGAATTTTTCCCAAAGAGTTCAAAAATTTAAATCATAAAAAACTATCTCATTAAAATTATATATATTATAAATGACCAAAATAAATGTTTTACAACTAAAAAACATATGTGAGGAGTTATAAATATCCACTATCATATTACCTCTTAATCACTAACATCAAGCATTATAAATGTTAAAAAAGACTATCAGGGCATCAGTCTATAATATTTGAATATTTACATTGTAAATAGTTAGATAAATATGTACCTTGTTGTACATTTCCTATAATGATTACATTAACCATGATTGAAATTAAAAATTTGGAGTACACTTTTCTTATCTGTGGAATGAAAAATGATATTTTACCTTAGGAAAAAATGAATAGAACTATTTGATATATATATATATATAACATAATACAGATGTTAAAACCTTATATATTAATTATTAGAATGTCCCTTAATATATAAAATAGAAAACTCCCTTTATCATAATAGTTATTAATGATATAGTAGACATAATAAAAATTTACTTTTAAGATATCATCATTATGATAAAAATTTTAAATTCATATTTATTGTCATTTGTGATATAAAAAAGTTACTCTTTATGTAATCTGTTAGAATATTCCAATATGTTAAATATATAACTGGAATATGAGGATAATTTTCAATGATCATTAGTTTGGGATGAAGATGTTGTCAAGATGTTGTAATATATATATATATATATGATTATCACTTATAGTAAAATATAAATCAAAAAAAAATATTTCCACTAATTTTTACCTAACATAAGGGGATAACATATTGAAAATAAAATATTCATATATATTATTTTGATGTTAAAATCAGAAATCCATCCTTAAAATATTATATAAATAAACTAAAAAAGGTATTTTTACGATATATATTTATATAAAAACATAAGGGAAAAATGAATAATAGGATTAATATAATATTTATGTTATCCAAATATTTTTATGATATAATAGATGTGGGACCTTCTCAAATTTTTATAAATAAATGGATTTTTTTAATAACCATTATAGAAGTACTGAAAATGGGAACTAAAATTATAACTACTATATTATAATTATATTCAATTGAATTTTAGTAAATATTCATAATATTATGATATTATAATTATTTACTTTGAATAATATAATACATGTTATACTAGAGTTATTGAGTTGTACAAAACCTTGGGGATCATGATAATAAATAAAAAATATTATTTTATAGAATAGTGAACTATTACAAGAAATACTAACTCAATGATTAAAAAAATAAATGAAGAAATTTTGAATGATAAATTAATTATCGATAAAATATCCAAATCATGTATATGTGTAAATAACTAATAAAACATTAAATTACTCATTTACCAAATAAATTTAATTTTACCTTTAGTTGTTTAAAAATTCTATCATTTATTGAATATATTTAAACAACACACAAATAAATTGATTATTTTATTTCTTATTTTATAATTGTAATAAATATATATGAGGGTAAAATTTTAAGGTATTAAATTTTGGTTGATAATTTTTCAATAATATTGGTTATTCTTTATTATAGTGTCATATTATCTATGTTAATGAAAAAATGAGTTATAGTAAAAAACAAAAAACATATAAATATTTAATATCATTAATTTTTTGTTCAAGTAAATCATAAACTATAGTAGTTTGGAATAATTGGTATGAATACCATATAAAATTAATATATATCATTGAATATATTTAATATTTATAGAAATAAATTCCCATGTCTTAGTTTATACATTGTTTTGTTGCGTAATGTAGATTTAGAAAATAATATAAGAAATAAATTAAATTCATACTGGATTGGAATTTTATTTACCTTAAATATGTATTTCAATATGTCTTGGGTTTTGAGAAAAGTAAAAAATGAAAATTATTTAAATGATTTATTTAAATTGATGAAAGAAAATTATCAAGAGAGAACATATAATTATAATATATTACATGTATTTTTTTATAATACAATTTGTTGAGGAATATCTATTCCAATGTTGGAAAGATATTTTGATTCTATTGGATGAGATACTCTTAGTCATTGATAGTAAAGGAGGGGTTCTCTTCTTTATGGGTTTTTAATACTATGATATTTATGTCAATAATATACATATGTGAGGATGAATTATCTAGTCTCTATGGTACCAAGATAATTACATGATATATGATTTTAGAACTATCTAGAATAGTTTCTATGATAATAGATAATATTTTCATTTAAAATATATTTATAATTATAATAATATTGAAAAAAACATGTATAAATAAAAGTATCAAGTGAGTGGAATTGAAGAATAATAAAATACACTATGTTCTCACCTTCAGTTATATTGGAGAACCACTATAGTAAATAAAAAATATGGAAAAGTTTTGGGTGAAACTGTAATATGTATAATTCCTTGGACAATGTAAAACTAACACTCACTATTCATAAAATAAAATTGTAACGGTTCTGAATTTTTAAGAGACCTTCTTATAATATGTTAAAGTTGATATAAAATATCAATTAAACATTTACCACATGTCGATGTCAAATTTAGAAACATAACAATGACACCCATATGGAGATAAATAAGAAAGAAACTTCATATAAATTAATAATATATTTATGTATAAATAATTACTATATAAGAGTCATCCATAAGTGAACATAAAAAATATAATATTTAATAATATTTAAGGGTAAATAGAAAAATATTTTAACATTATTATTTTTCTAGAAATATGGGGAATCCATTTATGTATAATTATTTAACTATATTATACTTCTAATATTTTGAAAGTAATATATTTTTTATGAAGGTAAAATTTTCCATTGTATCGTTGTGCATCAATGAAAAAAATAATAAACTAATATAAATTTATTTTTCATTCAAGATAATCAGGTGATCCACATGCCACAAATAAAAAATAATGTCCAAATGATTTTTTAGTTTGGTAGACCATCCAATGAATATTATTATATTTAACTTATGGTTATTATATATAGGATAACTGTACAACATGTTGACATTAAAAAATTATAATTCTTTCACCATATTATAGTATTAGGTATTTGTTGGGATAAATTTAGCTATCTAAAGTAGTCACACACACATATTCCATGGTATGAGATAACCTTCCAAACCTATATTCCATTATGAATACATGGAATATATTCCCAAAAATTTCATTAGGATTATATGGTCATGATGTTTAAATATATTTTTTTGGTTATTAAATGGTAGAGTCTTACAAATTTCTTCAAATGAGAATTATCGGGAATATTGTGATGCCCAAAATAACAGATATTTATGAAATCTATTATGAAAAATTTAACGGTCTGGTTGTATATGTAAATATGAATAATGATACAGAATGATGTGATGATTTAAAACCATATAAATAATTCCATATAAAATATCCAATGAATCAATGAGGATAATCATACTATATTCATTAGTATATAGCTAATATATCAAAGAAGAATGGATAAGAATTAGTATTATGAAATATTAATATATAAAAAAATGAATTTTAATAGATGTAATAAAAAATTTCTATAGTTTTTTAGTAGTCACATATAATTGGGATGTATTAACTATGCCACAGTCTATGAGATCTTCAAATAAAAAAATATAATGAGTAATGAATAAGGATAATGTGCATGCTTCTGTACCTAATAACTAATGGATTGAAAATATATATTTATTTAGGAGTAAGATCACTATAATTGGATGATGTTACATCTAAATTAGAAATGAATTTATTTTTCAACAGTTCATGGTATTAATAATGTGTAATAATATCCATATCAGTAAAATATTAACTCAATAATATTAGATATCCAAAAATATTATGAGTAATTGGTAAAGGATGATACCTTGTTACATTTTTTATATTATGAATAAACATGAGAATTATATCATACATTTCAACAAATTTTATTCTCTATAGAGTTGATGAAACATTAACAATCAAATGTAATAACTACAATTCATAGAAATAATAGTTTTCATCAACTCAACCTAAATAGATAAATGGTTAGTTACACACATTTGGTCCAGACCTTATAAAACCATATATACTATTATATCTTGTTAGAGAATAAATTACATGTGGGGTTACATATTTATATAATATTACAAGATCGATATTAATTGAGATATATTTTTAGATATCAACATGGACATCGTATATGGATGAATGAAATTGAGTTTATAGTTCACATTTCACCCCCCCCCCCACAAAGATGGATATGAGACACAATGGGATTTAAAAGTGTTGTATTGTCTAACCATAATCCCTCTTATTGAATGTATTTTGTTTCTCAATTATTTTTTATTATATATGACGTTTAAATTTTATGATTTATAATTTCCTCCTATAGATAATAATGTATCTAATAAATTTAAAAATGAAATGGATGTTTTGTATAAATTTTAGAATGTTGGGATAAAAAATAATAAAATAATCCATGAATAATATTTAATTGAATATAGTATTAATAATATAATATTGATAATCAATGTGTTATTTATTATGATAAACCTTTTGATAATGATCCTCTATAAAGAAATTTGTTCCAACTAAAAAAAATATGTGACTGCTAAATCAATTTTTAAATATATACTAATTTAATTCATAATACATTATTTTCTTTATTTTTGTTTCCACAAATAAATAAATATAAATATAAAAGTGTCATGTGGTTAAAAATATTTATATAAAATGTAATCCAATGAAAAAAAAGATTACATTTTCTAAAATATTTCACATCATATGAACATTCACCAAAATAATTGAACACAATGAATAATGTATATTGTATTGAAATATAAATATTCATATAGTTCATGATGAGCTGAAAATATTGATATTGAGATAATTGTGATTTATAATTTTTTTGGATAACTTTCATGCATTGGTTGTTACTCATTAAACCTCTATGAATTTTGAATATGCAATGATGGGTATCATTGGAAATGTGATAAATTAGAATGATCAATATATATAAGTGGTGAAAAAATTTCATGATGATCATACTAGAATTATAATAATTTAATGTATAGAATATTCACAATTGTTTGGGGATGATTAAATTATCCTCAATTAGATGTATCTTGAAATAAAAGTAAAACTACAAAATCCCGATGATACATATAATGAGACATAAATAATTATTTATTTGAGAATATTTTTCATACAAGTTTATGGTTTTATTATTATCCCTAAATATTAACATTTTATTTGAATGAAGTTATTCATGAAATCCATGAACACAACAACAATAATCTCATCGATGAAAGAATCTCATTTCCAAGAAAGTATATTTATTACCAATGTTGTTTAATCTACTAGTAATGATTAAAATATAGTTACATATAATTATTTAAATTAATGTTCTAAAAATACACCAGATAATTATAGAGGGATGTTATCCCTTACAATAATCCATTTTCATTAAATTAATATAGAAATAAGGCCTTTTTAAAAAAATTGAATGGTTTCAATTATAGTTAGACTACAAATAAATAAATGTATTTATTATCCATTTTTATTATTTGATAGGGGTTTGGTCATAATATATTCTAATTATGTAACAACATAAAGGATCAAAGAGAATATAATATTTTTACACCCAGGTGAATCAAGGAATATATGGAGAAAAGTCCACATAAAAATAGAAAATTTTACCCTATAAAATATTAATTACAATAAAAACTTCTAAAAAATATAAAACAATTTTGGTCACTGTGTTGATGACTACTAGTAAAAATAAACCAATAATAATGGTCTTTTTTTTTAACAATTTTGAAATTGTAATTTTAGAAATAAATAATAAATATATAAAATTGGATTACCATAGATTGGATGGAAAATAATAAGAATGAAAATTTATCTCATAAGAAGAATTGTGAGAGAGATATCACACAATAAATGAAAACATATTTTTCTATTTAATAAAATGACACATAATAGACCATATATTGTTCTCCATGAACATAAGCTATGGAAAAATAAATCTTGATTAGAAGAAAAAACATTTAATGGTGTGATATAATGGGATTTTTATTGTTGAATAACATCTTAAAGAAGTATATGAGATTTCTCCAAATATGTGAATAAAAAATTAAAAGAAGTAATATTTAAATTAAATTAGCTTATATCATGTTAGAAAATAGAATATTACAATATTACAATCATAATTAATATTAGATATGAATACGTGAGAAGAATAATTAAAAGCATATTTTAATGGAAAATAAGTCATTACTCACACAAAAGAATATAAATTTTTTTGGAGCTTGAAAAATGGGAATTCCTCATAATTATTGATAATTATGTTGGTGGTGAAATTCAAATGGTCATAATTTAATGGACTATATGATTTTCATACTAGATATTGAATATAACTTGAGAAATATAAGTCATGAACCATTATAAATATATACATTATTAAATAATGTATTGAATAATTATCCATTAAAATAGGTTTTTATTAAAATCTAAATTACCATGCTATATAAGTGAATTGATTTTTTGAAAAAAAAATACATGTATGAAGGTTTTCCCTAAAACTATTGTATAATTAGATAGAATTTATTTGTTGAAAATATAATACCATGGAAATTGCCATCATGGTAAAGTAGTGAAGGATATAAATTATTTCCTTTATATACATTTTTTATAGCAATGTATTTAATCAATGTTGAAATGAAAAATAATAATTGATTTTTAGAATAACTAAACATCATGGTATGTTATCAAAAGGGGAGTGCATTAATTAGGATCAATATTGCACCATGTTATATTTTAATTTTAAAAAATAGATTCATTGTGATGATGAAGTGTAATATAAAAATCGACTGTGTGTATTCAATTAATTGTAGTTTATAATATGGAAAATAAATTAATAACATATCATTTTATATAAATCTAAACTTATTTTTGTTGTGTTCTTTATGAGGTAAGATAACTGAAATATTTTATATATTCATTTTTATTTTATCGATTCTTACTATTATTGGTGATTCTATGAGTGACAATATAATAACATTAATGGGAAGATAAATTTATTAACATGAATGTATAAATGTTTCTGCTAAGTTGAGTATGTGTTGTAAATTTCATTAAAATAATATTTAAGTGCCACGTGAAATGTTATGGTCAGTAGGTATCATATTATGAATAGAATTATTGACAAAATTTATTACTAAATTAATAAATATTTCATTCCATACTATAATGCTATTTTATATATTGATATGGTTGTTTTATGTATCATTATAGTGATATATGTGATTTCACCATTTTCACTGGGAAATATTACTTGAATGCTTAAGAGATGTGTAATATATAAAATATAATATAGAAAGTGTAGTTGTGAAAGAGGGTACATAGGGATAGTATTTAACATTCCATTTTCATGGTTGACATTATTATTATCATTTAGTATATGAGATTCAAAAAATTTAAATGAATATTTACTTTAATATTTTTCATGTTGATAAGTGTATTTGAAATAGATCCAAAGTGCGATATTAAAATTCATGGTTGATTTTGATTATATTTCCTATCAATATTTTTTTTCAACATGTTATAGTTATTGAGGAAAGAACCCTAAAAATATGAAGAAGTTAAAATCTATAAATTGATAGTATTAGATGATTGAGACATATCTTAGTGCTCCAGTAGATTGTATGTATGTGTTTTAAAACACTAATTTGTTGAGGTACATCTACATAATTATAAAATAGAAAATAATTTTGTATGATACATGTATTATGGGCATGCATTTTTATACTACATTTGTTTTAAATAAAAAATTATTCAATTAAAAATCATACATGAGTTATGGTTTCTAAGATGTTTTATATAGAATAGTTATGTATTTATATTATATTACCATATCAATATCAATAACTATTTTTAAGAGTTGAGATAATTTTTGAAATTGAAATATAATGTTAAATTTTTCTAAAATATTAAAAAACATTTCAGAATATAAATATTCCCTCCATAGTGTATTCATCATGAATTTTATTTAATTTCATGTGTAATAAAACATATATAAAGGTTAAGGATTTCATAGTTTATACTAGAAGTATTGAGGTTGTAATGGTTTATTAAAATACATTGATTTGAGTATTTTAGAATTATAAAAAATTGGAATTTATTTCTAAAATATATTAAAGTATTTTTAAATTTTCTAAATTTTTAATAGTCATGAAACATAGATTTGTATGATTCATTCAAATATAATAGTAAAAAATGATGCATGTCAATTTGGAATCACCCTTTATACATAAATTTATTTAGGTGTAAAATTAGAATATGTAATGTACAAGAGTGATACGTTGAGATATGTAACAATACCTCTATATTAAAGCATAAAATATCAAAAATTATAGAGTCAAAATAATATATATATATATAAGGTAATCATTATATAGAGAATATTTATTTAATGTTCATACATTGAATTATATAAAGTGTGAATATGAAAGTTTCATTCTGAGTATATGTTAATGTAGTTAAAATAATATATTTGAAATATAGATATGTGTTTGAGACATGCTATGATATGCTAATTTAAATTTTAATTAAATATAGAGTAGACATAAGTTGAATGTCTTGGGGATCCCTGATAAAAGTACAGGTAAATACATATTACCAATGTGTTAGATATATTTTCAGATATAAAAATTATTAATTTCAAAAAATAAATAATTGTAATAAAATGATATTTAAAATTCATCAATTTGAGAAACTGTTGAAGATGATAGTTATAGTAAATGATATCACTATATGTTACTTTGAGAGTTCCCAAATTTTCTAATATGTTTTGAAAGATAAACCAATATATATATATATAAATCAATTATTTAATGTAATAATCATCACAAATATCCCAATGGGTTTCATTAACATTTATTATATAATCTATATATCATTTATAGGAATACCTCAATAAGAATTAGTTAAAGTATGAGACCCTAACAGAATTATATTCATCTATTTATGTTATAGTCACATCATGGAGAAGAAGAGACCATAGTGTGGATGATGAAATGAGAATATGTTGAATGATATCTTAGAATATTATATTCTTCATTTGATAAATTTACCAAAAATAAATGGTGAGATAAAGTCATTTATTGGTTAAATATAACATTTTTGTGCCAATATTCTACCAACATGATATGAAATTATTGTATCCTGATTCCTCAGAAAGAAATAGGTTCTAATATTTCATATTACAACATGGTGTATTAACATACTGATTCCTACATAGTGATCAAAATAATAATCAATGATCATATTGAGACTCTTAAAATCAATGAAATTGATATATTATAGTAATAGAACCATATTAATGAAATATTATATAGGATTATATACATATTATGTAAGAAAAGAAGAATGATTTTCTTGGATAAGGAATAAGAACCTAAATTCTAATGGGATACTATAGCTTTTTTAGTAGTTGTAGATTTCAACATCCCTCATTTAATTTACTAAGAGTTATATAGGAAGGAATAATAATTTTTCCTATAATATATCCACATTAGATATTATGATTTTGAAGAGAATATAGTAGAAAAATTTGTTGTTATGTCAATCCTTGTAGATAATTGGCTAAGAATAGACTATTATGTTTTCTATATCTTAAGGATTACCATGTAGAATAATAGTTATTAGAAATAATAATATATATAACAATATGTATAATCCTTAACCAAAAGCCACTAAATGGGGACCTGAGTTGGTGGGCACACAACATCAAGCATGCCTACCCGTATGTGAAATGATGCACTCTAGAATTGAGGGCATAAGGTGTTGTTGTTGGGAGACTATTCCCTCATGTCAGAGTGTAAAAAATTAGTGTCAAATTATAAAAAAATAGTATAACAATCAAATGAATCAGTGAAATTATATTAACATCTATAATACTATAATAATATGTATCTAAAAGCATCTATATACAGTATGATGATCATTTTTGTATCAATACAATTGTTTGACATCAAATTTAAATAAGAATACATGTATAATACATGTGTCAAAAAACAAAAAAAAACAAAAAGGAACTATATACACTTGTATCATTATGATTGAACGATACTACTCTTCCCTTCTCTTATGAAATTAGCACCCAAGCATCGCACGAAGGTAAATTTATCTGATCCCTACCACCATATAAGAAGTCTATCATGGTACTGAACATTGGGCCAAATATGGTGTGAGAAAACACTAAATAGGCTACCACTAAAATTTTCTATTACAAATCCATTTGTTATTATATAAATGTAATAAGTGCATATTATATCACAAGTATAATTAAAATGTAAACAATGTATAAAATAAAAAATAATCCTTTCTATCCTAAATTGGATCCTTATGAAATAAAATTCATGATTCTAATTACAAGGGAAACTGGGAAACAAAAATAGAAAGGTGTGATATTGTCCTATGAACCACTGTAATATAATACCCAAACTAAGTATATCATCCAATAATATAAAAATATCCATAATTTCCATGAGTAATAATAATTTGTCAAAATCCATAATCTTTATGTCATGTAATCACGTGTATAACATCTATAACATCCACAATATATAATAGAATTTTAGAGGATGAAGGGTTGAATATGAGGTACAGAAGTATTGGGAATCAACATTGAGTCCAATGACCATCTTGATGTAATCTCAGTAAATATGTGGGTGGATTATAATGATCCTGTTAGAATATCGTGTCCAATATGAGTATAATAAATCTAGATCTAAGGTGTTAAATTGTTTACGCCATCTTACAGAATTAGGACTATAGGATTAAAAATTTACAAGGCATCCACTACAATAATATAGATCCATGGAGTATAAATTTACATGTAATATAAGTTAATAAGGATCCAAAATTTCCATCCCAAGAATCCACTACCATTAAAAATTCATCAATCAATATCATTTACAATCTATTTGTTCTTACAACACATTTACCATATTATTTATTAATTATTTATCTATTCTAATCATATGCTATGGCATTAAAATGAGTCCAAAACCTTCTCGTTTGATTTAAATTTAATTTATTTCATTAATTCACTAATGAACAATTAATAAAATTCTCACAACCTTAAAAAAATTATTTTATTATCATTATGGTTACATTAAAATTGGATATCTCACATGAACCCAATTTATTAGTACAACATAGAAAGTATAAAAGACACACCCTATAGGTGACCAATGTTGTGGATAAGAACCTCTATATATAAAAAGGTTCTTAGGGGTAAAATTATCATATTATAGTTTATTAAATTCGAACATTAAATTAATTTTTGGGGAAATTCTATAAGGTCGAATATGCTACAAAACTCTAAAAACATAGTAAAAAAATAACCCATAAGGGGGAAGGTATATACCGCATACTGTATTCATGTGGAATAATTATCATCAAGTATTGTCATCTAATTTGTTCAAAATAGAGAGAGAATTTATGAATAAACAAAAATAATGTAATCATGGTATATTAAATTTCAACTATATATATATATATATATGTGAATACATACAGATAATTGCACAATATGAATGTAGACCATAAGGGTGTAGATCCAATGTGAGAAAGGGTGTTCGAATTAGTGTTTAGATGAAGAATCGAGAGAAAATAATATGATTTGTCATTGAAGGAGCCACCAATATCATGGTGTCTATTCAATGGGAGAAGGAAGAAGTATTTTTATTTTAAATTAATTGGAAATTGGTAAAATATAATATTTTAATATGGCCTAATGGTTTTCCCATTCTATTGGACAAACTATGTGCCCATTGTGATCCCTTCTCTACCTTAAGGGGGCATTGAATGGTTCATGAACAAAGATTGGTAATCCATGTGCAAACCAAGTCAAAAGACATTATCCCCTATCATCCCTCACAATATAATTATTCTTGATTAGAAAACCCATCCATATAATGTTCCATTAGACTCTACTAAAAATTTCAAGATTCTTATACGGGTGTGCACTTCTAGCTGCATGGATTCTTCAAACCATGTGGCCTCCTTCTCAATTTTTTGACCTTAAATGATACATGTAATTGTGTCTTTTTGAATACATTGTCTCTATAAATTGTACATCATATTTACATATTCTAAAAATCGGGGCTCTGGGCTCCAAACTAACCCTGATACCCCCACCACCCAAAACTCATGTGATCTTCTTAGACACTCCAATGATGTGAAAGCCATTGAGTTAAAAATAAATCAAAAAATAATAATTGTAACTCATTAAAAACCTAGGATCATACAATCCTCCCCGATAGATAAATTCAACCATGAATTTCCCTCTGAAGGTTAGTTAATAACATCCTTTGAATATCTAGCCAATGATCACGTAATTCATCCACTCTCTCTAAATTATTCTCTTAAAATTGGTCATCCTCCATTGAAACCCATAATAGTGGAACTAATAAGCCTCAAAGAGACTTTGTTCTCCTACCAACAATACAAAGATGTTTTTTCATAGAATGATGAACCTATCTGCAACAAAACCTCATATGACTAGAGAGTATGAGGCATGTCAATGTAGTAAGAGCATAGCTGAGATGTGTATAAGACGCCATGCATGGGTCAGTAACTCTGAGGTATTTTCCATTGAAAGGATGCTGACATGACTCTCTCGATTATCTAAAATTTACCATAAAATCATGGTGAAAACATTACATATATCATAATCCATATGTGTCCTACCCTTAGTGAGATACACGAAAAGGCCCAATCCTTGATCTAAGACTCGTGAGATAATCCTCGGTTATCAGTGTAATATTTCTATATAATCTTCCTAGTATCTAAACACATTAAAAAAATTATATGCATAAAAGTATCCATAACGATATGAGGTCTGATTATTGTTACATCCCCTACCAATATCACATGAAAAGGTGGTCATCATGTCCAACAATAAAAATCCTTATAAGGATCTATCTATATCGTAACGTAAGAGTTTATGTTATAGGTGAAGTCAACCAGGGGTATATTCGTCTCCCAAGAGACCCCCAAATTAATGATGCATTCTATAATGATTACATCGAAAACATGTGTAGTTCACTCTTATTGTTCATCAATATATGGGTGGTATGTTTTGATCAGAAGCACCTAAGTACCCAATTCCCTCTTCAAACTCTTCATGAATAAGTACATAAACTTTTCATCCTTATCCCTTACAACAATATAGGGTTCCCTATGAAACCAAATAGTCTCATGGATATTAATTATCATAATTTCATAAAATAAAGAGGTATCCCTGATGTGCATGTAATGTGTGAACTTCATGAACTTGTCCAAAAAACGAATATAACCTCACAACTCCATGAGGACCATAACAACCCAGTCACAAAATACATCACAAAGTATTCCTTTTTTTTCATTGGAATGGGTTACTACAGTAAAATACTCATTGGTCACTATTGTTCTACATTTACCTATTGACAGGTGGAAGACCTCTTGAAATTACTAGCTACCACTCATTTCATTCCTGAAAACGTATATTGATGCTACATTTCATAATATATATTGGTATTTTCATGATGTAATTCACAAAATATGTCATAATACACTCACTTATTCTCATCACATATGTTTTATTGAAACCATACATGTCCATTAATATGAATAATTTCATCCTCACCCATGATCCAACTAGGAGGTGGGTCCTCACCTATCGCACTCTCCCATATGACAAGAACACATAATATAATAACATTGTCATCCCCAATATATCTATAAAATAATATATCAATTATAAATATGAATGGAATATATTTATTCGACTATCTATCCCCCACCAAGTGCATCTCATAGACCAAGTCCATATTCTACCACTTGCTAACGATCCACTGAACATCCTGTATTTGAGTCATAATGTTCATTGCATAAAAAATCCATTTACATTTATGATCATATGGGAAATTAAATTATTGAAATATTTTATGTACTCAAAACACTATCATCATATCAAATTTATGTTACATAGTGAAAAAATATAATTTAGGATTTTTTTGTTTATGTGGAGTACAAAACAATCGCTTTGTAAATAATTCCTCCAATAGAAAAAATCAGTTGCAATATCATATAACTCAAGATAATGGGTTTTGAAAATATAATAGTATATACTCATCTAATAAGACTCATATTCCATGACTCACTCCTCTTTCATCATAACTTCTACTATGATGATTCATAATGAAATATAAAATGTAGTGTAGCTTTTACCCAGCATTTGAATAATTGGGACTGCTGTTGAATTCAATATCCCTTTCAGCTCAAAAATGAAAATATGATTAGTATTTAACAATAAAAACATCACACAATTCATTTACATTCCATAATAAATGATTCTAAGCCTGATAAGTCTTGTAAAAAACACCACTACTATCAATCATTCTCCAATAAAAAAGGTATGTAAAAGTTTTTTTTTGGGATGAATCAATGAAACTATATCCCTCACCTTCCTTGGGTCCACTAATACATATTTCTCTAAGATCATATGATCTATGAGTATAATATTTTCCATCAAGAATTGTATCTTTATGAGAATAAAATATAAATAATTCTCTCTCATTGTATCCAAAATTGGTCTCAAGTTATTTCACATGGTCGTGTCACTTGTGAGAATACACAAAGATATCAACAATGAATACCAAAAAAAAGAATCCATAAAAGGATGGAAAAATAAGTTCACCTACATGATGAAATATTATAGATCATTAATAAAACTGAATGAAATAAATAGATTCATATGTAGAGCATACCAACTATGAATAGTTGTATTAGGCATGGATGATGTTCGTACACATACCTGGTGATAACCTAACCTCATAAAATAATCATGAAAACCTATGCCTCTTTGATCTATAAAAATATATCATCTATGTGTGGCTTTTAATGCCGATTTTTAACCATCAATTGGTCCCAAATTCAGTAATCCACATATATCCTTTGGGATCTATCCATCTTTTGTTTTAAAAAAAGAAATGTGAACCTAATAGAGGAGTTGGTGGTCATATAAACCAATTTTCCTCTTTTTCCACTGAGTACCAATTCAGCTCCTGAAATTCTATAATAACCATCGTAAAAAAAGATGTGGACACCAATACATCTCCTAGAACTATCTTGGTATAGTTTTACACTTTTATCTTAGTGGTAACCCTTAGAATTCATTCAGGAAAACATAACAGAAACAATAATCCACTGAATGTAAATCTTCCTAACATGTTCCCTGATTAGAATTATAAAATATAGTTATCTGGACTATCATACCATCCATAAAAATATTCATAAGTAAAGATATAAATTCTTGTACATTTCATTCAACTTTTTTAATATAATGTTCTCTCTCATATGATGTGAATGTCACCCATCATGTATAGTAAACAATATCGGTTCAATAAGAAACCATCTTGTCCATCTAGAATATAATGTCAAAACCAATCATCATGAGGAAAAAAATATCGCACACAAAGTGACACCTACCTACCTCAAGGTAGAAATCCCCACACTAACATAAAACCTCAATTCCAATCCACAATGTTGTGTCCATGGGGATAATGCCATTAGATTACTAATCATCAAGACAAAGACTCTCCACAATTGGTAAAAATATGAATCATAGAGAAGAACCAATATCAAAACGATAATATACAACAGTATAGGATACTAGGATCATTCCATTAACTACTGAAAACATGATTATTTGGTCTTCTTGTGTAGCCAGTATAGTGTAAACATGGCCAGAACTGCGTCCCTAATTAACAGAATCCCTATTAGAGTAGGCCCACTCTGCTAGAAAGGTACAACTGGTTCATGGTGGCCTCTACCATGACCACCATTAACCGTAATGACTGGTAATGCTCCATCTACTAGATACACACGCATCTATTAATCTCATTCATGATCTTAAGGATGCAGTCGATTAAATTAATTAAACTTTTGGAAGCATGGTCCTATAGAAATATAGAATTTTTCCAATTCTTCCATTGGATCAACACTCGCCTAGGTCTCGATTCAACTAATTACTCATATTCCTATATATCCGATGATGATTAAATTATATTGTACTAACAACACAAAACTACTCTATGGTAATCCCCTCATTAGAATCCTCATAACAGTGCTTCCTGCCACCTAATTCTACACCTTTAGGTCAAGTGGTTGAACTTCCCTTCTCTACACCCCCAGCTTCCCTCATGTTCTTCCTTGTAATATGTATCATAATAAATATTTTTTAAATATTTATCAATTGAAACATATTGAAGTAGGATTTAATGGAATTATATAGAAATTTCTTGTAGCATCTTTCCCTCTATGGATCATCACAATGATAAATTGGTGTAAAATTTTGAGGCTTTGTGAAACATGTTGAATACTCCAAAATGACCATCAGTCCCTGCTCGAAAAACATAAACTCACTAAACCATTATAGGATTAGTTTAGTAAGAAGATGTAATCATAAGATTTATATTTTAAATTAGTCTATACCTTATCTCAAAGTGCATCATCCTAGTATAAAACATCCCACAAACTCTTTGCTTCTCACCGAAGAAAATATGTCATGGAGTTCACTTTCCTGTTTGGTGGAGTCTCCAGTTTCTCAATGACATAAAAGACCATATTAATAAATATTTATTGACTTATGGACATCAATACCCCAATAATGTGGGAGTATGCTACTTCTACATCACACATTGCATCTCCACCATATATATGGATAGAAATAGTGTCACCAAGATGGTCTGATTTAAATCCCTTAAATTCTCTTGAAACCGTGAATCATGACCCCGATATGTTACTACAACTTTTTTCAAAACAATAACTACAGGAAGATATACATGTATATCATTGCCCACCACCAGTCATCATGGTCATCACCACACTTCTGGATCTCAATTGGAGGTCTTTGTGGTGTCATGAATCTAAAATTCCAAACACATTCCATAGAAAAGAACCAAATAAAACCATGTTAGTAAAATAACAGTATAGGTCATGTTTAGTGTTTCCTATATGTAATTCAGTACTCTATGTAAACCTAAATCCAAGACTAGGAAATAGAAACAACCATAAAAACACCTAATACAGTACCTATTAATAACTCTAATGTTGTGTCTATGTCAAATTCCAGGTTTTAACAATTTTAATTTAATAAAAAATCTTAATAATTTTATAATTATCTTTCTAAGGTTGAACCAAATGGAAAACCACTAGTTATTTCTAAGGGTCTATACATCTCATAATAATATGTGCTTCCATAACACAATCCAACCCATAACATGTTCATATCCATGCAACCATTATTCCATGACTCAACATGATATTATTAGACCTATGGGGTTTCTAATATTTCATATATAGGATAATACTATTTAATTTATAGTAGGAACTCTATGTAATTATTATATTTTTCAATTACATATAAAAATAATATATAATAATATTAGTAAATCCATAATGTCACACATTATTATTTTGTTTAGTTATTAAATGCATCCTAAATAAAATGGAAAATTTCGTAGCATTTGAATCATATACATTGCCTTAAATGATGGATGAGATTGTATACCATCATATAATTATGAAAATGAAAAATAAAAATCCTCAACAATTTCAATAATAATTTCACATGTAATTTGAAGAACCCAATAGTGGAATAAAATCAGTAGTAACAGGAAAAACTTAGAAATATAATTTTTCATTCCGTGAAATATTATTTTTTCATATACATGGTTTAGATTTTAGTATACATTGATTATTAAAAAATTATAATTTGATCCTATTACCATGTCTATTATCCATAAATAATAATTCCAAAAATGATAACCATTGATTCCATTTGGTAACATCTTGACCTGAAATCCACTAAATAGTGCCATGAACAAGTGGGGAACATGCCTCAATAGCCTCCCAAAATGCTAGAGACGGCTAACTAGTAGTGAGGGCCTAAGGTGTGATTGTGGGGATAATGTTCCCTAATTCTAATGTAACAAATTGATGTCAACATATTGATCAATAATGGAAGCATAAAATAAATTAACAACAATAGATAATCATCGAAATTTCATTAATAATAAGTAGATAAAATCACTCATATACATTATGATGATAATGAAATATCCCTATTCAAATAGAATTAAATAAGTAGAAACATGCATAGTAGTACAATACAAGTTTCAAAATAATATATATAATATGTAATTATAAATTCCTAGCATCATGATCGTAGATTGGTCATATTCTCCTAAGATATTAGGAAATGATCATTCAAGCATTGTATACTGGGAACTATCCTATATCCTAACCTACATCCAAGATGTATGATCAGGTAACTGAAATTATCATGATTAGGGTGTGAGATAACAGTCAGTAGTCCACCACAAAATTTCTCTATTAAAAATCAATTCATTAATATATTAAGGGAATTATGGTTTAATATATAACAAGAATAAAATTAATCTAAATAAAGTGTCAAAGAAAAAATTAACCTCTCTATCCAAACATGTATCATGATGAAAAAGAGACACGTTTTAGATGAAAAAGGAAAAAATATCAGAGAAAATAAGGTCTTATATTTTCATGTCTAAAAATGTATTTTGATACCCATACAAGGTTTATCTATCAACCATAGAAAAATATTCACAATGACCATGTTGTGTAATCAAGTGTCCACATACACAATGGCGAAATTGTGTAATCTATTGTATAACATCCACAATTTATATAACATGTAATCCAGTTTTAGAAAACAATGGTCTAAATCAAAGGCATAGAAGACAAAATCATCCTCATTGAGTCCCAGGATAATGTCAATGGAATCATGTAAATGATTTGTGTGGTGTTCAAGAAGTATTTCAGCATAGCATGTCTAATGTGAAACCATGAATGTTGGATCCAATCGGTAGAAAAGGTCATGATATCTTGTAAAACTATGATCAAATGTGAAAACATTTCAATGGAATCCGCTACCATAATCTGAATCCCAAGATTTGAAATGTCCATAGAATCTAATGGAATTAGGATCCAAGGAGCTCATCCACAGTATCCTTTAGCATTATCTATTCTTCAATAATTATAAAACCCATCCAATGTGTTCTTCCCACTCATTCTCCATTTACATATAAACCAATAACCCATTATAATCATATTATGTTTCATGTATAGGATGTAATAACATAGGGAACATACAATGACACACTTGATGTGTGGCCTCAATTTTTTGTAACATCATCCAATGATGGAAATGAACCCAATGAGAAATATATCATCTTCCAATTTTTTCAAATAAAAAATTCACTTAATATCAGGGGATATTTACGAAAGTGCAATGTGTGGCACAACTACGATATGATATAAAATCCAAAACCATGAAGAAAAATTTACTGATGACCTACCACCGACACATGGTAGAACAATCATACATTATGAAACTCTAATAAGGTCCATATCTAGAAAAATGAAATAATATTAGAAAAACCTAGAAATTGATAATAATATCTTAATATTAAATAAATCTATCTATATGAGGAAAAATTGAGGATAACCAATGATAGAAGACTATAATACTGGTGTAGATGAACGGGAGAAATAGTTTTTGAAAATGAATTCTTGTGATGAATCAGGAACAATGCCTAGAATTTTGTTAAAAAGGATCTCAGAATTAAAATGAGGTTAACTACAAGGAGAAGTGAATAAAATGATTAAATAATAATTAAGGGGAAAAGAGAACTTCAATCATTCTAACTAGGTCACACCATTTTACAGCACAATTGGTCAATCTGTGCAACAATTATTTTCCCTTCTCTACCTCAAGGAGGACTTTGAATTTTTCATGTGCATCGTTTTGGAAATTGTGCAAAAACTATGGCATAATCCTTATACCACTATCATTCCTTTCACTATCATGGAGAATGATAATAAATTTTTTTTTCAAATGTGCATTTATCCTCTGATAAATATTGCATGTGTCTCACAAAAGAATGAAACCCAGGCTAAAGAGTGTGTTAAAACTATGAGACCACCTAATTATAAACATCTATCCCCAATCATTTTCTCCTAAACATGTTTCATTGGTTGAATGGTTCTTACAAACAAGGTTTACCATCTACCTTTCCCAGAAATAAGGCCTCCATGCTCTAAACATGATATGTGTACCTTTGAAACTCTCTTGATCCCATTAGAAACTCACATTATGTAAAATCATATGTGTTAAACCGTAATTAAAAAATAAATGTACCTCAATAAATATTTAGGATCATACAAAATCCGATAAATGTCTGTACATTGGATGGAAACCTCTATAGTGCAGTGTCACCTGTCATGCATGACACTCTGTGACCTCAAATGTGTAGGGAATACACTTTTTAATGTTTTTATACCATCAATCACCATTTATGAATGTTTTATTTGGAATTAATTCTATATATATTTTTAATAACATAAATTTATAGTGATAATTTTTTTCATAGATTCAACATAAACAGAAAATAAAATTGGTGAACATAGATGGATGGATCTTCATAAATATCTAGTGGAAGCTGTATAATTTTTATTAATTCATTACATGTGGTGTCATGAATTTATACAATAATATTAAATATTTATATTATAACTATGAAAATTTTTAGGATATCAAATGAGTAAACTTTTTAACAAAAAAAATTCTTTAAAATAAAAGTTGATTCAACCCACCATTTTGGTTGATGTGGTTATGACCCATCCTCTGGGGCCCATGTAGTGACTACCCCAAGCCTACCTTCCATTGGCCATGGGTTGGCGATTATCACCAAAAAAGCATATCTCTATAATAGGGAGGGATTATTTTTAAACATGTACAAACACTCAATATAAGAACATAATAAGAAGCAACTACAATGGAAACTAGTGTCGAAAATAGTGTACTGAATGTAAAGGGTCCGGAATACAAGCCCAAATGAAAATTACAAGTACAAATTAAAAGAGAAAACAACTCTTTTATCTTTCACCGAGGATCCTACCATAAGGGTAGGTACAAATCGTCTCCACAACACCCCAAGTAATCTCTTCTCTTCCATGTACCTCCTGGTCCTAGAACCCTTAGGTCTCAGCCTAGCTACTTTTAGTCTACACAAGACATAATAAGGTTCAGGGAAATCCTATGCAGGGTGAGTTTTACAATACCCAGTAGGGGACCCAAAACCCCCCGAAGGTCACTCAAAGATCCACAAAGTAAAACATCACAAGATATACCTCAAAAATAATATCTGAAACATGATTTAAATCATGAATCACAATGAAAAAGAGAAATATCACATGAGTTAAACAACTCAAGGATCAATAATATAGATGATTAGTGATAAGATATATCATCTTATACCCTTTATAATTTCCACAACCAATACACAATGAAGTTATTATTTTACAGGTCCACACTTAGACAAAATTCGTTGTTATATGATGGGCCACTGTAAGGTTGGCCCTTGTCAGATCATGGTACTGCTGATCCACACCGGGTCGTGAGAATGCTTATCCACACAAGGCCGCAAGAATTCTAATCCCCATAGAGACTCTAGAAGTCTGATCCAAATAGGGTTTCTCGATGCTGATCCACATAGGCTCCCAAGGTGCTGATCTTCAACAGGCCTCTCAAAAACATTTCCTTGTCTCGTAGCTACAATGATGATCCACATTGGGTTTCTATCATGGTAATTCACACATGGCCGCTATATCCAACACATCCATTCACAGGATTCCCGAACACAACATGCTTGTTTTATAGAGAATTTCTACTCAAGTCTTCAGTCATATTTCAACATGTACAAAGTAACTCCTTAACTATACCCATGGGGCCGCCCCGTCATTGGTGTCCCAACATGACAGACGACACCTCGATCAGATGCTTGGTCTGTCAGATATCTGCACTTTTATAAAAATGTCACGGTTGGATTGATGTCAGATCCAACAAATTTCACATGTCTAACTCCATAAAAACTCACTGATATTATCTCCAAAGGACCACCTTATCACAAAGGTCCATATGTCATAGATGGCGCATCGAGCTGACACCCATTTTAATAGTTATATTCATTTTCTTGAAATGGGGGTTTTCACACCTCTATCTAGCCATGCTCGGTTGGGTCCATCAGAATATGCCAAAGTGAACGCTTTTAAAAAATGATTCAAATCCCACAGATATAAGGTCAAAGAGACACCTGGTTTGTTATTTATGGGTGTTTATTTATTCGGGGGTGGTTGAGACATGGCCATGTCTGTAAAGACCCGTAAAATTCAAGGGAAATTTTTTCTTAATTTTCTTTGGAATTTTACAAGAACGTGGTTTCAGACGGCACTTGATTCCGAGGCCCGGAGTGCCCGGAATTTCTATCCGAAGTTTAGCTCGGGTACGTTCAGTGAACGAACGAGCAAGAATTTCTAACTTTTTAACCGGTGCCCGGAATCTAATTCTGAGGGAACCGATGGAACCGTAGCGATGGTAATTGCTTAGGAACTCCTGTTTCGGAGTTGCGTTTACACAAGGGGAGTTATTAATTTCTTTGGTAGTTGAAAATAAAAATTTAACAATTTTTATTTTTCCCACTTGGTAGTTTTATCCTAAGTAAGGATGTTGGGGTGGGACCCACTTGTGATAACCAACCATGAGAGGATAAGGTAGGGTGGGACCCACACATGCCCAACCCCTCACTTTCCTAACCCCTCTAAACCCCCACATTTACGTTTTGATAACTTATCTCCTCATTAATTTTATAACATCTTATGTTAATAACTTAAGTGAGTTAAATGTGGGTTTTTGAATTTTCAATCTCTTGAAATTCAAAAACCTATGTTGGGTTAATAAAATAAGTGGGAGGATTATTTTATTTGGGGTTAGTTTTTCTTGTGGTGGAGACTTGGGAGGAAAGGGCTAAAGGTTTGAGGAAGTCTTCTTCTTCTTCAACTTCGACGAAGAACGTGAAGAACACCTCGAACTCCGGCGAAGAACACCGTCCTTAGCGAAGAACAACTCCACTGAAGAATGCGAAGAACTTCTCCAACGATGTTTCCTCTTCGGACACACCTTGACATCAACGGAATCGACGTTCGTTTTTCGTGACGCCCGACCTCCAAGATGCTCGTCTTCCACGGCTCGTTGACGTGCACCGTTCTTGAAACCGAGGTAGGGGATTTATTTTAATTAATTCCATTCATGATTCTAGTTTTTCGATCTTCGTGGATTTCGACTAAATGCTATCGTTTAACGAGAGGGGTCTGGACCGCACAAACATGACCGGCCCTCCTCTTTTATCCTCATTGATACTTTGTGGTTTGGACGGAATGGCGTGGTGTCGTTGCACCACGCAGAAATCGCATGGCAAGTACTTCGCAGCGGCATCACGCCGCGCCACGAAGTTGATCAAGGATGCGACGTTGTCACGCTGCGTCGAAGAAAACCGAAGACGCCGTGGCCGGAGCGGGGCCGCGGCAGAAGGACGCGGTGTCGTCGCACTGCGCCGGACGAACCAAGCCGCGGCCGGTTCCGGGCCGCGGCAGAGCAGGGTGACCGGCGGCCGGTTCTGGGCCGCAGGTGTCGGCGAAGAAGGGGACCGGCCGTCTCCAGCTCCGTGGAGGTAGGAACCGGCCGGCCAGGGTGGTCCGGCCAGACAGGTGTGCATCCGGGGGTTCAAACCCCCGGTCGGTCAGCCAAAACGCACCCCTTAATTGGGGGGGGGGGGGGCGGTTACACAGGGGGGCAGGCGCCCCCCCTTGCCGAAACGGCTTGGCCAAAGGCTGAGCTGGCCAGCGCGCCGGGCCAGGCCGACCCGGACCCAGGTCGGTTCGACCCAGTTCGGGCCGACCGGGGGGTCTCGGGCCGGGTCGGTCCGGGCCCGAAACCCCCATTTTCGGACCGTTTGGGTTCATTTGCCCATAACTCGGGCTACGGACCTCCGATCGACGCACTGTCAGTTGCGATGCGATCCTTGAATCAAGGCGGTCGTTTTGGTATATTGCACCTAAGGTTTTGGAATACTTTGAGTTTGGCTGGGTTGGTTCATACACGAAACCAACCGGGGCCTCGGAGCGGAAACGCTCATATCGTGAGCTACGGACGTCTGGTTGACGTGCCATAAACTTTGTTGAGTTCCTCTTAGTGAGACGGATCTTTTGTATTAATCCACCTTAGGTTTGGACGCAGGTGGAGTACGGTCGGGTTGGTTTTGCCTTAAAAACCAACCGGGCCCCTGGGACGAAAAAGCCAATAACTCTCAGAACAGGCGTCCGATTGACGCGTCGTCTGCGACGTTGAGTTCCTGTTGACGATACGGAACTTTTGGATACATCAACTCTGGACTATGTGTCAGTTGATGTATCAGCCTCTCGACTCGTGGAGCAGACCCTCCCGAACGAGCTTGCTGTGTGCGGGAACCCTAGTGCTGGCTGCGACTGCTACTGTGACGACGACGACTGTACCGAGGTCCTCAGTGGATTCGACGGCGACGACTACAGCACCCAGCGATCCTATGTGGATCAGTGCTACCGATCCTGTGTGGGTCTGATCCTGTATGGGTCAGCGCTCAGCGGTTCTGTGTGAGCCAGCACCTACAGATCATGTGTGGGTCTGATCATGTGTGGGTCTTTGAGGGGGTTAGTTTCCTACCGATCCTGTGTGGGTCTTTGCGGGGGTTAGTACCTATCGATCCTTTGTGGGTCCGACGACATAGATGGATCAGAGATCATCTCTATCGTCTTCGAAGAAGTATACCTGGGTGAGCTGAATCTTGTTTGCTTTCTTGTGTGGATTGTGTTGTGCTATCCTGTGTGGATTACGTTTTTCTTTCCTGTGTGAAATACGTATACTTTCCTGTGTGGACTGGGTTGTACTTGGGCTCTGAGGTTGGAGCGTATTGGAATTGATGACTTAGGTATATGTATGGGCATATACCTAAGCAGTGTCGGTTGTTACTTCGTGATTGTATCTTTCCTTTGTGGTTTATCCTTTGTGGATTTTGGGAGACCTTCGGGGGTCTCAGGGTCCCTACTGAGTAGCTTATTCTCACCCCTACACGGGCTATGCCCGCACTATGTTGTGTTGGTTGCAGAAGACGGACAGCGTTGATCGTGGTTGAGGCTTGCAAAGCAGGACGGTACCTGGAGGTGGACCACTGGGCGGGACATACTCGGAGCGGACTGTGGAACCCAAGGAGCAGTGGAGCTATCTGTACCCACCCTTCTGGTGGAATTTTTAGTGGACAGCTCGGCGTTGCGGCTTTACTTTACAGTTGTTGTTTTCCCTTTCGAGTTGTACTTTACTTTCAATTTCGGTTTGTATACTGGCCCATTTACCTTTTTCCGCACTTACTGTTGTACCAACTTTTACTTAGTGATTACTTCTTCTATTGCTTACTCTGTGGTTTTTGTTTACTTTACAAAGGCAATGCCATCCCTTTTACCAGGATTTTACGCCTTGGTGCTAGTCGCCAGCCCCTGGCCTATGGAAGGCGGGCTTGGGGTAGTCACGGCATGGGCCCCGAGGATAGGTCGTGACAAATTGGTATCAGAGGAGTTCGGTTCTACCGCAGAACTTGGGACTCTGATCTTTTCTATGTGAAGCAATAGTGTTTAGCTTATTGGGTGTGGTTATCAGTCCAGGGAGTCCAGTGTTGGTGCGGCGGCCGACGTATCCGTACACCAGGACCCTGACTTCTGATTTCTGACTTAATGCACGAAAACATTGATTGCATGTGTGTTTCAATTTTTCTTTGTGATTACTTTATATCAGCTCACCAGGTATACTGTTTTGACCGTGCCGCACCTGTTTCCTTTTCTGGATGGCCCCACGATGGCAGCCAGATAGGGTTCCGAGAGTCGAGCGTGACGACATCCCACCGAGCGATGAGGCCTCGGTGCAGGGCCCTTTGTCAGCAGTGGAACCGGTGGTAGCTCTACCCACCGAGCCACCGATGCTCCCAGCACCAGCCGCTAGCAATGCACGTCGCCTCAGTGCACTGCATGAGTTCCAGCACCAGCGACCGCCCAGGTTCCGCAGGGAGACAGACCCCCAGGCAGCCGAGGACTGGCTGGAGGCAGTGGTACGAGTTTTTCGGTTAGTGAGGACACCAGCAGACCTCATGGTGATCCTCGCAGCGAGCCTACTGCACGCAGCAGTGGGCCGATGGTGGAGCTTGATGCTCTAGGTGCGCGATTAGGAATCTCTACTCTGGATAGACTTTGAGAGCCTCTTTCTCTCAGAGTTTGTCCCAGCCACCCTCTGTGCGGTGCGCATTCAGGAGCTTCTTCAGCTGCGGCAGGGCAGCCTGACGGTCGCCCAATACTCAGCGAGATTTACCGATCTCTTGTGCTACTCTACAGACATGGTACGGGACCCATTCTTCCGGGCTCGGACCTTTGAGCAGGGATTGAGACATGAGATCAGGGCATCGCTGATCTCCCTCAGCATTCCGACTCAGACAGGAGTACTGGAGCGGGCCATTTTGATCGAGAGTTTTCTTGCTGAGTCTACACCAGCGCCGAGACCCACCGCAGGGCGGCACGTAGCAGAGTCTTCTGCAGCAGGCTGTCGACGGATGACTCTTGGGTCCAGGAAGACCAGACCCTCAGGCAGACGACCTCATGACACTGGCTCAGCAATGCGATGCACACATTGTGGAGCCAGTCTTTCGAGAGGCAGACAGTGCTTCTCATGCGGCGGGCAGGGCCACATGGCTCGTGATTGCCCGACCCGCCGTGCCGAGGAGCAGCAGATGGTTGAGGGACCACCAAGGCAGAGGGAGAGGGTCGACCGTGGCGGTCCGCAGGGAGGAGGCGGAGGAGGCAGAGGAGCTGGCCGAGCAGAAGGTGGTGGGCGACGCTTTGAGGCTCTACCACCACCACCACCAGGAGGTCCACCCCGACCATAGGGAGTTGGCGGGCAGAGATAGGCACAGCTATCGGGAGCGGAGGCCTACAACCACGGCGCGCCCGAGATGATTCGAGGTATGATCTGTGTCTATTCCACCCTTGTTGTGGTACTTATAGACACAGGAGCGAGTCACTCTTTCTTAGCTGCTGCACTTGTTCGGATCTCGGAGATTCTGACAGAGTCATTGGCTCGATCCTTATGGCTAGAGACTCCTACGGGAGCAGAATCGACGATTACGCACTGGTGCCAGTAGTGTGATATTACTCTAGGAGGTGAGAGCTTCAGCTGGGATCTTCTTGTAGCAGCGTCAAAGCCTTACGATGTCATCTTGGGCGTGGATTGGTTGTCTACATTTCATGCACAGATTGACTGTATTAGGCGCAAGGTGTGATGTGTACGCACCGACGGGAGCCGGTTCACCTTCACCGGTGAGAAGGGATCCTTTGCAGCACAGGATGGACTTTTGCGAAGGAGAGGACAGCCCATCACTCACCAGTTGGCTAGCCTCATCCTAGGAGCTGTTGACGTGCGGAGTCCTAGTTTTCCTGCAGTGGTGGATCAGTTTGCAGACGTCTTTCAGGATGACGTTCCAGGGATACCTCCTCGTAGAGAGGTAGACTTTTATATTGACTTGTACCCCGGGTGAGCCCCGATATTGACTCCAGCATATCGGATGGCCCCCGCTAAGCTTCAAGAACTACGGGTACAGTTGGAGGACTTGCAGGGCAAGGGGTTCATTCGACCCAGTGTTTCACCCTGGGCTTCCCCGATTTTGTTCGCCAAGAAGGAGGACGGGAGCTTGCGACTCTGTGTCGACTATCGTCGCCTGAACCATGTGACAGTGAGGAACAAGTATCCGCTACCGAGGATTGATGACCTCTTTGATCAGCTCATGGGAGCACGGTGGTTCTCGAAGATAGACCTCAGGTCA
This sequence comes from Viscum album, assembly GCA_963277665.1. Taxonomy (NCBI): domain Eukaryota; kingdom Viridiplantae; phylum Streptophyta; class Magnoliopsida; order Santalales; family Viscaceae; genus Viscum; species Viscum album. Next base: position 42,012,961 of record OY728158.1, on the reverse strand, counting down.
GGCTATCACCAGCTCAGAGTTAGAGACGAGGACGTGCAGAAGACGGCCTTCAGGTGTCATTATGGCCACTATGAGTTCTTGGTTATGCCCTTCGGCGTAACCAATGCTCCAGCCGTGTTCATGACCCTCATGTACAGGATCTTTCAGCCATACCTCGATCGATTTGTCGTGGTCTTCATCGACGACATTTTGATTTACTCGATGACTGAGGAGGAGCACGCCTACCACTTACGGGTTGTACTAGACACACTCAGAGAGAACCATCTTTATGTTAAGATCTCTAAGTGTCAGTTCTGGATACGTGAGGTCCACTTATTGGGGCACATCATTTATGAGGCAGTAGTTGCAGTGGATCCTACAAAGATCGAGGCAGTGATAGCTTTGGAGCCACCCAGGAGCGTGACGGAGGTGCGGAGTTTCTTGGGACTAGCTGGACACTACCGGAGATTTGTGCCAGACTTCTCCAGAGTTATGGCACCACTCTCAGCTTTGACGAAGAAGGGGAAACCCTTCGTGTGGTCAGAAAGATGTCAGCAGAGCTTTCAGGATCTGAGACAGAGATTGAACAGCGCACCTATCTTGAGGTTGCCTGAGGAGGGAGTAGGGTATGTAGTCTACTGCGATGCATCAGGGACCGGACTCGGTTGTGTCCTGATGCAGGAGCGGGCAGTGATCGCCTATGGATCACGTCAGTTGAGGCCGCATGAGAAAAACTACGATACCCATGACCTAGAGTTAGCAGCAGTGGTCTTCGCTCTGAAGACATGGAGACACTATCTGATGGGCGAGCGCTTTAAAGTATTTTTTGACCATCAGAGTCTCAGGTACATCTTCTCGCAGAAGGACCTGAACCTGAGACAGCGGCGATGGCTCGAGTTCCTCCAAGACTATGACTTTGAGATAGTCTATACTCCTGGGAAGGGGAACGTGGTAGCTGATGATCTCAGCCGGAGGACGGGCATTCAGCTACTTGAGGAGGCGACAGAGCAGCTAGCCGTTTTGCAGATATCCTTTGTGGATAGAGATGGAGCAGCCTTCCTTCAGTCTCTCACAGTCACTCCTCTACTACTGCAGCGGGTCAAAGAGGCACAGCGAGGGGACACTGACTGTGAGACGCGGCGTGCACATATATCCTCAGGACAGGCACCTGATGGCTTCTCCCTTGGAGAAGAACACGACATCCTTTTCAAAGGACGTACCTTGGTACCAGTTGCTTTATGGGAGGAGGTGATGAGAGAGTTTCACACTTCTCCTTTGGCAGTACATCCTGGAGTGGTGAAGATGTACCAGGATCTCAGACGACAGTGTCACGACCCGTCCTCGGGACCCATGCCGTGACTACCCCAAGCCCACCTTCCATAGGCCAGGGGCTGGCGACTAGCACCAAGGCGTAAAATCCCGGTAAAAGGGAAGGCATTGCCTTTGAAAAGTAAACAATCACTACAGAGTAAGAAAGCAGAAAGGTAAACACTAAGTAAAAGCTGGTACAACATTAAGTGCGGAAAAGTTAAGGGGGCCGAAAATACAAGCCCAACTGTAAAGTACAACTGAAAGGGGAAAAAAAGCAACTGAAAAGTAAATCTGCAACGTCGAGTCATCCTCTGGAATTCCCACCTGAAGGGTGGGTACAGAAAGCCTCCACTGCTCCTTGGGTCCAGCCGACCGCTCCGAGTGCGTCCCGCACAGTGGTCCACCTCCAGGTATCGTCCTGCTCCGCAAGCCTCCACCACGATCAGCGCTGTCCGTCATCTGCATCCAACACAACGAAGTGCGGGCATAGCCCGTGCAGGGGTGAGTATAAGCTACTCAGTAGGGACCCCGAGACCCCCGAAGTTCTCCCAAAATCAACAAAGGATAATCCAAAAAGGAAAGATACAATCACTAAGTAACATCCGACACGGCTTAGGTATATGCCCATACATATACCTAAGTCATCAATACTCGCACGGCTCCAACATCCGAGCTCAAGTACAACCCAGTCCACACAGGAAATCCAAATGTAAAATCCAAACAGGATAGCTCAACACAATCCACAAAGGAATGTAAAACATAAATCCACACAGGATAGCTCAACACAATCCACAAAGGAAGGTAAATTAGAGTTTCAGCTCACAAAGGTATACTTCTTCAAATGACGATAGAGATGATCACTGATCCATCTAAGTCGTCGAACCCACAAAGGATCGATAGGTACTAACCCCCGAAATGACCCACAAAGGATCTGACCCACAAAGGATCAATAGGTAACTAACCCCTGCAAAGACCCACACAGGATCGGGCCCACACAGGACCTGTAGGCGCTGGCTCACACAGAACCACTGAGCGCTGACCCACACAGGATCGGACCCACACAGGATCGGGCCCACACAGGACCTGTAGCACTGACCCACAAAGGATCGTTGAGTGCTGTAGTCATCGCAGTCCACTGAGGATCTCTGCACAGTCGTCGTCGCAGTCCACTGAGGATCTCTGCACAGTCGTCGTCGCAGTCACAATAGCAGTTGCAGCCAGCTCTAGGGTTCCCGCACACAGCAAGCTCATTCGGGAGGGTCCGCTCCACGAGCCGAGAGGCTGATACATCAACTGACACAAAGTCCGAAGTTGATGTATCCAAAAGTTCCGTATCGACAACAGGAACTCAACGTCGCAGACGGCGCGTCAATCGGACCCTGAGAGTTATTGGCTTTTTCGTCCCAGGGGCCCGGTAGGTTTTTAAGGCAAATCCAACCCGACCGTACTCCACCTGCATCCAAACCTCGAGCGGAGTATACCAAAATATCCGTCTCACTTAGAGGAAAACAACGAAGTCGACGGCACGTCAATCGGACGTCCGTAGCTCAAGATATGAGCGTTTCCGCTCCGAGGGCCCGGTTGGTTTCGTGAACGAACCAACCCGGATGAACCCAAAGTTTCCTGAAACCTTGAGTGCGATATACCTAAACGACCTTCTCGATCCAAGGATTGCATCGCCACTGACGGCGCGTCGTTCGGAGGCCCGTAGCTCAAGTTACAGGCAAAAGACCGAAAATGGTCCGAAGATGGGGGGTCTGGGACTGGACCGACCCGGCCCAACACCCCCCCCCCCTGGGTCGGCCCAAACCGGGTCGACCCGACCCAGGTCTGGGTCGGACTCGGTTCGGCGCGGCCCGTTCCGGGCAGGGTGCGACCCAGCCGGTCGGACCGGCCTGGCTCGGCTCGGCCGAGCGGCCGACCGAGGGAGCCACGGGGCGCTGCCCCCGCAGGATGAAGAAGCTGCGGCCCTCGAGGGGCCTCGCTGGAGTCAACGGACGAGGAAAAGGCCGCGTCCTGTGCGTGTGAGACAGACCCACGCGGCCGCGGGTCTGCTGGCCGCTGCCGCCTCTAGCCGCCAGAGGCTTCCGCGGGCCACCAGAGTTGCTCCGGTGGTCTGTTTTCCTTCTCATCTGCGCCGCTGCTCCTCCGGGGTCCCGTTCTTCACTTCGGAAACATCAAATCGCCCTTGCGTCATGTTTTATTGTCACCCGCCAAATCCTCACAATAACGAAGAACTGCGGAGGGTTGTCGGGTCGTGTTCGTTTGGCCCGCACCCTCCACGTTAGGCGGTATCAATCGGGATGATTAATCAACACATATAAAACATAACCAAAAACAATTTTAATGAATTAAAATTGTTCTTATGAACCGGGTTCTTCATTTTAAAAGAAACGATCATGGGAATATAAATTATTTCACAACAACCCCTACCTCTTCAAGTCGTCGCACGCACGTTCTTCGCGGATTTGATCGCCGCGAAAGGAGGCGATCGTCGCGTCGCGGAAGGGTGTCGCGTCGTCGCGGAAAGGCGTCGCGTCGTCGCGGAAGGGCGTCGCGTCATCGCGGAAAGGCGTCACTTCGTCGCGGAAGGGCGTCGTGTCGACGAACTCCAAGTTTCAAGAACATGAATATTTAATTATATCGATTAAATCCATGTGTTGTTATAAATCACAAAGAAGATTTAAAAGAAACCCGAAATCTCCAACCTCAAGAAGTTTGTGATCGGAGATCGTTGCAGGGAAGAACGTCTCGGAAGAAGCGTCATCAATCTCTGAGGGTGACAGCGTTCTTCGTTTTCTTAGCGTTCTTCGCGTTCTTCGCATTCTTCGCGAACGAGGATGAAGGCACAAAGTTGTCAAAACCTCTCAATGAGAATTTTTCCAGAAGTCGTGTGTTGGTCTTATTTTATTATTACGCCAACGGATTGAAAACAGTTTAAGAAACGATTAAATTAATTCATCAAATTAATTCAACGAAAAAAAACTGCCCAATTAATTCAACGAATAAAACCACCCAATTAATTGGTGCGTTAAGAAATTTAGAAAACGCATCAGTTGACTTTCATAATGACGGGTTTCCGCGGGTGCGTTACTTAGCGGAAAGAAACGGTGGGGCTCGTGCGGGCCCCACCTCACAAATATCCTACCAAGAGGGTAGGATATTTCTGGATAGAACCCTATCAGTATCAACTCAGCTTAAGCTGCTTTAAGTGGCTTCAAGTGGCTTCCATGTGGCTTATGTGAAATAAAATAAAGTTTGTCGTACAATTCATTTTATTTCTTAACTTTAAGCCCAAAAATTAAAAACCACACCCGAGAAAACGCAACTCCAGAAGAGGCGTTTCTAAGCAATTACCGGCACTACGATTCCATCAGTTCCCTAAGAATTCGATTCCGAGCACCGGTTCAAAAGTTAGAAAAACCCGCTCGTCCGTTCACTGAACATACCCGAGCCAAACTTCGGAACATGATTCCGGGCACACCGGGCCTCAGAATCACGTGCCGTCAGAAACTGCGTTCTTGTAAAAATCCAAATAAAATTAAGAAAAAAATTTCCTTGAATTTTTTGGGTCTTTACATCACTCCCACCTCAGGGCTTTACGTCCCCGTAAAGATACATCATAAACTAGGGAAACAAATGTGGGTACTGGGCACGCATCTGAGCCTCCCGCTCCCAAGTGCTCTCCTGGAGCTTCTCGTGCAGCCATCTGATGCGCACAAGAGGAATCGATCGTCCACATAGGACCCGCTCTTGTCGATCCTCGATCTCTACCGGGACCTCCACAAAAGTCGCCCCATCATCCACATCTAGCTCCCCATGGTCAATGATGTGCGTCGGGTCATGAATGTATCTCCTCAGCTGAGATACGTGGAAGACGTCATGCACCCGGTGCAACTGAGGTGGTAGAGCCAGGAGATAAGCCACCTCGCCAGTCCTGTTGATGACCAGGAAAGGTCCGATGAAGCATGGAGACAACTTACCGCCTCGGCCAAATCTCTGTAATCCACGTCGAGGTGAGACACGCAAGAAGACGTGGTCACCATCCTCGAACTCTAGTGGCCTCTGCCTCCTATCATCAAAAGACTTCTGCCGGCTCTGAGCTGTCCTCATTCGCTCCTGGATGACCTAGACCTTCTCTGTCGTGGCCTAGACCACCTTCGGTCTCACAAGTGCTGACTCCCCAGGGTCTATCCAGCACAAAGGAGATCTTCAATGTCGGCCGTACAATGCCTCGTACGGTGCCATCCCGATGGTGGAGTGGTAGTTGTATTTGTACGCGAACTCCACCAAGGGTAGGTGGTCCTCCCAGCTGCGACCAAAGTCGAGGACGCATGCACGGAGCATGTCCTCGAGAGTCTGAATGGTCCTCTCCGTCTGACCATCCGTCTGAGGGTGAAAGGCTGTACTCAGACGTAGCTGCATCCCGAATGCCTCCTGCAATCCCTTCCAAAGCCGGGAAGTAAAGCGAGCATCTCGATCAGAGACGATAGATGATGGCACACCCTGAAGCCATACAATCTCCTGAACGTAGAGACTCCCCAATCTCTCCACTGAGCCCAGCTCTCTGATGGGTAAGAAGTGAGCCGACTTGGTGAGTCGGTCAACAATCACCCAGATGGAGTCGTGACCTCTGGAAGTGCGTGGAATTCCAGTCAAAAAGTCCATAGATATCTCGTCCCACTTCCACTCCGGGACCTCCAAGTGTTGTACCAAGCCTGCTGGTACCTGGTGCTCTGCCTTCACCTACTGGCAGGTGAGGCATCGAGAAACAAACTCTGCCACAACCTTCTTCATGCCTGGACACCAGTGCTTTCATCTGAGGTCCTAGTACATCTTCGCCACTCCAAGATATACCGCCAAAGGAGAAGTGTGAAACTCTCTCAGCACCTCCTCTCGTAAAGCGACTGGTACCAAGGTACGTCCTCTGAAAAGGTTTTCATGCTCTTCTCCAAAGGAGAATCCATCATGTGCCAGTCCTGAGGATATCTGTGCACGTCGCGTCTCACAGTCAGCATCCTCACGCTGTGCCTCTCTGACCCGCTGCAGTAGTGGAGGAGTGACTGTGAGAGACTGAAGGAAGGCTTCTCCATCTCTATCCACGAAGGGTATCTGCAAAGCGGCTAGCTGCTCTGTCTCCTCCTCAAGTATCTGAATTCCCGTCCTCCAGCTTAGGGCATCGGCTACCACGTTCCCCTTCCCAGGAGTATAGACTATCTCAAAGTCATAGTCCTAGAGGAACTCGAGCCATCGCCACTGTCTCAGGTTCAGGTCCTTCTAAGAGAAGATGTACCTGAGACTCTGGTGGTCAGAAAAGACTGTAAAGCGCTCGCCCATCAGATAGTGTCGCCATGTCTTCAGTGCGAAGACCACTGCTGCTAACTCCAGGTCAGGATTAGCATAGTTCTGCTCATGCGGCCTCAACTGAAGTGATCCATAGGCGATCACTTCCTTCTCCTGCATCAGGACACATCCGAGTCTGGTCCCTGATGCATCGCAGTAGACTACGTACCCTACTCCCTCCTCAGGCAACCTCAAGATAGGTGTGCTGGTCAATCTCTGTCTCAGCTCCTGGAAGCTCTGCTGACATCTGTCTGACCACACAAAGGGTTTCCCCTTCTTCGTCAAAGATGAGAGTGGTGCTGCAACTCTGGAGAAATCTGGCAAAAACCTCTGATAGTATCCATCTAGTCCCAAGAAACTCCGCACCTCTGTCACGCTCCTGGGTGGATCCCAAGATAGCACCGCCTCAATCTTTGCAGGATCCACTGCAACTCCCGCCTCAGAAATGACGTGCCCCAAGAAGTGGAACTCATGTATCCAGAACTGACACTTTGAGAGCTTTCCATAAACCTGGTGCTCTCGGAGTGTGTCTAGTACAACATGTAAGTGGTAGGCGTGCTCCTCCTCAGTCGTCGAGTAAATCAAAATGTCGTCGATGAAGACCACGACAAATCGGTTGAGGTATGGCTGAAAGATCTTGTTCATGAGGCCCATGAACACCGCTAGAGCATTGTTTATGCCGAATGTCATAACCAAGAACTCATAGTGGCCATACCGACATCTGATGTCCGTCTTCTGCACGTCCTCATCTCGAACTCTGAGCTGATGATAGCCTGACCTGAGGTCTATCATTGAGAACCACCGTGCTCCCTTGAGCTGATCGAAGAGGTCATCAATCCTTGGCAGCGGATACTTGTTCCTCACTGTCACCTGGTTTAGGCGACGATAATCGACACAAAGTCGCAAGCTCCTGTCCGCCTTCTTGGCGAACAATATCGGCAAAGCCCAGGGTGAAACACTAGGTCGGATGAAACCTTGGCCCCGCAAGTCCTCCAACTGTACCCGTAGCTCTCGAAGCTCAGCGGGGGCCATCCGATACACTGGAGTCGATATTGGGGTTGTCCCAGGGTACAGGTCAATATGAAAGTCTACCTCTCTGCGAGGAGGTACTCCTGGAACGTCGTCGGGAAAGACGTCTGCATACTGATCCACCACTGCAGGAAAACTAGGACTTCGCATGTCAACAGCTCCTAGGATGAGGCTAGCCAACTGATGAGTGATGGGTTGTCCTCTCCTCTGTGGAAGTCCATCCTGTGCTGTGAAGGCTCCCTTCTCGCCGGAAAAGGTGAACCTGCTCCCGTCGGTGCGTACACATCGCACCTTGCGCCTAATACAGTCAATCTGTGCATGGACTGTAGATAACCAATCCATGCCCAAGATGACATCGTAAGGCCTCGACGCTGCTACAAGAAGATCCCTGCCGAAGCTCTCGCCTCCTAGAGTAAGCTCACACTGCTGGCACCAGTGCGTAATCGTCGAGTCTTCTCCCGTAGGAGTCTCTAGCCATAAGGATCTGGCCAATGGATTTGTTGAAATCTCCGAGCTCCGAACAAGGGCAGCGGCTATGAAAGAGTGACTCGCTTCTTTGTATATAAGAACTGCAGCAAGGGTGGAATAGACATAGATCGTACCTTGAATCATCTCGGGCGCGCCGTGGTCATAGGCCTCCGCTACCTGGAGTTGTGCATGTCTCTGCCCGCCAGCTCCATATGGTCGGGGCGGACCTCCTGGTGGTGGTGGTGGTAGAGCCTCAAAGTGTCTCCCACCACCTGCTGCTCGGCCAGCTCCTCTGCCTCGTCCGCCTCCTCCCTACGGACCACCACGTTCGACCCTCTGCCTCTACCTGGGTGGCCCCTCAACTATCTACTGCTCCTTGGCACGATGGGTCGGGCAGTCACGATCCATGTGACCCTGCCCACCGCAAGTGTAGCACTGCCTGCCTCTCGAAAGACTGGCTCCGCGCTGTGTGCCCCGCAATGCTGAGCCAGTGTCCTGAGGCCGTCTGTGTGAGGGTCTGGTCTGCCGGGACCCCTGAGTCATTCGTCGGCTGCCCGCTGTGGAAGACTCTGCTACGTGCCGCCCCGCGGTAAGTCTCGCCACTGGAGAAGTCTCAGCAAGGAAGCTCTCGATAAAGAGGGCTCGCTCCAGTACTCCTGCCTGGGTCGGGATGCTGAGAGAGATCAGCGATGCCCTGATCTCGTGTCTCAATCCCTGCTCAAAGGACCAGGCCCGGAAGAACGGGTCCCGTACCATGTAGGTCGAGTAGCGCGATAGATCGTTGAATCTCACCGAGTACTGGGCGACCGTCAAGCTACCCTACTGCAGCTGAAGAAGCTCCTGGATGCGCACCGCACGGAGGGTGGCCGGGACGAACTCTAAGCGGAAGAGTCCCTCAAAGTCTGTCCAGATGAGAGAGGCCTCATCGTGCACCTGGAGCATCAAGCTCCACCATCGTCCTACTGCTGCATGCAGTAGACTCGCTGCGAGGATCACCATGAGGTCTGCTGGTGTCCTCACTAGTCTGAAAACTCGTACGACTGCCTCTAGACAGTCCTCGGCTGCCTGGGGGTCCGTCTCCTCGCAGAACCTGGGTGGTCGCTGGTGCTGGAACTCATGCAGTGCAATGAGGCGACGTGCATCATCAGCGGCTGGTGGTGGAAGCATCGGTGGCTCGGTGGGTAGAGGTACCGCTGGTGCCTCCGCCGTCAAAGGGCCCTGTACCGAGGCCTCGTCGCTTGGCGGGCTGTCGTCACGTACCACTCTCGGAACCCTAGCTGGCTGCCATCGTGGGGCCATCCTGAAAAGGAAACAGGTGTGCCACGGTCAGAACAGTATACCTGGTGAACTGATATGAAGTAATCACAAAGAAAACTTGAAACACACATGCAATCAATGTTTTCGTGCATTATGTCGGAAATCAGAAGTCAGGGTCCTGGTGTACGGATACGTCGGCCGCCGCACCAATACTGGGCTCCCTGGACTGATAACCACACTCAATACGCTTAACATTATGGCTTCACATAGAATAAAGATCAGAGTCTGTGGTAGAACTGAACTCCTCTGATACCAATTTGTCACGACCCGTCCTCGGGACCCGTGCCGTGATTACCCCAAGCCTGCCTTCCATAGGCCAGGGGCTGGTGACTAGAACCAAGGCGTAAAATCCCGGTAAAAGGGAAGGCATTGCCATTGAAAAGTAAACAAGCACTACATAGTAAGCAAGTAGAAAGGTAAACACTAAGTAAAAGCTGGTACAACAGTAAGTGCGGAAAAGTAAAGGGGGCCGAAAATACAAGCCCAACTGTAAAGTACAACTGAAAGGGGAAAAACAGAAACTGAAAAGTAAAGCCGCAATGTCAAGACGTCCTCTAGAAGTTCCACCAGAAGGGTGGATACAAAAAGCCTCCACTGCTCCTCGGGTCCAGTCGACCGCTCCGAGTGCGTCCCGCCCAGTGGTCCACCTCCAGGTGTTGTCCTGCTCTGCAAGCCTCCACCACGATCAGCGCTGTCCGTCGTCTGTATCCAACACAACGAAGTGACGGCATAGCCCGTGTACGGGTGAGTATAAGCTACTCAGTAGGGACCTCGAGACCCCCGAAGGTCTCCCGAAATCCAAAAAGGATAATACACAACGGAAAGATACAATCACGAAGTAACATCCTACATGGCTTAGTTATATGCCCATACATATACCTAAGTCATCAATACTCGCTTGGCTCCAACATCCGAGGTCAAGTATAACCCAGTCCACACAAGAAATCCAAACGTAAAATCCACACAGGAAAGCTCAACACAATCCACAAATGAAAGTAAAACGTAAATCCACAAAGGATAGCTCAACACAATCCACAAAGGAAGGTAAAATAGGGTTTCAGCTCACACAGGTATACTTCTTCAAATAACGATAGAGATGATCACTGATCCATCTAAGTCGTCGGACCCACGAATGATCGATAGGTACTAACCCCCGCAATGACCCACAAAGGATCTGACCCACAAAGGATCGATAGGTAACTAACCCCCGCAAAGACCCACACAGCATCGGGCCCACACAGGACCTGTAGGCGCTGGCTCACACAGAACCGCTGAGCGCTGACCCACACAGGATCGGACCCACACAGGATCGGGCCCACACAGGACCTCTAGCACTGACCCACAAAGGATCGCTGAGTGCTGTAGTCATCGCAGTCCACTGAGGATCTCTGCACAGTCGTCGTCGTAGTCCACTGAGGATCTCTGCACAGTCGTCGTCGCAGTCACAGTAGCAGTCGCAGCCAGCTCTAGGGTTCCCGCACACAGCAAGCTCGTTCGGGAGGGTCCGCTCCACGAGCCGAGAGGCTGATACATCAACTATACTAAAGTCTGAAGTTGATATATCCAAAAGTTCCGTATCGACAACAGGAACTCAACGTCGCAGACGGCGCGTCAATCGGACGCCCGATCTGAGAGTTATTGGCTTTTTCGTCCCAGGGGTCCGGTTGGTTTTTAAGGAAAAACCAACCCGACCATACTCCACCTGCATCCAAAGCTCGGGCAGAGTATGCCAAAAGATCCGTCTCACTTAGAGGAAAACAATGAAGTTGACGGCACGTCAATCAGACGTCCGTAGCTCAAGATATGTGCGTTTCCGCTCCGAGGGCCCGGTTGGTTTCGTGAACGAGCCAACCCGGACGAACCCAAAGTTTCCCTAAACCTTGAGTGAAATATACCAAAACGACCGTCTCGATCCAAGGATCGCATCTCCACTGACGGCGCATCGTTCGGAGGCTCGTAGCTCAAGTTACAGGCAAAAGACCGAAAACGGTCCGAAGATGGGGGGTCTGGGCCCGGACTGACCCGGACCAACCCCCCCCCCCCCCCCCCCCCCCCGGGTTGGCTCGAACCGGGTCGACCCGACCCGGGTCCGGGTCGGACTCTGTTCGGTGCGGCCCGGTCCGGCCAGGGCGCGACCCGGCCGGTCGGACCGGCCTGGCTCGGCTCGGCCGAGCGGCCGACCGAGGGAGTCGCGGGGCGCTGCCCCTGCGGGATGAAGAAGCCGTGGCCCTCTAGGTCCGCACTGGATTCAACGGACACGGAAAAGGCCGCGTCTCGTGCGTGTGAGCAGGACCCGTGCGACAGCGGGTCCGCTGGCCGCCGCCGCCGCGCCGGCGACCCGCGCTGCTGGAAGCATCCGCGGGCCACCGGAGTTGCTCCGGTGGTCTGTTTTCCTTCCCGTCTGCGCCACTGCTCCTCCTGGGTCCCGTTCTTCACTACGGAAACATCAAATCGCCCTTGCATCACGTTTTATCGTCGCCCGCCAAATCCGCACAATAACGAAGAACTGCGGAGGGTTGTCGGGCCGTGTTCGTTTGGCCCGCACCCTCCACGTTAGGCGGTATCAATTGGGAGGATTAATCAACACATAGAAAACATAACCAAAAACAATTTTAATGAATTAAAATTGTTCTTATGAACCGGGTTCTTCATTTTAAAAGAAACAATCATGGGAATATAAATTATTTCACAACAACCCCTACCTCTTCAAGTCGTCGCACGCACGTTCTTCGCGGATTTGATCGCTGCGGAAGGAGGTGATCGTTGCGTCGCGGAAGGGCGTCACATCGTCGCGGAAAGGCGTCGCGCCGTCGCGGAAGGGCGTCGCGTCGACGAACTCCGAGGTTCAAGAACATGAAGATTTAATTATATCGATTAAATCCATGTGTTGTTATAAACCACAAAGAAGATTTAAAAGGAACCCGAAATCTCCTACCTCAAGCAGTTGGTGATTGGAGATCGTTTCGGGGAAAAACGTCTCGGAAGAAGCGTCGTCAATCTCCGAGGGTGACGGCGTTCTTCGCGTTCTTCGCGTTCTTCGCGTTCTTCGCGTTCTTCGTGAAGGAGGATGAAGGTACAAAGTTGTCAAAACCTCTCAACGAGCATTTTTTCAGAAGTCGTGCGTTGGTCTTATTTTATTATTACGCCAACAGATTGAAAACAGGTTAAGAAACGATTAAGTTAATTCATCAAATTAATTCAACGAAAAAAAAACCTCCCAATTAATTCAACGAATAAAACCGCCCAATTAATTGGTGCGTTAAGAAATTTAGAAAACGCGTCAGTTGACTTTCATAATGACGTGTTTTCGCGGGTGCGTTACTTAGCGGAAAGAAATGGTGGGGCTCGTGTGGGCCCCACCTCACAAATATCCTACCAAGATGGTAGGTTATTTCTGGATAGCACCCTATCTGCATCAACTCAGCTTAAGCTGATTTAAGTGGCTTCAAGTGGCTTCCATGCGGCTTAAGTGAAATAAAATAAAGTTTGTCGTACAATTTATTTTATTTCTTAACTTTAAGCCCAAAAATTAAAAACCACACCCGAGCAAATGAAACTCTGGAAGAGGAGTTTCTAAGCAATTACCGGAGCTGTGATTCCATCGGTGCCCTCAGAATTCGATTCCGAGCACCGGTTCAAAAGTTAGAAAAACCCACTCGTCCGTTCACTGAACGTACCCGAGCCAAACTTCGGAACATGATTCCGGGCACACCGGGCCTCGGAATCAGGTGTCGTCAGAAACTGCGTTCTTGTAAAAATCCAAATAAAATTAATAAAAAAAATTCCTTGAATTTTTCGGGTCTTTAAAGACAGCACTGGTGGCCGGGCATGAAGAAGGTTGTGGCAGAGTTCGTTTCTCGATGCCTCACCTGCCAGCAGGTGAAGGCTGAGCACCAGGTACCAGCAAGCTTGGTACAACCCTTGGAGGTTCTAGAGTGGAAGTGCGATGGCATATCTATGGACTTCGTGACTGGACTTCCACGCACTTCCAGAGGTCACGACTCCATTTGGGTGATTGTCGACCGACTCACCAAGTCGACTCACTTCTTACCCATCAGAGAGCAGGGCTCAGTGGAGAGCTTGGGACGACTTTACGTTCAAGAGATTGTTCGGCTTCACGGTGTTCCATCATTTATCGTCTCCGATCGATATGCTCACTTTACTTCCTGGCTTTGGAAGGGGTTGCAGGAGGCGTTCGGGACGCAGCTACGTCTGAGCACAGCCTTTCACCCTCAGACGGATGGTCAGACGGAGAGGACCATTCAGACTCTCAAGGACATGCTACATGCATGCGTCCTCGACTTTGGTCGCAGCTGGGAGGACCACCTACCCTTGTTGGAGTTCACGTACAACAACAGCTACCACTCCACCATCAGGATGGCATCATACGAGGCGTTGTACAGCTGACCTTGCAGATCTCCTTTGTGCTGGACAGACCCTGGGGAGTCAGCACTCGTGGGACCGGAGATGGTCCAGGCCACAACAGAGAAGTTCCAGGTCATCTAGGAGCGGATGAGGACAGCTCAGAGACAACAAAAGTCTTATGCTGACAGGAGGCAGAGGCCACTAGAGTTCGAGGATGGAGACCACGTCTTTTTACGTGTCTCACCTCGACGTGGATTACAGAGATTTGGCTGAGGCGGCAAGTTGTCTCCACGCTTCATCGGACCATTCCAGGTCCTCAGCAGGATTGGCGAGGTGGCTTATCGCCTGGATCTACCACCTCAGTTGCACCGGGTGCACGATGTCTTCCACGTATCTCAATTGAGGAGATACGTTCAAGATCCGACGCACATCATTGACCATGGGGATCTAGACGTTGATGATGGGGCGACTTTTGCGGAGGTCCCGGTGGAGATCGAGGATCGAGAGGAGAGGGTCCTACGTGGACGGTCGATTCCTCTAGTGCGCATCAGATGGCAGCACGGGAACCTCCAGGAGAGCACTTGGGAGCGGGATGCTCAGATGCGTGCTTAGTACCCACATTTGTTTCCCTAGTTTTCGATGTATCGTTACGGGGACGTAAAGCCCTGAGGTGGGAGTAATGTAAAGACCCGTAAAATTCAAGGGAAATTTTTTCTTAATTTTCTTTGGAATTTTACAAGAACGCGGTTTCAGACGGCACTTGATTCCGAGGCCCGGAGTGTCCGAAATTTCTATCCGAAGTTTAGCTTGGGTACGTTCAGTGAACGAACGAGCGGGAATTTATAACTTTTGAACCGGTGCCCAGAATCGAATTCCAAGGGCACCGATGGAACCGCAGCGCTGGTAATTGCTTAGGAACTCATGTTTCTGAGTTGCGTTTACACGAGGGGAGTTATTAATTTTTGTGGTAGTTGAAAATAAAAATTTAACAATTTTTATTTTTCCCACTTGGTATTTTTATCCTAAGTAAGGATGTTGGGGGTAGGACCCACTTGTGATAACCATCCTTGAGATGATAAGGTAGGGTGGGACCCGCACGAGCCCAACCCCTCACTTTCCTAACCCCTCTAAACCCCCACATTTAAGTTTTGCTAACTTATCTCCTCATTAATTTTATAACATCTTATGTTATTAACTTAAGTGAGTTAAATGTGGGTTTTTGAATTTTCAAACTCTTGAAATTCAAAAACCTATATTGGGTTAATAAAATAAGTGGGAGGATTATTTTATTTTGGGGTTAGTATTTCTTGTGGTGGAGACTTGGGAGGAAAGGGATAAGGGTTTGAGGAATTCTTCTTCTTCTTCAACTTCGACGAAGAACGTGAAGAACACCTCGGACTCCGATGAAGAACACCGTCCTTAGCGAAGAACATCTCCGCCGAAGAATGTGAAGAACTTCTCCAACGATGTTTCCTCTTCGGACGCACCACGACGTCAACAGAATCGACGTTCGTTTTCCGTGACGCCCGACCTCCACGAAACTCGTCTTCCGCGGCTCGTTGACATGCACCGTTCTTGAAACCGAGGTAGGGGATTTATTTTAATTAATTCCGTTCATGATTCTAGTTTGTCGATCTTCGTGGATTTCGACTAAATGTTATCATTTAACGAGACGGGTCCGGACCGCACAAACACGGCCGACCCTCCTCTTTTATCCTTTTTGATACTTTGTGGTTTGGACGGAATGGCGTGGTGTCATCACACCACGCGGAAATCGCACAGCAAGTACTTCGCGGCGTCGTCGCGCCGCGCCCCGAAGTTGATCAAGGATGCGACGCCGTCACGCCGCGTCGAAGAAAACCGAAGACGCCGCGGCCGGAGCGGGGCCGCAGCGGAAGGACGCGGTGTCGTCACACCGCGTCGGACGAACCATGCCGCGGCCAGTTCCGGGCCACGACAGAGCAGGGTGACCGGCGGCCGGTTCTGGGCCACCGGTGTCGGCGAAGAAGGGGACCGGCCGTCGTCGGTCCCGTGGAGGCAGGAACCGGCCGGCCAGGGTGGGCCGGCCGGACAGGTGTGCATCCGGGGGTTCAAACCCCCGGCCGGTCTGCCAAAACGGCCCCCTTATTTGGGGGGGGGGGCGCGGTTACACAGGGGGGGCGGGCGCCCCCCCTTGCCGAAACGGCTCGGCCAAAGGCCGAGCTGGCCAGTGTGCTGGGCCCGCTGGGCCCAAGCTGGACCGGCCGCTCGGCCGGTCTGCCAGGCCGGGCCGCGCCCAGGCTGGGCCGAGCCGTGCCACGCCAGGCCGGGCCGACATGGACCTGGGGCGGGTCTCCCCGGTTCGGGCCGACCGGGGGGTCTCGGGCCGGGATGGTCCGAGCCCGAAACCCCCGTTTTCGGACCGTTTGGGTTCAATTGCCCATAACCCGGGCTACGGACTTCCGATCGACGCACCGTCAGTTGCGATGTGATCCTTGAATCGAGACGGTTGTTTCAGTATATCGCACTCAAGGTTTCGGAATACTTTTAGTTTGGCCAGGTTGGTTCGTACACGAAACCAACCGGGCCCTCGGAGCGGAAACACTCATATCTTGAGCTACGGACGTCCGGTTGACGTGTCGTCGACTTTACTGAGTTCCTCTTAGTGAGACGGATATTTTGGCTTACTTCTCCCAAGGATTGGATGCAGGTGGAGTATGGTCGGGTTGGTTTTGCCTTATAAACCAACCGGGCCCCTGGGACGAAAAATTCAATAACTCTCAGACCGGGCGTCTGATTGACGCGCCGTCTGCGACGTTGAGTTCCTGTTGACGATATGGAAATTTTGGATACATCAACTCTGGAATATGTGTCAGTTGATGTATCAGCCTCTCGGCTCGTGGAGCGGACCCTCCCGAACGAGCTTGTTGTGTGCGGGAACCCTAGTGCAGGCTGCGACTGCTACTGTAACGACGACGACTGTACAGAGATCCTAAGTGGATTCGACGGCGACGACTACAGCACTCAGTGATTATATGTGGATCAGTGCTACCGATCCTGTGTGGGTCCGATCCTGTGTGGGTCAGCGCTCAGCGGTTCTGTGTGAGCCAACGCCTACAGATCCTGTGTGGGTCCGATCCTGTGTGGGTCTTTGCGGGAGTTAGTTTCCAACCGATCCTGTGTGGGTCTTTGCGGGGGTTAGTACCTATCGATCCTTTGTGGGTCCGACGACTTAGATGGATCAGTGATCATCTCTATCGTCTTCGAAGAAGTATACCTGGGTGAGCTGAATCCGGTTTGTTTTCTTTTGTGGATTGTGTTGTGCTATCCTGTGTGGATTACGTTTTACTTTCCTGTGTGAAATTCGTATACTTTCATGTGTGGACTGGGTTGTACTTGGTCTCGAAGGTTGGAGCGTATTGGAATTTATGACTTAGGTATATGTATGGGCATATACCTAAGATGTGTCGGTTGATACTTCATGATTGTATCTTTCCTTTGTGGTTTATCCTTTGTGGATTTTGAGAGACCTTCGGGGGTCTCGGGGTCACTACTGAGTAGCTTATACTCACCCATGCACGGGCTATGCCCGCAATACGTTGTGTTGGTTGCAGACGACAGACAGCATTGATCGTGGTTGAGGCTTGCAGAGTAGGACAGTACCTGGAGGTGGACCACTGGGAGGGACATACTCGGAGCGGACGGCGGAACCTGAGGAGCAGTGGAGCTATCTGTACCCACCCTTCAGGTGGAATTTCCAGTGAACAGCTCGGTGTTGCGGATTTACATTACAGTTGTTGTTTTCCCTTTCGAGTTGTACTTTACTTTCAGTTTGGGTTTGTATACTGTCCCATTTACCTTTTTCTGCACTTACTGGTGTACCAGCTTTTACTTAGTGTTTACTTCTTCTATTTCTTACTCTGTGGTGTTTGTTTACTTTACAAAGGCAATGCCTTCCCTTTTACCGGGATTTTACGCCTTGGTGCTAGTCGCCAGCCCCTGGCCTATAGAAGGCGGGCTTGGGGTAGTCACGGCACGGGCCCCAAGGACGGGTCGTGACAACGTCCGACTCGGTCTGACCGAACCGACACAACAGTTCTTGCGGTCTACCTGACCCCACCTGGGTCTGTCCCATTAATTGTTGGTCTGGTTCACTAGTTATGGCCCCTCAGAGTTGGACCATTAGTTTGGGGGCTGAGGCCATGGTTGGATTGGCCCGCCAGGTGGGTCTCGACCCACCTGTGCTGGCCAGCTGGGCCATCGTTCCGGCCCGCAGGGTCGTGGGTCCTTCCAAACCCGATGGGTGGGTTTCGGCTGCTCACTCGGCTCATGTCTGGCATGATCCTCTAGTAGGGGAACATTATTCTCCACAGGACCAATGGATTTTGGGCCATTTTTTCCAGCCGGTGTGTCATTTCCCCACCGCATGAAACTGTCGGCCGTTTGGCCAACCTGCTTCCGCTAACGTTGTGCGGCACGGGACCACACTTCACCCTCTTGTCATGGATGCTGCCACTAGTGGCACTTGTGTGTGCCGCCCATGTACCGTACGTCGAGCATGGTCCTGCCAACTCTGGCCACCATACCGCACGACGACTCACCGCATCCCATCACCCGCGTCTGGTCATCGTGTGCCACTTCCAGCCACTGTTGGCTGGCGCCGACATGGCACACTGGTGGTTTCATCAGCTTGCCACCAGACAGGCTCAGTTGGTCCATTTTTTCAGTTGTTGATGCCTATGAGTCTCTTGGTTAACCATCCCCAGTTTTTTTAATCTAATTTCTTCATGCCACTCCCTTTGGAAAACTGTTCCAGAAAAACAAGACAAATAACGAAAAGGCGGAGGGTATGGTCCTTGTTCCTTAGACCCGTACCCTTCGTGATAGCATGAAATCTGGTTGTCAACATGTTATCTCATAAACATGAACTTTACAACAATTCCCCCTACATAGATATGATGTCCACTGAAGAATATCGACGAAACATCCTGCATCGTTGTCGTCGGTTCCTGATTCAGTGGTGCTCGTCACCGCTCGCTGAAGCTGGTCTCATCTTCAATGTATTTTACATCGTGGTACTTGGCGAGAGCTTCGTCACTTGGTGAATTCATTCCAATCACCCCACCCTGAGCACTATATAAACAGGACAACAATGTCATGGTTAACATTACATGGAATTTATGAGGTTCATTTAATTATTGAACCGATTAAATTCCAACATTATTGTTACAAACATGGAGGAGTCAATATAATTAATGGATTGACATGTTGTCGGTCCCACCACCACTACTTATTCACTGGATAAATAGTAAATAAATAACATAAAATAACATTTTATTTAATTAGTTGTTCAGTATACCACAAAATTTACTTTTTCACCTGACCTACTACAGTGGAATTGAAGCCTCCCATAAGTGAATCTCGGTGTTGTGGATTCAATGGTGCCTCAAGATTTTAATTTGATGATAGTTTCAAGAGATGGAAAACACCAGCCACACATTTGCTGAATATACCTAAAAAAGTTCAAAAATTTATTCCAAGCACACCGAGGCTCAGAATCATGCATAGTCAGTTTTCATAGAATGATAATAATTATATATAATTAAAAATAATTAAATGGATAATCTGGGTCTTTACAATCTCCCCTCCTTAGGTGTTCCCATCTCTCAATTCCACAACCTGGATTATGGGAAAAAATGGGGGTAATAAGAACGAAAATAAGCCTCCCATTCCCATGTTCTCTCTTAAAGGTTTTCATCCAGCCAGTGAATGTACACCATAGGGATTGATCATCCATGAAGGACTCACACTTTTCGATCTTGAATCTTTATTGGAACCTCGGTAAACATTTTCCCATCATCAAGGTTTATCTCTCCATGGTCGATAACGTGGGATGGATCATGCACATAGTTACTCAGCTACGACACTTGGAAAAACTCATGCATCAAATATATCTTTGGGGGAAGATATAGGCAATATGAAACCTCACCAACTCTACTAATAACCTAAAAGGGTCTGATGGACCTTTGGAGATAGCTTGCCTCCCATTCCAAATCACTACAAACCCTGTCTAGGTGAGAATAATAAGAACACATGGTCTCCCTCCTCGAAGCCAATGGTCTCTATCTCCAATCATCCTAAGACATAAGCAAGCTCATTATAGTCTTTATCTGATCTTGGTTGATCTACAACATCTTAGTTGTATCCCATATAAACACTGGACCCATTAGTGTTGACTCCCCTAGGTAAGTGCAACATAGAGGTGATATGAATTGTCGACCATAAAAGTCCTCAAACGGTGCCATACCGATGGTGGAGTGATAGTTGTTATTGTATGTAAACTCCACCAAGGGCATGTGATCCACCCAAATATGAATAAATCTAGGATGCAAACATGAATCATGTCCTCGAGTGTCTAAATGGTCATCTCTATTTGACCATCCGTCTGAGGATGAAAGGTGATGCTCAAATGTAGCTGGGTCCTGAATGCCTCCTACAATCCCTTCCACAACTGGGATATAAAATGCGTGTCATGATCAGATAAAATCACCAATGGAACCCCATTGAGCCATAAAATATCTTATACGTAGAGGTTTCCCAAGCCCTCTACTGATCCCTTCTCTCAGATGTGTAGAAATTTTGCCGACTAGGTGAGTTTGTCAACGATCACCTGATGTAATCGTGGCCCCTAAATCTACATGATAGACCTGTCACAAAATCCATGGAAATTTCATCCCACATCCACTATGGAACATCTAGTGGTTGTGATAATCTTGCTACAACCTGATGCTCATCCCTCACTTGAGGAAAAATGAGTCATCGTGAAACAATATCTGCCACTACTTTCGTTATCCCTAGCCACCAGTTCAAGTGTCAGAGGTTCTGGTATATCTTTTCCAAGATAGGTTGTACCGCCATAAGGTATGTATGGAACTCCCTTAACAACTCCTAACATAGCGCCACTGGTACCATGGTGCATCCTCTGAAGAGGATAACATGATCCCCGCCTTCAAAAAATATATTAGGTTCCAGTCATGAGGATATCTGAGCATATCAAGCCTCACATTCAATGTCACCAAGATATGCCCCCCCGAACTCGCTGATGATGTGGAGGTGTGATGTAGAAAGTGTGTGCCCTAGACCCAACATGTATTGTACATTGATTAAAAATACATGTATTCTGTTTGTTGTAATAAATGTATTTATCATTCCATAATAGTGTATATACTTATGTATCAAATTTGTTTATGGAAATGTCCATACATTACCTATCGCATCAATGGGTTATAGTAGATCCCAGGCAATAATGATATCCCTGAGATGCCATGATAGTAATCATAATATAACATCTAATGGTCCAGGTACATCATCCTGAAAGGACACATATGATGTGTGACCATCATATGTAGGGGGTTCATAATAATTGAGACTTCTTCTCATGAAGATCACAATTGATGATCTCTAGAAATTGACATCTTGAGGACAGACCGACATAATACGAACACCACATGTTTCAGGTGTCATTGGTCGTTCCTATATACAGACATGTGTAATGGTCATTATACATGAGATCATTGTAAATGGATTTCATTTAATTATATAAATTTGATCCAATGTCAATACCATGGAGATAATGTTTTGGTGAGGTAGTTTTTGTCGGGTACGTCATTAATGGCATGGCATTGATTGAATGATCAATAAAGGATTTGTCGCTTCCAAATTTTGGAAGAGATATCTTGGGATAGGATGACTATGATGGTTTCACCTTCATTATATACATGGCCATGGTAGTGGAAGGTATGATCGTCCGGAAAAATACACAAATAAAATAAAGCATGATAATGAATGATGACACTAGTGTTCATTTTGATTTATTGAGATTTTGATGAGGAAGAGATTATATTACATGGACTGTGTTCATAGGAAGAAAGTCGTTACTTTGACATTGCCTTATCAATATAGGATCCTTGATGGGTTGTTCTTCCCCGCTCCTAGTCGGTGGAAATTAATCACTGCTATTGAGGTAATGGCCATGAGTGTCACACACAGTAGTGCTTTGATAATTTTCCCTATTCAAGGAATAAGAATATTGTCCTTGTTGGGCCCCGAAAAGGGTCCAAGTACTATCTAAGTTCTATGGATCACCAAAGAATAAATATATTCATTAATTATTCATGTTTAGAATAATCCATTAATTTTTTTATATCATGTATTTACAAGTTATATAGTAAATACAAGTATTAATATTATTCAAATGGATTTTAATATCCTAGATTAGTTTAATATTAACAGGATGAGTGAGTTGAGTTAAAGACACATGTTTCTCATGTAATATATTTATATATATTACAAGTAATTGATAAATTATAAATATTGTTTATGGAATAATTTTATTTGTCATAAATAATTATTTTTAGAACTTATATAGAAAACATTTATTCCACAGGGGCCGGGAACCCATACCCCGTGTTTTAAACATTTTTTATATAAGAGAGAGGTTGTCCCCTTGGTAACTATTCATGTGTTGGGATTGAGAGCTTTTCTCTCCTCTTGGAATCTAGAGAGAGAGAGTCTCTCAAGCGAATGAATATCTTCACGTTCATCCATTTCAGATCGAAGACTATTTCCTTGCTGTGATCGTTTCTGCACTAAAGTGAGCGTTGAAGATCCACGCTAGCACCATTATCTCAACAAACAGAGTGCGAGATGATTCAAGAGGCATGTGTGGAAGATCTAGAGGGATTGAACAACAGAGTATTTGAGAAATGATTGCCGGAATTCTTGCAACTTACATGCCAATGTCTGATCCGATCTAAGAACATGTTCAATTTAATTTTTGTTCTATGAAAAATCAAAACAGGGTCCTCTGACCGTATTGGGATTGCTCACCAGATTCGACGTCGTAACGTCGCTCAGGTGATTCAAAATTTATAATTTCTCGGCCCACCTGCTTCAGCTGCCCATCCCGGTACTAAATAGTGGTATCATAGGGACACATGATTTTTCATAGTCAAATGAAAAACTGGATTGCATAAAATTTAAGTACAGGGGATTAAATCGGTTCTAATGCAACTGACTGCATGTCGATAAGTTTTTAAATGGGCATGTTATGGCCAATTGAAAAAATAATAATTGGAGCATCTCATCAGTTTATATTTTCATCAGATTAAATTCTGTAGAAGAACATGATTTAATTTTATTAATTCAATTTTCCAAAATACCAAAAACCACCCACGCTATAGCCGGATTCCTGTAGCCGGAACTAATCAGGTAAGATAATTTTTTAGGAGATAAAATAAAATAATTTTATAAAATAATATTCTTATTTTTCTCAAATAAAATACTATTTCAAGACTTGGTGTCATGTCAAGTATTTTTTTAATTTAAATAAATAAAAAGGAGGACAATGACCCCATTTTCTGTCATCTTCCCTTACCATTGTCCCGCAGCCGCGACGCACTGGACTTGTCGTGCAAGACCTGTCGCATCGGACCAGCCTCCTCGAGGCACCCCGTGCTGCTCTCTGCACTCCCACTGAACCAGCATTCTTGCGCCGCCTCGGGCTGTCGCCTCGCACTTCTCCCTACTGCCGTCAGACCAAGGTAATGGACCTCCTCCCATCCGTCGAATCCCTGCTGCCCTGCTTTCCCCAGGCCACTCACTGCTGTCCAACCACGCCCCTACTGGAGCAGCGGGCCGCAGCCCATGCTGCTAGCGGAACCAACAAGCAGCCGACCTTGCGGCTATCCGATGCTGTGCCGTGCTGCCTCTACCCCTTAGCTGGTGGATTTTTTAGCTACCCGGAGAGTGCAACAGACGTGAGTAATACTGGGGTAATTTTTTAATATGGGTTTTAAAAAAACAAAAATTAGGTAAAAAGGGTTAGGGTTCCGATTTTTTTAAAACTGGGTCCAAGATGCGTGAACCCCGTTCACGCATCACAGACCCCGGGAAGATGCGTGAACGGGGTTCACGCATCTTAACCGCGCTGAAGGATGCGTGAACCGCGTTCACGCATCCTTCACGAAGTTGATGAAGGATGCGTGAACGGGGTTCACGCATCCTACCAATTTTTTTTTTTATTTTTATTTTTATTTTTTGTTTTGTTTTATATATATATACGAACAAAATATAAAATTCACCAGAATTTATCTGCTATTTAATATCCAGCAGAACTGCCATTACAGCAGTCTGGATTCTGATATAAATCATCACCCAGGGCTCTCTTTTATAAGAGGGCTTGCCCAGGAAATCATACTGCATTTCCGATGTGGGATTCAGGTTCTCTTTTCCTGCACAGAACATTCTGCATTTCCGATGTGGGATTCTGTTTCAAGTACGTGACTTTGAAAGACTGTAAAATACAAACTATACGACCAATATAAATGAAACTTAAAACATGGATTAAACATATAATAAATAGTTGAAAATGAAAAGAATTTTGTAAAAAGGGTTGATGAATAATAATTTATAATCTTTCAAAACCACCAACTAGAAACTTAAAAAAGTTTCAAGTACGTGACTTTGAAAGACCATAAAATAAAAACTATAAGACCAATATGAATGAAACTTAAAACATGGATTAAACATACAAGAAATAGTTGAAAATAAAAACAATTTCATAAAAAGTGTTGATGAATAATAATTTCTATGCATTCAAAACCACCAAATTGAAACTTAAAAATGTTTCAAGTACGTGTCTTTGAAAGATTATAAAATACAAACTATATGACCAATATGAATGAAACTTAATATACAGATTAAGCATATAATTATTAATTACATAATAATTAATTAGTTAATTAGTAAATTAGTAATATAATAAATAATTACAAATATTCATTACAATTATTAGTTATTAATTATTAATAATTAATTATATAATAATTAATTAGTTAATTAGTAATATAATTTTTAATTATTATTATAATTATTAATTATATAATTAATGATTATATTACTAATTAAATAATTAATTGTTATGTAATTAATAATTAATAATTATATTACTAATTAACTAATTAATTAATATATATTTAATTTTTAATAATTATTAATTATATTGGTAATTAACTAATTATTTATTATATAATTAATAATTACTAATTATAATTAATAATTATAATTACTAATTATAATTACTAATTATATTACTAATTATAATAAATAATTATATTACTAATTAATATATAATAATTATAGTTAATAATTATAGTACTAAATAACCAATTAATTTTTAATAGTTAATCATTATATTGGTAATTAGCTACTTAATTATTATATAATTAATAATTAATAATTAATAATTAATAATTAATAATTAATAATAAATAATTATAATAAATAATTATAATCAATAATTATATTACTAATTAATCTATTACTTATTTTATAATTAATAATTATATTACAAATTAACTAATTAATAATTATAGATAAATAAAAAATAATTATAATTAATAAATATATTACTAATTAGCTAATTACTTATTATATAATAAATAATAAATAATTATATTTAATAATTATATTATTAATTAACTAATTAATTATTATATAATTAATAATTAATAATTAATAACTATAATTATAATTAATAATTACTATTAAGATTTATATTACTAATTAACTAAGTAATTATCAATTAATAATTATACTACTAATTAACTAATTAACTATTATATAATTATATTACTAATTAACTAATTAATTATTGTATATTAGTAATTAATAATTAATAATTATATTAATTATTAACTAATAAATAATTATATTACTAATTAACTAATTAATTATTAACTATTTGTTATATGTTTAATCCATGTTTTAATTTTCATTTATATTGGTTTTATAGTTTGTATTTCATAGGCTTTCAAAGGCACGTAAACGTATTTAAGTTTCAAGTTGGTGGTTTTGAATGCTTATAAATTATTTTTCATTAAATTTTTTTTATGAAATTCTTTTTATTTTCAACTATTTATTATATGTTTAATCCGTATATTAAGTTTCATTCATATTGGTCATATAGTTTGTATTTTATAATCTTTCAAAGACACGTACTTGAAACATTTTTAAGTTTCAAGTTGGTGGTTTTGAAAGCTTATAAATGATTATTCATCAACACTTTTTATGAAATTGTTTTTATTTTCAACTATTTCTTGTATGTTTAATCCATGTTTTAAGTTTCATTCATATTGGTCTTATAGTTTTTATTTTATGGTCTTTCAAAGTCACGTACTTGAAACTTTTTTAAGTTTCAAGTTGGTGGTTTTGAAAGCTTATAAATTATTATTCATCAACCCTTTTTATGAAATGTTTTTCATTTTAAACTATTTATTATATGTTTAATCCATGTTTTAAGTTTCATTTATATTGGTCGTATAGTTTGTATTTTACAGTCTTTCAAAGTCACGTACTTGAAACAGAATCCCGCATCGGAAATGCAGAATGTTCTGTGCAGGAAAAGAGAACATGAATCCCACATCGGAAATGCAGTATGATTTCCTGGGCAAGCCCTCTTATAAAAGAGAGCCTTGGGTGATGGTTTCTGTCAGAATCCAGACTGCTGTAATGGCAGTTCTGCTGGATATTAAATAGCAGATAAAATCTGTTGAATTTTATATTTTGTTCGTATATATATATATATATATATATAAAACAAAACAAAAAAAATAAAAATAAAAATTTGGTAGGATGTGTGAACCCTGTTCACGCATCTTCTTGGGGTCAGTGATGCGTGAACAGGGTTCACGCATCTTGGACCCAGTTTTAAAAATATCGGAACCCTAACCCCTTTTACCTAATTTTTGTTTTTTAAAAACCCATATAAAAAAATTATCCGTAATACTGGGCTGTGTAGTCACGTAGTGGTCACACAGTGGTCATGCCATGGTCACTCCGAGGTCACACCACTGTGATACCACAATTTTCTCCAGTATGATAATCATAGCGGTTCACAATCCTATCAGACTCCTCCTCGACAAGAGTAACCTCGAATTAAATTAATTTTAAATAATTTTGTTTTTTAAATAAAATTAATTGGAATTATATTTAGATTTAAATTAAACTTATTCTGAAATAATAATTTAAATTTAATTAAAATTAAATTAATAGATTAATTTAATGTTTGAATTAAGATTTAATTAATAGTTTAATTTAATTTTATATTTATAATTAATTTTATGGTCTAATTTAACTTTTTAATTTAAATTAAATTAAACAGTTGGAATTGATGAAAATAAATGAATTGAATTTATTCAAATTAATTTAATTTATAAGGACTCGCCGTACTATTTAAATATCATTGCAGTTTAATTTTAATCATTCTTTATATTTACCGACTAGTCTTGGTAATGTGATCGAACTATGTTTTTCTGGTGTTTAATTATTTATTTAATGATATATTCAATCCGTGCATTGATTTTAATAATTAATTAGAGAAATGACAGTTTGTGAATCATCTTTTTAATTTCAAATATGTATAAGGGCCTTCGTGTCTAACGAAAAAGATGTATTTTGTACCCCTAGACCCCCTTGCCTGCATGTGCGTACATTTTTAATTAAATAATAATTTGAGCTGGAGATCCTGCCATGTCGTGGCAGTAAACTATACAAGAGCCGAGTGCATTGCACTAGGGATGACTGCGACATGAGTTAGATTTCGACTCAGGTATGAATGCCTATAGGTCATGATTGATCCTTTATGGATCAATGTTTATATAATTCTCAATACTAGTCAGATTGCATGATTTACTTTATGCATTGTTTATTATTTTATAGGATGGCACGATTGTTGTTTGATCACATAGAATAGTAAACAAGATTAAAAAATGCATAAATAATTGATGAATTTATTTCTATTGCGTGTTTATTTGTGAGCGTGACAATATAGATTGAATATATAGATAGAAAAAGGATTACTCGTCAATAAATATTAAAATCCTGCAATGAGAGATTAAGTACAATCACCTTCCATTTCTCACATTTAAATAAAACTTGTTGTTTGGGGTGATTTTCAGTTGTAGTTGAGAGTGCCTTTTACTAATATGGAATTTTCATTAGAGAACTTGGTCGAAGTATCAAAATTTAGTAGTCAAGGTTTAGCCATAGCTAAAATGCTATCATTTTAGAGAAAAGTTGTTATGGGAATCATGTTCGGCTTCCAAAAGGTTGGGACTTTACTCAATAATACAAGGAACCACAAGTCAAGTGGTTGGCTAGTCTAGTGCATAAATTGAAACCCTCCATGTAGTGGCATATCCTTAGATTGTAGACAATGAGGTAGTTTTTGAGGATCATTTCCACTGGAATACTCAAGAGATAGAGTATTTCTAATCTAATAGTGTGGGCTTTAAGGTTTAACAAAATAGTGGGAGATAATAAAATTATATAAAAATTTATTAATCATAAATGTCAAAAGATAATCAAAACAATGTTCTAATTGTTAAATGTTAATCAGATGAAGATTTGATGTGGCAATCACCAACACCACAAGTACTTAATAACTACAGTCGATATTGGATAAATAAAACATCCTCATAGGCAATAACTTCCAGGAGTGGTACATGCACCTATGCAAACTACAATGCCATGAAGGGAAGTTATATGTGCAAGAATCCCCAATTTCTATTGAGCATCCTTAGGGAGAAAGCAAGACTGAAAAGATAAATGGAGAAAGAATTCATACGATGTGCTAGATGTACAAAGCATCATGTTGTCATCCATGTCCATCCAATTTCAAAAAAATCAAGAGGATGAGGATGCATACAAGATGGTTTCACATCTCCAAGAGCTATATAAGGAGAGGGCCAGGCAAGAAAGGTATGATTTCTCAAGTCTTCAATCTAATTATAGGCTAGAAAAAGGAACTAATTCAGTCACCACGTACTCAAGATGATGGGGAATATTGAGAGTCTTGAATCCCCTGGGTTCAAGTTGAAACAAGAACTAGATTTGGACCTCATTCAATCCTCATTACCATCAAGCTTCTCTACATTTATTTTCAATTGTAATTTGAATGATATGAAAAACTCGCTCTCAAAACTTTTGGATTTAGTTCACCAAGATGAAAAGGACATAAAAACACCAATTCAATTGTCCTTATGTTGAACATGAAAAACAAGGGAAAGGAAAAGGGTTTTAAGGCCATGTCAAGTCCAAAGACACCAATGCATCGTCCTACAAAGAAGGCAAAGATTCAAAGGCAATGTAATGAGCAGGATGTTGTCTGCTTTGGTTGTGGCATGAAATACCACTGGAAGAAGAATTTTTGAGATGGTAAGAAGAATCCATATGATTATTCTACTTCATTTTTTTCATTGAATTCAATCTATATTAATCTACAAGTTTGGTATTGGATATAGCATGTGGCTCACTTATTTTTATTCATATACAGGTACCAAGTCAGTTTAAGAAGATTGAAAAAGGTGAAGTCGAATTCTAAGCTGCAAATGGTGCATTTCTAGAAGCCTTGGCAGTGGGAGACTATCCCATAAGCTTGCATACTAGTTTGGTTGTAGTTTTAAACAACATCTATTATGTACCTTATGTTACCAAAAACATTATCTATCTGTCAAGTCTAGACATTATGGGTTTCATTACATGTTTCGAAATAAATGTTAACAATTTTATAGGGATACCACATGTTACTGGAAGGAACATCTTATCAATGTTTTATATATGTTGGAACTAGAGAACTCAGTAATGGAAATCAATGAAAAAAATAGCCAACATGACACAAATATCACATGACTTTGGAACTTCAGCCTTTTTCAAGTAATGGATAAGCGATTATGGAAATTACATCAAGAAGGGTATCTAGCCTCAGTATAGTTAGATGCCTTAGATGAATGTCAAGTTTGTTTATAAGGAATGATGACCAAAGAACCTTTCTCAGGAAAGGGAGAATGAGGCAATGTAGTACTAGAATTAATACACACTGATGTATGTGGTCCATTTATATTAGAGTTAAGGGTTGGTTATTTATACTTCATTACTTTTACCAATTACTATAGTTGGTATGTGATTAGCCACTAAATGAGGCTAATATTCATTGTTAATATACATAATATTCATGTTCTTTGTTATTAATAAACACCATTTTAGTGCATTTTACACTTTGAACATCATTTCACATTATGATTGTAATACCTTCTTAAAATGCACTATTATGTGGTACATTTTTGAACATCATTTAAAGTACCCAATGATTCATCTGATTTTAAGGAATTCAATTATACATATTTTAATTTGATATTTTTGTAAATTGATCTACACTTAAATATGAACATGTTTTATTCAGGGATCAGTGGAGAATTCATGGAGGATGATGGAAATATTTGGAAATGAAAGGAAGAAATTCTGGAGAAGGCAGATTGGAAATCAGCCCACTTATAAGGCTGTGGGGCCCAACATACCGGCCCAATTAATACCAAATTTCGTGGGATGATAGAAGACATGTACAGGAACAAATCACGCTTCAGTAGGTAATGCTAATTCGGCTTCCATGTTGGTCATTTAGGCG
Organism: Viscum album; assembly: GCA_963277665.1. Lineage (NCBI taxonomy): Eukaryota > Viridiplantae > Streptophyta > Magnoliopsida > Santalales > Viscaceae > Viscum > Viscum album. The sequence goes on along the minus strand of OY728158.1, from coordinate 41,982,648 downwards.
GCCCAAGTTAGAAAAAAAATTCTGGGCCAGATTCTGCGGCCCAGAAAAACAGTCCACCAATTTGATTATATCTCGGAATCCCCAACTCCAAATGGGCCCAAATGTTACAGGCCGTTAGAAGACATCCGGAGATCCATTTTTGTCTTCTATGGCCTACCCTGATTCGTCTATCTAGAAGGTCATCCAAACGCGTCTGTTCGGTGGATGAAATCTGGCTGCCACCTCGGGTCAAATGTGGAAAATTCCAAATTCCACAAACTTTCCACCACCCTAGGCCTACCATACTCAAGTGGGATGACTTGTACTGTTGAAGGCTCGACCCAAGGCTCCCAATATTCCTATTTAAGGCAGTGGTGGTGAAGGAGTTGAAGATCTTGGATGCTTTGTTTAATTGTAATGTTATGCTGCATTTTTGTTGCCTCAATTTTGTCTTTCACATGTAAGTTGTTCAATTCACTTTAGTTTCATAATAAAAGTTCTTCTTCTACTCTTATTCTGTTGTTCTTAATATCACTTTGATACCTTTGGATCAAGGTGTGAATTTATTCACACCAACCCTTGTGAAATTATTCACACAACGGTGGAGTGATCATTTTATTTTTGTTGTTTTCTTTACTTCTCCATTTCCTCCCTTATGAGTCTACTTTCCGCTTCCATTGAAACCATGGGATCAATGGAGGGCTAACCCACATATGGGTTGATCCAAGGGAGTAGAAAGGGGCTGGATTGGATGTTATTTATCACCTAATTAATGTATAATCACTTCTTTAATTGGGATTTTTATTTGATGATTTTTAAACTCCATCGTCCTTGTTGAATTTAAGGCCACACACTTCAAGTACTAATACGATCCTTTACCTTGAAGTGCTCAAAACTTTGATCATTCAAGTGTATAGGTGATTAGTATTAGAGGGTGTATGCATTAAACTAGTAAGTGATGATGTTTTTTTATCTCCTTAAATGAACCCATCTCAAATTTAAGAAATTGAAATCATTAAAAAGAAAATACGTCCAATCCACCCCGGGTGATAACCTAGGATCAACTCATTCTTTTAAATTGAGTCCACTTAAACCTTTTAGATATCTTTAAAACCCATACAAAATCAATACAAGTTGTCCACTTCATATCCAAAAATCCATCCCTTAGGTTGTGTATCTTAGGTATCTTCTTAGGTCTCTGTGGAATCGACAACCCAAGCTACACTACAAGGACCGTTCTACCCTTCTTCTCTTGGGTAAATTTGGGCGTGAACCAGTATGTATATATCTATATAATGCAGTATAAATCATATTCCTTTCATTTTTTATTGAATAACAAAATGAATTGGAAAAAAAACTTGGTAAGGCGATAAATTCACTCCGCTGAGACCGAGGTGGAGAATTTCTTAACCAAGATTTCATTTATCACTTGAAATAGAGTGGGATATTTTCCCAACTCACTGTTCCGTATACACCACAATGGAATGGTGTTAGTGAAAGGATGAATATGACCTTTCTTGACATGGTCAAAACAATGATGAGTCATGAAACTCTTCAATTGTCCTTTTGGGGATAGGTTTTGAAGACATCAGCATATACCCTTAACCAAGTACCAACTAAAGATGCGGATGGGATTCCATATCAATTATGGTATACAAAGAATCCCAGTCTAACACACATATGAGTATGGGGGTGCAAGGAATTTCTCAAGACTTTTCTACATGACAAAATTTCATCCGAAAGCACTAAGTGCATCTTTATAGGTTATCCATATGAAACTATAGGATATTTCCTATATAACACTTTAGATAGAAAAGTCATTGTCCTAAGATACACCACATTTATATAAAGGGAACACATATATATTTGAAATAGTGGGTGAAAGTATGACTTTGATTAAGCTAACGCTCTAGAAGCGAAAGAGTTGGTAGAGGAATAATATCCACCATAACTAGTGGAAGAAGAAGTTGTTCCTGAGACACAGATACTACGTAGGTCTACGTGAGAGGTTAGAGAACCAGAGAGTTATGGTTTTCTTGTCCCTGAGTCTAGTGACACATTATTCTTTGAGGATGATGAACCTCTAACCTACAAGAAAGTTGTTGAAGGCAAAGAAGTTGCTAAATGGTAAGAACCCCTGAATTCTGAGACGGAGTCCATGTATGAAAATCATGTTTTGATTTTGGTAGACCCTCCAGGTGATGTAAAGCCCATTGTATTCAAATGGGTATTTAAGAAGAAGCTGGACATGGATGGTGATGTGAATACCTTTAAAGCAAGACTGGTTGCAAAGGGTTTCAGGAAACATCATGGGATTGACTATGATGAAACCTTCTCACCCGTAGCAATGCTTAAATCCATCAGAATATTCCTTGCAATAACATCATTTCAAGATTATTAAATTTGGAAAATGGATGTCAAAACTGGTTTTCTAAATGAGAAGTTGGTTGAAGATGTCTATATGACTCAACCTGAAGGGTTTTTCAAGTCAAAGGATTCCAATAAAGTATGAAATCTACAAAGATCGATTTAAGGATTGAAGTAGGCATCATGATCATCTAATGTTAATTTTGATGAGCCCATAAGAGATTTTGGTTTTGTCAAAATTTAATGCAAGCCTTGTGTTTATAAATATTCTGAAAGCAATGCCATCATTTAACTAGTTTTATATGTTGATGACATATTAATTATAGAAATTGAGGTGCATGATTTACAGTCAGATAAGACGTTGTTAAATGAATTCTTGTCAATGAAAGACATGTGTGAAGCATCCTATATTCTATGGATCAGTATCTATCGAGAAAGATCTCATAGGCTACTTGCGGAAAGTTAGAGTACATATATTGACAAATCACTCAAATGGTACAGTATGAAACAATCCAAGAAAGATTTTTACCTATTTCACATGGTTTAAATCTCTACTAGAAAATGTGTCCACCAACAAAGGAGAAGATTAATTGTATGAGTAGAGTTTCTTATGCTTCGGCAATGGGTTATATCATGTATGTTTTGCTATGTACTAGGTTTTATGTCGCCTTTTATTTAAGCATGGTCGGTAGATGTCAAACCAATCTAGGAGTTTTGCATTATACAACAGTTAAAACTATCTTATTTTACATGAGGAGTACTAATGAAATGTTCCTGGTGTATGGAAGAGATGTGGAACTAGTTGTGAGGGCGTAAACTGATGCATGTTTCCTGACAGATCATAATGATATGAAATCACAGTCATGTAATATCTTTTTCCTAAATGGTGGTGCAGTGAGTTGGAGAAGCTCGAAGCAAGCTCTGGATTCTGATTCTATAGCAGAGTCCGAATATATTAAAGTGTTCGATGCAGCAAAGGAAATGTTCTAGTTATGCAGCATTATCTCATACATTTGTTTTCTACATAGATGTGTAGACCATGTTCTAGTATATTGAGATAATACAGCTGTAGTGATGCTTTCCAAGGAGGCCAGGTCTTGCCAGAGGACCATGCATATTCTACAAAAGTTTCATATCTTGAGGGATTTTACTCAATGAGTTCAAGTGATTGTTAGCATTGTATCTATAGAGGATAACAAGGTATTACCCCTGACTAATGCCATTTCTTAGTAGAAGAATGATTCACATGTATGAGCTAGGAGAATGAAACTTGTTAAATTTTGGATCTAGTGTATATGGGAGTGTGTATATTTTATGCCCTAAAGCCAAATTTTATTGTACTTTGATTACCGCTACATTTATTCAGTTTGTTATAATACATGTGTTTTTCATTCCATAATAGTGTAGATACTTCTACCACCATTTTGTTTATGGAAATGTCCTTATATTACCTGTCGCATCAAAGGGTTATAGTATATCCCATGCTATAATGTGAACCCTGAGATTCCATGAAAGTTATCTTAATGTTACATCCTATAGTCCAGTTACATCATTCTGAAATGATAATGATGATGTGTGACCATCAGGTGCTGGGGGGTCATAAGCATTAAGACATCTTCTCATGAAGTATGCACATGATGATCTCTAGTAATAGATATCATTTGGAAAGACTTTCATAATAGGAACAACCCATGTTTCATGTGTCATTGGTCAGTCTTTTCTACGGACTTGTGTAATGGTCATTAGACATGAGATCACTGTCAATGGATATCACTTAATTGCGTACATTTGATGCAAGGAAAAAACCATGGCGATAATGTCTTAGCGAGGTATTTTTTATCAGGTATGTCATTAATAGCATTGCATTGATTGAATGATTGAGAAATTATTGGTCTCTTTTGAGATATGGAAGAGATATCTCGGGCCTGGTTGATTAGGATGGTTTCACATTCATTAAATCCATGGCAATGGTAGTGGAAGGTAAAACTGTTCGGACATTTCAACAAATTAAATAAAGAAAGAGAATGAATGATGATACTAGTTTGCATTCTAATTTATTATTATACCAATGATGAAGATATTATATTACACAGACCGTGTTCATAGGAAGGAACTAGTTGCTTTGAATTTTCCTTATCTCTATAAGGGCCTAGATGGTTTTCTAGACCCTACTCTTGGTCGGTGGATATTATTCACTGTTGTCGAGGTAAGAACCTTGAGGGTCACAAACAATAGCACTTTGAGAATATGACCTATTTTGGAAATAGGAATATAAACTTGGTGGGCCCTGCAAAATGGTCCGAGAACTATCCATATTTTATAGATCACCATATATTAAATAAATTCATTTATTAATCAATTTTAGAATAATTCGTTGAATTTATTTATAACAAGTATTTAAAAGTTATATAGTAAATACAAGTACTAATATTATTCGAATGGATTTTAATATCCTAGGATCATTTAATGTTAGCATGAGGTGTGAGTCGAGTTAACGACTCAATATTATCATGTAATATATTTAATGATATTACAAGTAAGTGATAAATTATAAATATTATTTATGGAATAATTTTATTTGTTTTAAATAATTATTTATAACACTAATATAGTAGATGATTATTACACGGGGGGATGGGAACCCATACCGTGTGTTTTAAACATTCTCATTATAAGTAATAGTGAGGATCTCCCCTTGAAACTATTCATTTGTTGGGATTGAGAGATTCTCTCTCCTCCTGGAATATAGAGAGAGAGTCTCTCAAGTGAAGGAAGATCATCAGGTTCATCCATCTCAGAAAGAAGTTTTTTCTTTGTGGTGATCGTTGCTGCGCAGAAGTGAGCATTGAAGATCCGCGCTAGCACCTAGATCTCGGCGAACGACAGGAGAGAATATTTGAGGGGCGTGTGTAGATGATCTGAAGGGATTAAACATCGGAGTCTTCGAGCAATGATCACTGGCATCTTACAACATATTTTCACACATAATATTTGATCTAGGTAAATGTCCAATTTACTTTTTGTGCTCTGACCAATCAACCCATGGTCCTTGGATTGTACCGGGATATCTCACCGGAGTCAACGTTGTAAGGTCACTCTGGTGATGTAAAATTTTTTATTTTCCGTCCAACCATCTTCCACTGCCCATCTGGGTACCTAACAAGTGATAGTCATAGACTAGATGTATACTTATCCATATATATCCACAAAGGATACCATCAATGTAGCTAGCTACTCTGTCACCTCCCTCATCAACTGTAGCGCAGACATACTGGTGACTGCATCTGCTACTTCATTCACCTTCTTCATAGTGTAAACTATCTCAAAGTCATTGTCCCAGAGGAACAATCAAAAACATCGATGTCTCATGATCAGTTCCTCAAGTGAGATGTTTTATCTGAGACTCTTGTGATCAGAGTAAATAATAAATTGTTAACCCATCAAGTAGTGTCACCACATCTTCAAGGCAATGCCCATAGTTGCTAACTCCATTTCATGTGTACCATATTTCTTCTCATGTTGTCTCTGCTTTCGTGAAGCAGAATCAATCAATGCTCGATCGTTCATTATAAAACATCATAGTCTGGTCCCTGATGTGTCACAGTAGACTATATACCCAACACCCTATTTTTGTTTCCTCAATATTGGGGCACTAATCAGTCTCTTCCCCACCTCATGAAAACACTGTCAGCATATCTCCATCCACAATAAGGGATGTCCCATCTACATCAATTTGAAAAGATTTCTGAAACTCTGTAAATGTTAGGTATGAATCTCTGGTAGTACCCATCCAACCCTAGGAAACACTGCACTTCGGTCACACTCAATGGAGGCTCACATGGTAGCACAGGCTCTATCTGTGCTGGATCCACTGCAACTCTAGCCTCTGAGATAACGTGTCCTAGAATGTGGACCTCATATATCCATAACTGGAACATCGAGAGCATACCATAAATGCTGGTGCACTTAGAGTGTATCCATAACTACCTACAGATGATAGGATTTTCTTCCTCTGATGCCGAGTATATCAAGATGTCGTCGATGAAGACCACCACAATGCTATCAAGGTGTGGTTGAAAGATCCTTTTCATGAGTCCCATTAAGAGCTCAGGGGCATTGGTCATGCCGAATGGCATAACCAAGAACTCATCGTGCACATACCAACATTGAAGGCCATATTCTTTACATCCTAATCTCATACCTTGAGCTGATGATAGCCTGATATGAGGTCTATTTTCGAAAACCAACCTGCTCCCTTTAACTGATTGAAGAGTTCATCAATCCTCAGAAGTGGATACTTGTTATTCACGATCACATGGTTTAGGTGCCGATAATCCACAGAGAGATTGAAAAACTCATTTGCTTTCTTGGCAATCAAAATTGGGGTTACCCATTGAGAAACACTAGACCTTATGAACCCCTTCCACTACAAGTCCACCGACTATGCCCAAAACTCCCAATGCTCTACGGGAGCCATCTGATATGTTGGTTTAGATATCGCTAATGTACCAATGTACATGTCGATGTATAATTTCATCTCTCTATGAAGAGGTTGTCCAAGAACATCACCAGGGAATACATCGGTATATTGTTCTACCACTATAGGATATCTCATACTCTCAAAATTAATAGCCCCAAAGGTGAGGATAGACAACTGATCTGTGATCGGTTTCATCCTCCTCTGGGTATGTCCATCCTTTTCTGGAAAGGTTCCCTTCTCGCCGGTGAAGGAAACCCCAGTCCCATCTTCGTGGACACACCGCACATTGTGTCTAATGCAGTCACTTTGAGAATGGATTGTAGATAACCAGTCCATACCCAAGATGACATCATAAGGCCTCGACGACGCTACTATAATATCCCAACCAAATCTATTTCCTGCTAGATTTAACTCACACTACCGACACTAGGGTTTAATCATCAAATCATGCCATGTGGGAGTCTATAATTTCAAGGATCGAGGCAACAACTCCATCAGAATATATGAGCTCTGAAACAGATTCGTGGATATGAAAGGGTGACTGTAACTTATGACTAAAAGTACTGCAGCTATGGTGGAGTAGACACAGGTCATACCTCAAATCATTTTTAGAGTACCGTGATCATAGGCCACATCTTCTTGAATATGAGCTCTTTCCTATCCACCTGCTCATTGTGGTCTGGGTGGACCACCTAGAGGTAGTTGATGTACAACCTCGAACCGTCATCCACTACTTGATACACAAATTTATCCCCTAAAACATCTTCCACCCTTGCATACCTCCCCACTCGAATCTATGTCTCTGCCTCGGTGGTCCCTCGACAGTGTTATAGTCATCAGTGGGGCTGGTCAGGTAGTCGCGAGCCATGTGACCCTGTCTGCCACACGTGAGGCATAATGTGCTCCTCTACTATCATCCTCTTCCTTGTGAGCCTTGTACCTCCAAACTAACGTCCTAAGGATTTCCACAATAAGGTCCGGACTGTTTGGACAACTGTTTCATCTCCCAACTACCATCCAAATATGTCTCTACTACGTGTCACCCGGTGGTGGGTCTTGCTATCAGTGTCTTCTCAATGATGATGCTCTTTATGAAGAGTTCCTTCTACAGCACTCCAGAATGTGTCAGGATGCTAAGAGATGCCATCAAAGCTCTGAACTCCTATCAGAGTCCCTCATTAAAGGTCTAGGTGCTGAAGAAAGGGTCTTGATCCATGTAGGTTGTGTAGTGTGAGAGGTCGGTGAACCTCATTGAGTACTGGGCCACTATGATGCTGCATTTTTGTAAGTGTAGCAGATCCTGTATATGCATTGAGAATTGAGTCACTGGAATGAACTCATGTCATGACTCGTCCTCGGGGCCCGTGCTGTGACTACCCCAAGCCCACCTTCAATAGGACAGGGGCTGGCGACTAGCACCAAAGGTGTAAAATCCCGATAACTGGGAAGGCATTGCCTTTATAAAAGAAAACAAGAACCAAAGAGTACAAGAGGAAGAAAAACACTAAGTACAAAAGAAATTCTGAAAAGTAAATGGGCCAGAATACAAACCCAAAAGAAAGTACAACTATAACTGAACAAGGTACAACAGCAAAAAGACAAACAGCTGAAAGAAGGAAGCAGCTCCTGGGTCGTCCTCCTCGGGTCCTACCTAAAGGGTAGGTACAGATAGCGCAGCTCCTGGTCGTCCACCACGGATCCTACCTGAAGGGTAGGTACAGATAGCCTCCTCCACGCTCTCATCTGTTAACCTCCTCTGTGAGTCGTCACGTCGTGTAGTCCACCTCCGGGTATTGACTCGTCGTGTAGTCCACCTCCGGGTATAGTCCAGTCCTCGAACACTCGGCCTCCGTCAGCACTGCCCGTCATCTGCAACCAACACAACAAGGTGCGGGCATAGCCCGTGCAGGGGTGAGTATAATGATACTCAGTAGGGACCCCGAGACCCTCAAGGTCTCACTAAACCAACAAAGATAACCACAAAGAAGATCTCAACAGATAACCTCTACTTAGGTATATGCCCATACATATACCTAAGTTATCAAGTAACCCATCTCAATCATGAGGAAACACAAGGATTGTGAAATCAACGGATAACCACTACCCATGTATATGCCCATACATATACCTAAGTTAGCAAGTGACCCATCTCAATCATGAGGTAAACACAAGGTCAAAATTCTCAGCTCAAACCAGGATTTTCATTATCGAAACCGTAACTGCTGAAGAGCTCCGTCTCTGGAGTGTACAGTGGTCCTGTCACGACTCTGAGGTACTTCTCACTAACCTAAGACTGCTGAATTACTCCTCCTGTCGAGTACCACGGGTCAGCCACCCAGACACAGTAGTGCTTCCTGCCGAGGTATATCACCCAAACACAGTAGTGCACACCCCCTAGTAGCCTGCTGAGGTACTCTCCGGATGAGTACCACGGGTATGAACTGTCACAAAGGTAGTGCTCCGTCCGCCATGGGTCTGCACCTCAGAAAGTACTGCTCTGTCCATTGGGCTAGTCGACTCACTCCAAGTCGAGTCGGTCAAGCAGCCGTCAGGTCTCAGCCAGCTACACGGTCTCCGTACTCCGCACGCTCGTCACTGGGAGGGTCCGGTCCACGAGCTACAGGTCGATACTCCAAGTATCTCAAAGTCTCACGCAGAACTATCTCAAAGGACCGCCTCTTCATAGGGGTCTCAACGCAACAGACGACGCGTCAATCGGACGCCCGATCTGTGATTTATTAGCCTTTTCGTCCCAGGGGCCCGGTTGGTTTCGTGAGCGAACCAAACCCGGCCGTATCTCAACTGTACACTGAAATCTCATAGTGTATACTCATCGTGACCGTTTCTCAATGAGATCACCAACGCCGCTGACGGTTCGTCAAACGGACGTTCTGTCAGAAAGGTATCAGTTTTTCCGTTCCAGGGGCTCGGTTGGATTTCGGTGCGATCCAACCCGGCCACTATCCATCTACATCCAAATCTCAGGCGGAGGATGCCAAAAGTTCCGTATCGTCAACAGGAACTCAACGCAATAGACGGCTCGTCAATCGGACGCCCGGTCTGAGAGTTATTGGGTTTTTCGTTCCAGGGCCCGGTTGGTTTTTAAGTTAAAACCAACCCGACCACACTCCGATGGTATCCAAACCTCGAGCGGAGTAAGCCAAAAGATCCGTCTCACTTAGAGGAATTCAACAAAGCTGACGGCACGTCAATCGGACGTCTGTAGCTCAAGATAAAAGCGTTTCCGCTCCGAGGGCCCGGTTGGTTTCGTGTACGAACCAACCCAGCTGAACACAAAGTAATCCGAAACCTTGAGTGAGATATACCGAAATGACCGTCTCGATACAAGGAATGCGTTGCGGCTAACGGCGAGTCGTTTGGAGGCCCGTAGCCCAAGTTACAGGCATTTGACCGAAAGTGGTCTGAAACTGGGGATTCTGGGCCCGGGCCGACCCGGCCCGACCCCCCTGGGTCGGCCGAACCGGGTCGACCCGGACCGGCTCGGAAAATCCGGCACGGCCGACGGCGCAGGCCGGCGCGGCGGCGTGGCCTGGGCGCCGCATGTGCGCTGCGCGAGGGGGGCAAAGTTCCCCCCCCCCCCCCTTTGTGAAACCGCGACCCCTTTATTGGGGCCGCTTGAAGACCCAGCCGGGGGAATTAATTCCCCCGGTCTCCACTGCCCGGCCGGCCTGCACTGGCCGGCCGGTTTCGCCAGCAAGGACCGGTGACGGCCGGTCCTTCCTTCGCCGACACCGGCGGCCCGGTGCCGGACCGGCCGCCGGTCATCTTGCTCCGTCGCGGCCCGGAACCGGCCACGCCCTATGCGGTCCGGCGCGATGCGATGACACCGCTCCCCTCCGCCGCGGCCCCGCTTCGGCCACGGCGCCTTCGACTTCCTTTGACGCGACGCGACGACGTCACGTTCTTGGATTTCTTTCCACGGCGCGGCACGACGGTGCCACGCAATCCTTGCCGTAGGATACCCGCGTGGTGCGACGGCACCACGACATCTCGCTCCATCCGCAAGAAACAATAATGAACAAAGGAGGGGGGTTCAGCCGTGTTTGTGCAGTCTGGCCCCCTCTCATTAAAAGATAGGATTTATTCGATTATCCACAAGTTCAGCATGCTAGAATCAAGAATGGAATAATTAAATAAATAACAAAATTTTCCTACCTCGTAAAAGTCGTTCGTTGACGATCTTGGAAAAACGGCGGATATCGATTCCTCGATTGTCGTGTTCATCACACACTCCCAATCTCACGCTCATGCGTCGGAAAGGAAGAAGGGTACTCGTCGTTGAAGTGAGCGCCGTCGTCGATGGCGACGTTCCCCGCGGTGATGCCTCCTCCCTTGACGCGGAGAAAGAGGAAGAGAAGACACGTCGTTGGTGCCTTCGCGTTCTCCGTCGGAGGGTCGGTGTTCATCGCATTCTTCGTCGAAGTCTCGACGTTCTTCAATGATGGTGATGAAGTTCTTCAAAACTAAGAGATTCCTCTCCCAATATCCTCACTTAACCAAGCAACCTAATAAAATAATCTCTCCCATTATTTTATTAACACATGCCAAGCTTTTCAAATTCCAAAATTCAAATAACTTCATTAATTTAAAATGTGTTGGCATGCACTTAAGAGTGGGAGAAGTTCAAGAGTTAAAGGGAGATTAAATGGGGGGTTTAGAGGGGTTAGGAAAGTTAAGGAATTTGAAGAGGTGGGGAGGGGTTCGTGTGAGCCCCACCCTTTCAAATATCCACACATGGGAAGTTGGATGGATGTGGGCCCACCACCAACTTCCCATGGGAGAAGTTAACAACTTTACATGAAATAAAATTGATTTAACAATTTTATTCACTTTTTTTAATTAAACCCCAAAAATTAACTTCTTCTCCCGCACAAACGCAACTACGGTAAAGGTTCCCTTAAGCGATTACCGGCGTTGTGAGTTCATCGGTGCAATCGGATTTCAATTCCGAGCACCGGTTCAAAAGATAGAAATTCCCGCTCGCTCATTCACTGAACGTACCCGAGCCAAACTTCAGAAATTAATTCCGGGCACACCGGGCCTCGGAATCAGGCGCCGTCAGAAACTGCGTTCTTGTAAAATTCCAAATAAAATTAAGAAAAAATTTCCTTGAAATTTCCGGGTCTTTACAACTCAACCCTGACACGGTCCTAAAAATATAATAGGGTTAGGGTCACATCATCTTGTATTAGGAGAGTCAGGCTCCACCATCTCCTTGTTGCACCCTAGAAACGGAAAGTAGCATGGATCACTATCTGGTCAGTTCATGACCCAGCCATGAGAAAACCATGGTCACAACTTCCAACCAGTCCATATCTGCCTACGGATCTATCTCGCATCAGAACCTCAAAGGCCACTACTACTGAAACTCAAGAATCACACTCAGTTGACGTGCACCATTTGCTGGTAGGGCTGGTGGGAACAACTGCCCAATGGGTAGTAGTGTTGCTGGTAGACCACCCGAAGGAGCTAATGCAATAAGAGGACCATGCACCACAACCTAATCGCTCGATAAGCCGTCATCACAAACTGTCCCTAGAATCCTAACTGGTTGTCTACATGGAATAAACATGAAGGGAAACAAGTTTGACACATTCTATATGTTATACCTAGTGAGATGACTTGAAAAGATAAAAAATAAAACACTTCCAAAACACATGCAATTAGTGTATTCATGCCCAAGTCATAAATCTTTATTTCTGTTCCTGGTTTATGGAAACATTGTCCGCCGCACCAACACTGAGCTCCCAGAACTAAAAAACACACTCCAAAAACATAACAAAATTTCTCCATTTAAAAGTTTAGAGTCCTAGTTATTCTATTGGATTGACTCCTCTGATACCAATTTGTCATGACCCGTCTCATGGGGCCCATTTTGTGACTACCCCAAGTCGTCCTTCCCTAGGCTAGGGGTTGGAGACTATCACCGAAAATGTGTATCTCTATAATGGGAAGTCATTTTCTTTAAACCCGTACTAATAGTCAATCCAGAACACAAAAAGATGCAAATATGATAAAAACTGTTGTGTTACAATGTGTATTAAATGTAAATGGACCTGTATACAAGCCCTAATGAAATGTACAATTACAACTGAAATGAGAAAGAAACTCTTGGACCGTCAATCAAGGATCCTACCTAATGGTTAGGTATATATCATCTCAATAGCACTCTATGTCATCATGTATCCTCTGTGTACCACCAGGTCTTGGCTCCCTCATGTCTTAGCTCAACTCCTCATCATCATCACAAGACACAAAAATGTGCCTATAAAGCCCATGGAGCGGTGGGTATAAAACTACCCAGTATAGGACCCTAAGATCCCCTGAAAGTAACTTAGTGATCTAAAAAGGAAAACAAAACAATATATACCTCAAATGTAATATCACAAGAATGATCTGAATCATGAAACGCAATGAAAAAGATACAGCTCACAACAAGTATACAACTCAGAGATTAGGAATCTAAATGATTCTTCATATGCTATATCATATAAGTCCATTTAGACGTTCTAAAATTGATCAACAATGATGATGTTCTATTACTGATCCACATAGGGTTGCTATTATGTTGATCCCCATAAGGGAGCTACATCCATGGTAGCAGGTCACAATATACTTGAATATAGAATGCTTGTTTATGGGAGAACTTATCCTCAAGTCGTCGGTCATTTTTCAACTTCTATGATGTATCACAACAATAATACCCCAAGGACCACCCCATCTCCCAACATGATAGACGGGGCATCGATCAAACTTCTGTTCTAAGAGATATGGTCACTTTTGAAAAAAGGGTTAGGTTGGATTCATGTCTGGTCTGAACCATGTCGCATGTCAAACTCTATAAAAACACACTTAGATTATCGCCAATAGACGAACATTGCACAATGGTCTTAATTACACAGACGACGCGTCGATCAGACACTCATTCTGTTAGTTACATTCCTTTAAATGAAACGGGGGTTATCCCACCTCAGACTGGCTCAGCTTGCTCGGGCTTTCCAGAATATTCCAAAGGGACCTCTTCGCAAAAGGGGTCCCAATCCACTTTTGGCGTGTCAAAGAAACAATTTTTTTCAGTCATGGTTGTTTATTTATTCGGGGGCAGTTGGGCCTGGGCCTTGTCTGCCAAAAGGAAGACCACCTTCTCCGCTAGCCCCACGTTTGTGGGGCCATTTCTCCCATCTATAGGGGCACATCCCCATCACATGAAACAGTCCACCATTCACATTCCAACAATAGAGTGTGGAGTGGTGATGTGCCCCACCCTCCCACCGCGGCCTGTTGGCTGCGACTGCTGCTTCCGGCGGACCGTGCATGCACCACCCATGTCCTATGCGGCTGGCTTGGGTCAGGCGACTCTGCCCGCCGTGGTGAACGACTACACACTGCTTCCCAATGCCCGTTTCTAGTCACCGGTGGTCTTCTCCGGCCATCATCAGCAGCCGCCGACATGGTGTACCGACGCGTTCTTCCACGGGCCACCGGACGCGCTCCTGTGGTCTATTTTTGGTGTTTCTAGTGTCTAAGAGGCTATGACATCCCCATCGCCACTACTTCTCCTTCGGTTTCATCGTGCTGATCAATTTCACAAATAAGTCTAGAAAAAACTAGACAAATACCGAAGATGCGAAGGGATTTGGAATTGTTCGTTTGGATCGCACCCTCCGCGTTATCATTGTATTTGGAGGCCATCATGTAATATCATAAAGATGAACTTTAAAAAAAATCCCCCTAACTAGCTAAGACGTCTATTGATGATGATCGAAAAAACCTGCTTCATCACAGTTGTCGGTTTGTGATTCGGTGGTACTTTTTACTACTCTCTAAAACTGGTCTCATCTTCCAGGTGGTTGGCATCATGGTACTTTTCCAGAGCTTCATCTCTTTGTGATATCGTTCCAATCATCCCTCTCCAAGCTCCATATAAATAGGAGTGGGAATAGGTGATTATCGTTCCAAGGAATATATGAGGTTAATTTTATTAATGAACCTCCCAAATTCTAATGGAATAGTTACAAACAACGAGGACCCAAGCTAATTAATGGATTGACATGTCGTCAGTCCCGCCACCACCACTTATCCTCTTGGGAAAAAGAAAAGAAATAAAATATCATAACATGTTATTTAATTAATCAATCAAAATTACGAAAAATTAAATTTTTCTTCCAACCTACTATGGTCAGAGTGATGCCTCCCTTAAGATAATCCTGGTTTTGGGGATTCAATGGTGCCCTTGGTTTTTTAATCCGAGCACCAGTTCAAAATATGAAAAACACCACCCGTGGGATTACTGAACGTAGTTAAAAATGTTCAGAAACTCATTTTGAGCACACTGGATCTTAGAATCACACGCCTTCAATTTTCTCAAAATCATTATAATTCTATAAAATAAAATAATACATTGAAAATTCACATTATTACAGATGCAAAATTAAAATGTGGTATAAAAAATATCATGCACAAAAAATTTCATAAATCCTAGAAACAAACACCCTTAATTTTCATTACAAACACATTATCATCATTATGTGAACACAATACCTTTGTATATTTTAAATAAATATGATAATTAATATAAAAAATAATAAAAATAAGTTGACATCATGTTAGGGAATTAACCGTAGTGTTCAGTATTCATTTAAACTTATGTTTTGTACTTCCTAGGTTGTGCAGTATAAAATATCCCAATAGAAAGTTCCATGTTTAATGAAAACCATATTTTCTCCCATTTATTATATGAAATGTTATTAACATTTAACCTTGACACATTCCTTTGGGCTATAGTTTTCGTGTGGTCCTTTGTGCTGCAGAAATATTACAATACTGTGTAATTTGTGTGGTGTGTTATAGAATGAGTGATGGTTTTCTATGGAAATGTTTGTTGTTTCTAACCAAATTATTCAATTTGAAATGTTTTTTTTCACTATAGAGATACTGAATGACTCATGAATATTTTGAGATAAAATTCATCCATTATCAACCATCACATTTATCATAGCTTGACCACCACAACATAGTTTAAGGTTTTCTCCTTGATGACTGATAAATCCACCCACGTAGATTACCTACATTTAGTCCAATATAGAATACCATCATCCACATACCATATCTAATAGGAATGCCAAAAATAAATGTTGACACCAATTTTATTTTATTTTTTCCAATTGGCATTATTTTGAAAACAAAATCTATAATTTTCCTATTCGGTTTTAATTTTTTAAATTTATATTCTTCAGTATTTATTTTTTAATGATTTATTAATCCCTATTTTATCTTTTTTTATATATTTTTAATTCTTATTAAGTTTAATATTATTTTAATTTTGTTCTATATTAGGGTTTCATTTGAATTTTTTTTCATATATTGTTTCTTTTTTTTACTTATATTACTTTTATTAATTTTTATTATTTTTGGTTTTCTAAAAAATTTATTTTTTATTGGACACCCTATTATTTTTTTGGGATAAATATTAATTTAATATTGAATTTTTATTTCATAATTGATTATGATTTTGAAATTATCTATCGACTTTGATTGTGTAAATAGATATTTATTGATGCTTATTGATTATATAATCTACTACTATATAGTCAAGAAAAAAATATAGAAAAATTAATTTCTTTATATAAAAAAATATTGATAGCTAATGAAAGAGAGAAAAAATATTTTTATTATGAATATAGGAAAACATAATCCATTTCAAAATTTTATAATACATGTTATGAATGATGTAGGTAATACTATTTAGGATAAAATGAATTTGATGAAAAAATGAATTATTTCTCAAAGATATATAATTTATGTAGTTCTAATAGATTAATATGACTGTATGGTATATGATGAACAATTTATTTGAGGTAGATATAATTTGAATCCCCCTTTGAAAAATAATCAATTGAAATAATGATTAGTCCCCAAAAAAGGATGTAATTTTAATAGTATGGGTAGTCACCCATTGGTTATTTTTCCAACTCTTGAAACTTTATTGTAACTACTTTGACCTGAACAGCCACCCGAATAGTGCTAAACGGGTCGGGTGCTACTACCTTAGGCGCACCTCCCCAAATGCTAAAGGCTTCCAACTAGAAGCGAGGGTATTTTAGGTATAACGGGGAGGCTATAACCTCTCGGAGGATAATTACAATGGTATTAGTCCAAGTAATAAAACTATGATGCAAAGGAATGAATGACTCAGTAGACTCAAACCAGACCCATAGAGCGGAAGCACATTAAATATAAATATATAGTAGAGGAAATAAATATAAACAACAGTAGTGGAAATAATCAAAACATCATGATGATCACTTGTAACTACTACTGAACAATAAAACATGCTTCCAAAGCAGGTCATACATATCTGAATATAAAAAGGTCACCAATGACAAACCAAAATTAGCTACAAAACAATAATTTTGATATAAGAAAGTAATCAAATCAGAATAACTCTAGCTAGGAAAGGCATCAGGGTCCTTACCATCCTCATGTAATAGCTAATACAGCCCAGCTCCTGAAGTTGGCCTCTTTCCAGCATGTAAATCCATAAAGTTTGCACACGTCTCGAAGGGCCTGTATAGGGAGTGAGATGAATCTCAGTAGGATACCACCCAATAGTGCAAACCAAATGTATGTGTTTAAGTTTGCATACATTTTATGGAAAGCTTCAAACAATACTATTCACAAATAAACAGTAACTCCTCTAGTGATCAGCAGCCACCATGGAGTGTCACCTGCTTCGGCCAATGCCGGAATCTCTATCATGTAAACCGGAAACTTGTTCCCCCTGACACCGGGTGTCTCAAGTACCGACATACCAAAAGAATTCCCGAGAAACAGTAACCCGGAGGAACAACGATGCATGTCCATAGTAAGTATCTGGAGGGACAGCGATGTCTGCCCTCAAATAACGAAACCAGAGGGACATCGATATCTACCCTCAAATAATGTAACTGGAGGGATAGTGATGTCTACCCTCATATAATGGATAGCCTCTACTCCCAACCCGATAGACTCAATGCTATCCCCTAAAGGCTCCTCCCATCCATGTGGATTGCTACGATGAGCACCACCAAACCAATACTACCTAAACTGCATCTAATGGGGGCCTCTACCCACACGAGTTGTCAAAACAACCTCATCATAGAGTCTCTCTGTGTGTACACTAATCAATGTTTCTGGGTGATAAGTAATCCCAAAAATAGTACCACCCCACAAAACCTTTGACACCTCATGTCCCTACGACCATGCTGCTCAATTCTGATGGCTTTTTCATCCCAGTAACTCAGGCCAAGCCCGACCAGTGATCAGCATCACTCAAGAATATTCTGGCCATTCCCAATAAAACCCAAAAGTTCAAGAATATGAAATCCAGAAATTACATATATAACATATTTATTTAGAACATATAAACAGGAAAAACATTCTAAACAGTAGAATTATAATAACCCAATGGTTATCAATCAATATCATTGAGGTCTTTAATGCATCTAACAATATATATCAATGTTAAATAACTAAAATCAATAGTTTAAAACAACATAAATCAAATATAACCATTTTGTAATTACCCGTCCAAAATTCTTGTTGCGGAATAGCCCCTCGCCTGGCACCGCTAAAGAAAAACTAGTAACATGGCATACCCAAAGGCATCCAATAAGTCAAACAATCAATTCAATATGTAATAGAAGATAAAACGGGTCCCGGTCAAAATACCTGGAAACACGCTGAAGTCCATGTCACCCAAATGACCACAAAAACACAAAAAAGAGGTATGAAAAACCTAACTGAGAATCATACAATGCTTCTCCTCTGATAACAGCCTCCAATTAGGTATAAAATGCTGTAGATATAAAAAAAAATCAAAACTGCTCAAACCCCTATAACTCGTTCTATAACAGAACTCAAACAAAATGGCTCATGTGGAATCGAGGCCTTACTGAGTGGGTTCCAACGGATCAAAATGTTATCGAAATGGAGTTCGGACAAAGATCTGGGAGCAAGATAAAAGTCTGGCAGGCTCTCCTCTCTCTATCCCATTGCAAAATTGAGGTTCTGCCTCAATACGAGGCTACTTCCCATTTTAATGAAAAAGATACTACACGACATGTACATTAGGAAAACACACTGTGTATCTTTTTACTATTCATAAGATGGCTGAAATTCCACCGACATACTTTCCAAAACCTCCCGACATGAGTACACGACATGTACCTAGGGATGCACGGTGTGTACTTAGTTTTTCTTAGATTCCTCGCCGACTTACCCACACGCCATGTATATCTCTCATACACGGATAGATTATATGGAGTGTCCAAGGAAGACAAAGCATGAAATTAGTTTAACCGATTCTACCTGGCCAACAGGACTACACGCCATGTATGGCCTCCACATGGGAAAGGGTACATGATGTCTATATAACTACACACCGTGTAGTAAGAGATTTCAACACAGTCATCACACAACATGTACTTGGTGGCACACTGTCGGTGCTTGCCCAACCCATACACGGTGTGTACTTAAATATACATGGAATGTAGTCTAGAATTTTCCAAAAACTGCCCAATTTCTCCAGTTTCCTCAAGGACAAGTCATAAATTCAAACATGGTCGAGATTTTGACCCATTCTAAAAAGTTGAGTTCTTACAATCTCCCAAAATTAATATAGCTTGTCCCCGAGCTATCAAACGAAACCCGGAGATGGCACCGTACATACCACCGCATTCATAATAAACCAGACTTCCCCTGTCTCAATGGTCCTAGCTTAAATCATCAAGGGACTCCCTGCGTTATGAATTTCCTAACTCAGTCTCAACATAACAAAATTCAAAAGAAACAAAGGTTTTACTAACCTGTTTTCCAAACGCATAGTCCTTCCATGATGCATTGTCACCCCTACGCCTCATTGGTTCTCCTATATAATTCCTGACACCCAATGTATCCTGCACTGCATCAGTGTCTACCTCCACGAGGTCATAGTGCCTAGCACCACAAGTAACTCACATCATCCATGCCCCTAACCCCAATGAAGCATAAATAACATACTTCCTTGATGCCCTGATTCCCAAGGCACCTCAAGTAACCCACATACTCGATGCCCCTGATGCTACACACCTTATTAATATATATAAATATATCATGCACCAGATATGGTTCCAATCCCACTAACTAGAATCTAGTAATTCCACATAGAACTTGTGCATCACGTGCACTCAAAACGGACATGCCTCTACAGGTCATGCCAAAAAGGAAACATAGAAATCATGGCCATACCTGGGGTGAACCTCTAACTGTCATCGGCTCACCAACCTTCCCAGCCTTTGGAAGCTGCATTGCATGCACATGGCCTGAAGTATGGCTGCTTGATGCCTGATCTCCCTGCAGTGCTACTCCAGCCACCAGACACTGACCCATATGTGGGATCCCTCTGTCTCTGTCACATCCTCTGCATGCATCAGAACCTCAACTACCCTCTCCTAGTACCAAACCTGAACAAACTCTAGATGACACCATCTGCCCTGGTCCTTTCCTACTAACAGTCTGAGAAGGCTACTTGCAAAACCTCTCATGGTGCCTGACCTATCCACATTAACGACAATCCTTTGGAGGCCTATCACACCGAGTCAGAGCAAGCCCATACTATCCACATTGAATGAAAACTACTAAATAACATCTACGAGGTGGTCTAGATGAGTCCCTGTCCTGACTGCCCTACTGGAACTCATTCTGTCCTCGCTTCCTACTATCCAAACTATCACCTGAAGCCATTGCCTGACCAATATAGGGCTTATCCCTCTGGTTTCCCTCCATTATGAGCGCCTGATTCACTGCCTCCAGAAAAGAACCCAGCCTAAAAATATTCACCTGGATCTGAATGGCATGTCGTAAGCCATCCTCGAAGTGCCTCAACCTAGTCACATAATTTCTTCCCATACCAGGTGCAAATAGAGACAACTCAGTGAAAGTATATGCATAGTCCATGAAAGAAATGTCTCCCTACTGATGACTCAAGAACTCTCGATCTCTCTCTTCTCACAGTGTCTCTAGGTAAAAGTTATCAAAGAACCTGTTCTCGAAGTCCTTCCATGCTAGTCTCTCATGCCTACGAGCCTAAACCTTCAGATCCCACCAATGCTTTTCCGGTCCTCGCAGCATGTATGTCTCCAGCTTGAACCTCCGCCCTGGAGGCGTTTCGAGCTTCTCGAAGATCATCTTCATTCTCTCCATCCAGTTCATAGCCACCTGCAGAACAACCTCACGGTTAAAATGCAGCGGCTGCTGCGACTGGAACTACCACATCAGATAAGCCATGGATGGCTTCATACCCTGCATGCCTCTGTCGATCACATGCAATACACACACTAGGCTAGCTCAGAGCTGCACATCGAGGCATGGTATGAATGCTTCCATACCTGGCAGCTGTCCAGCCTTCACTGAATCATGGACCTGATCCTATCCTTGAGCCCGTATCTGCAGCTCCTACTCTGCTGACAATAGATCGTAAACCTATTCCTACACCAGAGGCACTATACTATCACCCGTCTGATGCCCCATCTATGTTTCCCAAAAAGGAACCAGCTGAATACCATACATGATGAGATAACTCACATATATATATATATATATATATATTCAACGCATATAAGAAAAATAGTAAAAGGAAGTGCATAACTACTACCCTTACTCTCCCCCACCTCAATCGATGCCCACGACATCTTAGACTCATGGAATCCTTTCCCACCCCTCAACAGAGACAAGTATAAAAAGTACCTCAGGCCATGCCCATCTCGACAACCCATGTTGACTCAAACCGACCACTAAGTCACCCAATCTAGGTGATTAATGTCACCTAAAACGAACGTACATGCCAGCTCATACAAGATCCACACTCAAATTCCCTGTCACATGCAATTCAACAAATATATAGAGCATGGCATACCCATTGCAACAACAAGAAATTCTATCAGGAATTTCACATATTCACATTTCAAAGCATACAAAGCAAGGAAATTGATATTAATCACATGAAATTTTCACTTCACAAAGCATATATGCAGTAATGAAATTGATATACCCTAAAAGTGTACCTACCAAAAGCCAAGAAAAAAAGCCTTGCCATACTAGGACAAGGTCCAATTCTCCCTTACCTAACCGGGTCAAGGGTCACATATCAAAATTGATAACATCACACACCATGTGAGCCACCAAGGTAGAAATCTTATAACTATAATCGGAGAAAAAATCATCAATTCCCACCCATGGATACTTGGTCCATCCCTCGTAACAGGGGCTGCCGGCACCAAAGCACAAACTAGAACCACGTTCCAGTAACAACCTATCTCCAGTCTACCATATCCCAGAATTGTAAAACCATCAGAAATAAAAGAGAAGCCTCAATTTCAATAGTATCCAGCAACACACTACTACTAAATCCCTGGAAAGAACTCCTTCTATACAACTTTTTAATGACCTGGAGATGAATAGGCACTCAAACAATGCTAAACGGGTCAGGTGCTACTACCTTAGGCGCATCTCCCAGAATGCCAAAGGCTGAATACTAACAGCAACGGTCTTATTGTTATAGTGGGGAGGCTATACCCTATTAGAGGATAATTAGAATGGTACTAGTCCATGTAATAGAATAATGATGGAGCAGAATAATTGACATAGCATACACGAACCAGACCAAAAGAGTGGTAGAACATTCAATATCAATAAACAAAAGAGGAAATAAATATAATCAAAAACTGCGAAAATAAACACAATAGCATGTTGTTCACTAGTAACTACTACTGAATAATAAAACATGGATCCAAAGCAGGTCAAACATATCTAAATATAGAAAGGGTGCCAATGGCTAACCAACAGTTGTTACAAAACAATCACACATATATTGGAAAGTAAGAAAATCAGAATAACATCACCTAGGCAACACCTTAGGGTCCATACCATCCCCTTGTAACAACTAATACAGCCTAGCTCGTGAAGCTTTCCACTTTATAGCACATAAATACATAAACTCTACATGCATCCCGAAGGGCCCGTGAAGGGTGTGAGATGAATCAATGTAGGATACCACCCAACGGTGCATGCCTAATATAATTTTTTAAGAAGGAATACATTTATAAGGAAATAATTAAATATTAAAATTCAAAAAATTAACACTAACTCCTCTACTACTCTATAGCCACCATGGACTTTCACCTGCTTCGACCAACGCTGGAATCTCTATCATGTATCCCAGCAACATGAGCCCCCTAACACCGCACGTCTCAAGTACCGACATCCTGAAGGCACACTTGAGAAACAATAACCAGAGGAACAACAATGCATGTCCTTAGTAAGTCACCAGAGGGATAACGATGTCTTCCCTAAAATAACATAATCGTAGGGACAACGATGTATGCCCTCAAATAAAGTAACTGGTGGGACAACGATGTATGGCCTCATATAATTTTGAGCCTTTTCCCCCAATTAGATAGCCTCAATTTTATCCCATGAAGCCTCCCCACTTTCCACGTGGCTTCCTACAGCTAGAACCCCCAATCCTATAGTACCTGAACCGCAACTAATGGGGGGCCTCTACCCACATGATTGGTCGAAAACACCTCATCATGGAGTCTCTCTGAGTGCACAGTACTCAATGTTTCTGGGTGAGCGGTAATCACCAAAATAGTACCCAAGCCACAACCCCTTTGACACATCTTGTCCCTGCGACCATGCCGCTGATGTCTGATTGCCTTTCCATCCCAGTCACTCGAGCCAATCCCAACCTGTGATTAGCATCACTCAAGAATATCCAGGCCATGCCCAACACAACCCAATGGTTCCAGCATATGCGATCTAGCAATTACATATATAACATATTTAAACAGAACACATAAACATGGAAAACATCATAAATAGTAGAATTTCCCTAATCCAATGGTTTTCAATCAATAACACTGAGGTATTGAATTCCACTAACAATTTACATCAAGGTTTAATAACTAAAATCAATAGTTTAAAACAATATAAATCAAATATAACAATTTTCGCATTCCACGACCAAAATGCATGATGAGAAACCGCCCTTCACCCTACCCCGCTCAAGAAAAACTTGTAATAGGGCATACTCAAAGGCATCCCAAAGGTCAAACACTCAATTCAATATATAATAGCAGACAAAATGGGTCCTTCATAAAATACCAAAAAACGCGCTGAAGGCCACATCACACAAATGACCACGAATATATAAAAAGAGCTATATAACACATACCTGAGACTCTTAAGATTCTACTCCTCTAATAACAGCATCCAATTAGGTCTAAAATGTGGTAGATCTACAAACAAATCAAAACCGCTCAAACCCAGATAACTCATTCTAGAACTGAAATCAAACAAAAACAGATCTAGAGGAATTGAGGCCTTATCGAGGGGGTTCCAATGGATCAAGTCATGATTGAAACAGAGTACAGATGAAGATCCGAGAGCAAGGAGAAGGTCTGGCCGAATCTCCCCACTCAACCCCATAGCAAAATTGAGGTTCTTCCTCAATACGAGGAAACTTCCCATTTTAACGAATAAAAAGAAACTACACGAAATGTACTTTAGGACTACACGCCATGTATCACTGTACTGTTCAGATGATGGATGAAATTCCACTGACTTACTTTCCAGAACCTGCTGACATGTGTACACGGTGTGTACCTTGGGGTAAACGGGGGGTACTTTGTTTTTCTTCTCTTCCCCACTGACTTACCCACAAGCCATGTATATCCCTCATACACGGCAAGATTACATGACATGTCCAAGGAAGACACAAAGTGTACTTAGTTTAACCGATTTTACCCAACCAACATGCCTACATGCCATGTATGGCCTCAAAATAGTCAAGGGTACAGGACGTGTCTATAACTACATGCCATGTAGTAAGAAATTTCTACAAGGTCATCACAAGACATGTACTTGGCGGCACATGGACGGTGCTCACCCAACCAATACACCGCGTGTACTTAAAAGTACAAGAGTTGTTTGGAATTATCCAAAAACTGCCCAATTTCTCCAGTTTCCTCAGGGACAAGTCAAAAATTCAAACAGGGTAGGGATTTGGACCCGTTCTAAAAACTCGGGTTCATAAAATTATGCTCATTTCTGTTTCATTTAGTTCACAAGATACATTTGAATTTAAATTTTTTTACTAGGTGGATGGATCAATTTCCATTGAATATATAGAAATAATTTATTAATATTTAAGTTGAAAAAGAAATAAAGGTAAATTCTATCGAAACATATTGTTGGATTAATAATGTTACTCTATCATGAAGTTTATTATATAGTCTTTAACCCAATGAATATTTTAATTTTTTTATTATACTTGTTGACATTTTATAGTGTTCAAGATTAATTTATTCGGAAATATAAAAATATATATTTTTATTATATTTAAAATGAACATTTAATTTAGAAAAACATATCTCTATCTAGATTGATGTAACCACTTTTAATTATGTGGGATTTTTAAAGACACCATAATATGGTAATGGACATGTTTATGTTTTCCAAAGGAACTAATTGATGTCTTGAATGATTCTAAGATCTTGGGTATTTATACGTATTATGTACTCAGAATGTTAATATATTTTAACAAATGAATTGTATAGTGAAACATGAACATGGATAAATTTTAAATTTTGTATTTTATTTTAGACAAAAATTTGTTAGATTTCTAGGACAATTGGATTTTCATTCAAAAATATGAGTATTTTTAAATAAAAAATGGGAAAGTATTGATAATTATCCCACACCTCCTCCAACATGTCTCTCTATATCACTACCTAGATGTATGTTTGAGAATATAAATAAGGTGATAATGTGTGGCACAAATTTATAACATTTATTTGAGGTACAATTCATTGAGATGAACCTGAATAACTGTTTTATCATTCTAATAAATATATTTATATTATGTTTTTATATCCATTGGTATCTACTATATTATAAATTTTTATATGAATATTAAATGATATATTTGGATGATATTATCATAACTATATAATGAAAATAACTCTCCAAATTCATGATTAATGAATATTCAATAGAGAATATATTAGGTTAAATTGACTTCTCTCTAGAATTCAAGAGAATTAATGCTGAATTTTAAAAAATGAATACTAGATTTCATCTTCATGTGATGAAACATTTATGGCCGCATAATTGAATATAGTTGTGATATGATTATATATTATTGTATTTCTAGAGGTGGAAGAACTGATATCTATAAGGGAGGCAGTAGTAGTAGAAAATTTCACATACTATAACACATATATGAATAGAAAATTATAAAGATATGGATTTAAAAATATGGGTCATGTTAGGTGGTACATCCTAATAAATGGGGGTGGATGTGTCATATTAGGGGAAGGGTTTCTCCATAAAATAATGTAATGATTAATTTATATATGTATTTATGAATATATATTGGTTATAAAAATAATATTTTTATTTTTATTTTTTAATTACTTAATTCTATTTTGATTACCAAATTGGAAAAAATAAATATCCCATGGACATGACACTCCACAAGGTTCATAATGGTGACACATTTTATTATGGAAATTCTCATCTAAAGGGTGTTTTAGAAAATAAAATATATTTCTCACAACGGTGATGTTGATATGATGGATATATATTATTATTATAATATACGGAAAATTTTCATGTGAATAATTCTATAATGTACTGCATCTCTCTATTTCTAGTTATAAATTTAATGATAACAAGATTTATTATTTTATATATTAATTATTTCATGTTGGATTTCATAAATCACAATGTTGATATTGTATTTTTAATAACCCTTTCTGAGATAATATCCCCTAGAAATAGAAATAAAGATTGAAGAATTATTATTGGGATACATCTTGTGATAATAAATCATGAATGGGATGTCTATAATTTTGGTATTGAACGTGTTAGATGTAATTATTTATTGATAATAATGATTATAATAATATTTCCTGAGATATGGTCAAACTGAACTATTAATTTAAATGTTCAATTACTGTTGTTCATAAACTTATAGAAGTGGTGGTTAATAATAATAATAAACCAGGTTTTTTCAATTAGTAATCCTTTGTGAAATAATAAAGTACATTTGTAATGAAATTTATTTAAATTATATATTCAATATTCACAACAGTATAGCAGTGGAATGTTATGTTTGTGTTTCATGATAATTTTAACTCATAACTATCTGAATTTTTATTTCAACTCACATTATCCCCATTCATTATATTTTTATATCTATATGTTCCTTCTAAAATGTGAGTAATCCATCCATCAAGCATGTTGTATCATTCTTGTATTATTAATTCTACTTTTGAGTCCATTCAACATTATCACAGAATTTCCAATTTCATTGTGTGGATATATTTTTCAGTTTTTTATTTTTTTTAATAAATAATATTTTACTCCACAATATTATTTGTAATTTCTCTTTTGAGATCATTCTCTAACTAAAAAATTAAAAAGATATGTTTTTTAATTTATTAATTATTTTATTATGTAATTCAATACGATGTCTCTAAAAATAAAAATTAACATTAGAATCATAATATCAGTCAAAACCCAAATGGATAATAACCTCATTTATTATATCTATTAAAAAGATGTTATCGTAAATATTTTATGTACAAGAATAATCTAATGAATGTGTGTTTTTAATAAAACATTATTTAATGTTTGAAAAAATTTACTCAATATTGTCGTACATTTAATTTATGTATATAATTTTATAATTTCCTAAAATATTACATGGTATGAGAATTCATTATTTATTTAAAACTATTTAGATCTAATGAAAATTTAAATACATATTTTGATTCTTATTCATTTTTCATTTACCTATATTATAATTTATTCTCAGAATTCTTGAAAATAAATTCTTATTTTTCATTCCCTTTTCTTCACCTTTTCAAACTATGAATAATTATCTCGTTTATAAACATATATTTTTGATTTATAATAGTATTAATTATATATTTATATTTTATTATAAAAAAACTAATTTTTTTATCTCATCATCATCATTGTTCTTTAGTTCTAGTTCACATTCAAATAATGAACCAACGAACTAATTAACCATGTAGTCTTTATATTTTCTTCTTTTTTAACACCAAAATACTTTTCATTCGATCTATTTTGATTGTATATATGTACTCATTAAAAAATTATATACATTTACATGTATTCATAAACTACACTAATTATATTTATAGTATTCATAAAATAATGGAACATTAAATATTCATATTTGTATTATCCTATCACAAAATATATATATTCAGCACTCATGTTTTGAAATTTATTTGTCCTCATCTTATTTATACTACAATGGATGAATATTTACATTTTAATATATCATGAGATGTTTTTTATACAGTTACACGACTAGAAAAAACATCTTGAATAAATTTTATATGGTCTAATGATATCATTTGAAGGGACATAAATGATATAAGCTACCAATGGTGGAGAATAATAGGAAATTGAGGCACCTTCACATGTCGTACACCCCTGGTAATATCTAGTAGGATATAATGAGAATGGGGACCGAAACTAAGAAATAAATAATATATGTGTTAGTGGATTTTCTTATATAAGGATGTGTGTAATGGTCCATATACATTATGATTATTATTTAATGATATTATGAGTCAAACACTTTGATGTATTGGTGAAAACCATGATGGAATATGCTTGTGGTGAGGTAAGATACATTGGAAGCATCATGAGTAATATAAAATTTTGGAATAATGTGAGAAAGGATTTATATTTTATGTGTTTTAATAGAAGTAAATATATCAAGACATTGGATGTAAATGATAGATCCTAAATATATACTTGTCCATGGTGTTCTTTATCCATTTTCTATTTCCAGACAGTCAATGAATGTGTTATTTATCTTATATATAGATTACACGAGCATGAAACCCGCTGGATAAGAGATATTGTGATAAAGGGATTATATTTTATAGTCATCTTTCATATGAGGTGACATTTTTTTCTACAGTTACATCATTATCTATGGGTTCCTTGGCATGTTACTAAATTAGAAACTTTTAATTTAGGTAGTTTTGCCTAATGAAACATAGAACTGGCCTAGAGAGTCACATAGTAAGTGTATCAGGATTCTCAGTTGAGTAATTTATCATTCAAAAACATGAATAAATATTATTCAATGTTATTTTTTAATAATAATTCATTTATTACTAGTCACATTTTATTTATTTATCGATGAATAATGTTGTTAGATTTATTTATTTGTTTATTTATTTAATAATTAAATAGTCATTATTCAAGGTCTGATAAAAATTTTGGATGATGGGAGAACTGAGTTAAAGGGTGCAGTGAGAAAATAATATTAAATAGATCTATTTTAAAAATATTTAACTGAATATTGAAATCCAAGAACATGTCATGGATATAATTGTATTATTGTTATAATTTGATATGGGGTTTCACATGGAATATAAAAAATAACTAACTGCACTTAGGATAATAATTTAATATTACCTAGTGAATTAAATTACCATTGGAATTTTATTATTTTATTTTCCAAGGGGGAAGTCTACTGGCTAGAGATACAATTTTTTTGTGTACAACATTTTGGAGAAAATTCCCTCAAGCAACTTGATCTATTTCTTTCCCCAAGAACTATCTCATGAACAAGAGCTGCCTTCCACCACCGGAACATAGAACACCATAGAAGAAACTCCCAAGGCAATCGAGGGTGGAAGATGCAAGGGCAAAGACCATCTGTGGTAGAACATGAAGTATCCTTACGATATGTCCAGATATACTCAAAACACATGTGGATTAATGCTAGAGTAGATCTACTTTTGATCAATATAAAGCAATGGAATGCTCACCACAGATACGTAGTCAGAATTATCAATGCAGAAATAATCCCTTTGAGAAATTTAATTAATATAATTAAATTAATTATAAATTAAATATGTTGATCCTCTCTCTGGGTTATGAGGAAATTTCTTACTTATCTAAATATTTTTTTATTCCTTAGATACTAGTGATCACAATAATATTGATCCTGGAATAATGAATGATCTTGGTAAAATTTAATGTCGGGTTTCAGCCCAATCGATCTTTCCTTGATTCCAGAACCTATAATATGTACAGTGTATATAAATAATTTGGTGAAAAATAATAAATATATTAATTCAATATATTTTTAACATTTATAAAATTATTCTATATTTCAATGAAAATCAATAGAAAAATTCCTCAAGAAAGCAATATGTAAACTTTTCATAGTGTTACAAAGCACATGGAGACATATGAATTATAATCACCATAATGTAAATACATTAAATATAACATATAGTGTCATAAAAATAATTAAATTAATGATATTAAATCTCAAAGTGATTTATAAAAACCGTATGCATGTGATGTGGTGAATAACAACCAATAATTATCAATGGAATGTAAATTGAGATGAAATCTCATTCCATGCTGTTCCTTTTTGGGTGAACATATTTAAATTTATTATCAAAAATTTGGACGTGTATCTAACTAATAAAAGAAACATACTCATATGTATAATATATTATATTATCTTCAAATAATATCTTATTATCCTTTTGTTAGTAAACATTCATTATTTTTACTATTTCGAGTGATAACTTCCAAGTTTGTCAGGTAAGTTATAATTTTTCATTTTTTTTATTCATATTTGTATCATGATTTAATATTATAAAAGATGTAATCAGTGATATGATCATCATATATATCCAATTTATATTTATTTTTAATAATCAATAATGTTTAGAGATTATAAATTAAATGAACAGATCATGGTTATTGTAGGTCATACATATAGATGAACTCTACATTCATTTCTTTTTCATATTAAAATATTTAAAAGTAAATTATATACATGTATATTATAATTATACTATCATATATATATAATATATGTAATATAGGTTTATTAAAACCATCTGTCACAACCTTTCCACTACCCAGGCTCGAGTCACAACTACCCCAATCTCACCTCCATAGTCTAGGGGTGGAGACTGGTGTCGAAGGCATAAAAAACTCAGGGATTCCTTTTCATAAGAACTATTACATGAACGTGTATCCAAATCAATGAAAAGGTTAGAGGGGAAGTATTAAATATAGAAAACTAATAAAAAAATAAAACCAAACATATATGCATCAACCTCTAAAAAGTACAAGTACATAATAGTAAACTGAATGTGGAAAGATGAAAAATAAATTCCCAACTAGAAAAGTGCCATAACCATGAATTAAGTGGAAAAGTAAAATAGACAAGAGATTCCTACTCTTAGATCCCATGATTTGAGCATAACATGTAGTCTAGGAATCCCAAATCCCTAAAATATTTTGATGTCATGATCAACCTATCATTATCTTGAAATTGAAGACCATGAGCGGGGAAATCCCAATCAGGTTTGAGTATACAAATTCATATTATAATTACTTGATGGTTCAAGGGAGAAGCTATAGATGTACTAAATAGAAGTGTAGTAGATAGAATAAGGTAAAATAAAAAGGGTGTACAACTTAACCCAACAAGAGAGTAAAGTAATATCATGTGCACACGATGATCTAGAAATGGTGAGTAGTTGAACTCCTTCTTGAGATTTCTCATCCTATAAAACCATGAGAATCTATACACATCTAGAATTTGTTATACATGAACTTATTTACCTCTCCTAGAAGTAGTGTAACAAAAACCAATGTAGTTGATTTGTAAAAAAAGAATATTTATCTTATCTTTCAATGAATCACAAAGCAAAGAATGTGGATCTCCATCTCACAAAATCAGTCCTGGAAAAGAGAGTTTCCAATAGTCCCAAAAGTAACCACCGTCATTGCCTAGAATCCCACACATCTTCCCTGAACTGAAAGTCAAAGGGACATAGACACTGTAACTTGGTACTGTCTTCTTGGGGTGGCATTGTCTCACCCTCACAGATTTAGGTCGGTTCACTAGAACACATCTTGGTTTGGAAATGAACTCTATTATCATGAATCAAAAGGTAAGTCAACCTCATATATTCACTATTTTTCATGGTTAAGGGATTTTAAACTCATAGTAGAGTACTCACTCCCGGTTGTGTTTGGGGTATTCCAATCTGATTGTCACCATAGAGAACCCACACTCTGATTCATTAGGGGAATTAAACACTTATAGTCATTGTAAAGGACTGAATCCCTGATGTGTTAGTGGGATTCCACCTTGATTGTCAACATAGAAGACCCACACACAAATGTTTTAGAGTGATTCCACTCAAATAGTTTTCATAGAGGAACTATACACATATGTTTCATGGGGATTCCACTATGATAGACATAATAGAGGACCCACACCCTAATATGTTGGGTGGATATGACCCAGATAGTCATACTAGAGGACACACACCCTAATTCATTAGGGGAGATGCCACTATAATTCATTGAGGACCAACTTCCTATCACTTCCATGGGATTCAAGTCAAAACATCCATCTGGGACCACTTCCCTCCCCACCTAGAGGTAATCCCAGAACTATTACGGTCATTCCTACTAGATGGTACCTCTTGGAAAGCACAGAGGAACATTGGACATCCCTACTGGATGATAACTCTCAAGAAGCATCATAGAACACTATACATCCCTCCTGAATGGTACCTATCAAAAATAATTGAGGAACACTGGCCATATCTACTTGATGATATATATTGAAAATAACACCGCTACAGTAGTTGGGTGTTTCCATTGTTAGGCTTGACTCTATAACATCTCACATCATAACATGTAGGCCACTGCAGAGAGATATAATGAATTCTACATAGTACAACACTAGTGATAGGATAAATTAAAAAAAATATGATTCCCAAAATAGATATTCGATATAGGAGATTTGTAATGTAGTACAAAGAGTGTATGGGGAACACACATCAGTTGGCCACGCATTGTCATGTGGTCATGTACCAATCAATTCATGGGTAATAAATTGTGAACAAGTACCACTAGGTGTGCTGATGTACTTTTATTTTATATGGAATTTCTAGTCATAATGATAATAAGTTCAGAATGATTTTCATTCATCTAGGTGTTAAAAATTTTCACTTCACTAACATGCCCCTTAGTGGCCCGAAACATTTTACGGATGTCTTTATACATATTTTATACTCTCATAATAGTTAAAGAAGAACCATGCAATGATACCCCTTCAAACATAATATAAGTATCCTCCAATTATTTTCCTTTCATGTTTTCACATTTAATGGTTACAAAATCAAGGCTTTGTGTATCCAAACAGATTACACCATTGCGATCCTTGTTGAAAAACATAAAAGATTGAGAATTTAATTGCACCAAACCTACCTTGGGTGGATAATTTATAGTCAACTCATTTCACTTAAAAATAATACTATGGGTACCATACCTCTATTCGAAAATAAATTATTTGGATCCTTCCACTGCGATTATCAAGGAAAAACGTGAAATGTACAACTCATTCATTGAGAATAGATACCTAGTGAAAATGTATCATTTCACTAAAAAGTGTGTGAACCAGACCTCATGGGGATTGTAGCTAAAATTTATTTTAGCCACTCAATATCTTTCTTGATATCTCTTTAAAATGAACTGGTCCATAATGCCACTGAAGGTGATTTAAATAGATGTTCTGTTAAGAATATAGTACTACTACATGATTTGTAAGTAATAATAATATTGATTATTATTATTTAAACTCTATGGTTTAATTTAACTATAAAGTAAGAAAAAATTGAAGTCTTGAACAAGTATAATAAGGGGTTTCTCATTGATATGGATGTGTGGATGCAGATGACATGTCAATCGGATGGGCCATTTATGAGATATTTGAATTTAAAGGCACTTGGTCCATATTGGGTGGGTCTGACCAATAACTAGCCAGACCCCCTTCACCTGGGATGGGGTGATCGATTAAAACCAGACTTAGGGAAAGACATGTGGAACTAAACCTCACTAGTTGTCTAGTCATATAGGCATTTTGGTGAGGCGCGTCATGCGGGTCACTGCTGGTAGGGGTTTCACAATACGACCACATTGTACCATGATTTCCCTCATCACCCATAGCTACTTGCAACTTCTCTTTTTCCATAAACCTCTCACTAGATCATTTTCCCAAAATATTCATATGCCATCTCACTCCTAGCCAACTCTATCTAATGCATCACCACAATCTTCTCCATCTTTGGCTGTACACACTGCCCAGAGTCTCACATGTAACGACCAATACAAAAACAAGTTGTGTTTGCACTTTGTGCCTTCGTGCCGATATCGCTCTGGTAGTCCCTTCTATAAACCACCAAGATTCATTTTATTTCACAATTCAAAATAATATGAAATATTAGTAGTCCATGTAATGTGATATTCACATCTCTATCTTCTAATCGACGATCTGATGGTCGATTGATGCTTCTGAATGTTGATTGTGGGTACCTGTGAAGAGCGAACGAATAACAAAGGATTAAATAGTGATCACTGACTGTTTCCAGGAATTCATCGATGATTTACCAATGAAAAAATAAACAATATTTCAATGAAATAGATTTTCAAAATGGAAACATAATCCGAACTCAATATTAGATGAAATCATACCTTGATTGATCTGTTTATTGGTGGAAACGTGTTCATTGTGATCCCACTTATATCCAAAAATATTTTGATAGAGATCACTTCACGATCCAATGAGGAACTGTTGATATAGGCAATATATATATATATATAATTAAAGATAGTTAATGATAAATAAGTTTTATCCCTAATTAATTCACACAAAATCTGTTTTTGGGATCATCATTTGACGCGGAATACAGAATTCTAGCGCCCCCACTTTTGATGTCGAGCATAGAAAAAACACCCCATATCAAACTCAATGATGGTCATAGATTTCCAATATATGTACTCATTAAAATTATATATTTTTTTTATTCCATATAAAATATTTAGATTTAATTATTTTATTTATGATTTTTTCCCCTGAGGGAATTTTCTCCCAGAATTCTTGCTCCAACAATAATTTTACCCCGCATAGTGTAAACAGCACATTACAAACCCTACTATGTCCTAATATTTAATATTTGAGTAATTGTTTAGGATATATAATTATCTAATAAATTGAATTGTATAAAATAAATGTAATATATTTTTTAATTTATTTCAGGCACACCGCGCCTAGGAATTTCAGTCTGTCTCAGCGCTTAACTCTGTTAATATTCATAGAAATATTATATATTCATAAAATTAGATATTCATGCCTCTACCTAATTCCTTATATTAAAATTTTTATCACATTAAATTAAAAATAGGGACAAAAATTGAGATACTAAGCCTGTAATAGACCTCCCACTCCCAAGAAATCTTACACGTTTTCTGTGCGGACACTTGACTTAAACATAAGGGATTGTCCATCCTGGAAAGGTCTGCACCAGTCAAAGATGTTTGTTGAAACATGCATGTATCTCCACATCTATGACATGTGGGATACCACTGGATCCCTTACCAGGTATTGGGGGCTCGGGAATGGTTTTAAGCAACCAAGCCATTCCTATGCATGCTCTAAAATGTCCTGAACAATCTCAGTGGATATTTTAATTCCTGGGATAAATCCCTACATCTCACATCATGATTGGAATTAATATTTTTCCCAATAATAGGTCTCATGATTCCCCCTTCTTAATATCCATATGGTTGAATAGAAAAGGATATTTGGTCACGCGAGATTCCACATTTGGTATCTCACAACTGAGACCCTCTTACATGATCATTAAGTGAAGGATTCAACCCCATCAACCAAAGAAAATTATACCATCTTACACCACTAGGGTATAATATAGGGAAGTTAACTACTCTACAACATCCATAATTTTTTGAGTCTGGTACTTCCTACTGAGGGAATAATCTACAATGATTTCCATTTTGAGAGTATTGATTTTCTTGATGTAGTAGTCCTACATGATGTTCAAACAACATCACAACCTCAGGTAAATGTTTTTCAAGGTGAAGACGTAATTGGATCACATGTGGTATGAATGAACCACATTTCACTCTCTTATAAGAGAGTGTTGCCTCATTCTCTCGAAAATGACTACAACATACAACACTATATTGTGACTTGGATTGTTATATTCTTGGGGTCTCAATCACCACAACTTTTACTTGATAAATGTATTATCAAGACCCGAATTTTAGAATATAAGGTAAAAATGAACAAGTCATGTGATTGAACTCATCCATCCATAATAGTCTATATAAAGAATGCACGTGGAGTACCTGTGCATCTTCCCCCCTCTTGTAATGAGATTAGTCCCCAAAATAGGAAATCTATGGATACCACTAGTGGCATCCCTTTAAATATGATGTCATGAAGAAAATATCCACTGTAAATTCCAAGTCCTACTCCATCACGCCACATAATAAACTGTCCTGGAAAATAGAAGTCGGAGGGAATCTTCCACCACACCACAACATAATTCTCTTCGGGCTACAATGAATCATTCTCATGGTTTTTAACATGTAAAAAATTTCTCTATATTTGGAAAAGAACCCTCTTCTTCTTTATCTAAATATTTATTTAACAACACCAAAAAATGATTCACCAATGCCCTCCATTGCACCGGTATAAAATCAAACATGGAGAAATGTCAAAAAATTAGTTCACAATGTGCTTATCAATTTCTATTGAAAAAAGTAGAAAAAAAGGGGATTACCTTTTATCTTTTCATGCTCTGTAGGATCATATACATACAACTATTGTGGTTGTTTGTGGTGTTTGAAGATAGATTATTGAACATATTGTGGGCCACCTGTTGTTGGTGAAAATACCACATAACACTGCCCCCATCTCCAGATTATATTTCTTCTCTTCTTGTACCACCTCCCTAGGGAACACCCTGATCATGACGTTGTCTCAGCAATGGTTGTCAACCTGCTTATTACCTGGTGGTCTAAAAAGGAATGGTTGGGATTTCACTTACCATGTGACCTATCCCATCACAAGAATAACACTAGTCCTCCAATGCATTTCCACACACTCAACACAACCCCATCTTCATTTGACTATGGTCCCAAGACTGATTATGGAGAGGCGTCATGTTAAATATCTTTTGAACAGGAATATGCTAGTTAGAAAAGACATCTCAGATCTGTTACACTCACTACAACAACTATATGTATAGAATAACTTAGATAGAAAGTTCTTTATTACTAACTATTACTATAGCACCCTGATACAGTTGGTAATGCAAAGTCGTACTATGATAGCCTGCATGTCTCTGTGATTTCCTTTGTCGAACATTCGTGCTCAAAAGTAGCTATCCTGGATTATGTCTATAGAGTAGAGTGTAAGGTATATAAACCTAGTAACATAATCATTCACCACCATCCCTCACCTCAAAAGGTCTAGATGCTTCTGAAATTAATTTTAATATAAGATGGGGCGGTGTAACACCTCACTAGATTGCAGCTATGAGTAATCACATGTGTGTACCAACTCATCATGCATCTCTACAACAAAAACTCCACAACCCTGATGATCCATTGTAACAATAGGCTAATAAATCCACCATATAGTCATTCAGTGTCTAAACATGCCTAAATATGTACAACACCAACTCTAGACAATTCTTTATTACCTTAGGATCTGGCTCATTGTGGAACCTCATCAGTCTCTGGCACTGAAACTTGTACAGTGTGATCGTCATGTACATGTCCTCATCCATAATTTCATGGAATAACTACTTCTCAATTGATAGATGTTCTACTACCTATCCACCTAGAGGATGGGGCCTCATGATGGATCCTGAACTGAGGCCTTGTTATAGACATAATCATCACTACAAACCATAGTTAATATCATGGACGGATGTTTTCATGGAGGCATCCTAAATGGTATTAGGGATTATTGTGGTTGGATGACCATATATATATATATATATATATATATATAAATGGAGTTGTAAATCAAGAAGGAC
This sequence comes from Viscum album, assembly GCA_963277665.1. Taxonomy (NCBI): domain Eukaryota; kingdom Viridiplantae; phylum Streptophyta; class Magnoliopsida; order Santalales; family Viscaceae; genus Viscum; species Viscum album. The sequence goes on along the minus strand of OY728158.1, from coordinate 41,944,773 downwards.
AATCAAAGACTCAATCTATTATGATGCATGTACTAAATATCCCTTCAAAAAAATGTATCAGTATACCAATTCAACAAGTCGGTAATAAGGATTTTTGTGAATGGATATGTTAGCCTCCACACCATTAATAGACTCAGTATCCTGAGAGCTTCTCTCAAATTATTTTTACAATGTTTTCGAAATCCTTTCCATGAATGTTTAATGGAAATTTCAAAACAACATCTCAAGGGATAAACCAGCATTGATATCATTTTTTCATAACCAAATAACTACTCGGGATTTAGCTACAACTACCCCAATACCGCCTCCATAGTTCAATGTGTTGAGAAAAGTTTCAAAGGCACAACATTTTTGTAGATGCCATTTCCTAAGAATATATACAAACACACAAATCTAACTAAATAAAAATGTAAAGAGGAGAAGTAATCAATGATACAAAATATTTATAAAATGGAATCCAAACATATATGCATCGAACTATAAATAGTAAAATTATATAAATTTAATATAAAAAGGGAAATTGGTAAAATACACAACGAACCAGAAAATTGTCAGAACCTGGTAGCAAGTGAAAAAGTACAACAATTGAGAGAGTCCTTCTCCTATATCCAAATCTACAACTACAAAACATGTTCCATGTATCTCATATCCCCAATCTCATTTGATTACATGATCATCATATATATCACCTAAAAAGTCTCACCATGTGCATAGAAATCACATAGATGGGTGACTGTAAAAATATTTAGTATAAATACCCAATGGATCAATGGAGGAGAAATGGATGGAATGAAGAAGGGGGATGTATATAAAACAATGTGCAGTAAAATGGAGTAAAAAAAACCCAACTAGAGAGTGAATTAATCATTTACAAACACAATAATCTATAAATTTTTAGAATATTATCTTCTTGTTGAGTCTTCAATACCAATAATAGAATAGTAGACTCTTACTACCACAAGAATATTGACTTGGAAATCACATCGCATACCCCATGTGCCTTCATCACTCCTCGAATGAGGGTAACCTAATCCCAAGGATTGGTTAATTAATGGAATGTAATATATATATGCTCAATTAATGAATCCAAAAAAATAAAGTAAGGGGATATCTATCTCACAAACTCAGCCCTAGAAAATGGAGTACCCAATAGTCCTAAAACTGATCACCATTGATTCCCACATCCCCCACGTCTTCCCAAAAATATAGGTCATGGAGACTCAATCCCCATACATTGATACTATCCACATTGGGTGGAATAGTCTCACCCTCATGGTTTTATGTCTCATCACAAGGATGCACCTCATTTGGGAAAGAATCCCTCATTCTCATGTGTGCAATGTTACACACCAACCTCTCTTCATTATCACACACAACCAAGGGTTTTCAAACACATAGTATGGGACCAACTCCAAAGTGTTTTAGATAGATTCCACTCTTATATTAATCTCATAGAACCCACACACTAATGATTCAGGGGGATTCCAATGTGATAGTCATCATAGAGTACCTACACCCTACTGCATCATGGGTATTCTACTCTGATATTTATCATAGTTGACCCACACCCTAATGTGTTAGGGGGTTCCACATTAATAACCATTTTAGGAGACCCACACCCTGATGTGTCAAGGTAAATTCACTTTATTTCATCAAGGACCCAATCTCTTGCACATCAGTGGGATTCCTTTCAAAAATAACATTAGGGACCACATTCCAACCCAGTTGGAGGTAAGAACAGAACTACTCTAAACATCAATTATGGATGGTAAATCTTGGGAAATGCGGATGATAGTAGCCATACCTACTAGATGGTATATTTTGGGAAGTGACAAGAAACACTTTTCATCCCTAGTGGATGGTACACAATAGGATGCGTTGTGGAACACACATCATCCTAGCAGGATGGTACCTCTTGGGAGAACCAAGAGACACTAGTTGACCATGCTGGATAGCCCTTCATGAGAAGTTCATAGGAACATTGTCCATCCCTAATAGATGTTATATCATATTAAGAACACCATTGTAGCCATCAAGTATCACCCCAGATAGGAGTCACTCTTATAATATCTCACATCTTAACTTTTAGTCCACTATATAGGGAACCAACAATTTCTATGTGGAAAATCACTTAGGATTGACTACTCGTAATCTAAAATATATGTCCAAAATAAAGGGAAATGAGAGATAGAAAAATTTTAATGTAGTACACCATATTTTTGGGGCCCACTTGTCGTGGGGCCCCTCCTCGTCTCATGGTTGTGTACCTATCCTCTCTAGGGCACTGAATTGTGAGCATGTACCCCTAGGCATGTCTGCGTACATCCAATGTACATGGAACATATAGTCAAAAATGAACACAAGAGTAAAAAAAGTTTTTTTATTTTAGATGGTTAAAAATGTAACTTCTTTGACACACCTCCTAAACAACCAATGACATTTTATTGCTACTCTTCATACATGTTTTCCATTGTCACTAGAGACGAAGCTGACCTAAGCCATAGATTTTCTTCAGAAAAAGTAGATGGATCTTCCACCAATATACCTGTCAAATTTCCACATATATTGAGATCACAAACATAGATCCATAAATCCAAAAAGATCTCACCATTGTGATCCTTGTTGAAAAATAAATGCAAGATCGACTATTTAATCACCAAAAATAGACCTATGGTGGAAATTTTTTATGTCATTGAATTTCATTTGAAATACATCCTATAAGATCCACACATCAGTTTCAAAACACATTATACTGATTGAGCCATTGATATCCTCTCAAAAAACAAGGTATGTAGATTATCCATTCATCCAGAATGAATACTTAGTGAAAAAGATACATTTAACCACATGGAATGCGAACTATCCCTTGTACAGGACATACCTAAATGTTTGTTTAAACACATGAATTTAGTATTCAAAATTTATCATGTGGACTATGGATTCACTGAATCTGATGGCTCATCAGCTGAATTTTTCATTTCAAATGTAGATCTCGAATAATATTTCTTAATAATATGAAAATTATTATTATTATTTAAACATAGGTGATTTGTTTAACTGAGGTGTAATAACAAACCATAAATGTCATTAACTGGAATAAATAGTTTTTTATCATTGAGATTGATGTTTTTCTATTGATTGCGCCTCAATCAGTTGCATTGTTTTAGAGATACACCCATTTAAAGGGGCTAGGCCCAACATGGGCTAGATCTGCCCGAAACTAATCAGACCCCCTTCACTCGGGTCTGCCCGCACCCCATGGCCTATTCTATTTTATGCAGTCCATGGATCAGTTGAGCATCCCAAACCATGTGGCCCATGACTGGTCCAGTTGTCTAGTTGTCTGACCACCATGAAAACCCGTGTTGTGTATGTCGCTACTACTGGGTGCCGTGCTCCTCAACCTCGATGTTCCATGATTTCCCTGGCAACCCACATCCACCTGATGCTCAGATCTCCTGACACACAACTCTCAACCTAGTCTTTCCACTAATTCCACATACCATCCTGCACCGTGAATACTCTTTCTAGTGTGCCTCTACTCTACGCACCACCTTCTTCTAGCCATACCGCCCCATAACTCTCTTACAATAGCCGCCTCTAACACCCACAACATGGCCATTGTGCGCCGCTACTAGACACCATGATAGTGGTGCTCTAATGGTATATAATATAGAGAACTATGACTCCTTTGACTTCCCGATTACAGATCTTAGGATAGATCGATGGTTACTATGATGTGAGGTTTGTAAGTTTGGCCTCAGATCATCAATATGGTGGTTGATTGATGCGTCTAAATGTTGGTGGTGGATACCCTCGATGAACTGATAATCAATGTGGGATTAAAAAATTATCTATGGTCGTGTTCTTGTAGAATTACATTATTTAGAAAATTAATGATGAAAACCATGAAAAATAAATTGATTTTCAAAATTAAATCTTAATCAGAATTCAAAAGTAGAAGAAATCCAACCTTGATTGATCCATTTATCATTGCTGATGTGTTTTATGTGATCTTGCACTGATATTCCCTGGATTCAATAAAGATCACTCCAAGATCCAATGAATAACTATTGGGTGAGGGAGGAAAGACAAATACATAGTAGAGAGAGATAAATAATGGTGAACCTTTATTAATTCCTTCAATATCTATTTATATAAGCCTCACTGAGCACTAAATCCAAAATTCCCATGTGACCACTTTTTATATCACACCTAGGGAAAACACCCCATCATGAACTCAATGAAAATATAATATTTATAATATTAGTGCTCATTTTAAATTTATTTGATACAGATTTCGAGCTAAAATAATTAAAATCAATTATTATTTTTTCAATTTTTTCCCTTGGGTGACTTTTCTAACAGAAGACCCACGACGACAAATGTTATAGCCCTCCTAGGTTAAACAACATGTTCCAGACTCAACTATGGCCTCATATTTATTATTTTATATACCATTTAAGAAATATCCCATTATTTTCATGTTCATATTTTAAAATATAGTTAATAATTTTATAATTTTCTTTGAGCACATCGACCCTCAGAATGGAATGCCTTATCATGTCTTGCTCTAGAAATGTTCCCATAAATATGTCAATATTTTACAAAGTGAATACCGAGTCTCTAAACCATATTTTATAAATTATATTTATATTTTTCAGAAATCAATACATTTTTATGGGGTGGTAGTCCACACATAAAAAACGATGGTATCATATATCAAATAAATGGAGTTCATAATGGTATTTGTTATATAATAATTAAATAAATATAAATCCATTATAAATATAATATATAAAATATATAAATAGATATTCTATATTAATTACCATATATGAGAGGTTTTAATGTGAAAAACTAAAACATCATTTCGAGAGGTGGTACTTCGTTGCATCCATAAATGGTATGTCTATTACCCATTAGATGGAAGTATATGTAAGTGTGAGTAAAACCCATAACCTTAGATAGAAAAGTATATTTATGATACTTTTTTTTGTAATATAATCATGAAATAATAAAAAATTAAATAGTTGAGAACAAAATAAAACTAATATGTTTGAGGAATTATGATACATAATCGGGTAACTCCTTTTGGATTGAACCAAAAGGGTTCCATGGATGGTTGTCTTTCCAAGGTGAGGCTTCTATGATTATGGTAGTTATTTTGATGAGAAATATGTGTATATTCTGATCAATACAGTGTTTCTTGAGATGTTTGATTAAGTTGAAGAAGGGTAATCATTTTTTAGTGATGGAGGAGTGGCGCGCTAGAAAATTTTGTAAATGGAAATTTCACCCATGAATTTTCCCTTTAAAGTGGATCCAATAAAATAAAAACATCAACAAAATTGATGTTAGACTAAAAATATGGCCTTCCAATGGCAGTTAGATAGGTTTTATAGATCATTTGTCCTATAACATTATGGTTTAGTCACTAGTGTGGTCAAATTTCACCTTAATCATTGTGATTAATTTTAATCACATTCACTACTATTTATTGGTGAAAAAACAGGTTGACCTTATTCTAAATTATAAAATATTCTTATTCTAAATATTTAAACTGGTTTTTAAATTTCAATCACATATTTATTTGAAATTATTTTATATTTAACCCCGCATATAGAACAACAATATGTGTTTTAAAGTAAAAACATTCAAATGTTTGTTATGCTTTTTTATTTAGTTTGATAGTGAAATTGATTCCAATTACCTAAACTGATGAAATTGAAAACAATTAAACTAACTATATGTGAAAGAAATTAACAATATAATTTATCCTTAATTTTAAATTTGATGAAAAATATTTTATGAATTAAAAATTATTATTTTTAAATATTTATTAAAAATTAAAACTTCCTTCGAAAATAAATCAAATTCACCCCATCCTTGTTATTATGATTGTATTTAAAATATGATGATTAAATAAAAATCTAAAGTATAAATAATATTTAAAAAAGGGAATTAAAATACTATTTCCATTAAAATATGATAAATATACCTTTATAAAAATATAAGTTCTTATGTTTAATATTGAGATTGTTCTTATCTCAAGCCTCCCAAATCTATATGTTGAATAGACAGAATATTTAGTTGAATATTTAATATATATATATATATATATTACATTACTATCACTCACTAATTGTAATTAATTTAATTTATTAGGACAAAATAGCTTCGTGGATGAAATATAGGATTCTGTTAAGATATTATCATTATACACAATTGGATTTATATCATTTCTAATTAATTGTAAATATCTGAATTAGTATTATATTTGTATAAAAATATATTTTTATAACCTAGTTAATTATATTCATAATCGATAATTTAAAATCTTAGATATATCTTATTATATTAACTAATAAATTTATAATATATTGTTGTTTTGTAAAACACAGTTTATCATTTAACATAAGCTACTAAAAAAGGTCTTTCTTGAGTGTCAGGAAAGATAACATTATCTTTCATTAAGTTTGAATCTATATGATAAATTGAATTAATTTAATTTTTTTATATTATAATTTATATGAATATTATATTCACTTAGGCTCTTGGTGATATGTGTCATACATGCTATCGAATATAATATTTTTACTTTAGAATTTTGAGGCGTTAAATTCTATCCACTTAAATTAAATTATTCTTTTATAATTTAAACATGGTCTTATTAATATATTGTTTGGTATTTCTTATGTTTAAATACCACACCCAGAGGAGGGTTCATAAAATTTCATCTAGAAAAATAGAATCCGAATTACAATGCTCGTGTGGAATAAAAAATATCATGGTCAATAAGAAATAAAACATCAGTGGTTAAAAGATATGCATACATGCATTAATAATGTAAAAAATTTTATGTAGCGACTATGTTCCTCAATCACAAACAAGTTAATTATCAATGGGAATGTGTGGGGGAAAAACCCAAAATCATTAATGATTTAGAAGACAATATATTCAACCAGAATAATGGTATTAGGGAAAAAAATTACGATCATTTTCCCCATATTGATAAATTATTTTACTGCCTAATAATATATGTAAATTTACATTCATGGTATGTTTTAACATTATATGAACAATTCCATGTTTAGGATGTGATTTAATCACATACTAAGTAGTCCCTTACATCCAAAAATGGATATAAAAAACATTAATATTATTCCTGAAACAATAAAATGGATATTTAATAGATTGTAAGGCCCATAAAAGAGTGATTCATAAAAATATTTGCCTCAAAAAAATTATGCAATGTAAATATTTTTAATAAATTAATCTCTAAACCCCATAGGTGATACTATTGGTTTATCATTAACATTTATTCATCAAATTTTTAACTAAAAAAATTATATATTATATAGGACACTATGTATGTCAGTTTTTAGAATAAGAACATTAAAATACTTCAGTCATTGGTTCAAATCCTATGGAAGTTTTAGATTTGGTGTGTTGTAACCCGACATAGAGGTTGTCCTTCTCTAAAACCATATTAATATTCCTTAAAAAATTACAATGACATTTATCCTTGAAATAAGTTTTATCACAAAATTTCATTTTTAACTATGGTTTTCAATATAACATCATCACATAAAAACCTCATCCATTAATTTCTACCTAGATTCTTCCATAGCCATTGTTTTTGAAACGCCCCGACCCCAGTTACCTAGAGTCGGTGCATTATTTTAATACATTGGAATGGTTACAAGGAATCAAGTCCCAAAGGACTGATCGGTTTAACAGTCTTGGAAAATAGAATACATACATTAACATTACATTATAATTTCAAACATAAAACACATCGTAAATAGTTCATTGATAATGCCATTATTCCCTTTACCTTAATCCTACATATCAATCATAATACACTTTTTGGAATCCTAGGAAAAATAAAACATAGAAAGGGGTGAGCTCAAACGCTCAGTAAGGGTATGAAATATAGTGGAAGATAACATAAATATTAAGCATGATGAATAATTGAAACCACATGCCTTTACCAATAACAAAAATGAATACATTTATTGCAAGAATATGAGTTTATTAAATAAAGCCATAATAAAACATAATCCTGGGTATTCTACTTGTCGAATGACCACATGAACCATCAATATTAATTCCATAATAAGGGAATGTATAATGCCAGAAATTCTAAAACATTTTGTCAATTCCTCGTCCAAGACGTCTAAAAATGATTAAGTCCTTGGCCAAAAACATATATAAAATTGGGGAAGGTCCTCGACCAATTCCACGTCTAGTTGACTCATGAGACCTACCAATGCATCGAGGAGCTATAGCGGGCTCCACCCGTCACATACTATGTCCAATAAATTCTTCATATGAAAAGGATGAAATATAACAGAAACATTCGTATTAAAACTAACATACGAAATGTCAATAATTTGAACATAAACCATGAATGGTATAAAAATAGAACATCCAAATTCAAGCATGTCATAACCCATTCAATACTGTATGGAATATTGTATTATAATAAATCATCCTCAATCAAAAATAATATCCAGTAAAGGATGATAACAGTGTTGAAAATGACGTGAAAAACTTTTTGAGAGAAATTAACTTTTTATAAAATCATTTAAAAGTCACACATTTGTAAAGGAAGTAATTTAAAACATATTTTTTGAATCAAAGTATCCCATGCAACATTGAATCTTTTGAATAGAATTATCAATTCAAAACATTCATGTCCATTCAAAGAAATCCTTAAAATCAATTTGAAAACATGGACATTAATTAAAAAGATATAGAAAGATAAATCCTTAAAACATTTAAAATTCTAATCGTGATAAAGTGTACCTTTCACAAATCCTTAAAATATTCATTTTAAATAATTTTTATGAACAATGGACATGGATGATAAAAATTTCCCAGTAAATACTTACACATAAACAATCTCAGATAATAATGAGATTTGGGAATTAACCCTTACCAATATGGTAACCTACAAAACATACACCCCATGAAAGAAGTATCATACAATGAATATGTAAATACACATAAATTAAAGTGTATTACACAATGAATACAATTATGTGCAGTACATACACCACACAAAAGGTAATGGTGGAAATTTGGCATGAATCTCATGGGAATAAAAAGTGAGATAAAAACCCCTTACCTTGATCTTTCTTTCGTCGAGGGTACATTTAACCACATGTATGAAGTCTATAGTATGTTATTAAATTATAACAGAACAATATTTATATTTATGATATCACACATTATTCATTTATTACTTTATACTACCCATTTAATTATAATTTCCATGTTATATTAAAATTTTAGGTAATAATTGATTTCTTTATCATTTGTGTTTTAACATGTTTCTCTTGATTATATCACATACAACATGATTTAAATACTTCAAAAATATAAAACATTATTTATAAATCATATATATTTAGAATATAAATACGTATAATAAATATATATATGAAATGGAAGACACCATTTTTGGAGACGGTGGTCCGTACATACGCATAAACGTTGTTTCTGTTTTCATATAGTATTGAACGGATGTAAGTGAATAAGATATATGTAAGTACATAAATACTTATATATATAAATATATATATCTCCAACATCATTACTATGTAATATATTAAATAATTATTATTAATATATATTATTATAATCGTCGAGGAATGGTGAACTTGGAAGTGAATCTCATCGCGTCGTGGAGACATCAATCCATATGTACACACGAGTGAAAATATTGTTCTTTTGATAGTAAAATAATATATTGTAGTACCCACAGATTCTAGTATGTAAACCTTTCTTGATTATTTTCATGGGTTTTAAGTTAAAGGTGTTGAATGGGAGAGTCGGGAGAACTTGGAATGATGTTTTGAGGCAAAGGGAAAGTCACAAGGTCGACGCACGGTTTGTCTAACCGTGCGGCCAAACCGTGCACAGTGGGTCTTGGAGGTAGTGGCTTTTGCACGTTCGATGCACGGTTTTCCTAAATATGCGGCCAAAACGTGCGAGAAGGGTGGTCAAGGCAGTGGCCAATTCACGATTAGCATACGTTTTTTCAAACCGTGCGGACTAACCCTGTAGTCACCTAAAGGTTGATACTAAAATTGTGGATCTAACTCGTTTTTCCACTAATTTACTTGTTTAAACCTCTTAAGAGACCCTAAATCGGGATTACTCTACCTTGAAGGTTGGAAGTATTCTCCCAAGGGTTCCAGAGGGGATTCTAAGGACTCTATTGGTGAATCGAAGCTGGATTCTTAAGGTATGTGATCGTTATTGATCAGTTTCTCAGATCTACTTACATCTACTTCTCTTCTACTCTCATTTTCTTAGATCTATTCCCGTTATGGGTAGATCTATGGGTGTGGATGCCAATTATGACAAAATTTTGGTCTTGGTTGTGTTAGGAGAAAAGATCTAAGGATGGTTTTGGAGTATTGATCTGTTGTTCTTGAGCGTTATTCGTCCGTGGCTTGGTTTCTCCCAATTAGTTGAGGTAGTTGGCCTTACTATCGATTCCTATTTCATAGAACTTGAAGGATTAGTTTCAATTTTTTTCGTTGATTGAAATGGTTTGTTTATCTACTATGAAAGAATGGTTGAAACCCCTTTTTAGTAACGGGTGATAAAAATTGTGTGTTATTAGAATTTTGTTGTTGAATTAAATTTAAAATGGTTATTTTAAATTAGCTATGGTTTTACTACTTGAATGAAATGGTTTTCAATAAAGGACGATTCATTATTGAATGGTTTTGAACACACATGGTTTTGGGCATGGATTTTCATGGGTTGTGGTGTGTGTTCATATGCATTGGTATGGATAAGGGTGATAAGTCACCCCATCAAAAGGTTGGGATGGATAATGGTGAGAAGTCCCCCCATCAATACGTTGGTACATATAAGGTCGTGAAGTACCCACATCAAGGTAGTCCACTATGTGACTTCTTAGTGGAAGGATAAATCACCACTCGTGAGAATAAGGAGGTCCTGGTTTCATGTATGGTTGGTTGTGTGGATTGGTGAAATGGAACGAATATGCCAAATGGAAGTGTGAATGGAATTGAAAACATTTCTTGATTTCTTTTCTTGAGAATGATGGGTTTTGTTTGAAAATGGTTTTGACATGGAACTTTTTATATTGTGAACTATTTTTGGAATTGTTTTATATAAATTGTTTAACATAAATGTGCTAAAATTTTTTATACTAGAGGCATGGGTTGGGAAGTCATCAGGTAAAATCTACTGAGTTTCATTACTCACCCTCATCTTCGGAACGTTGGTTCTTTTTCATATATCATGTACTGGGACATTGGAAAAGGTAAAGTGTCATAGGTTTAGAGCACTTGTTCGTGTTACTTGGGCTGGATGGTGATGTTGGAGCATTGACCTTGTGGAGCATGAAGTTGGGTTATTGTCTTGTAGTCCTTGAGATTGTGTTTCGGTTGTTTACTCTGTTGTTTTTGTGTTGGTTTCCGTGGTGGTACTCATGGTTGGTTTTTTATAAAATTAATTGTTGAGTTGTCTTTTCTTTTATCATTCATATTATTAGTTTATTTGGTTATGGTTGTTGGTTCTATGGATGTTCAAAAAGGGTAAATCGTCCCCCACTTTTTTTAAACCCTTCGACATTTATTTCCAGCCTTTGGTGCCTTGGGGATGTCACTTAAGGCCTAGTAATGACTCATTGAGCTCTCAAGCCAATTAGAACTGGAGGGTCATTTCAAATGCTATCACCTTGTTCAGTCCTTTCCTAACAAGTGGTCATCGAATTTCTCGGTCATGGAGTTAAAATTACTTTTCTTCTATTCCTTGGGTTTCAATCTTAGACCGGAGTAGGATGGTCAGAACATGAAATGTATAGCATAAAAGGATGTAGCTGCCCCATTTATGCTGAAATTCAAGTTACTAGGGTGTTGGATACATAAGTGTTTGGATACACTTCTAGAATGTTGGAAATATCATTGTCATGGGTTTAGCCAATGAGATGAGCATGACATGTAACACCCCAATCTTCTACGGTACGCTTCTCTTTGAATAATGTGATAGCGTGTGTTGTACGCAACATCGAGTTCTAACACACCACAACCAATCAAACTAGCTGTTATGAATAGTAATACATACTTTTTGAAATTATATATATTTTATATTTCAAAATAGACTTCATTTTTTGTTTCGGAATATCGAAATTATCCTAAGATGAATTTTTTGTATTTTTCAGAGAACCTCAAATTTTTATGAATAGTGAAAAATACTTAAAAACATCTTTTTTAATCAAAATAATTTATAGTGATAAATTATATGATTGAGTGATTTTAAAGTATAATTAGAATATATTTTTACCATTTTATCCAATGTTGTTCATTAAAATTAATTTCACTTTGAAATTGGACCTAAACAATTGTCAATCTTTTGGTATATATTGTTTCTTAAAAACACGCTATTTGTTGTGACAACGGGAATTAATTATAAAATTAATTAATGCAACTTATATTTTTGGAATTTTGTAAAATAGACATAATTTTTGAATTCGGAATATCAATTATAGCTTAGGGTGAAATTTTGGCATTGTTCTGAAAAACTACAATTTTTGATGAATAGTGAAACTACTAAGTGGTAGTTAAAAAACTGAATTTTTCATAAAACATAATTTTACCTCTTCTGTGAATGGAATTTTGAAAATCTGAGACACACGGTTAATATCAAGAAGTATAATGTGGTTTAATGAGATGAAAATAATTTTTGGTGAATAGTAACTTTTTCCTTTTATTTACCACAGTTAAAAGTGAATGGGGTAATTAAGGGTAAAAATGATATTAATATTACCCTAACACATGTACTAATTCTATTGTACAAGTGTATCTCGACCAAAAACAACCTTAGGAATAAAATATTATCATTTAGGTCCACTTGGATTAGATTAGGACATTTATTATTATTTAATTCAAAGAAGAGTTAAAAGAGTTAAAATCAATGTTTATTTACTAATTTTTTTTTAATATAGGAATATATATAATATAAAATCTATTGTAAATATTCATTAGAAATAAAAAAATATTTCCCACATAATGATATTTTATTTATAATTTTTAGACATTAAATAATTTAATTTATTTATGACACAATGATGATGCAGTAATTACCATAATAGTGAAAAATTAAAATAATTGATATTATAAATACCCAAATAAATATAATTTGAGACTTTTAATGGATTAAACCAATTTTATAGGATAATATGAAATATTAGGATTGATTTAATGGACTTTTTTCGAAGTAATAATTCTTTTATAAGTTTCACAAAAATCAACTATTGAATAGTGTCAAAATTGACATAAAAGAGTTTTTAAAACAAATATTATATTATTAATTGATATTAAATTCATAAAAATCTAAGGTTAGGCCAAGAGACTTATATCATGATAGGTGTATCATTAATGGACCACTTGGGGGTCGCTTGGATGTATATAGTAAGTTTATAAACTATATAATATAAAAATACAAACAGACATTGTAAAAGTGAAACTAATTAACTAAGAGTTAATACTTAAATACAAGGTTAATATAATGACCCAAACCTATCTAAATTCTATTTGTTGAGTGGCTTTCGACCTATCCCCACCTTAACCTTTTAATAATCAACTTTGGAGCCATTAGAAACCGAATATGGATTTATTATAGATTCATATTTCTATATTTTCCAAAGGTGCCCCTCACCCCTCTTATAAAAGGGCACTCCCCCTTCTCATTACTTCACACATTCAAAGCCTTTTGGTTCCGCGAAAATATGCCCATATACTCTCTCAACTTCCTTCAATACAACCTATAGGCCTTAGTTTGATCATAAAGCCAACCTAAAGAGCCCTTTTGATCAAATCAAAAGGAAGAACCCGAAGAAGAGGTAATGTTTTCACCACCCTTTTTCAAATTCATTTATTCTTCCACTTCTTATTTCTTTGTTATTACCATTATAAAATAATAAATCCAGTATCTTATATATACTGTGATGTTATTATAAATATGGTACAACCATATTCAGTATTCTATCCACCCTTTGAATAACATGTCACCATATGTGCGTACGTACGGCTTACCGTCTCCACGTCGTGGTGTAATTGTTATTCAATATATTATTTTTTGGATGGGTATAATAATGATGTGTAACTCATATAAATAATAAATATAACATGATAATGATTCTGTATATATGATATACTATCCAATTATATATTATTTTAATATCAAAATAATGATATTGTCGCTCGTGTGTACGTACGGACTACCGTCTCCACGAACGCGATGCGATTCATTCTCCATCATATCCATTCAGGTATAATTATCATTTGATGATTTAAAAATAATGTTTAAGGACTTGATATCATTCTGGATATGAATAAGATACAACCTATCCATGACAAACATGTCTTACGTAACAAAACATATAAAAGAAAACGAGTAAGTTTACACCCGAAACGACGATAATACTAAGATATTATTAACAAAGAAATGTTAAAAGATCATATATGATATCATATTAATATATATGATTCTTTTATAATTTAATAACTATTATTTAACCATTATACAGGAGGTTAACCTACCCTCAACCAAGGAAATGTACAAGGTAAGGGTTATTTCACAATCTCTTCATTATCCGAGGTTGTTTATATGTAACAATCTACCGGGATCTCTTTATCATCCACATACATGTTTCTTAAAAATGTATTTCAAAACATTTTTAATATTTAAAAGAATATGGTTTAAATTAATTTATACCCTTTTTTGACTTTTTATAAGTAGTTTATAAAGGAATCTTTCTGTCGTTTTCCAAACAAGGTACTTTTAACCTTTTCGACAGAATTAAGGTAAGAATGTTTTTTTAACATATACGGCGGGTGAGGCTATTTTCCGCCGTTATAAAATCGTCGAAGCTTCCCTTACAATCTTATAAGAATATTTTCAAAGAAAATGTTTTATATTATAAATATATGACTCTTAAATTATTTAAAAATAGAAAGAGATATTTCTCTAAAAAGAGTTTTGATTTCATCTATGTCAACATCCTTTGATGGGTTTTAAGATTATTTGGAGATGATTTATTATGAAACAAAACATCCATATTTTATTGAAGGTTTTGGGATATATTTTACTATGGATATGTTATTTCCATGGTTTATGGATGAAGTATTTACATTTCGTATGCTAGTTTTAATACGAATGTTTATGTTATGTTTAAACCTTTTCATATGGGAATGCATTGGACTTAATATGTGACGGGTGGAGCCCTCTATAGCTCCTCGATGCATCGGTAGGTATCATGAGACAAAGAAGTGTCTTGGAACAAGGCCTTGACAAAATATTATTTGTAGTCTAGGCACGAGGCCTTGGATATGTGGTTATGATAGTCTGGCATTATGCATTCCATCATTATGAAAGTGGTTATTGATATTTCATGTGATTATTCGATAAATAGAATATCCATGTGAATAAGTAAATGGAATTATTTTATTTTACCTTTTCCATAATATGTTGAAGTTCAAGTTTAAAAGGATTTTGTTTTAGTTATACATTGCCTTAAATTTTTATTCTTATTTATGAAAGTTTCCACGATATTGTTATCCTTACTGGGTATTTGAGCTCACCCCTTTTCTATGTTTTATTTTTCCCAGGATGTGAAGAAGTAATTTATGAATGACCTGTAGGGATAGTGTGAGGGGATAAGAGTGTGGACTATGGAGACTATGTTGTTGTAGTTTTCATTTTATGATGTAATGTAAACCTTATGAATATATCTAGTGTTTGCAAGGCTACTAAACCAATCGGTCTTTAGAGATTTGATCTTTCTTGTGATCATGCCAATGTCATGTAATAATGCAATAACTCTCGGTAACTGGGGTCGGGACGCTACAGTTGGTATCAGAGGAAGTTTAGTACAAACCTGGGAAGATAGATTTAGATAAACTCTGATTAGAGCACATAGACCTAAGATGGACTTTGAGGATTAGTATAGAAGAACTTCCTAGAATTTTGGTATTGTAGATATTTTGTGGGTTTTCCGAGAAATACATCCCTGTCTAGATATGAGCAGGTAGAGGCGGCTCTGGCACAGATGTACCTAGGGGTAAAACCTGAAAACACCGCTTTGAGCTATACTCGAACGGGAACTGGTGCACGACAACGGGCCGTTCTTCACTCTTTGTTATGACACTCCCGGGGGATCTGCTTAGGATAACTCCCATTTTCTTTACAAATCATTATGAAGGGTTTATGAGTATATATTTTCTCAAAGAAAACATTCTTATGTTTATGGATTATATCCATAAATAGTTTAATTTATGTTAAGTGTTTTGTAAGTATGGGATTATGTATTTTGATTCATAAACTGATCTAGTTTATACCATTGTTTAGAAATGGCACCTAGTGGAAGAAATGGAAACTGTATCAATACATGCACTCCATGTAGAGATTTCCCTCCTGCTCAAGATAATTATAGTGGAGCTGGTGATGCAACTGGTGCCGATCAGCTAATCACCATATTGGGACAACTTACTCAGGTTATGAATAATAACCTTACCCGTATAGAGCACCCTGATCCACAACATGGAGGATCAATGTTAGATCGCTTAATGAGGAAACAACCACCAACGTTCAATGGGAGTACAAATCCCTTAGTAGCTGAGCAATGGATATTTTCCCTAGAGAAAATATTTCAGGCTTTGGGGAGTAGTGAAAGGGAAAAAGTTATCATGACAGTTTACCGCCTCACTGGAGATGCTGATCAATGGTGGTCATTGATTCAAAATAAGAAAGAAGATGATGAAGTATCAAATATGTAATGGAGGGAGTTCAAAGATCTATTTTTAGAAAAATACTTTCTTCGCGACCATCGAGCAGGTATGGAAAGGAAGTTTCTGAGTCTGAGACAAAAAGAGGATGAGAATGTCACAAAGTATGATGCTAAATTTACAAGGTTAGCAAGGTATGCTGGAGATTATATACATAACCCCAGAAGTAATATTGATCATTTAATTGATGGGTTAAAACCATTTCACCGTCGAGCATTAGTATCAAAATCCTTCTCGTCGTACGAAGACATTGTCTCATGTGCTATCAAGACCGAAAAGGAATTCTCTAAGTCTTATGACTTTAAAGAAATGAAAGAGAAGAAGAGATCTTCTGATCAATCTGGGAATGGAAATAAGATGAACAAGGGAAATGTTGAATATCCATCCTATGGTAAATGTGGGAAGAAACACCCCGGTACTTGCTTGAAGGGAATGAGAGTCTGTTACAAGTGTGGTGAAAAAGGCCACCAAGCTCGTGATTGCAAAGGGAAGAAGGAAGCTACCAACGTTCAGTGCTAAAATTGCACGGAGATGGGGCATTATGCAAATGAATGTCCTAAGCGTCAGAGGAACTTACCTCAAAAAATCCCAAGGTATCAAGGCCAAGCTTATGTTATCACTACTGCTGAGGTAGAAGCTCCGAAAGACGTGGTGGAAGGTAATTTAATAGTTTCCTCAAGTTTAGAAAATGCATTATTTGATTCTGGATCATCGCATTGATTCATATCTTCCCAGTTTTCTAAGAAAATTAGATATTTCCAATTTTATTTAACAAGGGAGTTGTCAGTTAAAACTCCGAAGGGAAGTATCATTGCAACAAAGTTTTATGAGTCAGTCCCCATTAGAGCACATAAATTTTCTTTATCCGCTGATCTCATCGTCATACCTATGATTGAGTTAGATATAATCCTCTATATGGACTGGCTTTCAGACTATGATGTGAATATTTTTTGTAAGAAGAAAGAGGTTACGATTCTTAATGATGATGATAAGGAACACCATATCTTTAGAGCATAATCTTCACCGCCTAATTCTTATCTAGATCCACCCCCAGTAGCTCAACTAAATTCAATTATTTAGGAGTAAGATAATGAAATAATTGTGGGTGAGGAATGGAATGTTCAAATAGAGTATGTACCTGTTGTGAAAGAATATGTAGATGTATTTCCAAAAGATTTACCTGGACATCCTCCAGAATGAGAAGTTGAGTTATCCATTGATTTAATTCCTGGATCAAGGCCTATATCGAAGACCCCTTATAGAATGGCCACTGTATAACTAGTCAAACTAAATAAAAAACTAGAGTAATTGAGTAATAAAGGATTTATTCGCCCTAGTGTTTCTCCATGGGGAGCCCCTATTCTTTTTGTTAAAAAGAAAGATGGATCCATGAGGTTATGTATCGACTACAGGGAGATCAATGCTATATCAATAAAGAACAAGTATCCCCTACCGCGCATTGATGATTTATTTGACCAACTGCATGGAGATCAATACTTTTCAATGATTGACCTTCGATCAGGATACCATCAGTTGTGTGTGAAGAAGGAAGACATTCTGAAGAAAGAATTTCGAACCAGGTACGGGCATTATGAGTTTACAGTAATGCCTTTTGGATTGACTAATGCACCCTCTGTATTCATGGATCTGATGAATAGAGTTTTTAAGTAATATCTCGATGAATTTGTGGTGGTATTTATTGATGATATCTTGGTATACTCAAAAATCGTCAAGATCATGAAAATCACTTACGCATTATCTTGAAGACTTTGAGAAGACGTGAATTATATGGGAAGTTTAGCAAGTGTGAATTCTGGCTTCAGGAGATTTCTTTTCTTGGCCATATTGTCTTTTAAGATGGAATCTTTGTTGATCCTTCTAAGATCAAGGCAATCCAAGAATGGCCAACACCTATGAATATAACTGAGGTACGTAGTTTTATTGGTTTAGCAGGTTATTATCGACATTTCGTCCAGAATTTTTCCCGATTGGCTAACCCATTAACAAAGCTCACACGTAAAGGGGTTAAATTTGTTTGGACAAAAGAGTGTGAAGAATGTTTTGAAGAACTGAAGAGAAGATTAGTCAATGCACCAATATTGACTCTACCATCAGGGAATTATGGGTTCGTTATTTATAGTGATGCATTAAAGAAAGGACTTGGTTGTGTCCTTATGCAGAATGATAGGGTTATTGCCTATGCATCACGATAATTGAAAATTCATGAACAAAACTATCCTACTCATGATCTCGAGTTAGCAGCTGTGATCTTTGCATTGAAGATATGGAGGCACTACCTCTATGGTGAAAAATGTGAGATTTATACTGATCACAAGAGTTTGAAGTATATTTTCTCACAAAAAGAACTCAACATGAGGCAAAGGAGATGGCTTGAATTACTCCAAGATTATTATTGTACAATACACTATCACCCAGGGAAATCAAACAAGATAGCAGATGCTTTGAGCAGAAAAGGCCATGGAGTTTGAACGTGATGAGAATTGAAAAGGATCCAATTTTCATGGATCTAGTGAAGATGGACATGGGAATAACCAGGGAAGGTGAAACATCAATGATTTTTCAAATGGTTGCCAAACCAACTTTACTAGAAAGGATTAAGAGTTCTCAGACTGATGATGGAGAATTTCAAAAGAAGATTAAAGCTGTGAATGATGGGATATTGAGAGATTTTGTGTTTGAAGATGGAATTTTGAAATTCGGGAAGAGGCTTTGTGTTCCCGATATACCTGATCTAAAAAGGGAATTGCTAGATGATGCTCATAGTTCCAATTTCTCTATACACCCTAGGAGCACCAAAATGTATAGAGATTTGAAGGAACATTTTTGGTGGGACAACATGAAGAGGGATATTGCTGATTTTGTGTCAAGATGTATGGTTTGTCAACAAGTGAAAGCTGGAAGGAAACATCCTGGTGCAGTATTGCAACCTCTTCCCATACCTGAGTGGAAATGGGACAATATTACGATGGACTTTGTCATGGGACTACCAAAGACTCCTAGAAGGAACGATACAATATGGGTTATTGTTGATCATCTTACCAAGTCAGCACATTTTCTTGCTATAAGAGAAGATCTACCACTGGAACGTCTAGCAAGACTATATATTAATGAAGTTGTGAGATTTCATGGATTACCCCTATTGATTATTTCTGACCATGATCCCCATTTTACTTCAAGAATCTAGAAGAGTCTTCAGAAATCCATGGATACTGAACTTCATTTGAGCACTGCCTACCACCCTCAGACAGACGGACAATTAGAACGGACTATTCAAACCTTAGAAGACATGATGAGATCTTGTTCACTTGACTTTCTGGGTATGTGGGATCAATAATTACCTTTGGTAGAATTTTCCTATAATAATAGCTTCCATTCGAGTATTCAGATGACACCATATGAAGCGTTATATGGAAAGAGATGTTGCACACCAACCTGTTGGGATGACGTTGGTGAAAGAAAACTTTTAGGTCCATAACTGGTGGAGTAAATGATGGAAAAGGTGAAGGTAATCCAAAATCACATCAAAGCAGCTCAAAGTAGGAAAAAGAGCTATGCCGATAATCGAAGGAAGGATTCATAATTTCAAGTCGGTGATCATGTCTTTCTGAAGGCATCTCCATAGAAGGGAGTCATACGTTTTGGTAAGAATGGTAAATTGAGTCCCAGGTACATCGGACCTTTCGAAATTCTAGAACGAATTGGGGCTGTAGCTTACCGATTGGCAATGCCGCCAAGTCTCTCCAAAGTTCATGATGTGTTCCACGTATCTCTGTTGAGGAAATACATGCCTGTCCCAATGCATGTACACACCTATGAAGAATTAGAACTGGAAGCCGATCTGTCTTATTGTGAAGATCCTGTCAGGATTCTTGATACAAGAGAACAAGTACTGAGAAACCGGACGACGCGTCTGGTAAAAGATTTGTGGGGAAACCATAAGATGGAAGAGGCAACGTGGGAACCTGAGGAACTTATGATGAAGAACCACCCGAGTCTTTTCATGCGGTAGTATTCTGGAAATTTTGAGGACGAAATTATTTGAAGGAGGGGAGAATATAACACCTCAAGCTTCTACGGTACGCTTCTCTTTGAATAATGCGATAGCGTGTGTTTTACGCAACATCGAGTTCTAACACACCACAACCAATCAAACTAGCCGTTATGAATAGTAATACCTACTTTTTGAAATTATATATATTTTATATTTCAAAATGGACTTCATTTTTGGTTTCAGAATATCAAAATTATCCTAAGATGAATTTTTGGTATTTTTCTGAGAACATCCAATTTTTATGAATAGTGAAAAATACTTAAAAACAACTTTTTTAATCAAAATAATTTATAGTGATAAATTATATTATTGAGTGGTTTTAAAGTATAATTAGAATATATTTTTACCATTTTATCCAATGGTGTTCATTAGAATTAATTTCACTTTGAAATTGGACCTAAACAGTTGTCAATCTTTTGGTATATATTGTTTCTTAAAAACACGCTATTTGTTGTCACAGCAGGAATTAATTATAAAATAAATTAATGAAACTTATATGTTTGGAATTTTGTAAAATAGACATAATTTTTGAATTCATAATATCAATTATAGCTTAGGGTGAAATTTTGGCATTGTTCTGAAAAACTTCAATTTTTGATGAATATTGAAACTACTAAGTGGTAGTAAAAAAACTGAATTTTTCATAAAACTTAATTTTACCACTTCTGTGAATGGAATTTCAAAACTCCTAGAGACACGGTTAATATCAATAAGTAAAATGTGGTTCAATGAGATGAAAATAATTTTTGGTGAAGAGTAACTTTTTACTTTTATTTACCACGGTTAAAAGTAAATAGGGTAATTAAGGGTAAAAATGATATTAATATTACCCAATCACATGTCCTAATTCTATTTAACAAGTGTATCTGGACTGAAAACAGCCTTAGGAATAAAATATTATCATTTAGGTCTACTTGGATTAGATTAGGACATTTATTATTATTTAATTCAACGAAGAGTTTAGAGTTAAAATAAAAGTTTATTTACTAAAACATTTTTAATATAGGGTTATACATAAGATAAATTCGATTGTAAAAATTCATTAGAAAGATAAAAATATTTCCTACATAATGATATTTTATTTATCATTTTTATACATTAAATAATTTAATTTATTTATGACACAATGATGATGCAGTAATTTCCATAATAGTGAAAAATTAAAATAATTGATATTATAAATACCCAAATAAATATAATTTGAGACTTTTAATGAATTAAACTAATTTTATAGGATAATATGACATATTAGTATTGATTTAATGAAATTTTTGCGAAGTAATAATATTGTTATAAGTTTCACAAAAATCAACTATTGAATATTTTTTAAAATTGACATAAAAGAGTTTTTAAAACAAATATTATATTATTAATTGATATTAAATTCCTAAAAATCTAATGTTCGGTCTAGAGACTTATATCCTGATAGTTTTATCATTAATGGACAACTTGGGGGTCGTTTGGATGTATATAGTAAGTTTATTAACTATATAATATAAAAATACAAAGAGACAATGTAAAAGTGAAACTAATTAACTAAGAGATAATACTTAAAGATAAGGTTAATATAATGACCCAAACCTATCTAAATTCTATTAGTTGAGTTTTTTTCGACGTATAACCACCTTAACCTTTTATGAATCAACTTTGGAGCCATTAGAAACCGAATATGAATTTATTATAAGTTAATATTTCTAGCTTTTCCAAAGGTGCCCCTCACCCCTCTTATAAAAGGGCACTCCCCCTTCTCATTACATCACACCTTTAAAGCCTTTTTGTTCGGCCAAACTCTACCCAAATACTCTCTCAACTTCCCTCACTACAACCTAGAGGCCTTAGTTTGATCCGAAATCCAACCTAAGGAGCCCTTTTGATCAAATAAAAAGGAAGAACCCGAAGAAGAGGTAATGTTTTCACCACCCTTTTTCAAATTCATTTCTTCTTCCACTTCTTCTTTATTTGTTATTAACATTCTAAAATAATAACTCCAGTATATTATATATACTGTGATGTTATTATAAATATGGTACAACCATATTCAATATTCTATCCACCCTTTGAATAACATGTCACCATATGTGCGTACGTACGACTTACCGTCTCCACGTCGTGGTGTAATTGTTATTCAATATATTATTATTTGGATGGGTATAATAATGATGTGTAACTCATTTAAATAATAAATATAACATGATAATTATTCTTTATATATGACATAATATCCAATTATATATTATTTTAATATCAAAAGAATGATATTGTCGCTCGTGCGTACGTACGGACTACCGTCTCCACGAAAGCGATGAGATTCATTATCCATCGTATCCATTCAAGTATAATTATCATTTGATGATTTAAAAATAATTTTTAAGGAGTTGATATCATTTTGGATATGAATAAGATACAACCTATCCATGACAAACATGGCTTACGTAACAAAACATATAAAAGAAAAAGAGTAAGTTAACACCCGAAACGACGATAATACTAAGATATTATTAACAAAGCAATGTTAAAAGATCATATATAATATCATATTAATATATATGATTATTGTATAATTTTATAACAATTATTTCACCATTATACAGGATGTTAACCTACCCTCAAACAAGTAGAAGTACAAGGTAAGTGTTATTTCACAATCTCTTCATTTTCCGAGGTTGTTTATACATAATAATCTACTGGGATCTCTTTATCATCCACATCCATGTTTCTTAAAAATGTATTTCAGAACATTTTTACTATTTACACGAATGTGGGTTAAAGTTATTTATACCCTTGTTTGAATTTTTATAAGTAGTTTATGTAGGTATCTTTCCGTCGTTTTCCAAACAAGGTGCTTTTAACATTTTCGACAGAATTATGGTAAGAATGTTTTTTTAACTTATACGGTGGGTGCAGCTATTTTCCACAATTAAAAAATCGTCGAATATTCCCTTACAAGATTATAAGAATATTTTCAAATAAAATGTTTTATTTTATAAATATATGACTCTTAAATGATTTCAAAATAGAAAGAGATATTTCTCAAAAAAGCGTTTTTATTTCATCTATGTCAACATCCTTTGATGTGTTTTAAGCTTATTTGGAGATGATTTATTATGAATCAAAACTTCCATATTGTATTGAAGCTTTTGTGATATGTTTGACTATGGATATGTTATTTTCATGGTTTATGGATGAAGTATTTATATTCCATATGCTAGTTTTAATATGAATGTTTATGTTATGTTTAAAACATTTCATATGGGAATGCATTGGACTCATATGTGACGGGTGGAGCCCGCTATAGATCCTCGAGGCATCAGTAGGTATCATGAGACGAACTAGTGTCTTGGCACAAGGCCTTGACAAAATCTTATTTGTAGTCTTGGCATGAGGACTTGGATATGTGGTTATGATAGTCTGGAATTATGCATTCCATCATTATGAAAGTGGTTATTGATATTGCATGTGATTATTCGATTAGTAGAATATCCATGTGAATAAGTAAATGGAATTATTTCATTTTACTTTTTCCATAATATTTTGAAGATCATGTTTAAAAGGATTTTGTTTTAGTTATACATTGCCTTACATGATTATTCTTATTTATGAATGTTTCCTCTATATTGTTATCCTTACTGGGCATTTGAGCTCACCCCTTTTCTATGTTTTATTTTTCCCAGGATGTGAAGAAGTAATTTATGAATGACCTGCAGGGATAGTGTGAGGGGATAAGAGTGTGGACTATGGAGACTATGTTGTTTTAGTTTTCATTTTATAATGTAATGTAAACCTTATGAATATATCTAGTTTTTCCAAGGCTAATAAACCAATCAATCATTCGAGATTTGATCTTTCTTGTGATCATGCCAATGTCATGTAATAATGCACCGACTCTGGGTAACTAGGGTTGGGGAGTTACATGACATGAATTGTAGAAGAATGACTTCCCACAAGGATGACATATCTCAATGAAAAAAATAAATTTCGATTTTGGGGAAGGAGCGGATTTTTGAAAAATGCAGAAATTTATTTTCAAATGAATGATTTTGAAAAATGGATATTTAGTACATTTTGATAATGGGTGGATTTTCAAAGATTATGTGGGATGATTTCAAAGATGGTTGAACATGTGTATAAGTTTTATGGTTAGAAAAACATGATGTGATAGTTGATGTGAAAGAAATTTTAATGCTATGCCTTCTGTTGATTGGAGGTGAGACTAACAGCGTGCGTTGTTTGTATAGAAAATGGAACCCATTAGGCATCGTAGAAACCAACCTGAAGAAGCTGTGGACAATGTGGTTGCACCTGAACCATGTGTGAACCGTGAGATGGTTCAGAGTATTGTACAATCATTCTAGGCTATGGACGCCATAAATCGGAGGGATGAGTCAAGACATGTCGACCATTCCGTCCAGTTCCAGAAGTAGAATCCACCCATCTTTCAGGGTGATGTCGAACCCGAGAAGGTGGAGGTGTGGATAAGCATGATATATCGTATATTCGATCTCATCATCACACTAGTAGAGATGAAAGTAAAGCTGGAGACATATATGCTCGAGGATCTTGCATGACAATGGTGGGATTTAGCTGTGCATGCTAAATTGGATGAAGGCCTTACATGGGAGTATTTTGATGAATTGTTTAACAAAAAATTCTATCCTCACACGTTCAATATCTAGAAGATGACAGACTTCTTCATCTTGAAACTGGAGAGCCTCTCAGTCATAGAGTATGCAACCAAGTTCATTGTTTCTACTAGAATTGGGGATGACCTCAATGATTTAAGGTTCAAACATTCCAAGCGGTTTCTAACGGGTTTTTTTGTAAAACCGGAAACATCCAATGATTCTATATCCATTTGGAAGTACGTTCCAAAGGTAGGTGCTCACTGGTTATTAACTGATGAGGTTTTAGAATTTGCATTAGTTGAGAGGATGGGAGGTCCGACTCATCACACCTTTTTGGGGAGAAGTATTGCCTACTCTGGGACTCTCTTTATAGATTTAAGTTATGTTAATGAAATATTTTTACATTACCAAGTATGAAAATGAGATTTACTTTAGATCTGACAATAAATAATTAGAATGTATGAGATTTAGAGAATATTTTATATGTATTCTAGGTTCTTCATCGATAGAGAATCATTTGTATTTGTTAGAGATTCTGGGTCAATGATATCCTTCGACACATTATATAGAAATCTCTTGGTTGTTATGTTAATCATACTGCTTTTAAAGCCACTCAGTGAGGCACATGAAGTTTATTGTCATTCAGAAGGACATGAATTATTTCATAGTTGGGATCGTACCCGCACATGGGCTACCAAAGTATCCTTTGTTTTGGAAAAGGAATCAGAACCCATGTAGTTCAAGTAAAGCTGTATGAGGTTTATTCATGATTGATGTCTCAAAGAAAGATGTCATAACTACGTTTAAACTCTAAGCTCACGTGAGTCATACTCACTATGAGAAACAATAGGTATTGGTAAAAACAGAAAATTGTGCCATGAAAGATGCAATTATAAGAAATGAGTGGGGCTTATGTATATATGATTACCCAGATGGATGAAGATTTGGATTTACTTCAGGGAAGAAACCCGGGAACAAGGTCCATAAAGGTATATGTGCTTTATGGAGATTTGGACACTCTAAAATTGGGGCTTATTACTGAGAAAGATTCCCAAATTAGGAGGGGATTTATGATTGGGTTTTACTCCTGATAAGGAAGCCCAAGTCAAATGTAATTTTAAGACTGGTTAAGAGAAACTATGACAGGAGCTTACTCTTGAAAATGAATCCCAGGTTAAAATATATTATGACTGGGGATTACTCCTCAAAAGGAAGCCCATGTTAAGGGAATTTGGAATTTTTGGAACATGGGGATTACTCCTAAGGAATATGACCATATTAAAAGAATTATGACTGGGGCTTAGTCCTGAAAAGGAGGCCCAGGTTAGGGGACTTAAGACTTAGGACTTATTCCTAAGAAGGGTGTAACACCCGAGACTTTTATGAGAAAAATTTTGTTTTTATGTTATATAAATCATAAAAGGAATCTTTCACAACACACAACACTTGCTTGGATTTATTTACACGCCACCGCGGCCTTCCTCAATAGCTTGTGTCGTACGCAATACCGAGTTTCACTAAACAACGATATGCTATTAAAATATTATTAAAACTAGCCGTCATGAAAAGTGATAACCACTTTTTGAAATTTACTAAATTTTATTTTTCAAAATGGACTTAATTTTTGGATTTTTAATATCTAAATTAGCTTAGGGTGAAATTTTGGTACTTTTCGGATAACTTTCATATTCTGATGAATAGTGAAAATTACTAAATTTTAATTAAAAACAACTTTTTTAATCGAAATAATTAATAGTGATAAATTATTAATTTGAGTGGTTTTAAAGTATATTTAGAATATGTTTTTACAATTTAATATAATTTTGTTCATTGTATGTAATTTCACATTTAAACCAGACGTAAACAAGTGTCAATCTTTTGATAGTTATTATCTTTTAAAAACACGCTATTTGTTTTGACGACGAGAATTAATTTTTAAATTAGATAATGTAACTGATATGTTTTTAATTTGGTAAAGTAAACATCATTTTTGAGTTCATAATATCAAATATATCTTAGGCCTAATTTTTGGTATTTTTCTGGAAACTTTCATTTTTTGATGAATAGTGAAACCACTAAGTGGTAGTTAAAAAAACTAATTTTTTCATAAAACTTAATTTTACCGCTTCTGTGAGTATAATTTAGAAAATCCGAGAGACACTGTTAATATGAAGGACTAAAATGTGGTTCAATGACATGAAAATAATTTTTGATGAATAGTAACTTTATCCCTTTTTTTACCACGATTAAAAGTAATTAGGGTAGTTAAGGGTAAAAATGATATTATTAATACCCTAACACATGTCTTAATTCTATTGGATAAGTGTAATTCGACCAAAAACAACCTTAGGAATAAAATATGACCTTTTAGGCCCACTTGGATTAGATTAGGACATTTATTATCAATTTATTTGAAGAAGGGTTAAAATAGTTAAATTCAAAGTTTAATAACTAAAGAATTTTTAATATAGGGTTATACATAAGATAAATTCAACAAGAAATATTCATTAGAGAGGTAAAATGATTTCCTACATAATGATATTTTATTTGTACTTTTTAGACTTTAAATAAGTTAATTTATTTATGACACAAAGATGATGCATTAATTATCTTATTAATGAAATATTGACATAATTGATGTTATAAATACCCAAATAAATGTAATTTGAGACTTTTTATGAATTAAACTAATTTTATAGGTTAATATGACCTGTTAGTATTGATTTAATTAACTGTTTTAGAACTAATCATTCTGTTATGATTTTCACAAAAATCAATTACCAAATAGTGTCAAAATTGACATAAAATAGTTTTTAAAACAAATACTATATTATTAATTGTTATTTTATTCTTAAAAATCTAAGTTTCGGACAAATGACTTAGCTAAGGTTATATATATTAATAATAAACAACTTTGGGTTCGTTTGGCTTGATATATTAAGTTTATTAACCTTATATTGTAAGAAAACAAGAAGACACGGTAAAAGTTAAATTTTCTATCTTAAAGTTAAATCTAAATGATAAGGTTACAATTGATACCTAAACTTGTCTAAATTCTATTTGATGAGATGATTTTGACCCATCCCCACCTTAGCTTCTAAATATATCAATTTGGAGCTATTAAAAACTGAATTTGACATTATAATAAAATAAAATATTTAGTTATTCCAAAGGTGCCCCTCTCCTCCCTTATAAAAGGGTACCTCCTCCCCCTCTTCCTCACACCACTTTGAGCCTTCATGCTCGGCCAAACCCTGCCAATTGCTTCTCTCCACTTCCCTAGAGACATCCTAGAGGTCCTTGTATTCTTCAAAGACCAATTTTAGTTCCTTAAGAGGAGGTCTCAAAGAGGCGCTTCAAAGAAGAGGTAATGCCCGTTACCGATTCTTTCATCTTTATTTCTTCTTCCACTTCTTCTTCTTTAGTTGTTTCATTATGAAGTAATAACATCAGTATCACTCATATACTGATATGTTATTATAAGTATGAAACAACCCTATTTCACCATCTATCCATCCTACGGAAATGAAATCACCGCGCGTGCGTACGTACGGAATATCGTCTCCACATCGTGGTGTAATCTATTTTCCACCACCACCTTACTTGGATGGGTATAATGGTGTAAATAATAACTATATATTATTATTGTAAAGTTATACTGATTCTGAAATTGTATATATACACTCCATTACAATTTCACGATCATGGGAACGATATAATCGCTCGTGCGTACGTACGGAATACCGTCTCCACGATGTGATGCGACTCGTTCTACATGATCATCATTGCATAATGATTATATAAATGAATTGAATGAATGAATATATTACACTAATACCAATTTGGAAATTAGGTATCTATAACCTAAAAAGAAGACTAAGAATTTATTCGACAAAACACGCATAAGAACAAAAAAGTAATAAACACCCGAATAACAAGTAGTAATGAAATATTACTAATAAGAAGCCAAGAATATGACCATATATGATATCATAAAAATAATTATGATTCTGGAATAAGTAAATAACATTATTTAAATCATTATACAGGAGGTTCAGACACTTACGAAGGAAATCAGACCTAAGGTAAGGGAAATATCACAATCTCATTTTTATCCGAGATTGTTTATACTTTGGTATTTACTGGGGTGTATTTTATCATCCACATCCATGTTTCCTCAATATGAAATATTATTTCCATCCACCTACAATTGTTTAAATCCATTTTTACCCTTTGGTGAGTTTATAGTAAATGATAGGAAATGAATCTTTTGTCGTTTTTCGTACGAGGTACTTTTCAACTTTTATGACAAAAGTACGAGAGGAATGTTTTTTTTAACTTATACGACATGAATGGATTTTTAAAACATTATATCCAAGAAGATTACTTTAAAAGTTTTCAAGTTTATTTTTAATCAACTTCTTTTAATTTAAATTGTATGACATGTTAAGAAAGGAAAATATTTTTGAAGTAGAAAGGATATTTTCCTCAAGAATGGAGTTCAAGTGTTTTATCAAAATTATTTTCCATCTAAGATAATATAGGGTTCTATTTATATCCCCATTTTTACATTTATTTGATTATTTTGTGATGGAATTATTTTTATGAATTCCTTTATCTTATATGAATAGTTTTATGATGTCATGTTGTTTAAGAATCCCATTTTTATCACATGGGTTATGCAATGATATATGATTTATGATTTTGTGGAACACATAAGAATGGTATCATTATGAGATGGGTGGGACCTATATATCCCTCCAATGCATTGGGTAAAGATTTTATATCTCATGAGATAGACATGGTTGGAATGGCAGGTTAAACCGATGCAGTGAAACAGGACTGAAACGAGGAGTGAACTCGGTTCAGAAATGGACTTTGTCCACTAAGATAGTCTTGGCAATGAGTCTTGACTAATAAGAAACGATTCTCTATGATTATGTGTGTATGCCACAATGTTTCATGTTTCAAGTTATGATTATTGGGATTACATTTCACTACTATTATTTATCCCATGTTATGAAATTATGATCTCTTTTGCAGGTTATGATTTCCAAAATGTCATGTTATTATGAATTTGATGTAATTGATATTTCTTTTGTTTACCCTTACTGAGCATTTGAGCTCACACTTTTGTATTTTTTCTTTCCCCAGGTCAGGAAGAAGGGTATTAAGTAAGATATGCCAAAAAGGGACTATAGATACGATGAAATAAATGGGAGATAGTGTAGATACTTTATGAACCAGTTGTTTATGTTTCCCAGTTTCTAAAGACACTATACCTATAAGGTCCTTTCGTGGTTTTGTTATATGTTCTAATAAGTGTACTTATATTTTGATGTATTAACAATGTATGTAAAGTATGGGTCGTTAAAGTTGGTATCATAGGAAAGGTATAGTCAACCTTTGGAAACTAGGATGTGAAAGACATAGTAAGAACCCTAAGGATAAGTCTAAGCATAGAACACAATCTTAGTGTTTTAGAAATGGCCATGAATAACCTAGGATAAGACCTTAAGTGTGAAATTTTATTCATGATTTTGTGGTTTTCCTATTATAATTATTTTTTCTCACACTATTCTTCTTTGTTTTAGTCAATGGCTGGAACCCGAAGGAACCATGTTAATGAGGAATGCGACGAGCAATGCAATGATTGTCCCCCTGAGAAACCAAACGTTATAGGAGATGGAATGAAAAATCTTGTATCCATGCTCACACAACTTTCTCAATCTATGAATCATGAAGGACTTCAAAACGAGAAAAGGAAGGAGAAACATTCTGTTGAATCCTTCATGAGGCAGCGTTCACCTTCATTCAGCGGGTCTACTGATCCATTAGTTGCTGAACAATGGATTAGTACTACTGAAAAGATATTTTCAGTTCTTCAATGTTCTGAACATGATAAAGTCATCTTAGCAGTATATCGTTTGGAAGGTGATGCTGATCAATGGTGGAATCTTATCAAGAATACGAGGCAAAGAGATGAAATTGAGTCCATGGAATGGGACGAGTTAAAGAACTTATTTTTCAATAATTACTTACCTTGTATTCTCCGAACAAAGATGGAGAAAGAGTTTCTTGAACTGAAGCAAAAGGATTATGAATCTGTTGGTACCTACGATGCAAATTTTACAAGTCATTCAAGGTACACTTCTGGTATTATTATCCAACCCGAGAGTAAGATTGATCGATTCTTTAGTGGCTTAAAAACAAGTCTTCTAAGGGCCTTAGCCATAAGGGACATCAATAGCTATGAGGAAATCATTCGATGTGCTCTCAAAGTAGAGATGGAGATTGGAGTAACCCATCAGTCATATGGGTTTGATAAGAAGATGAAAATAGAATTCAAAGGAAAATCTAAAGAGCACACTGAAAAGAAGATTAGCTTTCCCTTATGCTCAAAGTGTGGAAAGAAACATGGAGGGATTTGTCTTAAAGGGACAAGTAAATGTTTCAAATGTGGAAAGGAAGGTCATCGGGCATTTGAATGCCACAATGATGGGAAGAAGATGTCTAATGATGCAAACAAAGGAAGGGACACAGAGAATGAACCTACTACACATCAATGTTTCAAGTGCAAGGAGATGGGTCATTATGCCAATAAATGCCCTAATCCAAGGGTTGTTGATGATGAACGACATCAACAAAATCTTAAGGCTAAAGACAAAGGAATGTAACATGCACTTTCTATCAGTGACGTGGAGTACGATAACGATGTGGTGAAAGGTACACTTACCATCCACTCTAAAGTATCAAATGTTTTATTTGATTTTGGATCCACCCACTCTTTTATTTCTGAAGAATTTTCTAAGGGTATCACCGTATTACCTCAATAATTAGATGTCGATTTAGCTGTGACAACCCCTAATGGCACAATAGTCACATCAAAAGTTTACAATTTTTCTCCGATTGAAGTTTGTGGGAAAGTGATACCTGCAAATCTTGTGATCCTTCCTATAGTGGAATTTGATATGATACTTGGCATGGATTGGCTTTCTTTATATGGAGATCATATCAATTTCCAAAGAAGAGAAGTCACATTTCATATTCCAGATAAATCTATGATCATATATCGATGCCAGGATGAACATAACCTTCTGGTGGAAATTTCTTCCATCTTATGGGTCTTGATTCCACTGAATGAAGGTTATTTATCTCAAATGGTTGGTGAGAAACTCACAATTAAGAATATGCCCATTGTACGGAAGTTTGATGATGTCTTTCAGAAGGAATTACTGTGTCTTCCACCAAATCGTGAAGTTGAGTTTTCAATAGAACTCATACCAGGTGCTTTACCTATTTCAAAGACACCTTATAGAATGGCCCCAATTGAGTTGCAGGAGTTGAAGAAGCAACTCCAAGAGAATCTTGACAAGGGATTCATATGACCTAGTGCATCACCTTGGGGAGCACCTGTTCTGTTTGTTAAGAAGAATGATGGATCAATGAGACTCTGCATTGATTATCGAGAACTTAACAAGATCACTATCAAGAATAAATATCCTCTCCCGTGCATTGATGACTTATTTGACCAACTACACGGAGCTCAATACTTTTCCAAGATTGATCTTCATTTAGGGTATCAACAATTAAGGGTCAAAAGAGAGGATATACCAAATATGGCTTTCCGTACAAGGTATGGACACTATGAATTTATAATGATGCCATTTGGTCTTACTAATTCCCCTGCTATCTTCATGGATCTGATGAACAGAATCTTTAGAGACTATCTTGATTAGTTTGTGGCAGTGTTTATAGATTATATTCTTATATATTCAAAGATAAAGGAAGAACATGAAGATCACTTGAGAATTATATTGAAGACCCTGAGAAAGGAGAAGCTTTATGCAAAATTTACCAAGTGAAAAATTGGCTTCAAAAAGTTGCATTTTTGGGTCACATAATCTCAAAAGAGGGGATATCTGTGGATCCATCAAAAACAGAGGTTATCGAAAGATGGTCAAGACCAACAACAGTAACTGAGATCTGAAGTTTTCTTGGTTTGGCTAGATATTATCGATGTTTTGTGAAAGATTTTTCACGATTATCTAATCCACACACCAAGTTGACTCTGAGAGGAGTTAAGTTTGTCTGGACGGAGGAATGTGAAGAGAATTTCAAGGAGTTGAAAAGAATGTTATCCAGTGCACATGTGCTCACACTTCCTTGTAGTGGAGAAAGGTTTGTGATATACAGTGATGCATCCAAGAAGGGATTGGGGTGTGTTCTTATGCAAAATGATATGGTGATAGCATATGCCTCACGACAGTTGAAAATCCATGAGAAAAATTACCCAACTCATGATTTGGAGTTAGCTGTGGTAATATTTTCATTATAGATTTGGAGGCATTATCTTTATGGAGAAAGGTGTGATATTTATACTGATCATAAAAGATTAAAGTATATTTTCACACAAAAGGAGCTGAATATGCGCCAAAGAAGATGGTAGGAGCTGATTAAGGATTACGACTGCTCAATTCATTACCACCATGGGAAAGAAAACAGGGTGGCAGATGCATTAAGTCAAGAAGACCATGCCAGTTTATCCATGATGAGGATCACAAAAGATCCAATATTTATGGGTTTACAAAGGATGGATCTTTGAATTATAACGGAAGGGGGAAAATCGTATCTTTCTCAAATGAATGTTCAACCATCTATACATGTGATGATTAAAGATGCACAGAAATAAGATGTAGAGTTACAAAAGAAGGTGAGAAATATTTATGAATTCAACCTTGATTGTGATGGGATAATAAAGTTCAGAAATCGGGTTTGTGTTCCTCCCATCCCCGAATTAAAGAAGGAGCTGCTGGATGAGGCTCATAGTTCTTCATTCTCTATTTATCCTGGAAGCCCGAAGATGTATAGGGACCTAAAAGAGTACTTCTGGTGTGATGGAATGAAAAGAGATGTTGCTGAATATGTCTCTCGATGCTTGGTTTGTCAGCAAGTTAAAGCGGAGAGACAGAAGTCTAAGGGGTTGTTACAACCATTACCCATACCTGAATGGAAATGGGAAAATATTACTATGGACTTTGTCACAGGACTTCCTAAAACATCCAAAGGCAATAATGCTATCTGGGTCATAGTTTATCGTCTTACAAAGTCTGCACACTTCATTGCTATTAGAGAGGATTTCTCTCTGGATCAGCTTGCCAGGATATATGTAAAGGAAGTGGTAAGATTGCATGGAGTACCACTTTCTATTATATCTGATCGGGATCCAAGATTTACCTCGAAGTTCTGGCGAAGTCTTCAGCATACTCTGGATACAGAGTTGAGTTTCAGCACTGCTTATCACCCTCAGATAGACGGACAGTCTGAGAGAAGAATTCAAACTCTAGAAGATATGTTGAGAGCTTGCTCTATGGATTTCAAGGGTGGTTGGGATCAACACCTACCATTGTTGGAATTTTATTATAATAATAGCTTTCACTCTAGTATTCAGATGCCTCCTTATGAAGCTCTCTATGGAAAGAAATGCATGACTCCAACTTGCTGGGATGATGTTGGGGAAAGAAAGCTATTAGGACCAGATCTTGTTGATGAGATGGCAGAAAACGTCCGATCTATTCAACAACACATAAGAGAAACTCAGAGTCAACAGAAAAGTTATGCCGACAACCGAAGAAAAGACCTAGAGTTTGAAGTGGGTGATAAAGTGTTCTTATGAATATCTCCCAGGAAGAGGGTCATGAGATTTGGAAAGAAGGGGAAGTTGAGCCATAGATATATCGGTCCTTTCGAAATAATGGATCATGTTGGAAAGGTAGCTTACCGATTGGAGCTTCCACTGACTCTCTCTCAAGTTCACGATGTGTTCCATGTATCTCTCCTGAGAAAGTAAATTCCTGATCCTTCACATGTACTCAGCTCAGATGTTGTACCGCTGAAGCAAGATCTTTCTTATGAAGAACAGTCGATAGAGATTCTGGATCGTAGAGAAAAAGTCCTACGAAACAAGACCACTCGATTGGTTAATGTTTTATGGAGGAACCACCAATTAGAATAAGCTACATGGGAGCTTGATGATATTATGAGGGAGAGTTATCCTCATCTTTTTGTTACAAAGTGACGAATTTCGAGGGTGAAATTCATTTTAAGGGGGGTAGAATGTAACACCCGAGACTTTTATGAGAAATATTTTGTTTTTATGTTATATAAATCATAAAAGGAATATTTCACTACACACAACACTAGCTTGGCTTGATTTACCCGCAACCACGGCCTTCCTCAATAGCTTGCATCGTACGCAATACCGAGTTTCACTAAACAACGATATGCTATTAAAATATTATTAAAACTAGCCATTATGAATAGTGATAACCACTTTTTGAAATTTTGTAAATTTTATTTTTCAAAATGGACTTCATTTTTGGATTTGGAATATCAAAATTAGCTTAGGGTGAAATTTTGGTACTTTTTGGATAACTTTCATATTCTGATGAATAGTGAAAATTACTAAATTTTAATTAAAAACAAAATTTTTAATCGAAATAATTAATAGTGATAAATTAATAATTTGAGTGGTTTTAATGTATATTTAGAACATATTTTTACAATTTAATACAATGTTGTTCATTGGATGTAATTTCACATTTAAACCAGACTTAAACAAATGTCAATCTTTTGATAGCTATTATCTTTTAAAAACATGCTATTTGTTTTGACGACGAGAATTAATTTTTAAATTAGTTAATGTAACTGATATTTTTTAAATTTGGTAAAATAAACATCATTTTTGAATTCATAATATCAAATATAGATTAGGCCTAATTTTTGGTATTTTTCTGGAAACTTTCATTTTTTGATGAATAGTGAAACCACTAAGTGGTAGTTAAAAAAACTAAATTTTTCATAAAAAGTAATTTTACCGCTTTTGTGAGTAGAATTTCAAAAATCCGAGAGACACGGTTAATATCAAGGACTAAAATGTGGTTCAATGAGATGAAAATAATTTTTGGTAAATAGTAACTTTTTACTTTTTTTTACCACGGTTAAAAGTAAATAGGGTAGTTAA
Source organism: Viscum album (assembly GCA_963277665.1). Taxonomy (NCBI): domain Eukaryota; kingdom Viridiplantae; phylum Streptophyta; class Magnoliopsida; order Santalales; family Viscaceae; genus Viscum; species Viscum album. The sequence continues at coordinate 41,908,218 of OY728158.1, read as the reverse complement.
GGGTAAAAATGATATTATTATTACCCTAACACATGTCCTAATTCTATTGGATTAGTGTAATTCGACCAAAAACAACCTTAGGAATAAAATATGACCATTTAGGCCCACTTGGATTAGATTAGGACATTTATTATCAATTTATTTAAAGAATGGTTAAAATAGTTAAAATCAAAGTTTAATAACTAAAGAATTTTTAATATAGGGTTATAAATAAGATAAATTCATCTATAAATATTCATTAGATAGTTAAAAAGATTTCCTACACTATGATATTTTATTTGTAATTTTTAGACTTTAAATAAGTTAATTTATTTATGACACAAAGATGATGCAGTAATTATCTTATTAATGAAATATTGACATAATTGATATTATAAATTTCCAAATAAAAGTAATTTGAAACCTTTTATGAATTAAACTAATTTTCTTGGTTAATAAGACACATGATTTACTTAAATTTTTTAGAACTAATCATTCTGTTATAATTTTTACAAAAATCAATTACCAAATAGTGTCAAAATTGACATAAAATAGTTTTTTAAAAAAATACTATATTATTAATTGTTATTTTATTCCTAAAAATCTAAGTTTCGGCTAAATGACTAAGATAAGGTTATATATATTAATAATAAACAAGTTTGTGTTCGTTTGGCTTGATATAGTATGTTTATTAACCTTATAGTGTAAGAAAACAAGAAGACACAGTAAAAGTTAAATTATATAACTTAAAGTTAAATCTAAATGACAAGGTTAAAATTGATACCTAAACTTGTCTAAATTCTATTGGATGAGAGTATTTCGACCTATCCCCGCCTTAGCTTCTAAAAATATCAATTTGGAGATATTAAAAATCGAATTTGACTTTATAATAAAATAATATTTTTAGTTATTCCAAAGGTGCCCCTCTCCTCCCTTATAAAAGGGCACCTCCACCCCCTCTTCCTCACACCACTTTGAGACTTCATGCTCAGCCAACACCTGCAAATTTAATCTCTCCACTTCCCTAGAGACATCCTAGAGGTCCTGGTCTTCTTCAAAGACCAATTTTAGTGCCCTAAGAGGAGGTCTCAAAGAGGCGCTTCAAAGAAGAGGTAATGCCCGTTACCGATTCTTTCATCTTTATTTATTCTTCCACTTATTCTTATTTAGTTGTTTCATTTTGATGTAATAACATCAGTATCACTCATATAATGATATTTTATTATAATTATGAAACAACCCTATTTCACCCTCTATCCATCCTACGGAAAATGAAATCACCGCGTGTGCGTACGTACGAAATACCGTCTCCACACCGTGGTGTAATCTATTTTCCACCACCACCTTAATTGGATGGGTATAATGGTGTAAATAATAACTATATATGATTATTGTAAAGTTATATTGATTCTGAAATTGTATATATAAACTCTATTAAAATTTCACGATCATGGGAATGATATCATCGCTCGTGCGTGCGTACGGAATACCGTCTCCATGATGTGATGCGACTCATTCTACATGATATTCATTGCATAATGATTATATAAATGAATTGAATGAATGAATATATTACACTAATAACAATCTGGAAATGAGGTATCTATAACATAAAAATAAGAATAAGAATTTATTCGAAAAAACACGCATAAGAACAAAAAAGTAATAAACACCCGAATAACAAGTAGTAATGAAATATTACTAATGTAACAGCCCAAGATTTTATAAAGAAATATTCTTTTTAATTTTATTAATGTCTTGTGTTGTACGCTTCACCAAAAGGAGCTTGCATAACACGCATCCTTGTCTTGCCTTGCGTTACACGCAATCGCGACCTTCCTCGATAGCGTGTGTAATACGCAATACCGAGTTTCACTAAACAACGATGTGCTATTAAAATAATATTAAAACTAGCCGTTATGAATAGTAATAACCACTTTTTAAAATTCTGTAAATCTTATTTTTCAAAATGAACTTCATTCTTGGATTCGGAGTATCGAATTTATCCTAAGGTGAAATTTTGGTACTTTTCGGATAACTTTCATATTCTGATGAATAGTGAAAATTACTAAATTATAATTAAAAACAACTTTTTTAATCGAAATAATTAATAGTGATAAATCATTAATTTGAGTGGTTTTAAAGTATATTTAGAATATATTTTTACAATTTAATACAATGTTGGTCATTGGATGTAATTTCACATTTAAACTAGACATAAACAAGTGTCAATCTTTTGATAGATTTTGTTTCTTAAAAACACGCTATTTGTTTTAACAGCGGGATTTAATTATAAAATTAATTAATGCAACTTTTATGTTATGAATTTGGTAAAATACACTTCATTTTTGAATTCGGAATATGAAATATAGCTTGGGATGAAATTTTGGCATTGTTCTGAAAAACATCAATTTTTGATGAATAGTCAAACTACTAAGTGGTAGGTTAAAAACTGAATTTTGCATAAAACTTAATTTTACCGCTTCCGTGAATGGAATTTCGAAAATCCGAGAGACACGGTTAATATCAAGGACTAAAATGTGGTTCAATGAGATGAAAATAATTTTTTGGTGAATAGTAACTTTTTACTTTTTTTACCACGGTTAATAGTAAATAGGGTAATTAAGGGTAAATATGATATTAATATTACCCTAACACATGTCCTAATTCTATTGGACAAGTGTAATTCGAACAAAAACAATCTTAGGAATAAAATATGACCATTTAGGCCCACTTGGATTAGATTAGGACATTTATTATTAATTTATTTAAAGAAGGGTTAAAATAGTTAGAATCAAAGTTTAATAAGTAAATTATTTTTAATATGGGGTTATACATAAGATAAATTCGACTATAAATATTCATTAGAAAGCTAAAAATATTTCCTACATGATGGTATTTTATTTGTAATTTTTAGACATCAAATAATATAATTTATTTATGACACAAAATTGATGCAGTAATTATCTTATTAATGAAATATTGACATAATTGATAATATAAATACCAAAATAAATGTAATTTAAGACTTTTTATTAATTCCACTAATTTTATAGGTTAATATGATATATTAATGTTGATTTAATCAACTTGGTTCGAACATATAATTCTGTTATGACTTTCACAAAAATCATATATCAAATAGTGTCAAAATTGACACAAAATAGTTTTTAAATCAAATATTATATTATTAATTGTTATTTTATTCCTAAAAATCTAAGGTTCGGCCAAATGACTTAGATAAAGATATATATATTAATAATAAACAATTTGGGGTTCGTTTGGCATGTTATAGTAAGTTTATTTACCATATAGTGAAAGAAAACAAAAAGACACGGTAAAAGTTAAATTAATTAACTTGGAGTTAAATCTAATTGATAAGGTTAAAATAATACCTTAAACTTGTATAAATCCTATTGGTTGATAGGATTTCGACCCATCCCCACTTTAGCTTCGAAATAAGACCCTTTGGAACCATTATAAACCGATTTTGACTTTAATATAAAATAATATTTTGAGATATTCCTAAGGTGCCCCTCTCCTCCCCTATAAAAGGACACCTCCTCCCCCTCCTCCTCACACCAATTTGAGCACTCAATCTCGGCAAACCCCTGCCAATTTATCCTCTCCACTTCCCTAGCAACATCATAGAGGTTCTGGTCTTCCTCAAAGACCAATTTTAGTGCCCTAAGAGGAGGTCTCAAAGAGGCACTTCAAAGAAGAGGTAATTACTGTTACCAATTCTTTCATCTTTATTTCTTCTTCCACTTCTTCTTCTTAGGTTGTTTCATTATGAAGTAATAACATCAGTATCACTCATATACTGATATGTTATTATAAGTATGAAACAACCCTATTTCACCGTCTATCCATCCTACGGAAAAAGAAATCACCGCGCGTGCGTACGTACGGAATACCGTCTCCACGCCGTGGTGTAATCTATTTTCCACCACCACCTTACATGGATGGGTATAATGGTGTAAAGAATAACTATACATAGTTATTACAACATTATATTGATTCTGATATATTGTATAATCCACTCCAATTCAATTCAATAGTTATAGAAATGATATCATCGCTCGTGCGTGCGTACGGAATACCGTCTCCACGACGCGATGAGATTCATTCTCCATGTTAACCATTTAAGAATGATTATAATGTATATATAAGAAATAATAATGAAATATATGACATTATAAAGCTACTGGATTTATGTATATATATACATATGTATGTCATCTACTTACTTCCATTTCAAGACAATAAGGAAAGGAAAACAGCGTTCATGCGTACGTACGGACTACCGTCTCCATGAACGGTGTTTTTCATTTTATTTATCTACCTATTATATATATATATATACTGAATATATATGATATATAAATCATATTTTATATTCTGGAAGTAAGTAAATCATGATATAAGTAATAATGATGTCAAGAACAACAAGTCAAAACACCTACGATAAATGAAACGATTTTACCCAAAACGCTTCTTTAACATGGAATTTACAAAAGAACGGGTAATATAATGTCATAAGTGAACCATATATGATATCATAACAATGAATATGATTTTGTAATAAGTCAATAACATGATTTAAATCATTATACAGGAGGTTCGGACACTTTCAAAGCAAGTCGGACCTAAGGTAAGGGAAATATCACAATCTCATTTTTATCCGAGATTGTTTATTCGTAAGTATTTACTGGGGTGTATTTTATCATCCACATCCATGTTTACTCAATATGTAATATTATTTCCATCCACCTAAAATTTTTTAAATCCATTTTTACCCTTCGGTGAGTTTTTAGTAATACGTATGAAAGGAATCTTTTGTCGTTTTTCTTACGAGGTACTTTTTGACTTTTCCGACAAAAGTACGAAGAATGTTTTTTTTAACTTATACGGAACGAACGGATTTCTACTGTTTTATAAATCCTTATTTTCATGAAGCTTCCTCTAAAATATTTCATGACTATTTTCAATAAAATCTCTTTCTTTTAAAATTGCATGATGTATTGTGAAAAGAAATTTGATTTTGAAGAAGAAAGGATATTTCCCTCAAGAATTCAATTCAAGTGTTTTATCAAAATTATTTTTCATCTAAGATAATAAAGGGTTCTGTTTCTATCCATATATTTACATTGATTTGACTATGTTGTGATGGAATTATGTTTATGAATTCCTTTATCTTATATGAATTGATTTATGATGTCATGATGTTTCAAAAATCCCATTTTTGTTACATGTGTTATGTGATGATGTATGTTTTATGATTATGTGGAACACATAAGAAAGGATTCATTATAAGATGGGTGGGACCTATATCTCCCTCCAATTCATTGGGTAAAGATTTTATATCTCATGAGATAGACATGGCTGAAATGGTAGGTTATACCTGTTCAGTGAAACAGGACTGAAACGAGGGTTACTCGATTCAGAAAGGGACTTTGTCCACTAAGATAGTCTTGGCAATGAGTCTTGACTAACAAGAAATGATTTTCTATGATTATGTGTGTATGCCACAAAGTTTCATGTTTTAAGTTATGATTATTGGGATTACATTTCACTTCTATGATATATCCCATGTTATGATATTATGAGCTCTTTTGCAGGTTAAGATTTCCAAAAGCTATGTATATGATGTGATTGATTTTTCTTTTGTTTACCCTTACTGAGCATTTGAGCTCACCCTTTTATGTTTTCTTTTCCCCAGGATATAAAGAAAGGTTTTAGGTAGAAAAAAGGGATGACCTTTATGGGAGATATTGAAGAACTTTCACCACGATTAGAAGATTACGTTCCGATTTTCCAAAGACACTAAACTATTACGATCCTTTAGCGTGTGTTTTTTTTATGTACTAAGTATTCCGCAAATGTAATTTAATGTCCATGTACGTCAAGCTACGGGTCTCTACAGTTGGTATCAGAGGAAAGGTTTAGTCAACCTTTGGAAACTAGGATGCGAAAACGTTAGTGAGATTCCTAGAGATATTTCTAAGGTATGTCTAGGTATGTCCCTAAGGTTAAGTATACGTATAGGTTATAGTAATTGAATTACGCTAATGATCATAGAATTAAACCTAAGATGTTGGATATTGAAGGTACTCCCCCTTTATTATGTTGTTTTCCTTAGCATTATTTTTGCATCTAACACTATTATGTTTGGGTTTTAGAAAATGGCTGGAAACAAGATGATTCACAATAATGGAGGATATGATGGACAATGGAATGATATTCTTCATGAGAAACCAAATGAAATGGGATTTGGATGTCCAAACATCATTATTATGCCGAATCAGCAATCTCACAACATGATCAATGAAGTAAAATTTGGTAAGTTTCCTGACTCGACTAATAAGAGAAAGATGGAGTTCCATGATGATCATAGAGGAAAGAAAGTTCAATTTCCCCTATGTAAATCATGTGGGAAGAGGCATCAAGGAGAATGTTTCAAGGGAACTGGAAGATGCTTTGGGTGTGGAAAAGAAGGACACAAAGCAAGTAAGTGCAAAGGAAAAGGGTCGGTTAACACCATGGATGAGGATAATGGTATTACTACGACATCAAAAATGGTTAAGTGTTTTAAATGTGGAATGTATGGGCATTATGAAAACAAATGCCCTAAGGGAAAGACTCATGAAGAGAATCAGTATGGTCATATGGGTAGTATTTATGTGGATGATGATGAAGAGACTACAAATGATATGTGAGATGAAAGAATTTTTGAAGCTCGGTCAATGGTTTGAGAATGTAGTGGAATGATTACATGTTTATCATGTGTAATTTTGGAATAAAGAGACATCTATGGATTGTTACACTGTTGTCTTTCCTTGTGTTTTGAAAGTGTATGATTAATGTTACCAGTATCCATGAAAGGTTATTCAGATATTTTTGGAATGTAGATGATATGCGCATAATGAAGGGATAAAGAGAAAATTAAATGTTTGAAAGTATTCATGAGATCATGATTGATATAAGGACTAAGTGATATCATGGGTTGAGTATATAGAATTTTGAGGATTTTGGTATGTGGAAAGTGTTAACTTTTAACTACACTCATGTTTTCACTAAGGTATTCAAGAGAATACACGATTAAGGACTTTGAATGTTTGGAATGTGACCAACAAGACATATCTTGTGATATGAGGGGATCAACGACAGTATTAAATCTCTGGTAATCGTTGTTACTATATTATGAGAGTGGACTGCAGTATTATGTATAAGCCTAAAGATTAGACTGGATTATGTTGGACATAAGTTAGTATTGTTTAAGGATAGAAGATTTTCGATATTATTGATGGGATGTTATAGTAACGTAGTTTTGGAAAAAGGACAACCTGCAGGACGGGCGACAGCCCATCGCTTCGGACAAGGCTGTGGGAATCGAACCCACAACCGAAGTGCGACTGGCCTTTATCGCCTACCACTGACCTACAGGAAGTCCCTGTTTAGTAGAAACTAGTTTTATTATATTAAGCAGTATGATATATGGAGTATAAGTCCATTTTAGGAACCATATATGATTAATCTCACTATAGATCGACTTATGTATATAAGTTTTGCTAACCTTTTGTTTGAGACAGATGGAATGACCTGTCATTCTATCACATGATCTGCTAACACTTCACGAATAACAAATTCAACTTCATTTATTTAAGAGATGAAGTGGAAATTGTTCAAAGCACGAACAACAGTGAGATTGTACCAAAATAAAGTAAGTATTTATTCTAATTCAAATTTTCAACTTTAGGGGAAATGATCTTGAAAACCAAAAATGTTGTCCTAGTGATCTTATACCTGATGAATCAGATGGTACCTTATATCATCACAAATATATGGATTTGTGATTACTGGCTTTTCCATAGCCATGTTCTCTACCACTCTCCATCAGAACATGATGGTTAGATTTCTCTTCCATATCCATATTTTCACCTATGTGGAAACCCAATGATTAGTTTATTTGGGTAACCGTTACGTTTCATACTTTTGTTTTTAAAGATTGGTTTTGATATTCCTTTTTACGATGTGGGTTTTTATTAAAGAAACTTTCGAATAGTAATCCATTTATAACCCCGACGAATTTCGAGGGCGAAATTCATTTTAGGGGAGGTAGAATGTAACAGCCCAAGATTTTATAAAGAAATATTCTTTTTAATTTTATTAATGTCTTGTGTTGTACGCTTCACCAAAAGGAGCTTGCATAACACGCATCCTTGTCTTGCCTTGCGTTACACGCAATCGCGACCTTCCTCGATAGCGTGTGTAATGCGCAATACCGAGTTTCACTAAACAACGATGTGCTATTAAAATATTATTAAAACTAGCCGTTATGAATAGTAATAACCACTTTTTAAAATTCTGTAAATCTTATTTTTCAAAATGAACTTCATTCTTGGATTCGGAGTATCGAATTTAGCCTAAGGTGAAATTTTGGTACTTTTCGGATAACTTTCATATTCTGATGAATAGTGAAAATTACTAAATTATAATTAAAAACAACTTTTTTAATCGAAATAATTAATAGTGATAAATCATTAATTTGAGTGGTTTTAAATTATATTTAGAATATATTTTTACAATTTAATACAATGTTGGTCATTGGATGTAATTTCACATTTAAACTAGACATAAACAAGTGTCAATCTTTTGATAGATTTTGTTTCTTAAAAACACGCTATTTGTTTTAACAGCGGGATTTAATTATAAAATTAATTAATGCAACTTTTATGTTATGAATTTGGTAAAATAGACTTCATTTTTGAATTCGGAATATGAAATATAGCTTGGGATGAAATTTTGGCATTGTTCTGAAAAACATCAATTTTTGATGAATAGTGAAACTACTAAGTGGTAGGTTAAAAACTGAATTTTGCATAAAACTTAATTTTACCGCTTCTGTGAATGGAATTTCGAAAATCCGAGAGACACGGTTAATATCAAGGACTAAAATGTGGTTCAATGAGATGAAAATAATTTTTTGGTGAATAGTAACTTTTTACTTTTTTTACCACGGTTAATAGTAAATAGGGTAACTAAGGGTAAATATGATATTAATATTACCCTAACACATGTCCTAATTCTATTGGACAAGTGTAATTCGACCAAAAACAATATTAGGAATAAAATATGACCATTTAGGCCCACTTGGATTAGATTAGGACATTTATTATTAATTTATTTAAAGAAGGGTTAAAATAGTTAGAATCAAAGTTTAATAAGTAAATTATTTTTAATATGTGGTTATACATAAGATAAATTCGACTATAAATATTCATTATAAAGCTAAAAAGATTTCCTACATGATGGTATTTTATTTGTAATTTTTAGACATCAAATAATATAATTTATTTATGACACAAAATTGATGCAGTAATTATCTTATTAATGAAATATTGACATAATTGATAATATAAATACCAAAATAAATGTAATTTAAGACTTTTTATTAATTCCACTAATTTTATAGGTTAATATGATATATTAATGTTGATTTAATCAACTTGGTTCGAACATATAATTCTGTTATGACTTTCACAAAAATCATATATCAAATAGTGTCAAAATTGACACAAAATAGTTTTTAAATCAAATATTATATTATTAATTGTTATTTTATTCCTAAAAATCTAAGGTTCGGCCAAATGACTTAGATAAAGATATATATATTAATAATAAACAATTTGGGGTTCGTTTGGCATGTTATAGTAAGTTTATTTACCATATAGTGAAAGAAAACAAAAAGACACGGTAAAAGTTAAATTAATTAACTTGGAGTTAAATCTAATTGATAAGGTTAAAATAATACCTTAAACTTGTATAAATCCTATTGGTTGATAGTATTTCGACCCATCCCCACTTTAGCTTCGAAATAAGACCCTTTGGAACCATTATAAACCGATTTTGACTTTAATATAAAATAATATTTTGAGATATTCCTAAGGTGCCCCTCTCCTCCCCTATAAAAGGACACCTCCTCCCCCTCCTCCTCACACCAATTTGAGCACTCAATCTCGTCAAACCCCTGCCAATTTATCCTCTCCACTTCCCTAGCAACATCATAGAGGTTCTGGTCTTCCTCAAAGACCAATTTTAGTGCCCTAAGAGGAGGTCTCAAAGAGGCACTTCAAAGAAGAGGTAATTACTGTTACCAATTCTTTCATCTTTATTTCTTCTTCCACTTCTTCTTCTTAGGTTGTTTCATTATGAAGTAATAACATCAGTATCACTCATATACTGATATGTTATTATAAGTATGAAACAACCCTATTTCACCATCTATCCATCCTACGGAAAAAGAAATCACCGCGCGTGCGTACGTACGGAATACCGTCTCCACGCCGTGGTGTAATCTATTTTCCACCACCACCTTACATGGATGGGTATAATGGTGTAAAGAATAACTATACATAGTTATTACAACATTATATTGATTCTGATATATTGTATAATCCACTCCAATTCAATTCAATAGTTATAGAAATGATATCATCGCTCGTGCGTACGTACGGAATACCGTCTCCACGACGCGATGAGATTCATTCTCCATGTTAACCATTTAAGAATGATTATAATGTATATATAAGAAATAATAATGAAATATATGACATTATAAAGCTACTGGATTTATGTATATATATACATATGTATGTCATCTACTTACTTCCATTTCAAGACAATAAGGAAAGGAAAACAGCGTTCATGCGTACGTACGGACTACCGTCTCCATGAACGGTGTTTTTCATTTTATTTATCTACCTATTATATATATATATATACTGAATATATATGATATATAAATCATATTTTATATTCTGGAAGTAAGTAAATCATGATATAAGTAATAATGATGTCAAGAACAACAAGTCAAAACACCTACGATAAATGAAACGATTTTACCCAAAACGCTTCTTTAACATGGAATTTACAAAAGAACGGGTAATATAATGTCATAAGTGAACCATATATGATATCATAACAATGAATATGATTTTGTAATAAGTCAATAACATGATTTAAATCATTATACAGGAGGTTCGGACACTTTCAAAGCAAGTCGGACCTAAGGTAAGGGAAATATCACAATCTCATTTTTATCCGAGATTGTTTATTCGTAAGTATTTACTGGGGTGTATTTTATCTTCCACATCCATGTTTACTCAATATGTAATATTATTTCCATCCACCTAAAATTTTTTAAATCCATTTTTACCCTTCGGTGAGTTTTTAGTAATACGTATGAAAGGAATCTTTTGTCGTTTTTCTTACGAGGTACTTTTTGACTTTTCCGACAAAAGTACGAAGAATGTTTTTTTTAACTTATACGGAACGAACGGATTTCTACTGTTTTATAAATCCTTATTTTCATGAAGCTTCCTCTAAAATATTTCATGACTATTTTCAATAAAATCTCTTTCTTTTAAAATTGCATGATGTATTGTGAAAAGAAATTTGATTTTGAAGAAGAAAGGATATTTCCCTCAAGAATTCAATTCAAGTGTTTTATCAAAATTATTTTTCATCTAAGATAATAAAGGGTTCTGTTTCTATCCATATATTTACATTGATTTGACTATGTTGTGATGGAATTATGTTTATGAATTCCTTTATCTTATATGAATTGATTTATGATGTCATGATGTTTCAAGAATCCCATTTTTGTTACATGTGTTATGTGATGATGTATGTTTTATGATTATGTGGCACACATAAGAAAGGATTCATTATAAGATGGGTGGGACCTATATCTCCCTCCAATTCATTGGGTAAAGATTTTATATCTCATGAGATAGACATGGCTGAAATGGTAGGTTATACCTGTTCAGTGAAACAGGACTGAAACGAGGGTTACTCGATTCAGAAAGGGACTTTGTCCACTAAGATAGTCTTGGCAATGAGTCTTGACTAACAAGAAATGATTTTCTATGATTATGTGTGTATGCCACAAAGTTTCATGTTTTAAGTTATGATTATTGGGATTACATTTCACTTCTATGATATATCCCATGTTATGATATTATGAGCTCTTTTGCAGGTTAAGATTTCCAAAAGCTATGTATATGATGTGATTGATTTTTCTTTTGTTTACCCTTACTGAGCATTTGAGCTCACCCTTTTATGTTTTCTTTTCCCCAGGATATAAAGAAAGGTTTTAGGTAGAAAAAAGGGATGACCTTTATGGGAGATATTGAAGAACTTTCACCACGATTAGAAGATTACGTTCCGAGTTTCCAAAGACACTAAACTATTACGATCCTTTAGCGTGTGTTTTTGTTATGTACTAAGTATTCCGCAAATGTAATTTAATGTCCATGTACGTCAAGCTACGGGTCTCTACAGTTGGTATCAGAGGAAAGGTTTAGTCAACCTTTGGAAACTAGGATGCGAAAACGTTAGTGAGATTCCTAGAGATATTTCTAAGGTATGTCTAGGTATGTCCCTAAGGTTAAGTATACGTATAGGTTATAGTAATTGAATTACGCTAATGATCATAGAATTAAACCTAAGATGTTGGATATTGAAGGTACTCCCCCTTTATTATGTTGTTTTCCTTAGCATTATTTTTGCATCTAACACTATTATGTTTGGGTTTTAGAAAATGGCTGGAAACAAGATGATTCACAATAATGGAGGATATGATGGACAATGGAATGATATTCTTCATGAGCAACCAAATGAAATGGGATTTGGATGTCCAAACATCATTATTATGCCGAATCAGCAATCTCACAACATGATCAATAAAGTAAAATTTGGTAAGTTTCCTGACTCGACTAATAAGAGAAAGATGGAGTTCCATGATGATCATAGAGGAAATAAAGTTCAATTTCCCCTATGTAAATCATGTGGGAAGAGGCATCAAGGAGAATGTTTCAAGGGAACTGGAAGATGCTTTGGGTGTGGAAAAGAAGGACACAAAGCAAGTAAGTGCAAAGGAAAAGGGTCGGTTAACACCATGGATGAGGATAATGGTATTACTACGACATCAAAAATGGTTAAGTGTTTTAAATGTGGAATGTATGGGCATTATGCAAACAAATGCCCTAATGGAAAGACTCATGAAGAGAATCAGTATGGTCATATGGGTAGTATTTATGTGGATGATGATGAAGAGACTACAAATGATATGTGAGATGAAAGAATTTTTGAAGCTCAGTCAATGGTTTGAGAATGTAGTGGAATGATTACATGTTTATCATGTGTAATTTTGGAATAAAGAGACATCTATGGATTGTTACACTGTTGTCTTTCCTTGTGTTTTGAAAGTGTATGATTAATGTTACCAGTATCCATGAAAGGTTATTCAGATATTTTTGGAATGTAGATGATATGCGCATAATGAAGGGATAAAGAGAAAATTAAATGTTTGAAAGTATTCATGAGCTCATGATTGATATAAGGACTAAGTGATATCATGGGTTGAGTATATAGAATTTTGAGGATTTTGGTATGTGGAAAGTGTTAACTTTTAACTACACTCATGTTTTCACTAAGGTATTCAAGAGAATACACGATTAAGGACTTTGAATGTTTGGAATGTGACCAACAAGACATATCTTGTGATATGAGGGGATCAACGACAGTATTAAATCTCTGGTAATCGTTGTTACTATATTATGAGAGTGGACTGCAGTATTATGTATAAGCCTAAAGATTAGACTGGATTATGTTGGACATAAGTTAGTATTGTTTAAGGATAGAAGATTTTCGATATTATTGATGGGATGTTATAGTAACGTAGTTTTGGAAAAAGGACAACCTGCAGGACGGGCGACAGCCCATCGCTTCGGACAAGGCTGTGGGAATCGAACCCACAACCGAAGTGCGACTGGCCTTTATCGCCTACCACTGACCTACAGGAAGTCCCTGTTTAGTAGAAACTAGTTTTATTATATTAAGCAGTATGATATATGGAGTATAAGTCCATTTTAGGAACCATATATGATTAATCTCACTATAGATCGACTTATGTATATAAGTTTTGCTAACCTTTTGTTTGAGACAGATGGAATGACCTGTCATTCTATCACATGATCTGCTAACACTTCACGAATAACAAATTCAACTTCATTTATTTAAGAGATGAAGTGGAAATTGTTCAAAGCACGAACAACAGTGAGATTGTACCAAAATAAAGTAAGTATTTATTCTAATTCAAATTTTCAACTTTAGGGGAAATGATCTTGAAAACCAAAAATGTTGTCCTAGTGATCTTATACCTGATGAATCAGATGGTACCTTATATCATCACAAATCTATGGATTTGTGATTACTGGCTTTTCCATAGCCATGTTCTCTACCACTCTCCATCAGAACATGATGGTTAGATTTCTCTTCCATATCCATATTTTCACCTATGTGGAAACCCAATGATTAGTTTATTTGGGTAACCGTTACGTTTCATACTTTTGTTTTTAAAGATTGGTTTTGATATTCCTTTTTACGATGTGGGTTTTTATTAAAGAAACTTTCGAATAGTAAACCATTTATAACCCCGACGAATTTCGAGGGCGAAATTCATTTTAGGGGAGGTAGAATGTAACAGCCCAAGATTTTATAAAGAAATATTCTTTTTAATTTTATTAATGTCTTGTGTTGTACGCTTCACCAAAAGGAGCTTGCATAACACGCATCCTTGTCTTGCCTTGCGTTACACGCAATCGCGACCTTCCTCGATAGCGTGTGTAATGCGCAATACCGAGTTTCACTAAACAACGATGTGCTATTAAAATATTATTAAAACTAGCCGTTATGAATAGTAATAACCACTTTTTAAAATTCTGTAAATCTTATTTTTCAAAATGAACTTCATTCTTGGATTCGGAGTATCGAATTTAGCCTAAGGTGAAATTTTGGTACTTTTCGGATAACTTTCATATTCTGATGAATAGTGAAAATTACTAAATTATAATTAAAAACAACTTTTTTAATCGAAATAATTAATAGTGATAAATCATTAATTTGAGTGGTTTTAAAGTATATTTAGAATATATTTTTACAATTTAATACAATGTTGGTCATTGGATGTAATTTCACATTTAAACTAGACATAAACAAGTGTCAATCTTTTGATAGATTTTGTTTCTTAAAAACACGCTATTTGTTTTAACAGCGGGATTTAATTATAAAATTAATTAATGCAACTTTTATGTTATGAATTTGGTAAAATAGACTTCATTTTTGAATTCGGAATATGAAATATAGCTTGGGATGAAATTTTGGCATTGTTCTGAAAAACATCAATTTTTGATGAATAGTGAAACTACTAAGTGGTAGGTTAAAAACTGAATTTTGCATAAAACTTAATTTTACCGCTTCTGTGAATGGAATTTCGAAAATCCGAGAGACACGGTTAATATCAAGGACTAAAATGTGGTTCAATGAGATGAAAATAATTTTTTGGTGAATAGTAACTTTTTACTTTTTTTACCACGGTTAATAGTAAATAGGGTAACTAAGGGTAAATATGATATTAATATTACCCTAACACATGTCCTAATTCTATTGGACAAGTGTAATTCGACCAAAAACAATATTAGGAATAAAATATGACCATTTAGGCCCACTTGGATTAGATTAGGACATTTATTATTAATTTATTTAAAGAAGGGTTAAAATAGTTAGAATCAAAGTTTAATAAGTAAATTATTTTTAATATGTGGTTATACATAAGATAAATTCGACTATAAATATTCATTATAAAGCTAAAAAGATTTCCTACATGATGGTATTTTATTTGTAATTTTTAGACATCAAATAATATAATTTATTTATGACACAAAAATGATGCAGTAATTATCTTATTAATGAAATATTGACATAATTGATAATATAAATACCAAACTAAATGTAATTTAAGACTTTTTATGAATTCCACTAATTTTATAGGTTAATATGATATATTAATGTTGATTTAATCAACTTGGTTCGAACATATAATTCTGTTATGACTTTCACAAAAATCATATATTAAATAGTGTCAAAATTGACACAAAATAGTTTTTAAATCAAATATTATATTATTAATTGTTATTTTATTCCTAAAAATCTAAGGTTCGGCCAAATGACTTAGATAAAGATATATATATTAATAATAAACAATTTGGGGTTCTTTTGGCATGTTATAGTAAGTTTATTTACCATATAGTGAAAGAAAACAAAAAGACACGGTAAAAGTTAAATTAATTAACTTAGAGTTAAATCTAATTGATAAGGTTAAAATAATACCCTAAACTTGTATAAATCCTATTGGTTGATAGGATTTCGACCCATCCCCACTTTAGCTTCGAAATAAGACCCTTTGGAACCATTATAAACCGATTTTGACTTTAATATAAAATAATATTTTGAGATATTCCTAAGGTGCCCCTCTCCTCCCCTATAAAAGGACACCTCCTCCCCCTCCTCCTCACACCAATTTGAGCACTCAATCTCGGCCAACCCCTGCCAATTTATCCTCTCCACTTCCCTAGCAACATCATAGAGGTTCTGGTCTTCCTCAAAGACCAATTTTAGTGCCCTAAGTGGAGGTCTCAAAGAGGCACTTCAAAGAAGAGGTAATTACTGTTACCAATTCTTTCATCTTTATTTCTTCTTCCACTTCTTCTTCTTAGGTTGTTTCATTATGAAGTAATAACATCAGTATCACTCATATACTGATATGTTATTATAAGTATGAAACAACCCTATTTCACCATCTATCCATCCTACGGAAAAAGAAATCACCGCGCGTGCGTACGTACGGAATACCGTCTCCACGCCGTGGTGTAATCTATTTTCCACCACCACCTTACATGGATGGGTATAATGGTGTAAAGAATAACTATACATAGTTATTACAACATCATATTGATTCTGATATATTGTATAATCCACTCCAATTCAATTCAATAGTTATAGAAATGATATCATCGCTCGTGCGTACGTACGGAATACCGTCTCCACGACGCGATGAGATTCATTCTCCATGTTAACCATTTAAGAATGATTATAATGTATATATAAGAAATAATAATGAAATATATGACATTATAAAGCTACTGGATTTATGTATATATATACATATGTATGTCATCTACTTACTTCCATTTCAAGACAATAAGGAAAGGAAAACAGCGTTCATGCGTACGTACGGACTACCGTCTCCATGAACGGTGTTTTTCATTTTATTTATCTACCTATTATATATATATATATATACTGAATATATATGATATATAAATCATATTTTATATTCTGGAAGTAAGTAAATCATGATATAAGTAATAATGATGTCAAGAACAACAAGTCAAAACACCTACGATAAATGAAACGATTTTACCCAAAACGCTTCTTTAACATGGAATTTACAAAAGAACGGGTAATATAATGTCATAAGTGAACCATATATGATATCATAACAATGAATATGATTTTGTAATAAGTCAATAACATGATTTAAATCATTATACAGGAGGTTCGGACACTTTCAAAGCAAGTCGGACCTAAGGTAATGGAAATATCATAATCTCATTTTTATCCGAGATTGTTTATTCGTAAGTATTTACTGGGGTGTATTTTATCATCCACATCCATGTTTACTCAATATGTAATATTATTTCCATCCACCTAAAATTTTTTAAATCCATTTTTACCCTTCGGTGAGTTTTTAGTAATACGTATGAAAGGAATCTTTTGTCGTTTTTCTTACGAGGTACTTTTTGACTTTTCCGACAAAAGTACGAAGAATGTTTTTTTTAACTTATACGGAACGAACGGATTTCTACTGTTTTATAAATCCTTATTTTCATGAAGATTCCTCTAAAATATTTCATGACTATTTTCAATAAAATCTCTTTCTTTTAAAATTGCATGATGTTTTGTGAAAAGAAATTTGATTTTGAAGAAGAAAGGATATTTCCCTCAAGAATTCAATTCAAGTGTTTTATCAAAATTATTTTTCATCTAAGATAATAAAGGGTTCTGTTTCTATCCATATATTTACATTGATTTGACTATGTTGTGATGGAATTATGTTTATGAATTCCTTTATCTTATATGAATTGATTTATGATGTCATGATGTTTCAAGAATCCCATTTTTGTTACATGTGTTATGTGATGATGTATGTTTTATGATTATGTGGCACACATAAGAAAGGATTCATTATAAGATGGGTGGGACCTATATCTCCCTCCAATTCATTGGGTAAAGATTTTATATCTCATGAGATAGACATGGCTGAAATGGTAGGTTATACCTGTTCAGTGAAACAGGACTGAAACGTGGGTTACTCGATTCAGAAAGGGACTTTGTCCACTAAGATAGTCTTGGCAATGAGTCTTGACTAACAATAAATGATTTTCTATGATTATGTGTGTATGACACAAAGTTTCATGTTTTAAGTTATGATTATTGGGATTACATTTCACTTCTATGATATATCCCATGTTATGATATTATGAGCTCTTTTGCAGGTTAAGATTTCCAAAAGCTATGTATATGATGTGATTGATTTTTCTTTTGTTTACCCTTACTGAGCATTTGAGCTCACCCTTTTATGTTTTCTTTTCCCCAGGATATAAAGAAAGGTTTTAGGTAGAAAAAAGGGATGACCTTTATGGGAGATATTGAAGAACTTTCACCACGATTAGAAGATTACGTTCCGAGTTTCCAAAGACACTAAACTATTACGATCCTTTAGCGTGTGTTTTTGTTATGTACTAAGTATTCCGCAAATGTAATTTAATGTCCATGTACGTCAAGCTACGGGTCTCTACAGTTGGTATCAGAGGAAAGGTTTAGTCAACCTTTGGAAACTAGGATGCGAAAACGTTAGTGAGATTCCTAGAGATATTTCTAAGGTATGTCTAGGTATGTCCCTAAGGTTAAGTATACGTATAGGTTATAGTAATTGAATTACGCTAATGATCATAGAATTAAACCTAAGATGTTGGATATTGAAGGTACTCCCCCTTTATTATGTTGTTTTCCCTAGCATTATTTTTGCATCTAACACTATTATGTTTGGGTTTTAGAAAATGGCTGGAAACAAGATGATTCACAATAATGGAGGATATGATGGACAATGGAATGATATTCTTCATGAGCAACCAAATGAAATGGGATTTGGATGTCCAAACATCATTATTATGCCGAATCAGCAATCTCACAACATGATCAATAAAGTAAAATTTGGTAAGTTTCCTGACTCGACTAATAAGAGAAAGATGGAGTTCCATGATGATCATAGAGGAAAGAAAGTTCAATTTCCCCTATGTAAATCATGTGGGAAGAGGCATCAAGGAGAATGTTTCAAGGGAACTGGAAGATGCTTTGGGTGTGGAAAAGAAGGACACAAAGCAAGTAAGTGCAAAGGAAAAGGGTCGGTTAACACCATGGATGAGGATAATGGTATTACTACGACATCAAAAATGGTTAAGTGTTTTAAATGTGGAATGTATGGGCATTATGCAAACAAATGCCCTAAGGGAAAGACTCATGAAGAGAATCAGTATGGTCATATGGGTAGTATTTATGTGGATGATGATGAAGAGACTACAAATGATATGTGAGATGAAAGAATTTTTGAAGCTCGGTCAATGGTTTGAGAATGTAGTGGAATGATTACATGTTTATCATGTGTAATTTTGGAATAAAGAGACATCTATGGATTGTTACACTGTTGTCTTTCCTTGTGTTTTGAAAGTGTATGATTAATGTTACCAGTATCCATGAAAGGTTATTCAGATATTTTTGGAATGTAGATGATATGCGCATAATGAAGGGATAAGGAGAAAATTAAATGTTTGATAGTATTCATGAGCTCATGATTGATATAAGGACTAAGTGATATCATGGGTTGAGTATATAGAATTTTGAGGATTTTGGTATGTGGAATGTGTTAACTTTTAACTACACTCATGTTTTCACTAAGGTATTCAAGAGAATACACGATTAAGGACTTTGAATGTTTGGAATGTGACCAACAAGACATATCTTGTGATATGAGGGGATCAACGACAGTATTAAATCTCTGGTAATCGTTGTTACTATATTATGAGAGTGGACTGCAGTATTATGTATAAGCCTAAAGATTAGACTGGATTATGTTGGACATAAGTTAGTATTGTTTAAGGATAGAAGATTTTCGATATTATTGATGGGATGTTATAATAACGTAGTTTTGGAAAAAGGACAACCTGCAGGACGGGCGACAGCCCATCGCTTCGGACAAGGCTGTGGGAATCAAACCCACAACCGAAGTGTGACTGGCCTTTATCGCCTACCACTGACCTACAGGAAGTCCCTATTTAGTAGAAACTAGTTTTATTATATTAAGCAGTATGATATATGGAGTATAAGTCCATTTTAGGAACCATATATGATTAATCTCACTATAGATCGACTTATGTATATAAGTTTTGCTAACCTTTTGTTTGAGACAGATGGAATGACCTGTCATTCTATCACATGATCTGCTAACACTTCACGAATAACAAATTCAACTTCATTTATTTAAGAGATGAAGTGGAAATTGTTCAAAGCACGAACAACAGTGAGATTGTACCAAAATAAAGTAAGTATTTATTCTAATTCAAATTTTCAACTTTAGGGGAAATGATCTTGAAAACCAAAAATGTTGTCCTAGTGATCTTATACCTGATGAATCAGATGGTACCTTATATCATCACAAATCTATGGATTTGTGATTACTGGCTTTTCCATAGCCATGTTCTCTACCACTCTCCATCAGAACATGATGGTTAGATTTCTCTTCCATATCCATATTTTCACCTATGTGGAAACCCAATGATTAGTTTATTTGGGTAACCGTTACGTTTCATGCTTTTGTTTTTAAAGATTGGTTTTGATATTCCTTTTTACGATGTGGGTTTTTATTAAAGAAACTTTCGAATAGTAAACCATTTATAACCCCGACGAATTTCCAGGGCGAAATTCATTTTAGGGGAGGTAGAATGTAACAGCCCAAGATTTTATAAAGAAATATTCTTTTTAATTTTATTAATGTCTTGTGTTGTACGCTTCACCAAAAGGAGCTTGCATAACACGCATCCTTGTCTTGCCTTGCGTTACACGCAATCGAGACCTTCCTCGATAGCGTGTGTAATACGCAATACCGAGTTTCACTAAACAACGATGTGCTATTAAAATATTATTTAAACTAGCCGTTATGAATAGTAATAACCACTTTTTAAAATTCTGTAAATCTTATTTTTCAAAATGAACTTCATTCTTGGATTCGGAGTATCGAATTTAGCCTAAGGTGAAATTTTGGTACTTTTCGGATAACTTTCATATTCTGATGAATAGTGAAAATTACTAAATTATAATTAAAAACAACTTTTTTAATCGAAATAATTAATAGTGATAAATCATTAATTTGAGTGGTTTTAAAGTATATTTAGAATATATTTTTACAATTTAATACAATGTTGTTCATTGGATGTAATTTCACATTTAAACTAGACATAAACAAGTGTCAATCTTTTGATAGATTTTGTTTCTTAAAAACACGCTATTTGTTTTAACATCGGGATTTAATTATAAAATTAATTAATGCAAATTTTATGTTATAAATTTGGTAAAATAGACTTCATTTTTGAATTCGGAATATGAAATATAGCTTGGGATGAAATTTTGGCATTGTTCTGAAAAACATCAATTTTTGATGAATAGTGAAACTACTAAGTGGTAGGTTAAAAACTGAATTTTGCATAAAACTTAATTTTACCGCTTCTGTGAATGGAATTTCGAAAATACGAGAGACACGGTTAATATCAAGGACTAAAATGTGGTTCAATGAGATGAAAATAATTTTTTTGTGAATAGTAACTTTTTACTTTTTTTACCACGGTTAATAGTAAATAGGGTAACTAAGGGTAAATATGATATTAATATTACCCTAACACATGTCCTAATTCTATTGGACAAGTGTAATTCGACCAAAAACAATATTAGGAATAAAATATGACCATTTAGGCCCACTTGGATTAGATTAGGACATTTATTATTAATTTATTTAAAGAAGGGTTAAAATAGTTAGAATCAACGTTTAATAAGTAAATTATTTTTAATATGTGGTTATACATAAGATAAATTCGACTATAAATATTCATTATAAAGCTAAAAATATTTCCTACATGATGGTATTTTATTTGTAATTTTTAGACATCAAATAATATAATTTATTTATGACACAAAAATGATGCAGTAATTATCTTATTAATGAAATATTGACATAATTGATAATATAAATACCAAAATAAATGTAATTTAAGACTTTTTATGAATTCCACTAATTTTATAGGTTAATATGATATATTAATGTTGATTTAATCAACTTGGTTCGAACATATAATTCTGTTATGACTTTCACAAAAATCATATATCAAATAGTGTCAAAATTGACACAAAATAGTTTTTAAATCAAATATTATATTATTAATTGTTATTTTATTCCTAAAAATCTAAGGTTCGGCCAAATGACTTAGATAAAGATATATATATTAATAATAAACAATTTGGGGTTCTTTTGGCATGTTATAGTAAGTTTATTTACCATATAGTGAAAGAAAACAAAAAGACACGGTAAAAGTTAAATTAATTAACTTAGAGTTAAATCTAATTGATAAGGTTAAAATAATACCCTAAACTTGTATAAATCCTATTGGTTGATAGGATTTCGACTCATCCCCACTTTAGCTTCGAAATAAGACCCTTTGGAACCATTATAAACCGATTTTGACTTTAATATAAAATAATATTTTGAGATATTCCTAAGGTGCCCCTCTCCTCCCCTATAAAAGGACACCTCCTCCCCCTCCTCCTCACACCAATTTGAGCACTCAATCTCGGCCAACCCCTGCCAATTTATCCTCTCCACTTCCCTAGCAACATCATAGAGGTTCTGGTCTTCCTCAAAGACCAATTTTAGTGCCCTAAGAGGAGGTCTCAAAGAGGCACTTCAAAGAAGAGCTAATTACCGTTACCAATTCTTTCATCTTTATTTCTTCTTCCACTTCTTCTTCTTAGGTTTTTTCATTATGAAGTAATAACATCAGTATCACTCATATACTGATATGTTATTATAAGTATGAAATAACCCTATTTCACCATCTATCCATCCTACGGAAAAAGAAATCACCGCGCGTGCGTACGTACGGAATACCGTCTCCACGCCGTGGTGTAATCTATTTTCCACCACCACCTTACATGGATGGGTATAATGGTGTAAAGAATAACTATACATAGTTATTACAACATCATATTGATTCTGATATATTGTATAATCCACTCCAATTCAATTCAATATTTATAGAAATGATATCATCGCTCGTGCGTACGTACGGAATACCGTCTCCACGACGCGATGAGATTCATTCTCCATGTTAACCATTTAAGAATGATTATAATGTATATATAAGAAATAATAATGAAATATATGACATTATAAAGCTACTGGATTTTTGTATATATATACATATGTATGTCATCTACTTACTTCCATTTCAAGACAATAAGGAAAGGAAAACAGCGTTCATGCGTACGTACGGACTACCGTCTCCATGAACGGTGTTTTTCATTTTATTTATCTACCTATTATATATATATATATACTGAATATATATGATATATAAATCATATTTTATATTCTGGAAGTAAGTAAATCATGATATAAGTAATAATGATGTCAAGAACAACAAGTCAAAACACCTACGATAAATGAAACGATTTTACCCAAAACGCTTCTTTAACATGGAATTTACAAAAGAACGGGTAATATAATGTCATAAGTGAACCATATATGATATCATAACAATGAATATGATTCTTTAATAAGTCAATAACATGATTTAAATCATTATACAGGAGGTTCGGACACTTATAAAGCAAGTCGGACCTAAGGTAAGGGAAATATCACAATCTCATTTTTATCCGAGATTGTTTATTCGTAAGTATTTACTGGGGTGTATTTTATCATCCACATCCATGTTTACTCAATATGTAATATTATTTCCTTCCACCTAAAATTTTTTAAATCCATTTTTACCCTTCGGTGAGTTTTTAGTAATACGTATGAAAGGAATCTTTTGTCGTTTTTTTTACGAGGTACTTTTTGACTTTTCCGACAAAAGTACGAAGAATGTTTTTTTTAACTTATACGGAACGAACGGATTTCTACTGTTTTATAAAGCCTTATTTTCATGAAGCTTCCTCTAAAATATTTCATGACTATTTTCAATAAAATCTCTTTCTTTTAAAATTGCATGATGTTTTGTGAAAAGAAATTTGATTTTGAAGAAGAAAGGATATTTCCCTCAAGAATTCAATTCAAGTGTTTTATCAAAATAATTTTTCATCTAAGATAATAAAGGGTTCTGTTTCTATCCATATATTTACATTGATTTGACTATGTTGTGATGGAATTATTTTTATGAATTCCTTTATCTTATATGAATTGATTTATGATGTCATGATGTTTCAAGAATCCCATTTTTGTTACATGTGTTATGTGATGATGTATGTTTTATGATTATGTGGCACACATAAGAAAGGATTCATTATAAGATGGGTGGGACCTATATCTCCCTCCAATTCATTGGGTAAAGATTTTATATCTCATGAGATAGACATGGCTGAAATGGTAGGTTATACCGGTTCAGTGAAACAGGACTGAAACGAGGGTTACTCGATTCAGAAAGGGACTTTGTCCACTAAGATAGTCTTGGCAATGAGTCTTGACTAACAAGAAATGATTTTCTATGATTATGTGTGTATGCCACAAAGTTTAATGTTTTATGTTATGATTATTGGGATTACATTTCACTTCTATGATATATCCCATGTTATGATATTATGAGCTCTTTTGCAGGTTAAGATTTCCAAAAGCTATGTATATGATGTGATTGATTTTTCTTTTGTTTACCCTTACTGAGCATTTGAGCTCACCCTTTTATGTTTTCTTTTCCCCAGGATATAAAGAAAGGTTTTAGGTAGAAAAAAGGGATGACCTTTATGGGAGATATTGAAGAACTTTCACCACGATTAAAAGATTACGTTCCGAGTTTCCAAAGACACTAAACTATTTCGATCCTTTAGCGTGTGTTTTTGTTATGTACTAAGTATTCCACAAATGTAATTTAATGTCCATGTACGTCAAGCTACGGGTCTCTAAAGTTGGTATCAGAGGAAAGGTTTAGTCAACCTTTGGAAACTAGGATGCGAAAACGTTAGTGAGATTCCTAGAGATATTTCTAAGGTATGTCTAGGTATGTCCCTAAGGTTAAGTATACGTATAGGTTATAGTAATAGAATTACGCTAACGATCATAGAATTAAACCTAAGATGTTGGATATTGAAGGTACTCCCCCTTTATTATGTTGTTTTCCCTAGCATTATTTTTTCATCTAACACTATTATGTTTGGGTTTTAGAAAATGGCTGGAAACAAGATGATTCACAATAATGGAGGATATGATGGACAATGGAATGATATTCTTCATGAGCAACCAAATGAAATGGGATTTGGATGTCCAAACATCATTATTATGCCGAATCAGCAATCTCACAACATGATCAATAAAGTAAAATTTGGTAAGTTTCCTGACTCGACTAATAAGAGAAAGATGGAGTTCCATGATGATCATAGAGGAAAGAAAGTTCAATTTCCCCTATGTAAATCATGTGGGAAGAGGCATCAAGGAGAATTTTTCAAGGGAACTGGAAGATGCTTTGGGTGTGGAAAAGAAGGACACAAAGCAAGTAAGTGCAAAGGAAAAGGGTCGGTTAACACCATGGATGAGGATAATGGTATTACTACGACATCAAAAATGGTTAAGTGTTTTAAATGTGGAATGTATGGGCATTATGCAAACAAATGCCCTAAGGGAAAGACTCATGAAGAGAATTAGTATGGTCATATGGGTAGTATTTATGTGGATGATGATGAAGAGACTACAAATGATATGTGAGATGAAAGAATTTTTGAAGCTCGGTCAATGGTTTGAGAATGTAGTGGAATGATTACATGTTTATCATGTGTAATTTTGGAATAAAGAGACATCTATGGATTGTTACACTATTGTCTTTCCTTGTGTTTTGAAAGTGTATGATTAATGTTACCAGTATCCATGAAAGGTTATTCAGATATTTTTGGAATGTAGATGATATGCGCATAATGAAGGGATAAGGAGAAAATTAAATGTTTGATAGTATTCATGAGCTCATGATTGATATAAGGACTAAGTGATATCATGGGTTGAGTATATAGAATTTTGAGGATTTTGGTATGTGGAAAGTGTTAACTTTTAACTACACTCATGTTTTCACTAAGGTATTCAAGAGAATACACGATTAAGGACTTTGAATGTTTGGAATGTGACCAACAAGACATATCTTGTGATATGAGGGGATCAACGACAGTATTAAATCTCTGGTAATCGTTGTTACTATATTATGAGAGTGGACTGCAGTATTATGTATAAGCCTAAAGATTAGACTGGATTATGTTGGACATAAGTTAGTATTGTTTAAGGATAGAAGATTTTCGATATTATTGATGGGATGTTATAGTAACGTAGTTTTAGAAAAAGGACAACCTGCAGGACGGGCGACAGCCCATCGCTTCGGACAAGGCTGTGGGAATCGAACCCACAACCGAAGTGCGACTGGCCTTTATCGCCTACCACTAACCTACAGGAAGTCCCTGTTTAGTAGAAACTAGTTTTATTATATTAAGCAGTATGATATATGAAGTATAAGTCCATTTTAGGAACCATATATGATTAATCTCACTATAGATCGACTTATGTATATAAGTTTTGTTAACCTTTTGTTTGAGACAGATGGAATGACCTGTCATTCTATCACATGATCTGCTAACACTTCACGAATAACAAATTCAACTTCATTTATTTAAGAGATGAAGTGGAAATTGTTCAAAGCACGAACAACAGTGAGATTGTACCAAAATAAAGTAAGTATTTATTCTAATTCAAATTTTCAACTTTAGGGGAAATGATCATGAAAACCAAAAATGTTGTCCTAGTGATCTTATACCTGATGAATCAGATGATACCTTATATCATCACAAATCTATGGATTTGTGATTACTGGCTTTTCCATAGCCATGTTCTCTACCACTCTCCATCAGAACATGATGGTTAGATTTCTCTTCCATATCCATATTTTCACCTATGTGGAAACCCAATGATTAGTTTATTTGGGTAACCGTTACGTTTCATACTTTTGTTTTTAAATATTGGTTTTGATATTCCTTTTTACGATGTGGGTTTTTATTAAAGAAACTTTCGAATAGTAAACCATTTATAACCCCGACGAATTTCGAGGGCGAAATTCATTTTAAGGGAGGTAGAATGTAACAGCCCAAGATTTTATAAAGAAATATTCTTTTTAATTTTATTAATGTCTTGTGTTGTACGCTTCACCAAAAGGAGCTTGCATAACACGCATCCTTGTCTTGCCTTGCGTTACACGCAATCGCGACCTTCCTCGATAGCGTGTGTAATACGCAATACCGAGTTTCACTAAACAACGATGTGCTATTAAAATATTATTAAAACTAGCCGTTATGAATAGTAATAACCACTTTTTAAAATTATGTAAATCTTATTTTTCAAAATGAACTTCATTCTTGGATTCGGAGTATCGAATTTAGCCTAAGGTGAAATTTTGGTACTTTTCGGATAACTTTCATATTCTGATGAATAGTGAAAATTACTAAATTATAATTAAAAACAACTTTTTTAATCGAAATAATTAATAGTGATAAATCATTAATTTGAGTGGTTTTAAAGTATATTTAGAATATATTTTTACAATTTAATACAATGTTGGTCATTGGATGTAATTTCACATTTAAACTAGACATAAACAAGTGTCAATCTTTTGATAGATTTTGTTTCTTAAAAACACGCTATTTGTTTTAACAGCGGGATTTAATTATAAAATTAATTAATGCAACTTTTATGTTATGAATTTGGTAAAATAGACTTCATTTTTGAATTCGGAATATGAAATATAGCTTGGGATGAAATTTTGGCATTGTTCTGAAAAACATCAATTTTTGATGAATAGTGAAACTACTAAGTGGTAGGTTAAAAACTGAATTTTGCATAAAACTTAATTTTACCGCTTCTGTGAATGGAATTTCGAAAATCCGAGAGACACGGTTAATATCAAGGACTAAAATGTGGTTCAATGAGATGAAAATAATTTTTTGGTGAATAGTAACTTTTTACTTTTTTTACCACGGTTAATAGTAAATAGGGTAACTAAGGGTAAATATGATATTAATATTACCCTAACACGTGTCCTAATTCTATTGGACAAGTGTAATTCGACCGAAAACAATATTAGGAATAAAATATGACCATTTAGGCCCACTTGGATTAGATTAGGACATTTATTATTAATTTATTTAAAGAAGGGTTAAAATAGTTAGAATCAAAGTTTAATAAGTAAATTATTTTTAATATGGGGTTATACATAAGATAAATTCGACTATAAATATTCATTATAAAGCTATAAAGATTTCCTACATGATGGTATTTTATTTGTAATTTTTAGACATCAAATAATATAATTTATTTATGACACAAAAATGATGCAGTAATTATCTTATTAATGAAATATTGACATAATTGATAATATAAATACCAAAATAAATGTAATTTAAGACTTTTTATGAATTCCACTAATTTTATAGGTTAATATGATATATTAATGTTGATTTAATCAACTTGGTTCGAACATATAATTCTGTTATGACTTTCACAAAAATCATATATCAAATAGTGTCAAAATTGACACAAAATAGTTTTTAAATCAAATATTATATTATTAATTGTTATTTTATTCCTAAAAATCTAAGGTTCGGCAAAATGACTTAGATAAAGATATATATATTAATAATAAACAATTTGGGGTTCTTTTGGCATGTTATAGTATGTTTATTTACCATATAGTGAAAGAAAACAAAAAGACACGGTAAAAGTTAAATTAATTAACTTAGAGTTAAATCTAATTGATAAGGTTAAAATAATACCCTAAACTTGTATAAATCCTATTCGTTGATAGGATTTCGACACATCCCCACTTTAGCTTCGAAATAAGACCCTTTGGAACCATTATAAACCGATTTTGACTTTAATATAAAATAATATTTTGAGATATTCCTAAGGTGCCCCTCTCCTCCCCTATAAAAGGACACCTCCTCCCCCTCCTCCTCACACCAATTTGAGCACTCAATATCGGCCAACCCCTGCCAATTTATCCTCTCCACTTCCCTAGAAACATCATAGAGGTTCTGGTCTTCCTCAAAGGCCAATTTTAGTGCCCTAAGAGGAGGTCTCAAAGAGGCACTTCAAAGAAGAGCTAATTACCGTTACCAATTCTTTCATCTTTATTTCTTCTTCCACTTATTCTTCTTAGGTTGTTTCATTATGAAGTAATAACATCAGTATCACTCATATACTGATATGTTATTATAAGTATGAAATAACCCTATTTCACCATCTATCCATCCTACGGAAAAAGAAATCACCGCGCGTGCGTACGTACGGAATACCGTCTCCACGCCGTGGTGTAATCTATTTTCCACCACCACCTTACATGGATGGGTATAATGGTGTAAAGAATAACTATACATAGTTATTACAACATCATATTGATTCTGATATATTGTATAATCCACTCCAATTCAATTCAATATTTATAGAAATGATATCATCGCTCGTGCGTACGTACGGAATACCGTCTCCACGACGCGATAAGATTCATTCTCCATGTTAACCATTTAAGAATGATTATAATGTATATATAAGAAATAATAATGAAATATATGACATTATAAAGCTACTAGATTTATGTATATATATACATATGTATGTCATCTACTTACTTCCATTTCAAGACAATAAGGAAAGGAAAACAGCGTTCATGCGTACGTACGGACTACCGTCTCCATGAACGGTGTTTTTCATTTTATTTATCTACCTATTATATATATATATATACTGAATATATATGATATATAAATCATATTTTATATTCTGGAAGTAAGTAAATCATGATATAAGTAATAATGATGTCAAGAACAACAAGTCAAAACACCTACGATAAATGAAATGATTTTACCCAAAACGCTTCTTTAACATGGAATTTACAAAAGAACGGGTAATATAATGTCATAAGTGAACCATATATGATATCATAACAATGAATATGATTCTGTAATAAGTCAATAACATGATTTAAATCCTTATACAGGAGGTTCGGACACTTACAAAGCAAGTCGGACCTAAGGTAAGGGAAATATCACAATCTCATTTTTATCCGAGATTGTTTATTCGTAAGTATTTACTGGGGTTAATTTTATCATCCACATCCATGTTTACTCAATATGTAATATTATTTCCATCCACCTAAAATTTTTTAAATCCATTTTTACCCTTCTGTGAGTTTTTAGTAATACGTATGAAAGGAATCTTTTGTCGTTTTTCTTACGAGGCACTTTTTGACTTTTCCGACAAAAGTACGAAGAATGTTTTTTTTAACATATACGGAACGAACGGATTTCTACTGTTTTATAAAGCCTTATTTTCATGAAGCTTCCTCTAAAAGATTTCATGACTATTTTCAATAAAATCTCTTTCTTTTAAAATTGCATGATGTTTTGTGAAAAGAAATTTGATTTTGAAGAAGAAAGGATATTTCCCTCAAGAATTCAATTCAAGTGTTTTGTCAAAATTATTTTTCATCTAAGATAATAAGAAAGGATTCATTATAAGATGGGTGGGACCTATATCTCCCTCCAATTCTTTGGGTAAAGATTTTATATCTAATGAGATAGACATGGCTGAAATGGTAGGTTATACCTGTTCAGTGAAACAGGACTGAAACGAGGGTTACTCGATTCAGAAAGGGACTTTGTCCACTAAGATAGTCTTGGCAATGAGTCTTGACTAACAAGAAATGATTTTCTATGATTATGTGTGTATGCCACAAAGTTTCATGTTTTAAGTTATGATTATTGGGATTAAATTTCACTTCTATGATGTATCCCATGTTATGATATTATGAGCTCTTTTGCAGGTTAAGATTTCCAAAAGCTATGTATATGATGTGATTGATTTTTCTTTTGTTTACCCTTACTGAGCATTTGAGCTCACCCTTTTATGTTTTCTTTTCCCCGGGATATAAAGAAAGGTTTTAGGTAGAAAAAAGGGATGACCTTTATGGGAGATATTGAAGAACTTTCACCACGATTAGAATATTACGTTCCGAGTTTCCAAAGACACTAAACTATTACGATCCTTTAGCGTGTGTTTTTGTTATGTACTAAGTATTCCGCAAATGTAATTTAATGTCCATGTACGTCAAGCTACGGGTCTCTAAAACTAATAAGAAGCTAAGAATATGACCATATATGATATCATAAAAATAATTATGATTCTGGAATAAGTCAATAACATTATTTAAATCATTATACAGGAGTTTCGGACACTTACGAAGCAAATCAGACATAAGGTAAGGGAAATATCACAATCTCATTTTTATCCGAGATTGTTTATACTTTGGTTCTTACTGGGGTGTATTTTATCATCCACATCCATGTTTCCTCAATATTTAATATTATATCCATCCACCTACAATTATTTAAATCCATTTTTACCCTTTGTTGAGTTTATATTAAAAGATATGAAAGGAATCTTTTGTCGTTTTTCGTACGAGGTACTTTTTGAATTTTCCGACAAAAGTACGAGAAGAATGTTTTTTTTTAATTTATACGGCATTAATGGATTTTTAAAACATTATTTCCAAGAATCTTACTTTACAAGTTTTCAAGTTTATTTTTAATCAACTTATTTTATTTTAAAATTGTATTACATGTTAAGAAAGGAAAATGTTTTTGAAGTAGAAAAGATATTTTCCTCAAGAATGGAGTTGAAGTGTTTTATCAAAATTATTTTCCATCTAATATAATATAGGGTTCTGTTTGTATCCCTATTATTACATTTATTTGATTATTTTGTGATGGAATTATTTTTATGAATTCCTTTATCTTATATGAATTGTTTTATGAAGTCATGTTGTTTAAGAATCCCATTTTTATGACATGGGTTATGCAATGATATATGATTTATGATTTTGTGGCACACATAAGAATGGTATCATTATGAGATGGGTGGGACCTATATCTCCCTCCAATGCATTGGGTAAAGATTTTATATCTAATGAGATAGACATGGATGGAACGACAGGTTAAACCAGTTCAGTGAAACAGGACTGAAACAAGGAGTGAACTCGGTTTAGAAATGGACTTTGTCCTCTAAGATAGTCTTGGCAATGAGTCTTGACTAATAAGAAATGATTCTCTATGATTATGTGTGTATTCCACAAAGTTTCATGTTTCAAGTTATGATTATTGGGATTACATTTCACTACTATTATTTATCCCATGTTATGAAATTATGATCTTTTTTGCAGGTGAAGATGTCCAAAATGTCATGTTCTTATGAATTTGATGTAATTGATATTTATTTTTGATTACCCTTACTGAGAATTTGAGCTCACCTTTTTTTATGTTTTCTTTCCCCAGGTCAGGAATAAGGGTATTAAGTAAGATATGTCAAAAAGGGACTATAGATATAATGAAATAAATGGGAGAGAGTGTAGATGCTTTATGAACCAGTTGTTTATGTTTCCCAATTTCTAAAGACACTATACCTATACGGTCCTTTCGTGGTATTGTTATATGTTGCAATAAGTGTAATTAAATTTTTATGTATTAATAATGTATGTAAAGTATGTGTCGTTATAAAGGGGGCCTAAGTTAAATGAAATTTATGAGGGGAGCTTATTCCTGAGGTGGATGGCCGAATTAGAGGAATTTTGACCGGGGTGTAGTCTTGAAAAGAGGCCTAGAATTAAGGGGACATGGTGCTTACTCCTGAAAAAGATGACTAAGTTAAATGGAATTTATGTGTGGGGGATTATTCCGGAAGAGTATGCCCAAATTAGATGAATTATGATTGGGGATTAGCCCGGAAAAGGAGGCCCAGAATTAAGGGGACTTGGGGCTTACTCTAGAAAAGGAGGCCGAAGTTAAAAGAAATTTATGTGTGGGGGATTAGTCCTAAAGAGGACCCCCAAATTAGAGGAATTATGAATGGGGATTATTCTGGAAAATGAGGCCCATAATTAAGGGGACTTGAGGCTTACTCCTGAAAAGGAGGCCTAAGTTAAATGGAATTTATGAGTGGGGGATTATTTCTGAAGAGGATGCCCAAATTATATTAATTATGACTGGGTATTAGTCCTGAAAATGAGGCCCAAAATTAAGGGGACATGGGGCTAATTCTTGAAAAGGAGGCCCATAATAGTCTTCTTATTTTAAAGAATGAGGTTGAATGAATGAAATCTCTAACCGTAGTGACATAAAGATATGTAAATCACTAGGTTTTCAGAGATGTTCCATATAATTCCTTTCAGATAAGGATTCGAAGAAAGAAACCATGCCATAAATGGATTTGAAGATGGTTCTGAAGGCTGAATCTTGAAGAGGAGAGGTGGATAGGAATAAGAGAGGTGAAATAGGTAAGAGAGGCACCCAAAAAGAGAGGTGTGTGCAAGTCCCGATCGCACAGGTGTACCTACGCGACACAAGGATACATGTGTGGAGGTTAACCCTTAAGGTAATACATGCGCGAGACTTGACTCAATCCATTATCATTATCACCAGGGTCTTATAGAAGGGTGATACGCAAGTTCGATTGAAGGGGTAAGGCGGCGCGCAAGTGTGTCCATTTCCATTAAGGGCTGGCCACATAGGTGCGCAAGTGTTGATGAGTTTCAACACATAAGCCTTACTCCCCCTCATTAGAACTTCCGTTATAGGTAAGAAATTACCCTAGAAGTGTTTGGAAGCTTTGAGAAGAGACTAGGGTGTCGGGAGCTCAAATCTGAGTTTTTTTTTAATTTTTCTGTCTTGAAATGGGAGGCCCACAGGGGGTATTTATAGGCTAGTGAAGACCCTGGGAGAATTTCATATAGGGCGTGCATGTCAATTGCACGACGACTAGGTTGCGCGCAAGTATACTTGCATGAATATGATAAAACTTGCACGACCTAAGTGAAAATAAATCCTTCTTTATTCCATTGTAGATTTTTGATGTTTCTTCAAAGTATGAATCACTTTGGACATAGGTATTTTCCTTTTTAAGTCGTTTAGTCTTTGTGACGGAAAGGAGTAACAATAAAAGTCCCCCCTCAGATTTGGATCTGAAAGAACTGAGGATGTGATTCCGATGTAAAGAAGAAAAAGAAGCATAGTTTTATTTTTTCTAGGATTATTATGAATAACCCTACAAACTTTGAATCTTTTAAGTTGCACAATATTACCTAAAATCATACAAAATGTATGTTTAGTGAGCTGGGAATTGACTTTTATTTAGAGTTCCCTTTTCTTTTATGGGTAGTTTAAAGTCATGCATGTCGGACATAAAAAGGCTAATGTTTAAGGTCAAAATTGCTTTGACCAAATGGATTAACATTGACTCAATTCCTTGATAATTTATCAGAAAACATATTACCATGTTCAAGTATAAGGGAAAATATATAAACAATGATTTATGAAATTTTGAATCTGAGGAATGATATGAAAATGGCTAAAAGGCATTAGAAGAAGTAGTTCCCATGAATGATGTTAATTTAATTTAACAAACCCATTAGGGGGTTGAATGATACAGGGCCACCTAAGGGAAGTGGCTGCATAGTCAAATAATAGCATCTTTTGCCTGACAAGTCTGTAATGTAGACTATTTATGCAAGGATGCCTAAGGGCACGTGCTGCATAGTCAGGCAAAAAACACTCTCAGAAATTTACTTATCTATGGCTAAAAATCCAGTGGATGTTTTTGGGGATTCAAATTTTCCAAAGCATAGAGTTTTCTCTATAGAGAGAGGTATTTGAATATGGAAAAGATATTTCTAAACATGATTGTCTAAGAACCGGATTAATGTCACTCCTACGAAGGTCTGACCCAAACATACGGAAGGAAAATATAATCCATAGACTTGAATACTTCCAGATCATGAAAAATAGTATGGGACAGATATGTTAAGGATGGCCATTTTTTGTGGATCCCAACATATTTTCATTATGAAAACTAAGGAAAAAATAGATTTTCTTCCCAAGAATGAAGTTACCACTATTTGAAAAACCCGTTAAGGGGTTGAATTATGTAGGGCCACCTAAGGGCATTGGATGCATAGTCATATAATAGCATCTTTTGACTAACACGTCAATTATGTAGACTTCTTATGCAAGGCCTCCTAAGGGCACGTGCAACATGGTCAGGCAAAACAACTCTAAAAAATTGGACATTTTGTGACCATAAGTCAAGAAAAGTGTTATGGAGATCTGGAAGTATTTAAGGATATGAGTATGACACATGAAAATGGGTATTGTTCAATAAATGAAAGAGATACATAGATCAATTCTAACCATAATCATGATGTGGCTGGGTCCTGAATTGAGATGCTAGACATCACTATGTATCCCATTAGGATGGGAATCAAGCCGTACATAGTTCTGGAAATACAGTTTAATGTCATGTGGGATGAAAGTATGGGAAATATTTGTTTAGGGTAATAGAACTTGGACCATAATAATTAATATAAAGTGTGAGTTTTCACAGAGACTTTTCATCCATGGGACTGAAAGTAAAATTTGGGGTTAGGCCCAAATATTTTGGGCTGGATTCGAGGGATGATCAAACATTCTTACGTATCCCATAATGCTGGGAATAATGTCGTACATTGTTCTATAAATAACCTCTATATAGATTTGGTTCGTACATGTGAAGGGTAAAGGGGAATTTAGTGCAATGATGGTTTGACCCAAGATAAATGGTTTGGGTATTGCCATGTATGTACATAGTTTTTAGAATATAACATGATTGGAGATCAATGTGAATAATGATTCTCTCTCAGGTGAGGGTATCAAAGAATCTTGTAGTTTATTGTCGTACATGAAAAAAGTGTTGTACAACTTAATTTCAAGTAGCAAGGGCAGAGGTGAACCAATGTGAAGAGATTTGTTTTGGGGTTGAACCTCCGGAGGTTGCCTATGTACCAAGCCTAGAAGGCAAGGATGAATGTCCGCATAGTTCAATTAAAGAATGAATTAGTGATCAAGTTGTTCTTGGGGACAACGACCTAAAAAATTTTGTTGGGACTTACGCATGGTTAGTGGCCCAGAGAGGGTGTTATGGCGGAAGTTTACTCTAAGCTCACATGATTGAAACTCAGTGTGAGGAAGAAGAGGTAGAAACAAACTTAACGATGCATAGTTTAATTCTATATAAGAAATATGAAGGTACTATGCAGTTTAATGTGTTGTGGTGGGTACTATTGGTGCTACACAGTTTAGTGTCATTTAGTAGGGACAAAATATAGTTTAACGCCATGTAGGAAAAATATAGGGACACAGTTTAACGTCATGTTGGACGTAAGGGTGCTGTATTGTTTAGCGTCCTGTAGCTAAGACGATGATGACAGTACAGTTTAACGTCATGTTTGACGAAAGGGGGACTGTGTAGTTTAATGTCATGTAGTAAGGAAAAAAGAGTACACAGTTTAACGTCACGTTGGACGTATTAGGGACTTTTTCATAGTTTAACATCAATTTGGACGATGGCACAATTTAACGTCATGTTGGACAATGGTGCGAACAGTTTAAGGTCATATGCACGGACCATAGACATTGCAGTTTAACGTCTTGATGGACGTAAGGGACTTAATTATAGATTAGTGTCATGTAGTTTGGATGTCATAGTTTAACATCTTTCTGGACAATGGTGATAATAGTTTAAGGTCATAAGCTTAGACCATGGATGATGCAGTTTAACCTATTGCTGGATGATAGCACAGTTTAACATCATGTTGCATGATATCACAGTTTAACGTTATGTTGTAAGATAGCACAGTTTAACATCTTGTTGGAAGATAGCACATTTTAACGTCATGTTGGACGATAGCACATTTTAATGTCATTTTGGACGACAACACAGTTTAACGTCATGTTGGAAGATGGCACAGTTTAACGTCACGTTGGACGATGGCACAGTTTAACGTCATGTTGGACGATGGTGCGAATAGTTTAAGGTCATATGCATGGACCATAGATTATGCAGTTTAACGTCTTGCTCGACGTAAGGGACTTCTGTACAGTTTAGCATAATGTAGTTAGGACGTCACAGTTTAACGTCTGGCTAGACGAATATGAAAATAGTTTAAGGTCATAATATTGGCCCATGGATGCTATAGTTTAATGTCTTACTAGATGATAAAGATTTAGTGTCACACAAAATACTTCTTTAGAAATATAGAATTGTTTGGAGTAGTGATGAGTTCTCCATCCATTGAGATTAAAAAATATGCTCCATTGGAGTAGACCTTATGTATTGAATAAGGTCCTTCCCATTTTGGCTCCATCTTGGGTGGTTTCTTTCCTGTTATCATTGGAGTTCTAAGAACCAATACCAATTCTCCCTGAACGATTTAATGAAGATGATATTTTTTGTTGAAATCTCATGCTATTCGATTATGATATACTTCCAAGGGGTGAAAGGTGCACAATAATTTGTCATCTAACCATTCCAATTCATCCAATTGCTTTTGAAATTGTTCATCGGTAGATGAATGATCACAAATGGCTACTTTGAGTGAGGGTAATTGAACCTCAATGGGAAAGATTTCTTCCGTTCCATATACCAATGAATATGGAGTTTACCACCTTGTAGTGCAGGTGGTGGTTTGATATGCCCATAAAGCATGAACCAGTTTATCAGGCCATGATTTATTATCTTTATCCACCATCTTTTGCAGAATGTTTGAAAGAGTCTGGTTGAATGATTCTATCTTGACATTGGTCGATGCATGATATTGAGATGAATGATTGGATTTGATGTTGTATTATTGATACAACTTCCTCACCCCAGATGAAAAGAAATTGGTTCAATTTTCCGTTAGTATGGTATGAGGGACACAAAATATGGTAATGATGTTAGACTTGAATAATCTAAAAATGCATTTAGAACTAACTTATTTGAGGTGTATTGACTCTTCCCATTTGAGAAAGAAGTTAGTAGTAGTAAGAATATACATAAACTACTTGGATGTAGCTTAAGGTTAAGGACCTACTACATCCATTCCCCAGGTGGAAAATGGCCATGAGTATTTAGCTGTATGAAGCAACTCTGGGGGTTGATGAATGAAGTTGAAATGTACTTGGAAAGAATGACACTTCTTTGTGAAATCGACACAATCTTGTATCATAGAAGGCCACAAATATCCAAGCCTTCGAACTTGATCAGATAGTCAATTTCTAGACTGATGGGATCCACAGACTTTTGCATGCACTTATTTCATGACATCCATTGTCTGTTCACCATCAATGCATCTAAAGAGAACTCCATCAAAACCATGCCTATAGAGAATTTTCTCTAGGTTATCTGGGAGATCATAAAGAGTGAAATTTACCACACGTCGCCAGATTAGTTCATTCCCTGATCTATCAGGTGGAAGTGTTACATTTTGAAGGTATTCCCTAATAGGTGTCATCCATCCTGTAGTATGACCATATGGTTCAGAGATGGGACTAATTTCATTCACATCCTCTGTTCTTATTTGAACATAAGGTGAAATTGTACGAAGGTGGGCAATACTGATGGTTGTCTCGTCCCGATTTGGATCTTCCAGAGCTATGATGATATTATCCAATGCATCATCTTGAGCATTTTGTGATCTCGGGACATAAGAAAATGTCGGTTTCAATGGAAATTCCGCCATTAACTCTCTGACGTAATCAAACAAAGGGATTAGATCTTCTTTTCTGATGGCATAATCCTCATTGACTTGTTTGATTACCAGGTCTGAATCACCTTTCACTTTTAAGTGATTCACTTGTGCTTGAAGTGCCAATTCCAACCCTGAAATGAGAGCTTGTTATTCTGCTTCATTATTTGTACCGCCTCCCAACCATGAGAAGTAATAGGGTAACACTGCATTTTCTGGTGAAATGAGCACAATTCCTAACCCAACTTTGATGAATTTTAGATTTCCCATTTTCCTCCCTGTTAGACTTCTGGAAGAACCATCAAAGTACATTTCCAATGTTTGAAGACTATCTTGAATAAATAATACTTCCTCATCGGGATGTTCAATATATGAAGATGTATCTTCTAATGAAGGCTGTTTAGCAAGGAAACCAGCTAGAGATTAGACCTTTATTGCCTTTTGAGAGACATATTGAATATCAAATTGCTGCAAAATAATTGCCCGCCTTACCTGACGTCCTGTAAGAATTGGACAAATAAGGATGAATTTGAGTGGGTTATTGGGAGATACCAATTGGATCTCGTGATGTTCCAGGTAGTGTCTCAACTTATGAACTGCAATGATTAATTCCAGAAAGCACTTCTCAATATTTGAATATCGGGTTTCTGCTTCATGCATGGTCCGACTGAGATAGTATAGGTTTTTTTCATTCCAAACATCATTCTTCTAAGCAAGAAATGCTCCCAAGGATCGCTCTAGAGCTGTCACATAGAGGATAAGTGGATTTCCTTCAACAGGTGGCATTAACACTGGTGGACACAAGAGACACTTCATGAGCATATCGAATGCTTCATTACATTGTTCAGTCAACTTGTAAGTGACTCCCTTCTTCATCAATTTGGTGAAGGGTAAAATTTTTCCTTCTAAATTGGTGATGAAACGCTAAATATAGGCTAAGTGTTCTCGAAGTCCTCTCAATTACTTTAAATTTCGAGGAGGTGATATAACAAGGATTGACATTGTCTTCTTAGGATCGACCTCGATAACATGATGTCCTACAATGAAGTCGAGAAATTTTATTGAGGTTACCCCAAAAGCCCATTTTAAGGGGTTCATCTTCAAATTATGTTGCAGAAGATTGTGGAATATGATTTCTAAATCATCCAAGTGATTAGAATGTTTTTTGGATTTAACCACCAAATCATCCACATAAAATTTAACAAACATCCCTAAAAATGTTTTTAAGATACAATGCATGGCATGATGATATGTTGCTCCAACATTATTCAGGACAAAGGGAATTACCCGATAGAAAAAACACACCCTAAGGGGATCTAAAGGATATAGATTCCTCATATTCTGTATCCATTCAGATTTAATTATATCAGGAATATCCATCCATGAAGGAAAGTGCTTCATTCCCAGCTGTTGCATAAATCAAGAGTTCTGTAATCAAAAATGGAAAATCATCCTCATGATAATGCCGATTATGATATCTGAATCAATGAAAATTCTAATTTTCCCATTCTTATTTTTCACTGGCACAATATTAGCCAACCACTTGAGATATTGAACTTCTCTGACGAAGTTATATTTGATTAGATTATCCAGTTGAACCTCAATTTTGGAAGCATAGGTTGGGTGTGTTCTTGCAGCTTGCTTAAATCCTCAATGTTCTTAGGGATAACCCAAATGATGAGTAGCAACATCAGGATCAAGTTCTGGCATATCTGTATAGTTCCAAGCAAATATATATCGATTTTTCTTTAAAAATGAAACATACATCTATTTCTCTTCAAGAGTCATGTCCATAATAATTAAAGTGGGCGTGTATCATCTTTTGTACCAAGATTTATTTCTCTGAGTTCATCCATAGTGGTAGAGATACCCTCTTCAAATGCTGGAGGAGCATC
Organism: Viscum album; assembly: GCA_963277665.1. NCBI lineage: Eukaryota > Viridiplantae > Streptophyta > Magnoliopsida > Santalales > Viscaceae > Viscum > Viscum album. Next base: position 41,867,456 of record OY728158.1, on the reverse strand, counting down.
TCTAATATCTTCCTCTTCTTCATCAACATGTGTTATTTCTTCTATTTCTACTTGCATAGTAAATGATGAAGTAGAATTTCCAAGATCAAAAGAGATGTTAAAATTTGAACATCATGAAGAAGAAGCTTCCATTTCCGACCCTATTGATGACAAAGCGTCTTCCAAGCATGATTATGAAGGCTGAGTCTTGATCAACAAACATGATATCTAAATTTGACTCAAGATCTCCAAACTGATTTATGAGTGTAATCACGCCCAGTGGTTATTGTTCATTTTTATCATATCCTTGTAACATCAAAGTAGATGGAGATAAATCATATTCTGTGAGGCCGAATCAACGAAGTGTATCAATGGGGATGAGGTTGACTCCTGAACCATTATCAATGAAGACTTTTCAGACATCTACACTATTGAACTTTCCAAATAAGTACAAAGGTCTAATATATCCATGCACGACATCATCTTCATCTTCATCTGTGAAGGATATCACTCCATGGAATTCTGCAGGATTATTCTCAACATGGTAGGCTTCAGTCGTAACAATTTTAGTTTCAAACTCATGAGGACTTGACAAATCCTCGATGAGTGCCCCCCGAAAGTCCTTTGATAAATTCAAGTCATCTAGAATTGATAACTTGGTCAGTACTTGGTCCATGTGTTTTAATACATAATACTTTTGATCCAACGGTCTGCGTTACCCAACAGGAACATGTGGTTTCACAGGTGCCTTATAAGTTGATTCTTTGGAAGTTGATGCATCCTGTACAGGGATAGGATTTGGTAATACTCCTGGATTTGGAATATTAGACCGATTAGGTCAATTTACTTTCTAAGAGGAAGAAGGTGTAACCTCCAACCGATATTCCATAATAACTATGTCAGGACTGAATCTGCCTTGTGTAGAATAACATTCTTATTCTTGTTGAGCTCATTGAAGGGCTCTACAATGATTTCCTGCAGCATACACAGTTCTAGCCGGGGTAGAATTGGAATAGTGGCCTCTAAAATATCCACGTCTTCCCTTGTAACCTGAGCCTCTGGAACTTACTTTGATTCCACTGTTTGATATAGGGAATTTAGGCTCATCAAAATCAAAACTGCGACTGGCATATGGATCTGTTAATTGAATCATGTTAATAGAACCAAAGATCAACTCTTCATCTGATGAAGACTCTACCTGATTAGAAAATTTAGGCTGTTCCATTTTATGGGATGGTGCTCGTGGCTTCGAAGTAGATTGCATAAAATCTGCCAGAGTCAAAGAAAACATAGGCTTTGACATAATTTCATCTTCTTCTGATTTTTCCTCTTTCTTTTAATTATGCCACCCCTTTGATGATTCTCCCTCTGATGAAGATGGTTTTTCTGTGTCATTCATGGTATAAGATACAATTGGTTTCTAAAATTGCATTTTCAAAATAGAATGAGTTTGTTTGATCATTTTCTGGACCATCCTATAATCATATTTATTTGAATTTTTGTTCTTGACTTCTTTCCACTCGCCTTCTTCCTCTGGATTAGTAGTAGTAACACAGGCTACCTGAGCTGAAGAACCTTTCATTTTGACTTGTCCCGAGTCCAATTTCTTTTGTAGGAGGTCCTTGAAGACAAAACACTACTGAATGGGATGCCCCAACATCTGATGAAATGGGCAATAATTGGGAAAGTCTTGATCTCCTTCCTTATTCAGCCTCTTGGGCCTTGGCAATTGAACCAAATTATTTTCCAGAGATGAAATGAAGTAACCAGGAACCTGTTCATTTCAGAAAGAGTAGAAATTTCTATTCAGATCCACAAATTGTTTTCATCTTTGACCTCTTTGATCGTCTTGACGAAATGGATTCTATTGTTGATGCTCAGGAATCAGAGCCCTTAGAGAAGATGAATGCCTTGAAGTAGAAGCCAATAAATGTTCTTGATTAAGAATAAATATAGCAGTTTCTACTTTACCCATTATCCTTCCAGGAGATGATGGAATTACATGATCTTTATTTGTAGTCTTCATAAGAGAATCTTCAATCTATATAGCGATTGAAGTGTGGTCTCAAAACACTCCAATGTATTTCACCAGGATCAACGACATGCGTAGCTCATCACGTAAATTTTCCACACAGATTGGCAACAATTATTCTTGAGGGAGTTCTAAGCTCAGGGAATATGGTAATCCCTTCCAGCGAGAAATGAAATCTGAAACCCCTTCAATCTCCCTTTTCTTACAGTTTGTAAGATAAAAAACTAATGTCTTTAGAAATGTTGAGATAAATTGAAGAAGGAATCATTGGAGAAGATCCTCCCTTTCGGTAATTGACCGGGATTGCAAGCTTGTGTACCAGACAAAGGTAGGTCCTTGTAATGACAATACAAAACACCTGAGCTTAACTGCATCTTGTTGCTGAGGGGTTCCCATCATAGGATCGCAATGAGAAAAAAATGTGTTAAGTGTGGCTCTGGGTATCCCAAACCATTAATGATTGGGAATGTGGTACTTGCAAAATTTGATGGGGGAGGAATTTCAAAAACCCATTCAAGATAAGATCTCTTTTCTGGTTGAATTTGAGCACACTTTTCCTCCATAGCTTTTAACATAGCTATTAATGACGCAATAGTAGTTATTATCTTTTTAGAAACATCTAGTTGGGCTTTGACCTAAGAAGGTGAAATGACTAGAGCTTAGAATGATGTGGTGGATGATACTACAACTTATGGTAGAACCCCTGATTACCGTTGCACATGACTCGTAGGATTAGACCTGTGAGGGTATACTGGTATAAATGGATATCTTGATCCATATCAGTCACCTAAAAAAATTCCCTTAACTGACTAACTCCAGTACGCTCAGGAGGAAGACTACCCTGAAGTAGTTCTGTATTCAACCTCCTCAATTCCTTCATTTCTTCCTCTTGTTGTGCGAATCTTTTCTCTAATGACATCGATTGGCCTTTTCCAGAGGAAGGGTTTGTAACCTGATTCTTTCCTTTTACCTTATTGGACTCCTTTCGAACAGTGGGAAGCAGGTTACATGAAGGATTACCTATATTCTGGGTAATCCTTTGATTTCCTGTACGCACACCTTCTTCGTTTGTGTCTATGCATACAACCTCTTGAGAAGGAACCTCTTCATCTGATCTATCTGAGTGAGCCACATCTGGGGGATCAGCAACAATGACATTGATGAAATTAATTGATGCATAAAAAATTGCATCTCTTTTATCATCATTTCCGCGATATTGTTTTCTTCCATGTCCTTGATGATACACTACCTTTTGCTTATTTGATCCCTCATAAACTTCTTGACAAACCATAATTTGGAGGGAGTATCCTGATAATTTGGATCTTCGTTCCTCTTGTGGCTTCTTCTCTAATTGAGAGAAGACTGACTTTCTATGAGGGAGAGATTGAGGATTTGAAAAAGTCCCCAGTCCTGGGGACTGGGGCTGTTCCTTCTGTCTTTTCTCAACTCCTCAAATCCTATTTTTTGATTCTGAGGGTTGGGTTAAAAGAGTCCTGAAGTTGGAAAGCTGGGGTGGTTCATGAGTTGGTATATCTAAGACCTTCTTAAAAGCTCTCCTGATCTTATATACTTTAGTCCGAAAATTTTCTGGATGCATCAACCTACATCCACTCTTATCACCCGGCTCAAAAGACCGTTGGATGATTTCTAACACTTATGTAAATTAATGATGTTCTTTCTCCAAACGAGTGGCCTGTTCAATATTCATGTTTACTTGATGCAGGAGTAATTCAACAACTTGTTCTTTGTATTCCTGATTTTGAGAAGAACTAGTTGAGGCTTGTTCTTGAGCAAGCCTTTGATTACAAAAAAATCCAATTGGTTGTGAATGGCCATGGGAAATAACATTTCATGAGACCATTTTCGACGAGGTTTGCTAACTTGAGAGTATAGTGAAATGTAGTTCTCCATGAACACCCCTTCCCCTGATATGAATACCAGATGGGGCATTGGAAATTAATTGGCTCAACCTTCTTAGTGTGCCAAGGCATAAATGCTGAAGGGCTCTCTGTTGCTATTCAGCCTTCAGATATCGAGAAACTGAGATAGAATCCAAATCAAGTTGTCATTGTAACCCTTCTATTATCTTGACATGATTTTCATATTCATCATAAGATAATATTTTTTTTCAACATGAAAAGTGTTTTCCATATGTTGAGACAAATATCATGAATTCCATCTTCCGTCAACATCTCTGGAATGTCATACTATGAATCAGCCAATGGACAAAACATAACTGGCACTTCACCTTTCTCCAATTGTTTTCTCATATTATGTACTTTATCTTTATCATTCAATGAATATTCTTCTACTAGATTAGACCAGAACTGGTGCTTTCTTGCTGCTTCATCAGATTCAACAATATTGGTAGATAATTCATTGATCAAACAAGAAGATGAACGACCCAACGGTGGTTTGGAGAATGACATACTCCCCGGGCTATCTTATGATTGAGAAAGTATTTCACCTGCTATTGGTAAATCATCAGACATGACTGGCTTCACATTTTCAAGTGCCAAAAGAAAAAATAGATTTCTCGTCACTACATTGTCCATTGAAGAATTTTCCAGGAAATGTGCATTACTACTACAGAGAGGACTTGCGAAACTAAATTCATCACCATGGGAAGGACCACCATGGTGGGTTACAGAAAAATATGAAATATCATTCTCTATGGTCTTCTGGCCACACAGAGGGTTCTTGTGGCTCTCATCTGAACATGAAGCTTCGAGATCGAATGAATTGTCATGAAGCAAGCCTTCATGAGGAAGTTCCTGATGCAGACCTTCGAAATTAATTTTCCTACTATTGGGAACTGGGAGAGTAAAATCACGAGTTTCAACAGATAATTGTCTAAGTGCATCAAGAACTCCATCATCAAGTAAATAATTGTTATAGATTGGCCCTTGATTTCGTGACAGTGACGGGAAAGTCTTTTTCTTAGAAGCCTTCTTACTCACTTTAGGAACCATTTGTTGAAGAAAGTGGTCATTATGGGCTGGTGTATGTTCCTGCTCATGAGAAATGAATAGGTTAGGCTGATTATCTCCACTAAAATCAGGCGTGTATGCCTGACTTGGTTGTTCGTATGATATGGGGGAGTATGCCCCACAACCCTCTTGGACTGGAACATAGGCGTGTGTCTGTTTTGGGGTGAACTATTGATTTGTCACTCCACTGGTAGGGATATATTTTCATTTCATTCCCTCTGATGCCACTGAAGCTGTTATAATATCCTGGCATGAATCGAGAATATGAGTAGGGATTTTCTTATGCTCTTTCACCATTGATAGAATATTCTTGGCAACTTCAACTTCCCAAATGGGGATATATGACCATTCCGTGCTTGGAGTAGTTGTATGTTCCTGCTCATGTCCTCCTTTTCTTATTAGTGAATTCTAACAGTACTCAAGTCTGGGGTTAGAGAGTTGAGTCTGCCTCCTGTTTGTCGCCAGAGCTTTCCGACTGACTTCTCTAGGTGCTACCATACAAGACTGTTGGTAGGCATGACCAATAATAGTAGGTGTATGTGCATGCTGACTGAACACCACCGATGGTGGTTCACAATATTCCTTCAATACTGACAGACAAGGCTACTGGGAAGATTGATGAGTGTATGCAGGTGTATGTGCCTGTATACCAGTTGTCAACACATTGGGTTGGCAAGCTTCATCGTATGTAGTCAGAATAGCCTGCTAACTATCTGATGATTTATAAACAGTTGTATGTTCTAGTCTAAAGTACCCCACCAGAACTGCCTGGCGAGATTGGCGTGTTGCTTCCAGACGAGTTTGTTGAATACCGGAGTTAAAGTGGATGGGTGTATGTGTCGGATCGTTTATTTCCACCAAGTTAGGTTGGTGGACTTCTCCAAAAACAGCAGAGAAACGGACATGCCCACTGTTAATGGGTCGTCGCCTCTGGCTGTTCGTCTTGCCTGCTCGTGTTTGAGGAACCTGAGTCAAACGCCTGGAGACGACATGCTCATCATGTTGAGGGTGCACTGTCACACGAGTCTAGTGGCGATTATTGGTGGTATCCCTCGGGAAGGAATCTTGTTTCCTTGAGTTAAGGCCTTCAGTGGCCTTCTCATTCACCTCCTCGGAATATGGGAGGGAATGGTGATTGCATTCTAGGGATAATGACCTGAAATGATTGGAGATGATAATTAGCACTTCCTGCTTCTTGATCACTGGTCATCGCTGTGCAGACAACCAGGGTGAATTATTGACATGAAGGGCTTGTCTTGCAGCCTCCAGTGTCGGAACAGTACCATTTTGACGGTACTCCTTAACCAGCACATTTGAGACCCAGCGTTGAAGACGCTGCGTAGGTGATGTCATCCTCAGAGCGGACGACGATCCAGCAGGAGTATCAGCAGATGCATTCACAACAGTGGTTTTCACACTAGAGGTTTTCACAACAGAGGCACTCACAGACGTGAACTTAAGAAAAGCTAATCTCGTAATGAAGAAGATCTTGGAAAAGAGTGCCTATTTGATATAACAAACAAAATCAATATATGTTCTGCTTCTACATATTTTGGATGAGAACATATGTTATTGATTTCTTTGTTGGCCCTCTCATTGAGTTTTTAATAGGGGCCTAAAAAATAAGTAAAACATCATTATAACTTGGTTAATGATTCAAGTAGGGTTCACTATTTTTTGTTTCCTCTGGAATTGGGGATGACCTCATTGATTTATGGTTCAATCATTCCAAGCGGTTTCTAATGGGTTTGTTTGTAGAACCAGAAGAATCCAATGATTCTATATCCATTTGGACCTACTTTACAAAGGTAGGTGCTCATTAGTTATGAACTGATGAGGCTTAATAATTTTCATTGGTCGAGAGGATGGGAGGTCGGACTCATCACACCTTTTTGGGTGGATTTATTGTCTACTTCGGGACTCTCTTTATAGATTTAAATTATGTTTGGGAATGCTTATTATATTACCAATTATGAAAATGATCTTTCCTTTACATCTGAAAACCAATGATTAGTATGTTTGAAATTTAGAGAATATTTTATATGTATTAGAGGTTATTCATTGATAGAGAATCATCTGTATTTGTTAGAGATTCTTGGCCAATGATACCCTTTAACACATTATATATAAATCTCTTGGTTATTATGATAACCATACTGGTTTTAAATCCACTCTGTAGGGCACTTGAGGTTTATTTTCATTCGGAAGAACATGAATTATTTCATAGTTGGGATCGTACCCGCAGATAGGCTACCTACATATCCTTTGTTTTGGAAAATTAATCAGAACCCACATAGTTCAAGTAAATAAGTATGAGGTTTATGCTTGATTGATGGCTCAAATAAATATGTCATAATTACTTTTACACTCTAACCTCACGTGAGCCATACTCGGTGTAAGAAACAAGAGTTATTGGTAAAACAAGACAATTGTGCCATGAAATATGAAATTATAAGAAATGAGTGGGGATTATGTATGTATGATTGCCCAGATGGATGAATATTTGGATTTACTTCAGGTAAGAAACCCAGGAATTAGGTCCATAAAGGTATATGTTCTTTATGAAGATTTGGATACTCTAACATTGGGGCTTCTTCTTGAGGAGGATTCCCAAATTAGGAAGGTACTTATGATTGGGTTTTACTCCTGAGAAGGAAGCCCAATTCAAAAGTAAATTTAATTCTGTTTAAGAGAAATTATGACTGGAGCTTACTCCTGAAAAGGAATCCTAGGTTAAAAGGAATTATGACTGGGGATGACTCCTAAAAAAGAAGCCCAGGTTAAGGGAATTTGGATTTTTGGGAGCATGGGGAATACTCTTAAAGAGGATACCCATATTAAAATAATTATGATGGGGGCATAAACCTAAAAAGGAGGCCCAGGTTAGGGGACTTGAGACTTAAGACTTATCCCTAAGAAGGAGGCCTATGTTAAATGAAATTTATGAGTGGGGATTATTCCTGAGGAGGATTCCTAAATTTGAGGAATTAATACTGGGGCTTAGTCCTGAAAAGGAGGCAAAAAATTAAGGGGACATGGAGCTTACTCCTAAAAAGGATGCCTAAGTTAAATGGAATTTATGAGTGGGGGATTATTCCTAATGAGGATACCCAAATTAGAGGAATTATGACTGGGTCTTAGTCCTGAAAAGGAGGCCAAGAATTAAGGGGACTTGGGGATTATTCCTGAAAAGGTGGCCCAGAATTGTCTTCTCATTTTAAAGGATGAGGTTTAATGAATGGAATCTGTAACTGTAGTGACATAAAGATATGTAAATCACTAGGTTTTGAGAGATGTTTCATAGAATTCCTTTCAGATAAGGATTCCAACAAAGGAACCATTCCATAAATGGTTTTGAAGATGATTTTTAAGGCTGAATCTTGAAGAGGAGAGGTGGATAGGCATAAGAGAGGTGAAATAGGCAGGAAAGGCACCCAAAAAGAGAGGGACACGTAAGTCCTCTACGGGCGTGCAAGTCCTGGTCGCGCAGGTGTACCTGGGCGACACATGGATACTTGCGCAATGGTTTATCCTTAAGGTAATACTTGGGAGAGACTTGGATCAAGTCTTTATCATTATTCCTAGGGGATTCCCGAAGGGTGGTTCACATATTCTATTGAAGGGGTAAGGCGGTGCACAAGTGTGGACATTTTCTTTAAGGGCTGGCCACTTAGTCGTGCAAGTGTTGATGAGTTTCAACACTTAAAACTTACTCCCCCTCATTAGATCTTCCGTTCTAGGTAATAAATTTCCGTAGAAGTGTTCGAAAGATTTGAAAAGATACCAGTGTTCTGGGAGTTCAAATCGGATTTTCATGAATTTTTCCATCCGGAAATGGGGGGCCCACAGGGGGTATTTATAGGCTAGTGATGACCCTGGGAAAATTTAAGATAGGGCGCACAAGTCACATGCACGAACACTAGGCTGTACACAATTATACTTGCGCGACAATGATAAAACATGCATGACCTATGTGAAAATAAATGCTTCTTTTTGCCTTTGTCGATATTTTTTTTGATTCTTCAAAGGATGAATCACTTTGGACATGGGTATTTCCCTATGTAAGTCATTTAGACTTTGTGATGGAAAGGAGCGTCAACATTCATGAATTTAGTCTGTTTTTCACCAGAGGATGCGGCATGTGCTTATTTGAAATCACAGATCTTCGAATCGGGTCTAAGGAAGGAGATTCGATCGAAGATTGCAGTGCTCTGTATTACGGATTATACAGACATGCTGAACAGAGAAACGGTTGCTGAACATGATATCTCATGATTGATAGGAGGAGGCATGATGATACCCATGGGAACGAGTTGGAACTTTAATGATGGAAACTTGCTGAAGAGGGACACATACTCCCAAGGTGGGAGTGCGAATCAGAACCAGACAGCGAGATCCATCAACCTTCCTCCACGACCCCAGAGAAAAGAATTTTGCTTTCAATGTGGTTCGACTGATCACATCAAACGAGAATGTACATCACCACCGAGAGCATGAAATAATTGCAAGAAGATGGGGCATCTTTAGTGATATTGTCATAGTGCTCCATGGTCAGGAGTTCGCGACACTTCTCAAGTGTCACAATCATATTATGCATTGATAGGGAGAGGACAGCAAAATCAGTCTCGCCAGCAGAACAGAGCTAGATAGGGAGATTTCATGATTACCATGACCCCTAAACCAGGGAAAACTAAGCAAGTAAAAAAGTAGAATAATACAGCGATGAAGCAATTGTATGGAGTAGAGCAGATGATTGTAGATGATCAGGCTGGACCATCTATGGTAAGAGGTACGATTCTTTTGAATTCCACCATCATGCAAGTGTTGTTCGATAATGGTGCATCAAATTTTTTTTGTGCTTCTCGTATTGTTGATTTGTTGAACATAAAACCGGAAATGATGTCTTCTGTCTTGAAACTTCAAAATCTTCTTGGTGAAAGAGAATGTCAAGCCTTAATGTGTAAATCATGTGCTATAACTGTTGATGGAGTTGAGATGAAATTGGATTTCTCTGTGCTGGAGATGGATGTCTATGATATAATCCTGGGTATGGATTGGTTGAAAAGGTTTAAGGCTCACATTGACTATTATAGGAGGACGGTTAGATTCATGACTGAGAACGGCATAGAGCATCTCTTAAAAGGAGAGAGGATAGTAAAGAATGGTAAAAATACCTTGTTGGAACCAATGGTGGGAACAATTTCATACCAATTGGCAGTGTTGACCTCGACATCATTGGAATATATCGCAGAAAATAGTTTTCTAGTTGTGCTGGATCTTTTTCCTGATGTTTTTCTTGAAAACTTCTCAGGATAACCACCTGATAGAGACATGGATTATATTATTGATCTCATTCTAGGGACCAGTCCTATCTCACTTCCATCTTATATGATGGAACCAATGTAGTTAAAGGAATTGAAAGTGTAGTTAGAGGAGCTGAAAAGCAAGGGTTTCATTTGGCCAAGCGCGTCTCCATGGGCAAAACCATTTTTGATTGTAAAGAAAGAAGAAGGAACTTTGAGGCTATGTGTGGATTATCGTAAACATAACCATGTTACGATAAAGAATAGATATCCACTTCCATGAATTGATGTGCTATTTGATCAATTGAGGGTAGCTCAGTGGTTATCTAAAATTGAATTGCGGTCATGATATCACCAGTTGCGAGTTCATAAGGAGGATATTCTGAAGAAATCATTCAGAAGTAGATATGGCCACTATGAATATGTATTCATGTTTTTTGGTCTAACGAATTCACCAATAGTCTTTATGGTAATGATGAGTCTGATATTTCAACGATATTAGGATTCTTTACTTGTGATGTTTGTGGATAATATATTGGTGTATTCAAAAACTAGGTCTGAGTATGAGAAACACATTATGATAGTGTTGGAAATCTTGAGAGGCCATCATTTGTATGCCAAATTATCAAAGTTAGATTTTTGGATACAAGTGGTATGCTTTCTAGGACATGTTTTTTTCAGAGAAAGGTGTTTCAGTGGATCCATAAAAGATAGAAGTTGTTCTTTCTTGGAAACCTCAGAAGAATGTCTTGGAAATATGAAGTTTTCTTGGTCTAGATGGTAAATACTGATGCTTTGTATGTGACTTCTCATGACTATATTCTCCTATAACAACATGGAAAAAGAATAACAGTGCATTTCATTAGACTGAAGAATGTCAGAGATCGTTTCAAGATTTTAAAGTTCTCCTTACATCAGCACCCATATTGATTTTCCCGGAATCAGTACAGGGGTATGTGGTTTATTGTGATTCTTCTAGAATATGTTTGGGCTGTATTCTCATTCAAGGAGACCATTTAGTTTCTTATGGCTCAATTCAGTTGAGATTGCATTATAAATATTACACAACACGTGATTTGGAGTTATCTACAGTCGTTCATGCTTTGAAAACATGGAGACATTATCTCTTTTTTGAGAAATTTACTGTTTTTATGGATCACAAAAGCATGAAACACAATTTCTCATAGTGAGATTTGAATCTGAGGTAGTGGAGATGGATGGATTATTTTCAAATGTTCGACTTTGACTTAATGTATAATCGGGTAAGGGAAATTCGGTGGCTGACGCATTAAGCAGGAAGGCATATGCTTAGTTGGAAAAAGAAGCTTCAGATGTGTGGCAGTTGATATCGGTCCAAGCCAACATGTGTATGGAATGTGAAGATCATATTGATGTTTTGGTTTTCTTTCTAGTTTTGGTTGTTCTTGATTTGGTGGAGATAGTAAAGGATTCACATGCATCCGATGTAGACTGTGTTGCATTGAGTTCAAAAATCAATGGTGGGGAGACCATTGAGGGATGGAAGTATGATAGAAGTTCAGATTTATGTTTCATAGATTGGATGGTTGTACCTATGTGTTGTCAGGAACAAATCCGTAATGATTACCACCATTCAATATGGGTTGTACACTCGGGTACACAAAAGATGTATAAGGTGTTGAAGGTGCAGTTTCGGTGGAGCGGTATGAAAAGGAAGGTGAAAAACTTCGTCTCTCAATGCTTAAATTGTCAGCAGGTTAAAGCAGAGCATCAGAGACCAGCTGGTATGTTACAGCCTTTACCTATCGTAGTGTGGAAATGGGAGCAGATTGCAATGGATTTTGTTACATGTCTTCCAATAATGGTCCAGAAACACGATTCCATTTGCTTGATAGTGGATCGTCTAACAAAGTCGGCCCATTTTATCCTGATTCGTGATAATCATATGGTGGAATATAATTTAAAAATCTATATCCGGGAAGTGGTAAAGAGACATGTGGTACCTGTGTCTATTGTCTCAGATAGAGATCTGAGGTTCACATCTCATTTCTGGAAATCCTAATAACAAGACCTTGGGACTCAGTTGACTATGGGGATGACGTATCATCCGCAGACTGATGGACAATCCAAGAGGACGATACAGAAGTTTTAAGACATGTTTCAGGCTTGTCTAATGGTCTTTGGTGGCTCATGGGAGGATCATATACCCTTAGTGGAGTTCTCATACAATAACATTTATCAGGACTCGATACGTATGGCTCTGTTTCAAGCATTGTATGGGCGTCCTTATTGTTCTCTACAATGTTGGGTGGAAATAGGTGAGACATCACCAGTCGAGCTGAGCCTTGTCCATGAAACAACGAAAAAGATTCAGATGATTATAAAGATGATGGAGATGGCTCATTGTTGTCAGAAATATTATGCGGATCATCGCTGAAGACCGTTGTCGTTTCATGTGAGTGATCATGTCAATTTGAGTATCTCTCCAAGACTTTGACAAAGACATTTTGGGAAGTGGGGAAAATTATCTCCTTGATATATAGGCCTTTTTGAGATATTGGAATAGGTTGGTGAGGTGGCGTATCAGTTGGCATTACCACCACGATTCAATGCAGTGCATAATGTGTTCCATGTATCTTAGTTAAAAAAGTATCAAACCAATCTTGACTATGTGATCAGATGGGATCACGTTGACCTAGAGATGGATGCTTTGTTGATACATATACTGGTACAGATAGTGGATAGGAAAGAGAAAGTCTTGAATGGAAAAACATCGGTCTAGTGTGGGTTTTTTGGCAACATGGTCAGATTCATGAAAAGACTTGGGAACACGAGAATGAAATGAAAGAGCAGTGGCTAGAACTCTTTCAGGAAAATGATGGTTTTCTACATTCAAGGGACGGAAAGGCCAACGGTGGGGAGAATGTAGTGCCCTCGGTTTCGGGTATGTAACCCTTTCATGATGCTTTTCGTGGTTTGAATTTTAAAGGTGTTGAATGGGGGAGTCGAGAGAACTTGGAATGATGTTTTGAGGAAAAGGGGAAGTCGCACGGTCAGCGCACAATTTGTCTAACCGTGCGGATAAATAGTGCGTAGTGGGTCTTTGAGAAAGTGGCTTCCCCATAGTCGGTGCACAGTTTTTCTAATAGTGTGGCCAAACCGTGCAAGAAGGGCGGCTGAGGCAGTAGCCAATGCATGATTAGCGCACGATTTGTCAAACCGTGCGGACTAACGGTGCGATCACCTAACGTTAGATCCTAAAATTGTGGATCTAACTCATTTTACCTCTAAATTCATTTTTTAAACCTCCTAAGCAACCCTAACTCGGGATTACTATCTATTGAAGGTTATAAGACTTCTCCCAATCATTCCGATGGCGATCTGAAGTCCTCTCTTGGCGAATCGATGCTGGATTCTTATGGTATGTGATCCTTCTGGATCGGTTTCTCAGATCTACATAGATATACTTCTCCTCTTCTATCATTTTCTTATATCTACGCCCATTATTATTAGATCTAAGGGTGTGGATGCCAATTATGAAAAATTTTTGGTCTTGGTTGTGTTAGGAGAAGTGATCTAAGGAGGGTTTTTGGAGTTTTGACATGGTGTTCTTGAGCATTCTTCGTCCGTTGCTTGGTTTCACCAAATTTGTTGATGTAGGTGGCTTCACACTTGATTCCTCTTTCTTAGAACATGAAGGAATAGTTTCAATTTGTTTTCCTTGATTGAAATGGTTTGTTTATCTGATATAAAAGAATGGTTGAAACCCCTTTTTAGTAACAGGTGATGAAAATTGTGTGTTTTTGGAAAGTGGCTGTTAGCGTAAATTTAAAATGGTGATATTAAATTGGTTATGGTTTTACTGCTTGAATGAAATGGTATTCAATAAAAGGGTGATGCTTTATTCAATGGTTTTGAACACACTTGGTTTTGGGAATGGATTTTCTTGGGTTGTGGTGTGTGTTCATATGCATTGGGATGGATAAGGGCGAGAAGTCCCCCCATCAAATGGTTGGGATGGATAAGGGCGATATGACCCCCCATCAATAGGTTGGGATGTATATGGTCGTGAAGTACCCCCATCAAGGTAGTCCACTATGTGATAGATTAGTGGAAGGATAAATCACCATTCAGGAGTATAGAGAGGTCCATGTTGCATGCATGGTTGGTTGTGTGGATGGGTGAAATTGAAAGAATGTCCCAAATGGAAGTGTGAATGGAATTGGGAACTTTTATTGATTTCTTTTCTTGAGAAAGATGGGTTTTGTTGGAAAATGATTTTGACATGGAACTTGTTATATTGTGAACTATATTTGGAGTTGTTTTATATAAAATGTTTCACATAAATGTGCTATCGTGTTTTATCCTAGAGGCATGGGTTGGGAAGTCATCAGGGAAAATCTACTGAGTTTCATCACTCACCCCCTACTTTGGCATGTTGGTGCTTTTGCAGATATCATGTACCAGGACATTGGACAAGGTAATGTGTCATAGGTTTAGAGGAATGATTTGTGTTACAAGGGTTGGTTCATGATTTTGGAGCTTAGAGCTTGTGGATAATTGAGTTGGGTTGTTTTCTTATTTTCCTTGCGTTTGTCTTTCCGCTGTTTACTCTGATGTTTTCGTGTTGGTTTCTGCTGTGGTACTCGTGGATGGTTTTTGATAAAATTAATGGTTGAGTTTTCTAAGATTTCATCATTCATATTTCTAGTTTGTTTGGTTATGGTTTTTGGTTATATGGATGTTAAAAAATGGCAAATCATCCCCCACTTCTTGGAAACCCTTCAGCATTTATTGCCAACCTTTGGTGCCTTTGGGATGTGTCTTAAGGCCTAGTAATGACTCGTTGAGGTCTCAGGACAATGAGAATTAGAGGGTCATTAAATATATATTTGGATGGTATATCATATATATATAATCCTTATCATATTATATTTATAATCTATATGAAATACACATTATAATATACCCATCAAAATAATAATGTATTGAATAACAATTACACCCCGACGTGGAGATGGTAAGTCGTACGTACGCACGTATGGGGACATGTCATTCAAATGGTGTATATAATAATGAATTTGGTTGTACCATAATTATAATAACATGATAGTATATAGATGGTACTATATTTTTTATTTTATAATAGAAAAAACATAGAAAAAGGAAGTGTAAGAAGAAATGAACTTGATAGAAAGTGGTGAAATCATTACCTCTTCTTCGGGTTCTTCCTTTTTATTTGATCAAAAGGGCTTCATAGGTTGGCTTTCTGATCAAAATAAGGCCTCTAGGATGAAGGTAGGATAATTGAGAGGGTATTTGGATAGGGGTTTTCCGCACCAAATGTCTTAGAAGGTGTGAATTATATTGATGGGGGAGTGTCTTTTTAAAGGAGGGGTGAGGGGAACCTTAGGAAAAACATAAAATATTATTTTATAATAAATTCCTATTCGGTTTATAATGGCTAAAAAATAATTTATTTCGAGGGTAAGGTGGGTATGGGTCGAAATCCACTCATACAATAGGTTTTAGACGGGTTTAGATCACTTTATTGACTTTATCTTTTAGTTTTAACTCATTGTTAATTAGTTTGACATTTACCATGTCTCTTTCTATTTTTATATTATATGGTTAATAAACTTATTATAAAATTCCAAGAGACCCCAAGTACTCCATTAATGAGACAACTATCATTATATAAGCCGTTTGGATGAACCGTAGTTTTCTAGTAATAGAATACCAATTAATAATATAATATTTGTTTTAAAAGCTCATTTATGTCAATTTTGACACTATTCACTAATTGATTTTTTTAAAGTAATAAAAACATTATTAATTCAAACCAAACTCATTTAATCAATAATAACATGTCATATTAACCAATGTCATTCTTGTATAGAATAAAAACATTAAATGTATATTTATTTTAACATTTATAATACTAATTATTTGATTTATTCATTAATATGGAAAATAGTTCTTCATTATTGTGTCATAAATAATTTTAATTATCCAATGTATAAAAATTGTTAATAAAATACCAATATTTAAGATATATTTTTATCTTTCTAATGAATATTTACTGTCAAAAATATAACATACATAATCCTATGTAAGTTTTTTTTTCTAAGAGATATATGCTTATGTCATTTTTGTATTTACATTAACTAAATTATTATAAAGTGTCATTATCACATACAAGTGGATCCATGGGATCCCAAAATCGACCCAAAAATTCCCATGGTCGGAAATGTATCAAAAAATAGGGTTAGTACACATTTTAGGGTAATTTATTATTATTATTATAATATAATGTTTTACCATAATTTACCGGATTTATCCTTTAACTATGGTAAATAAAATATTTACCCATGTAATTATTCAAAATGTCAATAAAAAAAGATACCTATTTACACAATCTGTACCTCCTGATTCTAAATATGTAATCCATTTTTCTAAATTCAAAACACAGAAGTGGTAGAAATTACATAAAAATTAATTCCCGTTGCCAAAACAAAAAGTGTGTTCTTAAGAGATAATAAGTATTACAAGATTGACACTTGCTTATGTCCAGTTTAAATGTGAAATTATGTCTAATAACCAACATTGGATTAAATGGTAAAAATATAATCTAATTATACTCTAAAATAACTCAAATTAATAATTTATCACTATTAATTATTTTGATTAACAAATTTGTCTTTAATTAAGATTAATAATTTTCACTATTCATCAAAATATGAAAGTTATCCCAAAAGTACCAAAAATTCCCCCTAATATAATTTCAATATTCTGAATCAAAAAATGAAATAAATTTTAAAAGATAAAATATATAAAATTTCAATAAGTGGGTATTACTATTCATTATATCTAGTTTGATTGGTTGTGGTGGATGTTAGAACTCGAAGTTGCATACAACACACGCTACTGCATTATTGAAAGAGAAGTGTTCCATGGAATCTTGGGGTGTTACAGTTTTCACCTAGGTTATTAATTTTCAATATATATTCAATTATATCAAAATAAATTTTAAATAAAATGTCAATTATCCTATGAATATCACCTGATAGTGTCATACCCAAAGTATAATAATTCTCGTTGTCATTTACTTGGATAAATAGAGTCAAGACCAGCAAAAATTCTCGGAGATGTGACCCCTGTGTAAATCTATTCCAGAACAAATCCCACTTGTTTTATCTAGACAGGGAGACAATATAATCTCTATATTAACAAAATTTTAGGTTGTTCTTATATAATTTTCATCAAATTATACCTAAGGGTTTTGTTCTCTATTATATATTTTTTAAAACTCTAGTTCCCACGGGTTATAAAATATGTTATATAATACCAACAATAGAGAACCAACAATATAAATCCTAGATCCAATGTATTTATACTATTATATTGGAATACGATAAAAATAAATCACATCCCAATGGAAATAATAGTTTAGTAGTATTGGTAAACTAGATAAAAACATGAGCCTATTTTACATTTGAATACACTAATTAAAACATCATTTTTTATTTTGATGATATTAACAACATAAATACATATAGAGCATCCTTTCATATCATTCATAGTACACTATATAGAATCCTAGAGATGGAAACAAAATAAGGGTTAGCTCAAATTCTCAATAAGGGTAATGTATTGTGGAATCAATAATGAATCACTACGAATAAATATTATGATATGGTCAATAACTGAACACACATTCAATGAAATCAAAATCAATGGAGGATGTTCATAAAACAATGTAAAGGTAATAACTAGAACACAAGAAATTAAAATAACTAGGTAAGGAAAAATCAATATGGAAATTTATGAAATATAAACACATGATATTTAATCAATAAACTAAAAACACAATGTATCCATAGATATGTCTAAGAAAAATATCATGGATGATTAATAACTAAAACTAAATGTGGGAAATTCTTAATTATTAGACAACATGTTTCTTAGGTATAAGGAATCATTGTCATCAATAACTTTTAAAAGGTAATTTAAAATATTCTAGTATGGAAACAAACCTAGAGTGTTTTTTATTCAATTGAATTCATCCCATAAGACTGCTGATTCATTAATAGGTTTTCATTAATAGGACCCCAACTGTTATGGAAGACCTTTAATAGTCCCCAACTCATGTCATTCATGTCCAAATAATTCTACATATTGATTAAACAATATGCATTATCAAATATCTGTATTCAATAAAGGATATTTGATTATATCTATTTCTCCCAAAAAATAAAATATCATTCATTGTATACACAATATGAATAATAAAATATAGTTCATAAAAAATCATAACCATCA
The DNA here is from genome assembly GCA_963277665.1 of Viscum album. Taxonomy (NCBI): domain Eukaryota; kingdom Viridiplantae; phylum Streptophyta; class Magnoliopsida; order Santalales; family Viscaceae; genus Viscum; species Viscum album. The sequence goes on along the minus strand of OY728158.1, from coordinate 41,848,851 downwards.
AAAATGACATTGATATTTATGTCAAATTAAATGACAGGTTATTATAGGAAACTGAATTTTTCCAGTGAACAAAAAAGATTCATGTATGTGAATATTAATACTATCATTGGTCAAATATATCATAATCTATCTATATGGTAGATAATTATAATATCAATACAAAATTTCCCAAGTGGATTAAAAAATAGAGGGGAGTTTTTATTGATGTATAGAGATAATATAAAAAGATATTTTAAATAAATTCTTAATGAAACTCTACATTTGGTTAGAAAAACATATGGGAAAACTATTTCAATTATAATAAATTTTTAAAAATATTTATTTAAAAAGTATCCTTTTAATATGAAAATTTATCATTAAAGTAATGATGGTTGGTAAATTCCTACATACTTTACAAATTAAAAAATAATATTCCATTTTCATCGTAAAAGGTTATAAAAATTACATGTCTCCATTACGATATAAGAGATTCCATTGAAAAAAAATTGTAACATAAAAAAGTGGTTAAAATTTAGATAATAAATAAATTTTTGAGTGTTAATATCATTTTTTAATAAAATTAGAAAATTGGGTTTTTAAAAGAAAAAAGGTTCTCCAACTAACATGAGAAATACTGCCTTTGTTTCTAAAAATACATTTTCGAAATAAATTTGATTACCAAAGGTAGTAATAATGGTACTAATACGTGAAAGATTACATTAAAATATATATAGAGGAGTAAAATGAAACAGATTAATATAAAATGATCAAATATTTTATTGTCATGGAAATTTAAGTGTAAAAACTCATAAACAAAATGAGACTTATAAGTAAACCCTACAACGGATTTTTAATCAATGACTTGATTGTGTGTATCAATTTTAAATACACATAAAGAAGTGGAAATACATAAATAGATATTCAATTTATTTATACACATAATAATATAATAATAATTAAAACTAAGAAGTTTTCCAAACTACTAAAAATGAGTTAGGTTATTAAATGTTTTCTTATATGGTCTCTTTTTACTCAAAACCCCTTATAAGAAATAATTCAAATTGATACAAAAAATACCATGAATAATGAATAAATTATGATATTGAAAATCAAAGTGTAAGTATGTACATAATATATATGAAATTAGGTGTACAAAAATAAAGTGATTTTTGAAGTGAAATTTAACAATCACAATAATAAGAATATAGAATGAAAATATGATCATTATAAACATTCTTGAGGGAAATAATATATAAACATTCCTAATAGTCCCATACCACATTGAATGATTTAAATCATAATACCCATGACAGAATGAAATTAAATGAAACTGAAAATATCATAAGAATATTTATATTATTGATATAACGTCTCAAAATGGGGTATATAGACCATATTAATGTGAAGTGGTTCATAATAAAAAATATGTCTCAATGGAATGTAAATTCAGAAAAATCCCCTTACCTTTAATTTTCTATTTGGGAGAAAATCCATTAAAATCATATATAATGGTTTTAAACAAGTCACTATATAATACCATAACAATACTGATATTTATAATTTAATATATCAACTTCTTAAAAATTGAAATTACATATTTGTTAACAGTATTTCAATATCTTCACTATTTTGGGTGTAAATTGCCTAATTTTTCGGGTATGTGTCATTTTTGTTATTTTTATGTATGACGGGATTTAATCATCTCAAGGCTATAATCCATGATGAAATTATAATATATATCTAGGGTTTATGTATTTATTATAATCCATAAATTTTGGATTTATGAAATGAAATTCACCATTCCTGGAGATGGTTGACCGTACATATGCATGAACACCACATTAATTTCATTGTACTATTAAAAGAAAGAAAAATAAATAATATATATATTTAATATAATTATAGTTTAATATATATGTCATATATTTTTCATAGTTTTATTAAAATAATCTTTTATGTGTTTCCTGTATAGTTGAACTAATCACATCTCTTCTTGGGGGTGATAGTCCATACTTCCAAAAATGATGTTATCATATTTACACAAAATATTGTGAAAAAAATATGTGTTATAAATGAATTAAATAAGTATTAAGTCATTATTAATATCATATATAAAATATATAAACAGATCTTCATTCACAGTGACCAACCTTGGGAGGTGTAAATGAAAAATGTACTATGTTGTTTCGTGAAAGTGTAATTCACCGTACACATAAACGGTAAGTTCATTACCCATTTAATAAAAGTGTCTATATGTGTCACGAACCGAATCTGGTCACCACCAAAACCGGCACCAAAACTAGACCGTGACATGACCCGAAGGGTGTTCCCGATCCCCACGGGATGGCACAAGTGCCCGGGTATCATAAAATGAAAATTGGGAACGATTTACCCGAGTTTATAAACATAAAACAACAAAAGAATCCAATGAAACAAATCTGGATTTTTCAAACCAAACAATCTTTTACAAAAATTCCGAACTGAATTACATGGCTTAAAACAACTAAAAAGGTTTATACCAAAGTTATAAATCCAAATAAGGACAGCCCAAGAACCCTCATGGCTAGGGGCACCGCCCACAAGCCACCTCCACAAGACTTCACCACCAAGGACCTGCTAGAAACCCGAACCACTGGAACAAAAAAACTGTACCCAACCTGCGACAAAAAAAACAACCATGTATACTTACACCCAAGGGTGTAAGTAGTGTGTGAGCCAATTCCCAGTAGGATACCACCACTAAGAGATTCCATGTGATAAACATTTAAAGATGAAAAGCATGCAAGTTTTCAAAAACATGAAAAGCTAGTTACAATTTCTAAAAGATGCTACTTTAAATAAAAACAGTTTTCAAGTGGGATATCATTAAGAATAAACACTTTTAAAAATAATGTCAACAATACTGAATTTTCCAGCCAACTATACCGTATGCCGACGGTAAGTACAAAGTAAATAATGAGCACAAGAAATAGGAAGTAACCCCTAGGCACTAGCTAGTTGTGGGTCCCAGGTACCTCGTATCTCGGTGAGAGTAACCATCACAAATATGCATTCTCGTGCACGAGACACTAGTAGGGAACATACCCATAACCTAGTGGTCCCCAATCATCATCATCATAGTTTAGTTAGAGTTGTAAGCGTCAATCTTGCTAAGTGAAACTGAGGCCAAACCCCACGGATTCACTAGCATACTAGTACACGTCCACCCACCTAGATACCCAGGTTTTCCCCTTGTGCTCAAACAAGTTCAACAAGTCAAGAAATGTAATTTGAACATGAAAATATCATTTCCACATCACAAATTCACCAAACAGCCCATATGTATACCACACAAGTCACAAAAATCCATTTTTCATTCAAAATGATTTTGAAATCCGAATCACACCAAAATAGCCCACAACACATTTCACATTTCTTCAACACTTCCACAGAACCATTAAAAATTTTTATAAAACAGTTATAAGATATTTAAACTCTTATAACAGACCACACACATGGAATATAACACTTCTTTCATAATCAAAAATTCAATTTTTCACATCACACTCACACAAAACACTCCACATCACTTTCACATCACTTTCACTCCAAAATATCTCCTTCAAACAATTTAATAAAATATTTCCAAGATGATACATATCACATAACAGAATTTTCACAAATTAAATGGACCTTTTAAAAATATACTCCTACCAAAACAGTTTGCGGATATAGTTTCACCTATTACACAACCCAATAAAGCATTCCAAACTTTCATAAAACAATTATAAAGAGTATACCCAAACTTTGCACAAAAAATCTATTTCAAAAATCTATTTTTAAGCCAAAAGCACACCAAGACCCTACCAAAACAGAATTGGCAGCCCAATAAATATTTAATAATCCACATTCAAATGTTATATAATCACGTTGAATAATATCACAAAAGATACCCATGAGAACACACAAATCCATAAAACACTTTCAAGGAGTATAACAAGGTTATACAAATAAAAACATTCAACTACACCCCATTTTTAGGCCCACATGGAACTATATAATTACCTAACCATAATTGGAAGCCCCTTTCAACAACTAATAAATCACTTCCACATTTTACAAAACTACCACAAGATATAACACATGAAATACATTTGAAAAATACACACTTCAAGAAAAAATGTAACATTAAAAACAAGTTCTTTACTATTGCAACCAAAAATGGGTTTCTCATAATGCACAACACATAAGGAACATGCAAAATTATTTAATCAAGCAAACTAACTCATCATTAAATGGTTACCCACGGAATCACCTACCGAATGTGTCAAAACCCTCAAATATTGGGACGAAACATCAACCCAATGACCGCCGCACCTCAAGGAAGTTAAAAGAAACATAAAACCTCAATATTTCACCCAAAATACAGTAATATAGAACCTATTCACGAACCCTAACTTCTGGAATTTTTTATAATTCAAGAATTAGGGAAGAAACCCTAAGCAATTTGAAAGAGGAAAGAAATAGACTCACCTACTTGAAGCATCCTGAATTAATCACTCCAAAAACAATAGTTGCTGAAATTGAAAACAGCCAAAATTTAGGGATTGTTCGAAAAAGATATAGGAGGTAATTTGGGAACTGAAATGGAGGGAAAAGATTTAGAATTGAGAGAGTTAAGAAGGTATAAATTTACCTCTTCAATTCTGGCCGATTTGAGACACCCTATGAAGATCATCCCTAATTCGAGATATCCAAGTGGTCCAAGGAGGGGGGGAAGGAAATGGGAGCGGGCCTGGGTTTCCTAGGGTCGAGTGGGAGGTGGAATCATCGAAAAAACGCAAATATTGAAGGAGATATAAAAAATTTAAAAATTATTTTTAATGTAGGAAATGGGCCTTCGGGCAGGCCCAATATCTTAAATAAAAACCCATATCCACCATGATTATGGATATATAAAGGCTCCAAATTTATATTTTGGTGTTAATATGTCAGAGGAGACCATTTAGGAATTGGAATGAAGGAAAAATATTAAAAAATGAAAAAGTTATAAAGGAAACAAATTTTATTTTTAAATCTGGAATTGGGCTCACGGTTTGGCCCAATTCATGAAAACTCATCTATTTCTCCATAAAACCTTTGGAAACCATCCAAAACAAAAAAATTAAAGGAAAATAAATGAAATTTAACTTCAAAATAATTCATGTATGTGAAAATTCTCCCCACCATGAAAACTTTCCATCCCCGGAAAGCTATAGAATGACCAGATACGAAAGCCAAACTGAACTGATAAACCAAGATGTACTCCCTTTCCAGGTTTCGCCCCCAAAGTCCAAAACACCTCCATTGATCAATTAAGGAAGGAATACTTTACAACAAAATTATACAACACTTTCCTGAAGCAATCAATCACATTCAAGCTTTATCCCAAAGGAAAACTCCTCAAACACTATCCGAACAAGACTCAAGAAATTTACTCAAACGAACAACAACATCGAACAAGGTTACACATACCTTGATATAACTAAACCATTGAGAACTCTCCAATATCAATGGTTACCCAAGGAAGATTTAGGTAGCTTGATAGATCCAAATGATACCACCTACCACCAATCCTTGACCATTGATAAGTCTAAGTTTTTGGTACGGGGGAAAAAAGGCTCCCCACCATAAGAACCAACAATCTTAATCGACCAGCATGGGCCGGTACAGAAATACCCCAAAATATAAAGTGTTGGGATGACCACATGGTTAGTCTGCATGGTTTGGGAAACCATGAACTAACAGTGGAGATTCTTCTACCTACATGTTTTTTTTGGGGGGGCATGGTCACTACTAACCAAGTGTAAACCGTGTGGTCAACCTGTCTAGCCAAACTTCATACCTTTCTCTAAAGACTCAATGGAAACCAAAGTGGGAGGGAATAACATTGTGTGATGACATGGGTACAAGACCCACCACCTATTTCCACCGAACGGGAACAACTGAAGAAATATGATGACACCATAGGTTTAAACTCTTCTTATCTTTCATATCGAGGATAGGACTTTGCACAAGGGTTTAAATGACACTGGGGTTTCCCCTGACTACGCGCCAGCTTCTCTCCTGGACCTATGGCTGGAGCTCAAAATATTGAAGCATCTTCGACCTCGCAGTTAGGCTTTGAAAACCACCTGAATGAGAATTCTTCTTTCGTTGCAAACAACAACTACACCGCAATCCCCCCGATAAGTTTTTTTCCAAGACATAACACATTCCAAACCCACTTTACCCTAACTCGATATTTCACTGAAACAAGGGATTAGAAGATGTACACACATCACACCTTGTTTGCTCGGGTGAGAAACAATAGAAGTAAATAATACTTATACTCACCTTCCTCTAAAATGGAATATTTTTTTTATGTTTTTTTTTTCAAGGGAGACATTCTCCCAACATAATAGAGACTCTCAGATGATTGCCCAACTTTCACCTTTACAGTCAATCGAGCACATGCCATCACAAGGAATCACCGAACATGACCATTGCGACTGATATAAACAATGAATAGAGAGGGAACTTGTACAACATCCCAAAACAACACACAATTCTAGAAAGTGGCCATAATATCCTCTCATGACCAGATTTCCCAAAATAGTAGTTTAACATAAACTCCTTCTTCGAAGAGACTATGAAGGACCGAGAGTTCCTCTTAGACACTATCCAAATACTCATCCATGCTAACAACCATAGAACACTTCCAACTTCGAAAAATTAGGAAACTTAAGAGGCTAAGGTCACTTTAAACCATCCATAATCAATCTCCCACTACAAGAGGATACACAAAACCAATAAAGGAAATGGTGTATACTCAATCTAAAAAGCTCAATAAATAGATTCCTTATATTGATCAACTAGAGGATTTTCCAATGGAGAAACAATCTGGGTTGTGCTTCAGATATGCATTAACCTTTAATGGGGGCGTACCTTATCCAATGAGAGAACCCAAGGACCCAACCAACCTGGTCCATTGGTCAAAACATGCCATAAACTATCTCCAAACACATGAAGGGAATTATCGTAAAGGCATCACAAAACATTTTTCAAAAGAGACCACTAACCGTCCCTACAACACAGCTTACCGACCAAACACAAACCCAAAACACAGTTCAAACAGATGGGGTTCTTGGAATCAAAACATCCCACAACATCAACATTTTGAAAAACCCATAATACAAACAATACAAAAATATTCATCAAGACATCGGGTTTTTCTTTAAAAGTAATTCTTTGAGAACAAACAGTTTAGCAGTAAGCATATCCACCAATGGTACCCCATGGGCCTCACACATGAATGTTTTTGTGCCACACCAGACACCCTCCTCATATCCATCCCGACACGCATCCAGTCGTGCCATAAACCATCCATCATCCCATATAACCCCATGCATGTGGTCACTAATGGAAATACCAAAGGTTAAAACAAAAATTCTTTCCACTTTTGAAAACCAAAACGGTCAACCAACACATCCTTTTTTCTCATAACTGCTAACCATGAGATCAAAATCCCAACTCACATCTTACAAAAAATTTCAGAAAGTCACAAACATTTATAAAATAACTCACTTTCAAGATATTCACATCAATTTCAAAGCATCTCATCCCATTAAAACACACTTTGATTGTTTAGAAAACTCTATTGGAAACACTTTTCAAAACCAACTTCAATATAGTTCCTACTTTCAAAGAGGTGTAAGCACACCATTTTATATTTCAAAACAATTCTGAAAAATAAGTTCTGCCATTTCATAAACGAAACCATTCCCTATTTATTTGAAAATCATTTCACAAAAACTTTACACTTCTTAAAACCAAAGTGCTAAGGTTTCAAAACCTAAGCACAAAACAGTGCATGTGGAAACTAGTTTCAGTGGGTGACTTGAAAATATGGTTGGCAGCCATATTCTAATCACCTCACTGTCATAGAGAGTGTTCTAGGGAGTATCCCTGGCTCCACATGTCTTGCCAGGCCTTGCGAGCTCACTAGGACCATTAACCCAACTCTCTTTTCATTTCCCTTAATCATCATCGAACCAAGAAAACCGAAGGACTTAGATAAATCCCGACTTCTCTTGGAAACTTGAATCCCATTATGAGGTGTGGTGACCAGGCACACTACCCATAATTATAATTACATGTCCCAAAAATCCTAACTCCATACTATCCTGACTCTTCCCCAAATAACATGACCCAAAGAGTTAACCTGAACCTCCTCTGATATCATTTTGTCACGAACCGAATATGGTCACCGCCAAAACCAGCACCAAAACCAGACCATGACATGACCTGAAGGGCGTTCCCGATCCCCACGGGATGGCACAAGTGCCCGGGTATCATAAAATGAAAATTGGGAACGATTTACTCGAGTTTATAAACATAAAACAACAAAAGATTCCAATGAAACAAATCTGGATTTTTCAAACCAAACAATCATTTACAAAAATTCAGAACTGAATTACATGGCTTAAAACAACTCAAAAGGTCTATACCAAAGTTATAAATCCAAATAAGGACAGCCCAAGAACCCTCATGGAATGGGGCACCGCCCGCAAGCCACCTCCACAAGACTTCACCACCAAGGACCTGCTAGAAACCCGAACCACTGGAACAAAAAAACCGTACCCAACCTGCGACAAAAAAAAACAACCATGTCTACATACACCCAAGGGTGTAAGTAGGGTGTGAGCCAATTCCCAGTAGGATACCACCACTAAGAGATTCCATGTGATAAACATTTAAAGATGAAAAGCATGCAAGTTTTCAAAAACATGAAAAGCTAGTTACAATTTCTAAAAGATGCTACTTTGAATAAAAACAGTTTTCAAGTGGGATATCATTAAGAATCAACACTTTTAAAAATAATTTCAACAATACTGAATTTTCCAGCCAACTATACCGTATGCCGACAGTAAGTACAAAGTAAATAATGAGCACAAGAAATAGGAAGTAACCCCTAGGCACTAGCTAGCTGTGGGTCCCAGGTACCTCGTATCTCGGTGAGAGTAACCATCACAAATATCCATTCTCGTGCACGAGCCACTAGTAGGGAACATACCCATAACCTAGTGGTCCCCAATCATCATCATCATAGTTTAGTTAGAGTTGTAAGAGTCAATCTTGCTAAGTGAAACTGAGGCCAAACCCCACGGATTCACTAGCATACTAGTACACGTCCACCCACCTAGATACCCAGGTTTTCCCCTTGTGCTCAAACAAGTTCAACAAGTCAAGAAATGTACATTTAACATGAAAATATCATTTCCACATCAAAAATTCACCAAAAAGACCATATGTATACCACACAAATCACAAAAATCCATTTTTCATTCAAAATGATTTTGAAATCCGAATCACACCAAAATAGCCCACATCACATTTCACATTTCTTCAACACTTCCACAAAACCATTAAAAAATTTTATAAAACAATTATAAGATATTTAAACTCATATAACATCCCACACACATGGAATATAACACTTCTTTCATAATCAAAAATTCAATTTTTCACATCATACTCACACAAAACACTCCACATCACTTTCACATCACTTTCACTCCAAAATATCTCCTTCAAACAATTTAATAAAATATTTCCAAGATGATACATATAACATAACAGAATTTTCACAAATGAAATGGACCTTTTAAAAACTATACTCCTACCATAAAAGTTTTCTGATATAGTTTCACCTATTACACAACCCAATAAAGCATTCAAAACTTTCATAAAACAATTATAAAGAGTATACCCAAACTTTGCACATAAAATCTATTTCAAAAATCTCTTTTTAAGCCAAAAGCACACCAAGACCCTACCAAAACAGAATTGGCAGCCCAATAAATATGAAATAATCCACATTCAAATGTTATATAATCACGTTGAATAATATCACAAAAGATACCCATGAGAACACACAAATCCATAAAACACTTTCAAGGAGTATAACAAGGGTATACAAATAAAACCATTCAACTACACCCCATTTTTAGGCCCACATGGAACTATATAATTACCTAACCATAATTGGTAGCCCCTTTCAACAACTAATAAATCACTTCCACATTTTACAAAACTACCACAAGATATAACACATGAAATACATTTGAAAAATACACACTTCAAGAAAAAATGTAACTTTAAAAACAAGTGATTTACTATTGCAACCAAAAATGGTTTTCTCATAATGCACAACACATAAGGAAAATGCAAAATTATTTAATCAAGCAAACTAACTCATCATTAAATGGTTACCCACAGAATCACCTACCGAATGTGTCAAAACCCTCAAATATTGGGACGAAACATCAACTGCATGACCGACGCACCTCAAGGATGTTAAAAGAAACCTAAAACCTCAATATTTCACCCAAAATAAAGTAATTTAGAACCTATGCACGAACCCTAACTTCTGGAATTTTTTATAATTCAAGAATTATGGAAGAAACCCTAAGCAATTTGAAAGAGGAAAGAAATAGACTCACCTACTTGAAGCATCCTGAATTAATCACTCGAAAAACAATAGTTTCTGAAATTGAAAACAACAAAAATTTAGGGATTCTTCGAACAAGATATAGGAGGTAATTTGGAAACTGGAATGGAGGGAAAAGATTAATAATTGAGAGAGTTAAGAAGGTATAAAGTTACCTCTTCAATTCTGGCCGATTTGAGACACCCTATTAAGATCATCCCTACTTCGCGATATCCAAGTGCTCCAAGGAGGGGGGGAAGGCAATGGTAGTGCTCCTGGGTTTCTTAGGGTCGACTGAGAGGTGGAATCGTCGAAAAAAAGCAAATATTGAAGGAGATATAAAAACTTTAAAACTTATTTTTAATGCAGGAAATGGGCCTTCGGGCAGGCCCAATATATTAAATAAAAACCCATATCCACCATGATTATGGATATATAAAGGCTCCAAATTTATATTTTGGTGTTAATAGGTCATAGGAGACCATTCAGGAATTGTAATGAAGGAAAAATATTAAAAAATGGAAAAGTTATAAAGGAAACAAATTTTATTTTTAAATCTGGAATTGGGCTCACGGTTTGGCCCAATTCATGAAAACTCATCTATTTCTCCATAAAACCTTTGGAAACCATCCAAAACAAAAAATTAAAGGAAAATAAATGAAATTTAACTTCAAAATAATTCATGTATATGACAATATGTGTGTGTTAAAACTATATCATAAAATCTTCTCATAATATTTTTCCAATTTTTGTTTTTAAATAGTAAATAGATAACAATAATTTAAATGTTTGAGAATGAAATAAAACTAAATATCTTTAAGAATGATGTATTCTCTTAATCAGGTAACATCTTTTGGTGTAAAAAGATGGGTTCTATTGATGGTTTTATTCCCATTGTGAGAATTATAAGATGAGGGGATGGATTTTTAGGTTCAATTTTGGGTTGATCTATTTCAACTGAGAGTGGAATTATATGTATCTGTATGTTGGAGGAGAGGAGGCAATTTTTAGTGGGGGGTTAGTGAAACTCTTCCAAATTTGGTAAAATGAAAAATTACCAACATTATTTACTTTTTACCTGGCTCCAATAATAGATAAATTCAGATATAATAGATTATCAGGTCAAAAAATTCCCATAAAATGGATTTTGGAAGTGTTTAATTGTTATTTTGGCCATTAATTTTAAGGTTTAGTCTCTTTTTATCCCCATTTCACTGTAATCATTGTTATTAATTTTAATCACATTAACTAATATTTTTGAAAAAAATACTATTATGAACATATTATAAATTATAGAATTATTCATATTTAAAATATGGATTCCTTGTTTCTAAATTCTAATCATTTAGGCGGTATAAACAGATTTAAATTTAATCTCATAGACATGATGAAATTTTTTGTTTTTAATGTAAAAAAGTTCAAAATATTGTTATGTTGTTTAATTTAATTTCAAAATAAAATTGATTCCCATGACATAAATTTAAATAATGTATTAAAAAATATAATTAATCATTATAACAAATTATATATATAATTTATCCTCATAATTAAATTATAGGTAAAAATAGTTTTCAGTTAAAATTATGCATTGTTTACTATTAATTAAAAATGAAACATCATTGAAAAATATAAAAAAATATCCTACCATATTTTTTGTGATTATATTTCAATTATTAGATTTATTTTAACATATAAATCTATAAAATTTCCAACCATTGTAATTAAAATAGGTTCTCCATTAAAAGGAGGTAAAAGTTCCTTTATATAAGTATAGGTTTTTATATGTAATATTGGATTTGTTCTCTTCTCAAGCCTATCTGATCTATTATAGGAATATAGAAAACAATTTTTTGACTATATATAATATATAAGAAATTATTATCACTCCCTAAATGTAATTAATTTAATTTATTATGATAAATCAGCGTTATTGGCATACTAATATTTTTCAATAAAAAATATTCTCATTATAATAAACTGGTTTTGATATTAATTTATAATAAATTGGTAATATATGAATTTATATTATATTTGTGTAAACCATATATTCTTAGAAGTTAGTTAATCCTATTAAAAACATCTAATTTGACAACAATGTTATATATTATTACATTAAATATATTTTTTTTGATATTAAACAGTTTTTTAGAAAAAATTCGGTCTGGTTTGTAATTGAAGCTATCAAACATGGTTATTATTACATGTATATAAATATTACCTAGTGTTTTCATGAATTTCAAACTATATAATAGATTTAATTTATTTAAAATTTTAATTACATTTTAATGTCTCGAGTTATTATACCCCCGTTTGTGCTTCATATTTAATGTCATACATGCTATCAAATATAATTTTATTACCTTATAATTTCAAGGTGTTACAAAAAAATCCACCCAAACATTTGGATTCACACTCTAAAGATAAGGGATTCATTCCATATCTTTGTTACTGATGTTTTATGATTAACATATTCCATCTATTAACAATTCCTAATGTTTAGATATATTTTTTCATTTCCCTATTAATATCAATTTGATCCCCAAATGATGATAGACACATTTTTTCACTCGTTAAACAATTTTATTAATTTATAATCTACTCATTGATGCTCTTGAAATTTCATCATTATTTTCCACCACAAATAATTGTGTCGTGATTCCCATACCCAATTACTATCAAGGGTGTTCCACATTAGGAACAAATACTTATTTGATTGTGGACTTCATTCAGTACTCCTTGATAATGGAGTAAAAACTACTAAAAAATGACTCCATTTTTATGATCTATGTGGAACACATAAGTATGAAAATGAAATAAATGTGATGGTTTTGCCCAAAAATATATATTCCACAATTTATAGTGTTATGTTTTACTCTTAGAGGATTACCATATAGGTATTAGGGAGTGAACCAAATCCACCATGCGACTTTTTACATCATGATAACTACGCAGTTATCATGGACCAATGTTTATGATGTTGGGTTTTATGTTTTTCCCACATTTCCCATGTTTATTTATGATAATCATGATATAACATGCCTTATTTTCCATGTTTGTTATTGTCAGTCATTATATACCCTATTGATTTGACTATTTCCTAACATGTGTTATATTCTTCAGGTTGATGAATATTTATTCAAATACTAGGATTTGTATCTCAACCTATTCTTATAAATGTCCCTATGTTATCCTATGTAGTGTTAGGTATGAAAGAGTAATTAGGACTTCTTAATAAAAATTAAAATAAAGATAATGTCATCTCTGATTTATGTTGTTATGAAATATACCTAATTACTAGAGAAACTAGGCTCTCAGATCATTAAGGTTGTATTGTGCGTATTATTTTGTAATAAATCAAGTAATAATGTGTTATAAAGATAATGTTTTTCATAGCTGGTATAAATGTGAATGTGTAGCTATTTTTTGGATTTGGATTTGAAAATGATATAAAAAGCCTTATGGATAAGACTAGGTATTAGAAAAAATCGCTATGTTTTGTTTTGAATAGAGTAAGTGGTTATCCAGAAAATTCTTTCGGTATGGATACTACAAGTGTATATGGATCTGACACATAGTTCGATAGGGTTAATACATGAAAACTCTATGTCAATCAACTCTTGACTAGGAACAGCTTCTCAATAATGGGACTTTCAACACATGGGTTTGAAACATATAGGGGATATTATTTGTTAAGTTCATTATATCATTTAAAACCATTATTACAGGGAATAAATACCAATAATATTATATTATATTAAATAGATCATGGATAAAAAACTCGGAAGACTATAAAGTCATAAGTTAAGGTTATAAATGTATTTTATATATTTTTTCATTAATTTCATTGGATTAACATTTATGTGTCATATAGTTTAAATATACACATCTATGATTTTACCTCTATTGTAGGAAATGGGTGGAAATAAGAGGAATCATGTAAACCACCAATGTGACATAAAATTTCCTGACTGCCCCCAACAACATGCATATCCTGATTAGATTACGAATTGAAAACATTATGATGACACTCTCTTAGTTGACTTAGATTGAATGTAGAGACGTGGATAAGGAAGAGAAATCAAATCCCACTATCAAATAGAAAGCTATAATTGAGATATTTAAGCAATAATGGCTTTTGACTTTCAATGGATCATCTGATCCATTAATTGTGGAAAAATGGATCAACTCTATTGAAAAGGTATTATACTTGATTCCAAATTTTGAGTATGAGAATGTTCTAAAAGATATTTATTTTATGGAGTGATAATCATATCTTTTATGGTCAAAGATAAACAATACCAATCCATCTAAATAATTCAATTTTTTTGGGTTTATGGAATTATATAAACTTTTTTTAGATAAATATTTTTTCATGAAAAAATCTACTTAAAATGTAATGGTATTTCCTTTCCCCCATGAAACAAATGTGTTTTATATATTACGGTGTATGAGGAAAACATAATAATTCTTGCATGATATGCCTCTGGCTTTGTATTGGACCCTAAGTGAATGGTAGACTGCTTCTTTTGTGGGATAAAATAAATCCTAAAAATAGATCTAAAGATCTGATACTATGTTAGCTCTGTGAAAATGGTCCAATGTGACCTTCGAGTCGAAATGGAGATTATAAAATATAATGGATATCATTGGGATAAGATGATGATGGTTGATCGTAATTCTGGTAGGATGATAGGTAAATGTAACAACTCCAAGAATATTCAATATTCCATATATCAATGGTATGGAAATGAATCACCTGATAAATTTCTTATTAGGGAGAGGGAAATGGTTTATGTAGGGCAAGGAAGGACACCCAACAAGAAAATTATTATAGGTAAAACCCACTAATGAGTTAGAGTTGAGGAATTATCTAGTCAACCCTAAACACCATGTTAATTTCTTTAACTATAAAGAAGCAATAAACTTTTCAAATGAATTCACAATGACAATGGTTTTCAGAGTCAACCATCAACCTCCAAGGTAGTATAGGATATCTTTTTCCATCAAAATCGCTATGGTGGATCCCAACAACATTGTGTTCAAAAGTATGATATTTATTCATTCAATAAAAGTTTATATTTATTTTTATTCTAGTTCTACTAATTTCTATATATCAAAAAAGTTTAGTGGAAATATTCAAACACTACATCAAAGCATGGATGTAGATTTGTTGTTGGAAATGGAGAGTGGGGAAATTTTCTCATCCCAATAGCATAACTCCCAATATCTGAATAAGTTTTATAAAATTCCTATCAAACATTATCATAATATATTTTATGGAATTTGATTCAATTCATTGAATGAATTGGATTTCATATATAGAGTCGATGTAAAATTTGAAAGGATGAGATTTATGAAAAGTACAAAAAGTTTGACTTCTTGTAGAAATATGTTTCATTATTGGGGAATATTATCACATGAAATGGAATACATGTGGACCCTTCAATATAAGTAGAAATTGATGTGCGGTTGAGGACAACATATGTTATCAGATATCCCGATATTCCTTGTATTTTTTGGGTAGTATCATAAATTTTTAATAAATTTATAGTGAATATAAAACCCAATAACAAAAATAACTCATAAGGGATTCATTTTTTTAGAATTATGTGGTTTAAGAGATATTGAAGTAGTTGAAAAAAAAATGTTATCACTATTATTGTACACACTCTTCCCTCAAGTGGAAAACATTTCATGATATTCATAAATTCCTTGAATAAAGGCTTGGTTTGTATGTCAATTTAATATTAATAAAAAACAGCTTATATGACAAAATCTTAAAATATATATAGATCACAAAGTCATCAATTGTATATGTACAGAAATAGTGTTGAAAAAATTCCAATGGAGATGGTTATAGCTGATAAAGGACTTTGACTACATAGTTTACTACCATCATAGGAAATTGAATAAAGTAATATATTATTTATATAGAAAGAGTCCGTCAATTTAATAATTAATGTGAATTGATAATTATTGAATCATATAATATTTAAGAAGTATAGAAATGGGAATAATAAATGATGAATCATCTTTAATCATTTGGGAAATAATTTTTCAACCATCCATTCTTACGAAGAAAAAGGATTCTAAAAGACAATTAGTGCGAATTAAAAATAAATTGGAAGCTATAAGAAAATTTTAATCATTAGTGTTTAATGAAAATGAGAATTAGTTGTGAGATTTGTGTGATGAATATTTATACTATAAAATCCTGAGTAAAAATAGGATATGTTGGGTAATGCACAATGATTGAATTTATCCATCCATCCCGGAAGCACAATGACATATCATGATATCCAAAACACTATTGTTGGGACAATATGGTGAAGAAGATTGTGAAATATGAAAATAATTTCCTTTTATGTCCACAAGTGAATGTTGACTGGAAAAAATCAATGGGGATAATGCATCAATTTACCATAAGTTTAGAGAAATGGGAAAACACCACCATAGACTTTATCACTATCCTTCAAATGAAATCAAGATAAAATAATGATATATGGGTTGCGGTGGATAGGCATACTACAAGTTTTCAATTCATTTCAATTCAAGAGGAAATCTCACTTAATCAACATTCAAGGATATACATTTTAGAATTGGTGAGGCTTCATGGAACATGGCTATCAATTTTATCTGATCGAGATCCAATATATTCCTCTATGATCTCAAAGAGTCTCTGAAACACTCTAAATATAGAGTAGATCTACAACATAACATATCACCCTCAAACTAATGGCCATTCTAAGCAGAGAATCTAGAACCTTGGGGACATATAGAGAGAACACTAAATTGACTTAAAAGGAGGATAATATTAATAGCTTCCATTAGTTGAGTTATCAAATGTTACTAGATTCCACACCATAGTAAAAATGGCTCAAAAATTAATCTATTCATTGGAAGATGTGAAAAATACATGAATTTTGGGATGAAGTCAAAGAATCCAAACAACATTGTCCTAAAATGGTCAATTAAGTGGTGAAAAGGGTCAAGACCATTCAGTAGAACATCAAGGCTTCTTGGAGTAAAAATAATGAGATAGGCTAATATACATAGACAAAATATAGAGTTTGATTTCAGAGACATGATATTATTATGCATATCATTATTGAATCAAGACATGATATTTTGTAATAATGTAAATCATAGTCCAATATTCATTTTCCCATCTGAGATCCTTGATCGCATTGGAGTGGTGTCCTATCGACAACCACTCCTTCCTAACATATCTCAATTACATAATGTATTCCATGTACCACTCTTGATGATGTAAATACCAAAACCCTCACATGTACATAATTTTGAGGTGGTATAATTGTAGAATAAGTAATCATTGGAAAAGTAGTCGATGAAGATCTTATATAATTTGGAAAATAGTTTTATGGAATATGACAATTTTTCTGGTAAATGTGTTGTGGAGAAACTACCAGTTTGAAGAAGAAATGTGGTAACCGAAAAAATTTTTGAAATATAATTAACCTCATTTGTTCTAGTGTGTGATATAAAACATTCAAGGGTGAAGTATCTAATGGGGGTAGATTTTAATAACCCGAACATTTATAATTAAAATTCCCCTAATTATTGGTATGAAACTTATTATTATGTATGATGGTTATTAAAAAACCCAAGAAAATATTTGTTTGTATTATATTCTATAATATTTAGAATATATTAAATCATTTTTACCATATATAATATATATGTTTTATAGTGATAAACCGATCAGTGTAAATATAAGATTTTAACATATCCAATTGACACCAATAGAGGAAGTGATGGCCTCAACTAGTAGGTTTATGCCATATGAAGCTCATTTATTTTAGAATATGAGGGACATAAAATCAATGGTATTTTTATTCTAACAGTCCCAATATGGGATCCAAAAACATAATCATTCGTGGTTCTTTCTATAGGAGATTTTAATGGTCATCAAGAACACATACCTAACTATGTAGGTCAAACCACCCTATGAAAGTATCACCATCACAAACCATTCACTTAGTGAATGTACTTGTGTATTAAAGGGATATGTATCATGAATATAATAATATGAATATTTATATTCTATTTTCAATATTATAACGCTCATATTTGGTTCATAGATTAACTTTATAACTGTTTTCAATATTTATATATTAAAACAGAAATTGTATTAATGAGTATTTAATTAATATTAAGATTTCTATTTTTATTAAAAAATTTAATTTCAAAATAAATAATATTTTTAAAAATATTATTGTTAATTTTTTATTAAATATAATTAATCATATAATTTTTATGAAGTCAAATGTTATTTTTATTAGGGTTTGAAAACTTTTATTATTAAAAATCCAATCACTTCTGAATAACAATTGAATATTATTTAAAACTAAAAATACTCATATATAGAAAAAAAATTATAAAATGAATACTTTTTTGGTAATTAAAATGTTTAAATTATCCAATAGTGAATTTTTCATAATTCTCTATGCCAGTCAAATTTTCAGGTAAAAATATAATACCGTATAATTATATATTGTGTATTATGACGTCATAGTATCCCGTATTTTATTTAAAAAATAATATAAATGGTATCCAATAAAAATTACTGTATATCTATTTAATTTAATTTTTTTTATTTTATTAATTTTATAAATCCTTTATGAATCCACCAAAACCATTAATATATTTTTAGGTTTTAATATAATTTCATTAAGATTATGACTCACTTCCACATCAGCAATGATATTTTTTTTTAAATTGGGCTTATAAAATAATAAACAAACTCTTCTTTTTTATAAACCATTGGAATATACAATTTTATGTTTTTTGGTTTTGTATATTTTATTATATAGAGTCCAAAACCAATATTTGATAAATGACAAAGAATTCCTCACTCATTTCCTATATAATCCCACCCAATCTCTCATTTCTCTTCACTAAAAGTACACGAATCACATCCTTACTAATCCCTGCACTATATATAGTTCTCCTAAGGTGAACCCAATCTCTCAATAATCTTTTACCTACCATTTGGGGTCACCCTCTCGAGGTAAGTGATTCTTTACATCCAATATAAACCCAGGTTTCTTCATTATATTATGCCTATTATTTTCAATTCATAATGTTGGAATATATTTTATCATGATCTTGATATTATCCATTTTATTTAAAAATAATTATATTCCAAATTCTTTATCACAAAACCATTTTATGAATTTCTAAATAACACTATTATGGTGAATAATTTAATACATTATTTTCAGTTTCATAACAATGTGTAGTAAATAAGAATATTTAATTCATAACATGGGTGATAAACATTAAGAACACATTATTATATGATTAGGGACTCACTTTTTTGGTATCCCACACTACTTTATCATGGATTAAAAAGTGATGAAAAATGGTTCAATGTTTTATGATCTATGTGGTACACATAATAGAGAGTATGAAATGAATGTGAAATGTGAACTATGAATTATTTACCACTCCAATGCAGTAGTTTATGTTTTAGTCTCATGGGACACAATTCAATGGAATTTATATTTAACTTGATCTATACGCAAGAATTTTTAATCATGATGATTTTGCAGATATCTTAGAACAATGTATATGACACGTTGTTTTATGTCAATGCCACATTTCAAATGTTTTCTTTGTGATTGTCATGCTATATCATGATTTTTTTTTCATATTTAGGATTATAACTCCTTTTATGCCCCATTTATAGACATATTGTCTAAAATTTATTAATTTTGGTATGTTATTCCATGTTTATTCCATTATCCGGATTTATATTATGTATGTCCCCCGGTTTTCCAATATAATATTATTTATAAATGAATAATATGATATTTTTATGATGTTTTCAATAAATCAGATGTTTTACATGTTTTAATTTGTTATTTAATGTACATGATTCTCAAATACACTAAATTACTATATTCTTGGTTTTTTATGTTTAATATTATGTAATAAATGATTAAATAATGTGTATTACATAAAAGGGTTGTTATATGCCACATTACCCTATATAACAACAGTTATAACTACAACATCACATATATAAGTAAAACCCCTCAATATTTGAAATATAAAAAGTATATGACTTTTCATATTTTGTGTCCCAGGATCCTTGGAAACAACCATTACCATAATATTATCATAGTATACTATAAAATCTTCTGCACTACTTGGTATAAATAAAATATTGAAAAGAATATACATTCCACAAATTCTTAATTAACAGCAACATAAATCTTTATATAAACATATTATTATATAGATTTGGTATCCACATTCTTCCATGAGCTTATAAAGCTCACTCCACCACCATTCAGGGAAAACATAGCCTATGTTAATATTTAGATTATCTGTATCTATCAGGAAGTTATAATGTATGTATCCCTACATGAATTGGAAATTTTCACCACCATACTCATGGAACATATACTATGTATGTATCAAGTACTTGAATATAGTTTTTAAATTAAAAAAATAGGTCTCCTATATTACAATAATATCTTCCCTCTTTTCTTAAAGAAAATAAAATAGAAAGCCATTAAAACATCCTGGAATACATGTTACATCCCACAACTATTGAAAAAGGGATTATAATAATTCATTAAATATCCTCATATTAATATGTGTACATATTCATTGAGTATTTAATTTCAATAGACATTTTAAATGGTCCTCTCTGTGATATTTCAATACTATACACATTGAGTACATTTTCAATATATATACATGGACTAATCAATTGATTCATTTGAGATATATCTTGATATATCATGATGCATTAAATGTTGTATTATTCACCAAAATCTCTCTTAGAAAATATTACATTAAATCTGGTCTTCACTGAATTTATTTCATTAACTATGTCTCCCATTAACTTTATGTCATCAATATTTAATACATTAAGAATGATGGAACTCCCACTATCCATATCATAGGAACATGGATTCATACCATTCATAATGAAAAAAAATTTACTTATGGACTCAATAAAATGAAAATTCATGTATAATGTTTCCTTATTCATCCATAAATGGATATATACATCATGAATACTTTATTATCACTATTTTACATAATAACACTTTGTGTGAGATCAAATAGTAATCTTAAACAAAATTATTAATTAGAAAAGAAGTTTTAAATTCCATTTTTCATATTTCATAATAATGGATGTATTCTATTTCATCTAATATAATAATAGATTTTACATTACAATTGGTTTGAATGTTTTGTTATAGTATATTCCATGGTATTTCATAAAACACTAGGATATTATTGATGCATTATAAGTTCTCACATGACTATCCATGTCTATAATTATCATGGATATCCATTTAAACCCAATACATCATACATTATTCGGGAGGTCTATAAAAATGCATACATGATTCTAGAATATATAATCCATTTCAAAATGTATTGATTCATTCCATTTAGCAATAACTATTCTATGTACTACATCCTTGTAGTCTATTTGTTCACCATTCTCTAGTAGTAAAGTATCACATCCTGGAAATGTAATAAAATTACATAACTATGGTTTCATAAACTCTCTATAAGAACTATACTGTGATTTTTCATTTTTTTTTCAACCACTCCCCTTATAACGTGTAGATCATAAATTCATTAAAACTCTTATGGAATAAGGGAATAAATTTCACTGAAGCCAATATTTCTCTCACTGTTTCAATTTGAAATTTTATCTCATTTTACAAAAGTCTGATTTATTGACTCAATAACCATATTATATAAAATATTATATAGAAAATATAATTTTAGTCTCCATAAGATTACATTTAAAAATGAAAATAATGCATCCAAATGAATTTTTTTCTATATTTATAGTCTTGAAAAACACCTCCAATCATCATACATGATATAAAAAATGTTTTGTTATCACACTATAACTTGATTAAAGTCAAATATAATTCTTTTTTTTGTACATTGTTTTGTACATATATCATATTAGGAAATTTATATCCCCAAAAGGACAACTATAGAGTTTCCCAACACTACTGGAAAATGGACCTATCCCCACGGTTTTCCCCAAAACCGTGGGGATAGGTCTTGAAAATTGACCTATACCCACGGTTTTGAGGAAAACTGTGGGGATAGGTATAGGATAAAAAACCTATACCCACGGTTTTGAAAAACTGTGGGTATAGGTTTCCAATGTGTGCGCGGGAAATTTTTTTTTCCCGCGGGAATGATTTCTTTTTTGGCGGGAGTCCTATACCTACGGTTATTCCCTCTATACCCACGGTTTATATAACTATATTTAACTAAATATATATATATATATATACACATAATTGATAGTAGGGTAGTGGTAGATGCGGTACTTTTCAGCGAAGAGGTCGTGGGATCGAAACCCGCCTGCGGCTTTATTTTAGGATCTATACCCACGGTTTTGAAACCGTGGGTAAAAGCCATTGACACCGTGGAAATTGGGAATGTTTTGTTGACACGATGGCAGAACACCTATACCCACGGTTTTGGAAAACCGTGGGTATAGGCTGGGGACCTATACCGACGGCGTTCCAGCCCACGGTTCCCAAAACCGTGGGTATAGCCTATACCCACGGTTTTGGGGGCTATACCCACAGTTTTGAACCGTGGGTATAGGCCTTTTTTCCAGTAGTGCAACTCATCATTGAGTATTCCATATCAATAAGGTTATTATTCCACCTTTCAAAAACACAATTCCCCTAAGCTGTATCAGGAGGAGTGAGTTGGGAGAATGTCATACACTCCTTTATGTGATAGTTGTAAAAAAATTTATGATATTCCCCACAACAGTCTAATCCAAGTTTCATACTATTCATACCATGTGTTTGAACCATGGGTCCCGTTATAAGTGGTGATTGGATGATTTTTCCCTCCCGATTCATATATTATAAATCCTTATTTTCATCATCATTTATTTCCCATAAATATTTAATGCGAACTTCTATCTCCCATATCAGTTATGTAAGAATATTATTCATTTAATAGTCATCTGAGGTGTAGTTTTTTTCAAATAAATTTTATGAGATATTCTATGAGTCCACTTTCTTATATTTAATAAATCAAGTAGTTTTTGGATGTTACGCTTCTTCTAAATCACTAAAAGAAAAAAAAATAATTCCAAACATTTAGTGTTATAATTGTATTTAGTTTGACTAATGTTACATGGTTTGGAGTGTACCTTTCTACTATCATAATATAGATTTTTGATGTGCATTCAACCATACACTTGATTTTTTCTTTCTGTATATGGGTGTTCTAGTGCATTAACATGATAAATTTTTATGACCTTTAATAAAAAATATAAATTTAGGCCTTCAATTTTTGTTTGAGACCCTTCATAAACCATTTTATGTATGTGTATTGTTTCATTACTTGGCCTCTTTCATCCCATGGGGTATTCAAATCCATTTATGTTTATTTAATGAAGTTTTTAATGATAGATTTCATATCATATGAGATTATAATAGTTTTAATTGTTTTTTGAACATTATAATGGAATAATCGGCTATTGATCATAATATTGAATGTAAATGTGTTCTGATATGAAAAGGAGAGTTTAAGGGAAACATAAAAAAGGTAATGTTTTGTTATTAAATAGTTTGATGAACATTTATGTGTGGAGAAAAAAGAAATAAAGATTTAATATGACATTATGATTAGGATTTAAATTATATCATACAATTAGAATACAATAATGATGAAATTTGGGAACCCTTTATTATAAGGTAATGTATATTGGACCATAGAAATTTTGAAATGATGAAACAATTATAGATAATTGAAATCAGCATCCTCACCCACAGTTAAAGATGTCACATATTCCATTCGTAATCTTTTATATATGACAGTGAGACCTAATTATTGGTATTATTGACTAAATTTTATCATCATGGTGATTCTTATTCTTGGGAAGGGTGACAACTAATTATTTGAGCATTAATATAATTTCATATGAAATAATAAAATGGATCTACTAACATTAGATCCAAAAATTGAAATGTTCAATAAATTAATTATTTTATATCAAAAGGAATATCCTTATAATTTGAAATTATTTTTGATAGTGATATTTTATTTATTACCCCATTTATTAGTTACATAATAACGATGAATAAACTATTACTTTTAGTGAACTTGATATTTATTTTGAGAATATTTGTGGTTTTTAATGAATAAATAATCATACCCTTCCCTAACTGTCATCAAAACCCAAGGTGAATTCATGTTAACAATTCATGATAAGGGAAAATTATGTTTCCTAATGGATTAGATGGTATTAGGATTGGTCATGGATGAGGTAACTAGAGTTTATTTAAGGAAAACATTGGTGAATTTTAAAAATCCCACTATTTTGAGTGTTCTTTGACATATGACACTATTATGAAGTATTATATTATTGATATATGCTTCTGTTAAATTCCCATGAATTTTATTTTGATACTAGATATGTGATTTTTGGTTGTCTTCCCATTTTATATAATCATTTATTATGATTGGTATTAATTCATTCTTATGTATAGAGGGTGTAGCATCTCTGCATTTCTTATTAGACCTGTTATATTAATTTTGATCCTTTATAATATAGGGATGCATTTTTGAGGTCATGAAATTACCCAAATTAGGGAACCATATTAGTGGAACCTGGTTTGACATGTTACAAATTGGTATCAAATCCTTTTTTTACTATTACATCACTATAATGTAATGGACTATAGGGACTATTGGGTGTAAATATAGTGTTATTATTCTGAATGAAGGAGTAATGTAAATATAGTAGTTTTCTAATTTCTATTTTTACCCCTTCATTAATTAAATATGGATAAAATATATTTTATTCCTCCAATTTGTGTTTGGAATTGTAGGTAGATTTATTCATGATGATGCACAATGTTTTGGTGATAGGAGAAAAATGGCTGCAATGTGCCTCCATAAGTAGGAATAGAGGCTCAATTAGTTATCTGTGATAGTTATAATGACAATTTCCTTGAAAACATCACAAATATTATGTAAATAAGACTAGGGAAGTCTGTGTCAAGTAGGTTGATGTAGTATTTTTAGATCCATATAAAAAAATCCACATTTTTCACAGGGGAGCGTTGTCCTGAAGCAGTTGAGTTCTTGATTGAGTTTATCAAGATTATTTTGGATCACGTGGTGACTCTAATATAAAATAGGGTTTTGTTATTAGAATTCATGATTCAGGGAAGGTTGAAGCACTAATGACATATTGATATCCATGATCAGTAGCTAGAGTGTATGCCATCGAATGGGTTCCAATTATAGATCATGGATAATTTCTACCTAGAGACTATGATTAAATAGTGATCTATGGATCTTATGGATTTGACCCATGTAAATTTTACATTCATGGATTATGCTAGATTTCTCACAATCATGATGTGTTTTATTCTAATATTTGTAGGTAATGGGAAAACTATAGTGAAATATTTTTAATTTGGACTGTGAGGTGAAATAATTTCCCATGTAATTATATTCTTTTAGAAGATGATTTTTGAGGTAGTGAATTATGATATTATTTATATGGAATACTAATTTATGATACAATTTATTTATAGGTATATTTTTATGATAAATATTTTTAGCGTGTCCACTGATCGTAAGAAGAAAAATTATGAAGTATTTCTCCTAGGTGGTGGTGGTAGAAACAACTAGTGGAAATGATAGGCCTAACAAAGAAGCATCCAGGTGCATTTTAATTAGTTTATAAATCCTGGTTTCAAGTGAGGAAATATTAATTGACCACAACTAGTGTTCTGAGATTATAGAATGTTCGGACACCTATAGTGTTTCGGTAGAAACCCCTAACTGATGTCATGTGATAGATGGTTTAGGACAATGTAGGCCAATGATATAGGTTATGCATCCTTGTACGAGTCTTGAAGATGTAGCTAAACTTGTTAAGAATGTGGAATACGTTTTATAATTAAATAGAGTTCATATTTTTTGTTTATCACAATGAATGGGACACATAAAATATCCTAGTGTATAGGAACATGTCAAATATCCAGAGGCACTACCATCATTCAGTCAGTACTGAGGATAAACTATATAGTGTACAAGGTACAATTCATGTTGAATGTCATCATTGAAATTATTAATTTGATAATAAATTCTATTTTTATATATTTAGTTAGTTGTTTGGTGGTCTAGGTATGGAGTTAGAATTATTGGGTGGATTTATATCGATCAACATGATGTTGGTGGTGTGATTGAATGTTATATTTCTTTATATTTAATTAAAAAAATAAGATGGTTGTTTTTATTTCCTTTGAGACTTGTTAATACTTTTGTTTTTTTTTATTTGGAATTATCTAATATTTTTGTTTCAAATTAAAATGAATTTTTACCATGGGATAGAGACCTTTACATCACATGAGGGTGATATCTATATTCACAAAAAAACTTTGGGATATTATGGTAGGCTATACTGGGTGATCTCATCAGTTGTTGGATTATATCACATCCAATATGTATATATTATTATTAATGACTGGGGATTAAAGCATGACATCTTCTATATTATAGTGTATTAGTTTTAAGATGTGTTCCAGGACATCTTTTCATGTATTAAATTAGTAAGTGAAATTTATTTTATAATTTAGTTTATTTCTGGAGTTGAGCTAGTTTATATTCCATCTTATAGAATTAGACCGACTAATCATTGGGAGATTATGACATATATTTATGGTTTGGATGATATTGGTTTTATCATTCCAAGTAAATTACCATGGGGATCAATAGTTTTTTTCTATGAAGGTAGATGGAACAATGAACATATGTGTCAATTACTAAATGTTCAACCAAATGAAAATTAAAAATGGGTTTCCTCTTCTATGTACCAATGATATTTTTGACCAATTGAAGGTTCATTGTGTGTTCATATAGATAAATTTTAGATCAATGAATTTTTAGATGAATGTGATACCCCTAACATACTCTGAACAGATTTCAAAAGTACTTATAAATTATATATTTTTTAATGATGTTGTTTGGTCTAAAAATTTTAATGATTAAGTCGTGGTAAGAAATAATAGTCTTTTTCCATTATATTGTGAGATAATTAAGGGAAAAAGAAGTCTCATGTAAAACTAAAAAAATAAAAATGTAATACATGGAATAAAAAATATTTAACCATCATACATACAAATTCAATCCACATTAGAAAAAAAAATGATATAACTAGCCAAAATATACAAGTCTCCTTGTTACCATCCTTCATCCATTCCACTATAAAGGAGAAAAATGATAAAAAACGTGTCATGCTATATGATTCACCACACTTTACATGAGTCCTAAAAAACATGTTCTATAATTATCAAATGAAAAAATATAGGGTGTGAGCGGAGAGCCTATTTGGATATCAATAATGTTTCTATACATGTTCTATTATCATGAAATCACAAGTGTTGTGTTTATAACAAAATATAGTTTATAACAAATTTTCTAAAATCTAACCAATTGTAAGCATTAATTTAATTACCTTTTATTCACACCACATTCAATGAATCTAGGAATATATATTTTATAAAATAAAAAGTATAAAATAAACCTGTGATAAAATATTGATGAATCAATCCATCTTTTGATAAACTATGTATAAAGTTAAATATCATCCCATTTGGACTCCATCTTATAGGAAAATGTATTATTCATAATATTAGCCTAAAATAGTAATATATTCATTCTATCCAATTTTGAGTCCTTCAATAGTATATCTGTAAAAAAAAGTGACCCCTAGTGGTGCTAGACACACTACGATTACTTATATCCATTTCTCGAATCACCAAAGGTTCCTAAGTGATTATTTTTACCAAATCCATTTCCAAAATTAGTGTTTATGTTAAATAAAAACCATTTTTACATAAAATAAATTAAATTTTAGTGAAAAATATAATGGGTTAATCAATTACATATAGAAATTCATGAATTACCCAAACATGCATAAATACACCTACCTCTATTACGTTGTAAAAACTATCCTCCTTTGAAAATAGAGCTTGAAAATCTATTGATCAGCATTTTAAAGTATTGTAATAAAAATAAATTGAATATTTTTTTTACAGAAAACATAGATTGATCATGAATTAGAATCATTAACCCATCTAATTCCATCGAATTTCCAAGTGGTAATAATGAATTATAAATTCCTCAAACAAAGCGTATGTGAAACAATGTCCAAATGAGACAAACAACGAATGGAGTGATCTAGATGGAGTGAGATTACCCAAAATATTTTAAAATCACCATAATATTTGACAGGGAATCCATTTCACTAAATGAATAATTGGTCAGGTATGCAGCATGTCTATAACCAACTAACTTTTAGAATTCACATCGTGAATCCCTTTTACAGCATAGAATCAAAAAAATTAAAAATATTCTAACAAAGGAATATCCTAAGATTAAATTAAGGCCTAATATCCATTTTCACATTGTGAAATAAATTAAGATCCAGTAAAAGTTTCACACCTTATAAGAGGCTTGTGGCATATTCCCAATAACATATTCACCTTAGATAACACATTCATGTAATTAATGTGTCAAGAAAGTAGTTCCTAGCCATGTTTTCTATAGAAAATATCCAAACCAAAACATAAATTTTTCCATTCCTAAGAGGCTCCCACTAAATCAACTGAAAAATTATACCTAAAATATGTAAATCAAAATAAACATATATCCCAATATATTAGATAATTTTCACACTAAATGACTCTCCATTCCAGAGAATCTTGCAATGGAGGAAAACAAAAAGGGAAACCAAAACAAGAGTCAAAATGATCCTGAATAATGTTAACATGGTGTTACAAAATCTCCACCATAAATTTTTTCTATCTCTAGAATGTTATCAATATCCAAGACATTCAAAAAATTAATTCAACTTCTGCCTCATCATTAAATCCAACTCTCATGTCCCATGACTATCACATTTGCAATTAAAATATACACATAAACGATGAAGAATTTTACTACACCTTTCATTCTCTCAACTGTCTATAATACAATTTGTCTTCACATACATAATGATTTCGAGTTTATGATCGACATCTTCTAAATAAATCACATGGGAAGGATATAGTTGTTTACTCATTAGTTGTGAATCATGAAAAATGGTGTGGATGGAACTCAAATGAGATGGTATGTTAATCTAATTGGATACCATCCCTAGTCATACAATGATCTCAATGTGTCCCACAATCCATGGTTCCAACTTACACTACTAACCCTGCGTGCGATGTCCCAGATGAGGTGAAACTATATGAAATACTCAATCACAAACATCAAACTCTAGAGGCTAGTGACGATGATCCACATTAGTTTATTAAAGACACTTTAAAGTGAAAAATATATTCCCGATCAATAGTAACCTCACCATAATCACTTAAACAAGACACATACCAACTGAGAAACAATCTCCCATATCTGGCATTCAATTGCGATAACTACATGGACACCCATATAAGACCATGTAGGCCACAATTTTTATCAATAATAGAAAACATTTATTATAGAAAAACTATGTTAAAGAAAAATTCTTTTCCCAAGAACCACTGAAATCTAGCATAAAATTACAAAAAATATCCTCATGAATAAGTATATCCCACTCTCTCTTCCAATCCATTGGCAGGAGATTGGTTATGCTTATTTTCAATTGGCAATCCATCTCCTGCTACAAGAATTTACAAACAATATATGTGAACATAAATTCCCAGTTAGAGAAAAACCATAGAGGATACCCCATTATGATCAAAATATATCAAAAATATAAATCCCCATGCAATACCACCATTATAGTAACCATTATAGCGATTAAATACTCTTATTTCATTAGTTAATCAATGAAAACCTATATTTTATAATTTATTCTAGGGTTCTATGGTATAATAATGACCAAATCCATATAAATATCTTTTCACTTCCATACAGAAATGGGTATGTGATTGAAGAAACTAGATGGTATCTGGTAGTCCACTATATTTATATAACATGTAATATCCCATGATAGAAAATTTTCAATCAAACATATCATAACCAACCACCAATACTAATTTATCAAATCATGATACATCATGGTAGTACATGGGTGTATATTCCATAAATAATGGATTCCACCATCCATCATATTCTCCCTTAGGGAAGAAGTTATTACCAACCTATTTTGAAAACATGTTGAACTATTAAGAGACCATGACCACTTAACTAATGTATTCACATCATTATAGATTTTACTAAAATCATGAAAATCATGGTCTGACACTTAATTAATCCAAACCATATCATCAAATGATAATTCAAACTTTAATAAATCCTTACAAAACATCCCATCATCTTCATCCATACCTAAGATCATCTTAGTAAAGAAACTCATTATAAACCATTTTTACACTAATTCCTTTAATTATTATGTTATTAATTTTCAGATCTATACATTAGTGACAACATTAATTTTTTTATAAGTATAATAAATTTCAAAATCAAAATTTGTGAGATACTACACCTAGAAAATTTGTCAAAATTTTAAATCCCTCTAAATTAGAATATAACTCAGGAAGTTATTATTAGAGTATACTATATGTTGTTCACTAAATAGGTAGTGACATCAAATTTTTATTCCTGAAATACCATTAAATACTTTAGATAATGTTAATAGTAGATAAGAGTGTGGATAGAGAGATTCATAGGCTACCACCATCTCCCCTATATCACGACACACCCAAAACATGTTCCCGAATCATTGATGAAAACATCTTAACCTAAAACTTGTTTTGGAAGAAACAAAACTAGATATGAATTCAATATCACCTTGAGTTACAAAAAATGAATATGAAACTTTTCATTCCACCCAAAAATTTCAACAAGATGGTTTAATGTATTCATCAGATATGAATGCTCAATGATGTCCTAAACAATCCACTTAAATAACCATCAAGCCTAATGAGTCTTTGGATCTCAAACACATTTTTAATTATCATTATAAAAAACATCCTGAACCTTTTCAAGATATACGAGGATCTCCCTGTTAGATATAATATTCCCCAAAAACATTAATCGATGATTACAAACCTCACATATAGAATGCATTCCATAAATATTGTCTTCCATAAATGTTCTATGAATTCTATAAAAATGGTCCATATGACCCCCCTATGACATTAAAGGAGAAAAAAAATCATCCACAAAATCCACACACCCAAAATAGTCGAATAACTAAAAATGATCAGGTTCATTAATGTCCAATATACCATAGGATTTTTAGTTATTAAAATTGTCATAATTATAAGCCTGAAATAACTATACCTTCTCTTAATCACTATCTTGGTATATCCACTTCTTAAACACTCATATTATGTTCCCCTAAATAGTTTTCAATGTTTAAAATTCAAGAGTACCCTATAATATGAGAAAATTGATCATCATTCCTATGCAAGAGAAATGTTTTATAGACAACCACCTAATTTAACATATGATATTAAATAATTTCTATGGGTAACCTATATTCATTCTAATAAAATTGAATGTTTTAATCCAATGTTAAAACACATGGATGAATGAATCCCATAACCCCATGATCTGCAAGTTGGGCTTTATATTCCACCAATATAGCATGATTCATAGTGTAATATTGAAAAATAATGTGAATCCATTGTGGTAGGAGGTATATAAAAAACATGGCTTCTATTTGGGGAGATATACCATAAAAATTATAATGAATTACATTGGGCTAATAAAAAACCACCACAGATAGATAATGTCTAAAAAATTAGTCAAAATTATCAATAAAAATTTATAAATTCCTTGATATTACACCTACTTAATGGACAAAATCCCAACATATAACAAAACCATAACAGGATTGTATAAGTATAGTGTCTATAGAAACATTAAATAATAAATGACTAGTCCATAATGAAGCTATATTTTCTCACACTTATTTCATCATGAATAGAATATTTTTTGGAATATCATACTTAATACATTTCTTTTAGTCCTTGGAAAAAGAGAAACATGTGAAAAGGAGAGCTCAAATTCTGAGTAAGGGTAAACAATGGATATAACAATCTTATATTAGATTTGAAAATCATATCCTTAATATAAGAGATCATAATATCATGCGATGAGATAAATCATATTAGTGAAATATAAATATAATAATCATAACAGAAGACATGAAATTTTGTGTCATTCACACATATGAATTGAAAATCATTTCATATTAGTAAAGGCACTTTCCCCAAAACATCGTAGAACACAAAGTACAATAATGAACCGATTTCCCTCCTCATTCCATCCCTATATCACTGAACTGGAGTAACATTCTGTTCTAAAAATTTCTATATCGTGAGATATAAATCTTTACCTATTACATTGGAGTGAGATATAGGTCCCAAAGATCTCATAATGAAACCATTCTTATGTGTGCCACAAAACATAAAAAAAATCACTATAGCATAACCCATGAAATAAAATTGGTTTCTTAAACATCATTAAATCATTACATAATCCATATAAATATCATAAAAGTTTTAACAAAAATAATAATATTCTTAACATGGATATAATCATAAACATGATTAAAGAGAATCAACTTATATGGAAGGTAATTTTGATAAAAAACTTGAAATTAATTCTTGATGAAAATATCAATTCTTCTTCAAAAACGTTTTCCTTTTGAAAACTATCAAACAATTTCAAAAGAAAGAAATTGATGTGAAAATAAACATGTAATCAGGTAGATTATGCTTCCTATAAATATATATTTATAATGAGGTAAGAAACTGTTCATGTCATATAAGTTAAAAAACATCCTCCTTGTGCTTTTTCCAGAAAATTAAAAAAGTTCCAAATATAGTAATCAAAAAAATATTACTTCCAATCGATGTGGTAAAAGTCAAAATGGTTAAAATTTTAGTTAAAAAATTATAAGAATATTACAAATATTATGAGAATATTTTTAGAATAATTTTACATGGTATATATATATATATACCAAGTAGATACATATGAATAAAAAATCTGGGATAAAATGATATTTGAATAGATATCCCTTACCTAAAGTCTCATATGCTTTGAATATATCAAAAACTCATGTATAATTCATAAAATAGTGTTACTGATTTATATTACAATCCTTATAATTTTTATGATAACATTTATGATCACATTTTCAACTTATTGTTAGTAAATTTTCATTATTACTAGTTATTCGTGTAATAACTGCTTTATGTACTTATGTATGTTTGGTCAAATAATTCCTTATTATTATTTTTAGGTTATATTTATATCATTTAAAACATGTTATTAGTATAATATATATAATATATATTCATTCATCCATGTCTGTAATCATCATTTAATGAATATTATGTTGAACGAATCGCATCAAACTGCGGACATGTTAAGTCGTACGTATGCACACCTGACTATATTGTTCCCATAATTGTTTAAAGGTATTGAAGTTAATGGTTTATTGTATATAATAATTAGAAACAATTTATAATTATAATATATATATTTAATATTTCCATCATTATACCATTAAAATTTTGGTGGTGGTGAAAAATAGATTACACCATTGAGTGGAGACATAAGTCGTACGTAAGCACACACGGTGATTTCATTTTTTGTCTGACAAATACAAGGTGAAATAGGATTGTTTTAATAAAATGTTAGTATATTATTAATATTAATTTAATTACATTATAGTGAAACTAAAAAAATAATATAATGTCGAGGAGGAAATAAATTTAAATGAATTTGTAGAAGAAATTACCTATTCCTCAACACGCCTCCTTGAATTTTCCGATTTAGGAACTTGATTTGGTATTTTGAGGACACCATATCTACATTAAGGTAACTAGAGTTATTTATAAGATAAATTTTAATGTGTTATATGGGCATGGAGGCTCAAAATGGAGTTAAAATTATGGGGATGAGGTGCCCTTTTAAAATTGAGGAGAGAGGCACTTTTTAAAACTCTAAAAAATATTAATTTTTAATAACATCAATTTCTACTATAAATGGTTGAAAACGTATTTAATTCAAATAAAACATGATTTTATTTTTGAATACTCATCATCCAAAAATATTTATATAGGATTAGAGTATTTTAATTTTCCTTATATTTTTTTTACCATTATTTTACACTTTTGTTTACCATGATATCATGTTATTTACACATTGTGTGTTAATATAATTACCATATCATGTCAAACCACAAAAAAACTGTTTTTTATGATTTATTTGGACTTATATATACCATTTGGCCGAATATTGTTTTTAGGAATTTAATATAATTTAAGAAACTATTTTATGTTTTATGTTATAAATTGTTTCAATTTAAGACAATATTCAAACATGACTTTTTAAAAAATTCATAAAACCATTCTTCCTTCAAAAATATGGAATTTACACCAAGATAATCTGTTAATGTCATCATGAAAATTCATTGATGGCATCAAAATCAATAAATTACATTTTTTTATAATTATAAATTCATTTATTTGAATTATCCATTAATGAGGTAATTGGTACATCGTATTTGTGTCACAAATACTACTATTTATATAAAATCAAAAAATTATAAATAAAATACCATGATATAGGATATAATTTTATAATTATAATTATTATTTATAGGAAAACATATCAGTTATATAACCCAATAATAAAAACAATTTAGTAAATGTTTTATGTTTAAGTTATGAATATCATTACTTTCAATAAATTTTTATAAAATGTCATTTTAAAATACATGTGAATCCATGGGGTCAAAAAATTAACCCAAGTATGGACATGGTTAGAAGTATTTCCTTAAAAAGGAATAGGACATATTTTAGGGTAGTATTATATTATTAAATAACTATTATTTTACCCTTATATTGAAAATTTACCCATTAACCACGGTAGGGAAAATAATTACTAATGTTACTATTTATAATGTCCAAAAAATAAGAGGTACATTTTCAGAAAATTTGGACCATCAGATCCCAAATATGGAATCCATTTTTATAAATTGAAAACTCATAAGTAGAATTATTTTTTTTTTAAATTAATCTCGTTGTTGAAATGAGAAATCATGTTTTGAATGTTAAAACATTGAAAAATATTGAAATGTTTTTACATATGAATTAAATTTAAAATTAATGACATTGATATACATTATCATAAATGCTAATAATATATTCTAATTATACATTCAAACCATTAAATATTTTAATTTAAATATACAATTTATCTCGATGAGAAAATATGTTTTTTAATAAAATTTTGTGTATCTTTACTATTCATCAAAACACGAACATTATTTGAAAAATATCATAATTTTTTCAAAAGTAAATTTTTATAGCTCACATAAAAATAAAAATTTTATGATTTCATATATAAAATTTTAATGTTTTAAAAACATAATTTAAAATGGGTTCTCCATTCAATGTAATAAAATTGACATTCTTCAAATGAAGAGGTTATTATATATAAATAAGGTTTTATTCATAGCCTGTGACAAAAATATCAATTGTAGGAATATCAAAAAATACTTTATTATGTAAATAACACATATACATCATTAATCTCTTTGAATAATAAAATTAACTCATGAAAATACATATATCTAATTTATTTATATTTTTCATAAATAATTCATAGTTAAAGAATTCATAATGCATTTTCATAAGCTAGTTATAATTATTCATGATAAATTAATGGCAAAGCTATAATGGAAATTTGTTCTTAATGGAATCTTGTGGATTAAACTCATTATTGTGTGAAAATCAAGCTACGAAAGGATAAAAATTAGTTATAGAAAATATTTATTAAAAATATCAGGGTGTTATATTCTACCACCATTAAACTGAATTTCCCACTTCAAATTCATCACAAGGAAATAAAAAAATGAGTATGCCTCTCCATTATCATATCCTAAAGTTTCCATGACACTTTTCTTAATTGGTGATTCCTTAATTAAACTTTAACTAAGCACATGGTCTTGTTTCATCGATCTTTTTCCCTACGATCAAGAACCCCAATGGGTTGTTCTTCATAAGGAAGATCTTGCTCTAATCGTATGATTTATGAGATTAGTAAATGTAGAGGATCATGTATGTACTTTCTCTATAGGAATACATGTAACAAATCATTAACTTTAGAGAGATTCGGTGGATGTTCCAATCAATAAGGTACCTTCCCAACATGATCCTGAATTTCATAAGAACTGATATACCTAGGGCTCAACTAGCCCATCCTTCTCAATATCCTTACTCTATTCTAGGGAGATATTTTTATAATCACCTTATCTCCCACTTAAAACTATTGGTCTTTTCATCGGTTTTTTACAAAACTCTTTTTTCTACTATGTTATACTGTTATGTTTTATTGAATAGATAAGACATTTTATGCAATTTCATCAGCATGATCTCGTCCTAATAGATTTATTTCAAAAATTCCATCCCATAATGTTGTAGTTCTACAATTATTTCCATAATGGGATTCATAAGGTTCCATATTATTACAAGAGTGAATTCTATTATTTTAAAAAAAATCCACCAATGGTTTTTGTTGATCCCAACCACATTTTAAATATATAGAGAAAGCTCTCAACATGTCTTCCAATGTTTGAATTTTCCTCTCAGACTGAACATCTACCGGAGGATGATAAGCAGTGTAAGAACATAACTCTGTATCTTGAGCATTCTGGAGATATTTCTAGAACATCCAGTAACCCTCGTATCCCAATATGATATAATATGAAAACGTACTCCATGAAATCTTATTAATTTTTTACACACATATAGGCAAGCTGATCAAGAGGGAAATCCTCTCTAATAGCAATGATGTGTGCTGACATCATAATGGCATCAACTATAACCGGGATAGAATTATCTCCTTTGGATGTTTTGGGAATTACGATGACAAAGTATATAGTTATTTTTTCTCATTTCCATTCAGGTTGGGGTAATGGTTGTAACACCCCCTTAGACTTCTATCTCCCAGCCTTTACATGCTAAAAAATCAAGCATCGATGGACATATTCAGCGACCAATATTTTCATTACATCCTACCATAAGTATTACTTATGGTCTCTGTACAACTCTGGGCTTCCATGGTTAATAGATAATGAATTACTATGATCCTTATCTAATATCTACTTCTTTAAATCTGGTATGAAAAGAACAAAAACTTGATTCTCGAACATTATTATTTCATCACAATGAAGGTTTAATATATGAATGTTTCTACCCTTATTTTGTAACTCTAAATCTTCCTTATATGCATATTTAATATTCACATGTGTATATGGTTGAACATTCATTTGATAAATATAATATATCTCCCCTTAATTTATAATTTAAATATCCATTATTTGAAAATACATAAATATTGGATCTTCCATGATCATCATCAAGGATAATCTAGTATGTTCTTGTCGATATAATGAATCTTCCATATTGTTTTCATTACTATGGTGGTAAGGTATTGAAAATTCATAATATTTAATCAAATACATCCATCTTCTTTGGCGCATATTCAGTTCCTTTTGTGTGAAGATATACATTAAACTTTTTTGATCAGTATAAATATCAAACCTTTCACCATAAAGATAATGCCTCTGTATCATTAATGCAAACATTACCAAAGCATTCTCAAAGTCATGAGTTGGGTAATATTTAACATGGATTATCAAATTTCATGAGCCATATGCAATAACCATATCATTTTTCATGAGAACACCCCCAACCCCTCCTTGGATGCATTCCTATATATCACAAACCTTTCTTCAATAAAATGCAGTGGGAGCACAGGTGCACTAGCTAACCATATTTTTTTCTCTTTGAAATTGTCTTCACATTCCTCCATCAAATTAAAATTTACTCCTTTATGAGTCAAATTTTTTAGTCTATTAGATCATCATGAAAAATCATTCACAAAATGATAATAATTTCCAACTAAACCAAGATAACATCAGATATCAGTTTCTCTTGTTGGACCTGACCATCTTTCAATAACCTTTATTTTTGGTGGATCCATATATATCACCTATCTTGAGATTATGTAAATAAAAATTGAAGCTTTTTGAATCCAAAATTCACACTTTGTATATTTAGCATAATGCTTATCCTTTCTCAGGTTCTTTAGAAAAATTATACTTTGAAATTAATATTCTTCTATGCTCTTTGAATAGATATGAAAATAAACAATAAATACTTCTACAAACTAATCAATGTAGTATCTAAAGACTCTAATCAATAAATACATGAATATAAAACGGTAATTATTAAGAACAAAAGGAATCAATATAAATTCACAGTGTACATACATTGTTCCAAATGTCATCTTTGGTATATCCTTTTTTTGACCCTTAATTGATGATACCCAGAAAGAAGATAAATCATGGAAAAGGTTTGAGCTCTGAACAGTTGGAAAAATTCATCATTAATATGTGGAAGTTGATATTTGTTCCTGATATTGATATTGTTATGTAATCGATAATTATTACAGAGTCTCTTTGATCTATCTATCTTTTAACAAACAGAACATGTTCTCCCCAAGGTGAAGCACTATGTCATATGAATCCATTATAAATATTTTATTTTTGTTGCATCATCAGTTCCTGATACTCAATTGGGGCCATTATATTTGGTGTCTGTGAAAGAAGCATAGAACCCGATATGAGTTCTATGAAAAACTCCACTTCATGATTTGGTGTAATAAATTTAAATTTCTCGGTAAAGACATCATCAAACAATCGTAAAATGGACATATTATTAATCTTGAGTTTCTACCCAACTATTTGAG
Source organism: Viscum album (assembly GCA_963277665.1). NCBI lineage: Eukaryota > Viridiplantae > Streptophyta > Magnoliopsida > Santalales > Viscaceae > Viscum > Viscum album. Next base: position 41,809,559 of record OY728158.1, on the reverse strand, counting down.
ATAAATAAAATTCATTTATGGGAACCAATACCCATAATATGGATTAGATTTTTACTAGTAGGTTATATAAATCCTTGCACTGATAGATGACCATAGATTGATCTCGAATATGAATTTTGACATCCCATCTTTGGAAATTGATAATAGATCCATATAATGAACTTCAATACAAGATATGAATCAAATTAAATTCTACTATAGGAATTATCACAAGATTTTAAGGAATCATATTCCGACAATATTTAATTTTAGAAGAATTGTAAACTTTTGATGAGATAGTTTTTCCATTAGTTATTTTCACATCAAACTCAACATACAATAGATGAGGCAATTCAGTGATACCCTTAATAAATTTTTTAGAACTAAAAGAGTGGGTGGATCCAAAATAAAATAATGTATTTTCTACTTTAGTGTAGATAGTATGTTTACCTTTCACCACTTCATTATCTTTCTCCAAGTCACTAATAAAAATTGCATGTCACTTTCCCTTGTATTTGGCCATATGAGTTTGTTGAAATAATTCAATATCAATAATCCTTTGATCAGGGAATTGATTCACATAATTCCCTATTTCTATTAAAATGTAACATTGAATTTTATGAGGATCATTCTATGTATCCATTTATTTGTTCGTATCATTAGACACCCTTTTCCCATCTCTTTGACATTCAATTTCCTGATGAAATTCTTTTCCAGAATTAAATCATTTACAAGATCCATTATGACAATTCCTACTATGTTTCTTTAAGTTTGTGAATAAGAGAAAACACATCTTCTTTTATGTGTGGTCTTTAGAGTTTCCTTTGAATTTGATTTTACACTTCTTATTAAACCCATAAGGAAAATGGATTACTCCAATTTCAATCTCAACCTTGAGACCACATAGAACAATTTTCTCATAGATATAATTGTCCCTTATGGCCAATTCCCTTTTAAGGCTTGGTTTTAAGCCACAAAAGAATCTTTCAATCCTACTCTCAGGTTGGATAATAGTTCCAGAATCCTACCATTCATTTATTGTAAAATTTTATTCATAGGTACCAATGGATTCATCATGATTTTTCTTATTTTCAAGTAATTATATCTCCATATTAGTTCTAAGAATATAAGGAATGTACTTAATGAAATATATCTTCTTGAACATGACCCATTCCAAGGACACAATTTCATCTATTTCCTCTTATTATTGTTAATATTTCAGAATTTATTAGCAAAACCATCAAAATTATATACTTCAAATATGAATTTATCATGTTCAGATCATTATAGAGTGGGAAATATCATTTAAGTGGTACTAATATAAGGTTTATCCACTAATGTATCAAGAAACATTCTTAATGAAGGTGGATGTTGCCTCATGAAAAATTCAACAGAATGTTTCTCCTTAATTTTCTTATTCAGATGTCATGAATAATTCTTAACATCATAAAGTTGTGTGAGAATGGATAAAATATTTATCATTCCTGCTCCGATAAAATTAGGTTGATCAAGGGGACAATCAATGCATAGCCCATCACATTCATCATTAACATAGTTCCATCAGGTTCCATAAATTTACTAAATACAAGAATCATATTTTATGAAATACTAATCATATTAGGAAAACCACATAACCAAGAATAAAATATCAATTTAGCACACTTTAGGTTTTATCATAGTTTACTCATAGTCATTTCTAAAACACTAGAATTATATCCTATACTATGAGATATATTTATGGTTCTAATTAAGGAATACTCATCCTAGTTCTTAATGGTTTACTATATCATTCCTATGATACCCACTATAAGGTACCATAATTTAAATACGATGATATTACTTCATAATTCAAGTATATTTATTACATCATATTACAAAACCATAACATGACTGTATAAGTATAGTGTCTTTAGAAACTGGGAATCATAAACAACAATTTCATTTAACAACTATATTGTCTCTCATTTATTTAATCATGGATGGAATCATTTTTTGGAATATCTTAATTAATACCCTTCTTTTGGACCTAGGGAAAAGAAACATATGAATGGGTGATATCTAATGTTCAGAAATGGTAAACGAAGAAGATATCAATCATATATAACATTTCAAAATATTATCCTGTATATAAGATATCATAATATCACGTCATGGGATAAATCATAGTTATGAAATGTAACCCTAATAATCATAACATAAGACATGAAATTTAGTGGAAAATGCATATAAGCATAAAAAATCATTTCATATTAGTCAAGGCTCTTTTACAAGACTATCATAGCAGACTAAGTTTTTTACTGAATCAAGTTCTCTCCTCATTCCAGCTTGGTATCATTAAACCAGATTAACTTTTTATTCCATCCATGACAATCTCATGAGATATAAATCATTACCCAATGAATTAGATAGAGATATTGGTCCCACAAATATCATAATGAAACCATTCATACGTGTACCACAAAACATAAAAAAATTCTCCAAATTAGAAACAATTTAATAAAATGGGTTTCTTAAACATAATTCCATCATAACATAATCCATATAAAATATTATTCTCTAATTAAAAAAATAACATTAATAATAGGTATATAAACATAACCCTATTTAAAGAGCCTAATAATAGATGGAAAATAATTATGATAAAACTCATTAAATTAATTCATGAGGAAAATATCCTTTCTTCTTCAAAAACATTTTCTTTTCTCAATATTCCATTGAATTTTAAAATAAAATAATTGAGTTGAAAATAAATTTTTAAAAATGTAAAAGAAGCTTCCTATAAGTAATTCATTAGGAATATGTAAAATCACATTCATTCCTATAATTAAAAAAACATTCTCTTCATACTTTTTCTAGACAAGTCAAATGGTACCTCGTATGACAAACAAAAGAAATATTCCTTCCCAACTATGTAAATAAAGTAAAAAATGGGTAAAAATGACATTAAACATACATAGAAAAATAGTTCACATTTTATGAGAATATTTTTAGAAAACAAGCATATGGGTGAAAAATATATACCCAGTATATACTTACAAATAAACAATCTCGGATAAAATGAGATCTGAAAACTTATCCCTTACCATAAGTCTGTTATGTTTTGTATGTATCCAAACCTCTTGTATAATGACTTAAATATTGTTATTGATTTATTAAAGAATAAAATTAATTTTTATGACAATATTTATGATCATATTTTCATCCTTTTGTTAGTAGCACTTCATTGTTAGTCGTAATTCGTGTATTAACTATTTCTGTATTGATGGAAGTATTTTTAGTTAAGTCCTCATTATACTTTTTAGGTTATAGCTATATCAATTACATAATGTTATTAGTATAATATATATCATATATTTTCACTAAATCGATTATATAATCATTTTTAATGAAGATTGTGTATAACGAATCCAATCGCACCGTGGAGACGGTAAGGCGTGCGTACGCATGTGCGACAATATTGTTCCTATAATTGTTGAATGGTATTAAATTGGATGTTGTATACTATATCATTATTAGTATCATGTTATAATAATAATATATAGTTGTTATTTATACCATTATACCCATCCATGTATGTTTGTGGTGAAAAAAAGATCACACCACGACGTGGAGACGATACGTTGTAAGTGCGCACGTGCGATGATTTAAATTTTTGTTGGATGGATTGATTGTGAAATAGGGTTGTTTCATATTTATAATAACATATAAGTATATTATTGATACTGATTTTCTTTCTTTATATTGAAGCATCTAATGAAGAGGAAGTATAAGAAGAAATAAATTGGAAAGAATTGATAGAAGAGATTACCTCTACCTCGACGTGCCGCCTTTAGATTATCTCTTTAGGAAATAGTATCAGCCTTTCAAGAAGCCTTAAACCTCTATTATGTGACTAGGGAATCCTAGAATATAAATGAGTAGGGTTTGACATAGCTGGAAGGCTCAAAATGGAGTGAAGTGTAGAGGGAAGAGGTTCTCTTTTATAAGAGAGGATTGGGCCACATTAGGAAACTCTCAATGATATTATTTTATAATAAATTAAATTTTGACGAAAAAAATGTGAATTTTTTTTAATTCAATGATAAAATGATTTTTGTTCCAATAACAAACATCCATATATATTTACAAAATTATTGAATTTCTCTTTATCCTTATCGTTTTAGTTTAACCGTTATTTTAACCTTATTAATCTTACCGTGATATCATGTTATTTGGCCATTGTGGGTTAATGTAATTAACATATCATGTAAAATAACCCCAAAAACCTGTTATTCATGAAATTTTTGGACATATATCTACCATTTTGATGAATATTATATTTTTTAGAATTTAATATCATTAATAAAAAAAATTATGTTTTACGTTATAAATTGTGTCAATTTTGGACATTATTCAAACATGAATTTTTAAAAATTCATAACTACGTTATTACTTATATAATAAGGAATTAAATAAATATATAATATTTCAATGTAATCTATAAAATATGTGGATGACATCAAAATTACCATATTACATTTTTTTAAATATTTATAAATTATTTTATATAAATCAATCCTTAATATTGTAATCACTACATCATATTTATGTTAAAAATAATACTATTTATATAATTCCTAAAAATTATTAAAAAAATAAAATGATATAGGAAATATTTTTATATTTATAATAAATATTTACTGGTAAATACATCTAATATATTACCCTATATTAAAATCATTTTACTAAATCTTATATGATTAAGTTATATATATCTTTACATTAAATTAATTTTTATAAAATGACATTTCACATCCATGGGAATCCATGGGGCCCAAAATCGACACAAGGTTTCAACTGGTTTGAAATGTTTCTCCATATATGATTAGATAAATTTTAGGGTAGTATTATATCATTAAATTGTTATTTTGTTACCATTATTTACCAGATTTACCCTTCAACGATTGTAAATAAAATAATTAGTGAAATTAAGATTCATAATGAACAAAATTAAAAAGTACATATTCAAACAACTTATACCTTATAATTACAAATATGGAATTCATTTTTTCAAATTCGAAACAAATAAGAGGTATTAATTGATTTAAAATTAATCGCTTTATTGAAATGAGAAAACGAGTTTCAAAAGGTGAAACATTACAAAAGATTGAAATGATATTACCTATGAATTCAATTTAAAATTAATTATTATGACTTAAATTATATTAAATGGTAAAAATTAATTATATTTATAAATTAAAATCTTTAAATATTAATATTTAACCACATAAATTATCACAATGAAAAATGTTGATTTTAATTAAATTTTTTACGTATTTTTACTATTCATCAAAACGTGATAGTTATCTGAAAAGTATAAGAAATATTTCCTAAGTAAATTTTTATAACCCGCTTCAAAATAACATTTTCATTTTTTCATATAGAAATTATTAATGTTCCATAATCATAATTTATAATGGGGTTGATATTCAATATAACAAAATTGACCATTAAAAAAAGGTTCGTATACATAAATAAGTTTTTATTCACACCCTATGACTAAAATATCAAATTGATTTATAATAAAAAAATATTTTATTATCAATATAGCACATATATATAATTAATAACATTAAAAAATGTTATTAACTCATGAAAATACAAATACCAAATTTATTTATATTTTTCATAAATAATTAATCGCCAATGAATTTATAATGAATTTTCATGAGATAGTTATAATTATTCATGATAAAATAACAGATAGGGTATAAATGTAATATTATATTAAGGGAATCTCACCGATTAAACTTATAGTTATGTGAAAATCATACTACTGAAGGATAAAAATTATGTAATGAATATATTTCATTGAATCATTCTGGTGTTACACTACCCTTCTCATTCTAGACTACCAATCACCCAGAAAATCATTAGTAACCCTATAAATAGATAATAATTCATCCTAAAAAGTGAAAAAGTATATGTACAAACTAACACATATCATTTAATCTATGCAGATAATCATGTAGAATATTTAATAATTGACAACTATAAAATGTCACTCCACCTTACATTGTATTATCATCTCTCAATATACTGTGCACATGTTTCCTTGTTCATTCCTATTTACTAATCGAATATAAAGATCCAAAAATAATGAAATAATTTATAAATTCAATACCCCAATTTCAAATAAATTTCTCAAACATAAATAATGAGTAACAACTATATAAAATAAATCAATATTAATAGAGGATAAAATGAACATTGTACCGCAAACGCTGGCTGGTTTAACATCATATACCTAGAGAGAATAATCCATATAATAAATAAATACAATTAGTGGTATTCCTTGAGGATAATTATCCACATGAATTTAAACCATATTCTAAGGATAATACCCAGCACCATTGGAAGAATCGTCTTAAATCATTGATCCCCTGCTGAATCTGGGTCCAGGTTTACTAACTAGGGGAGTCAAGTCAAAAAATCACATCACGTGGAAAACTATTCCACATTTTTCGAATTTATTATGTGCCTCATTTAAATTTTTAAAAAATATATCCTAAATACCCACACTAATAGAAAATAACAATCTAATATCCACCTAATTTTCTCGAAACTATTCTAAATGAATACTCGTTATAAGTGTGGCACCTTCATTGCATAGAATATACACCCGGTCATACAAGAGTACCTACATAAGATCCTACCATGACCATTTTTAGATATATGTCCACCTCCATCATGGTTTCATTATCAACTACTTATATAAATTTTAAAGGCACATGATCATCATCATCAAATAAATATCATCCCATAATCAATACACAATCCTTTGTGCCTTCATTGTATCATGGGTGACTAGCTCCGTATCCAAGTGAACTAATACCTGAAAAAAATTAGAATACTATAAAATGGATTGTCTCACAACTATAAGGTCAATAAATGGTCTTTTCTCCGTGTAACGTCTCTAGATAAATTATCTAGTTGAATAATTTATGGAAAGAAATTGATCTATGATCCTCCTAAAACATAATATGTACAGTTGAGTCCCACCATCTATTTAGATTCTATTATGAACATAAATGAAACACAAAGATTAGTTTATTTAGTATTATTCATAATTATTAAGAATCTCTCAGTCTACTGAAGACATTCTTCATATGCCTGGTTTCTAAAGTCCCAATGTTTGACAGGTAGTTGCTACTTTGGAAATTCTTATTCATGATCCACTAATCATTTCGGATTCCCAAGACCCACAGGAGCAAGAGTATGGATATTATGGGTTATATATTCTACCAATCAAGGGTCAACTATAGGATCTTCCTTCGTATACTATCTTGCAACATCCTCTCTAAGATTTAGGAGTGATCTTCTAGGAGTAATTTTCTAACCATCACTATAAAAAAAATAATTCACAAGAAAAATCCATGATCATGGGACAAATATCATTTATCAATATCATGTCTGTTATAAAATAACAATTTTATGAAATTATTAATTATTTGAACATGTATGGAACCTTATGAAAACAATAGGACCATTTAAATAAACCATGTTTCGGGTTTATTCAAGTATCCTCAACCAGTAAATATCAATCATTAGAAAACCCCTGAAAACCATTGTAACATGGATTCAAACATGAATGTGAGTTTCCCAGCCTATTTTTTATACAAACTACCCAAATTTTGATAGTCATAACTCTGATCTATGAAAAACATAAACCACAACCATCAAGTATCAATAACACTTTAGACTTTGTATCCCCTCTTATTTTATTTTGTAACAAACTATCCCTTGTCAACAGGACAAGTCACCCAATGTGGCCAACCACATTGGGATTTATAAAAAAGAACAAAAAATCCCATCTAAAACTAAAGAAACATAATATTAAAATATCAATGAAAAAATACATATCCAAGAGACATAAAAATTCAAGTCATACCAGAAAAACTAAGAATATAAACCAGAACACTAAACTAGACTCCATCTGACCATACATCTCCACTAATCCATCCCTCTACCATTAAGATAGATGAATATAAAACATGGAATTCTACATGATAACCTTACTTTTATAGGGGAGAAAAATACATAGTATATATCTACCCAATCATAATAGTGAAACAATAGCATAATTCCCAATTTGATGTCCTAAAAGAATCTATAAAATTTATAATATCAATAATGAAAATGTTCTATAATTATCACAATGTCTGTATTATAATGAAGTATAAAAAATAAATATAATTTTAAAAACCATTTTATTTTCCATAAATGAAAATTATATTTACCAAATGTAGAAATATTTTAGCTATAAAAGAAAAATATGTAACCAAAACATTTGATAAAATATCAACGAAAAAAACCATGATACGATAATCATGCTATAAATGGAAAACCATGCCATTGGGCCTCCTACCGATGGGAATACATACTAGAAATAAAACAATCCTAATATAAGATTATGTTTCTTATAACAAATATAAATTACTTCCATTTTCTGTATATATCAAATAAGTAACCCATAGTGGTTCTAGACACCCCAGGATTCAATATGTTAATTTCTCAATGCACCCATGGTTCTTAGTGTAGTATGTTTGTTGATTTTTTTTCAAAATCCTTAAACACATATAATAAAACTAAATTTGATATAAAATAAAATCTATTACTATAAACACTTTAAATAGTTAAATAAGAATATATATCAAATTATTAATAAGAAATGGTATTATAGATTCCCCTACATCATGAACAATGGAGACCTAATCACCTTTGACAACAAATATTAAAAATACACAGATTTAACTTTGAAATACAAGGTATGATAAGAAAAATAACATGATCGATAGATAACACTAATTGATCATGAATATGAAACAATCATTAAGCCAAAAATTTTATTGTAACCAATTGTAAAGAATAATAAAAAATTCTTAATGGGGATATGTGATGCTACCGCCATAAGAATTTGACGGTGAAGGGAGGGATTCATAAGGAGGGACATGACAAAAAAACTCACAAAATTTTTGTAGGGATTGAGAGGGAATCTTCAAAATAAAATGGAAAGTATAATGATAATTTAAAATATTTGAGCCGAAGGAATCCTTATTGTGAGTAGATTTCATTGTTTGAAATAAAACAAAATATAAATATTACAAAAAAGGAATCACCTTATATTAAATTAATTATTTATAACATTTTTTATTTTATGTAATGGATTCATGGTATGTAACATATTTTCACCGATATAAGACTCGTGTAATATTCCTAATAATAAATTAATGTTTTGTTACCCATTTATTATGTGAATGTTTCCAAAAGGAAGGGCTCATCCAAGTTATCTATAGAAAACATTTGAACTAATAATTAAGGATCAATGATTCCACAAAAAACCTTACTTGTACACAATAACATTAATACATGGACTATTTTAATCAAAAATAACATACACCCCCAAAAATTTGGTCATATTTCTTTGAAAGGTATCTCCATTCCTCAGAATCTGGAATTCATCCAAAAAAGGGGGGAAAGTGTCAAATATTTCCAAAAGGATGAAAATAGTGTGATAAAGAAATTGGATCTTATGAGTTAATAGAATTTATGAGACAATATATAACCAAAAGATGGATAATTTCTTGGTTTTTTTATTTCATACATTTTATTATAGTCCCAGACTTTTGAGAATTATGGAAAATATATTTAAATAATATTTAGTAACCTTTTGAGAGAATTATTTTATGTAAATTATATTGACCCAAATTTTCATTAATGTAAATTCCTCTTGATCTTATTAACCTTCTTATTATGTTTATATAAAATGTAAAAATCATTGGATTAATGTTTCTAGATTTTAAAATACCATTATGAATTGTGACCGTTGCTAATATAGTAGTTTAAGAGTGATCACATGATTAGTATAAATATAGATCTTTTACAAATCCAACTTACTCAGAAAAAGGAAGTGATGGCCTCATCCAGTAGAGTTTCTCTATATGAAGCACATTTGTTTGAGCTCATAAATGAGGTGGTGTCATTGGGCTTCACTCTTGACCCATCCCCAGCTGAGCTTGTGCACGTTAAGTTTCAACGGAACAGACTATGGGAGATGTGGAAGTTAATAGAGATTACCACCTGAGCGATGTTATCTGAGCCACCCTATGAGTCTGTCACAATCGCACTCCATACCCTTCAGTCTTATGCGGGTGTTATAAGGGGTTATATAACAATACCCTAGCACTATGACTTTGTAAATTATTTTTCTATAATTAATGTTCATTCATTTTATTATTATTACTTTGTAAACAGTTTTAAAATCAGAAATTGTATTTTTATTGAATATTCAACTAAGAAATCTATTTTGATGAATTATAGATTTTAAAAAATATATTTTATTAATAAAATTTTATTATTATTATTGTGAAATTACTTTTTATAAAATATAAATTATCATATTAATTTATAAATACAATTTCAATTTTTTTAAGGTTTTAAAACGGATTTTGTTAAAGCCATGAATTTTTAGTAAATGTCGATTTTTTATTTTAAAAATAAAAATTCACATATTTATAAAATTATTTATATAAAATTATTTATATAAAATAAATTTTATTTTTTGAATTAGGATGTCAAAATTATCGAACAATAATTTTTCCAATTTTATGAGACAGACGAATTTTTGGGTAAAATTAAATACCGTTTAAATATATAATGTGTTTATGACATCATAATGACACAATAGTGATGTAATAAAATACTATATATATTATGTTCATAAAATATGTGTTTTAGCATTAAAATAATTTAATTTTATGTTTGTTTGATATATTTTACAATGCTTTTGTGGACCCTCCAAGTCTTATATAACATTTGGTATTTTTAAATTGTTTTCCGTGAGAGTGTGACTCACCTCCACATAAGAAACCCTATTAATATAAAAATATATTCCATTGGAATTATAAAATATTGTTTTATACTTATCTTTGGAAAAATCCATGGGCAAAAACCGTGGGTGGGTTTTCAATTTTGATTAGCTTAATGTGTGGTGTCCCAAACCAAAATAATAATAAATTCCATCTCCATTCCTATATAATCCCAACCAATATCCAACTTCCTCTTTGATCAAAGCCATTTTATTTAGACAAAAACCTACCCTCCTCTCTCTAGAATCCACCCAAGGTTCCCCAGGCTACCAAGAACCCTCTGTCAAGCCTCCCCATAGCCTTTGGGATCACACATCCTTGTAATGGATTTATTCCTTTCTCATTTTGTCCAATTTTCATTTTGTTTTAATTCCCTTTCTTCAATTACAAATGTTTGGGTATGATATCTCACCTTCCCCATAAATCCCTATTTATGTTTGGTTGATGGGATAACCCTTTATCTCTATTTAATTCCTCCCATGTACACCTGTTGCCGTGCCAAAATTCGGTGAGGTATTTATCTCTCCTCTTTTATATCCATGAAATTATTTTGTATTATTATTCTAAACTACATTATGTTTATTGGGACATGTATCTATATGACCCCCTTACATTCCATTTCATGTAAATTTGTTGAGACACCGATTTCTCTCTCATCAACCATTTTCATGAATCATTATATCACGCTGATTTGCTGAAGAAATTGCACCACATTTTTCCAGGACATGATCATTGTGTAGTGAATACCATACCGATGTCTCTAAAAAGGGTATTCAACTTTATGAAAATATACATATTGAATGTTACTTTCGTATATTTATTCCACATTACTTAATTATGGAATAATTTATTATGTTGATTGATTTCATATTATATAATCCATTGGGTAACTTATGCATGAAATGAAATGTCTAAGAAGGGAGTTCCCTGATAACACAATAATGAATTGGGTTATGTATAGGATTATGATAAGTGATGTTAAAAAGGAGTTAATTCATTCTAAATCAAGTGCAACGTCATTTTACTCCTGCTTGATGTGCAATGAGGGTTTAATTAGGCTCCATGTGTAATGAGCCTTGGCTCATGCTAATTCCATGATAAGTGTTGTTACCACATTTCCATGTTTTGATTATCATGATTTCTCTTGCCTTTATGTTCATGTTTCTCTTGTGCTCACTTAGTATTACAATTTTCTAAAATGTATTGTATTCCTTATGATATTCCATGTTAATTCCTTTATTGGTCTTTATAGCTCACCCAATTCTTATGCATGTCCTCATGTTATCCCATGCAATGCTAAGTTCGAGGGAATATAGTGATATTGTAAAGGATATTTTCAATAAAGATGTTGTTTATTTTATTTTATATGATTTTATTTAATGCTCTAATTCCACAAATACATGAGAAATCTCAACATTTAATGATGTATCACGTGAATATTTAATTTAATAAATCAGGTTTAACTGTGTAAAAAAGAGCAGTGTTGTTATTGATGGTATTAGAGGATAGGTTTAATTATTTTTTGGATTAGGATTAGAAAAATACATTGAAGACTTAGATACAAGAATAAGTATAATAAAAAAATCCCTAAATATTGGTGAGTATTGAGTATGTTGTTTATCAAGAAAATATATCCCTGTTTGGATACGAGCTGATAGAGGCGGCTCTGGCACAAATGTATCCTATGGATAAAACCTGAAAACACCTCATTAAGCTACACTCAAAAATGAACTTATAGTGACCCACAATTTTTTTACTTTACTATTACATAATTTTAAAGATAAAAAAATAATAGAATTAAACAGAGAGGATCCAATGGTTTAATGTCTTGGGGAAACTAGGACCAAACATAACAATTACAACATCAAGCATAAACATTTATTTAATTTCTTCTTCTCTAGATTTTTATTGGCACATGTCCTATCCTTTGTACATGTTTCCACCTAAGAATATACATCAAAATGGGTGAGAAATAAGCCCAATAAGAGGATAGATAAGCACAATATAGCATGGGGTGAGAAATATCCTAACATGGGAAAAAATCATGAACATTAGAGGAAGCATAGATATAAGACTTGAAAAGTGGGAATGCATAAAAATAAAACATCATATCTAAGTGGTTAACTACCACACATATTTGTGAACCAAGAGAGAATCCTATTAAAACATAATTTCACATTTACTCATGAGACTCATCACATTACCCAATTCATTAGAGCTCTGTATAATTCCAGGCACACCGGTCACATTGAAACATTCATATTGCGCTATATAATTCCAGGTCCACCCGTCACATCATAACATTATCTTCAACATTATTGACACATAGAACACATATAGAAAATTCACATAACTAACCCATTTAATGAAATTGGTTTCATCTCATAATAACACATTCATAAGATTTGGGTTCCCAAAAGAAAGAGGGAATAACATACATGTTACAATTACCATCCACTTTGAGTGAGAAGTAATAGAGGTGTTCTTAAAAGATAAGTTCCTTTGGAAAACATTTTCATTGACATAAAAACAATTTAAGAAAATTTACATTCCAAAAAATTAAATAAAATGAAGAAAAAATTATCTTTAAGGAGTAACCATATCAAAAATGGAGTGAAAGAGGGAGAACCCGACAAAAGAAAATTGGGTTTGAAATTTCCCCTTACCCTGTATCTGAATGCTTCCTTATCTTTAATGACCTTTATAATGACATTATATTTATTAATAATAAGTCCATAACTTTTTGTACATTAATATGGATCATTATCATTTCATGATGTGATTTTATGTGCCTTTGGATGAGTTATATAGTTTTAAAACATTGTTCGAGAATGTTTTCATGGTTTTCATGAGTGGTTCACTTGTATTCTTAAATTGAAGTTCGGCTAGAACATGAGTAAACATAAAAAATGATATCCCATGTTATTAATGATATTAAATGAATTTTAATGATCTTATAATGAATCATATTATATCCATGTGGATAAATCATTACATAAGAATTAAATGATGATTGTTTGGGTTAATTTTGGCGGTTTTTCAATCACAACGAACTTGTTTTAATTTTTCACTTAGTAATATGGCCATAAGTTATTTACAGAACATTAAAAAGTAAATAATACATATAACATATTCTGGTTGAACCATAATTTTTTTTTCATGAGAAGATCTTAAGGTAGAAAGTTAAGATGAAATCATTTCGTTCTTGTAGGTGATAAATTAACACCTCACGAACAACATTCTATATAAAAAAATAAAAGGAAGATGGAAAGGGGGTTGGATGATATAATATCCCATTAGAATAATAAAATTATAGTATATGTATAATAATGTAGTTAAAATACCTTTTATATGAAGATAGGTTGGGAGAGATCAAGAAATGATCTTGAACTTGGAAGGAAATTAGAGGAGAAGAGGGAGAGAAATTACATCTTAAATCCACCTATTGAGATCCTCCTTAAGAAAGCTACACATGGTCTTTTTATGAGGTCATAATCTTTTAAACGTGGGAGAGGGGATATGGATGGTTTTTTGGAAGAGTTTAGAGAATTCTTGTATCTTGAGAGGTGTGAGGAAATGAGGGTATTAAGGGTGGATTTTATAGTGGAGGGAGAGGGGATTCAATAATATAAAATTCATTAGTTTATTAATTTCCCATAAGACAAGGAATATTGAGTATTTAGAGACCATGAATAGTAATTTAGTCATGTGATACCGAACCAAGTGGGCTTACATCAGCAAAACATCACACATGACTCTATAATTAGCTTATTTAGTTTATTTTTTTGTAAATTACGGTATTTTACTATTCATCAAAAATTCATGTATCTAAAAAAATCCAAAAAATTAACCCAACCATTTTTCTATGTGTAGAATCCAAAAATGATGTAAATTTTCCAAAAATAATTTTCTAAATATTATTATTTTAATATTTAATTAAATTAATAATTTACTAAAAACTGTTTTTATGATTAAAACTGATTTTATAGTGCTTTTAAAAATTACGTACGGTCTTATAAAATTATCTAAAAACTATAAGACATTGATTTTATAAATAATGAATACATTTTAAGAAAATAAATTTTCCTTTAAATTATTTGATTAATTATAATTAATTATTTATGACTTACAAAATTCCAAAACGTTTACTAAGGACAAATTGACACTTTCTAAGATGTCTAAATTTTATTAAATTATTCATGGTTAAGGTTACCATTGTGTTGGATTATTTACTATTCATAAAGGTCACCATACTATTCATAAGGGTATGTTACTATTCACAACGGTACATTACTTTTCACTGAAAATTATTTTTGTTTCATTAGACTCCAAAAATCATCTTGAACACAACCGTGTATGTCAGATTTTCAAAATTCTAAACATATAAGTGAAAAAAATTTGTTTAAAGGTCACATATCACTTATTAGTTCATTATGTTGTGTTTTCATGTTATTTTATGACATAATTATAATAAGGGTATTTCCATTGAAAACATTGGGTCGTTACATTCTTCCCCCTTAAGAAATTTCTCCCCTGGAATTTCACTTTGCACAAACAGGTGAGGGTACTTCTCCTTCATTTAATATTCTAGTTCCCAAGTTACATCCTCAAAAATCTGGTTCCTCCACAACACTTTGACAGCATGGGTTGTCTTGTTGCGTAGAACCTTATCTCTCAGATCCTAAATCTTTACGGGCTGCTCTTTATAGGAGAGATCATCTTCCAGCTGCACCACCTATGAGTTTAGTACATATGGGGGGTCCAGTATGCACTTCATCAGTAGTAATACATGAAACACTTCATGAACTTGACCCATATTTGGTTAAAGTACAAGACAATAGGCTACGACTCCTATGCGGTTAAGAATTTCAAAGGGGACAATATAACTTGGGCATAGCTTACCTTTCTTCCAGAATCGCATGAATCTCTTCCATGGAGATATTCTAAGGAATACTTTATCTCCAACGTTGAACTCCAAGTCCCATCGTTGGTTTTAAGCATAGCTCTTTTGCCGATTTTGAGCAGCATTGATGTGTTTTTGGATGACTTGAACATTCTCTGTGATCTCTTGAACAAGATCATGTCCAAGTAGATTTCTTTCTCCAACTTCATCCCAATAGGTTGGAGTTCTACATCTCTATCCATATAAACTTCACATGGAGACATCTAAATACTCGAGTGGATGCTATTGTTGTATGAGAACTCAACTAATGGGACATGATGATCACAACCACCTTTTAATTTAAGATAACATGTTCTTAGCATATCTTCAAGCGTTTAAATAGTCCTTTTAGATTGGCCATCAGTTTGGGGGTGATAGGCCATTCTGAAATTTTATTCAGTACTCAAATCATGTTGAAGGCTCCTCTAGAATTTAGATGTGAACCTTGGATCATGGATAGAGACAATTGAGATTGGAACACCATGCAGTCTCACCACTTCCTTCACAAATATCTTTGAAAGTTGTTCAAGTGAGAGATCGTCCCATATAGAGATAACATGGGCAGTCTTGTTGAGTCGGTCAGCCACAACCCATATCACATTATTTCCCTTTGATGTCTTCAGGGGACCCATGACAATGTCCATAATAACATTTTCCTATTTCCACATGGGTATAGTGAATGGTTGCATCATACCTTTGTACTTCTGTCGCTCAGCTTTAACTTTCTGACATACCAAGAACCTTGATATATATTCTACAATCTCCTTCTTCATGTTGTCCTACCAGAAGTGTTCCCAGAGATCACGTTACATCTTGGAACTCCCCAAATGGATAGAGAAAGTTGAGCTATGAGAATTGTCCCATAGCTCCTTCTTTATCCTGGGTTTTGAAGGCACACAATACCGCATTCCAACCCAAATCACACCATCATCGTCAATATGGAACATTTGCAGATTCCCTACCTTTACTGCATTAACCCTCTTTTGCATCTCCACATCATCCCTTTGTGCTTCCATAATCTTCTCCTGGATGGATGGTTGATAAATCATTTGGTCAAGGTAGGATGTATCCCCTACCCTTATGATTTCCAAATCCATTTTTTTCATATCCAAGAAGATAGGGTCTTTCCCAATCCACAACATGGATAGAGTAGCAGGTTATTTTGTGCTTGGAGCATCATCTACCTTGTTTGCCTTTCTAGGATGATAGTGAATTGAGCAATCATAATCCTTGATTAGCTCTAACCATCTCCTTTGACACATGTTGAGATCATTTTGTGTGAATATATAATTTAGTCTCTTGTGGTCGGTGTATATTTCAGACTTCTCACCATAAAGGTAGTGCCTCTAGATTTTCAAGGAAAAAATATTGGCTGCCATCTCTAGATCATGCGTCGGGTAGTTATGGTCTTGGATCTTCAACTGTCATGAGGCGTAGGCTATCACATTGTCATTTTTCATGAGTACACAAGCCAAGCCTTTATTTGAAGCATCACAATATATCACAAATATTTCTTCACTTTTCAGTAGTGTGAGTATAGTTGCAGTGATATACCTTCTCTTTAGCTCCATGAAAATTCCCTCACATTCTTCTGTCCAGACATACATTACCTCTTTCCTTGTTAACATAGTTAGAGGTCTTGAAAATCATGAGAAGTATCTCAAAAGACGTCGGTAGTACCCAACTAATCCAAGAAAACAACATATTTCTAGGACACTAGAGGGTTGGGGCCATTCCTCTATCACCTTTGCCTTTGAATGATCCATAAAAATTACCTCACTTGTGATCACATGTCCCATGAATGTGACTTGGATCATCCAAAAGTCACACTTGCTGAACATGGCGTACTACTTCTCCTTTCCCTATGTTGCCAACACAAGTCTTAGATGTTATTCATGTTTCTCATTTCTCTTGGATTAGATAAGAATATCATCGATAAACACTACCAAAAATTTTTCTAGGTAATTTCTAAAGACTCCATTCCTCAAATCCATGATGATTTCAGGGGCATTAGTATGTCTAAAGGGCATCAACAAAAACTCGTAGTCCCCATACATTGTACGGAAGGCCGTTTTCTGAATATCATAATTCTTCACCTATACTTGATGATATCTAGAATGATGATCCACCATTGAGAAGTATTGAGCTACTCATAACTATTTAAACAAGTCATCAATCCTTGGGAGAGGGTACTTGTTATTTATAGTGATCTTGTTGAGTTTCCGATAATCGATAAACAGCCGCATTGTTCCATCCTTCTTCTTCACAAAAATCTATGGTGAACCCCAAGGTGATGCACTAGGGTGTATGAAACCTTTTTCTAGAAGCTCTTGATTCTACTTATATATCTCCTCCAGTTTGATAGGACCCATCCTTTAGGGACACTTCGAGATTGGAGTAGCTCCGGGCATGATTTCAATTGAGAACTCTACCTCATGATCCAGGGGGATTCCTGGTAACTCTTCATGAAATACATCACCGTATTCCCTCACGATGGGAATTTCCAAAAGGTTGGTACTTTCCTTCAACTCAAACATTTGGGAGAGGTATGATTCTTTATAATGAATCAACACCCACACCATTGAAGGATTTTTCAATGAAGATTCATGATCTTTCTTGCATTTTTAGAGGAGCATGGGATGGTTCAGAATATGAAAATATATTTCCTTTTCCCGAAAGATGATATGTGCTCTATATAACGAGAGAAAATCCATTCCCATTATAGCATTGAATTCCACAAAGGGAATTATTATGTGATTTGATAGAAGAAACATCCCACATAAACCAGTAGGAGAAGATTCAAACACTTGGGTTGCAATGATTTCACCAATTTGTGTTTTTACAGATATCTCTACTTCAATATTTCGGGGAATTGTGTCTATAGTTCTAGAAAACTTGAAAGATATAAAGGAATGTGTATAACTAGAATCAAATAATACATTTTCCATTCTTGAGTGAATTGGATGTGTACCTTTTACGACTTCATTATCATGCTCCACATCTACAGTAGTGATGGCATAAGCCTTCCCTTGTTCCTTTTGCATTGGTGGTTTATGACAATGATTACCCTCAAGAACTCGAGCTTTAGTGCACTAGTTTACATAGTACCCTAGCTCCCTACAGTTGTAGAATTGAACCATGAGTAGTTCACTCCTTTCATCATCTAAATTCTCCTTCCTTTTCACGTCTTTTCGACACTCTTGAGCATGGTGTCCTTATTTTCCACACGTTAATCATTTCACCATCCCTTTGAGGCATTTTCCATGGTGTAACATCCCACATTTTTGGCATGTGGGTCGTTTATTTTTCTTCCCACCTTTGTCATTAGATCCACCAGCTTGAAACTCCATCTTTCTTTTCTTATCACCATAGCCATGGGACCATTCTCCAAACTCCATCTCCACTTTGAGAGCACAACGAACAACTTCTTCATAACATCCAAAGTCTCATATTGAAATATCCTTTTGAATGTGTGGTTTTAACCCACTAAAGAATCTATCAAATTTTCTATCATTTTTTATAACAAAACCTGAAGCGTCAATTTCAAGACTTGTGAAATTCACTTCATAAGTTGTGATAGATTTTACTTCTTTTTTCTTGTGCTCTATGAATTATATCTATATCATCATGCCAAGAGTTCTTGGGAAATACTTGTTAAGAAACATTATCTTAATGTCTTCCCATTGCATCTCTTCAATTTCCTCCCTTGGCATTGTGTCCTTAATAAACTCCCACCATTGATCGGCTTCTCCATCTAGATGATAAATGTTTAGGGTCACCTTCTCCGTCTCAGAACTGTGAAGAACAGAAAATATTTTCTCCAGGGAGTTGACCCTCTATTCCACAACTAGTGGACTTGATGATCCACAAAACGTCCGTGGTCGTTGCCGCATAAAACATTCGATGGCTAGTTGATCCCTCTTAGGGGAAGGAGTTCATTCCCCATTATTATGTTTATTTTTCATAACCTGAGATAATTGGGTAAGCATCGCCATGAAGTTCTGACCTCCACCTCCCAAATCATTTGGGATGTCATTCGGGCAATCGTTGCATTGGCCCTCACATGAGATGTTGGCCTGATTTCTCCTGGCTCCCACCATTTTATAAAATAGAAATGGTTAGAAAAAAAAATAAGAAAGAAAGTCATGAATAAATTATTCATTTAAATAATTTATTCCAAAAAAGCTACATATGGGGTCCCTAGGTAAATATTCTTGTGTGAATATTTTTACTTAGTCTCATTCTAGAGGTTTCCTCTAGGGTTCACTAATCCTAACTCTCAAATTAACTAAACCTTTCCTATGATATCAACTATTACGACCCAAATTTTTTTTACTTTACTATTACATAATTTTAAAGATAAAAAACATAATATCATTACACATAGAGGATCCAATGTTTTATTGTCTGGGGAAAACTAGGACCATACATAGCAATTACAACATCAAGAATAAAAATTTATTTAATTTCATTTTCACTAGCTTTTTATTGGCACTTGTAATCTCCTTAGTACATGTAGCCACCTGAGGAAAAACATCAAAAGGGGTGAGATATAAGCCGAGTAAGAGGATAGATAAGAATAATATATCATGGGGTGAGAATAATCATAACATGGGAAAAAGATCATGAACATGAGAGGAAGCATAAATACAAGACTTAAAATGTGGCAATGCATAAAATTTAAACATCATATATTAGTGGTTAACTACCACACATACTTGTGAACCAAGATAGAATCTTGTTCACTCATAATTTCATATTTACTCTGGAGATTAATCACTTTACCCAATGAGTTGGATCACTGTATAATTCCTAGAGCACCCGTCACATTGAAACATTCATATTGCGCTATTTAATTCTAGGCACAACTGTCACATCATAACATTATCATCATGATACTTGACTCATAGAAAAAATATAAAAAATGTATATAACTAACCCATGGAATGGAATAGGTTTTGTCTCATAATAACACATTCATAATCTTTGGGTTCGCAAATGAAATAGGGAATAACATACATGTTACAAGAACCGTCCACTTTGAGTGAGAAGTAAAAGGGGTGTTCTAAAAAGAGGAGTTCTTTTGGAAAACATTTTTTTTGAAATAAAAAACAGTGAAAAACATGTATATCCCAAAAAATTAAAGACAATTATGAATAAATTATCTTTAATGAGTAACCATATAATAAATGGAGTGAATGAGGGAGAACCCGAAGGATGAAAATTGGGTTCAAGATTTCCCCTTACCTTGTATCTGAATGATTTCTTCTCTTTAATGTCTTCTATAATGACATTATATTAATTAATTAGAAATACAGAAGCTTTTTTACATTAATATGGATTATTATGGTTTCATGAAGTGATTTTATGTGCCATTGGATAAGTTATATAGTTTTAAAAAATTGTTCGAGAATGTTTTCTTCATGGTTTTCTTGAGTGGTTCACATGTATTCTTAAATTAAAGTTTGGGTAGAACATGAGTAAATATCCAGATTTTATATTACATGTTATTAATGATATTACAGGATTTTGAATGATCTTATAAATAATCAAATTATATCCATGAGGATGAATCATTAGATATGAATTAAATGATGATGGTTTGGATTAATTTGGGCAGTTTTTCAATCACAACTAAATTGTTTTAATTTATCACTTAGTAATATGGACATAAGTTATTTCTAGAAAATTTAATAGGAAATAATACATATTAAATATTCTGCTTCAACCATGAAAATTATTTCATGAGTAGATATGAATTTAGAAATGGAAGACGAAAGCATATCCTTCATGAAGGTGATAAATTAACACCTCGTGGACAATGTTCTCTTTAATAAAATAATAGGAAGAGGGAAAGGGGGTTGGATGATATAATATTCCAATAGAATCATAATTTTATATTATATGTATAATAATGGAGTTAAAATACCATTTGGATGAATATAGGTGTGGATAGATCAAGAAATGAACTTGAACATGATAGGAAATTAGAGGATAAGAGGGAAAGAAATTACCTCTTAAATCCTCATCTTGAGATCCTACTTAATGAAGCTAGGATTGGTCCTTTGATGAGACCATAAGATTTTTAAAATGGGAGAGGGGCTAGGGAAGGTGTTTGGGTAGAGTTCAGAGAATTCTTGGAGCTTGAGAGATGTGAGGAAATGGGGGTGTGAAGGGTGGATTTTATTGTGGAGTGGAGAGGGGTTTCCTTAATATAAAATTCATTAGTTTATTAATTTCCCCTATGTCAAGGAATTTTGAGTCTTGAGTTACCATGAATAGTAATTTTAACATTTTGTCCCAAACCAAGTTGTCTTACATCAGCAAAACATCACACCTGACTCTATAATTAGATTATTTAGTTTATTTTTTGTAACTTATGATATTTCACTATTCATAAAAAATACAAGTATCTCAGAAAAATCATAATAATTTACCCCAACCATTTTTTGACGTGTATAATCCAAAAATGATGTGAATTTTTCAAAAAAAAAATTAAATATTATTAATTTAATATTTAATAAAAATCATAATTTACAAAAAAACATTGTTTAAGAGTAAAACTGATTTTATAGTGCATTCAAAAATTACGTAGGTTCTAAAAAAATTATCTAAAAACTATAATACATTGACTTGATAATTACTTAATAAATTTTATGAATATAAATTTTCCTTCAAATTAATTAATTAACTATAATTAATTTTATATGACTTAAAAAATTACAAAACATTTACTAAGGTCAAATTTTTACATTCTAATATGTCTAAATATTATTTAATTATTAATGGTTAATGTTACTATTATGTTTGATAATTTACTATTAATAAGGGTAATAATACTATTCATAAGGGAATATTACTATTCACAAGGGTACGTTACTATTCACCGAAAATTATTTTTGTTTCCTTACACTCCACAAATCATCTTAAGCACCACCGTGTATGTCAAATTTTCAAAATTCAAAACATAGAAGTGAAAAACTTATGTTTATAGGTCACTTATCAATTAGAAGTTTATTATGTTGTGTATTCAAGTTATTTTATGAAATAATTATAAGAAGGAAATTTCCTTTGAACAACTTTGGGCCATTACAGAATTAGTGCACGATAATGGGCCTTGTTTCACTCTTGGTTAGGACACTCCTGGGTGAAATGATTTGCTAAATTCACATGATTATTAGGAACACTTATTAGGGTAATTAAAAAAAATGCCCCTAAGAATAAATGATAGAACAAAGATCATGAATATAATGGATTGAAGCATATAGATTCATAAGTTAAGGTAGTAAATGTAATTTATATGTAATCATTTTTATCCTAGGATTACACTTTATGTGTTAACCCTTAATTTTCATTTATTATAGCCAATGGACGGTAATAGGAGGACTGAGGATAATAACCAATGTGATGATCAATGTGATGACTATGCTAATGAGATACCAAATCCAATGGGAGATGGAATAATGAACCTTTCCTCCCTTATCTATCAATTAACTAATGATTTGAATAGAAACATGGGTCAAGAGAAACATTCAACCCCCCTAAGATAGAACAAGTTGATATCAAGAGATTCATGAGACAATGGCATCCTACTTTTAATGGATCATATGACCCCCCAATCATTGAACAATGAATAAAATCCATTGAAAAGATCTTCTCCATACTCCAATGAAATGAAAATGAGAATGTTCTCCTGGTTGTGTATCATATGGAGGGTGAAGCCGATCAATTGTGGAAAATGTTTAAAAATATGAAGCATGAGGAAGACATCAAGGAGTTGAAATGGAAGTATTCCTAGAGGATGATTCTCGATAAATATTTTCCACACACCCTCCGGCAGTATAAATAAAGGGACTTCCATTCCCACAAGAAAAAAGGAGAAGAATCTATCAGAGTGTACAAGGAAAACATCACAAGGCTTCCATGATACACCAATGGATTTTTTCTTACCCCCAAATGCCAAGTTGACAATATAATTGGTGGGATAAAACCTAGCCTACAGAATGTGTTGGACATCCGTGACTTCGACATCTATG
This sequence comes from Viscum album, assembly GCA_963277665.1. Taxonomy (NCBI): domain Eukaryota; kingdom Viridiplantae; phylum Streptophyta; class Magnoliopsida; order Santalales; family Viscaceae; genus Viscum; species Viscum album. The sequence continues at coordinate 41,785,695 of OY728158.1, read as the reverse complement.
AGGAAATTTACTGATGCGCCCTCAATTTAGAAATGATGTTTAGAGAATCTCAGGGTTATCATGAAGACAAGAAGTATATGGTTGACTTTAATTATGGTGCTCTGATGGATAAATCCAATGGTTCTAAGGTGATTCAACACCCCACTTGCCAAAGGATCGGAAAAAATCACCTTGGAAAATTTCTTTTGGGGATGATGAAATGCTTTAGGTATGGAAGAGAATTTCACCTAGCTAATAACTTCCAAAATGAAGAACCTATAGCTGCAATAGAGGATAGGAACACTCTGTTTGAACCTCAACGCATTGTTCATTGCTACAACTACAATGAACCAGGGCATCTTGCAAATCAGTGTCATATGCCAAGGTAACTTGGAGGCACCCAAAAACCTATAAGGCAACAAGGGAAATATTTTTCCATCTCTAAGTCTAAATTGAACCCCAACAATTAAGTGTTGACAGGTACTCTAATTATTCATTCAAGAATAGTGACCATACTTTTTGATTCATTTTCTAGACATTCGTTTATATTCCAAAAGTTTGGTAGAACTATCCCAGCACCACCAAAAATCATGTAAGAAAAGATGTTGGAGAGTATGTAAAATAGGATAATCATTATATCCCATGAATTTAACTCCTCCCCTATCATAATATGTGGATTGAATTTCCTATAGAACCTCATTATACTCCCTCATGTAGAATTTGATTCAATTCATGTCATGGATTGGATTTCTTTATATAGAGGCAACATAAATTGCTATGAGATGGAAATTACTATCCGTGTTGAGAATCGACCCCTGATTCTATACAAGTGCCAGAAGGAAGATGAATCTTCTCTAGATACATCATCTCAATCCTGGAAATTACTTCCCTATGAGCATGTGTATCGGGATCGGATGATTTAGTCTAAGGAGGCAACCATCCTTGATGACATGCCTATTGTGGGGGAATATGCTGAAGTGTTTCCCGAGGAATTGCTTTATCTTCCTCCTAGAAGAGGTGTTGAATTCTAAATTGATTTTATACATGGGGTGTTTCCAATATCCAAGACTCTGTATAGAATGGCTATGATGGAGCTTGAGGATCTGAAGAAAAAACTACAAGAGAATATAGATAAAGGGTTTATACTCCCAAGTGCTTCACCATGGGGTGCACCGGTCCTCTTTGTCAAGAAATAGGATGGGTCAATTCACCTTTGCATCAATTATCAAGAACCTAAGAAAATAATGATAAAGAAAAATTATCCTCTCCCATGAATTGATTACTTTTTCGATCAGCTGCAAGGAACACAATACTTCTCCACAGTGGATTAGCGGTCTGGATATTATCATATAAGGGTGAAGAAGGAAGATATCCCCAAGAATTCTTTTCGTACAATATACGTGAACTATGAATTCGTAGTAATTCCTTTCGTGCTCACTAATTCTCCAAATATACTCCAAAACCTTGGAGGATCGTAAAGAACATCTAAGAACTGTACTAGAGACCATGTGGAAGGAGAATCTCTTTGATATGTACAAAAAGTGTGAGTTATGGTTGAAGGATGTATCATTCTTGGGACATATCATCAAAACCATTGGGATATATCAGGATCCCTCTAAAATAGCTGTAATGGTGGGATGGCTAAGGGAAACATCGGTATTAGATATCCATAGCATCTTGGGGTTAGTTGGATATTATCGATGGTTTGTGAGAACTGTCACACAATTGTATGACCCTATTACCAAGATAACTCAGAAGGGAATATAGTTTTCATGGAGTGATGAATGCGATTAAAAGGCTTATCTCTGTTTCTGTACTCACATTACTCACAGGTAGAGAAAGTTTTATGGTATTCCGTGATGCTTCGGAGAAGTTCATGGGATGTGTGTTGATGAAAAATGACAAATTCATTACCTATTCTTCAAGGAAATTGAATGTTCATGAGAATAATTATACAACACATGATTTGGAGTTGATTGTGGGGATATTCTCTTTAAAAATTTGGTGGCATTATCTTTTTGGGGAGAAGTGTGAAATATATAAAGACCACAAAACCCTCATGTATATATTCACACAGAAAGTGTTGAACATGCACCAACGAAGATGGTTAGAGATGATCAAAACTATGACTGCTCAATCCATTACCACCCTCAGAAAGCAACAAGGTGGTAGATGCTCTATGTAAAAAGGACCCAGCGATTCTATCATCGATGCGAATTGAAAAGGATCCAATCATCATATATTTTATGAATATGGACATGGGAATCATAAATAAGAGAACATTATAAATCCTTTCATAAATTATTGCACAACCATATCTTTTGGAAATGTTAAAGGTTGCTCAAAAGAATGATGTCGGAATTCGAGAGAAGGTGGAAGCTATCAGAAGAGGGAAATTATCAGAGATCAATGTTAATGAAGACAGAATAGTTATATTTGGGAAAATATTTTGGGTTCCATCATGTTCAGAGCTGAAAAAGAATCTTTTGGATGATGCACATAGTTTAAATTTTTCTATTCACCTAGGAAACACAAATATATATCATGATATTTGAGTGTATTATTGGTGGGATAATATGAAGATGATGATCACTGAATTTACATTAATGTGCCTGGTGTGTCAGCATGTGAAGGCTAAGAGACAAAAGTCTAAGGATATGATGCAACCATTTCCCAACCAGTATGGAAATGGGAGAACAAAACCATGGACATTGCCACCGGACACCCAAATACATCTGAAGGAAACAATGCAATCTTTGTTGTTGTGGATCGTCTTACAATGTATGCACACTTCAATGCAATTCAGGTGGATTTCTCATTGGAACAACTAGAACAAATATAAATCATGGAAGAGGTAAGGATACATGGAGTACCAATATCTATTGTATCTAATCGAGATCCACGATTCACCTCCATGTTTTGGAAGAGTCCTCATCATGCTTTGGATACTTAACTGAACTTTAGTACAAACTATCATCGCCAAACTATTGGCCAATCGATGAAATATATTCAGAAACTATATGATATGTTATGATCTTTTACTATGGGCTTCAAAGGATGGTGGGACCAAAATATTCCACTGGTCGAATTGTCCTACAATAACAGTTTCCAATTAAGCATTTTAATGGAATCTTATGAAGCCCTGTATGGGAAGAGTTTTAAAAAACAAACATGTTGGGATGAAGTCTATGAATGTAAGCTGCTAGGATGAGAAATAGTCGAAGAAATGGTGGATAAGGTGAAAACCATTCAGTAGCATATCAAGGGAACCCAGAGTCGACAGAAGAGTTATGTAGATAACCGTCGACGAGACCTTGAGTTTAAAGTTGGAGACATGGTATTTCTACGAATATCCTTGTAGAAGAAGGTCATGAGGTTTGGAAGGAAATTAAAGTTATGTCCTAGGTATATCTTCCACTTCGAGATTCATGACCGTGTTGGGGTTGTGGCCTATCGACTAACACTTCCACCTACCATGGCCAATGTACATGATGTCTTTTATGTATCCCTCTTAATTAAGTACATACTAGACCCTTCACATGAACTCTCTTCAGAGGTTGTGAGACTAGAAGATGATCTTTCTTATGAGGAGCAACAAGTGCAAATCATAGTTCATAGAGAAAAAGTTCTGCAAAATAAGAAAATGCCCATCTTCAAGGTGTTGTGGTGAAACCACAAGTTTGAAGAAGTGACGTTGGCACTAAAGGAAGTGATGAAGCATAGTTACCCACATTTTATTTACATCGAGAAAAGGAAATTTCGAGGGTGAAATTTTTTATGGGGGGAAGATTGTAACGACCCAAACATTCATTAATGTAAATTCCACTTGATCTAATTAAATGTCGAATTATGGTTATATAAAATTTGAACATCATTTGTTTTAGGTTTCTATATTTTAAAATACCATTATGAATTTTGAATGTTGCAAATATAGTTGTTGAACTGTGACGGTATGATTATTATAAATATAGGGCTTTAAAATATCCAATTTACTCAGACATAGTAAGTGATGGCCTCACCCAGTAGACATTCCCCTTATGGATCCCATTTGTCAGAGCTCAGAAAGGAGGTGGTGTCATTGGGCATCAATCTTAATGAGTCCCAAACCGAGCTTGATGACGTTATGCTTGAGTGGAACCAACTACGCGAGGAGTGGAAGTTAATAGAGATTACCACCAGAGCGATGTTATTCGAGCCACCCCAAGAGTCCGTCACCATCACAAACATTACCCATCTGTCTTATGTGGTTCTTATAAGGAGTTATGTAACTAGATCCTTTCACTTTGTATATGTACAGTATTTTTGTATGATGAATGTTCATTCATTTTATTATTGGTAATTGGTAAATAGTTGTTAATGTACAAATAGTATTTTTAGTTAATATTCAACTAATAAATCTATTTTTTTGAATTAATGTATTTTTTAATTATATAATATTATAATAGAATATTGTTATTATTATTATTAAATTAATTTTTATTAAATATAAATGGTATAATGATTTGATGAATGCAATTGTAATTTTTTATTATGGTTTGAGAACTGTTTTTGTTATAACCCACAAATTTTTGGTAAATGCCATTTTTTATATTAAATGTAAAAAATCAAATATTTATAAAATTATTTAGAAAAAAAGAATATTATTTTTTCAATCAGGATGTCAAAATTATCCAACGGTGTGTTTTTCATTATTTTCTGAGACAGTCGATTTTTTGGGTATAAATTAAATACTTTTCAAATATATAATATGTTTAGGACTTCATAATGGCCCAATACTGATGTAATAAAATACTATAAACATTTTTTTCGACCAATATATGTTTTAGAATTAAAATAATGTGATTTTATATTTGTTTTATTTATTTTACAAAGCATTTGTGGAAAATCCAAGACTTATAAAACATTTTGCCTTTTTAAATTGTTTTCCTTTATAGTGTGACTCACCTACACATAAGAAAACCTATTATATTAAGAAGTTCTGAATTTGGAAATATAAAATATTTTTTTCCACTCTAATTTGGAAAAAACCATGGGCAAAATCCATTGGCCTGTTAGAGGTTTAGATTAGTCTAATGTGAGGTTTCTAAAAACTAAATAATAAATAATTCCCTCTCATTTCCTATATAAACCCCACCAAGATCCCACATACTATTCACTCAAAGCCTTTGGTGTTTTACCAACCCATACCCTCCTCTCTCTGTAATCCTTCCAAGGATCCCCAATCTCCCCAGATTCCTCTCTCAAGCCTCTCCCAAGCCTTTGGGATCAAACTTCCATGTAAAGAATTTATTCCTTTCTCATTTTGTCCAATATTCGTTAAGTTGTAATGCCCTTTTGTTTTAAATTAAAAATTTTGGGGTATGATTTTTCACCTCACCCATACTGACCTATTTATGTTCAGAGGTCGGGAGAACCCTTTCTCTCTCATTAATCCTCCCATGTACACCCGTTACCGCGCCAAAATTCTATGAGAGATTCCTTTATCCCCTTTTACATCTAAGTAATTATTTTGTATTATTCAACTAAATATCATTACGTTTGTTGGGAAATGTATTTATATGATCCCCTTAAATTCTATTTCATGTACATTTTTTGAGATAACCATTTCTCTCTCATCAACCATTTTCATGAATCCTTATGTCACGCTGTTATGTTGTCGATATTGCACCGCAATTGTTTAGGCCAAGATAGTTGTATAGTGAATACAATACATATATCTCCATCAATGGTACTCAAATTTATGCACATATAAATATTGAATTTTACATTTATATAATAATTCCACATTACTTAATTGTGTAATAACATATGATGTTGATTGATTCCATATTTTATGATCCATGTGGCACACATGTGTATGAAATGAAATGTTTATGAAGGATGTGCCCTGATAGTGCTCCAATGCATTGGGTAAAGTATAGTATCATGATACGTCATGTGAAATGGGTGTTGACTCATGATAATTGAATTGGAATGATGGTTTACTCATTTTTCATGTTCAATGAGGGTTTACTCATTCTCTAAGTGAAATGAGCCTTGGCTCATGCTAATACCATGTTAAGGGATGTTGCCACATTTCCATGTTATGATTATCATGATTTATTATGACTTTATGTTCATATTTAGCTTGAAATCAATTGATATTACTACTGGCTAACATGAATTGTATTCCTCATTTTATTCCATGTTTATTCACTTACAAGGCTTTATAGCTCACCCTTTTCTTATGCATGTCCGAAGGTTATCCCATGCAGTGCTAAGTATGAGGGAAAGTATTGGTCATGTAAAGGAAGTTTTCAATAAATATGTAGTGTGTTTTATGTTCTATGATGTTATGTAATGTACCTAATCCTTAAAGAAACAATACCTCTCAATCTTCTATGTTTAATGAAGTAATGATTTTTTGTAATAAATCATGATTAAGTGCCATAAAAATATCATTTCCAATTGTGATTTAAATATATAGTTGTTTAGATTGTTTTTGGGTATGTGATATTTCAATTTCAAGATATATTATATATATTTTAAGGGAAATATTTTAACATATTCATCGATAAAGAAGATAAAAACTCAATTAGTCATGGAGTCATATATCCTGTGGGATGTGGTGGATTTTTTTCAATAAGATGTATATAGACGCTTAAGTAGCGAGGGAGAAGATGACCACCATATTCTTATTAATCTATACCTCTTTTTAGATATATATCAAGAAAATTTAATATGATTTTACAACATATCTATAATTGAGGGGAAAAATTTATGGTAGGGAGATATATCTAGACTAAACCATTGATGATGATGATGATGATATTATCTATGTTCATGGAATTGTTATTGTGCCTAAATCTACAAATGTGAATAATATTCATATGTTTCATTATTTGAAGTGTGTTATATTTCCTAGTTTTAAGAAAAAAACCATTATCTTTGTGTATATTGTTGTCTTCCAAGAGTGGATAATTATATTGCCTATTTTTTTATGTGATGAAACACATATAATCATGTAAATTCAACGAATTAGTGGCTTTCGGGCCTACAATATCCATTTCACATATCATAATATATATTGGATATTTATATAATAGATTTCATGGTTTAATTTTCAAGGAATACCCAAATGAATGATGTGATAGAGATAATTATAGAAAATTTCACAATAGTATATGATTTCTTAATAATTTGTTTGACCTTCACCAGGGATCATTTGAGTGGCTTGTAAATTTTGGAGATCATATGTTTTTATTGAGTAACATGGACTATAGTTCAAGATAATGGTCCATGAATTATAATATTCTTCTAGGAAGGATAGAAAAAGTCTTCTGGTTCTTAATTTTTTATTATAACATTTCACCAACATATATATGAGCAACCATAATTTACTAAATAAGATATTGAGTTCCCATTGAGAATGTTCATCAATGACATTATTGGATCATGGGATAATGAATATGATATTTTTAACTTATCTAATAAAAATAGTTATTAGAAGACTTTACAGATAGATCTAAATGGTAATATCTATGTTATGCCTTACAGAATACCCTTTTGTTGGAAAGAAGTGGGATAGTCATATTAGTTTATGTTGAGGTTCATTCTAGAGTAGTCAGGGAAGGTCATCTTGATTGAGATGGGTATAGACATGGCCTAGAGTAAAATAAATTCATACTCTAATCACCATAGTCAACATCTTGAGTTCATATTGGGTGACCATGTATTCCCTTACAAGTCTCCAAGATTGGGCCATTATGATATTTTTAAATAGGGAAAGCCAACATGTAGATATATTTTCATATTTGGGGTTATCAATATGATCATAGAAATTTCATATCAATTGTTTCTTTCAAAATGTTATAATTTAATGAAAAATTAATTTCATGTGTAATATAATTAACAATATCACCCAAACCAATATCATGTGAACCATGCAGATAACAATAAACATGAGGTTGATGTGTCCTATGAGGAGAATATAATTCATCAATTGTACTGTATTGAGGTATTTTGTTAGGGATATTACCATACCTTTGTTATGAGTGTTGTGGAAGCATGACCTTTTTTCAGTAGGAAATGTGGGAGATGGAACCAATTATTAGGGACAAATGTTATGAAATTTTCACCATGAAGTATTAATGATGTTGGGGTGTTCATCTAAAGGATGATCTATTATAATGTGGGGAGGTTGTACGATCTTAGGACTTTGACGAGGTATGATTATATATAAGTTTTTTATTACCCCTTTTAAAAAAATTCATTGAATTTTTGTGTAAATAATAGGTTTCATAGAGAATTTTTCTTTTGTATGTGTTGAGAAGAGAGTAACAAAAGAAGAAGAATAAGAACATAGACATAATTATTCACATTGTTTGGGAATAATCCCAATATCCATGAAGAAGAATGAATGTCCCATTAATTTCAGAGCACAACCTCAAGGTGATATCGATGTTTCCAACACAAAAAACCATTGATCAAATTTCTCTAATAATGAGGATGAAAAATTGTTCCACCAACCACACATAATTCTTGATGTTCTACAGTGAATGGTTATAGGATTTTGCACTGATTCAGTGTTGATGCTTGTTAAGAATAAGATGCTATATTAGATCATGGAAAGGAGTTCACGGAACTATAATAATGATATATCCAATGTATGAGCTACTATAGTAGTCATGTCAATGTCTACGTCCCTACAATTCCATGTCGGTTTCATCCAACCATCTCTACTATAGTCATTCATAGATTTTACAATGTACTTCATGGGCCGTAAGCATTCATCCAAAAATCTTCAAAAATAGACCAGTCTACACAAATATATTATGAATTACCTATGGTAAAAGTGATTGTATAATGATTGTATTGGTGGATCAAGATTTGGAAAAGACAGAACAAGTTCCATATTATGCATGTAAAAAATATTAGAAAACAATTCATACAAACTTTGCACTAGGATAATGTTCTGTAGAGTTGGATGGAAAAAAATTTGTGAACATTTAATGGGAAGTCTAGAATCTATAAATCCATAGAAATACCCGACCATGAAATTTTGTCATTTTTTACCACACCATCAAAAATAGTTTGACTCATTCAACCATTGGAAATGGGTTACCTAATGTTTCGAGCATGGATTTATATATTATGCTTCCAAATAAATTGGAACATTAAAATTGGTGATCAGATAATTCTTACAACCCAATAATTATATTATCAAATTGTATTTTATTTTATATATTATCATTACTATGATTTTTTTAAAATTATAAGCTCCAATATAGTGTAAGGATTATACTCTATTATTTCATATATATTTGAGTTTTTATTAGTTGTAATTTGAAGGCTCATGTAAGACTTTGGATCCTCATTATACTAATTGCATGATGATTTTTTTTTTCAGATTTCCCACTCATTTAGAGTCCCAAAAACCCTACATTCTTTTCATAATCCCCATATTTTGTGTCAATAATTATTTAGTTAAAAAAAAATTTATGTTCTTTTGAGTACCACTGTATGGACATAAGGAATATGGCCATTAATATTTCTCATGCAGTCATTATTTTACACATGTAAATTTTTTATTGAGCTAAATTATAGTATTTCATGTATATTAATAAAAACCAAACTATATTTCTTTAATTTGTGTGTATGGTCCTTCATGGGAATCCTGAATTTCAATGATGACTTTGAGACAAGGAATATGGATAAAAAATGAAACTATCATTACCTTCAAAGGGTTTATTAATGTTTTTAACATATAAATTGGGTTTCTATGATGTTGAACTCCGAAAAACTAATTTACTGATGTAATAAATGAATTTAATGTTTTTATTAAACATAAATATATTATGTAATTTTTTAAATAAAAAAATTTGTTTTAATAATGTACTTTTATTATATGTTTTTTTAAAAGTATAAATTCTAAATTTTATAAGGATAATTATAGAAATATATATAATTTATTAAATAATTATACATAACTGTTTGGGTTATATTTTTTTTATAAAATCATGACTTCTGTTGAATAGTGAAAATACTAATTTATGAAAAAATTCACTTATTTTAAATAAATTAATTAATATAAAATTACAATTATATTTTTAATTTTATTTCAATTAAAATATATAATATTTTTAATATTTAAAAAAATTATTTACTTTTCAAACAATATTTTTTTTAATTTTATTATATGTTTGTTTTTTGGTTTTAATATTATATTTTTCGAAATATTATTTTGAAATTCAAAATATATCTCCATTATAACTAATTATAATTATCTATAATGAGAAATGTTTTGAATGATAATATTACATTTTATATCAATAAATATTTTTTTATTTTCATACTATCATTATTATTATTCATAAATTTAATACTAAATCTTATTTTCCTTACAAAATACACTTCTTAGAGACTCTCTTTTTCATTGCTTCTACGAGTTTTAGTATTAATTTACCTTTTCCATTTATATTAGATTAATGTTTTGAAATAGATTCCATATTTAAAATAATTATAATATATATTGGATAATAATGTCAACTAATTTTCTAACCAAAATTATTAATAAAAATAGCTAAAAAATTAGTTACAACAGTTAAGATAAATATGAGATTTTCAGGGGCTAATCTGAAACGATATAGGTAAAAATGACATAAAAATTGACTAAGAAATATTTTGTGCCCATATTTTGACCAAATTGGGTATAATTTTAAATTATACTCCATTATTTCCAATTTTTTAGGTTAAAAACGAGTGTTCACATTTTTCTTCTTCAAAATTACATGTGTTCTACTCACGTCTCTTTTTAAAGGATGCTCTGTATCCCATCTTAATCACACATTTAAACCCCATTTCTTACAGCAATAACATCCCAAATAAATTATAGAAATTTATCCCCTTATCCTATAATCATTTTTTGGGTCATCAATCCATTCTTGGAATACTTATGTTTAAATCATAAAGATGTCCTCCAAGAATGGGTAAAATATCTAACTATGTGTTTCTATTTTATTTCGCCATCCACATATTTCTTACATTTATAATATTTTGTTATATAATAATAGTATTATAAAACATATACAAATTTTTTATTATTTTATGTAATATACCTTTTCCTATATCCTCTTCATTCAAACAGGAAATGATAACATCACTCGTGTGTGTGGAGGATTACTGCCTCATGAACAGATGTGACACATTTTCCATAATCTCATCTCATGGGTTTGTTATGAATATGAATATTAATTATTTATATTGTATTCATATCATAATTATAACTCCATAGTAATCATATCATATATAATTTTTTTACCTTCCATTCCACAGGGGAAACAAAAAATATAACTACTGTGTATGGAAGACTACCACCTCACTAAGCAATGTGATTTGATTTTAAACCTACATTATATGGATGGTAATAAGGATAAATTTAAAATAATAGTGAAATATAAATAGAATAATTATTATATTCATGAGTTTTTATCATTCTGAAAGGATAATTCAATTTTAATTCTAACACTGAAAATTTATAATGTTATTCATGTATGTGTGGACTACCTTCTTCACAATGTGATCTGATTATCTTTTCATCCCCACACTGCATATATGATATATATAATTATATTTAAGAAGATATAATATTTTATATATTATATAATTATCATTCATTAATGATAAACTATTACTTACCACCTTTTCTAAATGATCGTTGACAAATCGATATGTTACTTATGAGTATGTGTAGCCTTCCATCTCCATGATAGAAACACACATAATTTTACAAATCCATAATTCGTAAATGTATATAAAATTATAATACATATTTAAATATAATTTTTTTCTTATTATTATTCTTTATAAATGTAAAAAATTTCATATTAGAGCATAATCAACCTACCAAAACCATTGTTTTAATCATTATATAAATATCATCGAGACATTAAAAATTAAATTAATTTATTTCCGTAGTCAAATATAACAAGGTAATAAGTAAAATTAAATTAATAAAATAATTTTAAATTTTCATATTTATTAAATAATTAGGATAATTTATTTTAGGTACGATAATGAACAAATATGACTAGTCAGACTCAAGGTAAGTGAATTCAGCTCAATAACCATTTATTGAAGAATATTTTAATGATATAAAACTATATACATTAATGTTTTGTATATAAATTCCCTTTAACATGATATAACATGAATTTATATATTCTAATGGTATTTAATTTTTGGTTAATTTTGATCTTTCATGGGGATTATAATTCAATTATTAACAATGGGATAAGAGACATTGCATTAAAAAAACACTCTTTTAATAGTTTACTTTTAACTCTTTTTCAGCCAAGTAACTATTTTTAAAGTGATTTTGTTATGTATATATGTGTTTTATAAAGAGCATTATGGTCATTATTTAAATATTTTAAAAGTAAATTTTTATTGAGTTAGTGAATTTATTAAAAAATGTCAAAAGGAGCATTTAATTTTTAATGTTTATTAGGATAAAAATCTTTCTTCTGTCAACACAATAATTAAAATATTGGATTCTTTTACAATAATTCTTATTTTCATCATATAAAACCCCTCAATACATTTTTTTGGGTATTTCGGTGTTGAAAATTGGGTTTTTTAAACATTGATGGATAATATATATATGAAAATGTTTTCTTATGGATGAATATAATATTTCAATAGTGTGTTACTTTAAATGTAAATCATTTATTTGTTTTGATAATGATATGGTTATTGGAAATTATTTATATTGATGGGTGGTGATTTTAAAAACTAATGATAGGTGGTTATATTATAAAAAATGGATGGTTGGTAACGTTATAAAACCTGGATGGGTTGTAACATTATTAACCAAGGATGGTTGGGTCCATGATAGCCCTATAATGAATTAGGTTTGTAAGTAAAATGTACATTTATTTTATTTGCAAGTGAAAAATATATAGTAATTTCAAAATATAAATAAATGATTTATTAACTCTTGATATGTGAATTAAATATTCTATTTGAAGAATAACTATGTTTCTTTTCCATGTTAAATTTATTTCATCCTTTCTTTCAAAAACAATTCACAAAAATTAACATATTTCATGGATATTCAGGATTTGTGTGGACTAATGGGTTTCATTCCAAGTAATTACATAACTGATAATTTCATCCCCGTACAATTTTTTATTGGAGAAATCATAGGGTTTAAGGATGTATAAGGGAAAATAAAATGTGATGTTTGAAGTCCGGTTGATTCTTTAAGAATGTAAATCATGTTTTATCCTAATATATTTCTATTTGGTAAAATGGATTCAGATAAGATGTGTCCACTTTGTATTGAATGGGTATGTTATGTTTCTATTACGGACTAATTCTCTAAATTTAAAATACTATAATGATCCTCAAATATAAGATAATGAATTCCTTTTTTAAAACTCAAGATTGTGTAATGGCTATGCTCATGTCATTAAAGTTGGTCTTATAATTCATTTTAGATAAATTCAGTGTTTTGGAAAATGATATCAACATAACCATTAATTATTTATATTTTTTGTTAATTTTAATTGATACATAACATATATATTTACATTTTGATACATTTATACTACGTATGATTTGAATGGTTTTCCATATTGAAATCAAGGAAGAGAGTGTGGGAAGGATTACAGAAGAAAATATCCTTCCATTTCAACATATTAGGATGGGTTGAATTATAACATAATATTTTTGTTGTAGTGATGGATCAGTTGACTTGTGTTATTAATGGTGGTGGTATCCATGCCATAAAATAACCTAAATTTCCAAAATAGAATATTTCAAATGTGGTTCATTGTGATGGAAATTTAGAAATGGAATTTTTTATGATCATTTATTCAATGATGATAATAAGAAGAAGATGTCTAGTAGGCAAGGAAGTGGGAATCATTGATCAAATATGTATATATGTATGAAAACCAATATAACATCATTTGATAATTGTGGTAATGAACATCCAGAATAATGTAAATTTAATTTTGGATAGTTCATGTGATGTTAATTTTGGGAATTTTTTTTCATAAATGTAAGGAAAATGATAAGATAAATAATGAAAAAATGTTGCATGATTTTTTAATTGCAATTAATTGGGGAATTATTACAATGTTAATTGAATGTTGGTTAATCATTGTGAAAATTATCATTATCAAATGAAATAAGGTGTTGAAGTATAATTTGCTACTACTACAGATGATGTTAGGATATCGAATGATGTTGTGTGATGTATGTTATTGGTTTATATGAAATATTTAAATACCCTATTTAACAATTGATCTCTAATTTCATTCATTTCTCCTAAATTTTCATCTATAATGGTAATATAACTATATGAAAATATTGTAGATAATTTTGTTTAAAAATTATGCGATGAAATAAAAATGAATCCATGATTTATATGAAACCTTATATTGTTATAAATTGGATGGAATTTTTTGAAAAAAATGGTAAACTAAATAGAGAAGAGTTTAATTTCATTATTAATATTGTATTTTAGATTACCATGTTATAATAGAAATCAGATAAAAGAATTTTATGTTCCATTATTCATGGCCTTTGGTGACTTACCATGAATTTTGATAAATTTATTATAGGTTGTAGTGAAAGATATCTTTCGTATATTATTGAAAATAATGAATCAATTTAAATTAGTGATCTATCAGTAGTGAATGAATACACATATCCATTTCAGGATTATATCCAATTTTTATTCATTACTAGGAGGATAATTTTACTATTGACTTGGTTTCTAATGTTAATCCTACTTCTAAACCCACAAATCATGTGGATCATGTGAAACGTTATCAATTAAAAAGGAAATTAAAATATTTTTTAGTTAAAGGATCCAATCACCCAATAACTTCATAATAGAGTGATCTTATATCTTTTTAAACTTGATGATTGTTCAATAAGAATTTTCATTGATTATGGGATAGTGAATAACATCATAGTTATGTACAAGAATAATTTTCCCCGATTTATTATTTTTTGATTAGATCCATCTAACTTTTTATTTTTTGAATGCTGAGATGAGGTCTAGGAACGAAGAAATGAAAGTGAAGATGGTTACATTCTCGAGACTGAATTTTTGACTAGATATGTGCAATATAAGTTTTTAATTATAAAACATGAGATAACTAATATACCTCTTTATTTTAAGACATTATGAAAAATGTTATCATGATATCATGGAAAAAAATGGGGATGTTTTGATTTATGGTGTTTTGGATTATACTAAAATTATTAATGAATCTGAAATACACATATGGATTAAGTTAAAACTCTTAAATAAAAAGAAATATATGATATATTTAGTAAGTGTACTTTTTTTAGGAAAAAATTATCACGTTGGACATATTTTTTATGTTGATGAATTAAATGTCTGCCCTTAAAAAATATGTATTTTATAAATGGACATGAAAAAATATAAATGAGGTTCCTAGTATTATTGTATTTGAGGGTTCCTAGTAATTGTTATTGAATTTTTTTTCTGATTTATATCTTAATGACTATCTTATGTCTAATAATATCTAAATTCATTGGGATAAATGAATGTTATGATAGTTTTTTTAAACTAAATATAATATTAGTGAATACTATTTTAAAGGCCACACCTTCCAGATATTGATAATGCTTCATCTATATATTAAAAGGATATTATTGTGATCTATTTTCATAATGATCATGTAATTTATTATGCATCATGTAAGTTAAAACCAATTGATGTAAATTATTATACACATGATCTTAATATTTAGATGGTGGTTTTATCAATACAAATTTGGAGAAATAATTTTTATGGAGTATAATCTCAAATATTTATTGATTGCAATATTTGGAAGTGTATATTATCATCGAATAAATTGGAAATGGGTTAGAGAAGATTGATTGAACAGATGAAATATTTTGATTGCATGATATATTACCATTTTTAATGGAAAAAATCAATGAATATTTGATTCAAAAATATACTAATATGTTAACCATGTTATGTATGTTGTCACAACCCCCTCCCGAAAAAGTGTACACCTCCTAGGATGGCAATGTGAGAAGGAAGATAATGACCCCCGAGCCCAGCCTCCAATAGGCCCCAGGTTGGGGACTAGCACCAAGGGTATAGAAATCACACAAATGGGAGGCATTACCCTCCAAGAGAACACATGCGGTAGAGAGAGATAAGATATACACCAACCAGTTCCTACTAATAACTAAAATATAAAAGAAACCCATGTGCACATATGTAATGCCATGAAAAAGTGCTAAAATTGTAAGGGGAAAATTGTAAGTTCCCAAAAGAACGTAAAAAAACATCAACCAGAAGCCCAGACAGCTCCTACAATAACAAGATAGTAGTAACCAGCCTTATCTCCAACCTTATCCAAGTGACCTGAAAAACAGTTTGTATATACATAGGGCGAGTATAACAGTATACTCAGTAAGATCCTCTACAAAGCCTCTCATGAAAAAGTAAATAAATAATTCTTATGCACATTAAACAACAAGTGAAACTAACTCGTCACCTAAAATGTTTTACTGAGTTCCCACCTCACCATGGATACCCTCACCAAGTAACGCATACAAGAATATATCATATAATAAAGAATATCAAGAGTACCCCTCTATTACTTACCCACTGGTTTGCCTCTTTTCCCCAATGTCGCACATCCAAATCTTCTCTCTCCAAAAGCCATGCCTACAGACACCTAGGTGAATCACCACAATGTGCACCTCGTGCTACAAACCCACCACTTCCACACAAACAAAGTAACCAGGTAGATTCTAGGAGCCACCACAACTCGCATAACATGTATCATAAATCGGGTATTGTACCTCAAGCCATTACAACCCATACACCATGTAAGGATCCTCAAGCCATCATAGCCTATACACCTTAAACCTATAGTAGTCCATATGATACTATATCTAGAATAGATGTGTGTGAATATCTAAAAGATATTACATCCCTCTACACACATATATGGGGAAAAATAAACATGGTTCCTACTCTTAGAAGTATCTACCAAGAGAAGAGATCAGGTCCATAGAGGGTAGTCAACCATCCATCATCCAACCAGATTGTTGGGAAAAACACCCCCCATGGCTCAGAATTCTTGGGGTGTCTGTTTCCTTTATTGACATGGTGGAGTAGAATATTGAGACACAAAACATATAGAATATACTATATCACACAATCACACTATATGCATAACAAAGTGTTATACACAACTTCACATAACGTCTCTCAGACTCCGGGATGCTACTTCTAAGACTATGTATCTTATAATAAGTCAACCATTTAACAATATTTAATGAATTATTTCATTAACTTTTTATTAGTTTCACTTTATGTTAATTATTTCCTTAAACATTAGTTAAATAATAAATATTCCACATTAAAATATTATTAGCATCACATCAAAATTCCACCATCCCTTTAAAAATTTCACCCTGATCATTATGTTCTAAAAAACTCCAACCCCATGGGTAAACACAATTTATTTAAATATTAATTACAAAATTACTTTCCCACATTACCATGCATTCTAGAAAAACATTCTATGCTACTAAACACAAGGGGGTTCTACACGGTGAGTAGATGTACTACCCATCGATTCTTTGTCGTCTATAGCAAGAGCGTAGACCCATCCTCCCTTGAGAAGATAAACACGGAAAGCACGTTGCATACCCCGCGTGTCTTCACCACTTTTAGAAAAAGGGTAAGCAAGACCTGCTTCCCTGGTTAGTGGAGAAAAATTAAGAAGATAATCATCCAATAAGGATCAACAAGATTCCAACAATCACATCCATTTCATTCCATAATCCCTACTGCCCTCCCCGAAACCCACATGCATAAAGCGATGCATCTTGCCACTATAGGCATCAACAGTTGCCACAACCAAAAGACTACATGCCCCCACATATCAAAATAGCTATCCAGGCTCATATCACAGCACGAGCAGTAGGAAAACAAACATCACATCAGTTGGGATATTGGCCCTTTGACAATCAAGATAGTAACTAAGAACCCTTCAAGGAATTACTAAATAATCATTTCTTTAATCTATCATGAATTAAAAGATTTTTTATTCATAGGTTAAAAAATTCGTGAAACCAAATTTGTAAGCTATCATAAATAATTAAACATGTTCACTGTACCAATTTGATTAACATAAAATTAAAACATGAAGAACCAGATTCATTTTCACGCCTCTTTATCCATAGAAAATAGTTATCAATAAATTCTTGTTTACATTATTTACAAATTTTCATCAAGAACGAACAGCTAATTGAAGCAATCATGGATATCACACTATCTAGAAAACAAAGAGAATTAACATATGACCAATATCAATATATTTATCTAGTTCAAATAGATATTATGTCCATTCCATTGTTGTCCAGTGGGATAAAACAAGCTAACACAAAATTAGCTCATAAATTAAAAGAGAAGTAATGAATCTCATACCTCAAACACTTCTTGATGTTCTTTATCCACCCAATGGGTCATGATCCTCCTCTCACGTCAATTTCATCCACCTGAGGATGCCATGGTACGACTGCACCAACAGAAATGCAATAAAACCCCATTATAATCATAGAGATTACATTCTATAATATGGAAAGGAGAAACAAGAGATGATGAACACCAAAAAAACAATGATAAAACAATCCTTATATCGATGAATGGCCGATACAGCTCGGTTTCTTCAAAATAGAGAGGAACCAATCCTAGGAGGAATGATTGATTACAAAACTCTCATGAAATAGAATGAAATGTTTTAGAATATCATAGCCCTGAAGAAGGAGAATGAATTAGGGGAGAAGATATCCCGTCCCTTTAGAAGATTTAATGGAGTGATGTTTTAAGATACACTTAATTTCCCATTAAAAGACGAATGCATTAAACCATGCGGTTTGACCATGTAAAAAAATATCGAGCCTTAGGAATAATTATTATAGGAGTTATGGCCTTCAAATCAGCCTTAGTGTCCTTAAAACAAGGCCAAAAATGCATTTTACGTCATAATAAAATGCTAAAGGGGCGAAACCGTAGGATCCTGGAAACACAGATCATGAACTCAAAATTTAGAAAAGGAAAAACACTATTCATGGACCTCACCATTATACACTGTTCATAAACCTCATCATTAGATACTGTTCATGAACCTCGCCCTTAGAAACTATTCAGGAACCCCACCATTAGACATTGTACCTGAACCTCACCGTTAGACACTGTTCATGGATCTCACAGTTAGACACTATTCATGAACCTCACCATTAGAAACTATTCAGAAACCTCATCATAAGACACTGTTCATGAACCTCACCATTAGAAAATTTTCATGAACCTCATCGTTAGACATTGTTCATGAAGCACACCGTTAGAAACTGTTCATGAACCTCACTACTAGACATTGTTCATGAACCTCACTGTTAGACAATGTTCATGAACCTCACCATTAAAAGGTCGTCATTCTGGAAACACTGTTCACAAAATCAAAGAAAAGGAATGAAGAGGTGATAGTTAGAAGGTCACCATTCTAGAAACATGGTTCACATACTTGAAATTTGGAAAAGGAAATAGAGTTTGTCATTAGAATTTACTGATAGAGGTTACCATTAGAGGTTACTGATAGAATGGTTCACCAATGGAACTGTTCACAGAATTGAAAATTTGGCAAAGTGAAGAGAGGATACCATTAGAGGATACCGATAGAACTGATCACCGATAGAACTGTTCATAGAATTGGAAATTTGGAAATGTAAAGAGAGGATACTGTTAGAGGATACCGATAGAACTGTTCACCGATAAAACTATTCATAGAAGGTTATAGATGACACTGTTCACATAAGATTGCTGATTCACTGTTCACAGAAGGTTACCATTGCACTGTTCCCAATGGTCTACCATTTGAACTATTCACTAAACTGGAAAATTGGAATAGTTTTGGGGATAAGTCACCTTGACCTCCAATAACACCTCAAAACCCATATTTTCACAATGGAATGGACCGAAGAGGTCCTGGACATTACATAAAATTCCCCTCAAAACATTCTCGTCCCTGAGAATTCAAAACACACCTAAATTGAAAAAAAACGGGGTCTGAACAACCACCCTTCAAGATACCTCTCAAAAGAGAGCAAGCCACAAAAGTATCACAATGAAGTCATCTCATAAAAATGAATGGTTTATAACCACAATGGCTACATCAACACATCAAAAGAGTTAAACATCGAACAACTCTGGGGACTGAGTAGGTATCTAGGACTCACGTTCCCATGTACTCTCTTCCATGACACCTTGTTTCCACAAGACATGAGTCAAGGGGATAAAATGCCCACACAACATCTTCTCCTTTCGGTGTTGGATCCTCACAGGTCACCCCTCAAATGTGGCATCACAATCAACATCGATCTCACCCAAATCGATGATGAGAGATTCATCATAAAGATAATGATGGATCATTTATACATGGAAAAAATCATGTATCAGACTCATATACATGAGAATTTATACTCAATATTCAACAACACCAATGTGACCTAACACCTCGAAAGGCCCAACAAACCGGGGAGAAAGCATAATACCATGACCAAACCTTTGCTTCCCATGACGGGGAGTCACCTTCAAAAACATATGATCCCCAACATTAAACTCTAAGGGTGTACTTCTTTGATAATCATATGATTTTTGATGATATCGAGCTATCTTCATCCTCTCACGAATCACCTGAACCATCTCTGTTGTATTCTGTACTAGTTCCAGTCTGAGAATTTTTGAATCTCTGACCCCAGTCCAACACAACAGAGAACAACAAGGTCGGCCATACAAGGATTCAAATGGTTCAATACCAATGGTGGAGTGAAAACTATAATTGTATGTGAACTCCACGAAGGGTATGTTCTTCATCCACATACATCCATAATCAAGAACAAAAGAGTGTAACATGTCTTCAAGAGTCTAGATGGGTTGCTCTGTCTGACCATCCATTTGAGGAAGAAATACAATGTCAAGGCATAGCCGAGAACCGAAACATGGTGGAGACCTCTCTAAACCCTGGAGGTAAAACATGGATCTCTACTAGAAATTATCATCCTCGGGAATCCATGAAGTCTCACCACCTCCTCTAGATACTGCCTCGACAAAACATCCACTGAGTTCGACTCCTTGATCGCTATGAAGTAGGGAGATTTTGTTAAACGATCCACTACCACAAAAATAGCATCTTGTCCTCCTAGAGCTTGAGGTACACCAGTAACAACATCCATTGAGATTTAATCCCACTTACACTGAGTAACCACTAATGGATGGAGAAGACCACTAGGAACACGGTGTTCGACCTTCACCTTCTGGAAGACCAAACATCAAGACACAAACACCGCAACAACACCCTATAGCCCAGGCCACCAAAACTGGATCATCAAGGCTCGATACTTCTTTGTCACTCTAGGATGCACCATTAAAGTTGAACTATGAAACCCTCTGAGAAACATCTTGTTCTCCATCAACGAACAAAAAGTCTTATGTGATACAACACTCGGTCTTTTTCATCCTTAGTCTAACCATCATGGGCCTCGCCACAAATAACATGGTCTATCCAGATCTCCACCTCAAGATCTCCCAACTGGAACTCTTCCACCTTTGGCATCAGGGATGAAAGTACCATCATCTGAAAAAGACTACCTCTACCACCACCTTCTCCCATATTAAGATGTAATGCTGACAACTCTTACATTACTCTCCATGAATCACCAGATTAACACACAAAATCAGTATGTGAATTTCGACTCAATGCATCGGCTACAACATTCAAATTTCCAATTGTATATGATATCTCAAAGACATATTAATTTAAAAACTCCATCCACCAATGTTGTCATAGGTTCTGGTCATGTTGGGTGAAAACATACCACAAACTCATATGATCAGTGAAAACCACAAAGTGTTCACCAATGAGGTAACCTCTCCACAACATGAGAGAAAACACCACAACTACTGACTAATGATCATGGGTGGCATTGTTACGTTCATGGGGACATAACTACTGATACCTATAAGAAAAAACTGATCTTTTGTGCATCATAACACAACCCAACCCTTGATGCGAATCATCTTAGAAAACAACAAACTGAACTCCCTCAGCTGAAAGAAAAAGAAGTGGATCACTTACTAACTTCTCTTTTAGATACTTGAATGATGGCTCACACTGATCAATCCATATGAATGCCTGATCCTTCCTCTTCAAGACTGTCAGTAGAGTCGCAACCCATGATGAATTGGCTATGAACCTCTTGTAGTATCCTGCGAGACCAAAGAAACATCGCACCTCTGACATTGTCTTTTGGGATTCCCAAGACACATCAGCTTCTATATTTGATGGATCCATAGATACTACCATTTAGGACACAACATGCCCCATGAAACGGACTTCTCAAGCCCAAAAATCACACTTCGACAACTTCCCAAATAACTGATCTTATTGAAGAACTCCCAAAAAGGATTTTAGATGCTCTGCATGATCCTCCCCAAATGTGGAGTACATAAGGATTTCATCGTTGAAAACTACCACAAAAATTTCCAAGAACTCAAGTAATAGAGCATTCATCAATCCCACGAATAAATTCGGATCATTCATCATGCCAAACAGCATTACAACAAACTCATAATGCACATGCCGACAATGGAATTTTGTCTTAGGGATATTCTCATCCTTCGCACGCATCTGATGATATCCTTACTCTAAATCAATCATTGAGAACCAACTTTCACCCTTCAGTTGATTGAATAAATCATCAATCTGTAGAATAGGATTGAGATTCTTTATTGTCACATTGTTTAAGTGACGATAATAGACACACAACCATTAACATCCATCAGCCTTCTTCACGAACAAAACTGGTGCACCCCATGGCGACAAACTTGGACAAACAAAACCACATTGTAACATACTATCAAGTTTTATATGTATCTCTAGTAAATCAAAAAAGGCCATTTTATATGGAGACATATAGATAAGAGATGCACATTGTTGTACCAATGAAAATGACCATCTTCCTAAAGTAATCCATGATAGCCTGCACCGAATACATCCAATCCATGCCGAGGATGACATCATATGGTTGTATTCGTAAACATAGGAAATCTATCCAAGAGAGGTGTTTCCCCAAAAATAGCACACAGTCTCTACGTACATCAAACTTGTTAGCTCGATCTCTAACTGGAATAGTCAATGCCAAGGGAACAGAAAGCCTCTCTGCCTCAAGTGCCAAAGAATGGACAAGGGTAGGTGATATGCAGGAGTGTGTTGCTCCTGAATCAAACAAGGCATACACCAATATAGAAAACAAGTAAAGGGTACCTTGAACGATGTCTGGATCGCCTAGAACTAGCAAAGCTAGACCAAGAATATGACCACGACCTCATCCAAAACCTCTCTCAACCTAATGACGACCACCACCATAGTCACTCTCTACTCTATAGGGATGGGGAGCATCATGGTGCTATCCTATTCCTGCCCCATATACCCTTATATGATCTAAATCTAGTGCAACGTTCTACTGCTGTCTCGGTTAGAACTGCCTCAATAGAGGAACTAGGAGCATAGCACCTGGTGCACGATTAATGCTCTGAAAGTTCGGGAACTCCCGCTGCTGATGAACATGACCACCACAATAAAAAAACACCTGATCCCTTTGGAATAGGCTTGAGAGTTTCTAGCTCTAGATAAACAATATGCGAAGGGCTGGGACATTCCCCCAGCTAAATGGAAACTCCTCTATCATGAAAACTGAGAACCCTAGACCAATGATCTACTTCGTGAGGAATCTTTAAAATTCCCTTATCATGATGATCTGGTATTGGGAAAAGTCCTCTTGATAACCTATGTTCTATAAAACACCTCAAGATATGTCTTCAGCATAAATGGGGTGACTTGGCGCTGGATCATTGGATGAAAATCCTCTTCAATATCCCTCACCCTGGCCTCCTCATCTGGAAACAGGTCTGAAGCATATCATAAAAGGTTCCTGAAACAGATTCCAAACTCTCAAAACACTGGATCTCTCTTATTGAAGGGTCAGAAGCTCATAGTGACTGGATGCCTATGCCGTCAAAGAATGAATCTCGACTCTAAAACTGTCTCATAACTCCTCCCATGTGATCACTGACTCCTCACGATCCTTGAGAAAAAAACCACCACTGCCTCACATTCTCCATGTAGCATCATCACAACCATGGACACCTAGTGCTCCTTCCGAGAACGGATTGAACTGGAGCCTATCTTGACCTCCTCCAACCAATATTACATGACAGAATCTGAAACAGAGGCTCATACTTTGGCAGAATCTGCCGCAGAATCTCTCATAGTGTCATCCCCCTACTGTCTTCATTGTCAACCTCTACCCTTAGGAGATCAGATGGAACAACCTACTGGACATTTTATGTGTAAACCTGATGAGGATGTCGAGCAGGATCCATACCTGTAAAATAACAAACCATTAGATCTCTTAATCCTAGAATATAGAAGAATAAATATTAATTAATTGATTGTTTTCATTTATTCATTTTATTTTAACCTATTCCAAGGTCTACCCATTAAAACATAGGCACAATGAAGAATGATGCATGATCCTTTCCTAGGTCTCTACCCTACAACTAGTATCACCATGATTAGTATCCATTGTAAACTAAAAGGTTTGTACATCAAATCATTGGGGGACCTAAACGCCTATGTCTCAGCCGGTCTGTAGTGTTTACCTCACTTTCTAAAAATGAATAACATTGTTTCCCTATCAACCGACACAACGTCACCTGTGCCTAACTCCAAACTCCATCATATCCTTCAACCAGACCTCTGATAACACTTTTTCAAGGCCCCCTCCCCACAAGGTGTACCACTCCTAGGCCGGTAATGTGGAAAGGGAGATAATGAATCTCAAGTCCCATCTCTAGAAGGCCCCAGGTAGGCAACTAACACTGAGGGTATAGCAATAACACAAATTGGAGGCATTACCCTCTAAGAGAACACATGAATAATAGAGAGATAATATAGACACAAACCAACTCCAACTCAGAACTGAAATATAAAAGAAACCCAGGTGAACATTTGAATTCCATGTAATAGTACTATAACTTGATGTGGAAAAACTGCAAGTACCCAATTGAATGTAAAACAATAGCAACCACAATCACGAACATCTCCTATAACCACAAGCTAGTAGTAACCAGCCTGATCTCCAACCAGCTTCCACTGACCTAAAAAACGTTTTATATATACATAGTGTTAGTATAAAAGTATACTCAGTAGGATCCTCCATGAAGCCTCTCATAAAAAAGTAAAGAATGCAAGCTTAATAACAGTGAACAACAAGTGAAACTAACTCATCACCTAAATATGTATACTGAGTTCCCAACCTCACCACGACTACTCTCACCAAGTAACGTATACAATAATATATCATAAAATAAAAAATATCAAGGGTACCCCACTACTACTTCCCAACTAGTTTGTCTCTTTTACCCAACACCACACATCCTATGAATCTCTCTCCAAAAATGCATGTCTGCAGACACCTGGGCGAAGCACCACAATGTGCACCTCATAAAATAAAAACACCACACCCACGTAATCAATGTAACTAGGTGGTTTTTGGGAGCCACCATAGCTCACATAATGTTTATCATACATCGGGTATTATACCTCATACCATTACATCCCATACACTGTGTAAGGATTCTCAAGACATCACATCCTATACACGTTACACCTATTGTAGTTCATCGGATACTATATCCAGAATATATATGTGTAAATAACAATAATCCATTACATTCTTCTACACATATATAGGGGAAAACTAATCACTGTGCCTACTAGAACCTGTATCCATCACGATAAGAGAGAAGGGACAAAGGGGGTAGTCAGTCATCCATCCTCCCACCAGAATGTTGGGGAAACCACCCCCAGGGCTCAGAATCCCTGGGGTGTCAGTTACCCTTACTAACATGGTGGAGTAACGTATTGAAACACAAAAATTTAGAATATACTATATCTTACAACCACACTATGGGAATAACATAGTCGTAGACCCAAGTGTAACTAATGTCTCTAAGACTATGGGATGCAACATCTAAGACTAGGTATCCAATAATCACACAACCATTTAAATTGATTTAATGAAATATTTCATTACCTTTTTATTAGTTTCACTTTACGT
The DNA here is from genome assembly GCA_963277665.1 of Viscum album. Lineage (NCBI taxonomy): Eukaryota > Viridiplantae > Streptophyta > Magnoliopsida > Santalales > Viscaceae > Viscum > Viscum album. Next base: position 41,759,484 of record OY728158.1, on the reverse strand, counting down.
TAATTAATTCGTTAAACATTAATTAACCAATGACAATTCCATATTAACATTTCATTATCATCGCATCCAATGTCCACCCTCCCTTTAAAAATTTCAACCTCATCATTATGTTCCAACAAACTCCAACCCCATGGGTTAACACCATTTATTCAAATATTCATTACATAATTATTTTCCCACATTCCCAAGCATTTTAGGCAAACCTTCTATGCTACTAAACATAAGGGGGCTCAACATGGTGAGTATATGTACTACCCATTGAGTCATTACCACCAATAGCAGAAGCGTAGACCCATCCTCCCTTGAGAAGCTATACACAGAAGTCATGTGGCATACCCCACACGTCTTCGCCTCTTTCGGAAGAAGGGTAAGCAAGACCAACTACCTTGTGTAGTGGGGAAAATTAAAGCAGATAATCAACCAATAAATATCATAATGCATCCAATAATCACATCTATCCCATTAAATCATCAATTGTGCCCTCCCTGACACCCACAAGCATATACTGATGGATCTAGACGATCTAAGAAACATCTAATTTCACAACCAGAAGTCTCTTTGCCCCCACATATCCCAATAGTCATCCATGATCATATCAGAGCATAAGAAGTAGGAAAAAACATCCCATAAATTGGGCTATTGGCCCGTTGACAATCAAGAGGGTAACATAGAACCCTTCAAGGAATTATCAAACAATCAGTTCTTTAATCCATCATGAATGAACATTTTTATTATTCATATGTTCTAAAATTTGGGAAACCTATTCAGTAAGCTATCACAAATAATTAAACATTCTTACTACACAAATTTGACAAATATCAAATTAAAACAAGAAGAAACAGATTCATTTATAAGACTCTTTATCTATAGCCAATAGTAATCGATTAATTCTGGTTTATGTTCATTAAAAATTCTGATCAAGAACAAACATCTAAGTGAAGAAAGCATGGACATCACACTACCTTAAATCAAAGAGAAATAACATACGACCGATATAAATTTATTTATCAGGTTCAAATATTAATTATGTGTATTTCATTATTTTCCAGTGGGTTAAAACATGCTAACAATACATTTACACGTAAAAGATAATAGGAGAAACGAATCCCCTACCTCAAACAGTTCTTGATGTTCTTTATCCACCCAATGTGTCATGATCCTACTCACGCATTAACTACATCCACCCAAGGATGCCATTGTACGATAGTACCAACAGAAACCAAAGAAAACCCCATTATAAGAATGGATATTACATGTTGTAATATGGAAAGGAGAAACTTGAGAATATGTACCTAAATAGAATGTTTATAAAACAATATTTATATCGATGATTGATCGCTATAGCTCGGTCACCTCATAACAGAGTGGAACCAACCCTAGTAAGAAATTTTGATTTTGAAACTCCTGTAGAATATAAATAAAGGGTATAATATATCATAGCCAAGAGGAAGAAGGAAGAACTAAAGGGGAAGATACCCTGTCCCATTAGAAGATTTAATGGAGTGATGGTTTATGATACACTTAACATCCTATTAAAAGAGGGTCGCATTAAACAACATGGATTAACTAAGTAAAAATATCCCGAGCCTTACGTATAATTAATATAAGAGTTATGGCCTTTGAATCTTCCATTGATTCCATAAAACGAGTCCTTAAATACATTTTACATTAGAGGAAAATGCTAAAGGGGTAAAACATTAGGATGCTGGAAACATTGTTCACGAACTCAAAATTTTGAAAAAGAACAACACTGTTCATTGATCTCAACGTTAGACACTGTTCATGGAACTCACCATCAGACACTGTTCATACTCCTCACCGTTAGACACTGTTCATGATCCTCACCGTTAGAAGGTCACCTCTCTAGAAACACAATTTACAAACTCAAAATTTAGAAAAGGAAACAAGAGGAGACAATTAGAAGGTAACCATTCTAGAAGCACTGTTCATGAACTCGATATTTGGCAAAGTAAATAGAGGTTACCGTTAGAGGTTACCGTTGGTGGTTACCAATAGAACTTTTCACCAATGGAACTGTTCACAGAATTAGAAATTTGGAAAAGGGATGAGTGGTTACTGTTAGAGGTTACAGATAAAACTGTCCACCAATTAAACTGTTTAGAGAATTGGAAATTTGGAAGAGGAAAGAGAGGTTACCGTTAGAGGATGCTGAGAAAGGTTATTGTTAAAGGTTACCGATAGAACTGTTCACTAATGGAACTATTCATAGAAGGATACAGATGACACTATTCACCTAAGGTCACTGATGCACTCTTCACAAAAGGTTACCATTACATTATTCAGAACTGTCTACTATTGGAACTATTAACTAAACTGGAAGATTGGAAAAGTGTTGGGGATAAGTCACCTTGACCTCCCAGAACACCTCAAAAACCATATTTTCACAAAGGAATGGGTCGAAGAGGTCTGGTCCATTGCATATGGAATGTGATCTGTTGGTTGATTATTTGATATTTTTTCTTGGAATTTATTGATATTGGGGTTTAATCAATTTTTTCTAAATTTCGTACAACTGAATTTGTAATAATGAATTATGAAAGCTCAAAATTAGGTTCAATATTTTCATGAAAATGCAGAATACATTTTAAATTATAAATTTATAAATAATAGTTGATTGTGAAGGTGTTATATTAATTATAAATATATTATGTGTGAAATTTAATTAAGATTTTGAGAACGAATATTTGAGTGAAGATCATCATTTTTTATTTTCCATTCATCATAGAATCACTAATATAAACATAGAAATTCAGGGGTATTACTCAGAGGTGGAATTAAATGAGATATTTTGGACATTACAATAATTATTTTGGATAGTCATTATGTCAATGAATAATGAGAATTACCAAATGGAATTATTCAAACCATTTTAGAGAGGGAATGGAAATCATAAAATATATCCATTGAATTATTAGTGGAATTAAAAAAGAGATCTTGTTGTAAAAATGTGATTTGGGTTACTTTAGACCAATTAACTAAATATGAAAATTTCATTCCCATTTAAGATATAATTTCTATAGATAGTATTTATCCACATTAAATAAAATATATAGTTAAGATACATGGAGTACCTCTATCTCAATTATATTAGGCTGTGATCCCATATATACATTAGTTTTTTTGAATGGAGTTTTGAAGAGTTTGGTTACCGAATTAAAATTCTACACATATGACCATCCAAAAAAGAGGGCCAGTCGAAGAAGATGATTTATAACATTAAATATATTCTTTATTCTTGTTCAATGTATTATAAAGGAATCTTGTGACAACATACTTATTTGGATGAGTTATCTTTTAACAATATATTTCCCCGAGTATAGAGATGGAATATTTTGAGTAATTATATTGAAAAATGTATTAGACACATAATTATTGAAATGATTTAGGTGAAAGGAAGTTGATGGTACCATCATTATTAGTGTAAATGGTCAGAAAGGGATGAATGATTTAGTGAAATATGAGGATATATTGGATCATAATGAAAATTTATGCGAATAACAAAAGGAAATATCTTTATTTTGAGTTTGGTGATCATATTTTTTTAATATATCTCCATGGAAACCGGTTGTGAATTTTGGTAAAGATTTAAATATAATTACAAGGTTCATAATAAAATATAAAATGATATTTTATTATTGATTCGTTTTATAATGAGTGATTTTTATTCTGAGTTTATCATGGGTACACAACATATTTCATGTTTATATGATACATACATATGTAGAAGAATCATCTTATATTGTGTTCCCGAAATTACATCATTTAGTATAGAATATTTCTTGAGAGGATCAACAATTTCATATTCCTGAAAATGGAGAGAATTTATTTTTTATTATTTTGTTTCACCAGACTATGGTTTTACAGAACAAGAATATGGTTGAAATGGCAACCTAATAACTTGAAAAACTATAGGAGAAATATATCCCCACATGGTTAATATGTGAATAAAATTGAAATGGAAAAAATAATAAAATGAGGGAAGAATATAACAACCAATTTAATTATATAATTATTTACTTTAAAGTATTTATCTATAGAAAATATTTTGGATTATTTTCAATAAAAAATAAAATATTTTCATTAAAAACATATATTATATGGTATCATTTAAATTTTAATTTCCTAAATTTAATAACTTGAAAAAAATATTTTTTAATTTTTTAGATAAATATATATAATTTTACTTGGATTGAAATATTTGGATATCTCTGAAAATAATAGTTGTTTATTGAATAGTGAATAATAATAATAGTTATATGGAATTAAACACATATTAATAAATTTATAATTTTAAATTTTAAATTATATTTTGAATCTGATTTGATGTATCATAATAACTATATATTTATATTTAATCCAATTAATTAATTTTTAATCAATTTTATATCGGATTTTTATATAAGTATATTTTTGGGTTTGAAATTTTTTTTATTAAAAATACCTTAAAAACATAATGCTTCTTGATTTGAATTATTTTGAATAATACTGAAAGATAAATATTTTAAATAAATATTTTATATTATATATTAATAAATATTAATTTATAATCCTAGAATTAGTATTATTATTCATAGTGTTAATATAAAATCATCTTTTTCCAAAAATATACTCTTCACGAAAACATATTTTTTCATTTCTTTTTTCTGATTTATTTTAAATTTAGTTTTTTTCATTTATGTCAGATTATTTTGGTAAAATTATTCCCAAATAGGGAAAAAATATAATTTGTGTTATCTAATAATTTTAACTTAATTTTTGACCAATATAATAAATAAAATCGAAAAAATAAATTTCTATGTTTATGGTAAAATGATATTATCAAGGGGTTTCACTAAAATGATTTGTGTAAAAATTAACTAATAAATTTTAAAGAAATTATTACCCAGAAATATATGGACCTTAAATTGTATTATTCCTAAAAAAAATCTATTTTTGGTCCATTTTCTAATGGAAAAAATGTGGGTATTTGTTTTTTGTTTCAATAATTACAAGTGTGCCCCTCACTGCTCATATAATAGGCCACCCCTATCTTATATTATTCATAAATTAAAACTATATTTGTTCACCCTATACCTACCCAAATTAATTCTCATCTTATATCCATGAATCCTAATAATTATGTATAGAAACTTATTCTATGAATTATTTTGGTATTATCTAAAAAATGTCGTCTCAGAAGAATTAAAATTCATAACTATGATTTTTTATTATTTCTTCATTGACCTCCTTCAAATATTTTCATTTTTATATATTAAAAATATTATATCAAATAAGATAATTTTTTTACATCATGACATATATCCATATCTTATTCCTTCATATGGGAAACAATAATATCGCTGGTGTGTGCTGAAGACAACCACCTCACGTAATGATCTCACACATTTTCTATCAAATCATATCATAGATGGAAATGGTGAAGTATATGAAGTATATATATATATTATATTCATACCATAATTGTACATTTATATCAATTATATAATTTATTTATTTTTACATTCCATTCCCTAGGCAATAGGATAACGTCACACATCTATACGATGGAAAACCGCCTTGCGAAGCAATGTAATTCATTATCCACTAATGTGTTACATTGAATTTAATAGAAATAAATTTAATGAATATATGTGATTTAAATTATATATTTTAGATATTAGATTCATATATATCAATTGTTAATGTTGATATATCAATTTATTTCTTGCCAAAAATATGATAACGACATTCATGTATGTGTGGATTACTATCTTCACGAAGCTATGTAACTCACTATTCCTCAACTCACCACATATATGACATATATAAGTAAATATTATGAAATAAATTTTTTTATATTACATTATTACTATTATTATGTAAAGATTAAATATTACATATCTCCATTAAATATTGATCCTTGAAAAATGGAAACGTTACTCATGAACATGTATGGATTACCATCTATATGACGGTAGCAAACAAACTTTCTCAAACCAATCATTCATGATTTAAAATAAAATTATAATTAGGGTATAATTATAATAATTATTCTATTATTTTTATTATATATATGTTTAAATAATTACCAATTTGATGATAGATGACCTACAAAAATAAATTTTAACGCACAACCCAAATAACTTCAAAACATCGTATATAAACATAATTGATTAAGAAACATTATATTACATGGTAAAAAGAAAATGAAAAAATAAAAAAATTAAATGAAAAAATTAATAAAAAATAAAATACTTCATAGAAATGTATTATTTATAAAGATAAATATCATACATGATGATTTGGACCCTAGGTAAGGGGATTTTCCTAAATATTCATTCGTTAAGGCATATTTTGATGATTAAAACCTATATTGTTTAATGAGGTGTATAAAAAACAACTTTTAATTTATATATAATCATTTTCATTATTATAATTGTTTTTAATATTTTTTAAATTTTAATCTTTCGTGGGGATTATTAAACTAATATTTCGAATGTCATAATGGCCTTTTCATTAAAAACTGTTTTTTTAATGTTTTCCAGGTAAATCAGTTTTTCTTCATTGTAAAATGTTTTGAAAACATTTCCTCATGGAAAAGATAGTTTAAAAAATTTATTTTTCCTCTTTCATTCAATTTAATTCAAAAAATATATATCATTGTATAGAATGTCTTACTTTTTCTACAAAAAATAAATGTAATGTAATATTTTAACATATTTGAATATATGAATCCTTTCAACTACCAGAAACATTATTTATAATTTAGATTCCATAAAATGATTTCATGGTTTATTAAATTAAAATCTCTCATACCAAATATTTTTTATTTTTTCATTTAAAATTTTGTTTTAAAAAAGGGATAAATATGTGACTATAAAAAATAGTTTTCATCTAGTTGAAAAAAAACATTTTATTTTTGTGATTTTAAACATTTAAATCTTCAACATCTTATGATTATGTTATGGTTGGTTGAAAATATTTATATTGATTTTTGGTTATTTTATTAACTAAATACAAGAGGTTATGTTATAAACCAGCGATGGGTGGTTACATTATAAAACAGGGATGTGTTATACCTTGATATCCCTATAATGGATAAGGTTTTAATTTTATCCATATGGTTATTAAATTTATAATATTGATATTGATTATCATTCCCCAAGATACCTAAATGATATATATATTAATTTTATGGGATTTAATTATTTTCTTTGAGAAATATGTTTTTGTGATTTTAATGAGAAAATGATTTCTATATTTCACATGAAATACTAGGATATAAAGGTAAATATTTCTTATCCTTTATATGATTTCACTATACTAAATGTTAAATTTATTTTTAAATAATTTATTGAGGTTTTTTTCTCATAACATGTTGTTAAATTGTTTTTCATTTGGTTTAAGTGTGGTTATGTGAATGGAAGGTTAATTTTACTATCATGATGATTTATCTTGAAAATAAATCATGTTTTATTATAAAATTTTCATATTGAATTATAATTTTATAATGATCAAAATATTCCAAAATATATTATTTGTGTATGTTATGTATGACTTATATAATTATTTTTAAAAAATAGATGTCTGAAAATATCGTCAAATTTAATATAATAAATTAATAACATTAAAACATAGGATTACGTTATTTTCATGGATAGGTCCTCCAAAAATTGGTGGTAATTTTTGTTTTGAATGATTGTATGAATTATTGGTATGTTCAACTTATCTTTCTAATTATACTACGTACAACATGATAAGGATAATTAGTAGGAAATTTTGAAAGGTTCATGCTTATGTTATAAAATTTTTTCATGAATTTTTATATGTTGAAATAAATTAATAAAATAATTATGTATGTAATTGTTTTCAAATGGTTCTGTATATGAAACTATGGGAATAAATAACTGTTGTATTGGGTTCACTTTTTATGAAAAGTAAATTATTTTAGACATTAGAATATATGAAATTAGGAAATACTTATAAATTTTGGACATTATGGTTCTAAACCATGGTTAATGATGTCAGAATACCTTCTAATTGTCCTTGATATATGATCAATAGACATGATGCTTGGAAAATGTTACTAGATACTATGGACAAGAAGATCTTAAATATTTTCTAGGGTGTGATCATGACGATCTAGGAACTAGGATCATTTGATACGGAATTGGTAAATTGCATAATTCCCTTAGGTATCCCAAATTGAAATGATAAATATATTCTTAATTTTTTAACTGATGTTCTCAACCAAATTATTGAAAATAATTATTGAGAATCATGTTTTTGGTATTACCTTTTTTATTAGTTACTTCACACCATTCCATAAAATAGTATTGTAAGTGGAATGAATATTTATTTAGACTCTATGAGTAGTGTTATAAAGAGTTGTACACACATCCTTATCACACCACCATGGATACAAGAGTATAATTCATGGTTATATGTTATGATAAAGGAAAATACATATACTGGATGGTGACGTTATGATTGTAATTGAGAATGTATGATGGAATTGAACTTGATTTCAGGACCTGATTCATTTCATATCCATGATGTTTATATTTGGAGTCATCCATTTAAATATGAAATTAGTAAGAAATGGAATATTTATTGTAACTAGTTTGTAGAAATATACATGCTTGAGGATTTAGTTATGTTATACAGAAATAATTTAAATTCTTTAATATTGTTTTTTATCATCATTAGTTATGATTTTACTTGTTAATTACTCAGTTAAAGAAGATATATTATCCCTTTGTTTCTCATTACACCCTAATTTATAGTTTGAATCCTATGAAATATGTGTAGTTATTATTGTTGAAACGTAATGAACATTCTCATGGCACCGACTTAATGGCTCACATGCCAGGATGTCATATTGAATTTTACAATGATTTTTAAAATTGGAGTATCTTATAAAATAATATACAATAAAAAATTATGATTTCACATATATTAACATACGTTATATTCACACATTTGAAAATGTTTATTTTAAAACATGAACTAAAATCTTGTGGTTTCTGAATTTGACATTGGTATTCTGCCACTCATAAAAGGTAGTACAAAAATAATTTTTTTTACAAGAAACATTCCAAAAAAGAAATATAATAAAATGATCTCCCCTTTCAAATACTTCTAGTATCACACCATCTTCTTCTTAAATATTTACATAAATTTTCTATATATCTTGAATCTTATTAGTTTTTCTATTTGAATACTACTATGATATCCCCATGAAGTGACCAATAACCAATAACTAAAAAATAGACATGTTTCATATGATGAAAAATATACGTACTGTATAAGTGTTACCTTAATTATTGATCCCAACTATACAATTATTCTTCTAGTGGAAATTATTATATCATGGACAAAATACAATTTTTGGCTCATTGATCTAATTTTTATATTTGAATTCTTGGAAAAGTGGAGAATATGTGACAGTGGATTAGAATTAAACCTCCTCACATTATCCTCTACATTCTTTCTCTTTTACCTTATAAGGACTTATGAATTGGAATTATTCATTTACTTATCAACATAGAGAACAAAATTCAAAAAATATAGGAGAAACGTATGACAGTTTTTTATATTATAATTAATATTTAATGTCATGAATTTATAGGTAGTGGTTCTATAATGAGATCAGATTCTTATTCATGATTAAGTGTGATCAAATGGTTTTGCAGCTTCTCAATATTACCAATAATCATGTGTCAATAATGTTCTTATTTATTCCCTTATTATATAAAAAATATATAATGTGAAATGGATATCCCAAAACATTTTATACTTTTCCTCTCCTTGTATAACTCTTAGATATAAAAAAATATTTAGAAAGTAACATTTTCCTCATTCATATTCATTATCTCACAAGAAAAGGATTACAACATAGAGTACATAACATATTGTGAATAATCCATATAATTATTGTAATTATATGTATCTTACTTTCATTATCCTTAATGGGTCATATTAGAAATTATGAATTCCAATGAATAAGTATTAATCACCTGGTGTGGCAGTATGAGGAACTACCTTCCCTACTCCTGGAAATTATAGTTGGTATATATATATCCATTATCAAATATCGATCATAGTGAAATTTAATGGGTAGTAGATTCCATTATATCTAAAATATAAAATCATATAATATTACCTATTTTGATTTATTAAATTTAGACGTTTTCATATTTATAATTTCAAATTTATCAAACTATTTTAGAAAATTCTATTTGTAACACACTAATATATTGTAAATTAAATTTTTTAATAAATTTAATCTCTTGATATTATTCATTTCACACTAAAATAAATATTTCATTAGTAATATGAAATCACATTTGTTGAATTAAATTTGATGCAAAACTATGTTAATATTTCACTACACGAAACAATTTTATTAGCCTGTGGTACACACAACACAATGTTTGGCATCTGTTACACATAATTTTAATTTCCATCGATATTCAGTGTTACATGCAAGAACAATATTTATCGAACAAGAACGTGAAATTTATATTGTTTATAAAAGTTTACTATATTTTTCAATTCTACATTAGGATATATGTTATGAATAATTATGATTCATACATTATAATAAAATGATTCCCCTTTTCTAGAAATGCATCTATGAACTAATTAAAAATTAAGAAATTTATATTCTATGAAAACTCGCCATCTATGAACAAACCCTAATTTTTCAATTTATATTAAAAAAAGATATTTATGTTCTTTTAATATATTTAATATTAATTAAAAAATTCATAATCATCCAATATATTTTATGTTCATATGATTAAAATAAGTACAATTTTATGAATAAAATGTTGTATATTTCAATATGATAATACTAATTATTTTTAATGGAAAACAAATTTTAAATATGATTTTTGAAACTCTTATAACATGATTTTTTTTTAAAAACATAATTTTTAAAATTTAAACCTTAAAATTATCTTAGGGTGAATTTGTTGTATTTTTTTGTGCGGTATCATTTCATGAACAATAGTGAAAAATACTAAATTTTAATTCAAAACATATTTTTCATCTTATTTTTTTACAAGGTTAAGATATGGTTTTTAATGGTTTTGAAGTCTAATTAGATAAATTAATCATCCTTAAATCCAATATATATCATTTTGATCAATTTAACTTTTAAATTGTATTTAAGTACATACCAAAACATTTAGACATTTTACATTAAAACCCCGCATTGTCTTCTCATCGGCGAGATTAAATTTAATGTAAATTTTTTCCCATATAAAATTGGAATATGGAAAATGGATTAAAGGTTTAGGATAAAAATAATTTATAATTTATAAATATTTAAATTATGTTTTTCTAATAAAATATTAGTGAAATTGATTAATATTAATTGTTGAAATTTAGAGGAAAATTACCTTAATAATGGGAAAATCCTTTAATATAAGGGTCATAATAAAATATAAAATTATCAAAAATCCATTTTATGTTTCTATTTTGACCGCAAGAATTATTATATATAATATTATACATTATTATAGAAACTATAGTTGGAAAAAACGTTCATGGAATTAACATTTAAAATAATTAAAGGAATGCCACTTCTATTCCACTTTAAGAAGGCACTTACCCCACACACTTATCCATAACTATAACTACCTTTGTATAACAAAAACTATACTAACATAATCAACCAACATCCCTAAATTTATATTTTAATCCTCCCTTTGGTCATTATACAAACTAAGGATGTTTTTTCATGCAAACCTGGAGGAGTTACCCAAAGAAGACGAAACATCCTTCCTCAATCTCATATGTTTAATGTTAATTATACACCCCTAAAAACATATTATCAATGGAATATATAACAAACTCTGTATCATAAATATACAGAATTTTTATTCTAAATTTTCTATCTACCCTTACCCAAACATCCTTGTAATTGGTGACCAACTTACCGTTTTTATGTATGGTGAACTACAACCCCACAAAATGATGTTGTTCATTTTATCGTTTAACACCTCTATTAGATGGTAATTATGATATAAACCATGTATTTATTTGATATATATAATATTAATGATGTATTTTTTCATTTTATAATTTTTATATTAAACATATGTTCATGATTTCCATTTTTTGTAAATAAAATAACTTAATCCGTTGGAGTATGGACTACCGCCACGTATAAGAAAATATGATTTGTTAAAACCTTACATGGAATGTCTTAAATAATTTTTTAGTGTTCATATATGATATATATTACCAATTAATTATACTGGAATGATATTATATATAGAAATATATTTCATTTACTTTCATTCTTTCAATAGGAATGTAAAATGGAAACTGTGTTTATACGTACGTATGTCGTACCATCTCCATAGATGGTTTATTTTTTTTATATTTGATATTTTATAAAATAATATAAATATTTTATAGTAAATATATATGATAATTATATAATTTTTATATTATATTTATCATTATATAAATATGAGGACAGAAAATATATGAAAGCAAAGCACACGAGAACAACTAAGCGATTATTTCCTGAAACATAACATTAACATTGAGTTATTAATCAATGGGTAATATAATGTCTAGAAAGAATTATATATGTTAATATATATATATGAATATATTTATTCTTATGATTTATAATAATCTTATATTTATTATACTAGATTTTAGAACCAATTCGAAGGGAGTAATCACTTATGGTATGGATTTTCTCATCTCTCTTTAATTTTACATGATACAGACGACAAATTCATCCCCTATTTCATATATGTGGTGTGTTTACTTCCCATGGATATATTCTAGGAATATTAATCACAAATTAGTGGTTATTTACAAATAATTTTGAAGATATTAATTTCATGGGGTGTAATTTTCAATGGTTACCAGATCAGTAAAGTAATTGTATCTCAATTTTTCATTCATTGACACACATGCCATGTGATTCACCTAAATTCTATTAAAATATTTAAATAATTAAATTATACATGTTATATAATGAAAAATTTATTTTCTTGATATTTTAGGAATCATTTATTTTTATTTTATTACACATTGAGTATATCTCAAGTCACCAAGTGGTAAGAGTTTATTGATACAATCTCATTTTTTATTAATATTGTTTATAATTATGCTTCCATTGATGAAATATTATGATCCATATTTCAAGATAACTAATGAATTTTATTCCCCTATGTATATTAATTATTTATATATGTATTAAATAATTTTAAAACTATTTTGTAGTTGATATAATTAAAAACATGTATATATGAAAATATAAATTTATTTATTATTTCTCTAAAAAATTTGCGTTCTTTCAAAAATGTGTTATAAAAAATTATTTAAAGAAATATATTTCTATTATCCCTTGATAAATAAATGAAATTTTTACATATTATTTGACTATCAAATAAAATAAAATGAAACATCTCATATTTTTCCAATCAAATATGTTTTCTAAACTTTTAAGGTGAAAAATGAATATTTTTCATGTATTATAATACTCACTGTTATAACCATCATTTCCATGAAAAATTATTTTTTTTGTTTACATGGGAATTTTTTTTAAGAAAATTTTTTCCAAATAATATTGATTTTTGTTTAATTTTAAATTTTTTTTCAATGAAATTTGTTATCAAACTTGTTTTATTTTAAAATTATTATTATATGATTTTTAATGATTCTTATATATTTTTTCATAAGGATACATTCGAAGAAAATGGTTATTAAATGATTTTAAGTCTTCTTTTTAGGTATTTAATGTACTTTAAAAAAATTAGGATTTAAAAAAATCAATCATTCATTATGAGTTTTCAAATTATATCCAATGAAATGGTTTTCCATAGGGTTTCAAGCAATACTTATATATTTTCAATAATATTTGAATGAAATGTTTTTCAAGAATTTATCATGCATTCCATATAAGATTTATATTTTTTAAAATAAATGGTTTTTTAAAAATTAATAATTCTTTATATGTTTTAAAATAGTTCTGAATGAAATATTTTTCAATCCGTTTTCATGATTTCTTGATATGTTTACATAACTTTTACAAAGAAAAGGTTTTCAAAAAATTTTCAATATTTCGTTATGATTTTTCATGTAAATTTTAAAATATAATTTTTTAAAAATGATTTTATGTTTAAAAAATTAAATTAATAACATATATTTTCCACAAGATTTTTTATAAATAATATTTCAAATTTATTTTCATTAAAATATGATATTCATTGGTGTTACTCAGGAATTTATGGAAAACTATCAAAAAGATGAATTCATATTATTTATCTGAATAGTTTATGTTGTATGGTTTGATTCATATTAAAAACTTTTCACTTTCATGAGTTATGTGTTTATAAATCTTTTTTCTATATTATTGATTAAATTATCATGAAACCCATTTTTATTTCATTGTTTATATACACATAAAATCCTATTCTTTTCTGGAGTTATGGTTTGATGGTATTGTTGGGTAAGATTTATCTTTTTTCAGATGTTAAGATACGATTATATGATTATTACACCCATTTCATTTAATGGGTTATGATACAATTGTTTATGATATTGTGGAAACTGTATGTATGGTTTCTTTATGACATGGGAGGGACTATTTACTCCCACCAATGTATTGGGTGAATATTTAAATCTAATGGGTAAATGATGGGATTCTAGTCAAATGGAATAATCTTCTATGGAAAATGGGGAATCTTGATCCCCTACGAGAACTTGGGGAAACCAAATTCACTATTGGGAGGTGGGAAATCCTATTACACTATGGAAATATGGGGAAACTAGATCCACTATGGTTATATGGGGAAACCCGATCCACTATGCGAAGATGGCGAAATCTGATCCACTATGAGTAGATGGGGAATCCTGATCCACTATGGGAAGATGGTAAAACTCAATCCCTTAAAATGAAATGATTATGAACGTAGATAGTGGTGTGTCCATCCAAATATTGTGATCCCCATGATGTGACCATATATGTTCTATTAATTATTCTCAAGTAATATGGAATTATATTACACGTTTATGTTCATGAAATAATTACATGTCATTTTAATATGTTATGATTTCTTGAATTAGGCTCTTGAATCCCATATGATTCAATCCTTATGAACTGTTAATATTTATTCCATGATTTATGTAAATGATACTTGATATGTAGGGTTTTATCTTCTAATTTTATGATCACATCCCCATACCTATATTCTAATGTTTAGTATTTCATATCTCTATTTTTTACTCTTATTGAGCATCTGAGCTCACAATTTTCTATGTTTCCTTCCCCATGTTATAATGATATATTTTACGTATAATATTTATAATAGGGGTGATATTATTGGATAACTTAGGAGATATAATTTGTCTAAATCACGTGTTATCATTTATATTTCCTTGTTTCCAAAGGCACTATCCTAATACGATCGTTGGGTGGCTGTTTATATAATGATTGAAGTATTCCACAAATATGATGTATTGTTTATATATGTTATGTTTTGGTTATTATAGTTGGAATGAAAGTGAAGGTTTATATAACTCTTGGAAACTATGATGAGGTAACATTAGTGGTATCCCTAGGGATATTTCAAAGGATATGTCTAGGATAACTGTCATGATATTTATAACGATGAGTTAATGTTTCAAAAAATGTATTGGAATTTTGTTAATGGAAAGAGTGATAGGTTTCCTAGAATTAAATCCTTCTCTCAATACTAAAAGTTCATGTGGCTATACCACATATGCACCAAGCGCTTACAAATTTGAAATGGTGTGTCATTAATGACTCGAGCATTACCTGGTACATAATAACATGCCTTATTGGACATATAGTTTTAGTCAATGTCTAGAACTATAAAGAATATGGTTAGAATTTAATGTTACAGATGTAGAGAGTATAGGAATAATGGAAATATATTTCGTATGTTGAAATATCCTATAGTGTATTTTTAAGGTGGTAATATAATTGGTTATACTATGGAATACAAAGTGATTGTGAATGAAATCTGAACGGTATGTGATATTTTTCTAGTACATATTATTTTAAACATAAAAATTATGTTTACATTGAAGTTAAAACCTTAATACATGATTCATATTTCATATTATAAGAAATAGGTATTAAAAAATATGTTGATGAATCCTTAGTAATTTTTTAAGAATAATGATGGTTGAAAGAACTTTTATATTTTGGAATTCATAGATTATGATATATAAATCTTGAAATATAGTAGTATTTCAAATATAAGTTCATCATTAATTATTTGAAAGGATATTTTGAATGGTTATGGGAAGGTATAAACATAATTCCATGTAAATTTGATATTATGAATAATGTCAAGTAACCCTTAACATGTTCAAGAAATAAATAAAATTGTGTTTAGATTAGCTAAATTGATGATTTATTTGGATAAAATAAATTTGATAGTATCAATGACCTTAGAACAGAAACAATAGTTATTTTTCAAAAGTATTATATGTTATCGATGATGGTGGTTATAACTTCTTGAATTTATGTAATATTTCCGGTAATCTTTTGAATATTGAATAATGTATGTTTTCAAATAGGATTTATTGTAATTATAGTTATTTCTATTTTTGAATAGAATATGCGAGGAGGGTGTTCACATGTTTGGAATGTGACAAGTCTGTGATACATTATGATATATGGGGGATCAATTTAAATATAATTCCATTACATTATTTGTAATGTATTTGATTTTCATCACTAATAAGGGTTATAAGGTTATCCATTTAATGAATGTTTATGTTAAACATCAGAAGAATTTTTTGATATTAATATATTATACCACCATGTATATATTTATTCATATTTTATGGCATGTGATAAAATTTTGTTACCAATAGAATAACCCATCACACTATTTGTGGATATAGTGAGGTTATATTGCTTTAGAAATAAATTATTATCCAACATTTTATAAAATAATAGATGATGTGATGGAAAAAATGGTGAAGATATCCAGAAATCATTAAAGTATATCTTATCCTGATAATTCTTCATCCCTAGGAAAACAATATATAAATTAAATATTGCCTTAATTCATAAATTATTATTAAACTAATGGTGTTTTAAATCACTGAAAATTTATTAATTATAGGCCCTTAACATTATATTTATAATTAATCAATTTTTGACTGATTACTCAATAATTAAATATATATATTTACACATTTCCTCCAAGTCAATATTTTCACTTTCAACCGAACATCTTTTCTTTCGAAAACTAGTGATATGTTACTCTGGGTAAATGTTATGTTTCAAAAACATATTTAAAATGGATGATAGGTATTGATTTGTTTGTTGTGAGTTTCTATGTAAGGATATTTTATGTATTAAACTATTAATTTTAACAAAATAATTTCTAAGGGGAATTTAATTTTAAGGGTAAATAATGAAACACCCCATGATTTTGTAAAATAATTTTTTTAATTAATATAGTCTATTGAAATTATTCATCTCTCAAAACCCTAAATATAGATAAGATATATGAAATAACTATGTTTGGATAGTGTTTTATAAAAAAATATTTCTATATTTATCTACACAAAACACATATATTATATTATGGTACCAAAAACCTAACGTTTGTCTCGTGTTACTTTTACTTTTGATTTTGTTTTATGCCTACATTACACACACGACCTTGTTTTAACAAACATCAACATAATATTAATATTATTGTTTAAATATTATCACATTTGTCACAGATCCATTATGATAGAATTTACGAAGAAAATATTATATAAAATGTTTAATAAAATGAACACTTTTATGATAAAAAAAAGTAAGAACAATTTGATAATAAAGATATTCATTTTCAAAGAAAAACTCTCTTCAAATTAAAAACCCCATTTTATCTAAGTAAATTTAAAAAACACAATTTATGGATATTTTTAATTGATTATATATTCAATAAAATATATTTAAACTCATCCAATATATTTTATAAGCATTAGATAAGAATAAATAAAATTTTATATCAAACATGTATTTTTCAAAAAGGTAATTTTGTCTGTTTAAAATGGAGAACCTATTTTAAATGTGAATTTTTTTAATTTTTAAAATTCTAATTTGTCCAAATAAACCAAATTTTGTAAATAGAAAAATAAAAATTATATTGGGGTGAATTTTTGGAATTTTTTTCATAGGATTATTTTTTTTATGAATATGGAAAAATAATGAATTTAAATTCAAAACTATTTTTTATCTAATTTCTTTATAAGTTTTTTTTATATATTTTTTTATAGTAAATTTATATCAATTATAAATAATTATATCCTATTTGGATAATTTTAACAAATTTTATTTGGAAAATTTATTTATAAATATTCCAGACTTTTGAGTAGTTTACTTTAAAAACACGCTTTGTCGTCCGACCTATAGGATTAAAATTAAATTAATTTCAACCAAATTTATTATTTGAATTTTTAAAAATGGATTCAAAATTTTTAATAAAAATTAATTGTTTATAATAGGTTAAACTCATATTTTGAAATAAATTATTAGAAAAAGTTATAAAAATTGAATAAAGTAATAATGATAAAAATTAGATAAAAGGGGGGAAAACCTTAAATGTAAGGGCAATAATGACCTATAAAAATGTATAAAATAAATTTAATATTCATAGTAATACACTATTATAAATTTTATCTACTATTTAATTTTTTTGGGTCCACTTTAAATTTGAAATACATGGATGGAATTCATTTTTCAAAAATATACATGAATTCCACTCCCCCACTACAAAAAGAAACTCATCCCTCACACTTATTCACAGATCTCAATCCAATTTAATCTCCCAATATATGCATAAATAATATAAAAACAATTTTAAATTAATTGTTTATTCCACCAATCAGACATAATTCAATATGTGGAAGCAATTTGTTAAAAAAATGGAGTTACCAAAAGAAGATATAACACCCTTCTTCAATCTATTTTTTATTATTTTAATCATCCACCACATAATTATGCGCAGTGAAATGTCGCCTCATGAAATGATATTGTTCATTATTCATTTTCCAGCTTTCATGGTTGAAAATTATATAAGATTATATATTTTAATATTATATATATAATATTTAATAATTAATTATCATTCTATTATTATTATATAAAACATTCCTTTTTTATTTCTATTCTGTTAAAATACTATTACATAGTTATTTGGAAGTATGAAATATCATCTCTTCAAAGAGTTGTAAATTATTCACACATTACATGGAATGTATTAAAGATAGTTTTAGTAAATAAATATGATATATATAACATAATAATTCTTTATAATGGTATATATATATATATATCTTTCATTTTTTATCATTCAATATGAGAGTAAAACAGCAACTACATTCATGTTTACATACAAGCTATCATCTCCATGAACAATGTATTTCATTTAATATTCCTATCTTTTAAAGATTAAAATAAATAATTATATACTAAATATTTGATATTTATATATTTTTTACATTATGGAGATAATTATAAAACTATATAGACAAAAATATAATAAATCAAAACACTAGATAAAAATAAAGCGATTACTACTAGAAACATAACTTAACTACTGGGTTGTTGTAAAATGGATAATACAAAGTCATAATGAAATAAAATGTGTTCAAATTTATAATAACATAGTTATTTGGGGGAATAATGATAAAACTATATTTATTATACATGGTATTTAAGGATTATGAAGATATTCAAGACTTTAGTAAGGTTTTTATTATCACACATTTATTTTCTATGACACAGAAGCCATGTTCACCACCTATTTATTATAGGTGGTGTTTTTACATCCCATGGATTTATTATATGACTATAAAAGATAAATTTATGGGTATTTAAAAATATTAATGATGATCATTAATTAATGTTGTTTTTGTTTCTAAAGTTACCAAATTGGTAATGTAATTATGTTTCAATTTTTATTCATTGGGACATGAGAAAGGTTATTCCCCTATAATCTTACAGAAGGTTTATAAAATGTCATTTAACATGTTGTATCATGATAAAAATTATTTTAATGATATTATAGGCTTATTTTAATTTCATTTTCTAACATTGGTAGTATATTTTAAGGATCGTAATTTGTAATAGTACATTGAAATAATCTCATTATTTATCAAGATTGTTTATGATTTTGATTCCATTGATGAAATACTATTATTCATATATAATGTGTAATCATTAATTTTATTCCCATATTTATTTTAATGATATCATCTTGTATTAGTACCATTTTATAACTCCTTTTCACTTATATATAATTTAGAATTTTTTTATGAATATCTAAATTTATTTCTCCTTTTAATTGGAAATTTTCGTTCTTTCAAAACTGTGTTTTGAAAAAATAATTTCAAAAGTTATTTACTATTATCAGATTATGAATAATGGAATTTTTTACAAATGTTTTAAATTTTTATAAAAATTTTTTAAAATAAAAATTATTTTCATTTTCAGATTGTGAGACATTTCTAATGTTTTATGGTACAAAAGGAATGTTCAAAATGTACAGAAGTACTTGTTTCCATTATATTCATTTTATTAAGTCTTCTTTTGTATGTTTACAAAGGCATTTTTAATGAAAATATTTTCCTAATAATCTAATATTTTTTAATTTATATATTTTTGATGAAAAAATGTTTTTAAAAAAATATCCTTAAAATCTTTTTAAAATGATTTTCAATTTGTCTTATATATATTTCTAAAAGGTTACATTTCATGAAAATAGTTTTTTAAAATTATTTAAAGCCTTTTTTAAGGTTTTGAAATTATTTTTATAGAATATGTTTTTTGAATTTTTTTTTCAATATTTTATTATGATTTTTCAAATATTTCTAATGGAAATGATTTTCAAAATCTTCTCAAGGTTTAATTATATGTTTAATAAGTGTTTTAAATGAAATAGTTTAAAAATGGTATTTACGATTTACTTTTATATTTTCCATGTATTTCAGAATAAATGATTTCCAAAATATTTTCGAGAATTCAGTATATGTTTAAAAGTATTATCAATGAAATGGGTTTCAAAACAATTTTAAGATTTCTTGACAATTTTTCAATGTTTTCTCAATGAAATTATTTTCAAAATTTTTTCCAGATTTCACTATAAATTTTCATCTTAATATTCAATAAAAATGGATTTCAAATGTTTTTATATTTTTAAATTATTTTTTCCATTAAATATTTATATATTCTTGTTGAAATGTTTTTTAAAGGATATTTCAAAATTATTTTCAATCTAATATAACTTCAGTTGGTGTTACTCATACATTTATGGGAAATTATTGAAGGCGTCCATTCATATTATATCTATGAATGGATTTTGTTTTTATGGAATCATGTTTGGGAAACATATTTCTATTTCATGTGTTATATGATTATAAAAACCATTTCTATTTCCTAGTATATATGTTTATTAATATCATTTCACTTTTATGGTTATATGCTTAAGAAAATTACATATTTTCTAGTGTTACGCTTTAATTAAATGATTATGAAACCTGCCACTTTTTTCACAAGTAAGGATATGATTACATGTATAAGACACTGATTTTATTTCATGGGGTATGATATGACTATTTATGGTAATGTTGAAAAAGTTTTTCTTGTTTATTTAAGAGATTGGTGGGACCTATATATCTTTCTTAATTCATTGGATAAAGATTTATATATCATGATATTATGAGAGGATTCATGTACATAGGAAAATCCACTGTAGAACATGGGGAAACCCAATCCACCTTTTGAAGACAAGTAAACCTAATCCCTTATTAGAAGACGAGGAATCATGGTCTACAATGGGAAGATAGGGAAACCCAATCCACTGTGGGGTGATGGTGAAACCCAATCCCTTACAAGGAAATAATTGTTACTGAGGATGGTGGTGTGTCCCACATAGTCAGTGTAGTCCTCATGAAGTTCCTTAATAAGTTCTTCTAATGAGTCTTGACATGTTGGGAATGATATTACATGTTTATGTGTGTTATAAAATTCCATGTCTTACTCATTGTTATGATTTCATGTATTATGATCAAGATTACATTATTATTCATGGCTTATAAAATAATAATATTTATGCCATGATTCATCTTTATGATCATTGATATGTAGGGTATAATGTTATAATGTTATGATCACACCCTAAATCCCTTATGCTCATTTTTGGCTTACATATCTCACTTATTTACCCTTCTGAGCAGCTATGATCACCCCTTTAATGTATTATTCCCTGTTTTATGAAGAAATATTTTATGTATGATATGTCTATGAGCCGTACTAGTTTTATAGAACCTAATGGGAGCTATGGTATCTCTCTTATGTACCTTTATTTTCATTTACATATTTTCAAACGCACAAACCTAATATGTTATTTGGGAATCTATTAATGTAATGTATTCAAAATTCCATAAATATAATGTTATGTTTATATATGTAATGATTGGTAAGTAATACTAGTATACATGAACTACTAAATATGAACTATTATAAGTTACATGAGTATTCTAGGGGAATAGATACCAAAATATCTCATCATAGCTTATGTTTCGGAATTTAAACTGCATTCAGAGTCTATGGTGGGATTTGGGAAATCTAATAAGACTAAAATACTGGTAAATGACATGTTGAGTAGAACATAATATCTTATGAAGGAATAAATTTTATTTCTCTAAACTTTTCCTTTCATTTGAAAAAATGTTACCTATAAAGAACCTGATCTTTATAGCCCATTGTTAGTTGTTACTCAATAGTATTTTCCGTAGATACAAGAGATCAAAATATCTCTCTACTCCAGATGTGCTTTATTTCATCAGCATTGGGAGGACTTTGACCACCTCTTCCTCACCTGTTTGGTAGCTGCAACAATGTGGCAGGTAGTTTCCCACATATTCGAAGTGCCACTGCCTCGGGGCAACTCAATCGTTGACTTCATGAAAGCCTAGCTTGTGATCAATCTGTCTTCACAACTTAGGTATCTTTTCCTAACTACTGTGGAAGAATTAATTTGTGTTATTTGGAAATCTAGAAATAAGGCCATTCATGAGAAGCAGAAATTCAGTACTGGAAATGTAATTTCTGGTTTGCTCAGTGCCATTCGAGAGGTTGTTTTGCTGAGAACCAGCTACTGTGAAATATCATGCCATTACATTTCAATTATGAAGAGATTGGGAGTTTGGGGAAACTTCTATCCTCCTCAAGGCACGATTGAAGTGCTTTGGAAACCTCCCTTACAGGGCTGGATCAAGATCAACATTAATGGTGCCTCGCGAGGCAACCCGGGTCAATCTGGCTTTGGGGCTATCTTCTAGGACCATACAGGGTGTGTTTTTGGTTGTCATTATGGCTCGTGTGGCTTCACCACTGCTCTTGAATCAGAGATTCAAGGTGTTATTGAAGTGTTTGAGCAAGCTAGTAGAATAGGTTGGGACAAGCTGTGGGATGAATGTTATTCTACACAAGTAGTGATTGCTATCAGGCAGGTGATATTCATCTTTCTTGGAATTTGACAAAAAATGGTCAAGATGCCGAGATCTTCTCTACTCAAGGTAGCAAATTTTCACACATGTTTATAGAGAATAGAATGCGGTGGATGATGGTCATGCGAACAAAGGTGTAAATGGATCTGATTTTCATTGGGAGGATCATGTTTCGGGTGAACTTTTTTCCATTATATGGAAGGATAAATGTAAAGGATCTACTTTCAGACTAGTGTAAGTGTTTTGTTTCTGATCAATAAAGGGATCTTTCTTTTTGGAAGGATCTCAATATTTAAAAAAAATAGATCAAATCCGAAAGGATTGAATTGTTTAGTATACATTGAAAACAATATACATAACAAAAAATCGCATTTCATGTTAAAAATAATAATAATACATAATTTTTTATTCATGAACACAATTATTAAATTTATAATATCCATTTGTATCATTCCAAAATCATTTCATAAAATTTTTTGTAATGGAATTATATTAACGGTGTAAACTCATATGCTCAGTAATGGTGTGTGTGTATATGAAAAGTTATCATAAATAAATAAGGCATAATCAAAATATAAATCTAAATATATGAAAACAAATTCCCTTTAAACATTCACTGGATTATAATTAATAATATGGTATGAATAAGTAATGGTAAAATATATTTATTTAAATAATATCATGATCGTGAATGTTTTCCTTAGATACCTTAACTAATTAAATAATCCCATCGACATCAATAAAAATCATAATAATGAGATAATACATAATGTGGGACATCATAAACATACAATCAAGCCTGATTCCCAGACATCATACATATATGTGTAATGTGTCATAAAATTACCAAAATAACTTCTCAGACGATACCAAGTAATGCATTGTGGGGTTATAGAGGGAACCTGTGAACACATACTATGCCCAATGAATTCCTCATATGAATGTGCTAAAACATAATAAATTAAATCATTCATATTAAATAACTATAATAATATATTTTATTACATTCCCTAAAAAATAATCCTTTTTATAAACAATATAGAGTAATATATGGAATTTTATCAATATATTAAACCCCTATTAAATAATAATATCCACCAATGTATGTTGATATTTATGAATATGCATTAAAATATTACAATAAGATTTCTTGTAGGGATATATCTAATACATTCTGAATCAATTTATTAATGTTTTAAATTTTCTCAAATATTAAAGAATAATTTTTTTGAATGGACCATTGAATTTTATTATGTAATCAATGAATAAATGACTGGTCATCATCATGGAATTTTATTTCATTTCATATATGTTAAAAAAATACTTATTAAGGAAATTTTAAATGTGTCACATTGGAAAAATGATAGGATGTTTAATTTGAACCCATTTAGTAAATAAAACACATAATTGAATAAAATTAATAAATCATTAGATAAAAGTAAAAAAATGTTCTTTTTAAATTGTTTGGAAAATATTGATAGCGATTTAATATATTCTCGATCATATAGAAAATAATGTCTTCTTTCCACAAATACATGGTTTATATTTATATAGTATATAATGATTTTGAAATTAAAATAATATAATAAAAATAAATAAATATATGATAAGAAATTAAATTGGATTTAATATATAAATATAAAATAATTCCCCTAGTAGAAACTTAAGAATAAATAATCCCGAATAATTATGACATTGATAAATTAAGGCTTACATTACATCAGAATTCTTTAATATAAGTCTGAACCTACTATAAAAAATATAGATTTATTATAAATATTGTAAATTTATATACTCAAATATATAAAACATTATATGATTTAATTTTAACATTTTATTTACCTTTTATTGATATTTCATTGTCAAAATCTATATTTCAGGTAATAATTGTTTGATTTTTAAATAATGCATATTTCCAGATCTTTTGATTCATTTAAATTTTCTACGTTACATCTTTAAAAAATAACCATTATTTAATTATTATATATATTTATTATATACTTATTTTTTTAACTCATTATATTTTGAAATATAAAAATGAATTTCACCGTTCATGGAGACCGTAGGTCATTCGTATGCAAAAAATGTTGTTTTCATTTTTTAGAGGATGGATCAAAATAAAGATAAATAATAGTCACCAAAATATTATTAATATTTTTTCACATATATGTATAATTTATTAATTAAATATATCCTTATTACCGTCCCTGAAACAATGAAATGAAAAACATATCACATCTCCTCGGGGATATGGTAGTCCACACGTACGCCCAAGCGACATTATCATTTTCTAAAAGGTAAAAAGCTAAGAAGGTATATATGAAATTATAATTTCATATGTTCATATATATCATAAATATTTGATATATATATTTATATATATCAATATTATATCTATCGTTAAATTAATTCATTGTAGGTGTTAATGAAAAATGAATTTTAACAGTTAATGAGGTGGTAGTCCGTTGTACATAGAATCGATGGTTTTATTTCCCAATTGATTATAGATTATATTGATATATGTTATTACATTAACTTAATAATAACCATGTACATGTAATATATTTTATATAATACTTTATAAATTTATGATAATATTTTAAGGGGTTAGATGAATAAAAAATATGAAGATGTAGGGTTAATAACCATACCGATTCATCAAGGAACATCATTCAATTTATAATTAAATCCTACCAAGGATGTTTTTATGATTATAAAAGTTACACTATGTTGTGTGGATGGATTATTGGGTGGTCCATTTGAATTTCTTGGTTGATCCAAATGTATTTTGAGGAGTTTAGATGAGTGGATTAGTGTGTCCAATTATAAAGAGGGTAGGGGAACCCTTGTGAAATTTCCTAAATGAATACAAAATTAAATTAATTCCAATGCAAAAAATCCTCCAAAGAAAAATTTATTTTATTTTGGAATATTATATAGTATATGTATTTCTATCCAATAGTATTTAGATAAATCTAATTTGAATACATATCTTTTACATTTGGTTTAACCACCTAGAATACCTTTTTTAACCTTAAGCATGGCAATTAATTCCATACTATATTCACTATTCATTATAAAAAATTTATTTTTAACTTATTTCCTAATTTTAATTATTATTATTTATTTAAATTAATAAATAGATGTATTATAATTTAAATATAATTTTTACCAACTAGTGTGATTTAAATGTAGTTTTCTAAATAAATATTTTCTTATGTATAAAAGGTTTTTATATGAGATTTTAACATAAAATTTATTATAATGATATAAAATAGATAATAAATAACATAATTGAACAGATTTTACATTAAGTAAAAATTAAAACCCAATTTAAATTTATTAATTCTCTAATAAAATATATTATTCGATAAAAATAATTTTTCACTATTCATTGAAAAAATAATATTCTCCGAAAATTTTCAATGATTCACTATAAGTTAATTTTATCATCCTGATTCTAACATTTATTTTCATCCTATAAAATGATTATTTCTAAATTATTAAAAATTATTTTTATAATATGTGTGTAAAATATGAAAACCTCACTTTTTTTAAAAACAATGTAACACTCCAATCTTCCACGATAAATTTCCCTTTGAATAATGAAATATCATGTGTTATACGCAACTTCGAGATTCTAACACACCATGACCAATCAAAATAGCCGTTATAAAAATAAAGGCCCACTTTTTAATATTTTATATATTTTATTTTGTAATATTAACATAATTTTTGAAATAGGATGATCGAAATTAGCTTAGGGTGATTTTTTGGCATTTTTCTGAAAACATTCAATTTTTTTGAAAAGTGAAAAACATTGCGTTATTGGTATTTTTTTATTTAAATAATTTTTTATTTAATGTAAATTGTTTTTAGGTCAAAATAGATGCATAATACTTATATATGTTCAATGTAATTCATTGGAGTAATTTCATACTATGTTTAGATGTATAAAAATTTTATTGAACTTTTTAGAGTCTTTTACCCACCTACTATGAGAATTTTCAAATTTTCATAAAACACAATTTAACCTCTTTTGTGAAATGAATTTAAAAAAATTTATAGACATTGTTGACATCAGTAAGTAAAATTTGATTCAATAAGATGAAAATAGTTTTTGTTGAATAGTATATTTTTACTTTTATTTACAATGATTAAAAGTAAATAGGGTAATTAAGTGTAAAAATGATTTTATGATTTCCCTAACACATGTAATAATTCAATTGAATATGTGTAATTGAACCAAGAACATCATTATTTATAAAATATATTTTCCTTTTTTCCACTTTGATTACATTAGGTCATTTATTATTATTTTATTAAAAGAAGAGTTAAAACTGTAAAATTCATGATTAATAACTAAACAATTTTTAATATAGGTAATACATAAGGTAAATTAGACTATAAATATTCATTAGAACGCTAAAAATATTTCCTACATAATGGTATTTCATTTATAATTTTTAGACATTACATAATTTAATTTATTGTTTGGCCAAAGGAAAAATATAAGGTTATATATATTAATAATTAACCACAAAGGGTTCTCTTGGCTTGTTATAGTATGATTAGTAACCATATAATATAAAAAAACAAAGAGACATGATAAATGACAAACTATTTAAGTAATGGGTAAATCTAAAATATAAGCTTAATATGGTGACCTAAACCCATATAAAACCTAATGGTTGAGAGGTTTTCAACCCATCCCAACCATGGCTTGAAATAATTAATTTTTTATCCATTGGAAACATACAAGGATTTTATAATAAAATAACAATTCAACCTTTTCCTAATGTGACCCTAACCTCTATTATAAAAGGGTATGTCCACTTCAATTAATTTCACACCTCCAATAACATTTGGCTCGGCAATCCCCTACCCAAATATCCACCCAAAATTCCTCCCATTATCCTATATGCCTTCCTTTGGTAAAAAATCCATCCTTAGGAGCCCCTTCGATCAAATTAAAAGGACGAAATCAAAGAAGTGGTTAATAATACATCACCTCTTTCAAGTTATTTTCTTCTTTCATTTCCCCTTTCTTTGTTGTTTCCATTCTAAAATAATAACTCCTTTATCTTCTATATATTGTTATGTTATTATAAATATGGTACAGTCATATGTATTATTCTATCCATCCTATAAATTACAAAGTCACTATATGTGCGTACGTACAGGTTACTGTCTCCATGACATGGTGTAGTTTTTTATTCAAACACTTCATTATTTTGTATGGATATAATAAATAATATTGCTGATGTAAATAATAAATATAAAATATTAAATCTTCTGTATATATGATATACCATACAATTACATACGATTTCACCATGAATATAATGATATTTTCGTTTGTGCGTACATACGGATAACCATCTCTATGAACGCGATGCGATTAATTCCCCGTAGTTATCATTCAAGAATAATTATCATTTTATATTTAAAATTAATTTTTATTAACATAATATAAATCTATATATGAATCAAATACATCCTATACATAATAAACATGGCTTACATAACCAATCATATAAATGAAAATGAATTAGTTAACACCTAAATTGATGATACTTCTAAAATATTATTAACAAAGAAATATTATAAGATCATATATGATATCATATTTATTTATATAGTTATATAATAATTTAATAAAAATTATTTAACTATTATACAGATGGTTAACGTTTCCTTGACCAACACAATGTACAAGGAAAGGGTTAATTTCACAATCGAATTATTATCTGAGGTTGTTTTTATATAAGTAACTATTGGGATCTTGTTATCATCCATATCTATGTTTCTAAAAAATATATTTCAATACATTTTTTACTATTTCTTATCAAATTTCCTAAAGTCATTTATACTCTTGTTTTACATTTTATAAAAAAAATTAAAGGAATCTTTCTGTCATTTTCCAAACAAGGTCATTTACAACCTTTTCTACAAAAATAAGGAAAGAATGATTTTTAACATATATGGTGGATGCTTCTATTTTCTTCCTTTATAATACCTTCAAATCTTCCCTTACATGATTATAAGAATATTTTCAAAAAAAATGCTTTCTATTATAATTACATGTCTTTTAAAGGATTTCAAAATAAAAATATATATTTCACTCAAAATGTTTTGATTTTATCTATGTCAACATCCATTGATAAATATTAATCATGTTTGTTGTTGATTTATGATGAAAGAAATCTTCCATATCGTTTTGAAGATTTTGTCATATGTTTGATCGTGGATGTGTTATTTGAACACCATTAAAGGTTTATGGATAAAGTATTGACATTTTTTATGCTACATTTAATATGAATACTTTTGTTATGTTTAAACCTTTTCAATTGACGAATGCATTGGACTTAGTAAGTGAAGGGTGAATCCTGCTATTGGTCAATGATGCATTGGTAGGTCTCATTTGATAAAATAGTGTCTTAGATCCAGGCCTTGACAAAATCATATTTGTATTCTTAGCACAAAGCCTTGACTATGTGGTTATAATGTATGGCATAATGTATTCCAACATTATGAATGTAGATATTGATATTTCATGTGATTATTCCACTAGTATAATATCCATGTTATTAAATAAATTGCATTATTTGATTTTATAAATGATGTATTATGCTGAATTTTATGTTTAAAAGGAATTTGTTTTAGTCTTATACATTGCGTTAAATATTTATTCTTATTTATGAAAGTTTCCACTATATTGTCATCCTTACTGAGCATCTCATCTCACCCGTTTCTATGTTTTATTTTTCCCAGGATGTGAAGAAGTATTTTATGGTTGATCTACGGGGATAGGATAAAGATATACGTGTGTTAAAAAGGGTACAAAATGTTGTGGATGTTTTTATATCATGATGTAATGTAAAACATATAAGTGTATCTAGTAATTTCAAGGATACTAAACTGCTCAGTCTTTCAGGACATGATTCCTTGTATCATGCCAATGTTATGTAATAATGCACTGACATGGGTTAACAGGGGTCAGGGTGTTATAGTTGGTATTAGAGGATGTTTAATACAAATCCATGAATGATAGATTTAGAAAAACTCTAATTTGATAACATTACAATAAGAAAAACATTGAGGATTTTTATAGAATAACATCCTATAATTTTGGTACTATAGAGATTTTTTTAGTTTTCTAAGAAATACATCCCTATATAGATACGAGTAGGGAGAGGTGGCTATATTACAGATGTACGTAGGGGTAATACTCTAAAACACTGCTTTGGGATAAGCTCGAACGGGAACAGGTTCACGACAAATGGCCTTTCTGCACTCTTGGTTACGACACTCCTGAGAGATTTGATTTGGATAATTCTCATTTTCTTTAAAACCATTATAATGGGTTTTGAGTATATTCTTCCTCAAAGAAATAATTTTTATGATTATGGATTATATTCATAAACTGTACAATTTATGTTAAGTGTTATACAATTTTGGTATTATGTATTGTGATTCATAAACTAATCTACTGTATGATATTGTATAGAAATAGAAACTAGAGGAAGGAATCAAAATCATATCAACACATGTAATCCACGTATGGATTTCCCTCCTACACAATATTATTATAGTGGAGATGGTGAAGAAATTGGTGTTGATCATCTTATCACCATACTGGGACAACTCACTCTAGTTATGAATAATAACCTTACCCGTATGTAGCACGCTGATCCACAAATTGGAAGATCAATGATAAAATTATTCATGAGGAAATAACCAAAAACATTCAATGGGAGTAAAAATCCATTAGTAACCGAGCAATCGATAAATCCCACAGAGAAAATAATTCATGATTTTGGGAGTAGTGAAAGGGATAATGTTGTTATTGCATTTTAACACCTCATGGGAAATACAGATCAATGGTATTCATTATTCCAATGCACAATTTAAGATAAAGAAGTATAAAACATGAAATGGCAGGTGTTGAAAGAGAATTTGTAGAAAAATAATTTCCTTGTGACCATCTTGCGGATATGGAAAGACAATTTTTGAGTCTGATCCAAATATAGGATGAGAATGTCACAAATTATGAGGATAACTTTACAAGGTTAGTAACACATGCATCATATTATATATGAATCCCAAGAAGTAATATTTATCGATTCATCGATTGGTTAAAACCATTTCTCCATCAAGAATTAGTCTAACAACCCTTCTCTTCATACGGAGATGTTGTCTCATGTGCTATCATAACAAAAAATGAAATCTACAAGTATTACGACATTAAATAAAAGCAAGAATAAATGAGATCTACTGAACACTCTAGAAATGGAAATAAGGGTAAGAAGGGAAAAGATGAAAATCCATCCTATGGTAAATGCGGGAAGAAACACGTGGTACTTTCCTAAAGGGAATGGGATTCCATTAGCATTGTGGTGGAAAATGTCACCACGAATGTGATTGTAAGTGGAAGAAATAATCAAAAAATGTTAAATGCTATAATTTATGGGATATGGGAAATTATGAAAATGAATATCCAAATCGTTAGGTAATCTTACCTTAGAAAAGGCAATGGGATCAAGGCCAAGCTTATATGATCACTACTACTGAGGCTAAAGCTTTGAATGATGTAGTGGCATGTAATTTAATGGTTTTCTCAAGTTTAGTCAATTCTTTATTTGATATTGGATCATCACGTTGTTTCATATCTTCCCAATTTTCTTGGAAAATTTGATATTTTCTATTTGAGTTAATAAGAGAGTTTTCAGTCAAATCACACAAGGCAAGTATAATCGGAACAATTTTTTGTGAATTAGTTCCCATTAAAGAATATAAATGTTCTTTATATGCTGATCTCATCATCATACCCATTATTGAATTTGATATAATCATCAGAATGGATTGGATTTCGGACCGTGATGCGAATATTTATTGTATGAAGAAATAGGTTACAATTTTCAATGATGATAAATAGTACCATATCATTAGAGTAGAAATGTCACCACCCAATTCTTATCTAGATCCACCCCCGTATCTCTACTAAATTAAACTATTAGGGAGGAAGAGAATTAAATAACTATGGGTGAGGAAGATAATGTTCGAATAGAGAACATACCTACTGTGCAAGAATATGATGACCTGTTTCTAGAGGATTTACCTAGACATCCTTTTGAACGAGAAGATGAGTTTTCCATTAGTTTAATTAATTTTTCAAAGCCCATATTGAAGACCCCTTATAGAATTTCCACGGTTGAATTAGTGGAACTAAAGAAGAAACTAGGAAAATTCAGTAATATGTGATTTATTCACCATAGTTTTTCTCCATGGGGCACCCATTCCTTATTGTTAAGAAAAAAAGTCAGATCAATGAGGTTGTTCATTGTATATAGGGAGGTCAATGCTATAATAATAATGAAAATGTATCTCGTATATTACATTAATGATTTATTTGACCGACATCATGGAGCTCATTATCTTTCAACAATTGACCTTCGATCTGGATATCATCAGTTGTGTGTGAAGAAGAAAGGCATTCCAAAAACTGCATTTCAAACCAGGTATGGGAATTATGAGTTTACCACAATGACTTTTTGATTGACTAATGCAGCCTCTATTTTATTGATGATATATTGGTATACTTGAAAAGCTAATAAGATCATGAAAATAACATGCACATTATTCTAATGACTCTTAGAATATATGAATTAAATGGGATGTTTAGAATGTGTGAATTTTGGTGACAAGAGATTTCTTTTCATGGGAACATTATCTCAAAGGAAGGAATCTCGACTGATCCTTCAATAACTAAGGAATTCCAAGTAGGCCCACACCAATGAGTATAACTGAGGTACACAGTTTTATTGGTTTATTAGGTTATTATCAGCTTTTTGTCCATAATTTTTCACGATTGGAAAACCGATTATACAAACTCACACTTAAAGAGGTTAAGTTTTTTTTTTGGAAAAAAGAGTGTGGAGAATGTTTTAAAGAACTGAAGATAAAATTAGTCAATGTTCCTATCTAAACTCTACTATCAGAGAATAATTGGTTTGTTATTTATCTTGATGCTTCAATGAAAGGACATGGTTGTGTCCTTGGGAAGAAGGATAGAGTTATTGGCTAAGCATCAAGACAGCTAAAAATTTGAAAGAAAAACATTCCTACTCAAGATCTTTAGTTTTCTGCTGTAATATTTCCTCTGAAAATATGGAGACACAATATCTAGGGTGAAAATGTGAGATTTATACTGATCACAAGAGTTTGAAGTATATTTTTCTCATTAAAAGAACTCAACATGAAGAAAAGGTGATGGCTTGAACTACTAAAGGATTATGATTTCACAATACACTACCACCAGGGAACGACATATAAGGTGGAATATTCTTTGAGTAGAAAGGATCGTGGGGTTTTGAACAATATGAGAGTTAAAAGGGATCTTATTTTCATTGATCTAATAAATATGGATATGGGAATAACCATGGAAGGTGAAACATCAATACATTTTCAAATGGTTTCCAAACCATCATTACTATAAAAGATAAAGTGTTCTTAGACTGATGATAAGGAATTTAAACAAATGATTAATGCTGTGAATGATGGGAGATTGAGTGATTTTGTATATGATGATAGAATTTTGAAATTTGGGAAGATAAATTTTTTCACGATATAACTAATCTAAAAAGGGAATTGTTGGAAGATGCTCATAGCTCCAATTTCCCTATACACTTTTGGAGCACCAAAATGTATAGAGAATTGAAGGAACATTTTTGGTGGGACAACATGAACTGGGAGATTGAATATTTTGTGTCAAGATGTATTGTTTGTCAACGAGTGAAAACTTGATTTGAACATCCTAGAAGAGTCATGCAACCTCTTTCCATACCTTAGTGGAAATGTGATATTATTATGATGGACTTCGTAATGGGGATACTAAAGACTCCTAGAATGAATTATAAAATATGAGCCATTATGGATATTTTTACCAACTCAGCACATTTTCTTATTTTAAGAGAAGATTTCCCAATTGAACGTCTGGAAGGAATATATATTAATGAAGTTGTATGACTTCATGGAGTACCTCTACTGATTGATTCTGATCGTGATCCATATATTACATCATGATTCTAGAAAAGGCTTTAGAAAGCCATAGAAACTGAACTACATTTAATCACATCCTAACACCCTCAAACAGATAGACAATCAGAACATACTATTCAAAACATAGAGGATATGTTGAGATCATTCTCACTTTACTTTCAAGGTACGTGGGATCAATATTTACCTCCAGTATAATTTTCCTATAACAATTGCTTCAATTCAAGTATTCAGATGGCCCCATATTAAGCGTTATATGAAAATAGATGTCAGCCACCAACTTGTTGGGATGATATTGGTGAATGAAAACTCGAAGGCCCATAACTTGTTGAGGAAACAATGTTAAAAATTATGGTTATCCAAAACCACATCAAAGCACCCCAATCAAGGTAATAAAGCTATGTCAATAACCGAAGTAAGGATTTGGAATTTTAAGTAGGATACTATATTTTTTTAATATATCTCTATGGAAGATGTTATACGTTTTAGTAAGAAGGGTAAATTGAGTCCCAAGTACATCAAATCTTTCGAAATTATAAAATGAATTGGAGTGGTTGCTTAACTTTTGGTAATGCCTCCAAGTCTCTCCAAAGATCAAGATTTGGTCCATGTTTCACTATAGATAGAATGCATGCCTGGCCTTATGGATGTACTAACCTATGAAGAATAAGAATGGGAACCAGATCTGTCTTATTGGGAAAAGCCTATCAGAATTCTTGACACCAGAGAAAAAGTTGTGAGAAACCGGACAAATCATCTAGTAATGTTCTATGGAGAAATCATAAGATGGAAGAGGAAACTTGGGAACCTGAGAAACTTATCATGTAGAACCACCCGAATCTTTTTTATGGAGTAATATTCTAGAAATTTCATGGATGAAATTATTTTAAGGAGGTATAATGTAACACCCCATTCTTTACATGGTACGTTTCACTTTGAATAATGCAATAGCTTGCATCGTATGCAACTTCGAGATTCTAACACACCGCTGCCAATCTAACTAACCATTATAAAAAGTAATAACCTCTTTTTGAAAATTTATAAATTTTTATTTTTCCAAACGATCTTCATTTTTGAAATGGGAATTTTGAAAATAACTTAGGTCTAATTTTTGGTGTTTTTTCTAAAAACATTCTATTTTTTTGAATAGTGAAAGCACTGCGTTATTGGTTAAAACCAAATTTTAAATTTAAATAATTATTTATTTCATTTAAATGTATTTTATGTTGAAATATATACATAATACCAATATAACTTCAATTTAATTCATTTTAGTCATTTTATAAAATGTTTAGTTATAAAAAAGTTCTATTGAACTTCTTACCGTCTTTTACCCTCCTCCTAAGAGAATTTTCAAATTTGGATAAAAAATAATTTCACCCATTTGGTGAAATGAATTTATAAAATATGAGAGACATGGTTGAAATCAACATGTAAAATGTGGTTCAATACGTTAATTTTTTTTTTTTGGAAAATAGTAACTTCTTACTTTTATTTACCACAGTTAAAAATAAATACGGTAAATAAAGGTAAAAATGATATTATAATTACCCAATAACATGTAATAATTCTATTGGATAATTTTATTTTGACAAAAATAACCTTAGGAAAAAATATATGATCCCATTGGGTCCACTTTTATTAGATTAGGAAATTTATTATTTTTTATTTTAAGAATATTTAAAAGAGTTAAATTCAATGTTTAATAACTAAATATTTTTTAATATAGGGTTATACATAAGATAAATTTGGATATAAATATTAATTAGAAAGATAAAATTATTTCCTACATAATTGTATTTTATTTATAATTTTTATACATTATATAATTTTATTTATTTATGACACAATGACGATGTAGTTATTACCTTATTAATGAAAGATAAAAATAATTTCTATTATAAATATCCAAATAAATGTAATTTGAGACTTTTTGAAAAATTAAAATAATATTCATGGTTAATATTACATTTTATGGTTTATTAAATAATTTTTATGGAGTAATCATGCTGTTATAATCTTCACAAAAATGAAATACTAAATAGTGTCTAAATTGACATAACTGAGTTTCAAAAATAAATGCTATATTATTAATTGATATAATATTCATAAAAATATAAGGATCGATACAAAGAATTAGATAATGTTATATATATTTATAATAAACCACATGTGGTTCTCTTGTCTTCTTATAATATGTATATTAACCACATTATATAAAGAGACATGGTAAATGTTAGCCTATTGAAATAAGAGTTAGATCTAAAATATAAGGATAATATAGTGACATAAACCTATCTAAAACCTATTAATTGAGTTTTTCTCGACCCATACCCACCATAAACTCAAAATAATCTATTTTGGAAAGATTATAAACTGAAAATGATTTTATTATAAAATAAAATTTCAAGCTTTTCCTAAAGTGACCCTCACCTCTCTTATAAAAGGGTACTTCACATTACATTAATTTGACACCTTCAAAGCCATTTTAGATCAGAAAAACCCTGCCCATATAACCTCTCAACATTTCTCCCATATTCCTAGAGGCCTTAGTTTGGTCAGAAAGCATATTTATGGAGCCCTTTTTATCAAATCAAAAGGAAGAACCTGAAGAATAGGTAGATATTTCATAACCTCTTTCATGTTCTTTTCTTCTTCCACTTCCTCTTTATTTGTTTTTTCCATTATAAAATAATAACTCTAGTATATTTTATATAATAGTATATTATTATAAATATGGAACAACCATGTTCGTTATTCTATCCATCCTATAAATGTCAAAGTCACCATATGTGTGTACGTACGACATATTGTCTCCACGTCGTGGTGTAGTTTGTTATTCAAACACTTCATTATTATGGATGGATATAATAATGAATATGACTAATTTAAAAAATAAATATAACATGTTAATTATTCTTTATATATGATATACCATTAAATTTCATTTGATTTCACCATCAATATAATTATATTGTTGCTCGCGCATACGTACAGATTACTGTATCCACAAACGCATTGAGATTCATTCTCCATCTTAATAAATCAAGGCTAATTTTAATTTTATGATTGCAAATGTTGCATATGAACAAAATATCATTATTTATATAAATAAAATACATCCTATCCATAATAAACATGTCTTACGTATACAACCATATAATGGAAAACAAATCAGTTAACGCCCAGAACGATGATACTACTAAAATACTATTAACAAATCAATATTATAAGATCCTATAAGATATCATATTTATGTATATAGTTATTTTATATTTAATAACAATGATATAACTATTTTACAAGAGGTTAACATACCCTCATACAAGAAAAAGTGCCAGGTATGGGTTTATTTGATATTCTCTTTATTATCCGAGGTTGTTTTTAGGTAAGTATATATTGTCACCTTATTATCATCCACATCCGTGTTTCATAAAAATATATTTCAAAATTTTTTTACTATTACCTAGAGTATAGTTTAAATTCATTTATACCCTTGTTTTAATTTTTATAAAATTATTATAAAGGAATATTTCCGTTGTTTTCCAAATAGTGTCCCTTAAGATATTTTTGACAAAATTATGAAAATAATGTTTTTTAGTATATACGAAGGGTGTGACTATTTTCTGTTTTTATAAAACCTTATAAGATTACATTACAAGATTATAATATTATTTTCAAAATAAATTATTTATTTTATAATTATATGAATTATAAATTATTTCAAAATAGAATGATATAATTATCTCAAAATGTTTTGAATTAATCTTTGTCAACATCCTTTAATGGATTTTAAAATTGCTTGAAATTAATTTCTTATGAATCAAATCATCCATATGGTTTTCAATGTTATGTGATATGTTT
This sequence comes from Viscum album, assembly GCA_963277665.1. Taxonomy (NCBI): domain Eukaryota; kingdom Viridiplantae; phylum Streptophyta; class Magnoliopsida; order Santalales; family Viscaceae; genus Viscum; species Viscum album. Next base: position 41,721,039 of record OY728158.1, on the reverse strand, counting down.
TACTGTAGATGTTTTATTTTTAAACCATTCATGGTTTATAGATATAGTATTGACATTTCGTATGGTATTTTTAATACAAATGTATATGTTATGTTTAAACCATTTCATTTGAGGAATGCATTGGACTAAGTAAGTGACGAGTGGATCCCATGATAGCTCCCCGATGCATCGGAATGCCTCATGTGAAAAATTAGGGTCTTGGAATAAGGACTCGACAAAATATTATGGGTTTTCTTGGCACAAGGCCTTGAATATGCGGGTATGAAGTCTGGAATTATGAATTCTATCTTTTTGAAAGTGTCTATTGATATTTCATGCGATTCTTCAAATTTTATAATATTCATGTGATAATGTAAATGGAATTATTTGATCTAATATTTTACATATTAAATTGAAGTATAATTTTAAAAGGCCTTTGTTTTGGTCTTATACATTTCCTTAAATTTTTATGCTTATTTTTGAAAGTTTCATCAATGTTGTTATCCTTGATAACCATCTATCCTCACCCATTTCTATGTTAATTTTTTCCAATGATGTGAATGAGTATTTAATGATTGAACTGGAGGGATTTTATAAAGATATAAGTGTGTTCAATATGGGACAAAATGTTATTGATGTTTTTATTTCATGATGTAATGTAAAACATATGAATATATCTTCTACTTCCAAGTCTACTAAACCATTTAGTATTTCAAGACATGATTCCTTGTATCATGCCAATGTTATGAAATAATGCTCTGAATCTGGTTACCTAGTGTTGGGAAATTCCAAATATCCTCATTAGTAAGCACGAAATTGGGTTTATTTATAACTCATGATGGGAAATAATAATAAATTAATGATAAATATTTGACTGGATATATAATATATAAATTTCATTAAAATAATTCAAAATAGTTATGTAATAAAATTCATTGAGTTTATAAAAAATAATTTTTAGAAGAAAAAACATTTCTTTAACTATTAAATGATTTCTATTTTCAATTATAATTGAATAATAACTAGTGTAATAATATTTTACATGTGTATAATATATAATTTTCATGATTTGGTTAGCACCATGAATACCAACTAGTTTAATGGAAAGGTTATAATAGTATGTTTTATTATGGTTCAATTAAAATATTGTGGTTGATTGTATCAGAAGTTATAAAATAGATTATATTTTTTAAAATATATATATATACCATAAAATCCTAGGTTGTTACATTCATATCTCCAGAAAAGAATTTCATCCATTAAAATTAAATATTTTAACCACCATAAATGATTTGGGTATTCCTTTATTATAATTTATTCAGATTCCCACATTACCACTTCTCTATTGTAATTTCTCAAAATTAATTTTAATATTAGAGATATATGATTACTCAAAACATGTTCTCTTGTTTCAAGATATGGGATAGGATTTTTCCAATATGATATACCAGGATTCAATTCTATTTTGTTAGTGGCCAGAACATAAGATAGGTCTAGAATGTACTTTCCTACCAATGATATCTAGAAAAAATCATGTAAATTATAGAGGCATTATGGCATTACCAAATAGTAATACATATCTACAATTATTTACTTGATTTAAAATAAAAAAGTTATTTTGTGATATGTTTCCATTTCTTAATGAATCTTATAATACACATCCATGGTCAAAAGTTCATGAAAATGATATATCCCACTTGAAATTATAAATTTGTCATCTAAATATTAGCATAGCTATTTTTCCTTCATTGACCTAAATTTATATAGTGAAAATTTCTATTTACATTTTTTATTGTCTCATCCAAATGTTCTAGGCCCACACGATTCCTTTTATCAAACATCATCCAAAAAAATTGGAGTATTAAATATATTTCCATCAAAAGTTTCACATGATTCTATTTTAATATTTAAATTTATTATTTTTTTATAGACAAACAATAAAAAATTTAAAAAAAATCCATCATAACCTGAAAATAAATATAGGATGAACTCAACATGATTTATATATTTTTTAAATAGAAAATTTAAATTATATATCACTATGAAGAATATATGTGGGGCTCAAATGAATCTTGGAATCATGATATTTATGAATATTTTTATAATAGATTGAATGTAAATCAGGGATATAAATTAAATAATTTTATAAAAGGACTAATATGAATTATTAAAAAATAATCAATATAGAATTTTGAAAGGTTATTTATGGTTAAATCATCGCATATAGTGTGAAAATGTATATATTTTGTAAGGGGATCATTAAAAAAACATATCACATCATTCTCCCTATGAGTCCATGGTAATCATGTGACAAATTCCATAACTATTACTTCCCATTTTCACTTAATAAATGAGATTAATTGCATAAATCTGATAATATTTTGAATATCATTATTTAAATGTTTAAAAACTTGTATTTTAGCACATATAAAAAAATTCCAAATTATATTACACAAAAAAAAATGTTACAAAAATATTATGTATATCTTACTGCTATTATAGTGTATATATAAATTTATGTTATGATAATCAACCAATAATTTAATGTTCATATCATGAATATTTGAAAAAAATATTCTCTTTACAAATTTCAGAATACAATCTTGGCAAATGAAATCTTCCAATTTTCAATCAATCCCAAAATTAATTTACTTTTATAATCTTCTTTATCCTGTTGAGATCATTTTATTTATTCTAAAAATGATAGTTTAGATAATTTTTGATGAAATTGTTTATTCCTCGATATTATTAATAATTTCTATATCTATATTTACTAGATCCATGATTATAAGAACCTAGTTGATTTTCATTTTGGATAGAACCCCATGATCAATCTTTTACCTTATTTTTCATATATGGGTGGTAATAGGTGTCATTTAAGCCGAAGTGATATGTTCAACTGACCCAAATTAAAAACACTACCCTTACTACTTGTGTTCTATTAGTATTGGGTCGATCCATATGGAGAGAGAGTAAAGTCGTCCTTTTAATATATTATTTTATTAATTAAGTGAATATTGATGATAATTTTGAGTTGATGATAGAAGTTCCAATTATTTAGTAACCAATCGATTAATTTTTATGGTGAATTTAATTAATTTATAAAAATGATAAAATTAGTTCAAACAATGAATAGGATGATTTTGTCAGTGTTTCGGATTTTCAAAATCATTGATAAAACGATTTTTATCATGTTTTTTAGTTCATAATAACTCACATCTCTAGATTATAAAAGAAAAAGAACCCCCCTTTTCCATTGAATTTTGATTATAAAGTAAATGTTGATTCCTTAGTGTGGAAATTAACTTTTATTAACATTATTTTAAAAAAATACTTTACGATACAACAATTTCCCCCAATGGTAATGGGTAAAATTTGTCATAACATAGCTTGAACATCCCTGAGAACCCCATTCATGGACTACAATATGGTTTCCTAAAATACTAATAACATGGTTTCGAAGGATTTTATGAGAGGAAAATGAACAATATAAACACAATAAAATAGTTGATTAACAATGAAACATAATTATCTATATCCCCATAGGGGGGATTAGCTATTCATTAAACAAGTGATGACTAAAAAACTCTTAACACCTGAGATAATCATTATGACATATCAAGAAATATGAATGTTGAAATGATAGAGCCACATCACCTCCCCTTGATTGTGCAACTGATTTTTCGCCCAAAACATAGAGGGGTGCCCTCTAATTTATAGAATTTAAAACTACATGGTGTGTACCAGAAATTAAAAAGCATGTAGTCTTGTCCACATGACATGGCCTCTCTTTCTCCGCTGTTAGGTGATCAAGTGCACCACCATTGACATTGAAGTCGTTGTCGGTCAGTCGATGGGGGTACACAACATGTAAAATCTCCCCACATGAAGTGTAGTATCATCTCAATATACAAAATGATACTTGAAGGGGAACATGGCATGTGAAATAGTAGTACACGCTGTGTGAATCTGGCTTCAAGAAGGGGCATGTACTTGATCTGGTCAATCCATGTTGGGGAAATGGTACAGGATATGTTTTTATATAGTACACACCATGTAAATGTGATAATTTGTTCTTATTTTTCCTGATTTGTGGATTTATAAGAAAAATAGATTAAAATAATCATGAACATGGAAATAAATAATTTTTTCAACATAACAACATATATACAGTGAAAAAATGACTTTATACTCAATATAATGTATAACAATATGTACAAAAATAAGGCACATAAAAATCCCCCACACATAGTCATTTGCTTTACCTTAAGAAAATTCTCAACATATTTTAAAAAGGATCCATACTCTAAAAGGGAAATAATTGAACTAATTATACATATTTATATTATAGCCATAATAGTGGATTTGAAAAGGAACAAACATATTTCCACTCTGACGATATAATAATCATGCATATTATATAATTCAATTAAATATTTACATCCGCTTTCATCCACATTGATCAACTTTTAATAACTACACATTTCGTTTTATGATTTACCTCAATCTATGTTACCACAATCATCACTATAGATTATTTTATTGTAGGTATTATCAATATAAATTATATGCATTCTACCCATAAGAATGCAATTATTATCATTTTCTATATTGTAAATGAAATAATAAAAATAATGATGTATTTCAATAAGTTTAAAATGATTCTAAGGATTTGGGTAGGTAAGTGATGATGTGAAAAAATAGTCTAAGAGGCTTGAAAAAGGAGTTATAATTCTTAAATAACAATGCCTGATATAAAAAATAAGGCTTATGAAATATGCATCCGCAATAAGATCTCTCGAAACATCATCATCACCATGATGAAATTATCATCCCAACATGGGTCCCTAAACCATCATGAATGAAAATGAATGAATAAGGTCCCATTTTTTTAAGACAACTAAAAATATGATGAATAATGGTCATCCACCCTTATACCCCAAATAAATTAGAGGAAGACTCCCTCAAACATAATTTCATGGTTTCATAGCAAAATTTTCAATGAATCACAAACTTTCACTCTTAAATACACAAATAAATAATCATGAAAATATATCAATGAATAAGGGTAGGAAGGGAAAGTAGGCTTGTAATGTGGCTTCTTAATAATGATGTTCATTGTTTCAATGGGTTTCATGAAGTTCAGATGTAGGGTAGGACTCAATATTAAAAGAGATGATAAATAATAAATTAAATCAATCATTTTATTCTGATTCTAATATCTTCTTGTCTTGATTAGATTGAGTACAATATTTTGTTAGTTATACATATCTGAAGAATCTCTCAATAAAGTGGGTACAATAAAGAATATGTAAAGATGATTATAATACCTCTTGAAAATGGGTTTTGTAGAGGGTCAATCTGGTTATGACACAAGTTCAAATGGATAGTCCAATAAATGTAAATGTCCATGGATTTAAATATAGAATCAAAATCTACAAGCAATCATTTTACAATTTATTAAAATTTAATATAAATTTGTTACTTTTAAAATTCCCTTTTTATCATTATTAATATTATTTTTAATATATCATAAATTTTCTGTAGTCTAAAATATCACATCTATTAATGATTTCTCATAGATAATTTCGAAAGAAAATACTTGTGAAGTCATAGACTATCCACCGCACTTAATATTGCACATGTTCCCCCCCCAAGTGTAACACTAAGGAAGATAAGGGGATGTGGGAAAACATGTGTGGTCTATGATTAAGGAATTAATTGAAAGAAGAAATGACAAAAAAATAATGAAAATAAACACAAAAATAATACTCCCATCATGGTGAGCTGATATTGATAGGAATTAGTTGATAAGGGATGCCCATATTGAGTAAAAGAACATGTAGTTGTTGAGGGAATATATGAAAAGTTTGCATGGAAATTCACCATGACATCCCAAGTATATAAAAAATGATATATATATATATAATGAAACATGTGTGCACAAAATAGTCATAGGGTTTCATCAGAAGATTCATCCTCTACATTATTGGGAGCTAGAAGAGGAGGATCAATAGTAGTGGAAGACGGTAGTATGTGCTATAGTGGGTACATCCATTGAGGTAGCAGATGTTATTGTAGGAGGAGGCATGGGATCAGTTCGCTGAATAAGTGGTTAGACTGACACATCTTATAGGGCAGCAAATGTTGAAATAAATTTTCCAGTAGTGGAGAAGAGAATAGAATTTGTGGCCAGTGCTGTCGATGGGGTTGGTGTTTCGAAATGATGAGGAACAGATGGAGGAGTATGTGATGGTTGTAGTGAAAGTCCAAAATTCTTGGGAATAAGATGAAGCATACCCTCTATCAATGTCTGTGTATGATCGATGGTTTCATGATGGTGCTCTAGAAATTCATGATATCAGTCTAGTGCAGCCATGATGAGGGAAATATAGGTGTCAGTGGGGGGGGGGGGGTGGAGGTGGGGCTATAGATGTCCCAAAAGATGATAAAATCATCGAAGTAGAAAAATAAAGGATTTAATAAGTGGGGGAAGGTGTATAAGGAATATTTAATGGTGGATGGGTTGGTTCTGAGTCAAAAAAACCAGCGTGAGCAGTAGGTTCAGCTCTCTCCTGGACAAGAGATGAGGAATCCTTCATGAGTACAATGTCATCTCCCTGATGCTCGACCATCCTCTTGTGAATAATAATGTTGAAGTCCATACATTGAGGAGATCCTAAGTGGTCATGAGTGAGAGATGGCTCAAAAAATTAAAAATAGTGGGCCATCCAGAGGGCATTGAAACCCCCATTGAGGTTCCCATAATAACCATGGATCATGGAGTGGAAGTAAGAAGTAGATATACAAGGGATTTCAAGGTAGTCATGGAAGAAAAGACATGTGAGAAGGTCCATTTCGCGGTCTGACATTACACCCATGATCATGTGATGTTAGAAAAGGATGGTGCTAAAGAACATGTGGATGAAATGAATTGGAGGGGAAATGATTAGTGTGCACTTTAGAGAGTAGGAGGTATACCTATGGTCAGGCCTATAAATCTCCCTCTACATGGATAAAAAATCGAGGTTCCCAGGGTGGGTGAAGTTGGGAATAGCGGTTGGATTGAGGAGTTAGGGATAAAAGACACACCCTCACCCAAACTCGGCCATGGATAAAGAAAATGGATTCCTACTAGGATAAATCAGAACAGAGTATCTGTATCGATGGGAGAATAGAGTTAGGTGGGCCAATATAACGCTTAGGTGGCAAAAAACTCCAAAAATAAATCAATAAATGTAGGAGTGCTATCCTAGAGTGTGTCCAAAATATGTGAGTGGATGAGAAGATCCTAACTCTTATCCTAAACACTGATACATTATGTCACTATAGTATCTAGGGAATGAACACACATATGGATCATGTTCCATGAAATATGTTGTAGTGATTAATTCATATGATAACCCTCATCAATGGTTAGGTAGGGGTGTGGCTGAGGTCAATGTGTTTTCAGAGCAGGCTGAGGTGGGGCCTCAATTGTCGTGTCACTGGATGGAGTAGTTGGTATTATAGGATTCAAGAAGCTGGAGCCCTCGGTAGTAGTGGATGGTGTGGTAGCAGGACTAGAAGCTGTCAAATATGATGGTGCTAGTTGAAGTGGATGAAAATATACCAAGGATGGTGGCTAACAAATCGGATAATCTGGGGAAGTTGTTGTGCAATGATGAAGTTAGATCTAATAGTTTCGGCCACTCATCCATAGTATCGGCTACATGACTCTTCCCACTGGTAGGGTCTCTATATTACATAGCTCAAATTGAAGGAAAGAAAAGCATAAAAATAAAAGGATATTAAATAGAAGAAATACAATTGAGAAACAAAAAATGGAAAGTACATGACCTGTGAATGCAGTATTCACGACATGTAATATGATCTGGTAAGGAATCTGTGTACTCTAGAAAGGAATTCCCAGTGGGCCTATGAAATTCATTTGGAAGGTACATGACATGACCTATAAAATCAAAACCATGTGTCATAAAATGGGGTGAATCCCATGTATATTCTTGTAAATGGACTATAATATGAAAAGTAAAACAATATCGTACACACTGTGTGTAGGCATTGCACGACTTGTTGGAGAAAATGACAGGCATACCATGTATTTTCTCCACATGGTAAATTCTTGAGGAGTAAGGTACATGGGGTGTAACAAACATGTGTGCCATGTATGTAGATGTGGGATTGAGTATTTATGGTGTAATACATTGGTAACTCCGAAAGGTGTCCATTGGAACTATACATGACATGTATCGAACAAAGATTACATGTTTACCAAATTTGAGGAACAGAGCGTGTGTGGTCGTGTACCTATACTACATAGTGTGTGTAATGACCTGTCCCCAGTTACCCAGAGTCGGTGCATTATTTTAATACATTGGCATGATTTCAAGGAATCACATCCTGAAGGACTGATCGTTTTAGCAATCTTGGAAAATAGATTACATACATGAATGTTACTTTACACATTATAACATACAAAACAAAATAAATAATCTTTTATGAATGCCATTATTCCCTTGTCTTAACCCTGCATATCAATAACAATACACTTCTTGGAATCCTGGGAAAATAAAACATAGAAAGGGGTGAGCTCAAACGCTCAGTAAGGGTAAGAAATACAAAGAAAACTTTCAAAAATAAGCATAAACATTTAAGGAAATGTATAACTAAAACAAAAGGATTTTAAACTTGAAATTCCTCATAATATGGCAGAAATAAAATTAAGTAATTCCATTTACTTATTCACATGGATATTCTACTAGTCGAATAATCACAAGGAATATCATTAACCACTTTCATAATAATGGAATGCATAGTGCAAGACTTTAATTTCTGTGTCAAGGCCTCATGCCAAGTTCTAAGGGATAACTGTAACTGGAATCCAACCCGGAGAGCCTTTGTAATTGGAATCCATCCCGGAGAGCCTCTGTAACCGGACTCTAACCCATAGTGCCTCTGATAACCGGACACCAACCCGGAGTGCCTCTAATATCCAGACACCAACCCGGAGTGCCTCTAATAACCAGACACCAACCCAGAGTGCCTCTACTAACCTGAAACCAACCAAGATGGTCTGCTGTAACCAGACCCCAAACTGGAGGGCTTAATTTTACCGGTACCAAACCCAGAACATACTAGTCCAACACATTCATCTTAAGAAGTGTATGAAATATAAAAAAAATTCTTATTAAAACTAGCATATAAAATGTCAATACATTAACCATAAACCATGAATGGTATAAAAATAACACATCCTCAATCAAACATATCAAAAACACTTCAACACAATATGGAATATTTGTATCATGATAAATCAACTTCAAAACTTGTTTAAAATCAATTAAAGGATTTTGATGTTGATGAAAATGATTTGTAAAAATCTTTGAGAGAATTACCCATTTTTCATGAAAACATTTACAAGTCACACAATTTGGAAAAGAAGTAATTTAAAGAAATTTTTTAATTAAAGTGTCCCATACCACTTTGTAACTTTTGAATGGAATTAAAATTTTAAAAACATTCATGTCTATATAAATAAATACTTAAAACCCATTTTGAAGACACAGACATTAATGAGAAAGATTTAGATGAAAAAATATTTAAAACATTTGAAATGATGTTTTAATAAAAATTACATTAAAATAATCCCTTTAAAAACTCTTTCATAAAACATGGACATGAATAATAAATATGTCCCAGTAGATACTTATGTAAAAACAACCTCAGATAATAATGATATTGTGAAATTAACCCTTACGAATTTGGAAACTTATGAAACATACACCCCATGAAAGAGGTATCATACAATGTATATGTAAATACACAAAAATTACAGTGTATTACATAAATAATACAATTATGAGCAGTAAATACACCACATAAAAGGTTATAGTGGCAATATGACATGAATCTAACGGGAATAAGGAGTGAGATGAAAACCCCTTACCTTGTACTTTCCATTAGTTGAGGGTACATTTAGCCTCCTGTATGAAGACTATAGTATGTTATTAAATTATACTAGAACCATATTAATATTTATGATATCATACATGATTCATTTAAGACTTTATAATACCCATTTAATAACAATTTCCATGTTATATTAATATTTCGGTTAATAATCGCTTTCTTTATCGTACGTGTTTTAACTTTTTTACTCTTGATTGTATCACATTGATAAGGATTTAAATACTTAAAAAATATAAAAAGGATTTATTTATCATTAATATTTAGAATATAAAAATTTATAATAGACGTATCTATGAAATGTAAAAGACCGATTATGGAGACGGTTGTCCGTACATATGCATAAACGATGTTTTCGTTTTCAAATAGTTTTGAACGGTAGTAAGTGAATAAGATATATGTAAGTACATAAATACTTATATATATAAATATATATATCTCCAGTAGCATTATAATCTCATATATTACATACTTATTATTAATATATATTTTTATAATCATCGATGGATGGTGAACATGGAAATGAATCTATTCGCGTCGTGGAGACGGTAATCCGTACGTACGCACGAGCGAAAATATCATTCTTTTGATATTAATATAATATATAATTGGATGGTATATAATATATACATAATCCTTATCATGTTATATTTATTATTTAAATCAAATACACAACATTATTATACCCATCCAAATAATAATGTATTGAATAACAATTATACCGCGACTTGGAGACGGTAAGTCGTACGTACGCACGTATGGTGACATGTCATTCAAAGGGTGGATAGAATAATGAATTTGATTTTAACATAATTATAAAAACATAAAAATACATATAATATACTATATTTATTATTTTATAATGGAAAAAAATAGAAAAAGTAAGTGGAAGAAGAAAGGAATTTGAAAGAGGGTGGTGAAATCATTACCACTTCTTCGGGTTCTTCTTTTTTATTTGATCCAAAGGGCTAATTAGGGTGGCTTTGTCATCAAAATAAGGCCTCTAGAATGAAGGGAGGATATTTAGAGGGTATTTTGGCAGGGTTTGGCAGAGCCAAATGGATTAGAATGTATGTATTAGTGAGAAGGGGGAGTGCCCTTTTATAAGTGGGGTGAGGGGCACCTTAGAAAAAACATGAAATATTATTTTATAATAAATTCATATTCAGTTTATAATGGATAAAAAGATGATTATTTAAAGAATAATATGGGGATAAGTCGAAAACAACTCATCCAATAGGTTTTAGATATTTTTAGGTTACCAATTTATCCTTATCATTTAGATTTAACTCTAAGTTAAATAATTTAACTTTTACCATGTCTTCTTTTATTCATACACTATATGGTTAATAAACATACTATATACTACCAATAAAACCCCAATTGATTAATTAATGTAATAAATATTATTATATAAGTCTTTTGGACGAACCTTAGATTTTTAAGACCATTATATCAATTAATAATATAATATTTGTTTTAAAAACTATTTTATGTCAATTATGAAACAATTTGGTATTTATTTTTTGTTAAAATAATAAAAATGTGATTACTTCAATGAAAATACATTGAATCAATCCTAACATGTCATATTACCCTATAAAATTCGTGGATGTCATAAAAACATTTAAATTATATTTATTTTAATATTTATAATACCATTTATTTGATTCTTTTAGGAATAAGGTAATTACTTCATCATTATTGTGTCATAAATAAATTTAATTATTATATGTCTAAAAATTATAAATAAAATACCATTATATAGTCAATCATTCAATATTTCTATTGAATATTTATAATCAAATTTATATTATGTATAACCGTATAATAAAAATGTTTTAGTAATTAAACATTGATTTTATCTCTTTTAACTCTTCTTTGAATTAAATATTAATTTCTTTCCTAATCTAATCCATGTGGTCCTAAATTTTAATATTTTACCCCTATGGTTGTTTTGGTCGAGATACACTTGTCAAATGGAATTAGTACATGTGTTAAGGTAATATTAATATCATTTTTACCCTTAATTTCCCTATTTACTTTTAACCGTGGTAAAAAAAAGTAAAAAGTTACTATTCAAAAAAATTTACATTCATCTAATTGAACCACATTTTACTCCTTGATATTAACTGGGTCTCTTGGATTTTCAAAATTCAGCTCACAGAAGCAGTAAAATTATGTTTTATGTAAATTTGCAAAATCTCCTAGGAGGTGGGTAAAAGATGGTGAAAAGTTCAATAAAATTTTTAAATATCTAAAATTATTATAAACTGACTCCAATGATTTAAATTAAACGTATATAGGTATTATTTATCTATTTTGACATTAAATAATATAAATAAAATAAATAATTATTTAAATAAAAATTTGGTTTTAAACTATAACATAATGTTTTTCACTATTCATAAAAAATTATAAGTTTTCAAAAAAATACCAAAAATTTACCCTAAGATAATTTTGATATTCCTAATTTAATAATGATGTCTATTTTTCCAAATTCAAAACATATATTTTTCATTTTTTTTATTTAAAATTAATTCCTGTTGTCAAAACAAAAAGAGGGTTTTTAAGAAACAATAACTATCAAAAGATTAACACTTGTTTATGTCCGGTTTAAATGTGAAATTATGTCCAATGACCAAAATTGGATTAAATTGTAAAAATATATTATAAATATAATTTAAAACCACACGAATTCATAATTTATCACTATTAATTATTTCGATTAAAAATGTTGTTTTTAATTACAATTTTGTAATTTTCACTATTCATCAAAATATGAATGTTATTAGAAAAGTACCAAAAATTCATTCTAACATATTTTAGATATTCTGAATCCAAAAATTAAGTCCATTTTGAAATATAAAATGTATAAAATTTCAAAATTTTGATATTAATTTTCATAACGGCTAGTTTGATTGGTTGTGGTGTGTGTTAGAACTCGTGGTTGCGTACAACACACGCTACTGTATTATTCAAAGAGAAGCTTACTGTGGAAGAATGGGGTGAAAAATTCTCCACTACTTCAATAAGATGCGTCCTCGCAATTTATGTTCAGTATTGGAATCTTTGGGTTGCCATTTCAAAATATCTTAGTTGAAATCCTACATAAAAAAATGGATTTATGAGGCCTCTTTTTAAAATAAAGAGTGGTCAGTATGAAGGTTACCAAAAATAACACATACTAGGGATACATGTAGGAAAATATTGATATGGAAGAGAAATATAACCATCAATATCTGATAAAGAGTGGTAGAGAACATGGCTATGAAAAGGCCAATAATCACAAATCTATAAATTTTTTATGATCAAAGGTACCATCTAGGACAACATTTTTGTTTAAGTTCCTTTTATTAATGTTGAGGAATTTATTTATGAGATTTGATAAGATCATAAGGTGATATAATTACATTATAAATAGAGTTTTAGATATTAATAAATTTCTACCACAAACTCATCTTTCACCCCAAAACATAATAAAACTAAAAAATACTCTATTTATCATAATTGTATAGGGTTCCAAATATAATGAATTTATAATTCACATATCAAACCCTTTTAAAAAGACAATAAATTATACCATCCAGGAACTTCACGTAGTCCAGTGGTAGGTGATAAATCCCAATCACACTATACTTGTGGGTTCGATTCACACAGATTTATCCGACATGACGGGTTGTCACACGGTCTGCGTGTTGTCCTTTTATAAAAATCCAAAAATTACCTTTCAAACATTATCCATTCCATCCTATAGACTTATTCAAAATACTACTATCCAAACTCATAGTCCAAAATTTATAAGAATGTTTAACACAATGAAGATCATTTTTTCCATGTAATAATCAGTGAACACCTTCACAATGCATTATTTTAAAACATGGTAACATCCTGAATTACCATAAAAACATTATTGATTATATTCATGCCCCTTTATTTATTATAGAATACTGGATATATTCCTTCTATCAAAATATGTTGTAAACTCCAATGATGAAAAATCATTAATCAGTTTCAAGGTATTCAATAATATCCAATATAATTTATCCATATCAATATTGTATTATTCCAAAATCACTACCTCAGGATCAGAACCATATTATGGTTTATCTATCTCTCAGCCACATATTTTCCAAAAATTTAACTTTCTATTGAGTCACTTTTCTTGGTTCCACAAAATCTCAAGCCCATAATAAAATTGTACTGCAGTACATTCCTTATATACTCAATAATTATTATAACCAGTACATTTTTGATACAACACTCAAATGAAATAATCCTATAATAACAACATAAGAACACTAGTAATTCTTCTTCATATGAGGTAGTATAATAACTTGATTATTATCCAATAGCATCATTTGGGGCATACTTTGATGATTTTTACATTGGTTCGCATAGTGTCCCAACTCCTTGCAGATGAATCATTGTACATTTGAAACCTTTTTCTTACACTTGTAGGCACGTACTTGGTGTCCTTTTTCTCCAAACTTATAACATACTCTCATTCCCTTCAAGAATTTTCCAAGGTGATTATTTCCACAGTTATCACATATGGGAAAATCCTTCTTTACCTTCTTCCCTTTATCTGTTCTTCTCTATACTATCCTTTTCTTCTCTGGCTTCCCTTCAAATCCATAGGACTCCGAAAAGTTGTTACTTATCTTATCAACACATGATATTATTTCTTCATATGATGATAATACATGGGAGACTATTTCCCTTCTAATTCTGGCTTAAGACCATGAAAGATATGATCCTTATTACTATTTGGATCGTGCGTATTGATGGAGTTCTCATTCCTTCTACTGTGCACACTTTTTAAACAATGGAATACTCTAGATTAGTTTATGAATATAAATCCCTAATCCTAAACATGTAAAACACTTAACATAAATTAATCAGTTTATGGATATAAACCATAATCATAAAAATGTATTCTTTGAATAAGTATATACTCATAAACCCTTCATAATGGTTTGTAAAGAAAATGAGAATTTTTCTAAGAATATCCCCTGGGAGTGTCATAACCAAGAGTGCAGCAAGGCTCGTTGTTGTGAACCAGTTCTCGTTCGAATCTAGCTCAAAGCGGTGTTTTCAGAGTTTACCCCTAGGTACATCTGTGCCAGAGCTGCCTCTACCTACTCGTATCCAGAAAGGGATGTATTTCTCAGAAAACTCACAAAACCTCTACAATACCAAAATTCTAAGAAGTTATTCTATAATAATCCTCAAAGTCTATCACAGGGTAATGTTCTCTAATCAGATTTTATCTAAATCTAGTTTCCTAGGTTATCGCTAAACATCCTCTGATAACAACTGTAATACCCTGACCCCAGTTACCCAAAGTCAGTGCATTATTTTAATACATTGGAACGATTACAAGGAATCAAGTCCCGAAGGACCGATCAGTTTAGCAGCCTTGGAAAATAGGTTACATACATGAATGTTACATTAGAATTTATAACTTACGAAACAACATAAATAATCCTTTATGAATTCCATTATTCTCTTGGCTTAATCCTTCATATCAATCACAATACACTTCTTGGCATCCTTGGAAAATAAATCCTAGAAAAGGGTGAGCTCAAACGCTCAGTAAGTGTAAGTAATACATTGATAACTTTCAAAAATAAGAATAAACATTTAAGTCAACGTATAACGAAAACAAAACACTTTTAAACATGAGATTCATCATAATATGGTAGAAATAAAATGAAATAATTCCAATTACTTATTCACATTGATATTCTACTAGTCGAATAATCATATTCAATATCAATAACCACTTTCTTAATGATGTAATTCATAATGCCAAACTTTAACTTCTATGTCAAGGCCTCGTGCCAAGAACTAAGTGATAACTGTAACTGAAACCCAACCCAGAGAGCCTCTGTAACCAGACTCAATCCCAAATAGCCTCTGTAACTAGACTCCAACCCGGACTGCCTTTAATAATCGGACACAAACCCAGAGTGACTCTAATAACCGGACACCAACCCAGAGTTCCTCTAATAACAGTACACTAACCTGGAGTGCCTCTAATAACCAGACACCAATTCAGAGGGTCTGCTATAACAGGACCCCATCCCAAAGGGCTTTCTTTTATCAGTCCCAAACACGGAGCATACTAGTCCAACACAATCATCTTAAGAAGAGGATAAAATATAACATAAACATTCGTATTAAAACTAGCATACAAAATGTAAATACTTTACCCATAAACGATGAATGGTATAAAAATAACTCATCCATAGTCAAACATATCACAAAACCTTCAACACAATATGTAATATTTGTATCATGATAAATCAACTTCAAAACAAGTTTAAATTCCATTAATGGATTTTGACGTTGATGAAAATGATTTGTAAAACTCTTTGATAGAATTACCCATTTTACATGAAATCATTTAAAAGTCACCCAATTTGGAAAATAATTCATTTAATGACATTTTGGAATCAAAGTGTCCCATACCACTTTGAAATTTTTGAAAGGGCTTAACATTTTAAAAACATTCATGTCGATATAAATAAATCCTTAAAACCATTTTGAAGACATGGACATTAATGAGAAATATTTAGATGAATAAATATTTAAAACATTTGAAATGATGTTATAGTAAAAATTCCCTTAAAATAATCCCTTTGAAAAATCTTTCATAAAACATGGACATGAATAATAAATATGTCCCAGTAGATACTTACATAAAAACAACCTCGGATAATAAAGAGATTGTGAAATTAACCCTTACCAATTTGGTAACATATGAAACATACACCCCATGAAAGAGGTATAATATAATGAATATGTAAATACCCAAAAATTATAGTGTATTACATAAATAATACAATTATGGGAACAATATACACAACACAAAAGTTAATAGTGGCAATATGACATTAATCTCACGGGAATTAGGAGTGAGATGAAAACCCCTTACGTTGCACTTTCCTTTAGTTGAGGGTACATTTAGCCTCCTGTATGAAGACTATATTATGTTTTTAAATTATACCAGAAACATATTAATATTTATGATATCATAAATTATTCATTTAAGACATTATAATACCCATTTAATAATAATTTCCATGTTATATTAATATTTCAGGTAATAATTCCTTTCTTTATCTTACGTGTTTTAACTTTTTTACTCTGGATTGAATCACTTAGATCATGATTTAAATACATCCAGAATATAAAACATGTTTTATTTATCATATATATTTTGAATATACAAATTAATAATAGACTTATATATTAAATGGAAAACATCGTTTATGGAGACAGTAGTCCGTACGTACGCATAAACGATGTTTCCTTTTTCATATAGTATTGAACGAAAGTAAGTGAATAAGATATATGTAAGTATATAAATACATATATATATATATATATAAATATATATATCTCCAGTATCATTATTATGTCATATATTACATACTTATTAGTAATATATATTTTTATAATCGTCGATGAATGGTGAACTTGGAAATCAATCTCATCGTGTCGTGGAGACGATAATCCGTCCGTACGCACGAGCGAAAATATCATTATTTTGATATTAATATAATATATAATTGAATGGTATATAAAATATATAGAATCCTTAACATTTTATATTTATTATTTAAATCAAATACACATCATTATTATACCCATTAAAAATAATAATGTATTGAATAACAATTATACCGCGACTTGGAGACGGTAAGCCGTACGTACACACATATGGTGACATGTGTTTCAAAGGGTGGATAGAATAATGAATTTGGTTGTAACATAATTATAATAACATCACAGTATATGTAATATACTGGAGTTATTATTTTAGAATGTAAACAACAAAGAAAAAGGAAGTGGAAGAAAAAAGGAACTTGAAAGAGGGTGGTGAAATCATTACCTCTTCTCCGGGTTCTTCATTTTCATTTGATCAAAATGGCTCCATAGGGTAGATTTATAATCAAACTAAGGCCTCTAGGATGAATTTAGGATATTTTAGAGGGTATTTGGTCAGGGTTTGGCCGAGCCAAATGGCATAGAAGGTGTGAATTAGAGAGAAGGGGGAGTTCCCTCTTATAAGAGGGGTGAGGGGCACCATAGAAAAAAAATAAAATATTATTTTATATTAAATTCATATACGATTTCTAATGGATCCAAAGTTTATTAAATAAATTATAAGGTGGAGATATGTTGAAAAAACTCAACCAATAGGTTTTAGAGAATTTTAGGTTACCATTTTAACCTTATCATTTAGATTTAACTCTAAGAGAAATAATTTATCTTTTACCGTGTCTCCTTGTATTCTTACACTATATGGTTAATAAACTTACTATATACTTCCAATAGAACCCCAATTGGTTCATTATTATAATATATATTATTATATAAGAATTTTGGCCGATCCTTAGATTTTTAGGACCATTATATCATTTAATAATATAATATATTTTTAAAAAATATTTTTTGTCAATTTGGACACTATTTGGTATTTGTTTTTTTGTTAAAATAATAAAAACACGATTACATAAAAAAAACATTGAATAAATCCTAACATGTAATATTAACCTAATAAATTCGTGGATTTCATAAAAAATTTGATTTTTTTTTAATATTTATAATACCATTAATTTGATTCTTTCATGAATACGGTAATCCCTGCATAATTATTGTGTCATAAATATATTTAATTATTAAATGCCTAAAAAATATAAATAAAACACAATTATGTTGGAAATATTTTTATCTTTATAATTAATATTTATAATCGAATTTATCAAATGTTTAAACCTATATTAAAAATGTTTTAGTAATTAAAACTTGACTTTATCTCATTTAACTCTTCTTTGAATTAAATAATAATTAATGTATTAATCTAATCCAAGTGGACCTGAATGATAATATTTTTCTCCTAAGGTTGTTTTCGGTCTAGATACACTTTTTCAATTGAATTAGGACATGTTTTAGGGAAATATTAATATCATTTTTACCCTTAATTACCCTATTTACTTTTAACCGCGGTAAATAAAAGTAAAAGGTTACTATTCAACAAAAATCATTTTCATCTCATTGAACCAAATTTTACTCAATGATATTAATCGTGTCTCTCAGATTTCCGAAATTCAGCTCACAGAAGTGGTAAAATTATATTTTATGTGAATTTGCAAAAACTCCTAGGAGGTGGGTAAAAGTCGGTGAAAAGTTCAATAAAATTTGTATATATCTAAAATTATTATAAACTGACTCCAATGAATTAAATTGAACTTATATATGTATTATGTATCTATTTTGACATTAAATAATTTAAATAAAATAAATAATTATTTAAATAATTTTTTTTAAACTATAACTCAATGTTTTTCACTATTCATAAAAAATTAAATGTTTTCAGAAAAATACCAAAAATTTTCCCTAAGCTAATTTTGATATTATTTATTCAATAATGAAGTCTATTTTACATAATTCAAAATATAAAATTTGAATTTATTAGTTTAAAATTATTTCCCGCTGTCAAAACAAAAAGCGTGTTTTTAAGAAATAATAACTATCAAAAGATTGACACTTTTTTATGTCTGGTTTAAATGTGAAATTATGTCCAATTACCAACATTGGATTAAATTGTAAAAATATATTCTAAATATAATTTAAACCCACTCAAATTCATAATTTATCACTATTAATTATTTCGATTAAAAAAGTTGTTTTTAATTATAATTTATTAATTTTCACTGTTCATCAAAATATGAATGTTATTAGAAAAGTACCAAAAATTCACCCTAAGATAGTTTCAATATTTTGAATCAAAAAATGAAGTCCATTTTAAAGCTAAAATTTATAAAATTTCAAAATTTGGGTATTACTATTCATAACGACTAGTTTGAATGGTTGTGGTATGTTTTAGAACTCAAGGTTGCCTACAACACACGCTACTGTATTAATCAAAGAGAAGCGTACCGTGGAAGCTTGGGGTGTTGCAGTGTGTGTTCTTTGTTGACCCTATGTACAACACGAGAAGCCTAATGGTTGGTCGATCTCATCTCTACCCTAAAAATGACAAACATATTAAAATGAAGGGATTTGAAAAGCATACCTGATATAGTGATTGATAAGAGGATGCAAATTGGGATAAATACCATATTGGAGTTTTTGGGGAGGAGGAAATTGCCTAAGTTATATTCCATGGCAGGGAAAGGAAACAGGAATAGGGGGAGCTCGTGACATGCGGTGTGGATGGGTAGGGCGCTTGAATATTAGAGGAAAAACATATGGCGTGTTGGAAGACCACATTCCATGTATGTTTTGTTACAGAAACATATAATTATTGTTTATAATTTTTAAATAAATATATTTTAAATATATATATTTCAAATAAAAATTAATTCTATACATGTAACGTATCAAAAAAAAATAAACATCGTGTTTCCTATAATTTTAAAAAGGCAACTTCACCAATTGTTCTGGTGGTTGGGGCCCGAATTGAATCGGTGATCAGCTGAATCAAATGGACGACCTCAACAACTGATGTGAAGGTTGAAGAAATGCTAAATTTTACTTATTCTTAATAATTAAATTATATTTTTATTACTAAATAGTATAATGAACAATGCACAATTTGTGGGTTTATTTTTTCAAAAATTGGGATGATGTGGACAGATTAGTCGAGTTTGAACAAGGGTTTTAAACCCCGAGCTATGACATTTCCAATCCGAGAACTTCCCCCACTTGTGATTTATTATTTTTGAAAAAAATTTAAATTGATAGGAAAACATGACACATACAGTGTCTATTGAAATTCATGATTTTTGGTTTTATTTAAATGAAAAATAATTGAATTGGGTCTGTTTCTAGGATTTGATCCCAGATCTTTTGGAACGTTGGGGTAAAACCCTGCCCGTCAATCCAAACCCATCATGGGTTTTTCAATTAGTTTTGAAATCTTATACTTATTTTAAATCATCTCTCTCAATGTTTAATTAAATCATATCTTCAAAAAGAATGATCCATGTACAGATGGTGGGTGTTGAATGATTCGAACCAGCGATGACTCAGATACACTATAGTAACCTTTCTATCGGCACATTCCTCATCCTTATTCATTGACATAACTATTATATAATTATAATACTAGTTCTAAAAAAATATAAATTGAAAAATAGTACATGAAGTTCTAATAGATAATACACATCGTATAGTCTCAGGATTGCCTCCTAGAAAGCACATATTTTAGGTCTTTGGCTCGACCGACAAAATTTTATACTACCATAATTATATGGTGGAGACCATACCAGCCATGTCTTCAATCTGAAGATATGGGTTGAGACTCTACCCATTATCCTTTACTAGTTGACCATATGATCTAGGAACTTCCATCACCCCATGGTTGAAGACCTTGATCACTTAGAAAGGACCGAAACTATGAGTCTTCAATTTTCCATGAAACAATATCAGGTGTGAGTTAAATAATAGTACCTCGTCAACGAGATGGATTTAAATCGATAAATAATGTGGTAATGGACCAACCATGCCTTTTTTATATAATTAGAAATATCATATGCAAACTGATGAATTTCATCGTGGTCTATCAATTCAAACCTTTGTTCCACTTCTGTAGCCTAAAGATCATAATTCAAGTACTTCACATCCCAATAAGATTTATTCATTAGATCCATCAGTAAATGAAATTGATTTACATAGATTGTATATAATGTGTAGATTCCCATAAGATTATTTAAGGCGGTCTAGTATGCCCAGAAGGCATCATCAAGCTTCTTCGACCATTCATTTCTTGGGGTTCCCACCATCTTCTCTTGTATTTGATTCAGTTCACATTTGGATACCTCCACTTACCCACTAAATTTTGGATGGTAAGGTGTCCCCATGTTATACCTCACTCCAAACATTATAATCACATTACTCATCAAAGCATTGTAAAAACTCTTCCCCTACAACTAATTAGAACACAAGGAATAGTAAATCAATTAAAATAATTCTTCTTCAAAAATAGGAAACTATCACCTTTTTTATATTTTTCAATGTGCTAGTAGTTTCAACCTATTTAGATATGTAATCCACAAAAACAAGAATATATGAGTTTTTATATGATGGAGGAAATTTCACCATGAAATATATACACCATACATCGAAGACCTCATATCAATGAATTGCGTGTTGAGGCATTTCTGCATGGCTCCCCATGTTACCAATCCGCTGACACCTATCCTAGTGTGTTAAAAGTACTAGCTGTCATTGTGAATTATTGTCGAGAAGAATCCAGAATGTAGAATATTTTTGATTGTATGATCTATCCCATGATTAACCATAGCCATTGAGGATTGAAAATATTAAATAATTCCTTTAATTTCTTCTTTTATGATACTGTAGTGAATCGAACCAACTACACATGTGAGGAATAGCATAGGGTCTTCCCAGAAATATATTTTGATGTTTGATTGAAACTATTTAATTTTATGGAAGGTAATATCAGTATTAATCAATTTTGTATCATAGTAATTTTTAATGTCAACATAACATGGGCGGGGTGTCTTCTCAGTGGAGAAAATATGCACATTCATGAAGTCTTCGTTGATTTTTATATTGTCCTCCCTCTCCAAATGACTCAATTTTAGATGGAAGGGATGATTAGTGATAGAGTTCTAATATACATTCTTGTTTCATATTTCCATGATGAAATACTGTAAGAGAAGAACCCAACTGATGAAATGTATATTTTCATCCTACTTATTAAATAAATATTTATGTGATGCATGGTCAAAATAAAAAACTACTTTCGATAGTGCTAAATAATAGTGGAACTAATCGATGGAGAAAACCCTTTCTATAATTTCAATATTTTTGATTATATAGATAATCTGTGCTTCATTTAGGAATATACATTCATATTAGATTGGTTTGAATAAATTATTAAGCCACTATCCAATATCCAATCCCACAAAATAATGACTTGTGTCGCACATAATTTCAAATTGTTCCTCCCAATTTGGGGAAATCATAACTTGAGGTTCAACTAATCATTTAATCACAAGATAAATTTTTTTAGTGCATGTTTCATCTAATCAATTGATAGATTCTTTTGAAAGGACATGGGTTAATAGATGATCTATTTTTGAAAATTGTTGAACGAATCGTCTTTAAAACAATTCATATCAATGGAAACATCATATTTTATCAGACATGAAATGGAATTGGCAGTTGTGATATTACTTCATCATTTTCAAGGTCAACTTCAATTTCTTTCCTAGAAATATCATGTCCCAAGATAATTTCAATATTTACTATAAAGTGGCATTACTCCCAGTTAAAATTTAGATTGGAGTGCCCACACTGTTCGATGACAAAGTATAGATTTTTCATGATGGTATTGAATTACTTTTCATAGACTGAGAAATCCTCAAAAATTACTTCCATAATATTCTCTACCATGTCTTTGAATATTTCCAACATGCACCATTGGAAGGTGGATATTGAATTGTACATGCCAAAAGACATAAATCAATAGGATAAAGTCTCAGAAGGTTATGTAATTATCATTTTATCTTTATGATCACGGGAAATATAAATTTGTATATCTATATAATAACCATATAATGAGAAGTAGATCTTGTGCCTCACCAATCACTACATTATTTTCTCCATGAACAAAAGTGGGATGAGATCTATCTATGTGGAATCCTTTAGCATCCAGTAGTCCAAAAACACTATCCATCCCATAACCATTCATGTTGGGATGACTTAATTTTTATCAATATCAATCACAATCAAACCCCACCACCATTTTTGGACACCACATGAAAATTAATCACCCATTTCATGTCCAAGATTGGGTAGATGATTCCCACATCTAATAGCTTGATAAATTCTTTCTTCATTACCTCCAATATTGGTGTGATTATTCCTTGATATGGCTACTGAGTGGTCTTGGATCCTTATTCATATAAAGCCTTATGTGTGAAAATGGTTGAATGGATCCCATTAACATAATCTATTATCCATCAAATAGCCTATTTCCTCACATTAGAACCTATATAATTGAATGTTCTTTCTCTTTCAAGAGAGATTAATTGATTATAACTAGTATCATGTTCTTATATCCCATGAAACCATATTACAAAGATTGTGGGATAGGTTTCTGTTCATGTTGTGGGGAATTATGAACTGAGGAAAAAATAAGTTCTACCTCGGCCCGCTCTAGAATATTTGGAGCAACTCTACACAGCCAATAATGACTTCCCTAGCGTATGATAAACTGTAAATCCACTAGTTCATAATAATTAAATATGTCCTTGAAGTGTATTTAATCGATTATAAAACAATATACCTTGTTATATCCCGTGTAGCCAAAGTGATAGACCACTGTAGTCAATGCATATAGTACTCATTTTCTATATGAGTTTCTTGGTTCACTGCTTTGAGGATGTGGTAGGATACATTTTCATCTCTTACTCTGACGATAAATTCTTCATGGTGACAATAAATCAAAACATTCCATCTATCCAATATGGGTCTTCCTGGAATAAGAGATTCCTCCTTTTCTTCCTCCAAGATGAGTATGATAAAATCAGGAAGAAGAATCAGCCTCCCAAATTTAAATATTGCATCTTCATGCATCCCAATATGATATTTAATGGAGTGATCAGATAGTTGTAGTTCCAATCAGGTTAGTTTTAGATCATTCAACCCCAACATCCTAAAGACTCCTAAGTTAATTAGATAGACACCAGCTCTTAAATCGAAAAGTGGCATTCTGAATTGAGAGTATCCAACTTTGAAAGGTATTTTAAAACTATTTGGATCATGGATAATTGGAGGAATAAAGTGTTGAACAAAAATTTAACATTCCTTATTTAGTGTAAAGGTTCCAAAATACTCTTTCATACTTTTGTTATAAAGGATTTCCTTATGGAATTTAATATGTAATGGTAATTGAGTCGATGCATCAATGAGAGTAATGTTAATGTGTGTTTTCAGAATTCCTACAGAAATTTTCCAATATACTGATCCAACATCCTCTACTTCATTAATTTGTGAAATGGTAAGGTGGTTTAAAAAGGATTGACCACATATTTTCCATTAATATTAGTGGCCCCAATATCTTTTGATTATTCCTATTATGAGGGGGACTCCTCATCTTAGACTTCTCTATATGAAGTGGCTATATGTTTTGTTGGAATTTTGGAATCCCCATGATTTTTTATTATTTTCTAGTGATTCACATTCCCACTTCGTAGAGTGATAACATTAGTCTCCTCCAAAGGATTCTTTTTAGTGTAACCTGGTAGTGTATCGGTTTTCCAAGAATAGAGTTTATTGGAAAGCTGCCAAATCTAATTCCCAATGATTTGAATAGATGCCCCAAATTCTGAAATAATTCCTCAACTGCTTTAGGAAATCTGAGATCATTTCCCCTTTCCTTAATGGGTGTCCATACTAATCTTGTTATGTAGCTTGTGGAGGTTGTAACATCCTTGGATGGAGCGCTCGAAAAGGTTTTTGGTACCCTTATTTCTAGAAGGATCCTTGGTAAAACTGGATTCCCTATTTTTATATCTGATAGGGAATTTTATACTGTTGTTGACCATAATTGGTTAGCCTTCAGTGGTAGGGTTGAGGGTTTTGTTGTCGCAGCCCCCATCCCCTCTTCATATAATCTTGACAAGCAGGGTTCTGGTATTGAGGGAACATGTTCATCCCTCATCTATGAGAAACATAACATACCTCACTTGTCAAGGGATTGACACGTGGCCTCAGGCATTCACCTATCAAATGATTGTCACCACATTACTGATATTTACCACTTATACTTATGATGTGTTTTTTGATTAAACTCTTCGATTTTATTTTACAGTGCTTTGTGTTAGGAAGCAATCATCATAGTGGAATCAATGTTTTGTATGCCTCCCTTCATGGTTTCCAATTCAGATTTCCATTGGAAGCTTTTAATTTACATATTCTCAAGTATATTAACAATATCCTTAAGGAATTTACTCATAATTTTTCCCCGTATAGCTGCATCCACCACTAGATTGTTTTCCATATTAAGACTACCAAATAAGGTTTCGGCTTTCATCCATAATGGGAGTTTGTGATGAAGGAATTTCCACAAAATTTCCTTGAAACATTACCACGATTCATATAATGAATCTGAATCATGCTTTTGAATGATGTGAATTTCATTCAACAAAGTCATCAATTTAGAAGGTGTAAAATACATTGATAAAAACTTCTTGGGCCTATGCCACCTATGAAATCCCGCCTTTTTATCACATAAAATTTCATTAAATTATAAAAAATTGGGGATCATTCAGGTTTAGTGTCTTGGAAACCAGGATCTTAATACATGACAACATAAAAAAGTTATTCTTAAACACTTGAAAGGCTTCTTAATTTTTTCATCCAACGTTCATTACTGCATCTCATAACATGGGAACATACATCAAAGGAAAGGGTGAGCAGAAGGCCTAGTAAGGGAAACATGAGAAAAAGTTTACATTTGAACTTGAGGTAGATCAAAAAATTCATGATAAATAACTTTCTGGCTTGAGAAAGAGATCATGAGGAATATCATAATGAAAAGAACATGATTCATAACTAGATGATGAGGCTACAACATTAAACTTAGAAAATCATGATCATATCACCAAGGTCCATTCCCAATGTGTCTTTTTTAAAATACATTACCAAGGTTATTCACCAAGGTATCATTAAAATTGTAATCCCTAGAGATTACATCATTACCCAATGCATTGGAGAGCTATCATGGAGCACCATAAAATTTTAGTTATAATCATGTGAACCACATATATCATCATCAAACATTTCATATATAACCCATATAAGATAATTTAAATTGGTTTCATTTCATAATCATAACGTTTTAAAATTTTTGTTTAATACAAGATCTGTATGTCATTTTTAACCCACGAAAAAAGGAAAGCAGGTTTCATGTATATAAATCTCAGAATTAAAATAGAACATTTTGATATATGCGTGAATACAACTGTAGATGAAATCGCTTTCAGTATTCACTTAATAAAATAAAATAATTTTAGAAAAAGAGGGAGACATTTTGAGACAAAAATTATGCAGCATAACGACTACGTTATAGGGTTTTAGAAAACATTGAAAAGAGAGGGGAAATGGCTTACCCACTCATAAATGATCCAAAAAAAGGTAGAGGGACATAATATAAAGGATATAATAACATGTTAATTAAATTTAGAAGACATACCATATGAAATGAAAAACATGAAATGAAGAAAAAATTAATATTTCACATATAAAAATAGTGCAGCCTAACGGCGTCACGTAAAACTTCTAAAAAATGAATTAATGAGATCAAATAGGGTCTCTCATAATATGAAAAGAAAAGGAAATTATGATGGATATATATCTCATACCCACAATATAAGAAAAAGGAACTTTGAAGACTTGACATGAATATTTAACTTTGAAAATGAGATGGGTGAAGGAATCCCTTATAAAAAATTCGACAGCCTAATAGTGCCACTTAAAAATTCTTAAAATGAATTGACGAGAGTAAGGGGGGTCTCTCATCATATGAAAATAAAAATTTCAGTATGGTGAATATAAAAGAACATAATCTAACATAAGAACATGGAGCATAAAATAAATGACATAAAATAGAGTACTTGAAAAGAAATAGAGAGGTATGATCCCTTACCTTAAGATGTAACTATTAAAATTTGAAGGTCGGGACCTTGAGGAATTGGGGGAACCTTGGGAGGAATACTTGGAAGATAATGAGACCAGAACTTCGTTTAGGGGGAGTTGGGAGTGAAATTAATGAGGGAAAGGCTTGGTATTTATAGGAGATGTGAGGGGACAAAGCATTAATTGACAAGGGACACCTCATCGGTTGTATTGGAAAAACCACGGGATTTCCCATGGTATTTGCCCATGGTATTGGACACTTGGGACACCTCATACCACATCTTACTATTCATAAGTAGACCAAATTTATTGCATAATTATTACATCCTTAATGATGTCATTAATCACCCAAAACTCAAAAACTGTATTTTCATTATTCACTGAAAATTCAACTTTCTCCAAAAAATCCCAAAATTTCACCCTAACCAAATATCGATGTTATGATTTAAAAAATGAACTCTATTTTATGAAAAAAATTCTAAATATTTTTAATTTAATTTCTAAATAAAAACAATCTTCACTGAAAATTCAACTGTTTCTGAAAAATCCCAAAAATTAACCTTAACCAAATATCGATGCTCTGATTTCAAAAATGAACTCCATTTTATGAAAATAATTTTCTAAATATTTTTTATTTAATTTTTCAATAAAAAACTCCATTCAACCGGAAAAACTAATACTTATCCAATAATTTCTGAAGTTGTTATTTACCTATTTTTTTGAATCACATTACTTAATCACGATGCCTAAATTATTTTAATACATTCTTAATAAAAGTTACATAATCCATTTGGACACAGTACTAATCATAAGAAAGAAATCACTATTCACAAATTACTATTCATCAAAAATTATGTCGATCTTATTAGACTCTAAACTTATTACCGAACAGAACGGTAGAAGAACATTTTTTTGCAAATCATTACACATTATTAATTATTTATGGTTTACATAAATATTTTTAAAATATCCTTTTTCTAAAATTCATCAATAATATGCATACTATATTTATACATACATTTAAAAATTCAATAACATCACCATAAGAAGAAATAAATTTATTTATTTAAATCAAAGTATTACACAAGGCAGTTACGGTCTCGTTACATAGCCCCTTATAACACCGGCATAATAACTAAGAGAAAGGTATGCTTGGTTGATAGAACCTTGGGGCGGATCGACCAGCATTTCTAGAGTAGTGATTTCTATCAGCTTGAACTTCTCGCAAAGGCGATTCTATTCCAGCTTTACACGATAAAGTTCAACTTGGGTTTGGTCTAGAGCAAAGCCCGTAGGTGCTACCTCCTTCTCGAGTTCTGTCAGATGGGCTTCGATCGGCCTGAGACTACTGGAAGGGGCCATCAAATCTTCTTTCTATATTAATTAATCAAGATCACTTGTATTTATATACAATAATCGCAACATCTAGTTTCCAACGGTCTTATTGACCAATGGTCATATAACAGTCGAAACTCAACGATCTTATTTTAATTATACTCATTTTATTAAATGAAAGAGTTTTGTTGAGTATTAAATAAAATAACATACAATGTTAGGAAATAAAAAATTATACAAAATTTTGGGTTGTTACAATCTCCCCCCCTTAAAAAATTGATTCCTCGCAATTTTAAAATTGGGCTTGGAAATTTCGTTTAAAGTACAACATTGGAAAATGAGTCAGTAAAACTATTACTTTAATAGAAAGAAAGGGTTGTACAAATGTCGCCCGAGTAATCCCATATTACGATTCAATATAGGAAATCATGGATATAGAAGAGAGAAAAAAGGGTCAAGTTCTGATGGAGATTTATAGGGAACATGATTAGGAGAAAATTAACCACAATAAAATCACAAACTTAAGATGTGTTAAATAGTATTTGATTACCCAGTAGGAAACATAAACCAACATCCTTTTTGTTTTACGTTCATTTTAATAATTTTGAGGGATTCACTTACTACATAGAATAAAAACATAAGTAAATATACTTACCTTCAAGTAGAGTTTCATCCCTTAATAAGTTTCCACCAAGACTAAACTTTTCTCCGAACAATGGGAATTAAAAAAAACATGGTCTCATCAAAAGCACAAGAATCATCTTCTAGAGAATCACATATTCCAATAAAGATTAACTATATATTTATTCTATCATTAAACATTATCCCAAAAAATAGAAAGTGTAAGATCAAAAAACTATTTAAAAAGATAGAAACCCATAGGATGGGAAACTACTTTTAATCATCACAATTCCACGGTACTACCCAAAGTACATCATAGACCATTCCATAAATAACTGTCCTTAATGTTCCACAAAATAAACCAAACTAATATTGAAACCCAAATATAAGAAGGATTCGTTAACATATTTTTACAAGATAAACTTTACCGTTCATCTCCAAACATCATCAACCACTATTAATGTCTTATAATAAAAGCAACTAACCTAATCACATTTTCTCTAAGATTGGTTAATCATTTCTATAAGTAACCTAAATTACCATCTGTTCACCTTAAATTTATCGATTCTTCAAAATACTTTTCAACCTTTACTTCTCAAAGAAAATACCATAGTAATCTATGTACCTCGATCATATAGGCTTCCCAAATTAGTTAACGTCTTCAAAAATAATATTCATCTTTTAATCCCTTAATCATTTTTTCAAGAAGAACAGCTTCACAACATCAACACGTGATACATGACAACAAATGATTTCTTTAATATTATAAAATCATCTTTGGTAGTGACTCTATGTTATTAGAAAACATAAAAAATATTCTCATAGAGCACGAACTAAAATACAACATGACATAGACAATTATTGCGAAGAATTTACATGTAATTCATTCATCATGATCCATCTCTACATAGGACTTTCATTCTTCCCTTTCCCTTGAATATTTTTGATGATCATCATGGTTCTCATCCCTTCCGATAGATAATTTCATTGGATAATGTCCAACTTCTCCACATTTTCAACATGAAATAGTATAAGATACATTATATTGAACATTATTTCCATTCATCACATTATCCATTTTTTAAAGCAATTGGCTACTTTATGGACTATCATCCCACAATTAAAACATCTACCAGTTCCTTTGTGACATTTTACTTGGTGCCTCTTTCCACACTTTTTTCACAATGGAAATTGGGCCTTATTTCCCTTATCAACTTAATCGTATGAGCATCCTTGAGACATCATCTTCCTCTTCCTGTATGAATTTTGGCATTCAACTAGGTACCAATTTTTAATTGTAATTTTTCATAGGTGGTTTGGCATAATCACAAAATTTCCAACTTGATCTATTTTTGTCTCTATCATATTAATAGGGAAATCATAACATTTCCTATTACATTGGTTGTTGGGACATGTTATTATATTTTATGCCATTAACTACGAAAATAAAATATAATTAGGGGGATTAAAAAGATATCCAATAATCATGAAGAGGAAACATTAAGCATAGAAGGATAAACATGTAGATGAAAAGTATATCCTAACATGTGACCCCCTAGGTTCCAATCTAGGTTATACATGATAATATATTCTTATGTAATGTTTATTTTTTTTATCATTGTTCCCTTAATAATGGTTCATAATAAGCTTATGAATTTATTGAAGCAAATCCCCCAGGCGTGTCAAACCAAGAGTGAAAGAAGGCCTGTTGTTGTGAACCAGGTTAACCCAGATCAAGCCCAAAACACATTGTCAGTGTTTTAACTCCTAGTTACATATATGAAAGAGCCACATATACTTGTTCATATCCAGATAGGGATTTATTTGTTTAGAAACCACTTACTCAATACTTCACCAAAATACCAGGATGTTTTCCTATATTTAATATTTTCATTAAGAAACATTGTAACATTTTCAAATCCTAATTTTCACAAATAACTAAAGCATCCTTTGATACCAACTGTGACATCCCTACATTTTATGACATAAACTTTCATTACATTATACAAAACTGAGTATCTTTAAGGATTTGTGTCTTGGAAACCGGGAACTTAATACATGACAACATAAAAAAATTATTCTTAAACACTTGAATGGAATCTTAATTTATTCATCCTAAGTTCCTTAATGCATCTCATAAACTAGGAACATACATAAAAGGAAAGTTTGAGCATAAGTACCAGTACGAGAAACAAGGGAATTATTTTACATGTGATGTTGAGGTACATAAATAAAGCCACGATAAATAACATTAAGGCTTCAGAAAAAGATCACGAGGTATATGATCATGAAAAGAACATGATTCATAACTTGATGATTTGGCTAAAATATTTAACATAGGAAATAATGAACATATCACCAAGGTCCATCCCCAATGTGTCTTTTAAAAATAATTACCAAGGTTATTCACCAACGTATCATTAAAATTGTAATTTCTATAGATTACATAATTACCTAATGCATTGATGCGCTATAAGGGAGAACCCCTAAATTTGAATTTATTATCATGTGAGCCATATAAATCATCATCAAAAATTTCACATATAACCCATATAGCATAAAAGAAATGTATTTTATTCCATAATCATATCGTTTTAAAAACTGCTTTTAAGACATGATCTGTATGTCATTTTAAACCACAGAAAATGGAAAGCTGGTTTCATGTATGTAAATCCCAAAATTAAATTAGAAAATTTTTATATATATGTTAATAACCCTATGGAAGAAATATCATTGAGTATTCACTTAATAAAATAAAAGAATTTGAGAAAATTATAGAGACATTTTGAGACGAAAATTCTGCAGCATAACAGCTATGTTACACGTTTTTTGAAAATATTGAAAAGAGAGGGGACATGGATTACCCGCTCATAAATGATCCGGGAAACAGTATAGGGACAGAATAGAATGGATATAAGATCATTTTATTGAAAATTTAAAGATATACCATATGAAATGAAAAACTTGAAAGGAAGACAAAAATAAGATTTCTCTTATAAAAATTCGGCAGCCTAACGACGTCACTTAAAACATCAAAAAAATGAATTCATGAGATAAAATAGGGTATCTCATCATAAAAACATAAATAAAAGGAATTATGTATATAGAGATCATACCACAACCTAAGATAAAGGAACATGAAAGAATTTACATGAATATAGAAATTTGAAAATGAGAAGGGTGAAAGAATCCTTTATAAAAAATTCGGCATCCTAATGGTGCCACATAAAAATTATTAAAATGATTTGATGAGATTAAGTGGGTATCTCATCATATGAAAATACAAATTTCAGTAAGGTGAATATAAATGAACATTCTCCAACATAAGAACATGGATCAAAAAGTAAATGACATAAAAGAGATTACTTGATATTTATAGGACAAGTGAGGGGAAAAAGCATTAATTTCCAAGGGACACCACATCGGTGGTATTATCCACTCTAGAAACCTCCTACCTTATAATAATATTCATTAGTAAACCAAAATTATTTTGTAATTATTACATCTTTAATGATGTCATTAAACACCCGAAACTCAAAAACTGTATTTTCACTGTTCATCGAACATTCATCTTTCTCAGAAAAATCCCAAAATTTCACCATAACAAATTATCGATGCACTGATTTCAAAAATTAACATCATTTAATGAAAATAATTTTCTAAATAATTTTTAATTTAATATATAAATAAAAATACTATTCACAAAAAATTCAACTGTTTCAGAAAAATCCCATAAATTCACCTTAACCAAATATCGATTCTCTAATTTCAATAATTAACACCATTTTATGAAAATGATTTTCTAAATATTATTAATTTAATTTTTAAATTAAAATAAAATATTCACCTGAAAAAAATAATACTTAACCAATAATTTCTGAAATTGTTATTTACCTATTTTAGTGAATCACATTACTTAATCAATGTGACTAAATTATTTTAATACTTTCTTAAGTGAAATTAATTAATCCATTTGGTCACATTACTAATCATAAAAATAAAATCACTATTCATAATTTACTATTCATCAAAAATTGAGTTGATCTTATTAGACTCTAAATTTCGTACAGAATATAACTGTAGAAGACCATTTTTTTAAAATCATTACACATTATGAATTATTTAAGGTTTACATAAATATTTTTAAAATATCATTTTTCTAAAATTCATTAATAATATGCATACAATATTTATCCAGACATTTGAAAATTCAAAAACATCTCCATAAGATGAAATATCATTTTTTATTTAAACAAAGGATTGCACAAGGCAGTTACGATTTTGTTACACAGCCCCTTATAACACCAGCATCAGACCTAAGAGTAAGGTTTTCTATGGTGATAGAATCGTGGGTCGGCTTGACCAACATTTCCCGAGTATTGATTTCTATCACCTTAAACTTCTCGTGATGGTGATTCCGTTCCATCTTCACACGACGATGTTCTGCTTTGATTTGGTCCAGATCAAAGCCCAAAGGTGCTACCTCCATCTCGAGTTTCATCAGATGGGCTTCGATCGGCCCGAGATTACTGGAAGGGGACATCAAATATTCTTTCTATATTTATTAATCATGATTATTTGAATTTATAGACAATAATCACAACATTTAGTTTCCAACGATCTTATTGATCAATGGTCATATAACAATCGAAACTCAACATTCTTATATTAATTATACACATTTTATTAAATGAAATATTAATGTTGACTATAAAATAAAATAACACACAATATTAGGAAACAAAAAATTATTCCAAATATCTGGTCGTTACAATCTTCCCCACTTAAGAAATTGCATCCTCACTAATTTATAATTGGGATTGGAAATTTCTTTGAAAGTCCCACATCGAAAAAAGATTCAGTAAAACTATTAATTTAAAAGAATGAAAGGGTAGTACAAAGGTCACCCGGGATAACCCATACTAGGATTCCATATAGGAAAACATGGATATGGAAGAGAAAAAAATGGTCATGTTATGATAGAGAGTGATAGAAAACATGATTTTGAGAAAATCAACCACAAGAAGATCACAAACTTAAGATGTGTAAAATGGTCTTGGATTACCCAGAAGGAAATGTAAACCAACCATATTTTTGTTTTACATTACTTTTCATAAATTTGATGGATTCACTCACTATATAGAATAAAAACATAATTAAATATACTAACTTTCAAGTAGAGTTTCATCCTTTAATAAGTTTCCACCAAGACAAATCATTTCTCCAAACAATGATCATTGAAAAAGGCTTAGTCTCATTAAAAGCACAAGATTCATCTACTAGAAAATCACATAATACACAAATGATTAACTATCTATTTCTTATATCATTAAAAATTATCCCAAAAACAAAAAGGGTAATATTAAACAACACATCATAATGAAAAAACCCCATAGGAAGGGAAACTACTTTTAATTTTCAAAATTCCACGGTTCTAGCCAGTGTTTATCATTGACCATTCCATAAAAAACTTTACTTAAAGTTTCTCAAAATAAACCAAACTAAGATATAAACCCAAATATAATAATGATTTGATAAAACAGTCTTCCAAGATTAACTTCATCATTCATCTACAAACAACTTCAACCACTCTTAACATCTTATGACAAAAGCAACTAACCTAATCATATTTTCCACAAGATAGGTTAATCATTTCAATATGTAAACTAAATTACTATAAGTTCATCTTAATTTTATCAATTCATCAAAATATATATCAACCTTTACATCTCAAAGAAAACATCGTAGTAATATATTTACCATGATCATATAGGGTTCCCAAATTAGTGAAAGTCTTCCAAAATAATATTCATCTTTTAATCCCATAATCATTTTTTTTCAAGAAGAACAGCTTCACAACATCAACATGTGATACATTACAAAATATTTTTTCCTTAATGATATGAAACCATCTTAGGTAGTGACCCGATGTTCTTAGAAAATATTAAAGATATGCTCATAGATCACAAACATAAATACAACATGACATAGACAATTATTGCGAAGAAGTTACATGTACTTCAGTCATCATGATAAATCTCAGCATAGGACTTGCATTTTTCCCTTATC
Organism: Viscum album; assembly: GCA_963277665.1. NCBI lineage: Eukaryota > Viridiplantae > Streptophyta > Magnoliopsida > Santalales > Viscaceae > Viscum > Viscum album. The sequence continues at coordinate 41,685,381 of OY728158.1, read as the reverse complement.
CTTGACAATTGTTGATGCTCATCATGGTTCTCATCCCTTCCAAGAGAGCATTGACTTTGATAATGTGTAACTTCTCATCATTTATGACATTGAATAGTATATGGTACATTAGATTTAACCTTATCTCCATTCATCACAGTATCCATTTTTTTAAAGAAATTGGATACTTTATGCCATATCATCCAACACTTAATACATCTCTCGGTTCCTTCGTGACATTTTCCATGGTTTCACTTTCCATAATTTCTGCATAAATTAAATTAGTTCTTCTTTCCCTTATCACCTTTATCAGATGGACATCCTTGAGAATTGATCTTCCTATTCCTGTATGAATTTGAACATTCAACTAGGTACCAATTTTTAATTCTGGGTTTTTATAGCTAGTTTGGCATAATCACAATATGTCCATCTTGATCTCTCGTCGTCTCTGTCATATTTATAGGGAAATCATCACATTTCCTATCACATTGGTTGTTGGGATATGTTCTATTATTTCCCTCCATTAACTAAGAAATGAAAGTATAATAAGGGGGCATAAATAATTATCCAATAACCATGATGAGGATACTTTACGCATAGAAGGATAAACATATAGATGAAAATTATATCCTAACTTGTGATCCCCTAGGTTCCAATCTAGGTTATCCATGATAATATATTCTTATGTGAATCTGTATTTTATTTTATCTTTGTTCTTTTAATAATGATTTTTACTAAGCTTATGAATTTACCAAAGTACATCCCCTGGGAGTGTCAAACCAAGAGTGCAACAAGGCCCGTTTTTGTGCACCAGGTTACCCCTGGTCAAGCATAAAACACCTGGTTAGATTCTTCCCTCCTAGGTAAGACTATGCCAGAGCCACCTCGACTTATTCGTATCCAGACAAGGATTTATTTTTTTTAGAAAACCACTTACCCAATACTTTACCAAAATACTAGGATGTTTTCCTATATTTAATATTTTCATTATGAAACCTTGTAAAGTTTTCAAATCCAAATTTCCAAAAATAACTAATCAATCATTTGATACCCACTGTGGAATCCCGTGTTTTTATCACATAAAATATCATTACATTATACAAAACCAATGATCTTTAAGGTTTAGTGTATTGGAAACCATGAACATAATATATGAAAACATAAAATAATTCTCTTAAACACATGAAAGGATTCTAAATTTGTTCATCCTATGTTCATTACTACATCTCATAACGTGGGAACATACATCAAATGAAAGGGTGAGCAGAAGGTCAAGTAAGGGAAAAATTTTATATGTGAACTTGTGGTACATAAATAATGTCATGATAAATAACTTTAATGCTTGAGAAAGATATCACGGGGCATATCATAATGAAAAGAACATGATTTATAACATGAATATGTGGCTATAATATTTAACATAGACATTAATGAACATATCACCCCGGACTATCCCCATGGTGACTTAAAAAATTACCATGGTTATTCACCAAGGTATCGTTAAAATTGTAATCCCTAGAGATTACAACATTACCCAATACATTAGAGCACTATCAGGGTGCAGCCCTAAATTTGTCTTTATTATAATTTGAGCCACATATATCATCATAAATAATTTGATATATAACCCATATAGAATAATAGAAATGGGTTTCATTTCATAATCATAACGCAATGAAAACTTCTTTTAAGACATTATCTTTATTTCATTTTAAACCAACCAAAAAAGGAAAGCATGATTCATCAATGTAAATACCAGAATAAAAATATAACATTTTGATATATATTTGAATAACCCTGTAGAAGAAAGAGATTTTAGTATTCACTTAATAAAGTAAATGAATTTTATAAAAAGAGAGAGACATTTTGAGAAGAAAATTCTGCAGCATAACGATAATGTTACAGGGTTTTAGAAAACATTGAAAAGAGAGAAGACAAGGGTTACCCAGTAGTAAATGATCCAAAAAACAGTATAGGGACAGAATAAAAAGGATATAAGAAAATTTTATTGAATTTTTATAGAAATACCATTTGAAATGAAAAACATGGATGGAAGAAAAAATTAGTTTTCTCTTAAAAAAAATCGGCAACCTAATGGCGTCACTTAAAACATCTAAAAAATGAATTGATGAGATAAAATAGGGTCTCTAATAATATTAACATAAAAGGAAATTATGATGGATATATAGATGATACCCCAAAATAAAAATAAGGAACATGGAAGAATTGACATGAAAATAGAGCTTTGAAATTGAGAAGGGTGAAGGAATCCCTTATAAAAAATTCGACAGCCAAACAGAGCCGCTTAAAAATTCTTAAAATGAATTGACGAGAGTAAGGGGTCTCTCATAATATGAAAATAAAAACTTTAGTAAGGAGATTATAAAAAAAATCCTCCTATATAATAACATGGAGTATAAACTAAATGACATAGAATATAGTATTTGAAAAGAAAGAGAGAGGTAGGATCCCTTTCCTTAAAACGTAACTCTTAAAACTCTAAGGTCGAAAATTTGAAGGCTTGGGGAAACTTGGGAGGAATAATTTGGAGGTAATGAGACAAGATATTTGTTGATGATGAGTTGGGAGTAAAATTAATGAGGGAAAGGCTTGGTATTTGTAGGATAAGTGAGGGGACAAAGCATTAATTGCCACGGGATACCTCATCGGAGGTATTGGCAAAACCATGGGCGTTCCCAGGGTATTTTCCCATGGAATTGGACAATTAGGACACCTTATACCTTATATTACTTTTAATAAGTCAACAAAAATTATTACAACCTTAATGATGTCATTAAACACCCGAAACTCTAAAATTGTATTTTCACTATTCACCAAAAATTCAACTTTTTTAGAAAAATCCCAAAATTTTTCCTTAACCAAATATTGATGCTCTGATTTCAAAAATGAACTCCATTTTATGAAAATAATTTCCTAAATATTTTTAATTTTATTTCTATATAGAAACACTATTCACTAAAAATTCAACTATTTGAGAAAAATCCCAAAAATTCAACTTAACCAAATATCGATGATATTACTTCAAAAAATAACTCCATTTTATGAAAATAATTTTCTAAATATTTTTAATTTATTTTTTAAATAAAAAAACTATTCACCCAAAAAATATAATACTTATCCAATAATTTATGAAATAGTTATTTAACTATTTCATTGAATCACATTACTTAATCAAGTTGCCTAAATTTTATTAATACATTCTTAAGTGATGTTACTTAATCCATTTCGTCACATTACTAATCATAAGCATAATATCATTATTCATAATTAACTATTCACCAAAAATTATATTGATCTTATTATACTCTAAATGTCTTATTGAACATAACTGTAGAAGACCATTTTCTGAAAATCATTACACATTATTAATTATTTAAGGTTTACATAAATATTTTTCAAATATCATTTTTCTAAAATTTATCAATAATATGCATACTATATTTATCCATACATTTTAAAATTCCCAAACATCACCATAAAAATAAATAACAATTTTTATTTAATCATAGTATTACACAAGGAAATTATGTTCTCGTTACATAGCCCCTTATAACACCAGTATAGGATCTAAGAGTAAGGTGTGCTAGGGTGATAGATTCTTGGGGCGGCTCAGCCAACATTGCCCGAGTGGTGATTTCTATCAGCTTGAACCTCTCACGAAGTAGATTCCATTCCAGCATCACACCATGAAGTTTGGCTTGGGTTTGGTCCAGAGCAAAGCCCTAAAATGCTACCTCCTTCCTGAGTTCTGTCAGATGGGCTTCGAATGGAACAAGACTACTGGAAGGGGCCATCAAATCTTATTTCTATATTATTGAATCAAGATTACTTGTTCTTATAGAAAATAATTGCCACATCTAGTTTCCAACGATCTTATTAACCAACAGTCATATAACAGTCGAAACCCAATGGTATTGTTTTAATTATACCCATTTTATTAAATAAAATAGTTTTGTTGAGTATAAAATAAAATAACACAAAATGTGAGGAAACAAAAAAATATTCAAAATTTCAGGTCATTACACAACCTAGGTGAGAATTAAACTTTGAGGAAATCCTTTAATCCAGACCTTTTTATCATTTAATGATAAGGGGAATAATGACGGAGGATAGAATACTATGACACTCCATGGTAATAGAATGTATCACATATTTCCAAAGAAATGGAGAGATGGGTGATGGGGTCTTTACTTGGTAAACCCCCAAACTAAACCACATTTTGGATAAGATGCTTTATAGTGGACTCAATATCAAAATGATGGGCTTTCATCGTTGGTATCATAATACAAGTATCTACTCCATGAATAGAATGAATACCATACATCATATCTGTATGGTATGAGGATGGTTTTCTAAAGGGGGTGGTTTCATAAACTGATACTCATAAGAAAAATAAGGGCCTAGATTTAAATGTATGTATGACAACCAATCTTGGGGACGATATTATTGGGCTTTCTACGGATCATTACCCAGAACAAATTTAGCTGGTTGTCTTTTGTAGTTCTGTTGAAGGAACACCAAAATATTGGCTCGTGGAAGTTGTTTCTTCTCATCCTTGTTATCTAGATGTTGGTTTCTATTGTCATCAAGAAAAAAATGATGTCCAAATCCATAGAAAACATCTAGTTATCCCTCTTCTAAATTTTCAATGGGGGCATTTTTGTTTTCCTCACCCATAAGTGTTTGATATCACCTTTTGATCATGCCATCGATTACATAATAAAGGAATAAGACATATGATGAGTCAGTGCTTGTGGAATGAATTATTCAACCACTCATGCACATGTTACCATACACAATTCCATGAAAAACACATCAAGCGTAATAAGGGAAGACAAAATAATGAAAAATAAAGAAGAGATTAAGAACAAAATTTATTTAATCTATGATTTTTGTTATCACTTAATTGATCCAACATGATTTTATAAGACACCATTACCTTTTTCTCCCTGCTAATGATCCTATAATTTGTTGATGTTTGAGACAAAATATTACGTTCGGATGACCCAATATAAAGAAACCTCTCAAACTACTATTTTAGTGTATTTATGGGGTTGATCTAAATGGAGAGTGAGTCAAGGAATTTGTTTTCCCCAGTTTTTGATTAATTTAGTGAAGATTTCTAAAAATTTAGAGTACATGATTGATGTTCAAGTGATAGATTAATAGATTCATCAGTTTCATTGGTGTATTTATTTAAAGAAAAAAAAATGAAAAACCAGTTTTGATGGTGAATTGGAAGAATGTGACGGGGCTATGCATTTTCATGTTCATTGATAAAATTATTGGTTTATCATGTTCTATTTTTCAAAATAACTATCATATCTGGATTCCGAATGCAATGAAACAACCTTGGTCTGGTTAATTCTGATTAGAATGTAATGGTTAATTCCTTAGTCTAGAAATTAGGCTTTATTAGCTTTAATTTTGAAAAATCCTTTACATGATAACATGTTCTCCCACTGTTCTAGTGTTCTCATTGTCATAACATACCATGAAGATCATTTAGAACCCCATTCTTGGACCAAAATGGGATTTCTCACGAGATTAATAACAAGCTTTCAATGGAAGTTATAATAGGAATACAAAAAACATAAACACACACAAAAATAGTTCATTAACAATGAACCATAATTATCCACATGCACTACAAATAGGGAGAATTAGTTACACATTGAAAAAGTGATGAGTAAAAATCTATTAATACCTGGAATATAAAAGATAACATCTCTAGAATGAAGAACGTAGGAATAATTGATTAGCATCACCTCCACTTGATTTTCCAACTAGTTGTTCATCAGGATCATTAAGTGCTACCATATTATTTATAAAATTTAAAACAACAAGGAATATACCATAATGTATAGGGTGTGTAGTAAAGTACACTATATGTTGCCTCACTTTATCTGTTGGTAGGTGATATCCCACATATCCCTTGATTGAGAAGTCATTAGAAATCTGTTGAAGGGGGTACACGATATGTAGCACCACCCAACATGGTGAGTAGTATCATCTTCTGCCACCAACCTCTTCTGGAAGGATGAAAATGACATGTGATAGACTAGTACACAGTGTTTGAATCTGGTTGGAAACATGGTTGTGTACTTGATTTTCTTGATATGTGTTATGGAAATTGTATGTTGTGTGTTTTCATAGTTTTCACATCGTGTATATGGGAAATTTTGTTTTGATTTTTCTTGATTTGGAACTTTGGATGAAAACCCCATGAAATTTATCATGATCACTGAAATGAACCATTTTTTCAATAAATCAACATATATACCTTGATAAAATGTTTTTATACTCAATAGAATATATTAAATGTATCCACAAATCGGGAGCATCTGTAATGTATTGATATATCATAATCCATGAGTATCGTAATTCAGCATGTTTTCCTCATGTTTATCTCTTTTGGTGAAAAAATTCATTTCAAAATCTTGTGATTGAAGTATATATCACATATTTCTCCATAGAGATAATGTCATCACATCACTAAGGGAACTTTTACAACATTAAACATTAGATCATGGGTTGGAAAATTATTTTCATCAATCCTTAATGGACTTCATGTTATGGACAAAACATTATCATTCTACATAATTATAAAATATGGTCTCTTTTTGAGCCATTATTATTTCTTCACAATTCCATAATATTCATACTATATATACAAAATTAAAGAATTCACCAATCTCATCTTCCATTAAAAAAATCATTCTTCACATTTCTTTATCATAAAAAAACATATCCTATTTATGAGTAAGATTGGTTAGTGGGATATCTAATTGGGGAAATGTTGAGAAAATAACCAACAAAAACCTTCCCAATATGTGAAACTACATAGATCAGTTATATTTGTAGGTATATAGAATTTATGGAAATACATTGTTATTACCGAATCAATAATTCCATCATCATTGTAGAAAATATTTCAAAGAAAACATAAATTTCTAATATATAATCCACATTTGATAAATTTCCCATATCAGAGTTTTTTACTATGAGTCTCAAGATTTATCTAAAGGTGATTATCATTGTCCTCATAACATTTATAATACATCAATATATCAGAATTATATACCAAAAAATAATTAACAACATATTACTTGAATAATCTATCCATTATATTGAAAGAAATATAGGGAGAATTAGTTAATAAAAATGGAATTACTATATGTTCATAATGTCCATGCCTAATTTGAAAAGATCTCATTAGAATATCATCATCTTTACTCACACCTGATGACACCCGAATTAATGTTTATTCATTAAAAGATATTTATCTCTATTAGTTTCATCGAATAATTAATCAATTTGAAGTAGAGGATACTTTTTCTCTATTTGAATAAAATTTATTTCCAAAACATTAATGAATAGTCTCATAGATCCATGTTTCTTCATAATAAAACAAATATTGTATCCCTAAGGGGACACAATAAGGTTTCTAAATCTCTTATTTCACAAATACACTTTATATTTTTACAATTACACTGAATATATTGTATCCATAATATATAGATTTTTTGATATATGTCATACATAAGGGTATAAATAAATGGAAAACATAAAATCATACTATGTTTTATGTCTCAATAATTACTCATAAAACACATAAATGTATTCTCAAACAATAGGTACATCTTAAATTTTAATATTACCTTTTCCATCTATAGATTTTTACTTCAATTAATTCCAATGAATCACATTAAAAAGAGCATTCTCGAGTGGATCAATACATGAATCATATAATGAAGTATCACATTTATTTGGAAGTAATTCCCTATATTCATCTTGAATCATAATTTCATTTGATTGGAAATAATTTTATTCATCATATTTTGTATGATATTCTATACCAAGGATTATATGAAAATACACCATAGTAGAAATATTGTAGTTAAAAAATTCGGCACATTTGTGGGTCATAATGGGAACTGATTGGCACATACTTGTTGTGGTGAGACATGCACAATCATTCTTGACAGATATCTCTCATCTTAATTTTATATGTATAAAATATAATTTTCCACAAATGTAGACAATATAAAAGTTTGTGAAGATCTAGAATAAAATAATGTGTTAAATAAATTTTTATGATATAATTAAAATTCTTGCTACCAAACATTTATGGACATTAAAATTGGGTGTTATGATCACATAAAGATATAATTCCTCCCATGGACTACTTTTTGTAAAATTCAATTATTACCTAAGAGAATAATTTTTTAATATCCTCATCTCTTTAATGATGAATCATTTAACTCTTCTAGCTTCTTCATTTCTAATAAAATCATGACCCTGGGGGCTTTCCCTATAAACATGAATAAAACTCTAATTTTTTGAAAACATGCTCCATGTTGTTTCTTTCCACATGTATTACTAGTTGTAAATTAAAACCATCACAAAATATATTTTTTAATATCCATTTAAATAATTCATATCTTCTATATTATTTTAATATTTTCTTACAATGTCAAAAGACATTGAGAAATAATTATCTATCTTAATATAACATTATAATTTGTCATTATATGGTGAGAATGATTTTGAGATTATTCTGCTTTGAAATAAAGTATTAAACCTATATAATATATTATAGATCATTCTATATGAATTATGTACAATTTTTTCAACATCCCTTATAGATATTTTAATGTCAATATCATGCATAGAAATAATTTCCTCTTCCTATTTTCGTAGACTCAATATCAGTCTCATATAAAATTTTTATTATTCATGAGAAAAATATTTTTCCCTAAGTAATTATATAAAATAATTCTATTAAATTCTTGTTATTTCTCATTAACATTTTAGATTTGAGTAAATTATCACTATTAATCATCATATCTTGAGAAATAATAAACATTTATTTTATCATTATCTCATTCATTTCAACCATAATAATAAAATATATTCTCTAATGAACTAATCCATTTATCAACTAAAAATAGATTATTATTCCGATTAAATGAGGTAGGTTGTCAGCACATGAATGGTATGGAATTGTTATATCATTTTGTGGGTTATTAGGATGGTATATAATATAATTTTTATTGGACAAATCCAGAGCCAGTTCCCTAATATAGTTATAATTTTTTCAGTTCCAGTTTCACCTCCAAATCAATTGTCATTAAATTTAAATGGATGGGAATCACTTTATGGTGTAGAATAATTGTTATTCTTTTAATTAAATCACCTTTGATACATTTATTAAAAATGGAATATACTTGTTCAGTTGATAACATTATGAATCATAATGTTTAATTTCAATAACAGAGGAAACAAATAATAGAAATTGAAACTTTTATGTATGGTTATTCTCTGAATCATAAAAAAGGTATCTTTGGTAAGATTATCAAAATATGTTAATGTCTTTCATAAATATATTTTAAGAAAATTTGAATTAAACAAGGAATATATTATATGAGTTTCAAACCAGGTGTACATTAATGGTATACTCCCCATGAACAATAATGGTAGCTGAGGAGTACTCAATCTAACTATTTTCATTATTATTACACCTTGATGCATATTTGAAAAAACAATATCCACTTATAGTATCCATACATGGATTTTTTTTCTAGTGACATATAATATTTCTAACTAATCGAAACATCACGATGTTTTCCAATATAACATTATGATTCAATGATAGTCATAGTACTATATTCCTTGATCTATGAATTCTAAATACAATTTCCCAAGGATTCAAAAAACATTCTCTAATGCCAACTATAATGATAATGACCCTAGTATCCATGAGTTTTTGGAATCATTATTATGTAGGAAATTGATTCAACACATCACATATCCGAGGAAAAACTAGTTTAAAAATTATATAAAACCGAAAACATAAATATAATTCACAATACATTTGAAAGGATAAAATACAACATAGTATTTTCTTTGAGAAAAACATTATTCCCATTAGTATATCAAGGGATATAAATCATAATACATTTCCTAGAATCTATATGAAATGAAACACAAGAAATGATTGATCTCAGATGTTATGTTATGGTATGAATACAATGTAATAAATCACGACTAAATATGGTATAATCATTACAGTATTGTAAATATCTGAAAAAATGACATTTAATCCATAACATGAGGATGATTGATAATATTAAATTAATAAATGATGACCAATGTGTTCCTTATAAATAATCACAAGATCATGGAACTTATCCATGGATAACGTAACAAATCAAATAATCTCATGGATAACAATAACTAATCTCATAAATAGGTAATTCCTAATGTTATACAGTATAATAATTTCTTTAGTGCCTTGTGCCAAAAAATAATATTTAAATGAGTAATACCATAGCCAAATACCCATGATAGATTGTCTCATAAGAAATAACAATTTATAAGGGAAATATAGCAGGATCCTTTTATAATTTAATATTTATATTTCATTCATTATATAAATGGGGTAAAAAATAATCAATGTAAACATTCATATTGAATAACTAGCACAAAAATTGCCAATATTTTTCAAAGATCAAGAAATATAAATATAATCCATCCATTTTAGTATTTAGAATAGTATAAAAATAATTCATCCCATTTTAGTCGTAGTACTCACAAATAATGTCTACATGGATGAATATAAATTAATAATGTCACATGAAAATTTCTTATAGAAAATATTCTTTTTATTTTGAATTAAATTATTCCAAATATAATAATTTCTCAAATATTAAAGAATTTTTTTGGAAGGATATATGAAACAAAAAATGTAACCATTAATGTAATGAGTGTTAATGAAGGACAAAATTTATGATTTATAAGTTAAAAAACAATAATTTCACAGTTTTTCAAAAAGTAAAAAAGTACCTCATTTGGAAAATGACAGAAAGACTTATTTTATCCCATTTTGTTTTAAAACATGGGTTTTAACATATATAACATATACTTTCGTAAGAAAAAAAATATTATTAAATCATTTTAGGTTGTATATGGTTATGAAATAATAGTATTCCATATCCGTAACAAAAATAATGTGATTCATCCTTAAAAATGATTTTAGAATCATGGGTACATGAAGAGTGGTAAATTAAAGAAAAACATCAATGCCCATAAATAACAGAAAAATATTAATATATATAAGAATTAATATACAATTAAAATATAATTCCCCTAATGAATTTATTAAATGATATAATCTGGAATAATGATGATATTATAAAAGAAACCCTTCCCTCAAGATTTAAATCCATCATATGTGTACCAACCAATTAAATTATGTATAATATATTTATTATTAATATATTATAAAACCATATATATATATATATATAATACATATTTTATTTACATATAATATTTTTGACATGATTATTATCAGTTCTCTTTTAAAATCAATGTTCTGGGTAATAACTGCAAGGTTTTTCATGTATGTTAGGGTTTTGTAGTTTTGGTCCTTTACATTGATCTTGGATAAACATAAACATAATATTAATAATGATATAAATATAATATATAATAATTATGATCATATTAAGAGTCATAAAAAATTAGTGATTGAAAAATATATAACACCATTCATGGATATGGTGTGTCATGCGTAGGTAGTAAAATTTCTATCATTTTATCGATGGAAGAAATGAAATAAAGGATAAATAATAATATAGTTATATATACAAATTATAATTTCATATATGTCATATATATTAATTAAATCTATCATTATTACCAACTATTTTGATATAAAAATAAAAAATGTATCACATGGCTTCATGGAGGTGGTAATCCATACATACACATAAGCGTCGTTATCATTTTTCAAAATCATGTATGGTAAGAACATAGATTTCATATTAAAATTACAAAAGTTTAATTAATTAATTACTATCATATATATATATAATCACTAAACACATAATTATATCCATATTTCGGTGGTTGTGATGAAAAACAAATTACAATGATTCTTGAGGTCGTAGTCCCCGATCAACATGATCGTCTATTTTCATTCCCATTTAATGGATGATGGGATCAATATAGATAATGAATTTAACATAATAACATCTATGAATATATAATATACTATTGATATTATGTTATCAATGTTGTATATAAATTATATGGGGCATTAGAAAAAATAATACGAAGACTTCCAATTATGGACTATACCACATATTTAGAAAACCTCTTTGTAATTATACATAATGACGTCATATGAAAGGTTTCTAAAAAAAGTGAATATATTATATTATAATAGATTTAAATAATTTTATTAGAATGTTATTGGAATAACTAAAGTTGTTTTTGGTTTGGAGAGAAGGGTATAAGTTTTTACTTTGGTTGGTTGGAGTGGAATCTCAAAAGGAGGGTGAATTGAGTTCCTACATTAAATTTATGTTAAAAAAATAAATTAATGATCCCCCAAATATTGAAATTGACCAGTTAATTAAGGAAGTAGAGAGGTAGTTTTCTAATTGTTCAAAAGTTTTCTCAAAGGGTGATTAGTCCTCAGCTGAATTAGTGTAAAACAATTCATCATATTTGGAAACAAGTTTACTGAATTAAACACAAACACTCACTCTCCAAAACTAACTATCAACATGAATGCAGAACAATTTCGTGTTTTATCAATTGTTTGTAGTGGAAAATAGATAACACATAGTACAATATAAAATACAGAGCAGAGTGGAGTTAAACAAGTGGTTCATTCTCTAGCGGAAACATAATCCTCTCCACTTGGTTTTCACCTACCACTATGCTGTTTATATTAACAATAAACATGATAGACAACTTGTATCTGGAATTACAAAAATTTTCCAAAAAAAAAATTATAGGGTTCACATCCTCTACCATAGTTTTTGTGGGAAAAATAAACAATATAGACCACACACGGTATATTCCACAATTATATGTGGGAAACAACATGTATGTAATTTTTTATGTGAGGATATTTAGTATCCTCTAGTTCCTGCACAAGAGACAATTTATAACAGACAGACACACACTTATCAAAAATTTAAAATTAAGGAACAAAGTAGAGCTAATATTATATGTTTGAGTTTAGAAAGATCTATTTGTTTTTAGTTCATCTCATGACTCATTGGTGTAAAGAATTTTCAGTTTGAGTCTTTCTCTGGATGTTGTGTCTGAAACAGTGTGTCGCCACTCCAGGTTATAGATTTCAGAAATAGAGTGATGCACTTCATGTGTTGATCGATAGTTGATGAGTCATAGACAGCTGAAATGAATTTTTTCTCCAGAAATAATCCTCTTGGTGTTCTTTGTTTCCCAGTAAAATAGTTCAAATGGTTATTCTTTGTTCTACAGTACGTTCTTTCCCATATATTCCATTGAAAATTCCAAGGGAGTCATGGCATGATTATGTGATCACATCGACTGATATTGAAGTTCCTAATTATGTGGTGGTAGGTACTTTAATCATTTCCTTGACCTTAACAAATTCTTTATTTGGTTATGGATCATTTCATTCTTCAATATCTTCGTAGTTTTCCAAAAAAGTTAGATATTTACAATTAGATTTAATAACGGAGTTGTCCGCTAAAACTCCTATGGGATGTATCATAGATACAATGTTTTTTTCATGTGGTCCACATTATGAAAAATAAATGTTCATTATCATATGTTTTTATTATCATACCCATGATTGAAATTGATATATTCCATTTATAAATTGGATTTAAAAACATTAAGGGAAAATTAATTTTAAGAGGAAGGAGGTTAAAATTTTTGTGGAAAATGCGGATACCTTATAATTGGGGGGGGGGAATACCCCCACTATTATAATCTATATCCACCCCTAGTAGCTCTACTGATTTAAATTATTAGGGAGGAAGGGAATGAAATAACTACAGGGGAGGGTATGAATGTTCAAATATAGTATGTACATATTTTCCGTGAATATTTTGACATCATTCCATAGGATTTACCTAGACATCCTCTAGAGTGGGAAATTGAGTTTTCCATCGACCTAATTCCTAGTTCAAGGCCCATATTAAAGAATCCTTTTTTAATGTCCAATGAGGAATTAGTTGAACTAAATAAATAACTTGATGAATTTAGTAGAAAATATTTATTCTCCCTAATGATTCTCTTGGGGGGGGGGGGCTATTCTTTTTTAAGAAGACATATTGATCTATGACGTTTTGCATTGACTATATAGAGGTCAATTCTATAAAAATAAAGAGAAAATATCACCTACCACATATTGATGAATTATTTGATTAAATTAACAAAGATTAATATTTTTTTATGATTGATCATCAATATAGATTTAATCAGTAGATTGTAAAGATGAAAGACATTCTAAAAACATCATTTCAACTAAGTTATGGGAATTACGAGTTTACAATAATGCCTTTTGGACTAACCAATGCAGACTATTTTTTCATGGATCAAATAAATAGTGTTCTCAAGGAATACAATGATTTAATTTTTTTTGTGTTTATTGATGATATATTTTTATACTCTACATGTTATGAAGATCATGAATATCAATTACGCATTATTTATAATACTCTTAGAAGAAATGAATTTTATGGATAACATAGAATGTGTGAATGTTGGAATCTATTAGTTTCCATTCTAGGATATATTGTCTATAAATAAGGGATACATATTGATCCAATGATGGAAAAGGTTTTGCACGAATGCTCCACTACAATGATCATAACTGAGGTACATGGATTTATTGGTTTAACAGGTTTGTATTTGCATTTCATTCAGAAATTATCCCATTTATCCAACCCAATTACCAAGCCTACACGTAAAGGGGTTTAGTTCATATGTACAAAATAATTTGAGGACTATTTCAATTAATTGAAGAGGAGATTACTGAATTCTCCGATCCTAAACCTTTCATCATGGAAATATGGGTTTGTGATCTATAAAGACCCATCAATGAAAGGACATGGTTGTGTCCATGTGCTGAATGATTGATTTATTCCCAATGAATCAATGCAGTTAAAAATTCCTCACTAGAACTATCCCACCTAGGATCTTGAGTTGGTAGTTGTAATATTTTCTTTGATGATATGGAGACATTATCTCTATGGTAAAATAATTGTAGATATATATGTATCATAAGATCCTGAAGTACTTCTTCTCGTAGATAGAACTAAAATTGAGGCAATGATGATGCCTCTAACTACTTATGAATTATGATTGTACTATACACTACCACACAGGGAAGGCAAACAATGTAGCTGATGCATTGAGCAAGAAACATCATGGAGTTCTCAACAAAATGAGGATTGCCAAGGATCCATTGCACTTGAATCAAGTGATGGTGGATATGGTAATTATCAAAGAAGTAGAAACATCACTTCCATTTCATTTGGTTTCCTAATCATCATTATTATAATGAATTAAATGTTCTCATCCCGATGATTAAAACCTATAAAAAAATTAATGCATTGAAATAGGGGATGTAGGGTGTCACATTATGTGAAAATGGAATTCTAATATTGGGTAAGAGGCTTTGGGTTCCAGCTATACCCGATCTATAAGGGAGTTCATAGAAAATTCCCATAGTTTTAATATCTCTATACATCTAGGTAGTACTATGATATATAGTGATTTGAAGGAATATTTCTAGTATGATAAAATGAAGTGGGAGATTGAGGATTTTTTATCCAGATATTTACTCTATAAACAATTGAAGGCTTAAAGGAAACATCCAAAGGAATTCATGCACCCTCTACCAATTCCAACGTGGAAATGGGATGACATCACTAGTGATCATGACTCAAGATTACCAAAAACTCCAAGGAAGAATGATGTGATATGGGTTATAATGGATCGACTTACAAAATCATCACATTTCACCTCTATAATGGGGGGATATTCCATCAGTTATCTTAGCATGAATCTATATCAATGAGGATTTGAGACATCATGGGGAACCTATCTCAATTATTCCTGATCGTTACCCATGATTTAAACTTAGATTAATGTAAGAAATCTTTGGACAACGAACATCAATTGATTACTTCTTATTACCCTCTAACAGATGGTCAATAAGAGAGAATCATCCAAACTGTAGAGGACATGTAGAGATCATGTTCACATGACATTCAAGGTACATGGGATCAATATTTACCTTTAGTGGAGTTTTCATAAAATAATAGTTTTCATTCAAGTATTCAATTGGAACCATATGAATCATTGTATGGTAAGAGATTTCGTACACAAACATATTCAGATGAATGTGGTGAAAGGAAGATTTTGGGCTCAGAGCTTATGGAGGAAACAAAATCGAAGGTAACGTATATTTAAGTTCATATCAAAATAGCTCATAGCAGAAAATAGAGTTGATTGATAATCGATGTAAGGATCTATAATTTCAATTGGTTGATAATTTTTTCTTGAATTTTTCTCTATGGAAGTGGGTTTTATGATTTTGGAATAAAGGGAATATGGGCACTAGGTACGTTGGGCCTTTTGATATTTTAGAGAGAATTTGATTTTTTTAAATTTTTTGTTTATTCCTCCAAGCCTATTCAATGTAAACAATGTGTTCCATGTCTCATTATAGAGAATGTACATGCCAGACCCAACACATGTCCTTAATTTTGATGGTATAGAATTAAAACATCATATATCTTACTGTGAAGAGACTATCTCAATTTTGGACACTAAATTAAACCTTCTAAGGAATCATGTGACACTTCTATTACAGATAGGTTGTATAAATAGTGAAATCAATGAGGCTTCCGGTTAAACTAAATAGATGATGATGAAGTCCAAACCAAATCATTTTCTGAGGTAACATTGTGTGAATTACAAGGACGATATTTTTGTAAGGTGGGGAGAATGTAATGTAGAGACCCAAAGCTTGACGTACATGGACATTACATTACTTTAGTAGAATAATTAATAAAAAAAATAGACACACAAGGACCGTAGTAGTTTAGTGTCTTTGGAAACTTGGAACGTAATCTTCTAATCGTGGTGAAAGATCTTCAACATCTCCCATAAAGATCTTTCCCTTTTTTTACTTACCTAAAACCTTTCTTTATATCCTGGGGAAAATAAAACATAAAAAGGGTGATCTCAAATGCTCAGTAAGGTTAAGCATGGATAAAATAAAACATACCATATACATTTGAACTTAAAAAATTGAACATAATGTTTAAACATCAAAAGATTGAGAAATGACATAAAACATGGAAGTATGTAAGGCATAGATCATAAAGAAACATTAAGAATGAAAAAATAGCATGGGAATAAAACATGTAATTGTGGAATCCATTAAGCACATGTAATTATTTCCATATTAGCCAAGGCATTGCTGACAAGACCATCTTAGTGGACAAAGTCCCTTTCTGAATCGAGTTCACTCCTTGTTCCAGTCCTATATTATTGAACCGGTTTAACTTGCCATTCCAGCCATGTCTATCTCATGAGATATAAAATCTTTACCCAATGAATTAGAGGGAGATATAGGTCCCACCCATATCATAGTGAAATCATTCTTACTTGTGCCACAAAATAAACTTAAAACATTCATCATAACCCAAAGAATAAAATGGGTTTCATAAACATCATCCGATCATTTCATAATCCTCATAAAACAAATGGACATTTCATCATAAAAAGTGAACCATGTAAATCATAGAGACATTAAACTTGAAACATACACATATCAAATAATGTCATCTTATATGGAAAATGGTTTTTATAAAACATTTGAAATGAATTCATGAGGAAAATATCCTTTCTTCGTCAAAATCATTTTCTTTTCAAAAAATGCCATCAACTTTTAAAATAAAAGTATTTTGTTGAATATAGTCATAAAATAATGTAGAGTAAGATTCATTAAAATGAGGCATTATGAAACCGTAAAAATCCGTTCACGCCGTATAAGTTAAAAATAACATTCTCCTCGTACTTTTGTCGGAAAAGTCAAAAAAGTACCTCGTAACGTAAACAAAAGAAAGATTCCTTACATACCATGTAGTAAAAGTCAAAAATGGGTAAAAAGGACTTTAATCATACATGAAAACACTTTTATAAAACATGGACATGGATGACAGAAATAACCCCAGTAAATACTTACGAATATGCAATCTCAGATAAAAATGAGATTTGAAAAATTATCCCTTACCTTAGGTCTGATATGCTTCATACGTATCTGAACCTCCTGTATAATGATTAAAATAATGTTATTGACTTATTAAAGAATAATATTAATTGTTATGATATCATATATGGTTCACTTATGACTTTATATTACCCGTTCTTTTGTAAATTCCATGTTAAAGAGCATTTTGGGTAAAATCGTTTCATTTGTCGTCCGTGTTTTGACTTGTAATTATTCATATGATTACTTAGATCATGATTACTTAAATCCAGAGTGTAAAACATGATTTATATATAATATATATTCATCATATACATATATATATTATAGATCGATAAAAGGAAAGAAATACACCGTTCATGGAGACGGTAGGCCGTACGTATGCATGAACGCTGTTTTCATTTCCTTATTGAATTGAATAGAATTAAGTAGATGACATAAATATATATATACATAAATCCAGTAGAATTATTATGTAATATATTTTATTATTACTCATTATATATACTTTATAATCATTTCTTGAATGGTTATCATGGAGAGTGAATCTCATCGCGTCGTGGAGACGGTATTCCGTACGTACGCACGAGTGGTGATATCATTCCCATGATCGTGGAATTATATTAAAGTGTATGTATAATATTACAGAATCAATATCACCTTAAAATAATCATATATATTCATTACTTTCACCATTATAACCATCCATGTAAGGTGGTGGTGGAAAATAGATTACACCGCGGCATGGAGACGGTATTCCGTACGTACGCACGTGCGGTGATTTTGTTTTCCGTAGGATGGATAGATGGTGAAATAGGGTTGTTTCATAATTATAATAACATATCAGTATATGGGTGATACTGATGTTATTACCTCATAATGAAACAACTAATGAAGAAGAAGTGGAAGAAGAAATAAAGTTGAAAGAATCGGTAATGGACATTACCTCTTCTTTGAAGTGCCTCTTTGGGACCTCCTCTTAAGGCACTAAAATTGGTCTTTGAAGAGGACCAGAAACTCTAGGATGTCTCTAGGGAAGTGGAGAAGAGAATTTTTCAGGGGTTGGCCGATCTTGAAGGCTCAAAGTAGTGTGTGGAAGAGAGGGAGGAGGTGCCCTTTTATAAGGGAGGAGAGGTGCACCTTTGGAATTCTTAAAAATATTAATTTATAATAAATCTAACCCCACTTAAAAACCTTAAAAAATGACTCATATTCAAATATTAGATGAGATAGGGTGGTAATATAATCAACCAATAGAATTTATACATGTTTGGATCTTATTTTAAACCTTATCATTTTGATTTATCTTTATTTAATCTATTTAGGTTTATTTGTGGTAATAAAATTCTAAATTCTAACTTATAACAAATAATTACTTATTTTTTGTGAATTTTCCATAATTGTTTAATTTATGACATTATAGACCATATAAATTTAAATTTATAATTTTTAAATATTTTTGTGATTTTTAAACCATTTTGTAATATGTTATTTTTATAAAATAACAATAGTGTCAATTTTGACACTATTCATTTATTTGAATTTAAATAAAATATATACAGAATATATGTTCGAACATAAAGATTTAATAGATTCATAAACAGTCATATGTATCTATAAAATTAGTGGAGAACATTAAATAGTTCATATAATATTTATTTTATTATTTTTAAATCCATTTATTTGGTTTATCTCTTAATAAAATAATCACTAAAACATTTTTGTATAATTTTTTAATATACTAATATGTTGAATAAAAATAAAAAATAAAATCCTATGAAGAATATAAATCTATTACCATTCACAATAATACTTTTACATGAATTTATCATCTTAAAATCACAATAGTTAAATTATTATATTTATTAAGTTATGAAGGTGACAACTTTGGCATCATTTATAATAAAATAATATAAGTGTCATAATTGCTTTTATAAGACTCCAAATGGTCAAATATTCGACCATTGGATGACTATACTTTAAATTTACATTACCAATAAGTTTTGTTCAGGGTGTTGTGCCTTTTATGGTCACTATTAGTTTAATAAAAACTATATTCTGGATTTTTCACTAGATAACTAATTTCTGCATCACTATTGCGTCACAATTAATGATAATTATTTAATCCCAAAAAAATTCTAAATAAATTCTCATGATGTAGATAATTTTTTTATCTTTCTGTAGACTATTAATGTTCGAAGTTTCCTGAAGTGTATCACTAACTTAAAATTATTATACTTATAGTATTTAAGAGAGTGAGATGTTGTCAATTAAATTATTTTCAGGGAAAAAAGTCCATTAAATGAATCTAATCCGACCCTTAGGGGATATGGGTTGACTTTTAGTCATCCAATAGGATTTTTCAAAGTGTTAGGGTAATTTTATAATCTTATATTTACCCTTAATTACCCGATTTATCTTTAACTATAGTAAATAAAATTTACCGTAGTTACTATTCACAATGCCCAAAAATAACAATTAGCTTATTAACATAATTTGGACCCACTGATTCCAAATATGGAATCCATTTTTCCAAATTCAATACACACCATTTTCATAAATTAAATTAAAATTTATCCCGTTGTCAAAAGAAAACGAGTTTTTCTTTAAAACATTGCAAAAGATTGAATTTATTTAACCTACGAATTCAAGGTAAAATCAATGCTAATGACATACATTATATTAAATGGTAAATATATATTCTATTTATACTTTAAAACCATTCAATTTTATAATTTTACCACATATGATAATACGATGAAAAAAGTTGTTTTTTATTAAAATATAGCGTGTTTTTACTATTCATTAAAATATGAAAGTCATCAGAATAAAATGAAAAATTTATCCAAAGTAAATTTTTATTTCTTGATTCCAAATAATAAATTTATTTTTTCAAATGGAACTTATAAACATTTCAAAAACTAGATTTGAAGTGGGTGCGCCATCAAAAGGCGGCAAAACTGTATTTTTTTGAAAAATACTTATTTTACCCGAAAAATTTATTTTGTTCTTATAACATGTTCTAGAAAATGTGTAAGATGAATAATAATGTTATAAAATTCAAAATTTAGTTAATAATATTCATAACGGCTAGTTCATAATAATATTATAATAATATATCATTGTTTAGTAACACTCGGTATTGCGTACAACACACGCTATTGAGGAAGGTCGCGATTGCGTGTAATGCAAGCCAAGTCAGGGTTGCGTGTTGTGCAAGAATCCTTCGTTTTTTCGTGTAATATAATCCAACCATATTTTATTTATACACTGAATATATATATATATACTCAATGTTGCGTAGAAAAACTATTATCAAAATTGTGTGTAACACGATCCAAGAATAGTGTTGTGTATACTGCAAGATAATACGATTTTGCGTATAGCGCAAGATAATCTTGATGTAGCATTCAACACAAGACATTAATGAAATTAAAAGAATATTTTTCATAAAATCTCGGGGTGTTACATTCTACCCCCCTTTTTCTCTCTCGAAATTCGTCAGGGTTATAAATGGTTTACTACTCGAAAGTTTGTTTAATAGAAACCCACATCATAAAAAGGAATACCAAAACATGGCTTTTAAAAACTAAAGTATGAAATGTAACGGTTACCCAAATTAACTCATCACGGGGTTTCCACATAGGAGAACATAGGTGAAAATATGGATATGGAAGAAAAATCTAACCATCAAGTTCTGATGGAGAGTGGTAGAGAACATGGCTATGAAAAAGCCAACAATAACAAAGCTATTCATTTGTGATGATATAAGGTACCATCTGATTAATCGGATATAAGGGAACTAGGAAAACATTTTTGGTTTTCAATATCATTTCCCTAAAGTTGATTAATTAAAAGAAATACTTACATGATTTTGGTACAATTTCACTGATGTTCGTCCTTTGAACAATTTCCACTTCATCTCTTAAAGAACTGAAGTTGAATTTGTTATTCATGAAGTGATAATAGATCATGTGATAGAATGATGGGTCATTCCATCTGTTTCAAAAAAAAAATGTTAGCAAGAGTTATCAAATATACATAAGTCCATCTATGGTGAGGTTAATCGTATACAATTCCAAAAATGAACTTATACTTCATATATCATACCACGTAATAAAATAAAACTAGTTTCTACTAACCAGGGACTTCCTGTAGGCCAATGGTAAGTGATAAAGGTCAGTCGCACTTTGGTTGTGGGTTCGATTCCCATAGCCTTGTCCGACGCGATGGGATGTCTCCCATCCTGCAGGTTGTCCTTTTTCTAAAGCTATATTAGTATAACATCCCATTAATAATATCGAAAAAAGTTCTATCCTAAATTATGTCCAACATAATCCATTCTAATCTTTAGGATTATCTAAAATACTTCAGTCCAAGGTCATAGTATAAAGAAAATGATTACTTGAAATTTCCCATAACAATCACGTGAATGCCATCATTTATCCCCCATATATCATAAGATATATCTTGTTGGTCAAATTACAAACATGTGAATACCTTAATCATGTATTTTCTTGAAGAATGAATACCCATTAATTTAAACAATAGTGAAAACATGAATTCAGTCAAAAGTTAACTATTTCCACATACCAAAATCCAAAAACTCTATATACTCAAACCATGATATAACCTACTCCTTATATTAGTCACGATCTCATGAATACGGTCAAACATTTCATTTTCTCGTTTTCCTTTCATTATGCGCATATCATCTTTTTTTTCCAAAAATATCTCAATCACATTCTATGGTTACCGGTACCATTGAAAACCATAATAGACCAATACATAAATATTCCAATATTCCACGATACTATATAAAACATTATTTAGGAATCCCATTACATAAACACTTAATCATTCCACCACATCGTTGTCATATTCAACATCACCAATAGTGATCTCATGTGACTTCCCTTTCTCCTTTGCCTTAAGTGGTTTCTCATGTCGATCATCACTAACCCTTGGATTAGGGCATTTATTAGCATAATGCCCCATTTCCTTGCACTTGAAGCATTGAAGTGTTGGTGGTGTGTTCTCTGAAGTCTTTTCTTTATTCACATCATTAGAAACCCTTTTTACATTACTTCGACAGTCAGCTGCTCGATGACCATATTTTCCACACTTAAATCATTTTATAGTCCCTTTAAGACAATCTCCACCACGCTTCTTTCCACACTTTGAGAATAAGGAAACATTCATCTTCTTTTCACCATTATTATGAGATTTCTCCTTGAACTCCATCTTCCATTTCTTGTCAAAACTATTAGGTGGATAAGTAACACCAACTTCCATTTCTACCTTGATAGCACAACACACAATTTCTTCATAGCTACTGAAGTCTCTTATAGCTAATACCATTCGAAGATTTTGTTTTAAGCCAATGAATAATCGATGAACTTTACTTTCAGGTTGGATGATAAATCCAGATGCATACCTGGCAAGCCTTGTAAAATTCTCTTCGTATATACCAACATATTCATCATAATTTTTCTTTAGTTCAAGAAACTCCTTCTCCATATTTGTTCGAAGAATACGAGGGAAGTACTTATTGAAAAATAAGTTCTTGAACTCGTCCCATTCCAGGGACTCAATTTCATCTCTTGGCCTTGAATTCTTGATAATATTTCACCATTGATCAGCTTCACCTTCCAAACGATATACTGCTAAGATGACTTTATCATGTTCATAACATTGAATAACTGAAAATATCTTTTCATTAGTACTGATCCATTATTTAGAAACAAGTGGATCAGATGACCCACTGAAAGAAGGTGGACGTTGCCTCATGAAGGACTAAATAGAATATTGTTCCCTTCTTTGATCATTTGGAAGTCCATAATGATTCATAGCTTGTGTAAGTATAACAATAAGATTTTTCACTCCATCTCCCATAATATTTGTTTGTTCAAGAGGAAAATCATTTCATTGTCCATTACATTGATCAACACGGTTCCTTTGGGTTCTAGCCATCATCTAAAACCCAAAAAAAATAGTGTGAGAGGCAAAAATCACCTTAGGGAAAACTACATAATAAAGGGGGAGTACCATAAATATCTAACATCTCGGGTTACCGTAATTCTAGTACTATAACCTATACTTAACCTTAGGGACAACCCTAGACATACCTTAGAAATATCTCTAGGGATGTTACTAAAGTTCTCGCATCCTAGTTTCCAAAGGTTGACTAAACCTTTTCTCTGATACCAACTGTAGAGACCCAAAGCATGACGTATATGGACATTACATTACTTTAGCGGAATACTTAATACATAACAAAAATATACACACAAGGACCGTAGTAGTTTATTGTCTTTGGAAACATGGAACATAATCTTCTAATCGTGGTGAAAGATCTTCAACATCTCCCATAATGATCTTTCCCTTTTTTTTCTTACCTAAAACCTTTCTTTATATCCTGGGGAAAAGAAAACATAAAAAGGGTGAGCTCAAATGCTCAGTAAGGGTAAGCATGGATAAAATAAAACATACCATATACATTTGAACTTAAAAACATGAACATAATGTTTAAACATCAAAAGCTTGAGAAATGACATAAAAAATGGAAGTATGTAAGGCATAGATCATAAAGAAACATTAAGAATGAAAAAATAGCATGGGAATAAAACATGTAATTGTGGAATCCATTAGGCACATGTAATGATTTCTATATTAGCCAAGGCATTTCTTCCAAGACCATCTTAGTGGAAAAAGTCCATTTCTGAATCGAGTTCACTCCTCGTTCCAGTCATGTATTACTAAACCGATTTAACATTCCGTTGCAGCCATGTCTATCTCATGAGATATAAAATCTTCACCCAATGCATTGGAGGGATATATAGATCCCACCCATCTCATATTGAAATCATTCTTACTTGTGCCACAAAATAAACTTAAAACATTCATCATAACCCAAAAAATAAAATGGGTTTCATAAACATCATCCCCTCATTTCATAATCCATATAAAACAAATGGTCATTTCATCATAAAAATTGAACCATGTAAATCATAGAGACATTAAACTTGAAACATACACATATAAAATAATGACATCTTATATGGAAAATGGTTTTGATAAAATATTTGAAATGAATTCTTGAGGAAAATATCCTTTCTTCGTCAAAATAATTTTCTTTTCAAAAAATGCCATGAACTTTTAAAATAAAAGTATTTTGTTGAAAATAGTCATAAAATCATGTAGAGTAAGATTCATGAAAATGAGGCATTATGAAACCGTAAAAATCCATTCACGTCGTATAAATTAAAAATAAAATTCTCCTCATACTTTTGTTGGAAAAGTCAAAAAAGTACCTCGTAACGTAAAAAAATGAAAGATTCCTTACATACCATGTAGTAAAATTCAAAAAATGGTAAAAAGGACTTTAATCATACATGAAAACACATTTATAAAACATTGACATGGATGATAGAAATAACCCCAGTAAATACTTATGAATATGCAATCTCGGATAAAAATGAGATTTGAAAAATTATCCCTTACCTTAGGTCCGATATGCTTCGTACGTATCCGAACCTCCTGTATAATGATTTAAATAATGTTATTGAGTTATTACAGAATCATATTAATTGTTATGATATCATATATGGTTCACTTATGACTTTATATTACCCGTTCTTTTGTGAATTCCAGGTTAAAGAGCGTTTTGGGTAAAATCGTTTTTTTGCCGTCCGTGTTTTGACTTGTAATTATTCATATGATTACTTAGATAATGATTACATAAATCCAGAATGTAAAACATGATTTATATATAATATATATTCATCATATACACATATATATTATAGATCGATATATGGAAAGAAATAAACTGTTCATGAAGACGGTGGGCCGTACGTACGCATGAATGCTGTTTTCGTTTCCTTATTGAAATGAATGGAATTAAGTAGATGACATAAATATATATATACATAAATCCAGTAGAATTATTATGTCATATATTTTATGATTACTCATTATATATACTTTATAATCATTTCTTGAATGGTTATCATGGAGAGTGAATCTCATCGCGTTGTGGAGACGGTATTCCATACGTACGCACGAATGGTGATATCATTCTCATGATCGTGGAACTGTATTAAAGTGTATTTATAATATTAAATAATAAATATCAATTTACAATAATCATATATATTCATTACTTTCACCATTATACCCATCCATGTAAGGTGTTGGTGGATAATAGATTACACCACGGCGTGGAGATGGTATTCCGTACGTACGAATGCGCGGTGATTTTGTTTTCCGTAGGATGGATAGATGGTGAAATAGGGTTGTTTCATACTTATAATAACATATCAGTATATGAGTGATAATTATGTTATTACTTCATAATGAAGCAACTAAAGAAGAAGAAGTGGAAGAAGAAATAAAGTTGAAAGAATCGGTAATGGACATTACCTCTTCTTTGAAGTGCCTCTTTGAGACCTCCTCTTAAGGCACTAAAATTGGTCTTTGAAGCATACCAAGACCTCTAGGATGTATCTAGGGAAGTGGAGAAGATAATATGGCAGGGGTTGGCCGAGCATGAAGGCTCAAAGTGGTGTGTGGAAGAGAGGGGGGAGGTGCGCTTTTATAAGGGAGGAGAGGGGCACCTTTGGAAATCTTAAAAATATTAATTTATAATAAATCTAACCCCACTTGAAAAACTCCAAATATGACAGATATTATAATATTAGATGACATAGGGTTGTAATACCATCAAAAAATCAAATTTAGACATGTTTGGAGCTTATTTTAAACCTTATAATTTTGATTTATCCTTATTTAATCTATTTAGGTTTATTTGGGGTAATAAAATTCTAAATTTTAAATTATAACAAATAATTACTTATTTGTTGTGAATTTTCCATAATTATTTACTTTATAACATTATAGACCATATAAATTTAAATTTATAATTTTTAAAGACTTTTGTGATTTTTAAAGAATTTTATAAATGTTATTTTTATAATATAACAATAGTGTTAATTTTGTCACTATTCATTTATTTGAATTTAAATAAAATATATACAGAATATATGTTATAACTAAAAGATTTAATAGATTCATAATAAGTCAAATGTCTCTATAAAATTAGTGGAGAACATTAAATAGTTCATATAATATTTATTTTATTAATTTTAAAACCATTTATTTGGTTTATCTGTTAATAAAATAATTACGACAACATTTTTGTATAATTATTTAATATACTTATATGTTGCATAAAAATTAAAAATAAAATCATATGATGAATATAAATCTATGAAATTTCTCAATAATACTTTAACTCGAATTTATCATCTTAAAATCACAATAGTTAAATTTTTATATTTATTAAATTATGAAGGTGACAACTTTGACATCATTTAAAATAAAATAATATAAGTGTCATAATTGCTTGTATAAGACTCCAAATGGTAAATTACTCGACCATTGGATGATTATAGTTTAAATTTACATGACAAATAAGTTTTGGTCTGGGTTTTGTGCCTTTTATGGTCACTATTAGTTTAATAAAAACTATATTCTTGATTTTTCACTAGATAAATAATTTCTGCATCACTATTGTGTCACAATTAATGATAATTATTTAATCCCAAAAAAATTCTAAATAAATTCTCATGATGTAGACAATTTTTTTATCTTTCTGTAGACTATTAATTTTTGATGTTTCATAAATTTTATCACTAACATAAAATTAGTATACTTATAGAATTCAAGAGAGTGACATGTTGTCAATTAAATTATTTTCATGGAAAAAAGACCATCAAATGATTCTATTCCGACCCTTAGGTGATATGGGTTGACTTTTATTCATCCAATAGGAGTTTTACAAGTATTAGTGTAATTTTATAATCTTATATTTACCCTTAATTACCCGATTTACCTTTAACTATAGTAAATAAAATTTACGGTAGTTACTATCCACAATACCCAAAAGTAAAAAGTAGCTTATTAACATAATTTGGACCCACTGATTCCAAATATGAAATCAATTTTTCCATATTCAATAAACATAAGTTTTAGCAATTAAATTAAAATTAATCCCGTTGTCGAAAGAAAATGTGTTTTTCTTTAAAACATTGCAAAAGATTGAATTGATTTAACCAACGAATTCAAGGTAAAATAAATGATAATGACATACATTATATTAAATGGAAAAAATATATTCTATTTATAATTTAAAACCATTCAATATTATAATTTAACCACATAAGATAATACGATGAAAAAAGTTGTTTTTAATTAAAATATAGTGTGTTTTTACTATTTTTTAAAATATGAATGTCATTAGAATAAAATGAAAAATTTATACAAAGTAAATTTTTATTTATTGATTCCAATGAATAATTTTATTTTGTCAAATGGAACTTATAAACATTTCAAAAACTAGATTTAAAGTGGGTGCTCCATCAAAAGGCGGCAAAA
This sequence comes from Viscum album, assembly GCA_963277665.1. NCBI lineage: Eukaryota > Viridiplantae > Streptophyta > Magnoliopsida > Santalales > Viscaceae > Viscum > Viscum album. The sequence goes on along the minus strand of OY728158.1, from coordinate 41,656,865 downwards.
CTGTATTTTTTTGAAAAATACTTATTTTACCCGAAAAATTTATTTTGTTCTTATAACATGTTCTAGAAAATGTGTAAGATGAATAATAATGTTATAAAATTCAAATTTTAGTTAATACTATTCATAACGCCTAGTTCATAATAATATTATAATAATATATCATTGTTTAGTAACAACCGGTATTGCGTACAACACCCGCTATCGAGGAAGGTCGCGATTGCGTGTAATGCAAGCCAAGTAAGGGTTGTGTGTTTTGCAAGAATCCTTCGTTGATTCATATAACAGAATCCAACCATATATCATTTATACATTGAATATATATATATATATATACTTAAAGTTGCGTAGAATAACTATTATCAAAATTGTGTGTAACACGATCCAAGAATAGTGTTGTGTATACTGCAATCTAATACGGTGTTGCGTATAGCGCAAGGTAATCTTGCTGTAGCATACAACACAAGACATTAATGAAATTAAAAGAATATTTTTCATAAAATCTCGGGGTGTTACATGTAACATCTAAAGGATATGAAAAAATATTGAATTCATGAAATAATGAGTCACAATTATCCAAGACATTTTATTATATAGCTATTAAACACAACATTGCCTCTACTATGTTATGAATTTATAAAAATTTCCATCTAGAGTAGTGATCAGTATGTCATAAAGAGTCTGATTGAACCCACTAGATTTTTTCTGAATAGTAACATACCGTATGAATTTTAATGTGAAGAGTAATATGGACATTATGAATAGTAAAAAATAATATTATTTTATTTTCATATGGTTACAAGAGAATTTGACCTTGATTAATTTTCAATGTGATATAAAAGGAATGATATATTTCAATTGTTATTTTTTCAAATAAACTATGATTTTATTTAAAAATTTAATTATTATTAATTTGATGATTATATTAAAATAATGGAGTTTAGTTTTCTATTGTACACATCAATTAATGATTAGGGTGTGTTTTTGGAATTATTCTGAAATACTTGAATTTCTGATGAATAGTGAAACACGGTAAATTACCATTTATACAAATTATGAGTGAAATACACTATTTATGACATCATTAGTGATGTAAAGTCACATAGATAGAACTAAAATTCAATTATTTCTATTATAGGTCACATGAAACAAAAATATAGTTTTTTGTAAGGGAATTAAAAATATAATTAGTATAATATTCAAAATTCACTCATCTTCTACACTATAACACCCCCGTACCCTCACTGTAACAACCAGAGATTTTATAAAAAAATATTCTATTTAATTTCATTAATGTCTTGTGTTATACGCTACACCAAAAGGAGCTTTCTCAACACGAATCCCTGAATTGCCTTGCATTACACGCAATCACGACCTTCCTCGATAGCGTGTGTAGTATGCAATACCGAGTTTCACTAAACAACGATATGCTATTAAAATATTTTTAAAACTAGCCATTATGAAAAGTAATAAAAACTTTATGAAATTTTTTAAATTTTATATTTCAAAATGGACTTCATTTTTGGATTCGGAATATCGAAATTAGCTTTGGGAGAAATTTTGGTACTTTTCAGATAACATTCATATTTTTGATGAATAGTGAAAATTACTAAATTGTAATTAAAAACAAATTTTTCAATAGAAATAATTAATAGTAATAAATTATTAATTCGAGTGGTTTTAAAATATATTTAGAATATATTTTTACAATTTAATACAATGTTGTTCATTGGATGTAATTTCAAATTTAAACCAGACATAAACAAGTGTCAATCTTTTGATAGTAATTATCTCTTAAAAACACGCTATTTTTTTGACGACGGGATTTAATTTTTAAATTAATTAATTCAACTGATATGTTTTGAATTTGGTAAAATAGATATCATTTTTGAATTCATAATATCAAATACATCTTAGGCCTAATTTTTGGTTTTTTTTGGAAACTTTCATTTTTTGAAGAATAGTGAAACCACTAAGTGGTAGTTAAAAAAATTGAATTTTTCATAAAACTTAATTTTACCTCTTTTGTGAGTGGAATTTCAAAAATCCGAGAGACACGGTTGATGTCGGTAAGTAAAATGTGGTTCAATGAGATGAAAATAATTTTTGGTCAATAGTAACTTTTTACTTTTTTTTACCACAGTTAAAAGTAAATAGGGTAATTAGGCGTAAAAATGATATTATTATTAACTTAAAACATGTACTAATTCAATTGGATAAGTGTAATTCGACCAAAAACAACCTTAGGAATACAATATGACCATTTAGGACCACTTGGATTAGATTAGGACATTTATTATTAATTTATTTAAAGAAGGGTTAAAATAGTTAAAATCAATGTTTAATAAGTATATCATTTTTAATATAGGGTTATACATAAGATAAATTCGACTATAAATATTAATTAGAAAGCTAAAATGCTTTTCTACATAAAGGTATTTTATTTGTAATTTTTAGACATTAAATAATGTAATTTATTTATGACACAAAGATGATGCAGTAATTATCTTATTAATGAAATATTGACATAGTTGATGTTATAAATACCAAAATAAATGTAATTTTTGACATTTTATGAAATACACTAATTTTATAGGTTAATATGACATGTTAGTATTGATTTAATTAACTTTTTTTGAACTAATAATTATGTTATGATATTCACAAAATCAATTACTAAATAGTGTCAAAATTGACATAAAATAGTTTTTAAAACAAATATTATATTATTAATTGTTATTTTATTACTAAAAATCTACAGTTCGTCCAAATGACTTAGATAAGGTTATATATATTAATAAAAACAACTTGGGATTCGATTGTATTCTTATTGTAAGTTTATTAACTGTATAGTGTAAGAACAATAAAAGACACGGTAAAAGTAAAATTATTTAACTTAATGTTAAATCTAAATGATAAGGTTAAAATAGGAACCTAAAATTGTCTAAATTCTATTGGATGAGAGTATTTAGACCCCTACCCACCTTAGCTTCTAAATAAATCAATTTGGATCTATTTAAAACCGAACTTGACTTTATAATAAAATAATATTTTTTGTTTTTCCAAAGATGCCCCTCTCATCCCTTATAAAAGGGAACCTCCTCCCTCTCTTCCTCACACGACATTGAGCCTTCAAGCTCGGCCAAACCCTGCCAAATTATCTTCTACACTTCCATAGAAACATACTAGAGGTTCTGGTCTTCTTCAAAGACCAATTTTAGTGCCCTAAAAGGAGATCTCAAAGAGGCTCTTCAAAGAAGAGGTAAATGTCTGTTACCGATTATTTCAACTTTATTTCTTTTTCTACTTCTTTTTCTTAGGTTGTTTCATTATGAAGTAATAACATCAGTATCACTAATATACTGATATGTTATTATAAGTATTAAACAACCCTATTTCACCATCTATCCATCCTACGGAAAATGAAATCACCGCGCGTGCGTACGTACGGAATACCGTCTCCACGCCGTGGTGTAATCTATTTTCCACCACCACCTTACTTGGATGGGTATAATGGTGTAAATAATTACTATATATGACTATTGTAAAGTGATATTGATTCTTAAATAGTATACATACACTTAAATACAATTCAACGATCATGAGAACGATATCACCGCTCGTGCGTACGCACGGACAACCGTCTCCACGACGCGATGAGATTCATTCTCCACGTTAACAATTCACGAGTGATTATAAAGTATATATATAATAAGTAATCATTAAATATATGACATAATAATGATACTGGATTTATTTGTATATATATGTATTTCATCTACTTAATTCAATTCAACTCAATAAGGAAACAAAAACAACGTTCATGCGTACGTACGGTCTACCGTCTCCATGAACGGTGTATTTATTTCCATTTACTGATCTATTATATATATGTATATTCTGAATATATATTATATATAAATCATGTTTTATATTCTGGAATTAAGTAATCATGATCTATGTAATCATATGAATAATTACAAGTCAAAACACGGACGACAAATGAAACGATTTTACCCAAAATGCTCTTTAACATGGAATTTACAAAAGAACGGGTAATATAAAGCCATAAGTGAACCATATATGATATCATAACAATGATTATGATTCTGTAATAAGTCAATGACATTATTTAAATCATTATGCAGGAGGTTTGGACACTTACGAAGCAAATCGGACCTAAGGTAAGGGAAAATATCACAATCTCATTTTTATCCGAGATTGTTTATACTTTGGCATTTACTGGGGTGTATTTTATCATCAACATCCATGTTTCCTCAATATGTAATATTATTTCCATTCAAATACAATTGTATAAATCCTATTTTACCCTTCAGTGAGTTTTTAGTAAAATATATGAAAGGAATCTTTTGTCATTTTTCGTACGAGGTACTTTTTGACTTTTCCGACAAAAGTACGAGAAGAATGTTTTTTTAAACTTATACGACATGAATGGATTTTTAAAACATTATTTCCAAAAAGCTTACTTTACAAGTTTTCAAGTTTATTTTTAATCAACTTATTTTAGTTTAAAATTGTATGACATGTTAAGAAAGGAAAATGTTTTTTTGAAGCAGAAAGGATATTTTCTTCAAGAATGGAGTTCAAGTGTTTTATCAAAATTATTTTCCATCTAAGATAATAAAGGGTTATGTATTTTTCCCTATTATTACATTGATTTGATTATGTTGTGATGGAATTATTTTTTTGAATTCCTTTATATTATATGAATTGTTATATGATGTCATGATGTTTAAGATTCCCATTTTTATTACATGGGATATGCTATGATGTATGGTTTATTATTTTGTGGCACACATAAGAATGGTATAATTATGAGATGGGTGGGACCTATATCTCCCTCCAGTTCATTGGGTAAAGATTTTATATCTAATGGGATAGACATGGCTGTAATGGTAGGTTATACCGGTTCAGTGAAACAGAACTGAAACGAGGGTGACTCGGTTCAGAAATGGACTTTATCTACTAAGATAGTCTTGACAATGAGTCTTGACTAATATGATATGATTCTCTATGATTATGTGTGTATTCCACAAAGATTCATGTTTTAAGTTATGATTATTGAGATTTCATTTCACTACTATTATTTATCCCATGTTATGAAATTATGCTCTCTTTTGCAGGTTAAGACTTACAAAATTTTATGTTCTTATGAAAATGATGTGATTGATATTTCTTTTGTTTACCTTTAATGAGAATTTGAGCTCACCCTTTTATGTTTTCTCTTCCCCAGGATATAAATAAAGGTTTTAGGTAAAAAAAGGAAGATCTTTATGGGAGATGTTGAAGATCTTTCACCACGATTAGAAGATTATATTCTGAGTTTCCAAAGACAGTAAACTATTACGATCCTTGTGTGTGTGTTTTTGTTATATAATAAGTATTCCGCAAAAGTAATGTAATGTCCATGTACGTCAAGCTTCGGGTCTCTACAGTTGGTATCAGAGGAAATGTTTAGTCATCCTTTGGAAACTAGGATGCGAAAACATTAGTGAGATCCCTAGAGATATTTCTATGGTATTTCTAGGGATGTCTCTAAGGTTAAGTATACGTATAGGTTATAGTCCTAGAATTGCGCTAACGATATTAGAATTTAACCTAAGATGTTAGATATTGAGGGTACTCCCCCTTTACTATGTTGTTTTCTCTAGAATTATTTTTTCCTCTCACAAGATTCTTTTTGTGTTTTAGTTAATGGAGGGAACTAGAATGAATTCGGTTAACATTGAATCCAATGGAAAAATTGGTGACTATGAGAAAACAAATTGTGTATTACCTAGAGAGAAAGATATTATGATTATGCCGAATCAGTCATCGTGATATATGATTAACAAGGTGAAATTTAGTGGTATGCCTAATTCATCAAAGTAGAGGAAGATAAACTATTATGCATGTTTGCATGTTGAGGAGCATAAAGAAAGGAAGATTGAGATTTCTAAAGAAGGGAAGAAGAACCTTGAGGAATACCTCAAATGGAGGGACCGATGTTATCTGTGTGGAGAAAAGGGTCATAGAGTGACAGACTGTTATGGAGTTCAATGTCTTATTTGTGGAGAACATGGGCATTACCCAACTCAATGCCTTGACCTGAAAAGTTACTTCTAAATCAAGGAAGGACTTATTCCAGGACAATCATTGAAGTGGATGGACTAAAGTGTTTATGTATTGGTATTCAAGAATAATTTTGTTGAGGTACTTTTATGATGTTTTGAAATATTTATGTATTGGTCTATTGTGGTTTTCAATAATTTTAAGGTACCGATAACCATGAAATGTGATTCAAATATTTTGGAAGGTAGAAGATATGAGCATAATGAAGGGATAAGGAGAAAATGAAATGTTTGAAAGTATTCATGAGCTCATGATTGATATAAGGACTAAGTGATATCATGGTTTTAGTATATAGAATTTTGAAGATTTTGGTATGTGGAAAGTGTTAACTTTTAACTGCATTCATGTTTTCACTATGGTTCAATGGGTATTCAAGAGAATACATGATTAAGGCCTTTGAATATTTGGAATGTGACCAACAAGACATATCTTATGATATATGGGGATCAATGATGGTATTAAATCTCTGGTAATCGTTTTCACTATATTATGAGAGTGGACTACTGTATTATGGATAAGCCTAAAGATTGGAATGGATTGTGTTGGACATAAGTTAGTATTGTTTTAGCATAGAATTTTTTTCGATATTATTGATGGGATGTTATAGTAATATTGTTTTAGAAAAAGGACAACCTACAGGACGGGCGACAGCCCATTGCGTCGGACAAGGTCGTGGGAATCGAACCCACAACCGAAGTACGACTGGCCTTTATTGCCTACCACTGGCCTACAGGAAGTCCCTATTTAGTAAAAACTAGTTTTATTATATTAAGAAGTATTATATATGAAGTATAAGTCCATTTTAGGAACTATATATGATTAATCTCACTATAGATGGACTTATGTATTTTTTTGATAACTTTTCTAACCTTTTGTTTGAGATAGATGGAATGACCCATCATTCTATCACATAATCGGCTAACACATCACGAATGACAAATTCAACTTCATTTCTTTAATACATGAAGTATAAATTGTTCAAATAACGGCCGATGGTGAGACTATACCAAAATCACGAAAGTATTTCTTCTAATTCCAATTTCATCAACTTTAGGGAAATGATCTTTATAACCAAAAATGTTGTCCTAGTGCTCTTATATCTGATGAATCAGATGGAACCTTAGATCATCACAAATTTATGGCTTTGTGATTGCTGGATTTTCCATAGCCATGTTCTCTACCAATCTCCATCAGAACATGATGGTTAGATTTCTCTTCCATATCCATATTTTCACCTATGTGGAAACCCAGTGATTAGTTTATTTGGGTAATAGTTACATTTCATAGTTTAGTTTTTAAAGCCATGTTTTGGTATTTCTTTTTACGATGTGGGTTTCTATTAAAGAAACTTTCTAGTAGTAAACCATTTATAACCCCGACGAATTTCGAGGGAGAAATTCATTTTAAGGGGGGTAGAATGTAACAGCCCGAGATTTTATAAAAAAAATTCTTTTTAATTTCATTAATGTCTTCTGTTGTACGCTACACCAAAAGGAGCTTGCTCAACACGCATCCTTGACCTGCCTTGCATTACACGCAATCACGACCTTCCTCGATAGCGTGTGTAGTACGCAATACTGAGTTTCACTAAACAACGATATGCTATTAAAATATTATTAAAACTAGCCATTATGAATAGTAATAACAAATTTTTTAAATTTTTTAAATTTTAGTTTTCAAAATGGAATTCATTTTTGGATTCGGAATATTGAAATTAGCTTAGGTAGAAATTTTGGTACTTTTCGGATAACTTTCATATTTTTGATGAATAGTGAAAATTACTAAATTGTAATTAAAAACAACTTTTTCAATCGAAATAATTAATAGTAATAAATTATTAATTTGAGTGGTTTGAAAAATATAATTAGAATATATTTTTACAATTTAATACAATGTTGGTAATTGGATGTAATTTCAAATTTAAACCAGACATAAACAAGTGTCAATCTTTTGATAGTTATTATCTCTTAAAAACACGCTATTTGTTTTGATGACGAGATTTAATTTTTTAATTAATTAATGAAACTGATATGTTTTGAATTTGGTAAAATAGATATCATTTTTGAATTCATAATGTCAAATATATCTTAGGCCTAATTTTTGGTATTGTTTATGGAAACTTTCATTTTTTGATGAATAGTGAAACCACTAAGTGGTAGTTAAAAAATGAATTTTTCATAAAACTTAATTTTAACACTTCTGTGAGTGGAATTTCAAAAATCCGAGAGACACGGTTGATTTCAGTAAGTAAAATTTTGTTCAATGAGATGAAAATAATTTATGGTGAATAGTAACTTTTTACTTTTTTTTACCACGATTAAAAGTAAATAGGATAATTAAGGGTAAAAATGATATTATTATAACCCTAAAACATATCCTAATTCTATTGGATAAGTGTAATTCGACCAAAAACAACCTTAGGAATAAAATATGACCATTTAGGCCCACATGGATTAGATTAGGACATTTATTATTAATTTATTTAAAGAAGGGTTAAAATAGTTAAAATCAAAGTTTAATAAGTATATCATTTTTAATATAGGGTTATACATAAGATAAATTCGACTATAAATATTAATTAGAAAGATAAAAAGATTTCCTACATAATGGTAGTTTATTTGTAATTTTTAGACATTAAAAAATGTAATTTATTTATGACACAAAGATGATGCAGTAATTATCTTATTAATGAAATATTGACATAATTGATGTTATAAATACAAAAATAAATGTAATTTTTGACTTTTTATGAAATCCAATAATTTTATAGGTTAATATAACATGTTAGTATTGATTTAATTAACTTTTTTTTGAACTAATCATTATTTTATGTTTTTCACAAAAATCAATTACTAAATAGTGTCAAAATTGACAAAAAATAGTTTTTAAAAAAATATTATATTATTAATTGTTATTTTTTTCCTAAAAATCTACAGTTCGGAAAAATGACTTAGATAAGGTTATATATATTAATAAAAACAACTTGGGGTTCGTTTGGCTTCTTATAGTATGTTTATTAACTTTATAGTGTAAGAACACAAAAAGACACGGTAAAAGTAAAATTATTTAACTTAATGTTAAATCTAAATGATAAGGATAAACTAGGAACCTAAACTTGTCTAAATTCTATTGGATGAGAGGATATCGACCCATACCCACCTTATCTTATAAATAAATCAATTTGGAGCTATTTAAAACCGATCTTGACTTTATAATAAAATAATATTTTTACATTTTCCAAAGATGCCCCTCTCCTCCCTTATAAAAGGGAACCTCCTCCCTCTCTTCCTCACACCACATTGAGCCTTCAAGCTCGTCCAAACACAGAACAATTCTCTTCTACACTTCCCTAGAAAAATACTAGAGGATGTGGTCTTCCTCAATGTCCAATTTTAGTTCCCTAAAAGGAGATCTCAAAGTGGCTCTTCAAAGAAGAGGTAAATGTCCGTTACCGATTCTTTCAACTTTATTTCTTCTTCCTCTTCTTCTTCATAGGTTGTTTCATTATTAAGTAATAACATAAGTATCAGTGATCTACTGATATGTTATTATAAGTATTAAACAACCCTATTTCACCATCTATCCATCCTACGGAAAATGAAATCACCGTGCGTGCGTACGTACGGAATACCGTCTCCACGCCGTGGTGTAATCTATTTTCCACCACCACCTTACTTGGATGGGTATAATGGTGTAAATAATTACTATATATGAATATTGTAAAGTGATATTTATTCCTAAATAGTATACATACACTCCAATACAATTCAACGATCATGAGAACTATATCATCGCTCGTGCGTACGCACGGACAACCGTCTCCACGACGCGATGAGATTCATTCTCCACGTTAACAATTCATGAGTGATTATAAAGTATATATATAATAAGTAATCATTAAATATATGACATAATAATGATACTGTATTTATGTATATATATATGTATTTCATCTACTTAATTCCATTCAACTCAATAAGGAAACGAAAATAGCGTTCATGCGTACGTACGGTCTACCGTCTCCATGAACGGTGTATTTCTTTCCATTTACTGATATATTATATATATGTATATTATGAATATATATTATATATAAATAATGTTTTATATTCTGGAATTATGTAATCATGATCTAAGTAATCATATGAATAATTACAAGTCAAAACACAGACGACAAATGAAACGATTTTACCCAAAACGCTCTTTGACATGGAATTTACAAAAGAACGGGTAATATAAAGCCATAAGTGAACCATATATTATATCATAACAATGATTATGATTCTGGAATAAGTCAATGACATTATTTAAATAATTATATAGGAGGTTCGGACACTTACGAAGCAAATCGGACCTAAGGTAAGGGAGAATATCACAATCTCATTTTTATCCGAGATTGTTTATACTTTGGCATTTACTAGGGTGTATTTTATCCTCCACATCCATGTTTCCTCAATATGTAATATTATTTCCATTCAACTAAAATTGTATAAATCCTATTTTACCCTTCGGTGAGTTTTTAGTAAAATATATGAAAGGATTCTTTTGTCATTTTTCGTACAAGGTACTTTTTGAATTTTCCGACAAAAGTACGAGAAGAATGTTTTTTTAAACTTATACGGCATGAATGGATTTTTAAAACATTATTTCCAAGAAGCTTACTTTACAAGTTTTCAAGTTTATTTTTAATAAACTTCTTTTAGTTTAAAATTGTATGACATGTTAAGAAAGGAAAATGTTTTTTTGAAGTAGAAAGGATATTTTCCTCAAGAATGGAGTTCAAGTGTTTTATCAAAATTATTTTCCATCTAAGATAAAAAAGGGTTATGTTTTTATCCCTATTATTACATTGATTTGATTATGTTGTGATGGAATTATTTTTTTGAATTCCTTTATATTATATGCATTGATATATGATGTCACGATGTTTAAGATTCCCATTTTTATTACATGGGTTATGCTATGATGTATGGTTTATGATTTTGTGGCACACATAAGAATGGTATCATTATGAGATTGGTGGGACCTATATCTCCCTACAATGCATTGGGTAAAGATTTTATATCTCATTAGATAGACACGGCTGGAATGGTAGGTTATACCGGTTTAGTGAAACATGACTGAAACGAGGGTGACTTGGTTCAGAAATGGACTTTGTCTACTAAGATAGTCTGGGCAATGAGTCTTGACTAATAAGATATGATTCTATATGATTATGTGTGTATGGCACAAATTTTTATGTTTTAAGTTATGATTATTGGGATTTCATTTCACTACTATGATTTATCCCATGTTATGAAATTATTCTCTCTTTTGCAGGTTATGATTTACAAAATGTTATGTTCTTATTAAAATGATGTGATTGATATTTCTTTTGTTTAACCTTACTGAGCATTTGAGTTCACCCTTTTATGTTTTCTTTTCCCCAGGATATAAAGAAAGGTTTTAGGTAAAAATAAAAGGAAGATCTTTATGGGAGATGTTGAAGATCTTTCACCTCGATTAGAATATTGTATTCCGAGTTTCCAAAGACACTAAACTATTATGATCCTTGTGTGTGTGTTTTTTTATGTACTAAGTATTCAAAAAAAAGTAATGTAATGTCCATGTACGTCAAGATTTGGGTCTCTACACTCACTCCCTCTATTTTTCACTCCTCTATGATTTGAAGACCCTCAAGGTTCTAACCAAATACCATTCCCTAGACACTCAACACATCAAATAATATCTTGGCCTTTCCGAAAGACCAAATCCTTTCCCTTAATGATATTCTAAAGTAGGTGGATTTTATGGGTAAATTCCTAATTAATTTCATTCATCTTCGTTTCATGTTCCATTCTATTGTTATCCTCTACTCACCTCTTCTATCTAAATTACCTTGATAAATACAGTATCATCAATATAAATTAATAATATAATTTTAATGGAAGAACCAACATCAATATGCTTACTTTTTCCAATTTATTTTATAAACAATATCATCATCCGTGAGGATCTAATTTACAACCTTCATGGACGACTAAGTTTCATTATTCAATTTATCCTTCATTAATATCCATGAAAAAAAATTTATGGTTGAAACAGAATATAATATATGTATTATAACCTAATAAATATTTATTTTCAATTAAAATTAAATATTATTAAATCATATGACCAAACTAGTTCTAGATAATCTAAATACCACTAAAATAATCTAGTTGAATGTCATTAATATTTTATCTAATGATTCATCCACATTCCATGTAAATAAATGATATAAATGTACATTAACACATAAGTATGATCATAAATAATATTTAAATTCAATTTTTGAGATTTACATCCATTCCTCAAGAACACTATTACATTAAAACATGTGAACCAGTTATGAAAGTGATAAAAAAGAAAACTCTATAACAAAGAAATTCAATCTCATAACTAATAAATAAAGACATAAAAAACTCAATAAAGTCATAATAAAATAAATTCACTTATTCTAGGATGTTAATTAAGTTATTAATAAGTCTAATTTCATATTACAGGATTTTAATAGTAAGAAAGGAACACATTCATACTTAAGCTAGGTGTTTTTTCCACTAGAACCTCCATTTTCTTCAGTGTTACATTTATTGTTTAATTACCTACATGATATTCTTTTGTATTATTATGTAATCCTCCTAATATATGTGTGAGTGTTCCATATATGTTTTACAAACATAATCATTCCTTAATTTATTGAGAGACACATGTTTTTAAGAGTGTTTTCAAAATTATTTACGAAATAGCAGCCTCATTCAAGGGAATTTCTCAATTTCATCCTTATTTGTAAGGGAAATAAATAATATCTTTTTAGAAAACATTATCCTTATAAAATCACTTATTTTATTATGAAATGAATATATTACATCAGTTATGATTTTACACAATGACTTTCAAAAAGTAACTCTTCTTTTTAGAATAAATGATTTTTTATCTCAATAAATACTCAATGATTTTATAAGATTATTTTCATCTATTTCAACACTAATATTTATTATTTTTATAATTTGGATAAATAGATTATGATATAATAAATAATATTTAATTTTATGTTTTATGACAAGTTTGATTATGGATATTCTATCCTAAAACCATTCACCAATTTACTTGAATGGTCAGTGTTTAAGATTAATGTTCGGGGAAATATATTTTTATTTCAGATGTTAGTTTCATTATGAATGTATATGCTGTTCATTATTATACCTACTCATATAAGGAATGATATGAACATATTATGTGATTTTTGGGGCCTGATATATCCCCTCGATTGATCGGTAGGTCTCAAGAGACAAATAGATGTGGACTTGGTCGAGGCTTTTCCCATATTGAGATATGGTTTTGGACAAAGCCATAATAATTTTTAGAATTCCTGGTCGAGACTTTTTTGGTATGTTTTAGAATCACCGAAATATGAACATCCCTCATTATGAATCTGTTAACTGAATGATCATGTGGTTATTTTACTAATTGATCACTCATTATTAGGTGTTATTATTGAATTATTCACTCATCTCATATTACACCCGTAATTTGTTCATGTATATTATTTTTAATGGAGTGTGTTTTAATTATTCCCCATGCCAAATGTCTATTTTTATGTTATCTTCTGATTTATTTCTTAATCTTACTGAGAATTTGATATAAACACTTTCTTATGTTTACTTTTCCCTAGATATGAAGAAGTTAGGAGTGACTTGCATGCATAATCTCAGAGGCATGGATGTTTTTAATGGAATAAAGTAGTGTTGTATATCCATTCAAGATGTAATGTTGAACTTACATATGAATCATGTTTCAAAAAGATACTAAACTACATGTCCTTCAGGATGTGAATTCATTTTTTATATGCTGATGTAATGTAATAAAGCACCAGCTATGGGAAAATGGGGTCGTGTATTTATAATTAGTACACAAAACGTGATGAAACTGAATTTTTAAACAAAGACATTGTTTTTAAGAATACAACTTGTTATATCACTATCTCTTGAATTGAAAAAATATTATATGTATGATAATATATTTATTCAATATATAATAAATAAATTTCATTAAAATAATTTACATATTGGGATTAATTTTAAAAAACACAATACATGAATTAAAATATTTTTCCACATAAAACTGTTCTTTTCATCAAATGATTTCAATTTTAATTTCTATTCAATTGATATACAATTACTTAATTTTATATATTTATATACCATTTAATTTTTATAATTTAGTGATTACTATTTAATCCCACCAATTTAAGAGTTAATTTGTTACTTTTTCTTATATTATAGATAATTTAGACTACGAGATTCATTTATCAAAATCCATAGAAAAGTTTAAATTTATTCAAATGAAATATAACATTAAATATTTAGTTATTAATCTATATTTAGAAACTTATTTACAGACATATTTACACATATCGATCCACTACTCTCATATGAACTCCCTAGTAGTAAGATACCCCTTAGCTAGTTTTCCTAAGAAACTCAAACAATATATTTTCTCTAAATTCATTTGATGGAAAGAATTTATTAAAATAATACAATTCATAAGGGATTTTATAACACATCTCGATGAATAAAAAAATTATATTTGACATTTATATTCTATGTTAGTTTTTATCACTTTATTCTCGGAATTCATGTCATCCTTCTCCATGGTAGGGACACACATTCACATGGCCCAACTATAAAACATTCCAATGGTTGGTGATTTCATTAACATTTATATATAATGTCGAATCTATGATTGAAACAGAATTATGTAATGTTGGGTCACCCATACATGGATTACTACTTGTATCTAATCGACCATTCTAGGTCTCCCTCATAGATTTAAGTAATTTTCATGAAATTTTAACCTGGTGGAATCTATTGGTGGATACCGGTTAATTATGCTTTTTTTCACAACATGGAAGAATCATTTGGTCAGTGTAGAATGCATCATTAGTCGTGTCTATAAAATTTTTAACTGTTGGGATGTTTTGTAACCTATAAAATATTATCCTTTTAAAGATAGCCTCATATCATTTGAGATGTATCATATGAATGGAATGTGAGGAATCATGTTTCATACTTTAGGTATTGGAGACTAAGTGTGTAATTCATTTGAGGCTTTTTTACTTCAAAAATCCATGGTTTATTATATCTAGTAGGGATTATGTATTCGAACAGAAGTTTAATGTCTTGTAGAGATGGATTTTCCGCATGCTTGATCATATTTTGGGGTTATATAGGCGTCCTTATGTTCCCCCATAGGGGAAGATGATAACATTTTAAGATCTCCGTAAATTGTTTCCCCCATAAAGGAAAATGATAAAAAATATGATTTTCTGATGTGTTCCCCCTGGGGCATTGTTTCAAAATTGGTATTTAGTAATGTGTGTCTCATGGGGGGATATTTTACACGTGGGATTTGGTGGAGTGTGCCCAATGGGGGATGATTTCAAATATGGGATATGGTTTAGTGTGCTCAAAAGGATGAAAACATTAGACATGGGATTTTTGGGACTATTTCCCTAGGGGGGAGATTAAAAAAATATATTTTGTTATGTTTTTCCCTAATTGGGATTATTTCACACAAAGGATTTGGTTTTGTGTGTCCCCATGGGGAATAATTTTACACATGGGATTTTGATGAAGATATTGGTGTTCTACATTTGATACTCATGAAGGTAAATCTTCCTTGATGGGTTCCCAAGGATGAACCATAAGTAATATTCTTAAACACACTATTGATAAACATTGATCAAAATTCATATAGTTCAGTTTCACAATTTAACATCATGTGACCGAACAAGTCAATGTAATTTAACATGATTTGACATGGATTATCATGTAATGAATGGAGCATCGAGGAGGGATAGAGTAGTGGTTACTAATAAAAACCTATTATTGGAGGAGGTAAATCCCATTGTGATGAAGAAGGTGGAATCCCATGAAAATCATAAATTTGGAATCATATGCTCATCCCACAAGGTAAGGATATCGTTCAACATCATATGTTGAGGAATTTTTCATGATTTTTAATATTGTATGATAAGGATACAGATCTTAGATGCATTACATCATGTATCTAGTTCATAGAAGGGGTGTATAGGTAGATGGGGACCATGTCAATTCAAGAGGAAGATCAATACAAATGACCCTCTTCCAAGATATAATTTATTTTCCCCATAGTGATTCCCAATTTAGTTATTAAATGGTCATTACTATCGTGCCATTGGGTATGGACTAGGCTAATCATTATCGCGTAGGATTTGAAATTAGGAATCATGATATTATGATGCCTATTCGTAGGAGAAAGAGGAATTAGGGTACCATTATTAAAAAAAATGGGTAGGGTAATGGTCATGGATATAGTGGAAAAATTATAGTCATTGGGTTAGGGATAAACAATGTGTTTCTTGAAACTTTATTATATTGCCTGAAAATTGGGTTGCATGATCCATAGGTTTTAGTAAATGTATAGTACATAGATTTTGGAGTTATGGGTTAATGGAATAATAGTTTAGAGCATGTATAAAGGTTTAATAAAGGATACTAATGTCATTCAAACAAGATAATCATCAAATGTGGCTTCATGATGAACCCACAACCACATGATTTGTCAAACTGAGGCCCATTGGTGGTTAGTCACATTACTTCATTTCCATTGAGGGTCCATAAGATTTTTTTGTGTGATTTCATGAAAGAAATATTTTTTTAAAGAGATAAATGAACTATTTGGTTTGACAATCCATCCCTAATGTGTGATGATGCGGTTCTATATATTTCTTAAATGTGTGAAAAACATCACATATCCTCATTATGGAGCATAGTAGTGTTGCAGTTTTCCCATTACATTACTAATTTGGATTGACCATGTAACATGAATAGATTAAAATTATCTTCCATGTAAAAATGGTTTCACATATATATATGATTGTTTTTCATACAATGATTTAGTTATGCACATATATTTACATGGATATCACATTATACATCATGAGTACCCACAAAAGAATATATGTGTTCATCACATTTGAATCAAATGTAAATTTAACATCGATCAAATTGTTTTCATAAAAACCTAAAAAAAATTTAAACCTTTTAATCACCCCCAACATGTTCCATTTGGGTGGGTCTATTTCTTGATTTACACAATAATGGACCGTCAGTGTGTGAGACACACTTTTGTTGATAAAAAAATCCCCCTATAATTGGGTCTGAATTAAACCAATAGGTCAGGTTCTGGGGGAAATACCAAAGTGGAATTTTTATTTCTACCTAGCCAAGCAACTTTCCTCTTTGTTTTCAAACCAATTTTTTCTTCCAATGAAAAATTTCTGTCAATTAATAATAAATATGGCGAGGGTCCCTTTTTATAGTAACCAAACAATCATATATAATAACTAATCTATATTATTTGAATGACATTATATTTCTTGAACTCCCATGATTTTGTTAATGACCATTGTGTAAAAACATCATAGAGAAATGGAATATCAACTATTTACTCATCATTTTACATGAACCCCTTATAAGTTCTATGACATAGTTCTTTTTCATGAATGAAAAACACTTTTTTTGACATTTTGTGAGAGATAATAGAATTTGAGAAATTTATATCACCATTAACCAACCTGTTATTATGGATAAAAATTTGACCCAGTGTAAATAATGTTCATGGAATCCAATAATTTCTTATTCCTGAAGAGTTATTTTCAAAAATAGGGAGATCATGAGATTAATGACCGAATTCCAAAATGAATTCCTAATAATAAATCACCTACCTCTATAAAAAATCAATCTTATATAATATCTGGCTATATATTCCACCAATGATTACACGAAATAGTTTTGGTTCACTCATCCTGATGAACATACCTATTAGAATATCACTTATTTTGGTCACCCTGCATGGGAATCCAAAGTAACTGCTATCTAAACATTGAGTGGATGGATAAGGATGGTGACTGGGGTATTTTTATAGGATTAGTGGTTATCATCCCACTATATGAGAAACATTCAAACTATTATCTAGAAAAATATTAGGGTTGTTACATTGATAGGGACCTGTGATCCAATGGTAACTTTACTTATGATTGTTGGTGGGAATTATGGGGAAATTTAAAATTCAAGAGTATAGTGTTGATTTATTTCAAATCAGGTTGTATGAATTATTGTGGTAGTCCATGTTCAATATTTACCGACAACATGAATTGAAATAAGGGCTTCTTTGCTGGTGGTCCTTGTACCCCAACACCTTCCACCACCATCGTGAGGAGGTTGGGACCAAACTATTGGAACCCTATTAAATAAGGGGCTTTCCAATTATGGGATTCAAAAAATATCAATTAATTATACTGAAAAATTTCTAGATATATATTGAGTTAACCCCCAATTTCATTGTAGGTTCTCCTTGATATGTTAACCCATGTTTTTACAAATTATCCTCCTATTCATTAGGACATCGTATTCAATACCTTCCACGGTTTTTTCCTAAATCATCAATATAAAATGATTCAAGGGAATAAAAAAAATTTCCAGTGGCATAAAAGATGGAGAAATGTGTATCGTATTAGGAGATATTTGAAAAAGGGAGATACCAGGAGTGGGGTTAGACCATGAAAGAATGATGGAAGTCAAAACATTTATATACTACATTTCTGGAAACCATTATTATCATTTGGATGCCTCTAATGAGGGAAGGACACATGGAGATACATCTATGGATGATCATGATGGAATAAAAATTTTGATGGAAAACTGGTTGAAACTGGGAGTACTAGTGATGGATTGACCTTATAGGTAGTTAAGAAAAGTAGTAATTTGAAACATTTCCAGGGGGATCTATTGACCATTCCAATTTTTTACATGTGTGGATTGCAACAAATTTAAAGGGGTATGATTTCTCAAACAACATTAACTCTCAAAAAAGTGTATTGAAAAACCCAATCAACATAATTGTTGGGAAAAAATCACTCAAGGTATCATTGAAGCATTTTTGAGGTTCTTGTGTTTGTTGACAAAGTGGAAAATTGTGCAGTCATTGATGACAAAACAAACCATGACAGAAAAATTTGTTGATGAAGGGTATTTCATGGTGGAATGACGAGTTCAAGAGCTGTGGTCAACGATCCATGTTTGATTCAAGAACGTCGACAAAGGAATGGATGATTTGGAGGTGGTACAAAAAATAGATACAAGGTGGCAAAGGGACTTGCACTCCATGTTCTTGAAGGTGATGATACTTGCGCGCCATATGATTTTCAATATCAGATTATCAAAATATGGAAAGGGATAAGGGCCGTGCAAGTATTGGGTTGGTCGCATAGGTGACTTGTGCACCGATAAAGGACTTACGCGCCGATGCCTAGGAGGATTGGAAACTTGTGCGCCTATTACTTTTCATGATCATAGGATCAGAATATGGAAATGGAAAGAGGGTTTCACAGGTATTTGGTTTGTTCGTGCAAGTGACTTGCAGGGGAAGAGACTTGTGCGCCGAGACTTGCACACCGAGGGGTGACTTGCACGCTGCCGTGTAGGTTGACCAAATGTCTATAAATACTTCACCACCTCTCCTCATTTTGAATGGAGTTCAACATTTAGAAAAATCAGAGCTCCTGTCGTGTAGGTGTGGTGGTCGCACAATTGGTGGTTTGTCGCGCATGTGGGAATTGGGTGCTAGATTTGAAGTAGGGTGATTTTTGTTTGTTGCGCGCCAATATTGGGTTGGGTGTAAAGGGATGTGTGTAGCACAAGTTTGGAGTTGAATAATATTGTGTCGCACAAGTGTATAAGGTGGACTTGCACTACAGTTGTGACTTACACGCCAATACTTGAACCCCGGGTTAGACTTGCGTGCCAAGTAAGGTTTATTTTCCGGTAGTGTTTTTAGGATGCGTGGATGCTGGAAGTTTGACCGATTCCTTTCGTGCAAATAGAGATTCATCTATGGGTGAAAGTTATACTTCAACAGATCATCCACATAAAACAGAGGATGTATTTATTTGAGAAAATTACTAGATATACAGGTCTATAAACTATGTCTGGATTCCTTCGAGAGTAGCGAGAAAATGAAGAGAAAGAAGGTGATCCTCTCCACCGGCAGTGAGCCAGAGAGAGAGAAACCTGGAGTGACCCTTGGTAATTCAGCGAGATGACCGTAAACATTGTAAAGGCAGCGACCCTAAGCATAGAAATGATCTAGCCCGAACCATGTAAACAGTAGTGTGATTTTAGTGGATTTGGTACATCGGTACATTGCCGGTGTATAATTCTTGGATGTAGCCCCGTGAGGGTGAACCAAGTAATAATTATTCTTTCTTGTGCATGCTTTGCTTTATTTTTATACAGAGAAATGGGAAAGAGAGAGAAGAATGTTTTTCTTAATAGCGAAACAAGATCAGAAAATGGTTTAATTTTAAATTAGTCATAGCCTGATTCACCCCCCTCTCAGGGTATTCATACTTTTGGACCTAACAATAATCATTATGGTTCAATAGATGGCTCTTATTTAAGGTGGGTCTATGGTCTATATTGGAAATATACAAACATTAAAATTCACTGAATCATGACTCCTTCTAGTGAAGTGGTTAACATTCTTTAAAGGAAACTAAAGTATCATGTGTATCTTCAGACATTCTGAGATGATGTATTGTTCTCCAAGATATGAAGTAACACTTATTTTTATTCATACACTTCTTCATGGTAATGATAGAAGTTCAAAAGTATCCAATAATAGATTAAGTGAGTCTATATAGGTATCTAAAGATGAAATCATCATGGTATCTTTTTTTAGTTGTTGTGGATGTTTATGAAGGAATGAATGGGGGGGGGGGGTGTTAATCATGTCTCCACCCACCAATGAAAATTAATGTCTTTCTTGTACCAATTACACCAATTGGATATCAACATAACATGGTGCAATGTTGTATCAAATGGTGAGGTGAGTTACATAGTTATGCAAGTGGCATCAGTAGTGGGGCTGAAAAAATATTTTTTTTCTAGTCACGATTTTAGAGCTACAATAGATGTTTTAGTGGGGTAACCTCAATGTTATATTGCAACCCCCCCCATAAAGGGAAGGGCCATAGTCAGATTTGGATATTAAATTAGATAGAGAGATTTCATGCTGGGACTTGTAGATCCAAAAAAGCCCATGGAAAGAAGATGTGGGGCATATTGTATCCACATTCTATTGCATCGATTACCACACTCTCAGAGACTTAGGAAATGTGGACACTGACTCTAAAAGTGGGATAAATTTCATTAGAGGCTGAATCAAGATCATATAAATCTTTCAATGATTTGGATCCCAAAAATACTTCTAGTGTGGATATCTGTGAATTATTTTCATTGTAGGAGAACATGGATTCTGTTGTTTCGAAATGTGGTGGAGATTATCTTGACACTAGTTAGGTATATGTGTTCTTTGGTGGAGATACATATGGGATAAAATCTTGTGAGGAATCTATAAAAGGGGAATAAATCTTTTGTTCTGATATACAGGGTACCATTGATGAGAAATCATAGTTTCTAGGGTCTAATTAGACAACCCCAAATCAATGTAGAGTGGTCACCACTAAGGGTGATTACATGACTTTTCTTATATAAATTGTGTTAAGAACCTATCTCTTTAGGGACATACTAACTATCTCTATTTTTGTTCAAATGAACTAAACTGGGAACTTATCTTCATTAGTATACATCAAAGGAGAAAAAAGGTGTCCTAATTTAAGGTGATGAGGTTGCCTCAATTAGTTCCTATGGCCAGACCTCATAGTATGTTACTGAGGCTACCATAAAGGGAGGGTATGATATTGAGGTCATAATGGAACACTAGAACCCTTATCCCTCCTTTCATTTATGGGTTATCATGCCTTTTCATTTTTATAATAACACGTAGACTATCTATGTTTACTTATCATTGAGATTCACATGCCAAATTCTGTGACTAAACATTTAATTAATTGATCCTTGTCATACATCCTTTAAATTATTCAATTATATTTCATCAACATGTTTCTTTTTAAAGATACCATTTAGCCACCACATAAGATTTCAATTATGGTATTTTAAGTTCTAACTAGTTTAAATGGATCTCTAGTGGGAGAATTCAATATTCATACTCCAGTGGTGTAATTCACTAAAAATATATCTCTCTATAATCTTTTATCCGTAATGTGGTTCCATTTTTCCTAATTCTTTGTCAAATATAAAACTAACTGGTATTTGTTTGGTTTAATATTTCTCTAGATGGTGGGTTATATTAAATGGATCTGGTTGGGGAATATAGGCAACCCACCCACCATAGAAGAAAAATGTCTTGGGGAGTTGATCATTGAGGACGGTCTATCATTATTACCATGTGGGAAATTCATCATAGACTTGGGTGATATCTCCAAGGATATAGATCATGAATATGGAAGAAATTGTTTTTGCTAATATAATTCAGATCAATAATGCATCCCTTTGGACATGGAGTCTGGACCATCTTAGAGGATTATGGTAAAATATCTTACTACCATTATTCTTACTACCTCCATGGATTATGAACCAACTCCATATATAGAATTTCTAGATTATGCGCCTGATGTCTCTAATAAGAACTTCAACATCCAGTGTAATGAGGGATAAACAATGGTTAAATTTATATCTCAAACTATAGTTCCATTGTTTATGAGTTTTATTGGGTCCCCCTACCACTGTCTATGAAACATGGGAACCTATAGTTTTTACTCTCATGTTATCTATGCACTGTTCCTCACATATCTCTACAAGAAGGTGTGTTCGGAGTGTCTATTGTTCGACATCTCAAAAGAAGTATTTAAAATCTAATATCTCCAAGAAGCACTATGTGTTCTATTAGGAAGTTCTACATGTGGAAGAGTAGAAAAATGAGCATGTGATCATCACTAACTCTCTTGTATAGATCATCAGAATGTTATGGTTCTAGATTATGACTGCTAAATCTAGAGAATGGGTGGTGGTATCGTACATAGTGGAGTTCCAATATACGTTTAATTAGAAGATAATAATTGAAAATGATATTTATACTATGGTAGAGGAGGAAATTTTAGATATAAGTAGGTTTTAGTAGGTTATAGAGGCCACATTATAGAGTCTAGCTAGGCGAGAGTGATAAATTTATGGCATAGATCCATAGAGAGGATTTCATTTTTGGAAAAAAATTGTGTATTGAGTGTGGGTAACCCTCCTAAACTATTAATGATTTCTTTTAGACCGTGTTATTGAAAAATATGTTCATTTTTCTTCAATTCACCACCAGAAATCAATAATTAATTAGAAACCCAATAATAAAACTCATATCCCCCAAGATATATGCTCAGTTTGAGTGACATGGTAAAAACATGAGCTTGGTAACTTTTATGACACTATTTAGAAATGGAAAAGTACATGAGGTATGATCAATTAATTTACTATTATGGGATCTCTTAAACAATATTTCGTTGGTTGAATCATGGGGATCTCTTAAAAACATACTTACTTTCTCAATACACAATGGTACATGCGTGGGGTAATTATAGAGATGTTTAAGTGAACACAAAACATGGGTAGTGATGTATATTGTGAATAAATATTTCTAATATTTTGAAAACAAAAATATGGGTCATGATAAGGGAGGATGATTTAATGCCTTGTTAAAACTGTGGATTACATTATTATTTTGACTAGGATACAGATATATAAATCAGGAATGACTAATAGAGTTGTTTGAAAATGGGGAACTATTTCAAAATTTCAAAAAATACATTCCAAGCATGTTTCTAGGATTGTAGGAGAGTCATTGTGACTGGGAACCATTATAATTAGGGGTCCATACAGATGTGGAATATGAACGGGATCCAAAAAATAGAGACATGATGAATGGGGATTAATTGAATGAATTTTCAAATGGATATGCAAACTCTCTGAATTATTTAACCTAGTCTATGAGAACATTGGGTAGGTATACTAGTTTATATAATTTTAAATACATATTCCAGGTGGAGTAGCATCTCAGATGTTGAGGGATGTTTGAGGAACATGAATGATGTGGTAGGTTACCAGAACCGAAGGGGGGAAGAGGATTTATAGATGAGGAATTAAGATGCTTCCTAGTTATACATCAAAAAACAGGGACAATATATGCATAGTTTATCATTATATTTTAAGGATTATGTGTTATAATGTTTAGAATCATTTGATTTGGACGTTCATAGAATAGTTGATCTTCATGTGTCCCAAATTTTTTTCATTGGGTGGACTATGGTCATACTTCTCCATCCAGGTATTTAAAAATATATTATGGTCATAATTACTAGAATGATACTCTAGGTTAAAGGACAATGATCTTGCACCAAGATTTTTAAATAGTTTAAGGTCATATTTCATGTACTCTGGTTGAAAATAGTTTAATTTCATAATTCATGGACTAGGGGTTGCATATAGTTTAATGTATTAATACACAACTCAAGGGATTAAAATATATTAAGGTCATAATTCATGGACCACGTGTTAAACATATATTGTGGTAGTAATACAAGGACTAAGAATCGTAGTTTAAGGTCATAGATATTTAACCATGGTAGTGAAAATAGTTCATGTTTGTAATTCTTGGTCCATAGAAACCTCTCTACAGAAGGGTTATTATGATTCTAGAGGTGTCAAAATGGGCAGAAATAGAAATCCTATGAGTCCCTTCATCATGGAATATAATCTAGGTAGAGTCAAAAAAAAATTAGTCTATTATTCTTGTAAAATGTTTTTTAAATATTTCATGTTCAAAATGATTGGATCATTGGTTCAAAATAATTTATGCTCCAAATTATTGGAAATAAACTCCCAATTTAATGTCATAGATCTTGGACCATGGTACTGCAAGTACATTAAGGTTATAATGATTATATATGAGGAGGATCACATCAGAATTGTTCTCAGGAATCTGTACGGATCAATACAGATAGGCGTGGCCTCACTAAGACTCTATGCATCATGAAAAATAATTTGGATATAGTCTTAAATAATTTATTGTTGTGGTTCTTAGACCATTGTTTATTATATCAATGAAATGTGTGTCGCATATTTTATATGTATCCAAACATGAATGGGGAGCCTTGGTTGCCAAACTATATGGCCCAATAATAGGGTGACGATCACATGTTGAATGTTGTGATTATTAGACATGTTCTTATATTACAATGTCATGAATATTCGACCAAGAGGGTTCACTCATTCATCTCAACCAATCATGTGGAAAACTCCCCCTCACCCACTAATCCTAAAAGAGTTATTCCAGATGAAAGAAACAATGAGTGGTATAGAGTTAATGTTTATTGAAAGGAAGAATACTATAAAGAGATAAATTTATAGATATATGAATGTTTCATATGGATAGATCATAAAATTCATGACCTAGATAGAAAAATGGGAACGATCGTTGGGCGGGGAAAAACTATTATTTGTGTTTGAAAAATAGGTTCTACACACACATCAATCAATGATTGGGAGAAAAAATGTGGGACCAACCATTGAATGAGTCTTAAATATGAGATCATATACATATTTCCAATTATCCTCCCCTTCATGAGACAAGAATTTTAGTTAGGAATGTGTGGAATGACATATTTACCATCATGGATCTTGTTCATATCAAGAGGATAATGATTTTACAAACAAAATAACGAATGAAGAGTGAATGTGGAAGTGGGTAATTTACCAAAGGGAATGTGGAGTGACCAATGTGAAATTCTTGCAAGTGATCAAATGTGTTGGGTTACTATATTATTATGTAGGGATTAATCCATATAAAAAATGGGGGAATTTCAAAATGAGTTAATTCTAGTGATGGAACTAGGATAAGAGATCCTTGAATCACTACATATCTCATGGGAATGGGAATCAATCCATATGTAGTTCTAGAATAATGATAATTAGGAGACCAAGCATCGGGGTGGCATAAACTCTATAGAGGATACTGAATCATCTCAATTTCTCCATATTATTCATATTGGGTTTGTTACATAGGTTATGACCACAATTTAATGTCACATTCTATACACGCATCCCATACATTCTATTTGAGTCATCCTAGTTCTATATTGTTTAAATATATATATTAACATCATGTTTGGAAGAAATTGGATTGGTTCATATCATATTTATCATATGAGGAAACCCAATTTCATGTGTGGTAATTCATTAATTTATGGATGTGTGTTAATGATGTTGGATTGGTTCCTCTCATTTTTAGCATATATAGAATCTTGATTTTTTACTGGGTAAAGATGTAGTTTAACATCATCTTATGAGGAATTTATTTTTTTCATATCATTTTTATCATATCAGGCATCCCAGTTGTTTACGGGTTATGGATACACATTAACATTGTGTGATGGTAACTTTGGATTGGTTTATTTCATATCAATCATATGAGGCATCCTGATTTAATATGGGAAATGGCTACAGTTTGACATCATGTTATAAGTAAGTTAGTTATCTTCATATCATATTTATCATATGGGGTATCATGATTTAATATTACATAAGCTACAATATAATGTTATGTAATTAGTATTTAGGGAATTACTATTTATAGTCATACAACATAGACTATAGATACTAATATTTTATTTTCATGGAGATCGAATCATAAGGTAACCTTCATGTGTATATTCATAGATCTTAAACCAAATTTTGTAGGTTCCCCAAGGAGGCTTATGTGGCATGAAGAAGTAATAACTTGAAGTGAATGGAGGGAGAAAAAACCCTCAACACCAAAGAACTCAAAAAAATTACCCAAGTTAACATCATGATGTTAAGAGGTAAAACTTCTCACGATGTGGTTATGGTGATAAATAGACCAAGAATATGAAATCCTGGAGTCTCTACATATTCCATGAAAATAGGAATCAAGCCACACATAATTCTGGAATTTGGTGTGGTAGGAAACCAATGTCGGTAAAGTATGATGTCATCTCTAGCGAGGACATCAAGAAATATAATATTTTTTATATGAATCATCCTACATTTATATTGTGTGAAACCACATTTTAACATCATGTGCATAGATTTTTGGATTACTTCTTCTCATATTTCTCATTTGAAGAAACACGATTTTATATGGGGAATGACATAATGTTTAATGTTGTGTACTAAGGACATTGGTGAGTCCTATACATTACGATTTCCATTATCTCATCCATATTTTGGGAAATGAGGTCATTCCCAACCTTTAATGTGTCAGGAACATAATTGGGTTTCTATACCCAAGGTGAAGTCCCAAGTGGATTTTGGGGGAGATGGTGTAGTAGGTAATTGGTTGGATTTAGAGATAATTTTGGTTTTCTTGAAGATAGGATTTTGAAGAATCACTTCATACCCCATCAGTAAAATAATTAAGAAACATTTAGATATGGGATTTGAATGGTTGGTGAACAATTCTATTAGTGTCACACCCTCTCTGGCATGGCCATGGTTAAAAACATAGGGGGGGGGGGTTCACGAAAACACTTCGGATACAGAAAATTAACAAAATTTGGGAATAAAGAGTTTGGTACTAATTGTATAATGGTTGAGATTCATGGACCGTATGGGGAATAATTAACACATGGATTCATAGGTGGTGAAAAAAGTACAAACATGATGTGACAGATCCATATATGATCTACATGATAAAACAAAATCAAGTAAATATTTCTATATAGTTGATGTTCATAAGTTATAGACTATGGAATTTGGGAAATAGTATAATGTCATGATACATTTATTGGAGAATGTTTATTTTAAGGACATATGTGTGGCATGAAAGAGCTAATACCAGATGTTAAATGATGATGATGAAATCCCATGTGCCACATAAAAATCTTAAAACAAATTTCACATAGTTTATGGTCATTATATTAGTATGTGGGTTCACAGCTTGTTGCCTTTCTAGTTTTGGTGATCTGAGGTTTTCAGGGGATGTTTCAAGAGTCCTTTATGGAGGCTTGATCATTGGGAGTGTTGTAGATGGATATTCATGCCATGTAATTTTTTTATGATGTATAATGGTGGTTCAAAACTTTTGTAGATTTATATTTCAGGGATATTTTCATGGATGAGGTGAGACCATGTAATGTATTACATATAATGTGAATGTAACTAATTAAATGTAAGAAATAAAGGCGTAAAAACATGATATTTAGGGAAAGATGTAAATTTTTGGAATGTTTAGGATTAAATGAATTTTTACACTATTTGAAACTGGAAGGATCCCATGGATTAATCTCATTTCTCAAAAAAAACATTCATTCATTCTATTGAACCACTTTCTCTCTTGTTTTGGACAAGGCCTTGGTGCCCTGAGATGATCATCATGTACTCTTCCTATTAATTTTTTTTGTTAGTTCATGTGTAATTCCATTTCTAATCTATGGTCATTTATTCTTCTTCTCCATTGTTTATATTTTGTTCTTTTAATGAGTATTTTCCTTAGTGATTTTGTTTTGGATTGGGGCATGAGTTGGTATCTGTTTTGATGTACATTGTGTGTAGTAATTGGTTGAACCAAAACATTATATTGTGGTATATGTTTCTAGGAATTTTTGTCTTTTTCCTCCATTGCATAGTGATATAGGAATGCTTCATTGTGATGTGGGACACCATTCTAAGAATTTTACCTTCTCTATGTGGGGTTTTTATGTTATTTGTTATATTTGGTTGTATATTAAGTGTTTTAGTAATCATAAAACCAATTGGAATGTCAAAATTTATATGTATGGAGAGTTATAACATGCCATACTTCTTTATTATATGTTTTTGATGTTATTATGAATGCATATTTATGATTCTATAAATAAAGGATATTTGGATCCTTTCTTGTGATGTAGTTATTATTTTTGATGACCCATTCATTTTTTATGTCATCACAAACTTAATTAAATGATAAAAAACATATATTTGGATATGTATTGGTTTCCCTTGTATTAATGTTTTTATTATAATACTCATGATAATATAAATTATTAATATGATTAATCCCTCGAATAAATGTAATTTTGGGTCATGTTGTAGTTTTTTGTGGTTATTATTGTTATAAAATGTTTCATTGTTTGGGATTTTGTGTGGTGATGTTAATGGTCAGATGGGTTGTTTATAATGTGAGTCATTGAAACATTGGTTTTTCAACATGGATATAATGTGAGAAGTTGTGTGATGCGCATTAATGGTTGTATTGAAGAGGTTGTGGCATAACTTTTGTGGCATAGCTGTTGTGGAATTGTTGTTGTGGCATAAGGGATATGGTGTAGAGGTTGTGGAATAGTGGTCTTGGGGAAGCAGTAGTGGAAAAGTGGTTGTGGTGCACAAGTTTTGGAAATTATTTTTTCTTATATTGGTTGTGGTGAACAGTTTATAGAGGGGAGGTTTTTGCGTAGTGGTTGTGGTATAGTTTTTATGGAGTAGTGTTTATGGTATGTGGTGGTTTTGGTTGTGTGATGGATCGGATTTTTGTATGTTGTGTTTTGAGATGGATGGATTATATGATGTGATGACAATGATGGAGGTGTGGTGTCTTGATGGTGGTTATGTGTGTTATCCCATTTATTATGTGTCATAGTTAAGTTGGTTTCCACGTTATCCATGGGATAAATGAATTTGTCAAAGGAATAAATGAATATGTTCATAGATGATTATAATAGAGTGGGATATTACGTTTGTTATAGAGTTTAATGAAACAACATGGTAAGACTAGTAAGCTAAAATATAAAAATGATGGGTGCCTTGTGTGGTGGTTATGGGGTGTGTTGTATATAGTGGTAGTAGATGTTACGATTTTGATGTATGATACCTGGTGGTGATGTATTGTGAAATTGTTTTTTTGATTTGAATCCTTAGGTGTTGTATTTAGTGTTATCTCAATATCAAATATGTCTATTTCATTTTGTATATAACACACATGAGTTTGATAACCATACCAACTGTTTTAGGTGTTCATTTATGAATGTTTTCCAAAACATCCCTTATGGTGGTGATATATATGGATTGATATCCCTTATCCTCTACATTCCATAAGTAGTTATTTATGGCCCATTTTTCTATTGGAATGATTCGATGTGTTTTCCCATGATTCAATTTGTAAAATGTTGTGTTTTTACCCAATTTATAAGGGTCATATGTGATGTGGTATGGTGTGGTATATAATGAGGGTCATGCGTGTTAGGAGGAGGGCATGATGTTGATGTCCATAACATTTATGATACCCAACTTCACTAGTTCTATGTTGGATATGTGGCCCAGGAATATGTGAAAAACTGGTATGTGATGTGATGTGATGTGATGTGATATATGTTGAAGAGATTAGATTATAGTACATGTGATGTTTGGACGTTATAGTAGAAAATTATTGGGGAATATGAAGTGATGAATCTTTATTTTTTATGATATCATTCTATTTTATTTTTTTGGATTCTTGATTTGGTGGGTGTTCCATAATGATGATGTGTTTGGTTAGATGTACTATACATTTTCTAGTTGGTTCTGATGTTTGTTCACCAGATCATTCACATGCTCTTTTCACATGTACACTTTTGGCCATAGTAATATCCCTGGTGAGTATAAATGTTAGGCTCACCCTATATATAAACGATTTTTAGTTTTCCAGGAGGGTATTGGTGACCATGTGAGACATTATTAGTTAGGTTGGAGTTTTTTTAGTTACAGCAGTAGACATTTCTATTTTGGGATTTAATTTATATACATTAATATGATTTATTTTTTTTATTCATGGATTGTTGGATGTTTTCTAGGTTACCATTATATTTTTATCAAGAGTTGATTAGTGATTAATTTTAATATCATCAAAATATGATTTATTTATTGATGGTAATGCCTCTCGTGTTATGAGATTGTTTAACACTCATTGTTATACTAAATCCTTGTATCTACTACATGTGGGACATAGGGTTTATTATCTCTCTCCTATCATTGTGGCATTAGTGGTTTGATTGGGTTGTGATGTGTTGCTATTAGAGGTGATGGTTGTTATATATGATGGATATTGGAATACTAATGGTTTCATGGTATGGAATGTAATAAATTCATACTTACCATAGTATGAGATATAAGATAGTGATACAAGATATAATGTTATATTTTAGGTCACCAGGTGATCTAGTACCTAGAATTTTAAATTACTAAATGTGAATGTCAGGTAGACCTATCTGCAGGGTAGATACCTAGGATAAGTATATTTTCTATGATGACTTTTATTCATTATTTAATTTGGTATTTCGGGAAAATGAAATAAATTAAATTAAATAATCATTAATTAAAATCATTCTTATTGGGAATAAATTGTTGAGAAGGATTCCCGGAATGGTTCATGTTCATCATCCTTCATTTTTTATGTACTTTCAGGTCATCCTACTTATCTAGTTGATAAATAATTCAGTTACTCAATAGATGTGGATAAGGCATGGTAGTTATATTTTCATTCTTTTCAGCAGTGTTGTATGGGTAATTATGAGGGGAATCTCTCCAATCATGTGATAGATCACTAGAGAGAGTAGCTCCAAATCTCATCCAATAATTTATTATAACAAGCTACATTTTTGTTCCCCTAGAAGTTACTAAGATGAAGGCATCTACATGTTAAGGATTGATGCAGTTTCATGGTGGACATAAAGGGGCATATGTGTTGTTTCACTACATTCAAATGGAGATTTTGGTATAGTTTCTTTCATAAATGATGATGAAATACAAGAGGTAAGTGATACTCTCCCTTTATTATGGGATTATTAGTTTATGGGATCTTGGGATTAGGCTCAAGGACCTCCTTCACTTTTATCCAGATGTTTTTCAAGTTAAGAAGTATATAACACATTGTTTGGAAGAGTCCTTATGTCGAGTGATCTAGTATGTGGTCACTTTTTTATGCTCCCAATGAGTATATAGGTGTAAAAAAAGTATTTGTAATCATGTGGATGGTTTCATATGTATTTGAGCAGTGGTAGTGTGTCTAATACTATTTTTCTAAGATTATATCTTTGGGAAGTTAATTTTTTGTGTTCATGTGTTTATGGTTTCATTAAAGGGAGAACATTCCACAATATTTTCTTTACCACACATCAATGATAGGATTTTTGTGAGCTTTTTTATGGGGTTTTACAACTACATATAATGTTTTATTGAGGTAAGGGTACCAATAGAATGTGGGTTTAACCACTCAGTGAGTCCAGTTTTAGATGGGTGGGTTTGACCCTTTTTTGCAAAAGGAGTTTCCTGTAAGATAGTTATTGTTGCTTGGACCATGAGGTATTGTTCAATAGTCAGGATCATTCAGTGTTGGTAGAGGGTAGCCTCATGATGGTCACCATGCATAGGTAACCAAGATAGATCATGGTCATGGTGTCTAGAAGAAATGATGCGGAGGAGTTGGGCGTGGTCAGATTCACACGTTAGTGTCAGTAGTGCCAAAATATTTGAGAGTTGTTTGATGTATGATCAATTTATCATATACCCTTGAATCTTCCCTGTTTGATTTAGTATCCTCTCACTCTTTTTTTCTCCATCTTTGTTCACTATATTGGAACTATAAATGGAGAGCCTACCAGTTACCCTAGTTTTATCGACCATGGTTGGAGGCTAGGATTGATTTTCTTATGTCTTTGAAGAATTTAAACTGATGATGGGGAAAGTCTAGGAAATTGTGGACTTCATATTATTATAGACACATCCATAATATTTAATATTTTGAATATATTTCCTGTATTCCGTATATATAGATGTTGATTTATTTCAGATAAGAATCTCACTTTCTGATGTGGAGGGCCAGTAAGTAGTGTTTGTTGGTTATTGAGGTTAATTTTTTGGTGGTAGGAATGTGGAGCATCTTTATTCATATATGGAAATCATTCTAGTAATATGTTATATTAGGGATGATATGAGTTTTTTAGAGGAGTTACTTGATGACTTCCCAGTAAAGGTTATGACACTAACTCCTGGACATGACATCGATTTTGGGATAGTGTTATTGTTGGGTGGGTCTCTGATATAGATTAATCCCTATTTCATATCAACCATGGAGTTGGGTGAGTTGATGCTTTACTTGGATAATTTATTTTCGATAGGTTTAATCTGACCCAGTGTGTCATTGCGTGGTTCTCCAATGTTTTTATCCAAATGGAGGATGGTAGTTTGAGGTTCTGTATAGACTCCTAGTGGTAAAATCATGTAAAAGTCATGAATTGATACCCTCATTATATGATTTATGATCATCTCATGCAGTTTAGAAGAGATATTTGGTTCTCAATGTTAGATGAATGGTTTGAATTACACAAGATGAAGGTGAAATATGAGGATACATAGATGAGAGACTTCAGTTGCAAGATTGGTATCATCGGGTTTTTTTGGTAATTTTATTTGGTGTAATGAAATCACATGTTGTGTTCATGTGGATAATGAAATAATTTTTTAGTGAGTTCATGGATTTTTTTATTCATGTATTCATTGATGATATCATGGACTACTCAAAGGTGGAGGAGGCTGATGTTGAGCTTCACATATTTGTCTTGTAGGTATTGTACACCACCATATATTTGGGAAGTTGTCCATATGTGATTTCTAAGAGATGGAGGTGTCTTTCCATAGACATGTGGTGTCCCAGAAGGGTGTTTGAGTAGAACCATCGATGGTTGAATTAGTTGTTTACTATAAAAACCAATTATTTTGTACATGTTTGTAGTTTCCATGTAATCATGAAATATTATAGTAGTTTTGACACCAATTTTCCATGAGTTACATCCCTATTTTTAGTATTTATGAGAAAGTGCTATAAATTTGTATTCACATGTCCTTTCTAGATAGTTTTCAGTTACCAAAAGGATATGTTTCAGAGTGTTCCACTGATTCAATTACCTAACGCGGGTGTGTTTTCTGATGTCCCCTATGACATGTCCCATCTTGGCATGGGATTCATGTTGATATAGTAGATGGATGTGTTCTATTATGGTAATTATTTGTTAAGTCACAATTATATAATCTATTCCATCGATAATATAGTGTTGTTCGAAAATGGTTTTGAACTAATATTGTGGTGAAATTACCTCATAGACAAATGTTTCTTAGGTTACACAGATCATTAGAGCCTAAGATATGTTTTATATTAATGTGATATAAATTTATGGAAGTGGAGGTGGATATTGTATCTTCAGGATATCCCATATTATATCACTTACTCCTCATGGTAGGGAAATGTATTTTTTGATGCATTGAGGTGGAATTGTCGACATGAGGTGACTTGGGAGTCGGGGGATCTTTAGAAATTAATAAAAGGGAACACAATGATGCATATTGAAATTAGAGATAGATGTGGTTTATGATGTTCATATCATCTGAACATTGATTTATCATTGATTTATAAGGATGAAAAGTCTCAGTTGAGAGAATACCAGTCAAAAATGTGTTGTGATCATTTTGGCCATGGTGATGCTCCTGAGGGATGGTCAGATGATGGTCTTAGCAGATTTTCATACTAGGAGATGACGTTTTCTCATAGGTGATGTGTCTAGGAGTTATGCATGAGTTTAAATTCTCTCTATTATTGTAAAATATTTTAGTGGACATAATGTATCATGGAACGAGTGAATAAAATTCGTTACTAGGGATAAAAAAAATATGTAGTGAAGTTTGTGGTAAGATTTCTAGTTTGTGAGCTGGTGGAAGAGGAGCACCATGTTCTGAGAGGTTTATAGAAGTCCTTTGATGTTTTCAAGTATAAATCCAAGGAAATATTGATTAATTTTATCATAGGTTTACCTTAAGATCAATGAGGGTGTGATCAGGTTTCGTTGATAGTGTACAGATTAATTAAATTATTGACAATCAAAAGATTCTTATGTTAAAATAATTTATTATTCTATGAGGTGGTACGTGGATGATGTATTTAGTCTTTATACAGTAATAAGGATCATCATAAATTGTCATTACCCTCATTTTATTTCATGATTCAGGAGAGATTTTAGCATTATTTTAGACCCCATTTGTGACTTAGCACTATATTCTAACCTTATATTGATGGGAAGATGGAGTTGACCATCTAGAAGATTAATGATACGTTTTGGGATTGCAACTTAGACATTTTCGGAGATTGTGTACAAAACCTAACTTTGGACATGTTTCTCTAAAAACAAAACTATCAGTCATCCCTTTTCGAGGATCCATTAGAGGCATTGTACTGAGTTCTATGTGATTCTTCATTCTGTTGAACAAGGGTTGGAGGGTCGGAAATTATTGGTCCTTATGTAGTGAAGAGAAAAATCTAATATATCATCTTTGCTCATGATTGGATGGTGATGGAACAGGAAAATCATAAACCATATTATGATTATAGGTGGAGGCCCAAATAGTTTTAGGATGAAGCCCGTGCGTTATAGAGAGTCTCCCATCAGGGTGTGAAGTGGAGGTTTGGCTGGGGGAGTATGTATTATTCTTGTTTGGTTGGTCCCTTTGAGATTTTGGGGAATGTTTGTGGGGTAGAATATATATTTAAATTTACATCGTGGTTAGAGAGTATCAACGATGTCTTCCATGTGACCTAGATTATTTAATATCTTAATAGTGATGCCATCATAATTGACTTGGGAGATTTGGATATCGAGGATGATGTGATGATTGAGGAGTGACTAATAGATATATATGATTTTCAAGAGAAGGGGATTCATGGGAAAATAATTCCATTGGTTTCGATTTTAGGAGGCATGGTGTCCTAGATGATAGTAATTGGATGTTAGATATCAAAATGTGTTCCCAGTACCTGGCACTACATTGAGTTTTTCATTCATTGTTTTTCATAGGATTTGATGTCTTTATAATTCATTGTTACGATGTATGTGATTTACCATAATGTCAGTTGCATAATAAAAACCATGAAACATGTAAAATTTATGACCTAGTTCTAATAATGATGCATTATTTACTATTCAATTAAACCTATGTGTGTGAGTCTATGTCACAGGGGAAAATATTGTATTGAAATAAAGGATTATATTCCCCAATTCATATGTTTGTGAATGAGTTCTTTACTGGTTGTGATGGTAGTTAGTTTGGAATATGTGTAGGTTGGATGGTTGTGTAGGTGTTTGTGTAGAGATACAATTGTTTGATATGTTTTTTTTTGTCTAGTTGGAATTGTTTGTTTAGCTTGTGGTAGAGTTTGAGGTATGACATGATCCTTAATATGTATCTTATGGGGTGGTTGTTCTAACCGCTTAACTATTGTGTATGGTTTTCAGTTATCTAGGGAGTGAATTGTTTGAGAGAAATTTAATGTAATAGTATGTGCCTTACCATTATTTAAAAATTTGAGTTATGGTGTTTAGAGGTGTTTGGGGGAGGATATGGGAGTTTCCAATAGATATTGGATCTATAAGGGTGTTGCAGATGGAAATTAATGTCGTTTAACGTTTACACATGGTGTAAATTTGGATCACAGATTATGTAGGTGGATAATTATTAGATCGATTCCAGTATAATGGGAAAGCATGAGATGGATTATACATCTCGTAAAATGAACTCATGACATGTAATAAAAAATGATCTAGGCGACATCATTTTCAGTGGGGGTAGGAAATTTTCAAACACACAAGGATTTCACCACCACCTTCTCCATCATTTTGGACATCCACTATGTTCTCTGAGAGAATCTATTATCCCCCTTCCTCCTATTTTTTATGTGGGTTTCATATGGATTTCTAGTTAAACACCATGGTGAGTTCATCTACTTTCTCACTGATTTTCATTCATTCTTCGATTGTGGATTCACTATAGCTATGATGTTTTTTTGGGGATTGTGTTGGGCTACGTTTTGTTTTTGATATTTTGGTGTAGTTTTCGTGATTTGATTGTTTCTTGTGTATAAGTGGTTTAATATTTTACTTTTCATTACTTGATAGCATTCAGAAATATTAGAATGTGTTTTTGTGGTAAGTGATACTTTCTTTTCACCCTTTTACATTCAATGAGGGGGATATACATAATTTTTATTGTATTTTTGTGTATTGTAAGTGTATGAATAATCAAATAATTAACTTTCATATCTAAAATTTATTGGTATGGTGAGTTAACATATGATTTAATGATTACATATATGTTTTTAATATAATTATTCATGTTTGAATCCAATTATGAATATAATGGTGTTTGGGTTCCTTGCATGAATTATAGTTTTCATGTGGTGATTACCCATTACATGTAGTTTTTTTCTCAAAACCTAAATTAATGTCTAAGGAAATTTATATTTCGATAATAATTGGTAGACCACAGATTCTTGTTCTTGTTATAATACCCATGATGAGAAAACTATGTAATGTGATAAATCCCTTGAATAAATATAAAGGCAGGATGTGTTTCTATTTTTTGTTGTTTTTCATGATATAGTTCATTGTCTGCTATCAGATTTTTTATGGTGGTTTTAGTGACTAGATGGGTTGAGTTGTATGTGGGGAATTGACATGATCATTGGTTGTCATGGATGTGATGTGGGATGTTTTATTATGTGTCATAGTTGTTGGGGAACAATGATTATATCCAAATTGTTGTGGCATAGTGGGAATGGTGTAGTGGTTATGATGTAGAGGTTGTGGTCCATTGTTTGTGGTGAAGTGGTTGTGGTGCAGTGGTTGTGGTGTAGAGATTGCGTTGTAGTGGTTGTGGTTTAGTTTTTGTGGCACAATGTGTCTATACTAGTGGTTGTGGCATATTTGTTGTAGTGCAAAGGATGTTGCATAGTGGTTTTGGAATAGTGGTAATGCCACAGTTGATTTGGAATGTGAAATTTATGGTTTTGTGATGGATGAGATGAATTGTTTTTATTGTATTGATATGGAATTGTGATGTTATGTGATGATGATTGTGGATTTGTGTAATTGTGATACTGGTTATGTGATATGGTCTAGTTGTTGTCAGGAATGGGTGAGTTAGTTTCTTGGATACCAATATCATAAATAACGATTCTAAGAGAATAAATAAAGGGTCAATAATTTGATATTATGTGATAAGTGTTTATATATGGTAAAACGATTAATGAACAAACATGGTAATACGGTAAGATGAATGTGGAAATTGTTTTGCGGATTCTGCGGTTGGTGGGTGGTGTGTTGCATATAGTGGTGGAATTAGTTGTAATGGTTCAAGCATGTCACATATTATTGATGTTGTGTTTTCTAGTGTTCTTAGCGTGAACTATAAGGTTGGGTATTGTGTGTTATCTCTATGTCACAAATTATTATGTTATTATATTTTCAACCCACCAGAGTTGGATATCCGTACCAATACTTAGAGGTTCTTTGTTCTGAGTTTTATCCAAAGCATCCAGGATGGTGGTAATAACGATGTCCAGTTACCCCCTCCCCACCATTATTCCATCAGTAGTGTTGTTTGGCCCATGTATGTATAGGTGAAATGTGATGTTTTGTCACATGTGTCTATGAGTGATATGTGTTGTGTTATTCATATGTGTATACGATAAAGATGTGACATGGTATGATGTAATATATGGTGAGGGTCATGCATGATAGTTGGAGCGAATCAGGATTATGTCATTATTGTTCATGATTCCCTATTAGTCTTGTTTTAGTTGTGATTTGTGGCCTATTTGTTTTGGACAAGATGGGATAATATGTGATATGTATGGAAGTGATGGGATCATAAGACGTTCTACATTAGTGTATAAGAGGAAAAAATATATAGGGAAGTGGATATGGGGTACTGTGGATTGTTATGATTTAAATTCTATATTATTATATTAGATTCATGATTAATTTATTGAGACATAGTGACGTTGGGTTTTATTAGAAGAAATGTATAGGTTCTTTATGGATCTGCAATTCGTTCATTGGTTCATTAGAATTCTCCTTCCACATGTTCACTTCATGACTTGGTTATTTCCCTGATAACTATACCTATTATGGTCACAATACATATATATACAATTTTTGTGTTTCTATAAGGGCATTGGTGACTATGCTATAAAATTACTATATGGGTTGGATATACTATTGAGTTTCTTCCATAGACTTATATTTTTGGTATTTTCATTATAGACTTTTATATATATCATTTTTATCTATTCGTGAACTATTATATGTTTTTTGGATTACTGTTATATTGTCTTTTTGAGTTTTTTGTAGATTATAAATTCAGTCTACTAATTATATTTTATTTATAATGGAGAGTGTCTCCCATATTTTGATATTTTTATACCCTCAGTGCAGGTCTCGTTTTAGATTCAAACTAGAGGTGAGACTCATGGGTGATTATATATCTACCTTCATTTTTTCATCTTTAGTTAGAGGTGTTCAGGAA
The DNA here is from genome assembly GCA_963277665.1 of Viscum album. Taxonomy (NCBI): domain Eukaryota; kingdom Viridiplantae; phylum Streptophyta; class Magnoliopsida; order Santalales; family Viscaceae; genus Viscum; species Viscum album. The sequence goes on along the minus strand of OY728158.1, from coordinate 41,617,392 downwards.
AATCCTAATACTCAGACCCCAATATAAATGGAGAAATGTTAGTGAATTTAATTTATTGCCCCACCCCTAGGGGAAGGTTTTAGGATAAATTGGATGTTATTCTGGATGACAGGTGTTCTAGGAATAACAATGTATCCCATTGGAATGAGAATCAAGAAACATATAGTTTTGTGTCATGGCATCATATAAGAATAATAATAGTTTTTGGGGGTATATTCTCTACTGATTGCAATGAATAACCTCATATTTAGTATTTTAGGCATTAAGAATTCATATATGGTAATGAAATAGTTTAACATCATGTTCAATGGAAGTTAGATTAGTTTATCTCATATTTATCTTTCTAGGCATCTTGTTTTTATACATGGTAAGGATAAATTTTACGGTTGTGTTACAGGGGTGTTGAGATCTAATGTTTATAGTCATAAACTCCTACTTTGGGGAATAAAAATTGTTTATAGTCAAAATGATTGGACTAAAGTGGATAATATTAGTTTAATTTCATTGTGATTGACCCTGGTTTCTTTTTTTTATGGTTATGTAGTTATGACCATGGTTACTGAAGTTTATGGTCACATATCATTGTTCATGGTTACTATATTTTACGGTCTCATATTGTTTACCATCATTTATGTAGTTTATAATCCCAACGATTAATGCATAACGATCAGGTGAAGTACTTCTAGAGAAAATTGACATTGGTGGGAGGTGTAATACACTCTTAATCTATGGTGAATAAAGATTATTATCAATTTTAATAAACCTTATTTATAATGTAATGTCCTTCCCAATTAGTATCTTACCTCATATAAATATGTTGAATATGATATGTGTTATTAGAGTCAGTACAATTTAACATTTTAAGAAATACTAGAGGAGGACCTTCTTGTTAAATATTATTGATATCCTCTCTGAGTGCCTCTCTAAATTGTACGAGGCGTGAGATTTGTTTTCTTCGAGGACATCCATCTTTTATAGAATGACTTGAACTATAATTTCTACTTCGTGATGGTCCTAAAAACCATTTTGAATTATAGTAACTAAAACAGAATGGGTAATACTACCTCTATTTCAGAAACCAATGATTATGGGGATTCCGTCATGGAATTTTGCGTGAGAATCTAATATTCAATGATAGAATTAGGTATTTTTCGAGTGAAATCATTTTTTTTCTAGAACATATTTTTGGCCAAATGTTTGAGAGAGTCATATTAAATGGATCAATCTACCCATTTACCTGGTCCTGATAGTGAGAAGTGTGGTTGGACCAGATGTTGTACCTGGAATATAAATTCTTCATCTCTATAGCCTAAAAGTTAGATTCATTGTCTTTGTGAATTCTATGAGGCACCCCAAATTGATGGGTTTTGAGGGAGCTCAGTAATTCAATCAATGACTAGGTTTTCTCTAACAGGATGGGTACCCCTTCTTTTCATTTGGAATCTATGTCTATTTCTGTCAAAATTAACATGAATTGTTGAGTTTCACTAGTCGGTATGGCCCCTCAATGTCCATTACCCCTACAACATAGGACCAATAATACATTCTAGTGTAGATAATCACCCAAAATCAATGAAATATATTACGATGGATCTGAAAAACATGAAAAATATTAGAAAAAACAATTTATTCACGATCCATTGGGGAAAAATTTAGCACAACCTCTGAATTTAGGTGGAGATCATCAATCCTTATTGATGAGAAACACATGATCTGACATGAAACTTATTAACGAGTTAAGGTATATAAACAATATGGATGAAACTGAGAATTATTACATATATTCAATACTTATAGATGGTTTTTCAAGGTTAATACCACTCTAGAGGTTAAACTATGATACATGCCCAAAGATTCCCTCATGCTTGGTTTGGCCTAATAGGAGAATTCTACATTGTAGATAATCAATGAATGGAGTAATACAATCAATCAAATTCTCAACTATGGGGGAGGGGGTGGGGGAGGGTTGAGGGTATAGGATTAATAGTACAATCATCAATTGGATATTCCTACTAGTTTCCATCTTTTTTGGAGTCGGTGGAGATTAATCTTCAATGTTCTACAACAATAACCAAGCCATCATGGTTGGGTTCTGGAAGAGATGTAGAATGGATTTCCAAATAATTATCTCAAACATTCAACTACTACGGTGCATGAGTAACCTTAAAATAGGCATGGAAGTTGTCCATAAATGGGAAAGTTCATTCCAATAAGGGAAAAATGTATTATTTTCTAATGACGTTGTCACCCTTTATCTATTTGATGACTATATCAGCATCTCTCTTTAATCATATATAATGGAATCCAATTTAGAATGAAACATCAGACTAGTAATGAGAGACTAATAAAAATTATATTTGTTATTTAGACCATCAAACCATAAGACCGAGTATGTAAATACATCTTGTGTCAAGGTAATGAAAATTATCCCATGGCTACTTTATCAATCTTATGACCATTGATCCTTATTGTAGTAGGGATGTAGTAGTAAACATCAATGTTAGTCATCTAACATAATACAACCAGATAAAATAAATGATTGGATTTATCGAAAAAATTAATATACATGGGAAGTAATTTGGTAGACGAATATACCCCTAAAAGTTTTTTCAGTGTATGTCCATTTTCAACATTTCGTGTGAAAATCTGATGTATCATTTCTATAAGATAACCACCTAGAATTCAAATTATTCCACTAACATTTGGAAATTACTGATGTACATTAGTGGGTCTACTCAGTACACCAAATATATCTCATGAAGTTGTAAATAATTTTGAAAATTATGCACAACAAATACCAGTGTGGGGAATCACAACTCGATGGGCAGTTAACCTTTCTTAGTGTTAAGGAGCATGTGACTGATATAGTATAGGATTTTCCCCAACCCTTCTAGTTTTTTAGTCCAAGAATGGTGTCAAGGGACCATTATAGGGAGATCACATAAATGACCAAATGATATTGTATGATGGGAGGCGTTAGAATTAGATGTTATATCCGGTTTTTCTTTATATCCACAAAGGATGTTTGGTTTTCCTCATCCCAACGGTAAATTATTCCTTTTTTCAAGGTCTGTGAAAATAAATTACACATTCCACTTAATATTTAGAAAATTGGTGTATGGGGGATATGGGACATTTTAGACCTCAAAACTACAAAATAATGTCGAGTCAATATAGTTTTCCAAATGACTTTTACAATCCTTCATAAATGGGGGAGATTATTGAGTTAATAAGGTTGGCTTATGACATAACCATTATTTCTTGTTTTGAAAATCATAAACACCATATATCAAGAAAAATATCATTTTATCTTCTGTTAAAATTCTATAAGGAAAATTTTCATTCCCCAAGGAAATTTATCCTTATCAAATTTTCATTTTTCATATCATAATCTTTCTAAGTGTAAAATTCGGTTCGTAACCAAAACCGTAGAATCCTATAATTACCTATATATGAAGAATTCAGTTTAGGATATGAATTTTTAGAATTCTGGTTACGAACTCTTCTGAGTTCTGACTCCGAGTACTCTAAATTCAGACATCGAACTCTTCTGTGTTCTGATTTTGAGTTCTCTGAATTCAGACTCTGAACACTTTTGAATTCTGACTCCGAATTCTGAATATGAATTCTGAATATGAATTCTAATTACGAAACTCTAATGAATACTGACTCTGAATTATTGTTACGAATTCATCTGAGTTCCAACACCGAATTTAGGTTAGGAATTCCTATGGGTTCTGATTCCAAATTCTAATGAATTCAGACACAGAAAATTGTAAGTTCAGTGTAACACCCGAGACTTTTATGAGAAATATTTTGTTTTTAAGTTATATAATTCATCAAAGGAATCTTTCGCTGCACGCAATCGCGACCTTCCTCAATAGCGTGTGTAGTACGCAATACCGAGTTCCACTAAACAATGATATATTATTATAATATTATAAACTAGCCATTATGAATAGTATTAACTGAATTTTAAATTTTATAACATTATTATTCATCTTACACATTTTCTAGAACATGATAAGAGAACAAAATAATTTTTTTGGGTAAAATAAGTATTTATCAAAAAAATGCAGTTTGGCCGCCTTTTGATGGCGCACCCACATTAAATATAGTTTTTGACACATTTATAAGTTCAATTTGACAAAATAAAATTATACTTTTTAATCAGGATATAATAATTTACTTTGGATAAATTTTTGATATTTTTCTGATAACTTTAATATTTTGATGAATAGTAGAAGTACACTAATTTATAATTAAAAACAACTTTTTTCATTGAGATAATTTATATGGTTAAATTATAATATTAAATGGTTTTAAACTATAGATAGAATATATTTTTAGCATTTAACATAATTTATGTCATTATCATTAATTTCACATTGAATTCATAGGTAAAAACATTTCAATCTTTGGTAATGTTTTAACATCTAAAACCCGTTTTCTTAACAACGAGATTTATTTTAAATTAATTAATGGAACTTATATGTTTTGAATTTTGAAAAATGGATTCCATATTCATAATCATTGGGTCCGAATTATGTTAATAGGCTACTTTTTATTTTTGGGCATTATGAATAGTAACTACGGTAAATTTTATTTACCATAGTTAAAGGTAAATCGGGTAATTATGGGTAAACATAAGATTATAAAATTACCCTAACACATGCCAAAATCCTATTGGATGACTAAAAGTAGACCCATATCATCTAAGGGTCGGATTAGATTCATTTAATAGACTTTGTTCTAGGAAAATAATTTAATTATTATTAAAACCAAAGAATGTGACAACATGTCACTTTCTTAAATCTTATAAGTATAATAATTTTAATTTAGAGATAAACATAATGAAACTTCAAACATGAATAGTCTCCAGAAATCTAATACAATTATATACATCATAGTAATTTATTTAGAATTTTTAGGGATTAAATAATTATAATTAATTATGACACAATAGTGTTGTTGAAATTATTTTATTAATTAAAATATCAAATAAATGGTTTTAAAATATTAAAATAACTATTATATGCACTATTTAATGTGCTCCACTAATTTTCTAGATACATATGACATTTTATTTATCTATTAAAGCTTTTATTTCGAACATATACTCTGTATATATTTTATTTAAATTCAAATAAATGAATAGTGTCAAAATTGACACTATTGTTATTTTATAAAAATAACATATTATAAAATTGTTTAAAAATCACAAAAATATTTAAAAATAATAAATTAAAATTTATATGGTCTAAAATGTCATAAAGTGTCCAATTATGAAAAATTCACAACACATATGTAATTATTAATAATAATTTAAAATATAGATTATTATTACCAAAAATAAAATTAAATTGATAAATAAGGATAAATCAAGCTGGTAATGTTTACAATAAATTCATAACATGTCTAAATTTTATTGGTTGATTATATTACAACCCTATCTCATCTAATCTTTGGATATGAGTCATTTTGGAAGTTTTTAAGTGGGGTTGGTATTTAATATAAACTAATATTTCTTATATTTCCAAAGGTGCCCCTCTCCTCCCTTATAAAAGGGCACATCCTACCTCTCCTCCTCACACCAATTTGAGCCTTAAATATCGGCCAAACCCTGCCCATTTCACTTCCCCACTTACCTAGAATCATCCTAGATGTTCTGGTCTTCTTCAAAGACCAACCCTAGTGCCCTAAGAGGAGGTTAAGAAGAGGCGCGTCAAAAAGAGGTAATATCCATTATCGATCCTTTCCAAATTCTTTCTTCTTCAACATCTTATTCTTTAGTTGTTTCATTATAAAGTAATAACATAAGTATCACTCATATACTGATATGTTATTATAAGTATGAAACAACCATATTTCAACATCTATCCATCCTATGGAAAACGAAATCACCGCACGTGCGTACATACGGAATACCGTCTCCACGCCGTGGTGTAATCTATTTTCCCCCACCACCTTACTTGGATGAGTATAATTGTGTAAATAATTACTATATATGATTATTTTAAAGTGATATTGATTCTGAAATATTATACATACACTCCAATACAATTCCACGATCATGGGAACGATATCATCGCTCGTGCGTACGTACGAAATACCGTCTCCACGATGTGATGCGATTTGTTCTACATGATATTCATTGCATAATGATTATATAAATGAATTTAATGAATAAATATGATATATAGTACATTAATACCAATCTAAAATTGATTTATCTAAAACCTAAAGAGAAGAGTAAGAATTTATTCGACAAAACACGCATAAGAACAAAAAGTTATAAACACCTGAATAACAAGTAGCAATGAAATATTACTACTAAGAAGCTAAGAATATGACCATATATGATATCGTAAAAATAATTATGAATCTTTAATAAGTCAATAAAATTATTTAAATCATTATACAGGAGGTTCAGACACATACGTGGCAAATCGGACCTAAAGTAAGGGAAATATCACAATCTCAATTTTTATCCGAGATTGTTTATACTTTAGTATTTACTGGGGTGTATTTTATCATCCACATCCTTGTTTCCTCAATATGTAATATTATTTACATCCAGCTACAATTTTTTAAATCCAATTTTACCCTTCGGTGAGTTTTTAGTAAAGGATATGAACAGAATCTTTTGTTGTTTTTCGTATGAGGTACTTTTTGACATTTCCGACAAAAGTATGAAGAATGTTTTTTTAACATATACGACATGAATGGATTTTTAAAACATTATTTCCAAGAATCTTCATTTAGAAGTTTTCATGTTTATTTTTAATCAACTTCTTTTAGTTTAGAATTCAACGACATGTTAAGAAAGGAAAATTGTTTTTGAAGCAGAAAGGATATTTTCCTCAAGAATGGAGTTCAAGTGTTTTATCAAAATTATTTTCCATCTAAGATAATAAAGGGTTCTGTTTCTATACCTATTATTACATTTATTTGATTATTTTGTGATGGAATTATATTTTTATGAATTCCTTTATCTTATATGAATTGTTTTATGATGTCATGATGTTTAGGATTCCCATATTTATTACATGGGTTATGCTATGATGTATGTTTTATGGTTTTGTGGAACACATAAGAATGGTATCATTATGAGATGGGTGGGACCTATATCTCCTTCCAATGCATTGGGTAAAGATTTTATATCTCATGAGATAGACATGGCTGGAACGGCAGGTTAAACCGGTTCTGTGAAACCGGACTGAAACAAAGAGTGAACTCGGTTCAGAAATGGACTTTGTCCACTAAGATAGTCTTTGAAATGAGTCTTGACTAACAAGAAATGATTCTCTATGATTATGTGTGTATGACACAAAGTTTCATTTTTTAAGATATGATTATTAGTATTACATTTCACTACTATGATTTATCCCATGTTATGAAATTATGATTTCTTTTGCAGGTTGAGATTTCTAAAAGTTATGTTCTTATGTATATGATGTGATTGATATTTCTTTTGTTTACCCTTACTGAGCATTTGAGCTCACCCTTTTGTATGTTTTATTTCCCCAGGCCATGAAGATGGTTATTAAGTAGGATATGCCAAAAAGGGACTCTAGATATGATGAAATAAATGGGAGGCAAAGTAGATGCTTTTTGAACCAGTTGTTTATGTTTCCCAGTTTCTAAAGACTCTATACCTAAATGGTCCTTTCCTGGTTTTGTTATATGTTGTAATAAGTGTGCTTCAATTTTTATGTAATAACAATGTATGTAAAGTATGGGCCGTTATAGTTTGTATCAGAGGAAAGGTATAGTCATCCTTTGGAAACTAGGATGTGAAAGCCTTTGTAAGAATCCTAAGGATAAGTCTATGAATAGAACACAATCTTAGTGTTTTAGAAATGGCCATGAACAACCTATGATAAGACCTTAAGTGTGAAATTTTATTCATTATTATGTGGTTTTCCTATTATAAATAGTGTTGCTCACACTATTCTTCTTGGTTTTAGTCAATGGCTGGAAACCGAAGGAACCGTGTTAATGCGGAATGCGACAAGCAATGCAATGATTGTCCTCCTGAGCAACCAAACGTTATGGGAGCTGGAATGAAAAATCTTGTAGCCGCGCTCACACAACTTTCTCAAGCTATGAATCATGCAGGACTTCCAATCGAGCAAAGGAAGGAGCAACATTCTGTTGTATCCTTCATGAGGTAGAGTCCACCTTCTTTCAGTGGGTCTACTGATCCATTAGTTGCTGAACAATGGATTAGTACTACTGAAAAGATATTTTCAGTTCTTCAATGTTCTGAACATGTTAAAGTCATCCTAGTAGTGTATCGTTTGGAAGGAGATGCTGATCAATGGTGGAATCTTATTAAGAATACGAGGCAAAGGGATGAAATTGAGTCCATGGAATGGGATGAGTTAAAGAACTTATTTTTCAATAAATACTTCCCTCGTATTCTCCAAACAATGATGGAGAAAGATTTTCTTGAACTAAAGCAAAAGGATGATGAATCTGTTGGTACTTATGAAGCAAATTTTACAAGACTTTCAAGGTACACTTGTGGTATTATTATCCAACCTGAGAGTAAGATCGATCGATTCATTAGTCATTTAAAACCAAGTCTTCGAAGGGTGTTATCCATAAGGTACTTCAATAGCTATGAGGAAATCATTTGATGTGCTCTCAAAGTCAAGATGGAGATTGGAGTAACCCATCATTCATATTGGTTTGATAAGAAGAGGAAAATGGAATTCAAAGGAAAATCTAAAGAGCACACTGAAAAGAATATGAGCTTTCCCTTATGCTCAAAGTGTGGAAAGAAACATGGGGGGAGTTGTCTTAAAGGGACAAGTAAATGTTTAAAATGTGGAAAGGAAGGTCATCAGGCATTTGAATGCCACAATGATGGGAAGAAGATGTCTAATGATGAAAACAAAGGAAGGGACAAACAGAATGAACCTACTACACTTCAATGTTTCAAGTGCATGGAGATGGGTCATTATGCCAATCAATTCCCAAATCCAAGGGTTGATGATGATGGTCGACGTCAACAAACTCTTAAGGCTAAAGACAAAGGAAAGTCACATGAAATTTCTATCAGGGATGTGGAGTATGATAACTATGTGGTAAAAGGTACACTTACCATCCACTCTAAAGTAGAAAATGTTTTATTTGATTCTAGATCCTCCCACTCCTTTATTTCTGAAGAATTTTCTAAGGATATCACCGTATTACCTCAACAGTTAGATGTTGAGTTAGCCGTGACAACTCCTAATGGCACAACAGTTGCATCAAAAGTTTATAATTCTTCTCCAATTGAAGTTTGTGGGAAAGTTCTTCCTGCAAATCTTGTGATCCTTCCTATAGTGGAATTTTATGTGATTCTTAGCATGGATTTCCTTTCTCTACATGGAGCTCATATCAATTTCCATAGAAGGGAATTCACATTTCATATTCCAGATCAATCTATGATCGTCTATCGATGCAAGGATGAACATAACCTTGCAGTGGAAATTTCTTCCATTTTATGGGTATTGATTCCACTAAATGAAGGTTATTAATCTAAAATGGTTTGTGAGAAACTCACGATTAAGAATAAGCCCATTTTACGGGATTTTTATGATATCTTTCCGGAGGAATTACCGGGTATCCCACCAAATCGGGAAGTTGAGTTTTCAATAGAACTCGTACCAGGTGCTTTGCCTATTTCAAAGACACCTTATAGAATGGCCCCAATTGAGTTGCAGGAATTGAAGAAGCAACTCCAAGAGAATTTTGATAAGGGGTTCACATGCCCTAGTGCGTCACCTTGGGGAGCACCTGTTCTGTTTGTTAATAATAAAGATAGATCAATGAGACTCTACATTGATTATCGAGAACTTAACAAGATCACTATCAAGAAAAAATATCCTCTCCAACGCATTAATGACTTATTTGACCAACTACGAGGAGATCAATACTTTTCCAAGATTGATCTTCATTCAGGTTATCACCAATTAAGGGTCAAAAGGGAGGATATACCAAAGACGGCTTTCCGTACAAGGTATGGACACAATGAATTTATAGTGATTCCATTTGGTCTTACTAATACCCTTGCTATCTTCATGGATCTGATGAATAGATTATTTAGAGACTATCTTGATCTGTTTGTGGTAGTCTTTATAGACGATATTCTTGTATATTCAAAGAGCTAGGAAGAATATGAAGATCACTTGAGAATTATATTGAAGACCCAGAGAAAGGATAAGCTTTATGCCAAATTTACCAAGTGTGAATTTTGGTATCAAAGAGTTTCATTTTTGGGTCACATAATCTCAAAATAGGGGATATCTGTAGGTCCAGCAAAAACAAAGGTTATCGAAAGATGGTCGAGACCAACAACAGTGACTGAGATCCAAATTTTTCTTGGTTTGGCTGGATATTATCGATGTTTTGTGAAAGATTTTTCACGATTATCAAATCCACTCACCAAGTTGACTCGGAAAGGAGTTATGTTTGTTTGGACGGAGGAATGTGAAAATAATTTCAAGGAGTTGAAAAGAAGTTTATCTAGTGCTCCTGTGCTCACACTGCCTTGCAGTGGAGAAAGGTTTGTGATCTACAGTGATGCATCCAAGAAGGGTTTGGGGTGTGTTCTTATGAAAAATGATATTGTGATAGCTTATGCCTCACGACATTTGAAAATACATGAGCAAAATTACCCAACTCATGATTTGGAGTAAGCTGAGGTAATCTTTGCATTAAAGATTTCGAGGCATTACCTTTATGGTGAAAGGTGTGATATTTATAATGATCATAAAAGTTTAAAGTATATTTTCACTCAAAAGGAGCTGAATATGCACCAAAGAAGATGGTTGGAGCTAATTAAGGATTACGACTGCTCAATTCATTACCACCATGGGAAAGCAAACAAGGTGGCAGATGCATTAAGTTGACAAGACCATGCCAGTTTATCCATGATGAGGATCACAAAAGATCCAATATTTATGGATTTACAATGGATGGATCTTGGAATTATAATTAAAGGGGAAAAATCGTATCTTTCTCTAATGAATGTTCACCCATCTATACATGTGAAGATTAAAGAGGAACATAAAGAAGATGTCGAGTTACAAAAGAAGGTGAGAAATGTTTCTGAATTCAACCTTGATTGTGATGGGATAATAAAGTTCAGGAATCGGGTTTGTGTTCCTCCCATCCCCGAATTAAAGAAGGAGATGCTGGATGAGGCTCATAGTTCTTAATTCTCTATTCATCATGGAAGCACGAAGATGTATAGGGACCTGAAAGAGTACTTCTGGTGGGATGGCATGAAAAGAGATGTTGCTGAATATGTCTCACGATGCTTGGTTTGTCAGCAAGTTAAAGCTGAGAGACAGAAGTCTAAGGGGATGTTACAACCATTACCCATACCCGAATGGAAATGGGAAAACATCACTATGGACTTTGTCACCGGACTTCCTAAAACATCCAAAGGCAATAATGCTATCTGGGTCATAGTTGATCGTCTTACAAAGTCTGCACACTTCATCGCTATTAGAGAGGATTTATCTCTAGATCATCTTGCCAGGATATATGTGAAGGAAGTGGTAAGATTTCATGGAGTACCACTTTCTATTATATCTGATTGGGATCTGAGGTTTACCTCAAAGTTTTGGCAAAGTCTTCAGCATACTCTGGATACAGAGTTGAGTTTCAGCACTGCTTATCATCCTCAGACAGACGGTCAGTCTAAGAGAACAATTCAAACTCTAGAAGATATGTTTAGATCTTTCTCTATGGATTTCAAAGGTTGTTTGGATCAACACCTACCTTTGGTTGATTTTTCTTATAATAATAGCTTTCACTCTAATATTCAGATGGCTCCTTATGAAGCTCTCTATGGAAAGAAATGAAGGACTCCAACTTGCTGGGATGAAGTTGGGGAAAGAAAGCTATTAGGACCTGATATTGTTGATGAGATGGTAGAAAAGGTCTGATCTATTCAAAAACACATAAGAGCAGCTCAAATTCGACAGAAAAGTTATGCCAACAACCGAAGAAAAGACCTAGAGTTTGAAGTGGGTGATAAAGTGTTTTTACGAATATCTACCTGGAAGAGGGTCATGATATTTGGGAAGAAGTGGAAGTTGAGACCTAGATATATCGGTCCTTTCGAAATACTGGATCGTGTTGGGAAGGTAGCTTACCGATTGGCACTTCCACCGAATCTCTCTCAAGTTCACGATGTGTTCCATTATCTCTCTTGAGAAAGTACATACCTGATCCTTCACATGTACTCAGCTCAGAAGTTGTACCGCTGGAGAAAGATCTTTCTTATGAAGAACAACCGATAGAGATTCTGGATCGTTGTGAAACATTCCTACGAAACAAGACCACTCGCTTGGTGAAAGTTTTATGGAGGAACCACGAATTATAAGAAGCTACATGGGAGCTTGAGGATATGATGAGGGAGAGGTATCCTCATCAGTTTGTTACAAAGTGATGAATTTCGAGGAAAAAATTCATTTTAAGGGGGGTAGAATGTAACAACCGAGACTTTTATGAGAAATATTTTGTTTTTACTTTATATAAATCATCAAAGGAATCTTTCGCTGCACACAATCGCGACCTTCCTCGATAGCGTGTGTAGTACGCAATACCGAGTTCCACTAAACAACGATATATTATTATAATATTATAAACTAGCCATTATGAATAGTATTAACTGAATTTTAAATTTTATAACATTATTATTCATCTTACACATTTTCTAGAACATGGAAAGAGAACAAAATATTTTTGTTGGGGTAAAATAAGTATTTATCAAAAAAGTGTAGTTTTGCCGCCTTTTGATGGTGCACCCACATTAAATCTAGTTTTTGACACATTTAAAAGATCAATTTGAAATTTTTTTTTTGAATCAGGATATAAAAATTTACTTTGGATAAATTTTTGATATTTTTCTGATAACTTTCATATTTTGATGAATAGTAAAAATACGCTAATTTTTAATTAAAAACAACTTTTTTCATTGAGATAATTTATATGGTTAAATTATAATATTGAATTGTTTTAAAGTATATATAGAATATATTTTTACCATTTAATATAATTTATGTCATTAGAATTAATTTCAGATTGAATTCATAGGTAAAAATATTTCAATCTTTGGCAATGTGTTAACTTCTAAAACCAGTTTTCTTAACAACGGGATTTATTTTAAATTAATTACTGCAACTTATATGTTTTCAATTTTGAAAAATGTATTCCATATTCAGAATCAGCGGGTCCAAATTATGTTAATAGGATACTTTTTTTGGGCATTATGAATAGTAACTACCGTAAATTTTATTTACCATAGTTAAAGGTATATCGGGTAATTAAGGGTAAATATAAGATTATAAAATTACCCTAACACCTACCAAAATCCTATTGGATGACTAAAAGTCGACCCATATCACCTAAGGGTAGGATTAGACTCATTTAATATACTTTTGTCCATGAAAATAATTTAATTATTATTAAAACCAAAGAATGTGACAACATGTCACTTTCTTAAATCTTATAAGTATAATAATTTTAATTTGGTGATACACTTAACGAAACATCGAACATGAATAGTATCCAGAAAGATAGTACAATTATCTACATCATAATAATTTATTTAAAATTTTTATGGATTAAATAATTATCATTAATTATGACACAATAGTGATGCTGAAATTATTTTATTAATTAAAATATTAAATAAATGGTTTTAAAATATTAAAATAATTAATATATAGAATATTTAATGTGATCAAATAATTTTCTAGATATATATGACATTTTATTAATCTATTAGAGCTTTTATATTGAACATATCCTCTGTATATATTTTATTTAAATTCAAATAAATGAATAGTGTCAAAATTGACACTATTGTTATTTTATAAAAATAACATATTATAATTTTTTTTAAAAATCACAAAAATGTTTAAAAATTATAAATTACAATTTTTATGGTCTACAATGTCATAAAGTTTCAAATTATGAAAAATTCACAACACATATGTAACAATTATTAATAATTTAAAATTTAGAATATTATTACCACAAATAAAATTAAATTGATAAATAAGGATAAATCAAGCTGGTAATGTTTAAAATAAATTCCTAAGATGCCTAAATTTTATTGGTTGATGGGATTACAACCCTATCTCATCTAATCTTCGGATATGATTTATTTTGGTAGTTTTTAAGTGGGGTTGGGATTTAACATAAACTAATATTTCTTATATTTCCAAAGGTACCCCTCTCCTCCCTTATAAAAGGGCACCTCATCCCTCTCCTCATCACACCAATTTGAGACTTTAATCTTGGCAAAACCATTACCATTTCACTTCCCCACTTCCCTAGAATCATTCTAGAGGTTCTGGTCTTCTTCAAAGACCAACCCTAGGGCCCTAAGAGGAGGTTAAGAAGAGGCGCGTCAAAAAGAGGTAATATCCATTACCGATCCTATCCAAATTCTTTATTCTTAAACATATTCTTATTTAGTTGTTTCATTATGAATTAATAACATAAGTATCACACATATACGGATATGTTATTATAAGTATGAAACAACCCTATTTCAACATCTTTCCATCCTATGGAAAACAAAGTCACCGCGCGTGCGTACGTACGGAATACCGTCTCCACGCCGTGGTGTAATCTATTTTCACCCACCACATTAATTGGATGGGTATAATGGTGTAAATAATTACTATATATGATTATTGTAAAGTGATATTGATTCTTAAATAGTATACATACAATCCAATACAATTCCACGATCATGGGAACGATATCATCGCTCATGCGTATCTACGGAATACCGTCTCCACGATGTGATGCGATTCGTTCTACATGATATTCATTGCATAATGATTAAATAAATGAATTTAATGAATAAATATGATATATAGTACATTACTACCATTCTGGAAATGATGTATCTATAACCTAAAGAGAAGAATACAAATTTATTTGACAAAACACGCATAAGAACAAAAAGTTATAAACACCTGAATAACAAGTAGCAATGAAATATTACTACTAAGAAGCTAAGAATATGAACATATATGATATAATAACAATAATTATGATTTTTAATAAGTCAATAACATTATTTAAATCATTATATAGGAGGTTCAGACACTTACGAGGCAAATCGGACCTAAGGTAAGGGAAATATCACAATCTCATCTTTATCCGAGATTGTTAATACTTTAGTATTTACTGGTGTGTATTTTATCATCCACATCCATGTTTCCTCAATATGTAATATTATTTCCATCAACCTACAATTGTTTGAATCCAATTTTACCCTTCGGTGAGTTTTTAGTAAAGGATATGAAAGGAATCTTTTGTCGTTTTTCGTACGAGGTACTTTTTGACTTTTCCGACAAAAGTACGAAGAATGTTTATTTTAACTTATATGTCATGAATGGATTTTTAAAACATTATTTACTAGAATTTTCCTTCACAAGTTATAAAATTTATTTTTATTCAACTTCTTTTAGTTTAGAATTGTACGACATGTTAAGAATGAAAAAGTGTTTTTGAAGCAGAAAGGATATTTTCCTCAAGAATGGAGTTCAAGTGTTTTATCAAAATTATTTTCCATATAAGATAATAAAGGGTTCTATTTCTATCCCTATTATTACATTGATTTGATTATGTTGTGATGGAATTATATTTTTATGAATTCCTTTATCTTATATGAATTGTTTTATGATGTCACGATGTTTAAGATTCCCATTTTTATTACATGGGTTATGCTATGATGTATGTTTTATGATTTTGTGGCACACATAAGAATGGTATAATTATGAGATGGGTGGGACCTATATCTCCCTCCAATGAATTGGGTAAATATTTTATATCTCATGAGATAGACATGGCTGGAATGACAGGTTAAACCGGTTCAGTGAAACAGGACTGAAACGAGGAGTGAAGTCGGTTCAGAAATGGACTTTGTCCACTAAGATAGTATTGGGAATGAGTCTTGAATAACAAGAAATGATTATCTATGATTATGTGTGTATGCCACAAAGTTTCATGTTTTATGTTATGATTATTGGGATTACATTTCACTACTATGATTTATCCCATGTTATGAAATTATGATTTCTTTTACAGGTTGAGATTTCCAAAAGTTATGTTCTTGTGTATATGATGTGATTGATATTTCCTTTGTTTACCCTTACTGAGCATTTGAGCTCACCCTTTTGTATGTTTTATTTCCCCAGGTCAGGAAGAAGGTTATTAAGTAGGATATGCCAAAAATGGACTCTAGATATGATGAAATAAATGGGAGGAAAAGTAGATGCTTTATGAACCAGTTTTTTATGTTTCCCAGTTTCTAAAGACTCTATACCTATATGGTCCTTTCCTAGTTTTGTTATATGTTGTAATAAGTGTGCTTAAATTTTGAAGTAATAACAATGTATGTAAAGTATGGGTCGTTATATTCAGACTCCGAATTCTCAGGAACTCTAACTCCGATCTTTGTATGTTTATGTTAAGAATTATTGTGAATCCAGATTCTGAATTTCCTTGAAATTAATACTATGAAATTCTATAGATATCAGGTTCCGAATTCCTAGAAAACACAATCTGAATATCCTTGCATTATAGACTCCGAATTCATTTTTTGTTAGACTACAAATATTTATTTGCATGCATTTCAAATATTGTTTTTTGGTTATGTAACCATATTTTTGCTTACAATTTATTTTTGTTATAATACGATGTCCAGATTTCAGTTACTAACTAACTTTTGTTTGAGTGACACAAGTAAATGGACCTCAAAAATTCAAGGAAAAATATTACCATTGAAGGAGGGAGCCGACCGTTGGTGTTGTGCCTATAAATAGGAGGTCATTTGAAAAGAGCTCAACACTGTTCAATAACTCTACAGATTACATGTTTTTCAAGTGATTTCTAGAGAGAGACTATCATTCTTAGTGCATACTGAATATATTATTCTGATTTTCTTTGTGAGACATTGTATATTATTGATTATATATGAGGGATTATGGGGATATGAAGACAGAGGATCAGACTACCTTGAAGTGGATGTATTCCTAGCTGTGGAAGGCAGAGGTGCCGACTACCATGAAGTTGAGGGCTTGCTGGGATTGCAAGACAGACTCCGATCATCATATCAAGAGCTTACCCTGGTGCAGGTAAGTCAGGATTTCATAAATGTATTAATCAAGGGACATTTATCCAATGTTGTTGGATACCCTTCTCTTTAGGTTAAAAGACTTACTACTTGTTACTTTTTTGTTTCATGTTTCCGCTACATTTTTTTAAGGAATGTATAACTATCTTATACTTCCTTATACTTGTACAATGATTTAGTGAGATTATATACGCTTTAAGGTAGAATCATCATCAATGTAAGCTTTCATTATGTTTCATTTTCTGGAACTATCTTTCCAGAATCACTTTCTCGGAATCATATTTCCTAAATCTAGTAGGTGTGTAGAACAAGAAGTTTTGTGAATGACCTTCTTTAACGTTGTTAATTATAACCATCAATAAAAGTCCCAAAGGAATTTTTAAAAGAATACAATTCACCCCCTCCTATATTTTGTGCATCATTAGATACCTGATTCAGTATCTCTGTTATTTCGATCATACATTTGGTATTTTAGAGTATATCATACTCACATACCATATAAAGAATTTTTATCAGAGGAGGTGACCTTGTATCCTGAACCAATTCAACAATTGGATTCAGATTTTTGGTTCAATCTGAATTAATCTCACGATTAGATTCAGAAGATAATTCTTCTTCTTTTCATTTTTGGAATCATATTTTTCAGACTCATAAGGTTCATATTTATATTTTTCTTAGAGATAAATTAGTTATATTTTCCTTGATGGGGAATATTTTTCTTGTTTAAAATATTTTTAAATTAACAAGTTCTTGTGGAATGTTTTTTTAAAGATTGCAAGGAATCAATGTTTGTTGTATTGAAATCTTAAATCCAACAAGACCACCTATTTTTTATGGGAATGATTATGAATATTGTAGAGATCATATGAATACATTCATTATCAATATGGGAGTTGATAATTTTGTTATGCATACTGGAGGATATTAAATCCATAATAAGGAAGTTAGTACCTTCACCAATCAAGAAAAACATGAATATCAACTGAATTATAAGGTATGGAATAATTTTCTTTGTTCCATGTCTAGAAATATATATAGCCAAATTTCATCTTGTGAAGAAGCACTAAATATTTGGAAGAAACATGAAGTTACACATTTTAGTACTTCCAATGTTATTGAAACTAGAAGAGTCATGATAAAATCTGAATACCATGGCTTCATCTTGCCTTATGGAGAACCCATATGTATGGTGAAATAATGATTCATGACTATTGTGAATATTTTACGATCAATGGGTGAGAAAGGATTAGATGTTGAAGCAAGTGTTGATAAGATCATATACATTATGCCCAATGAGTGGTAATCCAAGAGAACTGCTATTGATGAAAACAAAAAGGTTACTCAGATTTCTCTTGATGAAATATTCTGAACTCTTCTTCAACATGAGACTAGAATGAAGAGAGATGCTAATAAGGTGAAGAAGAAGAATGGAAATGGAAGTATTTATTTTACTACAAATTTTGAATCAAATTAATTCCAAGACTCTTAAGAGAGTGACCGAATCCAAATCTAAGAAGGTTATTATTCAATCTGAATCTAGTGGAAGTGAATCATCAGAAAATGAGTTATCCAATTTTTCTCAAAGGATGAACAAGATTGTTTTCTAGAAGAATATTCAATCTAGATATAAGAAAAAGTAAAGAAGTGACAAAAAATATTCAGAAGTCACATGTTATGAATGCAAGAGAGCTGGACATATATGAACTGATTTTCCTTTTCATACGAGAATAGAATGAAAAAAAAATTCTGAGAGAAACAGAAAAAAGTACTATAATTCTAAAGCTAAGAATGAATTCACAGCTAATGACACATGTAGTGCCAGTGGTGGTGACTGTTCAGATAAATAATCAGATTACGAATCTTCTGGATAGAAGAATCTTGGTCTAATAGTTAGACTACCTATTGACAATCATTGTTTTATGGATAAGGTACACAGTGTTGAATGAATTACCAATGTTTCTTTAAATGGAAATTATAGAAATGATAAATATTAAAACTCTTCTGATGAAGAAACTTCTTCTGATGAAGATAATACTTTACCTACATATGAAGAAGATTCTAGGTTTTCCTAAATCCTTGAGATTGAGAGTTCAAAACTCATGAAAAATCATGGTAAGTAAAAATCT
The DNA here is from genome assembly GCA_963277665.1 of Viscum album. Classification (NCBI taxonomy): domain Eukaryota; kingdom Viridiplantae; phylum Streptophyta; class Magnoliopsida; order Santalales; family Viscaceae; genus Viscum; species Viscum album. The sequence goes on along the minus strand of OY728158.1, from coordinate 41,598,102 downwards.
TGAAATATTATTCTTACTAAGGAAATTATTGATCATTCTTAAGATCATGATAAAAAATGATGATTTTTAAAGTATTTCAAAAAATATTGAAGAAGTCAATTCGGAGAAGAATTCACTTTCTAAGGATCTAGAAAACATAATTTCTATGAAAAATGTTTTTGAGCCAAACTCTACTTTAAAATTAAATGTTTTAGGAGAAAAGAACCTGGTTTCAATCTGAAATCTGAAATTTTTTCCTTGAGGAAGTGTTTTTTCATACTTTAACTTAGGTAAAGATAATTTTGATAAAAGTTTTTCTAAAATCCAACCTCTATGGAATAGTTATGGTTTTTGTTATACTATTTCTAAACCAATTTTTAGTAATAATTATTTTATTCCTCAAAGTGCCCCATTCTGCACTAAGTGTCAGTGAGGTGGGCATTGGGAACAAATCATTCCCTAAAAAAAACTCATACTATAGGATTTCATAAAGCCTACTTTTCTAAGAAAACGTGGGTACCTAAAATTTTTCTTTCTAAAATTTATAGATCCAAGATTGTTTGGGTTTTGAAAACCAATATTTTTATTATTTTTTGGAAAATAATGAATGTACCTACAACAATACCTGGTATATGTATAGTCGATGTTTCAGACATATGACTAGTAATATAATTTTTTTTAAAATATTATCAAGATGAAAGGAGGAAAACTAAATTTTGGAGAAAATGCTCAGGGAGAAATTATTGGTATATGTAACACTGTTCTTCTTGGAAAAACATTGATTTAAAAGTTTTTATTTGTTAGGGGTCTTAAGAACAACCTCATTAGCATAATAAAATTATGTAATTAAGGCTACCTTGTGAATTTTAGGAATGACATGTGCATAGTACACAATTCCATGGAAGATTTTAATCTTTCTTCCCATAGGGAAAAAATGTATACACAATCACACACTAAAAGGAGATATTATTCATTAATTAATTAGAATGCAACATCAAATTTATGATATTTCTAAAAAATCATTACCCTCTTATAGGTTTGAATACATGAAACAGAAGTTATGAATGATAACCATAAGGTAATCTTCCTTTCTAACTTCCTATTGAAAACAATATCCTTATAGTAATAAAATCTTTTTCATAGGGGGAGTAAATTTGATTTCTAGTTTTTAAAATTTTTGTAATGATGTTTTCAAAATATTTCGTAGTGATGTTCTCAAAATTTTTCTTAATGATGCTTTCAAAATATTTCATAAAGAAACTTTAAAAAAATTTCGTAATGAGGTTTTTAAAATTCTTCTTAATGAAGTTTTCAAAATTTTTCATAATGATGTTTTCAAATTTTTTGTAATGTGGTTTTCAAAAAAAATTCGTATTAATGTTTTCAAAAATTTTTTAATACAATTTTTCAAGATTTTTGTAATGAAGATTTTCGTAATGAATAATTTCATAATGAAAATTTTTTTAGTCAAATTTATTTTTCGTAATAGTGTTTTTTCCGTAGTCAGGTTTTTTAGGAATCTAAAGTTCTTCAAGAAGAATATTACCTATTACGAATAGTATTCCTACCAATCCAAAAGGCATGATTATCTCATGATTTTTTGTAATCACCTTTATTTGGTGGTATTTTCTACTGTGTTTTAAAATCTCTCAGATTCTAGTTTCCATAAATCAGAATGATTTATTTTAAAAACTTCAAAAGAACAGATCCTACCAAATTTTCATTGTGTTTATCATTTCAACCATCAGGTCTAATCAGAAATATTTTAATCCATTAGATCGAGTTTGGAAGATCAACCATCGCATAAATTCCTATATTAATGACCCCTGAAGGGTGGTCCCACATCAGTTTTCAAGCCTCTGCATGACAAAGATTTTTCCATCCTTTAATATCCCGTTCTAAACCTCTCAATGATTTATCAAATCCGAATGTCTGGTGAAGTTCCTTCTCTTGAATGTCAGCAGTAATGTCCATTTTGGAGTGGTAGAGTTACAGAGAGAGGTTGGTGCATCCCAATTTCTTTTCCAAGTATGATTCTATAATCTCGATGAATATCATACTCAATAGTTGGGAAAATATTTGTATTTCAATGCCAGGAACTCAATACTTGGTTTATCCATATCTGCTTATCAAATTCTATGAGTCAACCAGCTTCATTAAGGAAGAAGGTAGTTAGAAGTTTTTATTCAGAATTTATGTTAAGAATTATGAAATATCTTTTACAAAGTCTGCAAGCATGGTTGGAATTACATATGAATGCGGAAGCTGAGTTCTATTCTCACAACTTTCCCGCTGTTCAAGGAAGTTTTTTCAAGGTGAAATCTGTGGAGTGTCTTTTAATTTTAGATGGTAAGACTCTGAATATTAATCATTTGTCAGCAAATAATTTGACCCTTTAGTTGATGGTTAATGGTTTCATCATACTGAGAAAAGGTGATAAGGACACCTTGAAGAAACGTGACATGTACATCTATGATTTTTTGGTGAATTTGAGGAAGATAATTTTGATTATTCATATTCTCATTATGATAGATAATATCAAGAATATAAATTTGAATGCTCAGATTCTAATGTACTCTTCCATCCTTTCCATGCTTATTGTTCAGTGTCTGGAGTCCTTCAAAATCTCTTGCAGTTCCTAGCCGAGGAATTGAAAATTCATGTTAGAAAGTGATGTTACATTGAAGATAATGATTATTTATTTGACTACTGAATCTGGAGAATTCTTTGACTTACTAGAGGAGGAAGTAGAAGTCGTTACGAAGGAACAAGAAGATCCTGGACCATCGAAGAAAGGAGGAAAGAAGAGGAAGCTAAAATAAGTTGAACAAGAAGAGAAAACCCCTAAAGCTAAAGAAACTCAATCCACACCTCCAAAGCCCATGAATTAGAAATATTATCTGTATGAGGTGGTTGCCAAGTGGATGGAAGATAGAAAGAATCGAAAGGAAGGAGATCCAGAGTTTGGTCGGGATCCTGTAGAGGCTATATATTTAAAAGAGAAAATAGTCGATGAGCTTGAGAAGAAAGCCATGATAAAAGAAGCAAAAGAAGAAGATGTATGAGGCAGTGGTTGTTCAATACCTTGTGAGGGATACTGAAATAGAATCCAAACAATATCCAGTACCGAAACTGTTCTTGGTTGAGGCTTTACCTGAGACTCCAGTGAAAAATTATATGACTTCAGAAAAACCCCAATAGAAGGTGGTTAAAGAAAAGGAATTTGTGGAAGAAGTGCAAGAAGAAGAAAGCAGTACTGACACAGAAGATCTCATTCAGCAAGTTAAATACTTTCATGAGAAGGAATCCCATTCCTAGAAACTATCAATCCGAACCTCTGAGGCAGAGTATTCAATGCCCTCATCTCCTAGGAAGGATGAGGAAGGGGAAGATGACAAGGGTGAAGAGGATAATAAATTTTCTGAGGAAGAAAGTTCAAACCATGATTTCATACACCCTGAGGATGCTGAGGCTAGAGCTGAGAAAAAAAGGTAGATGAAGACAAGATTGTTCAACTGTCTGACAGTGTACATAAATCTACAATTGAAGAAGTTGTTCTGAAAACCAATAAGGGGAGACAAGTGGTTGCAGATACACCGAAAAAAGAAATCTTAATGAATAAGGATGATGGTGGATCTTCGAGGAGAATTATTGTTGAGATAGAAAAAGAACCATCACCAATAAATGTTTTGGATTCAGAATCATCTTTTCTGGGACATGATTTCGTAGTCCAATCCATGAATAAAACTTGTTGGGACGATTCTGATTTTTACAAGCACAGATTCTAGATACTACATGCTTTAACATACTTTGAACCAAAAATCAGATTCAGTGTCCATTGTGATGGACAAGTGTGTCTAGCTAGAGGCAGACATCAAATATTTTCTTATCAACAATGAATCACAGAAAAGATCTTGTAAGAAAATTGTTAGATGGTCAATGAATATAGTTAAAGATTTGAGAGAGCTTTATGAATTCTAATATGATTTTAAGGAAGCTTTTGATACTAAAGATGGGAAACTCAAAGATCTCACGACTAGATTTGAGGAAAAGCTAACTCCTAATAAGAATGCTCGGATTCAAGAGGTAAAAGAACTAAATGGGAAATTGTACTCTATTGCACAATGCTGGAAGAGAGAAAGGGACCTTCAGATCGAGATCAAAGAGATGGTAGTCAGACAAGATTAACTGTTAAAAGCTCAGGCAAAGGCTCTAAAGGCTCAAGAAAAAAATATCAAAGACATAGAGAAGAAAATAGAGGAAGATCACAAGAAGCTAAAGAAGCTGAAAACCATAGTGAAGAAATTGATACCCAAGAAGAAGGAAAGAAAAGAGATGTAATCTGATATTTTGTTGCATTTTCTTTCCTTATACAAATTTGACCAATCTTAATGAAACATTGGATTCTCATTTTTGTTTACATGCTTTGTACTAATATTTAAGGTACTATAATATATTTTCCCTTCCCTAAAATTCTTTATGAAATTCACAAAGTGGGAGAAAGGAGAAATAATGCTATGAAAAGAAGAAATATCTATAAGTAAGGGGGAGTTTATCTAAGGGGGAGTTTTCATTACAGAGAATTCCATACTCAAGATTATGAAAAATATCATTCCATAAATCTATAATATGATCCATAGTGTTACAAAACCTAAGGGGGAGTTAGTCTTATTCATCATTTTTCATATGAGAAGGGAGATAAGTTTTATTTTCGAAGTCTAGAAAAAAAAATAAGTTCTTTATTCTTTTTCGTAAGGTTATTTGGGATTTACAAAAAGGGGGATATTGTTGAGTCAATAAGGTTTTCTTTATGAATTATCAATTCCATGATACTTGGGGGAGATTTCTTGAGTCAATAAGGTTTCCTTATGACATATCCATTCCTTCTTGTTTCAAAAATCACAAACAACTTATCTCAAAAAAAATCTCATTTTATCCTGTGTTTTACTTCTACAAGAAAAAATTTCCTTCCATAAGGAAATTTATCCCTATCCTATTTTCATTTTTCATATAATAATATTTCTATGTGTAAAATTCGGTTTATAACCAAAACCTTGGAATCCAATAATTACCTAGATATGAAGCATTCTATTTTAGGATCCGAATTCTCAAAATTCTAGTTACGAACTATTCTGAGTTCAGACTCCGAGTTCTCTGAATTCAAACTCTGAACTCTTCTAAGTTCTGACTCCGATTTCTCTGAATTCAGACTCTGAAATATTCTGAGTTCTGACTCTGAATTTTCTATATGAATTCGGAAAACGAATTCTGATTACGAATTCTTATGAATACAACATCTGAATTCTTATTATGAATTCTTTTGAGCTCTGACACCAAATTCAGGTTACAAATTCCAATGAGTTCTAACTTTTAATTTTAATGAATTCAGACTCCAAACATTGTATGTTCAGAATCCAAATTCTCATATACTCTAACACCGAATATTATATGTTCATGTTCTGAATTCTTATGAATCCAGATTTTGAATTTCCATGAAATTCAGTCTATTAAATTCTATAGAGTTTAGGTTCTGAATTCCTAGAAAACAGAATCCTAATATCCTTGCATTATTGTCTCTGAATTCATTTTTGGTTAGAATCTAAACTTTTATTGGCTTACATTCTGAATATTTGTTTTTGGATATGTAACAATATTTTTTCATACAATTGTTTTTTTATAAATCAATTTTGTGATTTTAGTTGGTAACTTAACGTTTTTGAGTGACACATGTACTAGTCACTACAAAATTCATGAAAAAATATGACCGTTGGAGGAGGGAGCCGACCGTTGGTGTTGTTCCATAAATAAGAGCTCATTTGAAAATAGCTCAACACTGTTCAATGACACTAGAGATTACATGATGTTGATGAGATTTCTATTGAGAGACTCTCATGCTTAGTGCATACTGACCATCCTATTCAGATTTTCTTTTTGCGACTCCGAATGTTGATGATTAAATTCGAGGGCTTCCATGGATAATAATAAATAGGTGCCGACTACCTTGAATTTGAGGGCTTCCATGTTGAGGAAGACAGAGGTGCCAACTACCTTGAACATGAGGGCTTGTGGGGATAGAAAAACAGACTCCGATATTCGTATCGATAGATTACCCTGTTGTGGGTAAGACAAACTTTCTTGAAAGTATAAGTCAAGGGACCTTTATCAAAGGTTTTTTGATACCCTTCTCGATGGGTTAAAAGACTTACTACTTGTTACTTGTTTGTTTCAATTTTTACGATGCATTTTGTTTGTTGAGAAAAGTATAACTATCATATACATCCTTATTCTTTTACTCCAATTTAGTGAGATTCTATACTCTTTAAGGTGGAATATTTATCATTGAAAACATTCATTATGTTTCATTTTCTATAACCATCTTTCTAGAATCAGTTTCATAGAATCATATTTCTTGAATCTAGCATGTGTGTAGAACTAATGGTTTTGTGAATTACATTATTTAACCTTGTTAAACCTAACCATATTTAAAAGTTAAAAAGAATTTTTAAATTAATACAATGAACCCCCCTCTTTTATTTTGAGCATCTCTAGATACTTGATTCAGTATGTCTATTATTTCGATCCTATATTTGGTATTTTAGATTATAACATACTCACATACCATTTGAAAACAAAATTGGTGGTAAAATGTATTGATAGATTTGATTTTATTTAGGTAAATATTTAAGCATCTATACCATATGACAATGTTTATAATTTCAATGTGGTATCCGTAAATGAACTATTCAGGGGGTTCATATTTATGAATTTGGAGTAGAGGAACCTAATAAGTTTTTCAATATACTTGACATGGTTCTAAATAAGATAGGATTTGACTACTAGTTCATCCACCTAACATTCAACCAATGATACATGAATTCATTTAATTATATGGTGGTTGAACCACTCGTAAGTGGCTCTAACATTATTCAAGATTAATGGAACCACATGGTAGTATAACGATCCTTTTGATGACTTAAAGATGGTAGACTCCTCATCCTCATGGTCTATCTATACATGATTACATTTGAAGTATACATATAAGAAGAGGATGTACTAAAACCTAGATATAGTATCAATAGATATCTCTATCACCAAAAGGGGAAATCATCATTCATGAAATGGTGGATGATGAGTTAAAATTGAATGAATACTCTAATATTCTTATTCTTCTTTTGATTGGGAAAATTTTTCCTAACCACATGGGATACCAAAACTCCCTAATAAAGATTTATTTAATAATTTTTCCAACCTCAAACATGGCCAGAAAATCATGAAAGGGATAATCAATCTATAATTATATTTTAATCCCTCTATGACCCACTTAGAATACAAAGCGATGAACTGAAACATCGGGTCTAATCCTGTAATCTCATCGTAGTTCCAAGAGAATACATCACGATGATATCTTTGGATCTCCACATACTCTTACTACACATTTTTTGATGAGGATTGACTTATCAGTGACATTTTCAAATCCTCCACACTACCAAGGTTCACCTGGGTTCGGTTAGAAATAATATTCCAATACATGATGAGTCTCTTCCAAATACTCTTATTCATTTGATACAGAGGGAAGAACTGTCTCTTTCTAGAATGATTACCCTTGTGGATTACTAGTGTCTATTATAAAGGATACAAAATCACTAATAAGGTGTCGCATTCTACAGAGGGTGTGGTGTCAAAAGATGTTGTGCCTACTAGTTTTGGCATTTGGATGCAAAATCCACTGATTATATCCAAGAAATTGAAACATGTTGACCTATTCATTTAATCCATGATTTTTGGATCATTTGGAAAGTATTGGATTGGTATCCATTCGATAAAACTTTTGGAAATTCACAAGAATTGAGTCTTTGATATCAATAAGTCATATCCATTATATGAGTACATGATAAACTATGAGCTCTTTTTTTATTCGTGGTGACGAAAATCCACCAACTTCTGGTATTTTGGGATCAAATCATTGAATCTGGTGAATTTTGAAGTCTTTCATGCCAAACCAAGTATTATATGTTGTACATATTATATGATTTCGGGATTTTATGTGATCAACCCCATCAATTTGAAAATTTATTTCGTGATTTCTTAATAACTAATACCAAGATAATGGGCCTCATAGTAGTCAAAGAGGGATGCATCACCTTTGATTACTGATAATCAATCTTCTATATCGTATTTTAGTCCCTAGTTATATTAATAGTGGATCGCTAAGTCCTAATCAATATAGAGTCTTCCCAAAACTGCATTGTTGTTTGTATCCTATAATACTAGAATAAATTTAGTGTTGGATATTAGGCTATCAAATTGAATCTTCATCTAAACCCTTACCTTTTTTTTCTTCTCACTCTTATCGAATCCTTGAATGTTCATGTTGGAAGGAGTTAGATATGCTTATGTAAGTCCCATCTAATGGAGTATTTTGGATTGAATTAGGTTGATCCCAGAGGCTATATAAACTATCTCGTGGTGTATATATAAGATATTTATCTAAATAATGATGAATAATGTTTGTATGTTCACATACATTTTTATAACCTCATAATCTATAAAAATGAGATAATGTCTCTACATTACTCTTCCATGTCCTCCTCTACATATTTTTACATAATGGAAACCACCAAATCCTCAATTTAAATGAATATATTGAAGGCTTCGACCAAGTCCTAATGATTTTCTATAGATAAGAATAGTTCCTTTAGATTCAAAATCCTCCCAGGAATTCTGAAGAGAAGATTTAGTAAATCATAATTCATATCCTGGGATATATTTTTTTCAAAGGGGTTCCCTATTCCAAAGGGTACAATAGATGTAGTTGAAAAACCACTTGCTCTTGGCTAGTACTAGTAAATTTATTCTAATGGATTGATGTTATATAGTAAAAATTAATTTCTTGGTTCCATCCATTTTATTTTTCCCCATATAGATAAGGTATATCCATAAAATCTGGTGGCAATGTCATGTGGAAAACCAAAACAATCAGCTATGGGGGTGTTCATGACGGATCATCTAGGATGAATAGTATTTATCATATCTTTACAAGTATTGTTAAAATGTTATAGAGTATTTAATACTGGGTTGATGAACTATCCTAAACAATCAAATGGTACACATTCCCCTGACCTCTCCCTCATCAATGTCAAATTAATTTTACTGAAGAAACCACGTGGAATTCCTCATTGTCGAGCCTTGCGAAGTAATACACCTATAAAAAATCATTCACCATGGTGTTATTATCATCTTAATTAGTGTAATAATTTATGGATGGGTGTACCTTAGTTTAATATATTAATTCATCAGGCATGAAGTTTTCAAGGGGGGAGAGATGGTTTTAGAACTAGCATAAGACTATGATCTCCCATATGCAATGAATATCTAATTTTTATAGGCATGGGAGGCTATTTAATTGTTGTGTAGGAAGAATATAAAAGAGGATAAATAACCACATGAAGTTATATCTTAATCACGAGGTAAAAAATGATACCACACGAACATGTTTCTATCTTATAATTGAACAATTATTTTTAGTTATGAAAACAATGGCATAAAACCTGCTACACCCACCAAAGTGTTCAATTTAACATTCAGGGTCATTAGATACATGTTCCACCTATACTATAATTTTTTCCAATTTGAATAAGAAACGATAAAATTGGTATTAGATCCAATCATTAAATACAAATAATTATATGATGGTTTGTTAGAGGATCCTAATATATAAGAAATGTTTACTCTATCTAGTGTGTTTATCCTATAGGGGACTCTTGTATTATGATAACATAAATATTCCAATTTAATAACTATGCATCATTGAATTAAATGTTTTTGTTACTTATTTATATGAAAGGATCCCTCAGATATTTGGCCTGATAGAAGAGAAGATCCACATTATCTCATTGAGGCAGTTGTACATAGAGAAGCAGCTCTTATAGGGGGTACACCATGAATGGGTACACTTGGTGGGGTTGCACTAGGTGATTCTTATATTGAAATGTGCTATGTATATGTATCATAGTTGGATGCACTACTTTTATAGGGGAATTTTATTATAAATTTTTGGCACTCTCATGTGTGTTGGAAGTATAAATAAATGTGGCTAGTGTTTAGTGTATTGTACGAAATCTTATAGGAATTTATAATTTTAAGAAAACTACTAAAATAAATGTAAGTAGTTTTGGGAGATGGGGGAAGGGAATTTATCATCTATAATGTTCCCTATTCACATCATATGTAGCTATTCCAATGAATTGTGGTATGTTAAGAGAATAAACGATCCCCAGCCATTAGTAAGTGATGTCGGTGACTCACTCTTCGTCCCTCATTTTTCACTTGAAGAGGTTAACTATGATTTTCATTCATGAGGAGGTGATGAAATCATATAAGAACAATATAAATGGGTCCTCCCAACTGGTAGCTGACGCTTTTCATGGATAACTATAACAGAAAATCTATTCCCTTCTAGATTATGGAAAAATCATTAGATCTTGGTGGCTTCAAATTATTTTGGAGTCTCCAACATTGAACCAAATCATGATGTGAAATGTTCCAAATTCTATAGAAGATCCTCCATACCACTAAACAATGCGATGTTGTGATTAACAGACTCTATGGGAGCTCAAGCATGGCATTCCTATAGAAACCCAAGATTTAAATACATGGATATCACATAAATTTTAAAGAATATTCAGCCCATTTTAAAAATACATACCAAAGGGTTGTAATATTTTAGTGTATTTGGAACATGAAACAAAGTCTTATAACTTAGTGAAAGATCTTTAATAATCCCCAAAAATTATTTTCACCATTTATTCTTCTACATAAAAATATTATTCATGACCAGGGAAATGAATCATATGAAATGGGTCATCCTACATGACTAGAATCCATAAACAAAAGTGATACATAATCATAACAAGGGTATACTGGTATGAGAACATGAGAATAATATTGGAATATCATACACTCCATATCAAATATCATATACATGAGTTATGGAATAAGACTGTAATTTTCTTAAGACATTAATCATAATGGAATAAATAAAATAATCAATGAGAAAATATAGTGGAATAACATATTGAATTTATGGTTGACACATAGGTATATAAAATTATTTCCATAGTAGTCAAGGAATATCTTTCTTGGCCATATTATATTAATATGTTCACATACCTTACCATATTGGTAGTCATGGTTAACTCCCATGACAATATTTGTAGTCAAGGTTCACTCCCTTGAAAATATTAGTTATCAATGTCTTTTACTAAATGATGTTCACTATCTATTACATCCATGTTTATATAATGATATATAAATATTTACCCAATGAATTGGAATGAGATATAGGTCACACCTATCTCATAATAAAATATTACATATATTTAAATCAAGATCATAAGAAATCAGATCATAACCCATGAAATGAAATGTGTATCAAAAACATGTAATCCTATCATAATGTTTAGAAAATATATAGGTTTCACAATTATTTCATCAAAGTGTAACCCATGTAAATAATAAGTTTCCATAAACATATTACTCATGAAAGGGAAAAGGGATTAATCAAATCATAACACATGAAATGAAAAAGGGGTTCATAAACAAATAACTAGTGAAATAGAAACAAGTTTCATAAACATGATTCTATTAAAAATTAAATCCTTTAGAGAAAAAACATTAATGTCATGTTTTGATCATTTCTAAAAATTGTTATAGTAACAACAACATATTTCACCTTTATTGGAAAATAATTTTCAAATTTCATTTAAATAAACTAATTGATTAAAATATAATTTTTTCAATTAAAATTTATTTTTAAAACATAATTCATTCTAGAAACCCTTTTTAAAAATACATAAAAAAATTATAATAAAAACATAAAATCATTTTGATAATCTTTTTAATTGAAAACATATAAAAGTTGCTCGAAAAAACATTGAAAACATTTTTCCATGAAAATGTGTAAATGAAGATGCAAATATTTTTCGAAACCATTTTCTATAAAAAATTAAATAATCATGAACGTAATTTGAAAATAATTTTTCTTGAAAACATGAATGAAATTGAAAATATTTTTCATTGAAAATTTATAAAGGATGATTGAAAAAATTTAAAAACTGTTTTCTTTGATGAATTATAAAATTAGACAAAAAAAATTAAAAACCATTTTCCTTGACAAAAATTAGGAGACTTATAAGAGAATAATTTACCTCATTTGAATCATTTTCATTTAAAAAAACTTTTGAAAACATATAATGTATGCCATTAATGTATATTAATAGGAATTTCAAGTATAAAACAGTTTTTGAAAAAACTTATTCTTTAAAAGAAATTTTAAAACCAATATATTTCCAAAAAATTTGGAAAATTATTTTCATGAAAATAATATCCTTTTAAACTACACAGGAAGAATCAAGTTAATGTTGGTCATGACAATAGAAACTCTGTATATTCTATACATTAATTTTTCTCCTTAAATGTTTAGAAAAGTGCCCTGATCAGAAAATGATAGGAAGGTTCCTTTTAAAACATTTTTAAAAAAATGTAATTACATGGGAAAAAATTACTTTAATCCTTATTGGATATTATTTAAAAAATGAATGTTTTTTAAATATAGTTTTAAGAGAATACATATTTCTTTCTAAATGGATAAATCAAATTCTTATAAAATCATTTCTTTAATTATATTAACTATCAAAGAGTGATAAATATGTATTATTACATGGATATAACACGTTTATAAAAAGGGTATTAAAATTAATTATATTTCATCAGAGATGGATCATAAATTTCATCAATGGATGAAAAATAAAAAATAATCTCTATTAATTATTGGATTCTAGAAATATACTGGTACAAACTTTTGCAACATTGAATAATTAAAAAAATTGAAATAATCAAATAAGATAAAGATTAAAATATGCAGAAAGGAAGAATATTCAAGAAATTAATGTTAAAGGTATTATATACGCTTCATAAAAATATATGTTCAATCATGGAATGTGTCTCAAAGATTAAAAATGGAGACAAAATTACATTAAAAATTTGGTAAATTTTGAAACATAAACCCCATGTAACAAATAAAATCTAATGGATATTTAAATCATTCAAAATTATGTATATGATTTATATAATACATCCATTGGATGTATACATACAACATATATAAAATAGTATATGAACATTTATTATTTCTCAAGAAAAATAAAAGTGATATGAGAAATCACTTACCTTAAGTCTTGAAATTATTTGTATATGTTCAAAGATCGTGTATAATAAACATATGTATTATATAAATATATAAAAAATAATATTATTATATTTAAAACTCTATATTATATGATTATAAATTTATATTACTTGTTGGTTGACAATAATTTTTTTAATTTATGTTTTGGTTGATATCCTCTTTGTTATTTGAACATGAATTACTAGAAAACACATGTTTGTCAATGGTGGTATTTATATATGCAAAAAAAGCATTGATAAATGGAATATTTAACAATTAGAAAGACAAAACGGATAAATTTAACCTCTAATCAGTGCTTTTTAGTGCAAATTAAGGGAACAATTAATAGCACATTATTTTTAGTGCTGATAAAGGGTGTCCTTTATTAATGATTTATTTCTAATGCTGGTAAAGGGAACCCTTTATTAGCACTTTATTTTTAGCATTGATATATATTTATTTCATCAAATTTTTATTGCTGAAAATGATAGAATTATTAATATAATATTATTAAACAAAATAAAAATAAAAAATTAGTTTATTAAAAAAACATTACAAATTTTATTAATTAAATAATTAATAATACAAATAAATAAATTTATTATGCATTATAAAATGTTAATCATTTTATTAATTTGATAATTTTGAAAATTAATGTTCATAAATTGATTGTATTAAATAAATAAAAATATATTAAGGTATATAAATATGATTTTAATATTACCAAATATTTATGAGCATTACATTTGATATTCATTAATAATGTTAAAAATAAATTTGTAAAAAATATTTATAAATAAATATATTTATAAATGTACATTTACAATATTTATAAAATTATATATTTCTAATTATCAATAAATATATAATTGTTTATACTCATTTATATAATTTGTTATAATTTTTTATATCTATGTAAATAATTATTAAATTTATAATTACCTTACATAAATAATTACTATATTTACAATATATATATATATCAACAATATACATATGTATAATTATATAGATATATATATATAATGATAATTTTTAAAAAAATCTATAATTAAAATTAAGTAATAATATTAAATATATTTAAGCAAAAGATATTTACTATATTTATATTTATTTAATTTTATTAAGTATATATATTTATAAAATGTTTTTATAATTATAATTATAAATCCATTATTAGTGCTTAAGTAATAAGTGATGATAAAAGAATCATTATCATAGAATTTTTCACGCTGATAAAGATAATGATTTATCAGCACTAATGAATTGAATATTTATGAGAACTGTAACATTAACACCGATACAGATTGATTTTACTATTTCTTTTTAAGCATTTAGAAAGGTAATATTTTGTTTCTCTTATTTAGAGGAACTAGTAAAAGTGCCCTGATCTATTTAACAAACTCTAATCATTTTCAAAGACATCATTATATTATAAGATTTCTGTAGATTCCACCCATTGTCAGCACTCCTACTCGGTGAATCGAAGCTCTAATCACACCACTTGTTTATCTAAACTTTAATGAACATCTCATCTGAAATCAGTTGTTTGAATATAGTATGTGTTTCTGAAGAGGGTCTCAGATTCTCTTCAACCTAGGGAGGTAGGCAATTCAATTTTCATTGTGTATGTTTTGTTACATTTTTGTTTTTTTTGACAATGTCATTATTTTTCATCCAGTGAATATATACTATTTTGATTTTAGATTTTGTATAAATTTTTTTACTATCCATTGTCTGATTGAAAACCAATGTATGGACCCTGTCTATATATAGAGTTATTGCTTATATCTGACACTAAATCTTGGATTTATTAATTTTTGTTTTACTACTATGTTTTATATCATCATACTAAATTATATTTTCATATATGTATATAAATCGGTAGAAATATTCATATATATTTTTTTGATTATTGTCTACTGATCAGAGTGACCATTGTGGTTCCCTAATGATTATATATATGAAGACACCATTCATAGACACCTCAGTGGATAGGTAACTTCTAATTCTATTTATCTAGAACCAAGTTACATTAGTGATATATGTTTTTCTATTGGTTATATGTATCATAGGACATAGATCATCATTGAATTCACTATGGTCCACTGATTTCATATGGAGCTGATTCAAAGGGGTCATCCCTAGTGAAGCAGATGATGTTTTATCACATATAGACTTCAATTTTTAATCATTATGGTTTTTTCAGTTCATGTTATGATTGAGTCTTAGGTATTTATCTTTTTGATAATTCATATAGACTATATGTGATTATTTATACTTGACATGTATGTGGGTGTATATAGTTATTTCATCATTTATTTCCATATTTTGTTTGCATAACAAGTATTACTATATTATGCCACGATTATTTTGGTTTTGGAAGCCCATTGTCCCCATGTATCATGATAGAATTTTGCTCGACCTATGGAACTAATTGTTTCTATTTTGGAGGGGCACCTCCCATTTATGGTTTTTAAACCCAATGATTAAATCATAAATTTGTGACTTTGAGGTGTGTTAGAGTTTATTCAATGATCTGGCTTGGTGTTGTTTGGGTAATTCAAGCTAGCGTCATTACACTATCTTTCTTTCAGTTGAAACTTATAATTTTTTGTTATAATATCATATATTATCTGTGTTCTACTCCCTCTAATTATCATATTCTTCCAGATTATTCAACATAGTGCATCCAACCACGTCCTTATCTTGTATCCTCTAATTAGAGACATAAATAATAATGTAATTCATCATAAATATTATTCTTCCATTATGTTCCTTCTCTAAGAACCCTTATTACACTCACTCTATCACAATGGTTGATAGTTAGGTATAAGGAATTACATAAAATTTTACTTCTATTGTTGGTAGAATATAATTTGTTAGTGTTTATATTACTTCTAGTTGTTTTCACTAGATATGAGATTCTCTTTCTTTAGTTTAGATCATAAAGAAGGTGGTGTAGTCATGTAACATTACATATGCTACAGAAAAAAATAATTTATAAACGTATAATTATTATTTATTGTGTTCTTATTAATGAAAATATTAAATCACCCACTATTTAATCAAATCCCAACATACCTTAATGTTGGATTTGGAATATATAGGTGCTCAGATATTCAAGTAAAAATTATCCATATTTCCTTTCATCGATGTATTAATTTGCTCGAACCATGAATTGTTAAATTCATTCCAAATGAAACAAAATATTTAAAAATGAATGACAGTTCACCCCCTTTTATCAATATTACTATTCCTCGATTCATGATTCTGCTAATTTAGTTGATCTAATGATAGTTTATTATTATTGTTTATCATATTTTAGTTTCTTATCATTCCTTAATTTCTTATATTTTATATTACTTTTTAATATATTTATGATGGATTTTATGCTGAGTAATTCATTTCATAAATTAAATTACCATTTTTATTCATCATACTGAAATTCTTGGAAAAAATAAAATTATTTGAATTATATACGACTTTCAAATTTTTTAATGAATATATTATGGGTATTTATTTATATATTGTAAGAAAATAATCTATTATGAACTCAATAGGATGGATATGAACTGAAAATGGATCTATGTTAATCATTTTACAAACATATATGATGTTTAATTTAAAGAGTTCATCATTTTTTCAAGGGAGCATTTATACGACCCTTCTAAAATCATCTGACTGTATTTACAATTTTATTATTGAAGAGAAATTTATTCAGATTAGTATGAGGAACATTTGATTTTTCATAAAATAGATCAAATCTATAAATTTTGCACTATACATGTGGAAAAAATGAATGTGTACATTAATTAGGATGATAATACTTTTTATGAATCATTTGATATGATACATATGTAAAAGGTGAATGTGATTTCATAGATGAAATGAATGTGTCAATTAAAGATGGACTTCATGATTATTCAATGTTTTTTTAGTATTTAAAAATTTCATCCAAGAATCCATTGTATATTGTTTGTACTAAATACACTTCTTTCCCGCAATATTGATGTTATATAATTTGAAAGGTGGAAACACATGGATTGAAACCAGCTTTATAGAATCACTTGTTCTTCTGAAAGATATGTTACCAACAAAAAATGAACTACCATACCAATCAAATGACACTAAAAAAATGATACATTCAATGGTAGTGATCTCTAAAAATCCATTCTTGTATAAATGATTTCATATTGTTTCACAAGGACTATAAATCATTCATCAAATGCTACAATTGTGCCGATTATCAATAAATGAAATATGAATCAATTCCATATAAATATATATGGTTCCATCCTATCAGTCCATAATTTAAAATATGATATGGATGTACAGAAATTTTTACACAATTAAGATAGAATATTGACACAATAATTAATGATATGTTTTAGAATCATCTAGTATATTTTCATTAGGGGAATAAAATTGATTTTGAGTTTCCAATATTTGGAGATGAGATGAGAAACATTCATCTTGTTGTATCTACAGATGAAATAAATACTTTAGAGTATAAATATGACTCAAAGTGAATTTCCCATCAATTTGGTAAATTATATCTCTCCACCATGGTTATACAGGAAGCACAAACACAACATGTTGCATGTGCTTATATCCAGACCTATGAAACATGGTATTTTTATTGAGGTCAATTTGGATCCATTAATAAATGCGCTAAGACTAATAAGGGATATATGTGTTACAATGTTTTTTTGCTCATATAAGTGAAGAATTCACATTGAGGGTCATGTTATATGGAATTATAAATGAATTCTCCACTTAGGGAAATTTATCAGGTTAGAGAATTAATGGAATAGTGGGGTGTCCCATTTCTAAAAAATTAACATACTTATTTCAGTTGAAACATTCCTCGATTTTTTTTAGGAAAATGAAAATTTTTACCTCAACGACATATATATCGACGGTGGATGACATCATTTGATGGGAATATTAAAGAACGTAAAACACCCAATCCAGTAATAGGGGATCAACCGTAAAAAAGAGAAAAAATATTAACACTTTTTACAATAATATATTTTTGGAAAACCTAATAGAATATGGTTTTAAGAATATTTCATTTTCTTTAAATTTCTATATTATAAGTGTTTTTATCATAGGAATTTTCATGATGTCATGCATATAGAAAAAATATATTGTATAGTGTTGTTGGAATGTTACTAAATGTTTCGGGAAAAAAAATATATGGTATTATGGCTACACTAGACTTGATTGAAGTGGAGATAAGATAAGAGTTGGCACTAGTGTTGGGTAAAGGGTGGAATTTTTTTACTCCAATAACATACACTCAATCAAGATAGGAGAAATTGTAATTTACTCTTTTTTTACTACTGTAATGTTTACAAAAGGGTGTTCATAAAATATCAAGAATGTTTTTTCAATTATTAATTTGAAGCTAAAAGGATTAAAATCACACAACTATCATGTTTTGATGTTGAATTTGACTTCTGTTTCATTATATTTCATTCTAAATCAAAATTTATGACATACATTAACAAGAAAATCCATCTTTTTCAAATGCATATGCATTATAGTTGTAGACTCTACAATGTTTCACATCATTGATAAGCAGATTTCATTCATAATATGTGAATTAGATGTGATCTTTCCACCATAATTATTTGATATAATTGGACACATGATTATTAACTTTGTCAGAGAATTTAAACAATGTCATCATATCCATTACATATGAATATACCCCATTGAACAATATATGAATATTTTGAAAGGGTATGTTAATAATCTACGTAGACTACAAGGTTATAATGAAGACTGATATATTGTTGATGAAGCTATCAAATTTTGTAATGATTTCCTATAAAATTTTTAAATAATAGGTCTTCAAAAGTGTCATCATAGATAATTCCTTATAGGAAAAGGGATTTACAAAGGAGTTGTTATTACAATTACCTTTACAATGTGGGAGGAATCACATAATTAAATATTACAAAAAATTAATATGATAATCCATAAATGGAAGATGATAAACAAATTCTTAGAGTTTTGAATCCATTAATGGATGGAGGATGTATATAGAATACACATAATCAATAGTGTATTGGATGGTTAAGAGTTTAAATTTCTAAGTAGTTATATGAACATAAAAATTCAATGGTCTAATGACTTCAATGGCTAGATAGATGACTGAATAAAAATGTTATGTATTATATTGTTAATTAATAAATTGTTATACATTATATACAAATGAACATAATGATTTCAGAATGATGCAAACCATAAGATTAATGTTTGTTTTAGAAGATATTCATATATCTAATTCCAAGAATAAACAATATAGTTTATGAAAATATGTAATATATTGTAATTATCTAATATTTATATGTGTTGAATTATACATCATTTCAAGTTTATATTAACCATTGGAAATGGGTTGAAAAGATCAATAGAGTGAATTGTTATGAAATGGGTTTTGAGAAGGTAAATTTTAGTATGGATGTAGAAAATAATATGTTGTTCATAATGGAATAAGAGGAAGTGAAAATAATTTATGCCTCTAATCCAAAAAACAATAATTGGTCGATAGTTCTACTATTGAAGAAAGAAAAAATTGAGTTAGATAAAAATTCTATCAAGGGTGACACTTTAATTGGGATATCCAATTTTTACATTTTGGTCAAAATGTAGACAGTGTATTGTACAATATAGGGGACAACATAGAAGGGATTTGGATTCTCAATAGATCAACCAAATCCTTGAAACCATAACAAAATGATAAAGAGGGTTTAATGAGATGGTACAGGTGTTTTTTAATATATTATTCTTTTTCTGATTATATTATATGTTATCTATTTCCTTAAAATAATCTAAAATTAATGTTTGACTACTAATGCAGACAATGTTTTATAAACATGATTATAATACTAATCCCTCTTAAGAACAAATGATAATGAATAAAACCTGTCAGAAATTTGTATAGGCAATGTTATGAAATAAGTTATATATTTTGTCAGAAAATTATATAATGGAACAATGTTTTAAATTTCATTATTCCATGTAGGGATAGATTTTCTAAAAATATTTTTTTCCATGTTTCATGACTCTACAGGAAGAGAAATGACAGTGTCTCTGCTCAATCATAGAGGTAGTCTTGATGTTTGTAGAATAAAATCATTTCCAACCAACATAATTTACTATTTCATATTTATATTTAATTTATTTCCTTTTAGTTTTACTCACATAATTATTATTTTTTCATACATGTTGATTCATTTCTTCATGTTGGGGTGATAAGTCTATATTTCATACATTTATGAACCAAATGATCCACTTAGTTCTTGACCCTAAAAACCTTTTCACCCTAGTAGTGGTTCATTTATCACATTTTTTCATGTTACCTACACTGCCTTTGCTGGAAGATAAATGAAGATGACACTTCTCAATTTCATAGGTAATCATGATGTTTTCAATGTAAAATAATTTTCCATCAAATTAATCTATTGTTTCATATTTATGTTTTATTTATTTTCTTTCTTATTACTCACAAATTATTTGATTCTTTATACTGGTGGATTCTTTTGTTCGAGTTATGGTTCTCTATCGTTCTTTCATGAATTTGTTTAACTAAAAATTCAATATAATTATTCCCCCTAAAAACATTTTCACCCAAAATTGGTTAATTTATCAATTTATTTCATGTTATAACCGCATAATTTGCCCGAAGAACAAAGAAACTGCCACAATTAAATTTCATAGGTAATCTAGAAGTTTTGAATGTAAAATAATTTTCCATAGAACTAATATTTTTTTTTAGATTTAGAAAAAATTTATTTATTTTAGTATTACTCACAAAAAAATATTTCCTTATACATATGGATTATTTTGTTAAATTTTTGGTTCGTTGTCCATCATTCATGGATTTTTGCACAAAAAATCCATAGAATTCTTTTACCTCGGACCTTTTCATCACTATAGTGTTGAAATTTGTTACATTCATTAATTTTCCATCCACTACTCAATAATAGTGGTAATCATGATATTTTCAAAATAAATTCATTTTCCATTGAAGTAATGTATTATTTCATATTTTGGTATAATTTAATTTTTTTTTTAATTACTTATAAAATTGGTTATCTTATATTGCTAGATTGATTTTCTCGAGTTAATCTGGTTTGTCGAAGCTTCTCATCTAGAGTTGGTTGCTTGAAAAATAATTTCAATAGAAATTTTGTTAACATTGATATTTTTTACTTTTGAGACTTTATCAAGTGTACGAATTAGATACACCTCAATCTGACACATGATGTGAGAGGTATGACTCCATGTACATCATTTAATATTAAATTGACATTATTTTCATAACAAACCCAACAAACATACTAAATAATAGAAAAAAATATTCCTATCTCATTGATTCATTAAGAAAATGTTCAATATTTTATTTTTGATTTTTAAATATCTACAAATGATCTACCTGATACACGATCTGGCCAATATGACTCAATGTGTCCATTATCAGTTTAAAATCCACATTTGAATTTAAAAAGTGAAACTCCCTAAAAAATAAGAAAAGTAAGTAGATTATTTTTTAAATTCATTCATAAATAATTACTAACATATAAGAATTAGTATCACATCAAATGGATACACGATGTGTTCCCTATGACTCAAAGAGTGTGTTTCATGTTAAAAATGAAAATTTAGTAAAAATGCAAAGTGAAATACTAAAAAACATGAAATCACTTTCTAAATGATTATGTAATTTAAGTAAATTATCCAAAATTGAAATGAGATGTGAATCAATCAATCATACAAAAATATAACTCATGGTTTGACATTATGACTCCGATTGTGTGTTTTTATTCAATCATGACATCAATTTTAGTAAAAAGGACAACCAATCTACTCAAATTTGGGTAAAAATTTCTAATTTTTTAAAAACACTAATTAAATGATCCATATTTCATATTTTATGTGTAGGAATTAGTAGAACCTCAATCTGATAGACACTGTGATTTGTACGAGACAATGTATGTGTTTCAATTTTAAAATGACATTTTCATAAACAGGAAGTGTGACATACTAAAAACCAATAACACACATTAATATGGTTTTTAAATATTATTAAAATGATCAATAATTAATTTGTGATGACTATGAATCCGTTTCACCCAAATCTAACTAACAACATGACTGATATGACTCCAACTGTCTATTTTCACCTAAAATTGACATCAAATTTTGTTAAAAGGCCAACTGACCAACTCAAAACTGAGAAAATAAATCAAAAATGTTTAAATATTTTAGTAAAATGAACCGTTTTTCAATTTAAATATATAGGACTCAGCCTCACCTCAATATGATACAAAATGTTTTCTGTTTAAGTCAAATTACGTGTTTCATTTTTAAAATGACAATTTAGAATGAAAGAAAAGTAATGGACTCAAAGTCAATAAAAGATATTTAGATTGTTTTGAAACTTAGGGAAACTGATCCGTAATTAATTTGGGATATCTACATTCTATTCACACCATAATATGACATACAATGTAATCTGTATAACTCACGAGGCTTGTTTTTATTTAAAAATAAAATCCATTTTTGTAAAAAGCCCAACTAACATATTCAAAAATAAGTAAATATAGTCAATTTGTTTAAATAAATTATTATAAAAATCATTAATTTATTAAATTTGTTGAGTAATTAGCTCCACCTCTAACCTATACACAATTTAATCAGCATTAGTCAACAAACGAGTTTCAATTTTAAAATTAAATATTACTAAAAAGGAAATGATACATAACAAAAATAGATAAAACACATTAAGATTGTTTTTAAACTTTAGAAAAATGACCCATAAGTCATTTTGACGTGAATGAATTAGTCTCACCTCAATATGATGCATGATGTAATCAGTTTGACTCCTAATATGTGATTTTATTTAAAACAATCATCAATTTATGTAAAAAGGCTAACTGAACTACTCAGAACTGAGAAAATACTTTCAAAATTTTAAAATATTATATCTAAAATATATATAAGTCATTTATGATGTGTAAGAGTCAACATAACCTTAATCAGATACACAATGTGATCAATATTATTTAGAGAACGTGTTTCAATTTTAAAATGACATTTTATTAAAAATGACAACTAAAATAATCAAAACTATGAAAACATATTCATATTGTTTCGAAAATTATGTAAAAAGATCCATAATTCGATTGGGAATTATAGAAATTGGTCACTTATCAATCCGAATCACGATGTGACCGAAATTTCCCAAAGTACATCTTTTAATTTAAAATTTTCATCAATTTTACAAAAGAGACGAATGGCCTACTCAAATCCATATAAACACATTCACAACGTTTAAATAAATTTGAAAAATGATCCATATGTCATTCTACAGGTGTAGGAACTAGAAACACCTATATCTGATCCATAATGTGATTTGTATTAATCAAAGTATGTGTTTCAATTTAAAAATGAAATTTTATTAATAAAAATGTTGTTTACTCATAATACATAAAAAACAATTTTATTATTTTGAGACATTATAAAAAGAATCCATAAGCCATTTGGTACATGTAAAAATAGGAAACAACTGAATTAGATGTACGGTGTGAATGGTACGACTCAAAGTTCATCTTTTTATTTAAAATTCACATCAATTTTAGTAAAATGGAAAATTGTTGTACTAAAAACTTTGAAAACACAAATGGATTGTTTTTATACCTTATTAAAATGATCAATATGTCATTTTTGACTTTTATAAATCATCCTCACCACAATTTGACACAAGATGTGCCTTGTATAACTCAAAGTGTCCTTTATCAGTTTAAAAATCAACATTTTAGTTCAAAAGGCATAACTCAATGAAAATCGATCAAACATGCTCGAATGTTCATGATAATTTGGGAAATGATTCATTTTTTATTTTTGATATGTAGGAATATTTTTCCCATCAAACCGATACATGATGTGATCAGAATAAGTCTAACGTGCAGGTTTCTAGATGAAAATGACATTTCAGTTAAAATGAAAACTGGGGTTCTCAAAACTAGTAAAACACAATCATATTATTTTTAAACATTATAATAATGATCCATATGCCATTTGAGATAGGTTGTAGTAAGACACACCTCAATCTATTGCATTGTGTGACCGGTATGACTCAAAGTACGTCATTTTTAATAAAAATTGATATCATTGTTATAAGAAGTGACACTTTATGTTAAATTATTCATTTATATTATTACTAACATAATTTCTTTTTTAAGAAATAGGTTCATTATTTTTCTTGAGTGTGGGTGTCTTTTACTGAAATTGCATGATTTAGGTCCGGATTATAAGATAATGTAAGCTTGATATTTTGGAATGTATATAATAATTTGTATTTATGTAATTGTATAATCCAATGATTGAAATGTTTATAATATAGTGTTTTTTTTCTTGTGTTCATGTTATAAATTTAACTTCATTAAAATCCTCTATTGTTAATTATTTCTGTTGATATCTTATTTGTCTCTTGTGATATGTTATACATTAAAAGTATAGTGTAGTGGGGCTGTTGTGTGCTGTTATGGAACACTGTAGTATGGCCCTTAATAAATGAGTTTAGTTGAACTCATAAATAGACCTTTATAGGCCCCTTTATAAGTGTATATAATGTTATACATTATCAATGTAGACAAAATAGTCATTATTAGTTCTTTTGTTAGACCTGATATATGGTTCCTTCAGTGGCACTAAATAAAAGCGCAGATAAATGAATCATTTATAAGCTCTTTTTAAATTCTTTTAATGTCCCATTTATCATACCTTGATTTAGCACTAATAAAATACACATTTATCAGTTCCTTTTCAGCACTGATAGGAGACCAGGTATTTTTTCCTCACTCATGTAGTCTTAACTTTTCTAGTGAAGATAAAGGCCATTTCTTGCACTGTTAAAGGCCAGTTTTGTTGTAGTGATGTTTTGACTTGTTGTTCATGGACCTCTTACTTATATCATGAATAAATATTTATATAATCTAAAACATGATATAAATATCATATGTACTTATTATATTTTTATTATAAAATTATATATAATATATATGTATGAAATCGAATACACTATTTATGGAGACATTAAGTTGTACATACGCATGATCATTGTTTCTGTTTTATTATTGTATTGGAAAAAAGTAAATGACATATACATATTTATATATATAATATAATTCATGAGGCATTATTATTTTAAATATATCATATAATATCACTAAACACATCCTTAGTACATTCCATGTAATGTGTGAACGAATCGCATCGCTTTGAGGAGGCGATAGTCCAAACATCCACAAATGAATTTATCATGTTTAATAAAAATGAAAAGAATGAAGGTATGTTGTATATAATAATCCTTAAATCCTAGATAAATCATAAATATAATATAAAATATATATAAATATATTCTATTTCATTATTACCAACCGTTATATGAGGTAAATGAAAAAATGAACTACATCGCCTACTTTGGCGGTTGTTCGACATCCATAAGAAATGTATGATTGTTACTCATTAGATTAATGTGTATGAATTTTTAGTCTAAAAAATTATAATAAAAAAATATTTATATATTTCTGATATCATTTTTTTAATATAATCATTTAATAAGAATATTTGAGGTGGTGAATAATGAAAATAAATAAGAATCTTTTTGAGGGATGTTACCTCTTCAATAGGTAACTCCACTGGGTTTTCATTAATTGGATTTTTTAGACAGATTTCTTCCAAAAGGGTGATTTTTATAATGGGTTAGGTATATTTATATATTATTGGAGCATATATTGGTTGATATAAATGTATTTAGATGTGTGAATAATGGGGAGTAATGAGTTCGTTTTTATAGTGGAGGAGGACTGTCATTATTGTATCTTTTTGAAAAGGTAACTCCACCCTCATTATTCCCATGTCATGTGGCTCCAATAATGGTCCAAATTTGATATAAATCCGTAAAGGGTAAAAATATTAAAATAGACATTTTTACAAGTTCATTGGTCATTTTTGGCTCAAATTTAAGGATTAGTCAATTGTTATGATAATTTTCTTCTTAATCACTATTATTAATTTTAATCACTTTCAATAATATTTTATTTAAATATAATATGATCTTATTAAAATTTGAAATTTATGAGGATTCCAAAAAATAAACCCATTTTTATAAATATATATAAAATAATTGTAAGAAATCATTTTGAAATTGTTCGCGTAGATGGGACAACAATGCGGGTTTTTAATGTAAAAATGTCCAAAAGTTTTCTATGTTATTTAAATCTTAATTTATTATGGAAATGATTCTAATGGAATATATTTTTCAAAATTTATATAAAATTGATCTAAATATACTTAAAACCAAATTAAAAACAGTAATTAAATATATAAATATATTGGATGAAAATGAATTTGTGAACCCTTATTCAGTATGATTCACTATTCATCAAAATATGTGAGTTCTCAGAAAAAGTTAGGAAATTCATCAAAATTAAATTTTGATATTTTATATCAAATATAATGTTTATATTTTCAAATAAAAAATATAAATGTTTCCAAAGTTATATTTAAAATGGTTATTCAATTAAAGGTTTGTAAAATGACCTTTTAGAAAAATACACATCATTTTTAATAAATTTGGGATTATTATAATCTTATACATATAAAATATATAGAATTTGTATCAAAAATATTTATTGAATATATAATATATAAATTTAATTGAAAAATTTAATCAATTTTTTTTAATTTATTTACTAAAATTTTATTTGTACATAAAAAATAGTTAACATAGAAAAATAATTTCATTAAATTCAAGTAGGACCATCATTCAATTTTACTAATTGATAACTTAATGATTTATTTTATTAACATTTTTAAATCACATTATAAAAATTTATTTAAACTTTCAAGGAATTTTTTTAAAATAAAATATACTTACAAGATTTCATTACATTTCATAAGAAAAATATCAACAATAAGTTGTGTCATTACTGATTTATGCTACATATCATTCTCCAAAAGGGAAGGTGAATTTTATCATTCATAAAAAACTAAAATATCATGTGATCCATGATAATTAATCACATAAATCATCAGTTACCATCAACACAATGTGGCTATAATAGATTGTCCATCAAAAATAAATCCTCACGTGGTGAGATAATACATTAATTACACAAACATATTCCATATTTTATCATAATAGTTTTATAAATTTTTAACCATATAACCATTTAGAAAGATGAAAATCCAAAACATTAGAATTGATTTCATAAAATTAGATTAACATTTATACCCCATGTATCAAATATTATCTCTTGGTTTCACATTCAAAAAATGTTCGTACCCTCATAGTATATTCTGTTGAAACATGGTAATAACCTGAATTAGAATAAAATATTTTTCTAAAACATGAATTCTCCCTTATCCCAAAGATTAATAGATATATTAATTATATCCAATAAGTTATAAAATTTATTTAGTATGATGAGGACCACCTATTAAACAAATCAATATTTTGTTCCAGGTTAATCGGTACTATCAAATAAAATTCATCCATATCAATAATCTCTTCATCCAAGTTAGAAATTATTTTCTCAACACCAGGGAAACATTAACTGTAAATTACCTTAATCATTATATCACCTTTACATTGAATACTTTTTCTCCTTCATTATCAAAATTCAATATTTTTATTAATATGTTAAATTGAAAACATATACATGGTGGGTCCGGGATGGGGTACAAAGGAAATTCGTCTACATACATAAAGGTTCAAAACCATGACTTCCTCAACTCACCACCACAAGTAAAACATGGGCATAACCACTGAATTACACCATATAGTAGTATTAATAGAAAAATACTATTCATGATTCATATAATGGATGTCGCAAATTACTATATATGTATACTTAAACCGTCCATCATTATTCTAAAAATATTACTCCAGATTCATCATATAATCATTTAATAAACCTTTCCTAGAATATGAAATTTTAATCTAGTGTTAAGGCTTTATGAACTCAATCCAATCATTACTCTTATGTATAATGTAAATACTACTTGAAGCACATCTCAATCCTTTAACAAGTCATTGTCGGTCTATTTATCTATAGTAGTATAACCAATATATATGGACTTTCTTGATTCTCTTCATGAAATTTATACTCAGGAAATTGATTATCGTCATTCTTATACTTTTCTCATCTACATAATTCCATGATAAAAATGTTCATTCTAGTTCCTGCTATTCACTAAAACCTAAAATCATAGGGTATAAAATAGTTGTTTTGGTAGAAAAAAACATCATCAAGAAAAAATACTTATAGGACGTCTAAATAATGAAACCTACATATTTGAACAAAGAAACCTTAGGTTTATTATAGGTTATTAATAATCATAATCTATTTAAATCCTTAATGATGGTTTGTCAAGTGTTTTTTAATTACTAATGACTATCATCTGGGAGTATCAAACTAGGTATGAAACAAGGCATGTTTTCGTACAAGAGTTCCAGGGAAATTCAATCTTAATATTGTGTTTTTGAGGTTGCTACCATAGTATAAATTTGTTCCAGAGCCCCATCCACATGCAGTATCCAGATAGTGATTTACATCTATAAAATCACTCAATCTATCCTTTACGAAAATCTGAAGACATTTCCAACGTATCATTATACTTATCCTCAGAGAAATACATAGTCATATACTCAGAAATGTCCTTAAGGATCTCACTAAACATTTCTTATCATATGTTTCAATGGTTGACTAAAACATTCCTTTGATACAAACTAAAGTTACATAGGATTAACATACCCAAATTTTAGATCATTTCATATTAATATTCAGCACATTATAAAAATATATGTTTGAGGGAAATAATATGTTAGGGTATTTGAATATATGTTACTTAGTAATATAACTAGGTGGAAGTTAACTAGATTTTTTCACAAATATCACCCCCTTTACTAATTATACTAAAATCCATTCTCCAGAATTAGTGAAAATGAAACGTATGAAAGGGTTGAGTTCAGTTTCATAGTAAGGGTATAAATTATTGAGACATAAGAATAACAATCGCATAAGGGGATTAAAACATGAGAATAACATTGGATGATCATAGCCTGCATATCCAAGATCATATACGTGAGTCAGGTCATAATTATTATAAGTTCATAATACTTAAACCATAAATGAATCATGATCATAATTAATGAGACCATAACATATGAATAAGACATATAATTTTGGGTAGATGTCTAAGAATATAAAATGATTTTCCTAGTAGTCAAGTCATCATTGAAAATAAAATGTTAGTAGTATGTGGTCACTGCCCATTACATCTTGGGTGTTATGGTTTCCCCCATGACTATATTAGTATTCAAGGTTCATTATCAAGGACATCTTAATAGAAAATTTCTTTAATTGAACTATGTTCACTCTCTATTTATCCATGTCTCTCTCATGAGATATAAATCATTACCCAATTCATTATAGAGAGATATAAGTCACACATATCATAATGAAATCATTCATGAATGTTCCAAAAGTTCATAAGAAAACATATCATAACCCATGAAATTAAATGTATATCATAGACACATAATCATATAATAACACGTGGAAAAGTGACAGGTTTCATAATCATTTCCTCAAACCATAACCCTTGAAAAGAACCAGGTTTCATAAATATATAACTTGTGAAAGGGAAATTGATTTAATAAAAATATAACATATGAATGTAAAATCGGTTTCATAGATATATAACATATGAATGGGAAACATGTTTCATAAGCATCATTCCATAAAAACATAGATCATTCAACAAAATAAAATGAATGGAACCATTGGATCATTTCCCATAAAGGCATGAGTAATGTCCATGAATAATATATTATATGGAAAATCATTTATAAATAACTTTTAAAAAAATTTCTTGATGAAATGTATTTTCATCTTTGAAAAAGTATTTTTAAAACATAAAACCTTTTGAAACCCATTTAAATTGGAATTTTTTTAAACATATAAATATGTCATGAAATCATTTTTAATCATTTTTCCTTGATAATGTATAAAATAATATCAAAAGAATTTTGAATACAATTTTACAAGAAAATTTATAAAATAATATTTAATGAAATATTAAAACCATTTTCCATGAGAACTTATAAGTGAATCCAAAAAACATTTTTAAAACCTTCTTCCAAGAAAACATGAAAACATTTTTAAAATCATTTTCCTTCAATAATAAAAATATCTTGAAAATATTTTATAAAAATTATAATCGTTAAAATATTATAAATGATGTTTGAAATAACTATGAAAACCTTTAAATTTTATAACACATTGATATCATTTAAAATAATCATGGTAACACCCTAAACCCAGTTACCCAGAGTTAGTGCATTATTACGTAACATTGGCATGATACATAGAATCATGTCCCGAAAGACCGATCGGTTTAGTAGACTTGGAATTATTAGATACAATCATATGTTTTACATTAAATTATAAAATGAAAAACAAAAACATTATTTCTCCTTTTATAACATTCATCTCCCTTATACTATCCCTAAAATTCTATCATAATATACATTTTCACATCCTGGAAAAAATAAAATATTGAAAGGGGTGATCTCAGGTGATCTTTAAGGATATCAATATAGATGAATCTTTCATAAATAATAATAAACATTTAACATAATGTAAAATACTAAATAACAGTTCTTTAATAAAAAACATCATAATAATATGGCAGTGATAAATCAAATAAAACCATTTTCTTATTCACATCAATATTCTTCTAGTCGAATAATCACATGTAATATCAATAACCAATTTCAAAAAGATGGAATGCATAATTTTGGGCAATATAACCACAGAGTCAAGGCCTCATGCCAAGACTAAAAATATAAATTTTATCAAGGCCTTCTTCCATGAAACTAATATGTCCCATGAGACCTACCTACGCATCGAGGTGTATAGAGGCCTCTACATGTCACTTACTGAGTCCAATGCATTCCTCGTATGAAAATCATGAAACATAACCATAACATTAACATTAAAACTAGCATACGAAATGTTAATAAATTAACCACAAATAAGTAATGGTACGAAAATAACACATCCACAGTTAAACATATCACAAATACCATCAATACATTATGTAATATTGTATCATATTAAATAAACATCAAACATGTGTAAAATCCATCAAAGGATGTTAACATATGTCATATCAAAACTGTTTGAGAAAAATATATCATTCTCTTTTAAAATAAATTAAAATTAATTTATTTATAACCGTAAAATGTTATTTAGAAATATTTTTTGATGATTTTTAAGGGATGCTTCGAAGGTGTTGTAATGGAAGAAAATAGTTTCACCCGCCGAAGTAGTTAAAAAAGAATTATATCTTTAATTTTATCTAAAAGGTTGTAAAGGACCTTGTTTAGAAAATGCTGAAAAGTTTCCTTTATAATAATTTTATAAAAATCCAAAAAAAATTTAAATTACATTGACACATAGTATAGGAAATTGTATAAATGTTTTTATTTACATTTTTTTTGAAACATGGATGTGGAATATAATGAAGTCCTAGTAGATAATCCCTTATAAACTACCTTAGATAATAAAGAGATTGTATAATTAACCCTTGCCTTATAATATTCCCTGACCGAGGGTATGTTATAATAATTTATAATAGTTTAATCATTTTTATGAAATTATAAAAAAACCAAATACAAAAATATGTTATTATATACGATCTTTTAATATTGTATTGTTATTAATATTTCATTTCTATCATTGTTTCTGGTGTTAACTTATTTATTTTCCTTTATATTCATGGTTTTGAAAGCAATGTTTGTTATGGATAGGATGTATATGAAACATATCCATAATAATATAATGTTATTATACATTATTTTAATTCAATAAAAAAATTATTCTTGAATGGTTATAATGGAGAATTAATTTCATCATCTTTGTGGAGACGGTAATCC
The DNA here is from genome assembly GCA_963277665.1 of Viscum album. Taxonomy (NCBI): domain Eukaryota; kingdom Viridiplantae; phylum Streptophyta; class Magnoliopsida; order Santalales; family Viscaceae; genus Viscum; species Viscum album. Next base: position 41,565,871 of record OY728158.1, on the reverse strand, counting down.
GTACGTATGCAAGATCCTCAATATCAGTTTATTGATGGTGAAATCATATATAATTGGATGGTATATCATATATAAAGAATCATTAACATGTAATATTTTTAATTTAAAATGGTAATAATCATTATTATACCCATCCAAATAATGAAGTGATTGAATAACAAACCACACCACAACCTGGAGATAGTAAGCCGTACGTAGGCACGTATGGTGAAATGTCATTGATAGAATATATATAATAACTAATAGGGTCGTATTATATTTATAATAACATAATAGTATAATAAGGTTTAGATGTTATTATTTTGGTATTTTAACAACAATTAATGACGACGTTGAAGAAGAAAATAAAATTGAAAGAGGTGGTGAAATTATTCCCTGTTTTTTCAGGTGTTCCCATTTCGAGTTGATCAAAAAGGCTACATAGGATGGATATCTGATCAATTTATGGCCTCTAGGTATAAGTGAGGGTTGTTGGGGGGATATTTGAGAAGGTTTTGGCATTGAAAAATGGAAGTTGATGTGTGTTTTTGAGAGAGTGGGAATTACCATTTATAAGAGAGGTGAGGGTCACTTTATGAAAATCTTGAAAAAGTTTTTTATTACAAAATAATATTATGTTTATAATCTCTAAAAAATGTTGTATTTCAAGGATACTAAGGGTTTGACTAGAAAAATATCAATCAATAAGACTCAAAAAGGTTTAGGTCACCATATTATCCTTGTCATTTAGATTGAGTTTTTAGTTAAATAGTTTAACATTTACTATGTATTATTTTATTATTTTAATAAATGGTTAGTAAACATACTATTAAAATCCAAGAGAACCCCAAGTAGATAATTATGGATATATATAACCATATCTACATCTTCTGTCCGATCCTATTATTTTTTGCAATATTATATCAATTAGTAATACAATTTAGTTTTTAAAAACTCTTTTTTATCAGTTTTGACAATATTTGGTATTTAGTGTATTTAAAATTATAAATACTTTATCACATTGAAAAAAATTTATTTAATCAACACTAACATGTAATATTAACCTATAAATTTAGTATAATTCATCAAAAGTCTCATGTTAAATTTATTTAGATATTTATAATATCAATTATTTTAATCCTTCATTAATAAGATTATCACTTAATTCTCATTGTATAACAAATAATCATAATTTTCTAATGTATAAAAATTATATATAAAATAACATTATGTAGGAAATATTTTTATCTTCATATTTAATATTTACAGTTGAATTTATTCGATATATAAAAATAAATTATAATTATTTTAGTTATTAGATATTAAATTTATCATTTTTTACTCTTCTTTAAATAAAAAAATAATAAATTTCCTAATCTAATTTATGTGGACCAAAATGATAATATTTTATTCCTAAGATTTATTTTAGTCAAAATAATCTTATCTAATAGAATTATGAAATGTGTTAGGGTAAATATAATATCATTATTATCTTTAATTATTCTATTTACTTATAACCATGGTAAATAAAATTCAAAAGATACTACTCAACGAAAATTATATTCTTTTTATTGAACAACATTTTATATATTTATGCCATCATTGCCTCTCAGAATTTTGAAATTTAATTAATATAAGTGGTAAAATTAGGTTTTATAAAAAATTTCAAATATGCCTAGAAGGTGTGTAATAGAAGGTAAAAATTTCAATAAAATTTATATATCTAATATTATTATAAAATGTATTAAATGAATTACATTGAATACATATCTGTATTATGTATCTATTTATAAATAATGTAAATTTAAATTAAAAAGCTAATTATTTTCAGAAAAATTCGTTTTAATCAATTACGTAGTGTTTGTCACTATTCATCAAAAATTGAATGTTTTATTTAAAAAAAATTCACCCTATGATAGTATTGAAATTATGAATCCAAAAATGAAGTCCATTTTGAAAAATATAATTTATTTAATTTTAAAAAGTGGGTATTACTATTTATAACAGCTAGTTTGATTGGTCGTGGTGTGTTAGAACTCGAAGTTGCATATATCACAAGATATTGTATTATTCAAAGAGAAATGTACCCTGGATTATTGGGGTGTTACATTCATCACTCTTAAAATTATTTTTTCCGAAAAATTTATTGAATAATAATGAATAAAATGATTTGGGTGGGACTTCACCATAATTTCCTCAGGTTCCCACACTGCCTCTTCCATCTTATGATTTTTCCATTGAACATTCACCAGATGAGTCTTCTGGTTTCTAAACACTTGTTCTCTGGTATCAAGAATAATGACATGCCCTTCACAATAAGACAGATCAATTTCCCATTATATTCCTTCATAGGTGAGTACTTGTGTTAGGTCAGCCATGTATTTTCATACGAGTGATTCGTGGAACATATCATGAAAATTGTAGATACATGGAATCATTACCAAATGATAAGAAACAAGTTCAATTCATTAAATAATTTTGATGTTTCTGTGTACATGGGACTTAATTTTCCCTTCTTACCGAATCATATAACACCCTTCCATGGAGATATATTCAACAAAACATGATCTCCTACATGAAATTCCATGTTCTTCTTCTTGTTATAGGCATACCACTTTTTCATACTTTGTTCTTATTTGATGTAGTTTTGGATAATATTAACATATTTCATTGTTTCCTCATGATGTTATTATCCTATGAGTTTTATTTCCACAACATCATCCCATCATGTTGTTATAATACATCTCTTTCCACATAACTCTTTATACGGTGCCGTCTAACTGATTGAATGGAATCAATTGTTATAAGAAAATTCTACCAGAGGTATATATTGATCCCACTTACCTTGATGGTCATGTGAGCATGATATCAATATGTCTTCTATGGTTTGTATAGTTTGTTATGATTTTCTATCAATTTGAGGGTGGTAGGCAGTGCTCAAACAATCTTTAGTATCCAAGGCCTTCTGAAAAATTTTCTTGAATCCTGATGTAAAACGGGGATCACGATCAGAAAAAATCAATAGGGGTACTCCATGAAATCTTACCAATACATTAATATATAGTCTTTCTTGATGATCAAGTGGTAATTCATCTCTTATATTAAGAAAGGATGATGATATGGAAACATGATCAACAATGAACCAGATGGCATCATTCCTTCTAGGATTCAGTGCTAATCTCATGAAAAAGACCAGCATAATATCATCTCATTTAAACTCGGGCATGGGAATATGTTTCATGAATCCTATAGGATTTTGTCCTCCAACGTTCACTTGTTGACAAACTATAAATCATGAAACAAATTCAACAATATCTCTCTTTATTTTTTCCAACAAAAAATGATCCATCAAATATATATAAATCATAGTGTTACTAGGGGATAAGAGAAATTAGAACTTCAGCATTATCTAATAATTTAATTTTTAGATAAGGTTTAACAGGAACACAAAGTCTCTTCCCATCATTCAGAATTCAATCCTTATATACAAAGTCAATCAGTCTCCCATTGTTCACAGCTTTAATATTCATTTGAAACTACTCATCATTATTCTAAGTTCTTTTTATCCTTTCTTGTAAATAAGGTTTAGCAACCAATTGAAAATGTATTGATGTTTAACCTTCCATGATTATTCCCATATATATAATTAATAGATCCATAAACATAAGATACTTTTCAACTCTTTTATTCATCCAAACCCCTTTATCTATTATTCTCAAAGCATCTTCCACCTTATTTTCTTTTCTCGGGTGGTAGTGTATAGTGTAATCATATTATATGAGTAGTTTATGACATATTCATTGTCTCACATTGAGTTTTTTCTATGAGAGAATATACTTAAAACTTTTTTTGTAGGTACATATCTCAAAATATTCCCCATAGAGATAGTGTCTCTATATTTTCAAAGCAATTAATACAGATGCTAACTCATGATCATGAGTAGGATAGTTTTTTCAATAAATTTTTAGTTGACTTGATGCATATGTAATAAATATATCATTTTACCTTAGGACACAACCATTTCCAATCATTGAAGAAAAAATATAAATAAAAAACCCATCATTCCCCAATGGTATTTTCAATATAAGAGAATTGACTAATATTCTCTTCAGTTATTCAATACATTATTCACACCCTTTTTTTCAATCAAATTTAACCCTTTACTTGTGAGCTTGGTTAATTATTTAGCCAATCGGGAAATTTTTTGAATGAAACATTGATAATAACCTGCAAAACAAATAAAACTATGTACCTCAGTTAAAATAATTGGTTCTAGCTATTCGTGTATTTCTATTGTCTTAGAAGGATCAATTGAGATTCCTTTCATTGTTAAAATATGGACATGAAATTAAATTTCTTGAATCCAGAATTCACACTTTCTAAACATCCCATATAATTCATTTCTTCTTATGGTTTTCTGAATTGTAAGCAAAGTGATTTTCATGATCTTCATATGTTTTGGAGTAACCCAATATATCATTAATAAATACCACTAAAAATTCATCATGATATTTCATTAAAAATGATTCATTAGATCAATGAAAACATATGGTGTATTAGTCAGTCCAAAAGGAATTATTGTAAACTCGTAATTCCGGTACATTGTTCGAAATTTTGTTTTCAGAATGTCTTCATTATTCACACAGAAATGATGATATCCAGATCGATTGTCAACCTTTGAAAAATATTGATCTCTATGATTTTTATTGAATAAATAATCAATTCGTGGCAGGGGATACATGTTCATTATTGTTGTTGCATTGATCTCCCTGAAGTCAATGCACAACCTCATAGATCTAGATTTCTTCATAACAAAAATAACATGGGCTCGCCATGAATAAACACTAGGGAGAATAAATTATTTATTACTCAATTCCTTTAATTATTTTGTAGTTCCACTAATTCCACAATGGCCATTCTATAAACGGTTTACTATATGGGCCTTGAACTATGAATTAAATCAATGGAAAACACAATTTCTCATTCTAGAGGATTTATAGGTAACATTATTTATAAAAACATTAACATTTTCTTTAACAATAGGTACATCCTCTATTTTAAGATTCCATTCATCACCCATAGTTATTTCATTCTCTTCCTCCCCAATAATTCAATTTAGATTATCTATTATGGATGGATCTAGATAAGAGTTAGGTGGTGACGTTTCTACTCTAAGGATAAGGTACTCTTTATCATAATGAAAGATTGTGACCTCGTTCTTACAATAAATTATCACATCATGGTCCAAAATCCAATCCATACCAAAGATTATATCAAATTCAATCATGGGTGTGATGATGAGATCCATAGACAGAGAATACTTAAATTCTCTAATGGGGGCAGATTTTAAAAAACACTATTGTAATGTTACATCCCTTATCAGTTTATACTAACAACTTCATTGTTAAATCATATTGGAAATATATAATATTCTTAAAAAACTGAGATGATATAAAATAATGTGATGATCTAGAATCAAATAAAGAATTACATAAATTTGAGGAAACCATTAAATTATTAGCCACCACATCTTATGGAGTTTTAGCCTCAGCATTACATAACACATAAGCTTTGATTTTCTCCCATTCCATTTTTTGAGGAATTTTTCTTTGGCCATTAAGAAATTAATTTCCAAAATGACCAATTTCTATATAATTGTATCATTTATCCTTAAAAGAATCTTTCGTTACATTACTATCTTGAGAATGGTGGACTTTTTCACCACACTTGTAATAGACTCCAATTTCCTTTAGGAAAGTATCTGTTTGTTTCTTCCAACAATTACCATTGGATGAAAATTTAAATATTCCTTTATTCCCTGTATTTCCTTTTCTAGAGTGTTTATAAGAACTCTTCTTCTCTAGATTTTTTTAATTTCGTAAGACATAAGGAATTTATTTTCTGTCTTGATAGCACTTGAGACAATATCTTCATATGATGAGAAGGATTGTGAGATAATGATTGATGGAGAAATGGTTTTAAAACATAAAACAGTCTATCAATATTACTACATGAGTTATGTATATAATCTGTGGCATGCCTTTCTAACCTTGTAATGTTAGCATCATACATTGTGACATTCTCATCCTCCTTTTTCCCCAAACCCAGAAATTGTATTTCCATATCCACTTAATCTTTTTGAGGAAAGTTTTTACTATGAAAATATTTTTGAACTCCCTCCATTCAATATTTTATACTTCTTCATCCTCCTTTGTGTTTTGAATAAATGAACACCATTGATATGCATCTCTTGTGAGGTGGTAAACTACCAATACATAATTTTCCCTTTCGCTACTCCACAAATCATGAAATATTTTTCCTAAGGAACTTATCCATTGATCATATAAAAATGTATTTCTAGTCTCATTTAATGTTGGTGGTTGTTTTCCAATGAAGTGTTCTAAAATTGATCCTTCACGTTGTGGATTAGGGTGCCCCATATGGGGAATGTTATAATTCATAACCTATGTAAGTTGTCCCTGTATGGTGAAAAAATGATCGACACTAGTTTCATCACCATATCCAATATAATTTTCTGGACTAGGAGGGAAATCCCTACATGGATTATGTATTTTGATAATGTTTCCATTCCTTCGACTATACACCATTTCTAAAAAAAATTAAAACACTAGATTATTTTATGAATCTAAATACATATTTCAAATATTGCAAAACACTTAACATAAATTAAACTATTTATGGATATAATCCATAATCATAAAAATGTTTTCTTTAATGAAGTATTTACTAATAAATACTTCATAATGGTATGTAATAAAAATGTGAATTATCCTAAATATATCCCCCACGTGTGTTGTGACCAGGAGTGCAACAAGTCCCATTATCGTGTACTAGGATACCTTGGGTAAAGTTTGAAACACCTTGTCGATGTTTTCAATCCTTGGTACCTCTGTTCCATAGCCACATCTACCTACTCATATGAATACATGGATGTATTTCTTGGTATACTTACAAATCTCTACATTACCAAAATTATAAATTGCTCTTCTATACTAATCCTCAAAGTCTATATTATTGTAATGTTCTATTATAATAGTTTTTCTAAATCTGGCTTCCATGGTTTGTAATAAAAATCCACTAATACCAAATGTAATTCCCCAACCCAGTTACCCAGAATCAATGCCTTATTATGTAACATTTCCACAATACATGTAATCATGTCCTGAAGGACAGACCAGTTTAGTATCCTAGGAAGTACTAGATAAAAATATATGTTTAACATTACATTATGAAATGAAAAATAAAAACATTATGTATACTATTAAAAAATTCATCTCCCCTATAGAATCCATGCAGATTAGTATTAAAATACTTCTTTGCTTCCTAGGAAAAATAAAACATAGAAAGTGGTGTGCTCTGGTTTTCAGAAAGGATAACAATATTGCACAAAATTCCTAAATAAGAATAAACATCTAAGGCAATATATAAGACTAAAAAATTCCCTTTAAACATAAACTTCTGAATATTATGGAAAATCTAAATAAAATAATTCCATTTACTTATTCACATAGATATTCCACTAGTCGAATAATCACATGTAATACCAATAACTAGTTTCTTAGTGATGGAATTCATAATGATGGACATCATAACCACATTGTGAAGGCCTCATGCCAATAATATAAATAATTTTTTTTAAAGTACTTGTTCCAAGACACTAAAAAGTCTCACGAGACCTACTAATGCATCGTGGAACTATTGTGGAATCCACCTATCAAATACTATGTCCAATTAATTCCACATATAAAAAGGTTGAAACATGAAATAAACATTCATATTAAAACTTGTATAAGAAATGTTATTACATTAACCATAAACCAGGAATTGTACAAAAATAACATATCCACAGTTAAACATATCAAAAAACCTAAAATATAATAAATAAGATAATATCATGATAAATAAACATCAATCAAGTGTAAAATGAATCAATGGATGTTGACATAGATGATATAAAAACTGTTTGATTGAAATATACCTTTCTATTTTGAAATCATTTATGTTTAATTTAATTATAAAAGAAAAAATTTATTATGAAAATATTCTTATACGTTTTTATGTGAATAATTGAACATGTTATTATGGTGAAAAATATCTTCACCCACTGTGTAAGTTAAAATGCATTTTTTGCTTAATTTTGTCAAAAAATTTGTAAAGGAACTCGTTTAGAAAAAAATAGAATGATTCCATTATAAAATTATTATAAAATGTAAAACAAGGATATAACTGACATTAACTCTTTATCACGGAAATATAAAAAAATTTAAATACATTTTTATGAAACACTTATGTGGATGAAAAAGAGGTCCCAATAGATACTTACATATAAACAACTTCTGATAATAAAGATATTGTTGAATTATCCATTAAATTTTACTTTTACTTGATCTAGGGAATATTAACATCATGTATAATAGTTTAATCATTTTTATTAAAATATACAATAACCTAATTACAAAATTATGATATCATATATGTTTTTTAATATTGCTTTGTTAATAATATTTCAGTAGTATCAATGTTTCATAAGTTATCTGGTTCATTTTAAATTATATGTTTGGTTACATAAGCTATGTTTGTTACTGATAGGATTTATTGGATTCATATTCAGAATAATATTTTGTTATTAAATATTATTTTTAATCATAAAATAAAAATTATTCTTGAATGGTTATGCTGGGGAATGAATTTCATCGTTTTTGTGGAGATGGTAATCTGAACGTTCGCACTAGCAAAAATATCATTTTATTGATGGAGAAATAGTATGTAATAGGAAGTTATATCATATATAAAGAATATTTTAAATTTATATTTATTATTAAATCAGTTATATTCATTATTATATGAATCTGAATAATGAAGTGTCTAAAAAAACTACACTGCGACGTGGAGACGGTAAGCCGTACATATGCACATATGTTGAATTGTCTGTTATAAGATGGATAGAATAATGAAGAGGGTTGTACCATATTTATAATAAAATAAAAATATTTATATGGTATATGAGTTATTATTTTTTTATGGTAACAACAATAAAAATAATGTAGAAGATGAAAAAAAAATATTGAAGTATGTTCTAAAATTATTACCTCTTCTTCGGGTGTTTCCATTTTGGGTTGATCAAAATGTCTTTTTATGTTGGCTTTATGCTCAATGTAAGGCCTCTAGGTCTAATTGATGGTAGTTGGGAGGATATTTTTGTATGTTTTGGCCTAGAAAAATATCTTTGGATGTGTGGTTTTGATATAAGGTAAAGTACCTTTTTATAAGAGAGGTGAGGGTCACTTTTGGAAAAGCATGAAAAATTATTTTATTATACAATCTAATTTAGTATATAATGGCTCAAAAATTGTTTATTTAGTGGATAAGGTGGGTTTGGGTCACAAAAGTCTAAAAAAATATGGATTTTACTAATTTATGTCACCATATTAACCTTATATTTTAGATTTAACTCTTAGTTAAATATTTTAATTTTTTTCATGAATTGTTGTATTAATATAATAAGTGGTTAATAAACATCCAATACAAATCATAATGGACCCCAGTGGTTCATTATTGATATATCTAACCATATATATGTCCTCTTTCAGAAAAATAGATTTCTATGAAGACTATATCAATTAATAATATAGTATTTTTTATAAAACTCATTTATGTCTATTTAGACACTATTTGGTATTTTGTTTTTGTAAAAGTCATAACTACTTTATAACGTCGAAAATAAATTATTTAATAAACATTTAAATGTCATATTAACATAAAAAATTAGTGAAATACATAAAATGTCTCAATTTACATTTATTTGGATATTTATAATATCAATTATTTTAATAATTCATTAATAAGGTAATTACTATATAATCATTGTATCATAAATAAATTTAATTATTTAATGTCAAAAGAATATAAATAAAATTAAATTATGTAAGAATTTTTTTTCAATTCATAATTTATGTTTATAGTCGAATTTATCATTTATATAACCCCATCATAAAAATTTATTACTGATTAAACATAGAATTTTAGACTTTTAGCTATTCATTAAATAAAATAATAATTAATGTCCTAATCTAATCCATGAGATCCAGAAGGATAATAATTTATTCCTAGGATTTATTTTTCTCGAAATAAACTTATAAAATAGATTTAGTAAATGTATTAGGGTAATTATAATATCATATTTTACCTTTAATTACCCTATTGACATTTTAACCATGGTAAATAAAAGTCAAAAATTACTATTCACCATAAATTATTTTCATCTTATTGAACAAAATTTTACATAATGATGTCAATTGTGTCTATCGGATTATTGAAATTAAATTCATAGAAGTGGTAAAATTATGCTTTATGAAAATATTCAAAAGCACCTAGATGATGGGTAAATGATAGTAAAAAGTTACATAAAATATAATATATCTAATATTATTATAAAATGAATCTGAAGAATTACATTTAACATATATAGGTATTATGAAACTAATTTTACCAAATATAAATTTAAATTACATAACTTATTATTAATATAAAAAGTCAGTTTTAAATAATAATGTAGTGTTTTTAACTAAACATGAAAAATTGAATGTTTTCTGAAAAATAAAAATAATTTACCCAATGCTAATTTTGATATTCTGAATCAAATAAATAAAGTCAATTATATAAAAATTAATATTTTTTAATTTTCAAAATTGGGTATTACTATTAAAAAGGGATAGTTTGATTGGTTTTGGTGTGCTAGAACTCGAAGTTTCAATGAACACATGTTATTTTGTTATTAAAAGAGAAATGTATCATTGAAGCATGTGGTGTTACAATCATTGAGACCATTGAAATCATTTTATTTTAAAACATCCATTTAAAATTATATAATGGTTGTTTTTTCATTATTTTAAATCACCTTTTAGAAAAATAAAAAAAATTTAAAAATATTTTCATTTGGAAACAATTTCAATATAAAAAAATTTCCAGAATATTTGGAAAACAATTCTTTGAAAAATAAACCCTATAAAATTACTAAATATACACACATGAAATAAAGATCATGATGGTGGGTAATTCTATAAATTACATAAATTTTATTTGAACCTTAAAAGTATAAAAAAGTTCCATGATTTGTATATGATAAGGATGTTAATTTAAAAAACACTTTTTAATTTTTTTTATAAAATACGTTTTTGAAAGAACTAAGATTTCTGACCGAAAATAGAAATAATTTCATTTTTTAACAAAATCAATTCATTAATTATCAATATTAACAAAGAGTGGTAAAATAGTATAATTACATTGATATAACATGAATAATCATAAGTTAGTAAACATAATTTGTTTTATTTAGGTATGGATTAAAATATTTCATCAATGGAAGCATAGTCAAAAACAATCTTGTTAAAAGATGATATTACACTAATAAACCATAACCACTTCGGAAACATTGAATCAAAATAAATCTGAAAGAAAAAAATAAGCATAAAATATCAGCATCATAATTTAATTTTTTATATAACATGTTAATTCATTACATATATCATATAGAAAAATTTACGTGCATAACAAGTCATGTGTCTAATGGAAGAAAAATTGAGACAAAATTAATTTACTGATTTGGTAACTTTTGAGACATAAACCTAATTAAAAAAAGATCATAAAATAGACTTTTAAATACTGATAAATTTATTTATAATAATCATATAATGAATTAATTGTAATTATAATCACCGCATATAATAAATATGCAGTGAATATGGATAGTTTTTCTTGGAAAATAAAACTGAGACAAGAAAACCCTTACCTTAAGTCATGAATTTATTAGTACAAATTTAAAAAATATGTATAATAAATATATGTTTATTATAAATCTAATAATGAACCCTATTATTATATATATTACCCTATATTAACTTATGATGTCTTTATATTACATGTTTATTATTAACTCCACATTAATGTTACGTTTTACATGACAACTGCAATATTTTCCGTACAGGTTTTGAGTTGTTATTCTCTGCATTCTTACATAGAACATGATTTACATATATCAAAAATATAAAAAATGATAAAAATATCATATATATGTATTGTATTTTTATTATAATAATCTATAGAATATATATGTATAAACTGGAATATATCGTTAATTTAGATGGTGGGCCATACATACGCGTGATTGTTGTTTACATTTTATTATCACACTGAAAAAATGAAAGTAATAATATATATGTATTTATATAATATTATTCTAGTATAATTATTATTCCATATATATAATATAATTTCATTAAACCGATAATTAATACATTCCATGTATCGTGTGAACGAATCCCATCGCTTTGATGTGGCAATAATCAACATGACCACAAACAATGTTGTCTTGTTTATGTAATAGAAAATGCATGAAATTAAAATTTATATGATGATTAAAAAATAATATATACATAATAAATATCCTATATGTAATATAAAAATATATTTTTCTTCATAATTCCCAATCACTGTAGGTTGTAAAGGAAAATCGAACAACATCTTCCCATTAGGATATAGTTCATCGTACAGAAGATCAGTTTGTTCTTTACACATTATATGAATGTGTGTGTATGATTTATTATAAAACATAATAGAAAAACATATAAGTATATTTTTGGGTAATTTTATTTTTATATAATCATAGAATTAGAATATTTTATGTTGTGGATAATTAAAGTAATACCAAGGACCTTAAGGAAGGATGTTACCTCTTCTTTGGGTAACTCCTATTGGTTTTCACCAAAGGGATTTGTGGGTTGGGTGTCATCCCAAATGGAGGATTTTAGGATTCTGTGAGTGATTTTAGGAGATTATTTGAGAATATTTTTTCGTAAAAAATGGCCTCAATGGTGTGAATAAGTGGGAGGGAGGGTGTCTTTTTATGTGGTGGATGAATGGAATTCATGAAATATTTTTAAAAGGAGATTCCACTCATGTTTTTTCAATATCAATTGAATCCAATAATATCACAAATTCATTGTAATGTAGGACATGGTATAAATATAAACATAAAAATTTATTTTCTCTTGACTATACATTATTTGGGTAATTGTGTTAACAGTTTAGTCATTTGTTAGGAAAATTTTCCCTTAAATCGTAGTAACTATTTTTTATTACTTTATGTAATATTTCTTGTAAAAAAATATGTTTAAATTACTATAATGTATAAATTATTATTCATTAAAATATTTATTCCATTTTTACAAATTCCAATCACATTATTAGAAGAATTTAATTTAAAAATAATCCCACATATGAGATGGTAAAACATGATTTTAATGTATAAATGTCCATGTGTTTTCTATGTTTTTATATATACATTTAATGTGAAATTTTTTATAGTGACCAAAATTTATTTAAATGATATAAAATGGATATAAATATACATGAAAACTAATAACAATATTTTTTAACTATATAAATAAATTGGAAAAATGGTATTTTCAAAAAAAAAATTTCATTCACTGTAGATCAAAATATGAATATTCTTTGAAAAATACCCAAAAATAACCACAATAAAATTTGATATTTATATTTCAAAAAAATTGTTCATTTTATAAATAAATATTATGAAGGTGCCACAATATAGATTTAAAACAGGTTATCCATTAAAATCAAGTGAAATTACAATTTAAAAATTTACATCTTTTTATTTATAAAATATGATTTATTCTTATCTTATACCTATAAAATATATTTTATGAGTATCAAAAATATTTATTGAATGTATTATATATATCTTTTATTAAGAAAATAATAAATTTTTATTTATATATTGCGTTCAATATTTCATTGTACATAGAAAAATATTTTTCTAAACAAGTAATATCATTATTTTCAAGTAGTTATTACATTTACTTGTAATAATTTATAACAAAATGATTAATTTTATGTACATTTGTACATAATATTTTCAAAATTTTGGTAATCTTTTACATAAAATCCATTCTAATTGCTTGGTGGTATCAATATTATAGTATTTTAATAATAATAATAATGTTATGTTGTCGTTTGGTAAAAACATGGTCTTTCATTAAATGAATGGTATCAAAAGGCACTGATTTTTTTGGTAAATATATTTTTTTTTGTGTAATACAGTCCTATAAGAAATGTATATTCTTTGATTGAAAATATATAAAAGATTATTTTTATTTGAAAATAATTCACAATATATTAGGGAATTACAGTACACAACATTGGTATGACTATAAATGTTTTAAAATTTCCAAATTCGCTTTTAAATATTAATGAGTTGGATGATACGGGTTGTTATCATGGCATATTTGTGAGTATATTTCACTACTATTTAATTGATAGTCTCATAGAATTGGGGATAAGAATGTCCTTAGACATGAGGTAGATAATCAGGATGCTCAGGTTTGGTTGATGACTCATATCTAGGAGGGTTTTATATCCCATAGATTGTTCCCTTACATTCTGTATAAGGCCACCTTGTTCACATCAGGATGCTTGTATGAGGAGAAATTTGTGTCCCATTGGAGGATAGATGCGGTCCATTATAAAATATTTAAGTTTTAACCTCTATTTGGAAATAAATGAGTATCAATCCTATTATTTTCTTTTTCCCCTTGATGTAGGTTGACTATCCTTTGGTCTGATTAATTTTTTGGGGAATCCTTGGATTTATTGATGAGATGATAGGGCCCATTTCCATTGTTTACAAATTGATAGATATGGTTTGATGTATCATTTGGGGGACACCCAAAACCTAGTTATTGTTTCTTATATAATATATAGGTGCATGTTGAGAAGTAGTACTTGGTTTTTTCCACTCATGTGGTAGGATATTTGTTTCATTCCGTGCATTGATGTTCTTGTTTCTACGATCATCTATAGGGTCAATGTAGACATAATTATCCATATAGTCACTTACAGATAACCCTTCACTATCAATAGGAATCATATATTGGTGTTCATATCATCTTTGGTATGATAAAGATGAAATAAAGGTCATCATGATTCCCCATGCATGTAATATTATATTATGAAGACACATCTTTCATGACCTAATGAAAAACAGTGAGGATCTAGTTGCATGTTTCATGAATATACTGATGATGTAAAAATTATGATAAGAATTTTGATAATTAGAGTGATATCATATCAGTAAATTTTAACTATTTGGTAATTTCATCGAGGTTCTTATGAATCCTTTGGAAGGCAAGATGTAGATTCTGAAGATGGTGGAACAACACCAATAATTCCCATGAAATTAAACCTACTAATATCTATTGAGGGACTCTGGGATTAAAAAAAATGGGGTGGAAAGTGGCCAAAAAATGAATGATAAATAGTCTTCATACATGTGTTCCCAAAAGTCATCTCATTCTCTAATACGAGGATTTCCTGCACCATGTCATTCGAAGCCCCAATTGGACCAATCCAAAAAAAATTGTGGAGTCATAGACATATACCAGCTTTTCTACAACCTCATAATGAGCAGTCACACCACAAGATTCTAATATCCATCACATACTAGAATTTCTCTTGATGTGGATCAAACTTCATGATAATATCTATGTAATATGGGTTGTATACCACCTTTTAATGCATTATGATAGTAACATCACATTAAATGTCATCATAGAGATTACGACCATCTGAGGACATCTATCCAGATCTGAAAATCTCTCCATCTTCTACTATGGAGGTTGATAGGATGGAAACATATGGCTAAGGATACATTTGTATAGTGTGTCTTTATGAGGTTTTTATGACATCCCCTACATAAATTTACTTATGGATGGACATAGGGATCTTTTGGATCTAATAATCTAGGATCATAAATTATATTTGATGTGATTATATCTCAGACTCTGGTATCATGGTTCAAGGATCCCTCATCCAGTCACATGTCACTTCTGAGTTTGAGAATTCAAAGGATTCATAATGATTTCTAGAGTCCCAACTACTATGAACTAGGAATTTCCTAATCATAAGTTATTAAGAGTCACATGGGTTCCCCACATGCATGTTGTAACCAGTGCCATGAGCATTAACCCCATCATGGGTTTTTTCCGACCTGGGATAGGATGGTTATTCAGTGTAGAAAATTTTTTAGTATGGGGATGACCTATGCATTGGATGGTAGTGGAATGGGGAGGACCTCTACACTAGTTAGTGGTGGTGCAGGTATGTACTCCATATTAGTATTCCTTATGAAGGGATGACCTTTAAAAGATACATGTTGACCTAGATACATTGAGTGTCAATTCGAACTACCTGGGAGGAAAATGGAGTCCTAATCCTTATAAGGGAAATATGGATCCTTTTTGATTAGTTATAGGGATCTTATTGGATATGACAGTGGTGGCCAGAGTCACCAGTGATACATAATATTCCTCTTTCTAGGAATGGGTCAAGGTCTTCTTCTTTTGTTAGTGTTGGGTGTTCTAGACTAGAGTCAGTGTTGTAGGTTTTGGGTCAACCCACTCATCATCCGTTTGGGCTGGTCAGTGCTATCACAAACACACCATAAGGGGGATCTCTCAGGGGTTTCTCCCAAGCAGTGACTACAATGGGTATATCACTAAAATCACATACCTTCTTAGTATATGAGAGTAATACTTCATAGCATAGTGTGGATAGGATCTTGATACAGGTTTCCGATGGTATAATGGGTGGTTTCCCATAAAATAGCACTCATGGGTGGTAGTGTCGGCATGGCGCAAATTCCATTATATGTTGGTAGGTCTATATTGCTTGTGATAATGACATATTACTACTCATATAATCCAAAATAGAATAGTTTACTCTCTTCTAAATGATCTAGGATGGTGATACAAGACATTTTCCCCGAATAGATGAAGTCGTAGTGGTTTTTGTGGTTATAGTATAGTTGTGTTTCATTTTCTCAATAACATTTCTTCTACGCATATCCATATTAGTGTTTTTTGACTAGTTTACTATTGAATGATTCCTATAATGTATGTTTAATAAAATTTCATTATAGGTAAATTTAGAGATCTTTCCAACACCCCTACATCATAATTTATTTATAAAATAGAGGATAAGTCCATACTATAAATATCACATACAAAATACACCTAATGTTACCTTTCCCAAGTAGTAGTTGAGTTTCTTTCTTAGACCACCATTTGGTTTATGGGACCTAGAAAAGGATATCTTGATCCACTTAAGTAAAAATATGAAGGTCCCCCAATACTACTATTACCCTTATTTGAATGCGAATAATATCATGTAGGGATCACCATTTTTGTTTCAAACTATTACTTTGGAGGTTGTGCGCCATCATTTTACCTTATAGAGACATGATTCCTAATCACCCATCATTACCTATATCCAATGGTGGGTGGATTCCATCAGTTTTAGCAGTGATTCCTTCTCTATGATTGTAATAGGGTGATGTGATATTAGTTTTTTATTCTATATTTTCCTACATACTGATTGTAACATAGTTTAGATCACTATCATATATTTAATTCATGTTTGTGAATGTCATTACTAGTTCCATATCAAGGTACAAACATATTAATTATGTTATTTATATACTGATAGGTTAGTAACCATCAAAAATATAATTTTTTAAATGTATGAATATTTATGGACATTGGATTGGATTTGAAGTTATAAAAGAATCCTCTTATAAAGTCAGAGGCATCTCATGAGTGAGGCATAATAGGAATAGAACATATGTAATAATTGGTCATCCTTGATGTTGTTAATGGTGGGGAATAATTAATTAATTCTGTTAAACATTATTATTACATGTTTATTGTAAGAGTTAGTTATTCTAGATTTGGTAAATGGTCTAACATCGTGCAGAGTCCGATGGTCCATAGTTTTAATCATCCATAGTGGGTAGATGGGTGGTCATGAGTTTCCTAGTGGGAAGACGATGAAACATTAAGAGGATGGTTAAGTGTATAACATGGAGGGATGATCAAGATAATAAATATTTGGTGAATCATTTCCCATGAGGAATATTTCAGATTTGGAATCTTGTTATTTTTGTACACATAGGAAGATTTTTCACACTTCGTATTTGGTAGAGTGTGTCCCTAGGAGGATGATTTATGCTTTGGGATTTGGTTATGTTTTTCCTTAGTGGGAATATTTTAGACTTTGTATTTGGAATATTATTCCCCCATGGAAGGGAATTTCACAATTGGACATTGATTAATTGTGTCTCAAGGGGGAGGATTCCACACTTGATATTTAGATCACTATGTCCCCAAGAGGGCTATTTCACAATTGGTATTTGAGTGGTGATGTTGGGGTGATAGAGTAGAACTTAATGGGGTTAACAAATTATTTTTTAATTTTTTTGCAAAACCTCATGGATTCATCCTTCATACCATATCAAAAAGCATGGATGAATATTTGTATAGTTCAATGTAGTGGATTAATGTTATGTCACATGACTTGTCTATGCTGTTTAACATCAAGTTATTTGGATGATCATATCTTGAAATAATGTCAACAAGGGATGGTGTGTATATTACATGTTTAATCTACATTAAATATGAGGTTCATCCCATGAGGAGAAATAAGGTGAAATCCTCTGATAATCTGACGTGGGGAACTCCATTTTCAACTTATGGTTTTAGGCTATAGTTTTAAATTACTTGATGAGGATATTGTCATGAAATTAAATTTCATATGAATATAATATTGTCCAAGTTAGTTTAAAATCATGTATATCTGAAATGGATGGGGATTACACACTAATTAGGACCCATTCAAGGTGATAGAGAGATATAGAATAAGGAATCCATTGAGACAAACAAGTTTTTCTTATATGGGATGACACTTTTAGGGATTATGCATTCACTTACCATGTTAATTTGGGTGGGCTTGGTGTAAACACTGTCATGAAGGATGGGATGTTGGGGATATTTCCTCTAGGGTTATTATTATTAACTAAAATGGTAGGTTAATGGTCATGGTTTTCCTTGATTCATAGGAATAATTGGATCATGGAACAATAATTTTTTACACAAAATGTATATATATTTCATAATGATAGGGTTGTGTGAGCCATGGGATTCAGCCCAAGTCAATGACATTGAATCTAGTGGTTTGGGGGCACAGAATGGAATGGGTTGAATGAAGATTGGGGTTTCATGAAGTATGGATCTCTTGTGCTATCATGATCGAAATTAGGATGTTTTATGTGAATAACTCAAAACAATAGGCTAAGTCACATTGAGGACCATGGGAGTTTGGTTTCATAATTTTTGTATGTCAGATGGTCCATGAGATTTTGGTGTTGCATGATTTCATAGAATAATGATTTTCTTGTGAGTGGGTGATTCTTCAACTTCTAGTGATCTAGCCCAATTTTTTTTCAGTGAGGTTATATATATATATATATATCCAAAAATAGGTGGATGTTATCACATAATATCATTGTGTAATGCAATATGGTTTTAAAAATTCAATACCTTTACTGGTGGGGATTGACTATGCATCATTTTGGGTTTGATGTCTCCTTTTTTAACAAAAATGGATTCCCCCACATATGAAAATATTGTGGGAAAATACTTCCTTTGGTGAAAATGTGTATTTGATATCATTTCATGATTTGAGAGTACCCACATATTTTTTTTATAAATATCATCTCCAATGGGGTGTAATTCCATTGCATGCATATCCTATTATTTTAAATTAACCACACAATTTTTGTATTCAACCTACTATTTACCACTAGGAGAATTGTTTCAAGTGTCTTAGAACACTTTGATTATAAATAACTAGCACCATAGGGTGAAAGACATGTTTTTGGAAACACCAATAATATTATTCACAACATAACAATCGCTTAAATAATAAAATTCACATAACAAGTTTCTTTCTTCCATGCATGATTGATTGTAATAATACTATGTGATCCTGTGAAATAAATTTCCATTAACTAAATAATCCACCATTCTTATGATAAATTAAATAAACAATGACCTGCCTATGAGGAACTAAATATTTCATAATCCATTTAGTAAACAATAGATTAACTGATACACTAGTGGAATTCCATGGTTCGATATTTGAATGATATTTATGTTCCAAAAAATACCATGCACGTACCTTGTTTGGTTTACATTATCTGTTGGCCCAATCCACATAAGAAAAAAATTATGAAATCATTACAATGAATACTCACAAACTAGATAAGGGAATTATCGGTGTGAAATTACATTTTATCACATAAATGAGAACCAAATGGACCATATACAATTTTATAGAGATAGAAAACATATAGATAATCAAAATAAAATAAATTATAAAATTATAAAAAATAAATGAAACAATATACTCAAATAAATAATAATCCAAAAATGATAGAGAATCTATCCTCTCATGATCATCCATCATTCACTTATTTTACATGATAAAATTTTTGTTTTCTAAAATTAAAATATATGGTTTCTTTATTGACTTAATTGTTTATAATGATTGAGGGTTAAGAACATATATAGAATATAGAAAATATATTACATCTTTTAGGATTGGGAAAATGGGAACCCTTTACAATAAGGTAAAATTCCATGAAATAATAGGTAAAAAAGATCGGACAATTACAAAATAAGAAAACATCCATAAGGGCTCTAGAACGTCCCTTGATATTCAAATAGTTATTGTAGTGGGTTATATGTGTCGAGAAGGGTGAACGTAGAATGACATCAGCTCACCCGATATTTGATTTGGTCTGACTCCCCAATTTTTTGTTCCATATATATTTATATAAAAAATTAATATATATATATAGACACACACACACACACATATATAATATGTTATGATATAATAAAATATAATATATATTACAAAATAATATATATATATATACCGCCCTATATTTTTTAAATATTTGTATTTGATCCCTATAAATGGGGAGGGCCTTAAAATTATTCTCTACAACCTTTTGAAATGGATAGGGATAAAAAATTAAATAATTATGTTGAGTTTAGACTCATGCATTGATGAGATAATGGAAATTGACAAAAACCTAAATTAATTACATTTCCCCTCAAATTCAATAACCCAAAAATATAATATTTATACAAATATATATATAATTATATATATATGGAAAAATTTCCATTACAATTTATATTAAAACCCTATCAATCTTCGGTCAACCATATCAAATATATAGAAAAGAAGATTGATTAACATTCAGTGGTGATGGGACCATTATGAAACCTTAAATCTGAATACTAGAAGAGGTAACATAAATAATGAATTTTTTATCATAAATAATTTCATGTAATACCTGATACAAATTAAATGAACCAAAATAATATTAGAAACATGTAAAATGTTGAATAAAAAATTTTTATTATCAAATTCATGATAAAAAAAGTAAAAAAAAATTCATGCCAAAATATTTCAATGATTCAAATAAAATTCAACGTTTTCATGAATATTAAAATATAAGAAACCTAAAAAGTGTAAATTCATCATTTGAAATATCCAATTTAAATATCTCATAGTTGGAATGTCATTTTAAAATAATGTAATTTCAGGAATCCTCTAGATCATACAAAAATTCACCATATCACTTAGGTCATCAGTTTATAATTCTCGTGTACAAGTGTGGGAAACATAAGTCATTTTAAATTTCTATTTTATCACCTTAAGAAATCATAATCAATTGAGAAATCGATATCTATCTAGCCTTGTTTATTCTCTTTTTTCTCACTCTATCACATGAGATAGTGTATATGAGATATTAAAATATATTTAATTGATTAATAATCCTATTTATGGGTCTAAACATCACATATAAAATTAGACTATATTTTCTAAAAATTATCATTAGTCCCTATAAATGTATAAAATTCATTTTATACCCTTTTCCGTAATTTCAGGTAAGTAATACATGCCATAAATGTCATGAATATACTATACCTCACTTATAACACTTTTCCATGAAACATATTAAAACATGTATCATTCTGTGTTTCTAGAAGCTCCCTAAATAATTTAATAATCATTCAATGTGATATGTTCATATGGAAAATAATTTCATCATGTATTTGGTTTTATGATGAAAAAACTTTTGAATACCATGAAAAATAAATTCAATCATCATTATTTTGACCACGAATATTAAAATTTATTTATTTCTGCTTTCATTATCTCTCACATGGATGTTGAGCATCTTCTATATATAGTTACCACGTAATACTAAAAATGTATTCATTTGATTGGGTGGAACATGTTGATAAACATATTGTGTAACAATCTTGGTTATTATCTCATTAGAAGTGAGTCCAAATCAAAAACAAATATTAGTGTTTTTAATGATATTATGGAACCAAAGGAGATAAAAAATATTTTATATTATAATCCCTCATTTGAATATTTTACTTTTAATATAATTTATATTTATCTTTCTTTTTCATAATGAATTATTCACACTTGATTCAACATCATTTTGAATCATATTTTATCTCTTGACATTATTAGATTGAAATACCTTTATGTACCATGTCAATGGATTTAATTTTGTTAAAAACATCCTTGTAAACAATGGTTGAAAAAATATAAATTATATAACTCAGAATTGATAAATGATATCATTATCTATAAACTAATATTATACAACCAGTGATGTACTCTACACATTCCATGTAACTACATCTTCAACATCATGGTCTTCTCCAGGTATCCAAGTGCTTGATCAAGTGGAACATATTGGTAATGATCTCAAGTCCTGAGAGTAATAATCAAGTTAGAAGATAAAAACAAATAATAAAACCGGCAACGTGTTTTCCTCAAATTTGTAGTTTAGTACTCATGATGTCATCTACTCAAGATCAATAAGTACAAACCACATCCGATGAAGTATCCATAATTAGGATCCCCCAACACCTGATAGTAATAAATAATTTTTATCCTCTTAATATGATATATCTAGACCATAAAACCAACACACTAATATATATATATATATATGATAACTATAACATTATCTTTAGTATCATATTACCATTAACTACTATAATAATATTTTCATAAAATAAAAAATCTAGGAAATTACCATCTAAAAATGGTTGAATTAGTATCAAATAAATTTTATTAAGTATAAATAAATGTATGTCTAAAATTGTATAATTTTCATGATAATCAACTTACATAAACAATTTTGTTCTAGGGAACCCAATAAAACAACGTATAAGGACATACATCACCATTACATGGGTGTGGTATGACATTTTGTATCAAACATGATAAAAAACATGTTGGTTGGGAAATTGGTAATATATTACAGAAAGGGGTATGATGATACAATAAATATCATTAGCGAAGATGGCCTGATGTTGGTTTTTTTAAATATAAATTTCTTAGAATTCAGATACATGAAAATAGTATGATATGCATTGTTTTTACCATTACTATAATATTTTTAAGATATAATACTTCGCCAAAAATGGTCGATGACATTTTTTTAATAGAAACATAATATATAGAATCAATAGAATCTATAATTGAGATAGTTATCATTGTTTTATTTTTATAAAAGGTAATGATTCTATGATGGGAGAACTATATAGTGATACTAAGAGTGTAATACATGTAACACGAAATCAAATGTTACATGAAAGGAAAAAATATAATGAACTGAATTTTCATATATATAGATATTAAATATTAATATATGAATGTTATTTTCATTATACTTGAACACACATGATGATAATAAATATTTAGTGTCTTTGGAAATGTCGATACATAAAAAACCAGTTCATATAAAACCTATATTGCCTCTCACTATATTATTTATAACAAGTACCCACATTAAAAATTCATACATAATTCAGTTTTCAAAATCTAGTGAAATGAAACTAAAATCCTGTGAACTCAGGTGCTCATTAAGAGTAATAAAAAAATATATCAATTATTAATAAAACATGACATGAGTTAAAAGGATCTAACCATAAACATTATATAATATTAATTTTTTTTTCTATAATTATTTCTATTAAATTTGAGGATCATTTTAGGATTTTAGTATTATATAATTACATCATAAATGATATACAAAAGAACCATATAATATAAATTAGAACCCATTTTTTGAAACTCTAAAATCATTAAAATAAAACGTGATTTCTTCATGAAAATATATCATGACTTAATCTTAACATATTTATTCTATTTACCCACGAATAAAACCCTATGAATAAACATTTCAAACATGGGAGGAGTACAAAAATATTGTCAAGGAACTAAAAAAAGAATAAATTTGTAAATCTAGTAAAAAAACAAAATCCATGTAATTATATCAATTATCATTAATATTAATTCATTTTATGAAATAAAACAATTATTCGTGAAAGGAACACACACATTCTTCTAAAATAAAACCATAAACCCAATAAATATCAAATTAAAATCTTTTTTAAATCTTATAACATCGTATTCATAAATCCCTTTTCGAGCCCTTGTAATTGAAATGACCATACAATTTAAATATTACATTATTCTCCAGAGAACAAAATTATTAACTAATATATTGAAGAAGCATAACGGGTCCCTCATTTCCTATAAGTTATATTTGGCTCACCCATTTGTAATGAGAGATAATGCAGATCAACATAATATATATATGAAATATCAAGATTAATTGTGAGCTATAATATGGCTCATATCATCGTATGCGCTATATCAGGCTCACCCATTTTTCATACAATTTGTAAGTACCATATCACGAATAAAAAAAATATAATTGCTAATTTTCATTAGTAAACCCTTTTAAAAGCCCCATTTGGCCTATACACTATTGATTTCAGATATTGAAATACCCTTTTTCTTTTATGAATACATTTTAAACAGAAAATTAACTAGAAAAATAAAAAGTATTATTTTCCTTGAATCAAACATGAAATATTATAATTGAATATAAATAAAAAACAATGGTAACTAATA
Source organism: Viscum album (assembly GCA_963277665.1). Classification (NCBI taxonomy): domain Eukaryota; kingdom Viridiplantae; phylum Streptophyta; class Magnoliopsida; order Santalales; family Viscaceae; genus Viscum; species Viscum album. The sequence continues at coordinate 41,540,932 of OY728158.1, read as the reverse complement.
ATATAAAATAATATTTCATTTAATATTTTAAAATAGAATATTTCTTTTTTATAATTATAAATAATGTAACAAAATCTCTATGATTATTTCTTAATTAAAACCATTGAAAAATGACAATGAAATTGTTTTATTAAAATCTAAAAATAACACACATTAGCAAAAAAAAAATTTATTTGAAAATAAAATTGGATATATATAACTGATTCTTCAAATAATTGAGGTGTCTTGATGGTAGGAAACTACATTCATTACTTATATGTAAAAATATTTATCAATTTTTAATTTTTCAAAAATAGTTCTAAGAGGAACATTAAAATATTATTTTGTAATGGGGAGTCTCTTACCATGTTAGAAACATTTGAATCATAAGTCCCATGACAGAATAAAATTTGCATAAAATAGAGAAATTAATTATTTAATATTTCAATGGGGATTTATATAAACCTCTTAATTTTTATTGGTGAACATCAATCAAATTTTCCTCAACAAAATGTAATTGATATGAATTCCCTCACCTTGAGTTAGACTCATCGAGTAGAATATATATATTCATATATAATTTAAAATGAACTAAATTACAATCTTGATGATGGTAGGTCGTGCATACGCATGAGTATCGTTTCAATTTTATAGTGATCATTATTAAACATAGGGAAGTTATAAATTATGTCTAATTAATTATAATTATACCATAATCACAATTTTATGTCCTTCAATATACCAATATATAAAATCCATGTGATTTGGTGATGAAAAAACATTCGCAATGCTTCTTGGAGGTGGTATACCACACATAGACATGAAAGACAATATCATTTTTTAGTGAATTTAAATATAAGAAGGTAAATGATTTATTATATATTAATAATGATAAATATGTTACTATTAAAAAAAAAAATTAATCCCAACATTATAATCCATCCATGAGGGATGGTGAGGGAAACAAATTAAATTGATTCGTGAGGCTGTAGTCTTCCATACACATTACTGACAGTTTTGTTTCTCATTTGATTGAAGATGAGATTGATATAATTTATTCTATTAACTAAATAAAGTATAATTTTATATTTGATACTAGTTTTGTTATTTTATAATTATTAAGTAAATTTTCATGAATGTTGAAGAATTAACAAAAAAGTAATAATCGATTAAAAATGATGCCTCTTCTTTAAAAAACCATCTTTTCGAAAAACCTTATGACCAAAATTGAATTTGTTATACAAAAAACAATATCTATATAATTACCCATGGTATTATGGTATGGTTTTTTGGTAGGTATTTGTCTGAAAAATGTTGTTCTATGTGTGAATAAATGAGAAGCAATGGTTCCCTTTAATAAGATATGGAAGGGGTACTCCTGAAATATTTCAAAATATAAAATTAATATAAATTAAATTACTTCAAAAAATTTCTCCAAATATGTATATATATGATATAGGATTCATATGGGTCTAAATAATCTTGTAGTATATTTTTTTGACATTTTTTTGTAACATTTTTATCTATATCATTTTCTTATAAACCCTCATTAACCCCCTTCACTCTTTGTGAGACAAAAAGTATTTTTACTCTTTGAGGATTAATATACTTAAAGTAAATGAAAAAATTCAATAAGTGGTAAATTATAGCTATAATAAATCATATCCTAATATATTCTCTAAATATATGGTTTTTTATATTTTTATGTCACTAAATAAAATATAATTTCTATAATATATCATTAATGTCATTCTTTATAACTATTCATAACATTGATTTTTATAACGTAATAAAAAAATTATAATAAAAAAATTTATAATTTTCATAATATGTCATTTCCATCATGAATTTTTTTTGTATCAAACTAATTATGTTAAATTATATTATTTTTAATATATGTAATATCATTTATTTAAATTTTGTTCATTTAATATTAACATTCACAACATTGATTAAATATTTATAGTTATTATTTCTTCATTAAAACTTATAAATAAATTACCAGGATCAAGATAAATCTTTTATGTATCAATATATTATTTAGAACAATATGTAACCACTTTTTATTCCCTTGTAAAAAATGTTATTGTTGGCAATAAAATATTATTTCATTTTTCCCTTTTCATTATTTTTTTTATAAAAGTTATAATCTCATTCAAATGGAAAAATAATCTATTTAACCAAATATTAGATGATTATAAGATAATTTTAATCACATAATTAACTAATTTCATGGGTTAATATCATTCTATAATCCTTTTCAATTTATTTTTTCATTAATTAACCAAATTATCCTTGAACATTATAACAAATATTACTATGGGTTTTATTCATAATTACCAAAAATAAAATGGAACTATATAAAAATATGGACCCATTGGCTCCAAATATGTAATCGATTTTTAAATAATAAGTAAAATTAAACTATAGAATTTATTTTAAAATCAAACTAGAACAATACGATAAAAATGGTTTTTTAAGTAAATTGTCTTCATTAGATACAATATTTTATTCTAAAAGTACATTTATTGAAAACAAAAATTGTAAATAGGGTCAATAAAACATCTACTTGAAAATATATAAAGAGAAGTATGAAGATCATCTGCAATAAAAAATAGAAGGTTTCAAAGTAGGATATCATAAGAAGGATGCTAAAACCAATGTATAGAATAAAAATATATATTCTAAGAAATATTATTGGGTGATATATAATTCGTTCATCATAATGTTAAGCATAAAAGATATGTAAGTATTTGAATGTTTAAAAGACCATGAATTGACAGATAAGAAATTAAAATGGATAATTAATTTTTCAAAATCATTTTTCTGAATTTGTGGAATAATTTACTTCATAGTCTATGAACACAATGATATATACTAATATTATAGGTATAATTTATTCTTATAATCAATATCCACCACAATATTATATTTTTTCCCAAATGATGAGTATTAAATATGACGTTTTCATGTGTTATGCCCTAGAATAAACATTTATGGATCACAGAATAGAAAATGAATAATTTTAGATTCCTCATATCATTTGGAATTAACCAAACTCAAATTGGTTAGAACAAAGTAAGATAATTCAAAAATAATAATAAAACTTCAAATCATGAAATACACCATTAATCAATTAAATATATCTAAATATGCAATTTTCAAAATATATCATTAAAAAAACTAATACCCTTATAACTCCTAAATAATATTTGAGACTATAATTGAAAAGAAAATTTATATTTATTAAATTAGATTGTATTCCATTATAAATTTATTATCTATCTTCCATAATAATAACAATCATTCTTAAGGTATCATACATAAAACTTAATTTCTCTAATCACCCAATCTATTACATATTATAGTAATTTCTATAGGAAACCAAAATCAATGTAAGCCACAAATAAATCATACATGATTCAGAAATATAATCAAATCATTATTTCTCCAATAAAATACAATGGAAATATGCTTACATTAATGCTATAATTCTCCTCTAAAATTAGGGTGACCTTCTTCAGAAATAATTATAATCAATTAATTACCAGATCATTTTACTATACAATGGATATCAATATGATTAAATTTTTTTCCCAAGATGAATATATATTATGTCTTTTATGTCATGTAATTAAATAAACAAAATTTAATATTAACCAGTACATCATGCATTCCAGTGGTAGGTGATTCACCCTTCTCACCTTTAGATTATGGTTACATGAATTACTAGATAACCATATATGATGGTTTATTTCATGACCTGTTGTCCATTTTATAGAAGATAATCTAAATAAATTCCCAAAAATGTAATAGACTTCCTCAAAATAAGCAGTAATATTTTCAATATTAAATAAATATTATAACCTCAATGTTTATCTACTAGATAAAAATATTCATCCTAAAACAATTATTACATATAATTATGTTAAAATAAAATATCATATAAACCCATAATGATATATATATATATATATTTATACTAATGTTCCTAAAATGAAAATATTTTTCTTCCTTAAATTACTATTTTATATTATAAAATTTAGTGTTTCTTATACATAAAAAATTATTTAAAACATTGTAAAAGTGTCCCAAAGTACTCCTATCATTAAAAGAGTGTTAATGAAATTAATCTTATTTAATTCCTTAAATATAACTCTACATAATAAAACCTGAATATAGATACCTTAATCATTTAACGTTATTTATAATCCTTTAACAATTATTCTCCAACATATTCCTTAATAATTCTTTCATGATAACAAAAATTTGAAGTGTATAATAGGATTCATGAATTTAAACATTGAATATATGAAATATTTCATAAATTTCGTAATTCATTTTTAGTTTAATTTTATTCAACTATAATTATATTTGGTATTTCTAAACTTATTTTCATACACTCATGCATATCCCATTCATGAGCCTTCCCATTAGAACATTTATTTTCATAATGAAAAATGAAGTAACTTTAGTTTATATTATATAACCCTTACATTGTGCTTTTAGGTTGATAAATTATATGGATTTAGGTAGGGAGAGTTTTGGGATCTTTCAAAGAGTATTTGGGGAAAAGGTGAAGACCATGGCCTGCACACATTTATTCTAAACCATGCAAAAATATTAGGAAAAACCGTGCATAATGTATTATATTGGACAAATAAATTTGGAATAGTTTTCTCATGGCTAAGGATACCATGAGAGGAGGTCATGCGATGGTATTCCATGACTATATATAACTCACAATTATCACAAAGATTGACTAAATGTGAAAACTAACTATGCGCTGGGATAAATTGAGATCCTAAGAAAGTGTATCTCCAGAGTTTTTGCCTCTAAATATCTCATTTTTTAGTGATCATAACTCATGATTTATATACCTTATAGTTTTTATAACCTATGAAAAGTGATTTGGAGTCAAGTTAGAGCCCTCCATTAGTGTTAAGAAGCCTGATTCTTGAGTTATACCATCATTCTTCTTCATTCTGGCCACATATTCTTAGATCTACATAGATATACATCTCATATCCTATTATTTCTCTAGATCTAATCCCATTATGGGTATATCTATGATTTTTAATTCTAATTATGTTAATAGTTTCTCTCATTCTTTATAGGAGAATAGATCTAAGCGTGTTTCATGCAACTCTTACCCTATTTCATGAGTGTTCTTCATCCACATTGAATTTTTATTAAAACATTCATAGAAGGTAGATTAAATCTCAACTCCTCTTTATCAAAAATATTAAAAAGGTTTAAAATTGATTATTTTTTTGTGAATTTTATAGTGAATTGTTTCTTTATGATTGTAACAAACCCTCTTCAGTGATGCTTTGTGGATATATGGAAAATTGGTTGTTTCTAAAAATGTGCTATGGTTATTGATATTAATATATAAAATTTAAAATGGGATTTTATAAATTTTTCCACAAGGAATTTATTAATATGTTTTTAATAAAAGCAATGTTTTTATTGAAATAAAATGGATTGTATTAATTTTCTTTCTATATAATTTTTATTAAAAAATGGGTTTATTGAATTGTTTGAACACATATGGATTTGGAAAGTGTTTCACATGGGTTGTGGTGTTTGTTCATATTAATTGGGAAGGATAAGGATATTAATAACCCCCATAAAAAGGTTGGGACCGATATGCGCATGATGTAACCTCATATATGAGGTCCACTATGTGAAGGCTTAGTGGAATGATAACTGACCGCTCACGAGTATAGTGAGTTTCATGTTGAATTCATGGATGTGTGTGTGTGGTGTAGTGTAGTGGCATTTTTATGCTAGAATGATATTGAGAAATGGTATTAAATACTTATTTGGTTTTTCTATTAGAAATATGACATTCTAGAAATTTGGTTTAACTAGAAATTGTTTACTCTTGGTTATAAATGGGTTTTGGACCTTGTTTATATTTAGTTATAAACTATTTTGAATAATTGTTTTATATAAATGGTCTTATATTAATGCAACTAAAATTTCTATGCTAGTGGGTTGAGTAGGGAAGTCATTGGGGAAATAATATTATTTTTTATACTCACCTCTATTTGGGAACATTAGGTAGTTGCTGATGTTATCATTCGAGACATGGTAACAGGTAAAGTAGCACATATTTTTAGCACCACCTTGTGGTACTTTTGGTATTTGGTGATTAGAGAATAGATCATATGGAGTATTTAGTCATGTCAATTTATTTTATTTTATTAGTTGTATTTTGGTTGTTTACATTGACAATTGATTTTTCATCCATTTTAGTACACTCTAGTGTTGTTTTTTTATAAATGATGTGGTCATGTTATCTTTATTTTTATCATGAAACATATAGTGAGTTGTTTGGTTATGGATTATTGGGTAAGTTGTTTTATTTATTCAAGGGTTAAACTTCCCCCACCTATATTTAAACCCTTTATCATTAATTCCAGCCATTGGTTTCTTGGGAATATCGCTTAAGTCCATGTTTCATCCACTCCATTCTCAAGATAATGAGGAAGAAGTAGGATTCTAAAAATAGTATCAGCTTGTCCAGTCTTTTCCTATCAAGGGGTCTTATTTTGGTCTTCGAGTTGAAATTTTTTCGTATCTATTACATTGGTTGAGATCTAAGTAAAGAGTTTGATTTATAAAACCTGAAATTTAGAGTATAAAAAGACGTAAATGACCTATTTATGATGTATATCATGTTACCATAGAGTTGAGTACATATGTTTTTTAGAGAAACATATATGATTTTTAAATATCACTTTCCTGGGTTTTTCCAATGAGATAAGCATGACATGAATTCAGGTTGAACGAATTACCACTAGTTTTGCATACCTCATTTTAGAGTAATGATTTCTATTCTATGAAAAAGTTCTTATTTTTTAATGTTTGAGATTTATTTCAAATGAAATACTTTTAAAAGTGTATGGTTTATGTAGTTTGATCAAGGATTTATTTTTAAAAATATATATTTTTCGGCTTAAAAAATGGTTGATTTTTGAATGAAAGGATGTGATAGTTGATGTGATAGGTTTTAAACCACTATTCCATATGTTTTTAGAGACTAAGACTTAGAGCGTTTGTCGTTGTTTAGAAAATGGAACCGAGTATACATCGTAGAAAATTATAGAAATAAGTTGTGAAAAATGTGGTTTCACCTGATCCATAGGTGAACCTATATATTTTTTAGAGTATTTACTAGGAATACACATCTATGGACACTGGGAACTGGAGGGTTGAACCAAGACATGTGGACCTTTCCATTAAGTTATTGAAAACAATATACTAATATTATGTGGTGATTCTAAACCTAAAAGGGTGGAGGTGTTGCTAAATAGGATGAGTCATATCATTAATTTCATTTTCCCACCTTCTAAGCTCAATGTCAAGATTGTGATGTATATTCTTGAGGATCTTGCATGCCATCGATGGGACCTCGTACTATATTCAAATTTATATCCAGGACTTATGATGATTTTGAAGAATTGTTTCACAAAAAATTCTATCCTCATATGTCTATATTCCAAAAATTGATTTAATTATTCATATTGAAGAATTAAAATCCCTCTATCATAGATAATGTGAAAAAATACATGAGTTTATTGCACTATAAATCAGATTTTGGGAAAAATGCACCCTTGAAGTCACAAATCATTGAATCGGGGCCATGATAGGAGATTCGCTTGAAGATTGTGGTATTATGTATTTGAGATTATATAGATATGGTGAACATAGTGATAGTTCCTAAACGGAATATTTGATAATTAAGTATGATGAGACCTATGGGGAATGATTGTAACTCTATTGCTGAGATAAAGAGAAAGAGGGACTCTTATATTAAAGGTGGGAATGGAAATCAGAATCATATAGTTGGATTATTGAACCGTCTTTCATGGTCCAAAATCAAAGTAGGTTGTTTTGATTGTGGTTTTCATTAACCCATGATGTGAGTGTGCACCACACAACCAAGAGCATTTCATAACTCTATGTAGATGAGGCATCATCATCTCTATTGTAATAGTTCTCTGAGGGCAGGTGTTTAAGACACTATTTAGGTGTTGCAAGAATCATATGCATTGACCAGATGAGGGAAGAAGAATCAAACTCATTAGTATAGAATAACTAGCCATGATGATTCTAGTAACACCATTAATCCTCACAAAGGGAAATATTATCATGGTAATAAAGAGAAGAGTGAAGCAACAAAGCTATTGTTGGATAGTAGAAAATACTTATAGAGGATCAAGCTGGACTATCTAAGGTGAGGGGCATAACTCTTATAAATTATACCATTATTTAATTTATTTAATACTGGGGTATATTATTTATACTTTTTATGTCATGAAGTCGTTTTTTTATATTTAAATATATATATAATGGCTTATTTTTAAAAATATCAAACTCCATTGGGTGATACAGATTGTTGAGCCTTCATGTTTAATGAATGTTACATAATTGTTGATTGAGCTATCCAAAAATGGGATTTATCGATTATATAAATAAATTTCATTGATGTCAACCTATGTATGGATTATATGACACTGTTCAAGGATTACATCAGCCTTTCTTGAATAATGATTAGTTTCACAACTAAGGATGGCATTGAAAATATCATTAGATTAGAAATAGTTGTATAGGTGAGTGCAATGATCTTGTTGGGACTAACGGTGGGAATGATCTCTTACCAGTAGGTGACATTGACATTAGAATCAATGTATAAGATTGTGGATAATAGTTTTCCATCAGTCATGGAAAATTTCTAGATGTTTATCCAAATTACATCTCATGATTACCACCTATAAGTGATATTGAGTTCACGAATGAACTTTTTTCTTGGAATAATCCTATTTCTTTTAAATCATTTAGTATGAAACCTATAAAGTTATAGGAATTGATAGTATATTTTAAGAGCTAGAAACCATGGATTTATTAGTCCAGGTATGTCTCTATGAGAAACACTAATCTTATTCTTAAATAATGACGATAAGACTCTAAGGTTATGTGTGGATAACTATATGTTTAATCGTGTTAGGATAAATATTTATAATCCAATGCCAATTAATGATGATCTATTCAATAAATTTTGCGGATCAAAGTGATTTTAATAAATTTAATTGCGATCAGGATATCACTAATTCTAATTTTAGATGGTATATATTCTGAAGATATCTTTTAGAAGCTGATATAGAGACTATGAATATATAGTATTTCCATTCAGTCTAACGAATTCACCTGTGGTATTTATGGAATTGATGAATTAGGTATTTTATAGATATTTGGATTCTTTTTATCTGGTGTTTGTGTATGAAATATTAGTGTATTCAAGGACAAAGGCTGAGTATGAGAAACAATTGGAGACAGTGTTGGGAATCTTGAATACCCTTCTTTTTCATTTCATATTTCCAATGTGTGATTTTTTGATACAATAGTTATGATTTCATTGATATGTATTTTTTGAAAAAGTAGTATTATTGGATCCTAAAAATAAAAAATTTGTTATCCCATGGAAACCCCTAATGAATTTCTTTGAGATTCATATTTTTCTCGGTCTAGCTAGTTATTTCTTATGGTTTCTTCACGATTTATCATGATTATCTTAACATATGATGACCTTGAAATAGAATAATTCTATATTCCCATGGATTGAGGAATGCACTATATTATTCCAAGAGTAGAAATTTAATCATATATATACACTTATATTGATTATATATAATAAGGACATGAGTATGTGGTGTACTATGATGCTTCAGAATATATATTTTGATGTTTTCTCAAGAACGGAGACCATGTTATTTCTTACGGGTATAGAATGTTAAGAGTGAATGAGAAGAATTACCCGACACATGATTTGTAATTATTTTTTGTCATTTTATATTTGAAGGTGTTTCTTCATGATCCCTTTGGTTATAAATTTGTGGTGAATATATATCATAAGTCCATAAATTTTTTATGCAAACAAGATTTGAATTGGAGGAAAATGAGGTGTATTGAGTATCTTCAGATGTTGGATTTTTACATGATGAATACACATGAAACAATTTATTTAGATCTCATTGAATTAAGCATAATTTCAAATGCACTACTGGCTAATGAAGCATCATATGAGTGGCAGTTAATGTCGATCATAGCCAAAAAACATGTGGAATATGAACATATATGTGGTTTTGTAGTTTTCTTTTCAGTCTCTATGGTTCCTAATTTGGAGAATATGGTCAAAGAGGAACAAACAAATGATCTATATTTCATAGTTATGATATCAAAAGTCAATGCTGGGTAGACCATTGAGTGATAGACACATGATATGAGTTTGATTTTGTGATCCAGATGTCATATTGTTGTACATATTGATTGTTATGATAAACTTATTCATGATTACCACGATTTGACATAGAAAATTATTTTGGGAATGCAGAATATTTATAAGGTGTTGAAGTCACAATTTGGGTGGAGTGTCCTTAAAATAAAATTGAATGAGTTCATTATGCGGTTCTTAAATTGTAAGTAAGATAAGGAGGAACATCAATGACCATTAGTCTTTTTGTTGTAATTACCAATCCCAGTGTGGAAATGGTGGAAGATAGCTATTTATTTTATTAATTTACCCCAATGAATAGTTATAAAGCATGATTCCATATGTTAGATATTTTATCAGCTCAAAAATTGGTCCTATTTCATCCACATTTATTAATCTCATATGATGGAGGATATATCCAAAATAAATTTCCATGAGGTGGTAAGAGTCATGGTGTACCAAATTTCAATTGTATTAAAAATAGATATGTGGTTCACATCTCATTTTTTGGAAATACTTACAGCGTGGCCTTGAGACATAGTTGATGATGAGTATAAGAAATCATCCAGAGAATGATGGGAATATGAGAAGATGATACAATATTTGGAGGATATGTTATAATCTTGGGTGATGGAGTTTGGTGTCTCATGGGAGGATCACTTTTCGTTAGTGGAGATCCCGTATAATATCATTTACTATGCATAAATAAATTTTGCACCATTCAAATAATTATACGTGCATCCTTTTCATTCTTGACTATGTTGGGTGTAAACTAGTGACACATCACTTGTTTAGCCTATCCTTGTCCAAGAAATGATAGAGAATATACAAATTATCCTAAAGAGGATGAATATGGATTAGATTCATTAGATAATCGTATATAGATCATTGTCAGATACTGTTTACATTCACGGTGTTAGATTATGTGTTCTTAAGAATCTATATAAGGCTTGGAAAATGTTTTTTTCGAAAGAAAATAAATTTATCACATCAATATATAGTACCTTTTTAGATACATGAATAGGTTAGAGAAGTGGTATATTGGGTTCCATTTCCACCACAGTTCAGTTTAGTGAATAATGTGTTCAATGATTCTTATTCAAAAAAGTATCATCATGATCCTGACCATGTTTTCACATGGGATCACATTGACTTATATATTAATTCTTCATCGGTACATATCCTTGTGTGGATTGTGGGTAGGAAAGATAAATTATTTCTTGAAAACCCATCGGTCTAGTGTGCGATTTTTGAAAACATGGTCGAATTCTAGGAGAGACATGGGAACACGAGAAGGACATGGATGAGAATTGGCCAGAAAAAATTCTATGAAAGGATAGATTTCTACTTTACAAGGATAAAAACACCAATGGTGGGGAGAATACAGTCACCCTAGATTCAAGTTTGTTACCTTTACTTTATGATTTTATGTTTATACTGTATAAGGGAGTATTTTGGTAGAGTTTGAAGATCGTTCATGGTATTTTCTGGAAAATTGGGTGGAGCAAGTGTTGCGCATGGTTTGTCCTAACCATGAAAAATATCTGGAGAAATAATGTGAGGAGGTCGTTGAAGGGTCTTCCAAGACACTATCTAATTCATGGTTAGTGCACAGCTTGTCTAAACATGAAATCTAATCATGTTTGGGGATAAAGTGAGATCCTAAAAAAGAGGATCACAATAATTTTTCCCTCAATATTTATTTTTTTCTCATAAGTGGCCCAAATATAGGGTTTATCTACTATTATGGTTGGATAACCACTTCCATGTGAATTGGAGTAAATATGGAGCCCTCCCATAGTGTTTAGAATCCAGATTCTTGAGGTATATCATTGTTCTTTATCGTTCATGTCACATTTTCTTATATCTACATAGAAATACTTCTCTTATAACCTTGGTTTGTAAGATCAACTCCAGTTATGGGTATATATTTCAATTTGGATTAAAAAATTGTTGAGATTCATCTTTTTCGTAGATAGGATAAGGGATCTAATGTTGTTTTATGGAATTATTACCTAGTTTCCATAGTATTCTTCACTTAGTTTCATTTTCTATATAAATCATTGAGCTTGGTTGGTTCACTCTCAACTCCTATATGTATAACTGATTAGGATGAACTAAAATTCATTACATTGTGGGTATTTAATTTTGATTTAGATATTTTATTATTTCTAGAAACCCACTTCGGTGATGGTTTATAGAAATCTAGAAAATTGGGTTTTGTTGAAAATATTTTTTTTGTTATTGATTTTGAAATGTTGATTTTAAAATGGAAATTTTGAAAAGTTTTGAGCGTGGATTAAATTAACATGTTTTTAATAAAAGTAATGTTTCTATTTAATTAAAATGTTTTCTTGTATTGGATTACTTTTATTTTTTAATAAATGAATAGGTTTATTGAATTGGTTGAACAGACTTGGAGTTGGCATGGGTTTTGCATGGGTTGTGGTGTGTGTTAATATTCATTGGGATGGATAAGGGCAAGAATGAAAACCATAAAAATAATGGTATGGATATCAGAGTGACTTTCCCTTGTAAAATTGGTCTACTAGGTGAATGCTTAGTGGAATTATAACTCATCACTCGTGAGTATCGGTAGTTTCATGTTTCAAGAATGATTGGGTGTGTTTACTGAAGTGGAATGGAATACCTATGCCAAAATGATATTGATAAATGGATATAAATCCCTATTTGGTTGTTCTTATTAAATATGAATTACTAGAGATTTTTTAGCAAGCACTTGTTTACTCTTGGTTATGAATTGTTAATGAGCTTTTTTATATTTAATTATAAAATCTTTTTCATGACGATTTTATAAAAATTATTTAATATAAATGTTTATAACTTTTTTATCATTGTGGAATTAGTCGGGATGTCTTTGAGGAAAGCCTAATTAGTTTTAGACTCAGTAATGAATTTTTATTTTAGTTATTTTTTAGATAATATCATCCAAGTCATTGGTAAAGGTAGAGTATCACATGTTGTTAGCACTACCTCATGATACCTGGGTTATTTGTTGATTGGGGCCAGGATATTATGGATCACGGAGGTTTTTTATTGTATTTGAGTTTATTAGTTGTCTTTCGGCTATTTACATTGATTGTTTCATTTTCTTCCACTATAGTTAAATCTATTATTGTTTGTATGTAAATAAAGTGTTTGAGTTGACTTTTATTTATTAATAAATTATATTGTTAGTTGTTTGTGATTTTTTTGGGGTTAAAGGTTCTATTTCTTCATGGATAAATTATCCCCCACTGGTAATGAAACAATTCAACATTTATTTATAGTATTGGGTGTCTTGGGGATGTCTCTTAATTACAAGTAACATCTCACATCCTTCTCAATCCAACGAGTATGGGATGAGGAGATAAAAAAAATTCTTTCCACTTAAAAAAAATCAATTGATACCACTGGAAGAACGACTCAACCATTTATATTTTTAACTGAATACTGCCTTTTTCTTGGAATATTATTGTTTTATGAACTCCTTTACCACATATAAAACATATTACAATTTATTTAAAACATTTACCATTAATTGTATTCACATATTATTTACACAATAGTCATTAAATATATTTACCTTAATGAGAATTATCACTTGAACTTCTATGGGAATTCATTTCCATTATATTAAATTCATTAGGAAACTCACATAGGTTTAAGTAGTCAATAATTAATCATGATGGACAGTTATGAATAACCACATGGGTTATCACTATAACTACCATTCTATTTAGTGTCTCATTTAGAAGACGACTGTATTTTCATTCACATTCATGGTTAGTTTTATATATATTGGATCCAAATAATTTCCAAAACCAAAATCAAATTTTGGAATATAATATTAAAATAAATACAATTATTATAAGTAAGATAAATACAAGGATTTATTTATTTTTTTATATCTAAAAAACATCTTTTTATGAAATATATAAATAATTATCCCTAACATCAATTCCATTGTGGTTATAAATAATCATAAGATATGTTCAAAAAAAATCCAAACCCTTTGAATTTATCTAGAACATCCAATGATATGAACTATAAAGGAACAACCTTGAGAAATAATTATTTTTGATTTTCAGATCAAGAATTTAATCTATAAAAGTTTATGCTCATTTAATTTTGGGAGTTTTAAGGAATTTGGTCAGAATTAAAACGTGACAAAACTATACAATAAAAATAAGACACTTCTTATCAGTATTGATTTTTCAATAATATAAAATAATTAAAATAAAATGTGATTATTTTTTAAGAAAAGATAAGTTTGACTCCAACATTAATTATTAATTTTCATTTCTCATCCTTAAATCCCTAAAAAAAATTTAAAATTGAATCCCAGGTTATTTTTACCTTTATCATTATTCATCATTGGGTGTATGAAATAAAACAATTCCAAATAAAAATAAACAATCATTTTTCCAATACACTCCATTAAAACCTATAGTAATAAGAAAACCATTTTTGAAACATAGAGCATGATAATCATAAAACCATTTGAATCCCATTGCATTTAGAATAACAATGTGTAGGATGCATAATATAATTGTCTGAAGAAGAAAATAATTTCCCAATGCATTATAGATATAAAATTGTGATAAAATATCATATAATATATATCATGCTGAATATTTTTTCATGATCTAAAATGGGTCTAAAACATTCATATAAGATATTTTTGGCTCACCCATGACCTATAATAGGGCTAAAACTATTTTATATAATGTATCAAGCTCACCTTTTTTCAGAAGATTCTAAAGTTAAATACCATGAATAATAAAATTATACAAGGTCATTTTCTTCATAAATCATTTTAAATAACATAAATTCTTAATAGAGAAGTCTTTGATATATTTAAATAAAATTTTAACCCATTTTCAACAAAAAAACTAAATAAGAGGAAAAGAGGTGTTTTCATTAAATAATACAAGAATCCTATTTAAATTTCGCAGATACCAAATTATGGTTATAGTGATGAGAAAATTCATTCAAAAAATAAAGATTAAAATAAATGGCTATTTTTTTTTAATTTTTAATGAATTCCAAAAATAATGTAAAAGATTACTGTTAGAAATTTTATAAAGGGAATTCAAATAAAATCATTTATAAATATTTAATGAATTCACAAATACATAATAACATATATTTCTAAAGGGAAACAAATAAACATAACAAGATATCAAATATTTGAGTGGTCATGATGGTGGGAAATTCTATTCATGGATTATATGTAAAAAATACACTCTTTTAGCTTATGAATATGTAGTTGAAATATTATCTTTAAAGTTATATTTTTTTATTGAATTCCCCTTATCTCATTTGAAGCTTTTTAATTTCAAGACTCTTGAAATAAAAACATTAATAAAAAATAAATATCATGATAATAGATTAATTCATGATATCAAATTTCAACAGGGCTATATATGCCCCTCAAAATGAAATTATATTTCAATAACATAAAAATATTCCTTAGTTAAATGAAATTGATGTCAGGTGACCATTACATATCTACATAGAAACTCATAATGATTCCATTATCTATAATTTTGTATATACTAGCTTTTTACAATTGGCGGTGAATTGGAGTTTCATACCAACTGATTCTTAAGGACTCACATTGGTGGATAAGAGGAGAGTATAGGATCATCAAACCCAATTAGGGAAATTTTTCCATCTATGTGACTCTTATATATTTAAGATTAGTTCATGAATCTCTTATGAAACCAAATACGACACCATTTACCATATCAAAATGATCATCTATTATATGTATTTATTAAAAAAGGTGATATATTTAGTGAATCAGTTTGTATGTATTTGAGGTTCTTAATCCATTTATTAGTAACGATTTTGTTTTTATATATTTAATTCATATAATCGAGACTATTAGAATTGAATTTAATGCATGGAGGAGGTAAAAATTCATAGGAGGGGATTGAGCCATTATGAGGCATCCTACACATCCTATTAATTTTAAGAATGAAAACCATCATATTATGTTAAACCCAGAAACATTAACATCACGTTGAAAAAAAACTATGGGCACTTAAGAACCATATATTTGATCATGATTCATAAATAGATGTCCTACCTATCCAAATTATATTAAGAATCAGATTTATCATATTTTTATCATGCCCTAGGGACTAACCCCAAGATAGATTCCCTCATATGGGGAATATTTATATGATTCCACTCATCAAGGAATAATGGATGAAATTTTCCATAGCTAGTGGTGATTCATGATATATATGAGGTGATCGTGGTAACTCTATATGATCACACAAGCCTTACTCAATGTAATAGACAAGGTATAACAATTAATCTTTCTCACGTCATATGGACGTGGGAATCATGTGATGGGATTTCACATTGGATGTTTTAATTAGGGTCTCGGGCCTTATGAAGGTGTCCTACAAATTTTGGTTATATTAAGAATCAGATTCATTATAGTTATATTGATTATGGATTACACGCTAATGATTCCATTTTAATCTGAGATTAGACACTAAGTTTGGACATGTTTATTGAGTATTGGGATGACCAAATGGATTACCCCGGTTGTTTTCATGACCTTCTTGACTGCATTATTGACATTCCATAATTGTTTGGGCATTTCAGAGAATGTATGGAGATGTGTGGAAATATTTCAAACACGTACAAAGACAATCAAATGATATAGTTGGGTTTTTCGTGGTACATGTCATATCATGGATGAAATGATTGAGTGTCATAACATGATCAAGGATGACTTGTTTTTAATAGATTTTGAGACCTATCATATTGATCATGGAATCCATCACAAGATCATGGATGAAATTATTATTTGGGTTCTCATGATTTTGCTGAAATTCCCTAGTTTCATTATGAAATCAATCTAAAACACATGGAGGGAATCAAAAGAGTCAATATGATATGTCCGGAGGTTTATGGATGATCCAGATTGACATGTATAGAGCTCATCATGAGATAATCCTGGAATTCATAGAGGGAATCATGAGAATATGATGACATTCATGGGTTATATAGTGAGACTAAGTAAACATATAATAGTGCCTTCATATGACTCAAGAAACATGCATAAAGGACTAATCAAAGTTTGTTAGTTGATCCTGATGTGAATTGTGAGACTATGGTGGCATTCTCGGCGGTGTAGTGTGACATGATTTTTCATGTCCTTATGATTTAGCTGAATCCAAATAGCACACCCAAGGTGCTTCATGATATCTTGGTGACATGTCCCACTACATTCTCTTGTCATTGTTGGTTTGAACGAAGTTATTGGGGATCAATATATATGTACATTTCATAATTATCCCAAATATTTTATTAATTGTATAATTTTAATAAATATTCCTTATATTTATTAGGTATTAGTTCGCTTTATGTCTCACACGATCATGAAATTATGAGGATCTCTTTTAACGTGTCCTCGAAAAAGGACTTCGTGTGATCTTTGAGTGATCAAACGAATTGTTTATGAACACTTCATAATAGCTCTTGTTGTTCATTAGATTACAACTGATGGGAGGATTTTATGGTCTCAAGATCATCCACACTGAGAAATCCGACTGGTGCATGGGTGTGTTAATGATTAGTTCGAGGAATAGCCAATATCTATTATTAAAAGGCATTGACAATTTTTTTTATTTTTTGGTTTGGGTATTATATATCTCTCCACCATAGTTATTCATCACATTGTGAAAAATTTATCATGTAAATCCAGTTTTTAGTCGGTGGAGGGCTTGGTGTTATAAGTTTCATGAGTTTTGGGGTCTGTAATTTTTATGGAAACACATGATTTTCATTGACCATGAGTGCATACCCAAAATGCCTCCTTTATTATATTATTTCCAATTAATGGGGTCTTTCATAATCATATATACATTCCAAGAAACATCAATATATATAGGTTGAAATTTTCATACCCTTCATGAGATTAGGATGCTTGTTGAAATGCCTTAACATTATTTTAGGTTATTGTATTTCGGAAATTTTACAATATAATGATGGATTTTCAAGGGGACTTCACAGAACAAAACTATATTTTCATGTGTTATTACGACACCATGTTGCAGACATCATAGGAATATCTCATGAGTTTTTTTACCACAAGGGCCCTCTTTATACCCCCACATCATTTCCTTTTTTATTTTACAAGGTTTGCAGGTTCCACAAGAATTTATGAGTGTTGTTGAAGATAATCAATCTACCTCTTAGTGACGAGTCACGTGATTAACAAATGGTTTTGATGATATTTATATTAATTTCAAGTAGAATTCTATTCATTTTCCATTTTATATCCAGGGGTTTTGTGGTCACCTGGACACGTATGAGGCCCTTCACGGAATGATTACGACATGACAACAGGTTTTTGTGAGATTTTAAAGACATGTAACTAGGTTAACACAATATTTTTTTGGATCACTAGAGGAGTGTTGAAGGATGTATACAATGGAAAGAGGCTCCCATGTTATCCACTTTTTATTTAATTTTTTTACATTGTTTTAGGTGTTTTATGAGTTTTTTCGAGTGTTGTCGAGAGAAATCATTCTCCTCATTGATGAAGCATTGCATTCGTTTTAGGACCCCAATGGTATCCCACATTTTGTACATTTTACTACTATTTTACAAATATTTTTTTCATCTAGTGTTCATTGTTTTAAAATCCAAGTGACTTAGGTGATCATATCAAGACGTATCCACATGATCAAAAATTGTTTGGTCCACCTTCACAAGAGATGGAATTATTTAATGGACATCACCAAACCATCAGTATGATATTAACAATTCGTGACCATCAAAATTAAATTTTATTGGTCATGTAATCACATGTCTCCAAGAGTTTCATGTGATCCATCTGATCATGGACACCTTCATCTTCCTTTTTATTGTATGGAAAACAATATCTATATTTTCGTATTTTCAACCATTTTGGATTTTTCTATTCTCATTTGGTAGGGGGTAAAAAATGTATTTATCATTAGTGATGTCTATGAAGAAAATGAATTTGGTCTATGGAAATTATATTACATTGTAAGTGTTTGTATTTTTCAATAATTAGTGTACTAGGTGACTCTTGTTCTATCGAGTGATGTTTTTATTCTTCGGAATTCACAAAAAATAAGGGAGTTGAAGAGGGGTTCAATCACTGACTACTTGATTCTACAGATCTCTCTCCCCCATCTTCTATCGTGTAATCTCATCAAAATAACCTACCACAAGAACCCATCATATGACTTATCCATTAGACCATTTTCATTATAGCTTCTTCACAAGGCTTCCCAGACCAAATTCCCACTTGAAAAAACCACTATCATTTATTTTGTAAATATATGATATTTTTTCATGGGGATTCATGATCATATTAAGAGTTTTTAGGATCCTCTATCTAGATCACTTGATATTTTTAATATCATATGGCTTATATGACCATGTCAAGTTCATGTGATCATGAGTCTATGAGGTTTCATTTGATTGTGTGATGTCTAGTGGGTTTATGCGATCTGAGAGATCTTTGAATGTTAGGTGACTCACGAGTCCCTTATAAAATTCATGAATTAACTTATGATTCATTTCATATGAATTATGTGACAAATTTTATGAATTTAATTTTAAAATACATTATTTAATATATCATTCATCTTCTATTTAATTTTTTTCCGTGTCTTTTGACTTTCATCATTCTTCATGAAAGCTTTAATGGAAGTAGTTGGAGGCAATGACGTCACATCCCCATTATATTTTAGAATGTGTGGATTCTACGTGTTTCTATGATGTTGGGTCATTTTAGCGGAGTTTTTTTAACATTTATTGGAGGGAAACATCGATCTTATCTTGATACATCAATTCCTTCTCCATGGTGATCATAAATACCACTTCTTAATTTCTGAAAAACCCACAATGCCTTCATAGTGAACATATATTGAGAAACTACTATTTCTCCATGCTGGGAAACAAAGACATGAACTTAATAACGTACATTCTCATAGATTATTATTGGATCAAATTTTTATATTGATTCAAATGTTCATTTGTACCATTATATAATTTAGTAGTCTGTCTCCTTCTAGATGTTTTGATGTGTTTCCAACTATGAATTTTGAACAGAAATATGTTGATGAATGGACTAGATCATGCCCTTATGAGTAAAATACATTGATTTTGAATTTTCTAAAGATATTATGGAGATTAGGATCTTTGCGTCCCTCTAGAATTCAATAACATTTTTAACTGTAACAAGCGTCTAACAATGGAACTCTTTAGTCATTGCACCTCAGACATGAACAATTTCAACATATTTCATGGAGAGTTTAGCATAAACCTTGTGGGAATGGAGAATATATATGGTGTACCTATATTTGGTTGGATTTATGATGAGTTTTTCCTAGATGGTCCACTTATGATGACGTAACGTGGGTGTCCTCTTACATGATAACTAATCAAGCACTCACAAATGGCCCTCTAAAAAGAGACACTTCCTATAGTGGATATCCCATTCAAGATATGGGTGGTATACTTCATAGAGAACTCCCACTCGAATCCATAATCTAAGAAGTAGAAGGACTATCATATGAAGTAAAACCATAGATCACCGGATGATTACTAGCCTATGTATGAGGAAGAAAAATTTAATGAATGGGGATGGAAGGTGTCCCCATTGTTGATCAGGATTTCTAATTATCTAGTTTCTTTACCATGGTCATAAGTGGGTATGAAATTTTAATATTTGAAAATTATGGAGTTATTTTTTCCACATTGATAATTGAGAAATCCATGGTATGGAGGTAGAATATCAGGCTATCCTTCCATGTTCTAGAAAAACATTATCTTCTTCTACAAAATGTTTATAAGGGAAAATACACATAAAAAATAATGTGCCCATTATATGTATTAGGGGGTTGGATAGGATCTAACTAAGATGGTATATGAGTATTTGAATATCTAGGTTATACCTAATGTTCTCTTCATACCATATATGAAATATATCAGTGGGTTAAGACATGTTACATTTAATGATCAGGATATCATGTCTTATATGTGGGATTATGGATGTTTATCTTTTAGAACCTACAAATCATTTCCTATATGTGATATTATAGATACTGGTGAATATAGTCCTGAGGCATAGTCTTATATGAAATAACTTCATGAGGTCATTCTTTCCACCCATATTGTCAAGGATATCCTATGCTAATGGTATGCTCCCAACTAAAGAAGCTATAATTTAATATGATTTCTACAAAGATTTCGTCATATGGATTTTTTCTGATCAGAGAAGAATCCAAAGGTTTCTAAATAAATTTTCCTTTTGTTCACCACAGAGGAAAATCAAGATCAATTTAACATTCCTCCATGTGATGAAAATGTATGTATTGATTTTATCTTTGTCGAGGTTTGGATTCAATAATATCCCAATGGGAAATTATTTGAATTAGTGTCAGGTATTACCATTTACCACTATCTACTAAGCACAATCGCAAGCCCACAATGAAAGAGGTTTCTAGATGTAAAACAACTCCAATAGTACTATATATAGAGAAAATACATTTACCATCATCTTCTTTTCAAGAATAATTGTTCATTGATGTTTCTTCAGTGAGTGTGGAACATGAATGTGAAGTCACATTTAACATATTATTTTGTGTTGCATCTCAAATGTTGATGGCATTGAGGACACATAACATAGATGATGAGATTTGGATTATCATGATCCAATAATAGATACCATTATAGGGTCTTTCTCACATAACTTCTCATCTATGTATTTGTTTTAATTACTAGCATGATAAAATTAGGTAGTTCTATTTTGAACTAGGTGAAGCTTCTGAAATTATTTGGGTCAAATATTTTATTCCATATTTGGCCACCAAATGGTTGTTTGAGGTACACTACAAATTGCTTTAGATGGAAATGTTTGTCACGATACAAAAAAATATCGGTAAATATAAACTCATCTCTATGCTTAATTGGTCATGGAACCATTGTAACTATACTGACGTACTTCATGATATTGATGATAGAGTGGGTGGCTACAAATGATCATCTAATCCTACCATCTCTTGAGTATTTACCTCATTGTAAAACAATGGGATAGAATTTTACAGTGATTAGGTGTCTACTGGTAAGGGGTCCTTGGGTCAATAGGCCAAGATGATGGTAGCAATTGTGGCTTCTGGAGCAATGAATATGGATTCAAAACCTTATGGACACATTTCCATAGAAGGGAAGAGGAAAAGTAATTTCTCTATATTTTTTGGTTCTTATCCTATAGAATCCTTAAATGTGTTATTTAACCCTTCTATCACTATCGATTATTCTATAAACTCAATCTGATTTTTCTAAAATGTGTAGGTCTCCATCAATCTCTCTTGGAATAGAATGTATGTATTTTTAAGGATACATGTTCTCTTTTTTATTACTTTCAAGACCCCTCATTGTATGCCGCAACCCTTAAAGAAGCATAGATAGATCATTTTTTGACTCAATAGTACATTTTTTCTAATAAAAATATACTAGTGATCAATCCACATTACCCGAAGTTGGTGGACATGATTATGGAGGATACAAACATATGGATCTATTCTGATACTATGGTATCTATGATGGAAGTTTGTTTTGGAGAAGGTGAATACATTTTAATGAATTGACACATATTTTATTTGTGTATTGTCTCTATATGTTATATTTTTTTCTAACAATCCTCAATGGTTGTGAGAGAAGAATAGATTGTGGAAAATCGTCAAATGTTCCATGAATCCATTCATCTTATGAAGGTGTCACCTCCTCACCCTATATGGTATCAAGTAGTGGATGTTTCCAGTGATGTGAACAAGAATGGAATATTTCTAACATCATTCATATTCATTAATTACATAGTTATACAGTTCTATTTATCTAGTGGATGATAAATGCATGCGAACCTTAGTATAATTTCTTCACCTTGATGTTTGGAGGCACTATTCCATTCTTAAATGGGGGTTCCCTCAACTAGATCAACCAATGTATTGTCTGATTCTCTTACATCATCATGAAAGACTATGATCATGACACTTTAACTTGGGGGGTTGGTCCTGTAATATACTCTTGTCTCTCAAAAGAACATAAATCATGGACCCGGTACATCATCATATTATCATTGATTTGGAATCGAATGTGGAGGGAGATCTGGACATTACTGTTAGGAATCCTGATGGATGGGCCGATAGACTGATTTGGTAATCTTCCACTTATTTTTTCCACCATTGGTTGTGAGGGTTCTGACTATTATGCACCACATTATCAAGTAAATTATGTAGTCTATCTAAGAGAGTTTATTAGGGCCCTTGAATCTATAGTTTTAGAAAAATAGGTAGCCTCTTTAGTGATTTTGAACTATGAAATTGATGTAATGGAATCTTTACATTGTACGATTGAGATGGTACATCAACAAGATGTATAAAATGATGTGAAGGATGAAACTAAATGTCATGGGTTTGAAATTAGTAATAAGTTTGAATAACTAACCTAGTTTCAAAATGTTCTTAAGATATTATGGGAGATCATATTAGAGAAGTAGGAAGTCCTAATCATACACGGGAAATCCAAGATTGATGGTTTTTCTACAGTGGAAGAGTTACATCAGGTTGTGAAGGATGAAACTAAATCTCGTGATATTTTAATCCAATTAGTTTCCTATCTGGAGAAGAGGATTGATGAAATCAAGTAATCCTCTCAACACATCATGTAATGGAGTTAGTAATTTTCATCTTTTCATTGGATCATGTATTCATGATAGAGTCTATGATATGTGGATATTTATCATCTTGCGTTATATCAATTAATGTTTTTCATGAATCTTTCATACTTTCGTCCAATATTATTTACATTAATGTTGGTCATGAATTTTCCTTGATAAGATGTTACACGAATAACCATTTATACCCATCCATGGTATAATATGAATTATTTTTCAATGTCTGGATCAGAAAAATTAAATCATATCTAATTCTTCTCAACAAGTAATCATGAATTCCCACCATCATGAGATTCAGTATGAATGTATCATCACAATTTATCTTGATATAACATATTTCCGAATAGGCAACATTTTTTGAAAATATGTCCTAGAGGTTAAGTTCATTATATTTTTCTAAAAATAATTGTTTTGGTGATAGCATATTTACTTTTTATAAGACTATATAGTAGTAAATACCTGATTTTTCATTTATTAATACATAATAATTGATGTTCTCTATTTTGGTGTCATTTAGCTCAGACCTTCAATCGCTATAGTTTTGTGGATTTTGACTTAGACCTTTTATCAATATAGTTTAAGGACGTTTTTCTTGGAACTTCTATCATAGTAGTTTTGGATCATTTATTTCAGATTATTTATTATTTTATTTTGTAGTCTTTTAGATCAAAGTAATTATCAATGTATTTTAAGGTCTTTTATCTTACACCTTCAGTATCTATTGTTTATGGAGTTTTAGTTCGGACCATTAATTTATTTAGTTTAGTTTCATTTGTATTGATCCTATTGTTGACGTAGTTTATGGTCATTATCCCCATCCAGGTTGATGGTCAGGGAATATAGGGAAGACATTTCTAGAATGACCCAAAACACTATAGGGTGTTGTGTTTTGTAATCATGCTTCCAAGGATTATGAGGATTATATCTCCTTTCCTACAATGAGTAAACACCCCCATATTGTAGGTAAAAACAATTATGAATCAATAAAAATTTCAAACATATATGTCTCTACAATTTTCAAAGGTTCGTGGAAAATTAAAGGGGTAATGTTCATTGTGGGGGAAATAATAAGGATGCAAGGTCAACCTGGATATTTGAAATATGGGTCATATAATTCATAAACCAAATGTTTTATCATGTGAAAATTGAATCAGGTATACATGATGCAGATGAACTATGTCACATTAAGAATATAAGATCCACTATGGAGTTTACATGTATCACAATGGTTTAATATCATATATTTCAAGTAGTATATTCTTTTAGTTGGTAGGAAAATTCCCTTATGCATCAGTGACTTGATCTCGAAAAGATGATCTCCATTACTTTATGAGGTCCAGGAATGATTTTTGAGGTCTAAAAAATATAGATGAAACGGTGTGATATGGTAACAATGATATATAAGATGAGTTATAGCACCCTATAGTAGTTCTACTCCTAAATTTTAAAGCTCAATTCCTACACCATATAGTTTTGAATCACACGGTGTGGGTAATCAAAAGACCGGGAATAGAGTGCCCCATTCTGGCCATTATGAAGGATTTGAAACACTATGATGTAGCATTGTGGATGTTGCATCTGATTAAATATTTAGGTTTGAGAATTTTATAACATGGTCAAAATTTATATTGTAATGAGGATATTCTGGGATATTCATTTCAGGAATCATCCATAACACACTGAGGTGTTGAGTACTTCTGTATTGATTTCAGGGATCACAAGGATCAGATAGTCCTTTTTCCATGTGACACATTTTACAGACACTATAATATTCAATAAGGGTTCGAGTACCAAGAATTAATAGTCACTACCTAGAGAACATGTTCACAATATGAGGAGATGTAATAAATCATTAATCAATAGTTTTCTCGATTCAAGTCGGTCCATTGAAAATTACATTGATTTTACTATGGCTCTAGAGTATTCTATATGAGCTTTATGCCTTAATTTTTTCACCCCAATTTTGTTGTATCCTCTGGAGATGAAGAGTTTGGTGACTAAAGGCTTGAATTATTTATCAAGATACTTTTTTTTGTTTTAAACATGACATGATTTTTGTCACTTTATCATTCAGTTTTATTTCATTCAATTTGAACCATTATATGCTAAAACTTATATTTTTATAGATCTGACCAATGTGAATGTAGGTAATGGTTTTGACTCTTTTGGACCTAGTATGAGGCATGATACACAGGAGGATAATTAGAATACGTAGGGTCAAGAGTGCCCCATCATAATTTTACCAGTGATATGATAGTATTTTAAATCATTGATCAAGGATATCAGGTCATGAGTAATGGTATATGACAATAATACATGGATTATATTTGAACTTGATGATATGTTGAGTTTTACCATTGTTATTTCATGTCTCCCAAGGATAAGGATGCCTTTTTCCTAGAGTGACCAATTTGGTTGATGACCACATAAACATATAAATGATCCATTGACATAAATTCACAGTCATAGAAAGGGACCTTGGAAGTCAGTTATCTTCTACTAGGGACAATAATTGTTTTTTGAAACACTGAGAAACACTAGACACGAAATATGATTTATGTATTGTGTTTTTAAAAAGATAATGGATTCACCCCATACTATGGATAGGTTAGTGGAGGCTCTCATGGGCTCATTAATACATTTTTCACTCATCATGTTAAAAAAAACCTCTCACAACTTTCCAATGCATTAAATAAACCACATTCCTCTTCATACAGGGGAATAATTATGAAGGACACCTTCTCTAAGGATTTATTGACAAAATATATCAGTAATAATCCATTCATTGATGGATTTCATTGTAGAGGATGTAGTTCTGGATATTATGATCCTTCCTTCTGAGGAATGTAATGTAGTTGGAATGGTAGGTGAGGTTGACCTCATCTAGATTATTAGGATGTGGTAACCAGAGAAGGATATTATCTAAGGATGTGAGGAAATAACTAGGGACATTATCATTTTAGAAGGGTAATTATTTATTAAAAAAATACTTTAAATCCTAGGTGACCATGATTTCTCCATGGTTTTTTTCTAAGGAATATTTTGTGGTTGTTTCCACTATATGTTCTACATTGACTATCCATTTTTCCTATAGTGAGGGTATAATTCATGATTTGGACCATGTTTACTAAATGGAGTCTTCCATACATTGTGTCATTTCATTTAACATATTTTACCCTCCTAGATACATTATTGAGATCATAGGTGCCTATAAATCAGCACAGATATTTCCACCATATAGTTCCCACAATTTCTCTATTCAGAGAGGGATTCGTAGGGAATAGGTTAAACCCTTCTACCTGTCTATGAGGTCACACAACCTGTAATTTTCTCATTTACTGGAGATGAACCTGTCAAAATTCATCATTTTAATCATCGTAGAGTTTAACTGATTAATTAATTAACCACATAGTTCTTCCCGTCCCACAAAAAAACATTCTAGAATATTTTTATTCTTAAAAAAGGTTGGACCTGTGTGATTCTATACAAATAACCTCATCTTGGCCACCTCTAGTTGATCTTGACATCACATCCTCATCCCACAGTGGGATATGTAGTGTGTGAGGTGTTTTTAAAGGCCACCTACAACTTAAAAGGTATATATGATACGATATCAAAATTAGGTGGGGAAACAGTTTCATCTATTCATGTATAATATAGCTTACTCTCAGGCATCATAGGTGCATGTCTCCCTTCTGTGTATTAAATTAAGGTAACCTAGGTCTCGATGTCATTACGAATATTTGGGAGTTTAATTGTTTGAGCCACCTCCAACCTAATGGGAGCAGGTGGGGTCAATAACGTCTCTCCACCATAACATCCCATTGATTCTAATGTTTTCCTAACACAAAATTATCACCCTAGTGAAGGGTCTTCTATCACTGAAATAGATGTAAGTAGCTATCATTTCAACTTCCTCATTTCTGTAGATAAGATGCTTCGATATGATACCATTCAAATGCTCAGATGCATCCCTTACTAGTAGATCAAATATTCTACATTAATTGGAGGATAAATATCATCATCACCTCCAAAATGATTCCAAAATGGGAATATTACGTCTCAGTAGATCTTTGTTGAGTTGTTTGAGAGGATGAATATCATTCTCATGTTGTAGCAATTATTCCTCCATGGAAGGGATGATAACTCCTCTAGGTGGTGATTGGGATTTGAACACACCTTTCTATTTCTCTATTCGAATTTTCATCTATAGATGTGAAACTTTATATTTAACGTTTCTATATTTATGATCCTTCTTTGGTTTGGGGTATGTGTGGACTCATTTGGTAAATCCATATCACCCTTTTTTGGGTGTATTTTCAATTTTGTATTCATATTAATTTTCCTCTTGATCCACATTATCTATCTTGTTGATAGTATTGAAATTTATTGAGGTGTATCTGGTGATAATGTTTTTTCCCATTAAATTCACAACAATTGGATGATTCTACACTATCTTTGTTAGTGACTTTCTTTGAATCCTTGACTATATAGTTTTTTTTTGGTTCTCAGCCCTTATGGGGTATGATTGCTATTAACTTAGTCCTTTAATAGTGTCCACGAAGATTATTTATGTCAATTTTTTCAAACATTCCTAAATTTAAGAGGTTTGTCTAGTTGTGGGAGGTGTGGGTAGGATGCTTACCATTATATTTTACCTCTCAAACTAAAGAAGACTGAATTTTTCTATAAGGATGATGATGATGAAAATGTCTCATACCTGTGGTCTAGAGGTTATTCAGGTCTGTAATTGTTACTAATCGATCCTGTTGTTGGGAATCCAACAATTCCAATGATAAATTTGATGAATATCATGATGGAAACTAAGAGATAAATTCCCCCATACTAATGGTCAGGGGATGATCTATAATCACAACTGAATTCCCCCAAATCCAATCAGGGTATAATGTAATTAGTGAATTAAATTGAGATATACATTCCCCAATCCCAGTTAGATGGGATTTATTTGAAGATATTACTAATATACCCTGAATACTATTGGGAATTAATGATCTGTGGGGTTGATTTAGTGGTAGATATTTCCCAAACATGGATGGTTGAGTTCTCTTTTAGACAGTTTCTATTGGAGCGGCTATTGTGGCCCATTTTATGCATCCCATTTGTGCATGGGTAGAATAGGGGTTTCTTGGCATCCTGTGATAGGAATCATTAATAATGGGATGTTGTCTGATTAATCAAAACTTCCCCTTCATTTTCTAAAATGAATATTTATTTCATTAATGGGATAAGTTCAAAGGTATGATGACTATACTCTCCATCCATTCATGTTGTATGGGCATCGTTGAACTGGGAGAATTATATTGTATTAAACAAATTGTTCATAAGATTCCAAGTCCTATGATTTAACTAGAAGGTGTGACATTATATAATATTTTATCTAAATTGTTTTATATTCTCAGTGAATATTGATGTGCAATGCTCTATATTTCACATATTCTCATATACATACATTGGGAGATGAATGGGAAATTAGTCAATGGAGGGTTTTCATGCTGTGGTGACAAAATCAGTGTATGTGGTTTCATTTCTCTTCCACACTAAGGTTACTGGACATGAGATAGGAAACCATATCCACCTTACAATAGTGTAAATTGATGATATGATTGTGATACTAGTATATTGAATGAGAGATTTTTCTAGCATTCAGTCGCTAATAAATATATAATATATTTTTTATATATAAGGCATTAACTCCTTTTATATCTCATCTGATACATCATAGTCTGAAGTGTAGTGGGGTCAGAATAGGGTGGGGGGATTTTTCTGGAGAACTCTATCCAAATATCAACATCAGCCACTTATTCATAAGACATACATGTATCCATCCAATAATTCCCCAACTAATATTTCATAGGTTTTAATTATATCTGGAAGGTATTACTAATAGAATTTGATTGGGAACAATATGTGGTTTACCATTATGTTTTGATATCCTCTATATATAAAGTCATTTTATCCTTGAACACCTCCTTATATGGATTTTTCTTGGAAAGGAGGGGATTTCCCTATATATGGTATATATCACCATGGAGACATTGACCATAGAGAAAGAGAAGATAGGAGAACCTATGATACATATCCACACTACCATGAGGCAGAATATAATGGAAATGATCCTCTTCTACTTTGTTTAATTATTTAGCGGACCCTTGGGGTGTTGAAAATTTGTCTCAAATGACTTAAAAGACAAATTCATTGATATGACTGGGAATATGAGTCTCATTATTTATCATTTCTATAATATTCTGACCATTCTTTTGGAATTGTGTAGGGTTATGATCTTATTGAATGATGGTTGCTAAATATTTTTTATAACACTCCCATGTTGTGGGAGTATGATCCTTCTCCTGAGAAGATAATAAAATATTCCAATGAGATTCCTCTTTACATAAAGGAATATTAGCCTCTCTCGAGGTATGTAAAATTATAACTCTACATGCCTTGATCAGTATGACAGTATGAACATGATTCTAAGAATTTAGAAAATTCTTTTAGTATATTATGGTAAGAATATGATCCTACCTCTATGCATGTATCAGTTTCACTTGGTGGGCAATAGTTGTAGCATAAATATGATCGTAATCTAAATAGTCATTCCCCATTAGAATATGTTGATGAACTGATTGAATGAGATATTTCATATGATCCTCCTCTTGTTTGGACTTGGAAGGATGTTCGTTCAATCATTATTTTGTGGATATATAAATATCCATTTAGATTCCATGATCTATTAGAATATGTAAAGAAAATTCACTGATTGGAATATGAGAATGTACCAAGGAATTTTCCATTCTAACCAGGTGAGCCACTACCATGAATTGGATATGATTCTAATCCTTGGCCATTATAGTTTGTCACTAGTATTCATAGACTATGATATGAGCCTGTCGCAATGTATTTTCCCATCTATCAGGGTGAGCCTTTAATAGAATAGGGATATGAGCATGACCACATGCCTTCAAAAAATGTTACCATTCTTTTTTTGATAGACATGCTCCCCTATCATGATTTATGTTCCACTATCAAATGTTGGTCATATGTTGGAATGGGAATGTAGGACTAGTTTGAAGCCTTTTCCTTAATAAATGTATGCGAACAATCCTTCTATAAGGGATCAAGAATGTGTTCATTCAATGGAGAAACCACTTGTTCACATTTATCAGAGTATTGAGCTACCATTCCTATGCGGAAAAGAAAAAACGCATGTCCCTATAATGGAAAAGTATCAGAATATGATGGAAGAGTTATATAACTATTGTTAAGATATAATAACATTTCAAAATATTATTCTTATGATATAAGTCAGTATATTTTCTATTTCTACAATGTATTGGATGATATCTTTGATTGAAGCAGGGATATGACCCCATTTCAATCCTCATTACTCCACAAGATTATATTGATGGTCTTGATGCAAAGGGTTGGTATTTGTTCCTCCCCCATGCCTAATATAGAGATATGACCAATTATTTATTCTAATTGAGAAGGGATATGATCATGCTCATGGGACACTATTTGAATATTCCATCAAACATCATTAACAAGAGTGGGGAAATATGCTCATTTTTGAATTTCCAATGACATCCTTTACTAATTTGTCTTCCCTTTTATTTATTCATGGGTGTTAGTGGTGGTAATGTGTCATTTTTTACTGTCAATAGGTGGTCAGTGGGTACTAGTGGGATGGTAGTAGCTGTGACAGTTTACTAGATCCCTCCTTTGTGACACCTGAATAGAAAGGGACATGTATTTGATCCACTATTCCACCTTCAATATATATTGAAGCTTGTGATTATGGCACTCTAAGGATAATTTCTTGAAATAGTTGGTCATGGAAATGAGGCCCATTTTTTTATATACATCATTCACTAGATAATTTAAAAACACTATCTTCAGTAAACAAAGACCCTCATATAAATCATTGATGGTAGAGATTACACCACATCAACCATGAAATCAGACCATTGTGTTTGATTGTTGATGTCAAATTTGTTGGGAATGTGATATCATTTGGTGACCTGATGGGTTTACAGCCATAACTGGATTTCTAGAAAGGACATTGGATGATAAAATTATCTATGATGAGGATTATATAAATGAAAATTGAATCTGATTCCGTGAATTAAATTAGCTACAAGTCATTGATTAGTGAAATATCATTGGCATGATTTGTGACCATTCATATATGTATGGTTCAAAATGTTGATTATTCATTCTTTAAATGGTGATTCTATTTTCATGGACTTGATCAGGAATAGATGGACTTAATTCATGGGAACCCCAATTTTAGAGGACTTCTATAAGAATTATGTCATGTTTATATTCTTTTTTATTATACTCTCAAACCCATGTTTTCAGACGCATGATTAGCTGATCATTCTACTATTTAAGATTTTCATGTATGGTTCACCATTTTCTTATAAATAGTATGAAAAATATTCCCAAATATATAAGAACTAAATAATTTTTTTATTTGATAGATTCATATTGGTTTCATAATTTTTGTTTCCACAAAAAAGAAAAAACATAGAAACCTTCATTTGATGATTTTTTTAAAAATAACTATTTAGTATATCCTTCTTATATTGTGATGGGGATGGAATGATTATGATTACCGTGGAATCACCATTTTTTTATGAAGATTATGATTATTGAGGTGAAAATAGTTCATATAAATAATTGAGTGTGAGCGGTAAAATTTCTAATACAATTATTGATGTCAGTTCAACATTTCTTATATTAATGGAATCTCCGAATGGTTTTCGTATTTGTAACTACGTATAGACATTAATTTCAAATGTAGGTGGTTTTTTGGTGTTTCATACTAAATGATTCATAGGGAATTTCATTGGTCAAGAGGATGAGTGATTATACTCATCATACCCTAGTGGGGGAAATTGCTTTATACTATGGGAATATCATTTATATTTAAGATATGTTAATCTATTTCTTTCTAATATTGATATGAGACCAATTACCCTAACAAAATTATTATACATTAACACATTTTATTTGAAAAATGGTATATACATAGTGAATCTATATGTAGGTATCCTAGGTTCATCATCAATTTATCAGTAATAAATTGATTCATATATTATGTATAATTAATAATGGACACTTCACAATTTACAGCCATGTTGGGAGGTGGTTAATATTCTGAGGATGGGATTTAGCCATTATGTGGCATCCTACATATCTGGTATATTATGGGAATCAAAACCCATTTATTTTGATAAT
The DNA here is from genome assembly GCA_963277665.1 of Viscum album. Taxonomy (NCBI): domain Eukaryota; kingdom Viridiplantae; phylum Streptophyta; class Magnoliopsida; order Santalales; family Viscaceae; genus Viscum; species Viscum album. The sequence continues at coordinate 41,507,669 of OY728158.1, read as the reverse complement.
CTCATGTAGTTTAATATTAAGGGGAAATGAAATATGTTTGGGCACACATGAATCATATATTTGGTTTTGAGTATTTAGAATACATCCTACGTATTCTAGTTATAGTTGGAAGAAGAGTTAGCACGGTTCGATCACACCCTTTCGATTGACCACAAACTATATTCCCTCATTTTGGAGAGTATATATCATTCCAATCATTTGGGATTACAAGATAAGATTTACCATAATGGTATATATTCATGGTTTGAATTATATGTCCATCATGACACCCTAACCAATGTGAATCATGATCCATGTGAGAAATAAGGAATAATAATTAATTAGTCTAATTGTATGTGGATGAAAGGATTGTGTGTTGGGAATACCTTTGGGATCCTTTAAAATGGATATCTTTCCTTATTATGTCATCCTACGTATCTTGTTATAGTAGAATTAGATTCAACATAGTTCAACTGATTAGGGAATACACACTTATGTTTCACCTTAGATTGGGTCTTACACATAGATGATGGAAAAGGTTATCAAGTCATGAGATGCCCTGAAGACCTAGACTAGTTGTCAACTTAACCTTCTAGATTTCCTTCATGACATGTCTTTAATTTTTTTTGACATGTGATAGGGTTTATGGACATTCCTGATTATATTGAAGTCATCTCCAAAGATAGTTACATGATAAGGTTTTATAGTTAATGGGACCTTGGATATCCTGTGTGGAATATTTGAGGGTCATCTAATGATCAAGGATGAATTACCTAGAGTACATCATCAGACCTCCCTGGCTGCTCCTGGTTGTCATCACATTTTCCCAGATGGATTTCATTGAGGGTTTCCCATAACATGCCTAACATGACATAGTGTCATCATGAAATATGGATTAAATGCATGGAGGGAATCACATATATCAATACAACATGTATAGAGGGTGACCCATGATCCTTATTGACATCTCTAGATTTCATCACAAGATCGGGATGGTGTGCCTCGTAGGCATCAAGAGAACAAGTTCACATGATCAAATGCTATCATGAGACTCAGCTAACATGTTTGGTTTCCATCATAAGAGTCAGTAAACAAGTACGATGGACACCACAAGGTTTGGATAATGATCTAGGATGGATTTCCAATCCTAAGGTGGCATGTTATGGGGAACCATGTGGCTTTCTTTTACATCGCAAAAGGAATTATAATTATTGAAATATTATTCCAAATTAGTTTCTGGATATATATGAAACATCTCCAAATGTTGTTTCATGTTCTACATGGTTTACATTAAGTGGATGAAATTAAACATTTATGTTCATTTCATAATTCTCCCATGTTTTAGTCTTTTTTTCATCATTTTATTTCAAACTCCTTACATGTTTTCATTATTAGCTTTTTTATGTCTCACGTGATCAATAAAATATGATGGATGTTACTCATGTGTACTTCTAGATGTTTTTCGTATGATATATGAATGATCACATGAAGTGATTATGAATTATACATGATCACAATAGTTGTTCTCTATATCATACATAACATGATGCTTTCTTGGACTTCATATCAACTTCTCCAAGAAATCCTATATGTTGTCTGGGTTTTCTAGAGTGAGGTTCCAAGGAAATATCTATTTTCATTAGGCTTAGACATCATCACCTTTTTTATGCAAGTGTGGGGTGATTTATTGTCTTTCCACCACCGTTATTCAATTATTTCCATGATACATATGAGGCAAATATTTTATGGATTAAGTGGAGGTCATCAACATTATGTGTTTTGTGTGTTCCCTCTTTAAGTTATTCTGGGTGGATCAAATGATTTTCAATGACTGCGAGTTTATCCTGAAAATACCTCATTTATTGGATTATTTTTAAAAAAGGGTGTCTTTCTGAATCATATGGACATTAAAAGGGACATTCATATTGTTATGATGAAATTTCCAGGTGCCTATTTGGGATCATGATGCTTGTTAAAATTCCCTCTCATGATATAAGGTGTTTTATATTGGAACATTTCTATGATAAGGATGGATGGCCTAGGGACCCTCACAAAATAAAACCATGTTTTCATCATGTCTTGTAGGACCATGTTATTGGCATCCTAGGTGATTCGCCTGTTTTTAAGACCAAAAAAGGCTCCCATATTTACCCTAATTATTTAACTATTTATTTTAAAAGTGTTAGGGATCTTGCAGGATTCTATGACTGTTTTTGAATACAATCAATCTTCCACTTGGTGATGAATCATGTAACTAAAAAGGGTCTTGTGGATATTCATGAACATAATATTGGAAAGTACATATGTTTGTCTTCATGGGGCCAATGTGGTAGCACAAGGCTTTCCAGAAATCTCTGAGGCCCTTCACATGATGAGGATGACATGCTAGTGGGTATTAGTGAGAAGAGGTTGATATGGAATTCAGTGCTTACAGTGCTTTACAAGCCTCTAGGATCACATCAAATGATGTTAATTACTTCATGATGATCCCACATAATACCCTTTCTATTTACATTGTTTTTTCATTGAAAATTGTCTGGGGGTTTCTTGAGTTTTCTCTAGTTTTATCAGTTAAAATAATTCTCCTTCATAGGTTATGCATTTATGAGTTTTATGACCACCAGAGGCTCCCACATTTAGGATATTTTACTCATATTTTCAAGGATTTCTGGATTCTCTATTCGTAATCTTCTTTATTGACAAGACAAAGGACTTAGGGGAGCTTATATTGATACCACATCATGATCAACTATTCTGTTTGGTACCTTTGTAAGTGTGTAATTACTTGTTAATGGGACTTCATAGGGCCCTCTTCAGGCTATGTGCTACATGTGATTGTTCATATGACCTCCCATTGGTCATGCGATAGCGTGTCTCCTTTGGATTCACATGATCCACGTGATCACGATCGCTTAAATATTATATTCCATTGTGTCAAAAATAGTACCCATATTTATATATTTATTTTTTTATTTTTCGAGGCTCATTTGGTGAAAATTAACAATGTTATAGTGATCGATATGATAGTCCTTACAAATACAAGGCAACAATTTCTATTTTTCAATGATCATGATGGAATGTGGATAAATATTATTTTATCACTATAGAATGATAATAATATCATAAATATGATATTAATATTTTAAATATAAATATAAATATATATATTATCCATGTGATGTGGGGATAAAAAATGAGTAACATCACATAGTGGAGGTGGAAGTCCACATGTATGCACAAAGAACATTTTTTTTTTCAATGCATGGAAAGTTAATAAGGTAAATGATATATTATATTTTTGTAATGATAAATTTTTCATGAATATCATTTCTAACATTTATTCTATCAATATAAACCATCCATTAAAGATATTGATTGAAAAAAATTATGTCATTTTTGTGGTGGATTTTCTCTATAAACAAGAAAAATGGTTTTTTCCATATATTGGAATTTGAGATTGATATAGAATATGATATTAATATAATAACATAATTTTTTTGGAGGATATTGGTGTGATTATTTTATCTAGGTGTTAGAATATTTTTCAGAGGAGGAAGATGAAATAAAACTAAAACGCTTGATTTAATACAATAACACTACATCAAAATTTTTTTTTTCATAGAACCTTAATACCATTAAGGTTATTATTCATCTTAATGGGCGTAATCTGAAATTATAAAGGATTTTTGGATTTTATTTTTTCTTTTATTATCCAAACCAAATGTTTTTAACTTTTTAAGAAAAGATAATAAGTTATGACCATTTATAAGAGGAGGGAGGTAAACACTTTAAATTAGAGAAAATATTAAATTTATATAAATTAATGTCTAATTTACAATACATAAAAATTGGTTTATTTTTAATATAGGATGATTTTGGGGTGAATTTTTTTTGAAATTTTCAGGTCAATGTTTGATCCTTATCATTTTCTTTTATCCATTTGTTAATAACTCTCACTTTTATCATGATAACAATTATTTTTATGCTCTGAGGTTTAATATAGTTACAAATAATAGAAATATTTCCTATAAATGGAAAATGATTCTTATAAATAATCATATCCAAACTAATGTTCCAAATTTATGATTTCTAGAAATATTAAATCAATTAATAAATATTATTTACTACAATCTATCGTTGATTTCATTTTGTTAACTATTCATTTTATTAATATTATTAACATAATGAAAATAAATACACATATAACCAAATATTTTCACACATACATAACATGTCATTGTAATCAAAAAATTTTGTGACTAACAATGTGTATCACAAATTAAATTATTTTTAATATTTTTAATATCATTTCATTGATTTTTTACATTAATTGAATATTTAATATCTTAGTGTTTTGTTAATATTTACGGTAATTATTTATTCAATTAAAATAAAATAAAAATAAAAATATTAAGATAATTAATTAATATTTAAAATTTATATTTATAATTGAACATATAACATATTACCCTATAAATAATATAATATCTATTGAAAATAGGTGTGTGCAATTGTTTTATTTTAATTTAAAAATGTATTATAAAAGATAGATTCTCATAAAGAGGTTATAAAATTTCATATAAGAGAATATTTAATATGTATGGATTAAATTATCTCATCCTATAATCTTATGTAATGTTTTACTGTCATTTTATAATCATTATCCTTTTATTTTCCACAGTAATTACATGATTTACCATTTATTGTGGAAAACTATTTAAATGATTACTATGAATATTGACAAAAAATAGATGATCCGTTATTACAAAAATTTGAACAAATAATTCAAAATATTTTATAATTTTTTATATATAAAAATATATAAATGGAAAAATTAAATGAAATATTAAATAGGTGAAACACGATTTTTTTAAATAATATTTTCTTTTTAATATAAATTTTTTTCATACTAAATTAAAGTATAAAATTCATTTCAAACCCCATAATTGGGTCGTTTTGAATAAAACAGAACATATTAAATTTAAAATATTCCAATATAGTATTCTAGACTTTGAATAAATTAAAATAAATACAGCTTTAAATAAATATAAAAAATATTGAATTTTCATTGAAATCAATATGATTAAAAAATTATCAAAATTTCATCAGAAGGTAAATTTTACGTGATAAATATAGAAATTAAATGTATATTTTCAAATAGACACTCTAAAATTTCTTGAAATTAATAATAATATTACCTAATAAAAATATGGAATGCCTATTATGAAAGAAAATCTATTTTTAAAGAATAAAATAACATTACAAAAAAGATAGTTTATTTACAAATAAATAGTTAATATATTATAAATAAGTAGGAAAATTATTAATATATAAATATATTTTATTATGTTGTTAATACTATTAATTATCACCAATTTAACTACTAGTTTATAATATTCACATCTAAATAATAATAACAATTTATTTGTTTAAATTCATGTTGTATGTCTTATATGCTATAGAATATAGCCTTTTTTAAATTGAGATATTACATGAAAACAATGGTATGGGAACATAAACAAATTAATTGAAAACCATAACCTTCATATCGTAAATCAAAACATGAGTCATGGAATAAGTCTTGATAGTTCATAAGACATGAATAAAAAAGGATTCAGATAACATGAGACATGGGAATATAACATTATCCTAGGATATATATAATTGGACATAATATAATCATCGAAAATATATTTTTCAAGGCTACCCACAAAGATATTCAAAACATGGTAGTCTTGGGATTACCACATATGTAGCTGCATCGGGTCTGGGATAGCCTCTCATGTGCCCTCTGTTAGGATTTGAATAACCTCTTATATAACCACTTATTTCAAGGTCAATATAACCACCTATTAACCATCCTGTTTTGGGAATCTGATGACCACATTTTTATAGTTTGAGTTAAAAGTACATTAATATTTACCAAATGAATTAATGGCATATAGAGGTCCAACCCATCACATAATTGAAATCATAAATATGTGTTCTAAACTATTATGAATCATTCATCATATCATGTCCCATGAAAATGAAATGGGTTTTAGAAGAATTTTACCATATCATAACCCATGTAAATATATTCTGTTTCATAAACATTTCATCATTGTATATTCTATAGAAATGAAATGTTTTTAATAATTATCTTTTAATCAAAATAATTTACTGTACATAGAAAAAATAAGAATGGTATCATTAGATCATATTCTTAGTAAAACATAAACAACAATGAAGGTTGTTTAAGTTGATAACTTGCAATTCTATAAAAATATCATCACAAATTTATAATGTAATATTTCATTTAAAATTTTAAAAACCATTATTAAGAAATTAAAACCTTTCAAATATTAAATAAAATATATTTTTAAGAAAATATTAGAAACATGTAAGGAAATATTAAATCATTGAGATGTTTTGACAACATCAAATTATGTTCATATCGTACATGTTAAAACAATGATTCCTAAAAAAATTGAAAAATGTGAAAAGTGATACATTCGGAAAACCACAAGAAGATTCCATTAAAACTATAATCATTTTATAATATGTATTAAAATATTTGAAACATTTTTAAAATACATGTACATGGTTGAAAATGGTTTTCAACTGATTTGTTAGAATAGTCAATTTCTCTTAAAAACATTGTTCTGGTATATTTTATTCTTGAGGATAGGATATTATAGGAAGATATTTATTTTGTTAAAATAAAAATAGGTTAAGATTAGATATTAGGTTTTTTTAGAGGTAGATCATTATATTTTATCATCAAAAAATAATCATAAATTATCCCAACATGTTACAAGATTATATGAAAATAAATTACTACATGAGTTACATTTGAATCGTAATCACCATGAAATAAAGAAAATTATATTGATATTTATATCCCATATTTGAAATTATATTTATCATAAAATATTGTCTTAGGTATTATATAAAACACACAAAATAAACAAGTGGATAACATGGAATCTGTCCCATGAAAATAAATATAAAATTAAAATCACATACCAGTTGGGCTACATTTTAATCATAAGAACCATGTAATAATAAATTTTAATGAAACATTATATAAAATTTTAATTATTAAAATAATTAAATAATTGTTAAATGGTATTTATAAAGGACTCAAAAATTATTATAAGCTAATAACAAAATATATGCCCAAAAGGACACAATTTGAGTCAAAAAGCCCTTACCTCAAGACCTATATTTTATCATACTTGTTAAAACATTCTGTATAATTAATATATTTTTATTATAAATATATTATAGAACTATATTGATTTTCATCAAATTTTTTTTACTAACAACATTTTATCACACATTTTTTGGCAATTCCTTGTTAAAAATTATGTTTCGGGTATTAATATCTTTTTTTCATAGAAGTTTTTATTTTTATTTTTGGTACTATTTCAATGAGCATAGTTATATTATGTCTATAGTTTAACCCATTATAAATATATAATATATATTTATTTTATATATTTTTAGTAATCCATGGATTTTTGAGATACAAAATTATTTAGACTGTTTATGAAGTCAGTAGGTCATACGTACAGATTAAGGTTGTTTTTATTTTCTTGAAATATGAACAAAATGAATGGTAAATAATTTAGGACCAGTAAATAATAATTTTTATGTCCTAGTTATCTGTTATTTTTATGAATATATTATTATTACCATCTATTTCAAAATAAAAGTTAAAAATGAATTATATCACTTCATTGAGGTGGTAGTCCCCACATTTGCACAAGCCACATTATCATTCTCCAATGGATTAGAAAGTTATAAAGTAAAGGGGATATTATAATTCACATATTTTTAATTTTTCACGAATATCATATATTAAAATTAAATCACATATTATTTATCACCATGATATATTGATATGGAAGACGAATTATATTAGTTTTCATGACTTTTGTCCACCATGCACACGATCAGCAGTTTTTCTTCCCATTTGACAGTGGATGAAATAGATATATGATATTTAATTTACATATTAAAATATTTTGTATATTAAGTATACTTAGTTTATTATAGTATCATTGAATAATAATATTTTATGTATTTGGAATAATATATACATTAAAAATACTATGTTAAGTATGATACCATTTCTTCACACAACCTCCTTTGATTTTCTCCAAAAGACTTATTATGAGGGATAATAATCAATCTAAGGACTATAGTATGAATATAAGGAATATTTTAATAGAATTAAACAGGTATGGTAAAAAACTAAAGGTATTGGAAATTTTAATATGAGAGGATTTGTGGTTCCCTTTTATAAGTGGTGGAGATGATAGACATGGAAATTTAGATAGGAAAAACTAATACCATCATTATAAAAATGAAATAAGACATAAAAATGTCTCATTATTGATCCTATGATAATTAAATTTATAAATATGGCTATAAAATATTTTATGGAATTGATTTTTTTGTTTTGATTATTATATATTTAGTTTAAAAATCTTGTAAACCCATTTTTACCAAAACTACGATTAAAAATTTTGATTGTTCTTAAAATTATTTTGGACAAAAAATTGTGTTAATATTTTTATATAATAATAATTATTAATATTCCAAAAATTTAACACACTTTATTAAAATTCAATTCATATAAGTGGTATAATTAATTTTTTAAATAAAGACCACAAATGTGATGAAAAACGGTTTTTCGAATGAAAATGATTTCGTACGTGTAAAAATGATTGATATCAAAGTTACACAAAACAATTATTACAATAACCTAAAAACAACAAAGCATAAAATAAATATTTTTCACAAAAATAAAAAAAATCAATTTCTTGAGATAATTTTATTTTCAAAGCATATAAATATTACTAAAAAATTTGGAATTTTTTATCATTATTTTTTATTCAAATAAAATTATTATACTTATTTTTAAAATTTTGGTAAATAATATTCATACCACTAAATTTAATGTCTAGGTTATAATGACCATGATTAAATTATAATACTAACATTATATTTTGGTTTGTTATAACATAGTGTTGTATGTAACATAACCAATAAATGGAATAAATTTTATTCTAATGAAAAAATGTTCCTAAAATATTGGGCTAAAACACTATAAAAATCTCAAATGAATTTAAAAATTGAAATTTCAAATCTTTTATAAAAAATTTCATTACACTTCTATCTCATCATTTTTTCATATTCCTGTATAGCTTCATTATGTTAGTGGTTTTTCCACAAAAAATTGACCTGCTAAGAGGTCTTCATTCATTGAACATTCTCACTATAATTGATAATATTAATAGGGTTCTCATAATAGGAATTATAATTATCCATTGGTATGACCTGTATGTTTAGTACACATAAAGGATCAAGTATTAATATTCACATGATTAATAAATGGAACACATCATGGACTTGATAGAGGTTTCTTGGAAGTGACATGTGATAAGACATTATCCCTACTTGATTAAAAATATTAAAGGGGACAATGTACATATGAATAAACATTCCTTTATTCCTGAATCTCATAACCATATTCCAGGGAAAAATTCATATAAAAACATTCTCACCAACTTCAAACATCATATCCTGTCATTGATTTTCAGCAAAACTTGTATTTCATCTTTGTGGTTCCATAATGTATTGTTGAATTGATCTAACTTTCTCTACAATTTAGAAAACTATCTCAGGTCCCAATAGATCTATTTCTTCATCTTCATTCCAATATGTTGGAGTTCTACACATATTTACATAGATGGATTAATAAAGAGCTATATGATATCTTTAATTATTTATATTGTTGAATTCAAACATTATTAGAAAAAGGTGTTATTCCGAACAAAATTGTAAACAAATAAAAAAATATCTCATTATTTTCCCTATGGATTTCACGGTCTTCTCATACTAAATATCATTCTAAGGATGATATTCAATGATTAAATTAAATTACATATCAAGAGCTTTTGGAAGATTTCTCTATATGATATAGGTGTACCTTATATTTTTTTCACACATAATAGAATAAGGGAGTCCCTAAAAAATTATCACTTTTTACTCTATATCCTATAATTATTAAAACATCATATTTATTTATAGAATCATACTTTTTTTATATCATATAATGTTTATTAATAAGATATTAGTTTTAGGTTAAAGGGGTGATTTTTTAGATAGAGTACTTGACACGCTACAATGGGTTTCTCTGACAACGTACATTGCACACAATTGTGAATTATACAAAAAATAATATATTATTATTATTATTATTTTAAATGCTAGTAAAAAAATTGATATTTTATTTAAAGGAATAAATATAAAAAACTAAAATATGATTATACATGTTGGTTCAGTGTTTTTAAATTTATCCATTAAATTATAGAGTCTTAAAATGAGAATGAATCAAATTTTATGAATAAGATACAATAATATTTATAAAAGGGTGTTTTTTCAAGTTTTGATGGAGAACCATATTTAATTATTTTATTTCAATATTTATATGTTTTATTTGACATGATAAACTTATTATTTTGAATAGGAACATCAAAAATTAATTAGGATTAAATTGACGTATTTTTATGACGATATTTATATATTAATGAATATTGAAAATTACTACATTTTAATTAAAAATATTCTTTTCTTCTAATTTATTTATATTTATATATTAATTAGTTTTAATTTGTAATTGGAATATTTTTTAATAATTTAATCAAATTTTGTTCATCGGATTTAATTTTAAATTGAAATCTAACATAAATGTAGGTAAATCTTTTGATAGTTATGACCTCTTAAAAACCCACATTAATGTTTTGACAACATGAATTAATTTTAAATTAATTAATTCCATTTATATTTTTTGAATTTATAAAAATGGATTAAATATTTTTAATCAAAAGGTACACTTTGTGTAAATAGTTACCTTTTATTTTTTGACATTATGAATAGTAACATCAGAAATTCTTTTATTTATCATGGTTAATGGGTAAATATGGTAAATAAGAGTAAAAATAATATTATTATAAAAATAAACTATGTAAATATGTTTCATAATATTATTGGATGATGTATGTCTACAAATAGGTATCCTTGGGGAGATTTTGGGACCCCATAGAGCCACGTGGGAGCGATAATGGCTTGTTATAATAATTAGTTGAGAGTGAAGAGAAATATCACATAAATTTGTTTCTTTTTCTGAAAAAATTTTAATATGGGGTTATATAACTGAAAACATTGACTAAAAATTTTCATTAAAATTAAAAATAGGTTAATAACATCATTGTATTTTATATATTATTTGTAGAATTTAAATAAATAATTTTATTTATGACACCATGATGGGGTAGTAATTTCTTCATTAAAAAAGGATTCAAATCAATGATATTAAAAAATTAAAATAAATATTATTCGAAAAAATTAATTTTATACATGAATTTTCTATATTTATAATCCATGTTATGAATCATTTAATGTTTTTTCGAAGGAATCACATTTTTAGAATGTTATATTAAAAAGACCAAGTTTGAATAGTGTCCAAAATTTACATAATTATTTAACTATAATGTAAAATATTTTATCAAATGATATTAAAAAATTAAAAATCTAATATTCATCAAAATGGTTAATATGAGTCCAAATATTCCCAAAAATACTTTTTTTTGGTTTTTTGACGTGATATGGAATTTACATTAACCCCCAATATATGAATAACAAGATAGCATTTTAAGATTAAAAATGGAAAAATAAAGGATAAACAAAAATGATAAGGATAAAAAATATTAAAAACACGTATAAATATTATTATATGATTGGTAATAAATCAAATATAATCTTTTATTCGAACTAAATTATTTTTGGACAATTTTTAATTGAAATTGAATTTATAAAAAAAATACTTCATGACTCTCCAAAAGTGACCCTCCTTCCACTTATAAATGGTAGCAAAATTTACCCACTTAGATATACCTCTCAAGAACCTTTACCATCCAAATAAAGATCTATATAATCTAGCAACATTCCTCTCTTACTCATTAAATCTTTTCCTTGCATATAAGGCTATTCAAGAAGAACATTTGAAAAAAAAGATTTTTCCCATTTTTGATGTAACATCTTCTCTCAAGTTGTATTCCATTATTTTCCTTCTCTACTCTATATGATATTCTTATTATATTATTAATAAGAACACAATAATTATAAATATACTAGGATTTTTTTTATTTGAATTATTTTAACTTCACATACGTACACCTCCATCAAATGGATACGAACATACTATTTTTGTGTATGATGAACTATTGCCTCAAGAAGTGATGATAGTTCAATATTCTTCTACCACCTATCATGGAGTCCATTATGATGTAAAATTATTTATATAAGAAATATATTATATTTATATTATTTCAATGATTCTATAGTTTTTATTTACAATATAACTTTATGCTTTCCAAGATGTGTAAAGACAATAATTTTATTCGAGGAAATGTGGACCACCGTCACCTCAAAATGATAAGACTCATTCATGTTCTACATGGAATGTATAAAATATGTTTTTATTAATCCTATTAGATATAAATTAAATAAATATAACATTTCTATCATCATAAATTTTCATATAATTTTATTATTAATATTTTATTATTACTAAGAAATAAATGTAGTATTCATGTATATGTATGACCTACCATCTCCATTAATGGTGAATTTTATTTCATACCCCCAAATGTCATGGAAATTATAAATACAAATATTCTAGATATATATTATATTTAAATAATTTATAATATTTTAGAGATGCTATAATTTTTACCACATGGAAAATTTACATCCAACATGTTAATTTTCAACTCAATTATCGAATATTGAAAAATGAATTATATTAACATAAATAATTATGTAGTTTTTATAATGCTGTAATAAGTGTTATAATGTAATAATAAACTTGAAAACATTTATCATGAAGTTATATATTAACCTATGGATATAATTCTATAACATAGCGATTGTAGGTGATGAGTCAGACTGAAGGTATGGGAACTTTTGAACACAATATCCATTCATTGGGTTGATCTTCTACTACATGACTATGTTGTGATATTATTACATGAGAAATAAATTTTGATATCTAATCATGTATTAATACTTAATTTTTTTGGATATATATTTAATACAAATAAATGATCTGTTTTATTAAACAAATGATCTTTTTATGGGAATTTCTAAACTCAATTTCACTCATTTTGTTTTATGCATACTTCATTGATTATATAATTCCATGATTATCTGTGGAGTCACAGTTTATTTATTTTTGTTTTAATTTTCACTTCCCATTTATGGATATACTATTTATATACATAGCCAACCCACAAATGAAATCTTACTTCATTTATAATAATATTGTAAGGGAAATCTTAACTCAATATCTATTAATTATGTTCAAAATCATGGTCATTTGTTTCGTTTTTACAAGAATTTGTGTGAATGAAATATGTTTGTTTTACCCTCAATATTGACTTATATTGTGCATATTTATATTCTTCACACATAATTATTTCATTGATTTATACTTAATATAAGGATGTGATCTTTGTAAGGGATATCATCTAATTCGTTTTTCATGGAGGAATATTCTGTTGTTTTATAACACCTTCAATTATATGGTGTATAATAAACCCCTTTGACCATTAATTTCATTCAATGCAAGTATTTTTAATATTAAACATTTAAAAAATTACAAAAATGATGTTCTTAACTTACGAGACAACAACAACTTCTCCCCCTCCATAACCGTTCTTTGATATTTGGATTCCTCTATAATTCAAAAAGTTTTTAATGAAAAATAAATAACTTATTAACTTTGTCGAGAGTTTCTGTATTTAAAATGGTCTCAAAAGTGGATTTACATTTTCAAAATCCTAAAATGTTCTCCAGTGATTAAAAATGAAATTTTATGACTAAAATTTTGATAATTTAATTCCTTTATGTTTTATGATTTTAAAATGGTACTTGGGCATTTTATGGGTGGTTACATGATATACCAATTATTGGTGGTTATATGATAATCAATTAAAAGAGGTACTATGATAAACCAAGGATGGGTGGATACATTATAATAATCAATGCATTGAGTATGAATGTCGGTCATATGGATAATCTATTTAGTGACATGTGTTGAAATTGGCTGTATGATTATTCCAATTAAGTATGTTTATTTCCCATGTAACCATTATATTCTATATGTTGATTTCAATGGGATTTATGGTAATATTTTGGATACAAAAATTGTATGAAATGAGTTTATATTCATTGATGTATATTTACAACTTCATAATGGATAAAATTATTACTTTATGATAATTTATTCATGGTCTTCATGTTCTCCCAAGACTAATAGATTTTATTCACTGTGTATCCCATACTGAGCCATTTATGCTCATCCCTTGTTTTGATTTTATTTTCATAATAATCAATGAAAAATAGAGTCAAATATGGGATCAAGGAATAGTTATGTTACAAAAAACATGAAACCAAACATGTCTAATTATTATGTGTTTCGGTTTTATGAAAAAATGGATAGTGAGTAGAAGTTTATACATGTAATAGTCAATTTTTTATTTATATGTTATGAATTAATTCTCTAAATATCTAAAACAAATAATATCCTCGATGTGAAATAAAATAAAATTATTGACTCATTTCACGATTAAGTAATTTCCCAAGCTCCTCCCTTATTGTTGGTATCAGAGGTCTGTTTAGATAACTTTTCAAGTTAGGATATTTTTAAATGAATATACATAAATTTTTTTCTTTCATTATCGTCATCTTGAAAACATATAGAATTTTAATACTTCAACATTACTTCATCTATGATATGTTTGTTCAGAATGGTTTCCCATATAGAAAACAAGATAGTTGTGGTGGGAAGGAAAACAAAGGGAAATAACCTTCCTAATTAGAATCTAGATATATCTTGAATTAAAAATAAATAGTTAGTTATAGTGATGGCTTTGTTGGCTTAGATGATAAATGGTGTACGTGTTTATATATGATATTTTTTTATTTTATAAATGTTTTGAGGAATATAAATATCACATAATAAATGTTTTAAAAATCATTAATGAAACAAAACTATATGGAAGGATTAGAAAGAATGAATTTTTGTTGAAAAAAATTCTTTTCTATGGACATATTTATTCTAAATATGGGATAACTATTGATACTTTTAAAAACAATGTTGTTGAAGCATGGCCAAGACCAAAAAATATCAAATAGATTCATTGTTTTATGGGAATAGAAGTTTATTAGCGATGGTTTTTGGAAAAATTTTCTTGGTAATATATCCCTCTAAATAAGATAACATGTAATGATGTTACGATCATATTGACAAAATAATGTGTTGAATGTTTTCTGGAACAAAAAATAAGATTGGTAAATGCTCATGTTTTGGCCTTTCCTTCATGGAATGGGGAATTTTCTCTTTATAGTGCTTCATCATTTAATGTACTTCTTTGTGTCCTAATACAGAATAATTAGGTAATATTTTTTGCTTCATGTGAGTTAAATCCTCTAGAGCTAAATTACCATACACATGATTTGTAATGAGTTATTTTTCGTTTTTTCATTAAAAATTGTCTGCTATAAATTTTTAAATATATATTGTTCAAAAAAAAAATTAATTATATATTCACGTAGAAAAAATTAAACATGAGATATATGAGATTCAATTAATTAATCAAGGATTATTATTTCATGATTCATTAAAATATAAGGATGAAATATAATGTGGTTGACAATTTCATTTGAAATGTTAATGTTATATTAACCATGAAATATTTTTGAAGAGATCCTTTGTTTTGTAATTTCATGAAATTTGGATTGTATTTTTTTGGTGCATGGAATTCATCTATTTAAGTTCATTTGGGAGTGAAATCTTATCTATCAAATAGAATTAAGCATGAATATGAAGAAGAAAATGTGAGGCAAAAATTGGTATAATTGGTTCATAACGGTATGTTACATGAATTTAACATTGATAAAGACCATATTTTGAGGTTTGGAAGGATATAATGCATTAATTTGGATTTGTAGCTGAAAAAAATGTTATGTGGAGCTCATAGTTCTCTATTTTTAGTTAATCAAGGTAGAAATACGACATACAAAGATCTCCATGAGTATTTCTATTGGGATTTAATGAAAACATTTATTGATTACATTACTATGAAGTGTTTGATTTATCAAAAGGGTAAAGTAGATCCAAGGATAACAAAATGGATGCTTCAGCCTTTTCATGTTCCAGAGTGGAAATGGGAAAATATGTCCCTAGATTTCCTAGTGGGATTTCCAAAAACATCTCCAGGTAGCATTGAAATAGGGGCTATTTTAGATCGATTGAATAGATTTTATAATTTTTCCCTATTTGAGATATACTATCCCTAGATCAAATTTCTTGATTTTATATTAAATATATAGTCAGGTTTCATGTATTTCCACTCTCCATTGCATCTAATCGTGATCCTAGGATCACTTATAACTTTTGTAAAGACATTCTAAAGTATCTCGGTACTAAATTTAATTTCCTTACAAATTTTTATCCTCAATTAGATGGGAAGTCAGAATGAACAATTAATACCATGGAGGATATTCTATGTTATTTTTAAACAAGATTACTAGGGAGGTTGTGATCAACATCTTTTTTTGGTCTAGTTTTCTTATAATAAACATTTTCATTCCAATATACAGATGGTACCATCTAAATAATTATATGGAATGTGGTGTTGAACTCTAGATTTTTTAGATGATGTGGTTGATAGATGATGATAGAACCGGCATTGGTAGAAGATATGACAGAAAATATTTAGTTTATTCAGAAGAACATGAAGACATCATAAAGAAAGAACAAACATTATGTACATAACTAAAGGAAATATCATTATTCTGAGTTAGGTGATCATGTCGTTCTCAAAGTTTATCCATAGAAAAGTGTGATCTATTTTAGTAAAATGGTAAAGTTGATTATGAGGTTCGATGGACCATATAATTTCATGGAGAATGTTTGAACAATTTCTTACATTTGGTTAAACTAGGTTATTCGACATCATCATCTATTCAAATCATTTATTATGGTTCAAAAAGAGTTTTTGAATGTACAAAACATATCCCCTAGGAGTGTCAAACCAGTCATGCAGTAAGTCTAATTTATGAGCACTTGTTTATGAAAAATTCATATCCTAATGTTTCTTTTTTGAGTTATAACTCCTATGATTAGATATTTCAGCACTACAACAAATTTAAGAATCCAAATATGGATGTAATTTTTCACAAACTGGTCACTCTACCATTCACCAAAATTTCAATTTAAATTCCAATGCTTTGACATAGACCTATGGATCTCATTGACTTTTTACTATCATAGATTATAATTGTAAACATATTATTCCACTAATACAATGTAAAGTGACTGATACATTAAATTCATAGATATTATATATAAATATATGAATATCATTTAATCATACAAAAACACACATGTAGACCATAATGGTGTAGTGTCTTTTGAAACATGGGTATATAAATTACTGATTCATGAGTGCACTACATAATATCACAATTTTTTGCTTTATAACTAGAACTCTTCATTGATTAATTATTCATAATAGTATTCTCTATAAAATGGGGAAAAGGAACGTAACAAAGGGTCTTCTCAGATCTCTCGTAAGGGTAAGAAAGGGAGATTTAAATGTTCACGTAAACATGTAATGAGAATAATGATATGATAACATGGTTATAACATTTGAAGAAAAACACTTCATATCATAGATCATAACATATTGTCATTGAATTTATCTTTATAGATTGTAATTCATGAATAATAAAGTTATCAAATAACACGATCCATGATATCATAACACCGCCATGATTAATAGATTCATGGAATACCTAGAATCATATTAAATTTTATATAAAATATAACCACCGTAACATTCATAAAATTTTAGTCTTTCAATAACCATACATGTACCTACTTCATTCCTAGTATAACCTCTCTAGTACCATACTTTGACATTCATATAACCATACATGTACCCTATTTCTTTGGTATTGTTATAACCTCCCATGTAAACACTTGTATAGGGGTTGGGAAAATGTTTTGTGTAACCTTTGAGATACTTGAACATTAATATTTACCTATTTTTTGAGTTATATATATGTCCCAACCATCAAAAAATGAAAATAAAATATTTGTGTGACATAATATCATTTATCATTAAATATATCATATCCCATGAAAATGAAAATTGGTTTCAAAATCATTTCATCATAGCTTATCCTATGGAAATGGTACCCATTTCATAAACATTTTAATATATTATAAATGATTGGAAAGAAATGAGTTTCATAAAAATAATTTCATAATAATAAAAACCCATCAAGAAAATGAATCTCAGTAGTATCATTTGATTTTTCCACTATAAAATATAATAAACACCATGTTTTTTGTCGTTGATGAGTAGAAAATCCAAAAAAAATATCATTAAATCATTATTGAGGAAAATATCTGTTCATTTTTTTTATTAAATATTCAATATATAAATCCAAAATATAATATTAAACATTATATTTGAGAATAAACATTGAAATTTTTAAGGGATTAATTAAATTTTTGATTGATAATTAATGTGATAAATTTTATTCATGCTATACATTAAAAACAAAGGACTTGTTTTTATATTTCCACTCAAAAGTCAAAATTGCCTCAACAGGGAAATGAAAAGAATATTCATTTCAATCCATTTGAAAAATGTAATGCCCTGACCCTAGTTACCCAGAGTCGGTGCATTATTACATAACATTGGCATGATCACAAAGGATCAAGTCTTGAAAGACCTATTTGTTTAGTAGTCTTGGAAACACTAGATATATTCATAAGTCTTACATTACATCATAAGGTAAAAAAAACTACAACAACATCTTGTCTTCATATCCCCTCATACTATCCATGCAGGTCATTCATAAATTACTTCTACATAATCCTGGGAAAAAATAAAACATTGAAAGAGGTGAGCTCAGATTCTCAGTAAGGATAACATTATAGCAGAAGCTTTCATAGATAAGCATAAACACTTAAGGAAGTTTATAACTAAAACCAAAGCTGTTTGAACTTCAACTTCAGCATAAAATGGCAAAGATAAAATAAATTAATTCCATTTACTTACTCACATGGATATTCTACTAGTTGAATGATCACATTCAATATCAATAACCACATTCATAATGATGTAATGCATAATTCCAGACAATCATAACCACATAGCTAAGGCCTCGTGCCAAGACTACAAATAAGATTTTGCCAAGGCCTTATGCCAAGACACTAGTTTTTCTCATGAGACCTAATGATGCATCGAGGAGCTATAGCAGGCTCCACCCGTCACTTATTAAGTCCAATTCATTCCTCATATGAAGAGGTTTAAACATAACATAAACATTCGTATTAAAACTAGCATATGAAATGTTAATACTTTAACCACAAACCATGAATGGTATAAAAATAGCACATCCACAGTCAAACATAACTCATTCGATACAATATGGAAGATTGTATTGTACCTCAATCAATAATAATGAATTATATTGACATAGATGAAAATAACCATCAAAATTATTTGAGATAAATATCCCCCTTTTTTGAAAACATTTAAAAGTCATACTATTTGTCAAGAAGCCGTTTAATAATAGATTTTTGAATCAAAGTGTCCCATACTAATTTGAAACATTTAAATGGAGTTTTAATTTTAAAACCTCAATGTCCATATAATTAAATCCTTAAAACCATTTTTTAAAACATGGACATTAATGAGAAAGATTTATATGAATAAGTATTTAAAACATTTAAAAATGGTATTTTAGTTAGAGATTCTAACCAAAAGAGAGAAACATGAATACAAATAATTGAGGTGATCAAAACTTGGTAATATCATGAGAATAAAGGAATTCATGATATACTATGCCAAAGTACATTATATACACCACATAAAAGTGATTTGGTGTATAACAACAAAGAAGTCTCAATTGAATGTAAATTGAGATGAAATCTCTCATAAAAACCATATCCTTAGATGAAGTATAAACCAACAACATAGTTATGTGTGAAAAATATAAATACACTAAATATGAGTGGATATTCAGTGTAAAACAATAAAAGGGCATTCACACATATTCTTGTAAAAACAACACCAATGAATTGGATGTTTATCTCAACAAAACGAGATTGAGTAAAAATAACTCTTATCAAGTTTATAACGACGACTTGAGAATTTATCAATGGAGTGATTATGTGTATAAAAAGTATATCCATAGAAAGGGGAGTGGAAATTATGACATAATCAAATTAATAGTTATTCCACACATAATCTTGGAGTAAAATAATCAAAGAAGTATGCGTAAAGCCGAATAAGTGGAAATTGAAATTTCAAATTCTCTTATCAATTTGGTAACTTACAAAACGTCCACCCATGAAAGATGGATCATACAATGATGATGTAAACATCCATAAATTAAATTATATTACGCAATGAATCTTGTCATGGGCAGTACACACACCACATGCAATAAATAAGTGGTGAACAATGGAAATCTCACGAAATTAAAAGTGAGAGAATAAACCCCTTACTTTGTACTTTTTCCTTTGTCGACGATAGGTTAACCTCCTTTATAATGGTGAAATAATTTTCATTTAATTATACAAGAATCATATGCATTAATATGATATCATATATGATCTTTTAACATTGATTTGTTAATAATATCTTAGAATTATCGTCATTTCGTGTGTTAACGAGTTCATTTTACTTTATATTCATTATTATGTGATCCATATTTGTTATTAATGGGATGTATATTATTCATATCCAGAATTATATCAAGTCCTTAAATATTATTTTTAATCATAAAATGAGAATTATACTTGAATGGATATGATGGAGAATGAATCTCATCGCGTTTGTGGAGATGGTAGTCCATACGTATGCACGAGCGACAATATCATTATTTTGATATTAAAATAATATATAATTGGATGGTATATAATATATACAGAATCATTATCATGTTATATTTATTATTTACACGAGTTACACATTATTATTATACCCATCCAAAATAATAAAATATTGAATAACAATTACACCATGACGTGGAGACGGTAAGCCGTACGTACACACGTATGGTGACATGTTATTCAAAGGGTGGATAATATACTAAATATGGTTGTACCATATTTATAATAACATCACAGTATATATATGATACTATAGTTATTATTTTATAATGGTAATAACAAAGGAAGAAGAAGTGGAAAAAGAAAGGAACTTGGAAAAGGGTGGTGAAATCATTACCTCTTCTTCGGGTTCTTCCTTTTGATTTGATCAAAAGGGATCCTTAGGTTGGATTTATGATCAAAATAAGGCCTCTAAGTTGTAGTGAGGGAAGTTGGGAGAGTATTTGGGCTGGGTTTGGCCGAACCAAAAGGCTTTTAAGGTGTGAAGAAATGAGAAGGAGGAGTGCCCTTTTATAAGAGGGGTGAGGGGCACCTTTGGAAAAGCTAGAAATATTAATCTATAATAAATTCATATTTGGTTTATAATGGATCCAAAGTTTATTATTAAATTTTTAAGGTGGTTATAGGTCTCCCAAAATTCAACCAATAGAATTTAGACAGGTTTGGGTCATTATATTAACCTTATCTTTAAGTATTAACTCTTAGTTAATTAGTTTCACTTTTACAATGTCTCTTTGTATTTTTATATTATATGGTTAATAAACCTACCATATACATCCAAGTGACCACCAAAGTGGTTCATTAATGATACACCTATCATTATATAAGTCTCTTCGCCGAACTTTAGATTTTTAAGAATTTAATATCAATTAATAATATAATATTTTTTTAAAAAACTGTTTTATATCAATTTTGACACTATTCAATAGTTGATTTTTGTGAAACACATATCAGAATGATTAATTAGAAAAGAGTTAATTAAATCAATCATAATATGTAATATTATCCTATAAAATTAGTTTAATTCATTAAAAGTCTCATATTATATTTATTTGGGTATTTATAATATCAATTATTTTAATTTTTCATTATTATGGTAATTACTGCATCACCATTGTGTCATAAATAAATTAAATAATTTAATGTCTAAAAATTATAAATAAAATATAATTATGTAGTAACTATATTCATATTTATATTTAATATTTATAGTTTAAAATCCAATATATATAACCCTATGTAACTATTGTTTTTCTAAAAGATATATGCTTGTGTCATTTTTGTATTCATTTTAACTTAATTAATATAAAGTGTCCCTATCACCTACAAGTGGATCCATGGGGTCCCAAAATCGACCCAAAGATGACTATGGTCGAAAATGTATCATCCAATAAGGCTAGGGCACGTTTTAGGGTAATTTAGTATTATTAAAATATTACTTTTTAACCCTTATTTATCGGATTTACCCTTAACCATGGTAAATAAAATATTTACCGAAGTAATTATTCAAAATGTATAAAAATAAGATATACCTATTTACACAATTTGAACATACTAATTCCAAAAATGGTATCCATTTTTCCAAATTGAAAACATAGAAGTGGCAGAAATTAATTTAAAATTAATTCCCGTTGCTAAAACAAAAAGCGTGTTTTTAAGAGATAATAATATTAAAAGATTGACACTTGTTTATGTCTGGTTTAATTGTAAAATTATGTCCAATGACCAAAATTTTATTAAATGGTAAAAATATATTCTAAATATACTTTAAAACCACACAAATTAATAATTTATCACTATTAATTATTTTTATTAAAAAAGTTGTTTTTAATTAAAATTTAGTAATTTTCACTATTCATCAAAATATTAAAGTTATCCAAAAGTACCAAAATTTCACCTTAGGATAAATTAGATATTCCGAATCAAAAAATGAAGTCCATTTTGAAATATAAAATATATATATAATTTCAAAAAGTAGGTATTACTATTCATAACGGCTAGTTTGGTTGGTTATGGTGTGTTAGAACTCGGTGTTGCGTACAACACACGCTATCAAATTATTCAAAGAGAAGTGTACTGTATGAATCTTGGGGTGTTACATTCTCCCCTCCTTCAATAAATTGCATCGTCTCAATTTTTTAAAATTGTGCTTGGGAATATAATGGAATGTCCCACATCGGAAAAAGAGTCAATAAAACTATCACTTTAAAAGAAAGAAAGAGAGGTATAAAGGTTAACCAAGATAACCCATACTCAGATTACATGTAGGAAAACATGGATATGGATGATAAAGTAAGTGCCATGTTCTGATGGAGAGGGATAGAAATCATGATCAGGAGAAAGTTAACAATAAGAAAGCCAAAAACTTGTGTTGGGACAAACGACCATTAGTCTCCTAGTAGGAAAGTAAACGGACAACATTTTTTTGTTTTAAGTTACATTAATTTATGATATTGATTAAGAATATAAAGATATATACTTACATTTTAGGTAGTGTTTCAATCTTTAATAAATTTCTACCAAAAACTCATTTTTTGTTAAACGATGAGTATTCAAGACGACTTGGTCACACTGGAAGAGCTAGAATAAACTTCTATAGAATCACATGATCCATGCAGGATTAACTATATATTTATATTGTCTTTAGAGATTAATGAAAACCAAAATGGTTAGTACAAGATCTAATGATCCCTCAAAAGGATATTCCTTGAGACAAATAAACACTAATCTTAATTTCCAAAATTAAACCAACAATACCCCAAAGTTAAATAAATAACATTCAATAATCAATTGTCCTTAAAATCCTTTAATATAATAAAAACTAATATTGAAAACCAAAACTTATGATTAATTTAGTCTTCCACGTTAAATTGTATCTCCAAATGATATTAATTACACTTAAAGTCACATACTTAAAAGTATTTAACCTAATCATTTCCATAAATAACCCAAATCATTATAAATCCTCAATAAAAACATAGATAAAAATCCACCATTACTCCTCAAATGAAATCCCATACTACTCTATTTTCCTTTGGCATATAGTGTTCTCAACAAAGTGAACAACTTCCAAAATATCATTTACCACTTAATCACCAAATTATTTTCCTATACTAAGGGTATTCATTTGATAAGACATAAGATCCCAAATCAAATTATTATTGTTCAATAAAATCATTTAACTAAAAATAATAGTCACACTAACCAGGGACTTCATGTAGTCCTGTGGTAGGCGATAAATCCCAATCGCACTTTGTTTGTGGGTTCGATTCCCACAGCTTTGTCCGAAGCGACGGGTTATCACACGGTCTATGTGTTGTCCTTTTTCAAAAACGATATTTTATAATATTACCAAAATGAGATAAATTCCTCAAAATACCATAACATAATGAAACCACAAATCTTATCTCATACCTTGATTTTTCATCCCAAATTATAATAACATATAATTTCCTCAAACCCAATGATCATATAAAACCAAATGGTTATTTATAACTATATCCGCAACAGAAATGATAATTCTTCCTCAAATATCATTTTTACATGACAAATTATAGGTTTACACATACAGGAGAAAATTATTCCAAAGTAATCCCATCAATAAAGAGCACTAACACTTTTAAACATTTCACCATCCATTTATTTCCACATAGGTTATTCATCATATGTTCCTCGGGTTCCCACATTGCCTCTTCCATCTTATGATTTCTCCATAGATCTTTTACCAGACGAGTCATCCGGTTTCTCAACACTTGATCTTTGGTATGAAGAATTCTGATAGGCTCTCCACAATAAGTTAGATCGGGTTCCAGTTATAATTCTTCATAGGTGAGTACATGCATTGGGTCAGGCATGTATTTTGTTACTAGAGATATGTGGATCACAACATTAACTCTGGAGAGACTAGGCGGATTTTCCTTTTGGTAGAATGCGTTCATGTGTCATAATGGTACCTCATGAATTTTTCAAAATCATCTACTTCCTTTACCCAAAAACTCCTCATCCATCTTGGATTATATCGATGGAAGCATCGATGCATCATAAAAAATAGGTATTTCTTATATATAATTTTGAGACATCGTCTTTAACATGTTTTTTTAGAAAAATTCTCCCTGATTCATCTTCAAATACTTAAAAATAAGGTTTTGGTAAATCAGTTTTCGTATATCCCAAAAGACATAAATATATAATTTGATACATATAGGCTGCTCGAAGGACTCCCTCTTCTGCAGCATCTAGGAAATCATTTAGTGCATCATAATTTTGAGATAAAGTGAAAAATTTGAAAAGACCCTGATGGTACTTCCCACGCTTAGCATGGTAAGAAAGTTGAGAGCGCAACATTATCCCATAGTCAGTACTTGGTCCTTGAAAGAATAATGCAATGTTGGAGGTATTGGATGTCTCATAAAGTTGTTTGCATGTAACTTGGACGTTTGAAAAAGTTTCAACATCGTCTGCGCATGACTTCTGGATAATAATTGTAAGTAGTTCTTCAAGAAGAGAGAGAAGAGTTGTTCGTGATCTTTCTCCCTCCATGTTTCAACTAACAAAAATAAAATACAATTAGGTTTTTTGAATACTTATATAATAAGAATGTCAAAAAATAGACATAATAGGATAATCTTGTAATTGAACA
This sequence comes from Viscum album, assembly GCA_963277665.1. NCBI lineage: Eukaryota > Viridiplantae > Streptophyta > Magnoliopsida > Santalales > Viscaceae > Viscum > Viscum album. The sequence goes on along the minus strand of OY728158.1, from coordinate 41,482,017 downwards.
ATATATCCTAACATGGGGTACCCTATGTTAAAATCTAGGTTATCCACTATCTATTTGCCGACATATATTCTTAGGGGAATTTTTTTGTATTCCCTTAATAATGGTTTATACTAATTTTGTGAATTTACCAAAGAATATCCCCGGGAGTGTCGTAACAAAGAGTGCAGCAAGGCCCGTTGTCGTGCACCAGTTCCTGTTCAATTCTAGCTCAAAGCGGTGTTTTCAGGTTTTACCCCTAGGTACATCTGTGCCAGAGCCACCTCTACCTGCTCGTATCTAGACAGGGATGTATTGCTCAGAAAACTCACAAAATCTTCTACAATACCAAAATTTTAGGAAGTTATTCTATACTAATCCTCAAAGTTCATCTTAGGTCTACAGGCTCTAATCAGAGTTTATCTAAATCTAGCTTCCAAGGTTTGTACTAAACTTCCTCTGATACCAACTGTAACGCCCCGACCCCAGTTACCTAGAGTCGGTGCATTTTTACAAAAACATTGGCATGATCACAAAGGATCAAGTCTCGAAAGACCGATTAGTTTAGTAGTCTTGGAAACACTAGATATATTCATAAGTCTTACATTACATCATAAGGTAAAAAAACTACAGCAACATCTTGTCTTCATATCCCCTCATACTATCCCTACAGGTCATTCATAAATTACTTCTTCATAATCCTGGGAAAAAATAAAACATTGAAAGTGGTGAGCTCAGATGCTCAGTAAGGATAACATTATAGCAGAAGCTTTCATAGATAAGCATAAACCCTTAAGGCGGTTTATAACTAAAATGAATGACTTTGGAACTTTAACTTCAGCATAAAATGGCAAAGATAAAATAAATTAATTCCATTTACTTACTCACATGGATATTCTACTAGTCGAATGATCACATGAAATATCAATAACCACTTTCATAATCATGGAATGCATAATTCTAGACTATCATAACCACATAACCAAGGCCTCGTGCCAAGACTACAAATACGATTTTGCCAAGGCCTTGTTCCAAGACACTAGTTTGTCTCATGAGACCTACCGATGCATCGAGGAGCTATAGAGGGCTCCACCCGTCACTTATTAAGTCCAATTCATTCCTCATATGAATAGGTTTAAACATAACATAAACATTCATATTAAAACTAGCATATGAAATGTCAATACATTAACAAAAAACCATGAATGGTATAAAAAATAGCACATCCATAGTCAAACATAACTCATTCGATACAATATGGAAGATTGTATTGTACCTCAATCGATAATAATGAAGGATATTGACATAGATGAAAATAACCATCAAAATTATTTGAGATAAATATCCCCCTTTTTTTGAAAGCATTTAAAAGTCACACTATTTTTCAAGAATCCGTTTAATAATAGATATTTTAATCAAAGTGTCCCATACCACTTTGAAACATTTAAAAGGAGTTTTAATTTTAAAACCTCAATGTCCATATAAATAAATCCTTAAAACCATTTTTTAAAACATGGACATTAATGAGAATGATTTAGATGAATAAGTATTTAAAACATTTAAAAATGGTATTTTAGTTAGAGATTCTAACCAAAAGAGAGACACTTGAATACAAATAATTGAGGTAATCAAAACTTGGTATATCATGAGAATAAAGGAATTAATGATATACAATGCCAAAGTATATTATATACACCACATAAAAGTGATTTGGTGTATAACAACAAAGAAGCCTCAATGGAATGTAAATTGAGATGAAATCTCTCATAAAGGCCATATCCTTAGATAAAGTATAAATCAATGACATAGTTATGTGTGAAAAATATAAATACACTAAATATGAGTGAATATTCAGTGTAAAACAATCAATGGGAATTCACAGATATTCTTGTAAAAACAACACCAATGAATTGGATGTTTATCTCAACAAAACGAGGTTGAGTAAAAATTACTCTTATCAAGTTCATAACGATGACTTGAGAATTTATCAATGGAGTGATTATGTGTATAAAAATTATATCCATAGAAAGGGGAGTCGAAATTATGACATAATCAAATGAATAGTTATTCCACACATAATCTTGGAGTAAAATAATCAATGAATTATGCGTAAAGACGAATAAGTGGAAATTGAAATTTCAAATTCCCTTATCAATTTGGTAACTTACAAAACATACACCCATGAAAATGGATCATACAATGATGATGTAAAAATCCATAAATTAAATTATATTACGCAATGAATACAGTCATGGGAAGTACACACACCACATGCAATAAATAAGTGGTGAACAATGGAAACCTCACGAAATTAAAACTGAGATAAGAAACCCCTTACTTTGTACTTTTTCCTTGGTAGACGGTAGGTTAACCTACTATATAATGGTGAAATAATTTTTATTTAATTATAAAAGAATCATATGGATTAATATGATATCATATATGATCTTTTAACATTGATTTGTTAATAATATCTTAGAATTATCGTCATTTCGGGTGTTAACGGGTTCATTTTAAGTTATATTCATTATTATGTGATCCATATTTGTTATTAATGGGATGTATATTATTCATATACAGAATTATATCAAGTCCTTAAATATTATTTTTAATCATAAAATGATAATTATACTTGAATGGATATGATGGAGAATGAATCGCATCGCGTTCGTGGAGACGGTCGTCCCTACGTACGCACGAGCGACAATATCATTCTTTTGATATTAAAATAATATATAATTGGATGGTATATCATATATACAGAATCATTATCATGTTATATTTTTTATTTACATGAGTTACACATCATTATTATACCCATCCAAAATAATAATTTATTGAATAACAATTACACCATGACGTGGAGACGGTAAGCCGTACGTACGCACGTACGATGACATGTTATTAAAAGGGTGGATAGAATACTGAATATGGTTGTACCATATTTATAATAAAATCACAGTATATATATGATACTAGAGTTATTATTTTAGAATGGTAATAACAAAGGAATAAGTAGTGGAAAAAGAAATGAACTTGGAAAAGGGTGGTGAAATCATTACCTCTTCTTCAGGTTCTTCCTTTCGATTTGATCAAAAGGGCTCCTTAGGTTGGATTTATGATCAAAATAAGGCCTCTAGGTTGTATTGAGGGAAGTTGGGAGAGTATTTGGGCAGGGGTTGGCCGAACCAAAAGGCTTTGAAGGTGTGAAGAAATGAGAAGAAGGAGTTCCCTTTTATAAGAGGGGTGAGGGGCACCTTTGGAAAAGCTAGAAATATTAATCTATAATAAACTCGTATTCGGTATATAATGGATCCAAAGTTGATTATTAAATGGTTAAGGTGGGGATAGGTTGAAAAACATTCAACCAATAGAATTTAGACAGGTTTGGGTCATTATATTAACCTTATCTTTAAGTATTAACTCTTAGTTAATTAGTTTCACTTTTACAATGTCTCTTCGTATTTTTATATTATATGGTTAATAAACATACCATATACATCCAAGAAACCCCCAAGTGGTTCATTAATGATAAAACTATCATGATATAAGTCTCTTGGCCGAAAAATATATTTTTAAGAATTTAATATCTATTAATAATATAATATTTATTTTAAAAACTCTTTTATGTCAATTTTGACACTATTCAATAGTTGATTTTTGTGAAACACATAACAGAATGATTACTTCGAATAAAGTTAATTAAATCAATCCTAATATGTCATATTATACTATAAAATTATTTTAATTCATTAAAAGTATCATATTATATTTATTTGGGTATTTATAATATCAATTATTTTAATTGTTCACTATTATGGTAATTACTGCATCACCATTGTGTCATAAATAAATTAAATTATTTCATGTATAAAAATTATAAATAAAATATAATTATGTAGTAACTATTTTGTAGCTTTATATTTAATATTTATAGTCTAAAATCCAACATATATAACCCTATGTAACAATTGTTTTTCTAAAAGATATATGCGTGTGTCATTTTTGTATTCATTTTAACTTAATTAAAATAAAGTGTCCCTATCACCTACAAGTGGCTCCATGGGGTCCCAAAATCGACCCCAAGATGCCTATGGTCGAACATGTATCAAACAATAAGGCTAGGACATGTTTTAGGGTAATTTAGTATTATTATAATATTATTTTTTAGCCCTTATTTATCGGATTTACCCTTAACCATGGTAAATAAAATATTTACCGAAGTAATTATTCAAAATGTTTAAAAATAAAAGTTACCTATTTACACAATTTGAACATCCTGATTCCAAATATTTAATCCCTTTTTCCAAATTCAAAACACATATGTGGTAGAAATTAATTTAAAATTAATTCCTGTTGTTAAAACAAAAAGCGTGTTTTTAAGAGATAATAACTATTAAAAGATTGACACTTGTTTATGTCCGGTTTAATTGTAATATTATGTACAATGACCAAAACTGTATTAAATGGTAAAAATATATTCTATATATACCTTAAATACACTCAAATTAATAATTTATCACTATTAATTATTTTTATTAAAAAAGTTGTTTTTAATTAAAATTTAGTAATTTTCACTATTCATCAAAATATTAAAGTTATTCGAAAAGTACCAAAATTTCACCTTAGGCTAAATTTGATATCCCAAATCAAAAAATGAAGTCCATTTTGAAAAATAAAATATATATATATTTTCAAAAAGTAGGTATTACTATTCATAACAGCTAGTTTGGTTGGTTATGGTGTGTTAGAACTCGGTGTTGCGTACAACACACGCTATCACATTATTCAAAGAGAAGCGTAATGTAGATGATTTGGGGTATTACAAAAAATTTCAATCATGGGGAAAATTTTATTTAAAAATGATTTTGGAAAATAAAAAAAATCTTTTGATCATTTTTATAAAACATTAATATGAATGAAAATTGATTTTTAAACGAAGAGGGAAATAATGTATATTCTATATAAAAGTATTTTTTTGGGCACTTCACTTGACTAATAGATAAAAATGAATTGAATACATGTATTGTATAGAAATAAAAATATGATAATAATATTCATTATTTTTCTGAGAGTTATATCATAATATTTCAACATAGAATATGTTATCATTAAAAATCTTGATAAACAAGGAGATTGTAACAATAAATCTATATATTTTGTGTAATGGTTCAATCATAACCTATATGAATTAAATAAAAATATATAGAAATGTGTGTTCAATAATTTTCATTATAAGAATAATAAAATACATTCATGGTCATATATAGTATCAAAAACTAGTTCGGGATGACATCGAACATGACATCCAACCCGGTCTGAGACATGGCTTGAGAGGCGTTCCCAATCCCCATGAGCTGGAATCTTGTGTTGGGCATCTAATGAAAAAATGTGTGAATGGTTTCATCCCAATAAAATTGAATCTAATAAAACAATTTGGTCAAAATAAACATGCCACAATGAAAAACAATGTAATCTAAAACAAATATAATAAAATCCTCTTGTTTCATGTTACAACTGGCCAAATAAAAAATTGTAACCAAAACCAAATGACTACCAACACGATATTTACATGAGTTCAATATCACCATCATTCACATGAAAAATCCTCCACTAATTCCAGATCAACTATGAATACTTAAAATGTAGCTGATTTATCAAAATATATCAGGTCTACCGACACTGATTGCTACAAATAAGGAGTGAGTTAGATAGCTCAGAATGAAAACACAAAAGTATACATGTGTTTCATTACCTAAAAATAGTCTATTAAATTTTCTTGAAATAAATATATAGAAATTGTTTTTTATCATTTTAAATAAACAAAAAAACTCCAATATTAAAAAATATAACATGCCACAATTTATTTAGTTGAAAATAGATTAAAACACTGGAAACTCAAACCCAAACAATGTTCGAAGAAAAAAAAAATCTAGGATATACTAAGAATATACAGGAAGTGAAAGTTTAAAACTAAATGTAATATAATTTAAACAAGGAGACAAAAATAGTAACCATGTGTGATCTTAAACTTCTATATAGAAAACCCTAGAGGTAACTGGTTCGAAACCACTTGTCAGTGTATGGTGATGCCGAATACACTATAACCAAATGGCCACCCTCAAAAGACCAATTTTTTGGAATACCCCACCTGGCTTCTATGTGATCCATGGGATAGAATCCCATTCAATAGAGTTTTGAAAGATAACATCACTCAACCATATAATAGATGCTCATGAACCCATGGTAATAGTATAATGTGTATGTAGGAGTATCTCGTATGCATGACTCACCTTACCTACTATCATTGCACTAGCCTACCCCAAAAACAAACACCACTATAAGATAAAGAATAAATGGAAATCACTCTTACATAGGTGCAAACTATATATATTAATATATATCATATCATTAAAAGTGTCAACTGAGATGTCATGTCACACAAGCATAAAAAATAATTCACAAGATATCTAAAAATTCCAATCAGAAAATTATATTTGCAATGTTACATTCAATTATCAATATTAAAAGGTTTTATCTGATCCTTATATCATAGATATTCCAAATACACTTTCTATATTTTCCAACCATTCCCAAATTCATTAAAAATAACAAATTTCAAGAATTAAATTCCAAAAGGTAGTGTATTATCATTTATAAACTAATAATCCTTTAAAAATACCAATTGTTCTATCACATCATTTACAATCCTGAATCCACCTTAGCTAATTCAGAAAAAACATGGAACCATTTTATAAAAATAATGAAAATGATTGTATGAGGAACCTTTTATAAAACTATTTTTCAAGGATATAAATCATTTTCATTTCTATCATCATTTAAATTCCCCCCAATGGAATTCCAAAAGTAGTTTATTCCCAATATATTTCCAAGGAAACAACTTGTGATCTCAAACTATTATTTCAAATAAATTATTTCTACATTTAAAAGTTCAATTATCATTTTATGAGACACATTTTTTGTGAAATTACTTATGCATAAAAATGGATCATTTAAAAATTTATTTTAAATAAATTAATAAAATCACAAAACATCCCAATGAAATATCAATTATTTTTATAATAATATAAATTACATTGAAATATTAACTTAAAAAATCAAAGCCCCAATTGTTTTCAATGTAATGGAAAAAATGTAAAAACCTACCTCAATGGTATATAAACACATCGAATCATTCATAGATGATATATCTAAGACGCACATACACTTTTCCATTCTAGATACTATGAAAACATAAATCACACCAAAACCATTCCATTAGGGTTTATAAGAATGAGAAATACCAGAAAAAACAAAGAAATACGGAGAGGATAAGAGTAAGTGGGGAAATGGGCAATAACACTAAAAAATAAGCTTTAATGATTGAGGAAACAACCATAGTGAAGGAAAATATAGTGACAAGGGTTTATGTGGATCACTTCTTACACCAAAAACAACCCAATGGGTACAGGACCATGTTAGTGTAAAAAATTAATGGAGGGTAGATTAGGAATTATATGTTTTAAAATTTATGGGCATCATGAAGAGTTTGGATTCACAGTTAGACAAATTATGTGCCATTCATGGAACCCTCACTGTCTATAGGGGACACCACGTATTGCTTTGCTACATGGTTTCAAAACATTGCACCAACTGTGCAAAATTCCTCTGCTCTAAAATGAAACCATGCTACATGGTGTCTTGGGAAAGCATCACAATTTCCAGTAATAGGGTGAAAACAATGCATAGGCCAAAAATTTTCCACAAACTATTGAAACTCAATTTTATTACAGACGACTCAACCCGAACCTCAATCTAAAAAATCCATGAACATTAAAAGAATAACATAAAATGGGTATCTGAGATTGGGGTGTGATAATTCTACCAATAACACACACTATCTACTCCATAAAAGTAACTCAGCATAAATATAATCAAAACTCAAAATCATTTCCCATCAAAATAATGAAAAATTATGTGCCTCTAGTTCACTATTCACTCCATATGTCACACCAAACCAATCACGAAGAAACCACGACATAATAATGAGGGGAGAACATGAAGGTCGGGGGTTCTAACAACATCAAGAACTCAACTACGATGGGAAATTTTAAACACAAACAACACAACAATAATTGAAATGGGAAACCCAATATATGGTGACCAGAAAAATCAAGACCCCCGATGTTAACAGAACCTCTTCAGACTGAACAAACAATTACCTTATCGTTACCAGAATATTGGGAAATTTGAATAAAAATTCATCCAAATTCTTTACCACAAGTATAACACCACCACCACCAGAACTATAAATTTCAAAACCAACCTAAACACTCAACCAGAGGGGATAAACTCATGAAAAGAACCATTGTGAACCAGAACCACAATCCACTAGTAACAGAAAACTAATGTGCTTCCAATAGATAACTAATAAAACCAAAACCAACACACAAATGGGTTTATCACAAAATAAGAAAAATATGATTTAGAAGGCCATATTCAAATTAATATAACTTACTAGATTATTATTGGGCAAGTACATAATAATTTTACATTTAAATGTTGAATTCACAAAAATAGAAAAAATACCACAAATAACATAATTCATTTCCACCCAAATGCTTAAAAAAATCGGGCCACGTCATCACACACCCCTGGGAACTCCTAACTATGCACAATATTCACTATATGGATTAGGGTTGAAGCCATGATTACTGAAGGATATCCTGACTCAATTTCATGTACTGAAATCCTTCGATCAAAATGTCTTTTTTACGTGCCACTACTTAAAAAACATCTCTCCATGACATAGACAGCTGTAATGATGGCATCTCTTCTGAGAAATTAGACAATATGGATTTAATTCATAAACAATACACATAAGAAAAACACATTTGAGTGGTCTAGTGAACATGAAGATAGATCCAACAAGAGTTAATTCATGAGAATTAGTCACTCTGATGCATCTTTCACACTATATGTGAATCCTTAATGAACCAAAAGTGGAGTTGGGTCATTAATTTCTGTAGGATTCTCTCAATGAACCAACCCAACTATGAAATCCAAATCTACATACATTCAAAACTGAACATCACCAGATACGAGAAATTTCACTACGATATCTGAATGAATACCCCAAATGAGAAAATGATCGTTTAACTGATCCTCCAGTTATAACTCTAAATATGTTGAAGCCAACTCTTTAATGTCATCAAAATAAGGTTTCATGGTTTTTTGTCCCTTCTAAACATCCCATAACTCTTTCATTTTCCGCGACATATACTTTGTAGTTATAAACCATTAGATGAATGTGACCAAAAACCATTCCCATTTCATCACAACATCCATCAATAACGGGACAAACAACTTCCTCTGGTTCAAAAAATGGACCATCAAGCTAACCCAACACATTATAAACTCTAACAGGCTTGGGTGTTCCCAGCAACATAAATACACACTCTACCTCTTCAATCCACTACACCACCTCTTAAAGACCTCAATCGCCATGATTTATTGAAAAAACTAAAGAATAATCCAAAACTAGTCATGAATCATAATAAATTTTTGAAATCTTTATGGGTGACATATTCTAAACGACACAAATAACACCAATTCAAACCCATCATAAAACTGAAGCATTATCAAAAGGAACATCCTAAGGCAAAAGAGGATCACAAAAAACACATATGATCCAAACCAAAATTACTCTTTTCATGAATTCCATTTCCTTTTTAATTTCTAGAACCACGACATTTCAAATCTAATTTCCAAGCATAAAGGCCACTTTTAATAAAAATAACCCCACATTATAAAACAATAACAATTTTCCAAAATCGTTTTCCAACATAAAAATTAACATATATATACAAGGATAATCATCTAATTTTAATCACTCACACATGGAATCACATGAGCTATCATAAATGTGTTCATATATTTCCTTCCATATGTGCCAATACACAATTTCCACACATACACACACACATGATAACTTTCATAAGGTCTACCAAGTGCCATGCATGCCATTTCATCTTCAAAATCCATGAATTTACAATATTTTCAATCCATTCCACCTTTTTCTTAAAACCCATTTTACCAAATTCAAAACCCTTTGAAAGAAATCAATTTTCATTTTCATAAACCAGTTTCATTTCAAAGACTTACTCACCCCAACCACGACGTATGGAGAAAACAATCATTCCAAACTATCACAAGGAGAAACTAGTGTTTATGCCTAACTCGGTGACATGATTGTGAGTTAGACCCCAAAAACGAATCAATAGTAAGAGGACCATGAATAGTACACTTGGACTCCACATGGGTCTCTACTTTCAGGTGGGTCAAAACATGCCACTGGGTCACCACCATCATCATTCCTTAATCCAGAACAACACAAAAGGCTCAAATCTGGGACTACCCCTAGAAACAGATGTCTTAATATTTGTGGTGGTAATCCAGAACCAACCGATAAACTACATCGAGATCACTAAAAATCTAATTCTCCAGTCAACCTAAAACCTCAAATAACAAGAACCTCCTCTATTACAATTTTTTCATGAACCAGACTGGGATATTACCCAACCTGACATCCGAACTGGTATGAGACATAGCATGATTGTCATTTCTGATCACCACATGTTGGAAACTAGTGTGGGGCATCAAATGAGAAATAGGTATGAATTGTTTCAGCCAAATAAAACATGATAGAAAAAACAAAATAATCAAAATGAACACATGTCAATGAACAATAAAAAAATCTAAAATGAATACAATAAAAACATTTTTTTACAATATAAAACTTAATATAGTTGAAACTTAAACAAATACCTAACAGTTTCCAACATGATCTCAATGTGACCTCAATGTCCCAAACGTCCACAAGACTGAATCTCCCCAAGATCCATTTAAACAAGGAAACATGAAAAGGATGTTGAACCAATAAAATTGATCATGTATACCAATAATGAGTATTAAAAGTAGGGTGCGATCTACAAAACTCAATAGGTAACAACCAAAGAATCCATCTGTTTCCTTTCCCATGAATAATCAATTATCACTAATTTAAATAAATCTATGAAAATTGATTTTTCTCATTTTAATTAAACAAAAAAACCTCCTCTTTTCCAAATAAAAAATGAAATAATTTCATTATTTTAAAATATTTTCACACTTCGTAACCCCAAACCCAAACCATGTTCCATGAAAATCAAATACATAGTTATTCTATGAAATAATAGGGAGTGTGAGATGAAAGATAAATGAAAGATAAATTTAAAACAATGATATAAACAGTAACCATGGTTGATCTTAAACATCCACAAAGATACCCCTAGAAGTACTCTATTCAAAAACACATGTGGATGTGTGGTGAAGCCCCAATGTATATAACAAACTAGACACCATTAAGTGACAAATCTAGTAGCATGGACCACCAATCCTCTTAGTGATCATGTGGCGTCCGACCTATCTAATCAGGACTGGAATGTTACCATCCCCTGATCCTCTAAATGGTTCCCAAGAACCCATGGTAAAATTACACAATGTATGTTGGATACCCCAACACGTGATAATTATATTATACGTTATAACCACACATTCCTAAACCAAGCATGAACACCAGAATATGAAAACCCCAAAAGGTAAGTCCCTCTTATAGAGGTTTCTGCAATTTATAAACCAATATATCACAACATCAAATGTTTCAACCGGTCCATAATGACACACAAGAATTCAAAATCATTGCACAATATATTCTAAAAATTCCAATTAGGAATTCACTATTGCAATTCTAATTTCATTTCTCAATAAACAAATCTCCCTACCAGGCCTTATATAATGTGTATTTCAAATAATCTTTCGAAAAACATCCCAATCATTCCCATATTTCATAAAAATGACCAAATTTAATAACAAAATGCCATATAGTCCTTTATTATCATTTAGAAACCAATAACCTTTTGAAAAACACAAAATGGGACATCACTTCCAATACAATAGTGAATCCACAATATGTAATTTGGAAAAAACATGAAACTATTTTATAAAAAATAAGGAGAAAGAAGAGATGAGGAACATTTTTATAAAGATTTATTTGAAGGAGATAATCAAATTAAATTACGTAATCATATGAAATCTAATCCATCTGTTGAACCTGTGCACCCATGTAGGTGTACACAACTAATGGCAATCCACAAGTTGTAATTTCCAATCAATTTTTGAGGAAACAACATTATCATTCCAACTGGTAAAACAAACCATCTTATAAATACCACCATGTTTCAAATAACAAGCCCAAAAATAATAAAATAAATTTAATAGAACATTAATATAAGAAAACCCTACCCAAATCATTCCATTATATATTTAATGGCTCAATTAACATTTTATCAAACACATTCAGTGTAAAAACACCTAGGCATAAACATGAATCACTTCAAATCCTATTTTTAATAAATTAAACTAAAAATAAAACACTAAAATGATTTATCCATGTTTATTATAAAGTCATTAATAATAATTTAAAATTAATTGAAAACACAAAATCACCAATGTTTTTCATCCGAAAGTAAAACATGGAAACAACTACCTTAGTGGTGTGTGAACGCAACGTAACCTTCCAAGATGAGTGATCAACCAGAAAAAGACCCATTACACACCTTAGATCAAAATAAATGACTACCGACATACAACAACAACCATTCAGGTTTTTACAAATGAGAAATTCCTAAAAGATAACAAAACAATAGGGATAAGAGAAGAGGAAGAGTGGAAAAATGAAAAAAACATTAAAAACTCACCTTGGACTGTTATGGAAGAATCCATAGAAGAGGATAATCAATGTAAAATGAGATAGGGGGTCCCTTCAAGTGAAAAAGACGAAACCAAGGGGTGAAATTTAAGAAAAGGGTAAAAATGGGATGATGTTATTTTTGACAATTTAACTATTAATATTTATAGGCATAGCGCACAGGTTGACCACACTGTTTTACAAACTATGCACCAACTGTGTGGCCCTAAATATCTAAAAGGGACACCCTACATGTCTTGGAAATGTGGTTTTAAAACCATTCAATAACCATTCCAACAGTCCCTTCCCAAAAATGACAACATGCTATATGGTTTTTAGGGAAATGTGCATGGCTTCCAATAATTGTGTGCAAATCATGCGCATACTAGAAATTCACCTGATAATTGTAAAAATCAAAACAATTACCAAGGAATCAACCTGATCCTAAAAATAAAAAGATCTATGAAAAAAAATGAATAAAATAAAGGATTATCTAGGGTGGAGTTGTGAAATATACACTATAACAAAGAAACACATTGTTAATATAGAATGTGTCCCATAAAAATAAAAGTAATATGGAAATCCTTTAAAATTTTGGTAACAATTTCATCATAATCCCCATGAAATAATATCATTAAATAAAACATAAAATATAATTATAATAAATAAATATGTCATATAATATTTCAAATGATATTTATATATATATATATCACAAAGGGATATATTTTCATAACATAACACGTGACCCAACAAAGACAATTTGGGAAAAAAATCCCTTACCTCAAGTATCAAATTTATTTGTACCCATAAAAACCTAATATATAATAAATATATTAATATTATAAATATATTTTTGATAAATGATTACTTATATCATACCACATATTATTAACATAAAATCCCTTTTCACCAAGTTTTTTACAATTCATTGTATAAAGTCTTGTTTTAGGTAATGCCTGCTTCGTTTTTCATGTTTTATTGGGTTTTTATTTTCATTAATTTTACATTTATCATGGTTATATAATATTCAAAAAGATTAAAATGAGATAATTTAATATATATACATTATATATGTATTTATAATGATAAAATACATGTAGAGATAGATAAATAATTACAACATTCACAGATACATTCGTATGTACTCACAGTTGAACATTATTTCCATTTTCTATAAATACATACTAAAATAATGGAAAATAATATTTCACCTTCATTAAATAATTTCTATTCCATATAAATAATTTAATTTAAATAATTGTATACTTATTACAATCCCTATTAAAATAAAATGAAAATTAATTACATCCCTTTGTGGAGGCGGTCGTCCAAATGTATGCTTGACTATCATTATAATTTTTCAATGGATTGAAATTCATGATCATTGATGTCATATTTTATTTATAGGAATTTAAATATTTCATTAATATATTATTTAGAAATAAATTTAATTATTATATCCAAGCAGAAGAGGTAGTTATGGAAATCAAATTACATCGTTTCATGAGGTGGGAGTCTATCATACTAATGATGGACAATTTTGATACCCATTAGATAGAGGAGGACACTAAAATAGACTATTACATTAAAATAATAAAATATTATTATAATTAAGATATATTTTTTATTATAATATTATATTTTAAGAATATGTTGAGGATGTGGAAGAATAAATTAAATGAAAATTCTCAGTTAAGAACGAAAACATTTTTTTAGACAACCTCCTTAATTTTTCTCTAAATAAATTATTAAGAGGGTATAATAATAAAAATATGGCCTATAAGATATGGATATGGAACTATGGTTTTTGTGTGTGTTGTAATCGAAATAAAACAATACTTTGTAGTTATTAATAGGATAGGAGTGGGGGTAACCATTAATAAGTGCTAGAGAGGAAAAATATGGAATCATTGAAAATAAAAAGTCATACCCATGTTTCAAACATTCCAAAAGGATCCAAAATGGATATTTATACATTATTACACGGTATAAGGTTGAATTAGCAATATAAAATCTGTTTTTTACATTTTTACGGAGTTTTTAATGCTTATAATTTTAGTTCAACACTCTGGTAAAACTGGTTTGAAATTAATCAGATTGATTGATTTTTATTCTTTAAACAATTCAATATAACAAAAAATTACATTTCATAGTTAATATAAAATTAATGATTCTAATTCCAAAAATATAATCAATTCTTATTAATTAAAATCACTTTTGTGATAGAATTTAAGTTGATATTAATCTCACATATATGAATAAAAATACGATTCCAATGGAAAAGTCTTCATAAGTTTAAAATGTTTTATATAAATATTCAAAACTAAATTGATTAATATTACCTAAAATGGATTAATACTTATATAATGAAACTATTTTTAATTTAAACAATTATAAAATATAAATTATCTTTCTAAATTCTTTAAATGAAAAATCACTTTTCAATAAAAATAAGTATATCTCATTATTAATTGAAAAAGTTTATATTTGTAGGGAATTATTAAAAAACACAAAAAGGTAATTTAATTATACTTGTATCAAAAATTATTTTATTTTTTACAACTAAATTTATAAACATGGATAAAATTTATTTTACAATATGTTCACAAAAATTAATAATTTTTTTTGAGAATAAATTTTTTTCAATGAATACATAGAATCTAATAAACAATTGTGTACATTCTTTCAATATATTTTATTAATATCGAAACATTATACTTTCTTTCCAAATCAATTTATTCACATCTATACCACAATATTTAATGTCTATGACTTTATGGTCATGTTTAAATAATAATATTTAGAGTATATTGAAGTTCTTTAAAACATCGTGTATCATAGAACAAAAGCATTCAATGAAATTAAATTTACTAGAAAGAAAAAAATATTTTATACCGTATTGCTGTGTATGAAAACATTTTTTCCTCAAATTATATTTTATGAACACAATAGTAATATATTAAGTGTTATATATGAGAAAAATAAATGGGAAACAAAATCTATTTTAAATATTTATTATGTTATATGTCAAATAAATCACGAGGCAACACTATACCGCAACTGGAGTCTGGTGAATTAGAGGTGTGATAGAGAGAAATTAATTCAATATATTAAAGGGATCATTATTAGTTTTTTTCTTAATTTATGGACGGTAAATATAATATATTATAAAATAGTCTTCATGTGCGAGATTTTAAGAAAACATTCTAATTTTTCATAATCTATTCATGTTAAAGGGAAAATATATTTCCAAATTATAAATTGTTATAGATATTTTAGCTAATGGAAATAGTAACATAAGAGGTATATAATAAGACTAGAGTGTCAGTAACTTCTCATGGATGATTTATAGTGAGTTAGTTCACAGAAAATTAATTTAAATAACACTTTTAAATATATATTTGTAGTTTCTATGGAAAATAATTGATCATGAATTACATTATCATATTTATATAATTTGTTTTCCAGAATGAGGATATATTTTTTGTATCAAAGTTTGTTTTTTTATAAATTGGTGTACCACAACGAAATTTTTTAATTATTGAAAATAATTCAACAAATCATATCTTCAAAAAATAATGGTTGAGGTGACCAACACATGGATATATTTAGCTTCAATAATTAACAAAGATCAAAGTATTGTAATATCAATAATTAACAGATAAAAATTTAAATCATTATACCATCCATGAAATTAAATTTTTTAGTTTTTCTCTAGTATAAATATTACATAATATCAAAAACACATAAAACAGTATTTGATATTCTATTTTCTATAGTTTTAGTTTTTTTTCATTTTGACATATTTATGGTTTTCAAGGGAGTGTCTGTGAGAATTTTCATTGTCTATTGAGGTCGGTTAATGGTCATCATGTATTCTATAAAACTATGCTCAATTGAAGGAGATCATTTTTGGTAGACTATTTTTTATATCATATTATGACTTCTATATATTTATTTTATATTTATAAAATTTGGGGATATTATGATTAATGGATGCTAAGAATTTATTTAACACGTAGTCATAACCCATCAGATCCGACCTCTTAATTGTTAATACTCAACTTTATAGAAATGTTCGATTTATATTTGATATAGAACTATCAATGGAATATAACATTCTTTTTATAAAAAACATGTTCTTTTCTTTTAATAATGTAAAATAATATACCATTTATATTTGAAATGAGACATTAAAAACTAAAAAATATATAATAATGAAAAATGAAATAAATATATAAGAATGATTAAACCTGAATAGTCATTATAGCCTGATCACTTAATTTAATGTGTTAAAACATGATGAAGCATTCGAGTAAGATTTTATTTGTATAAATCTCATGATTTCAATTCCTAAAAAAGTTTAAGTTATTAATCAACTATTTCCATTGATTTCAATTTATAGATTAATTATTCAATGATCAGTTTATGATGATTCCAAAATCTAATTCACTAGATATATTATTAATGGTCTCTAAAATTTGATATGTTTGTTCGTTTTGGAAAATAGTTTCCATAATAATAATAATTACTATAGATATAAATATATGTGAAAGAAACTAAAAAAATACTATGATAGAATTTTTTTAAAAAAAAATAAAAACATAATCTATTGTGAATAGACTGTACAAAATAAAAACATCTAGTTATATATATTGATACTCAAACATTGTATGTTTCTATATCCTTCTACTGATAATTACATACCAAAAATACAAAACTCAATTAAACATCCTATTTTAACTGTGTTAAATTTATTTCATAATATTAAATATATATTTCATAAGTTTAATATCAATATCATCCATATCATTTTAGTTTGGAAAAATATAAAATGATGGTGTAAAAAAAATCATACAAGTAAATATGAAACATTATTATATAATATAAATTTAAATAGTTACAACTCTTTCAAATTATAATATCCTTATATCAATTTAATACACTTTCAATTGAATTAGTATATAATTAATTACTTCGTAACACCAAACATCATTTTGTATATCATGATTTTTATTTCATATGAATTTAATATTTCATAAGAGTTGTACTAATTAAAAAATACATTTGTTCCATTTCATAATAATTCTATCCATTGAGAAAATAAAACACCTAACAAATAAAGTAAAAATTTAAATACATAATTTGAATCAAAACCGAGAGAAAAAATTATCACATTTTTAAATTATTAATAATAATTTCAATTAAGATATTTTTTTATGATATATTAATAAATAAAGTGGAATAATTTGAAAAACATTTCAAATATATGACTTATATTTTAAATATATTTGAATATATATAATATATTTTCATAATTAAAAAATTAGATGAATCATTTTTGCAAATAGTGAATAGTTTTTTATTGATACGTATGATTTTAAACATAGATATATTTCTATAATACAACAGACATTCATATTTTATTTATATATATATATAATAAATTAAATATGTATTCAAAAAATATTTCGACAAATAATATGAACAATAATAATATAAAATATAACAGTCTATGAATTTCAAAACTACCAGATTCTCCATAATTATAAATAGTAAAACAAAACAAGAATAAACTCAATAATGATCAGAGATTCACAATTAATAAAATGAAAATGTTAGAGGTAAAAAAACAAATCTAGAAATATTAAAAATGTATTGAGGGAATAAATTAATTATTCATTCATTAAACTATAATATCTAAAAATGTAATGTGATAAAAAATTATTTTTATAATATAGGTTAATCAATTTATTACAAATTACATGCCACAATTTAATTTTTGAATCAATATTAATATTATGATTATCCTTTAATTGATTAAAATATGGTGGTAAAAATGATTCCAATTAAATTGATACAGGAATTATATCTGGATACAATCTCGGTAGATGACATTTCAGAAGAGGTAATAGAAAAATATAGGTATTTTTCACAATTAGAATAGATTTTCAAAGAATTAATATAGAATACATGGATCTTATTATTTAGAGGTATTCTAATATTGAATCTAATTATTATTTGAAATAGTTTTTGCATAAAATTTAATAGTTTACATGTAATTATTCTAGTATAAATAAAATTAGAGTTTAATTTAAAATATTCATAAAGGATGTAGAAATCACAATTTCATAAAACAATTTGAATGACTTGGTTTTTATAGAGCCTTTCTATATTTTTTCAGTGAACATAGCTCTACTAGACCTACCACTTTGGATCAAATTAATAACTATTTAGTGGTTTCTATGTTCCATGAATGATGGGTGTGATGTAGTTGATGAATTCATATTATATAATGATGAGTTATCTATGACAGATGTGGATATGGATTTTGGAGAAGAAGAATTTGGCTATGATACTATAGATATGTGTTCTAATAATGTGTATTTAGAAAATAATTAACTAGATTTTATTAATGAACATGATATGGATGATGAAATTTTAATAAATGACAACAAAGATACATGAATTGATATCAGAGGTATACAGGAAGACGATATTCTACAATATACATATAAAGAATCATTTTACGATTATGATGTCATGATGTCACTCCCACTATTTTTTTGATTATGATAAAATAATTATTTATTATATGTTTTATAATTTAATTTTTTTATATTTATGTGTGGAACCATTTGTTTTAATATATTTTAAAGGCATGGAGAGTGAATTATTGACAATTTCATTACTATCCTAGTATGTGTTATAATCATTAATATTTTTTATTAATCCTATATTCTTATATCAACATTATGTGTCATAATTTAATATTTTCCAAAGTTTTGATCCATACATTGTTCTTTTATGATAATGGAAAATAACACAATAATCATCTATCAATAATAAATAATTATGATTACATTCAAATTTTGAATCTAATTCTACATAACCAATGGTTCCAAGATTTTAATATATCAAATTTTCATTGAATTATATGGTGAAAATTGTCTAAAAATATATATATTAATGATATGATCAAAAAATATATCATCATAAAAAGTAATGATCTATTCACCAGGTGATTATAAAATGTAATCTTTCAAATAGAAATAACCTGTTATGAATATCAGAACAAAAAAATTATTTGTTTCATTAAATGTTCATATTTTTAATTATTTATATTACTATATAAAATAATTAAAATTTGTATTTTACAAATTTATATTATCATATACATGATGTGAATTAGAAAACTGATCTTGGATTTTTTTTACAATTTAAATAAATACAATTTTTAATGTGAAGGGTTGAAAATATAAAAACTATGATGTGCATTATATTTCAGAAAAATATGTGTCTTGTAAAGCATATCATAAATATGTTGAAGATTAGTACCATTATTCACAATAATTTTACCCTTATTTCTTCTTCTATATATTACATATACACCATTATCGTGAATGGAGAAGTAAATAATTTTTTTATAAAAAATATATTACTAATTTTATAAATCATTAATGAATAAAAATGTTTATTGTGTCCAAATAGGCCACAAACTATAATTTATTTAACAATTTCATGTAACATAGTTTTATTATCATTAAAATATTTTTTATATAAGATACAATTATATATATTTTATAATAATAAAAACACTTATACTAAATAATGACAAAAATAAGAATAAAACATGAGGTTAAACCACATATTTTGAAACCCTTAGTATGAATAATGTCATTAAAATATAATAATAATTTAATTATCAAAATATATGAAATTAAAGAAATATGTATATATTTATATAAATGATATGATTCATATTTTTATAAATACCAACAATCGTGATACATTCTAAAAAACAACCCTCGCATAAATCATTTATAATGCAACAATCCAATACATTAAATAATCATTAATGATGTGGTGGAGGCAACAACACCCATATACCATGATATAAAATCGGCATATATATTTATACCCCCTGTGTATTTTAGTGGTATTTTTCAATTAAATCAATTATGAGATATCTAGGGTTGCAATTTAGCATAGTGTGATCATTCAATGAATCTATCAATGTTAATATATTTCTCATGTACACAGAGTGGTTGTATATGTTATTTAATAGATTAAATAGGCAGAGGAATCAACTCCAATTGGCTTACTGAAAACTAATGTGTCCTCTATGATTGTACCTAGAGGGTGTTATGTAATCTTAATGGGGGTTTCACAGTAATATAGTTAATATAAATTATTTTATCATTTCTAACTAAAAATATATATATTAAATTTTTAAAAGAAATTTGATCCAATGATATTTTTTCATTAAATTGTCACATGAAAAAAAATTCCATCTATTCTTGTAATATAATGGATGTCAAATTCATCTTTCATTCATCTTTACAACTATTGAATTGTGGTGGGGGTAACATTATTATTTGATTTCAGATAACTACGATTCATTCCTTTCGTCATATTGGATGGGGTAGCTCCAAAATCTTGATGTATTTGATCCCTTGTGTTTTCAAATATCATATATACATTTTCTTATATTATATAATTAAAGATTAATAATTAGGGTCATATGATCCATTCATTTGGATAATGAGGTTTGGATGCCCATGAGACTCTATATAAGGCTATCTATATTTCTTATGAAAGCATATCAAATGGTGATCCATTGGATTAGAGTAATGAATTTTATTTCTCAATGTGGGTGTTTAACACAATAGAATAAGAATTATTGAGTAATTTCATGTGCAAAAGAGTACATCTTAAATTATTATAAATTATTATATTTGGTGAATCCTATTTTAGAGAGGGAATCAAATGATTATATTCATGTGACCTTTTCTACCATTGTGTGATATTTCATAATGATGGAAGTAGAAGTTATTTTTTACAGGGAATACATTATAACATCATAGTTTTATGTATTAATTTACATTCACTATTTTTTATTTTTGAATTCTTTACTAGGTTTAAAAACATGAATAAAAATGGTCCATGAATGATATAAGTCAGTGTAACAACACTTTAATCCATCATAATGGTTTATATTTTGACAAAATAACATAATAATAAATATATCATTCCATGGATTAATATATACCATGGAATGTATTATCTCATTAAACCATAGAAAATTAATGGCCTAATTACTAAAAAATAATAATATTTTTACAAAACAAATCCCCTAGATAATATACACCCTTAAAAATCACCATTAGCCGAATTCTTCCATTGATGAGATAAACATAAGTAATGGATAATGAATTTAGTAAATAGTAAATGGAAAATTATAATAATGAGATGTGATATTAGATAATTAAAAATTAATTGCAGTCATGGATGTATTATGGGGTAATATGGTTGTTATTTGAACATTATAACAGGGTATATAACCATAGGGTATAATACTAATAAAAATAGAAGTTTTTCAGAATTAATCATATGTAATGAATAATGGTAATGTTTATTTAATTTTTAAAAATAATCATTTTGGTAAAAAAATTATTGGACTTAATATAAATGATTTAGTATATAATTAAAAGTTAAGAATTTATAATGGAAAATACCATTGATTATTATTAAATTTTATTATGAATCATATTTTTATTCAGATTAATACTTATAATGTAGTGTATTAAAATAATGTATGAATAAAAATAACATAATTATTATTAACATATATTAAAAATATCTCGGAAATAAATATGGAATACAAATTAATTTATAACTTCCAATACAAAAAAATATTTTTTTTAAATCATTATTTTTGTAATATATTATATGTTTTCTAATATATTTTATTTATATCTTATTTGGATTATAAAATGTAATGATTGTTTTATATTTATTAATATAAATAATTATTTTTGAACATATTTCTAAAATTAATAAATACATATAAATTCATTCAAAGTTCAAAACCATTTTTATTCAAACATTTTTTTATATACTATGTGTTTATATAATAATTAATTAAATGAATAAATATTAATGAAATATTTTATACAAATTGAATATTTATTTATGTAAATAAAAAAATTATCATTAATTTAATGACTACTTCATTATATGGAATAAAATAAAGTCACTTTTATGATTAAAATAAAACTATTATTTGTTTTTCATTCCTTTTGTTCTTATATTAATGATTAAAATTTTAAAATATATAAATTAAATAATCTAAAATGGATTTTTAAATCATCGATTATAATTAATTTAATTTGGTATCCATTATTTTTAGTCATAAAATAATGTTACAGATGTTATTGTTAGTTACTACAATAAAAGATTAAATGAGATAAAGAAAATATATAATGATTTAAAGTGATTAAATATATCCAAATATTGTTAATATAATGTATTGATGGAAAAATAATGGGACTATCCTCCCTCATTCAAATTTTTTGTATTTTCCAATGAAAACATAGTTGGATTACATAATAGTGAATGATTATTTGAAAAAATTACACTCCACCTTTCTTATAAAAGTAATCCTCTACAACTCATCAAAACAATACCTATAATTTAAATTAATCCAAATATTTTATAATATTTCATTTAGTAGGAATATTTTGACCTTTTTAGATGTTATTATCAAAACATTCACAAAAATAATTCAAAAAATTTATAGATTTCAAGAGAATATAAAATTTATTCATTGTTCGTAACAGATTATTATACGTTTTCTTAAATTATTTTTTACCACTAAATATTAAAAATTATTTTAATTTAGTTTAATAAAATGTAAATAATTTTTTAACAGTAATGAAATTGTGTTATTATTATATTCTGACCTCATAATAATACTCATATATTCATCATAACATGATCATATTTGTGTCGTACTAACCACCCACATAGATGATTTTATAACTTCGTTTCACCCATTGATTTTCAAATTACAATAATTTTATAGAATTTTATTAATATGGTCAAATTTCTGTATTTAATTTTCTATAATGGTAATATTAATATTTAAGACAACAATAATATATAATCTCATGGTTGTTAATAAATACCGAAACTAGATCATAATATATTTTATCATTATAAAAATAATTAAAACACCAAAGAAATAAACATGAAAATTATTAAAATAATATGGAACATATATAATAGTAAAATAAATATTCTATAGCTAGAAAGATACAATAAATAAATATTGATTGAGACTTCCCCATTGAAACATACTAGGAATAGTGGACACGACTAATAAATGATTATAAATATGAACAAAATTTAAGTTACAAATAATTAATATATTATATAAGGTAATAATATAAGGAAAAAAATTAATATGGTCCATAAATAGAAAATTGAATAATTTAAATTCTTATTCATTGATTATAATACATTTTGACAATTAGAAATCCAAGATTGTATTTTTTGTTAATTCAATTTCATTTTATTGAGATATAACACTTCTTATTAAAAATAATAATTATATGATGAGTAAATTCTAACATGTGATTATATTATATTTTACAACCTCTATTTTATAAATTGAATTTTATTTTTTTATCATCCAATGTATGGCTGAATATTATATTATAATACACAACATAGTAATTTTATTCCTACTCACTTCACATTGAGTGATCTATAATGATTCTTCTTAACAAAATTCTTAAAATGTGTGTACATTATATATTATAATTATATTATATGTTATTCCATCTTATGTTTCATGTGATTTTAATTTTTACCTTATAATTAAATTTATAATTGATTCATGGGTCATAAAATATGATATTTTTAGGATTTCCCTTTCAATTTTTTTTTAAAATTTAAAATAATGGATGTATTTTTCATTACTCGTGGTATCTATCATAAAAATTTAATATCATTATCATAATACACATTTATTTATATTTTTTATAATTCCACATTATAAACAATTGAAATTTTATTCATATGTCTCTAAAATATTAAGGGTTTTATATATGAAATTTTTATTTCATTAGGTCATAATATTATATCATTGATAATATTATTAAAAGTTTTTTATATTATGAATTTTATCTATATAGTATGTTTCATTATATAATTTTTGAAGTGAAATTAAATTTTTAATGTGATAATATTACTCTTTGAGGGATTTCATAATTCATTAATCAATTGCATTATTATTTATAATTATCATTTTCCCTATTGGATCTTTGTACAAAATTTCTATATTCATTAATTCTAAAAAAATAAATTACATGTTTGGTTTGGTAGATATTTATTATCATGAACACATATCATATTTATCCATATATATTTTTTAATTGAAACCTCAAAACTCATTATTAATATTGGTGTTTTTTATAATATCTTTAAATAAACCCATCCCTATAACCTTCTTCCTCTTGACAAGGATGAACTATGTGATGGGTTCATCATCACCCCACACCCTCATCATACCTTCCCATATCGGGAGATGATTCAAGAAGCATTCATGGGTAATTAACTAGGATGTATAGACTATTATGGATCCCTTCTAGATCCATAGGGGGTATGTAGGGGAATGTAAACATAAGAATATCAAGTAACTAAAATATGAGTATAAATATAAGAAACCATTTTTATGGGAGGGCTGATTTAAGGTTGGGGTGGGATATTAGGGATCCAAATTAGGAAATGTCTTCATGCCCATATCAGGGATAGAATATCCAGAATCTTTTGGTTTTCTTTCACCTAAAAAAGTTGAAAACCCATTAGGGCACCAATTTTTATATGAGGTTGATTGTGATTAAATGATTGATAGTGAAATCTCAGTTGATGGTGTGGAGGGAACATGTGATAAAGGACATCATGTCCAACTTAAGATAAAACTATGTAATGGGAATAAACATGTGGGGGGATGTATTATTGTTATGGGGAATATTTATAAATGTATGGAGGATTATTAACAACAATCTAAGGAAATGGAAACATGATCATTCGGTAGAACCATGTATAAGGTAGGTGGAGCATTGGTCCACAATCAGGAAATAAAGGCATGTTCATATATAAAATATGGAAATAAAAATGTGAAGATTAGTTATCATTAAAAAGGGTATACTGGTAGCGAGGGGAAGGTTCATGGTGCTATAGAATAAGATGATGAAAAATGAAAAGAATACATCTATTACTTGTTCTATATTCTATTTAATAAATGCATCAAGAGTCATTCAAGAGGAAGGAATGAAAGGATTAGGTGGGTAGAATCATAGAAAAAAAATATTGTTTTATTATTTATAAAGAACAATCATACTGGATCAATAAACAATACAAAATTATAGTGCATGACCTCAATTACAGAAATAATAATGTATAACAATAAATTCAAATGTGTGACAAGCTATTTATCCATTTTGAAGATCTAATCTATGATGACTCAAACTTGATGGTACATTCTATATATAAGATTATATATAACGTAAGAGACTCTATAAATCTAATTCGTTTTTTTAATAAATTTGTCATTTCATACTATGTTTAATAAACCACTATGTAGATGTACTATGGGTTCCCACTTTTACTCAAATTTATTTTTGGAGTAATGATTTAATTTTCAATTAGTCAATCATAACATGAATAAAAAAATAACTCATTATAATTTTTGTGGATTTTATATTCTAATAAACTATAAATTTCATATGATGTATTTATTTTTAGGTGTTTATTATATGTTATTCTTTGAAATATTGTTTTACTAATTCATATTGTCACCATTATAGTAAATTAATTTTCAATGTGATTTGTAATTAATTTTTTTATGGTAACATAAAAATGATTTTGAAACACACCTATTATGATTTGATTTTTATGTTACTCACTCTAATGAAATATTTTATATGATATGGAATTTAAAATCACCCACTAAATTATATTATATTTTAGTTCTTCTTAATATTAATATTTTCGTATCAATTTATCAACTTCATGATGTATCCTTATATGAAACCACTTGAAAATATTATATAACAAATCATTTTTCCAAGGGTTTTTTCTAAATTGATATATGAAAAAATTCATGTTATATTTTTGGGATTTTCATTGTTTGATGTGTGGGTATTCATAGCAATCCAAAACATTAGGTATTGTTTTATATCTCATGATATTATTAAAATAAGTGAGAAATTAATTTCGATCGATAATGGGATATCGATAGTGACGATGGATCAACAATGTTTTTAGTTTAATATATACACACCAAATACTCTATGTTATGATATAATTTTAGGTTAAAATGGATATATGTTTTCCCAAAATTTATTTTTGGGACACATTTACATTTTTTTTATGGTTTGTTGTTCTTGTGTTATTTATCTATTTCATTATATATGTTTTATGTTTCTAGGATCATACTCTAAGTTTCCATGATATTATCTATGTTTCTATATTATAAATTATTCTTATCTAAAAATATCACATTATATTTTTAATCATATATTTATCACATTTTTTTTATTTTCTCACAGTTTTATGATGTAACATTTTATATCTCGATGATAAAATTATCAATTATTGGGTTATTAAAATCACTCATTCTTGTGTTTCCCTTTTATCTTTGAATATAAATCAATTAATATTTCTATGATGTAGTATTTTGTGGTGAATTTTGTAGGTCATTGTAATGAAATAATATGAAATAATAATGTGTACATCTCATCTCCAAAGATACTACATTTTCAGGTCTTGAGATTACGGGTTTATTATTTAGATATAATTTATAAATTAATTACAGCATGTTAAATGCATGATTTTTTTGATATTAAGAAATTTTAATTGGTATTAAATAGAGGTTTATCTATATTTTTGTTGGATTATCATATTTATATTAAGATGAATAAACATATGGAATCCAAGGATAAGTTTAAATGATTATAGGTTGGTCAAATTATCTAATTATATAAAAAAAGTGTCACCAGCAAAAATGAATATGTCCTTGTATAAAACATCTTAGGATTGATATTTTATATTCATAGTATTGTTTAATTTTATTTAATGTGATATTATGATGATTACATAGACCATTTTTATCTATTATTTTACCCCAAACAAAATCATTAATGTGATTTTCTGTAGCATGTTTCTCTTGAAACTATTGAAGTTTATAATAGAATAAATGGAAGAATTTGGATGAATTTTTTTTGAGGAATTAAAATATACATAAGTTGAATTTATGTTGGAAATTTTGAGATTACTAGTTTTACATGAGATAATGAAGATGAAATATAATGAGAAATTTTATATTCATTCATGTCTATCTTATAGACTACCTATGTTATTTTCATTATAGAGAGATAATAAAAATTATGAGGTTGTAATTTATTAGGTGCTCATGGGTAATGTAACATAAAATATTTATTTATTCATTTTAGTTCCCAATTTTACATTTTTATTCTATATAATGAATAAAATATACCATAAAAATATCATATAATATATGAATCAATATTGAATTTCATCAAACTATTATTGAACAATAAGAAAACTACACAAGATATGATGTATTTCATATGGGGGATCATTATATTATTTTTATTAACAAATCCATTAATCAATAGTAAAAAAAATTATAATAAAAAATTACATTTTTATAATAAACATGTTCTTCAGATAATCTCCTCTTTTGGGAGTAATTATATGTAGAACCAAACATAAAATTATAAAACACATCATGAATTCTTTTTTTACAATGTAGAAAATTAAAATGTTATTTGTGATCTTATAATAGAATGAATTTATAGAATTTAAAGAGGTAGTATAGATATTAGTGGGCCACTATAATATGATATATAACTATCAGACATAATATTAGCAATAATATTATTAATTCTTAATTACTGGTTTGTAATAAATAAAAATAAATTATATTTACGTGTTAAAGGTATTCATTTACAATATAATTGATATATTTTATTAAAAATAATTTATTTTGGAGTATAATTTAAGGATGCAAATTTATATTGAAAAATACCATGAAATAAAATGAAAATGGTTTTAATAATTAAATATTTTCATTAAATTTATTCTTATTAAATAATAATACACCCAAAATGTATAGAACAAATTATATGAAATATTATTAAAATTTGTTAATAACATCCATGAAATATTAATGGAAGTAAAATTTAATTATCCATTTCTATAAAAATATATTTAGGAACCTTATTTTCATAAAATATTATACATTATTATGAAATAATAAAATTTATCATATTTGGAGTAACTAATTTATTGAAATTAACTTTTTAGAGAAATAATGAATTATTTCATAATCTTGAAATGATTAATTTTTTTTGAAATTTTTAAAAAATAATTTTAAAACAAAATATCAATTTTCAAATGATTATTTAAATCTATATGTAGTGTATTTATATCATAATTAATTAATGTGGGTGGTATTAAATATTTTTTGATGGATATTTTTTCAAATATATCGATATTATATTTAACAACCATTGTACGACTAATACATTGTGTGTTATAAAAATAAACTCACCCAACTGCATAAAAAATAATTTTTTACAAAAAATGTTGATATATATAAATATATTCACACATTTTATCATTGACCTATTATATTTAATTTTATAAATATAATATAAGGAAAATTATTTAAAATTTGTAAATTGAAATTCCTAATTATATAATACAATGATTTCATTTTTATCAATAATAATATGTTACTAGGGTAAATGTCAGTTATCATGATAAATGGTCAAATTGGATAAATAATTAAATATTAGGAATTTTTATAATTTCTTCATAATATATCAGTACAATTTATGCATGATATACTGCTCAAACTATCCTCCTTCTTTCTAAATTTTTTAGTTCATTTAATAGAAATCATATTTGGTGTATAAGGGAATGAATTGTTATTTGTTAAAATGCCACTCCATCTAATTTATAATAATATTCTTGTAGAAGCCATCAAAATGAGACCTAAAATTATAATTACCTCAACAATATTCTATATATATATATCCATAGAACCCAATCTTTCGTTGTTTAAAATTTTACCATTAGATTTATCCAAATACATCATAACTATGAAGGATTCTATGAGATGAGATGATTTATTTATTTAAAGATATATCCTACTATATATATTTTACATTTTTTCATCTATATTTTCCAATGAATTCTTGGACCAAATTTTTTTGACTCATTATAGAAAATATTCCCAATGGTTAGTTCTTATTGGGAATTATCATGTTACACATTGAAATATATGTTGGTCAATAGGATGAGATATTGGGCTCATAGACAACCTTTTTATGTGAAATTAAATCATCTACCATTAATCTCTTATATATTTATTACTTATTCTATAATCTATCCTAGTATAATTTTTAATATTATAGGTTAAAAAATTAAATGTCCGGAAGAATGAATTTTTGAGGATACTACACATTAGAGTTATATCGTATCTTATTTAATATATTTTTTAGTTTTCTATATTTTTTAAATACATATATGATCTCTATAATATATATCCATAGTGGGAGGTAATTTCTTTGATGGATTCAGTATTGGTCCAGTGAAATGGGATTCATATATATCATTATAAATAGAGAAAACCCCTTATAGTTCAATTATTATTACTAAGACATGTCATAAATCTTACAAAATAGTGAAAAAGACAATTAAAATTTATTATATACTCATGTATTCATGACTAAGTGAGGTTCTTTAATAGTCATGCATCTTGCACTGAGTATAGTTCCTTTTTTGGTTTTGATAGTAGAATCAATTCTATGATTTCTAAAATTATATTTGGTGAACTACATTGTGAAAGGTACCTAGAAATTAATTTTGTGGAACTTACGCAAGAGAAACCATCTTAAGATGTTATTCTCATTATTAAATAATAAATAGTTAGTTTTATTTTGGATTACAAATTGTAAAAGGTCTATATAAGGTTTTGGATCTCATAACTTTCTGTACAAATATAATGATGGAAAAATAGAGAGTTAGGTCTTACACCTATTCGTTGGACCAAATGTGGTCCCCAATATGAGTAAATCATTTTAAGGTACATTGGAGACTAATTGGTGAATAAAAACTCAAGGAATATATGATTAAAATAAGAGAAGAATCTTTTATCAAGGTAGGCATAATAAAAATTCCATCTTATGATCAATACAAATGTGAATGGTGGACTTGATCCTTGTCCTGTCACATAATTATATATTTTTTTGTATTGGATTTTATCCTTTGAGAGGTATCCTTCATATCATGGTTTTCATTTGTGAAATCCCATAAAGATTTAGTTCGATGATCATGTTCATGTATGAAGACATATATATATATAATTAAACATGAATGACATAGAATATGTAATTTATAATTTCAAGCAATCCTGCATTGACAATTTGGTGCTTCATTTTATGAACTGTAAAAATATCAATCAATATAATGATATTGTTACGTAAAACTAAGTAGACCACATGAGTTGTGATTTATGTGTAGAAAATATGTATGTAAGGATCAATCATGTTACCTAAAATAAAGAAAATAGATTTCGGTAAGGGTTATTGAATATTATACACATTCTATATTAATCAAGTTATCGATTCATATTAGGATGATTTGGATACATGTTAGCTATATCATAACTATTAGATAGGGTCATAGGTATAATTTCTCTATATCCTGTTAAATTAGTTCAAAAAATGAGGCTTGGATATCAATTTTCATGGTGGTTAGTGATGAAATTTTTGGTAATAAGGGTGATGTTCATGTGATATGGATGGATTGAGGCCCTATATAAGGTCCTTGGTGAGGTCGATATGCTAAGGGGATTGAAATAGGTGTCATGTGTAAGGGCCTCAATAATTTTCTTTGTAATCACTACCTTGAAAATATACTCCATAGATCTGGCCTAATTTTTTTGGTATTCTAACAACTCTAAATGGATTTAGTTTTTCAGAGGATCCTAAATATTGAAATTTATTGAAACAGCCTTGGAATTATTGTTCATAATCATGGCTATCCCACGTTTGTATATTGGGGTTAAATCGTGATGATAGTTTATGGGATCCTTAATATAAAGATGGTTTGTGGGAGCCTATCTATGATTGAGGATCATGGGACCTCACTGTGTGAACTATTTATCTTGAGGACATTATAAAGATTCTATTATGTGAAACTCCTTCTAAAATAACAACATCATACCATTAATTTTTTCTAATATTCTCTATATATGTGTATATATTTATTGGTAGTGATTGAAAATTAAATTTCTTAAATGGGAGGTTGATTATGAATAATATTACCAGTGATGAAATTATATGATAAAAAAGGATATTTTTTCCCATAAAGTAATCACTTTGATATATAAAAAAACAAAAATAGAAATGATGATTATATGAAAATGAAAATGTGTTGGCCATGTTGTTATAATTATATCTCATGGTTGTTATTAAATAAAGAATGATCTTTCTTTTGTGATTCACAAACCACTTCTTCAACACTTTGGATGTTGAATGCATGGGAAAATGTAATACAAATTTGTTATAACAAATGATAATTGGAAGTAAAGGTTTTACGAAGTCTATGACATGATAGTGTTTATCAATAACTTTTTATACAAAAAAATATTTTATTCATTAAAAAAGTTTACTTTCCATAATATTGTAAAATAGTGATGAACATAAATTATCCATATATTTTGATCGATTTAATTTTTCAACATACAAAAGAAATAAAATAAAATTCTAAAAAATGAGATTAGAATCTAGTTATAGATTTATCCCCATAAAAGATTCATTTTAAATTAATGTGTTCTTATAAGTACCTAAAAATGGGTTTATGGATTCAAAAGTCATCTCATGAGTGTTGTGTGTAATAAAAAACCAAACCCAAAGTGATATGTTCCAATTCCCATGTCCCTAAAATGGTAATTTTTTTGGAATCTCCATCCCTTAGTGTTCAAGATGATTTGTAGCATAATCAGATACCATTTTATACATCATCATAAACAAAGATACTACTTTTAAAAAATATCTATTATTTGTCTGATTGAGTACCAATTGTTGAATTTCATAGAAATTTATATGAAATATTATTTTTAGTGCCAACACATTTCCTCAACTTAATTAGGAATTATCACATTAATAAAATTTAATTAATATCAAAATATTTCTAGAAAAAACATAAATTTCTAAAATAACCACCTAATCACACTAATCCATTGAATATTGTTCATTATTATTTGTATTTTTCTAAGAGAATACAAATATGATGTCACTAATTTAATTATGGAAATATATGAAAACATATTTAATGGAATATTAAGAAAATAATAATTAATAATAGTTTATTTATAGTCATCAAATGGTAAAATACATTCTTAACATTACAGTATTGATTTGGATTGGAAGTGTTTATGTTTAACTGATTCTTAATAAAACAATTCATATTTGAAAAATGATACCAAAACGATATTGGTATGAATTTAAGGATTATGATTCATGCATGAAAACCCATGGAAGGAACATTTGTAATCATAAATCAAAACATAACTTATATATTATTTTATTGAATTATCTGTATATGAAGATCTTATGAATATGAAATTATAACTGGGGCCTGCATACCAACATATAAATATAATTATTACAACTACTAATTGATAATAATTAAAATTAAAATAGAATAAGTAGTAACTATGTTATAATTAAAATATAAAATTATAATATAAAATTTAATACAAATTAATTGGTTAAAAAATAGGTGACTCATGAATATTATTTTATTATATTGAATGATAAAATACATTTGATAAAAATGGAATCAATGGTAAGGGTTATTTATTACATAATTTCCTATTATCAAGTTACAATATTTCATCTCTAATTTCATCATTATATGTTTAGAGTATACCTATCTTGATCGACCCAAATGATATCCAAGTCCCAAAAAAGGTATAAAAATTTACTGTAGATTTAGTTTTAGTAAAAATTTATCCATCTAACTGGTTTTACATAGAATGACTAAAGAATAATTGGAAATATTCATCTGGTACTCCTTTGAATGTCTTGTTGGGGGTAACATTCATTATAATGTAGTTCATTACATCATCAAAACATATTTTCATGATAATTGTGGTGATTCTATATAATCTCAAGCATGTTATATCCTCTTCACAATAAGATGATATACTATTTTGGATATACAAAATGAGGACCAACATCTTGGATTGAATGATATCAAGCTAGACCTAGAGATCAGCTTCAATCCATGATTTTTGGTCTTAACAAACATTTTAGGGTACACATTCTTCCTCACTTATGAAATCATATAACTCTAACTATAAAATTTTTGGTTCTATTTACCAAATTATACATGGTCTATTGATTTATTAAAAAAATTAAAATTTATTTTTATGCTCAGTATGAATGCCATATAAGACAATAACATCATTGGAGAAAGGGGTTTTATTTTAAACCACGAACGTTATGTCATTATGGATTTCATTGCATTATATTGAGTGGGAAATTCAGAACCTGCTAAAACATTCACAACATTGACACATATTTCTCGTTGCATAATACAGGAAATTTTTATCTGTTGGAATGAGTTGAATTTATAATTAGCGGTCAAGATCTTTTTGGGACACTCCATAAGACACTATAATAAAATTCATACTATCACGTGTTCTATAATATTTATCAACTGGATTGTCATCATCATTATCATCATCCTAATTTTTTATTAATTATAAAAGAGAATAAATAAAACAAACTGGAAACCCATGACCAGATTTGGGGGGGGGGATGAAATGGGGTACCCTGAGAGAATCCCCCCAAACAAAATTCACATCGTTGGGTGGAAAGGAAGGCATGCAAGATAAAGAAAGTGATACCTACTCCTTGGGTCACCATTGAGGAAAGAATGTATTCCACCATGTTACCCTCCCACAAAGTGTTTAGGACCACCATCTAGGAGTTGATGATTCTCCTACACCTTTTTGAAATATAATTGTCCAAACATGGGGTTCAAACACCATGCAAGGAATCAAAGAGAAAAAGTGAGTCTTTTTCCACTCCCTCTATATTAATACCATTTTGGATTCATAAGATGTGTCCAGTGAGAAATTCCATACCTTCATCATGGAGGAAATGAACATGTAAAAATAATGAATTAAAATAAATGAATTCAAACCCCTAGATCCACACACCATACCACATCATTGCATAACCCCTAAACAACATGAGTCATTGATGTTATGAATGAGACCCAAGCGAGGTGGATAAAAGAAATCCCAATATCCCTAGTAGGATATCGTGGTGGATATACTTACAGAGATTCATTTTAGTAGAATTATGATATTCGGGGCATCCTCCAAGTTCATCAACATTCCAATCATTACCGTGGTTCTTGCCTTATTCATTAGAATAGCTACACCCACACCATGGAAACATATATCTCGGAAGTAAAAGTTCATAAAAACATGTGATGAGATGTCTATTAATTCAGAAAAGGATATCCAAATATCAAATGCGTAGTCACTTTCAAATAATAGGTCATTTGTTGTCTTTATCCAACCTTCCCTAAAACACGAACATCTAGAAGCTAGACGGATGATCATGCATTTGATGTTGTTGTCCATGCCCATTTCTCAGATACTAATTCTCCATCATAATAAGTTAAATTTCATAGGTATTTCTCTATTCTATAGAACTCACCCTACTAATCGTCATTCACTATTGGGGATCAACACCCTAAGATAGTTCTTATAGGAAAATATTTATAAACCAGAATCAATGAAAATGAATTTTCCATGCATCATGTTAAGATCCATAATGTTGATGGTGTCACATTGGCATTGGTTTAAAATGGAATTAATGAATATTGAAAACCTACATATGTCCTATAATGTGAGGTTAATAGTATGGCGCCACGAAAACTCGATCCTAGAGGTGGCCCAGTTGAAGAACCTGAACAAAGTGTCACCACTCCCCACTATCAAATGAGAGTGATTTTTAAGGGCCTAGATTGGGGGTGACAACCGAATAGAATATCTGTGTATTTCATCCTATGAAGATCATATTCCCCTTGAATTTATCTTCAAAAAACATCCCATAAAGTGTCTTCTCCTCCAAGGTTTCTCATTCTAATATTTCATCCATGTAGTGCAGGGTATCATAAATATTCCTCAAATTAATGTAACCCTCTCTAGTGGGCCATGATAAATTCCCCTCCAATGGCCAATGATGTTTTTCATCTGAGTGGGCATCCCATATGAATTAAGAAAGTGTTATATCAGTGTTTTCTATAAATCACTTCGAAACTCTGATATTGGAGAGGGTGTGAACCTTTATTTGATAAAGGATGTTATTAACTAATGATATTCATTCTGTAAAGTATGGAAATTATTTTTTCCAATTAAAAACCCTTTATATGATGTTTCTAGTGAAATGGTCAAAGTACTAGATTCAATGCCTTTGTTATGTGATAGGGATGCCCAGATATTTAAAGGGGAAGCTTCTGCACTGTATGATTCGGCTATTCATGTGGGAGTTTTCATGCTTTTATGAAAATTTGTTAGAAATATAAAATAGCACTTCACATGGTTTACCAATTATCTACTCTATATATAAAATTATTCAAGGATAATTTTAATACATCATATAAATATTTTACTTGCATTCATAAAAATAATAGAGTCATCTGTAAACATGATGTGGGATATGCAGTAGGAGAGCAACCAACTTCTTAAAGGAATAATATTTACAGAGAACATGCTACGGTTGATGATACAAATGATCACATCATCTATAGGTATGAAAATCATTAGAGAAAAATGGTATCACTTTATATCCCCGTGTAGAACCATGAAGAAGACATGGGACATTCATATGTAAGATATACAAATCCATGATGAACTGAACATATTAAAATTAAATCAAAGGTATAGGAGGATAATACCATCGTTGAAAGAACCTTGAGTTTTAATCATCATTAGAGTCCATAAAAATAATTATCCATGTCATGCTTGAGGCCCATGTTTGAAATGAGTGTATTATAGTTGATGTCACCGATCAGTTTGTGGTCCACTGCAATCAAACCATTGATTGACCTTACATTAACAAACCCATGTAGCCTAATTGAGATCCATCGTTCATTATGAATATTAAGATTCCTATTTATAATAATTTCCAAAACATCATAAGGATTTTTTTGAAACCCACTAGTTGTTAATGGATAAGGGTTGAAGGATCCTTGATTTTGGGTTTACAATTTCTGGTCATAACACAGGATACCCAAAGAAGAATACCTCCTCGAAAGAAGTATTCCACTAAAAAAGATATCTCAAGTATGAAAAAGTTCTATGAACCTCTATATAATGATTCCAAAAATCCATCAGGCCAAGGTACACTCTCTGGTTTGTGTCCATTCATTGATTTGTAGATCTCATGCTCATCTTGATCTGCTTCAAATACCATGTTATCTCCATTGAAAACTTCTTGGGGAATAACATATAGAATCTCTTTGAATCCCCACAGATACCCTTCCTTCATGCATGTAGGGATTGCAATAACATTCTTTATGTGTGAAACATCCATAGTTCCAACCACATCACAGTCATTAGTGTTTGAACAAACCTCCAAAATATGGTTGGGTCTTGCAGTGTAGCTTCCCTCCTTAATGATGGCATGGAAAAAATTGTTTTATGTTCACCTTTTTGGAACCATTTATTTCACTCTTGTCTCCATGCCAAACATTAAAGCTAGAAGATCATTTTTTCAAGAAAAAATTATTTTTAGAGAGTTCTCTAAAGGAATATTAATTCTAGATTTCTTCTTGTTTAGCTTCATGGTGATCGATATCTTCTTTCACTGCATCCATATCCTTATAGAACGAAGGTTGATTATTGATTCAGGAAATGAGATCAGCTTTGAGGTACTAGATATCATTTTGAATGTTTCTACATGAGCTCCGTCGAACCGAATGGTTCCAAGAATCGACCACTTTGTGCATAGTATGGTCCTAATCGTGTGATCATTGTACAAAAACCTATCTAGGTGATAGTAAGTGTAGAGGCATACCATCATATCATTACACCTGCTATAGTAGTCTCTGGAAAATTCCATGTACATAAGACCACAACTGGTCTTGAATTAGACGAACACATCACTCTCCTGGGGGAAGGGACCTTTACCTTTATTTTCCATTAAATCTACAACGATGTTGAAATATCCAAAAAAAAGACATGTTGATTCCCCGGGATCAAAGGATCTGAGTTTATTCTAGATGGATTCCCTTTTCATGAACATCACAACTTTTGTAGAAATATGAAATATAACAGCTATGGATATATGAAGAGTCCTTAGTATTATTGAAATGATATTATGAACTAATAAGATCCAATGAGATGTCAAGGTTACATAATATCATTATTATTGAGATTCAAGGGTTTACATGATGAGTCTCGTGAATTTTAATGAGATGGGAAAACAATAAAATAATGGAGGCACAATGTTTCTGTTCATAAACATCTATGGGGAAACACTTATACTTATGAACATCAGTGGAAATGTATTCGATATCCAACCACGCTTGAGGCATGGGATTTAAAAGCTTGGATCCCTACATGAGGCATTTTGAAAGGGGATGTGTAGGTCGAGTGTAGAGAAAGAACTCGAAGGCAAGCTTGTATAAAAGAAAGCAGGAGATTCTTCTGCTTGATAGGAGTCTGGTTGTGGGAGCTCAATAGAGGTTGAACCTCCAGAGCATGTAGAGATATATAGAAAATGGTAGAAGATGGAGATGATAGTAGCTCTGAAAAACCTAGAAAGATAGGTAGAAGGGAACGAGTGAAGGGATAAACTATAATCTCTTGTCCAAATGTATTCATTTTGGTTTCCCATACAACCTAGTGGCCTCTATAGACCTTGAAAACTATAAATGTTATTGCTCAAGGGACATATAGGGTTCATGACGTATGTATAAAGAATTTGGTAAATATGGAATAGTATATTGAACTTCTCGATGGGCCCAAATAAGGCCATTCAAACCAACACGATTATACAATGATACAACATGCTCCGAATGGCCCGGTGGAGCTCTTGAGAGTATGATGGAGAGAGATCTACTTCCTTGTAGAAAGAAGGATGAGACATATGATTCCACCTATAGACATGTAGTTAGTTACATTAGATATAATAATGTATGCAACATCTATGTGATGTTGGGAGAACGAGATACTGATACCAGGAAAACAATTCTTAAATGAGAATAGAGATCTGATATAAAAGAGGGAGATTGATTTCAAAATCCATAAATATCCGGACCATTTAAGATTTTTTTATGTGAAGGGTGTTCTCAACAAAACAAATGAACACTGCTAATGAATTACCGATTTCATGTAAGATGGAAATTTTATGTAAGTGTAGTGTAATCGATGGGGTTTTAATCCAAACAGATGCTCTTGGATACTCATTTCCATGACAAAATTCTATCACCCATAGAGATAGATTAATGTTCTAATGAAGAGAATCCTTGAATGAAATCATAGGGCACGAAGATGGGTCCAATAGATGGGAGGGACCAGACCAAGCCAGGAGAGGGGCACCAATATAAGAGAAAACCTTTCCAGGGTCTGATGACACGGAATCCACCTGAAGTGATGAGTCCATTGGAGAACCAACAGTCTATATTTTTAATAGTTGGGGGGTTAGATGTGTTTTTCGGGTCTCTAAAAGCAATTAGTCCCATCCTAGTATCTATTCTACCATTAAGTAATCATTATTTAAAACTAAACTTAGTTTAATAGGTTACCAAATATACATACGTAAAAAAATAACATTGAGGTTTTGAGAATGTATTCAAGAGATTTTTCTTTACCACATGATTATAAGTTCATTATTTATGTTTGTAATATTAATTAAGAGATTGTAATAAAAAGGTATTGGATATATTTTTCTCTCAAATTGTTTACATTTATTATGTTTGTAATATAAATATTTAATTATTTTGATATCCTTATGTCTTATATGTATATATATTTCAATTTCTGTCACACAATACCTTTTTCAATTGATTCACACATAATAAAATACGACATTTTAAGGGTTATTGATAAATTAATTTCCTTTCATTTAGTTATAATATATCCTGATAAATATCATTATTATATGTTTGGTATGTTATACAATATAATTTCAATATATTTTACTTCCTTTTATATATATTTGGAGTTTCATTTCCATATCGTATTCTCTTGAATGATTAATTCACACATCATAAAGTACAGTTTTTTAGACATTCTACTCAATTTCATTTTATTAGTGAATAAATGAAATTGTCCACCCATTCAATTTTTATAGTGTACCTACACAAATATATATTTCTTTTTTTATAAAAAATTTATTTAGATTCAGGGTATCTACAATTCAGTTTCACATTATCACTTCTATAGGATTAAGATAAAGTTGCAATTTTTTTTACAATATTTCCTTTTCAGTAGTCATAATCATTATTCCTTTACTATGTTCTTATATGGTTATTATATTCTATCATTTATGTATTTATAATTTCATTTTATATTACTCTCATGTGAAATTAAATTTTCTTTTCTAAAACATCTTTTGTGATGGTTTTCATTATTTTTAACAACATTACATTGTTAAGAATAATTATAATCCTCTCAGTTGGCACTTTCACCTAAACATCCATATATACATTTAATAAAAAAAAATCATTTATTATTTTTTTAAATATTTTTATTATCTTATGTATTAATAATATTTATAATCATATAATACCATAAGTAAATATTACCAATATTCAACTTCAGAGTGTTTTCTTTTGGACTACATAAAAAATCTTATAATGTCTTATATTTTAAATATCCTATATTTCATATCAACCACATAAAATTTTTATCCTATATTTCATTCATTGGTATTATTATTATTTTATTAAAATTAACTTTTAAATAGTTATCTAATCACTTTGTCAAAATATTATTTATTAATTTAATTTATATGATAAATTTTTTACGACGCCAATTAATTTTTTTATCAACGAAATCAATTTTTATTTTTCTTTATTTTAACTTTATATCATAAAGAGATAAATATAATTTCGATTAATATTCCGGATTACCCTATAAATACTCTTATGAAATAATTTATTCAGAAAATTTAGTTTTTTTATTTATAAATCTATTTCATTAAGTAATTTTAGGTGATTCTATTTTAAATTGATACATCATTGATCATTGTTCCACTAGTTTTCATGATGATATGTATTGTTGATTTCCAATGGTACACATATGTAGTTATTATAAGTATGTAATGGTTGGTTCTGATATATACCTCTAAATAATTTTGTAATATTTTTTATCTTATGTGAATATTATGTGATGCCGGTAGTGATGATTGATCCACTATGTGACATAAATAGGGATTCGTAATCCATAATGTTGAGTGAATAATGTAGCGTTGTTTGATATAATCTGTTAATTTGTTTTTTGTTTTTAATCATTAAATAAGTCATGTAATCTATTATTATTCTTATTCCACAAAAAAATATCATCTTTCCCTAATTTATGATTATTGTTTAATGATTTCGTGCCACTATATATGTGATATGCTTCAATGATGATCATTTTTTTGTCTTATATTACCATAATCTGATATTTATTTTCATATCATAACATTTCATTAAAATTATCTTTGCATGATCCTTTAAATAAAGTATATTTAAAATGTTCATGGTTTCACATATACTTTTTATCAAACCAATTAACACTCATTGTTATGATTTTCCATTATTGGGCATTTGAGATCATGCATTCTTATATATCCAATTATCTAGTTGAATTACATGTTGGAATATATATTGGAGTAACTCATTTTTCGGATTTTTTATGTTATTAAATTAATAAATAATGGATAGTTAAATATTTATATATATAATATCCTAAGGTAGTGGTCATTGGGGCTTTGAGATTATGTGTTCATTTTTATGTTGTGATGTTTAAATTGTATTAACATTGTAAATTATATTCTTACTATGCCTGGGCTAACTCATTCATGTAGAATAGATACGGTATCTAAAGGTTATTATTATTCCATAAGGGGGTTTTCCATTAATTTAATCTGAATTAAGAATTATGTTTTCATGATTTTATTGAT
This sequence comes from Viscum album, assembly GCA_963277665.1. Lineage (NCBI taxonomy): Eukaryota > Viridiplantae > Streptophyta > Magnoliopsida > Santalales > Viscaceae > Viscum > Viscum album. The sequence goes on along the minus strand of OY728158.1, from coordinate 41,440,170 downwards.
CAAAGGTAGTCCTATGTAATTTTGTGGAAGTTGATCAACATTGTATATGATGCTAATTTTTTTGGAGTTTTTTGGTTGATGATGTGATATTACGACATGTGATATATGTTGGATGTTCTGGGAGACATGTATATAGTGATGTTAAGGTCTATTCATGTAAGGTGAGCCTAATATTATATGGAATTTATTTGGAGAGGACAAAAGAAAATGATTGTACAGAGTGGTGGGATTTATAAAATGTTTTTTTTTTATAGGTGCATCATTAAATATTGTGTTGGTTTCATTGATGTGTCTTACAAATAATAAGATATATCTATTAATAAATGGATATATGAACATATAATCATGCCCAGAACTATTTAAACACCATTATTATATTATTGGAATATCGTATGTGATGATTGGAGTTCATGGGCATAGTGACATCATAGATTTGATATCAAAAAGGCTACCTGAGAGATTCAATTTTTCATGGACACATTTTATCTTGATTATAATCATGTATTTACATGGTTATGATTGAGATTATCACCTTGGAACTTAAAATTATTTTTATTGTTTTTTATAAATGGGTTGTTTAAAAGGATTGTGTACTATAGTATGTTTAATGGGGTTTGAGAAATCCAATGGGGTTGGATATTTTTATAGTACTATAAGTTTCATATGAGTACTAATAGATATATTTTATTTTATTAATGTTTATTTCCCCATGGATGGATAATGCTTCAAAGTTTTGAATTATGGGATATTTCATGATCACATAATGTATTTTATTCATACAATTATGAGGTAGTCCTATGGTATGTTATGATGAATTTAATGACTGTTATCAAGAGGTTAAATTCACATGTAATAATGAAAATATGAAATCAGGTAGATTTATATATATTGGATGTGTATATACTCAATAACTATATTTTTGATGTTATTATTATGATATGATTATCCATATCAGTGTGGTACCCATTTAATTATGATATAGATAGGTTGGGAGGCATAATAAACTTATAGGTAGCAGATGATCAAATTATGGGTTATTCAAATAATTTATGACCAAGAAAAAGATGTTAATGACCCTCATCCTTAGGGCATGTATTTGCACTAGTTGGTGTGATTGGATTTTTTTGTTATTTATTAATATGTATATTATAGGGTAAATATATTCATATATATATATATAGTTTTATTGAGGATAAAATTAGTGGAAGATTATTTAGTTTTCTTCCCACAACTTATGTGTGAACCTCATTTTGTATAAAAATTAATTTTTTATTTAATAAAAATGAGATCAATTTGGTACATATTCTAGGCTGAGTTGAAGTTGAGTTTGGACATAGTTATATAGAAATTTCCTTAACTATATATTGTAATCATATATTTATTTTATTCTTTTGGTAATGTATTTTATATTATTGTCCCATAGTGTGATATGGAATAAAATGTATTCCATTTATAAAACTATGGATAATCCTATATTGTTATCAAATATTATATTATTTCATGGGGTTAATATGTAAATTAAATCTCTATATTATACAATTATTGTTAATAATGATTTATTATTATTTTCATTTTCATTTATGGTTAACTATTATAGGATATGGGATCCACATAATACTGATAAACAAATATGTTATGAAATATGATTACTATATAATATTGTGATTTAGATATTAAGAATGATATATCCATGAATATATGATTTGGATTTAATTTCACAGAAATAGTATCAGAAGTTTAAATGAAATATTTTATCTCAAATATCACATTATAGAACATTTGAGATGAAGTTAAATTCCTTTAATAGAGGATTTGGATGTGTTATTCCATAAATTATGTTCTTTTTAATGGTTTTTTAAAAGTATTCATATCATTTTTTCAATATATAATTATTGGTATGAGTAATAAGAATGAAATGTAAGAATATAATTATATTTTAATTGAAGTTGTAAATTTCTAAAGAGACACTTAATGTCAATTTGAGGTGGACATGGAAAAAGGTGGGTCCATTGAAAATATAAGATGATGGAACTAATTTACGATATGGGTCCCTCTATTACGTTTAGTTGGGACAATTAGAACTCATGTTAAATAATGGTGAAATTGGTGATCTTATTACCTAATTCTAAATAGATATTTTAGTAAATTTAAAATTTAATAAGTAAATGGTTGTGATATGTTCTCATGTATCTATATTCTAATCCAAACTAGACCTTACGTCTTATTATGGTATACTTTATTCGCATTCATATTCTGAATCTGAGAGTTTAATTGATTGTTAGAGGAGTTTAAATATTGTGCAATTATTTTGGATTGGATTAAATTATATTTTATTGGTAAAACACATTTTTAGTGGTTATTTTATTTTGGGATGATTCTAGAACATTATTAAATTTTTAATAGTTTTTTAAATTTAATATTTGTGGATCAGTGTTCCAGATCACCAATAATACTTATTGGAGCCTTTTCTTTATAAAATCGTTGTAACACACTCAACAGTTGACTAATGTCCCATTTTATCCATGAAATTATATTGATACATTTTAGGAAATTGGATCAAAACAAATCAAATTTGATGAAGTAAATCAATATATTTATAACTTAATGGGATATCATTTTGATTCTACAAGATGGAAAGGAAAAAGTTGATTCAAAAAGAAAATGATGATCTTTTTATGAGGTCCAAATTAAAAAAAATGAAAATAATGGAAGGATAATGACTTTTTATAAAGAATAATATATTGATATATATATATATATATATGTGTTTGTGTGTCCATATCAATGAATTGTTTTTTTAAAAAATGGGATATGATGATCCAATTAGAAATTATAAATTCATTGGTTGAAATGCAGGGGTATACAATATCAATGAAAAACTTTTTGATGAATAATTTGTTTTTCTGTATGTGAATTTAAAAATAAATTCCACTAGATAATCATGTGAAGGACTATTTAATATTTTTAATTCACCTATGATCATAACATTTAATGTTCAAGAATGATTTGTGAGCATTTTTTGGTATTTCTTCATTACTGGAATCATGGGGCTCGATTTCCACAACTATTAAGTAACTCTTATGGAAAACAAAACCAAATATTTTAGGATTTCTAAAATTTTATTCTGAATAAATAACATATATAGGGAAATTTATATGCATCTAAAAAAATTCATAGACTATAGAAGGAAATTTAATTTCCATTACAGAGAGATGATGAGAAATATAATAAGATTAATCAAGGGAGACAATTCATTTTGAAGAATATAAATATAGACCTATATGTTTTCACTATGGAATGTAGTGGAATCTAAATAATGAATACAAGGATAAAAGAGTGAAATTTATAAGGGTTGGTTTTATATGTACTTTTTCAAAAAATTCTAAAGTTTATTTTTGTTGTAGTATATTTCTAGTTTTTATATTTCCATAAGAATCATGTATCAATGATTATGTGTCAACATTACACTCTAAACAACTAATTTTGATAGTATAAAATTATTTTTCTATATTTTCGAGAATCACATATATGATAATGATTCTCTGATGTTCATTGGGAATGGTGAAGATAATTTCCTAATAACAAATTGATTTTAATTCATCTTATTGTTAGTTCAACACATACCAAATTTCTAGAAGAACATATTTACAATTCGCCAGCTGGATAAATAATTATTTCAAACAATAATAATGAATTGAATATAGAAACATTCTCTGGGTCAACATTGTATTATGTTGTTGTAAATGTTGGGAAATGTTATCTTTCAATTATTTCATATGGTTTAATAATTTCTTGAATAAATCATTAGAATTATATGAGTTGTGGTACTATTTTCAAGGGAATAATATTGAGATGAAAACTCATTATGTAATATTGGATGTCTTACCAATGAAGTAAAAGATTGTGTTAGTGTTTTATACACACAGAGAAGAATGATTTTCCATTTAAATACAATGAATGAATTATAAGACCTCTGGATATAGATTTTATTCACATTGAATTTTCAAGGAAATTAATAATCAGTTCACATATTGGTATAATGTATATTATTATATTCAAAAACAGGGAAAAATTGGGTTCACATCAATAATCATAAATATATGATTTTCGGACTATTTTCATTATAGAGGGGAATAGATGAATAAGTGTCCAGAAAGAAGGTGAAATTTTAAATAGATGATAAAAGCTGTGATAATTATATAAATGGTTTTGGAAAATTTTACAATAGAAATTGAATTTATGAAAACAATTCATAAAAACTAATTTAATAATGAAAATATAAAGTGGATATAACGACTCTCCTCATTCTATTTAATACATTAGATTATTTATAGGAATATTTCTAATGATTAGTTCTTATCCTCTGCTGGCTGTTATGGACAGGAGAGTCTTGATGTGGTTATATTAATATTTTAACATTTTTTAAATTTACATATGTGAATCATTTTGGTTTAAATTGTTTCCCCATAGATGGGGAACACAGTTGCTTTTTAATATCAAAATGTGGATTCAACCCTTGGAATGACAGTAAGTCGATCAGTTCCAGATGTATGATTAAGGTAGTTGTCTGCGAGTGCATTGAACAAAATAAATAAATAATTTTTTAATTTTTATTTATTTTTATTTGTTTTTTTTAAAGGAAAAAACGTGATAGAATTTTTTTTATTAATTAAAAAATATTAATGTTTATCAACATATCCCTCCGGGGATTGGGGATGATGGATACCTTTCTTCATCTATGGAGGATCAAGATCAGAGAATGATGAATGAATGAATCAAGTTGGATCATGAGCTAGCAAACATATTGAGTCATCTTCATTAGTAGAATCTATGACTTTTTTTATGATTGATCCCAATCAATTTAGGGAACATTATTTTAGGATTTCTCCTCTTTCTTATTAATCAATAATTTATTAAATTATTTAATTATTGATATCTGATTTATTAGTCATCACATAAGCCCTGCCATATTTTTTTTGATTTATTTATTATGATAAATAATCATTAAATATTTATATCAACCATTGATACCCTTATATTTTGAATGTATATTGGGATCACTTCGATAATTACAAATTCCCAAAATTAATGTGCAACCCCCACCACTATTCATTCTCTTCTATTTCGTTTTCCTATTGGGTTGGGGATCAACCTTGTTGTTGTGGGTAAAAGCATGATTAAACCACTAGATTCATCGTGGTTTCATGATGGAAGTAAAAGATAGTAATTTTTGGATGTATTAGAATGTATTGAGGGTTTTATGTAATGAAATCATGGTTTTGGGATCTAGAATAGTGATGAAAATGGTGTGGTGTAACTTGTGGTCGTATGCGGCGTTTGGGTGTACCAAATACAGTAACTAATGATAGATTAGGAATAGAAACCCTAGATTTGAGATCCCAAGAGTGAATCATGGAAGAAACTATAGAGGAAGATGAGTGGACAAAGCATGTAGATATTTATAGATTTTCTATGGAAAACCCAACTACAATGCATGTACCTTAAACCATACATTTCATGTAGTCCAATAGATGTAGATTATGGGTTTGGTAGGAGGTAAATATCACATGTCTTGTATAACCCATGAATGTGATGTGAACTAGTGTTGATCGGTATATATATACTCTATGTGTATATGGAATCAAACACTGACATGTACATGGGAACAACCAAATTACATGTGTAGGGTTGTGTACATGGACCTGGTCAAGATACCCATACATGACCATGTACAATGGAATGGTCTAACATACACGAGAACATTTCAAAAGGGATTGAGTATGGACCATGTAACCAAGTCACAATGTGTATCAACTATAAACTTTATCATGTATTACATAACTTATCAAGCCATCTCTATGCGATAACTAGACTAGGTGAAAAGGTGATGTAACATGTCGTTTGATCCCACATACATTCCATATAATTATCCCATAAATGTCTACCCGCTTTTCTCCATCATTAGGGCACATATTTTGGCCATCCAGAAACCTATATTGAGTATTTTTTCCATAAATAATATAACGATGGACTTAATTTATGAATAAAAGATATAATGCGACGTTGTGAAAGAAATAATCTTGTTTATGTGATGATTTGAGGGAAGCTATGATCTAGAATAATTCACAGATATATTTTTGTGAATGAAATAACCTTGATATTCCGGGTTTCAGGTCCCCAAACTATTTACCCACGTCTAGTGGCACCCCTATCTCATTAGGGAATTATTCCCCAATCTATTGATTTCCACCCCATGTTATACCAATGAATGGGGCCTATATCTACTTTGTGGAACTACATTGTTTTACATAGGTGTGGGCCCACCATATACTGAGTGGTAACCCCAATCAACCAATGGTCTACGTCCTCTATATATTGAGTGGACCCCCCCCCCCCCATTGCATTAGGGTACAGGTGCAGAATACATTTGTTGGACCCCCCCCCCATTATGCCAGGGTACAAGTACAATATTAACTAATAGGATCCCCTAGCACACAAGGTCACACACCATCTATCTACTGAGTTCCCACCATCATACTCGGGATCACTTCTTATTTTGAGATTATGACCCATCGGGATGTAGAAAAATGAATAATTATGTGTCCCCTACATGGGACTCTTATGTGTTAATGTGAGATTCATGGAATAGATATAGTGATCCTTCTACTAGGACATGTAATGATGATGTGTGAGGATTACAAAATATATCATGTGTGTTTAAATATAATTACAACTTGTAATAGAAATCCCAGAGAATTGAGAGAATTGGTGTTGTGTGTGTCCTCTCCATGAATGATTGTATAATGGTTCATGGTGTTGGGCATTAGAGATGAAACATTAGATTTGAAGGATGACTCATCCTTCTTATCTATACAATGATTCATCTTTCTTAGTCTTCTTATTAGAATATTTATCTTGGGTTTTTTCACCCTTGATATGGGTTGATATGACTTTTTTACATCTTTATATTGTCCCCATCTTGGTTTTCAAGTCGTCCTATGAGTTTTTATATACATATCCTTGAATTTCCTTTGACAACATGTGTAGTGTATTATATATATGACAGATAGGTTGGTGGTGAAATCAGTGTATATTATTAATACGTTGGTGAATTTGTCATGTTTCATGGTTAAAAATTGAGATCAAGAGTATGCCTCTCTCAATTTTCCCCTTTTCTCATTATTTTCATGTTGGGACTTAATTTTGGGTTTGGTGTTTGTTCTTCCCATGTATGTATTTCCTAAATTTTTCATTCTCTACTATTTTCAATAGGTTATATTTAAGGAAAAATTATACATAAGATGATGTTGCCTTTTATTATTATTCCTCTACACATTTTCATGGTGATTGATGTGTGTGTGTGTGTGCAGGTACATCTACTAAGGCTTCCCATTTACTTATTACTTGTTGGATCATGACACTAGCCTCTAACCTATCAGAGGAAAGAATGTGGATGTCACACTCAACCTTGCACTAGCCATGTAGGCCCCTTTGCGTTGATTCGTGATAGAGTTGTATCAAAGGGGGTTCATCAATGGGTTGTTGTCGAGACAAACCTAGAGTAAGGATTGGTTTAGATATTATGTAAATTATGATAGAGTGTCTTGAGTGTGTATTTTAGTCCATGGAACCCATTATTAGGGTAGAACTTGTGGTATCCAAACAACAAGAATCTGAATATTTTTTTAAACTTTTTTTATAGGGACATAAATTTCCTGGAGCACTGGTACATGAATGATGTATGATTGGGTCCACTAATCATCCTTCTTAATCAATATCTCCAGATATTTTCCATGACCATGGTATGTCTGTATTACATTTTTGATATTTTTTTATGACATGTACTAAATATTTTGATGTAGTTTCATTATGATGGAATTTTGATCGATGAGGACCAAAATCAGGGACCCTTTCATGAGATGTTTTCTCTAAGAGGGAACTAATATGTGCTATGTTCTGTTGAGTTTTTTCATGGAACCAACACTAGTGGTATAGGAATACGATCATTTATTGGTTCAGTTTTAACTGGATCTAGTAAGACAGTATTATGATACACATTTTATTATAACATTTTGATAGTTATGGAGATGGAGACCATTAGTTTTCATGGTGTAAAAGTTCCATTAGATGGTGGATGTTTTATTTGAGGTAGAGGTTCAGGTCTTTTAGACTTTGAACCTGCATGATTTTATTTTTCTGATCATATACAACAACTTTTGAAGATAAATAGTTGGTTGATATGGCCTTCTTTGGTAACACACTTATGTACATCACTTGTTATAGTGTAAGATATTGCATAGGATACATGGTGAGCTAAACTCCCCAATATCGTATATTAATGAACTAGAAAAAGAATATGGTGTATATGTTGTTTCTTGATGGCACACTCCTTGATGGTGACATGGCTGGAGAGACCATTTTAGGGTGACACTTGGCATCTTTAAAGCCCTATATTAGAGATATTTTAATAGGATTTAGAAATTAAGAAATAGGGACACTTCATCCACTAAGATGTGTTCATGTGATGTGATTCAATACCAGGTTATGATTCATTACCTCCCAAGGAGGATAGTTTCAAGGTGTGGAGAACAACACCATTTGATATGTATGTTTTAGGTTTCTTGATGTGTAATGGTGTTAGTGCCATCCACAGTTGTGGTGAACTTCACGATAAGGGAACTATAGATTCGTAAGGAAAAATCTTGTGTCTCAGTGGATTCATGAGTTTTTATAGTATGAAATGTGTCATCACTACTCTAATATTGTTTTATAATAGTTTTTTAAACATTTTTTACCTGAACATACAAACTATTTGAGTTCTAGTGATACAAATGGTTTCATCTTTTTAGACCCCTATGTTGGAGGCTCATGATGAGAGCATCTAAAATTGTGTGCTTATATTGAGGGTGTGACCAATGTCTATGAGAAAGGTGGCCATTAAATTGAATTTATCAATAGTGTATGTTGAAAAATATGATGTTTTCCTAATATGGTATTTTTTTCTTTCATCCATGATCTATGATGGTTACCAATTCTGGTTTTTGTGTTCCCATGTAATTGGGATTATGTTTACCTTATTTAGAGTGAAGGAATCCTAGAAAAATCATGACGATATTATATATATTAGGATATAGTATATTCCTTATATGTTGGTTTGTATGTACCTTGGATAAGAGTTTGTTTTGAGATTCTGGTTCATGTTATGAAAGAGTAGTTTTAGAAAGTATCCTATAGAAATGTACCAGTAGTATCTTAAACGATATTTTTTTCTACATGGACATGAAACAACGAAAACTGGTATCAAGGCTTTCAAATATGATGACCCTATGTATTTGTGATAGCTCAAGGTACAGTGGGAGGAGTCAACAAGGTATGGGGCTTGTTAGAACCACTATATTCACATGGGAATCATGTATTGTTCACCTAATATGTGAATGGGATCTTGAAGTTAGGTTTGGTTTAATGTCATAGGAATTAATTGATTATCAGAGAGGGGTAATCAACTGTAATAATAATTGATTCATTTTACCAATGGAATTAGGTGAAGTGTTGTCAATATTTTACCATAGGACAAGTTCTCAACATCTCTATGTTATTGGAGATTGTGTATCGGGAATAAATTCCTAGATCATCTTTAGTAGTTATGAGTTACTAATTGATACCCATTAACATGCTAGATTTACCTAAAAACATTTTTGGACATATTAAACAGATCCTTAACCCTTATTAGATCATTTCATAGTAGTATTCATTTTTTAAATCCTAATTTAATTGACATTAGTATTGGAGAACAAAATACACTTTATGATGTTTCTATACATGCTCTGAGTGTACTATCATTATGGAGATCTCTTATAAAGTTAGTTTGTGAAATTGAATGTCCATTTCATTGAATGTATCTTATCAGTATTGGGTGTGATAGTGGACCCATAATAAATTGATGTATTAATACCTTGAGATCCTTATAATGTCTAGTTCGAGAAATCTGATTTTTACAATGATGTTCTCCATCAACTATCATTGAGTGGCGTGACATTGTTGTTCCCCTATTTGTATTTTTCTATTCTAGAATAGGATGATGTGGATTTCCTCCAATAAATTGTTGTTACCCCACCAATTCATCATCATGATAAGGAGTATTAGATGGAGATACAAAATGTGATATCATTCATGACACAATATCCACTATATATGATCACAATGGATTTTTTTAAAGGTACCGAGCATGCCATCCTTGTTATAGGATGGATGATGATTGCAGTGAACTATGTGATGAGGTGTTGAGGTGGATTATTTCCATTAGTAGTGCACTCATGAGAGTTTTTGTTGTAACGTGATCATTTGGAGTCATGTTAGGTGGCCAATGATAATGTGTCTTGTTGGTGAGTTTATCTATTTTTCTCTCGCCTACCAATAGGTGGAGGATGAGGATCCCATATTTAATTTTATATGGAATGGAATTTTTTTTGTTTTCGTGACGGAGCATACAAAACTAGTCAAATTTAAAAACACCATCTCAGATATCATTGTACAACTCAATAGGTTTACACACTATTTAATCATCTAATGGAAGAGATTTGTTAAATTATTGGGACTGTTATACATGCATGAGGTAGTACAATATCATATAATTTCCTAGATGAAAACTTTATATAACAAATTTTCACATCACATCAGGATTATATAGAGTATTTAGGATAATTTTATGGCTCATATGTGGTTGAGAATAGTGTTTTACCCCCATGTGGATGGGAATGTAAAATAAAATGTTTGAGGTAAGTGTGAAATCTTTAGGATTGACTATTGGTTTTGTTCCATAACTATGATGAAAACATATCCTAGGAAGGGTTTCTATATCATAGTATTTATCAATATACACTCAGAGTAGCACCATTTTAGGACATATATCAGAGACACTTTGGGTCACCACTATAGTGGATGGTGCTAGTTTGAGATAGTTTTTATGGGCCTAGAGTTGGTAAAAAAGATTGTTTTGAAGTGGGTATTTCATCCAGGGGTGGATGAAGATTACTCAGAACCATCAGGAGTCTCGTGATGACCAATGATGGTGAAATTGGGTGTAACACACCAAGCTTCCAGGGTACGTTTCCCTTTGAATAAGGCAGTAGCTTGCGTTGTTCGAAACATGGAGTTTTAACACACCGCGACCAAGGAAAGAAGTTGTTATGAATAGTAATACCGAGTTTCGGAAATTTTAAAAATTTTAATTTTCAAAATGGAATTGATTTTGGGATTTGAATATCAAAATTTGCTTTGTGTGAATTTTTTGTATTTTTCTATGAACTTTCAATTTATTATGGATAGTGAATACACTACGTTTTTTTAAAACCAACTTTTATTTAAATAATTAGTTATTTTTTATTAATTTATTTTAGGTCAAAATGGATACATAATACCTATATATGTTCAGTGTAAATAATTTGTGTCATTTTATTATAATTTTAGATATATAATGTTTTATTGAACTTTTTACCGTCTTTTACCCACCTTCTATGAGAATTACACAAATTTTCATAAAACATAATTTTACTGCTTTTGTGAGTTAAATTTCAAATATATTATATACAATGATGATATCAGTAAGTAAAATGTGGTTTGATAAGATGAAAATAATTGTTGGTGAATAGTATCTTTTGACTTTTATTTACCACAGTTAAAATTAAATAAGTTAATTAAGGGATAAATGATATTATAATTACCTTAACTCATGTCCTATTTCTACTGGATGAGTTAAATTAGACCAAAAAAACATTATGTATAAAATATGACCCCCTTTTGTCCACTTGGATTATATTTGTACATTTATTATTATTTTATTTAATGATGTCAATAATTTCTCCATAAACCATGAATGGTATAAAAATAACACTTCCACATTCAAACATATCAAAAAACCTTCAATACATTATGGAAGATTTGTATAATAATAAATAAACTTCAAATAGGCATAAAATCGTCCAAAGGATGTTGACATAGATTAAATCAAAACTATTTGAGAGAAATATCTCTTTTTTGAAATAAATAAAAAGTCACATATTTATAAAATAAAACTTTTACTTTGAAAATATTCTTAGAAGCTTGTAAGGGATGCTTCAAAGATTTTATAACGGACGAAAATATCCTTACCCGCCGTAGAAGTTAAAAAAGACATTCTTACCATAATTCGGTCGAAAAGGTTAAAAAGGTCCGTGTTTGGAAAATGATGGAATGATTCCTTTATAAACTTCTTATAAAAATTCAAAAAAGGGTATAAATTAATTTTACCCTTACTCTATAAAATAGTATGAATGTTTTGAAACACATTTATAATAAACAAGGATGTTGATGATAAAGTGGTCCCAATAGATAATTACGTATAAACAACCTCAGATAATGAAGATATTGTGAAATAAACCCTTATCTTTTACTTTTCCTTGGTTGGTGGTAGGTTAAACTCATTTATAATGGTGAAATAATTTATAATAAATTATACAATAATCATTTAAATTAATATGATATCATATATGGTCTTTTAACATTTCTTTGTTAATAATATCCTAGTATTATCGTTGTTTTAGGTGTTAACTTACTAATTTTATTATATGTTTTGTTACATAAGCTATGTTTGTTATGAATAGATTTTATCGTATTCATATACAGAATTATATAAACTCCTTAAAAACTATTTTTAAACATCAAATGAGAATTATACTTGAATGGATACAATGGAGAATTAATCACATCGCGTTCGTGGAGACGGTAGTCCGTACGTACGCACAAGCAACAATATCATTCTTTTGATATTAAAATAATATTTAATTGGATATTATATCATATATACATAATAATTATCATGTTATATTTATTATTTACATGAATTAAACATCATTATCATACCCATCCAAATGATAATGTATTGAATAACAATTACACCACGACGTGGAGACGGTAATCTGTACGTATGCACGTATGGTGACATGTCATTCAAAGGATGGATAGAATACTGAATATGGTTGTACCATGTTTATAATAACATTAATGTATATATAATATACTAGAGTTATTATTTTAGAATGGGAAAATCAATGAAAGAAGATGTTGAAGAAGAAAGGAACTTAAAAGAGGGTGGTGAAAACATTACCTCTTCTTCGGGTTCCACCTCTTGATTTGATCAAAAGGGCTCCTTAGGTTGGCTTTCTGACTAAAGTAAAGACCTTAGGTAGAAGTGAGGGAATATGGGAGGATATTTTGGTAGGGGTTGGCCGAACCAAAAGGTATTGAATATTTGAATTAGTGAGAAGGTGAAGTGGTGAGGGGTACCTTTGGACAAGTTTGGGTCGAAAACCTCTCAACCAGTAGAATTTAGACAGGTTTGGGTCATTATATTAACCTTATCTTTTAGTTTTAACACTTAGATAATTAGTTTAACATTTACCATGTCACCTTGTATTTTTATATTATATAGTTAATAAACATTCTATATACATTAAAGAGACCCCCAAGTGGTCCATTAATGATAAACCTATCATTATATAATTCTCCTGACCGAATCTTAGATTTTTAAAAATTTAATATCAATTAATAATATAAGAATTGTTTTAAAAACTCTTCTATGTCAATTTTGAAACTATTCAATCATTGATTTTTATTAAAGTCTTAACAACTTTATTAATCCGAACAATATTCATTTAAGAAATCCTATAATGTAATATTAATCAATAAAATTCATGGATTTCATCAAAACTTTCAAATTATAATAATTTTACCATTTATAATATCAATTTTTTGATTCTTCCATTAATAAGGAAAATAATGAATCATTATTGTGTCATAAATAATATTTAAAATTAAATGTCTAATTTTTTTAAATAAAATACCATTATGTAGGAAATAATTTTACATTTATAATTAATATTCATAGTCTAAAATCCAACATATATAACCGTATATAAAAATTATTTTTCTAAAAGATATATATTTATGTCATTTTTGTATTTATTTTAACTTAATTCATATAAAGTGTCATTATCACTTCAAAGTGGCTCCATGGGGTCCCAAAATCGACCCAAAGATGTCCATGGTCGGCCATGTATCAACCAATAAGGTAAGGAGACATTTTAGGGTAATTTATTATTATTATAATATTATTTTTTTACCCTTATTTATCGGATTTACCTTTTAACCATGGTAAATAAAATATTTACCGAAATAATTCTTCAAAATGTATAAAAATAAAAGTTACCTATTTACACAATTTAGAAATCCAGATTCCAAATATGGAATCAATTTTTCCAAATTCAAAACACAGAAGTGGCAGAAATTAATTTAAAATTAATTCCCGTTGTTAAAACAAAAAGCGTGTTTTTAAAATATAATAACTATCAAAAGATTGACACTTGTTCATGTCCGGTTAAATTGTGAAATTATGTCCAATGAACAAAATTGTATTAAACTGTAAAAATATATTCTAAATATACATTAAAACCACTCAAATTCATTATTTATCACTATTAATTATTTTGATTAAAAAGTGTGTTTTTAATTAAAATTTAGTGATTTTCACTATTCAACATAATATAAATGTTATCCAAAAAGTTCAAAAATTTTACCCTAGGCTAATTTCGATATTCCGAATCCAAAAATGAAGTCCATTTTGAGAGATAAAATTTATAGAATTTCAAAAAGTTGGTATTACTATTCATAACGACTATTTTGATTGGTTGTTGTGTGTGTTAGAACTCGAAGTTACGTACAACACACGCTACTGTATTATTCAATGGGAAGCGTACCTTGGAAGCTTGGGGTGTTACATTCTCCCCTCTATCAAAAATTTTCGTCCTCGATATTTCTAGAATACTAGTGCATGTAATTACTCGGGTGGTTCTTCATCATAAGTCCCTGGGTTCCCACGTTGCCTCTTCCATCTTATGGTTTTTTCATAGATCTTTAACCAAACGAGTCATCCAGTTTCTTAGCACTTGCTCTCTTCTATCAAGAATCCTGATGTACTCTTCGCAATAAGAAAGATCAGGTTCCAGTTCTAATTCCTCATAGGTGAGTACATGCGTTGGGTCAGGCAGGCATTTCCTTAATAGTGATATGTGGAACACATCGTGAACTTTGGAGAGATTTGGCGGCATTTCCAAACGGTAAGCTACAGCACCAATTCATTCTAGAATTTCGAAAGGACCGATGTACCTGGGAATCAATTTACCTTTCCTGCCAAAACGTATAACTCCCTTCCATGGAGATACCTTCATGAAAACATGATCTCCCACCTGAAATTCTAAATCCTTTTTCGGTTGTCAGCATAGCTCTTCTGCCTACTTTGAGCTTCATTGATGTGGTTTTGGATTACCTTTACCTTCTTCATCGTTTCCTCCATCAATTCTGGGCCTACAAGTTTTCTTTCACCAACGACATCCCAACTGGTTGTTGTGCGACATCTCTTTCTGTATAACCCTTCATATGGTGCCATTTGAATACTCATATGGATTCTATTGTTATAGGAAAATTCTACCAGAGGTAAATATTGAACCCACATACCCTAAAATCAAGTGGCAAGGATCTCAACATGTCTTCTAAGGTCTGAATAGTCTGTTTTGATTGTCCATCTATTTGAGGGTGGTAGGCAGTGCTCAAACGAAGTTTAGTATCTAGGGATTTCTAAAGACTCTTCCAGAATATTGAAGTAATACAGGGATCATGATCAGAAACAATCAATAGAGGTACTCGATAAAGTCTCACCACTTCATTAATATATATCCTTGCAAGACGTTCATGTGGTAAATCATCCCTTGTAGCAAGAAAATCAGCTAACTTGGTAAGACGATCAACAATGACCCATATTGCATCGTTCCTTTGAGGATTCTTTGGTAGTCCCATTACAAAGTCCATTGTAATATTGTCCCATTTCCTCTCTGGTATGGGAAGAGGTTGCATGACTCCTCCAGGCTGTTGCCTTCCAGCATTCACTTGTTGACAAACCATACAACTTGACACAAAATCAGAAATCTCCATCTTCATGTTGTCCAACCATAATGTTCTTTCAAGTAACTATACATTTTTGTTCTCCCAGGGTGTATAGAGAAATTGAAACTATGAGCATCATCCAAGAATTCCCTTTTTAGATCGGGTATATTGGGAAAAAAAGTCTCTTCCCAAATTTCAAAATTACATCTTCATACCCAAATTCATTCAATCTCCCATCATTCACAACATTAATCTTCTTTTGAAACTCTTCATCAACGGTCTGAGAACTCTTTATACTTTCTAGTATAGATGGGTTGGAAACCATTTGAAAATGTATTGATGTCTCACCTTCCATGGTAATTCCCATATCCATCTTCACTAGATCTATGAAAATAGGATCCCTTTCAATTGTTATCATGTTCAAAACTCCATGATATTTTCTGCTCAAATCAACTTCCACCTTATTTTCCTTCATCGGGTGGTTGTGTATCATGCAATCATAATCCTTGAGTAGTTCAATCCATCTCCTTTGTCTCATGTTGATTTCTTTATGTGAGAAAATATAGTTCAAACTCTTATGATCAGTATAAATCTCACATTTTTCACCATAGAGATAATGTCTCCATATCTTCAAATAAAAGATTACAGCAGCTAACTCAAGATCATGAGTTGGGAAGTTTTTCTCAAGAATTTTTAGCTATCGTGATGCATAGGCAATAACCCTATCATTCCTCAAAAGGACACAACCAAGTCCTTTCATTGATGCATCACTATAAATAATGAACCCATCATTCCCCGATGGTAGTGTCAATATAGGATGATTGACTAATATTCTCTTCAGTTCTTCAAAACATTCTTCACACTCTTTTTTCCAAAAAAATTTAACCCTTTTATGTGTGATCTTTGTTAATGGGTTAGCCAATCGGGCAATGTTCTGGTTGAAACTTCAATAATAACCTACTAAACCAATAAAACTGTGTACCTCAGTTATACTCATCGGTGTAGGCTATTCTTGGATTACCTTGGATGTAGAAGGATCAATAGAGATTCCATCTTTAGAGGCAATACGGCCAAGAAAAGAAATATCCTGAAGCCAGAATTCACACTTGCTAAAATTCCCATATAATTCATGTCTTCCCAGAGTCTTCAGGATAATGCGCAAGTGATTTTCATGATCTTTGTAGCTTTTAGAGTATTCAAAGATATAATCAATAAATACCACCACAAATTAATCTAGATATTCCTTGAAAACTCGATTGATTAGATCCATTAATATAGAGGGTGCATTAGTCAGCCCAAAAGG
This sequence comes from Viscum album, assembly GCA_963277665.1. Lineage (NCBI taxonomy): Eukaryota > Viridiplantae > Streptophyta > Magnoliopsida > Santalales > Viscaceae > Viscum > Viscum album. The sequence continues at coordinate 41,422,895 of OY728158.1, read as the reverse complement.
CATTATTGTTAACTCATAATGCCTGTACGTGGTTCGAAATGCTGTCTTCGGAATGTCTTCCTTCTTCACACACAACTGATGGTATCCAGACCGAAGTTCAAGCTTTGAAAAGTATTTAGTTCCATGCAGTTGGTCAAATAAATCATCAATGTGAGGTAGGGGATACTTGTTCTTTATTGTTATAGCATTGATCTCCCTGTAGTTGATATATAACCTCATAGACCCATCTTTCTTTTTAACAAAAAGAATAGGGTCTCCCCATGGAGAAACACTAGGGTGAATAAATCCCGTATTACTCTATTCCTCTAGTTGTTTATTTAGTTAAACTAATTTTACAGCGGACATTCTATAAGTGGTCTTCGATATAGGCCTTGATCCAGGAATTAAATCAATGGAAAACTCAACTTCTAGTTCTAAAGGATATCCAGGTAAATCTTTCAGAAACACATAAACTTATTCTTTCACCATAGGTACACCTTCTATTTGAACATTCCTTTCCTCACCCACAGTCATTTCATTCTCTTCCTCCCTAATAATTGAATTCAGTTAAGCTACTGGGGGTGGGTCTAGGAAAGAATTAGGTGGTGATGATTCCGCTCTAAAGATCAGGTGTTCCTTATCATCATCATCAAAAATAGTACCCTCCTTATTACAATAAATTTTTGCATCATGGTCCGAAATCCAATCCATACCAAAGATTATATCAAATTCAATCATAGGAATAACGACGAGATCAGTGGATAAAGAACATTTATGTGATCTAATGGGGGATGATTCACAAAACATTATTGCAATGATACTTCCCTTCGAGGTTTTAAGTGAAAACACCCATCTTAAATCAAAATAGAAACACCTCATTTTCTTATCAAACTGGGATGATATGAAACAATGTGATGATCTGGAATCAAATAATGCATTTTCTAAACTTGAGAAAACCCTTAAATTACCTGTCACTACGTCATTCAGAGCATCTACCTCAATAGTAGTGATAGCATAATCTTGGCCTTGATCCCTTGGCCTTTTCTGAGGTCATTTCCACTGAAACTTAGGACATTAATTTTCATAATGTCCCATCTCTCTAAAATTATAGCATTGGACATCGGTATCTTCCTTCTTTCCCTTGCAATCACGAGTTTGGTGGCCTTTTTCACCACACTTGTAACAGACTCCCATTCTTTTTAATCAAGTACCGGGGTGTTTCTTTCCATATTTACTTCAGGGTGGATATTAAACTTTTCCCTTCATCCCCTTATTTCCATTCCACGATTGATCAGTAGATCTCTTCTTTTCTTGATTAGATTTAAAGTCATAAGACTTAGAGAACTCCTTCTCTGTCTTGATTGCACACGAGACAATATCTCTGCATGATGAGAAGGATTGTGATACTAATTCTTGAGGGAGAAATGGGATTAACCCATCAAATGAACAATCAATTTTACTTCTTGGGTTACGTATATAATCTGAAACATACCTTGATAACTTTGTAAAGTTAGCCTCATACATTGCAACATTCTCATCCTCCTTTTGTCTCAGACTCAGAACATGCCTTTCCATATCTGCCCGATGGCCTCGAGGAATGTTTTTTTTAAGAATAATTATCTGGACTCCCTCTATTCCATATTTGATACTTCATCATATTCCTTCGTGTTTTGTATCAATGACCACCATTGATCAGCATCTCCAGTGAGGCGATAAACTGCCATGACAATGTTTCCCCTTTCACTACTCCCCAAGGCATGGAATATTTTCTCTAAAAAATTTATCCATTGCTCAACTACTAATAGATTTGTACTTCAATTTAACTTTGGTGGTTGTTGCCTCATGAAGAAATCTAATATTGATCCTCCACGCTGCGGATTAGGGTGCTCCATACGGGTAAGGTTGTTATTCATAAACTGAGTGAGTTGTCCCAGTATGGTGATTAGCTGATCGGCACAAGTTGTATCACTAGCTCTAGTATAATTATCTTGAGCAGGAGGTCAATCTCTACATGGAGTGTGTGCATTGATATGGTTTTCATTTCTTCCACTAGGTTCCATTTATAAACAATGGCATAAACTAGATCAGTTTATGAATCAAAATACATAATTCCATACTTATAAAAACACTTAACATAATTTGAACTATTTATGGATATAATCCATAATCCTGAAAATGTTTTCTTTGAGGAAGTATATACTCATAAACAATTCATAATAATTTGTAAAGAAAATGAGAGTTATCCTAAGCATATCCCCTGAGAGTGTCGTAACCAAGAGTGCAACAAGGACCGTTGTCGTGCACCAGTTCCCGTTTGAGTCTAGCTCAAAGCGGTGTTTTCAGGTTTTACCCATAGGTACATCTGTGCCAGAGTTTCCTCTACCTGATCGTATCAAGACAGGGTTGTATTGCTCATAGAATTCACATGATCTCTACAATAACAAAATTCTTGGATGTTCTTCTATACTAACCCTCAAAGTCCATCTACAGTCTTTGTACTCTAATCAGAGTTTATCTAAATCTAGCTTCCAAGGTTTTTACTAATCTTCCTATGATACCAACTGTAACACCCCGACCACAGTTTCCTAGAGTCGGTGCATTATTACATAACATTGGCCTGATCACAAGAAAGATCATGTCTCGATAGACCAATTAGTTTAGTATCACTGCAATAACTAGATACATTTATAAAGTTTACATTACATCTTAAAATGAAAACTACAACAATATAGTCTACATAGTCCACACTCTTATCCCCTTATACTATCCCTGCAGGTCATTCATAAAATACTTCTTCACATCCTGGGAAATATAGAAAATAGAAAAAGGTTAGCTCAAATTCCCAGTAAGGATAACAATATAGTAGAAACTTTCATAAATAAGCATAAACATTTAAGGCAATGTATAACTAAAACAAAAGCCTTTTGATACAAGAATTTCAGCATAATATGGAAAAAATAAAATGAAAAAATTCCATATAATCATTCTCATTAATATTCTAGTAGTCTAATAATCACAAGAAATATCAATAACCACTTTCATAATGATGGAATGCATAATGCTAGACTATCATAACCACATAGTCAAGGCCTCGTGCCAAGATTACAAATATTATTTTGTCAAGGCCTTGTGCCAATACACTAGTTTGTCTCATGAGACCAACCGATGCATCGAGGTGCTATAGCGGGCTCCACCCGTCACTTATTAAGTCCAATGCATTCCTCATATGAACAGGTTTAAACATAACATAAAAATTAATATTTAAACTAGAATAAAAAATGTCAATACTTTCTCCATAAATAATGAATGGTATAAAAATCACACATCCACGGTCAAACATATAAAAAAACTGTCAATAAAATATGGAATATTTTTTTAACAATAAATAATCATCAAATAAGCTTAAAATCCATCAAATTATATTGACATAGATGAAATCAAAACTATTAGAGAGAAATATATCTTTTTTTGAAATCATTTAAAAGTCACATAATTATAAATTAAAACTTTTACATTGAAAATAATCTTATAATCTTTTAAGGGAAGCTTCAAAGATTTTAAAATCGTGGAAAATAACTGCACTCGCTGTATAAGTTAAAAAAGACATTCTTACCTTAATTCTGTCGAAATGGTTAAAAATGACCTTGTTTGGAAAATGGAAGAAAGATTCCATTATAAAAATCTTATAAAAAGTCAAAAAGGGTATAAATTAATTTAACCAATATTCTGTAAAATATTATGAATTTTTTGAAACACATTTTTAAGAAACAAGGATGCAGATGATAAAGAGGTCCCAGTAGATAATTATGTATAAACAACCTCGGATAATGAAGAGATTGTGAAATAAACACTTACCATGTACTTTTCCCTTGTTGGGGGTAGGATATCCTCCTATATAATGGTGAAATAATTGTAATTAAATTATTCAATAATCATTTAAATTAATATGATATCATTTATGATCTTTTATCATTGCTTTGTTAATAATATCTTAGTATTATCGTTGTTTCAGGTGTTAACTTACTCATTTTATTTTATTTGTTTTGTTACATAATCATTGTTTGTTATGGATAGGTTTAATCTTATTCATATCTAGAATGATATTAAGTCCTTAAACTCTATTTTTAATCATCAAGTGTGAATTATACATTAATGGATACAATGGAGAATGAATCTCATCGCATTTGTGGAGACGGTAGTCCGTATGTACGTACGAGCGACAATATCATTCTTTTGATATTAAAATAATATTTAATTGGATATTATATCATATATACATAATCATTATCATGTTATATTTATTATTTACATGAAATACATATCATTATGATACCCATCCAAATGATAATGTATTAAATAACAATTACACCACGACGTGGAGATGGTAAGCCGTACGTAAGTACATATGGTGACATGTCCTTCAAAGGATGGATAGAATACTGAATATGGTTGTAACATGATTAAAATAACATAAAAGTATATATCATATACTTTAGTTATTATTTTAGAATAGGAAAATCAAAGAAATAAAAAGTTGAGGAAGAAAGGAACTTAAAAGAGTGTTGTGAAAACATTACCTCTTCTTCGGGTTCCACCTTTTGATTTCATCAAAAGGGCTCCATAGGATGGATTTTTGACTAAATAAAGGCCTCTAGGTAAAAGTGAGGGAATTTTGTAGGATATTTGTGAAGGGGTTGGCCGAAACAAAAGGCTTTGAATATGTGAATTGGTGAGAAGGGGAAGTGCCCATTTATAAGAGGGGTGTGGGGAACCTTTGGAAAACCTAGAAATATTATTTTATAATAAATTCATATTCGGTTTATAATTTCTCCAAAGTGTATTATTTAAATTTTAAGATGGTTATGGGTCGAAAACCACTCAAAAAATAGAATTTAGACAGGTTTGGGTCATTATATTAACCTCATCATTTAGTTTTAACTCTTAGTTTATTAGTTTTACATTTACCACGTCACCTTGTATTTTTATATTATATAGTTAATAAACTTACTATATACATTAAAGCGACCCCCAATGGTCCATTAATGATACACCCATCATTATATAAGTATATTGGCCAAATCATATAATATTAGGAATTTAATATCAATTAATAATATAATATTTGTTTTAAAAACTCTTTTATGTAAATTTTGACACTATTCAATAATTGATTTTTCTTAAAGTCTTTACAACTTTATTAATTCTAAAAAAATTCATTTAAGCAATCCTATAATTTCATATTAATCAATAAAATTCATGGATGTCATCACAACTTTCAAATTATAATAAATTTATCATTTATAATACCAATTATTTGATTCTTCCATTAAGAAGGAAAATATTGCATCATTATTGTGTCCTAAATAATATTAATTATTTCATGTCTAAAAATTGTAAATAAAATACCATTATGTAGGAGATAATTTTACATTGTTAATTAATATTTATAGTCTAAAATCCAACATATATATCCCTATGTAAAATTTTTTTTTCTAAAAGATATATTTTTATGTCATTTTTGTATTTATTTTAGCTTAATTAATATAAAGTGTCATTATCACTTACAAGTTGCTCCATGGGGTCCCAAAATCTACCCAAAGATTCCCATTGTCGGTCATGTATCAATTGAGAAGGTAAAGACACGTTTTTGGATAATTTATTATTATTATTGTAATATTATTTTTTTACCCTTATTTATCGGATTTACCCTTTAACCATGATAAATAAAATATTTACCGAAGTAGTTATTCAAAATGTCTAAAAATAAAATTTACCTATTTACACAATTTGGAAGTCCTGATTCCAAATATGGAATCCATTTTTCCAAATTCAAAACACAGAAGTGGCAGAAATTAATTTAAAATTAATTCTCATTGTTAAAACAAAAGTGTGTTTTTAATAGATAATAACTATCAAAAGCATGAGACTTGTTCATGTCTGGTTTAATCGTGAAATTATGTCCAATGACCAAAATTATATTAAATTATAAATATTTATTCTAAATATATGTTAAAACCACACAAATTCATAATTTATAACAATTAATTATTTTGATTAAAAAAGTTGTTTTAAATTAAAATTTAGTAATTTTCACTATTCACCATAATATAAATGTTATCCAAAATGTTATAAAATTTTACCCTAGGCTAATTTTGATATTAATAATCCTAAAATGCAGTCCATTTTGAGAGATAAAATTTATATAATTCAAAAAAGTGGGTATTACTATTCATAACAACTAGTTTGATTGGTTGTGGTGTGTGTTAGAACTCGAAGTTGCGTACAACACACACTACTGTATTATTCAAAGGGAAGTGTACTTTGAAGCATGGGGTGTTACATTCTCCCCTCCTTAAAAAAATTTCATCCTCAAAATTTCTAGAATACTATCGCATGTAATTACTCGGGTGGTTCTTCATCATAAGTTCATCGGGTTCCGACGTTGCCTCTTCCATCATATGGTTTCTCCCTAAGAACTTTTACCAAACGAGTCATCCCGTTTCTCAGCACTTGTTCTCTTGTTTCAAAAATCCCGATGAACTATTTGCAATTAGACAGATTGGGTTCCAGACTTAAATCCTCATAGGTGAGTACATGTGTTGGGTCAGGCATGTATTTCCTCAACAGTGATACGTGGAACACATCGTGAACTTTGGAGAGATTTGGCGGCATTGCCAAACGGTAAGCTACAACCCCTATTCATTCTAGAATTTTGAAAGGACCGATGTACCTTGGAATCAATTTACCTTTCTTGCCAAAATGTATAACTCCCTTCCATGGAGATACATTCAAGAAAACATGATATCCCACCTGAAATTCCAAATCCTTTTTCGGTTGTCAGCATAGCTCTTCTACCTACATCGAGCTTCTTTGATGTGGTTTTGGATTACCTTTACCATCGCCATCGTTTCCTCCACTAATTATGGGCCTACAAGTTTTCTTTCACCAAAATTATCCCAACAGGTTGGTGTGCGACATCTATTTCCGTATAACGCTTTATATGGTTCCATTTGAATACTCATATGGATGCTATTGTTATAGGAAAATTCTTCCAATGGTAAATATTGATACCACATACTCGAAAAGTCAATTGAGAAGGATCTCAACATGTCTTCTAAGGTCCGAATAGTCTGTTCTGATTGTCCATCTATTTGAGGGTGGTATGCAGTGCTCAAACGATGTTCAGTATACAAGGATTTCTAAAGACTCTTCTATAATCATGAAGTAAAATGGGGATCACGATCAGAAAAAATCATTAGTGGTACTCCAAGAAGTCTCACCATTTCATTAATATAAAGCCTTGCTAGACATTAAAGCGGTAAATCTTCCCTTATAGCAAGAAAATGTGCTAACATGGTAAGACGATCAACAATGACCCGTATTTTATCGTTCCTTCTAGCTTTCACATGTTGACAAACCATACATCTTAACACAAAATCATAAATCTCCCTCTTCATTTTATCCCACCAAAAATGTTCCTTCACATCTCTATACATTTTGGTGCTCCCAGGGTGTATAGAGAAATTGGAACTATGAGCATCATCCAATAATTCCCTTTTTAGATCAGGTATATTGGGAACACAAAGTCTCTTCCCAAATTTCAAAATTCCATCTTCATACCCAAATTCATTCATTATCCCATCATTCACAGCTATAATCTTCTGTTGAAACTCATAATCAACATTCTGAGAACTATTTATCATTTATAGTAAATATGGTTTGGCAAACATTTGAAAAACTATCGATTTCTCACCTTCCATGGTAATTCCCATATCCATCTTCAATAGATCCCTGAAAATAGGATCCCTTTCAATTATCATCATGTTCAAAACTCCATGATCATTTCTGCTCAAAGCATCTGCCACCTTATATTCCTTCCTCGGGTGGTATTGTATCATGCAATCATAATCCTTGAGTAGTTCAAGCCATCTCCTTTGCCTCGTGTTGAGTTCTTTCTGTGAGAAAATATACTTCTAACTCTTGTGATCAGTATAAATCTCACATTTTTCACCATAGAGATAATGTCTCCATATCTTCAAAGAAAATATTACAGTAGCTAACTCAAGATCATGAGTAGGGTAGTTTTTCTCATGAATTATTAGATGTCATGATGCATAGGAATTAACCCTATCATTCTGCATAAGGACAAATCCAAGTCCTTTCATTGATGCATCACTATAAATAATGAACCCATCATTCCCCGATGGTAGAGTCAATATAGGAGCATTGAATAATATTCTCTTCAGTTTTTCAACACATTATTCACACTCTTTTTCCCAAAAAAATTTAACCCCTTTATGTGTGAGTTTTGTTAATGGGTTAGCCAATCGGGAAAAGTTCTAGACGAAATGTCGATAATAACCTGCTAAACCAATAAAACTGTGTACCTCAGTTATACTCATCAGTACAGGCTATTATTCGATTACCATGGACTTAGAAGGATCAATTATGATTTCATCTTTAGAGAAAATATGGCCAAGAAAAGAAATCTCCTGAAGCCAGAATTCACAGTTGCTAAAATTCCCATACAATTCATGTCTTCTCAGAGTCTTCAGGATAGTGCGCAAGTGATTTTCATGATCTTTGTAGAATTTGGAGTATAATAAGATATCATCAATAAATACCACCACAAATTCATCTAGATATTCTTTTAAAACTCTATTAATTAGATCCATGAATACACAGGGTGCATTAGTCAGCCCAAAGGGAATTACTGTTAACTCATAATTCCCGTACCTGGTTCGAAATGTTGTCTTCGGAATGTCTTCCTTCTTCACACACAACTGATGGTATCCAGATTGAAGGTCAATCTTTTAAAAGTAGTGAGCTCCATGAAGTTGGTCAAATAAATCATCAATGCGAGGTAGGGGATACTTGTTCTTTTTGTTATAGCATTGATCTCCTTGTAGTTGATACATAACCTCGTAGATCCATGTTTCTTTTTAACAAAAAGAACAGGGGATCCCCATGGAGAAACACTTGGGTGAATAAATCCCTTATTACTCAATTCCTCTAGTTGTTTCTTTAGTTCAACTAATTCTACAGTGGCCATTGTATAAGGGGTATTCGATATAGTCCTTGATCTAAGAATTAAATAAATGGAAAACTCAACTTCTTGTTCTGGAGGATGTCCAAGTAAATCTTTCGAAAACACATATACATATTCTCTCACCATAGGTACACCGTCTATTTGAAAATTCCTTTCCTCACCCACATTTATTTCATTCTCTTCCTCCACAATAATTGAATTCAGTTGAGCTACTGGGGGTGGGTCTAGGTAAGAATTTGGTGGTGATGATTCCGCTCTAAAGAGAAGGTGTTCCTTATCATCATCATCAAAAATTGTAACCTACTTCTTCTTACAATAAATTTTTACATCATGGTCTGAAAACCAATCCACACCAAAGATTATATCAAATTCAATCATAGGTATGACGATGAGATCAGTGGATAAAGAACATTTATGTGATCTAATGGAGATTGATTCACAAAACATTGTTACAATGATACTTCCCTTCGGTGTTTTAAGTGAAAACTCCCTTGTTAAATAAAATTAGAAATACCTAATTTTCTTAGCAAAATGGGATGATATGAAACAATGTTATGATACAGAATAAAATAATGTATTTTCTAAACTTGAGGAAACAAATAAATTACCTTCCACCACGTCATTCGGAGCTTCTACCTCAACAATAGTGATATCATAATCTTGGCCTTGATCCCTTTGCCTTTTCTGAGGCAATTTACCCTGATACATAGGACTTCATTTTCATAATGTCCCATATCTCTAAAATTGTAGCATTGGACATCGATATCTTCCATCATTTTCTTGCAATCACGAGCTTGGTGGCCTTTTTCACCACACTTGTAACAGTCTCCGATTCCTTTTAAGAAAGTACCAGGGTGTTTCTTCCCAAATTTACTGCAGGATGGATATTCAAATTTTTCCATCTTCCCCTTATTTCCATTCCCAGATTGATCAATTGATCTCTTCTTCTCTTTCTTAGCTTTAAATTCATATGACATAGACAATTCCTTCTCTATCTTCATTGCAGACGAGACAATATCTCTGTATGATTAGAAGGATTGTGATACTAATGCTATATGGAGAAATGGTGTTAACCCATCAAATAAACGATCAATCTTACTTCTTGGGTTACGTATATAATCTACATCATACCTCTCTAACCTTGTAAAGTTAGTCTCATAATTTGCGACATTCTCATCCTCCGTTTGTCTCAGACTCAGTAATTGCCTTTCCATATCTGCTCGATGATCTCAAGGAAATTATTTTTCTAATAATAGTTATTTGAACTCCTTCCATACCATATTTGATACTTAATCATCTTCCTTCATGTTTTTTATCAATGAACACCATTGATCAGGATCTCCAGTGAGGCGATAAAATGCCATGACAATATTTCCCCTTTCACTACTCCCCAATGCATGGAATATTTTCTCTAAGGAATTTATCCATTGCTCAACTAATAATAGATTTGTACTCCAATAGAACTTTGGTGGTTGTTTCCTCATGAAGCAATCTAATATTGATTCTCCACGCTGCGGATCAGGGTCCTCCATACGGGTAAGGTTATTATTCATAACCTGAATGAGTTGTCCAAGTATGGTGATTATTTTATCAGCACCAGTTGCCTCACTAGATCCACTATAATTATCTTGAGAAGGAAGGAAATCTCAATATAGAGTGTGTCCATTGATATAGTTTCCATTTCTTCCACTAGGCGCCATTTATAAACAATGGCATAAACTAGATCAGCTTATGAATCAATATACAAAATTCCATACTTATAAAAACACATAACATAAATTGACCTATATATGTATATAATCCAGAATGATAAAAATGTTTTCTTTGAGAAAGTATAAACTCATAAACCCTTCATAATTATTTGCAAAGAAAATAAGAGTTTTCCTAAGCATATCCTGCGAGAGAATCATAACCAAGAATGTAGCAAGGCTCGTTGTCATGCTCCAGTTCCCGTTCGAGTCTAGATCAAAGTGGTGTTTTCAGGTTTTACCCATAGGTACATCTGTGCCAGAGCTGCCTCTACCTGCTCCTATCCAGACAGGGATTTATTGCTCATAAAACTCACAAGATATCTACAATACCAAAATTCTAGGGAGTTCTTCTATACTATTCCTCAAAGTCCATCTATGGTCTTTGTACTCTAATTAGAGTTTATCTAAATCTAGCTTCCAAGGCTTGTACTAAACTTCCTCTGATACGAACTGTAACACCCCGACCCCATTTTCCTAGAGTGGGTGCATTATAACATTACATTGGCATGATCACAAGAAAGATCAATTCTCAAACGACTGATTAGTATAGTATCATTGGAATAACTAGATACATTTATAAAGTTTACATTACATCATAAAATGAAAACTACAACAATATGGTCTCCATAGTACACACTATTATCCCCTCATACTATCCCTACAAGTCATTCATAAAATACTTCTTCACATCCTAGGAAATATAAAACACAGAAATGGGTGACTTGAAATGCCCAGTAAGGATAACAATTTAGCAGAATCTTTCATAAATAAGCATAAACATTTGAGGCAATGTATAACTAAAACAAAATCCTTTTAAAACATGAATCTTAGAATAATATGGAATAAATAAAATGAAAAAAGTCCATATACTTATTCACATGGATATTCTACTAGTCTAATAATCCCATGCAATATCAATAACCACTTTCATAATGATGGAATGCATAATTCCAGACAATCATAACCACATAGTCAAGGCCTCATGCCAAGACTACAAATATGATTTTGTCAAGGACTTATTCCAAGACACTAGTTTGTCTCATGAGACCTACCGATGCATCGAGAAGCTGTAGTGGGCTCCACCCGTCACTTATTATGTCCAATGCATTCTTCATATGAACAGGTTTAAACATAACATAAACATTCATATTTAAACTAGCATATGAAATTTCAATACTTTATCCATAAACCATGAATGGTATAAAAATAACACATCCGAAGTCAAAGATATCACAAAACCATCAATACAATATGGAAGATTTCTATAACAATAAATAATATTCAAATAAGCTTAAAATCCATCAAATGATGTTGACATAGATGAAATCAAAACTATTAGAGAGAAATATCTCTTTTTGTGAAGTAATTTAAAAGTACCATAATTATAAAATAAAACTTTTACATTGAAAATATTCTTAAATATTATAAGGGAAGCTTCAAAGATTTTATAACCACGGAAAATAACCACACCCTCCATATATGTTAAAAAAGGCATTCTTACCTTAATTCTGTCGAAAAGGTTAAAAGGACCTTGTTTGGAAAATGACAGAAATATTCCTTTATAAACCTCTTATAAAAATTCAAAAAAGGGTATAAATGACTTTAACCCATATTCTGTAAAATAGTAAAAATGTTTTGAAACACATTTTTTGGAAACATGGATGTGGATGATAAAGAGGTCCCAGTAGATAATTACGTATAAACAACCTCGGATAATGAAGAGATTGTGAAATAAACCCTTCCCATGTTCTTTTCCTTGGTTGAGGGTAAGTTAAACTCCTGTATAATGGTGAAATAATTGTTATTAAATTATTCCATAATCATTTAAATTAAAATTCTATAATTTATGATCTTTTAACATTGCTTTGTTAATAATATCTTAATATTATCGTTGTTTCAGGTGTTAACTTACTCATTTTCTTTTATTTGTTTTCTTACATAAGTCATGAATGCTATTGATAGGTTGTATCTTATTCATATCCATAATGATATAAAGTCCTTAAACACTATTTTAAATCATAAAATGAGAATTATACTTTAATGGATATGATGTAGAATGAATCTCATCGCGTTCGTGGAGACGGTAGTCCGTACGTACGCACGAGTGACAATATCATGATTTTGATATTAAAATAACATTTAATTGGATAGTATATCATATATAAATAATCATTATGATTATATATTTATTAGCTATATGAATTACACATCATTATAACACCCATCCAAATGATAATGTATTGAATAACAATTACTCCACGGCGTGGAGACGGTAAACCGTACGTACACACGTATGGTGACATGTCATTCAGAGGATGGAGAGAATACTAAATATGGTAGTACCATGATTATAATAACATCAAATTATATATAATATACATTAGTTATTATTTTATAATGGGAAAATCAAAGGAATAAGAAGTTGAAGAATAAAGGAACTTAAACGAGGGTGGTGAAAACATTACCTCTTATTTAGGTACATCCTTTTGATTTGATGAAAAGGGCTCCATAGGTTGAATTTATGACAAAATGAAGGCCTATAGGTTTAATTGAGGGAATTTGGGAGGATATTTTGGCAGGGGTTGGCCGAACCAAAAGGCTTTAAATGTGAGAATTAGTGAGAAGGGGAAGTGCCCTTTTATAAGAGGGGTGAGGGGCACCTTTGGAAAGGCTAGAAATATTATTTTATAATATATTAATATTCGGTTTCTAATGGCTCCAAAGTGGATTATTTAATGTTTAAGTGGTTATGGGTTGAAAACCATGAATCCAATAAAATTTAGACAGGTTTGTGTCATTATATTAACCTTATCTTTTAGTTTTAACTCTTAGTTAATTAGTTTAACATTTACCATATCACCTTGTATTTTTATATTATATAGTTAATAAACTTACTATATACATCCAAGTGAACCCCATGTGTTCCATTAATGATTAAAATATCATGATATATGTCTTTTGTCCGAATATTATATTTTTAGGAAATTAATATCAATTAATTTTGTAATATGTTTTTTAAAAATCTATTATGTGAATTTTGACAATATTCAATAATTGATTTTTGTTAAAGTTTTAACAACTTTATTATTTCAATCCAAATTCATTTAGGAAATACTATAATGTCATATTAATCAATAAAATTCACGTATGTCATCAAAACATTCAAATTATAATAAGTTTAACATTTATAATGCCAATTATTTGATTCTTTCATTAATAAGAAAAATAATGCATAATTATTGTTTCATAAATAATATTAATTATTAAATGTCTAAAAATTATAAATAAAATAAAATTTTTAGGAAACATTTTTAGCTTTCTAATGAATATTTATAGTTGAAAATCCAACATATATAACCCTATATAAAAATTGTTTTTCTAAAAGATATATGTTTATGTCATTTTTGTATTTATTTTAACTTAATTAATATAAAGTGTCATTATCACTTACAAGTGGCTCCATGGAGTCCCACAATCGACCCGAATATGCCCATCATCAGAAATGTATGCACCAATAATGTTAGGACACGTTTTAGTGTAATTTATTATTAGTATACTATTATTTTTTTACCCTTGTTTACTGGATTTACCCTTTAACCATGGTAAATAAAATATTTACCGAAGTAATTATTCAAATTTTCATAAAATAAAAGTTACCTATTTACACAATTTGGACATCCAGATTCCAAATATGTAATCCATTTTTCCAAATTCAAAACACAGAATTGGAAGAATTTAATTTAAAATTAATTCCCGTTGTTAAAACAAAAAGCGTGTTTTTAAGAGATAATAACTATCAAAAGATTGACACTTGTTCATGTCTGGTTTACTTGTGAAATTATTTCCAATGACCAACATTGTATTAAATCGTAAAAATATATTCTAAATATAATTTAAAACCACTCAAATTCATAATTTATAACTATTAATTATTTCGATTAAAAAAGTTGTTTTTAATTAAAATTTAGTAATTTTCACTATTCATCAAAATATAAATGTTATCCAAAATGTTCCAAAATTTTACCCTAGGATAATTTGGATATTCTGAATCCAAAAAATGAAGTCCATTTTGAGAGGTAAAATTTATAGAATTTTAATAGGTGGGTATTACTATTCATAAAAGCTAGTTTGATTGGTTGTGGTGTGTGTTAGAACTCGATGTTGCGTACAACACACACTACTGTATTATTCAAAGTGAAATGTATCGTTGAAGCTAGGGGTGTTACAGTGAATGATATACATGAATGATATTTGAGAATGTATTGAGATATATTAATTGTTTCGGGTGATACTACATTGAAGTTTGGATATGGAGTGGAGATGTTCAAGGAACAGTGTGATGGGTGGAATCCATGTTGTGTTTCGGTGGCTAGAATCCATCCACCTATGATAGATCGAGCTAGCAGAATCCAGGAACTGAGAACAATGGTGTAAATTATAAATGAAAATATGGTGGTGGGAAAATATGATTAAAAAATAGATATTTACGATATTTATATGATAAACAGAAATGCATGAAATGTGTTATGAAGAACACACACCATGTAGTACCCTAGCAGGTGCATCATGGGATTGTGAAGAGATAATTACCGCATGATATGTATTACCCAAGAACACTATGTCCCCATTTATATGTTGCTTAGTGGGTACACTGAGATTAAATGGGAATGTATATGGATGAAGGAACTGGGCATGCAGCGAAAACCCCCAAATAGGTGGGATTTTATCATTTTCCACCGAATATCGACATGATATTGTCGACATAAAAAATTGATGCCTGATTAAATATAAATATCACACGTGAAGAATTTTATGTTAAAAAATAAACCGTAAAATACCATGATGAATTTGAACCTGCAAACCAAATCTGCTTGTCATTGGTGATCACTATTATAAGAATCCGATATTAAAATTATCTAGATTGTCCACACACTCTTCAGGGAATCCACGAGAGCGTTGTTCGTTGTAATCCATGTGCTAGTGCAGAATTCCGACAATGCCTTCTAGGCTCCAATGATCACCACATAGATCTTCTCGTGATTCTGGAGAGATAGCTCGATCTGAGATCCTTTGATCTAGATAATCTCTCTCCAGAACATGGAAGAGAGAAGAGGATAAATAATTACCATGAATAATACTTTTTGAAATCCCCTCCTCCTTTATTTACAGTGTGTTATATGTTTACATAGAAATTTCAACCCAAACCCCGAATAATCAATGCACTATTAATGACATATTATTACTACTAAGGCGGTTCATAAATATTATTATCATTTTCTTGTAATATATTAAGTATATTATATGTAAATAATTGACTCAAAAATGTGACTCTTCATTGACATAAATATTAATAGATTCTTGATATTTTTTAATATTCATCAATTAATATTTTTTGAGTACTTACATCAAAATCATTAATAAATTTAATAAAGAAAATAAATTCTCATTATTCATTACTTGAATAATATTATTTTATTAATTTCATTGGTGACTGTTTTTCTTTGACAAATATCGATCTCCAGTGGTGGGTCCCACCTTATCCTAATATCTTATTAAAATGAATAGATAAAATTCTCTAATATGTTGTTGTGTGTCACAATCTTGGACCATATCTCGATAGTCGTTAATATTATTCACAGATCATGAGTTAGGTCAAGCAACCCATCATGGCCCCGAAAGAGATAATAACTGTCACCAACATGAAAACTATCCTACAAACACACATTGTGTTATTTAATCACTTTTTTTGTAGTATCTCTAAATGAAGAACCCACTAACATTTCATCTCACTTTTCATTATTTGTTTTTTTGATCTAACTGCTCAAATATACACTCAACTACCGTAGCCATTGTATTATGAAGGTATTACCAACCTTATCAATTAGGCCTAAGATATATTAATTTGATAACTTGGATGTGACAAATCCTTTCTTTTTCATTCATTTAATTCCATGCCACCAATGATGCACCCAACACAAACTAACTCTACATGACTTCATTGGAATGGTTTTCATCTTTCATCAAAGTAAACAATCATATTACAAACATTTTTAATGATGTCAATTCAGGACACCATTACACATGATCATAGATAGGAACATCCAGTGACACCTGAATCATGTTGTGTTCCTATTGGTTGGTAAGTCCTCTAGATATCACTATAAGATATAACCATGTGTCAACGTCATGAGATGAAGTCTCAATGCTTATTATCCCCCAACACCTGATTCTCAACATTCTACTATTCCAAATCAGTATGATGTATCTGGACCACTAAAAAAATATTTATGATTAATATCATAGTATCTCAAGGTTCCCATTATTTCCTGGGATCTTCTATAACCTCTTGATCTGAAAATTATTCCATGGAAATTTCCATTTCAATAGTGGACCCAGTAAATTATACATAACAATGGTAAAATGACATCATGTGTAGCGAATTGTAAACATGATATGGTAATAAAAAAGTACTAAATAGTTTGGTCTATCGAACCCAATATATAAATACTCTCACTTACCCTAGAGCCAACATTCTAACCAAACATGTTAGCTACTCACATGATAAAAATAATGTTTCTTCTAAGTAATGGATTTAGCTCTTAGGCCTTCCACGATTCTACTATGTGGAAATTTTGATATAGAGACCTCAGCTTCTTGAGTAAAACTTCTCATGATATGGTAACCTGAGTATATCCCACATATCCACAGTCATAGATTGACATCAGGGACCGTAATAATATTCTGATAATACTTTTCTTAGTAGGTTCGATTCAAAGAAATTAAACAAATCATTGCATTTAACTACTTCTATAATATCTTAGAAGATTAAATGAACTCAGTCTTTGTAGGTATGGATATCATTGGCTTATATGGAATTTTCTCACTCATCACCATAGACTAACATTGATAGTAGATCACATTGATCTATTAAATACTATTTTGTGTCCCTAATAACTAGTATCCTCGATTCCTCACTTATATGATACATATATTTTGAACTTGCTAATGTACAATACGATACTTTTGACTGATTCACTTATAGTGAACCTATATAAAACTGATATTTTCATACTATAAATTATGTGGTGTCAATATCAGTTCTTCTACTTATCATATATGTGATTAATCCATCGCTTAAGTGTATGGACTTCAACTCACCACATTTATTTCTTCCCATGACCTGGACATGTCAACATGAAGAGATTATTCCATGTGACATGGGAAACTATTCATCTCTTGAATTATTACAATTTTTAACTTTTTAATAAAATGTCACTTTATGTATGACATACTAAGATCATGAAACCAATTGATGTACCTCAGTAGAGATTTTTCCTTAGAAAATAGGATGACACATTAATTCAATCACTAGGGAATGTATTTCATTTTGGTATTAGCTATCTGTAAGACCAATTTGTTTGCCTTATGTTTTTGAACATACTTTTTCTTGGAAAACATTGATGCTACCACTAATATCCCATAAACACTAGGCAATCATTTGTTGAAAATTAATATTTTATGATCATGTGTATTACATTAATCCTAAACCGTATTTCAGTAACATGAAACCTTTATTAGCATTCGGTGATGTAACCATCCATTTCTGGTTGGGCTGTATAGACACAATCTACAATTGGAGGTCATGAGATCCAATACAAAATAATTTGATCGTAGATATTAGCTATGATAAGTAAAATTATAACCGATTAAGAAATAAAAACATTTCGAAATAAATCAAAAATTAATGGTACTAAACATGAACCATCCTCGTATCGTCTCACTTGAATACCCACTGTAGTATTCAAAAATATAACCCCTTTCCACTTTAAAACAGGGAATATATTAATTGAATTTTAATTGGTCTTACCAATTTTAGATAATTTCCATGCACTGCATATATGTAGAAAATATTATTCACTTTTAATAATTGATCACCACCCGTCGTGAATACTAAAACCATCAAAATGGTTTAGTCCTTCCTTCGTAGTATGTGTCCCTAGAACATACTTTGTTCTACATGCACTAGTTGGTGTATTTAATATGACATCGATATGGGCATCTTGAGCATTGACTAATCTCATTTCAATCATGTTCCACTATATAAAATATATATGAGAACCCTTTTATAGAAATAAAATCTATAACTTGACTATATCCTTTCAATCATGGGTATTTATGTAATATTCTAAGAAAAATTTAGGATTATTACACTAAAATCAAATTTTATTTGTACCTGATGTAGGTATGTTTATTCCCTAACAAAATCATTGCATCCACGCACATAAACCTATGAAAAAATGGGTTTATCATCATACTATGACTCGTATGTTTTCCATTTTTCATTTTAGTTATAATTTGAGTGTTGGATTATGTAGTAATTTGTGAAGCGCATCATTACATATAATAGAAGTTTCTACAAGTTAAAACATTGGTACGACTTACATCAATACGATTATGTAAAAAATCTATGTTTTAGAGTTCCTCCATGATACATTTTGATGATCAATGTTATCATATATGAATTCATCATTGATCCTACACATTAACATCAATTTTGTGATGTGGATAAGGTAATGTGCATTTAGAAATTACTCCACACTACAATTTTTGTCAATGTTTACATGTAAGACATCATCATTGATCATCTCCATTAACTTCAATGTCGTGATGTGGATAATGTAATGTGTGTTTAGGAATTACTGTGTGCTAAATTATTAGGGTCGATGATTTCATAATCAAGATATACTTCATCATACCAGTTTTATGAAGATCTTATATTCAGACCATGCAATTACTTCATTTTACAATTCCGTAATTACGTAAAAGAATAATATGATTAATATATACCCTTATCTTATTCTTTGAATAGTTTACCTTCACGTGCTGAATGTTTTCCAAAATCGTTTTGATATACCATTATTTTAATGGTTCCTTTGTCCATACTAATGACAGTGATAATTCCAAAATAGTTTAGTTGTACAGTGCATAAATACCATATTGGGTTTATTCTTGACATCGACTTTTATTATTACATGACAAAGAATTATCATGTCACAACTGGGTATATATCCTACATTTATATTCATCACTCATTGCATATGATTTGTGTATTACTGAACTAGTTATTGAGTTTTAAATACCTTAAATAATATTCATTATGAAACATGTAAGAATGTCTTCATGTGTCCAAGGACACATGGGATTAATGTCTGTTGTTGTGCTCAATAATTGTTACATATGAATCTTTCACATGGAAATTTAGAAGTTGTGTACTACTGAAAACTATCCTATGTATCCCCCTTTCTCAGCCACTTGACGAATACAACTGGAATCCAGTATTGTTTCTATAGTAAATTTGATATAGTATTTGAATACATTTTTCACGACCATATTGTATTTCATACCAATGTTGTAAAATATAAACATTATTGTGTTGAATATTCTTGAAGAAGTAGCAAGTAACATGCTTCATTAAATTATTTAATTGTATTTAAACATCCATTTTGTTATTAATGAACAAGAAATGAAAATAAACATTTTTAATACCAACACAATTGAAGGACATTGCGATTATTCCATTCTTATTACATGACAATGGAAATTTTGGCGTGTTTATCAATTTATTATCCATAATAATTAAAAATGACACATTCTTTAATTAATAAGGTGATCATTTCATAAATTTTTAGTGAAGTGTTTACTCAATTATTGTTCATTTATAAATAAAGAAAATTGTGTAAAGTGGTGAAAATGATATTTGAAAGGTATCCATTTAAATATAATGATCCATCTTTCAGTTTACATATACTGGTGTAACATTGGTTTATTTATATAATTACTTCTCTTTCTCCTTGGAAACTTCTTGCAGATGAGGTTTCATGTCATATAATCCATATCTAGGTCTAGAGACAGCAACTGAAAACAGATGTTGTGGAAAGAATAATGATATAACTATCGTATGATTTTTACATTAATCTCATGTATGATGTTTCACCATCACTTCTTGATGTAGTTTTATTTTGGTGGGGACACTATAAACATTAATTTTTAATATCCTAATTCTATGCGCAGGAGCCCATATTTTTCTTGGATACTCATGCCAGTTTGATCATTTACATTGTACAATATAATACCACAGTTTATAAACATGTGTTTTAGCATTAATTTTTTTTACAGAAGTAATCTTTAGAAGACTAGTGCCTATTATCTAGATTACCATTTTAGACATTTTTATTAAAATAATTAATTAAATGTCTCCCAAAATTTTATCGAATTCTATAACACACTATGATTGAATTGGAATACTCTGTCACGCGAGTATTCTAGTGGCATGGTTCCTAGAACCACCTCTCATAGTCTGAAAGTTATATTTACACAACTATTTGGAGTGTTCAATGTATGCTTTTGGTTGGATGACTACATTAACATGTGGTTCCATGATCTAATGATTGATTTCTAGGCATCTAAAATATGAACTTTACTTTCAAAACACTTTCCTCTAAAATGATATAATTTTAGCTATGGATAATCCTTACTATCACATCATTAATGGAAAACCATAATTCTTATAATACTCCCAGGTAGTAAGAGGCACCCTCATCAATGGAATTACAGGGATATTAAAAAACCAGATTTGTTGAAATTCTAATGATGCAAGGCTGTTATGACTTAATATATCATTGAGATTTATATTATTTCTAATGTGACGAAATAAATTATTTTCTATTTTTATAAACACGTACACTGTGGTCACAATCACAACTAACCAAGAAAGAAATAAAAAACATCATTGCATCTCATGTTCAATTTATATTGGACTTTTTTTTTATTATTCTATGCAATACCACATTAACTACCCATTTAAAAAAAATCCATGAAAAAATTAAATTATGTATAGATCATGAATTGATACTAAAGGTTGATTTATTGAGTGAATAATGGACCAAGATAAAACCCTAGGGTGAGTTACCTTGAGTCTCATCACTCACGACCCAAAATAGCAATGCATGCCCCTCTAATGTATTATATCCCTTGTCTGGTGTGTCTCTATGACTCGATACAAACTGTGTCACACCACATCTCATCATTATACAACAATACTCGCATGTAAGTGAGGGGATCTCTGGGAGTAAAATATACAACTTAGAGAAGTGAAAAAAATGACCATATAAATATAATGACACTAAGACAATACATATATAACCTTTTATTTAATTAAATTATTTATTACAAAACTACCTGAAATATTAAAAAATTATTTAAATAAAAAATCAAGCAGCCAAAATTTGTTGGCCAGTCTCCATCTCATGATTAGAATACGCATTAACCACACGTATATGAAATAAATGAAGAATTAAAAATTAATCAAAACCTAAATAATTAGAGGGAATTATATTATTGGATTTAAATTTTACATTAATTTTATTTCAACATATATATGACGTTTCACCCTCTTTTATTAGTTTAATTTTAAAACTAAAAATTAATTATTTAATTAATTTAATTAATCTCCAAATTAAATAAATTACACCACTATATTATTCGACAAAAAATTAATCTTTATTCAAATAATTATCAACAATAATGAAATAAATTATTTTAATTACCTTTTGATTAATTTAAAATAATTAGGCCCCGTAAACCACATGTTTGGAATGTGCAGGTTTGGACGAACCATAACTGTCCCATCATAGTCTGTACTAGCCTCGTGCGATGAAGTTTTCAGTGCAAAAGGTCGGCCCACGTATGTTCTTGGCGGGACAGACCCACCAAAGGACATTCACAGACATAGAGGACCATACAATGGTAACCTGTCCGCTAGAATGATCGAGAAGTGGCTAGAACAGGGTCGTGTTTGGGGTAGCGTGGGCTTGCAAGTAGGTTAACGGTTTGGCTAGAAGTGGTCGGGTGGGACACCAGTCCGTAGGGAGACAAAGATGTGAGGAACTCGTCCGACCGGGAGCAGGGCACCGTCAACGGTGGAAGGCTGGAAGCAGGGTGACACACCACTATTCCTGATGGAGGACGTTGCAAAAGAGTTTGGACCGAAGGCAGTGCATGTTTGGCACAACCGCTGTGGGAGATGGAAAATCCGAGCTGGATGGCAGTCATTCGTGGTTCAGTTCGTCGAATTGGAGGTGCGGAAGGTGGAACCCTACAGTTATGGTAGGAGGCGGGATGTCAACGGACAGAGTGGCACGATGGAGGCAAGGCGGAAGGGGAACAAGAGGTTGCCAAAAAGGTAGTCAAACTCGGTAAGTATACTGTTCATGGTCAGTAGAAAACTCGTATTCTCATGGTAAACTCGTGTGTAAAAATATAGACTCTGTGTAAACTAGCCACACTCATAGGGTAGAATCATACTGTAGACTTGAGATTTTGATTACCATGGTTGTCGGACGGGGTCCCAGACCCCGACATACCTGGCATGGAGTTGCGCTGAGGGAAGAGGTGGGGCACAACAGGAAGTGGTCTGCCTGCGAGTGCATGAGGAAGTATTCAACCTGTACGGCATCGAAGACATGGTGTAGGGTGGTGGCCCTCGATATTACCGCACACAACATGATGGGGGGGGGGGATGCCCCATTTTTTAAAAAATAATCACCCACAAAAATGGTTCAATTAAATCATTTTCTAAATTGAGACATGATTTGTATCTCTACTCTTTAACATCCATTTTTTATTATAAGACTTATCAATGTCTCCTCCCATAATTCCAAAACATTAATAAATTTTTTTTAAACCTATTTATTAGGCTCAAAAAATAATAATCCTAAAATAATAAAAAAATTATAAGAATATTATTATAAAAATTAAATTATTATTTTAGTGAAATTATTATTAATATTATAATAAAATAATTAAAATAAAAAACAATAATTAGGACACACCTGAAAAATATCTGATCTCAGATAAAACTATTCAACCGACTACAATTATATGAGGGAGGATATGTTCATCCTATTTAAAACTTCTGATGGCTTTGGATTGGCCATCCGATATCGGATTAACAATCTATCATCAGCATTAGGACCATTATATTTTCCTCTTTTAAAAACAATTATTTTATTTTATTTGAATTAAAATCGACACATATACCACTTGTACCACATGAAAGATTTAGGTGTTCTACGAAAACCCCAAATATGAGGGATATTATAATTATTCCATCGATGATCGAGGAAATATTTTCGAAATCGGAGAAACGATGCCCGGTTAATGTTGAGGTTGATGCATGAAGAATTTTTGGCACCCAAATAAACTGTAAAATATGTGGTTTAATTTGAATCCTTGCATGAGGTCTAATCATCGTTGGTGATTGTTGTATGATGAATCCAAATTTGAGATACCTTATATCATCCACACACACTTCAAGGAATCAGTGGGAGCATCATTCATCATAATACATGTGTTATCATGGAATTCTGACGATACCTTCGATGGACCAACGATCATCGTATCGCACTTCTTGTAATGGCAAAGATAGAGCTCGATCTGAGATCCTAGTATTCAGATAATCTCTCTCCATTACAAGGTTAAGTAAAGAGGATATATAATTACTTTTAGTAGTACTTTGTGAAACCCCCTCCTCCTCTATTTATAGTGTGTTATGTGTTTACCCATAACTTCTAACACGACCCCCGAATAATCAACACAATAATAATAACATATTATGACTTCTAAACTGAGTAATAAATATTTTTATACTTTTCTAGTAATATATTACATATATTATATGATAATAATTTTGTCCAAAACATGACTCACTGTTCTCATAAATATTAATCCAACCATGATATTTTTAAAATTCTTCAATTAGAATATTTTAACGTATCTACATAAAACTCATAAATACATTAAATAATTTAATTAAATTCACATTATTATAAACATTAATAACATGAATTTATTTAATGAATTGGTGATCGTTTATCAATTGAGATATCACGAACCCCTATAGTTGGTCCCACCATGTCCAAATCACAAATTCAACTGAATAGGGATGATTCTCGAATACACTATTTTGTGTGACCCTCTAGGCCCTTATCTCGATAGTAGTGAATATTATTCATAGACCAAGAGTAGGATATAGAATTTCTTCATGGCCCCTAAAGAGATAATTATTTTCATAGCCACAAAAATCATCATATGAACATCACAGTGTAATATAATATCATTGTTTATAATATCTCAAAATGAAGGACACATTCATGTGTCACCTCCCATTTCATGATTTATTATGTGTTGATCTAACCGGGTGGATTTTCCCTCAACTGCCATATACATGGTCTTATGATGTTACCACCATCATAATCGACAAGGCCTAAGAAATATTACTTTTATAACATGTATTTGATAATAATTTCCTAACCATTCAACCAAAGTCATTCCACCACTGATGAACCCAACCCAAATTTGATCTCCATGAATTAATTTCCACGGTATCTGTCATTCATGAATTTATGAAATCAAATGACATAAATTGGTAATGATTTCAAGCCAGGATACCATTACACTTGATCGTAGATAAGAACATCCCATGACACCTGAAACATGTGGTGTTCTTATTGGTGGATTTATGCCAATGATCTCACTACAAGAGATCACCAAGGGAGAACATAATGAGAAGATGTCTCAATGATTATTATCCCCCGCCACCTGATATTCTAGCATCTACTATGTCCAATTTGTAATATTTATCTAGGCTATAGAAAATATGATTATGATTAATGTCACAGTATACCAAGGTAATCATTATTATCTGGGATCTCTTATAACCTATTTATATAACAATTAATATTTGAACGTTACCATTTCAATAGTAGATGTAGAAAATTATACACTAGAATGGTAAGGTAACATCATGTATAGCTAACTGTACACATGATATGGTACCCAAAATCACTTTATAATTGGGTTTAGGGTACCCATTATTTCAACAGTGCCAAGGCACAGATGCATTAATATTGTACAAGGTCAAGAACATGTACATGGAAATGTACCATATAACTAGACATAGCCATGTATATAGGAACTGGCCAATGTGAATATGCATAGGTTGAATGGGAACATGAATGGCCCAAGTGGAAAAGAAACATAGTGTACTGACCTTCATAAACTATGTAGTATGAAATGAAATATCAATAAATTTATAAGGGAGAACATGACCATGGTATAAGGAAATGTATGTAGTCTTGTGACCCAACATACTTGTCATCTAATACTCCCATGAAGATCTACCCATATCTATTTTCCTAAAACTTGTATTTTCTCCCACGAGTAGCTTATCCACAATATTTTTTCACATGGAATTCAATATTGTCCCTCATTGAGGAATACCAGATAATATGTTAGGTAATTTAAGGATGAAACTTCTTGTATTCAATCCATGATGGGAATATATGATATGTGTAGAATAATTCGGTATATTTCAGACCAAGAATCCCCTCTTTCTTACCAATACATGGTTCACTCAGACACATTACCCCGGTAATGTGGCATCTCCATGACCCACCATATCATTAGTTCTCACTCTACAAAGTCGAATCCACTACCACAACATGGTATGTTGCCTATATATAATCTTTGTAACCTCCATCTCACTAGGGAGTTAGATTATTATCTACTATGTTACACCCACCCATCAAACAATTGTGTGGTTAGTCTAAATATTTATTTCCACCACTATCATAGAAGGGTGTGGGTAATTTATCTACTGATTGAACACCCCCTCATTTACAACAAGGTTTGGGTCATCTATCTACCAAGTGTCTCCCACATATCACACCAATAAATGAGTCATCTTTCTTTAATGTCCCACCCCTAACCACTCTATTCTATGAATTCCCTATTAGGTATTATGCCCCAATCATGAAGTATAAAAGTAGTGAAGTGTGGGTACTACACATTTCATTCTTTTGGGTTTATGAGATAGGAATAGAATGTTGATAATATTCCATTTCCTTAGACAATCAATGGAAAATAGAGATCCCAAAACTCATTATCTTATATGGTTAACTGGTAACACCACTAAATATAATACCCCATCAATTAGTGAGAGTAGTAGTGAGGTGTGTGCCCTCCACATGGATGA
Source organism: Viscum album (assembly GCA_963277665.1). Lineage (NCBI taxonomy): Eukaryota > Viridiplantae > Streptophyta > Magnoliopsida > Santalales > Viscaceae > Viscum > Viscum album. Next base: position 41,396,023 of record OY728158.1, on the reverse strand, counting down.
TGGTATGTTTACACATCATTCTAGGACCTATAGATGGTCCCTAAGATCATTATAATTACTCATTATTCTATGATGGTCTATATATATGGATGAGCCCTTTATCCCTTATAAGGGTTTCATATGAGAATATATATCTTGGGGGTTGTTTTCCCACATGATATTTGTTGATCTTAATTTTTTGTATCCCTATATTAATACCTATATTGTTATTTGGTGGTCCTAATATATATGTATATACTCACCCTTGTATGGGAAATTCACACACATGTCATTTCATTTACAGATGATATACATATTGGCATTAAAATTGGTTGATCTTAGTGATTAATGGATTTATTGGCCATGATTGGTTGTCAAACTATTTGATCCAGAACTTTGATCTCTTTGTTATCCAAATTTACAATTGCGTCCAAGATTGGAGTTTAATTTTCATTGGGAATTGTCACCCCCGTCTGATTTTACTTAATTTTTCGTACTCTGAGGTGTTCCCTATTGTATATTTCTTGTATGGTTATATGATAGATACTATATAATTTTTTTATTACTCTACACTTTTACATGGTCATGGTTGTGTGCAATAATACAATTTCCCATGATAAGAAATGCAATTTCATTTCTAATTATTGGTACTTGATGCAAACAAATATCCAATTGTATTATAGAATAGGGTTGTCACACTCATATTTCTATTGTCCAGGCATTCCCCTATTGGTCTGTTCGTGAGAGTGGTTGAATAAGATATTAACTAAAATGTATCAAATCATGAGAGTTAATTTTGTAATTTCAGAAAATAATTGAGTAAAAGAATTAAATTTTGTGTCAATAATTATTAATGTATTCTATATAAACTATTGGGGGAAGATATTCTAGAAACATTATGGTCCTAAAATACTACATATATTACCTAACTTATTGTTATTGGATATTTATCTTTTTGATATGTGGATTCGAGGATCATGGGAATTCAATGTTACATCCCGTGCAAAAAAATTTATTTGATAGGGTCATGAAAAAATAAAATATAATCTTTTGTTAAATGACAAACATATGGTTGTTAAAAATCAAAAAAAAATTCATCAATGTGATGTCCTTTCTAAATGATCAGAACAAGGTGGTGAATAATGATGGGAATAATTAATAAATAGATAATATCCATTTTGATATGAATTCATTTCAAATATTGAATCTTTGCTTAAAAAAATCTCATGGGGGGATGTAATATGTCGATGTTCTAATCAGGGGTGGTCATGGTGTTCTTAATATCACAAAAGAAATAAAATTATATAGAAAAAAATTCAAATGATGATATTCTATAGTGATAAATATTAGGTGTGAAGAACTACTTATTGATTTTAGGAGATATACTATAGTCATATGACCTATTTAGGGGTTCAGAATTGATATTCATTAAAAAAATTCTCAATTATAGATTATTTCCCAAGATTTATGAACAAAAAATATAGATTTAATTATTTTTTAATGTCTGATAATTCAATGTATTAATATGCTAATTATTCAGATACAGATAAAAATTTGAGATAACAGTTTGACAATTGGTGGAGAAATCATTATAAAAAAATTGGTATTTGTGTCAAGGAAGAGGTTAATGTAATAAAATGTTACCAGTATATACTAATTTATAAATTATTATATCATACTGAATGAGTAGACATCTATTAAATATGTTCACAGGTTGATCAGAAAACATTATTTAGACTATTCATAGACTAGCTACATTTTTATATTGAAAGTAAGACTAGGTGGTTATAATGATAATATTCTATCATGGGGATTTAGGATAAATATATTTATATGGATAAAAATACGGTTTCATTAAAAATGGAAGCGGTATATTGAGTTTATTTCAAAAATCAGAATATATGGTTTGAAAAAAATAAGGGTTTGAAGTTAGATATTCGATGCATTCATAGTATCAAATTGTTTCATCTAAAAAAATATGATCATTATTAATTCTATAAGATTCTCAAGGATGATACATTTAACATCATTATACTATATGCGGATGAAATTCCCTTGTAATTTCCAAATGATAATTAGATTCATAACTTTAAATGTTATTTATCTAGATATTATGGCATGATGGATATCAATGAGGGCATGATAATATTGTTAATATGGATTTAGTGTGATATAAATCTATATATTTATATTTTTTATAATATGGATTACATTTAGAATATCATCATGATATTTAGAACAACGTAATGTAAACTGGGCAGAGATTCATTATCTAGGAACTTCAAACAATCCAATGATAAATGATTGAAAATAGATGTTCATGTTAAATATATAGTCAATGTTCAAATTTTATTTGTGTTTTTAATATTATAGTATTCCATAATATGTACAAGTCAATAAATTGGTATTAGGTTGCAGTTTTTAGTGGTATTATGTTCAATCATGGGAAGGAACACATAAAATCATTAATGTTGAATATCCACTATTTCAAATAATTGAACATATCGATAAGGGTTTCAGATTAGATTATCCATTGAAAACTGATATTATCATGTATAGATTGTAATTTTGTCCATTAATTGTGGTATTTATTTGGAATACATATTCAAATAAGTTGTAGAAAATGAATAATATGATTTGAGGAAGTATATATTGCAGAAGATGATGGAATTCAGTATTATTATTCAACATTACCTACTTAGGTAGATTCATTGTTTTATTAATTTAAAAATATTTAGTTGTTTGATGGTCATTAATATAAATAAATATTTCAATTATGAGGTACCTTGTACAACACATTATTATGAATTTAAATGATGTTAGATAGAGGTAATTTTAATGATATAGTAATTAGTAGATAAATTTATATCCGGGAATTTAAATATTTCATTAAAAAGACACAGTTTAGACAAGATACATTTTTAATGATAAATTATTTTAATAAAATTATGGGAAGAATAAATAATACAACTCATGATTTATTTTTTTATGCTATTTGTGGAATCGAAGACATTATAAATGTTGTAGAAATTCATAATTCATATCCATTTAGGATTCATCTTATGGATCACATTCTGATTATGGAAAATGAAATCATGCAATAGATGTGTAATCCAGAGTACCTGATTATGATTATGGATGAAATTTAATGATCAATGATTCAATAATTTATATTAACAAATGATACATTTAGTATGAAATTGTGATAATATATATAAAAGTATTGTTGTATAATGGTCATTGGATTAAATATAAGTGTTAAATGATATCTATGTATGACTGAAATCAACTAGATATGAAGGATCGATAATAGATCCACACATATATGTGTAACTACATTTTCAGGATAATGATGTATTATTTGATTAACATAAGATCCATGAATCTATATAGAAATTTAAATGTCATCTTTATAAGGACCAATATAAGAGTAGTTTTTTAGAGAGTGAAATAATTGTATCTTATTTATAATAATTTAACTCTTATGTGTAGAAATATATATGAAATAATGATTTAAAATAAATTATATATAAAAAATAATTTTGATTTCAATTTAAATGTCTTTGAAAATTAGTTCATTATGGATTGAAATATATTGATTATTAATGTAATTAATTACTTATTCTAAGAATATTTTTAAGAATTTCGTCACTATAAGACACATTACTATGTCACTATAGATAATTCCATGAACAAATTGTATAATTAAATGGAATTTTAGTACATGTATTTTATGTATCATTTATGAATGTTTTATTTATATAACATTTGGAGGAAATATTAATTTGTCTTATGATAAAAAAATAGAATCATTTTACAAGAATATTTATAATGATTTGAAACAATTTAAAAGGAATGTATCAACCCTTTAAAACAAGGATGACTATCTACTGATAGAGATATGATGTGTTTCCAAACATCTAATATAGAAATAATACTCATGACATTCATGTTAAATTTTTTGAATATAAAAACTATTATGATGAATAATAATGTGACTGATACACATTGACACTCTGATTTGATTCTCACGAAACTGAAAATAACTGTCAATAATTTGATAAGAATTAGGATTCCAAATATTGATACTTTTAATAATGTATGTAAATTCAAATCATATAGATTTAAATGAGTTATGAAATAATCATATTGTTTGGGATGCTGAGAATGTTGGAAATATAAGAAGGCCAGATCATTATCATCACCATTCTATTAAAATGAAAAGTGTGCATGTTCAAAATTGATGATACAAGAGGTTTTTATAGGACGATATATTACAAGTGATAAATTATAATCTTGGGAATATTAGGTGTTTCTAGTTTTTCTTCAAAAATTATTGTATTGGGAAGATAGAAGTTGTGGGTTTCTAGTGAGCCTCTATAATAGTATATTATTGATACATTATGTTGTTCATATTTTGATGATACTAGTTATAGAGACATATGATTAAAATATAGAATATTTGATAAAAGAATCTAACTAATAATTGTAAGGTGAGGTATCTATGATTAATGAAAATTGGTCTATAAATATAGTACTCTTGTTTTTTAATCTTTTAATTTTTTTTTGTCTATGGTAAACTAACAATAAATGAATAGATGTCAACATTAATTAGTCATAAGGGATATTTATAAAAAGGAATTATAATAGTTTAACCACTAATACACCCCATCTTAGAGGCAGAAAACTAGTCTTGGATTTACCTATGACCTCATATCATGTCTTAGATCCCTATAAAATATCCAATAATTGATTTTTTTTTCGGGGATTTTTAATTATGTGAACTATAATGGTGTCCTACATCTGATTAAATGAAGTCTCAATATTGGATGAATATAATGATTCTCATGCTTCTTGCAAATGTAATATAAATATGAAAAACATATCTATTGAAATTTTAAATAATTTTTGTGGGTTCTCACAATTCTATTTATGAAATGAGATTCATGGATGTTAATGTGAAAGCTCAAAACAAAAATTTTATGCCTCTTTTAGAAATGGTTAAAAAAAATTATTCGTTATTGAAACTAAAATGTATCTTTTAGATAAATAAAATTATAGTTATAGAGGCAATATGAAATTAATGGGGTTGATTTTGTAGATATTAAGTGTATATTTTAATGATATAAAATAGTTAATGAAGGAAAATGATGATGACTTATTCACTAGTTGATGTGAATTAGTCTTCAATATTAATGGATTATAAGAAAATTTAGATTATTATAATATTATTAAAAAAATTAATGATAATAATTCAAGACCCATTTATCAAAGTATTTTATCATAAAATTATATATAATATATTCATTTATGTTAACAATATAATATTATTTTTTCTTAAAAATGAGAAAATGTTTAATGTGAAAAAAGAAAATAAATGAGGATATGGACTTTTACATCATGAAAAATGATATAATAAATGATGAAACATTTCAGAATCATGTGATTGTGATATTGAAGACGTTGATTAATAATTTTATACAAATATTATCATATCTATTAAAGAAGTTAATATTTTAAAAATTGAGAGGAAACAGAAAACAAGCGCAATGGTTTTATTATTATTATTTAATTGGAAACTATTCCCTAAATTTACTAAAGAATAATGAGAAAAGAATGAATTATATGAGGGGATGTGGAAAATAATAAATTTAAGGGGGGATTAATCAATAAGAAGTGCTCTAGTTATATAAAATACAATTATATTAGCAAGAACAGACAGAAAGACTCAGTATACCACATCCAATTTGAAGATAATATTATTTTTTTGGATAATTTTCGAAAATTTAATGATAAAAAATGGATTAATGATGATGAATAAATTCAATATATATGGAAAAAATATTGAAAAATGTGTTATAATCATAAAATTAAAAAATAACAAATCCCACGAATGATAATATAACATACTTAAAGAACGTGATAAAATGTAAGGAGGAAAATAAAAGTATTTTTTGGAAAGTGAATCATAATTTGATGAGAGGATGTAATAAAAAAACAACTGTAGTACAATATGAAATGACACCCTGATATTATGATTAAAAATAGTATTTGATGATAAATAATAGTTTTAGATTTATTAAATGAGTCTTCTTGTGAAAAATTAGTTAAATGTGATTTTATAATATTTACCATGGTAGTAGATATCAAATGTGAATTATTTGTGTTTGTTGAGATAAAGGTATTATATATATTTATTAATTATATGCAATACTAGACTCATCATTAATTTTTTATCTCGGTTAATAAAGGTCTTCAAAATTGTAACTTTTGTGAATAATAATGAAAAATGAATGACACTCTAACACATTAGTGGGAGAGATGAATTTGAAAATAATACCACCACCATCAAGGTAAATTTATGATCAATTATTTAGTATATCAATAACAAAATATTTCTATAATTATTTAGTATTTAAATTTATAACTACACATTCATGTTTTCACTGAGGATGTGGGATATGTTGAGAACACCTATAACTGTTGGTTTAATATGAAATTTTATGGGATGATGCATTAATAAAGTTTGTGTCATTCTTGGAATTTGTAAAATATTTTGGATGGATTCATCCTATTTCAATTAATTTATATAATCTATAAATGAAAAAAATATTTTGGGTTACTAGAGGATATATGTCTACGTTATCAAAATTAGGATAATAAAACTATGGAGTGCATGATAGAAAAAAAATTATATGGTGTGAAAGGGATTAATTTTAAAATTTAAAATAAAAATTAAATTCATATATATATGATATAACTAATAACCCATGTTTTAGTTAAAATAAGAATTGTTTAGTAAGAATATATGACTAAAGGATTGACAATACCAATTGGAAATGGATAAATAAGTGGAAAATTACCAAATAGATTCATTTTATAATGCGGAATATGTGACTTCACTTAAAGAGATCAATTTCAATGAAAGGTGTTATAATGGTGAGAGAACAATGTTTTATGATATTTGTGTAGATGGTGGTGAATGTATGGGTATAGTATTAATTATTTTATTTCATTCCAATAATTGTAAGTGTAATTTATTGGCTTGGTGATGTAACCCCTAATTAATTATTTTTTTTTATGGAAGAGGTGAACAATACAACACCACACAATTAAACATTTATATTAAAGAGAAATATTATGAAACCTATGAATTATCATTACTGGAAATGAAAAATAAAATATATTTTCAATACTAGTATTGGTTATATGAGAGATATTTTTTAAGAGGAAACTCTCACCATTTTCATTTTTAAAAATTTGGTAAGGTACAACATAATTGAAAACTATCAAAAATATCACAACATTTGTGAAGCTGGAATGTTATATTTATGGTTTTTAAGTTAGGTATGTGACATGGTTTTCAAAAATAAAATATCACACATACCCTTAATTGATAATTTTGAGATGGTATGTAATAATTGTTGGCCAAGGTATATTTTTTTAATATAGTTTATTCCTCATATGGTTTTATCCCAGTTTTTCCATTTAGGCATAAATTTCCTAACAAAATTTTCCATGACAATGAATACGTGGGGAAATACTAATCTCAATAAGTAGATTAATCTATGATTCTAAAATATAGAAATATAATAATGATCTCTTCTGTGATTCATAAAATATGTTTACAGATGTGTTGATAATAGTTCATATACATTTCCTTCATATCTACAGTAATTATGAGGTAGTGAAATAAATTTACATATTGGAAATATTATTTTATATTATTTCATGAAAAAAAGTTGGTATATTGATTTACTCATTTGTAGTTTTTGTTTTACAGGAATATCTATTTTTTTATTATACATAGTGGGTGTCAATATGTATTGAATGAAGAATAAAATGATACGAGGAAGAAATTATTTCATTAGATGAAGTAATGTATTGTTGCGATTATTGAATAAATTGAAGGATATATTCATGATAGTAGGACCTTATGTCACATTATTGAAGGGTTTTAAACAATATTTATGAAATCATATAATAAATATTTACTACCTATAACACTTTATATTGAATTTATAATTATATTTACATTGGTAATGTTGATGTTTATATTAAAGATAAACATTACGATTACTCGACAGTGGATGAACCCATTCATTCATAATTAACAATGACTTTTGTTGAATCAAGTGATGATGATTCTATACAATGTTGTTTTGATTTGTTCGAAAAATTACACTAGAGATCTTGAGAGGATGTACATTTATTACTGTGTCTTAGAAAATCAGTCAATTTATACAGTTCATATCTTCAAACAATGTAGAATTCATCTTGTAATATAGATATTATAAATATTAGAGAATTTTAGAAAACATATGATTTATAAATACAAGAATATTATAGATAAATTTAAAAATTAAAATGTGTATGTATGATATAGACCATATAGATATGATATAAACCATATTATTTTCATGTATGGTTCATTATAATTGATTTAATACTCAACATAGATCCATAAATTATTGATATCATCATTAAATTTTGGGTTGATTCATGATTCACCAATGTATGAGGGACTACATATACTATATTTAGGTGTATGAGAAGATGATGTATTATCAATGTAGCTGGAGGGAAAGGTTACAATCATCATTTTTTGATGATGTGTGGGTAATTTTATATATATTAATGTTCATGTGACCTAGTTAAGAATAAATTAATCATTATGTAATGACTTAGGTAATAATGAGATTATTCTGTGAATTAGATATTTTTTTTAATTTTGCGCTTAATTTAGATCATGTTTTTAGTCACTTCATAATGGGTTCATAGATTACCATACAATATATATATTGTGATTTAATCAATTAATCATTGAGAATTGTTATATATTTCATGTGACAACAAAACATTATAGTTCATGACTGCATCCACATGGGATAAGATTAAAACAAGTTAATACTAGTATTTTTATATTATTTAACACTATAATATTTTAATAATATGTGATGTAAATTATCATTAATTTTCGGGTGACATAAATGGAAAAATATATTTTCAATTTTGAGATGGTTTTTTAATATTTTCCAAAATAAAATTTCTACCAGTTTATATATCAAGGATCATATTCTAAATAAGATTTGAAAAGATAATATATTTGAAATTTGGAAATAATATTCAAAATATCAAGGAAATATCAATTGTATATAAAATATTAACAGAAAAAAATATAATTTTGGTGGGACCACTTGATAATATGATGTGATTACGGTGAAACTAGAAACAACCATAAATTGACAATAATTTAATAGAACAAAGAGACCAAATCCAATGTATTTTTAGAAATGATGATACACGTAGTGTTTATGAATTATAAGAGTCAATGAAAAAACATCTCATTAATGATCTTAAGAGATATATAAAGACAATATTACCTCATCAAGATTATCAATTATTAATGATATTAATTAAGTGAAATGGTAGAAAAATAAATCTCTAGAAAGCTTGATATAGATGATCTATTCAAATTGGTGTAAATGATTCTGGGATAAAAAATAGTTCATTCTTATTTTGGTTCATCCATTTTAGTTGTGGATAGAGGGTAGTGGTATATTTCATGTTTCATAAGGAAAAAATTATTTTTAATAGAGAATATATAAATTATAATGATATCAATAAGATCAATAGTATGACCAATTGGTTTTAATGATGAAAATTCAAGATTAGAAAATATAAAAAATACTTTTAAGTGGTATGTTCTCACATCAAGGCCAGACCATGTAGTAATTGGATGTTCATGTGGTCATTATATTATTAATATATTGGGATGATGTTGAGTAACAATAGATGATTGTATATAGAAATTACATTATAAAAGAGTTTAATCCTGATAAATTAATCATAAAATAATATCCAATCATTCACCCCAACCACCCTAATGGTGTAAAACTAGAATAGGTTCTACAAATAGTTTTATTTATACTTACATCGGAAATGATTAAAAAATGTAATTGTTTCAAAGGCTATATGTTTATTTTCATATAAACTAATTTTTGACAGATTTTTATGACATAGTTAGGGGTAGAACATTCCATAAATGAAGATAAAAAACTATTCATCAAGGAAGCAGGGAATGAATTTATATAGCCCAGATAATTATTTATGTTGGGTGGAAGAATAAAGTAATATTTATTTATGTTCATTGAAGATCATTTTACAATTTATTTATCTTGGTATGTAATTTTTAACTTTTTTAAATAGCTAAGTTATATGAAATACTATTTTATCTAAAAGACTATAGCAGATAGAGTGTTAAAGATTTAGAATATTGGAGCAGTGAAGAATATATTTTACACATTCATTAAATATTTTGGATTGGAATATATAAGTTAATATTTTTCTCCAATGGTAGTACAATGTCACAAAGATGGTGGAGACACTATTTCAATAATAGAATTTAGTATATTGCTTTTTTACTATTTGCTGGGGGTTATAATTGTATCTGTTATAGTGGGCATGATGTATATGATTTGTAGGAATATTCTAGTCTCATTAATGTTTTGATTTAAATACAAAAAATGAAAATATTTATAATATATAAATTAAATTAATTATTATACTAATGGTATGATAATTCCAACAAAGGAAGTGGGTTCATAAGATCATATATATGATTACATGGGAAAATGCTCAGTTCATTAGAAGATAGATTTGTAGAAGGAATCCCAACCATTATAATCATTATTTTGGATTTTTAAATGTAGTACTATTGTTTTTATTAAAAGTTACAGTATGTATGATTAATTATAATGTAACATAATAGTCAATTATTTATCTTCTATAACCTATTCGTTAATCTAAAATAACTAACAAGTGATTGTTGATATCTGTAAATAAATGGTCGGTCAATGTCAGATATAGGACATTAGAACTTGTTGACTGGGTTTTCCAATATGACATGCTTCATTGGGATCTGTATAATTATAAATTTTTGGATATGTCTCATTTAATGCTTTGAATTATATTTTATATGTTAATTATAATATTAAGGGATGATACATGTGATTAGTGGAAGTGTTGGTTCAAAAGATATAATTAGTTTATTTGTGATTGTCGAAAGCATGAATAGATTTAGATGACCTAAAAGGAAATTCAGTGGATGTAATGAATTTTTCATTTTTTGAATAAAATTCAACTCATAAAGTGAAATTTCATTCATATAGTGAATGTATTTTTTAGCATATGATGTTACAGTGAAATGATTTCTAATTTATTAGATTTTCTCATATTTTGTATAAAAAATACACAATAATATGAAAAAATTTGGTATCTTCTTGTATAGTAGTTAATTCGATCAGGAGTTACATTATCAATCCCCTCACTCATTCTAACCCTAATCATAGTCTTTATATAGGTGTTTTGGAGTTACCCAGCTTCTTATAGATTCAAATATCATTAGATTATTTATATTTGGAGCCATAAAATTAGAATCTGGTTATAATTATAACTAGACCATTGATTGGAGTGGATATTCTTGTTTTTGTTAAATCTTATCCTACACACTATTTTGGTTTTACACATAGAATTAGACCCTATAGATCTCATGTTCTTGAATGGTGGAATATCTAGAGAGTGATAATCTGTAACATGACCTAGATGGTGATTCATTAAATCATAATTTCATTACCCTAGAGGTGGATAGTCCATATCATATATAACATATTAAAATGGTTTTCCTTGATTTTATGGTTTGTGTGTTTGTGTTTGTGTTTCCTTATGAGTCTTATGCTTGATGTGATACACATGTGGGGTCTAGGTTTATCCATGTAATAATTATTCTTTATTTTATTCATATATAGTGTAAATGTGTATCACTATGAATAATTTTCATCATATTATTTTCATAAAGATGCGAAGTGGCTATTTTATTATTATTCTGATAAAACATGATTATCATATGACTTATTACAACACTTTATTTTATACATGTATATTTTTGACTTTATAATTTAGTGGTTCATTCGATCTATATGGTCTAGTTAATCCCTATATGTGGGAGTGTTGATGATGTGACAGAATCTGCTGTGCCATGAGATTTGGTTGAATCACGATGTTGTATTTCCCAAAGTATGGCATTGGGTCGACATGTCATATTAGTATTTCCCTAGATATGTTAATTATGTTGGTGTGGGTATTAATATATATGGTGGGTGTGACTATCCCTTCAAAAGGGATGTGGATAACTGATTGAATGGATGAGTACATTAGTCCAATGTATGAATTTACCTTTGGCACGGTGTCAAATAACGTAGTCTTAGTATTCAAATACACATTATATGTGTGTGTATGATTTATTTCCTACTATTATAGTGATTTTATTATTGTAAAGATATACACATCCATATATTGTAAAAATATTCCTTGGAACAAGTTATGGATCTTTATTGGGATTTATATTCCCCCCATACATGATAATATTAATAAATGTGTCAAAATTATGATCATGACTCTTGTATAGAAAATGTGACCTGTAGTGGATGGAAGATCAATATCCATCGGATTATGCAATGTTGTATTTTGTGGAATATAATCCTTAATTATTTTCAATCAAGATTACCTATTTTGTTACCCTATTTATTACATTGATACTATATAAGTAGGGATACTTATTTATAGTTTGATTGAATAATTTTTATAAAATATTATTATAGAATCATTTTAATATATCATTGGAATAATTATTACCATTTTTATTATTATTTTTTGTTATTATTTATATGTAATTATATAATGGTAATCTATTATCCAGATTATAGTCTCAAAATGATACATCTCAGACCCAAAATACTATTAGGGAGCCTATCACATATGGGGGGACATGCTTTTGGTTTTGTGGTAATCCATTTCTGAACTGGTGATTCGACTATGAGTGTTAAAAATTGTATCAGATGATCATTTTTCTCACTAATTTTATTGTGTTTTAAATGATTTTGGACGTATTAGATATGATATAGGATGGTAGGGACCTGTGAGGTTCATGTATATAAATTCCTATCCAGTATATAGTGTGCTTTTTAGTTTCATAGATATTATTATTTATTTTCATAATATAGTTTTTCTAATACGATTTGATCACATTGGATGATGCACAAAATATTTTATAGAATATGGGATTTCAGGTGTGATAATGAATCATTGATAGACATTTATCTTATCATTAAACATGTGTATTAGCTATATTAGATATGATATAATTAATTACATGCCTATTATAATTGTGATTGGTTTCCTTTAATGTATTATTTGTTACATTTATTTAACTAAACTGAATATTGCTATTATCATTGTGTATATATGGAAGAAAATAAAAAGCAGGAACCAAAGACATCAATTTTTTATTGTCTAGTGACAATTTAGTTATACCTTGATCTTTTGCAGAGCTTCATTTGATAATTATTCTTTAAAAATCTCATGGTATTCAAATGATTCCCTAAGGATATGATCTAATGAAAACATCTACAATAATTCTATGTGTTCTTTTTCATTTCAGATAATTCCATCATAAAGAGGATTGATGCGACCACATGGTGAAGAATAAAAATTATCCTATAAGGGGTAATTCCACTACTTCAATATTTTCTATACAAGAGGCTTATACAAGGAATATTCATATAGATTATCTAGTATTTTACTCCATATAACTTATTAATCACAAACAAATTATTCTATATCATACTTAGGGTAAATGAGCCCAAAGGTAAACGATCTACTATGCTTATTACTATCACCACGAATATCTCCAAATATTATTGTGTACTAGGGTCACCAAAGATACTAAAGAATTGATAAAAACCTCATTAAGAGATTTGAATTGGTGGGGGAAACTAGAGGATCATACGGATAAACATGATTCACATCTGATTTAGGGACTAATTATGTAGTGTTGGGGCATTATGAATTAGGAAAGAGAATTATAAAATGTTCAGTAAGTAGGTATTCCCTCTCGTCTAATGAATGACCAAAAGTGATCATTTTTATCATAAATATGATTAGTAAAACAGAATTATAAAATATTTTTGTGGTGTATTATGAAGACATCTAGTGATATTCAATACCATTTTAATCACAATCTAGACACCAAGAAATTGTATTGAGTATTCATCGAGTGCATAATATTTATGCCAGGATATAAAAAATTTTCTTTTTGGCATAGGTGTTTTCATTCATCTGGCGTATAATTTATAATATTTTAATTTATATTTTTATTGAGAAGGTAGATGGTTTTTTATATAATTTACTAGGAATATGTTTCAGATCTATAGTTTTGTTGTACATTCTTTGTACTGTAGTGTTTTCATGTAATGATTTTTTTATTTGGAAGAACCCATGATGCTACATACCTAGAAGTGTTTCAATATTGAATTAATAGATTAGTTTACAAAATAATAAATAGAAATAAGGATAATTTTTAAATCATATATGATATTCATTTTCTGGGAAACATGAACCTGGAATATAGTTTGTTTTATGATTCTTCTATAGTTGTGTTTTGAATTATCCTGATTGAAAAAAGTCTAGAATTTTATCACATGTGTCTTTATCTACCACCACATGAGATAAAATACCATGCTCCTGAGTAGGAGTTACCTATTATTTTACATGAATTATAGTGTTAGAAACATTACCATTTTATTGATATATTTATCATATATACAAATCTCAATACAGTTTGGTACATCTTTACCCAGCATCACCTGAATCATCATCCAAGGTGTTAACCCAATTACATGTTGATTCTTGACATTTTTGATTATGTATGCATATGGAAATGATAATGTTTTCATATATAGTCTTCCCAAGTGTATATATAAAAATGGAGAACATAGATCATATGAATTTAAGAATCTTATGTCTTTATTGGAAGGATAATAGGTGGGAATGAAATAATATCTGTGAAAAAATTCATGTATAACTTTGGTGATGAAACCATAATTATTATAGTGATTTATAATAAAAGGAAAGATCATTTTTTTTCACATGGTTAATGAATATTTTTTGATAGATTCTATCATATATATATTGGAATTATACAGATTAAATTCAATTTATATTCATGGTGGTATAATATGTACATCTTATATGCGAGAGGAACTGATAAGGGACTCCCATTCCCCATATAGGGATGTTCATCTAGGGTCAACCATGATGTATCAATATCTAATAAGATGATTCTAGTATCCAAACACAAAGACACGTATTATATGTTTTTTCAATAATTATTTTCTCTGTCAAATGATCAAATTAAAGCCTTAGTGACCCAATGGGACACATCATCCACTTCTCATGATTATGTGGATGTGGGAAATGAATTAATATAGTTTTCATGAAAATAATTCACATAACCTATACAAGTAACATTCTTATTTTATTTATTATTTATTAGATGACCATTTTATCTCATTTTATAGAAATTTGAGAAACACATATTTTTATAAAATAATTCCTTACAACAGATTTTATGAATTTAGGGAGCAGATAAATGAATTGTATTATACAGGGATCCATGTTTTAAATGGTTTTTGGTATATAATAGATATGGAAATAATGAATCGGTTATATTAGAGTGTGACATATCCACCACTGATTGACAGGGATTTAGAATGAGTGATTCAAATACAAGATTATATACTACGAGCATGTGTTGTAGATTTTAGAATATTGTGGGATGATAAATTTTCCATGACAAAATTATTCTATAACAATATTTATCATCATTTTATTCATGTTGTCTAATTAGAGGATCTCTCACTGGTTGTTCCATTCCCTACTATATTGGAATAAGGTCAGTAAATTTTTATTTATTCATATAATAATGGTGTCATATAATAAAAAGTGGGTTTAGTTTATTTGGATGCTACAAGTTATATGTTAGATTAAGTAGATATAAATTATAAACTATAAGAGATGACCTTTATAGTGTAGTATTGATGCTCGAGTATTATTATGGGATTCCCCATTATTTGTATACAATTATTATAGGGGTTGGGGAATTTAGAACAGTGGTATTTTAGACCATTCAATATTGTTTAATTCAATGGGATGGTGGACTATCCATTTTACCTACCACCATGAATTAATGGTATGAATATTTTATTCCATATATTTTAGCGTCAGATGTATGCCACTATTCCAATACATGTGATCAACTGTGAGGATATTGAGGGGGAATTATAGAAATAATATGTCAAATTACTGATTCATATTGATGAAATAAATTAAAAGGATATATCAGGGAATCATGATCATATTTTTTTTGGCACTATAGCAGTGCATGATTTCTCAAGAATATTATTTGGATATTTTTTTCATTAAATAAGGAAAAATGGGATTATATGTTCAATAAATTCCTATATTGTTTCTTCTAGTGGTTGAGAAGTCATCACATGATGATTTTTTTAACATACTCAATTTTTTGGCATGTCATGATTTAATCTCTAAAATATATTTGGAAAAGAAATTAAATGAGTGTGGCATGTTATAGTTTTTAGGAGAAGGATGTGACTCAAAATATGAATATTGGGTGTTGGATCTTCTTCTTTATATGAATTGTTATTCATGGAATAAATAGATATGTGGTGGAAAAAAATATTTCCAGTTTGTGAGTAAATATTTATTGTATAAATAAAATATCATTCATGTTGTGAATAGATTATTTTATGATTTAATGTTATGGATAATTGATTATTGTTATATTAGATATTCAAAAATTTCATATTGTGAATAAATAATTCCTAACATGAATAGAGTGCATATATATAGTTTAAATTATTTCAATACTCCTTCCCTTTCTCATTCTTGTCCTTCTTTATTCCATGAACCCAATGCCTTCTCAATACAATTATTTTTTACCCAAACCCTTTTAAAATTTTATTTTGTTGGATAATCAATCAAAAAATCTATACAATATGATTATACTTCTCATTAGACCTTGAGAATTGATGGTATCTTCTCTTATTAGTTTTTATCAATCAAATCCAACCCATTGTTGTTGTTTTCCTCTTATACATTGAACATATACTTCACAAGTAATGCAATTATGTTTGACCTAAGTATGGTTGTTCTGTAATAAGACTTTGGTGATGGTTATGAATTTTAAAACATCATTTCACTTTAGGTATGGAGTATGTGCCATATAAGATATTTGTAAATGATGTTTCAAGGATTTTATATTGGGTGTGTGTGTAACAATTGAGACCCATTCTTTGTTATATTCTTATTTGGTGTGAATGTTTAAACTTTTATAACCTGTAATATATGTGATTGAAATGTGGTGTTCATGTGTATCCCTATAAGACAAGTGAATTATTTAATTCTCATGTTGACATGTGTTGGATAAATGATTCAATCATGATATGTAATGACTACCAAAAATAATATTATATGATTTTTTGTCACATGTATAGTTTCTCTATCATTAAAATTGAATGAAATGGTTTATCCATATGGGATAGTCACTCCCATAGATATTGTGTTTTTATGATGTGATTTATATCCATAGTTCCATGATATTGGGTTGATTGTTGGTGTTGGGATCCCATAGAGATTGGGATTGTTTCAACATATTTTATGAGTCATTCCTAAGATATGTGAATTTTGACTGCTTGTGAATTTCCCAATATGGATCCCTTGGAAATCCATTCACTTGGTGTTGATATATGATTGGATGGTTGATTATTTTTGGATAATGTATGGGTTTACTTCATTAATGGTGACAGAGAAGGCAAATCATGTCACCAAGGAACCATTTTTTTTTCTCTACATAAATGATTTTTTAATTTTAATTGTGAAATGATTAATTTCATCAAATACACATATGTATATTGTGATATTATGGTAATGACATATAGGTGGTTCATTACTATGTTTTATCATCACACTATAAAATGGAATCATTATGAATATGTAGAATTTATGATCACGGATTGGGTAAAGGGAACGAAACCTCTAATGAACAATTGACCAGAAGCTGCAAGATAGTGAAATTAGTTGTTTTATATAACATTAGCTCAAATTGGATTGATACCATAAGGGGATGGTGAATCAGGGTATCACATATTAAAAAAACCTTCCCCTATAGTTTTTTTCGTTAAATAAAAAAACTATTCAGTCCTAATACTATAACAATGTTTGTATAAAATGATATCATGTAGGGGACACACCAATTTTAATTGGTCACCCTCACTGAGCTACTTCCAAGGATTATACAACACCAATGTCCCAGTGTACCAATTTACTAAAGATAACATTCAGTTCATGGTTTTGTGTTTAACTTTTATTCATAAGCTCACTACCATTACAATTTTTATGAATAGATCAATGATCCCAAAGTGTAAATCCCTAAATATCACATTTTATGGTACACTATCAGTGGACCAAATAACATTCTTCCACCAACTTTGATCAGAAATTCATAATGTATCCTAAGATAGTTTATTTACTCGTGGGTCCCTTCATTATCAATAATGAATTCATCCTCAACTGTATGTCATTTCTATGTTGAAGTTAATTTGTTGTTGCACCATAATTTCTATAAAACCACTATGATTAAAGAATTTTACAATGTAGAAATCAAGAATAGACTTCTCTAAATTATAGAATCAATAATGACCTCATATTTGGAAATATATTTAATTTATTCCAAGTTTAACATTACCTAACTTGAATTTATAAGTGAATAAACTCCTTCAACAATAATTTTTTGTTGGTCAAGATCTCCTATGTTCTTAATCTTTTTATTATTCATCTAAATTTAAATATTAAATTGATAATTTTCATAGGGTATTGTAAATATGTTTCATATTTTGTAAGAATTTAGTGTGATACTTTAGTGTGAGGCCCTTTCAAGTAACTCCTTATATAAGATTCTAGTGCATAACCTTATGAAATATCTTAGAATGTATCCCTTTGTGATAAATCATTGAACATAACCTTGCAAGAGATCGTGGTGCGTAATCCCTTGCACAAAATAAATGTGTGAGACCCTTTTCATATTTTGTGTGAGATTAGGGTGTAATCCCCCTTTTGTTCTTTGTGTAAGATCCATGTGTAAGAGCCCTTTTGTGGTTTGTACGAGATCTCGGTATGAGTGACATTTTCATCGTTGTGCAAGGTCACAATGTGAGACACATTTCAGGATTTTCTTGAGATCCTGGTGTGACATCTAGTTTAGATCATGTGAAACACATAAACTATGTTAATCTAGTATAAATATACATAAGGTCCCTCTGTGAACCTCTTTCTCAAGATCAATCCATGAACCTCCTTCACCATCCATCCAAATTTACATTTTTTATTTTCCAACACTTTTAAGGGGGAAAGTGAGAACCGTCATAGTTCAATAGATCAAACAAAATCCTCCTTCACATTATCTCACTGTGAGACTACTTCTTAAAAATTTCATCAGATAAATATTTTATGATGAACATTGTTAGTCTTAAATAATGTGTTGGTGGGTATTTATGGAAAAAACATCCACCACCTAATGTCCAAAAATCTCATACAACCATCTGTTCCACCACCATCAAAAAATGAGTCAAACGCTTCATGAGATCCTGTCGATATATCATCATTCAATATTGTGATAGTTAGTGATGATTTATTTTATTGAATTTCATGATCTTTCATGTGATAAAAATAATATCATGAGAGCTATGTGAGATCCCATTACGAGATCAAAAAACTATAACACATTTCCCGATATCACTATGTGAGATCCTTTTACAATCATTCTTTGTCATAATGTTCTTCAAAAAATCGCAATGTGATATTTTTCAAACATTCATGATCTATGATATTTTTTAAAACATTCATGTTAAATGATATCAAACATATCTCCCTCATGTGAGATCATATATTCATGATGTCACGGGATTAAAAAATATATCCTTGTGTTAGACCTGGCATTTGTGATTTCGAGAGATCAAATATTTTTCCATCCATATGTGTCAACATTTTTGATTTAGAGAGATGAAACATTATACCCTTTCATGAGTTCAGTTATTTCATGATTTTTTGGGATCATACATTTTTTGAATGTGATAGATCAGTTATTTATTTCTCGTGTGAGATAATACACTAACACTAAATCATTGGGTCTTCTTTGAAAACAATCCTTCTTCATCAACATCAAAACATTCCAACAAACACAATCATCCCAAGGGAACAATTAGGATGTGTTTTTTCAAAAAAAAACCCTTTGTATTTTGTAAAAAACATGTCACATTATGATAGCATGTTGAAGTTATTCTATAATCTACCAAATACTATGTTCTTTCAATTCTAAAAATGAAAATAGATTTATAAACAAACACTCTAATCCCACAAGAACCATGCTCAGTGTGAGAAATAATAGTAGCATGAAATGTAATGTAGTGAATCAATTCATTCCAAAATATAGTAAAATTGTTTCATCAAAATCCCCATATACAGTGATATATAATCATTGATCAATCATCTTTAGCATAATCAAATTTTAAACCCCCCCAACATTTATACCACCTCTATCAGCTTCTCCCCTGTCTTGATTAAGATATTTTCTACATTTTTAAATTCACAATTTATGCCCCTTTTGTCAATGAACCTGAAGATAACTTCATTGTGGTCTGTAACGTGGTAAATAACACAGATCAACACATTAATGTTAAAACACAACTTTCCTTGGAGATATATGGTCCCAAAAAAACTTTTTTTCTTGTGTTGGGAGTTTAAAAAACACCAACATCTTGTCAATGTCTCAGGAACTAGCCCGAATACCCTGGTATCCCGATAACTAATCCAGCCATATCATATGTTGAAGGGAAATATCGATCCCCATAAGCTAGTGATGAGAAACTAGTATCACACAACATGCATGTGGTAATTCATTTTCATTTACAATTTGGATGAAAAATACAAGGTTGTACACATAACAAATGAAACTCCATAAGGTGTAATGTATTAGAAGAAAACAAGGCATAAACCAGCCTAAATTACTACAACCTACAAAAACTCAAGATTTTATGAGAAATTTGTTTTTTAATTTCTTTGTGGCCTTATGTTGTACGCTACACCATGATATGTGTGCTCTATACACAACACTATATTTACATGCAGTATACACAACACTACTCTTGGATTGTGTTTCACATAATTTCAAGTTCTTTTGATAGAATTCATTTCACGAAACACAAAGTATATATTTTGGTTCATTGTATAAATGAGCTATGTTTATATTATGTTATAGAAAATACAAAAAAATTATTTCACTACACAAAATGCTAACTTGGCTTGTGTTAAATGTAAGAGATACCTTATTCGATAGCTTGCGTTGTACACAATACCGAGTTTAACTAAACAATGTTATATTATTATAATTTTATGATGAACTAGAAATTATGAATAGTAATAACCACAATTGGAATTTTATAATATTACCATTCATATTTCACATTTTCTAGAATATTGTATGATAAAAAATCATTTATTTCTGGTAAAAGAATTTTTTTTAAAATGCATTTTTTCAACCTTTGATGGCACACCAATTTTAAATAATTTTTTTGACAATATTATAAGTTCAATTTGATAAATTAAAATTATTCTTTGGAATAATTATATAAATTTTTTTTGGATTACTTTTTGTTATTTTTCTAATATCTTTAATATTTTGATGAATATTAAAATTAAGGTAAATTTTAATTAAAGCCCACTATTTTCATCGAGATAATTAATATGTTTAAATTATAATATTTAATGGGTTTAAATTATAAATAGAATATATTTTTACCATTCAATACAATGTCTTTAATTATTATTAATTTTACATTGAATTCATAGGTGAAATCATTTCAATCTTTTGCAATGTTTTGACTTTCAACACTCACTTTCATCACAACGAGATTAATTTTAAATTAATTACTGCATCTTCTGTGTTTTAAATTTCGAAAAATGGATTACATATTTGGAATCAGGAGGTAATTTTTTTTAAATAATTAACTTTTATTTTTTGTCATTATGAATAGTAACTGCGGTAAATTTTGTTTACCAGAGTAAAATGTAAATCAGGTAATTAAGGGTAAAAATAATATTATAAAATTTCCCTAAAACTAGTCTTAATATACTTGGATGATTATATTTCACCCTAAAACATAATTAGGTCAAAATGGTTTCTTTTGGATCCCACTTGTATGTGATTAAGACATTTATTTTATTTTATTTAATGAAAAGATGAATATGACTCGCACAAATATTAATAAATAAATTATTTTTAATATAAGGATTTACAGAATATAAATTTGATTATAGTTACAAATTTTAATAATAAAATGTTTTTCATTATCATGGTAATTTATTTGTAATTTTTATGAAAAATAAAATTACTATAATATCTTATATCGTAATGATGCAAAAATTATATATTTAGTGAAAAGGGAATAATATTTTTTTCATTAAAATAATTATACCTATCAAAACGCCCAAAAACATGACCAAAACTTATTTTTCGAGTATATCTAGACTATATTCATCCAATGGTCAGCTTGGGGACCATTTTCATCCTCATAAAAGATATTATGAAATTTATATTATTTTATATTGAATGATGTCAAAGTTGTCACCTTCATAATTTAATATAGCTAAAATTTTAAAAGTTGTGTGTTTTGGAAGATAAATTCAACTAAAAGTGTTATTAAGAATTATTTTAGATTTATATTCATCATATTATTTTTTTTTAAATTTTTATGCAAATTTTTTTTCTATTATATAATTATACAAAAATGTTGTATTAATTATTTTATTAACATAAAGATCAAATAAATGGTTTTAAATATTTTAAAATAGACATTATATGAACAAATTAATTCAATAAAATAATTATAATTATAAATAAGACATGTTAGGAATATAATAAATATTTTTTTTTGAAAAATTATTCTATGTGTATTTTATTTAAATTCAAATTAATGAATAGTGTGAAAATTGACACTATTGATATTTTATAAAAAAACATATTAATAAATTGATCATAAATCATAAAAATATTTAAAAATTACAAATTGAAAATTATACGGTCCAAAATTTCATTAGATATCTAAATATAGTCAATTCAAAAGACATATAAAACTATTTATAACAATTTTAAATTTAGAATATTATTACCGCAAATAAAATTTAATAGATTAAATAAGGGTAAATCAAAATGATATGGTTTAAATTAAAATCAAATATTGTCTAAATTTTATTGTATGAATATATTACAACCATATATAATCTCATATTTGATTTTGAGTCATTTTGTATGTTTTTATGTGGGGTTTGTTTTTATTATAAATAAATATTTTAGTGGCTTCCAAAAGTGCCCCTCTCCCCTATTATAAATTGGCACCCCATACATCTTATCTTCTCTCCATTTTGTGCCTTCACAAAATCCCAAACCATGTCCATTTCCGTGATACACTTCAATACCAACATACTTGCGGTCCTGGTCTTCCTAAAAGTCAATAATTAGTGCCCTAAGAGGATGTTTAGAAGTTTCACGTCGAAGAAGAGGTATTATCCTTTACAAATTCATTCAAACTTATTTCTTCTTCTACTTCATCTATATGAGTTAATTCATTATTAAAGACAAACTCTTCTATCACTTTTATACTTTTATGTTATTATGAATATGAAACAACCATATTTCATCTTCTATCCATCCTTTGAGAAATTAAATCACCACACAGGTGTAAGTACGACCTACAGTCACCACGCCATGGTGTAATATGTTTTTCATCACCATCCTACATGGATGGGTATAATGATAGAAGAGTAAACTATATATGATTATTGTAATGTGATATTTATTCTTAAATATTGTACACCATACAATTCAATACAATTACATAATCATAGGAATGATATAATCGCTCATGCGTACGTACGGCCTACCATCTCCACAATGTGATATGATTTGTTCTACATGATCTTAAATAAATAATGATTATATATATGAATTAAATGAAATAATATGATATATATTATATTAATAATACTCTATTAATGATATAACTATATCCGAAATGATTAATGTGAATTTATTTGATAAAACATGCTTAAAAACATAAACTAGTTATCACCCGAATAAAGAGTAACAATAAAATGTTACTAATAAACCGATAAGAATATGAAAATATTTTATATAATAAAAATTACTATGATTATATAATAATTAAATGATATTATTTGAATAATTATATATGAGTTTCAGATATTCACAAATAATACCTGACCTATGGTAAGGAATAATTTAGCAATCTCATTTTTATCTGAGATTTCTTATACGTAAGTATTTACTTGGTTTATATTTATCATCTATATCCAGTTATTATTAAAAAAATTCATAAATGGTTTAATATAATTACATGTTTTATTAAATATATTTTTACCCCTTTTTGACTTTAACTCTGTAGTATAGAAGGAATCTCAATTTTTTGTTCCATACGAGGTACTTTTTTACTTTTCTGTAAAAAGTATGATGAATGTTTTCTTAACTTATACAACGTGAATTTATTTTTATGCTTTCATGGTGAATCATTTTAATGAATCATCCTTTACGTTTTTTCGAGATTATTTTAAATTAACTTCTATTATTTTAACATTTCATAACATATTGAGAAATTAATTATTTTTAAAGAAGAAAAGTTATTTTATTCAAGAACTAAGTTCAAGTGTTTTATCAAAAAAAATTTCCATATAAGATGATATAGGGTTTTTATTTTATCCCTATTATTAAATTTATTTGATAATGTTATGATGGAATTATTGTTATTAAATCATTTTATCTTAAATGAATTATATTATGATTACATGATGTTTAATAATCAATTTTTATTACATTGTTATGTTGTAGTGTATGATTTATTATTTTGTGGCACACATAAGAATGGTTTCATTATGAGATGGTTGGGACCTATATATCCCTCCAATGAATTGGGTAAAAAGTTATATCTCATGAGATAGACATGGCTAGAATGGAAAGAAAATCTACTTCAGTAATATAGGGTTGGAACGAAAAGTAAACCAGGTTCAGTAATGGACTTCGTCCACTAAGATGGTCTTGGTAGAAATGACTTGGATACTATGGAAATAATAATATTTTCTTATTAGTTTTCCATAATAACATGATTCATTACAATGATATTATTTCATGTTTAATGTTCCTTTATGATCCATGCCTTACGTACTTCCAAGTTTTATGTAATTGCTCAATATTTTCATGTTTAAATTTTATGTTCATGTTATTATGTTAAACTGTTTATGGATTGTTTTATGTTCTCCATGATTACCATTCCTGAGCATTTTATCTCACACTTTCTATTATTTATGTTTTCCTTTCATCGGTATATAATGTATGGTTTTAGGTATGAAACAAAAAGGGGAATACCTTTGTGAGAGATGTTGAAGGTCTTTCACCATGATTAGATGATTATATTCTGATTTTCCAAAGAAAGAAAACTATTACATTCCGTGGGTGTCTATTGTTGATATCTACTATGTATTATTCAAAATTAATGTAATGTCCATGAACATCAAGCATGTGCCTCTACACAACCCAAGTACTAAAATGGGTAAACAACTCTAGGTTCATTAGCTACACCACTCAAAAATTCCAATTCTCCACAATTGGATCCACCTCCTAGGGATCCTATTCCTTTCTTCGAACCTGGAAGAATAAATTCAACAGAAACATAAAGGAAAAATTATTGTGCGTCCAAATACCTATCGGATACCACCAATGATTCCATAACAGTTACCAAATACATATTATCCCAATAAATTCTATCAATTTTCAAAATAAATATGTTTATAAATTTAAAAGCATATTTAAACAAACCCCACAAATATATTTCAAAATTATTGAAAAATACATTAAAATCACATGCATTGCTTTAAAAGTGATGAAATATTTCTAAAATAATTGATTGAAATTTTTTTAACATAAAATAATTTATATAAATCCATCAAACGCCAGTAATATAGTCTTACGATATTTGAATGCATTAATATATCATGTATAAATAAACAAGAATGAATCATGGTCCTTAACCAAGTTGGTATGATAATATTAACAACATATAGGATTCCAAACACTAGAATAGAACCCAGGAAAATGAGTATACTCATGTCCCCCTAATGCTAGCCATAAGTAACTCATCACCCAACTGTCTTAGATGTGACTCACCATAGTTATGATTTAAAATGTAGAAATAGAATAGAGAGTATCCAAATAACTCACCAACTACATAAGGCTTTCAGGTTCTCTTTGATGAAGAAAAAATATTTTTAAGACTATAGAAAATATAATTAACATCATTAATACAGGTCAAAAATTCTAATTTTATTCTTTTTAAAACCAAAATGGGTTTTAATTTAAAACATTCCATTTCCACAACATAAAACCACTCTGTTTCTGTCAAATAATTTATTATCCTGTTTTATAAGTTTGAACCCCCATAAAATCCAATTCCATCTATTTCAAAATTAATTTCTACAATTAAATACAACAACATAATAAAAAACATTTGTGTCAATTCCATAATTTTAATTCATTAATTTAATTCAGGCAATTACCATTGACACAACCCAATTCAATGGAAATGGTGGTTTTCCCAATTTCCATGACAAAACCATTTAAAATATCACAGTTCACTAGATTCAGGTTTTATAAATTTATTGGAATGAAAATTTGATCTATTGAATTTAAACCAATAATTATAATAAATCAAGTTATACAAATATAATAAATTTGGCTAACCAGGACAGAACCACCCACTATTTTCCTTAAACAGGACACTCACAATGACACCCGTAAATTAGGATGAAGGTGTAGAAGATCCAAAAACTCAACCTACAAACCTGATTCAACATCATGAAGCAAAGATATATCAACTTTATGATTATCAATTGATATCACAAAAGAGGATAAACAACGAAAGACAATTAACAAAAATTGCTGATTTCTTGGATATCCCCCACCCATGAAATAATGATCAATATACAAATTAATGGATCCCAAAGGGGAGAAAGACTCAAAAATTTCCTTGGGAATTCCATTGGTCAAATGAAGGGGAATTTATGAAGAGGAACCAAAAAAAGAACCATGTGCACTGCCTCTAGGAAAGTATTATGTTTCGTAATGGTGAAGACACTTAGAATTTTTAATGCTCTTTTAATGTCAGGGTATTGCATAGAATGTAACCCCATTCACATCATGAAAAGCCTGCGATTTATAATTGTCAAAACCCACATCGTTACGAATTAAAAAATGATCACTAAAAAATATTCACATTGTGTAATGGATATTAATGACATGTTCCACACACACCATGAATCACGTTTCAGGGCTTGTACTCGATGAAAATTACATGGCGTGTAACCTAGTAATATGGTTTTTAATAATCTGTATTCATAAAAAATCCTATTTTAATTGTGAAAATCCAACAAGTGTCTGAAATTATTATTTTTCTCTCCTATTAAATCCAAGTGACAACTGAATCATCATATTGGGAACATTAGGGACCAATACCATAAAATTGAGTTAAATATCCAACATTCGTGTTGAAATGACACCTCAATTCCATGTCCATGCTGCCACTGGAAGTGTGTTAATCTGATTGTCTATGAGGGAGTTCTGGTCGAAAAAATTCATAGAAAATAAATCTAAAAATAATAGCATCAATTAATATTAATATTGAATATCTAACTTGAAAATAAATAATTATAACAAAATTGTATTATCAAATCACTATAAAATTTTAAACCATTAATATAATTTTTCATAATTAATATAATTATTAATAAAAATTATTATTTTTCAAACACCCATGTAGTTTGTGATTCAACATAAATTTAAGGATGACGTTTGTAAATTAAATCATTAATAGAATCATAAACAATAAGGATTAGTATGGTTATGAAACAGAGGCTTCTATAACCCTTTTGTGTAAAACATTATGGTGTTGATGCTTAAGAACACTTTTTCTCTTTTTATATAAATTTAACAAATTTTACAACATATTTAATTTTTTTGATATATTTATTTAATGAGAACCTGACCAAACTCTATTTGTGTATGAAATTAATACCAATCCCCAGCAAAACCCCACATTTCTGACCTAATAGTGGTATCAGATATCTCATAAGATTCGCTGTTTTAGGGAAATAGAATAATTATTATTGAAAAATGAATAAATAAACAATTAAATATACAATTGGTTTTATTTCACGTGACGTTTCCATCAACCGATGGATGTAAATGTTATAAACAACCAATAGTAAACACCACATTATTGACTCAACACTGGTTTCATATTTCACATATGGCACACCGTTTGAATGATAATAATTATTTATTATACAATAATATATTAAATATTATTTAACAACTTTATCTCAAGAGCGAGGAATCTGAACATCCAGATCATTTGAATGTTATACCCCACCTAGGGTAAAGCACTTATTCAAACCCAACGGTGGTCTTAAATTTTTCATATGATTAACGAATTTGGTTTTATTCAATTATTTTTAATAAATTGTTTGTTCTTAATTTATTATATATAATATTTTTATTCAGTCTTCACTGAGACTTCGTGACCATAAAAATCTAACACTAACTCCGTGATGAACTTTAAAAATATTGAATTGAATATTAAATGATGCTACTTTTAATTTAATAATTTTATCATATTAATAATTATTTCTCTAATAATTCAATTTTCCAACATAAGATATTAATAATTTAACACAAGATGGATTTTGAATACATGATGATAATAGCACAATGTCATAACCACTCCACTGTAGTTACTTTCTGTCCCCCTAAAGCCTACGAAGAAGCCATCATGCCTAATAGATGAGTCCATTGCTCTCTCATCAGTTCCACCCTATAGAACTACTCCTAAAAATCAGATCTATGTTTCCCTATCAGAAGAAACTGATATATAATAATCCCAAGAAGTACATTGGACTCAGAATTAACAACCCTAACCAATAATTGAATCACAGAAAAATCATGTTAAATCTAAAAATAACTCAATCTCAAAAAATTATTTGGATTAGAGAGACATCTTCATTTCTATGATACATGCAACTTGTTATGTATCTATATCAGTTGATCTTGTTGTGGGTAGCAGTATGAAACATTCCCCTCCTGATAAAAAATATTTAATAGTCCCACAAAAAGAGTTGTAATCCTACTTTGTCTCTCAAGGCGTCGATGAACTAATTAGGTGAAACTATGAAGAACACCTGGTCACCAACTGAAAACCCCAAAGTTCATCTTCAATGATCAACATAGGTCTTATATTGAATTTTTTCCGGTAACATGTCTAGATGAATCTACTAAATCTTTATTTTCATCTCTTGCATGAAAAATAATCCAACCAAGAAACTCTCACAAATCTCCAACTATGAAAACAATGATTTAGAATGGAGGCCATAAAATGCCCCAAAATAAGAAATTATAATCATAGAATGGTGACTTTTGTTATCATAAAACTCAAACAACCCCCAATGATGATCCCATAGCCAACTTAAGTCAATAAAAGAATCATAAAGTAAACCCTCAAGAAGATCATCAAAACAGGATTTCAGATCTTTCAGATCAGATGGTAATATAATGTAAGTGGGAATTGGTATTTTTTGAGTACCACGCGTTATGTCAATTTAATAATCAACCTCCCTTACCAGTGGAAAACCATATAATTAAAAAGAAATCAGTATGGGAAACACAATGATTACTAGATGAAGATCACCACACATTTAATCTCAATTTAAATCAAAATCAATCTCTGATATCACATATGAAAATATGGATAATAAGTATTAGCCCTGCTTGAAATTGTGTCCCATTATCCTTGTAAACTACGAGAAACACCACTGGGTGTAGTAGTGTAAACTCATCAAAGATAACAATCAATATATGCTTTTTTGAAAATGATCCAATCCAACCTGAATAAGAATTCAAGAGATTCCATGTCGAGTACCAGAAAATTACAATAAATCTTGAAAAATGATAGAGGTAATACACAAAGGGGACAACATATACCCTTATATCTCTTCATAACAAGTGGTGGAGTAATATCCCTTACACATGAAAAAAGAACCATTGAATGATTATGCAGATTAACGATACATGTTGAAATACATGTGATATATTCCCTAGTATCAAATAGAGCCAATAATGAAGACAAATCTATAATAATGGGTTTTCTAATAGTCACTACACGTATATTAGCTTCCTCTGGTGACTCTTCCACTATATGAAAAAGCATCTTTCTAGATGCATGTGGCTAGAACCCTTTTGTATATGACATATTTGATCACCCTTAAGTAATTTTGGTGTTCAAAATGATCCCATTCCACTACATAGACTAGAAACTTTTTTATAGAACTACTGTAAATTCCCTAAACATCCACATGAGCCATAGTTTTTGTGCTCCCAGTGTATACCCTAAATGAATGAATTGGTTGACCACATAGGTATTATATTTAAGGGATTCTTCCAAGAACATTAGGATGTTGAAAATGATGATGTTGTCGAGAACCACTACATGATTCATCAAGATTCCTCTTTGTTTTAAGGAACTCATGCTTCCATTGGGGGAAGGAGGATCTCCCTTCAACCCTGACATTATTACCTGGTCCAAATCAACCATCATTTCAATATCCCTCACATTTTCATTTGTCGGAATATTTAGCATGAAAACCTAAGAATGATTATTTCAATGAAGTCCCAAATAAATCCGTTAATCCTTTATCCTCTCATTAGATACAACATTTGAAAAAATCTACATGAAATCACCAAAGAGAATTTAATACTAATTCACAATTCTATCGTCATTCTCTATATTGAAAAAACTCTATAAGAATGGCTAACAACAATTACAATAGATCAAACATGTTACAAAAAATATCAATGATGCCCTTCCTCACTAAGACATCATGTTTTTTTTTCATCACCATCACATTGCGAAATCTCTTACTTTGTCCTTGTAGCAGAAAGAGGACACACTTCACCATTATCTCATATAGTATAACAAAAAACATATAAAAATATTCTATCCTACATATCCCTTTAACATCTTGTTGTGTATTGGTGGATCCTTTGAGAATGGGTGGTATCTGGTGAACGAACTCGTATGAACAATTTTGATGAACATCCCCCCGGAAGGATCCATAGCTAGAGCCTGAATGATGATTTGATTTGGGGCCACTCCCATAGCATTGACAATACGCATGACCACCTAAAAATGATTCATATCCACAATAGAATTCTATTGTTGTGGTTCCGTAGTAACCTCCTCCTAGATCAGATTCACATGTATTCTTAGAAGCATGATTTTACACAATTTAGACATATAACATTGAAGAAATTAGGTAGTTCACAAACAATGAAATGATGGAAATTTATCCCAAAACAATGAATAAAAAATATTTTTACTTCCCACTTATGAAAAAAACATGGAAATACTACAACTAATCAATAAGGAATATACCCCTAAACACACTTGGAGATATAAGGTTTATTGCAGTGAGATTTTTCCCCAAAATCAGTGGAACCTACCACTTATGTCCTAATAAGATTTCACAAATGCATATTGACATCATGAAAATAAATCAACCATCCTCGGATACTATTTTTTCATAAACCATCCTAAATAACCTTATAACCCGATAACCAATATGGACCTAACATAGCACTAAAGCTATTCTTGATCCCCATGGGTCAACAACTAGAACCTAGCATCATAGAACATGTATGTGAAGATGATTTTATCACAAAAATGTGGAATAAAATAGACAATGCAATACACATGCCAAAAGATTCCCCACATGGAGTGATGTACTAGAAGGAAAAAAGGCATACACCAGACCAATGTACTACATCCCAAGTACTAAAATGGAAAAATAGTTTCAAGCTCCTTAATAACACCACAAAAAATTTCCAAATATTAATAGCTGGAACCAACTCCTAGAGGTCCATTCCATTTTCTCGAATCTAGAAGAATAATGTCTAAAAGCACCCAAAAGATGACTTAGGTGTGAGCCTAAAACTAGTAGGATACCACTAATGATTCTGTAACAAATGAATTATATATATTATCCCATGAATGGCTTTAAATTTTCCAAAGAAAAAGTTTTACAAATTTAAAATAATATTTTAAAAAATCATGCTTAACTATTTCTAAATAATGGAAAAATACAATAAAATGATAGTCATTATTTTACAAGTGATGAAATATTTTTAATATAATGACATAAATAAAAAGGTTAATTAAAATCCTTTATATATATTTAGAAAAGGAATTTAAAATAGTGTGCAACATTGGAATGAATTTATATATCACATATAAATAGAAAATCAATCCACATGGTAATATTCCATGTAGGTATGATACTATAAACCAATTATAGGATTCCACAATCTCTATGTGAGAAAAGAAAATTCAATATACACACTTCCCCCTGAAACTATCCAGATGCTACTCATAACCCTCCCATCTGGGATATGACCCACCACAAGTATGTTTTAGTACATTGTAATTTCATAAAATTTATCCAAATAACTCCTCAACTACCTAAGACGTGAATGATCTCTTACATGAGTGTTGCCATAATTCAACACTCCTACAAATAAAATAAATCTCAATCATCCATTTCACAAATTAATATTTATTTCCATTTAAATCCAAAATTGATTTTATAAAAATCCCTTTCGAATAGAAAAAACCACGAGGTTTCTATCAGGTAATTTTAATCCATTTTCACAAGTTTTAAATCCTTTGAAAACCAATTAAAACATTTTCAAAATTAATATCCACAACTTAATAAAAAAAGTTAACTGAAAAAATTTCCATTAAATTGACAATTTAAATTCAATATTTTAAATATGAAAATTTCCATAAACATGACCCAATTAAATGGAATTAGTGGTTTTCCAAATTTCCATGGAAAAAAAATTCAAATTACCCAGTTCACATGAATAGTGTTTAATTAATTTAATTGAAATCAATTTTGAGTAATTGGATTTTAAAAAATAATTAAAATCAATAAATCAATACAAGGATAATCAATTTGGCTAATCAGGATGGAACCACCAACCTTTTACCCAAAACACAGAACTCGCAACAACATACATCAATGAGAAGGAATGGGTAGATAATTCTAAAACTCAACCATGAAATGATATCCAAAATCAGGGAGAAAAAAATATTACAAATTTTTGATGGTCTATTTGAATATCAAAATAGTAGAAAATGATAAGTAAAATGAATTATGGAGAATAATTACCCGTATATGACCAACCAATGAAATGATGATTGATCGCCAGAGGAATGGATCCCGAATGGTTGGAAGACACCAATATTTCTTGGTGAATGCCTTTGGTCAATAGAAGATGAATTAAAGGGGTGAAAATGAATAAAAATAACCATGTTCACTGACATCGTTAAAGTGGTAGGTTTTGTAACAATGAAGACACGTCGAATTTGTAACACTCCATTAATGTTGAGGTATTACATGATGTGTAACCCTAATCACTTTCTCAAAATCCTAATATTCATAAAAGACCAAACCCCCCATCTTTGTGAATAAAAATATGATTAAAAAAATATTAATTTCATGTAAATGGTAATGGAGATGTGTACACCTCATACCATGAATCACATTTCACAGCTCGCACATGAAAATAGTTAAATGGTTTCTGACCCAAATACAGCGCGTATAATCTTATGGAAGCTTTCAAAAACACCCAGTTTGAAGATGAATGTCCAATTGGGTTCAGACATTATTATTACTCTATCATATTATATGAATGTCCCAACTCCATCATCATACTGGGAACTTTATGTACCTACACCGTGATTTAAAAATTAAATATCAAATAATTATTTTTAAATGACAACCACAATTCTAGTGTCACACAACTACTGAAAGCGTGTCAATTTGACTTTTTATGATGCAGTTATGACTAAAAACAATTTTAGAGAACAAAAAATAATTTTAATAACATCAATTAATATTATTATGAATTTATCAAATAAATAATAATAAATTTAAGACATATATATTATCAAATAATGTTCATAATTTATTCCATTAATATTATTTTTTCTATTTAATAATAATAATAAATAAGATTATTATTTTTATCATTAATTATATGTAGTTATTGTCCATATTAACGTTTCTAGGAAAAGTGACATTAAAAACTAAAAATCTTAAATACCCATTTAATCCATAATTCAATAAAATTTTAATAACAGAGTGTGTAAATTCAAAAATTAATGGCATCACCACCAAAATTTATTAAAATGGTTTACAAATGGGGGCTTTAAAAACCTTGTTTCGTTAACAATGATGGTTTGACACACATAAACATTATTTTAAATTTTATGTGAAATTAAAAAATTAATAATTTAATTAATTTATAAAATAAGTTGATTTAATTAGAACCCAACCAAATTCACTTTAGTATGACATTTATACCAAGCCCAGGATAAACCCCATGTTTCAGACCAAACAGTGATCTAGGATATTTCATATGATGCACCGTTTGGGAGAAACTAAATAATTATTATTTTAGAAATAGAATATTTAAATAATTCAAAATAAAATGGGTTATATTGTTTGTAATGATTCCAAACACTTGGAACACATAAAATTTATAACCCACCTCAAGTAAACACACCATTCTGGTCCCAACTACAGTCACATATTTCTCATACAACACACCATTTGATAGATATTAATTTTTTTAATAACTAATTATATTAATTATATATTAATTATTGTATCTCAATATTGAGGAATCCTAACCTCTAGGTCCATTTAATTTTATACTCCACGTAGTGAAAATCCCTGATTTCTGACCACAAAATGGCCTCTAATTTCTCATATTACACACTATTTTGGCGTTATTAAATTATTTTGAATAAAAAGTGTGTTCTTTATATATTATATTTAATATTTTTTTCAGTCATCACTAATACTATTATATCCTTGGAATCTAACACTAACTCAGTGTCAAACTCCTAAAATATTCAATTTAACATTTCAAGATGATAAATAGAATTTATGTTTTTTAACACATTTATCAAAATTTCATTGATAAAAAATTTTCCCCAATTAATATATTAATAATTTAACACCATAGGGTTTAAGAATATCTAAAAATAGCAATGGGATTTTATACAAATTATCTCAAATACTAATTTGGGTAATTCCATTTCAGAAAGTATGCAACTTGTAGGTTTGTAGGCATGTACTCTAACTTCACTTGCCAATGCTCCACCTTCTCCATGATAAAATGATACATGATTTTAATGTTCTTTATCCTAGAGTAAAGGAATCTATTTTTTTATCATATCTGCATCTCATGAATTATTATAATGGTTTTTGATTGGATACTTCACGTAAACTCCCATATCATCCATTTTCTACTTCATCCACAATTACTGTGTGAAACATTGAATGGATGAAATATATCTATCTTCTAATTTTCTCAATGAAATGAATAAATTTTTCTTAGTTATCAAATAAATACACAGTACCCCAAGATATAATGAACTTCCAGAAGATGATTTTATATCATCTATTGAACTGGACCAATATGCATCCGTATAGCC
Organism: Viscum album; assembly: GCA_963277665.1. Classification (NCBI taxonomy): domain Eukaryota; kingdom Viridiplantae; phylum Streptophyta; class Magnoliopsida; order Santalales; family Viscaceae; genus Viscum; species Viscum album. Next base: position 41,360,396 of record OY728158.1, on the reverse strand, counting down.
AAATGACTCATGATATGAAGTTTCATTATACAGAAAACCAAAATCAACAATCCCATAGATATACAAGATTATTATTTTTACAGAAATTATGTTTCCTTATTTATTATTTCATTGATGTTGGGATTCTTCGAATAGATAAAAAATTAACTCGTTATGTCATTGTCATGTAAAATAGACTTCAAAGGATTTTCCTATATTCCACAACTTTTATATCATTACTTTCATCATCTAGTGATTGTTGCATCTAGGTAGAAACCATAATCATCGTCCACTTAGAATTATCCATTCCAAATATTATCAAAAACTTTTTTAAATGTTTTTACTGAGAAGTTAGTTTTCTATTCAATCTATATGTCACATGTAAACTGGGGAAAAATATTAGTTCATAAATCATTGACATTTCCAACAAACTTTTAATGAATTATGTGAATAGTTTTTACTATGCTAAATTTGATCCACCAAATATTATTTCATCAACATTCAACAACACTATAATCCTTTTATTAATGTCATTGTTAACATATATATTGTAATAAATTCCACCGAGTTGAAAACCATTTTTCTTAAAAAATTGATCTAGTCATTAATTTTATGCTCTAAGCATGTGTCTTAGACCATATAGTGACAACATCAACCAAGAAACCATTTATTCATCTTCATGATTAAGAAAAAAATATGGCGGCTCAATATAAACATCTTTATCTAGAACCCCATTAAAAAATGAGAACATGACGTCAATCAAAAAACATTGAATCTTCTTTAAACAAATATTTCCAAAAAATTGATTGTTTACTGCCTTATAATATTTTTAAATTCTTAATCAGAATCAATATCCTCTATATGGTTTTACCCTTTTTTCACTAATAAAGAAAATTCAATCACTATTCCATATTCATTTTTCTTATTGTAAAAGACCCATTTAGTCTCCATGACAGTTTTATTAGTTGGGATGAAAAATATATCCCATGTTTGTGTCTTCTCAATTTTCTCAAACCCCTCATTCAGAGCTGAAATCCAATTCTCATCTCTAATTTCTTCAGGAAAACATTTACCATCTACCTGAGATAAGATGGATATCTAAATTAAAGGAATTATTATACATGTTTGAACTAGATATTAATTATCACTAATGATGTTGTCTTTGTCATTTTCAGATCAAATATTTGGTTTCCATGATGATATAGATTTTAATTCCTCATGCAAATCATAAGACTTTTTTTCTGAATTTGAAATTTATACTTCATCTCCCTATGATAATCTTACCTCATCATCACGTTCATCAAGGAACTATTTTTTGTGTTGTTGATGATTGTATCATTCTCTAAAACCCTAGAATATTTTCATTAAATCACCATTACAAGCCTCTTATTTAAACAATAATATACTTTACAATTTCCTCAATATCCATGAAATATCCTCTCAGATTTGTGTGATATATATTTCATCATTTTCTTATTATTGAGAATAAAAAATTTACCTACAATTATTTGAGAGTATTTAAATTTTTTCTTCATCCCATACCATAACACATATAGAGTAAATTATTCCATTAGATATAACAGACACTTATTTGATATGTAGACTAATATCAAGACTTATTACTTCCAAAATGTCCATTTTATGTCTTTTTCAATAATAATTATTTTTTCCAGGTTTCTTAGGATTCAATTTATCCTCTCAACCAATCCATTTATTTGGGGGTGTTTTCACTTATGAAACTCAATACCTTATGCAATTTTTTGAGAGATAAATTCCACTTGAATATTTGTATGTTTTGTACCATTTTTAGTATAAATCATTAGAATCATCTGTCCATTAATCCATTCAGATTCCCTATGATACTAATTTATGAAACTGAGCATATTAGAATTGTGGAAAATTAAAAATAACCATGCCATCCTAATATAATAATTAATGAAAAGAACCTAATAACATCTATTTTTAATCGATTCTGGTGATATAGTCCCACATAATCTACATTTACCAATTTAATGACTCAGATTTAAATTTTCCATTATATATTTTACATCATTATGATGATCTCCCATTTTTGACTATCATCATACATATGATTATGATAACATGATTGATTTTTGGTATCTTGACATGCATTACATTTTACGATATATTCAATGGATGGTTGGAATAGGGGGACGTGTCATTCATTCTATAACCTATTTCCTTCTTCTTTGGATAAAATTCACATATATAATTCTTCACTTTTAAGTTAGATATTCCCCTTATTCATTTTTCCCAATAGAAAATCATCACCATATATTCCTTTGATTATACACATCTTCATAGTAAAAATTATAACATACCCTGAGTCAAATAGATTACTAAAAATAATAATATCTTATCTGATAAATTCAACAACCAAGACATCACCACATCACATTTCCTTTCCTCCAAATTTGGATTTTCTTGATAAAATTATCAACATAATTCCATCATTTCCAAATTTGACAATACCTTCCATGCCACATATTATGCAAGTAAGAATATATTTATTACCTTTCATATGATATATTAATCCACTGTTAAGGATCCATACATAAGAACCATATGATGAATCAACGGAAATATCTACAACCACATAATGGTTTGATATTTTTATTTTGATCAATGTTAATTCTTTCATTCCTACTATGGTATGATATTTATTATCTTATTAAGAGTATGATAGAAAAACCTCATACCTCATAGAATCATATCATTTTTTATTTTTCTATTGATATAATGATTCATTGAGTTTCTAAATATGACCAATTTGGTTCTTCTTTGGCACATTCCTCTACATTATGGATATGCAGTATATTTACATTCATCTAAATCCTGCACACCTGAAATAGTGACAATTAAATGATATCATGGAATGTTAATCTTTATGTGGATGCATCAGTTAGCCTTGGTCCATTCAGTACCTCTTGGATATGAAACATTCAATTTAGGAGTACACTATCTTTTGAAAACAATGACATATAATATATGGATCATTCCTATGGGTCACCATCATACTATATGTTTTGCCATTAATTATATGAATCTTATGGTTCCAATTCATACCAAAATCATTCATCAATCTTAGAGTAGCTTCTTGTGATCTAAAATTAACCATTACTGCTTGTGTATATTTGATCATTCCCTGTACTAGCCAAATCCTTTTCATTTGACTATTTATTTTTTTTGTGGGACCAAAATGTTTCACATCATATTTTCCTCTATCCTTAATGATATTTCTTCCAAATTTGATATCGTGAGTGAAGAATTTTTCTTGATCATTAACACTTCATCGTAGGCCGATAACTTCATATTCATATTTTTCAATTCATTCAATTTAATAATTATTTTTGTTATTAATAACATATACTACCATATTATATAACAAACCATTCAGTTTCACCCAAAAATCATTTCAAATTTATAAGGAAAGGAAAAATTAATCCCATCTACTCAGACTTCCCATATTTCTAAGGCTCCATATATAGTTTGGAATGATAAAAAACATTTCTATCATTATTTTTTTTGTCCCATAAAACATATATCACCTCGAGATCGTCATTTAATTCAGCTTGTATATAAAATATTCCTTAAACATATTCATTATCATTGAATCTTTCTTCCCTTTTCTGGGAGCTTCATATAGGAACCACCTACGTGATCTTTACAGTTCCCCATCTATTCAACAACATTTAATTCTGATCCACCATTATCTTGTGAAAGTAGATTCTACATTATGAAAGAATGTCTGTTAAACTTTTTCATACCTTTCACATATGCTGAAATCATCTTCATGTGAATTTCAACATCATCCTCATCATCTTCAAGAAACTTCATAGGGTGTCTTGGAATAAAAAATTCATCCATTCCACATCAAAATAATCCATGTGTGAGTCTACATTGTTACATTCCTTTTCCACTTTAATGATTTTAGTAAATTAATGGAATCACCACCTCTATGTATTCTTCTTCTTGTCTTTCTTAAATAGTGATCTTATTTACGACCTAGAATTCAACCAATTAATACTACTATTTTTTATAAAAAAATTTTATCATAAAGTATCATATCATATGAAACTAGAGTAATGAGAAATCTATAATATTTCGTTTTCATTGGATATATATCTTCTAATATTGAAACATTTAGATTTAGCTGATATTTAATTCATACCATGATTAACATCAAAATCTTTAAATATTCAACAATTTCTTCAATACCATGCATGCATTCTTCCACACCATTTACCCAACCAAAGAATTAACACACTATATAATGTCATGGAAATTACGTGTAATGTTTCTAAAAAAATAGATGGATTTACATTGAGACAGTCCACTCTGAAGACATGTGATTCTAAGGCACAGAGAGCCCGTAATAGAATTTTTAACATTTTTATGGTATATTCATTAAACACGTGAGCTGGTTTTTTCCTAACATTTGAAATGGTGCTTAGATCGAAAATATAAGGACACTGTTGAAATCAAAATCCTAGGATTTTCCTTGAATGGACTGAGCATCAACCAGCAAGGGTCGAACAAAAATGTTTGTTTTTAGTTATATTGATAAAAAATAATAAAATAACATAAATAGTTATTTTATATTATTTATCATCATTTCTAAGGGGGACGGTGGTGTTGGAGTGTGATGATGATGCATCAATAGGGTGCAATAATGAGGGTCATTAATGGCCCGTCTCACACCATGTAACAATGCAATAAAGGAAGTGTAATAGAAACACTGTTTCATAAATAAAACAGTGTAACGACGCAACATCGCTGGGTAACTGAAACACTTCGACATAATTCTCCTACTATTTTCTAATTCATTGGTGGGAGGAGAATTAAAACATATAGGATTATCTAATGAAACTCTAGATAATCTCCTATCCATCAATGAATAACACTAGTGGATCATCATAAAAAACAAAAAACCTCAATGAATGAAGACGAAAGAGATGACATTGATTCCTTGAACACTCATGGAAGAACACTGCGACATTAAATATCTGTAAGGTCGGGGATAGATTTTATTTCAATGTTCTTCCTGTTGAATGGGTGGGTTCCCCAGACCCAACAATTTCATGATTTTAATAACCATATCTTGTATACAGTAAGTTATACAGGATGTCATCTTACCAATATAGTGTAGACTTTTCAACGTCCACTATTTAAATGGTAATTTCCAAAGATTAATTGTCATATCGAAAGGTTATAGAAATTACCAAGCTATAATGTGAACCTATAGATACTATGACATTAATATTAAATATATGTTCTATGGTCTAGATACATCTTACTAATTGGACATAGTAGATGTCTGACCATCAGGTGTTGGGGGATCATAAGCATTGAGACACCTTCTCATGAAATTCGCACATGGTGATCTCAAACAGTGAGATCATGGGGAATCACCCACAAATAAGAACACCACATGTTTCGGGTGTCAATGGATGTTCCTATCTACGATCATGTGTAATGGTCTCCTGACTTGAGATCATTACCAATGTATTTCATTTGATTGCATACTTTGATGAAAGAATAAAACCAAGGTGATGAAGTCATCGTGAGGTAGTTTGTGTTGGGTGCATCCTTGGTGGGATGGCATTGGCTGAATGGTCAAGAAGAGATTTGTTGCTTCCGAGTAATTGAAGAAATATATCTCAGGACATGTTGATATGGATGATAGTACCTTTATAAGTCCATGAAAATGGAAGTCAATGGTAAATCTGTCTAGTTAAATCAACAAACTATAATGCAAGATAAGGGTGATGACACATGAGTGCATCCTTCTTTATGAAATATTACAGACAATGATATTATATTACACAGTGCGTGTTCATATGATGGTTTTCGTTGCTCTGACAATCCTTGTTTCTTTAGGGGCCATGATGGGTTGCTAGATCCTGCACTTGGTCTGTGAATACTATTCACAGCTATCGAAATAAGGGCCCAGAGGGTCACACACAATAGCGTATTCAAGAATCTGTGCTATTTAGTTGAATAAGAGTTTTAGATATGGTAGGCCCCACCATATGGGTCTGGTATTTGTCTATAATTATACGATCACCAATGCAATAAATAAATTCATATTATCCAAGTTTAGAATAATAAGTATTTAATTTATTGAATTTATTTACTATTTTTAAATAAATACATGAAAAATTATTAATTGACGAATATTAAATTATTCATGGTTCAATTAATATTTATGGGAGAAATGAGTTGAGTTAATGAAACAATTATTATTAGGTGATATATTTTAATATATTACAATTAAATGATAATAAAATTTATGACTCAGTTTAGTAGTCATAAATGTCATTGAAAGTGCGTCAAGTATTCAGGGTCGGCGAGGCAATACCGAGTATTTTAATTGAGCACTATAAATAGAAGAGGATGGGCATTTTATAAACACTATTCATGGAGATTCTTTCTCCTCTAATCTCTCCCACACTATTGGGAGAGATGCTCTAGATCCAAGGATTACGGATGGAGCTCTCTCTCGGGCATCGCTAGCGATGCGAAGCGGTGGTCATTGGAGCTTTGAAGGAATTGTTGGTATTCTGCACTAGCACCATAACTATGACGAATGGCACTCCTGCGGATTCCTTGAAGCACGTGTGGATGATCTAGAGGAATTAGGCTTCAGATTCTTCGAGGAGCGATCGCCAACAACAAGAAGAAGTCATGCGCGACTTCAGATCTAAACCATGTATTATAGGATTTTTGTTTTTTCTTAAAATCTTCCATGCATGGTCCTCGGCTAAGACCGGGTTGATCTTCTTTGACATTGGGACTTTTACGTCGACCGTCGGTGGAGAAATTCTAAAAACCCACCTATTTGGGGCTTCCGTTGGTTTCCCAGTTCCAACAAGTGGTATTCAATGGAGCATGCATTGATTTTAAGTCAAATAAAAATTAAATATGCATTAAACATCATAGAGGGTGTCGATACGGTCCCAATGTTGTACAAAAAATCTGAAATGGATATCGGATGGCTAGTTTGCAGCCATCCAATGTTTTGAATTCGTATTCGAAATTGATTTCCGGTATGAAATACTCACTATAAAATCAATTTGGTTTTGATATTAATTTATTAAAAATAAATGTATTTTTATTATAGTAATAAAATTATTTGGTTTTATAATAATAATAATATTGATATTGTTATAATAATAATAATATTATTTATCCAAAGAATAATATAGTCTTTGGAAAAAATATTTAAAGGGGAGAAAAAAGACTTCAATGTATGTATTTTCCTCTAAACCGTGGCCAATCCATCTCCCAACCACGACCTCTCCATCGCACTGAAAGAGGCCACCACCAGGGTCAACTCCCTCTTTTTCCTTTACCTAGCCCCAGTAATTTCCTCCGCTACTACTGCTCCTGCAGAGCATGGCCAACCGCAGCCACCTTGGCTCAGGCCCTGGCAAACCAGCCTGCGCCTCTCCCTCTTCTGGAATTAGTTCCCCGCACACGCTACCCTTGGTACCCCCCGTAGTTGCCTCTCCTTCCCGCGGATACTTGAGGTGGTGTGGTGGAAACCCGCTGTAGTTTTCCTCCCTGAGTTTCGAGATACAGCAGGGCACCCCAGACTGCCTCGTGTACCGTCCAGGTGTTGCAGTAGTAGCACACCACCAGGCCACACAAACAAGCTCTGCCTTTCCCTCCATACCATCCCACTATAGCGAAAATGCCCCACGCTATACCCCTCTTACACCAGGTGCATGAGCCCACATGTTCTTCCCCTCTTGGATCCCGCCGGTAGCCCGCAACATCTCTAGCACCATCCCGGCCAACTCCGGTCAGTTTCCTCCTTTGTCGCACTACAGTGGCCAGAATTGCACTGCACCAAGGCCACCACTGCGTGGAAGTTTCCTCCCCGCTCCAGTTTCACAACACCACGTGTCGACGCTGCACCCAACGAGCCTCCAGGGTTCGCTGTCTTCTTCGGCGAGGTAATCCCCTGCTACTCCACCTAAACCCAAACAACGTCGAAATGAGCATTGGCCGGTCTACCCAGCCCAGAATGAACTTGGGCAGACCTGCCCAACCCATAATGCTCATGCACGAGGTTGGAACCTCCTAGACTAGGCCTTCAAAGGTTCGCACCGACCTGCACAGGCCCGACCCAAAGTATTAAGGGCCCGAGTGTTTTTAATTTAATCAAAATTAATTAATATAATAACTTTAATATTATTTGATAATTAAATAAATTAAAAATTAATTTGGGTTATTAAAATTTAATGCAGCATAATTAATTTAATTGGTAGATTAATTAAGTTATTTAATTATTATAATTTTATTTCTAAAATTGAATTAGTTAACCGGGACCAAATGACATTAAATTGAATTAAAAACAAGAGTGATGTTTTAAATTCTAGTAAATTCCCTCAGAATTTATTTAATGTAAGTATAATTTTATTCTACATTTAGTTTATATATACACGAGTTAAATCGTATACTGGTCATGAGTTGTGGACCGACCAATGTATGTCTGCTGTTTATTTATTATAATTAATTTATTTAATTATTGCGTAGTTTGTAATAATTTATTTAATTAAATAATAGACGATATGCGTGTCGTCTCAAGGGTCATTATATGTATAAGGGCCTGCATTCCCATTCTCATTGTTGTATTTAATACCCCGAGACCCCCTAGCATGTGTGCGAGTACAATTGTATAATGAAAAGACGACTAGTGACGCGTTTCGCGCCCTGTGATGGTGATGCACCAGACATGAGTTGGATGAATTGGATGAGCAGACATTTCTATTCAAGTTGCGAGCCACGTGACTAATGGTATTTACCCCTAGGGTTTTGGTTGGTCTATTATTCACTCAACAGATCAACCAATAATATCGACTCATGATCATGTCTCCATTTTAATTTTTTCGTGGTTTATTATTTTTGTGCATGTGTAATTTATTACACGATTGCATAGTATAATAATAAACAAGCATGCAAGATAAAATGAACATGTGACACAATGAAATGTCTATTTCTTGCATTGTCAGTTGTGAGTGCGATCACATAGTATGTGCTTATAAAAAATAAAAAGGGATTTATTTCGTCAAACAAAAAATAATAAAACCCTCAAAGATATATTAAGTCTAAACATACTTCCGTCATTATAATTTGTACAAAATCATCTATTTGTGGTGTCGGTCATGCCATAGATGAGGGGGCCTCTAACTACTGGGGTGTCCTTATAAGAATGATGGGTCGACATAACTAAAGATCTTGTAAGGATTATCCATATCTAACATGCTATCATTTTAGATGAAATCATTGAGTAAATAGAATATTGATTTTAAAAACCTAGGACTTCACTCAACAAATCAAGGAACCAGAAGATAAAGCTGTTGGCTAGCCGAAAGCCTACCTATAACCCTCCAAGTAGTGATGTCGCCTTAGCTTGTTAACTATGAGGGGTGGTTTTGGGATCCTTGCCGCTAGAATACTAAAGCGAAAGAGTATTCTAATTCTAGAACATGGGGTTCCTAGAATATGATAAAATAGTGGGACACATTGAAATATTTAAGTAATTAATCAAAAATGTCTAAACCAGTAATCCAGATAAAAGGCACTAATCTGCTAAAATTCTTTTTTGTACAAAAATGGAAAGATATAACACATGTTTAAACAACGATAAATAATGGACTAATTAAATTTCCACACTGACCCGAATATTCATGAATAGTATAGCCGTGTGCGCATAGTACTATGATATAGGTAACTCAATGTGTCAGTGTCCCCAACATTGTTAAAAAACCTCATGAAGCGTGGGTAAAAATTACTTACAGGAGACTAATGTACAAAGCATATGATAGTTATATCATTATGCTTTCATCAATGTCTGGTGTCAGTTGTGGTCAATACACTAGGATATAGATGATATAACATAACATCTCATCTCAAAGGAATTTGCAAAGAGAACGCAAAGCCATGATATGAATATAAAGAAGTTTATACAGGCATGTGTAAATTCAAATATTGATCATGATCATTAAATATAATTTTCACCGCCTTACTGAAGCCTCATTTTATGTTACCAAACTAACAAGTATTGAGTAAATGCTTTATTACCTATTTAGGTAAGGTTTTCTAAATAAATAAGAACAATGACAATTAAGCATTAATTCTTATGGTGGATAAATTGATAGACAATGTTAAAAGGTAAAAGTCATTTAATACCAATGACACATTCGTGGAATCCATCATTTAATGAGGTATTAATAGAGATTATATTCATTTCATATTATAAAATAATATAATGGAAGTTTAAAAGCAATAACATGATTTAAAGGAGCAAGTTACTTCTTCTACATTAGGTGTATTCATCAATGTAATGTTTCCCCTTTACTACTTGGGTATTAAATACAATATGCTAGTAACATATTTGAATTCTAATATGATGAACAAGTTAGTATAGAAACCTGACTATAAGTCAGGTGTATATTCCAAATGGCTGTGACTGGGTGATACCTAGGCCAGTAGAGAAAAGTACATGACTTCTTTATTATCCAGGTCAAATATTCATTTTGAACTATTATTTATTATAACCACAAACATTAATCTCATGTGTCCTTGGAATTATGGAGATATTATTTCAGTTTTTGGAATGAATGTTGGTTTTCGTATACTTAATCAATAGTTCAGTAATACATGAATCATAGGCAATTAGTGATGTATATAAATGGAATACTTATACCCAGTTGTGAAAGGATAATTCACTATCATGTAACACTATAAATGGACTTCATGAATATACCATGTATTGTATTGAGGCTTTGCAAAACTAAATACTTTTGGTATGATCAACGTCTATAGATTGGACAATAGAGCCTTCAGATTTAAAGGTATGCCACAATGCTATTAGATATTGTTCAACAAGATAGCATGAACAATACCAAGTATATACTAGGGGTATATCTACATCATTAGTTTATTTTATGGAATATCAAAGTGAATTAATTGCATGGTCAGGAGATATGAGTTGCTTTGGGCTGGGATACTGAATATTATCTCAACCAAGCATTCATCAATCATGATAATATAGTGTGGAGCAATTCATAAACGCATATTACCTTATCGACATCAAGACATTTATGTTAATAGGGAGGATTGATGATGATGTCTTACAAGTAAACATTGATCAACAAAATGTTGTGTGGAGTAAGTCCTAAACACACATTTTATACATCAAAGTATTGATATAAGTAATATCAATGTGGGAACCAGCAGAAATATCCATTATATTTCATGAAATGCTTTGAAAATAACAATTATATCCCACAACTATATGCCAACTATAAGGAAGAATGGATATCATTTGAGTCATAGTATGATGTAAATGCATTATATAATAAGAACATGTGTTTGGATGCAAAGATTTTGTTAGGATATAAACAAACTTTCATCAAAACAAACACATTGTGCATTTAGTATCATAATCATAATAGTTATTTTGGATGTTACAGAAGTCCCTAAGATAGAAGAGTAGGTTTTCAAGCAATAGAATAAACTTCTATATTAGGGCGAACATCCCTATTAGAGATATTGGGAGCTATATTGACTTTTTTTTAATCAATGATCAAAATGATCAAGATGTTTGAATAGCATCTACTTCCACAAGTGCATGTGGAACAAAGTATGTTCCATATACACATACTGTGTGGGAAGGATAAAACCATCGTGATTGTATTTATATTCACCACGGTCAGTGATCTATTACTCATAGTGAATAACATTTCCTATATTTAAGTAGTAAATGGAAATTATCTAAAATTGATAAGACAAACTTGAATTCAATTAATGGATTCCATGTATCAATGTGAAATAAAGATGCTTATTATTTTGAATAGTGTGGTTGGTATTCATGTGAGTTGATATATGGATGGTACGAGCTTAGTGCCAATAAGGCTCGATTGGTTTAACCAGGTTGTTATGCCTAAATCTGTTAGAATTTTACTTATCATAGCTAATATAAATAATCAATTTATTTAGCAGTGGATGTCATGACCACCAATTGTGGATGTTGTCTATACGACGCAACCAGAAAGGGATGGACACATCACAGAATGCTAATAAAGGTTGCAAGTTACTGAAATTGGTTTTAGGATTAATTTAAGAAACATGATAACAGTATATACATTTAAAAAAAATGTTTTACATGTGTCTAATAGATGTTATAGGGAGAACTAAGGTTTTCAAATAATAAATATGTTCGGTAACATATTGAAAACAGACATTGGTCTGATAGTTAGTTATGACAAAAATAAAATTTACTCTCCAATGATGGACTTAATGTAGCATCCTATGTGCCAGAGAACAGGATCTACTAAGTTAGTTCTCTAGGATTCATTGTCCTAGTCAATCATACATATAGTGAAATTGTATTGAAAAATACTTGTTGGAACTATTTAAGAGATGAATTTTTGGCTATGTCATAGGGCATAATCTCTCCATATTGACATGTTCGTGACATGGGAAGAGACAAATGTGGTGAGTTGAAATCCATATGTCAGAGTGATGGATCAATGACGTATGCCATGATATGTACAAGAACTAATGTTTCCATGGTATATTTTTTTATAAGAAAATATTAGTTTTATCCAGGAGCAGTATAAGGTATGTAGTCAGAACTATCTAATTGTACTTCGGAAAGTACAAAATATGTGTTCCTGGTATGTGGATAAGAACGGATACTAGTTTTTAGGGATAAAAAATAGTCTTCCATAGATCAAGAGATCAAGTATTTCAGTTTGGATAAAGAGGATGAGAGATCCAAGCTCATATCAGCCAGTGGTGGCCATACTAACAAAATCGAGTACATTGTAGCTTCTAAGATATATTAGAAGAAATTAAATTCAACGATTTGTTCCAGATCATGGAATCTCTCATGGTGAGAAAATTATTATCATAATTTAAATTATGATAGTCTTACTATCCAATATGTCATGTTATGACAGTGGAAAAAAGGGATATACTCGGGATACCATCACTTCAGAAGTTTTACTCTAGGATATGAGGTCGCTATAGTAGAATAGCCACGTGTAAGAATAGTGGCTGACCCAGAAGCTAATGTCATAACTCAATAGAAACATGATGTTCATCATGTGAGTAGCTAACAAGTTTCGATAGCATGTTGGCTCTACTGAATGTGGGATTGTTGAAAAGTTGGGTGCCCTAGACCCAACTATTATGTTCTTTTGATTACTATATCGTGTATACAGTAAGTTATGCATGATGTCATCATACTAATATAGTATAGGATTTTTTGTGTCCACTATTTAAATGGTAATGTCCAAAGATTAATTTTCGTATCGAAAGGTTATAACAGTTCCTAGGCTATAATGAGAACCTCTAGATACCGTGACATTAGTCTTAAATATATGTTCTATGGTCTAGATACTTATTACTAATTGTACATAGTAGATTTATTACCATCAGGTGATGGGGGCTCATAAGAATTGAGACTTATTCTCATGAAGTTCGCATTTGGTGATCTCTAATAGTGAGATCATGAGGACTGACCTGCAAATAGGAACACCACATGTTTCAGGTGTCATTGGATGTTCCTATCTAAGATCATGTGTAATGGCCTCCTAAATAAGATCATTACCAATGTATGTCATTTGATTGCGTACATTGATGAAAGATGAAAACCATGGAGATGAAGTCATGGCAAGGTAGTGTGTGTTGGGTGCATCATTTGTGGCATGGAATTGGTTGAATGATCAAGAAATGATTTGTCGCTTCCGGGTTATGGATGAAATATATCTCAGGCCATGGTGATATGGATGACAGTACTGTTTTAAGACCATGGCCACTGAATTCAAGGTTAAGTCCGTCCAGTTAAATAAAAAAACTATAAAGAAAGAATGGGCGATGACACGTGAGTGCATCCTACTTTATGAGATATTACAGACAAAGAGATTATATTACACAGTGTGTGTTCATAGGTTGGTTGTCGCGGCTGTGAAAATCCTTGTTTCATCAGGGGCCATGATGGGTTTCTAGATCCCGCTCTTGGTCTGTGAATACTATTCATGGCTATCCTAATAAGGGCCTAAAGGGTCACACATAATAGCATATTCATGAATATGACCTATTTAGTTTAATAGGAATTTTGAACATGGTGGGCACTGCCATAGAGGTCAGAAATTTTTCCAATGATATATGATCAGCAAATAAATAATTAAATTCATATTATTTGTGTTTATAATAATAAGTATTCAATTTATTAAATGTATTTACGAGTTTTAAGTAAATACATGAAATAATATTAGTTAGTGAATATTAAATTATTCAAGGTTCAATTAATATTTATGGGAGTGACGAGTTGAGTTAATGACTCAATTATTATCATGTAATTTATTTTAATATATTACAGGTAAATTATAATAATATTTATGACTCAATTTAGTAGTCATAAATGTCATTGATAGTGCATTAAGTATTCAAGGTAGAAGAGGCGATACCAGGTATTTTAGTTGAGAACTATAAATAGAAGAAGAGGGTCATTTTCCAAACACTATTCATGAAGCTTCTCTCTCCTCTCCTTTATCCCACACTATAGATAGAGATGCTCTGGATGCAAAGACCTCAGATAGAGATCTCTCTCAGGCATCGCAAGTGCCCGTACTATGACGAACGGTGCTCCTACATATTCCTTAAAGTGTGTGTGGACAATATAGAAGAATTTGGATTTGGATTCTTTGAGCATCGATCACCAATGATGAGAAGATGCCGTGCACAGTTTTAGATCTAAATCAGGTATTTTACGGTTTATGTTTGTGATTAAAATCTTCCAGGCGTGGTCCTCAACTATGGTCGAGCTGCTCTTTTCCAACGTTGACACATTTTCATCGACCATCGGTGGTAAGTTTTTTAAAATCACTTGTTTGGGGCTTCTTCTGCATGCCCGGTTCCAACACTTCCCAACTTTTAATTTCTAGAAACGTCCAACACAGATCAACCCACAAGCAATTTGATCTGCGATTCATGAATTTATGCGGGAGGGTAATATTTTTGTAGGGATTTATTCTTTGGGATTCAAACCTTACATGGAATCAATGAACATCAATCCAAAAACATTCCCCCTTGATTTAAATCGATATCTCATAGGGCCTATGATGACATGAATAAGGTGCGAGCACCACCACTCATATATTATAGGTGGATTCATTCTCGATATGGTGTCAATTAAATTTTGAGGCATCATTGGGGATGGAAATGACTAGAGAGGCCCATAGGTACAGATGGATCGGAGAAATGACCACCGGAGAAACATTGGAGGACCGTTGAAGGTGTCTCTGGGGAAATAGCACCAGCATGGTGGTTCTAGAAAATGACGGTAGTGGAAGGCCCATGTCGACTACGTGAAGGGGGCGACACCAACTATCACCGCAGTAGTAGAGGATGCAGCGTACCACAAACGACTCTGATAGAAGATGATGTCGCTTCCATCGGCACAATGCAACAACATAAGTCCACGTCAAATCATCAATGGTTACAGGATTCGTAGGGCCAGTTGGAGCCAATCGCAGCTCGAGTGCCAAATCTTGGTCGAGTGGTGAACCACTATTACACTCACCTAGAGGACCATGTTACGGATGGTGGGCTGAACCTTCACAAGTGGGCTGGACCTCTACCCAATGGAGTGGACTTGAGATGGTAGTTCGAGCCAGACTAGATCGGGTTATCGGCTGTCCCTGTGGGATGGACTCTTGGCCAAATCGGGCGGGGTCCCGTAATGCTTTTTGGGACTGGCCCATTGTCCAGGCCAAACTAGATAGACCATTACCATAACTAGGTCTGGCTGAGTCTATCTAATATTACCGGGGTATGTCGGACTCCTTGGCCAGGTTGGTAGAGTCCGTCCGACCACGTCAGACCTGGTCTTGAAACAACTAAACTCCATTTTAATAAAACACCCGTATCTGGAAAACCGTGCATCTGATTGACATTCCATTTGCAAATTTAGTACCCTCTTGACGATGAGGGTCCTTGGAATTTTTATTTATTGGCTATCATTGAAATATATATGATAAAAATGTTATTAGGATAGGTTCTCTAATGCTAGATATGTATGGAACCCTATAGTTTTCAGAGACATGAAGATTTCACGATGATGATGTAGTGGGAAGAAAAATTGTGTGAGCCGATAGTCCCATAGTAGAGAGAAGATATGTGTGACCCGGTAGACCCACAGTACATGAAAGAGTTGTATCTTAGTTCATCAAATGTGGGAAGTAACTCTGTGTGACCCTACATGCCCAATGTGGGGAGCGGCTCTGTGAGACCTAGAATAATGATGATACCCATTAGGGATATTTACCATAGCAGTCCATGGATAGTGGGAATCGGCTCTAAGTGTCTAGGTATTCCCATGGTACTTGATAAAGAAGAAGTTCTACAGCAGCCGAGGAGTATAATTATATGACTGGTGACGCTACTATAACTACCCTAGAATATACTTGGTGTGATATATCTTGTATATCATTCTATACATTAAGGATTGGTGTGTGGTATTTCCTTTTTTTCTCACGGTCCCGACTAAGTAATGGTATATTCACCCAATCATGGGATTCCACCACACTTTTTGTGGTTGGTGTAGATGAAGGTTGTTTTGACAGAGGTTCTCAGGGGGACGGGAATGATGGACGCTGTGACAGTGGACTTGGTAACCTAGGACCAGGTGGGGCCCAGTAGGACTGGTTATCCAAGACATACTAACTAGGATCCATGTAGCTTCTCTAATATTATGATTAGTTGGGGTTTTCAATTGATGTCCATCAATGATCGTTTTTGTACATTGTTGTTGCAGTACCCTTTTTTGGTATTGTATTCTGGAACACATTCTTTCAGTTATACATTGTACATAGTCTTTTTTTAGTTTTGTTTTCCCACTTTTTAGTGTGTTGAGACATGGTAGGGTGTGTGTGTGTTTGTGCGTATAGGTACTTAAGAAAATTCCTCCCACATTTATGTTGATGTCTTCAGTGCTAGTCGACAGCCCATAGCCATAGAGAGGCAGGCTAGGGGTAGCCACAGAATGGGCCCCATGAGGACGGGTCATGAAAAAGTGGTATCAAAAGTCAGTCAGTCCTAGGAAATTGACAAGGAGTCTGTATTTAATTTTTGGGCAATAGTGTTATGTGTTTCAAGTTATACTTTTTGATTAAGGGATTCCTCTTTTGGAGTGACGACTGGCGTATCCATACACCAAGCCCTTGAATTACACTTTTCTGCTCAATACATGAAATATTATGTTGTATAATTGTATAAATATTTTATTTTGAATAAGATTCATCTCAACATGTATAATCATATGGTTGTGGTATATCTTTATGTATTTCAAAATTCCTCCATGAAGGTGACCGATCAGGATCTTGATACGAGGTTTTGTGGACAACATGCTTAGCGATGAAGCATTCGTTTAGGGACCAATGCTTGAGATATCCTCACCGAGTGATGCACCAGTGATACCACCACCTGGTTGTCTGTATCTACTATCGTAGGTTCTAGAAGAGGATGTTCATTGGATCAGTTCCCAACATGAGTTTCTGATACATATACCTCCCAGGTTCAGGGGAGAGACAGATCCTCAGGTTACTAAGGACTGGCAGGAGACTGTGATGTAGGTATTCCAAATAGGGATGGAACATCCTAATAAAATAGTTATCTTGGATGTTGGCCTTATGCAAAGTTCTTTCGGTATAAGGAGGAGCAATACCACAAAGTGTCACGATGAGGCGACCCATTGATTGGTCAGACTTCAAGGGGCTTTTCCAGTAGATTTTTTTCCCAACAACCATGCTCTTTGTGTGCAATAAAGAGATACTTCACCATCAGTAGTGTATAATGATGGTAGATGAGTACTCATTGAGGTGCACCGAGCTATCTCTCTACTCCTCATATATGGTGTGAGTCCCTTTCATCAGTGCTTGATCCTTTGAGATGGGACACATGCAGGATATCAGTGCACTTGTGTTGTCTCTCAGCAACCATACCCCGATCGAGGTACTAGAGAGATCCATTCCTGTGGAGAGAATCATGGAGGAATAGGCTCAAATAACTATAGCTACTAGAAAACCATAGGTAGTAGAGTCATCATAAGGCAACAAAAAATAGACATGTGGTCCCAAGAAGGACATGTCATTCCGAGGACGACTCCGGGACATAGGGTCTGATGTGAAGGGCTCATAGTCTAGGGGGAGTCAATAGGGATCCATGATGTTCTTATCATGTGGTGGGTAAAGAAACATGGCACATGACTACCTGACCTAACATAAAAATAAAAAGAAGGTGATTGAGGGGCTGCTGAGGAAGTGGTTGCAATTCGAGTGAGTAGGTCTGTTGCGTGTCAGACATAGTAGGGGTGTTGGCTGAGCGGCAGGTTGTGGGCAATGGATTGAGGTGTTACCGCCACCACCCCCATGTGGTCCACCCATACCTTAGGTATTATGCAGTTTGTGGTAATCTTAGCTCCATGAAATAATGGAATATGAACACGACACTCTAGATATGATATGAGGAATGATCATTGTCTTCTCCATCATAGCTCATGTTCATATAGACCCATGTGCTAGAAATTCTTTTTTTTCATACTTATTGTTCAGTGTTCATTGATTCTGTTGGAGACATTGGATGGATTCTTACATCTAATTACTCCTATAGGATGGGATACGATGATTACACACTTGTGCTGGTAGTGTGATATTAAATTAGGATGAGAGATGATTTTCTAGGATCTCCAACTAGCAGTATCAAGGACATAATAAATTATCATGGTTATAGAATGTCTATCCACAGTCCATGCTCATATCAACTATTTTATGCATACAGTGTGTTGTGCCTATATATTTGGGACCATATTTTCCTTCACCAGTGAGAAAGAAACTATTGGAGCGTAGGATAGAATCTCTTGGATATTGGATCAATAAATCACTCACCATTAAGAAAGTCTCACCCATAGTGTAGTTGATGAGAGGATTATGATCATTCTTATAGTGTTGGATGAGTATGATGACACTTTCACTGAAGATGTTAAGAGACTAACTCCTCATATATAGGTAGAATTTTTTATTAACCTGTACCTTGTGACGACATTGATATCTTAATAATCATATCTGATTTCTCCCACTGAACATCGCAAGCTATGGGTAAATATAGAGTACATTCATGATACGGGTTTTTTATGCCCCATAATTTTTCCATGGGTGTCCCCAGTGATTTTTCTAAGAATAGAAATAGTAGTTTAAGGTTATGCATGAAATTATGTCACTTGAAACAAGTTATCATGAAGAACTAGTATCCACTACAAATAATTAATGACCACTTCCACTAGATAAATAGAGGATAGTGGTTCTCAAAGAAAGACCTCATATCATGCTATCACAAACATTGACTATGGGATGATGATGTATTGAATACAACCTTCAAGATCTGGTATGACCACTATGATTTCATAGTGATGCATTTCAGCCTGACCAATGCCCGAGTAGTGATCATGGGACACATGAATAGTATCAACCAACCTTACGTTGACCAGTTCATCATGGTCTTCATTGATGATATCTTGGCAATATCATCATCAGAGGAGGAGCATGCTACAAATCAGCAGATAGTATTGGATGCACTCTGAGAGATAAAACATTGTGGTAAGAAATCAATGGAATATTTATTTATTTTATAGGTCCACATTCAAGGAAAAATAATATTTGATGCTAGAGTTCTGATACATCCAGTGATGATAGAGGCGGTGTATTCTTGGGCCCTGCCAAGAACCATGACAGAGATGCATAGTTTCTCAGGTTGGCTGGTTACTATCAGAGGTTTGTACGAAAATTTTATATAGTAGTGGCACACTTATCATTCTTGGAAAAGAATGCATGACCCTTTGTGTGAATGTAAAAATTCCAGTATTGTTTCTTGGAGATGAGGAGGAGATTGATAACTTCCCACATCTTGAGAGTTCTAGAGGAGAGTGTTGGGTATGTAGTTTACTGCAACATGTCAGGGACGAGGCTGGGTTGTGTCTAGTTACAGGAGCAAGTAGTTATGATTTACATCTCACGACCAATGAGAAAGAATGAGTTGTAATATGCAGCTCATGACCTAGAGATAGATGAAGTCAAATATTCATTGAAGATGTGGCTGCTTTACTTGAAGGGTGAAAATTTTACTGTATACTCTAACCACAAATGTATGATGTATATCTTCTCCAAGGACCAGAACCTGAGATAGTGGTGAGAAATAGATTTCCTCTAGGACTATGACTTTGAGATAGTCTATAACCAAGGGATGGGGAAGGTGGCGGCAGACATAGTCAATAGAATTACTGGTTTGAAGTTTATGCGAGAGTTGATTGAGTCATAAGCCATGATGTAGATATACATTGTGGATAATGATGGAGGTGGTTACCTTCAGTAGATTACTATTAATCTGATAAACATATAGTGACACAGGGTGGGATAGCTAGTGGATGATGACTGAGAGTCCCAACATTCTTGGATATGCTCAGGACATGCTCTTGAAATTTTTTTGATTGGAGGGTGGCACACCATCCTTTTCAGAGGTCACACCATTATACCAGTAACGTTTTGGGAGGAGGTGTTGAGGGAGTTACATACACCCCACTTTTCAATACATCCTGGGGTGGAAAAAATTTACCAGGACATTTGACATTAGTACTGGTGGTTGGGGATGAAGAATGTTGTGGTTGATTTCATTCCACGATACCTCGCATGTCATCAAGTGAATGCAAAGTATCAGTTTCCTGTAGGAATGACCTATCTAGTCGAGGTACTAGAGATGAAATGTGAATTCATCTTGGTGGAATTTGTAATGGGTTACCACGTACATCCATAGGCCATTATTCTATTTGGTTGATTATTGACCAACTCACCATGTCGACTCACTTCCTACCCATTTTGGATCAAGAACCGATAGAGGGATTGAGATTAATCTATGTCCATTTGATAATGAGGCTTCATAGAGTGCATTTGACGATCATCTCAGATCATCAAAACCACATTAAATCTAGGTTTTTGGAATGGATTACAGGTGCATACGGGACACACTTGTGATTGAGCACTTATTTTCATCCCCAAATTGATGTTCAGATGGATCAAATCTTATATATCCTGAAGGGAATTTTTTTTCTTATGAACATGACTCTTTTATATAGTTGGGAGGACCACCATCCACATATGGAGTTTTCATATATCAATATCTACAACTCTACCATCGGCATGGCACAATTTGAGGCCTTGTATTAGTGGAATTGTAGATCACCCATATACAGGACAGACCTAGGGCAGTTGGCACTTAGGGGTGCATAGTTGGTACGGGCAACCACCGAGAAGGAGTAGATCATCCAGGAACAAATGAGTAAGACATAGAGAAGGAAAAAGCCTTCTGCTGATAGGATACAATGACCTTTGGGTTTGGAGGATGAAGACAATGTGTTCCATCGAGTCTTAGTTCGATGAGGGTTGCAGAGATTTGGATGGGGTGAAAATCTATCTTTGTGGTTAATGGAACATTTTCAGATCCTGAGAAGAGTTGGCGAGGTGGTGTACCACTTTTCCCTTCCACCATAGATGCACCAACTGCATGATGTTTTCTATGTATCGCATATTTGGAGGTACATGCATGATCCATTTCACATTATCAACTTGTAAGATCTAGACATGGACGATGGGGCGTAATTTGCAGAGTTCCTGGTGGTGATAGAGGATTGACAGGAGTGGGTACTATAGGGGTGATCGATTCCTCTTGTGCATGTTTGATGATGCACTGTAATCTCAAGGAGATAATATTGGAGTGAGAGGCTCATATTCTTGTTTAGTATCCCCATAAATTTGATTAGTTTTGGTAATGGATTTCATTGATGTAAAGCCCGAAGGTGGGGAGAATATAAGCTCTCAAATATTCCATGTAATATTTTTAATTATAAGAAATTATTCTGAGACCAGGCACTCTGATGGAACGTGATTTCAAGGCCTGAGAAAACAAAAACTGAATTTTGAATATCATTTTTGGTATGTTCATAAAATGCATGAGTGGTTTTTTCTCTCTTTTGAAATGGTACTTGGATAAAAAAATATATTTACACTGTTGATGTCGGAATGCATTGATTTTCCTTGAATGTAATTATCATCGGCTGGAGTGGTCCAAATAGAAAAGTTTTTTTAAAGTTTAGAGAAAAATAATAAAATAACATAAAAAGGTAAATTATATTCTTTCTCATCCATTGATAAGAAGATACTAATGATGATGTGAAATGATAAGGTGGAGACAGGGAAAATTAAGGAGGCTCCTTAATAGCCAATATCATGTAGTGTAATGATGCAATAATGTAATAGTAACAACAATGCTATTTCATAAATGAAACAGCCTAACGACGGGACGCCGCAACATAACTGAAATACAAGAATATGATTTATTTTTTTATTTTATAAGGCCTTTGTGGACGAAAAATTATAACATGGAGAATTATCAAACAAAAAACTAGAGAATTTCCTCTCCAACAGAGAATGACGAATGTTGGTAGATCTTCATCTACATCGAATATCCTCGAATAACTGAGTTGGAAGTGACGATGTCGATGCTTTGAAATCTCAAGTAAGAATGACACAACATCAAACATCAGTGTGGTAGGGGTTTGATTTTATATCAATGTTCTTCCCCACTCTTCATTTTTAGAAAATATTATTCGAAATCAACCAACATACAAGTTGATCTTTGATTCATTTGATTATATAAGATGATGAAATTTCATGGGAATTTAATATTCTCGATTATAACCTTCCATAAAAGGATTGATATTCAATCCACCTTGATGTAAAAATCTAATGCAGAGGTACTAGGAAGGCACAAACAAGGACAAAGAATCATCGGTCATAAGTTCTTGGTGGCCATATTCTTGATGTTGTGGAAATTCTATTCGATGTCCTGAGCCTGGAAGTCGGTGACATGAGAGGTCCATAGGTGCAGATAGATTAAAAAATAGAACACTAGAGAAACTCTGGTGGCCTACGAAAGGTTTTGTGATACTAGAAACATGTGACGATGACCATCTCATGCCAGCCAGGTGAAGAGGGAGACACCTACTGGCTCCGAGATAAGAGTGGACGGTGTCACTCTCCACTGGATGAACTGGAGGATGGTAGTCTGCCCATCAGCACGCAGTGACAGTAGGATGTTGTGGTCCAATTGCCACGTCAGAAGGATTGAAGGTACCAGGTTGGAGCCATGTGGAGGGGGTGGCCCGAGTGTGGTTCGAAGTCTATTGACCATGGATGGAGGGGCCCTACATATGCAGGGCTAGCTAGAGCAGGATGCAGCCTAGCTTCCATCACCTGGCTGGGTGACGCACCATCAATCTACCCCCCTTAGAGGACAAGGTTAAGGTTGGCGGGTTGCATCGCCAGCCCAGCGGGCTAGGCCAGACCCATACCCAACGGGATAGACCCATGTTGGCATGATGAAACAGTGCCCTTTTGGCTAGACCAAACTCGACCGGGTCGGTGGACTAGACCGGTTCATCGGGTGACCTGACAGGTTGGACCCTTAGCCAAACCGGGCTGGGTCCAGCGAGGATTACTGGGCATGGCCCATTGGCCAGGCAAGAACAGATCGACACTAACCCAACAGAGTCAGGTAGAGTATGTCTAATTTAGCCATGGTATGTGGGCCCCCCATCTGGGATGGTCGGGTCGGTCCGACCAGGTCGGACAAGGTCTCGTCGCAACTGGTCCCCAATTTACTAAAACACGTGTATTATAAAAATAGTGTGTCTGATGGATCAGATTTTTTTGTTGTTAGGACCCCCTTTATGAGGTGAATATTTGGTCAATAATTGGAGTGAATTTTAGGGATATCGATATGTGATAATTGTCTTGAGGAGAAGGTATCCCAAGAATGATACATTAGGAACCATGCAGTTTGCTGAGACCGGATAACTAATCGACAAAGACCTTTAGGGGAGCGGCTCTGTGTGACCCTGTAGAACCACGGTACTCGACAGGAGAGGATCCTCAATTTGGACAAGGAGGGAAGAAACTCTGAATGACCTGGTAGACCCACAGTGGGGAACAACATTTGTTGACCCCGCATACCCATAGTGGAAAACAACATTTTGTGACCTCACATACCCATGGTACCCAATAGGGATGAGTACCATAGTCATCCAATGTCAGTGGGAAGCTTCTATGGGTGACTCGACATGCCCATTGTAGTCGATACTGGAGTATTTCTCCACCATCTGAGGAGTTCGATGATATGATTGATGATGTTACTATCACTAACCTAGAATATACCTTGTGTGAGATTTCTTGTACATCATGAATTACATAGAAGATTTTTGAGTGGTCTTTCCTTTTTTTCTTAGGGTCCCCACTATGTATTGTTATACTCACCCTTGCTTGGGACTCTCCAACACATGTTGTGTCTGGTGCTGATGATCGACGTTTCGACAGAGGTTCTCCGGGGGACAGGACTTACGGACACTACGATGATGGACTTGGTGGCCTAGGTCTAGGTGGGTCCTAGTAGAACTAGTCAGACAATACATACTACATCAGCTTCATGTAGCTTCTGAACTCTTACGATCATGTGGGGTTTTCCATGGATATACATAACTTTTTTTGTAATTTTCTATTTATGATCTAATTGTTGGGTTTGTATTCTGGCACACATACTTTATATTGTACATTGTACTAAGTCTTGATTTAGTATGCTTGTTTTCACCTTTTTAGTGTGTTGGGATGTGGTCGGGTGTGTGTGTGCATGCATGTACATAGAAACATTCCTCCAACTTATATGTTGACACCTTCCGTACTAGTCCCCATCACCTATCCTTTGGGAGGCGGGCATGGGGTAGTAAAGGTAAGAGCCCCAAGGGAGGGTTGTGATAGATAGACTCATAATGGTTCATTTTGATATCCTCAAACTTATTTCATATAACATACATATTTTCTTCCATGAATTTTGAGTCACCCTCATAAATATTTATCATCGTTTCCCACATATCATGTGATGACATACACAATATGACATTAAAATATATTTCATTGGATAGGTCTCCCCATAAAACATTGATTTGTTTTGTATAAACCTTTAATTATTGATATTCTACTTCTAATATAATCTTAATGTCTATACTAGCATAAATAACATGCATTTTGACTATAAATATATACATACCCAACGATTGAAAAATGTTCTTTCATTCGATTATTATATTTATGGAAATTTTTTCCCTCAATTATCAGAATCCCTAATAGATTTATGCGATTCATTTATCCTACTAAGAGAGAACCACTGACATTCAACCCTCTTCTATTATACCACTTGTTATCCCAATTAATTTATATACCGTTATAGGGTGGAGGTGTTAAATTAGTATATAAAAGATTAAAAAAACAATCCCTTCCGATATTATTTTTTCATTAAACAAAGCACACATTATTCTCTTTCTTGTATAAATATATGGACCGAAATCAAATCAAGCATGAGACATGATGATTTTACATGGTTCACCCTCCCATGTATACATCCAAGGATTATACTATAGAAATTCACTATTATACCAAATTTACAAAGTCTCACTACTAATCAAAGTTTATAGGTAGATCACTTATATTCCCATGATCAATACCATTACAATTTTTAGAGATACCTCACTAATTTCCAAGGATCACTCCATAAATATCATCTTTGATCGATCATTTCAGATGGATGGGATCGCCTTATCCCGCATTTTTTAAAAATGCTCTGAAAAGGATATACATATGGATTATGGACATGTAGGTCCCTTCATTATCAATAATGAATGAATCATCATATTTATGTAGATTTTATATTGAATTTCATTCTATGATACTCATTCGCTTTTGTGAAAACACATGGATGCAAAACATCAACATTCAAGATAATTGGAACAAAGACTTCTTTAATATAGAAAACAATTACCTTCTCTTTTTAAATATATTAAATAGATTCAAAAAATTCATTTCAATTATCTTACCTTAGGAGTGAATAAACACTTTCTCCAAGTATTGTTGAATTGTGCAAATACAATATCCTCTTCTTCTTATTCTTCTTTTACTTTTGAATTTAGTTTTGAAAATAATGATTGTAATAGTGTAATTTATGTTTATATCACATTATTAAATACTCTAGTGTGATGAATATGTATCCTACACTAGCATTTAACCCCTTTCATGAGATCTGGGAACATACCCTTGCACATTATCCTGATGTGTAACCCATTGGGAAATATCCGGGAGTGTAACCTCTAATGACATGTTGGTGCATAACCAATTTCAAAATATCATAATGTGAGACCCATTCAATGGAATTTTAATAATCTTGGTGTAATACCACATTCACGATAAACACGAGATCCAGATATGAGACCCCTTTTTTCTTAACATGAGATCTTATCACGATATCTTATTCATGATTTTCATGAGGTCCTGGTGCCAGACCACTTTCCCAAATTTCATGAGATCCTAGTGAGAGACCTTGTTCAGATCATGTGAAAGAATTTAATGATATTAATTTAATATATTTATTTTTATGATCTCTCACAAAATTCCTTTGCGAGATATCTCTGGGAACCTCCATCGGGATATCTCTCCGCAAAACTCATTCATGAATGTTTATTTAGTTAAATATATAGAAAAACTACATCATTATTTATGGACTGGTTATGGATATTTATATGTATAAATCCACCATTGCAACTGTACAAATAGTAGACAACTATCTATTCCACTACCATATAAAATTGAATCATACTCTTCACATGATCTTATCACAGGATAAAAATTAAATCTTTCTATTGTTAGTGATGTAGTCTTCTAGTTATTTTCATGATCCACCATGAAATCCAATGACAATCACGGTCACTATGAATGATCTAATCATGATACCCAAACACATTTATGTGCCTCATTAGACCACTATATTAAATTCTTCGAAACTCATGCTTTGGCATCATGTACTTCATAGGATCTTAATGAATGATTAGTACAATAATTTATGATCTGTGTAATCATTTAAAAAATTCATGGTTTCTGATATCAGAAATTCCAACCTCATGTGTGATCATACATTCAATATTATGTGATATCAAATATTTCTCCCTTACATGGGAACAAAAATTCATGCTTTCACAAGATCAAACATTTCACCCTTGTGTTTGAATTGAAATTAATGCATTCATGATATAAATCATTTTTATCATTTTAAGATAAGTAATTTCATTCTAGCACATGATCTGATATTCCATACTTGCATGAGATCAGTTATTTCATTCATGTATGATTTCAGATATCTCACGCTTAAAATTCATGAAATATTTGAAACTCAGTCTTTGTCAACAACCTCAAAAAATTTCCAAAAAAAAATCAACCCAAATGTACCAACAAGATGGATTATTTTTGTACAAATAATCAAGGCCCATGATCTATTTATAAATGACTTCATATATTGTTTACCATGTTCAGTACATTGACCCAATTGGGGATTGGATCATTTTTTTTGTTTATACAATAAAATTGTTACTTCATATTGTTATATCATGGGTTAATAATCTCATTGTATTAATGATTAAATTAATATTATAATTGTAATTATTATTGTTTATTAAGTGTAATAATTTAATAGTTATCGGTTACTGATGAAACAGTCTCCCTGTGATGAATAATAGGACGTCACGAATATACACTGACTTCTTTAATATCAAAAGTCTTGAATGAGTTCATGTGCCACTCTATCCCAGATCTAGTGATTTAGGTTTTTTTTTAATGGGAAAATTCATTCCCATTTTATAATAAGGTCAATATAATTTTTGAACTCAACTAAAAGTAATAAATAAATTTACCATGGTTATGTTAAACATGAGTTTTCTAGGGGTTAAAGAAAATGATAAGGGTAAAAAATAACCCATTTTTTCCAACATTCACTATATATCTATATTTTTACCTAATGTCTTATATGATCTATAATGGCCCATTTTGGAGGCCTGTTTCATGTGAAAAACATGGGAATGCATTTTTCTTTTCCAAAAATAACATGTATTCCACTCACCTTACATATAAATGGACACCACTCCTCTCGAATTCTATATTATTGAAACCATTGGTTATACCATGAATCATAAAAACTCATTTTCTCAATTGACTCATCCTATACTAGATTCATTATTTTGGTATTAATGCCATCCTCTGAAGTCATTTGGTGAAAACCAAAATTTTTTTTCCAAAGTAGTGGTAACACCCCGAACATAGCTTTTTTTATTACTCCAATTTATGAAATTATTATTAATACATGATGATAGAATATTACATATCATTATATTTTCTATGGGAATTAATTATATACATCTCATATTCACTCAAATGTGTAAGGAAATCATCATTCGTGTGTATGGTTGACCAGCTCCTCACGATACAATGTCATTCATTTTCCATCTACACATTCCTTGGATTGATGTAATTTTTGATTTAATAAATTTATAATATTTTTTTGATATTATGATAAATATGTAATTTTTATGTCACATTGACCTTCTTAATTTCAATTTTTTGAGTTAAATGACAACATCTCTTGTTTTTACAGTAGACTACCACCACATATAGTGATTTGATTGTTTTTTTACAATTTACATTGAAGGTATCAAGGATAATAGATAATTAATATTTGTGATATATATTATCTAACCACGATTAATTAAATATAATATCAAATATGACTTCTTACCTTTCATGCCATTGGAAAACAATAATGTTGCTCATGTATACGTATGGACTACAACCACTACATTGAGGGGTAATTTTTTCATTTTATTCTTACATGAGTGGTAATAAGGAATGATTTTATTAACATATATTATTTATATCATAATAATTATCATATAAAATATAAATAATATTTATTTTACCTTTATTATATCAATCATTAAGAAACTAAACAGTGTTCATGCGTACATAGGGCATACCATCTAACTAAATAGTGCATTCCTTTTTATAATTAATTTTATAGATTATTATTAAAAAATATATAATGAATATATATGATATTTCTATGATGGTTAAAATATTATAGATGATTTAAAAATGAAACAATTTAAAGGACCAAAATTACCAAAACAAAATATAGATGAAAAGTAGACCAATTATCACCTGAAAAAATAGTTTTAAAAAAGAATTTCTAAAAAAAATAATTAAATACTCTAAGTAAATAATATATTATATGAAATATATGATTATAGTTATATAATATTTTTTTAATAAGGGTATATATTATATTGGTGTTGTAGGATCATTCAAAACAAGTCCAAAAAGTGGTAAAGGTTTATCATCTCACTTTTACTACCGTGTGACATTTACAATATTTATCAGTTATTTCATTTGTGTGATGTATATAATGACCCTTTAATAGAATTTTAAAAGAGTATATTTATCTTAATAGTAGTTAATATATCATTTTATTCTATTTCTTTCATGGGGATTATATATCATATATATTCAATGAGGTAAATGTTTATTTCCCAGTCTCATCAATTGTCTAGATTATTTATTCTCAAGTCTCCTTGGGGGAAAATATTTGATATTTATATTAAAAAAATATTTTATTGATCTGTTTTTATACATTAATTTTTTTAAGTAGTTGTGCCATTTTCTAATGTTATATAATAAAAATTATTTAATAGATTATTTTAAGAAAATATGACTTTATTTAATTTTTTTGGACAGAAATACTATCCC
This sequence comes from Viscum album, assembly GCA_963277665.1. Taxonomy (NCBI): domain Eukaryota; kingdom Viridiplantae; phylum Streptophyta; class Magnoliopsida; order Santalales; family Viscaceae; genus Viscum; species Viscum album. The sequence continues at coordinate 41,330,601 of OY728158.1, read as the reverse complement.
ATAAAAAACAATGTTTTATAAAAAATAATCAAATTTTTTTTCAAACAGTAAAAAAATATTTATTAATAAAATTTTAACACTTTTTAACTTTTTTAAAAAAATTAAAAGGAATCTTCATGTTTTTTAGAAAACAATGCATGTTTGCATTTTTTCAAAATTGTAAACGGAATCTTTGTTTTAATGTTTATATAATGAAAAATAACACTTCATTTTCAATATAAATTAGTTATTGAATAAATATTTTTCACGATTTCCAGAATTATATTAATTTAAAATAATTGTAATTTTCATTATATTTTTATTGGGGATTTAAAAAAAATCTCAAAAAAATATGGATGTTTCCTTGTTATTTATAATTATAAATGAAATAAACCCTCAATTTTTATGATGATCTTATAAGAATATATTGTATTGATACTATAATTATTATTTTTGATATGGGTTAAGGATTAGTATAACTTGGGATGTATGATTTTATTACAATTTACATTTTTTACTCTGAATAGTTTATAATTATGTTTATTGATTGTCGTATGTATTAACATTTCATATGATAATATTTCATTATGAATGTTTATGATGATTATGTTTCACCCATTAATATGATGAATTAAATTGACATAGAATTTCATGGGTGGGTCTTCATCAACCCCTTGATGAATCGAAAAGTCTAATGAGACAAACTAGATTGGATTTTCTTATCTTAAGCATTTATTTATATTTCATAAAAAATGATGAAATTTTATGTTTTATATTTCTAGAATTATGCACTCTATTTTTATGAATTTTAATTTTTATATTCCATGTTACTTTAATATATTTATTGTAAGAATTGGTATGATTTCATGATCATGTAATTATTAATATGGGTTTATTTGGTCATAATTTATAACATCATTATTATAATAATGTTATTGATTACATTGAATATTTTTCAGTTTTTTAGAATGGACTATTGATTATGCCTTATTTATTCAATTCATATGATGTAAACATAACATTTTTGATAATCTTAGATCATTAATTTTTTATGCTATATTATATTCATGATGAAAATAATAGTTTTGAGATAGATATCTAGGGATGCGATTCACTTAATAATTTTATTCTCCAAGAAAATAATATTTTTATTTTATATTTAATAATATAATTTTTATTTTAGGTATGTATCTATTTTACCAAGTCATATAACCTATTTAATACAGTGCAATGTTATATAATTTTTTTAGTTCCAATGTAATATTATAGAGAATAACATTTTAATGTTTTGTAGAGAATAATATAATGATGTTTTTATAAGAAAATAAATCATTTCTTGGATAATAAAAATGGACATGGGTATAGAATAGACATGCCTAAAGGTAATAACTCTAAAAAGATGTATTAGGGTTAACCCAATCATAACCTAGTTTAAAAACAACAAGACTTAATGTGAACCTAGATTGACGTGCATGGGGATATTTGTAGGATAATTCATATTTTATTTATAAACCATTGTGAAGGATTTATATCTAATGATATCCTAAATAAAACTATGTTCATGACTTTTTAATTAGATATGTAAATATTTTTATGTTTATCATTTCTTTTTAACTCATTTATGGATAATAAATTATTTTTCAAAATGTGATGATACTACATAGTTTCTTCTATTGATTATAATGGTCACCTAATAAAAATAATGGAAAACGTATCATTACACATAATCCAATTATTTAGAATGACTGTTTTATTGACGGTATTATGAAAATTCTTTAAAAGGAACAACTCTCCCATATTGATCCAAACTTTTACGACATCATATCATGTTATATCATGATATTTGAATAATTGTCAATATATTATGAAATAAAGGGTAGAATGGTATGAATAGGATGATATAGAAAAAAAGATAATTGGATTAATGGAAATAAGTATTTCCAATATTTCATACATTTATAAATAATCAGATTGGAACACGATTGGAAGGAAAATGAGATTGATTCAAATGTGGATAAAAAATCAATATTCATCATGAAATAAATTTTATGTTTGAATCCCATAAGGAAAAATGCCTTACATGTGTAGAGATATGTCACTGTTCAAACTAATACCCCAAGAGTCAAGGGAATATCCTAAGAAGAGTCTAAGGGATCACGGTCGAGCTTAGAAAATTGACACACACATTATGGAATGTATAATGTTGTTATGTTTGGATTAAATAATTATGTTCTGTTTGAATTTTTTTCAATGATATTCTTGTTATAATAATAATGAAATGTATATGGATTATTTTCCTGTGAATTTTCCATAATTATTTAAGATAATTAGTTTAGTGGTACTCATGTACAGGAAAAGTGATTCAGCGATATGTTGAACCTCATGGAAAACATAAGATTAAGGGAAGATGAAACTTAATAAATATTTGATGTTTAGATAAAAAATAAATTTTCTAGGGATTGTAATGGTGACCATGAAATTTGTTATATGATTTATGTTTTATGTAATTTTTTCTAGAGTTTACTGGATGTATTGATTTATAGGATATATTCAACTCCCTATAATTTTATGTTATAAATAATGCACATTTTATTTATAGATTTGTATTGATATATTTATTAAAATATTTGGAATGTTACATGATGATCTACTTTTATGATTTTTAGGAATAGAATTTGGATTTATTGAACTTATATCTCAAATTTTTGTCTATCAATTTCAATATAAATAAATTTTTAAGAGTAATGAGGTTAATTATATATGAAATTGATTATGTTGAATATTATGTGTTGCATGAAACATTATTAAAATATTTTTTCTTTTGGGATATCAAGATATATGTTGATTGACATTCTATTATAATGATCAATAAAATATGAGTCATGCATAAATATTCATTTTGGATATTAATTTGATGTTGTATGAAATAATGTGGGAATAGATCAATGCACCCCCAAACGATGAAACTTTGATTTTGAGATTTCAATATATCAGCTATGTACATTTTATTATATTCATATACAATAAATTAAATCCTAAACACTAGTAAAAGGATATTGGAAAAAATTATCCTAATATGTTTATTTATTATGAACTGGAAAACTATTCACCCTTTAAATATTTATTCTCTATTTTCTACAACCTTATAAAAATCACAAACTCTATTTTAATCAATTTTCACAAACAATATCTATATCTATTTATTCATTTCATCTCTGACCATATCTTCACATTCCACCAATTTTCACCAACATAAAAACCTAGTTATGTGTTATTCTATATGAACTTTATGGTTCAATATATCTATTAATAAGAGGTATTTTTATTAAATTTATAACGCTTTTTGTTTCTAATAAATGTATTTTTCAATTTAAAACCCATGATTTTTTATATCATGATTAAATTAGAAGTATTCTATTAATTTAAGGTTTAGAATTTAATAACATTATAATTTTTAAAAAAAATAATAACATCTTGTTCGATAATATGTGTGACAGAAAATTTCAATCATAGAAGAGAATAAAACAATAGTGATGCTTTATTGTAAATTAATTTTATTTACATTTGATCTGTTGGATATATTGTGATACACACAGCCCTGGGTTTAAACGAATCCTCAAATTAAATTAAAATATTATTATTTAAACATGACCATAATAAACAAGATTTTATGTTGGAGGTTATGGATAGTACAAATTAAATTATAAAAATAATTTGGTTTACACATTTATGAAATAAATACAATGGTTTTCTTTAATTTAGAAATAATACAAGAGTAATTCAAAATAAAAAAGTAATATTTGGATAAAATATATTTTTCTAAAAGTTATTCTATTTTGAATTTGGGACAATATTTTAAAAATAATTTTTTCAAATTAATGAAAAATTATATGAAAATGAAATTTGTTTTAAATCTTCATGTCATAGTAATCATTGCATAAAAATTTTCAAATTATTTGAAAATATTATTATTTATCAAATTGTGAAAAATACCAAAATTTAATTAAAAATTTAATTATAGTTTAAAATATTTGTAATGATATATTATATTTTAATATCATTTTAAAATTAAAATTATTAAAATTATATATATATTAATAATTTTTTTAATTAGAGTCAATTTCTTATTTAATTTTGATATAAACGTTTTTAAAACATGTGGTCATTTTCTTATTAAAAACCCTATTTATCATCATGTATGTGGATATAATTATAAATTATTATTTTTTCTAATTTTATAATTATAATTTTGAAAATTTGATTCCATAATTTCTATAATCATTCTAATATGTTTGAATGTCATTTTGAAAATAATGAATTATAAAAACACTAAAAATTATTTACCCCTGTTATGGTAATAGTCGATTTACTAGGGGATGAGAAAATAAAAGAGTATTAAAATGAAAAAAAATATATGAAACTGATTTTTGGAAATATTTATAGAATATATCTTCTATGTTCTAGAATTCACCATTTTGTTTATAAATCCAACATAGTGTGGTTTTTGGAAAAACCAAATGAAGTTTTCTTAATGAGAGGTAATGTCCATAAACGATCATTTTTCAATTTCCTCCTCCACCTTATTATGTTGTTATAAATCCATTATGATATAAAATACTTATTATATTAAATATAATGAGATATTTTTATTTTATAATCATGACTTATATCTCTCTCCTCTTTTAATAAACAGGTAATTAAATCATCACTCCTATGTACGACAAATTACTTCCTAGTGAACTGATGTTAATCATTTTCAATAACCACCATTCAAATATGTATTTAATGATATATTTAAATATTTTTATATAATTTATTATATTATTATATATATATATAATTATATTATCACATATACCTTATTATGTACCATTATGCGAGGGATACGATGATATCTCTCGTTGGTATGTCGGACTACCAACACATGAAGTGATGTGATTCATTTTTTATATATACTATACATGGAAGAAAATAAATGAAAAATTTAATGAATATATTTTATTTTTATAAACTAAAAAAACTTATTTATTTATCATATAACCTCTAACAACATTCCATCAAATCCATTTTAATTCAATAACGTATCTCATACATACAAGTGAGTTATTTTCTCCACGTAGCGATGCGATTATTTTCGTTTAATTTTATCATGGTTGGAAATAGGGATGTATTTTATTAATTTAAATAATATATATATAGATATATATAGATATATAACATAATAGTGATTATATAATGGTTAATAAGTTTTTATTTTCCTCCCATTTAAAAAACCATAAAAAGAATACAACATTTATTTGTACGTACTACCTATCATCTCCATGAATGGTGCAATCCATTTTCTATCTATAAATTTTATAGATTAGTGTAAATAAATATATAATAAATATATATTATATTAAAATAATCTTTAAAATATGGATAGTATATTACCATGATCAAATTAAAATTAAAAAATTATCATTCCAAAAAATACATATTAAACGAAGAAATTATCACCTGAAATAGTGATTTTAACAAATAATTTATAATAAATGAGTCATAATAGAATCTTATTAAATAGTATATGGAAATATATATATTTTTATGTTTCATAAAAATATGTATGATAAAAATATATTTATTATACATGATGTTTGGACACTTATGAAGGAAGTTGGAAATGTACAAAGGGTTTATCCTTTATCTGTTACTTTTGTGAGACATATTACACATTAACCACTTATTTCAATTTGGTGATGTATATAAAAATAAATTAATATTTTATATCCTGAAATTTTTTATCATAATGGTGTTTATTGTGTAATTTTATGTAATATATTTAATGGTCCTTATAATTCATATGTTACCGAAGTGGTAACGGTTTATTTCAAAAGATCAACATTATTAGGTATTATTTATTTTTACATATAACCTGGGATAATTATTTATTATTTATATATTAAAATCAATATATTTTATTCACATATGGTTTAAAATTTACTTATTTATACAATTATACAATTTTTATAATATTTTTTTCTTAAAATGAATTAGAAAATGATTTAAAGAAAATCTGGCATTATTTCTATCTTCGGTCAAAAATCCCTTTTTATAAAAACCATGTTTGCTAAAAATGTTTTCAAAAATGTTTTTAAAAATTTAAATATGATTCATTAAATAAAAATTCAACCATTTTAACGTTATATAATTTTTTGAAAATAATCTCTATATCATTTTCAAAACTATTCCTAATTAGGTGTTTAATGAAATTGTGAAAGGAATATTTGTTTAAACTTGTACTACATGGACATAATCTTCCAAAATCAGGAATAAATAATATTTTAATTATTATTTTACATGTTTTATTAATTTATTTTCCATGAAATATATTTTCAATTTTTTTTTGAATATTTTAAAAACAAATTGGATTCTAAAAATAAAATTTTAATTTTTCTCTATTGTGTTTCAGTGTCTTTTCTGAGTGATTATATTTTTAGTGAAATAAAACATATATTTTAATTGTGATTAATAATTAATATGTATAATTTATACCATACATAATATTTAATACGAGGGTTTATGATTAGTTTTACTAGGTTTGTATAATATTATTACAATTCACCATTTTATTCTGGATGGTTTGTAATTAGGGTTATTGATGGGGGTATGTATTAACATTTCATAATATTTTTTATAAATGTCAATAATTATGTGGATTATGCTTCCCCCCTTTAATATGATATAATTAATTTTACATAATAATTGATGGGTGGGTCCCTCAATATCCTCCTCGTTGTATTGGTAGGTTTTATATGAAAAACTGGATTGGGTTTGGCATGGGGAATATCCAATTTATTCTGATATATTAGAAAGTGTCATCAAATGAATGTTTTAGATGTCCAATATCACACATTACATTAATATAAATTTTTTCTTGATATTCTATCTAATATTTTTTTTTTGAATATCCATTGTTAGTGTTTCAAGAGCATGTTATTATTTATATAGAATTATTTTATCCTTATTTTCACAAACATTATTATGATAAATTTATTGATTAATTAGAATTCGTATTTAGTTGATTACCATAATATATTAGTTATGATTTATTTATTAATAGTTCCTATTTCACTGATACCCTTACTAATTATATGATTACACCTATTTCTTTTTTATTATATTCCGGAGTATATAATAATGTGTTTTGATATTTATATGTCGACCGTCACTACGAGAATTAATGTCATCATAAGAGAGAAATATTTTCATAATTTATTTAAAAAAATTAGTGTCAATTTGTAGTATGTATCTATTTTAACAATACAAATAAACTGTTCAGTCGTTTTGGATGCGATATATTGTATTGAGTGTAAATGTATTAATGTAGAGACAAGATTCCGGCTACTAGGGCCAATGTCGCTAAAACTATGTTAAAAAATTTTGTTGGTTGGTAGATCCAGTGATGTTAATGATTTCATTAATTGGAAAAATTATATTGGTTTTAAAAAATAAAATTATCTCTATCCATTATGTGTTCCTTCTGAAAGAAGAAATTCACATATTCTTCCTAGTAAATAGTTATCACCACATCTTCATAATTGTAAACAATATACCGTATATTAGATCAAAAATAATGATATATGAATAATAAATTTACCAAATGAATAACATAATCATTCAAATCTAAATTACTAATTTTACATTAAATTATAAATACTTTCTCAAAATTATTTTTGATTGAAATAATTAAAAAATAACAACTGAGTCTCAACCAATATATATGTATCTATAAATGTTATCAATGAAAAAATTAGGAATGTAAATGTTTAAAAAAATTATCGTGATTAAATTATATATAATTATTAGTGTTCTCTCTCATTGTTACATTCTAGAATTTAATAAATTTAATCAATAGTAATATAATTTTATTAATATTGTCAATGTTTCAAAGTTCACAACATGAATAAATTAAATTATATTACAAGGTATTATAAAAATGTTAATGGTCATGACTTGGTTTTAGTTCTCCTCATTTTATTTTCCCAATAGTATATTTTTCCATATTTAGATATTCAACTTCACCCAAAATATACATTTAAATTTTATATTTATTACACATAATATATTAACATGAATAAACCAATATATATTGTGTTTGGTTTAAGATTAAATAAGTGGATTCATGGTCTTACAAAAATTACACAGATATTAATAAATAAGAATTCAGTGTATTATTCTAATCATGTATATTCTTATGGTTTCTCATAAAAAGATATTTTATTAAATATTTATGAGGACATCATTCAGAGTGGGAAGTGAGAAATTTAATAATTAATGTTGTTGAAACATTATAGATTTCTATTAATAATAGATACAATGATTTTTTTTATTCTTAATAGTTGGAATTTTTCTATGTTTATTATTAATATAATGATATATATTTTTTCAAATTTTGATGATTACCATCATTAAAAATTAATAAAACTATACAATGAATTTTTTTTATAACTGTGTATAATAATATATTGTGAACCACCATTATTAATAGAATTATCAATCCTCAATCTTATTTTATTTCAATGAGAGTATGCAGTTATAAGAGTTGATGTTTTCTTGAATATTTTTTTTAATCATCAAATTAAATATCAAAGAAGGTATTATATGATAATTCATGAAACAATTGATGATCATCAAACCCATTCATACCCATTGAATAAGATAATGATTTTTTTGGATTCCTTAAAAAGATAAATTATATTTATATCATCATACCATACTTTTTCAAAAAAATTAGAAGAGGCCAAAATTCATAATCTCTGAGGGGATTTGAATAATGAATTTTAAAAAAGAAAAATTTGACTTTTTAAGGATTATGAATTGTTTATTAAAAAAATATCATAGATATTACATTAACCAAAAAATAATATTTCCAGTAACTATCTTCTATAACATTTGGAGAAGCATAGAAAACATCCAGAAACTTCCTTTTCTAACTTGTAGGAGAGATAATGCCCCCTAACTCTCATCTTCAATAGGCCCCAATGTGATGACTATCACAGAAGGAATAAATTATCTTTTAATTTGGAAGGCATTATCCTTCTTATTTAAAAAGATATGGATATAAAACGGTGTGTCCCAAACAACACCAAAACCGAAATAAAATTATTTTCTAAAATCCATTTCCATATGTAGGTCCAAAATAATGTGATACAAGTACTAGAAAAATAAAAACTATAGTTCCAAATGAAATAAAAGAAGCAACAACATTTGTCCTAAATCCCATGCTGGTATGGTCCAACATGGTCCTCAATGAACTCGTAGAAAACTAAAAGAAGTTTTATATATGTAGGGTGGGTATACAGGTTTACTCATTAGAGAAAATCAAAAGCTCTTGGGCACAAGTGGGGAGAAATTCTAATGCCATGTGAGAAATTTAGATAACCAGAACACCTAGAAAAGAATCTATCCACCCAACCTCACAGAGTCACACTACCCAAATAACTCATGTCAGGTAAAGTAATAGTAATAGCACATCGATATTTGGGTACCACATATCGCTTTCCCACTGGTTATTTAGAATATCCTATGCGTCATACCTCCCCCACAGATTCCACTACAGTCCATTACCTCCCCAACAACAACCCCATTGGTCACTACAGAAATACATCTATCCTACCTTAAAACACCTTGGCAACCTCATCCACACATAACCATTACTGTAAAAACCTGGTTCACAAAAGAAACTTCCACTCCCGAAGACACCTGGGAAAGAACAACCACTACCACGCCCAAAGACACATGTGCCTAATCCTGAATATACATGGGAAACTAATCCTTCATTCTCACAGCTGGGCCCACTCACCAAAACTCAACAAGACCTACGGGTATTGGGCAATAATGAACCACATTCCATCACACCCAGCATGAAGAGTCTTGGGCCACCTAAGAGAGTTAGCAAAAAAGGAGATAATAACCATCCACTCATAGGAATTTGGGATAAAAACACCATCAGCAATGAAATGGGGGTGGTCCTGTTGAAGTAATAAACATGGTAGGGGTATGTATAAGAAACACAAGATCTAAATTTTATACATATTGGTAATCAAGAACTCATCCCAACCTAATGGTCCTGAAATGAACAACCAGCCCATACCCAACCACTCTTGCTGTTATCCCTATATGGAAAGTACATAACAAACCTGACCAGGGAACCACATGTTTTGGGTAAACAGTTCCCTGTTGTACCAGTTCTCATTATCACAAATTAATAACAACAAGAAATTAAAACAACTGGGAGAAAACAACCAAGAATTAGTTTAATCATTCACTCACAATTCATTTGTAAGGTACAACAACAAAAGGTATCCATGTGATCCCAAAAATTACTAAAACCAAACCAAGCCCAAACATAAAGTCTCCCAATGACTTCAGATTCACATACCAACAACCTATCATCCAGATATTCCATTCCTATCCATGTGACCCGAAAAACAATTAGTTGTACATCCATTAATATAACAGGAATAGAGCCAGGAAGTATTCTGATTTAGACAAAACCATTCATTATGTTCCAACATTTCTTGGTTAACTGGGGCGATCACACAAGGTTTATTATCCATTGGGAATCCATAAATCAACCATGTTTACATGATTAATCAGTTTCTATGTTATAATCGTTACATCACAAGATCATCCAGAAGACAAAGATTCATTATTTTTCTGGAAAGGACCACCAATGACCATGAATTTTAGTGGACATAAGCCCCTTAAATTTACAAAAAAATGAATCTAAAACACATCAGTCATAATCATATTTACCACACCTTCATTCTTTAAAATTCAATTTATTATCTTCCTTAATGTTGGTTTTATCTATATCCCAAGGGAACATCATCACACCCACCATACATGATGTACAATAATGATAGATGAAGGAAAACCCCTACTTAGATGATCAAGGATCAATGTTTTCTAGTTGCGCCAGGAACTAGGGAAATAGGACTTGTAGTTATAACTCCAAGGCTGATCTAAGAGATATCCATCATGGGTTCATGATTCTTCTCCAGAGGATTTCTTGAGGCACCCTTAGAGAAACTAAAATGAAGAAGGAAGAGAGGATATTTTATTATTAAGAGGTCATGTCCTAAAATTAGGGATACCATTTTGATGAACTTTAAAGATAGATCGTGAAATGATCACACATCTCAGTGGTTTAGATATTGGGATTAATTGAGATATAATAATTCCCCTAGGAAGTGGTGGAGATAAACCAGTGGATGGTTGTGAGTTGATTGATTTTCCTTAAACGGAGAAAAACACATAATGAGGGTGAAATGAAGAAAATGGGAGGCTATAAAATGCAGTAAAGGGTGTAACATGACACAAATATTGTTAATAATGGGTCACCTCTATCTTAGGGGATTTAAGATATCATTTATGGGATTTAAAATGTCTTTAATCACATTAAAAAAGAATTTAAAACACTTTTATGTCTAAAGATACGTCACTGGAGCAAAAATAGAAAAGTCTAGGAGATTGTGGAAATTACTCACTAATGGGTGAGTCACTGACACTCTGGACTCATCTCACTGACATCATCTCATAAGTACTAATGTCTATCATTTCCACCAAATCCTGATCAATTCCACCAATGCCCATCGACGCCATCGTTCGTCCATCCCAGCGTTTGGAAAACTCTTGAATGAGTAAACAATGGTCCCCCGGATTCCTTGACCATCATGATTTGGAAAATTAATGTGAAAGAATGATCGGGCCATTACATCAGATACCTCTCAAACTATTCTCACCCTAAAAAATTAATGAGTAAACATGAAGAAAATATAGGGTGTCCAAACATCCACCTCGTACGATACATCTCATGAACAAACCACCATATAATTTTTCGAAATATGGAATAAAACCTTGACACCTAGGAAAACATCATTCATTTATCACTTTCAGAATAACCAAAATAGTAACACTCCTCTCCACCAAGTAACCACACAAAAATAAAAATGTCAAACAGTCCAAACATTGGATTCAGGAGTCCCTTTATCCATGTTATGATACTATATGCATTGGGAGACACTAACTCACCCACATATATTTAATCACATCCACAATAATGCTTCTTGATTTGGGATCAGGTCCTCCCCTCCCATTAGTCCAAACAAAACAAAAACATTTAGATAATGATGGAAACGACCACTCATATAGAAAACATGTTGAATAATTTCATCACATAAATGAAAAAAGATAACCTAATATCAAAAATCACAACAGCTCTGGGTACTGGGGATGAATTTGTTCCTCCTGTTCCCAGTTAAGCTCGTTGAGGACACCATGCCTTCACAACAAATAAACTAGGGGAGTCGTCCATCCATGAAGTACCTTCACCTAATCATCCTCAATTCTCCTTGTCCACTCCACAAGCATCGTAATTCCTCAATATCCAACTCTCCCCAGTCGAGGATGTGGGTGTTATTGTGTAGATACCTATGGCGCTAAGATACATGGAAGGATTTGTGGATCCCCTCCAATGGAGGTGGTAATAACATATGATATGGAACCTTACCGACTCATCCTATATCCTCGATGGGTCTGATGTACCTTGGTGAAAGCATACTCCCCAGAAAAACCATCACTTTCCAGGATAAGGCGATACCATTATGAACATTCAATCTCCATATTCTAACACTAAGGGTCTCCTCCAATGATGGGCATATAAATTCTGTTAAGATTGCACCACGTTCATCCTCTCAAGAATGACATGAACCATCACTGTTGTGCTCTTCACCCCCTCTAGGACAAGAACACTTGCATTAACAACCTCTTTCCAGCACAAGGGAGAATGAATAGTCTCTCATACATGTCTTCAAATGGTGCCATGTCAATGGAAGAGTGATAACAACTATTATAGGGAAACTCTACCAGAGGCAACTGTCATAACCATGTTCCTCTGAAGTCCATAACACATGTTAACATCACATCCTTCAATGTCTGGATGGTCCTCTCTATCTTCCCCTTCATCTGAGGGTGGAAAGTGGTACTATGAAATACCTGGGTGAACATTTCAGGTTGTAATCCTTTCCAATATCATGATGTAATGTGTGTATCTTAATCAAAAATTATGTTTCTCATAACTCCATGATGTCTCAAAACACCACCCACATTCTTCTATGATAATCCATCCACTTTTCCGGACTACTTAACCACAAATAAGTGAGCAGATCTGGTCAAATGGTCCACCACCAACAATATGGAATCACAACCTGTTCAAGTTGTATGTGGAGTATGATATACTCTATAATACCAAATGTAGGATCGAAATAATATAGATATTGTATGTAGTATCTAATGATACTCAAAATAGAATAGGGGAGTGGGTGAATTGTACACTTTAAAAAATTCCTTTGGAACTTTTAAAGATGAATATGTTTAACAAGGTAAACAAAGTAATTCACAAAACCTCTAGTTCAACACAATTATTAGATTCTGGAAATATGATTCTGAGAAAGTGATTCCAAAAAGATGGTTCCTGAAAATGGAACATAATGAAAGTTTAAAAAGATAAAGATTCTACCTTAAATTGTATAGAATATCACTAAATCATAGTATACAAGTATAAGGAAGTATAAGATAGTTATACATTCCTCAACAAATAAAGAGAAGTGGAAAACAAGAAACATACAATTAACAAGTAGTAAATATTTTAACCCAAAGAGAAGGGTATCCAACAACCATGGATAAATGTCCCATGATTTATACATTCATGAATGTTTTTTTACCAACACCAGGGTTAGCCCTCAATATGAATATCAGAGTATGTCTTGAAATCCCCGCAAGCCCTCAACTTCAAGGTAGTCGTCACCTATGTCTTCCTATCCCCGGAATCCCTCGAATGTAATCATCAACATTCAGAGTCGCACAAAAGTAATCTGAACAAGAAGTTCAGTACACACTATGCATGAGAGTCTCTCTCTAGAAATCACTTCAAAAACATGTACTCTCTAGCGTTATAGAACAGTGTTGAACTCTTTCTAAATGTTTTCTTATTTATAGGCACAACTACAAATGTCATCTAACTCCTCTAACGATCATATTTTCCTTGAATTTCAGAAGGACCTATACACATGTCACATAAAAAATGGTTAGTTAGTAACTGAATGCATGACATCATTTTATAACAAAAACATGTGTAAAAAAAATATGGTTACATAACAAAAATCCAATATTCAAAATGTAAGAAAATAAAAGTTCGCAGTCTAAACTAAAATGAATTTGGAGTCTATAATTCAATGAAATTCAGATTCTATTTTCTAAGGAATTCAGAACCAGAACTCTATATAATTCCAGAGTCTGTATTTCAAAGAAATTCGGAATCTAGATTAAGAAGAATTTGAAACCTGAACATACAAATTTCAGATTTTGAGTTCATGAGAATTTGGAGTCTGAACTTAAAAATATTGTAGTCTGAATTTAGAGAACTCGGAGTCATTACTCACACATTTTGGAGTCAGAATTCGTTATAATTCGGTGTCTAAACTTAGAAGAGTTTGGAGTAAAAATTTAGAGAACTCTGAGTCAGAACTCAAAAGTGTTAGAAGTCTGAATTCAGAGAATTCAGAGTCAAAACACAGAAATGTTTGGAGTCTGAATTCATAGAATTCAGAGTGAGAACTCAGAAGTGTTTGGAGTTTGAATTTATAGAATTAGGAGTTCAAAATCAAAATAGTTCAGAGTCTGAATTCCATGAAATCAATGTCAGAACTCAGAAGAGTTTGGAGTCTGAAATAATTAGAATTCGAAGTCAGATCTCGGAGTATGAAAATAGAATTCTCCTTATCTATGTATTATATGATTCTGTGGTTTTATACATGAATCCAAATTTTACACTTAAACAAGATAATGAACAATGAAAACCATGGTAATGATAAATTTCCATGGGGAAGAAAATTTTTCCTCATATAATTAAGGAACATGGTAAATGAAATTTTCCTTATGATAAGGTGTTTGTGATTTTCAAAACAATAAAAAATGTTAAAGTCATAAGAAAACCTTATTGACTCATAAATCTCACCCAAGTATGAAGGAATGGAAAATTAATAAGGAAAATATTATTGACTGAAAAATCTCCAAATTTTTTGGAAAGACAATCATCCTTACAAAAAAGAATAAAAGGGATTAGAAAATATTTTCCTAAAATGGAAAATAAAACTTATCTTCCTTTGCACAAGGACAAAGATGAATATGACTAACTCCCCCTTAGGCTTTGGAAGACTAAGAATCATAATATAGATTTCTAGAATGTGATTTTTCATTCTCTTGAGTACGAAAATATATGTAATTAAAACTCCCCCTCAGATAAAGTCCCCCTTACATAGGGATATTTATTCATTACATTGCCTTATTTTTTTCCTTTCTCCCTCATTGTGATTTTTAAAAATAATTTCATGGAATGTAGAAGAAATTATTGTACCTGAAATATAAGTGATATGTATGCAAAAAAATGAGCAACCAAAATTTCATTAAGATTTGAAGAATTTGTACAAGGAAGAAAATACAACAAAAGATCGGATTTGATCTATTTTTCTTCCTTCTACTTGGATATCAGTTTATTCACTATGGGTTTCATCTTCTTTAACTCCTTGTGGTCTTCGTATGCTTGATTCTCTAAGGATTTGTTCTTTTCTTCCTGAGCCTTCAGAGCCTAAGCCTAAGCATTAAACAAATCATCTTGCTTGACTAACTTCTCTTCGATCTCGATCCAAGGATCCCTTTCCCTCTTTCAGCTTTAGGCAACAAAATAAAAAATTACATTGAAATCTTTTAACCCTTGAATCTGAGTTTTCTGCTCAAGAGTTAGATTTTCGTCAAAGATAGCCTTGAGATCCTTGATTTTACCATCTTCAGTATCAAAGGATTCATTAACATCATCTTGAAACTAATCATGCTCTCTCAAATATTAAACTATATTCTTTGACCAGCTAACCATTTTCTTACAAGATATTTTGTGGTAATCAAAGATGATAAAGAAAGATTTGAAGTCTGCCTCCATCTTGACACACATGTCCATCACCATGGACACTGAATCTGAATTTTGGTTCAAAGTATGTTGATGCATATAACATCTGGAATCCATGCTTGTGAAAATCAGAAGGGTCTAAACAAGCTTCTTCAAGGATTGTACTATGAAATCATGTCCTAGAGAAAATGATTTCAAATCAGATACTTATCTTGGTGATGTCTCTTTCTCTATCTCATCACGCTTCCTCTTCAAAGATCCACCAGCTTCCATCTTCCTTAAAATTGCTTTCGTAGGTGTATCCACAACCACTTGTTTCTTCTTATATGTTCTCAGAACAGTTTCATCATTTGAAGATTTATGTACACTGTTAGACATCTTAACAATCTTATATTAATCTAACTTTTCTATCATAGCTATAACCTCATAATTTACAGGGTGTATGATATAATGGTTTGAACATTCTTCCTCAAACAATTTATTAAATTCTTCTTCACCCTTCTCATCTTCACCTTCCTCATTCTTCCTAGGAGTTGGGATATTTGAAGACTCTACTTTAGACGTTCGGATTTCTAGTTAATGTGATGGGGTTTCATTTTCATGATAATATTCAACATTATTTATAAGATCTTCAGTGCCACCACTACTTTAAACCTCTTATTCTCTTTTTTCATCAACTACCTTTTCTTCAAAAATATTTTCTTGGTCTTTTTATAGAGTGAAAAATTTCTTCCCCAGAGTCTCATGTAAATCCTCAACAAAGAACAATTTCGGTATTCGGATATTCCCAGATTCTATTTCAGAATCCCCCAGAAGGGATTGAACAATTTCAGCCACAATCATTTTTTTCTTTCCCTAATTTTATTTGTATTTCTTATCAAGCTGATCAATGGAATTCCATTTTAAATCCATAGATTCTGTAGGGTTTAAAACAAACTGTGGGTCTCCTTCCTTGCGATTCTTTTTGTCTTCCCTCCATTTGGCTACAACCTCATCTAGATAGGATTTCTGCTTCTTGTGCTTTGGAGGTGCGGATTGAGCTTCCTTAGCTTTAGGGGTTTTGTCTTCTTCTTCCAGTTCCTTCAACTTCCACTTATTTCCACCTTTCTTCGATGGTTTATGAACTTCTTGTTCCTTTGAAAAAAATTCAACCTCTTCCTCTAGTAAGTCATAAAATTCTACGGATTCCTTAGATAAACCATCTTTTATCCTCTTGAGAGTATCATACATGATTAACATGACAATGCAACTCCTCGGCTTGGAACTACAAATAATCTTGAATGATTTAAGGCACCGAACAATTAGCATGGAGAGGATGAATGGGTATATTATAAGATTGGATTTCAAGTTCCCATTCCTGATATTCTCTATCACAATGAAAATATGCTTCATCATGTTTATCTTCCTTAGATTCACCAAAAAAATCTAGGATGAACATGTTACTCTTTTTGAAGGTGTCCTTGTCACATTTTCTCAGAACGATAAAACCTTGAATGCACAATTGAAGGATCTGATTATTTGTAGATTGGTGAGGAATCTTCAGAGCCTTGTCATCTGTAATACCAAGACACTCCATACATTTGACCTTTACAAAACTTCCATGAACATATGGAAAGTTATGTGAACAATACCCGACTTCCCCATTATATGGAATTACAACCATGATAGCAGCCTTGGTGTACAAAAGAGCATAAGTCATTCCAAATCTTTTGAAAAAAACATCTCTCAGCCTTCTTTCTTAAAGAAACTAGATGACTCATAGAATTCAATAAGCAGATCCGGATACACCAAATAATGAGCTCTTAGCTTTGATATGGAGACACTCTCCCATCCATTCAGCTTGATGTTCATCGAAATTATAGAATCATACATGTTGAAGAAATTTGGATGCCCCAGTCTTTCTCTATATACCTTCCATTCAGAAATTGGCCTTACAATGAACATATCATGAGAAGGAACATTAACAGACATTTGGATTTGAGAAAAATTTGAGAGGTTCGGAATGGGCTTTTGAAAGGGGGCGGAGCTTCGGTACACAGATGATTGAAATCCGATGTGGGAAAACCCTTCGGGCGTCCTTTATATAGGTGTTGGAAGATACAATTGAACTTCCATAGACAATCCAATGGTTGATGAATATTCTAATTAGATCTGACAGTTGAAATGGTGCCACAAGGAAAATTTCATAGGATCCGATCTTTTGAGGTTTTTAAGGAAAAACAATCATATTTAAGTAAACTAGAATCTAAAAATTTTAAGACATAAAAGAAAATACTGGCAAGTAAATAATGACTAAGAAAAAATTAAGAAAGAAAACATACAATTAGGATTGTCAGGATTATTATCCATAATAGGTAATAATCTTCTTGAATAACTTTTGATTCCAAAAAAAACACAAAAACCTTCATTACGAAAATTTTCAGTATGAATATCTTCATTATGAAAATTTTCATTAGGAAAAGTTTCCATATGAAAATTTTCATTTTGATAATTTTCTTTAGAATTTTTTTTTGAAAACTTCATTACAAAAAATTTTGAATGATACATTACAAAAAATTTTGAAAACTTCATTACGAATTTTTTTTTGAAAACATCATTAGGAAAAATATTGAAAACATTATTAAAAAAATTTTAGAACTTCATTACGAAAAATATTGAAATCCTCATTTTGAAAATTTTTAAAATCATCATTATGATTTTTTTAAATACTTCATTAAACACTTTTTTTTAAAACATCATTAAGATATTTTTTTTGAAAACCTCATTACAATTTTTTTTAAAACTATAAATTAAATGTACTCCCCCTATGAAAAAGTGTTTATTACTGTAAAGAGATTTATTTCAACAGAATTTTATCAATGAGGATTATCTTATAGTTATAATTCCTAATATCTGTTTAATGTATTCAAATCTATCGATGGGTAATGATTTTGTGAAAATATCAGCAAGTTGATCTTGCGTTCCAATAAATTGATGAATGATATCTCCTTTTTGTGTGTGATCCCTAAGAAAGTGATTCCTAATGTCTTTGTGTTTTTCATGAGTGTGATGTGCAATGTTTTTACTAAGGGAAATGACACTTTTATTATCTCAAAAAAATTGTGTTTTTGGTAAAACTCATAAAATAGTCCGTGATTGTGTGTTGCATCCACAACACTTGATCACAACAACATCAAACTGTTACATATTCTAATTCAGCTATGGAATGTGATACTGAGTGTTGCTTCTGGCAGGACCAAGAAACTAAATAATCTCCTAAAAAATCACAAGTTCTAGATGTACACATTCTATCCATTCTACATTGACCAATGTCAGCATCTGAAAAACATTTTTAAACAAAATAATTTTCTGGTGTATAAAAGAGTTATAAATCCATGGTTCCCTTTAAGTAGTGAAAAATTATTTTCAATTCCTTTAAATGAGATTCTTTATGATTATATTGATATCTTGCACATAATCATATTGAACACATTAAGTCTAGATGACTAGATTTCATGTAATTTAGACTTCCTATCATGCCTCTAAAAGATGTTTGATCTACTACATTCCCAGCATTATCATGATGAAGTGTGTTTGAGGTACCAATGGGAGTACTTATACTCTTCATGTTGTCATATCCATACTCTTTAAGAAGATCTTTAATATACTTATTTTGGGATATATACATTCCTTTTGGTTTTTGAGAAATTTCATAACCACGGAAAATTTTTAACTCACCCATAAAACTCATCAAAAACTCACATTTCATTAGATCCAGAATGGAATTAGTTAAATATTTCTGAGTAGAACCAAATATAATTTATTCCGCATAGGGTTGTAAAATCAAAACATTTTTCTTATATTTCTTTATAAAAAGGGTTGGATAATAATTTCCCTAAACATTATTTTTTTTGAAACAAAAATCCTATAAGTATATCATTCCATGCTTGAGGGACATTCTTAAGTCCATACAATGATTTGGTACGTCTAAAAACATGATCTGGATGTTTTTTATCTTCAGAACGAGTAGGGTTTTCAACAAAAACATCCTCTTGAACATAACCGTTATGGAAGGAACATTTCACATCCATTTGAAAAAGATCGAAACGAGGAAGATTGACCTGATGGAGCTCTTGGGCGATTTGGTTCGTACCTAGGGTGAAGAGGGAGGAATGGAGTGGAAATCCAGAGTGGGATCTTAAAATCCTGGGGTGGCAATTTTGTAATTTTTCTCAACATTAAGTCTAACACCCCGACCCCAGTTACCCAGAGTCGGTGCATTATTACATAACATTGGAATGATAATAAAAATGATCATGTCTCAAAAGACCTATTAGTTTATAATCATTGTAATAACTAGATATATTCATAAAGTTTACATTACATCATAATGTGAAAAACTACTACAATAATATATTCCCTTCATATCCCCTCATATTATCCCTGCAGGTCATTCATAAATTACTTATTCAAACCTTGGGAAAAATAAAACATTGAAAGGTGTGAGCATATATGTAACATCCCAGGCAAATAAAGAATAAAACATTTTAAAATTTATTAATATTTGAGAATTAAATATTAATTTTACTTTAAAGGGGTTTCTATGTTCGATAGCGTACCCAATACACAACAAAGAGTTTCTTTGAAATCTTACGTTGCATATTAGTAATAAAATAATATTATTTTAAATGGTAGTTAACACATAGCCGTTGTATTGGAAGGAATGAATATAAACAACTAAAATATGATTATATATTATTGTAAAATGGTTTTACATTTGTCCAAAAATAGATAAAGGCTTAAAATAAGAAAATAATTCAATTTTAGGCATAGGTACTCAAATATTAACTAAAGGTCGACTTATCGCCTTTTCATGTAGAACCTTTTTAAATATAGTTTTTTTCACTCTTATAATTTCTATTGGACCAAATAAAACTCTTATTTAGAATCAGGACATCAAAATTTACTTTGTGTAAATTTTTGGTATTTTTCCAATAAAGATCATTTTTTAATTAATAGTGAAAAATGTTGTATTTTAATTCAAAACCCCTTTTTAATCTAATTTATTTATATTATTAGATTATCTTTTTAATTCGTTTTAAAGTGAAATTAGAATATATTTTTACCATTTAATCCAATTTTGGTCGTTTGAATTAATTTCACTTTGAAATCAGACTTAAACTAGTGTCAATCTTTTGATACATTTTGTTTCATAAAAACACGCTATTTTTTCCGACAAAGGGAATTAATTATTAAATTAATTAATTTAACTTATATGTTTTGATTTTTGTAAAATAGACATCATTTTTGAATTCGGAATATCAAATATATCTTAGGGTGATGTTTTGGTATTTTTCTGAAAAAATTCAATTTTTGATGAATAGTGAAACCACTAAGTGGTACTTAAAAAACTGATATTTCGTTTAAATGAAATTTTACCACCTATGTGTTTTGAATTTAAAAAATCCGACATACATGTTTGTCATTATGAAATAAAATGTGGTTCAATGGGATTAAAATAATTTTTGGTGAATAATAACTTTTACGTTTTTAATCGCGATTAGAGGTAATTAGTGTAATTTAAGGTAAAAATAATGTTTTAATAACATTAAATGACCTAGAAATATGTCCTACCATTATTGGATGTGTCATGGCTGACCAAGACCACCCATGGGTCGATTTTTGGGACCCCATGGAGCCACTTGGGTAAAATAATGACATTAATGACTTTTATTGAAAGTTAAAATAAAAATTTCACAAACATGAGTTGTTTTACTAAAAAACTTTTTAAATGGGGTTATATAAGTCATATATTTTACTATAAATATTCATTAGAAAGATAAAAAGACTTCATAAATCACGATAGTTTTTTTAGACATTAAATAAATTAAACTATTTATGACACCATGATGATGCAGCATTTACCTCATTAGTTAACGATTTAAATAAAATGAAAATATAATGTAAAATCTATGACCTACACTTGTCCAAAACCTGTTGTATGGGTGTATTTCTAAACCTCATCACGTTAGCCTTGAAATATATAATTGTGGGAACTTTTTTATACGAAAATAATTTTATAACAAAGTATCTTTTCTCAACTTTCCATGAGTGCCCCTCCTCTCCTCTTTTAAAAGGCTCCCACCTCTACCTCCTTACCCACACTTCCAAAGAATTTGGATCAGCCAAACCCTACCCATTTTTTCTCTCCACATCCCTATCTAACTCTTAGAAGCCTCACTTCGGTCAGAAGTCTTCCCAAGGAAGCCTTTGGGCTGAAATCGAAAAGATTTACCCATTTTAAGGGTAGTGTTTTCTGTTGTGATATTATGTTTTTTTTGCTTATCCAACCCCCTAAACTATTTTTATTCAATTCTTTTGTAACAAAAACATTAACTTACATATACTAGGATGTTGTTTTAAGAAGTATTCGAGCTACACTTACACACACCTACATCTAATGGTTAAGGAACATACTGTTTCCGTGGATGACGAATTTCTACCTCACGAAACGATGATTGTTCAATATTCTTTTAACACCTTAAAAGGTGGAAATTAAGATGACACTATATTTAGATATGATATATAATATTTTTATGTTTTACTTAAGCTTATTTATTTTTCATTTATGGAATACATTTATGGTTTCCATTATGGGTAAATGCGATATCTTCATTTTAGGAAGTGCGGACTACCGCCCCCTCAAAGTGATTTGATTCATTAATTCCATATGTGGGAAATATAAAGGATGTAATTAATGATATTATATATGATATTGTAATGGAATTATTATATAACTTTATTTCATTATGATTTCATTCCATAAAATACGAAATAGAAATGAAAGTATCGTTCATGTGTACGTACGACTTACCATCTCCATAAATGGTGCATTTCATTTCATACCTCTAAATGTTATGTAATATTATAAATACATGTATATACTGAATATATATGATATATATGATATCTAGATCATGAATATAAACTCTGGCTATAATGGATACATGAAAAAATTGTAATTATAAAGAGTTTATTTATGACTCAAGTATCAATGATCGTTAAAACTACCGTTATTAACTTAAATAATTACATAGTGTTCATGACAAGGTAATAAGTGATATAAAAGGAATAATGAACTTGAAAAAGGTTCTTAAGCAAGTATAAATTATCTCAAGTTTATTATTCATGAGATTAAAGAATGATCAAGTCAATTCAGACATGAGGTAAGGGAACTTCTTAACCCAATTTCCATCCTTTCGGTTAATCTCCTACTTTCAAATTATGTCATGATATTATTATGCCCTATCCTGTATATTTTACGATATCATTGTGTACTTATAGTGAATACACATAATAGATATATTTTATTTAAAAAATGATCTTTTAAGGACTTCTTTTCAATCTCCATTCATTGAGGCATATTTTTTTTATACACAACTTTCTTTTATACGGTGTATAAACCCCTTTGAATTTTACACTTATTCAAAAAGAATCCTTTTTTAAACAAATCTTTTACCAAATGAAAAAATGGAATGTTTTTTTATTGTACTTATGGGGAGACATCGACTTCTCCGCCACTGTGACTATTATTTGTTTTTCAGCTTCGTCTACATGTCATAACATTTTTTTAATGAAAAATAAATACCATGTTTTACTTTTCATATATTTTGGTATTGATAATGTTTTTATTATATCAATGTGTTATTGATATCTTGTGATTGAAATGTGGAAATGTTATGTTTCCTTTATGCATGTTTTATGTGATACGATTATGTTATGGTTATTTGGAATTGTTATTAAGATGGGTGGTTATGTGATAAACTAAGGGCGGGTGAGCTCGATATAGCACTCCAATGCATTGGGTAACGCAAAGGAGTTAAACGTTGAGGTTTCCCTGAAGAGATTTAGGGAATATTCTATGATGGGTATTCCAAACGTAACCAAGAGGGTTACTCCCTACATAAGAATATTATGAACGCCTGAAGTTACCTTTATGACTTATGATTTATATGATTTATTCATGATTTGATGAGCTATGTTAAAGATATTATGTTTTATGAGTAAAGTATTATTTCATTGATTCTTACGTATACATGTACTCATGTTTCCATTCCATATTTTTATATCCCTTACTGAGCTTTTTATGCTCATCCCAAGATTTTGAAATGTTTTTCACATTTCAAGGGAAAGGTACATTATGTGATGATAGTGTCAAGGAAGTGTCAATAAAGAATCCATGTTTTATTTTAAATATGTTTCCGTTGATGGGAAAAATTAATACTATCTTTAATGTAACCACATTGTTTAAGTGTGGAATGTAATGCATGTTTTATGATATAATTCTCTAAAACTCTAAACCTGAAAAGATCCTCAATGTGAAATCTTTTAATAACTAAATATTAAGAAAGGTTTAAAGTTGGGGCCTTATAATTGGTATCAGAGGTCGGTTTAGATAACTTTAGGAGTTATAATTTTATTTAATGATTATCCAAAAATATTTTCTTTATGGTCAAATTGAAATTATATAGAATTTGAAGATTACCATGTTGCTTAATCTAAGACATGTTTGTTCAGAATGGTTTTCCGGAGAGGAAACAGAGCAGCTTTTCTAGGAAGGCATACAGAGTATAATGACCTTTCGAATTAGCATCAAGAGATGGTCAGAATCAAAATTGAGCAGTTTACTACACTGATGGATCAGTTGAATCAGGTGATAAATGGTGGTTGTTTTCATTGATGATATTTTGGTGTTTTCTAAAAGTAAAGTGGATCATTAAAGTCATTTAAGGGTTATCTTGCAAACCTTAAAATAAAAGAAATTGTATGGGAAATTAAGAAAGTGTGAGATTTGGTTGCAACAAATTTCATTCCTTGGTCACATTGTTTCTAAAGATGGGATAAATTTTGATCCTGCAAAAACAAAGGTTGTTGAAGAATGGCCAAGACGCAAAAATGTAACGTAGATTCGTAGTTTCCTTGGTTTGGCAGGCTATTACTGAAGGTTTGTTAGAAAATTTTCACGGTTATCTAGTCTAATTACTAATCTAACTCATAAGGGTGTTATTTGTATTTGGACAAAAGAATGTGATGATTTTTTTATGAAATGAAAAGAAGATTGGTGAATGCTCTAGTTTTGGAACTACATTCCAGTAATGGGGAGTTTGTTATCTACAGTGATGCTTCATTGAATGAATTGGTTGTGTCCTTATGCAGAATGATTAGGTAATTGCATGTGCTTCACGATAGTTGAAAACTCATGATGTAAATTACCCTACACATGTCTTGGAATTAGCTGCTTTTGTTTTTGCTTTAAAAATTTGGAGGCATCATTTTTATGGAGTAAAGTGTGAAATATATACCAATCACAAAAGTTTAAAGTATATATTCACTCAGAAAGAGTTGAACATGAGACATAGGAGATGGCTGGAATTAATCAAGCATTATGATTGTGCAATTCATTACCATCCGAGAAAAGTAAATAAAGTGGCTGGTTCATTGAGTCGAAAAATTAATGTTTCATTAACAATGTTGCATTTGTAACGTGATACTTTGGTTAAGGATTTTATGAACATTGGAATAGAAGTTGTTTTTGCAGGAATTCCTTATGTTTTATTTCAGGTATCAGGGAAATCTTCTTTATTAGACAGAATTAAGCAAGCATAGAAGCAAGACAGCGAGTTGCAAAAAATGGTAGAGCTGGTTCAGAAGGGTGATTTTCCTAAATTTAACATTGATAATGATTGTGTTTTGAGGTTTGGGAAGAGATTATGTGTGACTAGTGATTCACAGTTGAAGATTGAGTTGTTATTTGAGGCTCATAGTTCCCCGTTTTCAGTTTATCCTGGCAATAGTAAGATGTACAGAGATCTGTAGGAGTATTACTGGTGGGATGGAATGAAAAGAGATATTGCTGATTTTACTGTGAAATGTTTGACTTGTCAGCAGGTTAAATGAGAGTGGAAGTTACCGAAAGGGATGCTTCAGCCATTACCAATGCCAGAGTGGAAATGGAAACATATATCCATGGAATTTGTTATGGGATTATTGAGGAAATCTCGAGGTAATAATGAAATATGGGTTATTGTTGATCGATTGAATAAATCTTCTCATTTCCTTCCTATTTTAGATACATTCTACCTAGATCAACTTTCACGTTTGTATCATAAAGAGATAGTCACGTTGCATGGAGGTTGTCTCGCCATTGTCTCTGATCGTGATCCCAGATGGCAGTCAGATTGAACAATCCAGACTTTGGAAGATATGCTATGTGCTTGTTTGATGGATTATCAGGGAAGTTGGGACCAACATCTTTCTTTGGTTTAATTTTCATATAATAACAGTTTTCATTCCAGAATACAAATGGCACCATTTGAGGCGTTATATGGGAATCAATGTCGAACTCCAGCTTTCTGGGATGAAGTGGGTAAAAGGAAGCTGATGGGACCAGAATTGGTAGAAGAGTTGGCAAAAAAGGTTAAGCTGATACAAAAACACATGAGAACAGCTCAGAGCAGGCAGAAGAGTTATGCGGACAACTGGAGGAAGGATATCTCTCTTGAGTTAGGTGATCATATTTTTCTCAAAGTCTCACCATGGAAAAGTGTGATGCGATTTGGTAAGAAAGGAAAGCTGAGTCCAAGGTTCATTGGACCATATGAAATTCTGGAGAGAGTTGGATCAGTTGCTTACCGAGTGGCTTTACATCCGAGTTTATCTCAAGTACACAATTTTTTTTTTCATGTTTCAATGTTAAGGAAGTATATGCCAGATCCATTTAATGTTTTGAGCCCATAGGTAGTTCAGTTAGAAGAGAATCTCTCTTATGAAGAACAACCAGTCCTGATTCCAGACCGAAGAGAGAGATTTTTGCGAAATAAGGCAATTCACCAGGTAAAGGTTTTGTGGAAAAACTATATGTTTAAAGAGGCAACATGGGAATCTGAAAATTCTCTGAGAAATAAATACCCCAACTTATTTTGATAAGTGAATAAAATTGCGAGGACGTAATTCCAAAAATGGGGGAAGGATGTAACATCCCAGGTAAATAAAGAATAAAACATTTTCATATTTATTAAAATTTGCGAATTAAATATTAATTTTACTATAAAGGTTTTTCTATGTTTGATAGCGTACCTGATACGCAACAAAGAGTTTCTTTGAAATCTTACGTTCCACATTAGTAATAAAATAATATTATTTTAAATGGTAGTTAAGAATAGACGTTTTATTGGCGGAAATGAATAGAAACAACTAAAATATGATTATATATGTTTTTTAAATGGTTTTACATTTTCCAAAAAAAGATAATGGCTTAAAATAATAAAATAATTCAATTTTAGACATAGATACTCTAATATTCACTAAAGGTCGACTTAGCGCCTTTTCATGACGATCCTTATTTAAACATAGTTTTGTTCAGTTTTATAATTTCTATTTGACCAAATAAAAATCTTTTTTATAATCAGGACATCAAAATTTACTTTTTGTAAATTTTTGGTATTTTTTCGATAACGATCATTTTTTAATGAATAGTGAAAAATGTTGTATTTTAATTCAAAACCACTTTTTAATCCAATTTATTTATATGACTATATTATCTTTTGAATTGGTTTTAAAGTGAAATTAGAATATATTTTTAGCATTTAATCCAATTGTGGTCATTGGAATTAATTTCACTTTAAAATCGGACTTAAACATGTGTCAATATTTTGATACATTTTGTTTCAAAAAAACACTCTATTTGCTCTGACAGTGGGAATTAATTATTAAATTAATTAATGTAACTTATATGTTTTAAATTTTGTAAAATAGAAATCATTTTTGAATTAGGAATATCAAATATATCTTAGGGAGATGTTTTGTTATTTTTTTGAAAAACTTCAATTTTTGATGAACAGTGAAACCACTAAGTGGTACTTAAAAAACTGATTTTTCATTTAAATGAAAATTTACCACCTTTGAGTTTTGAATTTAAAAAATCCAACATACATGGTTTTCATTAGGAAGTAAAATTTGGTTCAATGGGATTAACATAATTTTTTTGGTGAACAGTAACTTTTAATTTTTTAATCGCGATTAGAGGTAATTAGTGTAATTTAAGGTAAAAATAATGTTTTAATAACATGAAATGACCTAGACACATGTCCTACCCTTATTGGATGTGTCATGGCTGACATAGATAACCCATGGGTCGATTTTAGGGACCCCATGGAGCCACTTGGGTAAGATAATAACATTAATGAATTTTATTTTAAGTTAAAAAAATGTCACAAACATGAGTTGTTTTAATAAAACAATTTTTAAATGGGGTTATAAAAGTCATATTTTTGACTATAAATATTCAATATAAATCTAAAAATATTTCCTACATCATGATATTCTTTTAGACATTAGATATATTAAATTATTTATGACACCGTGATGATGCAGCGTTTAGCTCATTATTTAACGATTTAAATAAAATCAAATTATAAAGTAAACTCTAAGACCTAGACTTGTCAAAAACCTATTGGATGGGTGGATTTCTATACCTTATCACCTTATCCTCTAAATATATAATTGTGAGACTTTTTTTACCCGAAAATCATTTAATAACAAAGTATCTTTTCTTAACTTTCCACGAGTGCCCCTCCTCTCCTCTTATAAAAGGCCCCCACCTCTACCTCCTTACCCAAACTTCCAAAGATTTTGGCTCTGCCAACCCCTACCCATTTGGTCTCTCCACATACCTCTATAACTCTTAGAAGCTTCACTTTGGGCAGATGTCTTACCAAGGAAGCCATTGAGCTCAAATCAAAAAGAGTTACCCATTTTAAAGGTAGTGTTTTATCTTGTGATCTTATGTTTTATTTTGCTTCTCCAAACCCCTAAACTCTTTTTATTCATTTCTTTTGTCAAAACACCATTATCTTACATATACTATGAAGTTTTTATAAGAAGGATTTGAGATACACTTACACACATCTACATATAATGGTTAAAGAACATATTGTTTCCGTTGATGACGAATTTCTACCTCACGAAACGATGATTGTTTAATATTCTATTAAAACCTTCAAAGGTGGCCATTAATATGACAATATATTTATATATGATATATAATATTTTTATGTATTACTTAATCTTATGTATTTTTCATTTATGGCATACCTTTATGGTTTCCATTATGGGTAAACACGATATCTTCTTTCTAGGAAGTGCGGACAACCGCCCCCTCAAAGTGATTTGATTCGTTAATGTCATATGTGGGATGTATAAAGGATGTAATTGATGATATTATATATGATATTATAATGGAATTATAATATAACTTTATTTCATTATGATTTAATTAAATAAAATAATAAATAGAAATGAAAGTAGCGTTCATGCGTACGTACGGATTACCGTCTCCATGAACGGTGCATTTCATTTCTTACCTCTAAATGTTATGTAATATTTTTAATACATGTACATACTAGATATATATGATATATATGATATCTAAATCATGAATATATCTCTGGATATAATGGATACATGAACAAATTGTAATTATAAAGATTTTATTTTTGACTCAAGTATCAGTGATCGTTAAAACGACCGTTATTAACATAAATAATTACATAGTGTTCATGACATGGTAATAAGTGATACAAAAGGAATAATGAACATGAAAACGGTTCTTAATCAAGTATAAATTAACTCACTTTTATTATTTAGGAGATTAAATAACGACCGTGTCAAGTCGGACACGAGGTAAGGTAACTTCTTAACCGAATTTCCATCCTTTGGGTTAATCTCCTACTTTCAAATTATGTCATGATATTATTATGCCATATCTTGTATTTTTTAATTTATTTATGTGTACTTATAGTGAATACACATAATAGATCTATTTTATTTAAAAAATTGATCTTTTTAAGGACTTCGTCTCAATCTCCATTCATTGAGGTATATTTTGTTTTATACACAACTTTCTTTTATACGGTGTATAAACCCCTTTGACATTTACACTTATTCAAAAGGAATCCTTTTTTATACGAAGTGTTTACTAAACGAAGAAAGGGAATATTTTCTTTGTCGTACGTATGCGGTGAAAACGACTTCTCTGCCATCATGACCATTATTTGAGTTTCGGCTTCCTCTACAAGGCATAACCTTTTTTTAATGAAAAATAAATACCATGTTTTACTTTTCTTCTATTTTGGTATTGATAATGTTTTTATTATATCAATGTGTTATTGATATCTTCAAATGTTGAAATGTTATGTTTCCTTTATGCATGTTTTATGTGATACGATTATGTTATGGTTCTTGGGAATTGTTATGAAGATGGGCGGTTCTGTGACAAACTAAGGGTGGGTGAGCTCGATATCGCTCTCCAATGCATTGGGTAACATGAAGGACTTAAACGTTAAGGTTTCTCCAAAGAGATTTTGGGAATATATTGTGATGGGTATTCCAAACGTAACCAAGAGGGTTTCTCCCTACATAATAATGTTATGAATGCCTCAAGTTACCTTTATGAATTATGATTTCTATGATTTATTCATGATTTAATGATGTATGTTAAAGTTCTTATGTTTTAGGAGTAAAGTATGATTTCATTTATTCTTACGTATACATGTAATAATGTTTCCTTTCCATATTTTTATATCCCTTACTGAGCTTTTTATGCTCATCCCATGTTTTTGAAAAGTTTTTCACAGGTCAAGGGAAAGTTACATGATGTTATGATAGTTTCAAGGAAGTTTCAAGAAATAATCCATGTTTTATTTTAAATATGTTTCCATTGATGGGAAAAAGTAATACTATATTTTATGTAACCACTTTGTTTAAATGTGTAATGTAATATATGTTTTATGATATAATTCTCTAAAACTCTAAACCTGAAAAGATCCTCAATGTGAAATCTATTAATAACTCAAGATTAAGTAGGGTTTAAGGCTGGGGCCTTATAATAGATGCTCAATAAGGATAACAATATAGCAGAAACATTCATAAATAAGCATATATATTTAAGGCAATGTATAGATAAAACAAAATCATTTTAAACATGAACATAAGCATAATATGGAAAAGATAAAATGAAATAATGCCATTTACATATTCACATGGATATTCTACTGGTCAAATAATCACATGCAATATCAATAACCACTTTCATAATGATAAAATGCATAATGCCAGACTATCATTTCCATGTAGCCAAGGCCTCGTGCCAAGACTACAAATAATATTTTCTCAAGGCCTCATGCCAAGACACTATTAGGTCTCATGTGACATACCTATGAATCGAGGATATATAGAGGGATCCACCCATCACTTATTAAGTCCAATGCATTCCTCATATGAACATGTTTCAACATAACATAAACATTCTTATTAAAACTAGCATCCGAAATGTCAATAATTTCACCATAAACCATGAATGGTATAAAAATAACACATCCACAGTCAAACATATCATAAAACTTTCAATAAAATATGGAAGTTTTGTATCATAATAAATCAACTTCAAATAAGCTTAAATCCAATAAAGGATGTTGACATAGATGAAAGCAAAACTATTTGAGAGAAATATTTATTTTTTTGAAATCATTTAAAAGTCACATAATTATAAAATAAAAAATTTAATTTGAAAATAATCTTATAAGCTTATAAGGGATGCTTAAAATATTTTATAATGGTAGAAAATAGCTGCACCCACTGTATAAGTTAAAAAAAGATATTCTTACCTTAATTCTGTCGAAAAGGTTAAAAAGGACCTTGTTTGGAAAATGATGGAATGATTCCTTTATAAACATCTTATAAATAGTAAAACAAGGGTATAAATAACATTAACACATATTCATTAAGATAATAAGAATGTTTTGAAATAAATTTTTAAGAAACATGGATGTGGATTATAAAGAGGTCCAAGTAGATAATTACGTATAAACTACCTCAGATAATGAAGAGATTGTGAAATAAACCATTACCAATTTGGTAACTTATGAAACATACACCCCATGAAAGAGGTATCATACAATGAATATGTAAATACACATAAATTAAATTGTATTATATAAGGAATACAATTATGGGCAGTACATACACCACACAAAAGGTCATAGTGTAAATATGGCATGAATCTCACAAGAATAAAGAGTGATATGAAAACTCCTTACCTTGTAATTTTACTTAGTTGATGGTATGTTAAAATCTTGTATAATAGTTAAAACATTGTTATTAAATAATAAAAGAACCATATACATAATTATGATATCATATATGATCTTCTATTAATGCTTTGTTAAAAATACTTTAGTATTATCGTCGTTTCGGGTGTTAACATACTCGTTTTCTTTTATATGTTTTCTTAAATAAGTAATGTTTGTTATGGATAGGTTGTATCTTATTCATATCCAGAATGATATAAAGTTCTTCAACATTACTTTTAATCATCAATTGACTATTAGTCTTGAATGGATATGACGGGGAATTATTCTCATCGCATTCGTGGTGACGGTAGTCCGTACGTACGCATGAGAATATCATCCTTTTGATATTAAATTAATATATAAATGGATGTTATATAATACATATAATCATTAACATGTTATATTTATTATATAATTTAATTACACATCATTATTATACCCATCCAAATAATAATATTTTGAATAACAATTACACCACGACGTGGAGACGGTACGCCGTATGTACGCACTTATGGTGACATGTCATTCAAAATATGGATAGAATACTGAATGTGGTTGAAAAATATTTATAATAATGTAACAGTATATAGTAGATACCAGATTTATTATTTTATAATGGGAATAAAAAATAAAGATGAATTTGAAGAAGAAAGGAACTTGAATGAGGGTGGTGAAAACATTACCTCTTCTTCGGGTTCTTCCTTTTGATTTGATCAAAAGCGCTATATTGGTTGGCTTTCTGGTAAAACTAAGGCCTCTAGGATTATGTGAGGGAAGTTTAGATTTTATTTGGGTAGGTTTTGGACGACCCAGAAGGCTCTGAAAGTGTGAATAATTTGTTTGAATTGGTGTCCTTTTATAAGGGGGAGGAGGGGCACATTAGAAAAATCTAGAAATATTACATTATAATAAATTCATATTTGTTTTCTAATAACTAAAAAGTGAATTATTTAAAGTTTAAGGTCTGTATGAGTCCAAAACCACTCAACCAATATAATTTAGATAGGTTTGGGTCATTATATAAACCTTATCTTTTTGTTTTAACTCTTAGTTAATTAGTTTGACACTTACCATGTCACTTTGTATTTTTATATTACATAGTTGATAAACTTAATATATAACTCCAAGAGACCCCCAAGTGCTCCATTAATTATAAAAATATCATGATATAAGTCTTTTGGTCGAAACATATATTTTTAGGTATTGAAAATAAATAATAATATAATATTTGTTTTAAAACCTCTTTTATGTCAATTTTGACAGTATTGGGTATTTTGTTCTTGAAAAATATATGACTGCATTATTACATGGAAGAAAATTTATTTAAACAATCATAATATGTAATAGTAACCTATGAAATTATTTTAAATTATTAAAAGTCACAAATTAAATTTATTTGAGTATTTATAGTATCAATTATCTTAATCATTCATTAATACGGTAATTATTTCACCATCATTGTGTCATATATAAATTAAAATATTTATTGTATAAATATTATAAATAAAATACCATTATGTAGGAAATAGTTTTATATTTATTTTGAATATTTATATTAGAAAATATAACATATATAACCCGATGAAAAAATTGTTTTGCTAAAAGATATTTGCTTATTTCATTTTTGTATTTACTTTAATTTAATTTATATAAAGTGCCCCTATCACCTACAAGTGGATCCATGGGGTCCCAAAATCGACCCAAAGATTCCCATGGTCTGAAATGTATCCACCAATAAGGTTAGGACACGTTTTAGGGTAATTTATTATTATTATAATATTATTTTTTATCCTTATTTATCGGATTTACCCTTTTACCATGGTAAATAAAATATTTACGGAAGTAATTATTCAATATGTCTAAAAATGAAAGTTACCTATTTACACAATGTGGACATCCTGATTCCAAATATGGAATCCATTTTTCCAAATTCTAAACACAGAAGTGGTAGATATCAATTTAAAATTAATTTCCACTATTAAAACAAAAAGCATGTTTTTAAGAAATAATTACTATCAAAAGATTGGAACATGTTTATGTCTGGTTTAATTGTGAAATTATGTCCAATGACCAAAATTGAATTAAATGGTAAAAATATATTCTAAATATAATTTAAAACCCCTCAAATTCATAATTTATCACTATTAATTATTTCGATTAAAAAAGTTGTTTTTAATAAAAATTTATTAATTTTCACTATTCATCAAAATATAAAAGTTATCCGAAAAGTTCCAAAATTTCATCCTAGGATAATGTAGATATTTAGAATACAAAAATGAAATCCATTTTGAAAAATAAATGTATAAAAATTTCAAAAAGTGGATATTACTATTCATAATGGCTACTTTGATTGGTCGCGGCGTTTTAGAATCTCGAAGTTTCGTACAACATACACTACTGAATTATTCAAAGAGAAGCATACCGTTGAAGCTTGGGGTGTTACATTCTACCCTCCATAAAATAATTTTGTCCCCGAAATTTCTAGAATTTTACTGCATAAAAAGACTCAGTTGGTTCTTCATCATAAGTTCCTCGGGTTCCGACGTTGCGTCTTCCATTTTATAGATTCTCCATAGAAATTTTACCAGACGAGTCGTCCGGTTTCTCAGCACTGGTTCTCTCATATCATGAATCTTGATGGGCTCTTCACAATAAGAGAGATCGAGTTCTAGTTCTAATTCCTCATAGGTGAGTACATGCGTTTGGTCATGCATGTATTTTCTCTACAGTGATACGTGGAACACATCGTGAACTCTATAGATATTTGGCGGCATTGGAAAACTGTAAGCTACAACCCCAATTCGTTCTAGAATTTCGAGGGGACCAATGTACAATGTACTCAATTTACCTTTATTCCCAAAACATATAACTCCCTTCCATGGATATACCTTCAAGAAAACATGATCTCCCACCTGAAATTCCAAATCCTTTCTTCGGTTGCCAGCATAGCTCTTCTGCCTACTTTTACCTGTTTGATGTGGTTTTGGATTACCTTCACCTTTTCTATCATTTCCTCTACCAATTCTAGGCCTAAATGTTTTGTTTCGCCAACATCATCCCAATAGGTTGGTGTTTGAAATCTCTTTTCGTATAACACTTCAAATGGTGCCATCTGAATACTTGTATGGAAGCTATTGTTATAGGAGAATTCTACCAGAGGTAAATATTGATCCCACTTACCCTGAAAGTAAAGTGAGAAAAATCTCAACATGTCTTCTAAGGTGTTAATAGTCAGTTCTGATTGTCCATCTGTTTGTGGGTGGTAAGCTGTGCTCAAATGAAGTTTAGTATCCAAGGTATTTTGAAGACTCTTCCAAAATGTCGAAGTAAAACATGGATCTCGATCCGAAACAATCGATAGGGGTACACCATGAAGTCTCAATACCTCATGATTATATAGTCTTTCTAGACGTTCAAGTGTTCAATCTTCCCTTATAGCAAGAAAATGTGCTTACTTTGTAAGATGATCAACAACGACCCATATTGCATCGTTCCTTCTAGGAGTCTTTGGTAGTCCCATTACAAAGTACATAGTGATATTATCTCTTTTCTAATCAGGTATGGGAAGTGGTTGCATGACTCCTCCATCCTGTTTCCTTCCATCTTTCACTTGTTGACAAACCATACATCTTGACACAAAATCAGCAATCTCCCTCTTCATGTTGTCCCACCAAAAATGTTTCTTTGAATGTCTATACATTTTGGTTCTCCCAGGGAGTATAGAGAAATTGGAACTATGAGCATCGTATAACAATTCCCTTTTTAAATCAGTTATATCAGGAACAGAAAGTATCTTCTCTAATTTCAAAATTTCTTCTTTATACACAAAGTCTCTCAATTTCCCATCATTCACATCTTTAATCTTATTTTGAAATTATTCATCATCGGTCTGAGAACTCTTAATCATTTCTATTAAAGATGGTTTGGCATGCATTTGAAAAAGCACTGATGTTTCACCTTCCATGGTTATTCCCATTTCCATCTTCACTAGATCCATGAAAATTGGATCCCTTTCAATTCTCATATTGTTAAAAAATCCATGATCTTTACTGCTCAAAGAAACTCCCACCTTATTTTCCTTCCACGGGTGGTAGTGTATAATACAATCATAATACTTGAGTAATTCAAGCCACCTCCTTTTCCTAATGTTGAGTTCTTTTTGTGAGAAAATATATTTCAAACTATTGTGATCAGTATAAATCTCACATTTTTCACCATAGAGGTAGTGTCTCCATATCTTCAAAGCAATTATCACAGTTTCTAACTCAAGATCATGAGTAGGATAGTTTTTCTCATGAATTTTCAACTGTCGTGATGCATAGACAATAACCATATCATTCTGTATAAGGACACAACCATGTCATTTCATCGATGCATCACTATAAACAACGAACCCATAATTCCCCGATGGTAGAATCAATATAAGAGAATTGACTAATATTATTGTCAATTCTTAAAAACATTCATCATACTCTATTGTACAATTAAATTTAACCACTTTATGTGTGAGCTTTGTTAATGGGATAGCCAATCGGGCAAAATTCAGGATAAAACGTCGATAATAACCTACTAAACCAATAAAAATGTGTCACTCAGTTACACTCGTAGGTGCGGGCCATTCATGGATTTCCTTGGTCATAGAAGGATCAACAGATATTCCATATTTAGAGACAATATGGCCATGAAAAGAAATATCTTGAAGCCAGAATTCACACTTGCTAAAATTCCCATATAATTCGTGTCTTCTCAGAGTTATCAAGATAACGTTGTAGTGATTTTCATGATCTTCGTAGATTTTGGAGTATACCAAGATATCATCAATAAATACCACCACAAAATCATCGAGATATTCCTTGAAAACTATATTCATTAGATCAATGAATACAGAGGGTGCATTAGTCAGCCCAAAAGGCATTACTGTAAACTCGTAATGCCCATACCTGGTTCGAAATGCTGTCTTCGGAATGTCTTCCATCTTCACACACAACTGATGGTATCCAGATCAAAGTTCAATCTTTGAAAAGTATTGAGCTCCATGCAGTTGGTCATATAAATCATCAATGAGAGGTAGGGGATACTTGTTCATTACTGTTATAGCATTGATCTCCCTATAGTCGATACATGACCTCATAGATCCATCTTTCTTTTTAACAAAAAGAACAGGGTCTCCCCATAGAGAAACACTAGGGCGAATAAATCCCTTATTACTCAATTCCTCTAGTATTTTCTTTAGTTCCACTAATTCTAAAGTGTCCATTCTATAAGGGATCTTCGATATAGGCCTTGATCCAGGAATTAAATAAATGGAAAACTCAACTTCTCGTTCTGGATGATGTCCAGGTAAATCTTCCAGTAACACATCTACATATTCTATCACAATAGGTACATCCTATATTTGAATATTCCTTTCCTCACCCACAATTATTTCATTCTCTTCCTCCCTAATAATTCAATTGAGTTGAGCTACTGGGGGTGGATCTAGATAAGAATTAGGTGGTGACGATTCTTCTCTAAAAATAAGGTGTTCTTTATCATCATCATCATAAATCATGACCACCTTCTTCTTACAATAAATATTTACATCATGGTCCGAAATCCAATCCATACAGAGGATTATACCAAACTCAATCATAGGTATGACAATGATATCAACAGATAAAGAAAATTTATCTTCTCTAATGGGGACTGATTCACAAAACATTTTTTTAATGATACTTCCTTTCGAAGTTTTAACTGAAAACTCCTTTGTTAAATCAAATTGGAAATATATAATTTTTTTAGCAAACTGGGAAGATATGAAACAATGAGATGATCCTGAATAAAATAATGTGTCACGACCCGTCCTCGGGGCCGATGCCGTGACTACCCCAAGCTCGCCTTCCATAGGCCAAGGGCTGGAGACTAGCATCAAGGTGTAAATCCTAGTAAAAAGTGAAGTCATTGCCTTTGTAAAGTAAACAAACACCACAGAGAAAGAAAGCAGTAGAACTAAAAACTATTTAAAAGCTGAAACAAAGTATGTGCGGAAAAGTAGGTGGGCCAGAATACAAACCCAAAATGAAGTAAAGTACAACTGGAAAGGGAAAATAGCAACTGAATGTAAAGCCGCTACATCGAGCCATCCACTGGAAGTCCCACCTGAAGGGGGAGTACAGATAGCCTCCACAGCTCCTCGGGTCCAGCTGTCCACTCCGAGTATGTTCCGCCCAGTGGTCTACCTCCGGGTACCGACCTGCTCCACTAGCCTCAACCGCGATCAGCGCTGTCTGTCGTCTCCAACCAACACAACGTAGTGCAGGCATAGCCCATTAAGGGGTGAGTATAAGCTACTCATTAGGGACACTGAGACCCTCAATGTCTCACTAACACCAACAAGGATAACCACAAAGAAGATCTAAACAGATAAACCCTACTTAGGTATATGCCCATACATATACCTAAGTTATCAAGTAACCCATCTTAATCACAAGGAAACACAAGATTATGAAATCAACGGATAACTACTACCCTGGTATATGCCCATACATATACCCAAGTTATCAAGTGAGCCATCTTAATCATCAGGTAAACACAAAGGTTATAGACTCAGCCTAAACCAGGATTTTCATTATCGAAACCATAACTGTTGAAGAGCCCCATCTCTGGAGTGTACAGTGGTCCTGTCACGATTCTGAGGTACTACTCACTAACCTAAAACTGTTGAGGTACTCCTCCTGTCGAGTACTGTGGGCTTGCTACTACAAACAAGCACCTTACACCATCGGTCTGCCGCTACAACCAAGCGCTCCCCCTCATAGCCTCCAGAGGTACTCCTTCTGTTGAGTACCACGGGTCTGCCGCTACAACCAAGCGCTCCTCCACCGTGGGTCTACCGCTACAACCAAGCGATCCCCCTCACAGCCTCCATAGGTAATCCTTCTGTTGAGTACCGTGGGTCTTCCGCTACAACCAAGCACTCCTCCGCCATGGGTTTGCTGCTACAACCAAGTGCTCCCCACTAGGCTATCTGAAACACACCGAGTCGATCGGTCAAGCAGTCGTCAGGTCTCAGCTGGCTATACGGTCTTCGTACTCCGCACGCTCGTCTCCGGGAGGGTCCGCTCCACGAGGTTCTGGTCGATACTACAAGTATCACAAAGTTCCATGAAGAAGTATCTCAAAGGACCGCCTCGTCACATGGGTCTCAATGCAACAGACGGCTCGTCAATCAGACGCCCGGTCTGTGAGTTACTAGCCTTTTCGTCCCCTGGGCCCAGTTGGTTTCGTGTGCGAACCATCCCGGCCGTATCTCAACTGTACCCCGAACCCTCATAGTGTATAATCATAGGGACCGTTTCTCTATGTGATAACCAACGCTGCTGATGGTTCGTCAAACGGACGTCCAGTGTCCAAGTTATGAGCTTTTCCGTTCCAGGGTCCCGGCTGGATTTCGGGTGCAATCCAACTCAACCACTATCCAACTGCATCCAAAACTCAAGAGAAGTATTCCAAAAGTTCCGCCTCATCAAGAGGAATTCAACGAGATAGACAACGCGTCAATCAGACGCTCGGTCTGTGAGTTATTGGCTTTTTTTTATTCCAGGGGCCGGGTTGGTTTCGTGAGCGAACCAACCCGACCGCACTCCGACGACATCCAAACCTCGAGCGAAGTAAGAAGGAGATCCATATCACTTAGATGAATCCATCAAAGTAGACGGCACGCCAATCAGACGTCTAGAGTTCATGTTATGAGTGTCTCTGCTCCGAGGGCCCGGTTGGTTCCATGCACGAAGCAATCCGGTCAAACACAAAGTAATCCGAAACCTTGAGTGCAATTTGTCAAAACGACCATCTCAGTTCAAGGATCGCATCACCGCTGACGGTGTGTCAATCGGAGGCCCTTATCTCATGATACGTGTAAAAGACCGAAAAGGGTCCGAAAACGGGGGGTCTTCGCCCGGACCCACCCGGCCCAACCCCCACCCCCCCGGGTCGACCCGAACCGGGTCGACCTGACCCGGGTCTGGGTCCGACCTGACCAGCGAAGCCCGACCCGGCCTGGGTGGCCCGGCCCGGCATGGGCGCGACCCGGCCTGGCCGGCGCGGGCGCGGGCCGGCCGCCAGGGGTCGGCTCGGACGGTTACGGCCTAGCGGCGCGGGGGGCACGCTGCCCCCGTGTGAAGGAACTGCGGCCCGCGTAGGGCCGTCCTTGCCAGCAGACGTGGTAGCCGGTCGCGTCCCGTCCCTCGCCGGACCCGCGTGGTCGCGGGTTTACCGGCCGTCGCCGCGGCTTCACCCGCGGTGGTTCTCCTCGGCGGCGCGCCAGGCGCCGCCGCCTTCCACCGCCGGCACCGCCGTGCCGGCATGGCGCGCCATCGGTTTGCTCCGCGGACCATCGGATGAGTTTCGTTGGATAGAATTCCTTACCGTCTTCGCCAAAAGCCTTCCCGGGTTCCGTCCTTCACGTTGAGGACCTTGTGTCGCCCGTGCGACTGATTTTGTCAATGTCCGCCGTTTCGCACACCAAGAACGAAAGGGGCGGTGGGTTCGGACTTGTTCGTTAGTCCGCACCCACTGCGTTAGCGGTTTAAATGTCTCACAACAGTTTTAATCACATGCCGCAGGTATAAATCAGAATGATTTAAAATAGTCAACCCCTACCTCGTCGTAGTCGTCAGACGTGAGTTCGTCGTAGAGATGACCGTCGTTGAAAAAGAGGATCATCGCGTCGCGGATGGGCGTCGCTATCGTCGCGGTACACAGCGTCGCGCCGTCAATCTCCGGATTAAAAATCACACAGATTTAATTGCATCAATTAAATCCATGTTGAGGATATAATTCACAAAGAATTAAGGAGCTGTAATCCCCTACCTCCAGCAGTTGATGATCGAAGATTGTTACGGGGAAGAAACATCGTGGAAGAACATCGCGGAAGGAGAATCGTCGGCGTCGCGGTACACGGTGTCTCATCGTCAACCTCAAAGGGTTCAGCGTTCTTCGTCGCCTTTCGTCGAAGTCCATATTTCTTCGTGTTCTTCGTGTTCTTCGCGTTCTTCGCAAAGGAGGATGAAGATATAGTTTCTCCAAATCCTCTCAACAAGCCACCCCCAAGAAAGACATGCGTTGGTCTTATTTTATTCCCATGCCAAAGATTGAAAAACAATGATAAGAAACAAACCATTAATTCGATGAATTAATGGTAACAACTTAACTGCCCAATTAATAGGGGCATCAAGAATTTAAGAAACACACCGGTTGACTTTCATTTAAAAAGGGTTTTCGCGGGTGCGTTACTTAGAGGAAAATAAACGGTGGGGCTCGTGCGGGCCCCAACTCACAAATATCCTACCAAGAGGGTAGGATATTTTGGGTTCCACCCTATCCGCTTCAACTTAGCTTAAGTGTCTTTAAGTTGCTTTAAGTGAAATAAAAATAAAGTTGTCGCACCACTTTATTTTATTTCTTAACATAA
Organism: Viscum album; assembly: GCA_963277665.1. Taxonomy (NCBI): domain Eukaryota; kingdom Viridiplantae; phylum Streptophyta; class Magnoliopsida; order Santalales; family Viscaceae; genus Viscum; species Viscum album. Next base: position 41,288,999 of record OY728158.1, on the reverse strand, counting down.
CCCCAAAAAATTAAAACTCAAACCCGAGCAAACGCAACACTGAAAAAGGTGTTTCTAAGAAAATACCGGTACTGCGATTCCATCGGTGCCCTTGGAATTCGATTCCGAGCACCAATTCAAAAGTTAGAAAAACCCGCTCGTTCGTTCACTGAACGTACCCGAGCCAAACTTCAGAAAATGATTCCGACCACACTGGGCCTCGGAATCAGGTGCCGTTAAAAACTGCATTCTTTTAAAATTCAAATGAAAAATAAGAAAATAAAATTCCCATGAAATTTCTGGGTCTTTGCATTACACCCACCTCCGGGATTTACGTCCCCGTAAAGCTTAGACACAAACTAGGGATACAACGTGGTACTGAGCACGCATCTGAGCCTTCCACTCCCATATGCTCACCTGGAGGTTCCCTTACTGCTAGTGAAAACGCACCCGAGGAATCAACTGTCCTCGTAGAATCTGCTCTTATCGAACCTCGATTCCCAATGGAACCTCCGTGAAAGTCATCCCATCACCAAATTTCAGTTCCCCATGGACGATGATATGTGAAGGATCATGCACGTATCTCCTCAGTTGAGATACGTGGAAGTCGTCGTGCACCTGATACAACTAAGGTGGATGGGTCAAGCGGTAAACTACCTCTCCTACCCAGCTGAGGACCTAGAAAGGTCCGTCAAACTTCAGAGGTAACTTGTCGCCTCGACCACATCTCCGTAAAGCTCGTCAAGGTGAGACCCATATAAGGACGTGATCGTCATCCTCGAACTCTAGAGGTCTCAAATTCCTGTTTGAACTGAACCTCAAAATGAATGTTGCCACTAAGGTAAGGTTGACCGACTCAAGAGTGATTGGTCACACCCTCCTGTGCACGAGTTTATCCTGTGATGCTTGGGGTTTCCTTTTCTCTGACCAAGGAAAACCCATCTCGACGTCATAGATAAACCAAAAACGTTTTTCCTAATACCGTCAATCTGTGTATGAATTGTGATTACCCAGTCCATACTCAAACCAATGTCATAAAGCCTCGACGCTGCCACCATGAGATTCCAACCAAAAATCTCTCCTCGAGTGTCTGACCACACTATCGACGTAAGTGTGATTATCGAGTCTTCTCCCAAGGTATCTCCAGATGTGAGGGTCAAGTCTACGGCTTTCCAGAAACTCTAGGTCTGGGACAAGATTCATGGAAGGAAGGAATGATTCATATCAACGTCTGTTACTACGACAGCTAGTAGTGAACACAAACTGTCCCTCAAATCATTCTTATAGCCATTGGGTCACTCTCCTTGACCGCATGTAGCTACTCTCTCCCCCCGCCCTCCAGCTCCCTGAGCCTGGCGGGGACAACTAAGGTAGGTGGTTGTAGCGTGTTAAAACGTACACCACCTCATGCTTCTCTGCAAGCTCTGCCTCCATGTCTGCTACTTTGTAGACTCATCTCTCCTTTAAGATTCCTCTTATTTAAATATTTAGCACGCCTAAGTCTCAAGACTGGCACCGGTTTCCTATTTCTTACGGCATGGAGAAGTCTTCATCGGCCCCTGGATGATTTGCACCTTCCTTACCTACGATCTGAAAGAGCTACTAAAATTTCTCCTTTGCCAAAAAGAGAAACTCGGTCTCATCCCCTAGATGAACCATGCCCATTGCCTAATATAGTCAATCCTGACATGAATGATGCATTCATGCCATGGATGACGTCGTAAGGCCTCGATGTATCTACCAAGAGATCCAACTGTCACCCTCGCCTCCATGGGTCGAGTCACACTGTCGGCATCAGTGTGACGTAACTAGGTCTCCTCCAGTAGAAATCTAAAAAGTGAGGGTCAATTCAACAGTCTTAACCAGGACCACTCAGTATCAACCAAACAAAAGGACAGGAAAGAAAACAAAGATAAGTGTCTTTTTATTATTACATCTCATAGTACAAAGACACGAAAACAACAGATACATGGAAATAGAAGTACAAGGGACATATCCACTAGTTCCACTCCAATACACCTTCTCCCGGAGCTCTACTGCCTTGTCCACTGCATGGCTGTTGCTCAAGCACATGTCGTTGCTTCCGCCTAGGTGGATCCTCTAAAGCCTGCGGATCGACTGTGCGGGGGGTCGGACAGTCGCATGCCAAGTGACCCTTCCTTCCGCATTCATAACACTTCCTGCTCCTCGTACGACTGGCTCTAGTCCACTTGGAACTCTGTATCATCTGTCTACTACCCACATATGACTCAGCTACTGATCGAAAATCCTATGGCAAAGGTTGCAGCTCCTGTACACGCTCGGGGTGTAGAGCTACGCGCACAAACTCCACCCTGAAGAAGGTCTCGAAGTCTTCCCATGTGAAGGTCATCTCCTCGCAAAACTAGAACAAGTGGCTCTACCACCTGCCTGTTTCTTCCTGAAGAAGGCTAGCAGCACAGATCACCATGAGGTATACTGGCGTCCCCACTAGTCTGAAGACTCTCACCACAGCCTACATCCAATCCTCAGCCGCCTGTGGGTCCGTCTCTCCCTGGAACCTGGTAGGCCTCTGGCGCTGGAACTCATGCAGCGCGCTCAAGTGGCGTGCATCGCCAACTGCTAGGGCTTGTGGCATCGGTGGCCTAACATATGGCAGTACCTCTGGTGCCTCCACTGGTGCCTCAACTGCAAGAGGGCCCTGTACCGAAGCCTCGATGCTTAGCAGGCTATCAGTACACACATCCCTCTGGGCTCTAGTTGGTCGTCCGTAAAAAGGCATTCTGAAAGAAACAACGTGACATGGTCAAATGATTTTACCTGGTGAGCTGACCTGGTTTGAGCTGTTTTAAGAGAAAACCTTTGAAAACACACACGCAATCAGTGTTTTCATGTATTAAGTTGGAAATCAGAAGTCAGGGTCCTGGTGTACGGATACGGCAGCCGCCGCACCAATAATGGACTCTCTGGACTGATAAACGCAATCAATACTCTCAACACTATTTCTTCACATAGAAAAATATCAGAGTCCTGTGTTCTGCGGTAGAACCGAACTCCTCTAATACCAGTTGTCACGAACCTTCCTCGGGGCCCGTGTCGTGACTACCCCAAGCCCGCCTTCCATAGGCCAGGGGTTGGCGACTAGCACCAAGGCGTAAATACTGGTAAAAAGGGAAGTCATTGCCTTGGTAAAGTAAACAAACACCACAGAGAAAGCAAGTAGTAGAAGTAAACACTAAGTAAAAGTTGAAAAAAAGTAAGTGCGGAAAATTAAGTGGGCAAAAATACAAACCCAAACTGAAGTAAAGTACAACTGGAAAGGGAAAACAGCAACTGAAAGTAAAGATGCTACGTCGAGCCGTCCATTGGAAGTCCCACCTGAAGCGTGAGTACATATAGCCTCCACAGCTCCTCGGGTCCAGCCGTCCGCTCCGAGTATGTTCTGCCCAGTGGTCCACCTCCGGGTACCGACCTGCCTCGCCAGCCTCAACCGCGATCAGCGATGTCTGTCGTCTGCAACCAACACAACGTAGTGCGGGCATAGCCCATGCAGGGGTGAGTATAAGCTACTCAGTAGGGACCCCGAGACCCTCAAGGTCTCACTAAAACCAACAAGGATAACCACAATGAAGATCTCAATAGATAAACTCTACTTAGGTATATTCCCATACATATACTTAAGTTATCAAGTAACCCATCTCAATCATGAGAAACACAAGATTATGAAATCAACAGATAATTACTACCTAGGTATATGCCCATACATATACCCAAGTTATCAAGTGACCCATCTCAATCATGAGGTAAACAAAAAGGTCATAGACTCAGCTCAAACCAGGATTTTCATTATCGAAACCGTAATTACTGAAGAGCTCCATCTCTGGAGTGTACAGTGGTCCTGTCACGACTTCGAGGAACTGCTCACTAACCAAAGACTACTGAGGTACTCCTCCTGTCAGGTACTATGGGCCTGCTGCTAAAACCAAGCGCTTCCCACCATGGGTATGCCGCTACAACCAAGCGCTCCCCCTCATAGCCTCCAGAGGTACTCCTTCTGTTGAGTACCGTGGGTCTTCCGCTACAACCAAGCGCTCCTCCGCCGTGGGTCTGCCGCTACAACCAAGAGGTCCCCCTCATAGTCTCCAGAGGTACTCCTTATGTTGAGTACCGTGGTTCTGCCGCTACAACCAAGCGCTCCTCCGCCGTGGGTCTGCTGCTACAACCAAGCGCTCCACACTAGGTTATCCGAAACACACCGAGTCGATCGGTCAAGTAGTCGTCAGGTCTCAGCCGGCTACACGTTCTTCATACTCCGCACACTCGTCTCCTAGAGGGTACGCTCCACGAGCTACTGATCGATACTACAAGTATCACAAAGTTCCATGAAGAAGTATCTAAAAAGACCGCCTCGTCACAGGGGTCTCAACACAACATACGGCACGTCAATCGGACGCCCGGTCTGTGAGTTACTAGCCATTTCGTCCCGGGGGCCCGGTTGGTTTCGTGTGCAAACCAACCCGGCCATATCTCAACTGTACCCCGAAACCTCATAGGGTATACTCATAGGGACCGTTTCTCCACATGATCACCAACGACGCTGATTGTTCGTCAAACAGATGTCTGGTGTCCAAGTTATGAGCTTTTCCGTTCTAGGGGCCCGGTTGGATTTTGGGTGCAATCCAACCCGGCCACTATCCAACTGCATACCAAACTCAAGCGAAGTATTCCAAAAGTTCCGACTCATCAAGATGAATTCAACGAGATAGACGGCGCATTAATCGGACGCCCAGTCTGTGAGTTATTGGCTTTTTTTGTTCCAGGGGCCCGGTTGGTTTTGAGAGCGAACCAACCCGACCGCACTCCGATGGCATCCAAACCTAGAGCGGAGTAAGCCAGAGATTTGTCTCACTTAGTGGAATCCATCAAAGTAGAAGACACGTCAATCAGACATCTGGAGTTCATGTTATGAGTGTTTCCGCTCTGAGGGCTCGGTTGGTTCCGTGCACGAACCAACCCGGTCGAACCCAAAATATTCTGAAACCTTGAGTGCGATATATCAAAACGACCGTCTCTTTACAGGGATCGCATCGCCGTGGAAAGTGATTCGATCAAAGTCCCTTAGTTCAAGATACGGGTAAAAGACCGAAAAGGGTCTGAAAACGGGGGGTCTGGGCCAGGAGCGACCCAGCCCAACCCCCCTTGGTCGACCTGACTTTGGTCCGGGTCTGACCCGGACGGAGCGGCCCGACCGGGCCTGGGCGCGACCCGACCCAGACAGCGTGGGTGCGGCCGGACCTCTAGGGCTCGGCTCGGCCGGTTATGGCTGAGCGGCATAGGAGGCGCGATGCCCCCGCGTGAAAGAACCGTGGCCCGTGTGGGGCCGCCCTTGCCAGCGGACGCGGAAGTCGGCCGCGTCCCATCCCTCACCGGACCTGCGCGGTTGCGGGTATGCCGACCGCTGCCACGACTTCAGTCGTGACGGTTCTCCTCAACGGCGCACCGGGCGCCGCCGTGCCGGCGTGGAGCGCCGGCGGATTGCTCTGCGGACCACCGGATGACTTCCGATGGTCGGAATTCCTTGTCGTCTTCGCCAAAAGTCTTCCAGGGGTCCGTCCTTCACTACGAGGACCTTGCGTCGCCCGTGTGACTGATTTTGTCGATGTCCTTCGTTTCACACACCAAGATCGAAAGGGGCGGTGGGATCAGACTTGTTCGTTAGTCCGCACCCACCGCGTTAGCGATTTAAAAGTCTCACAACAATTTTAATCACACGCCGTAGGTATAAATCACAAAGATTTAAAATAATCAACCCCTACCTCATCGTAGTCGTCGGATGTGAGTTCGTCACAGAGATGACCGTCGTGGAAAAAGAGGATCGTCACGTCGCGGATGGGCATCGCTGTCGTCGAGTTACACGGTGTCGCACCATCAAACTCTGGATTAAAAATCACACAGATTTAATTGCATCCATTAAATCCATGTTGAGGATATAATTCAAAATGAATTAAGGAACCGTAATCCCCTACCTCCAGCAGTTGATGATCGAAGATTGTTGCAGGGAAGAAATGTCGCAGAAGAACTTCGCGGAAGGAGAATCGTCAGCGTCGCGGTACACGATGTCGTGTCGTCAATCTCTAAGCTTTCGGCGTTCTTCGTCGCCTTTCGTCGAAGGCCAGCGTTCTTCGCGTTCTTCGCGTTTTTCGCGAAGGAGGATGAAGATAGAGTTTCTCCAAATCCTCTCAACAAGCCACCCCCATGAAAGACATGCGTTGGTCTTATTTTATTCCCATGCCAACGATTGAAAAAAAAAGTTAAGAAACGATCCATTAATTCGATGAATTAATGGTAACGACTTAACTGCCCAATTAATAGGGGCGTTAAAAATTTAAGTAACGCACCAGTTGGCTATCATTTAAAAAGGGTTTTCACGGGTGGGTTACTTAGAGAAAAATAAACGATGGGGCTCCTGTGGGCCCCACCTCATAAATATCCTACCAAGAGGGTAGGATATTTTGGGTTCCCCCCTATCCGCTTCAACTTAGCTTAAGTGGATTTAAGTGGCTTTAAGTGAAATAAAAATAAAGTTTTCGCACAACTTTTTTTTATTTCTTAACTTAACCCCAAAAAATTGAAACTCAGACCCGAGCAAACGCAACTCCGAAAAAGGCGTTTCTAAGAAAATATCGGCGGTGCGATTCCATCGGTGCACTCAGAATTTGATTCCGAGCACCGATTAAAAAGTTATAAAAACCCGCTCGTTCGTTCACTGAACGTACCCGAGCCAAACATCGGAAAATTATTCCGGGCACACCGGGCTTCGGAATTAGGTGTCGTCAGAAACAGCATTCTTGTAAAATTCCAAAAAAAATTAGGGAAAAAAAAAATTTCCCTTGAAATTTCCGGGTCATTACATAAATCATTTTCTAAACATGAGGAAACCATTAAATTACCTACCAACACGTCTTTCGGAGCTTGTACCTCAGCAGTAGTGATAGCAAAATTTTGGCCTTGATCCCCTAGACTTTTCTGAGGCATGTTCCCCTGATGTATAAGACATTAATTTCCATAATGTCCCATCTCTCTACAATTATATCATTCCACAATGATAGCAACTCTCTGTCCCTTGAAATCATGAGAATGGTTGCCTTATTCACCACACTTGTAACAGACTCCCCTTCCTTTTAAGAAAGTACCGGGGTGTTTCTTACCACATTTACTATAGGATGGATTTTCAACTTTTCCCATATTCCTCTTATTTCCATTTCCAGATTGATCAGCAGATCTCTTCTTCTCTTGCTTTGCTTTAAATTCATAAGACATAGAGAATTACTTTCCTATTTTGATAGAACATGATACAATGTCTTCGTACGACGAGAAGGATTGTGAGACTAATGCTCAAGGAAGAAATGTTTTTAACCCATTAAAGAAATGATCAATATTACTTCTTGGGTTACATATATAATATACAGCATACCTTTCTTACCTTGTAAAGTTAGCCTCATACATTGTGACATTCTCATCCTCATTTTTCCTCAGACTCAGAAATTGCCTTTCCATATCTACGCGATGGTCATGAAGAAAGTATTTTTCTAAAAACAGATCTTTGAACTACCTCAATTCCATATTTGATACATCATCATCTTCCTTCATGTTTTGAATCAATTCCAACCATTGATCAACATATATAGTGAGGCGGTAAACTGCCATGATAAATTTTTCCCTTTCACTACTCCCCAAAGCCTGAAATATTTTCTCAAGGGATCCTATCCATTGCTCGGATACCAATGGTTTGTACTCTCATTGAATTTTGGTGGTTGTTTCCTCATGAAGCGATCTAACATTGATCATCCATGTTGTGGATCAGGGTTCTCCATACGGGTAAGGTTATTATTCATAACCGGAGTGAGTTGTCCCAGTATGGTGATAAGCCGATCAGCACCAGATACATCACCACCTCCAATTTAATTATCTTGAGCAGGAGGAAAATCCATACAAAGATTGCATGCATTGATACATTTTCTATTTCTTCCACTAAGATCCATTTCTAAACAATGGCATAACTAGATCAGTGTATGGATCAAAATACATAATTCCATACTTGTAAAACACATAACATAAATTGAACAGTTTATGGATATAATCCATAATAATAAAAATGTTTTCATTGAGGAAGTATATACTTATAAACCCTTCATAATGTTTTGTAATGAAAATTAGAATTATCGTAAGCATATCCCCCGGGAGTGTCGTAACCAAGAGTGCAGCAAGGCCTGTTGTCGTGCACTAGTTCACGTTTGAGTCATGCTCAAAGAGGTTTTTTCGGGTTTACCCCTAGGTACATCTGTGCCAGAGACGCCTCTACGTGCTCGTATCCATACAAGGATGTATTTCTTGAAAAACTCATAAAATTTCTATAATACCAAAATTCTAGGATGTTCTTATATACTAATCCTCAAAGTCTATCTTAGGTCTATGTGCTCTAATCAGTGTTTACCTAAATCTAGCTTCCATGGTTTGTACTAAACTTCCTCTGATACAAACTGTAATGCCCCGACCCCAGTTTCCCAGAGTCGGTGCATTATTACATAACATTGGTTTGATCACAAGAAAGATCAAGTATCGAAAGACCGATTAGTTTAGTAGCCTTGGAATAACTAGATACATTCATAAAGTTTACATTATATCATAAAGTGAAAAACTACGACAAAAACATATTGTCTTCATATCCACTAATATTATCCCTTTAGGTCATTCATAAATTACTTCTTCTATTCTTTGGAAAAATAAAACATTGAAAGGGGTGAGCTCAGATGCTCAGTAAGGATAACAATATAGAAGAAACATTCATAAATAATCATAATCATTTAAGGCATTGTTTAGCTAAGAAAAATCCTTTTAACCCTGAAAGTCATCATAATATGGAAAAGATAAAATGTAATAATGCCATTTATTTATTCTCATGGATATTCTACTAGTCCAATAATCACATGCAATATCAATAACCACTTTCATAATGATGGAATGCAAAATGGCAGACTATCATAACCACGTAACCAAGGCCTCGTTCCAAGACTACAAATAAGATTTTGTCAAGGCCTCATTCCAAGACACTAGTTTGACTCATGATACCTACTGATGCATCATGGTGCTATAGTGGGATCCACCCGTCACTTATTAAGTCCAATTCATTCCTCATATAAACATGTTTCAACATAACATAAACTATCTTATTAAAACTAGCGTTCAAAATGTCAATACTTTCCCCATAAACCATGAATGGTATAAAAATAACGCATCCAAAGTCAAACATATCACAAAACCTTCAATACAATATGGAAGTTTTGTATCATAATAAATGAACTTCAAATAAGCTTAAAATCCATCAAAGAAGGTTGACATAGAAGAAATCAAAACTATTTGAGAGAAATATCGATTTTTATGAAATCATCTAAAAGTCACATAATTTTAAAATAAAACATTTACATTGAAAATATTCTTATAATATTGTAAGGGAAGCTTCAAAGATTTTATAATGGTGGAAAATAGCCTCACCCTCCATATATGAAAAAAAAGACATTCTTACCTTAATTCTGTCGAGATGGTTAAAAAGGACCTTGTTTGGAAAATGACCGAAAGATTCCTTTATAAACATCTTATAAAATGTCAAACAAGGCTATAAATGACTTTAAACCATATTATATAAAATATTAATAATGTTTTGAAATAAATTTTTAAGAAACATTGATGTGGATGATAAAGAGGTCCCAGTAGATAATTACGTATAAACAACCTCGGATAATGAAGAGATTGTAAAATAAACCTTTACCAATTTGGAAACATACGAAACATACACCCCATGAAAGAGGTATCAAAAAATGAATATGTAAATACACATAAAATAAAGTGTATTACATAAATAATAAAATTATGGGCAGTACATACACCACAGAAAAGGTAATAGTGTCAATATGGCATGAATCTCATGGGAATAAGGAGTGAGATGAAAACCCCTTACCTTATACTTTTCCTTAGTCGATGGTATGTTAACCTCCATTATAATAGTTAATATTATTTTGGGACAATAATTATGGGATTTGATCATGTATCCCCAATTTTGTTTCATTTCATCATTGTCATATCTTTAGTAAATAATCATATACTAGGGTTTTATCCCATTATAGTAAATTATTTGGGTGGTATAGTCATTGTACCTATTAATTCATTCTTATTGTAGACATAATCTAATATAGTTTCTCCCATTACTATTTGTGTTCTATTACTTCACTAGTTTACTTTTCCAACTTCTTGAGACCTATTTCTCTTTATAATACCACTCCTTTTTCTACAACCAACATTGGTATTCCATAGTGTCAATCAATAGGGATTATATCATGTAGTGGGTCTTCTAATCCATATTATCAATGTTTATCTTTATTAAAACAAATCTAAATATTAATATCTCTCTTTCCCAACTATGGGTGGTGTTTACTCATCTTCTCACTCATTGAGAAATATTTTTAATCAGATTATCCTCTCATAACAATGAGGCTCAGGTTGTGGTTCTAGATACTTCCATTGGTGTATCATTATTCCATTATTATAATTTTTTAATTTATAATTAATTTATTCCATATTGTGGCATAGTTTTTCCATTTCATTGACTATGCTTCCTTGGAATATGTAATTCGTTTAGTTTTACATTGTCCCATTATTAGATTCATAGTGTTTTTGGATTGTAATAATTTTGATTCCTATAGATCTTACACAACAATTAGATTTTATATTTTTATCATTCCTTTAGATATGCTTAAAGTTAGTGTTATTCAAAGGTAAATTTTTTATAGAGATGGAAACTGTTATTTACATGGTGAAAACATATTCACGATGATTAAATTTTAGATATTTTTGATTGGGTAGTATTGGGATGTAATTCTATGGTTGTTGGAATATTACATTGTGTTTTTCGGTTGTCAACTTCATAATGCTAACTGGACTCAAGTGTTCCTATGTGATGTATTTGTCAGATTTTATAAAAATGGATTTTCATAAAGATTGAATTTTTTCAGATCTATTTGATTTGAAGTAATTATCATTTTATTTTTTATGGGTTATAATATATATTTTTCCTCGGTAATTAAAAACTTGATTCATGGTGAGGTCACTGTTTAGTGGTCCTCTGTCATTAAAAATATATCCCAAGGATTTCGATGGTCGAGAAATTGTATCATATTGATAGAGGAGATATTTAGTTCATATTCAACTATTCATCTTGAGGATTAATTAAATCTATGTTTCATCATTTACAATAAAACATTAATTCATGAATAAACATTCTAGTTAGAAATGTTGAATATTCTTTTTATACCTATTTATTTATGAAACATCCCACTTATCTAATTTGAATCTAAATTTATAGGAAATAGTAAAAAGTAGTTAATTTTTTTTATGAATTCATACCCTTTTCTAAAATAATTTCTGATAAGCTCTTGGGTATAATATACTTTATATTAAACATATTATATATAAATTATCAATTTATATATACGATATAGAGTGACAAAGAATAGGAAATAATATAATTAAAATCAATAATGACTATAACTCGAAGCATTTGGACTACTAAATACCCATATAGTAGAAAACTAAAATATAACCCCCTAATGTTTCCCTAAAAAAAATAATATATTCCAATTAAATGTTCTAATAAAATATAATTTCATTAGACACTATAAATCGTTACTTTTCTAGAGAAACTAATTAAAATTGAGTTGTCCTCTCCTAAAAATATAATAATTTTAGAAGAAGTTTTCATTAACCATATCCATCTCTACTAAAAACAAATCCTATACCAATGATTTGGAACCATTAGTATAGGGATAAAAACCACTGGTATAGACATTACCAATGGTTTTGAAGTCCATTGAAAATTATTTCATTGTAGTATAACTATACCAATGACTTGGAAACTATTGTAATTGACATGTACAAATGTTTTTTAGAACTGTTGGTATAGTTAATGTAACATAATATAGGCTTGAACCTAGAACATATCACTTATATATCAAATACCTATCCACTATGCTATAATAAACTTTGTAAAAAACATGATAAATATATATAAACAATTCATATTTTGATGTATATATTAATATTTGACAAATTAATTAATAAAAAAATTCATTGAACTATACCAACAGTTCACCAAACTATTGGTATAGACTAATACTAACACATTTTAGAATAGTTGGAATAATTCCACAGATTTTTGGGACCTATTCCATTGGTTTTCGAAAACCATTGGTATACATTTTGTTTAATGATCCTAAACCAGTAGTTCATTTATAATAATTTTTATAGAGACAGCCTATACTCACAATTTTTGAAAAACCTTGTATATATGGTTTTTTGTGAGCACCTATGCCCATATGTTTTTCAAACAATTTTGAATATAGTTTTGGTGATGCACATATAACATTATTTTTTATAAACAATGGGAATTTGGTTTGTCTGAGGAACATAACACTATATTTTTTAAAAAATAGTTTGTATAGGGTATTTTTGATGGGAACCTATCAACATTTTTTTTAATAAATCCTGGTAATTGTGTTTGAAAAAGGTGTAAATTCCAATTATTTAGGAAGAACTATTAGAATAGGGTTCAATTAAGCCACCTATACCCATAGATATAGTTTAAGATAACTCTTATATGAAATGGCACTCATACCACGACAATGATAGAGTCACCTTATCATAAGACCAAGCCAAAAAATCCCACCATCAACTAGATTAATAATTAATAAGGATCTATACTTGCACAATGATCTAGTCTACATGTGTCCTGACTAGATGAAAAACTCATGTCTCTGCCTCAATCTAGAAATCAACCACATGTGGATTAGGGTCACCTAGAATTATGTGGGGTCTCTTTCACTAAAATTTTTCAATTATTCTAAGCCTGTGCACCTCATTTGTTGGTAATGTGAGTACCATATTCTATTCTACATGTGGTTCCATAGCTGGTCCACCACACGGAGGTATCATATCGCGAACATGTCCTTGTATTAATGCCTCATTGTTGTGGGGATCATCCTCATGATCCTAACACAGAATTATAGAAGGCATACATCGTGATGGAATCTTAAATGTAAACAAGATGTACCAAAATCAATAAGTATATTTGGAGAACTTGATTAAAATAAGAATTATAATAACAACCAATTCAAATTTCATGAATGTACGATTATTTTCCCAAAAAATAATTCAATCATGTACTAAGTTGAAAATCAGGTTTCTAGTGTCCTATTGTTTATATACATCAGCCACTGTACAAACACTAGAGTCCTTGGCCATAAATCCAATATCGAAACACTTACCACAATACCTCAACCCCACTCATAGTCTCAAGTCCAAAGGTACATCATAGACTCTTATAAAAATCAATCATGACATGTCTCGCTGGGGTCCGTGTCCCGACTCCCTAAGTTGGCCTCCCATAGTCTATGGGTTGGAGACTGGCATCGAGTATGCATATCTCTAACATGGGGGGAATTATAATAATCACATGTACACACACATATCCAATATTATAAAATTCTGAAATATAATATAAACTAAAAAACCATGAATTCATAAATCATAATCACATAAAAAAATTAAAATGGGATGTGATGAATTTTAGGAAAGTGAAAAGAAAATCCCACCACAAAGTGTCTGAAAGTATATTCCAACCTTAATGTAATATGGAGATACTATTAATATATCACATAAACACACATCTGTCTATCAGGTCTCAGTAAGATCTTTCAGGTCTATTACACTCTGGGATTATATCAAAATGTTGATCGTTTGTATAATACACGCCGTATGTGGAAAAGCTCTATGTAGGGGTGAGTATAAAAATATCATTTATGATATTCTAATACCAATAATCACATAATAAAATAAGAATATTCATCTCTACATTGCTATACGACTATAATAAATATAACAAGTGTGTGTAGATATACTTAAATGAGACTCATAGTTATAAGGTAATGTTAAAATAGTAATTCCATCCTTGGATTCCAGCTCAAAAGTTCTACGGAAAACTCCTCCAGGTGAACACTATCTATGAGTAAGATAGCACTGAGGAATTTTGGCTAAGAGTTAGTTATCATTAGTTCTAGAAATTATAAGTTTATATTGGATGTCAAACGACACATGATACTTGAATGATGATCACTCCTAATGTCATGGAGTATACCAACATCTCAATTTGGAATAAACCACTAATAATAGAAACAATGTTCACATAGTTTAGGTCAAAACGATACCCAGAATTTCACCAATGGAATTAATATGATAGAGGATCTCACTCAAGGCCACATAGAAGGATTACAACACATACATTCAAGATTTCTAGGGGAAGGGATCACTTTTCTATGTGTTGGATCCAGTTCCATAATTTCGATTAGGGAATGAATAAGGGGAACATAACCTAACAGGAATAATATATGATACACAGGTAAACATCTCTCTGTCATCATTATAGGATTAAAAATTTATTAGTAAGGGTAAAAGCCTAGTACCTTTGACCCTGGTTCAAGAATTTCTAAACGAACCATGTTTGTCTTAGTTTATAAGTACATGAAATGATTCTACCCCATAACGTATTCACATGTTTTTGTAAATACCTTGTATAGTGTATTACCAGCCTATTTGTTTCTGTATAGGATTATACGACATACCCTTGCATGTTTACTCCATCTTGTGTTTTTTTACCCTCTGAGGGACACATCGAGCCTTTGTGTGGGGGTTACACGCCTTGTGAGAAGCTAACACACAGTGTGATACTTATCAGCATCATAAAAACTGATACACCAATATGAGGGTCCCCAGGGCATGTAGATCTATGTTACACACCATGTATCATAGAATTTTACAGATTTCCACATCTATATCGTGCATTTTTGACTGCTCCTACAACCATTTTTTGGCCTCACACCCCAGCAAAAACTCAAAATCACATCCTGACGAGTCATTCCAGCATCAATGAACATATTCTAGCCTTATAGATTTTCCCCAAATATAATCACGCATCGTCCGTCATTTTATTCCAAATACACAAATAAGTGTATCTAAGAATCATCTTCCATTTGATCATTCATCATCATGTCTTGGTCCCATCATCGATCTAAGCCCATGTCTATAATATCAATCTATTAAATAATGGAACAAGTGCATAACATTTGATTTATCAGTAGCCCATAGAACCACCAAACAACCAATTGCTACAATGAATGTAGAATTTGGTGACCAAAAGAACAAGGAACAGTAATGTGGAACATACCTTGAGAAATATTCATTTCGACCTTGGTTTGTTTCCATTATAACAATTAATAGAGGAAGATAGAAAATGACCAGAAATAAATTATCCCAATTCCTGAAATAATCTAACCCATCTTGCAATACACGTGATCCATAGATCAATCTATCGGTTGACCTATCTGTGCTCATACATGAATTAGGAAACATGGATATGATCACACTAAAAAAACCATTCCTTGAGATGGATTGATCACTAACAAATAAAAATCATATGCCATATTCTATTGAAATATATTATCATCTCATTTCACACTGATCATCAATCATTTTTTCTGTTGATGTTTTCTTTAAAGGAATCCTCCGACACTCACTCATAGGGTTCTCCAATAGATCTAGGTTCGTATAGATAACTCTAGAATTATATCACATCCATATTCATGTAGAAAAATTTATGTCTCTACATCAATGGAAAAATAGAATTATATTATTTAATTAAATATTTTTTTACTGTTGTGATGAATATTCCACAAAATCACCGCACTGACAATAGTTTTTTTCACCTAGGGTGATTCCCACATTTTGAACATAATGGTTCCCCCAAATTTTTAATCAATGTCCCTATATAGAAGTTATTACACCTTATTTTGAAATAATCATTCACGTTATATTTAATATATTAAATATATTTTAAACATTTATTCTAGGAACACATGGTCTATAAATCACATGACTTCTCAGTGATGTGTCTTTATAATAACACACACATTATCAAAAATATTTAATTTAAAATTAGATTCACATCATATATAAACCATTTGTTTGATATGTTTATATATTTTACTAAAAATATTCCTCCAAAAATGATGAAAATTTAATTAATTAAATGTAGTAATAAAGAGGTAGGGTATAAATTTCTGAGGTGGGATGAATTCAGATGAATTCAATACAACCCTACATTTGAAAATGATTTAAAAATTTATATTTGGGATCAATCACACTATGTCTTAATAAGAAAATTTTAAAAGTGGTTGATGAATAAAAATAAAAAATTTCAAGGCCAAATTCTATATATGAAAAATGTTATAATTTAAAATTTTGGTGACCATAAAATTGTAAAAAAAATTCATCAAACATCCATATTCATTCTCAAAATATGTAATTATATTAATTATTAAAATAAGGATCAATATCATTAAATTATATAAACATCTTTCCAATAAAATTTCAATAGAAATATTTTCAATCAACTATTCCCCACATTCCATTTTACAATCTTAAGAAAGCCTCATTGTCTGATAATCATGAAAATTATTCTTATAGAAAACTGTAAATAAATTATAGATATATTAGTAGGTAGATAATCAAAAAAAAGATAATCCCAAAAAACCAAAATGTAATTTTCAGATAAACTATATCAAAATGTGATTAAATGATATTCAAGACAATAACCATGTAGAACCATTTTATGAGTCCATTATGTCATAAATTTACTATTAGTTTGGGTTGCAATAATTTAATGCTCATTTATATACATTTTCAAAAGTATTTTTAGGTCACATTATACTTTTCTACATACCACATTCTATTTTAATTAACCCATTCCAATATAATTTCAATCTAATTTGAAAACCCACCAATTTTTGTATTCTCAGAAGTAATGCATTTTCTTCTAAATTAATATTCCCTCGCAAGTTATGCATTTCATAACCTTAATGTTTATCGTTTTTATTTTTTTGAATATCTATAGTATTCAAATATTATGTACACATGCATTGGTCAATCTAGTATATTAATGTAACTAATAAAAAAAGAAATAAATCAATGGGAATACCCCCATTATAATTTGAAACAATTTATTGAATTTACTATACCATTAATTTGGGGAGGGAAACTCACAACTCAATATTGTGTGTGGCTTTTTTAAGATATTATAAATGAAAATATATACAAAAAAATCCCATGATATAATTGTATAACAGTATCAATGTCTTTTTATAGACACATGTAATTATATCATTGAAAAAATTTATAAGAATGGTGAAATTTTCAATTGATTTATGAGTTAAATATAGTTTGTAATCTAGTGATTATATGGCATTAATTGATAGGTATGTATTGTGGGGTTTTATAGAGAGATTAAGATAGTTTTCGTATCATTTTTACAAGAATTGTAGTTTTTGAACAGTTTTCCCAATCCCTATTAATTATCTAGAAGAACATATCACTAGTAAAAGTGTCATAAGGTATCCAATATTGTTATGGGAAATGGTTTATCAAACCATTATACCTCACCTAAAAATCGTTGTCACAAATGTATGTGGATAACAACATGGTTGGTGCCCTATTTGATAAAATGCACGGGTGCCTAGAAGAGGGAGGATGATTCATGATTTGATAAACCATGTCACCAAATCATGATCAACAAAAATTTATTTCGAAATATACCTTTTAGTTGCTATTTATTTTTCTATTTTATCCATTTAACTAGTTTTTTTTAATCATATAAAACCTAGAGACTCCACAAAGTTACCCAAGTAAATCCATTGCATTCTAAGATTGATTCCAATGAAATGTATCTTGATGATCCATAATTATGGTATTTGATCCATGTGGATATATTATATAATTTTCTTATACATATAAAAACCTTCTTGTAACACCCATAAAAATTAGTGAAAATAGAAATATGTTTATTAACATTCCTAACAAGAACCACAATTCTTAAATATAATAAGGAAATATGAATTTAATAATATTATAATCTAGAAGATGATTTGGTGAGTATGAATATGAGTAACCACATTGTATAATATATCTATAATGTATATACTAATATATAAAATTATTTATTAAATAATATAAAATAATATATTAATATCTAGTACATTTATTTCATGCTTTAAAAATAAATTCGCTTCAAAAATACTTTTTTTTGCATTTGGTGGATTGAAATTATAATTAATTAATTCTATTTTATAAGTTATGTTTTTTAAAAAATAACATCATTTAAAATATTATTATATCAAAATTAAAATATTTTTTAAATTATATTTTTAAAAGGACTAATTTTCCAGTGAATAGAGAAAAATATAGTTTTTGAAACAATATAATTTATTTTCTTTAAATCAAAAAATTTAAAAGGTGACATTATAATTTTGGATTATGTATTCATGTTAATTATTAAACATTTGTTTTATAATAATATAAATAAATATATATGATTCAACAATATTCATGAATGTTATTTTATTTAATTTTTATGCATAGAAACACTTTGGTCTAAAAATATATTTTTCATTTCATTATATTAATTTATATTAATTTTTTTATAAACTAATTAATAATTAATCCTATAAAATGAATACCTAATTTTTAATAATGATATTAAAATTTGGAAAATATTTTCCAATTTAATTTTTCCATGTATGAATAGTAATTGTGGTAATGATTTAACACATTATTAAGGGTAAAACATGTAATAATGGGTAAAACATTGGGATAATGATTTAAAATTTCAGTAAATCTCAACTTTATCCTTTTATAAGAGTAAGGTTTGACCCTAAAAATCCATGTTTCTATAATATGGAAGCACATTTCCATTTTTCAATGATTATGGCCATTATATAATTATAATAAATTAATAAAAACAGTGATCACATAAAATTAATATATTTAATATCTGGCTATAAGAATAAAATGATGTTATGCTCAGTTTAAAATGTTGATCTGATAAATTTAATTAATATATTTTATTATAAAAATTCAATTTATATCATTATTGATTTAATAAATATATTAAATACTTAAGAAACACCTACGCAAAATTTGATCACTTAATAGAAAATAAAAATAAATATTTTTAAAATATAAAAGTTATAAAATATGAATGAATTGTTTGCCTCTAAGAATTTAATAGATGAATATTACCTTTTAGGGTTGTTTTTTGGATAATATTTAAATTAAATTAATATTATTATTACTTTAAATATAATATAATTGGATAGTTCCAAAAATAATTAATGATATTTAATAAAAAAAATAATATTTTTTTAAATGTTTGGGAAAATACCTCTGAGTAAAATTATAGTGTTTTTATGTTTATTATGTTATTTTATAAGTAGGTTTCTAGGTTTGGTTGTATATTTAAAATAGATTTTGACATAGAATGTCGATACGGATTCAAGAAAATTCAGTGGATTCACCGAAGGAAATATAGATAGATGTGTTTACATGGATTGTATATTTTCAAGAGTTCTCAAAATTGCAGGGGTCTAAATTTGTAGAAGGACTCAAGCATTTAATAATTTGAATTTCCATAAATTCATTATAAATATATATATAATTAATGAGATTCATGAATATTAGTGTTTCCTTATTATGTTGATCTTCACAGAGGCATCTAGGGTCGTGAAGGATTGATGGTTCATGAATGTTAGATGGAAATATAGTAAATCACCCTGTCTATGAGAAGCTTATAGAATGGGAGAATTTTCTTGTTACCTCATGAATACGTGGAGGTTCATGAACACAATTGTAGAGCTTCATAAAAAGGGGATGGTGTGGATTTAATCTTTACTAATGGGATGCAATGCATATAAAAAGGCCTCTACCACCCTTATTTTATCAGATAGAGTCTTAATGGAAATCCAAAATATCTGAATCCATGATGGTGATTCATGAATCATATTCATGAAACACTGCACGTGAATAAAGGATTTTTTTTTCAAATTATATAATATTAATTAAAGTATTTAACAATCAATAATGTATTGATCTTTTCTAAGGATATATGATCAACACATAAGGAATTTGTTTCATGAAGGCTATGTGAGCTTCAAGAAAGTAGAGAGCTTTGTGAAAATTGGGAGCTTCGTTAAAGATGGGTTCATTATGAAATATGGATATTATTTTGTAGAATTGGATAGTTTCTTAATGGTTGTGTATGCTTTGTGAAGGCAGTGAGGATAATGAAGGTTTTAAGAAGGGATTTACTAGAAAATATTTTGTACATTTATATTCATAAATTTTAAGAAATATAAACATAATGATGCACTAAATGAAATGTAAAATATATTTATTCATCTCATCACAAGGAGGATCATTTGGAGTATTAGTGAGAAAACATTAGTTTAGAGAGAATTGAGCATTAAAATTGTGATTTGATGTAAACTACGGGATACTGTAATTCCGATATGAACATTTTAAGGGATGTGAGACTATGAAAGAGTGACCTAGAATAAACTAACAATAAGTGAGCTTAGTTTTTTTAGTTCACCAAAAAAAATGGATGCATTCCCCATGCAATATCCCATAGCCGTGAACTAAGATAAAAATCAGTGTTTTGTTATACAATTTTTATTACATATAATTCTATGAATCATCATCAGATAAAAATTTCAAGTATAAGATCAAAATAAACATTACATATGAAATTAACTGAACCTTATAATATGTATTCCAAAATCAAATGGGTCTTGAAAAATTTCAAATAGAATATCCAATCCCAAATTAAACCCTCATATGGTATCTAAAGCCCTTATATTCTTATCAAATTTGTATACTATTGATTGGTTTCTTTTAATAGATTTTTTTCATTAACATTGTATATCTAGTTTTTGAATTTAATGTTTCAGTATACTCATATAGCATTATACCATGGAAAAGAGAAAAACTTCAAAGTAGAAGTACATGTCCATTGGAATTCATCAGTATGGAAGTATCTATTGAAATAGTTATATACAATGGAAGAAAACCCAAAACGTATATGATTGTGATAATATTTTTTTATTCAATTATTCTATTGTAATGAATTATGAACCCAATATTCCACGTGAGGTTGAAATAGATAATGTTGATTAAATTTTAAAAAGCCCGGTACTAGATGTTTTTAATACAGAAAGTGAATTTTATCACTTCTTAAAAGAGGAACATTAATTTTATTTAGTTCATCTCAATGTATAGGAAATTGAGGTCAATAAACTAAAAGGATTAAATAAATTTATTGATGACCTAGCCATTTATCTAAGGGATAATAATGATTTACAGTATTGATAACTACAAAATATGTCAAAAATATTAAAAAATCATAGTTAATGATAAGATATAGAATCTGAACATAGAAGAAATTCATAACATAGAATCCTTAATTGAGGATATTTTTACAAACCTATATGAAAATTTTCATGAGAACCAAATACTAAAACATTAAATTGAATTTTATAATTATTTTATTTCACATAATGATTCCAAAATAAATAAGAAAACTAATAAGATGGATAATCTGTCTAGAAAATTGGAAGATGAGATGAATATAAAAAATGAACTTAATGATCAGCTCGAGTAAATGTACAAAAAAATTTAACTATTGGTCAATGAGATAGAATTAATAAAGATAGAAGTAGACAAATCTAATTTAACTATAATGATAAAATTCGAGGATGATTTTCAGTTATTATTTGATTATACATTGAAACGTAATAATGAAATTAAAAAATATCCCATTTCAAAGGAAAACATGAAATTAATGTCTCACCCCAAAGGACACACAATTTGGTAAAATATGATATTGTATCTGATGAACCCTCCCTCATACATGAGAGGTAGAGAACTATGAATAGTTTAAAAAATAGGTAAAATATTTTAGTTTCACGAAATATATATAATTTTTTTAAATCATGTAATGAAAACATGGGTTTTTTCAGTTGGATACAAGGTAGTATTTCATGTTTCTTTTCTATAGATTTAGAATATATTTCTTTTTGTGATGAAATAAATATATCTAAATTTAAGAATAAGTGAAGTAACATGTAAAATATCAATGATACATATCAATGAAGAATGTATCAATGAAATTCTTCTACTGGAAAATATTAAGAGACTCAACGGGTATGCTTCAAGAACCATGATGTCTCAATGTTGGAAGAATAAATCTGGCTACATAAATATCTCATCAGTGAAATGATGATGTGAGGTCTATTCTTAAAGTGAGATATTTTGTATGTTCAAATCATGGGAATTTGAAATTATATTGGGGTTGGAATAAATAAATGATGTAAACCGATAAAAAATGGTGATCCCTAAATAAAGTTGTGTATAATGAGAATGAATATACACTAAGAGAAACTAATTGGTTGAAAAATAGGTTTACAACCTCATTGAATTCACATGTAAATGTTTCATTTGTAATTAAAAATAATGTATTTTCAATGAAAGACTCATTCCCATTACATCAGTGTATTTTGACATGGATACATAAGAAAAGAATACAAGACAATTTATTCCTCAAAAAATATCGTGTCCATACCACAATGAAATAATTTATGGAAAGAGAACTAACCCTTTAATTGATGAATAATCATTATTAGAAAATCGATGAAATTATTCTTTCTCAGAGAAATAATTATGGAACATTGATTATAAGTGGAATGGAAAATAGATAAATGTGTTCATTTGGGATTAAAACACAATATGTGAAAATGAAAATCCTAAATAACTAACACACAAAAATAATAATAATCTTATGGGTAATTAATATCCTGTTATATGGTCAGATCAGTTGAAGTTGGTTGGGTTGTTGGAAGAAATAGAAAAAGGGTATAATTTAAAAAGAACATTAAAGGTTTTTTGCATCATGATCGATCACAATCTTTCATTGGAGGATTCTTGAAGTACCAATATCATTATGAGTTAATGTTTTAAAATATCCATAAGAATTTTCGTAGGAATAACATGGAGATACAACCTATGGGGTTTGTGTAAAATTTCTCTGTCCATAAGCATTACTCAATCTTGAGATAAGTCAATAATTTTACTTTAATTCACATCGAGTTTCTTTTTTGGTTTAGTGAATTAGCTTATTAGTTTATATCATATACATAAAATCATTAATATTACAAGTAAAAACTTCTACTCACTATCCATTTTTTCTTAAATGTAATACTATTTAAAAGTAAACATTTTTTATTTCATGTTTTCAACACCTTGACTTTTTATTTATCCCATCCTTTAATATATTCTTCATTAAGTCTGGTGAAAAAAATTTCAAAACATGTGAAGAGCATAAAAATATTAAAAAGGGGTTAAAAAATAAGGAAAATTATTATTCATTGGATGACATTAAAACCATCAATTCATTATTATAAAGGAAATATTTTTACTGTTAAGAAGTAGTGCCTATACATCACCGAATATAATCTCATTACTTAAACTTTTTTAATCAAATGCATAAAATAAATCCCATAGAAATAGAAATTGAACATATATAGGTATCGTGGGACATAAATATACATATATTTAATAACCATACAATTTAATTCCACACATATCAATAAATAGAATAGAAATACAACAAACTTCCACATCAAATGCATTGGAGGATATAAAGTAACAACCCATCCATGGTCTATCAGAGTACCTCCCGTCTTTGGTTTATCATGGAGCCACTCATCATTGGTTTATCCCATGACCTCACATCAAATTTTCAGGCACCATTTTGTTATTATAACACATAAAATAATTAAAATTTAACCATTTTTCTAATAACAATTCATTTGAAATCACAAGAAATCACTTTAAGATAATGAAATTTTCAATCAAATTCAAAAACCATTTTCAAATCCAAAACACCCCAAAAGGAAATAAGAAATTGTTTTCCTTATAAATACATTAAGGCTTATATATGTTTCCAAATATCAAATAACGGTTAAGGTGGATG
Source organism: Viscum album (assembly GCA_963277665.1). NCBI lineage: Eukaryota > Viridiplantae > Streptophyta > Magnoliopsida > Santalales > Viscaceae > Viscum > Viscum album. The sequence goes on along the minus strand of OY728158.1, from coordinate 41,265,022 downwards.
CGAATCCATTGTAATCGTATATATTAAAAACATTCAGTGTGCTCATTTAGTTAAACTCTTCCTAGAAAAATATTCCCTTTTGATTGAAATTAAAATTCAAATGTATTAATTATACACCATATAAAATAATGAGGTGTATATTATCAAAATATTCATCAATGAATGAAGATTGAGATGAATTCCCTTACCTTGAGAGCGACTTGTCGAGTTTGTTCTTCATAAAAGTGAATAATAATCACATGTTAATTTCCATATACATCATATACTTCTTCATGTTTAATATTATTATCATATCAATATATAATATATAAATACAGATCCATGATTATCGACACCAAGAGAGGTAGTATAAGTGCATTGAACAATCATCGTTTTGTGAGTCAGTAGTTAACCATACATAGAAACTATTTTCTAGTATCCATTATATAGAGGTGTGACTATATTTAGTATGAATACATATCACAACAACATCATACTATATTGAGGATAAACTTTTTTTAAATTTAATCAAATAATTTGTAGTTAATTATTAATTTATAAAGAAATATAACTTAAGGGAACTTGAGGGAAGATGTTACCTCTAAATCAGGTAAATTATTTGGATTTTATACAAAAGGCTTTATTGATTTTCCTTTTTCCCAAGGTACGGCTTGTAGGAGGACATTATATATGTTTAAATATTATTTGATAAGAATTTATACAAGCCCAGGGGATTGAGATGGGTTAGTAATTTTGTAGCGGTGGTGGCCTTCTATAAGGAGGAGGGACACTTTTGGAAGCTCTTGAAATATTATTTTATTAAAGAATTATATTCTAATTATAATATTAAAAAAGTGATATATTTAGAAGATAAGATGATTATGGGTCGGAATAATTTGAACCAATTGGTTTTATAAATTTTTAGGTCCAAAAATGAACCTTATATTTTACCTTTATCCAGTACTTAAAAACATTAACTCTTACCATGTTACATTGTATTTTCAAAATAAATGTTTACTATAGTTTCTATAAAATTCCAAGAGAACTACTTGTGGATAATTATTGACATTTCTAGCATTATATATTTATTTTTTACCACATATTATATTTTTATTACTATTATATCATTTAATAAAATAATATTTATTTTTAAAACATATTTATGACAATGTACACAGTATTTCGTAATTAATTTTTTTAGAAGTATAAAATTGATTTCCTCAAACCAAAATAAATTAACTCAAATAAAATATTTCAATATCATCCATAATATTTGTGTATGGAATCTATATAATGAATTTTAATTTTTTTAATATTTATAATATCATTTATTTTAATCGTTCATTAATAAGGTAATCACTAAATCATAATTGTTTCCTATGTAAATTTATTTATATAATTTCTAAAAATTATAAATAAAATACAATTATATAGAAACTATTTTTATATTTTTAATGTTTATTTATATTCAAATATATCATTTATATATCCATATATTAATTTTTTTGTAAAAAAATAAATGTTGATTTTATATTTCTCTTGACTTTATATTAAATTTTATAACATTTAATTTCCACAACCAGGTGTCTTAAAAATTCCAAATGATCGGACTAAGGACACTCATGGTCTGACATTTCTCATCAAATTGTACTAATACAACTTTTAGTGTAGTTTTATATTATTAAAATATTATTTTTACCCATATATATATAATTTACCCTTTAACCATGGTAAATAAAAATAATTAATGAATTTATTATTCAAAATGTTTAAAAATAAAAGATACTTACATAAAAAATTTGGACCTAATGTTTCAAAATATGGATTCCATTTTTCCAAATTGAAAACACAAAATTAGAATAAATTAATTTATAATTGATTCATGTTGTCAAAACTCGAAAGAAGTTTTTTCAGAAGTAAAAACTATCATAATATTTACATGTGTTTATGTCCAATTTAATGTGAAATTACATCCATTATAGAAACCCAGATTAAATTATAACACATTAATCCAATTACTCATTAAAATCAATTAAAAGAACAATCCACTTATATATATAAATTAATTGAAAAGGATGTTTTGAATTAAAATGAATTATCTATCACTAATTAAAATATATTATAATCCTAAAAATACAAAAACATTCAAGCAAAGTAAATTTTTATGTTATGCTTCTAAAGAAGAAGTTAAAATTTTCAAATAAAACATATAAAATTGAAAAACCATATTTAAAAGGGTTTTTCATTAAATAGTAGTTAAACCTCTTTTTAAAATTAGAGTATTTTATTCTTAAAATATGAATAATTCTTATTTTAAGCCTCTAGATTTTTTTGGATAAATGTAAAAAAAATTAACAGTCATTTATAATCATATTTTAGTTAGTTCTATTCATTCCCTCTAATACAATGACTATGAATTATCTTCTATTTAAAATAATAATAATATTATTATATAATTTTTTGTTATAACTCACTGTTGAGTGGAGTGAATGATTTTAGACAACCCATTGTTGTGGGTCGATTATACTATCAAACTAATCGTCCCCTTTAACATAAAATTAATTTAATATTCCTAAATTTTAATAGAAATGAAAAGTATTTTTCTATAAAAACCTGGGTTGCTACATTATTCCACCTTTTTAAAATTACATCCCTACAATTTTATTTACATATCAAATTAGTGGGGGTATTTATCCCTCTCCGAATTTTAATATTCCTATGTTTCCTCTTAAACAATATGGTTTTTCCGCAAAACCATTATCTAATGAATCACCTTATTCCACAACACTTGACCCTGCAATCATGAATCTATAATTGATATTCCTCATAAATAATATTTTATTCCATCTATAATACTATTGGAATAAAAACATGAAATGGATTTGGAATATTTGTTGTTAACATTGAAACATTCAAAACAATATATACATAGGATAAACTTGGAGGTAAAGTCACCATTTAGGAAACTGATCAAAATTTATCTAGGATTTCATAGGTTCCAATGACCCTCAGACTCAGATTTCCCTTCTTTCCAAAATGCAACACACTTTTCCATTGAGAAACATTGTGAAATACATGATCACATAAATCGATATAAATATCATTCCTACGGTTATCTGTATAAGATTTCATCCAGATCTATGTTTTCCTCATATTCTTCTAAAACAACTGATATTTTCTGGCCATCCCTTCTACAAATTTTTGTCTCATCTACATCTATTCACTTATTTTGTCCCAAAAATCTAGAGATTGACACTAAATTCTATATAATGCTTCAAATAATGTCATCTATATACTAGAATGGAAAATGTTATTATATGAAAACTCCAACAAATAAATATGATGATCCCAACATCTATGATAATCCATTGAAAAATATCATTTCCTATCCTATATGGTTTGATTTTTGTTTTTCTGAATGAACATCTAATTGGGGATAAAATGTTTTACTGAAATTTAATTTAGTTCCCAATATCTTCTAACGGCCTTTCCAAAAGTTATAAGTTAACATGAGATCATGATCAAATACATTAGAGAGAGGAACACTATTTAAACATACTCTATATTTATGATACACCTATGAAATTTCTTCAAGAGAAAGAGTATCTTGAATTGGTATAAAATGATTAGATTTAGTCAATCTGTCCAGAAATGACTTAGTTTTCATTGTTTCCTTGAGAAATGTTTTGTAATCCCACTATTAAATGTGTTGGTATATTTTTTCCATTACTTTGTGGAACATGAGAAGGATGAAGCATCCCTTTTCAGTAACATTCATTCTTCTTTAACATTATGAAAATTCAAACACTTCATAGTAATGTTAGTAATATCTATTTTAATTCCATACCACTAGTAATACTCACAATGATATTTGTAGATAATAGTGTTGTCAGGATCAAATGTAAACAGAGAACTTTGAGGTTCACATAACATCTATTTCATTAATTAAAAATCATAATGCATGCATAATCTATTTTCAAGAATAAAAAAATCAATATGAATGTTTAATTAATGTAACATACCCTTCTTAGTGAATTCATCTGTTTTCTACAACTCATTATCTTCTTTCATCAGCATCATAATTCATTTTTATAGATTTGTTTTCACTGCCATCAAAAACAAAAAAGGGAAATTCAATACATCACCATCTTCCAAATCAAAATTTATCAATTCAAAAACAAAATGATATCGTTCCAGACTTTTCATAGTTAATTTATCTTTTCTATTTTGACTAAAACTATCAACCAATTTATTTTCATTTCATACATGGTAATGAATTGTGAAATAATTATACTATATTAATCCCAAATGACATATTTTTCTCATGATAGATTATTTATGAGTGAATTTATACTTAATAATTTTTTGAATAGTATATATTTCACCCATTACATCATAAAAATGATACCTCAAAAAATTTTAATTGAAAAACAACAACAGCTAATTTCAAATCATGTTTATAGTAATTTAACTCATAAGGTGTGTACTAACATGAACCATAATAAATTACTTGATCATTATTCATTAAGAAAAAACCTAACCCTTTCAATGATGCATCGCAATATATAACAAATTCAATATTCCTGGAATGTTGGAAAAAAACAAGTTCATTTACACAGAATCTTTTTAGTTCCAAAAAATAATCATAACCTTGTTTTTTCAATATGAACATAAATCCATTACATGTATGTTTGGATAATCATATAGATAACTGAGAATAATTATCATCAATCCATCGATAAAAACCTTCCAATCCATGAAAACTCTGAATATTTATGATATTGGTAGGTCTTGGCCACTCTTCAACCTGTTTTGTCTTAGAAGGGTCAACAGTTATGCCATAGTTAGGAATAATATGTCCATGGAAAGAAATTTGTTGCTACCAAAATTCAATATTACTAAGAATTCCATATAATTTACTTTCTTTTATGGATTGAACAACAATCTTTATGTGAAATTCATGTTTCTTCCTACATTTATAGTATAACAAAAAATCACCTATAAAAAAACATCAAACTAATTCAAAAATTGAGGACAAACTACCATTATACCTCCTCATCACATCAGACATGTTTTTGAAATAATTTGTTACTCTTCAGAACCTAATGCCTTTGATATTTCAGTTTCTATCCTGAGTAAAATTAATTTATTAAGAAATGAATTTCTGGGAATGAATTTCGATCTTACCATGAAAAAGATGTGAAATTTTCATCATACTAAACCATAGAATCTTCCTTCTTTTTTCTCAATTCCAAAAAGTGTGTTTCCATCGTTAGTTGAACGACCTAATGAAAATATTTATCAAGGAAGGTATTCTAAATTTCTTCCAATTATATGGCATCAATCTCTTTACTTCCTCTAATATTTTTAATCATTAACCACCACTAATTTGATTCAACTTGATTATGATAAATAGAAAGCCTAACCTTTTGATTGTATGAACACCCAATTACATCAAAAATCATTTCCATTGATTTATTCCTCCTTTTAGCTTTCACAAGTTCATATGATCCTCTAAATGTTTGGATATGTTTCCTCATGAAATAATATATGCTCAATATATACCTTTGATGTTGGTATGGTTGATCTCTTTCATGGTAACCGTCACCATTTTTCTCCTATGTCAACTAATACATCACAGTAGAAAAATATTCCATTTTGATTATAGCCATCCGAGGATATCGATTTGGAAGGATATTTTCCTTTGAATACCTTCCCACCACAACTTACCTATTTCATATGTGGAAAACCATTCTGTACATACATATCATAAATGAAGAAAGATGGTAATTTTCAAATGCAATATCATTTTGACCATTATGTAAAAATATTTTATGGATATTCTATTAAGAATATTATAACTCGTAATGTTATCTAATCAAAATTCTAATACATACTATAATGGCCCCATCCTTATATATTACATTGTCTTGAGATAATTTAATAATTTGACTTTTATTTAGATCAATGATATTTTCTGGTTTAGAAGATCAGAGAATTAGGTAATATTTTATACATTCAAACATGGATATTACAAGTATACACTTCTACTCACTATACATTTATTTTAAAACAAATACTCATTGAAAAGAAACATGTTCCGTTTCATGTTGGACACAACATGACATTCCATGATCGCATACTTGACTCTGTTCTTCTTTAAGAGCTCTGAAAACCCTTTCAAAACATGTAATAAGCATAAAAAGATGAGTAAAGAGTTCCTAATGATGGAAAACTATTATTATCGAGATACCATGAAAACTACGAATTCTATATCATTATGTAATACTTTTGAACATTAAGAAGTAGTAAATTTACTTTTCTGAATATATGCTCATTTCATACCCTTTTGTTACAAACATATTACCATATAGCCCATATAAATAAACATATAACATATATAGGTAACTTGGGACATAAAAATTATTAAATGGAATAACCATATGGTCTACCTCTACACATATCAGTAAAAGGAATACCATATAGTAAACCTCCAAACACATTTCATTTTAGGATATACAATAACCCCCCGTCCATGGTTAATCACAAAACCACCCACCGTTGGTTTCTCATGTAACCACCCATGATTTTCTTATCTCGTATCCACCTATAAAATGTCCAAGTACAATTATATAATCCCAATAGATAAAATACTGAAAATATCAATGTTTTAGTAATACATTTCATTTTCAATCACACGAATTCACTTCAATATTTTGAAATAATCAATCCATATCAAAAACAACATTAAATACCAAAACACCAATAATGGGAATAATGGATTAATTTTCTTTAAAATAGTATGGATTAAAGAGGAGTCCAAATATCCAACAACGGTTATGGTGAAGCAGAATTTTTGGTCACCACATATATTAAAAACAATATTTTTCATTTAGTAAAATGTGCAATTGAAAAATATTTACATTGAATTAATTTAAAATTCAAAGGGTTTTACTATAAATCATATAAAAGAAAAAGGTGTATATTATCAAAATATTCCACAACGAATGGAGATAGAGAGGAAATCACTTACGTTGAGTCTGACATGTCTCATTCATTCGTTATGTTAATAAATAATAAACATTGGAAATTTTTTTATTTATTAAGAAAATAATTTTTATTATTAATTTAATATTCCTTATAATCATGATATAAAAATCACATAAATATTTATTTTCATATGGGACTGTTTGTCGATATTTGGTACTTGACTCGATAATGAATTTTTTTGATGTAAATTCTCCATGTGGTCAAATGTAAATCATATACTAAATATTATTAATGATTTTAATATCATATACATAATCTATATTTCAATTTATAATATCCTTAATTTTTTTCGATATGAAATGAAATGCACCATTCATGGAGATGGTAGGTCGTATTTACACATGAACACTAATTTTTACATGTATATATGTGAATTATGATAATAAATGTTTCCGATAATCATTTCAAAAATACTATATATTATACAATTTCCAATAAACCATCTGTTGAAGTATTACATTGAAATCCTAAAGATGTTTCCTTACAAGTATGCTCTACTCTTAAATGAGTACACACATTGTTATATATTATTATAACACATATAAATATATGTTATACATTATAAAAAAACAACTATAATGTCATAATTATTCTATTATTTTATTATAATTACTGAACTACCCATTCTCAACTATTTTCCATCCAGTTATATTGAAAAAATTTATAGCTTATTCATATGATTTATCCTCTCCACATAGTATGATATTTTTTGTTTTATAACCATTTTACATATATGGGAAAAATGTTATATATATATATAGTGTTTTTTAGAGTAGAATACTAAAGAGGGGGGGATTTAGTATCTATAAAAATTTATTTTTAAAATGTATTCATAAATAGTGTTCCTACAAAGGTGGAATACAATCCAATTAATCAACGAAATACAGTTTTGAAGGCTTAAATATCTAAATATCTTCTGAAAAGTTTTATTAAGTCTTAGTAATCACAATGTTAATTATTAAAAATACTTTTGAAGAAACTATACTAAGAGAAGATAGTTATAAATTCATTCCAATAGTAACTATCAAATTAAAATTAGTGATTCTTGAATTATACAGCAAAACAATAAAATAGAGAAGACTAAATTAAGCAGCACTACAAATATGATACAAGTTATTAAGTCTCAATCTAAGACCTAATCCAATCCACTTGGTTATCATCTACCACAATGTAGTTTATATAAATAAACTTTATCCACACCCTGGATCAGTGATAAACAATTGTACACAGGATTTTCCAAGACGTATAGGGACCTCTTTCACCTTTCATCATGTGAACAAACAACCAGACCTCACAATGAACTCTTCCACACTTATCATGGGGTATACATGTAATAAAATATCATTGAGTAACGATATATTGTATCCTTTAGTTTTATGAATGAGACATACATTTTTGATATACAGATACACACACTTCTCTAAAGCTAGTAAAATGATAAAAAACAGAGCATAAATATTGAGATAGGTTTAGAAATTCTCTAAATATTAGTCTTTGAATCTCTATACATCTAAGATGATGCAGATAAATAAATCATTTCCTCGTATGGAAAATAGAGTGTCACAAGTCAGGCAGATCTGGCTTGTGTTCTTTGTGATATTTGATAGTGCGAAGTTGTTCTCGATTATGGGATTCAATAGAGATTTGTGTGTTCTCCAACAGCGTTGAGTTGCATGACACAATTCTTTTTTATAAAAATTTCTAAATTTATTTTTCATTGTCATGCTCACACCCACCCACTTGTTTCGTTTTTAGTATCATTCCACTCTAGACTTTGTTTTTAGGCTACATTTCCCTTTTATCATGGAGTGTGTGTGTTTGAGATGACAGGATGCATGTATTCTACACCTTGTACCTCGTACTATTTGATGAAATGTCTACAATAAAATATTAAGTATTTTAGTGCATTTAAAATCTTCAAATTTGACCATTAGAGATTTAAATTAAAATATGAAAAAATATAATAAGAAATGGTGTCATAGTATATACTGGAAACAACATCTCATTCATGGTGATTGGTTCACATTGTTTGTTTCAGGGTGTCTGGTTCACAGTGTCTGGTTCATGGTGTGTGGTTCATAGTTTCTTGTTCACAGTTTTTGGTTCACGGTATCTGGTTCAAGGTGTCTGGTTCATGGTGTCTGGTTCACAGTTTCTGGTTCACAATGTCTTTTTTTATGGTGTCTCATGGTCACAATGTCTACTTGTTCGCAGTGTCTCTATGTCATTGTGTCTTCTTGTTCACGGTGTCTCTATGTCATGGAGTTTTTTTGTTCATAGTGTCTCGATGTCACGGTGTCTGCTTTTTCACGGTGTCTTGATGTCACGGTGTCCACATGTTCATGGTGTCTCGATGTCATGGTGTCTTCTAGTTAATTGTCTCTCGATGTCATGGTGTCGGGTTGTTCACAGTGTCTGGTCATAGGAAAAAATATGTATTCATAAATAAGCAGTGATATTTATGTTATTGATTAAACTCAAACATTTTTCAGAGAATTAATTATAAAGTAGATAAACAGACAATATATAGACTAAATTGGATTTTTGATAGGCAATTTTTCATTTTATATGAGATACATTACATATATTTAACATTGTTTATAGACTGAATAATATTTGTGATAATTAAAAAATTATTAATACATTAAGAGTCCAACAATCTCCCCTTTTTTGATGATAAAAAATCTAGTATATTTAGGGTGTATATTTTTTTGAACAACAGAGTAAGAATTTTCATATAATATATATAGATTTAGTTTTCTCCTGTAGAAATTTCTCCCACTTTTGTGATTATCAAAAAGTTTTTAGAAAAATAAAATAAAAAACAGACATGAAAAGTTATCATTGTATTAGATAAAAAGAGGGCCATTAAAAAAAGTAAAACATAGATATAAATTTTCCTATCAAAAAAAGAGAGTAAATATTGTCATTATTCACTAGTTGGTCTTCTCTTTTCCCTTAGCAGTAGAGGTAGAATAGGAATCCGTATGAGCAGTGGTTGATGTAGAATAATGGAGTGAGGTGGTATAGAGAGACGTTAAAGGAAGACCTTCAAAGATATAGGGATCCAAAGTAGGTGTTGTAGAAAACCGTGGTAGTTGTTGATCAAGGATCACATTCCTGATCTGACCTATTTCCTGACTGACAGTCATAGAAGTGGCAGATAAGGAAGAGGTGAATGTAGGAAAGCTAGGTCTCTGAGGTTCAGCTGTAGGAGCAACAATGGTTATACTCTATACATTAAGATATAACCTCCAAAGCTTGATAAAAGCAGAAATTATATCTCCACCATACTTCATAAATTTCTCAAAGTCATCCATATTTTCCATAATATTATCCAACAGATGAGTGGACTGTGTGATATTTTGTACTTGAGTCTTTAAAAAATGATAATAGGAGGAATCCCTTTTTTTGTACAAGATAATTTAAATGATTGGTCATGTCAGTTTTAGAGAATATTCGGTTGATGTAGAAATCTAATTTATTGGAAATTTATTTCAATGCATCATTATCTTTTTTTGAATTGATTTTGACCAGATCAAGAACTATGTCACTTTTCATGATAACTTCAGATATATAATCATTATTGAAACCACTAAGCATAGTCTGAAGTTCTTATTTGACCATTGTTCTGAGCAAGTCACTATCTATGGAAGATTTATATTATTGTCTAGATGCCTTAATAGAAATGATAGGTGAGGTGAGAGATTTTTTGTTGATTTATCACCTTTTTTAGACACCTCATATACTCATCAGGGGTCTTGTTAAGATAAATAAGAATCCTTGGCATTTCATTCACAATGTGTTTGTTTCTTTATATATACTTTTTAGCTAAGGAAGTGAAATGTGGTTGAATCTGAGAGGCAATATTCTGTGGGGTTTGTTGAACAAAAGGATCCCTAGGATGAGAAGCATGTTCTAATATTGAATTCTGCACTTTCTACATGTATTCAATCATACCTCTTAGAGTCTTCACTTCATCGCTAAGTAGTATGTTTTCAACTATGACTTCCTTAATTTCATGCAACATTTTTGGTTGAATCTGCCAAATAACGTTTTCCAACAATAGTGAGTCATCCCTATCATTTAGATTAGTTACCAGATATGGTTAGGGTATTCAGGTGTTTTCAACTCCAGACAAAAGTGAAGCTCCAAATTATTTAATATTATCATTACTCACCAAGGATGGTTGTTCTGGAGAATGCTCAGAGATAGGGACTGACATGGGCTCTGGTTCTATTTCAGGGGAAATATTAAAGGCACATTTCAATTGGAACGTAGTGGAATGGTCAAGGCTTTTTACTGAGATTTCTTGAGAGTCATTCACATCATAAAAGATGGGGAATTTATACCATGTGTCTACAGGGATTGGATCAATCAGGTTTGGTACTTCAGTAGATTCCTGATTTGGGGGTTACTCCCCCTCAACAATGGAATCCTTATTAGGACTAATAGGCTTAACATATTGATCTATTTCCATGAATTCATCTCTTAGTTCCTCTCACATTTCTTATCAAAACAACTGAAACGAACGATCCAATGTCTCCTCAACTGAAGGAATGAATTCAAGAAAAAATTGATCCACATGGAGTTACTCAAGGTTATCTTTTTGAATAACATGTAATTCATCTTCAATAAAATCATCCATAACATTATTTTTGGTTTCATTGAAAACATATTCTATTTCAACTACGGGTTGATCTTCCAAATTAACAACATCTTTAAAAGCTATGACTTTCGTTTCACATACAACACGAGGTACAAGTGTATTGTCTTCCTTATAAGAAATATTTTCCCTTTAAACCACAACAACCTCTTCTTCCTCTTCATTAGAATACTCAATAACATCATCTAATTCCAAAATAGGATCAGAAATATCATTTTGTCTTGAGGGATGTTCAACTAGATTTAATTCTTCATAAATACTATTATTGTCTTCGCCCGTGACTTTTATATGTATTCCAATTTATTTTCATCCTCTTGATAATGACAATCAAAAGGCAGAACCCAGAATCCTTGATAACTTTTTTATTTTTTCCAACCATACTATTGGCATAATGCTTGGTTGAAATAAGCCGAGAATAAAACAAATAGGTTGACATTGATATGGTTTTTATTATCTCACATATATGGTGTATGTCATACTTACAAGGATTGATCTTATGCCAATTTTTTATAAGATAAATCAGAAATAAATCCCGATATTTTAGTACAGAAAAATCACCTTATTTGTGGATAATCAAATTCTGTATAAACATAAACAAATGTCTAGATTCTCCATACTATTCAGTAGAAATGGATGTTCTCTTGGTTCCATTTCTGGTTATGATTTTCAAAATATCTACAAAAAACAAATAATTCATTAGAAGGTGGAGGTCCTCTCTGATAGTCCCCACAGATGCATTCATTAGGTATCCTAAGGCATGTAACCAATAAACTTGAAGATAATGTGCATTTATGTTCTTTTATCTTACTTCTCACAACATAACCGACTTCAAAATCATTGGAGAACTGAAAATACTGATAAAATTGAGCCACTATCTTAGGGTAGATAGGTCCATCATTCTTCTAAAACCATTTTAACCAGATATGCTCTTTTAAAAGTTTTAACAATTCAGACACACTCGAGGGAAGCCTCTTTAGGCATATCTCTTTCTCAGGTACCACTACACGGTCCACTAGATTTGGATTTAGAGTACCTTCGGGTGCCAGCATAGGTGCGATCTTCATCTTCCTTGAGCTGTGTTTCTCAAGATTCGATGATGAAGAGCATTTCATCCTAGGGATTCAATGATGATTCAGTAGAGAAAAGCGTTGAAGGATTCAGGAAGGGTTAATAATTGAGTGAATAGAAGAAATATCGAGTGATGGAGAAGTGGAACGTTCTTTATTTTATTATTTTGGAATAACAAACATTGAAAAAGTCAATCCATGAGAAAATAAAAAGGAAAAATGAATAATTACGACGATATGGTTTTTTACATTGTAAATGAAAATCAAAAATATTATTTACAATTATACAACATTAAGTCTTTATGGTGAGATAGTGAATGAATTTTATGGTGAGATAGTGAATGATCATTACGGTCAAACAGTGACTGAACCTTACTATGAGATAGTGACTGAACCTTACTATGAGACAGTGACTAAACCTCAGTGTGAGACAGTGACTAAACCTTACATTGTGATAGTGACTATTAGACAGTAATCTCGAAATACTATCTGTGGGACCGTAAACATGTAATTGTAAGATATACAATAGTAAGATATAAAATAGTAAGAAATTTAAATTTGATTTATCATGCCTAGTTCATGTACGATATAGTCTATTATTTCAGAATTTAATGGTTTGGAAAATATATCAGCAAGCTGATATTCAGTACCAAATAATTTTAATATGATATCACCTTTCAGATAATGATCATTCAAAAATTGATGTCTTACATAAATATTATTTTTCTTATAATGTGATACATGATATTCCGAGATGTTAATAACACTTATGTTGTCACAATTTATAGGTACATTCCTGAATTGATATCCATAATCTTGTAATATGAGTTTCATCCACAAGATTTGTGCACAAAAACTGCCAGCATCTATGTATTAAGCTTTTTTAGTATTAAATGAAACACAATTTTTCTTCTTACTACACCAAGATACTAGTGACTTGCCTAAAAAGTGACTTGTTCTGGAGGTTCTTTTTCTATCTAACTTACAACCACTGAAGTCAGCATCAGAATAACTAACTAATTCATATAATAGTCCTCTAGGATAGAATATTCCTAGATTGGGTGTATGTTGGATATATTTTAAAATTCTCTTTACAAAATTTAAATGAAAATACCTAAGATTTTCTTGAAAACAATCACACATACAAATACTATACATAATGTCATGTCGACTAGTAGTTAATTAGTGTTAACTTCCAATCATACCACTATAAGTTGTTTCATCAAAAGATTTTCCATCTTCATCATGATCCAACATCCAAGTGGTTATCATGGGAGTGTAACTACGTCTAGTGATATCAAATCCAAAATATTTTAGATGATCTCTAATATATTTACACTATGTTAAAATAATACCACCCCTATTTTGAAGGATTTGAAATCTGAGAAAGAATTTTAGTTCACCCATTAAACACATTTCAAATTCATTTTGAATCATTTTAGAAAAATAAATACTTAAAAAATTTTCTTGAATATCCAATGATAATGTCATCAACATATATCTGAACAACTAAAACATCAATACAAATTCGATTTATAAAAATGGTAGGATCAACTATTACTTTTTTAAATCCTTTTAAATAAGAAAAGTACACAAATGATCACACCTAGCTCTTGGAGTGTCTTTCAAACCATATAATGCTTTTGATAATTTAAAAAAATTATTTGGAAAATGGGGGTCTGTAAAACCAGTGGGTTTTTCGAAAAAGACATCCCCATCAATATACCAATTTAAGAACGCACACTTTACATCCATTTGATATAGTTTGAAATTCATATTTGCGGCATATGCAAGCACGATTCAGATGGATTCAAGTCTAGAAACTAGTGAAAATGTCTCCTCATAGTCAATTCCACCATCTTAACTATAGCCTTATGCATCCAATCTATCCCTGTTTCTAACTATGTTACTGGATTCATCAATCGTATTTCTAAACATCCATTTAGTTCCTATGGTGAATGTGTCCTTAGGTCATTCAACAAGTTATGAAACATTGTTCCTTTCAAACTAACTATGTTCTTTTTGCGTAGCTGTCACCCAAATGTCATCATTGATAGCATCATTAATGTTTTTTCTGTCTAGGTTGTGACAAGAAGACTTGATGTTCAACCGGATTTCTAATAGAAGAACTACTTCGAGTTCCTTTGTCTAGGTCGCCTACAACAACATCTAAAGTATTGTTCTTAATATTTCTAACAGTTCTAAAAAAAGAGGGATGCGTGATTTTAGGTTCAGCAATAGGTTCAGGTTCACTGTAACTTGAGTTTAAGGAATTTCTGGAACTAGATGTTTTCATAGATTCATTCACAGAACAGTTTGAGGATTTTTTATTAATGTTCAAATTTTCAACATCATCCTCTGGGTTCTCAAGATTGGTTTTAGGATTATGTGGATCTATTTCATGAAATTTGACATGAACAGATTCTACCACAGATTTAGTTCTTTTATTGAACACTCTAGAGGCTTTACTAGACATGGAATATCATAAAAAGAAACATTCATCACTCTTTGATGAAAATTATTCATGATTTTCCTTAGTATTATGAATATAGACTTTTCAACCAAAAACATTGATGTAGTTAACCTTGGGATTTAAATTGTTCCATAACTCAAAAGGAGATATTTTATGAATAGTTATGATCAACACTCTACTTTTTATGTTTCATGCGGTATTGACCGCTTTAGCCAAAAAATAAATAGGCAGGTCTTATTCATTAATAATTGTTCTAGCAATATCTTGCAAGGTTCCATTTCTTTATTCTACAATGCCATTTTGGTGACATGTTCTACAGGCTGAAAAATTGTGACTATAACCATTTTTTGAGCAAAAGGATTGAAACTCTTGATTTTCTAACTCATGGAAATAATCAATTATTAATGATCTAATTCTAATTCCACAATGATTTTCCATTGACTTGGCATATTTAGTAAAATAAGTGCAAGCTTCACTTTTTTGAGCCAAAAAGAAGGTCCATGTATATCTAAAAAATTAAAATATATAATAACCTAATCATTGTGCATCCCATTTAAGCTAGAAACTATAGATGGTCCCAACAAATCCATGTGAACGAGTTTGAGAGGTTGGGATGTTGACACTTTATTCCTTGGTTTGGCGGAAATTTTGTGTTGTGTTCCCTTTTGAAAGAGATTACACACTTTGTCATTTGGAAATTCATGTTTGGGTAAGTCTTTAACTAATATTTCCCTAGTTATCTTTCTAAGGGAGTGAATATTACAGTGTCCTAGTATCCTATGGTAGAGTCATTGTCACTTTATAAAATACACATAAGCATGAAGCATTTTTGAGAAGCTATGTAATCCACGTTAATAGAGTAAACATTTTCATTTCTTATTTCAGAAAACTCTAACTCTTTTTTAGAATTATTGACATTTCAAGCATCATGATCAAATCTAACATGAAATCCATCATGACATAACAATGAGGTGTTAAGGAGGTTATTTATTTATCCATCAACAAAAAAGTAATTTAGAAATTAAAACTGAGTTATAGTTATCGATGTGGCCGAAGAAAATAATCTTTCCATTGGCATTGTCAAAAAATGTGACATTTCCTCCATATATTTTTATTAGGTTCTTGAAACATAATTAGTCTCATATCATTTTTCTTAAACATCCAATTTCCATGTACCATAAAAATTTACAGGAACTATTTATGTTGATTTCCTAGAAAATGATTAAGGGAAAACGGATTTTGGTACCCATACTTTTTTGGTTATAGTAATATTAGTAATAAGTGATTTAAAATACCATATCTTCCTCATAGGTTTCCTATAATAATTATGTAAATTGTTTGAAAAATAAACTCTATTTAGTTTAGAAAAATCTTGAAACAGTATAAATTGTATCATAAAACAAATTAGTTGATTTGTGTCCAGAACTGGGAGTAAAACTATATGTCATAGATTTAGAAACTAAATTTTTTCCTCCATGATTTACTTTTACAGGTTGATAACCAATTCCAATGCTGTATTTAGGGGAAATATGATTACCTAGTATGCTACTACGGGTATATATCCCATTGGTAAAATTTTATTAGTCATTTATCAGTTGGTCATTAGACATTTTTAATCTATTGATCTCTTTGAGCAATTGAGCATTTTTCTCTTTTTCAGTTGTGAGTTCAGATTTAATAGTCACAGTAAGAGCATAGTTTTCCTTCAATGATTTATATTTTTATTGTAGTTCATTGCATGTTTCTTCAATCATGTTACAGTATTCAAACATTTCTTCATTATTCATATTTTCATAGTCACTCTCATCTCTAGAATAGTAAGGATTTATAATAGGAGAGTCCAATGATACCACAGAGGTGTTTTCATTAATCCCATATTGGATTTTTCAGCTTGTTAATCATGTGATGTTTTCAAGTTAGTTGAAATTTCCTCAGAATCACTCTAGGATGCTTTTATTTATGTTTTATACTGCCTATCCTTGTCCTTATATCTCTTTCTGTACATGAGATTTTGACATTCATCTGTAATGTGTCCTTTGCACTTACATTCATAGAAGACAATCTCATCATTCTTGTCACATTTTTTCCAATCCTTCTTCCCAATTCCGTTTTTCGTCATATTTTCCCTCGAAGTAAGGATTTCAATAAAAAAATTCTACTTGTAAACTCTCTTGAATCTAATTTCTAATTAAGTCTTCTCATCAACACTGTTAGTTGATGATATTTTACTACTAGAAATTTCTATAGATCCTTCCAATTTCCCTTTTTCTTTGTGTTTAGTGGTGGTGGTTTTGAATGAAACAGATTTCATTTTTGGTACTTCCTCCTCTAATTTGATGACTTTCAGATCTTCTTCATACATCATCAGTTAACAATGATTTCTTTTATAGGTATCATGATGATGTTGCAAGATTCTATTATAGATATAGAGGTTCCTCTCCATCTGTCTGGCAGGCATCTAAGAATTCTTATGATATGTTCCTTGGCAGTGACTTCTCTTCTAGGAGAAATCATTCTGTTCACAGTCTTAATGAACCTAAGATTAATTTAAGAGATTGGATCATCACTTTTCATTTTAATTTTATCATATTTAATTGTATTAATATTATGTATCATTTATTTTACACAATATGATCCTTCATGTTAGGCAAATAGGGTATCCCAAATTTCATGGGCAGTTTTACAAGTTGAAATTCTATTGAATTATTGATCGACTAAGGATAAGTATAAAGCATTCATAGCTTTACAACTGTTATTGTAGGAAATTTTGACAGGTTTATCCCATGTGATTTTATTAGTAGCAAGAATTTTATATTAATCTATAATGGAATACCAAATTTCAAAAACCCATACTTTCTAAATGCATTATCATTTTTATTTTCCATTTATAATAGTTGGTTCCATTAAATAATGGTGGTATTTTGGTTTTATCACCTTTCAATCTATTATCCATAATATATAAATACATTGAAAATTCTAGAAATTTAGAATTTACAGAAATTTACAGTTCTTCAATGTACAACTTCAATCATAGTTGAATAAGGATAAAAAAGTCTTAATAAACATCCTCTGATACCAAATGTTTCTCAGAGTAGATTACACAAGAGGGGGGGGGTTAATTGAGTATCAATAAAAACTTCTCAGTAAAAAATATTCTTAAATAGTTTTTTTAATAAGGTTAAATACAACAATGTTAATAAATATAATATGGTTATGAATGTTTGACCATTTAAATAACTTATTAGAAGATTGATTAATTCTTATTAATATTAATGTCCATTATTAATATTACTTTTGAACATATTATAATAAGACAAGACAATTATAACTTCTTTCTATGAATAAGTATCAATGTGAATTTAGAGATTTTTGAATTATACAGTAAATCAGTAAAACTATGAAGACTAAATTAAATAGCACATCATATATGAATGAAGTGGTTCAGTCTCAAACCGAGACCTAATCCACTCCACCTTGTGATCACCTACCACCAAGCAGTTTATATAAAAAAACTTGATCCACACCTTGGATCATGGTTAAACAAAAGTACAAAGAACTGTTCAGGGTGCATAGTGGACTCTTCCATTGTTCTTCATGGGAACAAACAACCAGGACACAAAGGGACCTCTTTCACACTTATGAGTAGGTATTAAACAAAAAAATGTTGTTTGAGTAATGTTATCTTGAATCCTTTAGTTTTATACAGAAGAATTACTATGTTGTTATACAGATATATAAACTACTTGAAAGCTATTAAAAAGATACACAACAGAGCCAAAATATTGAGAAATGTTTAGAAAGGCTCTGAATATTAGTCTTTGCAGCTCTGGAATTATTAGATGAAGAAGATGCAAGAATTATGTCCACTTATGGAAAACAGAGTGTCACATGTCAGACAGATCTGGCATGTGTTCTTCGTGACGTTTGAAAGTGTAATGATGTTCTCAATTCTGGAATTAAATTGATATTTGTGTGTTCTCCAGCAGCATTGAGTTGAATGAGACGATTTTTTCATCAAAAATTCACTAAGGGTATTCTTTATTTTCTTGATCATGCACACCAGCTTGTTTCAACTTTTATTATCATTCCACATTTCACTTTGTTTCAGGGCTGCTTTACTCTTTTTGCTTGGAGTGCATGTGTTTGAGCCGACATGTTGCATGTATTCAGCACCTTGTACCTCATACAATCAGATGACATGTCTACAAACAAATATTAATTATGTTAGTTCATTTAAAATCATCAAATATGACAGTTCAAGATTAATATTGAAAGATGACAAAACATATTTAAAAATGTTGTCGTATTATGTTATATAAATAGTGTCTCATTCACGATGTATGGTTCATAGTGTCTAGATCACAGTGTTTGGTTCACGGTGACTGGTTCAAGGTGTCAGGATCACGGTGTCTGGTTCATGGTGTCTGGTTCATAGTGTCATGATCATGAAGTCTTGTTCATGGTGTCTGGTTCTTAGTGTATGGTTGTCACGATGTCTGGTTCACGTTGTCCATTGGTCACAATGTCTGCTTCTTCACGGGGTCTCGATATCACAGTGTCTGCGAGTTCAGAGTGTCTCAATGTCACAGTGGCTTCTTGATCACAATTTCCCAATGTCACGGTGTCTGCTTGTTCATGGTGTCTCGATGGAACAGTGTTTGGTTATTCACAGTGTATCGATTCCACTGTGTCTTCTTGTTCATGGTGTCTCGATGTCACGATGTCTGGTTATTCATGGTGTCTGAACATAGGAAAATAACTGTATTCAAAATTATGCAGTGATATTTATGGAATGAATTAAAATCAATAACTTGTCAGATAAGTCATTATAAAGTAGATCAATAGATAGTATATAGACATAATAGGATTTTTGATCGACAACTGTGCATTTTATGTGAGATTGATTACATTGAATTAACATGGTTTATAGAATAAATAGGATTTTTGATCATTAAAACATGATTAATACATGAGGAGTCCAACATATAGGTATATATATATATATATATATTATTTTTATGAAATAATAATTCTTCTATAATTGTAATATCATATCTTATTTTCTATTTTTCAATATGTTCAAAAAAGATAATGTCACTTGGGGATATGTGTTGACTATCACCCCCCACGAAGCGATGTGAATCGTTTTTACTTTCTAATTAATATGGAAGGTGATAATAATATATATAATAAGTATGTATTATATATATGGCATAATAATGGTTTTTGATGTTTTATTATATTTTAACATTGTTTCATTCCATTCATTGAAAAGTGAAATAATGTTGATGAATATGTATAGCCTACCGTCTATATAAATAGTGTAATTAATTTTTATATCTCTTTATTTTATAAATTAATAAATAAATAAATATATATATACTTGCGATGAATTCATATTAAATTTATATAATTATTAAATTTATCTTAATAATGAATAGACGATCAATGTATAAGGACATGTGCTGCCAAACTGAGTCATGCAAGATAAATGAAGCAATTTTCACCTTGAAGAGTGATTTTAACAACTAATACATAATAAATTAGTGATAAGAAAATATAAGAAAATCATATATCATATGATATATGTATGAGTATGGTTCCATAATACATATATTATAAATAAATAATTTTATAAAGGGGGTTTGAATTATTACAATGGAAAAAAGACTTGGGGTAAGGGATTTATGTTTCGATCCCATTTTTATCGGGATTGTTTATGATATAATTTTCATTATATAAATTAGCTAATAATTATATAATAAATAAAATTAATTTTATTATAAACAATATAATCATATATCTTCAAATATATTTAACTATTTTCCTCTCTTTTTTACCAAAATTGATTGATGATTTTTATTTATGAAAAATAAATATTACTTCAATTTTGTCCTAGAATCATTTTTATTAATGTATCTATTTCCTATAAATGTTCTAAAAAATGTTTTACAATTATCTAATGATTATTTAATTTCAATATTAACTATTTTTTAATTTTCATTAAAATGTATAAATGTAATAAAAATTTTATTATATGATTTAGGTACATAATACTTTTTAATTGAAATGTGAAAGGGAACCATGTTTTCGAATACACTGAATTTTTAGAATACCATGACATAATGTCCTATAAATTATTATAAGAATAATTTTTAAATTTCAATGATTGTTTTTAAAGAAAATTTATTCCTTAATATTTTATAAATATTAGGACTTTAAATAATTGGTTTCAAATTAAAAAAAAATCATCAAGAAATATTAGTAGGATATTTTAAAAGAATTTTTAACTTAGATTATATCCATTGATGTTTATTATGAGTTACTATGTATATAAACCAATATACAATCTTTATTTTTTCTATGGATATTTTTTTATTATAATGATATAATAATTACAAACCACATTTATTTTCCATGGTTTATGCTGTGATTAATTTATGAAATTTTTATGAAGATCACATTCCATTCAAGGGTTATGAAATAAGGATTAGATGTATTTTTATGATTTTTTGATACACATGTGTATTGTGTTCATTACCATATGGGTAGTCCTATAATTATATATCTTTATAAATCATTGGCTAAAGATGTATATATCCTGATAGAAATATGTCATATTTGACCACTAGTTTCATGTGAACAATTTTTGGAATGGAAATTTCATTAATGTCTATAAGACTCTGAATGGAAAAAGATTTAATTCCTACAAAATTGCACATGAAGAAAGTTTGACTTCCATATATTTTACTGGGGGGAATGATTTCATATATTTTATTCAATGAGTGTACTAGAATTTATTTATACATGTTCACAAGGTTATAAACATATTTCCACCATTAATAGGAATATTTTTTTCTCTCAAGGTTGATATCTATTAATTGATGATTTATCACTAAAAAGAATATTGTATTTTATTATAATAATGTACTAATCCATGAATATTATTTTTGATCTATTGTAGATTGCTGATGATAATTTAATTTTATGATCATGATTTCATGTCTTCATTATTAATTTAATCTTCCTTGTGAAATTAAATCAATATATCATATGTTTACAGTTAATGTTCTAATCATATCACCCTTTATTATGTTTTATATACCATGATTAAGATAAAGGGTTTTAATTAATGTATTCATATGATGTTTTCTATTTGAGAGATATTTAATAACATTCCCCAAATATGATTATTTTGTAGTTAGTCTCCCAAGATAGTAAACAATTATGGTTTCAAAATATATCATAATGTTATGTAATGTATACTCATCCATTTAGATGTAGAATTTATGAATGAAAATATAAGGACTTTTTTTTGAAGTAATGCATGGTTTAGTTAATCTATAGATATTATGGTTCCAAAATATTTTTTAAAATGTAGGGGATATGTAGAAGTATATAATTATATCCAAATGATGTTATAATTTAATGGTTTTGTATTTTATTAATAAATACAACCATATATATGTAATAGAATGTTGATGTGGGTGTGGAACAGATCCACATAAGGCTATTAAACCTAAAATTGTTTTATTAGGTATTCACTCGATCACCAAATATTCATGATAAGTGGGCGAAAGAATTCACACATTGTTTGAAACTCTTATGCGTTTTGTTTGGGGTAATTAAAAAATTATTTTTGAACCATTATTTGTGATTTTAATATTTAATGAACATTAATGACAAGTGTTCTATAATTTAGGGAATATTAATAAGGATATTCGATAATATATTGTTATTAAATATATTTTTGATATCTTGATTCCTACACAATGTTTTTAGTTTTTCCCCATTAATTAAATCAAAAGGAATCATGTGAACAATGCATGTTATGGAAGTCACAAGGACTATAATAATGGGAAATCATTTGGGTTTAGATTTAGGTTGAAATATCTTTTGATTATTATCACATTACTCACTCCAACAATTAGAAGAAATGATAATCATGTTGAATATTAAAATGCACTAAATAGGGAAAAAAATGTCATCGAATATTTTTATGAAAATTCTACCACCCTTATGGGTCTTTTCGTATGAAATTTATATTTGTTGATAAAATTAATGGAAAAGATAATTTTTTATTCAGTTCAAAAAATATTATAATGTATTCATTTTATATTTATATATAATTAGAAAACATAATAAATGTTTAAAACATATAACGAATATTATTGAAGAAGAATAAATTAATACCATTTAATGAGAGGAGTATAAAAACGACTTCCTAAATATATAGAATCCAAAATCTCTTCAAACGGAAATGAAGAGGGTATTTATAGAGCTAAAATAAATTATGATGAATCCATTAGTATCTACTAATAAAATTTGACTATAGATGAGATGTACACCACTAGTTTTTTCATAGACCTAGGGAGAAATATGGATCAATTATTTATTGGTTTGAAGATATGTATTCAAAATTTATTTTACATAGGGGAAATTATATGTTTCAAATATTACATTTTATGTGCACTCAAAGATTAAATGTATGCTATAAAATCTTATTCTGCCAATGATATGAAAAAGAAGAATGTGTTTCATAGAGGTTCCATTAGTATGTCACATGGTTTCCAACCTAGTACTTTATAAAAATGTGGTAATGATTACATAGGTGAATTATTTAAAGGGACATGATTACATTTCTTGTATTATAAAAATTTTCATCAATAAAAAGATCATATATGTGACATTATGAAACTAGTAAATGAAGCAAATTGAGAGATAGTTCAAAAAAAATAGTACCAACCCTTTAGTGTTAGATATCTAAGGAGTTTTGTTATTTTGAGAATGAATTTCTTAATAAAATTAATAATGATAATAAAAATCCATAACAAAATAAAAATAAAATGTAAAAGGGGAAAGATTATGAAATGAAAATAACTTTGGTGAATCTTGATAATTAGGGAAAATTTATCTTCCATTACAGAGTTGTGTATCCCATTTTCATTTTTGAATGAATTATCCCTATAAAAATGTTATTGTTTATCCATTAGATAACTTTAATTGGATTAAGAGAATTTATTTTCTCACTATATATTTATTCCTTACATATTTTAAAAGTACTAAAATTAAATTTGATAATCTCAAGTGGCCTATATTCTTTTATCGAGTTGAGTATGTACACAAACATCCTATAATAATATTTATTTTCTAAGATATGAGATTATTTACAGAATAAAATTTGAGTTATATTTTGGAAAAATATATGATTTTTTATACGTTATTTGGGGAAATTATTAGTGTATATATTTTGGTTGGAAACTATGTGAAGGATTGAGATTATTTTTAGATAATTACTATGTTGATCATTGTAGACGCCGGAAAAGTCCGTTGTTCCCAAACGAAGCTCCGGATGCGGAAAGCGATGTGATATTTGGAGTCGGAAGAACGTTTCGGAGGGCCCGGAGG
Source organism: Viscum album (assembly GCA_963277665.1). Classification (NCBI taxonomy): domain Eukaryota; kingdom Viridiplantae; phylum Streptophyta; class Magnoliopsida; order Santalales; family Viscaceae; genus Viscum; species Viscum album. The sequence continues at coordinate 41,240,379 of OY728158.1, read as the reverse complement.
CCTTGCGCGGAATTTCAGAGGCCCGCGCGCAAAGGTGATGTTCCGCGCGCAAACCCCCCGGGATGCGCGCAATGCGCCGGTCCGGCGCGCAATTTTGCGCGCCGCGGGTCCGCGCGACTCCCTTGCGCGCCGCGCCCGATTCGGCGCCCGCGTGGAGAATTTCGCGCTTGCACCCTGGATTCCGCGCCCGGGGTTGCCTATAAATACAAGGCGACCCCCAACATTTTAAAGGTTGCTGGAAGTTGAAACGTCTCTCGTGCGCGCAATTCAACCCCTTCCGCGCGCAATGACGAACTCCAGGTAACCTCCTTTCTTTCGCGCAAGAAAGCCTCGGGGTCCGCCTTCGCGCGCAATCCCCGCTGGCTCCTTTCATTTGAATAAAAACCACCCTAAGGCCTTTGCGCGCAAAAGAACCCGCTTGCGCGCAATTGCCCCCGGGGTGCGCGCAATCCGGCCTGATTGCGCGCACCCCCCCTTCTTTCAAGTGGCCATTCGATAAAGAATGAGCCGTTGCCCCCGCGCGCTATCCGAAGCCCGGTGTGAGCAATCTCAAGCATCCGCGCGCAAGGCGCTGGCCCAATTGCGCGCCAGCCGCCCCGATTGCGCGCCGACCCGCGGTTTTGCGCGCAAAGCTCCTCTTTTGCGCGCAATCCGCCAGGGTCGCCTCCCTCGACCCCCTGAGGGCACCTGCCTGCGTGGCGCCCGATGATCCTCATCCTGGGTGCCCGCACCGTGCGTTGTCTTCCCGTGCGGCCCTCCAGGTTCGTGCGAAGTGACACGCACCCATCGTCCGGCAACCTATGCCCAGCATGACGTTAAACTGCGCATTCGTCCCGCATGACGTTAAACTGTGCATACGTCCAGCATGACGTTAAACTGCATATTCGTCCAGCATGACGTTAAACTGTGCATTCGTCCAGCATGACGTTAAACTGCCCATACGTCCTGCACGACGTTAAACTGTACATCGTCCGTGCTGCAAGACGTTAAACTGCCAAGTTCTTCGTCCTCAACACATGACGTTAAACTGTACTTCGTCCGGCAAGACGTTAAACCGTCCGCTTCGTCCTCAACACATGACGTTAAACTGTACTTCGTCCGGCAAGACGTTAAACCGTCCGCAACCTGATCCCGTGCTCTGCACGCAGGGTCTCCCCCGGTTTGGACGTGGCCCCCACCCGCTCGTCTCTGCAGGGATGTCGGGATTGTCCCCCTTTTGGGACGATTTAATGGGAGTGGCTTTTCCCTACGGGGGCAGGGTATTACAAACCCCTAGTTTCTCGTGGGAGGCTGCACATGTGTATCTCCATTGCGCCTCCCCACGGCCGAAGCCAGTAGAGGGTCTGACTGGGATCGAGGTGTCTTCCGCTTTTGGTCCAAGTCCCTTCCAACTGAGTTTTGCCGCAACCGGGCTGCCCCATGTGCGTAAGTCCTGACAGAATGAACTACGTGGACTTTGATCCCTGTCTTCTATACAGGGTACGTAGGAAGCCTCCCTGAGGTCCAAGCCCACCACCTGGTCGTCCCGGTCGTATTTACGTCGGTTCGTCCATCAGTGGACCCCTCCAGGGTCCACGCTTGCGTTGATTCACCTATGAATCCGCCCCTGTGGGAGACTGCCCGTGTGTATCTCCACGGTGCCTCCCCACAGCCCCCCTTTTCCATTCTCCTTTTATCGTCCAGCATGACGTGAAACTGTGATCCACCCGGCCGTTCCATCCCCCTCTGTGCGAGGTGGTTCGGTTCAATCCTCCGCCCGGCGGCCTAGACCTCTTCGTGAGTCGGCTTGCCGACGTCCAGCATGACGTTAAACTGTATGCCCGAACTACGTTGACTTTGATCCGTGTTAACGCGCGGTACGTAGGAAGCCCCTCTGGGGTCCAAGCTCTTTACTCCATCATCCATCCTGATCCTTACCCGGGCCGCCACATCCCGGTGGGGTCATGCCACTTCACTCCACTCCACGTTACTTGGGAAGCCGCCCATGTGCTGGCCCCAGCGTCGGAGGTTCCCCGCAAGGGGTTCCGTCATCTGATCCACTTTTCGTGTTGATCGGTCCGATGCCGTCCCCGCTGGACGTTAAACTCGCGGCATACCCCGTGTTAAACACGGGAAGCTGAGGAAAACCTCAGGTGACGCAGTTCCCCGCACCTAGTACGGGATGCCTCAGGCCATTATGCCTTCGAGAAGCCCTATTAGGGACGGAAGACAGATGTGCAGAGCCGCAGTGTTACGACACGCCCCCAGCACCCAGAGCCACCCGGCCTTCTCACCGCAGGTTGCTGCCCCGCCCAGACTCCTTGGAACGTCCGGGCGGAAGCAGCGTAATTAACCGGTGTCCATGAAGATATGGCGCCGGGAACGAGATTCACGAACATTCTTAAGTCTATGAGGGAGACCCGGATTAGGCGACAAGTTCCGAGGAGACGTCCAAGGAAGGAGGAGCCGACATCCCATCATCCCGGTTTCGATCAAGGAGCAGACGCCCCTGAATAAGGGACGGATGCCGCCCGCCCTTGGAAAGCGGGACTGCGGGACCACAAGCCGCGCGCCCATCCCCTCGGGTTGACGGGTGCACGCGCGAACGCGTCCTGGCGGAACAGCGTAACCCGACGCACATCCGCACCGAAACAGAAAAATGGTGAACCCGACGTGAATCTCTTCTCCTCGATACGAAGACCGATGGCTTTCAGAGGTGTTGGAAGACCGGCATGTTGCCCGGCCAAGCATTCAGTACTCGCCAGGGGCTGGGGAAGTGAAATCGGGCACTCCGTCTCGCAACGTCGAGGGCCTGGGTTCCCCCCACGGAAGGCGTCGTGGCGCTAATGGTTGGTTGTCGATTCCTTTTTCCTGTCAGTGTTAATGGGTCTTTCTCCCTGCTTTCAGAAATCAGGTCGCCCGATCCAGTGCCCGATCGCCACCCGCCCACTGGCGCAGGGACAGGGGAAACACCGACGCGGCTACTCCGCGCGGTCCCGCCCGTTCCGCAGCCGTCCCAGCAGCCGCAATTGCGGGACGACCACGCCCTCTCTCCCCCTCGGAGGTCATCCAGAGAAGGGTGATCAACACCCTGGTGCGGAGATACGAGGAAGAGGGAGTCATCCCCACTAGGGAAATGGCTCGCCTGGACCTTGAGGAGGCTGCGCCTCGCCACCACCGCCGCCCCCGAGGGCCGCGCAGGGAGGCACCGCTGCCTACCTCAACGTCCAACTGCTTCGGGAGCTTATCCCCGGAGCGCTTTGACAGTTCCCTTCCCTACGCGGATGAGGTGGGAGATGCCCAGGATCACCCTATCCGAGGTCCGCTCCAGGGATCCACGATAAGGGCTCCCGCCAGGCCACGACGACATCGCCGCCAGGCCCCTCAAGTCGAGGAACAGGCTCTCCACCTGCCCGCGCCGCTCATCCCGACTCGTCTGTCTCGACGCCAACGTCGGGCACGAGCGGAAGAGGATGCCCACCTTGGGGCTCTAGCAACAGCGGCCGCATTGGCCCAAGCCACCGCTGGCTCCAGTCGCCAGGCCTCTGTGCATCCTGAGCGGGGGAACTCCTATGCCCGACCCGGATCGAGGCCCCGACCGCCCCAAAGGCAGGTTGGGTTGACTCTCCCGGTTGCTGGCACTGGTAGTAGCCACCGCGGACCACCTCGCGGTAGCGCTATTCACCGGCAGGATCTACTCTGTGTGGCCGATCCAGGAGGCATGGGTCATCCCACCTTACGATCCCGGCCCGGAGGCCTGCCCGGAATCATCTCTCCCCGCGTCCCCTTTGATATCTGTCCCGGTGCCCCTCGCACCTTGGTTCTCAGTCCTCTTGGCCCCAGCACCAGTGCGGCCGGAGGACGCCAGGACAGAGGTCAGCCCTGCCCCGAAGAACCACCCAGGGGCAGGAAGGCAAGGCGTCGACGCCGAGGGAAGAATGTTACGGAATTCCGGACAGAGATCCGACCGGTTTGCTTCTCTGACTCAGAGGCGGAGTACGATTCGGCGACAGATCCCCTTCCCCAATCCCGCCAGTCAAGGGCAGGGGTAGGAATGCGGCACGTCAGCCTCGTGCTCCCCGAGAGCGAGATCGATGTGATCCCCGCTTCTCTCCGAAGGTATATCCGGAGTAACGAGGGCCTGGTAGACCCCCAAGGATCAAGCTTGCGGTTGGTACCGGCCCCTCCGGAAGTGCCTTCCGCCCCGATCAGAGAAGCCGGAGATTTTTTCTGGGGATCGACGGTCGAACCACGATCTGGTGCACCCTCGGCGAGCACCGATGCTACGGCAGGATGTTCGCTCGCCGGCCCGTCCTATCGTGATGTGGTAGCTGGGGCACCGCCACCCTCAGGGGGAGGCCCGGGATATGGAGGCCAATCGGCGTGCTCGCCGTATTCACCGCCGGCCAGCCCGTCGGCCCGACGGCCCGCCTCGGCACCACTACCAGTTCCCCGTCCGTTCCCAGCCATGGAAGAGGACCAAGGAGATCTGGGTCCCGAGTTTGAATCGTGGAGCTTCTGGACCGTCCTTGCAGAGGGCCACTTCCCTGAGAAGTTTTGGCCAGTCGCAGGACCAGGCTTTGATGCACCCGAATCGCTCACCCCGGATGAGTTCGAATGCTTCCGCCGAACTCTCCGGGAGACTCACTCCCGTCTTCACTGCCTACAAATGCCATACCCCGGGAGTCAAGCGCACCTGGAGGATATTGGTGAGCAGTGCCGTCAAATTGACCTGGCCATGCTCCCCGCGGTTCGGCACCCCGGGTCATTTGGGCACCACGAGGCCCTCCAACAACGATGCGTCGAGTGTTTTCAAGTACTCCGCAAAGTTATCGAGGAAGCCACTCCCCACGTGTATATCCGTGGATGGGGGCAGTACGCTGCCCTACGCTTCAGTGTGATCCGCCGACAGCCCGATTCGCTGGGTGGCCCTGAGGGTATATCCCCAGGGACAGGAACAGTCAATATGGCTGACCTGTCGGGAGAGGGGAACGACTTGGAACTTCTCGACGGGGGCTTCCCCCCCGAAGACAAGCCGTCGTCAGACCCTTCAGTGAGAGTTACTCGTCATCATAGGAACCTCCTGGGGCTCCCCGCACCCACTGAAGCACTGACGTTGAGCCGAAACGTCAGCAAAGGAAAAGAGCACAGCGAGGCTATAAGGCCCGCCGACCCATCTGCCTCCATGCGGAGGGCAGAGGAGGATCCCGAGAAGGCTACGCTACGTCAGCAGCTCGCCGAACAGAAGAGGCTGGTTGACCAGCTCCTCGCCGAGCGCGCTGCAGAACGGCGGCCTGACTACGGTGATCCCAGGCCAGGACAGCAGGGACCGGAACAACCACCCTTCGATGAGACTCTCCCGGGCAACCGTGATTACGCCGTGTTCGCCGACAGGAGAGAGGCCATTGCCTACGGCAAGAGGGCGCGGTATGTTTCGCCACACCCTCCCGAGCGGCGTGACTACCTGAGAGATCCCGCTCGGATTCCTCCCGCTGCCCCAAGGGCCGTTCCGCCCGCCATCCCACGAGCTGCCGAGTTCGACGACCCGGTCGACGACCCGATTGAAGGGCCATGCAATGCGCTCGTGGTTAGAGATCCTCGCCAGGACTGGAACCCATGTCCGGACGATCCGATGGCGGCACTCATTGCCCGCTTGGAAGCCTTGGAGACTCGGCAGGTGGCGATCCCACCGGACGGCAAGCCCTACCCAGCATGGGTGGATGATATGCCGGCGCCTCCGGGATTCGGGAATCCCACTTTCGCCCCCTTCAACGGGACTGGAGATCCGCCACAGCATTTAGCCCACTTCAACTCGAGGTGCGGGCCTATGTTGGGGACTCCGGCGCAGCAGGAGGCCGCTAAGCTTCGCTGCTTTGTTCAGACACTGGAAGGGCCAGCATTTGTCTGGTACAGCCAGCTCCCCGTCGGGTCGGTAACCAGCTGGGAGGACTTCCGTAGACAGTTCCTCTACCAGTTCAGTTCCACGACCCGGAAGACGAGTATCGCAGACCTCTTCAAGTGCAAGCAGAGGCCTGATGAGCGAGTCGCGGACTTCGTCGCCCGATGGAAGGGTCTCACGTATTCCCTTGACATGCCATTGACTCAGGAGCAGTTGCTGACAATGTGCGTCGGGAACGTCAAGACCGAGCTGGTCCCTTCCCTGATTACTCAGAACTACCCCGGAGGGTTCAGGGACTTCTCAGACAAAGCTCAACGTCTTGAGGAAGCCCTGCAACAGGCCAGCCAGGCACGCCCGCTGCCTCCTATGATTCCTGCAAGGAGAGCCAGCAGGGCTGAGCCCGCTGCTGTGGCCCAGATAGAGGCTCCCAGGCCGTTGGAGCTGCTGCCGGTGAGGCCAGCTCCGCAGCCTCATAGGAATCCGCCTCCACGGGCTCAGTTCCCGGCCCAGCAACGGCAGCCTCAGAACCGGCCGGCCCCTCCGCGTAATGTACCGCCACAACCTAGGCGAGATAATCAGGGTCCACCTCCTCGGCAGGCCCCTCCAGCCCCTCGTCAAGACCGCGCTCCCAGGGGCCCGCGACACCTGACGTACTCATTCCATGAGGATCAGGTCCCCGGTTATTTCCGGAGCGCCCTGGAGCAGAGGATTGTGTGACTGCCTGAGTGTTGGAAGCCAGAGGAGGCACATCTCACGGATAACCCCCGCTACTGCCCCTACCATCGAGCCCTGGGGCACACCATCCAGCGGTGCTATGTGTTCAAGGACTGGCTCCAAGACCAGATTAACAACAATGTAATCAGGTTGGGCCCAGCTCCAGCACAAGTGGCGGGCGTATTCGTGGGATCAGATGACCATAGTGGCAACGAGGACGAATGGCAGCTGGTCTCCAACCGCGGATCCCAGAAGTACAATAACTGGATGGCCCGCAAGACGACCATTCGCGCCCAGGGAATCATCCGTGCGCGCTTGAATCAGCCTGAGCCCCCAGAATCTGCGGGTGCTGCTTCGGCGTCGTCGTCCCAGCCTGCCTCCTCCAAGAGGAGCAAACGGCGGCAGCGCAAGAAGGAAGAACGCGCCCCGCCAGTTCCGCCACTATCCCGTACTCTCGGCGATTTCATGCCCCCGGAGATGGGGGTCCCTCCTCGGATCCGCCCGGTGATGGATGACTCGTCCGATGACGGTATTGGGTACGCTTCGGTTAACACCGTCGAGCTGGTAAATCCCTTTTCGGTTCCCGACGTTGAAGAACACCAGGTGGACCTTCCTAGTGTCCCCGGTCGTCGCCACCGTCGGAAGAACCGCAGCAGCAGGAGTCGCCGGGGCACAGCCGTTGGTACCTCCAGCCAGGCCGTGCACGCCACTGAGACTAGGCAGCAGGCTCAAGATCGAGCTCAACGTGCGCAGGCTCCCCATCCGGGGATGACGGATTCGCCTCCGCCACTGTTTGTGGTGTGGGACCAGGCAGAACCGCCTCAGCCGCGTCACGACCAGCTCCGCCCTGCCACAAGTCCATCCCGGCCTCCTGACTCCAGTACGGTGACCATTTCCCGGACTGCGACCAGTGAACAGCGAGATGCGCCAAGTACCAGTCGGCCGCCGATCCAACCGGTAAGGCCCGTCATGCCACCAACCGCAGAGCAACCTCCTGCAACCAGGAGCTCGCGCTTGGCCAAAAAGTATGATGTCCTGAAGCACTTGGCCGACATCCCAGCAAGGCTCTCCATCCTTGAGGCTCTGCGCATGTCATCTGAGATGCGCGAGGCACTCGCTGAAGCCCTGAAGAGCCCCCTCCAGTTTGAGACAGAGGTTGCGGCTGCAGAGGCCTTTCACGCCGAAACGATCGAGGACGCCGAATGTCAGGCAGTTATCTCGTTCTCTGGTAAGGATGAAGACCCTCCTATACAGGGACACATTCGTCCGCTGTATGTCACTGGCCAGTTCAATGGCCTTGAAGTCCGGCGTTGTCTTGTCGACACGGGGTCCGGGATTAACCTGATTCCAACTCGGACGCTCCGGAGATTGGGGTTGTCTGAGGATGACTTGATTCCCTCCGACCCCAGGATCCAGGGGTACGACCGCACCGAGCAAACCCCGGTCGGCAAGATACGTTTGAAGACCCAGTTCGGTGACTTGGTTGCCAACACCGAATTCATGGTAGTCTCTTAGGACACTGCGTATAACGCATTGATGGGCAGGCCATGGCTCCACCTTCATGCGGCGGTTCCCTCGTCATACCACCAATGCCTCAAATACTCCCTTAATGGTCGAGTAGGCGTGCTTCAAGGAGATGCCTCTCCTTTTGCCTCATGTGAAGCCCGCTATCTGGACGCGGACTATTACAAGAGCAAGGATAAGCAGATCCTGGCAGGTGAGGTTGAGCCTGTCGCTGTTGTGAGCGATCCCTGGGCAGGTCTGGATGACGCTTACGTCCTCCCGATTCACCGGTTGGACGTCGCCATGGTCTTGACGGTCCGCGAGTCTCCTGATGAGATGACCGCGACCGCCCGCGCCAGCACCAGTGGCCCAGCAGGACCTGGTAGCCCCAATGCAGTTTCCAACGCAGTCTCTCCCGTGGCTGATCCCTCCCCAAGTGGAGAGGACGTGAAAGATGCACCCCCAGCCTTTGAGGAGGGCGTCCCCGCCACGGTCGATGAGTTAATGCAGGTGAACCTTGGAACCGAGGCCGATCCAAGACCCACATTGGTTAGTGCCGCCATGCCCTCTGAGGAGCGGCAGCAGTACGTGGACTTTCTCAGGCAGCACCGTGATGTGTTCGCTTGGGGCTATGACGAGATGCCGGGGCTAGATCCTCAGGTAGCCGTCCACCGCCTTGGTCTCCCGGCAAACCATCGCGGGTTCAAGCAGCCTCCCAGGAAGATGCACCCATCCCATGGTGCCATGGTTGAGGCCGAAGTTGATAAGCTTATCAAAGCCAACTTTGTGAGGGAAGTTCAGTACCCCAAATGGATGGCCAACATTGTGCCGGTCAGGAAGAAGAACGGGCAGATTAGAGTCTGCATCGACTTCCGCGATCTCAACCGCCACTGTCCGAAGGATGATTTTCCCCTTCCAGTGACAGAGCTGTTGATTGATGCCACGGCAGGGTTCCAAGCCCTCTCCTTCATGGATGGATACTCCGGATACAACCAGATTCGGATGGCCCCTGAGGATGAGGAGTTCACTGCCTTCAGGGCCCCCCAAGGTACCTTTTGCTACCGGGTCATGCCCTTCGGCCTGAAGAATGCAGGTGCCACCTATCAACGGGCGATGCACCGCATATTCAAGCCAATTCTCGGCACACTGGTGGAATGCTACGTCGACGACTTGGTTGTCAAATCGCGCCAGCGTCAGGACCATCTCAAAGATCTTGAGAAAGTGTTCAGCTTCCTCCGGTCTCGCTGCCTGAAGATGAACCTGTTGAAGTGTGCCTTTGGGGTCACCTCCGGAAAGTTCCTTGGATTTGTGGTAAGATACCGGGGTATTGAGATCGACCCAGAGAAAATCAGGGCGATTAGCCAGATGCCTCCCCCGGGTACTGTCCGGGAACTGCAAGGGTTCCAAGGCCACTTAGCCTATATACGCCGATTCATCGCGAATCTGGCCGGCAAGTGTAAGCCCTTTTCTCGGCTTATGAAGAAAGGTGCCACCTATGTATGGGATAAAGAGTGTCAGACCGCTTTCGAGGAAATCAAGCAGTACCTGCTTCAGCCTCCGGTCCTGATGCCGCCCGTATCCGGAAAGCCGCTGGTCCTTTATGTGACCGCCCTGGAACGGTCCCTGGGTGCCCTTCTCGCCCAGAAGAACAACGAGGGAACAGAGAATAGCCTCTATTACCTCAGTCGCATGCTCCTCGATGCGGAGGTTAGGTATTCCCCCATCGAGAAGAGCTGTCTGGCGCTCGTATTTGCCGTACAGAAATTACGGCACTACTTGCAGCACCATGAGGTACAGTTGGTTTCTCGGGTAGACCCGTTGAAATATATCCTGAGCCGACCTATGTTGACTGGCCGTCTAGCGCGGTGGGCTGTGATTCTCCAGCAGTTCGACATCAGGTATGTGTCTCAGAAGGCCATCAAAGGGAAAGCGTTGGCAGACTTTCTGGCCGCTCACCCGACCTCCGCGGATCAGCCGCTGGATCTAGGCTTTCCTGATGAGACCATTCTCTCGGTTGATCGAGCCGATCCATGCTGGCAGATGCACTTTGACGGTGCCTCCCGGAGCCCCACCGGTAGAAGACTCGATAATCCTAAGCTCAATAGAGTGGGCTTGGGCATCGTCTTCATTACCCCGGAGCGAGCCGTGCTGCCATACTCTTTCCTGTTGTCAGAGGGCTGTACCAACAATGAGGCGGAATACCATGCCCTCATCACCGGCCTCGAGTTAGCTCTCGAGATCGACGTGCCCCATCTGTGTGTGAAAGGGGACTCCGAGCTGGTCGTTAAGCAGATCAATGGCGACTATGTTGTCAGGAAGCCGGAACTTGTGCCATTGTTGGAGTGCACCCTCCTTCTGATGGCCCGGTTCCCTTCTCGGCCAGAAATTGTCCATATTCCCCGGTCGCAGAACGGTCGAGCAGATGCTTTGGCCAGTCTTGCTGCGTCACTTGCGGAGCCTGAACAGGACAACCTGACCGTCCGCGTGACGCGCCGCAGGCTCATCGCTCCCGTTATCCCGGAAGAAGATCGCGGCCCGTTGGTAAGTAATCTCACCACGGTTGCCCCTATGCCCGGAGCCCCGTGTACCCCAGATATAGCAGTCGGATCAGCCCCTGATTGGAGGACGCCTTTGGTTGAGTACCTCCAACATGGCATTCTTCCGTCAGATCGGGCCGAGCGCGAGCGAGTTCGACGCCGCGCATCGCAGTTTGTCCTCCAGAGCAGTCCCGGTCTGGAGCAGATCCTCTACAAGCGCGGGTTTGATGGTGTTCTCCTCCGTTGCCTTCAGGGAGTCGAGATCCCACGAGTCATGCAAGAGGTTCATGCTGGTTCGTGTGGCGCCCACCAGACTGGGCCGAAGCTGTCCCACCAGATTCGGAGGTTGGGATACTTCTGGCCCTCTATGATCCATGACTGCATCGAGTACGCCAGGAGGTGCCATGCGTGCCAGGTTCATGCGAACTTTGTGCATCGGCCGCCGGAGCCTCTCCATACCACAAGGTATTCCTGGCCCTTTGCAGTCTGGGGACTGGACGTTGTGGGACCTTACCCGCCGGCGACAGCTCGCCAGTGCCGGTTCATTCTGACCGCCACGGACTTCTTCTCCAAATGGGCAGAAGCGATTCCGCTCAGAGAGGTCAAATCCTGTTCGATCGCTGACTTCGTGACCTCCAACATCATCTATCGATTTGGAGTGCCTCACGCTATCCTCACGGATAACGGAACCAATTTCCGAGCAGCCGAGTTGAAGAAGTTGTACGCCAAGTATAACATCCGCTCGAACCATACATCTCGCTATCATGCACAGGCGAATGGACAGATCGAGGCGTTTAACAAAACCCTCTCTAACATTCTGCAAAAGATGGTTGGTCAGAACAAGAAGAGTTGGCCGGACAAGCTCCCCAACGCCCTCTGGGCTTATCGGACGACGACTCGCAATTCCACCCAGATGACCCCTTATTCCCTGGTGTATGGAGCTGAGGCCGTCCTGCCCATCGAGATCCAGTTACCATCCTTGCGCACTGCGGTCTACGACCAGCAAGCGCCGGACAGAGTTGCTGAAGCCCGTCTAGTCGAGTTGGAAGCACTGGATGAGAATAGACTTCGCGCTTTGCACAACTTGAAGAGGCATCAAAGCAGGATGGCTCGAGCTTTCAATAAGAAGGTTCGCCTCCGCTCCTTCCTGCAGGGTGATCTAGTGCTAGCCCTAAGAGCACCGATGATCCCCGGCAGGAAGCCGCCCAAGTTGGAGCCCAAGTGGGAGGGACCTTTTGTTGTCCACAAGGTCTATCCCAATGGCGCGTACTCCCTAGCGACTATGGATGGTGAGCGTGTCACTCCTCCCACCAACGCTAGGTTCCTCAAGCAATACTTTTCCTGAGTGTCGCTACGTCCAGCATGACGTTAAACTGCACATTTGTCCAGCAAGACATTAAACTGCACACACGTCCTGCACGACGTTAAACTGCATCCGTCCAGGCTACAAGACGTTAAAACTGTTCAGCATTCGTCCGCGCTGCAAGACGTTAAACTGCCAAGTGCTTCGTCCTGCATGACGCTAAACTGCACTACGTCCGAGCTACAAGACGTTAAACTGTTCAGCATTCGTCCTGCATGACGCTAAACTGCACTACGTCCAGCATGACGTTAAACTGCACATTTGTCCAGCAAGACATTAAACTGCACCACGTCCTGCACGACGTTAAACTGCATCCGTCCAGGCTACAAGACGTTAAAACTGTTCAGCATTCGTCCGCGCTGCAAGACGTTAAACTGCCAAGTGCTTCGTCCTGCATGACGCTAAACTGCACTACGTCCGAGCTACAAGACGTTAAACTGTTCAGCATTCGTCCTGCATGACGCTAAACTGCACTACGTCCAGCATGACGTTAAACTGCACATTTGTCCAGCAAGACATTAAACTGCACCACGTCCTGCACGACGTTAAACTGCATCCGTCCAGGCTACAAGACGTTAAACTGTTCGGCATTCGTCCGCGCTGCAAGACGTTAAACTGCCAAGTGCTTCGTCCCGCATGACGCTAAAACTGCACTACGTCCGAGCTACAAGACGTTAAACTGTTCAGCATTCGTCCTGCATGACGTAAAACTGCCACTTAAGAACTACGTGCGGCTTGATTCCCATCCTTATGGGATACGTAGGACCGCCTGAACCCTCGTGTTTCAGGCCCAGCCCCATCCTTCGGGAATTTTCATCCCATCTCGGGCCCTTGGCCCAGTTGCCCCCGGGTGTGCGGCGTATGGTGTGAGTGCGGGGCTATGCCCTCATTCACGTCGGTTTGCTCGTCACGCTGTACGCCCCGCCACGTTTGGGGATGCCTTCTGCTCCCCCCTTCCTTTTCCCTCATCGTCCTGCATGACGTTAAACTGCACTTCAAGAACTACGTATGGCTTGATTCCCATCCTTATGGGATACGTAGGACCGCCTGGACATTATGTTTCAGGCCCAGCCCCATTTCCCGGGAATCCCTATCCCGCGTTGGGCCTCTGGCCCCAGTTCCCCTCCTTTTTGTGCGAGGCGTATCGCGTGAGCGGGGGATTATGTCCTCATTCACGTCGGTCTACTGGTCGCGCCGTACGCCTCCCCCGTGTGTGGGACTACCTCACACCCCTTATCGTCCTGCATGACGTTAAACTGCCTTTCCAGAACTACGTATGGCTTGATTCCCATCCTTATGGGATACGTAGGACCGCCTGGACGCTTGTGTCTCAGGTCCAGCCCCGTCTCTTGGTTGATCACGGGGATCTGCCCCCCTTCGGTTGCTCTCAGGGTGAGTCCTCCGACCCTTTCCGGAGATCTGTTAACATGTTTTGGGTGCTTCGGTCTATGACTCGTGGTGTCAGATTCAATCCCGACAAGTCCTGTGTTGCTTGTCAGGCCCCGCGCTTCCTCTTGTTCGAGCCCTCACTCGAAGGGATCCTCGTTAGCGGTTTGGGTACGATGCCTCAGTGCTCTCCCACCGCTCCGGGTCGATTTACCGGTGGGTCTTGGGCCGCAAATCGATATGAATCCTGCGATTGAGCGGTTGATGCTCGTTTGCTTGCCCCGTCTTAGGCTGACGCGATCGGATGTTGTGTTGCGAATGCGTCAGCAACGTCCTTGATCGCCATATCAGCTCTCTCAGGCTCTGAACATTGGTTGCGCAGTCCTCATCACACTCCGCCTTTGTGCGTTGTAGTGGAATCTTGACACTCTCTTCATACTGACCTCCGGTACGCCTCTACACGTTAGGCAGACCAACCAGGGTAATGATGTCGTTTGAGGCTCCCATGATCTGAGCACCAAGGATATATGCAGATATCCTCCCTAAGGGCCATGCGTAGCTGGACCCTCGTCCCCATAAGGAGGAGGGAGTCGCCCGAACAATTGCGTTCTGGGCCCAGTATATCTGGAGGCTAGCATCTCTGCCCCTTGGGTGATGGACATATGCAGACCCCTATCCCAAGACTCTTCTCCTGGAATCGTGCGTGACCGCAGGGCTGGGTATGTTCCCACCTCCGCCGTGTCCGCCGTACCGCGGTAAGCGGATTCCTCCATGGTCCGAACCACACGACCTTAAACTGTGTTGTCTGGTCCTACCACACGACCGTAAACTGTGATCGTCTTGGCCGCCCGACGAGAAAAACGGCACTGCATCGTGATGTCCTCCTCAGGGGACACTCATGTTGGGCGCTGGTTAATGACCACGCCATTCATCAATGCCTTCCGTGGCTTGATTATTGCGGCGACGCCAGAGATTTCTCAATCACAGGCATGTCGCCGCACAAAGAAAAACCATTCATCTTTAAGGACAAACAAGAAATATCAAATGCCGCTTCTTATGTGTGCGAGGGTCAGACCCGCACTCTTCCCCGCGCTGGTGCCCGATTGTGTTGCACCGCGCTTCAAGAACTACGTGCGGCTTGATTCCCATCCTTATGGGATACGTAGGAACGCCCGGATGTTTGAAACTTCGGGTCCAGCCCCCCACCTCTTAGAGATTCCCCCTTCTCTGGGAAATCCGCCGCCTTCAGGTCACCCTCAAGGCGTGTTCCCCGACCCCTTGCCGTGGTCCACCGGTGTCAAGAGTACTCTGGTTTATTGCCAGGAGGGTCAGGATCCGCTTGGTCAGGTTTCCTCCACTTTTCAGGCTTCGTGCTCCCTTTCATTCGGACCCATCGTCTACGCCCTGGGTGGAGCCCCCGTGAACGGTTCGGACACAATTCCTCAGTGCTCTCCCACCGACTCGGGCCGGTACCCCCAATGGCCTCTGGCAGCAAATCGATATGAATCCTGCGATTGAGCGGTCGATGCTCGTTTGCTGCCTCATTCCACCAACGGTTAGTGCGATATTGATGCTGCTTTTCCGCCACGGTCGGCAGTACTCCCATATCGTTACACCGGTGCCCCCAGTCCTTGAGTGAATGGCCGCATGATTCACATTTTCCACCTCCCATTCTGACCAGGTGAAACCTCGACACTCTTGACACTATCCCTCAGTGCATCTTCGCATATCCAGGGGATATGACCACGATGTGGCGTGCTTTGAGCCTTCTGGTCCGAGCTCTAAGACCTTAAACTAAGATCCTTTAGCCCCTTCTGGTCCGAGCTCTAAGACCTTAAACTAAGATCTCTCCTTATGGTCCGAGCTCTAAGACCTTAAACTAAGATCCCCCCTTATGGTCCGAGCTCTAAGACCTTAAACTAAGATCTAGCCCTTATGGTCCGAGCTCTAAGACCTTAAACTAAGATCCCCTAGCCCTTATGGTCCGAGCTCTAAGACCTTAAACTAAGATCCCCTAGCCCTTATGGTCCGAGCTCTAAGACCTTAAACTAAGATCCCCTAGCCCCTATGGTCCGAGCTCTAAGACCTTAAACTAAGATCCTCTAGCCCTATGGTCCGAGCTCTAAGACCTTAAACTAAGATCCTCCACCTTTATGGTCCGAGCTCTAAGACCTTAAACTAAGATCCAGCCCTTATGGTCCGAGCTCTAAGACCCTAAACTAAGATCTACCCCAAATGGGGTCCTACGTCCTGCATGACGTTAAACTGCACTCTCAGAACTACGTGTGGCTTGATCTCCAGCCTAATGGAGTACGTAGGAACGCCCGGGCATTTCGACTCGGGCCCAGCCTCAGGGATCGTTAAGTCCCGCCCCTCCTCGTCGCCGGCCGTCTGGCCTGACTTCGGGTAGAGTGGTGCAGTTGTGATATTCTCCCCGATTCAGCTCGGGATGCCCCATCGCAAGGATGGGAAGCGACAGTTTCCTCGTCAGAGAGGTGCTGTCTGAGAATTGAGGTGACTCACGGCCAGATTAGTGCATCCACCTAATACGTTTTCCCCACGGTGGCGCAATTTTGAGAGCGTTGGATTCTGTCCGAACAAATCGTCACTTCGCCCCACGCTTCGCATGCCCTGTTGATCTGGATTTTCCACCCTTGTGTCTGAAGGAACCCCAAAGCGGTATTCATGATGACATGTGGTCCGCCTCCTGCAATATGAATGATGGCCTTTTTCGGTCCGTCTATTGCAGTTGTTATGGTCGATCCACTGTCCGCCTACCGTCTTGGGCATTTCCTGGAAGGCCGACCGTTGTGGATGTCTGGATTCGGGACACACGATTCACCTTTTCTCATTTCCCTATGTTCGGATAAAATCTCAACGCCCCTAGCATTGTCCCGCTCGTGTGTTGGAACAGGTTGGGGGGATGGTACATTGATTAGGTCTGAGGTCTCCTTTCTTAGGAATGACCTCCCTCTTTTCTCCAGAAACCCAGGCCCAATTGTGGATGCCTGATGCTCGGTTAACACTCCCGCAAGACAATGAATTGTGGTTGAGCATATTAAACCGAAAGACGCAGATAAATATATTGATTCATACAAATGGATCGAAATATTGAATAACGGAAGCAAAATGTTCTAGGAATGGAAAAAAACAAAGCCCCTAGGGATTAGCGTGCTGGATAAGTGTTTCTAATGCCGCTACCCTTTGGCTGGCGGCCTCCAGGGCTGCTTCTCGTTCTCTGCGTGCCCTCTCCTCGTCAGCGGTCGCAGCACGCAGTTCGTCAATCCTGGCCTGTGCGCGCTCCCGCTCGACTTGGAGTGTGACCATCTGTTGGCCCGCCTCCGTCAGCTGTACCTGAGCGTCGATCAGTTGTGCCGATAGTTGCTCCACAAGCTCGGTACATGCTGCGACGAAGGCCTCCTTCTCTGCCGCCTGCCCTTCGAGGCGCCGGACTTCCTGCTCTGCCGCGATGAGCGCCTGCGTGCTCTCCGACATGTCCCGACTTTGTGCGACGTCGGCACGCCGGCGGCTCTCGCGCATCTTCTCGGCCATGAAATCACGGACCGTCAGATGGAGGCGTTGAGCATCAGCTCCCCCGGCACACAGGAAGCGCAGCCAGGTCTGAAGTGATCCCATGCGCCCCAGCCATTCCGATGGGTCTCGCTTGAGGAAGCGCTGGATGCACTTCCACCCCCTGCGTCGCGTTACCCGGCTATCCTCGACCGCCTCCGCGTCCGAGTCATCCATCTCCTCGGGGTCGGCAGGCCGGTAAGCAGGGAAGGCAGCCAGCAGGTTTGCTGCAGGGTCCGCCCCTGGGAGGTCCTCACGAGGGATAGGTTCCCCAACATCCGGGCAACCTTCTTCTCTCTCCCCAGCGGCGCCGACACCCTCGTCAGCCCCCAACCTCTCTCCGATGTCAGCACCGCCGGCGTCCGGAGCCCCTTGATCAGCAGTTGGTGGGGCCGGCTCGGTTTGGAAGGTCTGTTCCGGAGCAGGCGGCATGTCCACCACTGGTCCACTTGTAGATGGCCCGGGTTCGGCAACCCGACGAGCCTCCAATGTTGAGATCACTGCGCGGGGCATGCCATGGTTAGTCACGGATCGTCAATGGAAAGCACCAGCAGTAAAGTAGGGAGACTTACGGGAGTTCGGAGCGTCATCTTCCGCTACCCCGGTCGCCGCAGGAACAGTTGCAGCAGGGGACCCCTTAGCACTTGACAGTTCGATGATAGGTGTCTGGCCCCCGCCTTGTCCTGCTGGCGCCTCTCCTACTCCTGTTGAGGACGCCTGACCGACATCCGTGTGCTCCTGAGAAGGATGGAGAAACGGGTTAGAAGCTGCATAAGAGAATGGATGAAGCAAGTTGAGTAGGGATAGAAGTGGACCTCGAGGAGCTCAGTGACATCAACGTTGTCAGAGCCGGCCACCTCGCCACTCTCCCGTGGGCTCCCCCGATGGGACCTTCCCTCGGAGCCTTCATCCTCCCCCGTCTCCTCCTCCTCCTCGGAGTCGCTACTGTCATCTTCTCCCGGCGGCATCTGTTCTGGAGCGGGCTCGAGACCGAGCATCACCTTCACCAGAAGGGATGGCTCCGCACGCTGACCACGTTGGCGCGCGTACTCGTCCATGGCCGTCAGATATGCATATTGCCGGTTGAAGTCCACCCTGTCGGTGATCTGGAGGCGCCCGACCTCTGGCAGATAGATTCCTTCTCTGAGTATCTTTCGCCAGATGACGTCGGTCCCCAGTGACTGCCGCAGGGTCATCCAGGCCGACCACAGCGCCGGGAAGACCGCATCGTGGGAGGGTTCGAGCAGACGCCTCACCTGCTTCCCGGGCCGCTCCTCGACCGCCGCATGCGCCCCCTCTCTGGGCGCCGAGGTCGTGGCGGCAGCCTGCGATGCGCCCGCCGCCGAAGTCCCTGCTCGCGCCGACCCCGCTGCTTGGCGCGCCTCCGTTCTCCCCCGTGTGGCGGCGCCTCGCCTCCTCCCTTGACGCCCGGTCTCCGCACGGGTGACCTCGAGCCGCCGAACTGGCTTCCGTAGAAGCCCCTCAGGGTACGCGATGGCCCAGTGTTCGGCATACTCGGTTTCCAAGCCTGCGTCGATCCCGGTAGGAGGGAGAGTGATGACGTCGCCAGAGCCGAAGGCGACGAACATCAGCCACATCTGGCGAAGGACGCAAGGGTTCGTCTCCTCCCGGACAGCGGTGAATACCCGCTTCGGCATCCGCTGAAGACACCCGAACTGCCTGGCGAACCGGGTCGGCACGTAAGGTTCGCAGATCACCTTCCCGTCGATCCGAGCCACGAGCACCCCGCCCCGCATGTTCAGGAAGTATTCATGCTGCTCCAGCGGGCCCTGTCCGTTGTCGATCATCTGGCCGACGGGAGTGGGGAACGGGCTGAAGTTGAAATTGGCATGATTGCCAATCCGAACCCTCACGCCCTCCTCACTGAGGGTCATCGGAGCGACCCCCACAATGTTCAGCAGGGAGGGTCGCAGGCCGTTGCCCGGAGGACTGATGGCGTTTGGGAACGTATACCCACCAAGGTGAGCAGCCACCCAGCCGTGGAAGAACTGAAAGGGCCCACAGATCCTTCGTGGCGACCCCCCTCGTGAGATGCGTCCCAGAATGGCATACAGCCTCGCCAGTACTGGGACCCCGAGGTTGTACCTCTTATTGGCAGCCATGGCGCCCGCCATCGCCAGTGTCGCCGGGCGGACGCCCATCCTCGCATCCCGCACTGGCAGGAGCCACCCGCTCAGAAAGGCGGCCAGGAACGCCGCGTACCGGACGTTCGGGTCCCGGGCCTCGATGACGCGGTACCCCCATGAGCGGTAATCGCCCGTCTCCAGGACCCGCCAGTACGACCCGTTCCGGCTCCTCTGAGCTGCGGTCGGGCACCGCTTCCCCCTGCCTGGCATCTTGACCGCCGGGTCATGCTCCAGGAACTGGCCAAACCAATCCTTGTAGGCTATGTCCTTCTGGAAGTCTTGGATCCCGAGCCGCTGCGAAGCCAGGTCAAGAAGATGCCAGGTCAGAATGGGAGTCTGTGACCTGTCCTCCCAGATGTTCTTCGGTGGCAGGAACTCATCGTACTGGTAGCCCTCCAGCGGGATACCTCCGATGCAGTGGATGTCCCAGAGACCGATGCCGACCTCCCCATGGTGAAGATGGAAGGTGTTGGTATCCGGGGACCAGCGAGTGAACAGCTCCGGCCCGAGCTCAGACTGCTGGTAGAAGTGGAACTGCGACGTCCACACCGCCTCGAACAGGCCGATGTACCGCAGCTCCTCTGCGAAGTGATCGCAAGTGTGGCGTACCCAGAACGCCCAGGCCCATTCACTGGTAAAGTTGCCCCCAGATCGCAAGTCCCAGTCCTTCAGCCAGCCCTTGGTGTCTTCAGTGACACTCTGACGGTATGTGCTCGAGTAGAGGGCTGGAGAATTCTCCGCTGTAGGCTC
Source organism: Viscum album (assembly GCA_963277665.1). Classification (NCBI taxonomy): domain Eukaryota; kingdom Viridiplantae; phylum Streptophyta; class Magnoliopsida; order Santalales; family Viscaceae; genus Viscum; species Viscum album. Next base: position 41,220,531 of record OY728158.1, on the reverse strand, counting down.
ACCCCCATCAATGGTCCGCGTCCTCGGGTTCAGGACGTAGACATCCAAGTGCCTGGTTTCCCTGGCAGGATGCCCATTGTTGGTGATGTTATAGCAGTGAAGCTCGTCCTCCCGAGTCACCCAGGTCCGCGGCGCATCAACCTCGAACCCTGGCACTGGAACCTCATCCAGGAGGCCAAAGTTCCAGAGCGGCAGGTTGTCCGACAGTGGATATGTCTTCTGGGCCGGCGTTAGTAAGTCGAACAAGGATTGATTGTTAGAAACAATCTCCTTGGCTCCGTGAACCTCCTCGTTCGTCGCCATCTCGGCTCTGCGAGTGGCGGCATCCCCTTCATTTCCTCTGTGCGCGGCCATCTCGGAAGATTCGGGAGTCGTGCGGGTTAAGGGATGAAGCGTGCGGGATCGGACGAGGCTGGTGGAAAAGTTTGAGAGGTGGCGCGCAATCCAAGTGGACGACGCGCAATTGGGAAGACTGTCGCGCAAAGTTCCGGGTTTTCGCGCAAAAACAGGCGAAATCCGGACGGTTTTGCGCGCCGATCGGGCGAATTTCGCGACCGGAAGAGGCAATTTCGTGCACGAGAGCTTTGGAGCTTATCGCGCGGAAGGCCAGAGTACGGAACGCGGGACCCAGCGCCCCTATTTATAGGCGAGGCCGGGTCCGCGCTGCGCGGAAAGCGCTCTGCGCGACCGCAGCGGCGAATTTCGCGACCGGCGCCCCTTTTTGCACGCCTAAGTCCCGCGCCGCCCAGGACTTCGGCATTCGGGCGTCTCCCTCGGAACCCGATCGTTGCGACCTCTCGCCGATCAGATTCCGAGGGGGGGCTTTTGTAGACGCCGGAAAAGTCCGTTGTTCCAAAACGAAGCTCCGGATGCGGAAAGCGAAGTGATATTTGGAGTCGGAAGAACGTTTCGGAGGGCCCGGAGGCCTTGCGCGGAATTTCAGAGGCCCGCGCGCAAAGGTGATGTTCCGCGCGCAAACCCCCCGGGATGCGCGCAATGCGCCGGTCCGGCGCGCAATTTTGCGCGCCGCGGGTCCGCGCGACTCCCTTGCGCGCCGCGCCCGATTCCGCGCCCGCGTGGAGAATTTCGCGCTCGCACCCTGGATTCCGCGCCCGGGGTTGCCTATAAATACAAGGCGACCCCCAACATTTTAAAGGTTGCTGGAAGTTGAAACGTCTCTCGTGCGCGCAATTCAACCCCTTCCGCGCGCAATGACGAACTCCAGGTAACCTCCTTTCTTTCGCGCAAGAAAGCCTCGGGGTCCGCCTTCGCGCGCAATCCCCGCTGGCTCCTTTCATTTGAATAAAAACCACCCTAAGGCCTTTGCGCGCAAAAGAACCCGCTTGCGCGCAATTGCCCCCGGGGTGCGCGCAATCCGGCCTGATTGCGCGCACCCCCCCTTCTTTCAAGTGGCCATTCGATAAAGAATGAGCCGTTGCCCCCGCGCGCTATCCGAAGCCCGATGTGAGCAATCTCAAGCATCCGCGCGCAAGGCGCTGGCCCAATTGCGCGCCAGCCGCCCCGATTGCGCGCCGACCCGCGGTTTTGCGCGCAAAGCTCCTCTTTTGCGCGCAATCCGCCAGGGTCGCCTCCCTCGACCCCCTGAGGGCACCTGCCTGCGTGGCGCCCGATGATCCTCATCCTGGGTGCCCGCACCGTGCGTTGTCTTCCCGTGCGGCCCTCCAGGTTCGTGCGAAGTGACACGCACCCATCGTCCGGCAACCTATGCCCAGCATGACGTTAAACTGCGCATTCGTCCCGCATGACGTTAAACTGTGCATACGTCCAGCATGACGTTAAACTGCATATTCGTCCAGCATGACGTTAAACTGTGCATTCGTCCAGCATGACGTTAAACTGCCCATACGTCCTGCACGACGTTAAACTGTACATCGTCCGTGCTGCAAGACGTTAAACTGCCAAGTGCTTCGTCCTCAACACATGACGTTAAACTGTACTTCGTCCGGCAAGACGTTAAACCGTCCGCTTCGTCCTCAACACATGACGTTAAACTGTACTTCGTCCGGCAAGACGTTAAACCGTCCGCAACCTGATCCCGTGCTCTGCACGCAGGGTCTCCCCCGGTTTGGACGTGGCCCCCACCCGCTCGTCTCTGCAGGGATGTCGGGATTGTCCCCCTTTTGGGACGATTTAATGGGAGTGGCTTTTCCCTACGGGGGCAGGGTATTACAAACCCCTAGTTTCTCGTGGGAGGCTGCACATGTGTATCTCCATTGCGCCTCCCCACGGCCGAAGCCAGTAGAGGGTCTGACTGGGATCGAGGTGTCTTCCGCTTTTGGTCCAAGTCCCTTCCAACTGAGTTTTGCCGCAACCGGGCTGCCCCAAGTGCGTAAGTCCTGACAGAATGAACTACGTGGACTTTGATCCCTGTCTTCTATACAGGGTACGTAGGAAGCCTCCCTGAGGTCCAAGCCCACCACCTGGTCGTCCCGGTCGTATTTACGTCGGTTCGTCCATCAGTGGACCCCTCCAGGGTCCACGCTTGCGTTGATTCACCTATGAATCCGCCCCTGTGGGAGACTGCCCGTGTGTATCTCCACGGTGCCTCCCCACAGCCCCCCTTTTCCATTCTCCTTTTATCGTCCAGCATGACGTGAAACTGTGATCCACCCGGCCGTTCCATCCCCCTCTGTGCGAGGTGGTTCGGTTCAATCCTCCGCCCGGCGGCCTAGACCTCTTCGTGAGTCGGCTTGCCGACGTCCAGCATGACGTTAAACTGTATGCCCGAACTACGTTGACTTTGATCCGTGTTAACGCGCGGTACGTAGGAAGCCCCTCTGGGGTCCAAGCTCTTTACTCCATCATCCATCCTGATCCTTACCCGGGCCGCCACATCCCGGTGGGGTCATGCCACTTCACTCCACTCCACGTTACTTGGGAAGCCGCTCATGTGCTGGCCCCAGCGTCGGAGGTTCCCCGCAAGGGGTTCCGTCATCTGATCCACTTTTCGTGTTGATCGGTCCGATGCCGTCCCCGCTGGACGTTAAACTCGCGGCATACCCCGTGTTAAACACGGGAAGCTGAGGAAAACCTCAGGTGACGCAGTTCCCCGCACCTAGTACGGGATGCCTCAGGCCATTATGCCTTCGAGAATCCCTATTAGGGACGGAAGACAGATGTGCAGAGCCGCAGTGTTACGACACGCCCCCAGCACCCAGAGCCACCCGGCCTTCTCACCGCAGGTTGCTGCCCCACCCAGACTCCTTGGAACGTCCGGGCGGAAGCAGCGTAATTAACCGGTGTCCATGAAGATATGGCACCGGGAACGAGATTCACGAACATTCTTAAGTCTATGAGGGAGACCCGGATTAGGCGACATGTTCCGAGGAGACGTCCAAGGAAGGAGGAGCCGACATCCCATCATCCCGGTTTCGATCAAGGAGCAGACGCCCCTGAATAAGGGACGGATGCCGCCCGCCCTTCGAAAGCGGGACTGCGGGACCACAAGCCGCGCGCCCATCCCCTCGGGTTGACGGGTGCACGCGCGAACGCGTCCTGGCGGAACAACGTAACCCGACGCACATCCGCACCGAAACAATCATAATAGGGTATGAGGTCAAATCATTATAATCAATGGGATTTAATTTTGGTCGGACATATTTTATTTGATCCTTGTGACTAAATATTTATTGGAAGGATTAGTTTTATATTTCTATGATATTGTGGAGGATTTAAAAATTAATGTATTTTATTTATCAATATTAGATAACATGTGTTATCCATTTTGGTTTTGGTAATTATATATAAATATAATAACTGACATATCGACGTTATGATTCATTGAATTTTAATTCTATTGATTTGGGAATGAAAATTTCATCCAAGTTATCTACTTCTTGCAGTAATAAATTAAATTTAAGTTGAATTGATTAATGTTCTACCAATGTACGTGATTTTAAATATACAAATGGAAAAAATATGTGTAAAAATTATTATAGATTTTCATGATTTTGAAATAATCTCTCATAATTATTAAATTTATATTGAAATTCAAATTTTATCATTTTACATTCAATTTAGATGAATTGATTCCTTTTAACCCTTCACAGATTTACAGTTTTGTGGTAATTTAATTTCTCATGGAAATGTTCTATATAACACTATATCAGCATTTTGACGATATTTTTCTCCTCTATGCATATATATAACCATCCAACAAATATTATCCTTATAAGTGAAACTATATATATGTTATTTTATATAACTTATATTCTTACAATATTTTTAATGGATGTCTTATTATCCCTTTGTACAATGTGTTTTTTAGAAAAAGTGATACTAAATATTGAACCATTGATGAATAATTTAAATTTCGAAGGTGAAATTTATTTAAAGGGGGGAAATAACACCATTAATATGTAGTTAAAATAATATTAACTTTGATTGCATGATTAACACACAACACCAAACATCACATGAAATGTGATATATTATTAAAATATTATTATAACATACAAATTTAATTGCGTGGTATGAGTATGAGTAGACAATTTATTTAACATATTTATAATAGTCTTACTCAATATAAAAGTGTTTATTAATTATTTTGAAATATGAACTCAATCATTAATGTTGTTATTTTACAATCCAAAAATTTCATTCTCTTAAAAATGATTTTTATTTCATTCCATTATTGGAATATATCTATAATTTATAAAAAAATATAAGTTTAATTTTATAAAACTAAATATATTTTCAAACTAACATATAAAAACTAACTTATGGTAAAATATTGGGATTTTATTGAAATGATTGTTTTTTAGTGAATGTGGAAAATACACTAATTCATGAAACACTATCACTTATTTCATTAAATCAAGTAATTTTGAATGACACCTAAATTTTTTATTTGGTATCAAATTGAATTGTTATCTAGTTCATTTATAGAAATCAAATTTATTCCGTTTTAATCATTAATATTCAAGATTTTCATATAAGTTAATATTTATAGTTTATAACAATGTTTTCATAAAATATTTTTTTATTGAATTGTGATCTTTTGTATTAAAATTGATTAATTAGACATATGTAAATTCAATAATGAATAATATATAAATTATTTTGAATCTTGGGGTCCTATTTTGGTTAATATTACCCTTTTGGTTTTTTCATTTTTAGTAGTAACTGTGGTAATTATTTATCACCAATATAATTGTAAAATGGGTAAATTTGTGTTAAAATTCTAGAACAAGGATTTAATGATACAATAAAACATTAGTTTATATTGATGTATGTCTCATGTTTGATCATACTCACCCTTTTTTAAAAAATAGGCCATCTTGTTGTAATTTAACATTGAAAACAACCTTTATATTAAATTATGAAAAGAATAATAAAAATGTTAATATTGTTACTTAAATATCTCTATTATTATTGAATAACACTAAATCTAGTTAATTTTTATATTAAATTTTCACTAAAAATATAAATTAATTTTTTCTCACAGAGTATTATTTAAATTTATTAGTGATTTAATAATTTAAAAAAAATATGATGCACTGTCGATGGAATATTTATACAATTAATTGAAAAAAATAAATCATTTTGCAAATAGTAAATATAATTCTTTCTTTTAAGGTGAAATTCAAACCTTTAAAATGTAATTTTTTTTGATATTATTGTAATTATCGAAAGGGTTAATCGGGGTCAAAACCTTGCCAAAATTGCTTGAAATAACATATAATTTTCCAAATATTATTTTATGAGATAATATAAAAATATTTTATTAAAATATTGAAAAAATATCAATTTCCACTCCTTGATTATGAAAATTAATTTTTATTTGTTTCATAAATTTAGTAACAAAAAGAGGGCCCCTCCACTTACTTCTAAATTCCAACATCTTATCCTCTCTTCAGAACTCGATTTTATCCTTATTGTTCATCCAATTCATCCTATAATAACTTATTTTATTTCTTCCTCATGTCCTCTAACCTATGTTCTTTTCAAAATAACATCCTATCAGGGAATATGGTGAACGCCAAAAGATGATTCATAACAAATAGGTACAACTCTTAACTGAGTACATTCCTTTTTAACACTTCTTATACCTCTTATAAAAATATTTATCAACTATAAAATAATTAATATAGTATCATTATCTTTCTAATATGATATTATTCTTATGTTACACCAAATTTTCAACATTATTTCTTCCAATGGAAAACAAGAATCAATGATTATGCTTACTTACAATTTATTGTCTCCACATAGCTTTCTAATTAATTTATCATCACCATATTTCATGGATGGTTTAAAAAATTAATCTAATGTATATATATTTTATTTATGAGATAATAGTTATTAATGAATTATAATTGAATGTCTACCATCATTCGATTCAATCTATTAGAAAATGATAATGTATCATGAGCATATGTTTGGACTACCACCTCTATGAAGTGATATGATTCATTTTTCATCTCAATTTTACATGGATGATTATAAGGGAAAATATAATGAATATAATTGAAAATTATGAAACAATAATGGCTCTATAAATGAATTTTATTACATAACATTATTTCATTCCATCTGTCAAAAACAAAAAATAGTGTTCATGTGTACGTACGACCTATAATCTACTTGAAAATTGTAATTCATTATTCTATATTTAACATATACTGATATATATATATATTTTACATTTATATCACTAATATAATTATTTAAATTATTTAATTTGGATTAATGTATCTAAAATATATTTTTTATCCCAAACATACATGAGAAATGAAGCACTTATCATATAGAATAATGACTTTAAAAATAAATTGTTAATAGATGGTAGATAAGATGTTATAAGTAAATCATATTTTGTTTTATATATAAATTATTATTTTTATTGGAATACATATAAAATAAATCTATAGTTATTATATATTATATCTAAAAAATCATGAATAATGATATGACATGAGGTAAGTGAATAATGTTTCAATCTATTTTTTTTTTGAGATTTTGAGGCTACAATTCCAAATAAAAAATTATTTGATACATATATAATAAATACATTAGTATTTCTTCCGTCTATATATTGAATTAATATTCAATTTAATTATATCATTTAATTTTAATTAGTGATTTAAATTAATGGGAAATTGTTATTAAGATATACAGTCTTTATTTACTCTTTTGATGAGAATCTTTTTCATCTACGTTGATGTTTTCTGTTAATAATTATCTTATATTTTACTATTCTCTTATGATTGGTTCATTTAAATTTCTAAATTATTTAATTTAAAAAAATATTCAATATATTATTTATGATGATTTCCCAATGAGGTACTTTTGTCATTTTACTAGAAATGTGAAAGGATTACTTTTTTCAAATAATTTTCCTTGAGAGAAATATTTGGAATTTAAATAAGAAATTTAAAAATTAAAAGGGTGTATTTATCTAGAAATAATACATTTATGTTTTAATGTAATTTTCATAAAAGATGATATACTTTTATTTTAATTAATAATTAATTGGAATATTATCCAATAATATCTTCATGTTTATTTCATTGAATGTTTTAGGATTAAGAAAATGAGATTTTTAGGAAACCATTTTTTATAAGTGTTATTTTGGGATGATTCTATGAAATACTAATGAAAATTTCATCTTTTTTATGGAATTTAATCTAAATATATGATTAATGGTTTATGAAATTCTAGCACATATATGAATGTTATTCATTATGTCATAGGCGTGATTGGAATTATATTTCAATTTAAATATATAATGACCCATAATTTACATACGTGGTTATTACTTCAGAATTGATGCATACTTATTACGACATATAACAAAACCATAATAGGACTGTATAGTTATAGTGTCTTTAGAAACTGGGAAACATAAACAAGTGGTAATGCGTCTACATTGTCTCCCATTTATTTCATCATATCTAGAGTCCATTTGGAATATCCTACTTAATACCTTTCTTCCTGACCTGGGGAAAAGAAAACATACAAAAGGGTGAGGTCAAATGCTCAGTAAGGGTAAGCAATGTAAATATCATATTCATAAGAACGTAGCATTTAAAAAATCATAATATGCAAAAGAGATCATAATATCATAACATGTGATAAATCATAGTAGTGAATTTTAATCTGAATAATCATAACATAAATCATGAAACATTTTGGTATATAGAAATAATGATAGAGAATGATTTTTTAGTAGTTAAGACTCATAGCCAAGAATATCATAGCAGAAAAAGTCCATTTCTAATCACAGTTCTCTCCTCATTTCAGTCTTGTATCACTGAACCAGATTAACCTGCCATTCCAGCCATGTCTATCTCTTGAGATAGAAATCATTACCCAATGCATTGGGGGAGATATAGGTCACATCCATATCATAATGAAACCAATCTTATGTGTTCTACAAAATCATTAATCATATCATAACCCATGTAATAAAAATGGGATTCCGAAACATCATGCCATCATATCATAATCCATATAAGATAAAAGGACATCATAAAATTAATTCCATTATAACATAATCAAATCAATGTAAAAATAGGGATAGAAACAGAACCCTATATTATCTTATATGGAATATAATTTTGATAAAACACTTGAACTCCATTATTGAGGAAAATATCCTTTCCACTTCAAAAACATTTTTTCCTTTCTAAACATGTCATACAATTTTAATCAAAAATATGTTTATTAAAAATAAACACGAAAACTTTTAATGGAAGATTTATGGAAATAATGTTCTATGATATCATAAAAATTCATTCAGGATGTATAAGTTAAAAAAAGATTTTTCTCATACTTTGGCCGGAAAAGTCAAAAAGCACCTTGTACTAAAAAAGAAAAAAGATTCCTTTAATACCGTTTACTTACCAAAATGGGAAATTGGATTTAAAAATTTTTAGGATAATTGAAATAATATTACATATTGAGGAAACACGGATGTGCGTGATAAATATTCCCCAGTAAATTCTGAAGTATAATAAATCTCAGATAAAAATGATATTGTGAGATTTTCCCTTACCTTAGTTCCGATTTTCTTTGTACGTATCTGAACCTCCTGTATAATGATTTAAATAATTTAATTGACTTATTACATAATCATATTCATTGTTATGATATCATATATAGCCATGTTATTATCTTCTTGTTAGTAATATTTCCTTTCTACTTGTTATTCGTGTGTTTATTGCTTTATGTTTTTATGCATATTTTTTTGAATAAATTCTTATTATTCATTTTAGTTGATAGATACCTCATTTTCAGAATTGTATTAGTGTAATATATATCATATTTATTCATTAAATTCATTTATATAATCATTATTCAGTGAAGATCGTGTATAACGAGTCGCATCACATCTGGAGACGGTATGCCGTACGTACGCACGATCGATGATATCGTTCCCATGATTGTGGAATTGTATTGAAGTGTATGTATACTATTTCAGAAACTATATCACATTACAATAATAATATATAGTTATTCTTTTCACCATTATACCCATCCATGTAAGGTGGTGGTGGAGAACAGATTACACCACAGTGTGGAGACGGTATTCTGTACGTACGCACGCGCGGTGATTTCGTTTTCCGTAGGATGGATACAAGGTGAAATAATGTTGTTTTATATTTATAATAACATACAAGTTTATTAGTGATACTGATGTTATTACATCATAATGAAACAACTAAATAAGAGGAAGTAGAAGAATTAATAAATTTGAAAGAATCGGTGATGGATATTACTGCTTCTTTGACACGCCTCTTTGAATCCTCCACTTAGGGAACTAATGTTTTCCATTGAAGAAGATCAGGACCTCTAAAATATTACTAGGGGAGTTGAGAAGAGTAATGGGTTGGGGTTGGCCGAGCATTAAGGCTCAATGTTGTGTAAAGAGGAGAGGGAGTAGGTGCATCATTATTGTGTCATAAATAATTTAATTTAATTGATGACTAAAAATTATAAAAAGACACCACCATGTAGGAAATTGTTTTAGATTTGAAATGAATATTTATATTATAAAAGCTAATTTATATAACCTCTTATAAAAATTAATTTTTGAATGATTTTAGTTAATTTCAATATTGTCTTTACATTAAATTTATTAATCCAAATTGTCATTCTCACTACTAAGTGACTCAATGGGGTCCCAAAATCAACCCAAGGATGCCTATGGTCGGCAACTGCTCATAAATTAATATTAGGACAAGTTTTAAGGTAATTATGAATTATTATAATATTATTTTAACCTTGAATTACACTATTTACCTTTAATCGCAGTAAATAAAAGTCAAATATTACTATTCACCAAATATTTTTTTCATCTTATTAAACCAAATTTCAAATCTTGATAATTAGCATGTGTGTCAGATTTTTGAAATTCAATACACAGAAGTAGTAAAATTTCATTTAAATTAAATATTTGGTTTTTTTAAGTATCACTAAGTGGTTTCATTATTCATCAAAAATTGAGGTTTTTCAGAAAAATACAAAAAATTAAGCCTAAGCTATATTTGATATTCTGAATTCAAAAATTATGTCCATTTTTCCAAATACACAACATAGAGGTGGAATTAATTCATTTTAAAAATAATTCCTATTATCAAAACAAATACGGTGTTTTTAAGAAACAATAACTATCAAAAGATCGACACTTGTTTATGTCCAAATTCAAAGTAAAATTAATTCCAATGACCAAAATTGTATCAAATGGTAAAAATATATTCTAATTACACAATAATCCCAATTAAAATGATTATCTATCAATATAAATTATTTTGATGAAATTTTTTTAATTAAAATATAGCGGGTTTTTACTATTCATTAAAATATGAAAGTTATCAGAATAGTATGAAAAATTTATCAAAATTAAATTTTTTACATCCTGATTCCATTAAAGAATTTTATTTTGTCAAATTGAACTTATAAACATGTCAAAACAATATTTAATGTTGGTGCACTATCAAAAGGCACCAATATTGTATTTTTTTGAAAAATACTTATTTTACCCAAAAAAATTATTTTTTTATCATACCATGTTCTAGAAAATATGTAAGATGAATAATAATGTTATAAAATTCAAAATGTAGTAAATACTATTCAAGACGGCTAGTCCATATTATAACAATATGTGGTTGTTTAGTGAAACCCGGTATTGTGTACTACACACGCTATCGAGGTAGGTCGCGATTTCGTGTAACGCAAGCCAAGCTAGAGTTTTGTGAAGTGAAAAATTCCTTTGATGTTTCGTATAACATAAGACATAAAAAAATATACTTCTCATAAAATATCAGGGTGTTACATTATACCCCCCTTAAAATGAATTTCACCCTCGAAATTTGTCACTACGTAACAAATAGATGAGGATACCTTTCCCTCATCATATCCTCAAGCTCCCATGTAGGTTCTATAATTGGTGGTTCATCCATAAAAATTTCACCAAGTGAGTGGTCTTGTTCTGTAGAAATTTTCCGCTACCATTTAGAATCTCTATTGGTTGTTCTTCATATGAATGATCTTGCTCCAGCGGTACAACTTCTGATCTTAGTACATGTGAAAGATATGGTATATACTTTCTCAGGAGAGATACATAGAACACATCATGAACTTGAGAGAGATTCGGTGGAAGCGCCAATCGGTAACCTACCTTCCCAATATGATATAGTATTTTGAAATAACTGATATACCTATGGCTCAACTTTCCCTTCTTTCTAAATCTCATTACTCTATTCCAAGGAGATATTCATAAGAACACTTTATAACCCACATCAAACTCTAGGTCATTCCATCGGTTGTCGGCACAACCATTTTTTTGGCTCTGAGCTGCTCCTATGTATTGTTGAATAGATCTGACCCTTTCTGTCATCTCATCAAAAATATCAGGTCCTAATACATTTCATTCCCTAACTTCATCCTAGAAAGTTGGAGTCCTGCATTTTGTTCTATAGAGATCTTCATAAGGAGTCATATTAATACTGGAGTGAAATCTATTATTATATGAAAATTAAACCAAAGGTAGCTGTTGAACCCAACCATCTTAGAAATACATATAGAAAGATCTTAACATATATTCTAGAGTTTCAATTGTTCTCTAAGACTGACTGTCTGTCTGAGGATGACAAGAAGTGCTGAAACTCAGCTCTATATCTAAAGTATACTGAAGACTTCTCCAAAACTTTGAGGTAAACCTCAGATCCCAATTAAATATAAGGAAATTAGTACTCTATGAAATCTTACCACTTCCTTCACATATATACTGGCAAGCTGATCCAGAGAGAAATCTTATCTAATAGCAATGAAGTGTGCCGACTTCGTAAGATGGTCAAATATAACCCAGATTGCATTATTTCCTTTGGATGTTTTAGGAAGTCCAGTGATAAAGTCCATTGTGGTTTTTTCCCATTCCCATTCTGGTATGGGTAATGGTTGTAACATCCCCATAGACTTTTGTCTCTCAGCTTTAACTTGCTGAAAAACCAATCATCGATAGACATATTCAGCAAAATCCCTTTTCTTGTCATCCCACTAGAAGTACTCTTTCATGTCCCTATACATCTTCATGCTTCTAGGATGAATAGAGAATGAAGAACAATGAGCCTCATCCAGTAGATCCGTCATTAATTCAAGTATTGGAGGAACAAACACCCGATTCCAGAACCTTATTATCCCATCACAATCAAGGTTGAATTCATGGACATTTCTCACCTTCTTTTGTAACTCTACATCTTTTTTTGTTCCTTTTTAATCTTCACATGTATAGATGGTTGAAAATTCGTTTGCGAAAGATAATATTTCGTCTTCAATTATAATTACAAGATCCATCCTTTGTAAATCCATAAATATTGGATCTTTTGAGATCCTCATCATGGATAAGGTAGCATGGTCTTATCGACTTAATGCATCTTCCACCTTGTTTTCTTTCCCAGCATGGTAATAAATTGAGTAGTCGTAATCCTTAACCAGCTCCAACCATCTTCTTTGGCACATATTCAGATCCATTTGTGTGAAAATATACTTTAAACTTTTATGATCAGTATAAATATCACATCATTCACCATAAAGATAATGCCTCCAAATATTTAATGAAAATATTACCACAACTAACTCCAAATCATGAGTTGGGTAATTTTTCTCATGTATTTTCAACTATCGTGAGGCATAAGATATCACCACATCGTTTTCCATGAGAACACACCCCAATACATTCTTTAATGCATCACTATAGATCACAAACCTTTCTCCACTACAAGGCAGTGTGAGCACAGGTGCACTGGATAACCTTCTTCTCAACTCTTTGAAATTCTCTTCACACTGCTCCGTCAACACGAAATTAACTCCTTTTCGAGTCAACCTGGTGACTGGATTAGATAATCATGAAAAATCCTTCACAAAAAATCGACAATATCCATCCAAACCAATAAAACATCATATCTCAATTACTATTTTTGGTCTCGACCATCTTTTGATAACCTCTATTTTTGCTGGATCCACAGATATCCCCACTTTTGAGATTATGTGACCCAAAAATGAAACTCTTGGAATCCAAAATTCACACTTGGTAAATTTGGAATAAATCTTCTCCTTCCTTAGGGTCATTAATACAATTCTCAAGTGATCTTCATGTTCTTACTTTCTCATTGAATAGACAAGAATATCGTCTATAAATACTACCAAAAACTGATCAAGATGGTCTCTTAAGAATCTATTCAATAGATCCATAAAGATAAAAGGGGATTTAGTAAGACCAAATGGCATCACTATAAATTCATAGTGTCCATACATTGTACGAAACATCATCTTTAGAATATTGTCTTTTTTGACCCTTAATTGATGATACTCTGAATGAAGATCAATCTTGGAAAAGTATTGAGCTCCACGTAGTTGGTCAAATAAGTCATCAATTCATGGGAGAGGATATTTTTTCTTAATAGTGATCTTGTTATGTTCTTGACAATCAAGGCAGAGTCTCATTGATCCATATTTCATCTTAACAAACAGAACAAGTGCTCCCCAAGGTGATGTACTAGGGCGTATGAATCCCTTATCAAGATTCTCTTGGAGTTGCTTCTTCAATTCCTAAAACTCAATTGGGAAAATTCTATAAGGTGTCATTGAAATGGGCATAGAACCCATTATGAGTTATATTTAAAACTCAACTTCACGATTTGGTGGAAGACCTAGAAATTCCTCCAGAAAGACATCGCCAAACTCTCATACAATGGGCATATTATTAATCGTGCGATTCTCTCCAACCATTTGAGATAAATTACCTTCATTTATTTGAATCAGGACCTATAAGATGTAATAAATTTCCACATGAAGGTTATATTCATCCGTATATCGATATACGATAGTAGATTGATCATGAATATTTAATGTGATTTACATTCTTTGGAAATTGATATGAGCTCCATATAAAGAATGCCAATCCATGCCAAGAATCACATAAAATTCTAATATAGGAAGGATCAGATGATTTTCAGGAAGAAATTTCCCACAAACTTCAATTGGAGAATAATTATAATCTTTTGATGCAACCATTGTGCCTTTAAGAGTAGTCACAGCTAACTCAACATCTAATTATTGAGGTAGTATGGTGATACCCATAGAAAATTATCCAGAAATAAAATAGTGGGTGGATCCAGAATCAAATAAAATAATTGCTACTTTAGAGTGGATGGTAAGTGTACATTTCACCACATCGTGATCGTACTCAACATCGTTGATAGAAATTTCATGTGACTTTCCTTTGTCTTTGGCCTTAATAGTTTTTTTCCGTCGACCATCATCAACAATCCTTGGATTATGGAATTGATTGGAACAATTCCCTATTTCCCTTCACTTATAACATTGAAGTGTAGGAGGTGCATTCCATGTATTCCTTTCTTTGTTTGCATCATTCGACATCTTCTTCACATTATTTCGATATTCAACTGCCTGATGACCTTCTTTTCCAAACTTAAAAAATTTACTTGTCTCATTATGACAATTCCCTCCATTTTTTCCACACATTGAGAATAAGGGAAAACTCAGCTTCTTTTCATTGTGGTATATAGATTTCCATTTGAATTCCATTTTCCTCTTCTTATCAAACCCATATGACTGATGGCTTAATCCAATATCCATCTCAACCTTGAGAGCACATCAAACAATTTCCTCATAACTATTGAAGTCCCTTATGGATAATGCCCTTCGAAGACATCGTTTTATGCCACTAAATAATTGATCAATATTACTCTCAGGTGGGATAATAATTCCAGAAATGTACCTTTCATGTCTTGTAAAATTTGATTCATAGGTACCAACCGATTCATCATCATTTTGCTTCAGTTCAAGAAACTCCTTCTCCATCTTTGTTTGAAGAATACGAGGGAAGTACTTATTGAATAATAAGTTCTTGAACTCATCTCATTCCATGGACTCAATTTATTCCCTTTTCCTTATATTCTTAATAAGATTCCACCTTTGATCAGCTTCACCTTCCAAATGATATACTGCTAAGATGACTATATCATTTTCAGAACATTTCCGGACTGAAAATATCTTTTCAGTGGTATTAATCCACTGTTCAGCCACTAATGGATAAGAAGACCCAGTAGATGAAGGTGGATGATGCCTCATCAAGTATTTAATAGAATGTTACTCCTTTATTTGGTCATTTGGAAGGAATTCATGATTCATATCTTGAGAATGTTGTGTGAGCATGGCTACAAGATTTTTCAATCCAGATCCCATAACGTTTGGGTGCTCAGGTGGACAATCATTTCATTTCACGTTGCATTCACCATTAACACGGTTCGTTCGGGTTCCTGCCATTGACTAAATACAAGAAGCATAGTGTGAGAAAAAATAATCATAATAGGAAAACCACATAATAAAGAATAAAATTTCACACTTTAGGTCGTATTATAAGTTGTTCATGGCCATTTCTAAAACACTAATATTGTGTTCTATAGTTAGACATATCCATAGAGTTCTTACTAAGGCTTTCACATCATTGTTTCCAAAGCATAACTATACCCTTCCTCTGATACCAACTCTAATGAACGATACTTTACATACATGGTAATTACATCAGAATTGAATCATACTTATTACAACACATAAAAAAACCACGATAGGACCATATATGTATAGTGTCTTTAGAAACTGGGAAACATAAACGACTGGTAAAGCATCTACAATGTCTCTTATTTATTTCATCATATCTAGATTCCCTTTGGCATATCCTAATTAATACCGTTCTTCATGACCTGGGGAAAATAAAACATACAAAAGTGTGAGTTTAAATTCAATGTAAGTGTAATCAAAGGAAATATCATATTCATAAGAACATAGCATTTCAAAAATCATAACCTACAAAATAGATCATAATATCATAACGTGGGATAAATAATAGATGTAATATGTAATCCCAATAATCATAAAATAAATCATGAAACATTTTGGCATACACACATAATCATAGAGAATCATTTCTTAGTAGTCAAGACTCATTGCCATGTCTATCCAGGCAGAAAAAGTCCATTTCTAAACCGTGTTCACTCCTCCTTTCAGTCTAGTATCACTGAACTATATTAACCTACCATTCAAGGCTTGTTAATATCATGAGATATAAATATTTATCCAATGCATTGGAGGGAGATATAGGGTTATGTGTTCCACAAAATCATAAATCATAGCATAACCTATGTAATAAATATGGGATTCTTAAACATCATGTCATCATATCATAATCCATATAAGATAAAAGGACATTATAAATTTAATTCCATCATAACATAATCATATAAATGTAAAAATAGTAATAGAAACAGAACCATATATTATCTTAGATGGAAAATAATTTGGATAAAACACTTGAACTCCATTCTTGAGGAAAATATCCTTTCTACTTCAAAAACATTTTTTCTTTCTTAACATGTCATAAAGTTTTTAACTAAAAGAGGTTGATTAAAAATATACGTGAAAACTTGTAAATGAATCTTCATGGAAATAATGTTCTATGAAATCATTAAAATCCATTCATGCCGTATAAGTTAAAAAAAGATTCTTCTCGTACTTTGGGCAGAAAAGTCAATAAGTACCTCGTACTAAAAACGATAAAAGAATCCTTTCATATAATTTACTCACCAAAGGGTAAATTTGTATTTAAACAATTGTAGGAGAATATAAATGAAATTACATATTGAGGAAACATGGATGTGGATGATAAATATTCCCCAGTAAATTATGACGTATAAACAATCTCATATAAAAATGATATTGCACGATTTTCCCTTACATTAGGTATGATTTGCTTCGTACGTATCGGAACCTCCTGTATAATGATTCAAATAATGTCATTGACATATTATAGAATCATATTCATTGTTATGATATCACATATGATCATGTTCTTATCTTCTTATTAGTAATATTTCATTGCTACTTGTTATTCGGGTGTTCATTGTTTTATGTTCTTATGCTTGTTTTGTCAAATAAATTCTTATTCTTATTTTAAGGTTATAGATACCTCTTTTCCAGAATTGTATTAGTGTTATATATATCATATTTATTCATTCAATTCATTTATATAATCATTATTAAGTGAATATTATGTAGAACGAGTCGCATCACATCGTGGAGACGGTATGTAGTACATATGCACGAGCAATGAAATCGTTATCATGATTGTAGAATTGTATTGAAGTGTATGTATACTATTTCAGAATAAATATCACATTAAAATAATAATATTTAGTTATTATTTACACTATTATACCCATCCAAGTAAGGTGGTGGTGGAAAACAGATTACACCGCAGCGTGGAGACGGTATTTCGTACGTACGCACGTGCGGTGATTTTGTTTTCCGTAGGTTGGATAGAAGGTGAAATATGGTTGTTTCATATTTATAATAACATATAAGTATATTATTTATACTAATGTTATTACCTAATAATGAAACAACTAAATATGGGGAAGTATAAGAATACATAAATTTGAAAGAATCGGTAACAGATATTACATCTTTTTCGACACGCCTCCTTGAAACCTCCACTTAGGGCACTAATGTTGGTCTTTGAAAATTACCAGGACCACTAGAATATTACTAGGGGTGTTTGGAAGTGTAACGGGCTATGGTATTATGAGCATGAAGACACAATGTTGTGAAAAGATGAGAGGGAGGAGGTTCCCTTTTATAAGGGAGGAGAGGGGCTCCTTGGAAAAGTGTGATAATATTATTTTATTATAAACATATCTTCAATTTCAAAAGGTCTGAAATCATTAAAGATGAATATAAGATGATGCATGGTCGAAATAAAATCATCCAATCAGAATTGGACATGTTTTGGATAATATTTTAATCAGTATAATCTTATTTATTTAAATCATTTATTAATGAGGTAATTACTGCATCATTATTGTTTCATAAACAATTTAATTTATTTGATGTCAAAAAATTTAAAAAAACACCACCATGTAGGAAATATTTTTATCTTATCAATGAATATTTATATTCAAAATGATAATTTATAAAGCCCCTTATTATTATTAATTACTAAATAATTTTTTAATGTCAATTTTTTCATTACATTAAATTAATTAATCCAAATTGTCATTATCACTACCAAATGGCTCAATGGGGTCCCAAAATATACCCAAAGATTCCCATGGTCGGCCAATACTCATCCAATAAGGTTAGGAAAAGTTTTATGGTAATTTTGAATTATTATAATGTTCTTTTATCCTTGAATTACACTATTTACTTTTAACCGCAGTAAATAGAAGTCAAATGTTACTATTCACCAAATATTATTTTCATCTTATTGAACAAAATTTATTTCATAATTACAACAATGTATGTTGGATTTTTTGAAATTCAATTCACAGAAGTGGTAAAATTTTATTTAAATGAAATAGTTAGTTTTTTTTAACTATTACTATGTAGTTTCACAATTCATCAAAAATTGAACTTTTTAAGAAAAATATAAAAAATCCAGCCTAATCTATATTTGATATTCAGAATTCAAAAATGATGTCTATTTTTTCAAATTCAAAACATATAACTGGCATTAATTGATTTTAAAATTAATTCACGTTATCAAAACAAATAGAGTGTTTTTAAGAAACAATAACTATCAAAAGATTGACACTTGTTTATGTCCAAATTCAAAGTGAAATTAATTCCAATGACCAATATTGGATTAAATTTAAAAATATATTCTAACTACACTTTAAAACCAATTAAAAAGATAATATAAACTTATAAATTATGGTGATGAAAAAAGTTCTTTTTAATTAAAATATATCGTGTTTTTACTATTCATTAAAATATAAAATTTATCACAATAATATGAAAAATTTATCCAAATTAAAATTTTATATCCTAATTCCAAGGAAGAATTTTATTTTTTCAAATTGAACTTATAAACATGTAAAAACCAGATTTAATGTGGGTGCACCATCAAAAGGTGGAAAACTGCATTTTTTTCATTATACTTATTTAACCTGAAAAAATTATTTTGTTCACATATAATGTTGTAGAAAGTTTGTAAGTTGAATAATAATGTTATAAAATAAAAAATGTATATAATACTATTCATAATGGATAGTTCATATTATAACAATATATCATTGTTTAGTGAAACCCGGTATTGTATACTACACACACTATCGAGGAAGGTCATGATTGTGTGTAACACAAGCCATGCTAGTGTTGTGTGCAGTGAAAGATTCCTCTGATGTTGCATATAAAATAAGACTTAAAAAATAAACTTCTCATAAGATATCAGGGTGTTACAAAATCATTCTTTTAATATGTATAACTCATGACATAAATATGTTTTTTGTGAACATTAATTCATGTTCTAAATTATATTTATAAACTCAATTTTCATGCCCATATATTTATAATGGGACCCATATTTACTATCTATAAGATCATTTGGGGAACATGTTTCATATCCATTAGTTTAGAAAGGGTTCGATTTTAGTTCCTTAACTTATCGAATGAATCCATTTTAATTTTTACATGCCACAAGAAAATGTTCATATTTTTTTATAAATTACTATGAAAATGATATTCTATCATGGATCAAGACATATAATTAGTTATTAATTAAATAGATGAATTCTTTTATTGTATTATGATAATATTTTACATCGTGAATAATTTTTATTGTATATTAATGTTATGTATGGACATTAGATGTTATGATAAATATTACCAATTGTTATGCTACTATTAATCTTATATATAACCATAAATTAATAACTCCAATTTTTACCCTTCCATATCATCTGAGATAACCCTTAATTATATTTCCTTCCCAATGTTACAAAAATTAGTTTTAGGTTGGGTGTGATGAAGAACATTTCTATGTGAGAAATATTTATTTTCATATATAAAATAAGAGGATTGTGTATTTTGTATTCAATTATAGTAAACCATTACATTTTTGATGTGGAATATATTAGTATGTAAAGGAAACACTTTTAATGTGTTGTAAAATTTATCTATACAATGTATGGGTCTATAAAATTCTTTTATGATGAATCATTGATAAATCATGTCACTACATGATCATAGATACATAATGCAATATAGTGATGAAATCATGGACATGGATAGAACAATGAAATATCTTGCATGACCATGGAACCTCAATTCATCATTAATAAATATTTCATCATTTATAGATTAAGTGAGGTAATAAATTTTAGACCATCCTATATTGGATAAGAATATTCATTAAAACTAATCTAGAACAATAATGTGATTGGGTTGGGATTGGTTCTAGGGATTATTATTGTATGAGCCCAATCTGGCTAGAGCTCAGGTGTGACTAGGAATAAATCTCTAAACTACATTTGGGTTTTTCAATAATTAGAATTAGGTATGAAGTTTCATTTTTTATAGAGTTCCTATATATAATAATTGGAATCATATGATGTTGTATGATTGTGTAAATTATACAAAATTTTATGATAATGACATGTATCCTTATATTTAGTCTGTGAGACTATGTTTTAGGTTTATTAAGGTTTTTGCGTATATGGATACAAACATCATGCATGTTATATTATATTATTCCTATACATGTTATGAAATAAATATATTTTAGTTCATAATCCTAGGAGCCATTGTATTCAGTGTTCAAGTCACGTGGTTGCCCTATCTGAATAAAAAATAACTCATAGGTGGGGTGTGGATGATGTTGTGGTTGGCCCTAAAATCAAGTGTTTTATTTATCATGTGAATTTATAATTTTGCAAGATACTTGGAAAGATTTGAATTGTTATTTTATTTAATGGAAAATGGTGGTGTTTTTCGATGAAAGAAGAATGTATTTTTTATTATTTGGGGATAGACATGTTTTTCCATATATGTAGAATATGCTAGTCATTAAATGATAATGAAATCACTCAGTAAGATTTGAATAATGAAAATTTCTATATCTGTGGTGTTTTTACAGCCTAGATAGGAAGAAGTTATGATTGGGGTGGTTTTAGATTCTTTAATAGAACAGAACCTCTTGGTATGTGATTTATGTTATTTTATGATGAATATGTTTATTATCATGACATAAAATATTACATTTGTAACGCCCCGACCCTAGTTACCCAGAGTCGGGGCATTATTACATAACATTGGCATGATCACAAGAAAGATCAAATCTCGAAAGACCGATTGGTTTAGTAGCCTTGGAAACACTAGATATATTCATAAGTTTTACATTACATCATAAAATGAAAAACTACTACAACAACATAATGTCTCCACAGTCCACACTATTATCCCCTCATAATATCCCTGCAGGTCATTCATAACTTACTTCTTCACATCCTGGGAAAAATAAAACATAGAAAAGGGGTGAGCTCAAATGCCCAGTAAGGATAACAATATAATGGAACATTCAAAAATAAGCATAAACATTTAAGGCAATGAATTACTAAAACAAAAGACTTTTAAACTTGAACTTCAACATAGTATGGAAAAAGTAAAATGAAATAATGCCATTTACTTGTTCACATGGATATTCTACTAATCTAATAATCACATGCAATATCAATAACCACTTTCATAATGTTGGAATGCATAATGACATACTATCATAACCACATAGCCAAGGCCTCGTGCCAAGACTACAAATAAGATTTTGCCGAGGCCTTGTGCCAAGACACTAGTTTCTCTCATGAGACCTACCGATGCATCGAGGAGCTATAGCGGGCTCCACCCGTCACATATTAAGTCCAATGCATTCCCATATGAAAAGGTTTAAACATAACATAAACATTCGTATTAAAACTAGAATACGAAATGTCAATAATTTCATCATAAACTATGAATGGTATAAAAATAGCACATCCACAGTCAAACATATCATAAAACCTTCAATACAATATAGAAGTTTTGTATCATAATATATCAACTTCAAATAAGCATAAAATCCATCAAAGGATGTTGACATAGATGAAATAAAAACTATTTTTAGAGAAATATCTCTTTCTATTTTTGAAATCATTTAAGAGCCATATAAAATAAAACTTTTTCTTTGAAAATATTCTTATAAGCTTGTAAGGAAAACTTTAAAGATTTTATAATGGCTGAAAATAACCGCACCTGTCGTATAAGTTAAAAAAACATTCTTACCTTAATTCTGTCGAAAAGGTTAAAAGGACCTTGTTTTGAAAACGACGGAAAGATTACTCTTATAAAAAGTCAAACAAGGGTATAAATGACTTTAACCCATATTCTTGTAAATAATAAAAATGTTTTGAAATACATTATTAAGAAACATGGATGTGGTTGATAAAGAGATCCCAGTAGATTATTACGTATAAACAACCTCGGATAATGAAGAGATTGTGAAATAACCCTTACCTTGTACTTTTCCTTGGTTGGGGTAGGATAACCTCTTGTATAATGGTGAAATAATTGTTATTATATTATACAAGAATCATATACATTAATATGATATCATATATGATCTTTTAATATTGATTTCATAATAATATCTTAGTATTATCGTTGTTTCGGGTGTTAACTTACTTGTTTTCTTTTATATGTTTTGTTACGTAAGCCATGTATGTAATGGATAGGTTGTATATTATTAATATCCAGAATGATATCAAGCCCTTAAAAATCATTTTTAAATCATCAAATGATAATTATACTTGAATGGATACGATGGAGAATGAATCTCATCGCGTTCGTGGAGACGGTAGTTCGTACGTACGCACGAGCGACAATATCATTTTTTTGATATTAAAATAATATATAAATGGATGGTATATAATATATATAGAATCATTATCATGTTATATTTATTATTTACATGAGTTACACATCATTATTATACCCATCCAAATAATAATATATTGAATAACAATTACACCATGACGTGGAGACGGTAAGCCGTACGTACGCACGTATGGTGACATGTTAATCAAAGGGTGGATAGAATACTGAATATGGTTGTACCATATTTATAATAACATCATAGTATATATATGATACTGGAGTTATTATTTTATAATGGTAACAACAAAGGATGATGAAGTGGAAGAAGAAATGAACTTGGAAAAGGGTGGTAAAATCATTACCTCTTCTTCGGGTTCTTCCTTTTGATTTGATCAAAAGGGCTCCATAGGTTGGATTTCTGATCAAACTAAGGCCTCTAGGTTGTAGTGAGGGAAGTTTGGAGAGTATTTGGGCAGAGTTTGTCCGAACCAAAAGGCTTTGAAGGTGTGAAGAAATGAGAAGGATGAGTGCCCTTTTATAAGAGGGGTGAGGGGCACCTTTAGAAAAGCTAGAAATATTAGTTTATAATAAATTTATATTCGGTTTTCAATGGCTCCAAAGATTATTATTTAACTTTTAAGGTGGGGATAGGTCTAAAACAACTCAACCAATATAATTTAGATAGGTTTGGGTACTTATATTAACCTTATCATTAAGTATTAACTCTAAGTTAATTAGTTTCACTTTTACAATGTTCCTTGGTATTTTTATATAATATGGTTAATAAACATACTATATACATCCAAGAGACCCCCAAGTTGCCCATTAATAATTAAACTATCATTATATAAGTCTCTTGGCAGAACCTTAGATTTTTAGGAATTTAATATCAATTAATAATATAATATTTGTTTTATGAACTCTTTTATGTCAATGTTGACACTATTCAATAGTTGATTTTTTTGAAACTCATAACAGATTTATTACTTCGAACGAAGTCAATTAAATCAATAATAGTATATCATATTATCCTAGAAAATTAGTTTAATTCATTAAAAGTTTCATATTATATTTATTTGGGTATTTATAATATCAATTATTTTAATTTTTCACTATTATAGTAATTAATTAAACATCATTGTGTCATAAATAAAATAAATTATTTAATTCTTAAAAATTATATATAAAATATCACTATGTAGGAAATTGTTTTATCTTTCTAATGATTATTTATAATCGAAAATCCAACATATATAACCCTATTTAATAATAATTTTTCTAAAAGATATATGCTTTTGTCATTTTTGTATTCATTTTAACTTAATTAAAATAAACTGTCCCTATCACCTACAAGTGGCACCATGGGGTCCCCAAATCGACCCAAAGATGACTATGGTCGAACATGTATCAACCAATAAGATTAGGACACGTTTTAGGGTAATTTAGTATTATTATAATATTATTTTTTAACCCTTATTTACCAGATTTACCTTTAACCATGGTAAATAAAATATTTTCCGCAGTAATTATTCAAAATGTCTAAAAATAAAAGTTACCTATTTAAACAATTTGTACATCCTGATTCCAAATATGGAATCCATTTTTATAAATTTAAAACATAGAAGTGGCAGAAATTAATTTAAAATTAATTCCCGCTGTCAAAACAAAAAGCGTGTTTTTAAGAGATAATAACTATCAAAAGATTAACACTTGTTTATGTTCGGTTTAATTGTAAAATTATGTCCAATGACCAAAATTATATTAAATGGTAAAAATATATTCTAGATATACTTTAAAACCACTAAAATTCATAATTTATCACTATTAATTATTTTGATTAAAAAAGTTGTTTTTAATTAAAATTTAGTAATTTTCACTATTCATCGAAATATGAAAGTTATTCGAAAAGTACCAAAATTTTACCTTAGGCCAAATTAGATATTCTGAATCCAAAAATGAAGTCCATTTTGTAATATAAAATATATATAATTTCAAAAATTAGGTATTACTATTCATAACGGCTAGTTTGATTGGTTGTGGTGTGTGTTAAAACTCAAGGTTGCGTACAACACACGCTACTGTATTATTCAAAGAAAGCGTACCGTGGAAGCTTGGGATGTTTCATTTTAAATTTTTGATGTCCCCATTTAGTAAAAAAGTTTAAAATATTGTATTTAAAAAGGGTTCACTATTAAAAGTTGATAAAAGTGCAATACTGAAAATGAATTTGTTCTTGCATTATGTCTAAGATACTCATAATATGGAAAAATTATAAGGATTATATAAAGTTTAAAATTTAGTTAATACTATTGATAACCTCTTTTGAATGGATTTTTGGTAAGTCATGGTGCAATTGAACTCGGTGTTGCGTGTAGTGAATGTTATTGAATTATTTTGAAGAAATAACACACTATGAAATCTTGGGGTGTTACATTCTCCCCTCCTTCAATAAATTGCGTCCTCGCAATTTGAAATTGTTCTTCGAAAATAAAAGGTTGAAAAAAGAAAATATATTTGTGGGAAAACCCACATCGGAAATTGGGTTACTAAAATTTCGTCTTAATATGAGGAAAAGAGAAATGAAAGGGTCACCACCAAATTATGATCTCGATTTGGAAAACATTGGTGGCAATTAGAGACATATAATTGGAGGAAAAACGTAAATATTTATAGGTAGTGATTGAGGTCATCAATCACAAACAAGTATAAAATTGAGGTCCTTTAAACTCATCAATCTATGATGATTTGAAATACCATCGGTTCAACAACACATAGGGTATTGTGATAACACATTTTTGACGTTTCAAAATATCTTAGTTGAAATCCCAAATCGAAAAATGAATTAATGAGGCCTCTATTTAAAATGAAGAGTGGAAAGTATGAAGATTACCGAAAATAACACATACTAGGGTTCCATGTAGGAAAATATGGATATGGAAGAGAAATCTAACCATCAATTATCTGATGGAGAGTGGTAGAGAACATGGATATGAAAAGGCCAAAAATCCCAAAGCCATAAATTAGTGATGATATAAGGTACCATCTAGGACAACATTTTTGTTCTAATTTCCTTTTATTAATGTTGAGGAATTTATTTATGAGATTGGATAAGATCATAAGGAGATATACTTACTTTATAATTAGAGTTTTATCCATTAATAAATTTCCACCACAAACTCATCTTTCACTCTAAAAGATAATAGAATGTAATTTTTTTTTCTATTTATACTATTCATACAGGGTTCCAAAATAAATGAATTTATAATTCAT
Organism: Viscum album; assembly: GCA_963277665.1. Taxonomy (NCBI): domain Eukaryota; kingdom Viridiplantae; phylum Streptophyta; class Magnoliopsida; order Santalales; family Viscaceae; genus Viscum; species Viscum album. Next base: position 41,194,035 of record OY728158.1, on the reverse strand, counting down.
CTACCAGATCTTTTTTAAAAAAACTACATTATTTAATCCAGGACATCTCGTGGGCCAGTGGTAGGTGATACACCCTTGTCGCCCTTCGGTTGCGGGTTCAAGTCTCGTAGCCTTGCCGGACGCGACGGGTTGCCGCCCGACCTCCGGGTTGTCCTTTTATGGAAATCCAAAATAATCCAAACTAGAACTATCCAAAATACTTCTGTCCAAACTCATAGTCCAACATTTATAAAGAAGGTAAACATAATGTAAATCATTTTTACCCCGTAATAGCATATGAATACCTTCATCATGTATTCTTTTAATAAACTGAAACATCCTGAATTACCATATTCCTTATTGATTACATTCATTTTCCCTTATTCCATATAGAATGCTGGATATACTTCATCAATCCAAAAATGTTTTAAACCCCAACAATGATGGAATATACAAATCATTAATCAGTTCCAAGGTAGTCAAGAATATCCAATATAATTTTTCCAAAATAATCATGTATTATTCGAAAATAACTACCTCGGTATCAGAACTATATTAGGGTTTATCATTCTCTCAACCATATATTTTCCAAAAATTTATCCTGCTATTGAGTCACTTTTCTTTGTTCCACACAATCTCAAGTCCTTAAGGAAATAGTACTGTAGTACAATCCTTATATACTCCATAATTATTATAACAAGTACATTGTTGATACAACACTCAATTGACATAATCCACATAAGAACTCTAATCATTCCTCTTCATCTGTGGTAGTATCATAACTAGATTATTATCTAGTAGCATCATTTGCAGCATATATTGATGACTGGGACATAGGTTTGCGTAGTGTCCAAACTCCTTGAAAATGAAGCATTGTACATTTGAAACCATTTTCTTACCCTTGCAGTCACGTACTTTGTGCCCTTTTCCTCCACACTTATAACAAACTCCCATTCCTTTCAGGCAAGTTCCAGGGTGTTTCTTTCCACAGTTACCACATATGGGAAAATTCTTCTTTTCCCTCTTCCCTTTATCCATCTTTCTCTCTTTCATCCTTTTCTTCTCTTGCTTCCCTTCAAAGCCATAGGACTTAGTAAACTCATTATTTATCTTATCAACACATGATATTATTTCTTCATATGATGATAATACATGGGAGACTATTTCTCTTATAAATTCTAGCTTAAGACCATGAAATATATGATCCTTCCTTATCTTTGGATCATGTGAATTTCTGGAGTTCTCATTCCTTCTACTGGGCGCCATTTCTAAACAATGGAATACACTAGATCAGTTTATGAATCAAAATACATAATCCCATACTTATAAAACACTTAACATAAATTGAACTATTTATGGATATAGTCCATAATCATAAAAATGTCTCCTTTGAGGATGTATATACTCATAAACCCTTCATAATGGTTTGTAAAGAAAATGAGAATTATCCTAAAATATCCCCCAGGAGTGTCGTAACCAAGAGTGCGGCAAGGCCCGTTGTCGTGCACCAGTTCCCGTTCGAGTCTAGCTCAAAGCGGTGTTTTCAGGTTTTACCCCTAGGTACATCTGTGCCAGAGCCGCCTCTACCTGCTCGTATCCAGACAGGGATGTATTGCTCGGAAAACTCACAAAATCTCTACAATACCAAAATTCTAGGAAGTTCTTCTATACTAATCCTCAAAGTTCATCTTAGGTCTACGTGCTCTAATCAGAGTTTATCTAAATCTAGCTTCCAAGGTTTGTACTAAAATTCCTCTGATACCAACTGTAACACCCCGACCTTAGTTACCCAGAGTCGGTGCATTATTACATAACATTGGCATGATCACAAGAAAGATCAAATCTCGAAAGACCGATTGGTTTAGTAGCCTTGGAAACACTAGATATATTCATAATTTTTACATTACATCATAAAATGAAAAACTACTACAACAACATAATGTCTCCACAGTCCACACTATTATCCCCTCATAATATCCTTGTAGGTCATTCATAACTTACTTCTTCAAATCCTGGGAAAAATAAAACATAAAAAAGGGGTGAGCTCAAATGCCCAGTAAGGATAACAATATAGCAGAACATTCAAAAATAAGCATAAACATTTAAGGCAATGAATTACTAAAACAAAAGCCTTTTAAACTTGAACTTCAACATAGTATGGAAAAAGTAAAATGAAATAATTCCATTTTCTTGTTCACATGGATATTCTACTAATCGAATAATCACATGCAATATAAATAACCACTTTCATAATGTTGGAATGCATAATGCCAGACTATCATAACCACAGCCAAGGCCTCGTGCCAAGACTACAAATAATATTTTTCCAAGGCCTTGTGCCAAGACACTAGTTTGTCTCATGAGACCTACCGATGCATCGAGGAGCTATAGCGGGCTCCACCCGTCACATATTAAGTCCAATGCATTCCCATATGAAAAGGTTTAAACATAACATAAACATTCGTATTAAAACTAGAATACGAAATGTCAATAATTTCACCATAAACTATGAATGGTATAAAAATAGCACATCCACATTCAAACATATCATAAAACCTTCAATACAATATAGAAGTTTTGTATCATAATATATCAACTTCAAATAAGCGTTAAATCCATCAAAGGATGTTGACATAGATGAAATCAAAAATATTTTTTAGAGAAATATCGCTTTCTATTTTTGAAATCATTCAAGAGCCATATAAAATAAAACATTTTCTTTGAAAATATTCTTATAAGCTTGTAAGGAAAACTTTGATGATTTTATAATGTCAAAAAATAACCGCACCCGCCGTATAAGTTAAAAAAACATTCTTACCTTAATTCTGTCGAAAAGGTTAAAAGGACCTTGTTTTGAAAACGACGGAAAGATTCCTCTTATAAAAAGTCAAATAAGGGTATAAATGACTTTAACCCATATTCTTGTAAATAATAAAAATGTTTTGAAATACATTATTAAGAAACATTGATGTGGATGATAAAGAGATCCCAGTAGATTATTACGTATAATCAACCTCGGATAATGAAGAGATTGTGAAATAACCCTTACCTTGTACTTTTCCTTGGTTGGGGTAGGTTAACATCCTGTATAATTGTGAAATAATTGTTATTAAATTATACAAGAATCATATACATTAATATGATATCATATATTATCTTTTAATATTGATTTGATAATAATATCTTAGTATTATCGTTGTTTCGGGTGTTACCTTACTTGTTTTCTTTTATATGTTCTGTTACGTAAACCATGTTTGTAATGGATAGGTTGTATATTATTAATATCCAGAATGATATCAAGCCCTTAAAAATCATTTTTAAATCATCAAATGATAATTATACTTGAATGGATACGATGGAGAATGAATCTCATCGCGTTCGTGGAGACGGTAGTCCGTACGTACGCACGAGCGACAATATCATTCTTTTGATATTAAAATAATATATAAATGGATGGTATATCATATATACAGAATCATTAACATGTTATATTTATTATTTAAATGAGTTACACATCATTATTATACCCATCCAAATAATAATATATTGAATAACAATTACACCACGACGTGGAGACGGTAAGCCGTACGTACGCACGTATGGTGACATGTTATTCAAAGGGTGGATAGAATACTGAATATGGTTGTACCATATTTTTATTAGCATCACAGTATATATATGATACTGGAGTTATTATTTTATAATGGTAACAACAAAGGATGAAGAAGTGGAAGAAGAAATGAACTTGGAAAAGGGTGGTGAAATCATTACCTCTTCTTCGGGTTCTTCCTTTTGATTTGATCAAAAGGGCTCCATAGGTTGGCTTTCTGATCAAAATAAGGCCTCTAGGTTGTAGTGAGGGAAGTTGGGAGAGTATTTGGGCAGATATTGGCCGAAAAAAAAGGCTTTGAAGGTGTGAATAAATGAGAAGGAGGAGTGCCTTTTTATAAGAGGGGTGAGGGGCACCTTTAGAAAAGCTAGAAATATTAGTTTATAATAAATTCATATTCGGTTTCCAATGGCTCCAAAGATTATTATTTAAATGTTAAGGTGGTTATAGGTTTAAAAAAACTCAACCAATATAATTTAGATAGGTTTGGGTACTTATATTAACCTTATCTTTAAGTATTAACTCTAAGTTAATTAGTTTCAGTTTTACAATGTCTCTTTGTATTTTTATATAATATGGTTAATAAACTTACTATATACATCCAAGCGACCCCAAAGTGGCCCATTAATAATTAAACTATAATTATATAAGTCTCTTGGCCAAACCTTATATTTTTAGGAATTTAATATCAATTAATAATATAATATTTGTTTTAAGAACTCTTTTATGTCAATTTTGACACTATTCAATAGTTGATTTTTGTGAAACTTATAAAAGATTGATTACTTCGAAAAAAGTCAATTAAATCAATAATAATATATCATATTATCCTAGAAAATTAGTTTAATTCATTAAAAGTTTCATATTATATTTATTTGGGTATTTATAATATCAATTATTTTAATTTTTCACTATTATAGTAATTAATTAATCATCATTGTGTCATAAATAAATTAAATTATTTAATGCCTAAAAAATTATAAATAAAATATCACTATGTAGGAAATGGTTTTATCTTTCTAATTAATATTTATAATCTAAAATCCAACATATATATTTCTATGTAATAATTTTTTTTCTAAAAGATATATGCTTGTGTCATTTTTGTATTCATTTTAACTTAATTAAAATAAAGTGTCTCTATCACCTACATGTGGCACCATGGGGTCCCCAAATCGACCCAAAGATTACTATGGTCGAACATGTATCAAAAAATAAGTCTAGGACACGTTTTAGGGTAATTTAGTATTATTATAATATTATTTTTTAACCTTTATTTACCAGATTTACTCTTAACCATGGTAAATAAAATATTTACCGCAGTAATTATTCAAAATGTATAAAAATAAAAGTTACCTATTTAAACAATTTGGACTTCCTGATTCCAAATATGGAATCCATTATTATAAATTCAAAACACAGAAGTGGCAGAAATTAATTTAAAATTAATTCCCGCTGTCAAAACAAAAAGCGTGTTTTTAAGAGATAATAACTATCAAAAGATTGACACTTGTTTATGTTCGGTTTAATTGTAAAATTATGTCCAATGACCAAAATTATATTAAATGGTAAAAATATATTCTAAATATACTTTAAAACCACTCAAATTCATAATTTATCACTATTAATTATTTTGATTAAAAAAGTTGTTTTTAATTAAAATTTAGTAATTTTTACTATTCATCAAAATATGAAAGTTATTCGAAAAGTACCAAAATTTTACCATAGGCTAAATTAGATATTCCGAATCCAAAAATGAAGTCCATTTTGAAATATAAAATATATATAATTTGAAAAATTAGGTATTACTATTCATAACAGCTAGTTTGATTGGTTGTGGTGTGTGTTAAAACTCAAGGTTGCGTACAACACACGCTACTTTATTATTCAAAGAAAGCATACCGTGGAAGCTTGGGATGTTTCATTTTAAATTTTTTATGTCCCCATTTAGTCAAAAAGTTTAAAATATTGTATTTAAAAAGGGTTCACTATTAAAAGTTGATAAAAGTGCAATAATGAAAATGAATTTGTTCTTGCATTATGTCTAAGATACTCATAATATGGAAAAATTATAAGGATTATATAAAGTTTAAAATTTAGTTAATACTATTCATAACTGCTTTTGAATGGATTTTTGGTAAGTCATGGTGCAACTGAACTCGGTGTTGCGTGTAGTGCAAGTTATTGAATTATTTTGAAGAAATAACACACTATAAAATCTTGGGGTGTTACAACATTTGTGAATTCATGTTATGGAAACATTCAAGGTGTAATATTGTGTTTTTAATCAGACACTACTTGGGAATTGTGATGCATGAGTTGATTTTAAGAATAGTGATATTAGAAAGGAAAAGTACCCAGTTACATGGAACTTGGATAGAGTGAAAAGTGATAAAAGATAGCATCAAGGAGATATTTGATGTGATTTCATAGTGTTTTATTTATTTCCATTTCTTTATCAAACTCTTGTTTGAAATGACACTTTTTGGGTACATGCAATAATTTTTATAACTTCAAAGAAAATTTCATTTCGTTATTTTAAAATTTTTTATTAATGAAACTATGAAATTATTATGAATGTATTTATTAATACTATTTATATAGTCTCTATGATGAAATAGTTTATAACCTCTTTGATTCTAGTTAAAACCATTCATATGTGGAGCCATTCATAAGGGATTGTGGCCATATGTATTGGATTGAGTGATTTAGGGAGGTGTGTAAAAAAGCGGAAACATGTGATTTTTTCCTTATAAATTTTTTCTTGGATATGTTTTTGGAAAGGAAAGAATATAGATCAACTATAGGGGACATAGGAAGCAGAGTTTCATGACTTCCTATACAATACATTTGTAACGAACCCATGAGATACCTTTGTTTAGAATCCTATTATAGGTATGGTTATAGAATTTCTTGTTGATATCAAGTTTATTATTTTGTATTATTTATTGATATTAGGATTTAGTTATACATCCTTAGTAGGAACATATGAAAAATTCCATATATATATATATATATTATGATCCATACTTGTTCTTTTTATAATTCTGTGAATTGTGTTATTTATTTGGGATATCCATATATATTATGTAGAATGATATAAATATAATTTATTCTCCTGTGATATATGTATGATAACATTATATTATTTAACATAAGAATGTTTTTATTATATTTACATAAAGTTTTAAGTATAACATGCCAATACATAGGGACTTCAGGAGTAAAAGGACGGTTTTGCCTTCTGGGTTTGGGTAGTCTGTAAGGATAAGATTTTTATAGAAATCCCTCATGTGTATTTAATAACATCTTGTGAAGATTTTTATAGGCATAGTTTTCGATTATTTTCTATTTATTAAATAACTCATAGGTAATTACATATAATTTTGTTAGTGATATATAGAGTGCCCATTGGAAGTTACTAACTATAGAACATTATAGGACCTCACGAACCCACATTTTAATAGTTTTATTACGATCATCAAAATAGAATGGATGAAAATAATTTATGATCAGATAAATAATTATAGATGATTATTATACTTTACTTTTCCCAGATGGGGGGGGGGGGTTTAGGACATGTCACTTCGAAGATAGAAAATGTATAGTGGATCCATATTGACCACACTTTTCATACAATGGAATTTAATCGTTTTAGATGGATATTCATTACATAACATACAAAATCAATGCCAAAACTATCTTGGTGTATTGTCTTTTGAAGCATGGAATCATAAACAACTATTTAATAAAATTTATACATTTTATCTAACTTCTTACATCATAAACATCTCATTTTATTGAATATTATACTTAATACATTTCATCATATCTTATGATAAATAAACATAAGAAATTGTGATATCATATTCCCAATAATGGTATATAAGGGAGATAAAAATGATATCATAATAAAATTATGATCATAATGGTATAATAACATGAACGAAAAATTAGTAATATATACCGTATGTATTAAATATCATAACCTTGAATGATGCAATAAATCATGGAAAATCATAAATCATAAATAATAATGAAATCAAATAATATGTTCCGTGAGACCATTTTATATGTATAATTAATTGAATTTGTAGCATAAAAATATGAATAGAAAATAATATTATTATTAGTTAGAGATCACTACTAAGACCATAATATTAAAAATAATTATTATACCAATACATGTCCAATCCTTATTCCCACCCACTCTTACTAAACTAGTATCACTCCATATTCCAGCTGTATTCTACATAGACCATTTCACTCCCAATTCTATTCATATTTATCTCATAATATATAAATATTTACCCATTAAATCATAGTTATGTATAGTCCCCATCCCTAACATAAGGAAATCCATACAAATGTGTTCCTTAATATCATAAATTATTCATCCCAATAAGACCCATAAAAAGTAATGGGATTCCTAAACATTTCATCATAGAATAGCCCATTCAAAAGAAATAGGATTATTAAACATCAAGTTATCATTAAAATAAAAAATCTTTAGAAAAAATAAGGATTATATCTTTCAAAAATATACCTTGTAAATAATTTATGATAAAAAATATTTTTTTCTTAGATGGAAAATGATTTTGAATGATCACATAAAATAATTCATGAGGGAATTATCCTTTCCATTTCCAACTATTTATCTAAACCTATGAAAATAAAAAACATTTTATAGTAAAATTAATTAATATAATTTTAAATTACTCTTTAAGTCATCATAGTGTCTTAAAAAATGGACAATCCACTCAAGTCATATAAGTTTATAAACAATTATTTCATATTTTTTATCAGAATATTCATGAGGTACATTGTTTGGACAATGATAAAAAAACTACTTTCAAACCCTTTAGTAAAAACTAACCCATGGGTAAAAATTATGTTACAAATTATATGTATAATATTAAATAAAATTAAAATATTTTTAGAAAATATGGATGTTGAAGAGAAATATTCCCTGGTGGATTCAAACATGTAAAAATCCCGATTAATGATGGGATTATGAAATTTACTCTTACCACTTTGTAATCAGTATAATAATATACACCATGAAATAAAGGATAATATATTGATACATAAATCTCATTAAGATTTAGGATAATTAACATAAAAAACATTTTTGTGTGTAATATACACCACACAAAATAAACATGTTTTGTACAAGGAATGTGCCTCAAAAAAATGAAATTGAAACAAAAATACATTACCTCAAGTCTCATCTTTAATTATTCACACTAAAACACATGTAAAAAAATAAAAAATAATTATAAATTTATTACAAAACCATATATTTATCATACAATGTATAATTTATTACAAGAACATATCACCAATTTATTAATAATTGTTTATTATAATTCCTATTCTGGCTGATAACAACTTTGTTTTCAATGAATGTTTTGGTTTGATAGTCCCGTATCATAAAATTTATTATTTGGAATATTAATTTATAGTATTTAATATATTTTATAAGGAAAAAATATGATAATAATATATATATATATATTAATAATTATTCATTGAAATTATAGTGAATGAAGAATTAGGCAGTTTATAGACACGGGAGGTTGTATGTACGTATGAACACTGTTTTCATTTTCTGATATATATAATGAATGACATATAATTTAGAATAAATGTCTAAAGAATCAGTAGGATATAAAATATAAAATATATATTCACTAAAATAATCATAATAACAGTCCACGAAATAAGGTGATCAAAAATGAATTATATCGCAATGTGGAGATGGTAAGTTGTATGTATACCTGGGTGATACTTTCACTTCTTGATAGATGGGAAAGAGGGTGTATAATAGTTTTTTCATAATATTAATAATTTTTTATAATATTTGGGATATATAATTTATAATTTTATGATAATTATCATGGATATTTAGGAGGTAAATAATTCTAAAAAATTACTGCGATCTGTTAGAGTGATTAAATATTCTTCAAAAAGTCTTATTTAAATTTCCTCTAAGGGGAAACAGAGTTGGAATTTATAAAATAACATAACTAAAATATTGTGTAAAGGGATGTCTTAAAGGTAAATAGGCATGGTTTGGTTGATATAGATGGATATAAATGTGTTTTATAGATGTGAGGGACAACGTTCCATTTTATAATTGAGGTGATGGACCCTTCCAGAATTTCTCAAATGATAAAATTATAATATATTTATTTTCTATAAAAATATGAAAAAAAGCATATTAATTGAAAGATAAGAAAATATATGATTGTGTTTCTTCCCACATTTACCACAGTATGGATATTCAACTTTTCACTTCTTCCCTTTATTTCCATTCCCAGATTGATCAGCAGATCTATTCTTCTCTTGATTTTTTTAAGTCATATGGCTTAGAGAATTCATTTCCTGCCATGATAGCACATGAGACAATGTCTTCGTACTATGAGAAAGGTTGTGAGACTAATGCTCGATGGAGAAATGGTTTTAACCCATCAACTAAATGATCAATCTTACTTCTTCGGTTACGTGTATAATCTACAGCACACCTTGCTAACCTTGTAAATTTAGCCTCATACATTGCAACATTCTCATCCTCCTTTTGTCTAAGACTCAAAAATTGCCTTTCCATATCTGCTCGATGGTCACAAAGAATGTATTTTTCTAAAAACAGATCTTTGAACTCCCACCATTCCATATTTGATACTTCATCATCTTTTTAAGTGTTTTTAATCAATTACCACCATTGATCAGCATCTCTAGTGAGGCGGTAAACTTCCATGAATTATTTTTCCTTTTTACTACTTTCCAAATCCTGAAATATTTTTTCTAGGGAACTTATCCATTTCTTAGTTACTAAGGGATTTTTACTCCCTTTGAACATTGGTTGTTGTTGCCTCATTAATCGATCTAACATTGATCCTACAAGCTGCAGATCAGGGTGCTCCATAAGGGTAATGTTATTATTCATAACCTGTGTGAGTTGTCCTAGTATGATGATTAGTTGATTGGCACCAGTTGCATCACCAGCTCCACTATAATTATCTTGATCAGGAGGGAAATCCCTACATAGAGTGTGTGCATTGATACAGTTTAAATTTCTTCCACTAGGTGCCATTTCTAAACAATGGCATAAACTAGATCAGTTTATGAATCAAAATACATAATTTCATACTTATAAAACACATAACAAAAATTGAAATATTTATGGATATAATCAATAATCATAAAAATGCTCTCTTTGAGGATGTATATACTCATAAACCCTTGATAATGATTTGTAATGAAAATGAGAGTTATCATAAGCATATTCGCCGGGAGTGTCATAACCAAGAGTGCAGAAAGGCCCGTTGTCGTTCACCAGTTGTCATTCGAGTCTAGATCAAAGCGGTGTATTTGGGTTTTACCTCTAGGTACATCTGTGCCAGAGCCTCCTCTAACTAATCGTATCTAGGCAGGGATGTATTGCTCGGAAAACTCACAAAATATCTACAATACCAAAATTCTAGGAAGTTCTTCTATACTAATACTCAAAGTCCATCTTAGGTCAATGTGATCTAATCAGAGTTTATCTAAATCTAGCTTATAAGGTTTGTACTAAATGTTCTCTGATACCAACTGTAACGCCCCGAGCAGAGTTACATAGAGGCGGTGCATTATTACATAACATTGGCATGACCACAAGAAAGATCAAATCTCGAAATACCGATTAGTTTAGTAGCCTTGTAAACACTAGATATATTCATAATGTTTTATATTACATCATAAAAATGAAAACTACAACAACATAGTCTCCATAGTCCACACTCTTATCCCCTCATACTATCCCTGCAGGTTATTCATAATTTACTTCTTCACATCCTGGGAAAAATAAAACATAGAAAATTGGTGAGCTCAAATGCCCAGTAAGGATAAAAATATAGCGGAAACTTTCATAAATAAGAATAAACATTTAAGGTAATTTATAACTAAAACAAAATCCTTTTAAACTTGAAATAAAACATGGAATGGAAAAAATAAAACGAAATAATTGCATTTACTTATTCACATGGATATTCTACTAATCGAAAAATCACTTGTAATATCTATAACCACTTTCATAATGATGGAATGCATAATGCCAGACTATCATAACCACATAGCCAAGGCCTCGTGCCAAGACTACAAATAATAGTTTACCAAGGATTTGTGCCAAGACACTAGTTTGTCTCATGAGACATACCGATGCATTGAGGAGCTATAGCGGGCTCCACCCGTCACATATTAAGTCCAATGCATTCCCATATAAACAGGTTTAAAAATAACATAAACATTCGTATTAAAACTAGCATACGAAATTTAAATACTTCATCCAAAAACCATGAATGGTATAAAAATAACACATACACAGTAAAACATATCACAAAACCTTCAATAAAATATAGATGTTTTGTACCATAAAAAATCAACTTCAAATAAGCATAAAATCCATCAAAGGATGTTGACATAGATGAAATCAAAACTCTTTTTAGATAAATATATCATTCTATTTTGAAATCATTTAAGATTCATATATTTATAAAATAAAACATTTTCTTTGAAAATATTAATATATGTTTGTTAGGGAAGCTTTGAAGATTTTAAAACGACGGAAAATAGCCGCACCTGCCATATAAGTTAGAAAAACATTCTTACCTTAATTCTGTCGAAAAGGTTAAAAATGAACTTGTTTAGAAAACGACAGAAAGAATCCTTTATAAACCAATTATAAAAGTCAACAGGGGTATAAATTACTTTAACCCATATTCTAGTAAACAATAAAAAATGTTTTGAAATACATTTTTAAGAAACATGGATGTGGATGATAAAGAAGTCCATGTAGATAATCACGTATAAACAACCTTGGATAATGAAGAAATTGTGAAATAAAGCTTACCTTGTACTTTTCCTTGGTTGGGGTAGGTTAACCTCTTGTATAATGGTGAAATAATTGGTATTAGATTATACAAGAATCAGTTATATTAATATGATATCATATATGATCTTTTAACATTACTTTGTTAATAATATATTAGTATTACCGTTGTTTCGGGTGTTAAATTACTTGTTTTCTTTTATATGTTTTGTTACATGAGCCTTGTTTTTCATGGATAGGTTGGAGATTATTCATATCCATAAGGATATAAAGTCCTTAGATTAATCATCAAATGATAATTAGAATTGAATGGATATGATGGAGAATGAATCTCATCGCGTTCGTGGAGACAGTAGTCCTTACGTACGCACGAGCGAAAATATCATTCTTTTGATATTAAAATAATATTTAATTGGACGGTATTTCATATATAAAGAATCCTTATCATGTTATATTTATTATTTACATTAATTAAACATCATTGTTATACCCATCCAAATAATAATTTAATAAATAACAACAACACCACGATGTGGAGACGGTAAGTTGTACGTACGCACGTATGGTGACATGTCATTCAAAGGATGGATAGAATAATGAATATGGTTGTACCATATTTACAATAACATAACAGTATATATAAGATACTGGAGTTATTATTTTTGAATGGTAATAACAAATATAGAAGAAGTGGAAGAAGAAATAATCGTGAAAAGGGGTGGTGAAATCATTACCTCTTCTTCAGGTTCTTCCTTTTGATTTAATCAAAAGCGCTCTGTAGGTTAGCTTTCTGAATAAATAAAGGCATCTAGGATGATGTTAGGGAAGTTGAGAGATTATTTAAGTAGGTTTTGACCGAGCCAAAAGGCTTTTAAGGTGTGAAATAATGATAAGGGTGAGTGCCCTTTTATAAGAGGGGTGAGGGGCACCTTTGGAAAATCTAGAAATAATATTTTATAATAAATTCATAATCAGTTTATAATGGTTCCAAAGTGGATTATTTAAATTTTAAGGTGGGGATAGGTCGCAAACCACTCAAACAATAGGATTTATACAGGTTTGGGTTACTATATGAACCTTATTTCTATGTATTAACTCTTAGTTAATTAGTTTCACTTTTACAATGTCTCTTTGTATTTTTATATTATATGGTTAATAATCATACTATATACATCCAAACAACGCAAAAAGTTGTCCATTAATGATATAACTATCATGATATAAGTCCCTTGGCTGATTCATAGATTTTTAGGAATTTAATATCAATTAATAATATAATATTTGTTTTAAAAACTATTTTATATCAATTTTGACACAATTCAATAATTTATTGTTGTAAAAATAATTACAGAATGATTACTTCAGAAAAAGTTAATTAAAGCAATCCTTAGATGTCTTATTATCTTATAAAATTATATTTATTTATGAAAAGTCTCATATTAAATTTATTTTTGTATTTATAATATAAAATATTCTAATTTTTCATTAATTATGTAATTATTGCATCACCATTGTGTCATAATTAAATTAAATTATATAATGTCTAAAAATTATAAATAAAATACAATTATGTATGAAATTTTGTTATATTTCAAATGAATATTTATATTCTAAAATCCAAGATATATAACCCTATGTAAAAATTGTTTTCCTAAAAGATATATGCTTATGTCATTTTTTATTTATTTTAACTTAATTAAATTTAAGTGTCCCTCTCACCTACAAGTGGCTCCATGGGGTCCCAAAATCGACCCCAATATGCCCATGGTCGGAAATGTATCCACCAATATGGTTAGGACACGTTTTAGCATAATTTATTATTATTGTAATATTATTTTGTAACCCTTATTTACCAGATTTACCCTTTATCCATGGTAAATAAAATATTTACCGAAGTAATTATTCAAAATGTCTAAAAATAAAATATAACTATTTAAAAAATTTGGACATCCTGATTACAAATATGGAATCCATTTTTCCAAATTCAAAACACAGAAGTGGCATAAATTAATTTAAAATTAATACCCACTTTCAAAACAAAAAGCGTGTTTTTAAGATGTAATAACTATCAAAAGATTGATACTTGTTTTGGTCCGGTTTAATTGTGAAATTATGTCCAATGACCAAAATTGTATTAAATAGAAAAAATATATTCTAAATATACTTTAAAACCACTCAAATATATAATTTATCACTATTAATTATTCTGATTAAAAAAAGTTGTTTTTAATTAAAATTTAGTAATTTTCACTATTCATCATAATATTAAAGTTAACTGAAAAGTACCAAAATTTCAACTTAGGATAAATTCAATACTCTGAATCCAAAAATTAAGTCCATTTTGAGAGATAAAATTTATAAAATTTTAAAAATTAGGTATTACTATTCAGAACTGCAAGTTTGATTGGTTGTGGTGTGTGTTTGAACTCGATGTTGCGTACAACACACGCTATTGAATTATTTAAAGAGAAGTGTACCGTAGAATCTTGGGGTGTTACATGTCAAATAAGGAGGTAAAATATATTCTTGAATAAATGGTTCAAACAAATAGAATATATTGGAGATGTACACTCAATGAATCATTATGATCATACCATACTACTTTCAAAACATCTATTGGTTTATCACCATATTGGCTAGTGTTTTGAAAGAGTCGTCACCTCCTTATTGAGATTGATCAATCCACCTACTAGGACATTAAATACTATATTTCAAATCATTATGTTGTATGTTGTCAAAGGAAGTTTCCAATTTAGATTCTAGAGGAAATAAGAAGAGATTCATATGAGAACTCTGGCATATATGAGGAACGAACATTGGTAGCCCACATCCATCCCATCCTTCATCGTTAGTTCAAAATAGAGAATAAGGTTCCCATTTATTTTTAATGGATGATGTTTCATCTAGGTAAGCATCATTCCCACTGGTTTTCACCATACATTGTATCTATCATATCCCCATTTTGTGTTTTCTAGGTTCAAAATGAAGAAACCAAGTGTACCATCTCTATCAAAGGGTAGTGGCTTAAGCCTTTCCATTAATCCAGTTCAAGGTTCCCGATGGAGGAACTCCAGGTCTATGAAGTATTATATGAATGAGAGTATCCTCGTTTTATCCTTCTAACCCACAAAATATTTTATTACAAGGGGGAAACTCCAGACATTAGGAGTAATGGGATGGGAATATACTGGGATTCATTAAGAATTATCATTATCTTTCTCTAATTCTCTTTTTAGTTTGGTGAATTTTATTTTTTACTTTCACCACATTCCCTCCCCTAAGAAATAAACTAGAATATTATGTTTTACCCACATTATCATGGAAAATGATTCATATTTTATCGTGTAGGATATTTATAATGGATGTTTAATTTCTATATTTCATGTTCTTTTAACATTAAAAAAAGTCTAATGAAATGTACATTTGAGCAAGAATTCAATTCGGTGTGGTAACATTCGTTAGAAATTTAGTTCTTTATCAACGATATAAATATCTATATCATTTCAAAATATTTGAGAGGAATGGGACCCTTTCTGAATATTTTAAGGGGAAATTTATTCACTTAATCTCTCCACACATCATTGCACCATACTATGATGAATGATAATTTCATACTCACTGGAAGGTAAATACTAGTTAGGTCGATTTTTTTTCTACATTCCAAAATCATTTTTACCTATGTAATTTCCTTATCCAATCTATTTTATTAATGTACCATATTAATATATGCATGTGCACCTATTATTTTACTATTTACACCCTAAAATCCAAAAACATAATGTATATTGGGCATGTAAAAAACAACCATTACTATATATTTGATGTTTTTATAATTATTACAATTAGTGTTGTGAGAATATAAAAAATGGTTTGTGAGAAGAGTGTCAGATATCTTCCAAGTAAAACATTGGAAAAATAATAATAATTTAGGGGAGTGATGAAATGTACAACATATTGTAATTTCATGGTTGGGATCTTATGGTATGACTTATGGGAATGCATAACTGTGTGGGTCTTGAAATTAGATTGAAAAAGATGCAGAGAAGGTTTGGTGGAAAATATCATTTAAGTAGAAATGTTTCAAAATAACTTATATTAAATTGATAGATTGAATAAATAAAAGAATGAAATGGTAGTCACACACACACACACAAAGGTGGTGAATTAGTTACATGAATAACTTTTGAAATACTTTATTGTAAGAGTTTCATGCATATCTTGTAATTTAATTTGGATAAAAAATTTGAGATGTCTTTTTCAATGATCGCTGATAATAACTCATTATTATGACTTTTTTCATTGATAAAATTTCTATTATGGATAAATATTTTATTGAATTTAATCGAATTACGTTGTAGGAAGGATACACATGATTTATTTATGGAAATATGACTCTTACCATGAGTGTATATATTTAGTTGTAGGGGTGTGATCATCTAGTAATTAAATATTTTATTTTCACCCATACACAACTTTTATAAACTAGTTTTATATTTAATATTATAAAAATAAATAAAAATCACATATTTTTTGATTCAATTAATTCAGTTTTATCACTATTTAAAAATAAAATGTAACTTGTTTTGTTAGTTCTGTTGTAGGTGGAGTTAATTTGGCTTCCCGGAAGATGATCAAGAAAGAAAAATTGGCCAAACTAACTTGGATACCAAAATCATTTGTCCACTATTTTTAACATTCTTCACAATACATGTCTATAAATGGGATAGAAGTTTGTGGGATGATCCAAAAAGTCATCGGCTACAATTAATCTCAAGTATCCCAAGCACCATTGGTCAATCATGTTTCCCATATGAACCATTTTGTGTAGGGGATTGAATCTACATGATGTCAGAATGTTGGTTCAGGATTATAACTATATAACTATTTTTTGACAACAAATAGCCTCTAATTTTGACTTGGTTATAGTCAAGGAAAATTATAAAGTTTTTTTCTATTTTTTCTAAGTCACTATAATGACACATACCAAACAAAAACTGATACTCAAGTGGTATCCCCAAAACTGGTAGCTAAAGACCACATACCATTTTTTCTATATAAGGGCCTCAAGGGAACCTCATTTGAATGTTTTTACTAGAAGCAAAGATATAATATTCTGGAGTCAAAGAGAAGTCCCCTCCTCATCTTATAAGTTTCGGAGTCCCCTATCCTCAAAAGGGGATCTTGAATGAATATGGATATCCATTGAGCTTTCTACTTCTTTTGGTTTCGAGATATGTGGTGGGTGATCATTGTAAAGGAGTTACACAACTGAAGATGGAGTTCCAACACACAATGAACTACTATTTTGATCTATATTGTGGTTTAAATTTTTCATTTATATGCGTATTAACATGTTTTTATGAATTTGACTGAAACACTTTTTATTTCATAACCGATTGGTCTGTGATTTTAAGATTTTGTCTTGTGATATTCCGATTTGAAAATAGAATTTAATTTTTATTTCCCAGTCATTTGTGATTTTAATGTCTAGTAAATAAACAATAAATCATGCTAAGGTGTTGGAACCTGACCAAACAATTTTTTATTTCAAGGTTTAGTTTTAATCACATCATTTTAAGAGGATGGTGGGTACCCAATCTCTTGTTAAACTAACAACCAGAGGATTACACTAAAACATAAAAATCAATCAAGAACGAGGAACTATTTAGTTATTATAATAACATAGAAATGTTAAATTATTTATCTCATATTTTTTAAAATTTTCGTGGTCTTTCAACTTTATAACTCATTAAATAATGTTACTTTATTCAAACCATTTCCAAAACCACAACCTATTTTAGCAATTTTAATAAAAAACTCACACTCAAAACCAATCAACTCTTTTTTATAGATAACCTAGGTTCTTCCCTAGACTACAATATTTTCATTAAATAACTATCAATTTGATGTTTCAAGACAACAAAATCAGTATTAGAAGCTTGAACCATGATTTTTAAAACCCTTAAAAATCACCAAATTGGTGGGGACTATGGAATAATATTTGGAACATCCTCTATGTTATAAAAAAATGATGCATATGATCCCTATATTTCACATTCATAGCCACATCACTAATCCTATTTTTATTACACATTAATATGATGCTTATTTGGTGCATGATTCATCTTTTGGGGCACACCATGTGTGGATTATAAACATGAGTGAGAAGGTGTTGTGGGGGAATTTGGAACAAATTTTTTAGGTCTTATGCTTGAATGGATATATTATACTGAATTTGATGGAGGTGGGGACATAATTTCATGATTAATGGACTAATTTGATCATGAAAAAACTCTATAAGGGTTTATAAAGGATGAGAAATCCATATATATGTTGATTTTAAATTCCAAAAATGTAGTTCAATATGGAAATCCTTTTTTCCTTTTCTTCTTCATTTTTTGACATTATCCCTAATTGGGTGAATCATTTACGGACTTTATAATATTGTGTAATTGTTTTTGGTTATTTTTACATTTTCAATTCAATATAACAAACACAATGACCATAGTGCTCACTGTGGTAGTCTTGTATTTGGACCTATTGAAAAATTATAATGTAAACCTCTCTCCCAAATGATTTTCCATGGAATCGATAATTTTTTTGTTAGACTAATTAATTAAGTACAGATAATATTCCACCATTGTGTAGTGGATGTTGTGCTGATAGTAAAATTTAATGAAAGTAGACACTAGGCCATTTGTGAAGTTGTTTCATCCTTGGTGTGTTCATGAACTACTAAGACCATTGTTCAATACATTTTGAATTTTAGAATATATTGAAATGGATGATGTAATTCCATTATATTTGGATCTTGACCAATGAAATAAGGAAATGTTTGGTTCTTAATTAAGTGTTTTTAATGTTTTCTTTAATAGATTATAATTCCCAATGAATGTAATTTACACCTAAACATATGTGAATTGTAATCCCTATAAACGTTGGATAAATTTTTTGGGAACCATTAATGAAATATATATTTACATATAGTCAGACATGATTTAATGCTTCAATGTGTGGTTATAGCCTTATCATTGGACAATCAATCTCTTCTTTTCACTATATTATTCTTGTTATTATAAATTATTGAAATTGTCAATAGGTTTTGGTTTTTTGTTTTTTTTACCAGAATTTAACTATTCCTTCTTGAATTGAACATGGTTTGAAGGTTTTCCCTTGGATTAATAATTATTAGAGCCACGAATCACTTCAATTTATTTTGTTCATTGGTGATACAGTTCTTGTTCCTTCAACCATAATAATTGATCTCCATTTATGGTAATAGAAAATTGTGTTTGTTTGGATTCTTCCATTGGAATATGATTTTCCACCTTACATTAGAACCCATATAATATTGGATTGGAAGGATTTTTAGGAGACCATGGAATGTTTTATTTTTATAGTTGTTGGGTAAATTAGGTTTTAGATATTACACCCTTGATAAATATAATTTTTGACATCAACAATCATATGGTAGGATATTTCATAAAATATAGGTCATTTATTATTATGTCACCCAAATATGTTTCTTATTCTTGATAATACATGACTATTATGTGTTCATATGGGGGTGTTTGTCCATGATACCGTTATTTCTCTGTGAAAATGTTTCTGTTTGTAGACTCTTGAAATATTTTCTTGATATAATTTAATTTTTTCTTCTAGAATATGTATTTCTTGTCATATTTCATATCTAGAGGAACTATGCTTCAAGTTTTATAATGAATTGGATTCTTAGTATTAGTTAAACAACCACATGGCAGGGATGTGTGTTGGTGTGATGATGAATATAAACCATGTATCATTTGATAGTATTTCCCATACCAAGTGCATTCTTATTCACATGGGATCATATCAAGCATTCTATGATAATCATTCATAATTTTTTGAAGTGGGACAATACCATGAAGATGTAAATATTTTTATATAATGAAAACTAATTGGTTGGTGCATGATTTGTTATTAATAAGAACCAACTTAATGTTGGTGCATGTTGTGTTACCTTAATGGTGGTACTTGGTTTGAGAAATATCTACATCATTATATGAATTGTGCATGTGAGGGTGGGGTTGGTATTTCTGTGGCTGGGCTAGAACATGATGACTTGAAATATGAGAAGGTGTTTGTATATTTTATCATTTATTTATATATTATAGTAAACTAATATATATTAATTATTATATTTGGTTGTGTATTACTTTGTTATTAGTAATAGCATGTTGCAAATCATGGAGTGCTTGAAGATTTGCTGACTAGAGATCAAGTTAACTGAGAGGGACCCTTAAAGGGTATTTTAGGAGATATAGAGTCTTTTTTGGAGGTGATTCCAATGTAATATCGTGATGTTTTAAAAAGAAACAAATTTGTGATGGTGTAAAAAAGATTCAACCCTATGATTAAATCGAACACAAAAAATTAATATTTAAATGTAATATTTATAAAATACCCATTAGATTTTCTATTATGAATTGTATAAGCTGTATTATTAAATATATAAAAGTATCAAACTCAATATAATTTTCGTTAAAAGTTCTTATTTAATAATCACTCAAATTTTAGTAATGTCATTTTATGTAATAAAAAAGATTTTTTCATCAAAAATAGTTTATTTATGTTTGTTTAAGAATATTATAATCAATTTATGGAAAATTTAAAATTATGGTTCTAGATAAATAATATCATTTTTTATATTATCATATAAATGTTTTTTAGGGTGTATTATTATTTTTTTTATGAAAAAATTTATTTTTTAGAAAATATTTAAAAATAATAATTTTTTTGAAACATTCAATTAATTAAAGTAAGTGAGTAAAATCAAAATTTTCATTATGCAATGAATTTTCACTCAATGTTACGTAAATATTATAGTTAATTTCATTCAACATGTCATTATGTTTCTTTTGTTATTTGATTATTTTTCAGCCTAAGGAACCCATTTTTCTAACCATTATTTTTCTTTTCATTTTCTATTTTAATATTAAATTAATTTCATCCAAATTTATAAATTTTTTCTTGAAAAATGAATTCTATATTTTTAATCCTGAGGTTACAATTTTAAAAATTTAAGACATTAATTTTTTCTTTTTGAAAAGTAGTCATGGTAAATATTTTTAACCTCGATATGGGTAAAATTGGTAAAATTGGGTCAAAACCATGAAATAATGTCTCAAAAGAATCCCAAAACAATGATACAATCTTTTTGATTGAGATTGTTTGACCATATCCATAAAAAATATTAATATATTTAATTTTGATCCATTTACACTTGATAATTACATTTATTGTTTTCATGTAATTAAAATTCCAAGATCTCAGACTCCAAATTTTAATAACCTTAATTTTTAATA
The DNA here is from genome assembly GCA_963277665.1 of Viscum album. Lineage (NCBI taxonomy): Eukaryota > Viridiplantae > Streptophyta > Magnoliopsida > Santalales > Viscaceae > Viscum > Viscum album. Next base: position 41,172,230 of record OY728158.1, on the reverse strand, counting down.
TAGGGTTAAAAACAAATTATGTATAGTTTTAAATGATTTTTTTAAATATAAGTTATTTTTATCATTTTCATTTATCTATAATATTTAGTGATAAAATAGTTATATTAAATTTTTATTCAACGACAACATAATGCTTGTGCAAATCATAAAAAAATGAATTAGATGTTTCTGAAAACCCTAAATGTAATGCTTTCGGTGATTTAAAGTGTTCCATTTAATTTAATGATAAATATAAAATATTATAGATGTTATGATGTTTTATATTCAAATATTTCAAGTTTAATGTTGTTTTCAAAATCAAATTATGTGATGAATTATTAAAATGAAAGTAATAGTATTTGAGATTAAATAATATTTTATTGAATAATTAATGGGTAATATTTTTTTTATTGAAATTGGGTATTAATGATGATATGGGTAAAAAAATCAAATTATGTACATTTATGATCCAATAATCACATTATAAGTAAAATTATAACCCTTTAATATTGAAAATGTCATTACAACAGTTATATTTAAAATTGTTTTCCCTATTCGTTAATCCAAAAGATAATGTCTAAAATTATTCAAAATAAATAATTTTATTTGGGTTATATATTAATAACACATCAACATTATCATCTAATAAATATCATTTTGGAATAATTTAAAAAATTTATAGACACATATTTTATTATAATATTTATTTAATTTCCAAAAATATAATTACTGATATTTTATAATATATAATGTATTTTTAAATGATTTAAAATTTATAAAATTAATATCTTATGACAACGAAATTTTATGTAGTCTAAAATTTTATCCACAATCCATTAATTAGTCACATGAATAGTTATAAAAAATTATTCACACTATAAATGTTTTAAAAATTAATATGATGATAATTGTCAAAAGGCTGATTTTGGTTTAAAATGTGATAACTGTAAAAAGATTACTTAAACCAAGTAAATTTATATTTTTTAGGATTATATAAGTTCATATTAATTATATATATTTTTATTATTTTCATTTAAGTTTTCATTAAAAATATATTATATTAATTTATTGTATTATGAGATTCCCAGAACTCTTATCCCCTCATTATAAAAGTGACACCCCTCTTATTCTCTATAAAAACATCAATAACCATTTAGAATATACACTAAAAAATAATATATTATAACACAATAACTCCCTACATTCTAGAGGTATTATTGTTGGCTGGATACAATCTATAAATGGATTTATGTGTAACAAAAAGTGGCTTGTCTGAAGAATATGTATAGCTTTTAACAAAATGTTATAGTTTTATTTCTCATTATTCCAAATTAAAATATTATTGCATATTGATGAAGTAAAATAAATATCATCCATATACATTGATTTTATTATGTTTATGGAATATACTATATACATATAATATTACATCAAGTGGGAAAACAATTATTCGTTCGGGTGAATATAGGACTACTTCCACACATATGAATGTAATTTTTTTTCTATCACCACCCCTCCTAAATATTTATTATAATGAAATTAATTTTTATATATGATATTAATAACACATATAAAATCATAAAATCATAATATATTATTTAATTTACATCATTTTCATCCATTTAAAATTATAATGATGATCGTGCAAATGTGTGGACTATAATCTCCCAAAAGTGGTGTAATTAGTATTTCAACAACACAAAATATAGATGTTTTTTTAATGTTAATATATAGATATAATAAGAAATTTAATATATTATTACCTTTCCATAATTATTAAATATAAATTAACATATTTACATTATTATATTTTATAAATTAAAGAAATTTTCTTTCGTGTGTATAGCCTATCATCTTCTTCATTATTACATAGCTCAATTTTTCATTACAATATTTCAGTCTTGGTTTTGAAAGTATAATTTGTATATAAATATATAATTATGTGATGATTATTATTTTGTATATTTTGGAACCATTACATATTTTACCATGTTTAAAATATCTAATATGGTTATATGTTATGACAAAATCATCCTCAAAACCACAGATGTGAACTTAACTAATCAAGTAATAAAATATGTCATTGAAATAAAATAAATAAATGGTTTATGGATAACGGCTGAATCTGGTGATTTATTATAATTAAACTATTTAATATGTTTTTATTATAATTTTTTTTAAATAGAACACCTAATATTTAATGTTTTTTTGGAATGTATAACGACCCATGATTTTCATACATTGATATTACCTCTTTTTTATATTAATATTTCATACATTACACAAAATAATGATTGATAAATATATTATATTTGTGACATTTTGAGAATAAGTACAGAATATTCTAATTTGGTGAATGATCATTAACATCTCTAATAAATTCCTTCCCCTTTAGTATTATTGTCAAACATACCCCACTTAAAAACATTTACCCTAGCATGGGGAATGTAATTATTCGAAAGGGAGAGAAAAAATGATCAATAAGGGTAAGAATACGATATATATATCAATTACCTTATGAAATCCTAAGATAATAATACGGGGTTGTAATCAAGAACTTAATATACAATGCTCCTACCCATCTATTCATAGATCAAAAACACGAGTCTTGGAATAAAACAATATTGTTTTCGGAAACATGGGAAAATAGACTGAAAACCATTTTAAATCAACCATGAAGAAATATATCATGTATTATAAGTTTTAAACTATTATAATTATAGAATGTCATTTTAGATTTCATGTTAACTACCAAAACCATAATCATATTAGACATAGACTCTTCTCCCATTTCCAATAGTGGATGAGGATGCACCTATTTCTTATAGTGAATCTGTAAGAAAAATCTTCCATTAGTGTATCAGAAGACACTTGTTTCATGTATTGGATCAAGAGTCACTTTTTTTCCTAGAGAGTTTCAATTCAATCCATTTATTTCTCATAATAAACTCATATGATATTAAGAATTACCCTATTCATAAGAGAGAGATATAGGTCCCTCCTATCTCATAATAGAAATTTTTTATGTATTCCACTAGATCATATATCATATATCATATCATGAACCATGAAAATAAATGGACATCATTAAAATTTCATCACATTATAACAAGTGGAAAATAGTGTGGTTTCATAATCATTCCTTCATTTCATCATAGCATAACCTAGGGAAAAATAAAAAAGATTAATAAGAATTTGTTCCCTGGTATAAACAATTGAAGATAAACAAGTTTTATAAACACATTTGAATAATATGCATCTTAGATAAATAATAATAATTATATCCTTGATTTATATACCTTGAAAATAATAAGTTGAATAAAAGGTTGTGATTTTAGATACAAAATTACATTGAAAGGTAAATCACATGGATAATTCATTTGGGAAGAAAACAGTTCATTAAATATCATTTTTAAAACAAAATGACTCAATTTTATTTTAATATATCCTTGAAACCATAAAAAGAATCATTAAAATCATTTAATAAATGTTAAGTGAAAAATATTCTATATAATTTGATAATTTTTTAAATAATATTACACTTTCCAAATCGATTTTAGGTTGAAATTATTTATTTAAAATATTAAAATTACCCAAGTATAATGGACTAAATTTTCATTGAATGGATAATTTAAAACATTTAATTCAATCATTAAACTAATGATTAGTCTATCATTATCTAATACTATTCATTTTGTTCATTGTGAAAACAATGTTTATTTTCAAATTTTCGATAAAATAAAAATGTGAATTCTATTGAAATAAAATAATATACTATCATTTCATATATATAAATTTTTCATTAATATTAGAATTATGTCATTTATATCAAATATGTTTATCCATAATATCATCTAAGTAAATGTTTTGTGAAAAACTGATCACATCGCTTCGTGAGACGGTTTTCCATCGAACACACAACACACCATTATTGTATACCCTATGGAATTGAAATTATGAAAAGGTATATATGGTATAATTAATCCAAATTTATAATAATATAATAAATATCATATATATATATATATAATTTATGTTATTCATCAAACCCTAGACTTATTTGTTTTAATAGAATGAAGAATGACATCAATTCATGAGAAGATAGTCTATTGTACACACAAACAATAAATTTGTACCCCTTCTGAGGGAATAATAGATGGTTTTAGGACTTCAAATTAAAAAAATTATTTAATTACATGGGAGATATTGGGTATATTATATCATCATCTGTAGAAAATAATTGATAGTGGTAGGGGAATAAATAAAATAATAATACTCGTTGAATATTTATACCTCTTCATTGAGTCACCCCCTTAGGATTGCACAAAAAAAGCCATACTATGATGGATTTATTCTAAAAATAAGACCAATATAATGAGGTGATGGAATTTAATAAGTTCTTTTCATGTTATTGTCCAAACCAATAGGTTTTTAATGTGTGTGTAAGTGATGAGAGGTGGTGGCCTTTTATATGTAACTTTAGTGGAATTTTATCAAATAAACAAATGTAAACAATAATGGCGGTCACTCTCAGTTCATTTATCTCCAAAATACATATATAATTGATGTGAGGGTTGATATAGTCACTCCACACATGATTAACATAAATAAAATGTTGTAAACATTTTACTCATTATCCTTTATGTTTGACTAAATTTTCGAATATCAATTTTCACAAAGATAAATAATTTTTCATAACCTAGAAAATTTATCAATGAACATAAAATAAAATGAGAGTTATTAGATAATTTATACCTAATTGTTATAAATATTTAATACAAATTATGAGATTAAAATCCTAATTGTGAGGAATGTTATGTTTAATTTAAACACATATAATTCAGAAAACATCTTTTTGACCCAAGCCACATTGATTAATCTTTAATAGTTTTCACTATCCATTAAGATAAAATAATATTTTAAAATTATTAAATTATAAAAATTATTTTTGTTCAGAAAATTTAATCCATTTTAAAACATTCCATTTAATTTATAAATTTTTTTAGTTTAATATTAATGTCAGCATAAACAATGGGAAAGACGGTTTTCAATGAAAAATATTAAAAATTTAGAATGATTTTATTTAAAAATTCAGTACAAAAATTATTCCAATGACCTCAACTAAATAAATTAATATAACATTTAATTAAATTTAAATTAAAAAAATTATTTTATAATTTCACTTTATAATTTATTTATATAAAAAGGATGTTTTTAATTAAAATTCAGTATTTTTCAATTTTCATGCAAAAACTTTTATTTTCATTAAATTAAAAGAAATAACCCTAATAAAATTTAGATATGATTACTTAAATTTTATTATTTTATCGGTTTTTTTATTAAATTTTTAAAAAAATAAATTTACTATTTTTTAAATGGAAATAAAAATTTTGTTGGGGAAACTATATTTTAATAACATATATCAGATTTTTTGAAAAGAAAATTACTATTTATCTGTATTTTTTCTTTATATAAAAAAAAATTCATAATATTTTAAAAACATGTAATCTTATCTATACCTCTAATTTAATAGGTAGTTAATAACAATATTTTTTTAAGGTTATTATATAAAAAATCATTGTTCATTAAAACCTGTTGTTGAACCTAATGCATGATAAAACTGGTTCTGGGTGTAATGCAAGATAATCCCAATGATTCATGTAATGAAATATACCGATGCAATTTTTTTAGTTGGGAAATAAAGAAAAAACTTTTATTGTTACATCCTCCCTTAAAATGAATTTGACCATCGAAATTAATCAACCTAATTCAAAAAATGAGGTAACATCTGCATTATAATTCCCTAATAGATCCTATGTTCATTCTTTCAACTGGTGGTTTCGCCAAAAAAAATTCACTAGTTCAGTGGTCATGTTTTGTTTAAATTTATCTATATGATACATAATGTCCACTTGTTGTTCCACATAATAATGAATTTTCTATTATAGTTTGTCCCCTGAGTTAAGAATATATGGAGGATATGGTATGAACTTACTTGAGAGAGATACATGGAACTCATTTTGAATTTATTGAGGTTTTCTTGATGAAAAAAAAGATACCCTATATTTCTCATATATTCAATGGTTCCAAATAGACTGATATACCTAGGTATTAGTTTTCCCTTCATTATTTTATAAAGAAATTCAAAGAAAGAACTTTTAATAAAAGTCAAATTATAAATAATGTTGACGACTATCAGCATTATATTTCTTCCAACTTTGTTTTATCCTTACGTTTTTCTAGAATGTATGAAGCCTTCTTTTCTATCATATCAGGTTTATTTGGCCCAAATATATGTTTTCCCAAAAAATAATTTTAGTACATTGGAGTTCAGTATATCTTTCTATAATGGGATTCAAACATAGCGAATATAATCCGATATAAAAATCTACTTTCATATGAGTGCTCCACTAGAGAAATTTCATCGAACTAGATTCTAATATATTTTATAGGTTTTGAATTATTCTAATATACCGAAAATCTATTTTAGTATGATACGTAGTACAAAAATTCAATTCTATATCTGTAGACTACTAATAATTTCACAAAAATGACGAGGAAAACATCAAATCCCAATTAGATACAAGTGAATTTGGTACCCCACAAAACCTTACCACTTTTCAAATATATATATCAGAATGGGAATCTAGAGATAAATATTCACTGATAGCTATGAAGTGTGATGACTTTATAAGGTGATCAAATACAACCCATAATTACCTCAACATCAACTATATTCAAGCAGGAATTTCGCAGCGGTTTAAGCCACCACTAATTCATTTCAAGATGGTTTTTAAAAACCGCGCTGAAATCATGCGTCAAAATTATTTCGCGGCCATTTTTCAAAACCACTATGAAACAATTTATCATTGCTTTTAAAATGTCAATATAGTCATTTAGTGGTTGTTTAACCAGCCAATTACACGTTTTGTTGGGGATTCGATCTTTTTAATATTATTAATATTTTTTGATTTTTAATATTAATAATTAATTTTTAGTATAATTTTATAAATAATTTATTAGTAGTTATTCATTATTATTTATTCATTATTATTTATCCATTACTATTTATTCATTATTATTTATTCATTACTAATTGTTTTTATACTTTATTTATTTATTATTTATTATTTATTATTGTTTATTCATCCTTATTTATAAATTTATTTTATTTATTATTATATATTATTTATTTCTAGTTACTAATTAATTATTATTATCTATTAAACATTACCATGCACATGAATATGCATGTGCATATGGAATGCATGTAAATGCCCTATTTTCCATGAAGTAATTCTATATTGGGTTAGATTTGAACCCATACATCCTAATAAATATACAAAGACATTACCACTCTAGTAGCCTCTTCATATGGTGAGGAAATTTAATTTAAAAGACACACAAACACACATATAAATATTGATAAAAAAATATTACTTATTAAATATATTCCATCTAAATAATTAAAAATTAATAATCAATAATTAAATTGGAAATAATATATATATTATGAAAAAAAATTTAAATTATGAATAGTATGTAATAAAGAAGAAATAATATATAATTTAATAATAAATAATATCTAACAAATAACAAATAATAAATAATAAAAAAAAATATTCAACAAATAATGAACAAGAAAAATATATAACAAATAATAATTACAAATTACTGAATAATAAATAATATTTAATATATACGTAATGTATAGATAAAAAATTAAAAAATTATAGTTTAATATATGATAAATATATAATAAATTAATAAGTAATATTTAATAAAAATTATCAATAAATAAATTATAAATATATAAATAATATATAAAATAGAATTAATAAAGAATATATTAATAATTAAATAAGAAAATAAGAAAATAATTAACAATAAATAATACAATAACAAAATATTGAATGGTAATCTTTTTATAATTATTGTATAACCATAAAAATTAATAAATAATAAATAATAAAAATATTGGTACGAAATATATAATAAAATAATATTGTAAAATATATAAATGATAATTAAAATGTTAATAATAATATAATAATAAAAAACAATAAAATTACAATAAAATTATTATAATATAATAATAACTGAATAATTAATTTAAAAATAATACATTAATAAATAATAAAATAAAAATAAAAATAACCAGTAAATCATAAAAGATTAGTGATAAATAATAAATAATATATAATATATAAATAATTTAATAAATCAACTAATAAATTACTAAGTAAATAATAAATTAATTAATAAATAATGAATAAATAATACATGAATATTAACTAACTTGCCAATTATAAATTAATAATTATTAAAAATTAAATAATCATTAAATAAATTAGTCATATATTAAAAATAACATGTAATAATGATTAATTAATAACAAATAACTGTTGAATATTTATTTCAACAAATATAATAATAAAAATATATAAATAAATTAAAAAAATTGATTATTTTAATTGATTTAATTATATATAATAAATTATAATTGTATGAATAACAATTAAAAATTAAAAATTAAAAATAATAAATTAATTATAATTTATTAATTATTCATAAATCATAAATCCATAAATGAATGTAAATATCTATAAAAATATACACATATAATAAAATTTACAGACATATATATATTTCAACAAAAATTTATGTTTTGTATATATAGATATATACAAACTCAATAAAATATATAATTAAATTTTAATATAAATAAATAATTAAATATACATATATACCAGCAACTTCAGTCATAAGCTGATCTTCTGAACATTTATTAAAATAAAAGAAAAAGTACAAAAGAGACGATCAGGGTCAAACATAGGAACATTCCCTAATCCATCAAGTACAAAATTATAGATCATAATAAGACATGTCATTCCCATAGTCAGAATCATCACATGTTTCCCATTGAGACTGAGACTGACCCTGGTTTAAGATCTTAAGAGTATCAGAATTGAACGTGCCTGACAACTTTGAAGAAGCTCGGGTAGACACAGTGTGAGGTGTGTTAGAATAGTCCTTCCTCGGCCTTCTCTTCGAGGGAGCATCAGTGAAATCTATTCTCCCTGCTTCAGATAAAAGTGCATCCTTAAAAGAGACAGGACCATCGCTGCCCGTTTTCACCCCTTCCACAGCAGAGATGTCACCCCACTTCTCAGCAATCCTAGTGGATTTCCACAAATTCTGAATTTCATGGTGACAATCAATATGTTGAGGAATCCGAATGTGGTCATCCAAGCTAGGATCAGGCACACCAGTCCCATCACGGGTCAGAATAACACCGGGAAGCGTGAAAGGATTTGAAGTGTCAGTGCAAGTAGGATTCCCATCAACAGTGGGGCACGAATTCTCTCAAGTATCAACTTAACCATCATTGGATTAATTCTCATTATCAAATCCAACCCAAGCAGTAGAGGGGCCACTCATTGGAGGCTTATCCACCATAGGTGATTTTCCAATCAAAATAGGCACATGAGAGACAGATTTATCAGAAGACATCATATCAACCATAGTAGAAAATGATTTTTTGATAACATCTCCATCATGATCAAGAGACTTTGACAGTGCAACATGCTTCCTCTCTGGTTTCCTTCTACAGAGGTTTGCTGGATGACCCTTCAACCCACATTTCACGCAAGAAATATTCCACCGACATAACTCCAAAGAATGCCCAATTGCCATACATTCGGTGCATAAGAGGGTAATTCATTCATATTCAACATCAATATGAATATTATCAGAAGGAGTAGAGAGAGTTACCTTATCAATAAAGGTGGAGCTCAGATCAATCTCCACCTACATTCTGGAAAAGTTTCCAAATTTCACAACCTCCGTTTCTCTATCGAGGCGTATAGGAGTCCCAATTTCCATGCCAATGTCATGCAATATTTTTGGGTGCCAAAGTACCCAATTAAGTCCATGAAAATGAACCAGAACCTGAGAAAAGGAATTCCTTGAACGCGAGGCATTGATGTCCAGGGACCATTCATGTATGTGAATCCATCCCTGTTTTAGAGACAAAGATCTGATGCTCCACACATTTCTTTTGAAATCATTCGAAGCGGAAATACAATGAAAGAAGCCATGACGAAGAGAGACACATGTACAGTTGGAAGAACCCCACAAAAATGTGATCTGTCTCAACAGATCCTCAAACCTCCAGGACTTCTCACCTTTTGGTAAAATAAGACACGCAATCAAGGAACTCTTCCCAATTGCAATCCTATCAGAAAATACATCCGGATTAGCCTCAACATGGGCTGATGACCCTTTTCGAAGAATCCATCTGGAGTCGGCGTCAAAGAAAGAGGCAAACGGAGGTGCGGTTGGTTCATTCACTACTCCAGTGGGAGGTTTAAAATAAGAACTTCCATTTGAGGCCTCCAAAACTTCTTTCGATTTCACCAACAGCGGGTCAGAAATCATATGAACAGAGTTCGTAACAACCAGAAAATCATCTTCCCGCCTATCACCATTACCGCAAAGATCACCGATGATTGACTGTACAACGGAGATCTAAAAGCAGCATCCTTCGATGAAATCAACCAAGCCGGTAGAGATGGACCACCTTCCCTAACATCGCGCCGTGAAACACGATCCACAACCAATTATTTTTTCCCCGCGACATCACTGCAGATCACGCCACCTCCTCGCAGATCTTGATTCCATGTCGATCCAATCTCACCAGCAACAACCACCGAACCCAGAAAGTGGGGACGCAGCATCCCTTACCCCTAAAGCAGATCCGAAATATATAAATATATAGAAATATTAAGAAATACATATAAACTGATATATATAAATGATAATAAATCACCAAAAGAGGGGGAACCATACAAATTTCAAGACCATCAAATCAATAGATCTTTAAATCATTGCAATGAATCCATAATAGAAATAAAAAGAATAACAAGGCACTTTTAAATTAATATGAAATCTCATCAAATGTGATTGATATATATATATACACAACGAATTTTAAAAAAATATATTATATATTAATATTTATTTACATATAATAGAATAAAATATAAATATACATCTGTATATCAATACTCTCCATGGTGTATATATAAAAATAATTTATATATTTATATGTATATATATGTATTCATATAGTTTCACTTTAAATTCATTTATATACAATTTTTACCGAAAATGATATTTTTGTATAAAAAGACATTTATATATGATATATAGGAAAAATATTATTGGCACAGACACACAAACACACATACACCATATATACATATTTATACACACAGGTACATGTTTATATTTCTCAAATGCACAGTTAAATTTGTACACATATATGTACTAATTGACATATATTAGAATATATGCATATATATATATATATTTATCCACACACACTTGTTTATGTGTAAAAATTACATTTATAGGTAGATATAAACATAATAATTCGTTTTGAAGGTATATAAATTATAAGTTTTTTTAAAATTAAATGTATAATAAATAATAATTTCTATATGGATTATTAGTTTAAAAATACATTTCATTGTAAATATGTATTTATATTTATGATTTTTATTAAAATATAAGAACATATACATATATTTAATTTTAAATAAACCTTTATTGTAGAATATAAAAAATAAAATCTAAATAGAAAAAATATATTATTTAATATCTGGAATAAATTCAGTACCCATAAAAAAGAAAATAATCACCCCTTAAATGAGTCTCAAATTCAAAAGATTGTTAATAAATTGGGATACCCAGACTAAAAACTCAGTTTTCAATCCTAGAATTTTCTCCATAAGAAACATGATAGGGGTACCATCGTCACTAGTGTGTAGATTTTTTCAATGACTTTGATTTTAAATGTAGAAGAGCCGAAACGAATAACTAAATCAAATTTTAAGGTAGTTTGAAGTTGATGTTCGATTTTTAACTTTTCATTTAAATATTTTAAATTCTTTAATTTTATATAATAACAATTTATTATATAATTTTGTTTTCATTCATTTAATAAGATTATATTTATTAGGTTGTGGAGCTATAATGGACCCACATATTTATTGTTATGATAATTGGATTCCGAAGTCTGATTTTCTATTTGTCCAAAAAAAATTAATATTCAAATTATTATTAAGCAATAATTGATAATATTTATTAATAAACACTATATAAATAATTAAAATTATAAATATTAAACAATTTATGATAATAACAAAATAAAAAATAATTAATTGTTATTTATTTTTCATAATATATAATTTATTTTTTCTTTTTAATTTAGAGGTGGTTTTTCGATCCACTGGGAAATAGGTGTAGGTTTTAGATAACAACCAAAATATATAAAGGTATAAAAAATTTTAAAAAATATATAAACGTAAAAAATATTAAACACCATTTACCAGGTTTTTCATTAAAGATGCTAAAAACAATCTCAAATTTGGGTTTTCCAATAGTGATTGAAGATAAAATAAAACGTAATGGATTTGAGTACCTCTAATATCATATTCAAAAACTGTTATGGCATTAAATATCAATTATATTTTTCCATATATAAAAAACAAAATCATTTCATTGCCAAAAATTACTCTTAAAATATCCTTAATCATGGTGAAATGACATAACATAAAACCTCAAAATGGGTGTCAATGGCTTTTAACATATGATCACAGTATCAATAACTATTAAGATAATATTACCTAGAGATATGAATCCATCCAGAAGTTAATTCACCATTTATTCCATAAAAAATATTATATCTCATTCAAAAACATTTCTATTGGAATATTGGGTTCAACTATATACTGATATAAAATTAAATCTCATTTTGATATTCCATAATTCTGGAATATGGTCATAATCACATTAAATATCAAAAAATGATGACCAATAATATTTTCCTAAGGCTCATTCATACAATATCAATCATTGATTTCCAAACTAATTAGGGGAGGATAAGTGTTCCATAATTACCATGATTTACTTCAACCATCACAGTCGCATAATCATTTCTTTTTTCATTTGTTTTCAGAGATTATTGGTGATTATTATTCTCATTAGTCCGTGAATTGGGTCATTGATTCATATAATTAACAAAAAACCTTCACTTTAGAAACTATATTCAGGATGGTGCATTATCTAGTTTCCTATTTGATTCCATTTCCTTAACCATTCCATTAACCATATTTTAAAATTCTTGAGCTTTATGAATATACATTTCACAATTAATTAACATACTATATCCACTGAAGATATTACCTTGATGACTCTTTATAGAGTTATAGAAAATAGGTGGGTGAAATTTCATTCCACCATGAGATTTATTTGATTTATCATGAAACATATCTTTTATTTCTTATAAAAACAATTGGAAATGTACGAATATTTGATTTAAAATTATACCTTTAGTGCACATTGAACAATTTATTTGTAGATACTAATGTATCTTATGGATGTCTCCCATCAAAGACTTGGTTTTAAAGAACATAATATTTTATTAAACTTGATTTTTTTTGGATGATCATACATGATGTGTACCTCAACAGTCTTGTAAAATTTTCATCATAGTTACCAATTGATTCATCACACATTTTATTTAACTTAAAAAATACATTATCCATCTTCATAAGATGAATAAGAAGAATGTATTTATTGAAAAATATGTTCTTGAACTATTTCCAATCTTTGAAGTCAATTTCACTATGGTCCATTATGTTTTTAATGATATAATACAATTGATATACCTCACCTTTAAAAAGGTAGATCTCCAAATAGGCTTGATATTGACCCAAATATTAAAGGATATAAAATATCTACTCAGTAGCGTTGATCCCTTTATCAAAAAAACATTTGGATCATAAGATCCATATAAAAAAGGTGGAATTTACATCATGAAGCCTTAATTAGATATTTTTTCTTCGATTTATTGTTTTTAATCCCACCATGATTCGTTTCGTGAGAATGTTGTGTGAGAAAAATACTAAGACTTTTCATTATAAATTATATAGAGTTTAATTTATATGGAGGAAAATCATTGGATTTTCCATACCATACAACATTTACATGGTTACATCAAGTTACATCCATCGGCTAAAGGAAAAATCATAGTGTGAGAAACACTAATCATACTGGGAAACAATATAAAAATGAAAAATTAATTATAGGGTTTCTAATTCATTTCCCCTTTTTTCAATATATTAAACCATAAACTTAATCAATTCCATTCATAGTCACCAAATATTTATGACGTTGACGATGATTCAAAAAGTGTTTGTAAATTTCCAAATCATATCGCAAGAGAGTGTCAAAATTGGTGTTCAAAAAGGCCTATTCTTATTCACTAGGAGATTATTGAGTCAAACACAATGTTTCCACTATGATTTCACTACACCTAGGTACCACTATTCTATATCCACATCCACTTGTATTATACAAACATGGATGAAATTAATTATAAACCAATTCCACTATCATATACCAAAATTCCCAAACATTTTTCTATAGATGGAAACATACTTGAAATTATACATCGATATATCACTATATATGTCCTTTTAAATATCCTATGATATATCAATAATGTTTTTTCATCCTAGTTTCCAAATAATAACAAAATAAATCCACATATTCTAACTTTAACAGTCTAGAATTATTTCAAGTGACCTATAATTTATACTTCTCAGGGAAATACATGGGTGACAACACCCCCGGTGTGGGGCACACCATCATCCTTAGTGGAATCCCTTTTCTTATAAATCCCTTTGGTGGGGCATTATGCTTCAACCAATGTCCACAAATGATAGATCTTATTTATAAAATCACATTATATATCACTTAATACAAACAATAACAACCTATGATTTCAAACATAGTTATTACATCATTTTCGATTAATATTCAATACATTACACAAATACATTCCTAAGTAGAGTAATAGTTTGACTTATTTGGAGACTAGGTAAATATAATCGAATTCTAAGAAATATCATTTGAAAGATGAACCTAACCAACATCAAAATATCACTACTGACACCAATTTGGTCACTGATCCACAACATGAAATCAATATTACCATGAAGATTTCTTCCTTTCTCACATTTAATGATAACTTTAGAAAACAAATATTCAAAACAAAATAGATCACTAATGGTGATAGAAACACTAAATTCTATAACTCCCTTTAATGAATAAGGACAAATAATATTCATATTGCATTCCTGAGAGAGGGGGACAACCTCTTTGATAATGACAATAACATTTCCAATCATGTAGTCTCTTATTTTTGAATATATCTTCAATGGTCCCGCCTTTGTCAAGGACCTACTTTCTGATGTCATCCCGGTGGTGGTAAATGATATGGATAAATCATTCCTTACTAGAATATCGTTTGATCATGATATCAGAGACAGTGTCTTTTTCTTAAATTTTGATAGTGCTTTAGGCCCTAAAGGTTTTAATAATGGGTTTAAACAAAAAATATGGGATGTAGTTCAAATTGATGTTTATAGGCTTGTAACAAATTTCATTTCTAATGTTCGGCTACTCCATGGGTTGAATGCCATATTATTCTCCATGATTCCTAAAGCGGATAGTGCTACAAAAATCCATCAATTCAGACCAATTTATATAATAAATGCCATATATAAAATTATCACCAAACTAATTTCCAATAGACTATCTTCAATTATTAATAAAAATTTTTCTTGGAATTAATTTAGCTCTGTTAAGGGTAGGTCCATTCAGGATTTTATTTTTCATGCCTTTGAATGCACTAACCTATTAAATAATACCAATAGGAGAGGTAATATTGCCATTATACATGATATAAGGAAGGCTTTGGATACCTTGGATTTGGGTTTTATTTTCAAGGTTCTTTGGATATTTGGGTTTAATTATTCATTTATCAGATGATTTAAAACTCATTTCAACATGGCTCACATATCTATCCTTGTTAATGGATCACCTATGGGTTATTTTAAATGCACCAATGTTTTCATGAATGGTTACCCACTCTTTTCCATTATTTTTTCAATTGTGGATGTCTACATAAGTAGATTGATCACTATCCTTGTCGAAAAAAACAAGATTAAACCGATAAAAGCATCTAGGAATTGGAATGTTCCCACAAACTATTTATATGTAGATGATATTATACATTATTTACAAGTGGATAAATAGAATATTCCAAATCTTAAATATGCCCTCTCACACTATGAAGAGGTTTCTGGTCAAATAAATAACTGGAACAAATATTTCACTTATTTTGGGAAAATGTTTCCAGCAAATTGAAAATACTATAATATTTCACTTCTATGTATTTATGAAGGATCCCATACTTTCACCTATCTAGGTGTACCCCTATTTTAGGGCAGACCAAAATCATTTCACTTTTCTACTGATGTTGACTAAATCCTTCCCCAACTGTCATCTTGGAAAGGCAAATCCCTATCTATGGCCTGTATGATTTGTCATTTCATATCGAAAATTGATTCTAAAATGGTCTAGTCTTTGATGATTTATAAATGTCCATTAATTCTTCTTAAAAAATTTAATGTTTCCATCATAAACATTTTTTGGAGTAGAAGTACGCTTGTAATGAAACAGGTGAATTTTCATTTGTTGACTTGTTGCAATCATCTAGAGAAGGTTGGCCTCGATATAAAAAATATCAAACACTTTAATGATGAATAAAAGATAGTCTCATCTAAAATCATTTTCATAACAACTATGACTCCATTGTCTTCTAAAAAATAGATTTCTTCACAAAAATAAGGTGGGAAATTTGAATTACATGGGCTCTTCCATTTGGACTTCCATTAAGAATGAATTGTCCAACATATTGTCTAATTATAGGAGGATTGTGAGCATAGACTCTTCCATGAAATTTTGTATTGACAAATGGGATAAGGATCCTCTAATTTATATGATTTCCCCTAACCCAACCTTTCATTCCACCCTTACAATAAAAGAGGTCGTTAGATCTCACAACCTTTATTTTCCCAATAGTATCAATCATGTCATTGACGACTAACCTTTTTCCAACACTGATGATTATTTAGTACGGGAACCTGTTCATAATTGACTTATCGACTCTAAAACATTTTACGATCATAATATTATTAATTATGAATAAAAATTTAGTTGGATAAAAAATTTAATTAATTATGGTAAAATCCTTCAATACTCACTCTGATTTTGTGTATTTCTCCAAATAGGATTCCCAATAACAATTGCATTCAGTCCTTTGGAATCCATATAAACTCTAAATTTCGTCTTTATAACCAGTATCATGAAGATATTAGACATCTGTTTCACTATTGAGTTACTGAAACTGTTTGTGGAATTATGTGACTTATCTTTTTGAATGTCGATGGTTACTTATCGATTCGGTCAAATTTAAGCTACAAAGTTGTGTGGATCATGAAGACTATCAACAACTCAAGAAACTTTTTTAAACATCTTCTGATGAACTTTTTCATTTACTCGAGTATGACAGGAATGCTAATATT
This sequence comes from Viscum album, assembly GCA_963277665.1. Taxonomy (NCBI): domain Eukaryota; kingdom Viridiplantae; phylum Streptophyta; class Magnoliopsida; order Santalales; family Viscaceae; genus Viscum; species Viscum album. Next base: position 41,154,750 of record OY728158.1, on the reverse strand, counting down.
CATTGCAGTTACTCACTTAGCTTACATGCAGGTCATATGTTGATCTTCATTGCTATTTTGGAAGCTATTTCAATACAAAAGGGATATCACAACAACAAAATGAGGGAATTCATGATTCTATGGTGGCTTGGGGTTAATTGTATTTATCATCAACCTAGAAAAACTATTGATATGTTTTGGAAAGCTCTACTCCTAGGCTGGATCAATGTTAATGTTTATAGTGCTTCTGATGGAAACCTGAGTCCTTCAAGTTACAATATCATTTTAAGAAATCACTTAGCACAGATTATTTGATGTTTTTTTGGTTCTTGTGGAATCTCCTAAGCTCTGGATGTCGAAATGATGATCGTGATCTATGTTATCTTCTTCTCCAAGAGACATGATTGGAATAACATCTAGATTGAAAGTGATTCAATTACTATCGCCAATTCCATTTGAAATGGGGTGATGTACCACACGTGGCAACTTAAAAAATGCTGGATGGACTATCTTCATTATCTCAGGGACTTCAAATACATCATCAAACATGCCCTTCATGAAGTGAACAATGAGGCAGATGGTCTTGGAAACATGGGAGTCACCCATGTCACCACGTGGTTGGAGGAACTTCCAGTTGAATTACATCCCCTTTATGAAAGATATTTTTAATGAATATCACCTTTTAGACTCATATAATTCCTTGTCTTTATATTAAATTTTGTGCTTTGGCCATTGGCCAAGGAACCACCTTTAAAAAAATCAACATCTCTCATAATGATATTCCCCTTTCTAACACTTCAACAACATACTCTATATAAAACATTCATTGATAACCAAGTAAAGGGAAACATACAAAATATTGAACATTTATTCCTAGTTTTGGTAAGTGTAAGAGATATTAGTGTATGAGGACATGAAATCATAATATGAGAATAATGGTTTCTAATCATGAACATTATATACAATGATCCTCCATAAAATGTCTTTGATCCCAGACCTGATTCATGGAATAAATATTTTTCATTTTACAAAACAAGGTGTAATAGAGCATAGACTATTATAAATAAATCAAGAACCATAAATTCTGAACAAAAAAGTGTGGAATCTTCATAAATATAGAAAAAAATTAATATTTTATTATTAAATAATAAAATAATCATCATAGTTTATCAATACTCATGATCTATTTCCTATAGTGTATCAGGATACACCTTGTTGCAATTGTAGAGTATGATACACCTATTTCAAAATGAGGATCAAGATACACATGTTTCCTATAATTTATCATGATGAATCCAATTACCATTGTGGATAAAGTTCATTAACATTTTTATCATCCTTATCCCATGAGATATTACTATTCACCAAGTTCATTTGAGGGAGAAATATTTCCATTCCATATTATAATGATAATCAAGTTTATGAATTCTAGATGAATATAAACAATTTATTATTTCATAACCCATGAAATTAAATTGGTGTCATAAAAATTTATTCATATCATTAACTATGAAAATTTGAATGGTTTCGTAATCATTTCATTATTACATCATAGCATAACCCATTGAATAAGAATCATGCATCATAATAATTTTTATCATGGTATAAATTGTGAAAAAGATATTGGTTTCAGAAATACATTTTCATAATAAAAATTCAGATTAAAAATAAAAATGTTGTTATTTATTCATATCCTTATAAAATAACAAATTAAATAATTTATAAAAACATAGATAGAATTTGATTTTGAAATATAAAACTCATTGAACATTTATTAAGGAAGAAAAATTTTCCTTAAAAATATCATTTTAAATCTAAAAAAGATATCAAATAATTATTCATTGAAAACAACCTTAATACTTAAAAAGGAATTGTTAATTTTTTTTAAATATTTATAGAGTAATATATCATTTTCCCATTAAAAGTATATTTTTAAAACATAAATCACTTTTAATATCCTTTTCACATTGATATAATTTATTCAAAAAATAAAATTTCATCAAATATTAAGTATTAAATGTTATTTGAATAAAACATTTAAATACTATAATTGATGACTAAAATCATTGATTAGATGTGACATTTGTAATAATTATTCATTTCATTCTGTAAAAGTAAATAATTCTTTTTATATATTTGTTAATAATTCCAAAATGATAATTTTTAAAAAAGTACAGGAAGATTCATTTTAAAATAATTTTTTAGAAATTCAAACCAGGGTAAATCATTATCTAATAAATCATTTTATGGATGTATTTAATGTTTTTAAAAACATATTTTGAAAAAAAATTGGAATAAAATTAGATTTCAACTGAACGGTGAAATAAATATAATTTCGTAAAAAAATTAGTTTCAAATATTGGATAAATACAAAGTGGAAAATTAAGTGAAAACATGAATTATTAAGGAGTAAATAGTATTTAATAAAATTCAATATTATCATGAGATATTTATCATAGGATTTTATTATTTGTATCATAATCCAAATAGACTAAAAAATGATGTAATTATAACATTAAATATTTACACCATTACTAAAATTAAAATGCAAGGCCTATAAAAAATAAAATTTATATAAACATAAAATATCATATAAATGTTGATATTAATTTTATAACATATCAAAGGGTATTATATACCCCTCTTAGTATAATAATTGATCATATCATAACTTATTTCCAAATGAAGACAAATTTATACAGAAACCCCTTATCGAATTGTTAACCTTCAAACCGTAATACCATTGAAATATATATATCGAAAAATGTATATATAAAACCCAAAGTTTTTAGGAGAATGATAACAATTTAATTTCATGAGATGTATATACAATAAAGAAAATAGTTGGTGGAAATGACATGTTTCTCCTAGAACTAAAAAGGAGGTGAGAATCGCTTACATTACGTCTTACATTGCTTTTAATATAGTCAAGCCACATATAGAATAAGTATATGTTTATTATAAATATTTTATTTAACCATATTTATATATTTCATCCCATATATAATTTACTTATTATATATTATTACCCTGTTACTATCAGTTTCATGTTAACATCATTTTTTGAGTAATAACTACTTTGTTTTTCCTATATGTTCTGATTTAATATTTTTATTTCTATAAAAATTTTCATAGTTCCATAATCTCTAGAATATTATTAATTAAAAAATTATCCTATTCATACATAAATTATAATTTTAAAACCAATAAAAAGGATGGTTTTGAGAAACAATTCTTGTTTCGATCCCATAGAAGGTAGGATGTACCTATGCTTGAGAATTATTTCCATTTTTCAATGATCATTATGGAAATGAGGAATTTACTAAATTAAAATTATATAATTATAATAATTAAATATCTTTCATATTAGTTAATTAAATATACATATACATATTACCCTAGTTTTATAGTAATTCAATCACATAGAATCATCAAGGTGGTTGTCCATTACACGAATGTCGTTATCATATTTCACAGTGTAGAAAAGAGACATTGAAAATAATATATTATAATTTAAAATTATAATGGTTGTAATGAATTTAATAGTATGTCATGTATAGAGAATATGTTTATTATTTTTGTCTTCCAGGTAAAGAATTTGTGAAAAATAAATCAATCGCTTAATGTGGCAGTAATCTGTGGTATACACGAATAACATTTTTATATCCCCTAATGAATTAAAATTAATATATGGTATTTATTTTATATAATTACTTTATAGTTATAATAATTTTAAAAATAACATATATATACATTATATTTATCATCATACTCAAATGTGATAGGTGATAATGGAAAAATTAGTGACACTAGTCAATAAGATAGTGCACCTTTGTACAGACAAAAGATTATTTCATAACACATTTGATAGAATATGATATGGTTTTAGTTATTTATATTACATTAACAAATAACAATATATCCATGATATTGTGGTTATTATATCATCATTGATAAGGATACACTCCTACAGTATAGTGTAGAAAAATAAAATTATTTTCTTAATGTATCATAGAGGCTGGCCAGGGTCATCTCAGATAAAGAGAATATCACTTGATTATCTACTTTTTTTAAATCAAATGAGAACTATTAATTTTAATTATTTTATTAAATAATGATAAATATTTCATATTTTTTTCTATGATTTTAAAAATGCTTTCATAATGAATATTTAATCTTACACAAATATGCAACGATAAATATAATAATATTAAAATGAATGAACATTGTCATAGGTTACGTTTTTTTCTATCATTATTTTACTTGTTTGTTAATTTTATATCACATTTATGATATATAATTAATGAATAAATATCCTTTTATTCACTATTGGTAAGTCTCTAATACCTTAATAAATTGAAATTTCACTTCCACCTATAATAAAGGATGATGACACACCTTACTCAAGAGACTGAGGTCTTCAAGGTCCATAATAAATTTTATTCTATTTCATCTTTCAATCATCTCAAGTTCATCATTGAAGAGATAATCAATGGAAGAGAAGGAAAATAATTTAAATTATGTAATAGAAATATATTTGAGTTACATATCTTGGGGGTCTGTTTCCAAAACCACACATGCCACTCACAAATATCAGAAAATTAAAATAATGATTATGAAGGAATTCATGAACACATTAACCTCACCTGGACCCATCCTCAGGGTCATCCGTTAATTTTCATGGGTAAGAGATCAGTTATTTGAAATTGAGAAGAAAAAGAGAATAATAAAAAAACAATTTAATAAATAGTGAATAATATAGATGTTAATCACATGAAATAGAAAATTTAAATATAACGAGAGGAGAGAAGAGAGAAGAATGAAAATAAAATAAAATAAAATAGAAAAGGAAATTACACTCTAAATATGATGAAAATTAGAAGAATAAAAATAGAAGAATAATTTTTTGGAAGAAGAAAAAAATTATATAGAAATATTCTTACATTAATTAAATTTATAAATGAAATTAAAAAACATACATGTTTAAATAAGAAATAAAAAAAATTGATGAAACAAATGGCGCATCAACCCAAAAAAGACCTCCTCCAGTGCTGAGAACTACATTGACTTCAGATACTCCTAATAAATTTATAGAGGAGGGGTTTCAGGTAATACTTATTAGGTTAAATAATTTTTTTAAAAAATAGCAATTAAAAATCCTCAAGACCCCTGTGGGTTTGAGTTTTGAAACACCAGAATCATTCAAGTGATTGAATATTACGTCATGGACTATGATTAATGAGGCACGTATCTTCAAGGGTTGTATGGATAGCTGGTTTTATATGGGATCAACCATGTCTGTGTGGTAGTGGTGGTCTCTATTGAGTGAAAAGGCCTTCCACATAGTCAGATGAAAAAAAATGGATTTAATTAGTATTTGATGGGGGTGTTGAAAATGATCCATGATTGTGGAATTTTTTGAAAATGATTATTAAGCTTTAGTGGATATCATTAGTTTTCATCTATTGTGTTTCCTAGTTGAGAAACAACAGCATAATTGAGTTTTTATGTCAACGTGAAGGGTAGAGGATGACATTGGATCTATATGACTAAGTGGTGAATAGTCGAAGAAGGATATGAAATCATTTTTTAAATGATGATAAATAAACGAAAATAATACATCTCACATCAAAAATAGAACAAATTCCATGTTTTTTTATAATAAAAGGTGCAACATTAGTGTCTCTAACAGCTACAATAGGAATGAGTACACACTGAAGATAACTAGGGGTTTTAACATGGTAATTAATCAATAAAGAATAAAATAAAAACATCCTTATAATATAATTTATATAAACTAATTCAAAATATAAAATCCAATTTATTAAATTAAAATCGCAGGATTGTGGCATATTAATTTAAACCCAATCCTATGTATCAATCAAAACCTCTTTTAAACCTCAATAACAAAAAATAAATTTTAACTATTTTCAATAATAATTACCGTAAAATATTTATTTGAAATTAAAATATAATATAATTTATGATAAATATTTTATTAGAAATAATTTTTAAAAATTATATTTATAGAAGTGGAAAAAATTAATTTTTAATTTATTTCACATGTATGATATGCAGAAATGTTTCTGTAGTAAAAAATGTTCAAATGTATAAAAATTATTTATCTAAAAATTAAAGAGGAATATTATTAAAATAAACCTCATTGTATTAATAGATATGTAAATTGAATAATTTTAATTTAATGTCCAATTTTTTAACATGTTTTTTTATTTAGACGAAAGGGATGGTTTCAATAAAAAATAGGTATTTTTCACTATTAATAATAATATAATCATTTCAAATAATAATGAAATAGTCACCGTAATTTAATTTAATTTTTTTTTAAAAAAAATTAATTGGTTAAATGTGCCATAAATGAATTTTTTTAATGTCAAAAAATAAATAAATATTATATTTATTTTGGGGACAAAATAATTTTAAAACCATATAAAGGCTTTATGGAAAAATTATGTTCTTTTTTATTATTAAGTTTCTTTTTTGTTAAAACATTATAGATAATATTTAAAATTCAGTTAGTTTAATTTATAAAACCAATTATTGGTCTAGGTAATAACATTTGTTTTAAATAATAATATAAATTGATTTTTGGGGTACGCTAAAACTCTATGTGTCATGTAACCAAAGATAAACATTGTGTTTCATTTATTTTATTGTAAACCTGAGGATGTGTGCAATTAAAGATATCAAATAAAATTTATTTATTGGAATAAAAAGCGCAAAAAAACACAGGTTGTAAAAGGAATTGATTTTTCTCAATTTACATTCATTAAGGCATAATTTATATTTATATATGTAATTTCTTTTTTATGGTTTATATAATTATTTTTGAAATTGTATATAATGAATAATCAAAAATAAAAGTTATATTATGTAAATATTCCAATAAAATATTTTATTATGTTTTTTCATTAATTATATTAATTTCATAGGTAATTCTTAACTCAATTTTATTTAATTAAGTTGCATCACTCTAAATAGATTTCATTATGTAATGATTATTTAAATGATGGATATTTTTAATATATGTTGTATTTCATAGGTTTTTGTTGATTTATTTCTAATACACCTAACCTCTACATTTATTTACTATTACTTTAATGATAAAATACTTTTAAGGGTTATTAATAGTATCTTTCTTCGTGACATATCCTTTAGTTATGATATAAACACATTTTATGAAAATTTTATGGTAAACATTTTACATGTCAAATCATGAATATACTAATATTAATGATATTTATATATTTATTTTATTTTATTTATTCATTGAGATTACAAATAATATTTTACCAAAATGGAGTAAATTTTTATGATACATCTTTTCATGTTTTAGGGATTTCTATGTTCAATGTTTCTTAGGTGGAAATCATGTGATTTTCATTTCATGAATGAAATCACGTTTCGTATCTAATTATTATGAATTTTTTTTACTTGTTTAGTCTCATTTTCCTCCTGTATTTATTATTGCAACATAAAGAAATATTTTTGTAAGTGATACCATAATCTTATATTCTTTTATATATGAATTATTTTTCTCCCATATGAAAGTTTTGTAAAATATTGTTAATAATGTTAATTTATATAAATATATTATCATAATAAATTCATTCACATGAGATTTGAATTTAGTTTAATAGTTTTAAAATAAATTTTTTTTATATTTTCCAAATGGTTCCGTTTTTGAATGATTTTATAAAATAATGAAATAAATTTTTAATACATTATCATATTTATGCAAAATCATGTCCATAATGTTCAGTAAGTCTTACATTATATAATTTGAAGGTTATTATAAAATGATTTTTTTTAAAATATTATGTGGTTTTTATGTTTTTAAATGTGAATTTTAATATTGAATGGTTAATTTACTATATAATGATATTAAGGATCTTTTAATTGTATTTTTATTAATCTATGATAACAACCCCAGATGCTACATTCAATCCAGTAGGGTTATGTTGAAATGATAAAATCTTTATTATTTATTATAGATGAATTGTGACTATTTCAATGAGATTTTTATGGTTCCAAATTCATTTCCAAAGGTAATTATTTAAATTAATGAAAAGGGTAATTATTATGTTGAAAAATCAATTCGTTCATGTGTTATGAATATTTTCTATATGTATGGAATTTTTTATGATGATCTGTAATCCTGATATAGCCGATGATGATGTGAGAGCTTGATATAGTTATCCATTGCATTGTTTAATGATTAGTGTCAAAAATAATTATGATTGATGTAAACCATAATTGATATTACATATATAAGGGTTTTCATAATATTTCTATATAGATAATTTTCATTGTTCCTGACACATATAATTTATACATTATATGTGTTTTTAATGGTTCATTTGATGATGATTGATTTAATATAGAATATTATTTCTAATTATCATGATTCAATCAATTCAAAAATCATTATAGGAAGTAATTTTTTTACGATCGTGGATTTTTTTCTGTACAAATTATTTTATTATATGCTCACTCCCATTTATTAGGTCTTTATACCCTTATGCTCATATTTTTCTCATTGAAGGCATTAAATTGATTATAAATATTTTTATACATGTTGAGTATTTGTTATCACCCATCATATATTTACTATTCCATTGAATGTGAATAATGGTTTTATAAGTGTTAAGCCTAAAAAAGATAGAATATTGGAAGAAGATAGTATGTGATTTTATATATTTTTATGAAATAATTCTCTACTCATATTAGTTGTAATATAAATATTTTTTTAATTCTAAGAAACTTTAAACCTAAAATATCTGTGGGAATGGAAGTGATAAATTTTTTCATATCTATATTTTTACAAATTATATTGGGTAATCGGGTCTCATTTCAGGGTATCAAATCTACAAATGACCGGAATTTGTTTTTAGTACTAGATTTGGGATTATAGATTCATGGATGTTACAATTAGTATCAATGTGAGGTTTAGGTAAATTTTGATTATAGGATGTTTTACTAAATTTTTAACATAATCTTATTTGATAGAATAATGGGTATACAGGATTAAATTGGATCATCGGTTGAAATGAATTGATACGCCTTTTATTTTTAATGTGATGAATGTTTAAAATTATTATGATTATTTTGGGAGATATTAATTGTAATATTACTCACAGGTTTGGCATAGGGTATAGGAAAACTGTTATTTGAGGTATAATGTTTTTCTTATTTTTAAATAAGTTTAATTGTATTTATAATATTTAGTGTTTATATGATCTTTTTCATTGAAATATTAATGGAATATTTGTTTATAAATATTTTTTCAATTACCATGACATTTAAAAGTGATTTTATGATTATGTGATTAATTTTGTTATAAATTAAGTGAAATATTATGTAAAATTATATGATTATTTGAAGTAATATATTATAGATATTATTTGAGAAATAAATGTATTATTATCTTTCAGAACCATATATTATTTTAATGTGGATTTAGGGTGATTCATTAAAATTTTCTAAATTATTATCCTATTTCAAATAATAAATTATTATGCAATATACATTTTTGGATGAATAAAATTAAAAGTAACTAATTTCTATTCAAGTTAAATGTAAAATTATTCTGGGAATACCATTACATAAATTAATTGTGATTCATAGGGTTTGAACAAATATTAGATTATTATGAATAATTTTACTGTTATTTATTTATCAAAGGATATCATTTATTGATGTCCTGATTTTTATTCTTGTAAGACTATGTGAAAAATGGGGTTTTATATTACTGATCCATCATTTAACATAAACATATTGAATTTTCATGAAAATAAAAATTTTGAAAATAAAATCTTAATAATACACATGTTTATTCATGAAATCAAATTATTTATAAAAATTATAAAATTAATTAAAATCAACAAATCAATTAATTAAAATTATAGAGTGAGAATCTAATATATAATATGAAACAAATGATGAAACTAAAAAAATAGACATATTTTATTACTCTTTAATATAACCTTACATATTAATTTTAATAGATAGAAAATTTCTTTAGAGATATATAAAACCATTTATCTCTGAAAACTATCAGTGGATTTAGAATATTAATTTTTGATTTATTTAACATTTTATCATTATTTTGATCGGTTGTGAAGTCCAAATAGAGAGCTGGAAGGAATGATATAGAAATTTTATGTTTAGTGTATATTTTAAAACCCACTATGTAATTTGATTTTTATAAGAACCATAATGTAACCATATATGAGTTCATAAGAAAAAATTAGGAATAATTACATTATTTTTTAAAAATGTTAATATTTTAATGTTACAATGCAATATTTTAAAATTATGATATAACTATACATTTGGTAATGAAAATTTTCATCCCATTTACAATCACTATCAAGATGTTTTCAATCTGTGAAGTAAATATGCATTCATCATTATAGTGAATGTTTATTAAGTTCCAGAATTTCCACAATCATTCCATAACTATTAATTTATTCAATATATCAATGAATTATTTATAACTTTTTATTCATGCTCATTATTCATTATTTTGACAGCAAACAATTACATTGTACATCATCCACTTAAATTTACAAATTGAAGGTACTTAATAACTTTAAATTTCTAGTGTCTCATTTTTTCTAACATTTTATTACATGTTTCATTAAAATACATATGTTTTATAAATTATTTGGTTATTTAACAACCTAATATTTCACTTTTTTAATTTAATGTGAAACATAATCAAACAAATATTTAATATTAAAATTTACGCACATTAAAATGTTTCAAACTTGAATTATCAATTTTGAATACGCATTAGACTCAAAAAATCGTAAACCAATGAAACTAATTAAAAATATTAATTTTTTAAAATATTTTTAAAACCATACAGAACTAAAATACCAGAAAAATTATATGTAGTATAAATAAATATCATATTAAAACCCCATATTAAATGAATTCATCTCTAAAAAACACTTTCATAAAAAAAGTCATTTCACTATCCAGTATTTTGACTATAATAATATAGATATTAATATATATATATATATATATATAATTTTAAAATAAAAACATATACATTAACATGGTTTTACATTATAATATTTTCATACTGGTGAAATAAGAATTACCAAAAAACTTTTATTCTTTGCGCTCAAAAGAATTGTTTCAAAAAATCCTCTGATATTTTGTTCATTAAATACACTAAAACTTATTAATAATATATATTTATAAATTAAAAATTGAATGTAACAAATTTCATGATTTGAACCTCATAATACGTGTCCCATTTGTCGAAATTTTTTTCTAGCACAATTAAAAAATAAATAAAACCTGTGATTCGTAAAATTCCTTAAGAATATGCCAAAACTCAATATTAAATTGACCCTTTAAAAAATACCATAAAAAAATATTCCCAAATCACTGAATGTTTATTGATATAAGTTAATTAAGAAGAAAAGTAAAATATAAAATTTAATAATAAAATAATTTTTTATAATAAAATATTGTATATAAATATTCATATCCAAATCTATAAATTATAAATTAAAATAATTTAAAAATATTATTTTACAGGCCAAAAAAATATTATTTATACTAACACTACAATAAAGAACAAAAAATGAAAAATAACAGATGATTTTCATTCTAAATAATTGAAACTACTCACCCTAACCATGAACATAAAATATAAATATATATACAAAATATTATTCATTAAAATAACCTTACAACCCTTTTCTTGTTTTGTCTTTGAGAAATGACGAAATTTATCTTTTCATATGAATGTTATTTTGTGACATTTAAAATTTTATATGTTGTATCCTAATTTATGGTATCGTGACATATGATAAAAGAATGAAAAATGATATTAGATATAAAATTAATATATTCGTTAATCCAAATAAATGCTATAAAATCCCTTGAAATAAATTATGATAATGGGTAAAATAAATATCTGTTATGTAAATACACATAATAAACATGTTATATTATTGATAATAAAAAAATAAAGGCCCCATATTTTTTAAAATACAAAATCATAATAGAAAATCAAATATATTATATTATATTGGTTGAAAATGATAACATTTTAACATCTCAGATTTTCCATGTAATTTATTTTATTTATATGTAATTATTTTGGGACTGAGAAATTCTACAGCTCATGATTCTGAGATACGTCGATCCTGGAATATTATTTTAAACTTTATTAAGGAACGTTCAGTAAATGTGAGAGCATGATTTTCTATCTTTTGAATTGATGTGTGTATAAAAAATATGAGGGCACCGTTAAATTCAGAATGTTTGGATTCTCCTAGAAATGACATAACGTTGGCCGACGAGGGTTCAGCGGAAAAGTTATTATTTGGAATTTTAGAGAAAAATCCTAAAATAATTTCAAAGGGCTATTTTATATTATTTATCACATTTTAGTGGCATACAATGATGCTGTGGGGCATAAATAGGGTGGTGAAAATGAACATCAATGATGTTCATGATTTTTCAATTAAACTCATAGCGTAAGGACACATTAAGGACACATAAAAATGATGTTCTTTATAATATAAAATAGTATCTTTACATAACGTCGCATAATAATGGTAATTCTGCAAAAGACCTTATTTATATTTTGACGCACTGGGGAAAAATAGATTATAAATTTTAAGGATTCTCTGGCGAACCTCTGACAGACTCCCACCCTAGTGAATAATAACGAATCTCGGCAGAACTACATCATCTTTGACACCGTTCAATTATCATAGCTTTGAAGTGAGATCGACATATTAAATCCCCTGAGGACCAATGATGTAGCATCAGACGTCACAAAAGGTTGGGGTTATTTGATTTTAATGATTTTTCATTCTTATTTAAAAACGACGAATACATATTAACCTATGAATAGGTTAATCTGGGGATAGTTAACTCTTGTGGGAGGGTGAATTCATATGGGATTTTTATTTTGGGAATATATTATCTTTGTTGATCGAATTAAAATCCCAAGACCTCCCTTGTGTTGTAAACTTCTAACACAGAGGGTGAAAGACAACACAAACAAGGCCTAAAACCCCCTGTTGTGGTTTTTCTTCATGTCCAAACTCTTGAAATTAAAAAAGGAGTATTTTAGACCATCACGATGGATAGGACGTTCCACGAAGAATGAAGGCGCAAGATGCACAATGAACGGACAACAGGTGCAGACCCAGTGGTCCGCAGTTAAATCTGCTAGCATGTTGGTGTCAGCGATGGTGACACCGATTGCTGTTAGTGGCCCTCTACAGTGAGAACAAGCGTGAGGTAGTGTGCAGAAATAATAAATGCGACTCACAAGGCTGCGACACAATGAAAGAAGCCATCGGTAGGGCCAGTGGTTTGACGCATTGTACGCGGTCACTCAACTGTGTTGGAGTGTTACAGACGTGGAACTTATCCACATTCTGCGCAATGGGCCGCGATCGCCCGACCACGACCGAGGAGGAATCCTACGGTGACCCTCGAGCAATGGGGGTGAATGGATACAGCATCTAGCCATGTTCAGTGAGGAAGGTGGGTCTTCCACTTGTGGACCGGTCATGGTGAGAAATGCCTAGTAGGATAGACCCATGACTCATCGAGCCGGACCCATGCAAGTTGGATGGACCTATACTGGGAGGCCAGACCTGCACCCACTTCAGTCTAGGCCAGACTAGACTGGGTCACCAATCAACTCAGCTGGCTGCACCATCGGCCAACCGGGGCGGGTCCAGCAAGACCTATTCGGCCAAGCCCACATGCCTGGCTGGACCAGCCCGACCCCAACCCACACCAGGTCTTGTGGATTCCATCTAAATTACTAGTGGTATGTGGGACCACTGATCCAGGTTGTTCTAGTTGGTTTGACCATGTTCTATTGGGCCCCGTCTCAATTGGCTCCCGAGTTACTAAAATGCCTATAACATGAAACTCGTGCATCCGATTGATGATACATTTGTTGCGTTTGGACCCCCTTGATGTAGAAAATATTTTGGTATTATCTACGGTGTCTTTAAGGGATGTTTAGATGTGTATAATGGATTGAGGAGAGTTTAACCCCACCACATTACATACAGAACCCTACGACTGGCTGAGATAGGAAGACTGTTGAATTTTGGCCCAGCGATAAGAAACACAATTTGACATGACATTCCTAGAGTGGGAATCACAAATCTGTGAATTTTAATCCCACAACATGCTATTTGGATGAGAAACTCAATTGGCCATGACTAGTGGGAAGCACTACCATGTGACTTTTCATACATAAAATACATGTTAGGAGAGTAGTTCATATGTAGTCCATGGTTAGTGGGAAGCCCATATTCTTCACATTGTTGTCCCATTGTACTCCCTAGAGGATGATTTCTCCAGTAGTTGAGGTGTTTGATGTTATGACTAATTATGCTACTATTACAATCCAATAATATTCTTGGTGTGAGTTTTATTTTTTATTGAGCATTATTTTAGGAATTTCTATGTGGCTATTCCTTTTTGTTTTGGTGTCCCTACTGAGTATTGTGTTACTCACCCCTCCACAGGCTTCGCTAGAATGTGTGGGGACTGGTGAAAACGACTGATGTTACGACATGGGATCTCCGGGAGAAGGGATTGAAGGATGCTACGATTATAGACTTGGTGTCCTGCGACAAGGCAGGGCCCAATAGGACTAGGTGGTCAGGACTTACTAAATCATCTTCTAGTAGCATCACTACTCTCCTGATAATGTGGGGATTTCTGCAGACAGCATTCATAGTTTATTTTTTTGTACTTTTTATTTTCAGTTCATTTTTTGTTTTATATTCTTTCCCACATAATTTAATTTTTATATTAACTCAGTATTGTTTTATAGGTATTTGTGTCCCCTTTTTAGTTTGTTGGGATGTCGTTGGGTGTGTGTGTGTGTGCATTCAGATACTCAAGTAAATGCCTCCCACATGCTTGTGGATGCCTCCATTGCTAGTCGCCAGCCCCTGGCCTTCGAGAGGAGGGCTTGGGGTAGTCAGCACATGGGCCTCAGGTGACGAATCATGAAAAGGTACTATCAGAGAGTGGTGGATTCTCCCACAAAGACCGGGAGTCTCATGTTTTTTCTTGGGGAAACAATGTTAAGTTAGGGAGTTCAACATTCAGATTCGTGGTGTCCATGTTTGGTGAAGAAACCGACATATCCATACACATGGACCGTGAATTCATTTTTTCACTCAATACATCAAAACACTGGTTCCATAAGTGTCACCTTATTTTTAACAATTGTCATCTCACTAGGTATAACATTCTGACAGTGGTACTTCTCGATCTATTTCTAGATGCCACAACATAAACGACCAGTCATGATCCTGATACATGGTTGTGAGGATAAGTCACCTAGCGACGAGGTATCCATACATCGAACAGTTCTAGAGATGGACCCACCGGGTGGTGCTCGAGGATTAACACCACCTAATGGTCTGCATCTATTGTCGGTGGTTCCGGTAGAGGATGTTCATAGGCTCATTCCCCACCATGAGTTTCATAGATAGAGACCTCATAGGTTCAAGGTAGAGATGGTTCCTCAGGTTATATAGGAATGACTAGAGGTTGTGATGTTGTTTTTCCATTTAGTGAGGCTACCACC
The DNA here is from genome assembly GCA_963277665.1 of Viscum album. Classification (NCBI taxonomy): domain Eukaryota; kingdom Viridiplantae; phylum Streptophyta; class Magnoliopsida; order Santalales; family Viscaceae; genus Viscum; species Viscum album. Next base: position 41,139,143 of record OY728158.1, on the reverse strand, counting down.
TGACCAGATTGAAATCCTAGCAGTGAGCCTTCTACAGGGCTCCACATGGCGATGGTGGAGTTTGAACATCCAGACTCATGATGAGGAAACCCACACATGGGTTGACACTGAGAGACTTCTCCAAAATAAGTTTTCCCATCTACCATGTGCTCCATATGCATCCAAGATCTTCTTCAGTAACATCATAACATCATGATGATGTCTGAGTTCTCAGCAAGGTTCACATAGAATTCATGCTACTCCATAGATATGGTGTGAAAACCATTTTTTAGGGCACGAGCCTTTGATATTGGACATAGGTGAGAGAGTTGGGCTTCAGTGGTGTCTCTCATAACCCCTACCTAGGCTGGGGGGATGGGGAAATCCCTTATGATGGGGAGATTCTTAGTGTAGAATGCACCTGCAACTGAAGCTACTAGAAGACCCTAGGCGGCAGAGTCTTCGCTAGGTAGTATACAATAGGTGTGTGGGCCAAAGCAGAAAAGGTTTATAAGAGGCCGACCCAAGGACACAAGTTCAATAGTGTTACTCTCCCAAGACATAGGGTCATAGATAGGGGCTTGATTTTATACTTGTGTGGAAGGAGGAGAAACATGGAATGTGAATACCCAACCCGCAGTACAAATTTTTCGAAGTCAGTGGAGGGGCCTCTGCGACAGTGGTATAGGTTCAAGCGAGGAGGTCTGCAGGGTAGAAAATGTGGTAGGGGAGCTAGCCAAGAAACAATTGTTAGGTAAATGTTGAAGGTTTTACCTCCACCACCCCCAGGCGGTTCACCCCGACCACATGGACCAGGAAGATATGGGCGATATCAACTTCAAGTATCAATGTCATTTAACCACGGTGACCTTGTGATGATCCAATGTTCGATCAGTGTCTTCTCGACCATAGAAACAGTACTTATAGATATAGGTTCTAGTCACCCCTTCATTTCCACAACTATAGTTTGGATCTTCGAGATTCTGGTGGATCCATTAGCTCAATCCATATGGGTAGAGACTCATAAGGGTGGGGATTCAATGATTACAAACTTGTTCCAGTAGTGTGAACATACTCTAGGAGGCGAGTGCTTCGGCGTGGATCTTTGAGTACCAGCGTAAAGGCGTTATGCCGACATCTTTTGTATGGGCTGGATATCCACAATCCATACTCTGATTGACTATTTTAGACACACATTGCATTGTGATCATGGACATAGAACTAGGTTTTCCTCCTGGGTTAAAGATGAGTATGTAGATAAGATTTTCTTGAGGTGCGGGTATAGCCACAATGTGTTCCTGGTGATTCCTTTCAACATGATAAGTTCCCTATTATTGTTCATAAGCCACATAAATAGGATATTCAATACCTACCTCAACCAGTTCATCATTGTCTTCATGGATGACATCTTGGTGTACTCAGTGTCAAAGAGAAGAACGTTGTACACCTGTGGATAGTCCTGGATTAACTTTCAGATCTGTAACATTATGGTAAGCTCCCAATTTGTCACTTTTGGATTTGGAAGGTCTATTTCATAAGAAACATCATATCTAAGGCTAGATTTTTAGTATATCTAGCGATGATTGAGGCAGTTCTTGCTTGGGAGCCACACAAAAGCATGACTGAGGTGTAGGTCTTCTAGAGGTAGACTGGTTACTAATGTAGGTCAGTGCATGAAATTTCTTGGTAGAATACCCCTTATTAGAATTGACATGGATGGGTAATCCCTTCATGTTGATGAATAAATTCTTGTAGAGTTTCCAAAAGAAGAGGTAGAGACTGACTAGTTCCCCCCATCTTGAGACTACCATAGGAAGGCATTGGGTATGTAGTTTACTATGACTCATCAGGGACCAGGATCAGTTTTTTCTTGATGTGGGAGAAAGCAGTGATCGACTACAGCTCACGGTAGTAGTGGCGGCATGAGTAGAACTATGTGAACAATGACTCGGAGTTAGGAGTAATGGATTTTTTTTGAAAATGTGGTAGTAGTACTTGATTGGGAAATGATTTACAGTTTACTCCAACCACATGGGTCTTAGGTATATCTCGTCCAAGAAAGACCTGGTCTTGAGATAGTGGGGATGAATAGAGTTCTTCTCATGCTATGATTTTGAGATAGTTTATAATCCTATAAGGATGAATGTGGTGGAAGACGTTCTCCATAGGAGGACTGGGTTCTATCTTCTATGTGATACAATAATGAAATTAGTTAGGGTGTGGATATCTATCACGGATGATGGTAAAGATGCTTTCCACCAATGGATAACTGTCACTCACTTACTATTATAACGAGTATGGGAGGCAATGATAGTGGATGTTTACAAAAAATCTTGTCTTGCTCTTGTATCCTCAGGATGGGTTCCTGATGGATTTTTGATATGTGGTGAGAATATCATCTTTTTAGAGGGAACACCTTATTACATGTGTCATTGTTGGAGGAGGTGTATTGATAGTTTCATACACCTCCATTGGTAGTAAATCTTGTGGTGGTGATGATGTACCCGGACCTCCGACATTAGTACTATTTCCAAGGGATGAATAATATAGTAGCCAAATTAATTTTATGATGCCTCACTTGTTTGCACGTAATGGTTGAGCACCAGGTCCCTGTAGGATTGAATAAGCCACTAGAGGTACCAAAGTGGAAAAGTGATAGAATCTCGATGGACTTCTAGACTAGGTAACCATGTACATCTAGATGTCACGACCTTATTTGCATGATAATTGACAGACTCATCATGTCATCTCACATTCTACCGATCTGAAAGTAGGGACCAATAAAGTGAGTGAGATGCCTCTTCATCTAGGAGATAGTGAAAATTTATGGGGTGCCTTTGACAATTGTCTCATATCACAGTGGTCACTTTACATATATGTTATGGAAGGGGTTATAGGAGGCATTCGTGATGTAGACGTGTTTGAGAACAACATTTTATCCATAGATGGATGGTCAGACAGAGTAGACCATATAGAACATCGAGGACATGTTTCTTGTTTGCATCCTAGACTTTGGTTGTAGTTGGGAGACCAACTAGCATTGGTGTAGTTTTCATACAACAACAGTTATCACTCCACCATTGGAATGACACCATTTCAGGCACATTATGGGAAACCATACAGATAACCCATTTGCTCGACAAACCCTGGTTAGTTGGAACACTTAGTTCTATAGTGGGTAGGAGGTTTCATCGATAAAGTTAAGATCAACCAGGAGTGGATGAGGACTACACAAAGAAGGAAAAAAGTCTTCTACTGAAAGGAAAAAAACACCCTTAATGTTCTAGGAGGGTGGTCATGTGTTTCATCAGGTCTCACCCCAACTAGGATTAGAGATTTTTTCCTATGGCAGAAACCTTAATATAGGGTTCATAAAGCTTTTGAGAACATGAGTAGAGTTGGAGAGGTGGTGTACTGCCTGGCTCTCCTCCCATAGATGCCCCAGGTGTATGATGTTTTCCATGTGTCGCGGCTGAGGAGATTCATGCATGATACCCCACACGTCATTGACTGGGGTGAGTTAGACATTGACGATGGAGAAACATTTGAGGAGTTCCTAGTGTAGATAGAAGATGTAACAACCCAAGGTTTTGAAAATAAATATAGAATTAAGTTTTAAAATCTAACCATTTAACACAACATTGTCTCTTCTATGTTTTGAATTTCAAGAAATGGTCGTCTAGAGTTGTGTTTAGTATGTCATTTGGAGTCTGATAGAACAAACATGATTTTTAGTGAATAGTAAAATACCATTATGAATAGTAATATAAATAGTAATATGACCCTTGAATAGTAAATAACGATATTATTTTATTTTCTTAAGGCAATTTGATAATGCGATCTTACAATTTTTTGAATGTCACATAAAAAAAACTGCACTTCAAGATTGTTATTTTTCAAATTAACAATGACCTTATATGAAAATTAAATTTATAATATATAGAAAATTATTTTTGAAAAATGGATTTCACTTTTTAATTCTACATGTTGAATAATGGTTGGGGTGAATTTTTTGTATTTTTCTGAAAATCATGAATTTTTTATGAATAGTGAAATATGATAAAATATCGTATATACAAATTTTCAGTTAAATACACTATTCATGACATCAAATGTGATTCAATTACACTTGTATCTAACTCAAATGCACTTATTTATATTAGGGGTCCCATGAAACAATACTATTTGGTTGTCCTGAGAGAAATGAAAAAATAATGAATTAAATATTCAAAATATACCCCTCTCCTCCACTATAAAAACCCATCACCACTCCCTCTTGTCTTCACTAGTATATGCCTCGATGCTCCTCAATGTTATTCTCAATTACCTTACCCAGTATCTTCCCATGACCAGGAAGCTCTTATTCTTTCCAAAAGACCAAAACCCCTTCCCTTAAGGAGTTTCTAAAGGAGGTTATTTCAAGAGGTAAAGCACCCTTCTTTCTCATTTGGTTTTATTTCCATTTATCTAATTTTGTTATCCTCTCCTCACCACCTCTTTAAAAATAATCATTATAACTCCATTTGAATCTATATACTGGATTTATATCATGTTAATGTAAGAACCATTATAAATATTGTTATTCCCTCCTTTCTTTTTGTATAAACGAAATCGACGTCCATGAGGTTTTGATTTATAACCTTCATCGAAAACGATGTTTTTTTGTTCAATTTATTCTTCATTACTGGACATGATACCATATTCATGGTTTAACCAGACAATAATATATGTTTTATAACCTAATTAATATTCTAGAACCATAATATGTACATAAAATTATGTTATATGACAAAACATATTCATAATATTCCAAATACCTTCGAATAATCGATGTTGTGGTCATCTAATGATTCATCATAATTCCATGTAACCAAATGATTGAAATGACCAATGCCAATTATTTATGTTCATAAATAATATATAATTCCAATACTGGAGATTTATAACCATTCTACTTGAATTTCATTACTAAAAAACAAGTGAACCGAATATGAAAATAAAGGAAACAAACACTGCAAAACGACAAAATTCAATACAATAACTTATGAATAAAGACATAAATGAACTAAAAAGAATTATGTTAAAATAAATACATTTCTAATAGGTTCTGAAATAAGTTATTAACAAGTATAATTTTATATTCTAGGAGCTGAAGTACAAGAGTGGAACAAGTTTGGAATTAAGGTGGGGGTTTTCCAGCCGATCATCCACATTCATTCAGGATACTTTCATTGTCTAATTACCGTGATGTAATTCTTATGTATTAATATGTACTCATAATATGTTCTGATTGAGTATAATATATATGTTTAAAAACCATAATCCTTCCTTATTATATGGTTAGTTACACGTTATAAAAGGAAATTTCAAAATTGTTTCCAAAATAGTAGCCCGGTTCAAGGGTACTTCTCAAATTCTTACCTATTTTAATGGGTACTCTATAATCTGTTTTTGGAAACCATTATCTTTTTAAAACCACTCATATTATAATGAAAACACTATCTTACTTAACTTCTGGTTTTATACAAATATTTTTCCAAAAGAACTCTTCTTTTCAAAATAAAAAGAGTATTTATCTCCAGAATTGCTTAATGATTTTATAAGAGTGTTTTCATCTAAATCAACAGTCCTATTGATTCCATGGTATTATTGGGAATAATATTTTATTAATTCATCTACCATATTTTTTTAATGGTTTATGACTAAATCTATAGTGGTTTATCCATCCAATAACAATTCACCATATTACTCGGAATGGTTACTGTTTTATGTTTAATGATTGAGGAAAGATTGTTACATTTCATATGATAGTTTCAATACGAATGTATAGGTTATTAATGTTTATACCTGCTCATATGAGGAATGCATTAGAATTATTATGTCATGGGTGGGGCCTTCTATATCCCATCGATGCATCGGTAGGTCTCATGAGACAAATAGATGTGGAATTGGCCTAGGCCTTTCCCAATGTGATATGAATTTTGGCGGAGGCCATAATCATTAGATGTCTTGGTCGAGGACTTGACAAAATGTTTCCAGAATGTCCAGAATATGCACTTCCCTCATTATGATCCATGTAATTGAATGTTCATGTGGTTATTTGAGTATTATAATACCCATGGTTATTTTTTATAATGGAATTATTTACTCAGCTAATATTCTGGCCATAATGTGTTTCAGGTTTATTTTTCAAGGCATGTGTTATCAATTATTCACCATGTCTAATGTTTATTTTTTTCTTCCACTATATTTCGTACTCTTACTGAGTATTTAAGCTCAACCCTTTCTTGTGTTTCATTTTCCCAGACCATGAAGAAGTAATTTATGAATAACTTGCAAGCATAATCTAGGAGAAGTGATGTTTCTAGTGGAATAAAATAGTTTCTTTATTCCCTTCATGTTTTAATGATAAACATATATATGAACTTGTTTCCAATAATACAAAACTACTAAATCTTTCGTGATTCATATTCCTTGTATGTATTCCACCGTAATCAAGTAAGGAACCGACTATAGGCAACTGGGGTCAGGTTCTTAAAGTTGGTATGAATGGATGTTTAGTAGAATACTTGGAAACTAGATTTAGAAAAGGTAGAATTAGGGAAGTGTCCCTATGATGGTCTATGAGGATAAACATACAATAATGTCCTGGTATTTTGATATGGAATAGATTATGTGGATCATTCAGGCAATACATCCTTGTCTGGATATGATCAGGTAGAGGCATCTCTAGCACAGATATATCTTGGGGTAAAACTTGAAATCACTACATTGAGCTAGACTCGAACGGGAACTGGTTCATGACAATGGGTTTTGATTCACTCTTGGTTATGACACTCCAAGGGGATATGCTTAGGATAATTCATATATTCTTTACATGCCATTATAAAAGAGTTTAATGTAATTATTCCTCAATGAAACCATTTTTGTGAATATTGGATTATCCATGCGTAGGATCTCAATTTTTCTGTGTATTTTTAAGTTAATATTATCTGTTAGGATTCATAGCCTAATATAGTGTATTCCATTATCTAGATATCGTAACTAGTGGAAGGATTGTAAATCGCATGAATTCAAGTGTTCCCTATAGGGATTTTCCTCCGACGCAAGATAATGAAGTTTGATCAGTTGTTGGGAAAGGTGCTAAGAAACTCATAACTATACTAGGAAAACTTACTCAGGTTATGAATAATACCCTTACCCATATGGAGCATCCGAATAGACCACATGGATGATCCATGCTAGATTGTTTTATGCGGAAACAACCTCCTTCATTCAACGGGACTACAAACTGTTTCTAGCAGAGCAGTGGATATGTTCCATTGAGAATATATTTCTCACTTTGGGATGTAATGAAAGAGAGAAGGTTTTCCTGGCTATATAACATCTATCGGGAGATGCAGAACAGTGGTGGTCATTAATCCAAAAAATAAAGGAAGAGGAAGATATAAAAGAGATGGAATGGAGGGATTTTAAAGAAATCTTTTAGAAAATTATTTTTCGCATGAGCAACTAGCAGATATGGAGGAAAAATTATTGAATCTATAGAAAATGGAGGATAAAAATGTTGACAAGTTTGAAACCTACTTCACAATGTTAGAAAGACATGTTGTGGACTGTATACGAAACCCAAGGAGAAAAATTGATCGAATCATTTATGGCTTAAAGAGATTCCTCTAGCGGGCACTGGTCTCCCAAAATATTTCATCATATGAGGATATAGATTCATGTTCCATCAAGTCCGAAAAATATTTCTCTAAGTCTTATAAATTTATGGGAAAGCATCAAAAGAATAGGGCTTCTGAAATCCCTGGGAATGGAAATAAAGAAACAGGGATGATGGGAAGAGTTGAATTTCCACCATGTGACAATTGTGGAAGGAAACACCCTAGTGCATGCTTAAAAGGAAAATGAGTATGCTACAAATGTGTTTAGAAAGTCCATATTGCTGGTTATTTCAAATGGGATAAGGATTACAATGATGTTCAATGCTATAGTTGTCAGGAGATGGGAAACTATGTAATGATTGTCCAAAACTTCAAGGAAATATGCAACAGAAAAGGCTAGGGATTTGGGACAAGGTAATTCAATCACAACTGTAGAGGTTGAAGTTCCTAATGATGTGGTGGTAAGTACTTTAATTGTTTTCTCATGTTTAGCCAGTGCTTTACTTGATTCTGGATCATGGCATTGTTTCATATCTTCCCATTTTGTTAAGAAAATTAGATATTTCTAATTTTATTTAACAAGGGAGTTGTGAGTCAAAACTCCAAAGGGATGTATCACTATTACAAAGTTCTGTGAATCAGTTCCCATTAGGGTATATACATGTTCATTATCTCCTGATCTCATTTCCATACCCATGATTGAATTTGATATAATCCTAAGTATGGATTGTCTTTCAGACCATGATGCAAAAATTTATTGTAAGAAGAAGGAGGTTTTTATTATTTATGAGGATGATAAAGAACAACTTATGTTTTGAGCAGAATTGTCACCACCTAATTCTTTTCTAGATCAACCCCCAATTGCTCAACTAAATTCAATTATTAAAGAGGTAGAGAATGAAATACCTCAGGGAGAGGAAAGGAATGTTCAAATAGAGGATGTACCTATTGTGAGAGAATATGTTGATGTGTTTCCATAAGATTTACCTGGACATCCTCTAGAACGCAAAATTGAGTTTTCCATTGATGTAATTCAATGTTCAAGGCCCATATTAATGACCCCTTATAGAATGGGCACTATAAAATTATTAGAGCTAAAGAAACAACTAGAGGATTTGAGTGAAAAAGGATTTATTCAACTACGTTTTTCTCCATGGGGAGCCCACGTCATTTTTGTCATGAAGAATGATGGATCCATGAGGTCTTGCATTGATTACAGGGAAATCAATGCTATTACAATAAATAATAAATATCCCCTACCTCACATTGATGATTTATTAGACCAACTACAAGGAGCTCAATAATTTTCAAAGATTGAACTTCGATCTTGATATCATCAGTAGTGTGTAAAGAAGGAAGACATTATGAAAACAGAATTTTGAACCAGGTACGAGGCATTACGAGTTTACAGTGATGCTTTTTGGATTGACTAATTCACCCTCTTTCATCATGGATCTAATGAATAGAGTTTTCAAGGAATATCTCGTTGATTTTGTAGTGGTATTTATTGATGATATCTTAGTATACTCTAAATTCTACTAATATCATGAAAATCACTTGTGCATTACCCTGAAGACTCTTAGAAGACATGAATTATATGGGATGTATAGCAAGTGTGAATTCTAGATTCAGGATATTTCTTTTCATGGACATATTTTTCTCTACGTATGGAATCCTATATGATCCTCTAAAGACAAAGCAATCCAAGATTGGCCCACTCCAACAAACATAACTAAGGTACACAGTTTTATTGGATTAGCAGGTTATTATCGCTGTTTCTTACAGAATTTTGCCCAACTGGCTAACCTGCTAACGAAAATCACATGTAAAGGGCTTAAATTTGTTTGGACAGAATTTTGTGAAGAATTTTGTGAAGAACTAAATGGAATATTAGTCAATTCTCTTATATTGACTCTACCATCAGGGAATGACAAGATTTTTATTTATAGTGATGCTTCAAATAATGGACTTGGTTCTGTCCTTATGCAAATGATAGGGTTATTGGTTATGCATCACGACAGCTAAAAATTCATGAGCAAAACTATCCTACTCATGATCTTGAGTTAGCTGATGTAATAATTGCTTTGAAGATATGGAGATATTATCTCTATGGTGAAAAATACGAGATTTACACTGATCACAATATTTTGAAGTATATTTTCTCATATAATGAACTCAACATGAGGAAAAAAATATGGATTTACCTCCTCAAGGATTATTATTGCATGATACACTACAACCCGGGGAAGGCAAATAAGGTGGTAGATGCTTTGAACAGAAAGGATCATGGAGTTTTGAACAAGATGAGAGTTGAAAGGGATCCTATTTTCATGGATATAGTAAATATGGATATGGGAATAACCATGGAAGGTGAAACATAAAGGCTTTTACAAATGGTTGCCAAACCATCTTTACTAGAAAGGATAAAAATTTCTTAGGATGATGATGAAGAGTTTAAAAAGATGATTAATGATTTGAATTCTGAGAGATTGAGTGACTTCGTATATGAAGTTGGAATTTTGAAATTTGGGAAGAGACTTTGTGTTCCAGATATACATGATCTAAAAAGGGATTTTTTTGATGATGCTAATAGTTCCAATTTCACTATACACCCTGGTAGCACTAAGATGTATAGAGATTTGATGAAACATTTATGGTGGGACAACATGATGAGAGAGATTTCTGATTTTGTGTCAAGATGTATTGTTTGTCAACAAGTGAAAGATGGAAGGCATCATCCTAGAGGAGTATTGCAACCCCTTCCCATAACTGAGTGGAAATGGGATAATATCACGATGGACATTGTCATTGGACTACCAAAGGCTCTTAGAAGAAACAATGCAATATGGGTCATTGTTTATCGTATTACCAAGTCATCACATTTTATTTATATAAGAAATGATCTACCACTTGAATGTCTAACAATAATATATATTAATAAAGTAGTGAGACTTGTGGAGTACCCCTATCGATTTTTTATGATCGTGATCCACATTTTAAATCAAGACTTAGGAAAAGTCTTCAGAAGGCTCTAGATACGGATCATTGTTTGAGCACTACCTACCACCCACAAACTAATGGACGATCAGTACGGACAATTCAAACATTGGAAGACATGTTGAGGTCATGTTCACTTGATTTTCAAGGCATGTGGGATCATTATTTACCACTTGTAGAATTTTCCTACAACAATACCTTCAATTCAAGTATACAGATGGAACCCTATGAAGCATTATATGGGAGGCGATGTCGTACACCAATTTGCTGGGATGATGTTGGTGAAAGAAAGCTCGTGGGCCCAGAACTTGTTGAAGAATCAATGGAAAAGGTGATGATTATCCAAAACCATATCAAAATAGCTCAAAGTAGGCAAAAGTTGTATGGAGATGACCAAAGGAAGGATTTGGAGTCTCAAGAAGGTGATCATGTTTTCTTAATCGTATCTCCATGGAAAGGTATTATATGATTCAGCAAAAAGGGAAAATTAAGTCCCAGGTACATCGGACCATTTGAAATTCATGGACCGAATTGGATCGGTAGCTTACCATTTGGCAATGCTGCCAAGTCATTCCATGGTTCACAATGTGTTCCATATGTCAATGTTAAGAAAGTACATGCCAAACCAAGGAGATGTAATCACATATGAATAAATAGAACATGAGCCTGATCTATCTTACTATGACGATCCTATCTATATTATTGATACTAGATAAAAAGTATTGATAAATTGGACAACTCATCTGGTGAAGGTTCTATGGTGGAACCATAAGATGGAGAAAGCAACATGGGATCCTAAGGAGATTATGTTAAAGACATACTTGAATATTATTAGGTAATATTCTGTGTGTTTTGAGGAATAATTTTTTGTAAGGAGGGGAGAATGTAACACCCAATGGTTTTGAAAATAAATATAGATTTCCATTTTATAATATAACCATTAAAGACAAATTTTCTCTTCTATGTTTTGAATTTCATGAAATGGTCATGTAGAGTTGTGTTCGGTAAGTCATTTGGAGTTTGATTGAACAAAATGGATTTTTGGTGAATAAAGATATGCACTTATGAATAGTAATATGAATAGTAATATTACTCTTGAGTATTAAATAATGATATTTTTTTATTTTCATAAGACAATATGATAATGGGATCTTAATTAATTTTTCAATGTCACATAATATTAACTGCACTTCAAGATTATTATTTTTCGAATTAACTATGAATTATTTAAAAATTAAATTAATAATAATTAGAAAATTATTTTTGAAAAATTGATTTCACTTTTTAATTATACATGTTGAAAAATGGTTGGGGGGATTTTTGGGATTTGTCTAAATATCTAGATTTTTTTGATGAATAGTGAAATACGATAAAATACCATATATACATATTATCAGTTAAATACACAATTCATGAAATCATAAGTGATGAAAGGCCACATGGTTCAAACTCACTTGAACTTCTTACTATTAGGGGTCACATGAAACAATACCATGTGGTTTTCTTGAGAGAAATAATAAAATAATGAATTCAAAATTCAAATTATACCCCTCTCCTCCACTATAAAAACCCCTCACCACTCTCTCGTCTCTTCACTACATTATGCTTTGGAGCTCCTCAATGATCTTCCAATTAACCTTCATTAGTCTCTCCCCACGACCTGGACGCTCTTATTCTATCCAAAAGACCAAAACCCCTTCCCTTAAAGAGTTTCTCAAGGAGGTTATTTCAAGAGGTAAAGCACCCTTCTTTCTAATTTGGTTTCATTTCAATTTATCATATATTGTTATACTCTGCTCACCTCCTCTATCCAAAAGATCATGATAACTCCAGTAACATCTATATACTAGATTTATATCATGTGAATGGAAAAACCATCATAAAGATTATTATTCACTCCCTTTTATTTTTATAAACAAATCAATGTCCATGAGGTTCTGATTTATAACCTTCGTGGAGGATGAGGTTTTGTTTTTAAATTACTTCTTCATTACTGGTCATGAAACCATATTCATGGTTGTACCAGAATATAATATATGTCTCAAAATATAATTAATATTAAAGAACCAGAATATGTACATATAATTATGATCTATGACAAAACTAGTTCATAATATTTCAAATTCCGCCGAATAATCAAAGTTGTGGTCATCTAATGATTCATCCTCATTCCATGTAACCAAATGATATAAATGACCAAGGAAAATTATTTTATGTTCATAAATAATATATAATTCAAATCCAAAATATTTATAACCATTCCACATGAACTTCATTACTTAAAAACAAATGAACTGAATATGAAAATAAAGGAAACGAACACTCCAAAATGACAAAATTCAATACAATAACTTATCAATAAAGTCATAAATGAACTAACAAGAATTATGGAAAACTAAATAAATTTCTAATAGGTTCTGACATAAGTAATTAACAAGTATAATTTCATATTCCAGGAGCTTAATCACAAGAGAAGAACACGTTTGGAGTTACGGTAAGGGTTTTTCCACACGAACTTCCACTTTCATTCAGGATACTTTCATTGTCCAATTCCCTCAATGTAATTCTTATATATTGTTATGTACTCATTATATGTTCTGAGTGAGTATCATATATATGTTTACAAACCATAATACTTCCTTATTTTATGGTTAGTTACACATTATAAAAGGAACATTCAATATTGTTTCCAAAATACAATCCTCGTTCAAGGGAATTTCTCAAATTCTTACCTATTTTCATGGGGACTCTATAATCTATTTTTGGAAACCATTATGTTTATAAATCCACTAAATATTTTATGAAAACACTATCTTACTTCACTTCTTGTTTTATAAAACTATTTTTCCAAAATAACTCTTCTTTTCAATATAAAATGAGTATTTATCTCCAGAATTTCTTAATGATTTTATAAGAGTGTTTTCATCAAATTCAACACTCGTGTTGATTCCTTGGTAATATTGGTATTAATAATTTATGAAGACATCTACCATATTTGATATAATGGTTTATGACTAACTCTATAGTGGGTGATCCATCTTAAAACCATTCACAATATTACTCGGAATGATTAATGTTTTATGTTTATTGATTGAGGAAAGATAATTACATTTCATTTGATAAATTCAATATGAATGTATATATTGTTTATGTTTATAACTTATCATATGAGGAATGCATTAGACTTATTATGTGATGGGTGGGGCCCGCTATAGCCCCTCGATACATCGGTAGGTCTCATGAGACAAATAGACATAGAATTGGCCGAGGCCTTTCCCAATGTGATATGGATTTTGGAGGAGGCCTTAATCATTAGATGTCTTGGCCGAGTCCTTGCCAAAATGTTCCAGAATGTCTCGCATATGAACTTCCCTAATTACGAACCATGTAATTGAAAGATCATGTGAATATTCGACTATTATAATACCCATGGTTATGTTTTATTATGGAATTATTTACTCAGCGAATATTCCTACCATAATGTGTTTCATGTTTATTTTTAAAGGCATGTGTATTCTATTATTCACCTTGTCTAATGTTTATTTTATATTCTGTTGTATTTATTACTCGAACTGAGTGCTTGAGCTCGCCCCTTTATTCTGTTTCATTTTCTCAGGTTATGAAAAAGTAATTTATGAATAACATGCATGCATAATCTTGGAGAATTGATATTTCTAGTGGAATTAAATAGTGTCTTGATTCCCTTCATGTTATAATGATAAACATATGTATGTAACTTTTTTCGAATAATTCTAAACTACTCTGTGTTTTGGGATTCGTATCCCTTGTATGTATGCCAACGTAATCATGTAAGGCACCGACTATGGGGGACTGGGGTCGGGTCCTTACAGTTGGTATCAATGGATGTTTAGTAGAATACTTGGAAACTAGATTTAGAAAGGGTTGAATTTGGGTTGTATCCCTAAGATGGTCTTTGAGGATAAACATACAAGAACGTCTCGGTATGTTGGTAAGGAATAGATTATGTGGATCATTCAAGAAATACATCCTTGTCTGGATACGATCAGGTTGAGGCGGCTCGGGCACAGATGTATCTAGGGGTAAAACACGAAAACACAACTTTGAGCTAGACTCTAATGGGAACTAGTGCACGAAAATGGACCTTGATTCACTCTTGGTTACGACACTCCCAGGGTATATACTTAGGATAATTAAATTTTCATTACATGCCATTATAAAGGATTTTAAAGTAAGTATTCCTCAATGAATCCATTATTGTGAATATTGTATTATCCATGAATAGGATCTCATTTTATCTGTGTATTTTTATGTACAGATTATAAATTATGATTCATAACCTAATATAGTGTATGCCATTATCTAGATATGTTGCCTAGTGGAAGGAATGGAAATCGCATGAATGCACGTGTTCCCTGTGGGGATTTTCCTTCGACTCAATATAATGACGTTGGCTCTGGTGTTGTGACTAGTGATGAGAAACTCATAACTATACTGTCACAAATTACTCAGGTTATGAATAATACCCTTACCCATATGGAGCATCTGGATCCACCACATAGATGAGCCATTTTAGATCGCTTTATGCGGAAACATCCTCCTTCATTCAACGGGACTACAAACCCGTTTGTAGCAGAGCAGTGGATATGTTCCCTTGAGAAGATATTTCTCACATCAGATGTAATGAAAGATAGAAGGTTGTTATAGGTTTATATCATCTATTGGGAGGAGCGGATCAGTGGTGGCCATTAATCCAAAACCCAAAGGAAGTGGAAGACATAGAAGAGATGGAATGGAGGGATTTTAAGGAAATATTCATAGAAAAATATTTTCCTCATGAGCATCTAGATGATATGGAGGGAAAATTCTTGAATCTGTGGTAGAAAGAGGATAAAAATATTTCCATGTATAAATCCAACTTCACAAGGATAGCAAGAGATGATGTGGACTGTATACGAATCCCAAGGAGAAAAATTGATCTAATATTTTATGGCATGAAGCCATTCATCCGATGGGCACTAGTCTACAAAAATTTTCATCATATGAGGATATAGTTTCTTGTTTAATCAAGATATAAATTGAATTCTCTAAGTCCTATGACGTTAAGGGAATTCATGAAAAGAAGAGGGCGGCTGAAAACCCTGGGAAAGGAAATAATGAAACAGGGAAAAAGGGAAGAGTCGAATTTCCACCATGTGACAATTGTGGAAGGAAACACCCTAGTGCATTCTTAAAAGGAAAAGGTGTATACTAAAAATGTGGTCATAAAGGCCATCTTGCTGTTGATTGAAAAGGTAATGTGGATTCAAATGATGTTCAATGGTATAGTTGTCGGGAGATGGGACACTATGTTAATGATTTTCCAAAACGTCAGAGAAATATTAAACATAAAATGAATGGGACCAGGGACAAGCTTATGCAATCACAACTGTATATGTTTAAGTTCCTAATGACATGGTGGCAGTTACTTTAATTGTCTCTTCAAGTTTAGCCAGTGCTTTATTTGATTCTGGATCATTGCATTGTTTCATATTTTCCCAGTTTGTTATGAAAATTAGATATTTCCAATTTTATTTAACAAGGGAGTTGTCAGTCAAAACTCCAATGGGAAGTATCGTTGCTACAATATTCTGTGAATCAGTTTCCATTAGGTTATATAAATGTTCATTATCTACTGATAACATCATCATACCCATGATTGAATTTTTTATAATCCTCGGTATGGATTGGCTTTCGAACCATGATGAAAAAATTTATTGTAAGAAGAAGGAGGTTTTTATTTTTGATGAGGATGATAAGGAACACCTTATCT
This sequence comes from Viscum album, assembly GCA_963277665.1. NCBI lineage: Eukaryota > Viridiplantae > Streptophyta > Magnoliopsida > Santalales > Viscaceae > Viscum > Viscum album. The sequence continues at coordinate 41,122,709 of OY728158.1, read as the reverse complement.
TTTGAGCAGAATTTTCAGCACCTAATTCTTATCTAGATCCACCCCTAGTAGCTCAACTAAATTCAATTATTGGGGAGGAATTGAATGAAATAATTGTGGGAGAAAAAAATAATTATTAAATAGAAGATATACCTATTATGAGAGAATATGTTGATGTGTTTCCATATGATTTACCTAGACATCATCTAGAACATGAAATTGTGTTTTCCATTCATTTAATTCCTAGTTCAAGGCCCATATTGAAGACCCCTTATAGAATGTGCACGGTAAAATTTTTGGAGCTTATGAAACAACCAGAGGATTTGAGTGAAAAGGGATTTATTCAAACTGGTGTTTCTCCATGGGGATCCCATGTACTCTTTGTCAAGAAGAAAGATAGATCCATGATGTTTTTCACTGATTATAGGGAAATCAATGCTATTACAATAAAGAATAAGTATCCCCTACCTCACATTGATGATTTATTTGACAAACTGCAATGAGCTCAATAATTTTCATATATTGACCTTCGATCTAGATATCCTCAGTTGTGTGTAATGTAGGAAGACATTATGAAAACTGAATTTTTAACAATGTATGGGCATTACGAGTTTACAGTGATGCCTTTTGCATTGAGTAATGCACCCTCTGTCTTCATGGATCTAATGAACATAGTTTTCATGGAATATCTCTATGATTTTGTAGTGGTATTTATTGATGATATCATGGTATACTTCAAAAGCTGCGAAGATCATGAAAATCACTTGTGAAGTATCCTGAAGACTCGTAGAAGACATGAATTATATGGGAAGTTTAGAAAGTGTGAATTCTGGATTCAGGGGATTTCTCTTCTTGGACATATTTTCTCTAACTATGGAATCCTAGTTGATCCTATAAAGACAATGGCAATCCAAGATTGGCCCACACCAATAAACATAACTGAGGAATGCAGTTTTATTGGTTTAGTAGGTTATTATCAGCATTTCATACAGAATTTTTCCCAACTAGACAACCTACTAACAAAGCTCAGATGTAAAGGGGTTAAATTTGTTTGGACAAAATATTGTATATAATGATTCGAAGAACTGAAGAGAAGATTAGTCAATGTTTCTATATTGACTCTACCATCGGGGAATAACAGGATTGTTATTTATAGTGATGCTTCAAAGAATGGATTTGGTTGTGTCCTTATGATAAATGATAGGGTTATTGCTTATGCATCAAGAAAACTAAAAATTAATGAGCTAAACTATCATACTCATGATCTTGAGTTAGCTGCTGTAATATTTTCTTTGAAGATATAGAGACATTATCTCTATGGTGAAAAATGTGAGATTTTTACTAATCAAAAGATTTTTAAGTATATTTTCACAGAGAAAGAACTCAAAATGAGTAAAAAAGATGGCTTTCACCTCTCAAAGATTATTATTGCACGATACACTACAACCTAGAGAAGGAAAATAAGGTGGTAGATGCTTTGAGAAGAATAGATCATTGAGTTTTGAACAAGATGAATGTTGAAAGGGATCCTATTTTCATGGATCTAGTAAAGATGGTTATGGGAATAACTATGGAAGGTGAAAAATCAATGATTTTTCAAATGGTTTCCAAACCATCTTTACTAGAAAGGATAAAAAGTTCTCAGGATGATGATTAAGAGTTTCAAAAGATGATTAAAGCTGTGAATGATGGGAGATTGAGTGGATTCGTATATGAAAATGAAAATGAAATTTTGAAATATTGGAAGAGACATTGTGTTCCAGATATTAGTTATTTAAAAGGGAATTTTTGGATGATGCTCTTAATTACAATTTCTCTATAAATCTTGGTAGCACTAAGATGTATAGAGATTTGAAGGAACATTTATGGTGGGACAACATGAAGAGGGAGACTTCTGATTTTGTGTCAAGTTGTATGGTTTTTCAATAAGTGAAATCTGTAAGGCAAAGTCCTATAGGAGTATTTTAACCCCTTCCCATACCTGAGTTGAAATGGTATAATATCACGATGGACATTGTAATGGGAATAACAAAGACTCCTAGAAGTAACAAGGCAATAAGGGTCATTATCGATCATGTTACCAAGTCAACACATTTTATTTCTATAAGAGATGATCTACCACTTGAACGTCTAACATGAATATATATTAATGAAGTTGTGAGACTTCATGGAGTACCCCTATCAATTGTTTATGATCATGATCCACATTTTACAACAAGATTTTGGAAAGGTGTTCAGAAGGCCCTAGATACTGATCTTTGTTTGAGCACTGCCTACCACCCAAAAACTAATGGACAATCATAATGAATAATTCAAACATTGTAAGACATGTTGAGGTCATGTTCACTTGATTTTCAAGGCATTTGGGATCATTATTTACCTCTCATAGAATTTTCCTACTACAATACCTTCTATTCAAGTATAAATATGGCACCCTATGAAACATTATATGGCAGTCGATGTCATATACCAACTTGCTGGGATGATGTTGGTGAATAAAAACTTGTAGGACCAGAACATGTTGAAGACAAAATGGAAAATATGAAGATTATCCAGAAAAATATCAAAATAGCTCAAAGTAGGAAAATGATCTATGCAGATAACCAAAGGAAGAATTTGATGTTTCAAGACGGTGATCATATTTTCTTAATGGTATCTCCAAGGAATGGTATTATACAATTTGGTAAAAAGGGAAAATCATGTCCCAGGTACATCAGACCATTTGAAATTCGTGGACCCAATTGGAGTCATAGATTACTGTTTGGCAATGCCTCTAATTCCCTCTAAGGTTTACATTGTGTTCCATGTGTCAAATTTATGAAATTACATGCCCAACCAATGAGATGTAATCACTTATGAAGAAATGAAAAATGAGACTGATCTATCTTTCTATGATGATCCTATCATGATTCTTGATATTAGAGAAAAAAGTATTAAGAAATCAGAAGACTCGTCTGGTGAAGTTTCTATGGAGGAACCATAAGATGGAGGAAGCAACATGGGAACCCAAGGAGCTTATCTTAAAGACATACCTAAATATTGTTAGGTAATATTCTGTGAATTTAGAGGAAAAAAATTTTTGTAATGAAGGGAGAATGTAACACCCCATTGTCTTTAAAATAAATATAGAATGCCATTTTATAATCTAACCATTAAACAAAACTTTGTATCTTCTATGTTTTTAATTTCATGAAATGATCATCTAGAGTTGTGTTCAGTAATTCATTTGGAGTCTGATAGAACAAACTGGATTTTCGGTGAATAATAACATACCATTATGAATAGTAATATGAATAGTAAATAATGATATTATTTTATTTTCTTAATAAAATATGATAATGGGATCTTAATTAATTTTTCAATGTCCTATAAAACTAACTGCACTTCAAGATTATTATTTTCAAATTAACTATGCCATTATTTAAAAATTAAAATAATAATATTTAGAGAATTATTTTTGAAAAATGGATTTCACTTTTTAATTATACACGTCGAAAAATCGGTGGGGTGAATTTTCGGGATTTTTCTGAAAATCTAGAATTTATAATGAATAGTGAAAACAATAAAATACAATATGTACAAATTATCAGTTAAATCCACTATTCCTGAAATATCAAGTGATGTAAGGCCTCATAGTTCAAACTCACATGCACTTATTACTATTACGGGTCACATGAAATGATACTATGTTGTCGTATTGACAGAAATAATAAAATAATGAATTAAATATTAAAAATATACCCCTCTCCTCTACTATAAAAACCCCTCACCAATACCTATTCTCTTTACTAAATTAAGACTTGAAGCTCCTAAATGTTCTACCAATTACCCTTCTCTAGTCTCTCCCCAGAACCCGGAATCTCTTATTCTTTCCAAAAGACCAAAACCCCTTCCTTTAATGAGTTTCTCAAGGAGGTTATTTCAAGAGGAAAAGCACCCTTCTTTCTTATTTGGTTTTATTTCAATTTATCTACTTTTGTTATCCTCTCCTAACCTCATCATTCCCAATGATCAGGATAACTCCAGTAACATCTAGATAATGGATTTATATCATGTGAACGGAGGAACCATCAAAAAAATTCTTATTCCATCCCTTTTATTTTTATAAATGAAATCGATGGGCATGATGTTCTGATTTATAACCTTCGTGGAGGACGAAGTTTCATTTTTAAATTTCTTATTCATTAATAGTCATGAAACCATATTGATGGTTAAAATAGACTATTATATATTTGTTATAATATAATTAATATTCTAGGACCAGAATATGTACATATAATTATGTTATATGACAAAACTATTTCATAATATTCCAAATACCGCCGAATAATCGAAGTTCTGGTCATCTAATGATTCATCCTCATTTCATGTAACCAAATGATATAAATTACCAATAAATTTTTTTTATGTTCATAAATAATATATAATTTGATGAGTGTATACTGGATTTATAAATAATATATAATTCCATGTAACCAAATGATATAAATTACACTCCGTTATTTTATACCCGTTGTTGATATTTTTTAATCTTCTCATGTTTTAAAATGTTTTTCACCGTGTAACCAAAGGATATAAATTACTATCCATTATTCATAAATTAAATATAATTAAGTTATATGACAATACTGGATAAATTCCAGTATTCAGTCATGAAAAACATAAATAATAATTCCATTAGTAATTTATATGAAATTTATAAATTACTCTCCGTTATTCCTGAAATTTTTTTTGAATCCAGTATACACTCATGGAATTATGAATAACATTTTAAAACATAAATTACTCTCTGTTATTCATGAAACCAAATTACTCATGGAATTATGAATAATAGAGAGTAATTTACATGTAACCATAAATTACATGAAACATAAATTACTATCAGTTATTCATAATTATGAAAAATAGAGAGTAATTTATGTAATTATGAATAACACAGAGTAATTATAAATAACAGAGAGTAATTTATATTTTAAAATGTTATTCAGTATACACTCATGGAATTATGAATAACGGAGAGTAATTTATGATTTATATCATTTGGTTACATGTAATTTATGATTTATACCAATTTATGATTTATATCATTTGGTTACATGGAATAATATATGATTTATTATCCTATTTCTTTTTTTAATTTATATACTGGATTTATTTTATTAATTTATTATGTTCATTCCATGAGTAATTTATATGAAATTTCATATAAAAAAGATAAAATTATTGTATATATAATATATTATATTTTCCATTCCTCTTGGATAATTTTATAGGATGAGTGTAAAATTAATGTAAAAGAATCGAAATGAAAATAAAATAAAAAGAATGAAGATTGTTGCCTCTTGATTATCCACCATGAGGACCTATGTAAGGCATATTTTTTGGCTTGGGGTGAGAATAGTAGCTCTCTTGCGTGAAAAATAGGCTAGGGATGAATGTTGGATAAAATTTGACCAATCCTAAAATATCGAGAGGTGTGAGGAGAACATGGTGAAGGGGTGGTGTTTATTGAGGAGGAGAGGGGGGCTTTCAATTATTTTAATCATTATTTCATTATTTTTTTCAAGATAATAAATATTAGTGTTTTGTGACTGGATATATTAATTATAATTGGTGTTTTTGAAGCAATGGTGATTACTTCATTAGAACATCATCTATGACTCAATAATTCATGTATTTAGATATTTTTCATAAATTATCGTATTTAACTATTCACAAAAAATTCCTAAATTTCATAAAAATTATAAAAATAAATCCTAACCATTTTTCCATCATATAAAATTACAAAATTAACTCCATTTCTTTAAATTTTTTTAATTAATATTTTAAATTTAAATTTTATGTAAAATCATTATTTATTCATAGTATAACAATTTTAAAACTATAATTGATTTTAAACATATAATGACCCATACTTTACATACATTTTTATTAATTTATAATTGAAGCATACTTATTACAACATATTAAAAAACCATTATAGGACCGTATAGGTATAGTGTCTTTAGAAACTGGGAACCATAAACCGGAAACCCCTTAAACCGGCTATAGAAAATGAAAAAATGATTGCTGGAGATAGTAGTGAAATGTAATGCCAATAATTATAACTTAAAACATGAAATTTTTTTTGCATACACAAATAATCATAGAAAATAATTTCATATTAGTCAAGTCTCATTTCCAAGACCATCATAGTGGACAATGTCCATTATTGAACTGAGTTCACTCCTCGTTCCAGTCTTGTATCACTGAACCAGATTAACATGACGTTCTAGCCATGTCTGTCTCCTGAGATATAAATCGTTACCCAACATATTGGAGGAAGATATAGGTCCCACCCATTTCATAATGAAACCATTCTTATGTGTTCCACCAAATCATAAATCATATATCATAACATAACCCATGTAATAAAAATGGGATTCTTAAACATCATGACATCATAGCATAATACATATAAGATAAATGGACAACATAAAATTAATTCCATCATAACATAATCAATCAAATTTAAAAATAGGGATTGAAACAAAACCCAATATTTTATTATATGGAAAATAATTTTGATAAAACACATGAACTCCATTCTTGAGGAAAATATCTTTTCTACTTCCAAAACATTATTCCTTTCATAACATGTCATTAAATTTTATACTTAAAGATGTTGATTAAAAATAAACTTGTAAACTTTTAAAGGAAGCTTCATGGAAATAATTTTCTATGAAATCATAAATATCAATTCATGCCTTATAAGTTAAAAAAACATTCTTCTCGTAGTTTGTCCGGAATCGCCAAGAAGTACCTCTTACTAAAAATGACAACATATTTATTTCCTATCCTTTAGTAAAAAATCACTAATGTGTAAAATTGGATTTATAAAATTGTAGGAGGATAGAAATAATATTACATATTGAGGAAACAAGTATGTGGATGATAAATATTCCCCAGTAAATTATGAAGTATAAACAATCTCAGATAAAAATGAGATTGAGAGATTTTCCCTTACCTTAGGCCCAATTTGCGTCGTACGTAACCAAAACTCCTGAATAATTATTTAAATAATGTAATTGACTTATGATAAAATTATATTTATTGTTATGATATCATATATATTCATATTCTTATTTTATTATTAGTAATATTTCATTGCTACTTGTTATTCGGTTGTTCATTCCTTTATGTTCCTATGCATGTTTTGTCGAATAAATTCTTATTATTATTTTTAGGTTATATATACCTCATTTAAAGAATTTTATTAGTGTAATATATATCATATTTATTCATTAAATTCATTTATATAGTCTTTATTCAATGAAGATCATGTAGAACGAGTCACATCATATCGTGGAGACGGTAGGCCGTGCGTACGCACGAGCGATGATATCATTTCCATGATCGTGGAATTGTATTGACGTGTATGTATACTATTTCAGAATCAATATCACTTTAAAATAATCATATATTGTAATTCTTTACACCATTGTACAACTCCAGGTATGGTGGTGGTGGAATACAGATTACACCACGGCGTGTAGACGGTATTCCGTACATACGCACGCGCAGTGATTTCATTTTCTGTAGGATGGATAGAAGGTAAAATAGGGTTGTTTCATATTTATAATAAAATATATGTATATGAGTGGTACTGATGTTATTATTTCATAATAAACAACTAAAGAAGAGGATGTAGAAGAATAAATAAAATTGAATGAATCGGTAACAGATATTACCTCTTCTTCGGCACACCGCTTTGAAACCTCCTTTTAGGGAACCAAAATTGGCCTTTTAAGAAGACCAGGACCTCTAGTATTTTTATAGTGTAGTTGATAATGGAAATTGGCAGGTTTTGGATGAGATTTAATGATCAAAATTGTGTGAGGAGGAGAGGGAGGAGGTGCCCTTTTATATGGGAGGAGAGGGGCACCTTAGGAAAAACTTAAAATATTATTTTATAATAATGTCATACTCAGTTTCTGATAGCTCCAATTTGATTTAATTAGAAGCTATAGTGTGGATGGGTAAAAATCATCTCAAGAAATAGGTTTTTGAAAAGTTTTGATTACTATTTTAACCTTATCATTTAGATTTAAATCTATGTTAAATAATTTATCGTATACCGTGTCTTCTTGTTTTCTTACACTATATGGTTAATAATATTACTATAACAAGACAAACGAACCCCAAGTGGTTCATTATTAAAAAATATAACCTTATCTAGGTCATTTGGCCGAACCTTAGTTTTTTAAAAATAGAATAACAATTTATATAATATTTGTCATAAAAAATATTTTATGTCAATTTTGAAACTATTTGGTAATTGATTTTTCTGAAAATCATAACAACATGATTAGTTAGAAAAAAGTAAATTAAATCAATAAAAACATGTCATATTTATATGGAAAATTAGTGTAATTCATTAAAAGTCACAAATTACATTTATTTGGGAATTTATAACATCAATTATGTTAATATTTCATTAATATGGTAATTACATCATCATCATTGTGTCATAAAAAATTAAATTATTTAATATCTAAAAATTATAAATAAAATACCATTATGTTGGAAATCATTTTATATTTCTAATGAATATTTATAGTCGAATTCATATTCTGTATAAACCTATATTAAAAATGTTTCAGTTAATAAACTTTGATCTTAACTCTTTTTACTATTCTTTAAATAAAATAATAATAAGTGTCCTAATCTAATCAAAGTGGACCTAAAGGGTAATATTTTATTCTTAAGGTTGTTTTTTGACTAAATACACTTATCCAATAGAATTAAAACATGTTTTAGGGTAATAATAATATCAGTTTTACACTTAATTACCCTATTTACTTTTAACCGTGGTAAATAAAAGTAAAAAGTTACTTTTCACACCTATTTATTTTTATCTTATTGAACCACATTTTACTCCTTGATATTAACCGAGTCTCTCGGGGTTTTCAAAATTCAACTCACAGAATCAGTAAAATTATGTTTTATGTAAAATTTCAAATGCTCCTAAGAGGTGGGTAAAAGACGGTGAAAAGTTCAATAAATTTTTTATATATCTATGATTTTTATTAAATGAATCCAATGAATTACATTTAACATATATAAGTATTATTTATAAATTTTTATCTAAAATAAATTTAAATAAATTAAATGATTATTTAAATAAAAAGTCGGTTTTAACCAATAACTCAGTGTTTTCACTATTAAGTAAAAATTGAATATTTTTAGAAAAATACCAAAATTTCACCCTAGGCTAATTTCAATATTCTTTATACAAAAATGAAGTTCATTTTGAGAGTTGAAATTTATAAAATTTCAGAAATTGGGTATTACTATTCATAACGGGTAGTTTATATAATATTTTAATAGCATATTATTATTTAGTGAAACTCAGAATTGTATACAACACATGCTATCGTGGAAGGTCGTGATTGCGTGTAAAGAAAGCCAAGCAAGTGTTGTGTATAGTGAAAGATTTCTTTGATGTTGCATATAACATAAGACATAAAAAATATACTTATCATAAACTATAAGGGTGTTACAAAAACACCTCAAAAAATTAATCAAGGTGTCATAACATTTTATTATAACCATAAGAAAAAAACAAAAATTTATGAATCTATTTTATGATAATTTAGTAATATTTTAAAAATTATAAATATTATACAATGTAATAAAATTTTTATGACTTCAAAAAATACCAATACTCAAATTAATAATTGTCAAAAACATATTTACTTATTCAATGATATAATTATATCATATTTTTAAATATAAGATGGATATATTTTATTTATACTTTATTAGGTGAGGTTATTATTCTATTGGCCAGATTACTATTCATAATGGGCATGTTACCATTCCATTAGTATAAATTATTTAATTTCTATAAATACCAATAATTTCATTACAAATTAAAAATGAATTTTTATACATAATTCCATAATGAGAAGGATTTTTTTTGTAAGTACCTCAGTTTTTACATTCACCCCATCTTTTGTCAATTGCATCCTCAATATTTTTATTCTCTTATTAAATAAGTGATGAAACGTCTATATCATACAATTTTCATATTCCCTATGTCCCATTATTCAACCTTGTGAGTTTTTAGTAAATCCCTAACCTTCAGAGTTATCTAATTACACAATACATTCTTTCTATGATAATGAATTTGAATAGGATTCCCTCATAATTAATGATCTTTTCCAACTAAATTCCTTTTAGGATCAAAACTTTAGATGAATCAAGAACATTTATTCCTTACATCAAATCCTAAAAAACAATTTTTACTAGAGATAAAATTGAATCTAATGATACTTTGTAGATATCTTGTTCAATATTCTATAGTATTTCATAAGTTGAAACGAACTACGAGCATAGCATTATTTTTCAACAAAATGCATGATACTTTTCAAGGGAGATGTTCTTAGAAAAACAAGATCACTAACCTTAAAAAAGATTTATTTCTTCTAGTCATTTTCATAAATTTTCAGTATGCTCAGAGCTATACCGATGTGTTGGTAGATCACTATCACTTTCTCTACACCTTTATATACTAAATATGGTCCCATCATATTATTTTACCCAACATCATCAAAAATATACTACTTTCAATATAATGACCTCAAATGATATATCACTAAACTAAAAAGAAAACTGTTATTATATGAAAACTCTAATAAATAAACAGGGTGATCCCAACATCATTGGAAATCCATTTAACAAGATAAAATCATATCCTCCAATGTCTAAATTTTCAACTCAGTATATATATCAGATTGAGGATGAATAAAAATTATGAAATATAATTATGTTCCCAATGAATTTTGTAGGCCTATCCAAAAGTTATCGGTGAACTTTGGATCATGGAATAATACAATAGAAATGAGAACTTTGTGTATCATGAAAATATCATCAAATAATAGTAGATAGTGATGATCCAAATAACAAGTATCTCAAATATGATGGAAATGTATATATTTATTTAGAAGATAAATAGTAACCCAAATTTCATTGTTACCTAATGATGTCTTTGGTAGAACCTGTGATATTCATTAATATATCATTCCATTTCCACTCAGGAACTGGAAGAGGCAATATCATCTACTTTTTTAATTTTCACTCTTTGTTAACCTATTGAAAATTATACCATTCCATTGTAAAATTAGTTCTAGATATCTCTATTCCATCCCATTGGTAATACCCTTGAAGGTCGTCGAACATTTTAGTACTACCCAGATAAACCAAAAATAGAGAACTATGAGCATCAAAAAATTATTATTTCTTCATCTGGGAAACAAAACACACACATAATCTGATTACAATCCCAAAAAACAATATTCATCGGTGTTATCTTTATGAAAAATACCATTCATAAACAATTGTACCTTTTTCTATAACTCACAGTCTTCAATCTGTGCTTTTTTAATTCTGTCTGATAGATACGACTACACTGACACTCTAAATAAATTGAGGAATTTCCTATACCAATAAAATGCAAGCACTAATTCATCAATTCATTAATCTTTGTGTCTTATTTCAAACATATCATTTTGAATAATTCATCATGTTTTTGACTCAAGGAATCCACCACATTTTTTTCTTTTCCAGAATAGTAATTGATGTTGTAATTGTAATCCATTATAAGTTCAAGCAAAAATCTATGCCTAATGATTAATTCCTTATGAGTGAATATATACTTCAAAATTTTATAGTCTATACTAATTTATCTATTGGATCTCTATAAATGTTGCATCCAATTTTTTTTAAAAAAAGTTGTTAATACCAAATCATGATAGGGAAAATTTTACTCGTGAGGTTTCAATTATCTTGATGAATGTGTAATTACATGAGCATTTTGCATCTATAAACAACCAAGTCCTTTCAATAAAGAATCACTATAGATTGAAAACTACTCATTCCTAGAAGGCATAACCAAAACTGAAGTATTTACCAATATCTGTTTCAATTTTTGAAATCAGACGTCATGTTATTCTATCTAAAGTAATTTATCCCCATTTAGTTAACATAGTTAGCATGCTAGAAAACCATGAAATGTTTTTAACAAACCATCAATCATAACCTATTAATACAAAATACTATAGAAGTTTTCAATATTTAAAGTTCTTGAACACTCAACAACCACTTTTGTTTTGGAGGGATCAACTGTTAATCTATACTTATTTATAATGTTCCCTTAAAAAGAAATTTGTTGCAACCAAATATCACTTTGGATAAATTTTCATTATAACATATTTTAGTTGAGAGTTTTGGAGAAAACCATTAAGTTTTTATCATGATTATAATTAATTATTAAAAATACCAAACTATCATCAATAAAAACATCAATAAACATATCCTAGTATTCATGAGAATATTTTATTAATAATATCCATGAATATAGTAATTTATTTTTTTAAACCAAAACACATGAAAATAAAGTTTTAATACTGATATCCTATATTGAAATCCCTTTTTCGATTTCATATTTCTCAACCTTCATCTGATGGTACCCAAATCACATGTCAATTTTGGAAAATTACTCATCTCCCTGGAGCTGATTAGCAAAGTCATTGATATTAGGCAATGGATTAGTATTCTTTATAGTAATTTTATTCCATGCTTTATAATCAATGAAAATACTCTTGGAACCAAAATTTTTAACTTCAAAATATGATAACCCTAAGTTCATGTGATAGGATAAATGTAGCCTTTATATATTAATTCTTATAACATATTTTAAAATTATAGAAGATCCCCTTGGTCCATTAGATTTAGGGGATTTGAAATTTGATTGGTACAAAAAACCATGTCAACAATAAATTCAACTTCTTGATCAGGTATACCACTAGGTAACTCATAAAAAAAACATTTAGGTATTCATTTATCACTAGATCATCACTAATCTTAATAGATCCCTTATTTTCCACAATGTGAGCAATCTAACATTTATTTCCATCTTTTTATTATTTCTCACCTTACAGATATATTATTAATTGAATGAGTTCATTTTTTATAAAATCCTAAACTCTTTATAAATACCATTATTTAGATCTAAAAATCAATATTTGTATGATAAACAAAAATCCAATCCATACCGATAACAATATCAAATTCTAATAAAGAAAAATATTTTTAAGTAATTTATTTCAACAAAAAACAATAGGAATATTCTTATAATTATATTTTTTATGTAATATTTCACCCTAGTATTTTAACCATAAGTTCTTATCTCATTTCAGGAGGTGAAATTTCCAATTCAATAAAAAATTTCTCAAAAATAATGGAATGAGTATACCCTCCATCAAAAAATAATTTATAAGAACTTGAGTAAATAAACAATGTACATGATACCACGACACTAGATTTCCCACCATTTTCTGACATAGTCACAAAGGATCTCAATACACATTTATACTTATAGTATGGATTATTTCTATATTTTCGATCTTTTATTTGGAAGGTATTTACATAATTACCCATCTCTCGACATTCAATACACTTTCTAGTTTTCTTATTAGAATTAATGTTTGGTTCATTTTAATTAAAATATCAGGATATATGTCGAAATTAACCTCTAAAAAAATACTTCCCATTTTATTTAAGTAATTCACCAACAATTTTTTTTAAAAAAAATTAACACAATTGAAAATTTAATTTCATAGATTTTGATTTCATTGAACGATTATTATCCTTGACTTTCTATATAGACTATTTCTTTCTCCTTGATGTTAATGTATATGTGATCATTAGAAAACTCAATTTATACCAAATCATCAAATCAAAAAAGATATTCATATGTTTTTAATCCCCCAGAATCCAATTCTGTTTAATATATTGGCATCAATCATGAGTAAACATGATGGATTTTTCTATCAAGACCAAAAAATATATTTAGAGTGTATGTTTCCAATAGGGTGAAGTTTTCTTCATAAAAAACCAATGAATCCTCCTATTTTTTCAATTCAACGAATCTGTTTTCCAACATAATTCCAACAGAAATACGAAAACATTTTTAATGGAAAATATTTTAAAATTTGTTTTCTTCTAAAAGAATAAATCCCCTCATAATCTTTGATAGTCTTGACCATTGGCCATCATTGGTCCGTATTAAATTCATAAATATTAATGGAAAGAATAAACTTTTGATTATCTGAACAAACCATTTCATGGAATATATTATAATCAGATTTAATCATTCGTTCAACTATAAATAGGTTAGTTTATCCACATGAATAAGGAGGTTGACCCATATAATATTCCCAACTATCGTTATTTTTCATTTTGGTAGATCCAATTCTTCTCTTCTATGGATTCCACAACATTTTATATCACCTGTCAATAGATCCATTAATATCAAAAACTATTCAATTCCAATTCCATCCATTCCATGTAACATATTTGGACAAATACCAGCTTACTGGTGCCTTTCTACATAAACAACCCTATTTCATATGTAGAAAACCATTCTTAGTAGATATATCTTAGAAAAAGAAATATAGTATTATTCAAATGTGATACCATATTCAATTAAACACAAAATAAAAATAATTTATGGTATCCTATTAAAATCAACTTGACAACTAAATTTATCTAACTCATGCTCTCATACCAACAATGAGGACCCAACTATAAACCTTACATTATCAATTAAATTCCTTTTGAATTCACATCTTTACAGTCTGAATGATATTTTTAGATTAGTTTTGTAAAAAAATTTCGGAAACATTCATTGATGACATCCCACAAGAATAATATTTGGTTACAACATAAAAAATATCCATTTTTTCAAAATACTAATTTTTATAGTACAACATGAAATCTATTCATGAAAATTCTTTACAACATTTATCCATGTTTCTCCTTTTCTATTACCTATGCTTAATCCCTTTGAAAAACATTTTAAAACCTGTGATGAGTACAAAAGATAAGAAAGGGAAATAAAATAATGGAGATTAACCTTTCTTACCTGGATTCTTATAAACATATGAAATCATTTCCACAAAGACATATATCTCACCTAATGTGTATAACATAATTACATTCTAAAAATATGAGACTTCCATTAAAAATTGTAAAAATAAATAATACCATAAATGTATCTTATGTAATTATTTAATAAGTTTTTAAATGATCATGGATACCTTAATATTTTAACCATCATATATATCTTACAATGTAAACCTCATTACTATCTTACAATGTCACCCTTACAGCTACTTTATGGCATAACCATCAGAGTTATTCTTGCAGTAACCATACGACCGAACACTAGGGTAAACAAACCCAAAACCTTATAGGTAGATATAGGTCCAACCATTAATCATATAAAATGGTAATGAACCATATCATAATCATAAAAGAATAATATTTTCAATAAAACTTAACAATTTAATTTAAAAAAAGTGTTTATAGATAATTTGAAGATAAAAGTCACTTACATATAACATATAATTGATATGAGAATTAATAGAAAAATGGTACATGTGTATATAATGAAAATATTCATATTAAACCCTATGATAAAGATAATTTATTGAATAAATAATTATATGTACCATATAATTAATAAATTAGAAGATTAAACCAAATAATGGAAACTAGGTTTAGAATTCCCTTACCTTAGGCACATCTTAATTGAAAAGTTTTAAAAACTCAAGTATAATGGTTTAAATAGTGTAATTTATATTTTAAGGTAACATATTAATTTTTATAAATACTTATTTATTCATTTTATAACATCATTCATCCCATTTATTAATAATATTTTTATATTTACTTTGTTTTTATTGTGTTCTTTATATGGTGTCCATAGTCGGTTCATCATGGAATCTCCTTTTGAGTGAATGAAAAAATACAGAGGTAAAATGAAATGGAATTAAAATTTATATAGAGTATTAAATGATACCATAGATAAATTTTCTAATGATATTATGAATTATAAATAGATAAACCAATAAGGATATTAGTTTAGATCATTTTGATGGATCTTCTATATCCACGATTTAGCTCTGTTTTATAATTTAATATTATGTATGTATGATGATTATTGAATATAAAATCGTTTATATCATAAAATTTAAAAAAATTCAATTATTTAAATGATTTTATGAATATCCATTACGGTGGTAATAGAAATTGGAAACGAATCATACATGATTTCGGTAAACCAATACATCACAGATGATGAATTTATTTTTATAAAAATAGGGAAAGGAGAAAAAGAATGATAATTAATCTTTACATAACTTGATAATATTAAATTATATTTATTACTATTGAGTTTTCGTGCCTCGTGAATTAGGGTAGGTGAAAAGTGTACAACATAAGGAAAATAATCCAAAGTTAAATTAAAGAAAAAGAAATTTGAATTTTAGCTCTTGAATTATCCTCTTTAAGAACCTCTTTAGGTCCCTTGGTTAGGCCTATTGTTTAGAACAGTATGTTTTAGAAGTGGGTAAGAGGATAGTGAAGAATATCAAATATAATTTTTACAATGTTCAGATCTTGATAGGTGTGAGAAGAATATGGGGGAAGTGATTATATTTATAGTGGAGGAGAGGGAGGGGGTTCCATTATTTTATTCTTTATGTTATTATTTTTCTCAAGAGAAGAAATAGTGTTTTTCTTGTCAATAAATACAATAATTAGTGCATGTTAGTTCTAACCATGGGTTGTAAACTTATCATAACATCATCCATGAATCAATAATTCATGTATTTAACTTATTTCATAAATTTCCATTTTTTACTATTTACCAAGAAATTCAAGTATTTCATAGAAATCCAAAAAAATAACGAAAAAAAATTCTAACATATTCAATTAAAAAATAAACCCCATTTTATGAAATTTTTTTATAAATAGGAGAAATTTAATTTTTAAATAAATTAATAAATAATATGAAAAATAACAATTTTAAAAATATACATGAATTCTCCATACCATTAATATTTAATTAAGGTCTAAATTTTGTTTACTATAACATAAATAGAATAAAATTATAAATTATGAATCTATTTTATGAAAATTTATTCTATTTTAAATCATTAATTTAATTATAAATTTAAATTAAATATTTTTGACATACAAATATACCAACAGTAATTTAATAATTTTGAAAAAATTATTTACTAATTCATTGATATAAATATATCATATTTTTAGTTATAACATGGATAACACTTTTTTTAATTTCATAGATTACGTTACTATTCTATTGGATTGATTACTATACCTAATGGTCATGTTATTATTCCATTAGTATCAATTCATTAATTATTAAAAATAACACTGATTTCCTTATAAAATAATAATGAATTTGACTACATAATTTTGTATTGAAAAGAAATTAGTTTATAAGTACCTAGTTAATTACATATATAGAAGAAATTATTATATATAATAATATTATGGAAAATCATAAAGATCATTTTACAATAGTATTAGTGATACTGAGGATAGATAAATATAATTCCAATTTCAAGAAATATAAATTTTGGATGTAAAAAGTTCCATTATTGGCTTATATATTCTACAGGGAGGGTATATTAATTGATCATTCAATGAATAATATTTTTATGCCATGTCCTAGATCAACCACGATGATTTACATCATTATTTTTCTTATGAAATTGTATACTAAACAAATTGTGAGAAATATCACATGAATATCAAATCCAATAACTATGTTTAGTTGGAAGGGGTCCATCTTCATTTGAATATATGAATTTGAGGAAAATTTTAGGAAAAAAAATTCATTGTTAGAAAGTGGACTTATTATTAAACATCCCTCCAATTGAGAATGTTTTGTGATTAACATTGATTCATCAATGATTGTACAGTGTTGCATCCTCATTAAAAATCACACAGTGATAGATTATTCCCCATGTCAATGGAAACATTATGTAGAAAATTACCTACCACATGACATAGATTTCGAATTAGAAACTAATTTGAATTTACAGTTTTCATGCACTATCTTCATGGTGAATAATGTGATATATAAATTGATCACAAAATCATGAATTATAAATTCACATGAAATGATTTATATATATTTTCAAGTTTATGGTTGGAGTTGATTAAATATAATGAATACCAAATAAATCACCAATCTATAAATGTGAACTAGGAGGTTGATTCTATAATTTAGAAATTTAATGCTAGTTTATACATTATGAGTATCAAAAGAGATAAAATTACAATGTACTTATAGATGACATATTATGAAAAAATAGAAAATTGGAAATATCATATGTATATATCATATGATTTAACATTCATCAATCAATTTTATGATTAAGAAGGTGTAATTGGAAAATGTGGAACTATAGATTACTGTGAGAAATGTTCCAACGTTCAACACTGATTTTGATGGAATCATAAATTTTAGGAATTGAGTATGTTTCTTTCAAATTAATTTTTTTATGATGGTGTTTTTGGAGGAATCTCATAATCCATCATCATCTATTCATACCAGATCTTTGATGATCTATTGGTATATTAATGATTATTCAATGTGGTACAATAAGAAAATGGATATTCTATATTATATTTCCTGAAGCCTTATATGTAATTATGTCATGATTTATTGGGCGATGTTTTAGTGGATCTTAGAACCAATAACCATACCAAATTGAAAGTACGAAAACATTAATATGTATCTCATCATTGTACTCCCCAAAACATATGTATTATAAAATAATATATGAGTTGTTGTGGATTTCTCTAGGAAGTCAAAATATTTTAGTGAAATTAGAAAATATTCCTCTCTTGATCAACGTACATGAATATATTTTAATAAAGAGTTCAGGTTCTATAGAGTAACAAAATTTTTTATATCTTATTGGGATATGATTTTTACCTTGTGATACTAGAGAAGACAACAATAATATTTGAATACAGAGTGAAACATTCCCACATTAAGTCTTAGTCTGATTTATGAATAATTTAAGAGGACACTTTATCCCATATAATATATTTTGGGATATCATTATATCAATTTTAATGGGTTTTCAGGATCAACACCTTTCTATGGTAGATATATCTTAAAATATTATATTACACTAAAATTTTTAGATGGATGCCTTTAAAACCCATTTTCTCTAAGTTAGGAACACTAATGTGTTAGTGTATATATGGAGAATGATTCCTCTAGGTACATTTTTTATATGGGGAAATGGGATAGAATTATAGAACAATGGAAATCTATATTAGGGTAGTGTAGAGTTGACAAAATTTTATAACATGACATGCATATGAGATCTACAATTCAATGTTTGTTACTAGGTCTTTTTGTGAATATATCCTAGAATGATGTTTTAGAGATCGAGAATGATGTGACTTATAATATTTATATATATTGGCCCCCCCATAATTATTTGTCATATAAATAAGTTTTATTAGAACATGGGATCCCCACTACATCAATCTCAATTTCATGATGGGTTTAATGTATCTCTCATAATGATTTATATATAATATACCCTCTATATATAAATAACTATGATGTTATTACAACATTTTATAATATAAGTTTTAAGGAACAACAAGTATTGATTGTGTATCATATAGATAATGTGTTTCATAACAAGAACACTCACATGGTAAAAGAATTTTGGTGAAACCATACATTTATTGAGGTAATGCTGGAATATGAGGATGTGATGTGGGAGAATTATCCTCGGTTGTTTCTATCAAATTCATATATTTTCATGTGAGAAATACAAATAAATTTGTATAATGTAACACTGATATATTTTTTGATATATTTATTGTTAACTAAATTTATATTCATAATAAATTTATTTACAGCAAATACCATGTGTAAGTAAAGATCTATAAAGTATTGAAATATTACTATTTAAATTGAAAATACTACCTTGACAATGGTTTGAATGGTGTGAAATGGAATAATTAAATAATAACAATTTATTTTTTTATATTTATAAAATTAAATCATGCTATTTAAATTGGTTTCAAATAAAAAATATAATTTCATTGTTAAAAGTGATATTTTAATAAAAACCCATTTTTATGTACACATGTTGTTTTTAATAAATTAAATTAATATATATTGATGAATTATTTCAATTTAAGGTGTATATTATAAATTCTGGAAAAAATTTATATCCAATTAATATTTTTTACAAGACATATAATCATGGTAATTTATGTTTTATTATTAGAATATATTTTCTCATAGGTAATTTTTTGATGAATTTTATACAGTTGTTTTAAAATGAATATTTGAATCTTTTATAAATTGATGAATGATAATTTTAAATCATATTAGTAATTATTATAATTAATATAATATAATTTTTTTATATTTTATTCAAAATTATTAGTAAAAATATAAATAATTTATTACAATGGTTGGAGTAATTGAATTTTCAACAGTATTAAAAGAATTTATAATGAGTAAAATAAATCTAAAATATATACGAATCATATTTTTTTCCTGAAATTTAGAGATAATACTAGATGGAATATTATTTATTATTATTTTGGTTACACTTACACCCCATAGTGACATTATATTATATAAATGTTTATGAAATTTCATGTATATAAATCCCAAAACTAATAACTGGGAAACCCTAATCCTCTCTTATTTATTGAAATAGAGCATTATAGTTTTGAAAAATACCTGTCCCAAAACAATAATTCATTCCTTCCCTTAATACATGAGTTATTTTCATAACCAATGAATATATTAATATGGCTTATGATGTATTCTAGAAGAGTTCTTTCAATGAAGAGCTAATCATCCTTCCCAACTTTTTCAAAGTATATTTCTTCTTATACATCCAATAAATATATTGTACAATTCTCCTCATGGTTGCTAAAATATTATCAAAATTTTGAGTTTTTTTATTATTTTGGTACATCCCTTTTAATCCTACATTCCATCAAATGTGAAATGAAAATATCACTTTTGAATACATGTGTACTATCGCCTCCAATTTATGATATGATTAAGTTTAAACCATCATATTTTAAAAGATGTTATTATGAAGTATTTAATAACTATATAAGACATATGTGACATATGTATTATTATATTATCGTGAGATATTTTCTACCTTCATACCTTTCTATACATTGAAAAATGTTAATATGACTCATGGATGCATATATATTACAACATCAACTGAGTGATATGATTCATTTATCATTTCATGTTTACATGTAAGTCAATAAAGATTTATATAATAAATATTTATCATGTATATGTTATATATTTTTATATATATATTTATTTAATTTTTAATTATTACATATGATTATTTATCATCATCAATCAAAATTTCGAATCATCACTTTTATGTATGCACAATGATGTAATTCATTTTTTCACAAATTTATATTAATAGTTTTAAAGATTATTGAATTAAAAATTATGATTCCAATTTCATGATCAATATTATTTATTTGATAAGACCATGACAAAGTTGAATGTACTAAAACCATCTAACCAAAACATGCTTGGAAAACAAAACGAGTTTCACATGAATTTTAATTTTAATGGAGAAATTGTCAATAAAATAAAATTATATATTATAAAAGATTGATATAGAGTATGTTAGGATAAAATATAGATATATAATTCATTTATATCATTTTTTTATGATTTTGGAGTCTTTAACACCTATTAAACAAGACAAACCTTCATTTTTGGTATTATCTTATATTCTCATATCATTTTGAGTTTATTTATACTAAATATATATTGTATGAAATTATATAGATAAAAAAAATTAAAAAAATTTCACTAATTTCAAATATTTACGAGGAAATATAATTCATAGGAAGACCCCTGACCATTTATTAAAATAAAAGAATACTACAGTATTTAAGGAAAGGAAGTAATGATATACAACTCATCCATATCCATGCATCAGTTCCAATATGAAAAGGGAAACTAAATATCATTTTAATCAATATCCACACCACATCCATTGTAAGGTACATCATCCATATCATCTTCTTCACACTCTGTGTATGTGTCATATGGCTCCAATACATTGGAATACTTCATTATATCCTCCAGCTGCTCGACAGAGAGTTTCTCTTTACTTGAGTTCTTCCTCATAGGACTATTTTTAGAATTAGGGGAAACCCCTATTTTCTTCCTAGATGAGTTCCTGGTGGATATCGGCTTCAGCAAGTAGGAATAGTCATTTCCTGTTATCCTATTTGGTGGAGCAGTGAAATCTCCTTGATAGTCAGGCATCTTATTCTGGCCACCTTGAACCATATCATGGTTAGAAGGTCATGCAGCACCTATACCATTTTCCAAATCACTATCAGAGAAATTCCCCCATTTATCAGTGACATTCATAGAGATAATGTTTTTAAAACCACCATCATTCTTCACCAAGGAGACTTTTGTGGTTGGCATAGACTCTCTTCCATCAATCATGGATAGAATTTTTAAAATAATCACAACAAGGCATTGAGGGTTTAGATAATTTCCAAAGTCTTCAAGAGTCCTCGTACATAAGACATCCATTATATTCATTTACTGGTTACTGGATACAATTTACATGTTCAAGACTCTATGAAATTGAGGATCATCCAACACAGTGGGTGACTCATCATCCTCCAAACCTACAAACCTATTGCCATAAAGGACCTATCCACCCGAGACAAAATTTCCCTCATCCAGTCCCCATTTCTCACAGTTTATACTACACAGTTTGGTTTCCCATGACCACTACACTCTCCAACAAATGTCTGATCCTTAAAACCAATATCACACTTTATACATTAAAAGGATTGCTTCACAATTGGATTTAGTGACTCTTGCACCTCATACATTGCACAATAATTCGTACTCGCCTCCATGTATTCACGTTGACACATCTACCTCTCCCTGATTGTACCAAGAATTCCCTCACCATGGTAGGGACACCCCACATAAAAACCATGCTCCTCAGAAACTCTAGAGACAACATTCACATAATGCTCTACAAGGTTGCCCCTCCCTCCATTCTCACTCCTTCACACTATCACATAGTCTCTAAAATTAAATGTCCCCAGAACATGAGCTGATCTGATTGAATCAAAAGAGTTATAAAATCTCCTTTCTACTACCTATGAATTAACAACTAGTCTCTCACTATGAAAAACCAAATCCAAATGGCCGAATCAATAGAAAGTCACAAAATAGTGCATCAATGACACTATGAAGACCCTTAGTCTGCAATAGAACTCTTCACTATCTGTGATCCAGACACAATCCATCTATGACCATGATACATCTACCTCCACACAGTTCTTTAGAAAAATCGTGTGACACACGAACTCTACTCGACGATGAGATCATAAGTATCAGCTGATCATATTTCTTATTGCACATAAAATCGAAGGATTTTGGATAGAATGAAGTAGGCCATGGAGACTTATCGAAGTCACAATTTTTTTTGGGTCTCACTGGATTGGAGAATCAAAACCCCAATGAAACATAAAAAAGTTAAAGTCGTTGAATATTTGAACATCTTAAGGCCATGCCTCAATTGATTCCACCTCCGACCTAAAATGGATCATTATATGCCTCCGAGCAAGATGACCAACAACCGCATGCACCTGCAGTACCCATGATTTAGAGATCAATCACTCGAACTCATAAAAAGACGATATTTAAGGATGAAACCTTGATATTAAGGTTCTATTTCATAAATATGATGCACTATTGATCTCAAACAAGATAATGGGATGTTGTAGTGCCTCCTAATATAAATTTGAAACCTTTGAGGAGAGATAAAGCCTTCGGAAAGGTGGAAGTGGTCCAAGTGTGAGCACAGCAAGAGAGGCCTACCCTTCTTATGTGGCAACAAAAATCCAACTTACGGTCAGTAGGGCGAGTAGAATGCATCTGCATTAGGTTTGGGGAATTATCATGGGAGGGTTTGAGCAAGGAAAGAACTCCATCTTATATTTTTATTCCAATAATTTTATTTATTATTAATATTTACTACAATTTGGAATATAAAATTAGTGAGAAAATGTTTTTTAAAATAAAGATGTTATTTAATCTTCATTATAAGAATGTTTTCATCCATGCATGTAATATAAAAAATTATTTTAGTGATATATGTTCCTATAATTGAAATATTCAAAACAGATAATATTAATATCCTTTTACAATATTTATAAGGGTTTAAATGGAAGAATTTTAAATGAATGTTTTCATTATATGTTTCTATCTATTTAAAGAAGCTTGACCATAATGTCATTATATAATGAATATTGTATTAAAGGATTTTAACACCACTATATTCATTATATTCAATGAAAAGTACATTATAATCTTCAGTGGTTAATTACAAATAAGAATATTTTCTCAAATATAAATTAATTTATTGTTTATTTATTTTTAAAATAAATTTATATATACATTATATTTTCAACGAATTGCCCAAGTTTTCTTTTATGTATATTTTTAAACTATGTCAGAATCTTTTAATTTTATTCATGATTAATATGATATATGATATTAGGATTCCATCCACAATCTTGGGTGACATATGATGAGGGTTATATTATGACGATTTAAAGGAAATCAATTCATTCCAAAGGTAATATTAATCCATGTTGAGATAATGATTTCCCTTGTGATGTCATCTTCTTCCTTTCTCTAGATATCTTATATGTAATTGATAATGACAATATAAGGAAAATAATTTATTTTAAAAATGTTATTCTATGATTAGATGATGAATTTTCTATGATCATTTGTAACACAAATGTATTGTTTCCATTATGTGGATGGTGGACCAAAAAATTATATTACTCCACAAAAAATTGTGTTGAGAATGATATTTCAAGTAATAAAAAGGACATGAGTTGGGGTATGAATCAATATCTATAAGGGAATAATTCCACTATAATAGTCATGGGGGTGATGAATTACTAAGTAGCAGAAATAATTATAAGTGCACCTAATCCATTATGATTACCCTGGATAAGACCCATTTCTATGGAAATTAATTTGTATGAATATATTTAATGCAAAAACTGTGGTCTCAAAAATATGATATGTTTACTTTACTCATGATATATTTTTGATGATTCTCAAATATTATTAAATATTTATTTTATTATCAAAACATTTTTCCATGGTTCATTAATAATTATCATTAACATACTGGATAAGACATTCATATGTTATGATAATATTATCATGCTATTGTTTATTATTATCATTTTTGATCATTCATTGATATTTCCTACATATAATCTTAAGGAGTATATAAGATCACAATTTTTTTAATTCTATTTTACCCAAGTTATGGTGAAATATATTAGTTATAAATTTTTATGAATTGTACTATGAGAGAATAAACTTTTTGGAGGTATTCATGGTTTATTACATATTATGCTTATTATATATCTAGTCTATAATGACAGTGAACATTTATTTTTACACTCTATATAATTTTTTTTTGTAACCTTAAATGAGAAATAAATTAATTGAATTTAATAACTTGTTGAAAACAAAAAAATAAATAAATTGTTGATTCCTTGAAAATTTTATGTATAAAATAATACATCCAATATTTATTCCATAAATTTTGTAGTAATATATCGCATAAATAAAACTAAATTCCAATATATAACTATAATGATAACATGAAAAAATTCTATTGTAGACTATGTGTTTTTAATAAAAATAAGAAATGATAATAATAACCTAACACAATCTAAATAAATTATGTCTTAATGAAAAAACATTGATAAATAAATCGTTTAAAATTAAGAGATGATAGATTAGAAGGAACATAATAAATTTATGGTTGAAATACACCTCATTTTATTGACAATGAAAATTGAGTCTAGAAATAAATTTTAAAATATTGAAATGAGTTGATGATATAAGAATCATATTCATAAATAAAATAGGATGGTAAGAGACATTAGGTATATAAATAAAATTGGGGTAATGATAATTGTAATTTCAATTTCTGTGGGATTAGTATAAATATTTTAATATAATTTGCAAAATAATTTCTAGAAATTCATAATTTAGAAATTCAACACTATGTACCTTGTTATAAGAATTTATTATACATATTGTTGTATTGATATCATCCAATTTTTAGAAATTTTTTTATCTTATGTTACATGAGTATAACTAATGTAATTTTTTTAAAAAAATATTTAAAGAAAATATAAATTAAAATATAAATTAAAATATAAATTTGGAAATTATTTATTTAATGATAATGACTAAAATCAATTATTTGTTCAAAAATGAATATTATAATGGTATAAACGTTCATTTTAATTATAAATAACTATGAATCATTAATTCGAATGAAATGTAGAGTAAAAATAATAATATTAATTTTTTGATATAATGGTTAGGGTTAATAATATTATTAATTTAAAATTTAATATTTTATAAGTGTTTTTATAAGATTACATATATAAGAATTAATATAAACATGATATTTGAATATATAAATTAAAAAATATGTCTAGGAAAACAATCCATGTGCAGGGATGACTAATTGAAAAATAATAATCATACCATAGAGAAGATGTTGGGGGTATGTAATGTCGATCAAGTCACACATATTTGATGGATCATGCCTATAGAAAATGAATATGGTGTGAACTCCAGGTTACTGGTCAATCGGTGTGTGTAAGAGTGACTCGTGAGATGAGTGTGTGAGTTATGAATACTAGAGTAGACCCAGTTACCCACAACTAGAGTGAATCATACAATGGTTAACTTATTTAGTGAGGTGAATCTATTTTATTTTCCAATTTATTATTGTTTAATTTTTGAAAATACCTCCACCTATAAAACATCTGGTTATCAAAATGAATATCTGTTATAATCCCCAATGGTTATATGATCACTCAATGTCAACAAAAAAAGTAATTATTTACTGTTATCTTCTACTTCTCTGTCATAAATAAAAATTCATATTTTTATGTATATATATATATATATGAGATTATTTTTAATCATTGGGGGATAACACATGCGATTTTTGAGTGTTGGTTGGATGTAGCCCTATAAGCCCTAATCGTAGTATAATTTTCCATCCCCATCTTTAACATGACTCTATATGGGGTACCTAAAAACTATATATATATATATATACATATCTTGTAATTTAAGAAGTATGTGATTATGAATTATATGAATATTTAATGTTTAGGTTTAGTGGTTGTTTCTATTATCCCCATCCAAACATATTTTTTTCAGGGATCTTTATAAACATATGCATATATATTTATAATAATAAAAAACTACCCAAAATGATTTGGAAAATTAATGAGAAGTTGTTTTTTCATATTTAATGCTATTATTTCATGGTTTTATGTTTAATTTGGAAATGTAAATTTATAAATATATTCCTACTAATTTTTTGGAAACATGTTTATAGGTTTATAAATAGATGGAACAAAGGTATAAGATGTATTCTATTGTAAAGAAAAATTTGGGAATCAATGCTCGTGGACAAATACCCTACTATTTGTGGTCAAACTACATATTTTAAAAAAAATTGTATCATATATTGAAATAAATTATAAATAGTCCCCTACGAGTAATAAGAATGATGATCTTAAAAAATAAATGTTTTTATATGATTCTATTAAAAAAATTTAGATGGAGAGAGAGTAGAGGATTTTTTGTAATGATATTTGTGAAGAATATATGATTATGAGTAGTGTTTGAAATGATCATTGACCATTATATTTTATAATTTAGTTTAGGGTAATATTGTATAAAATTTCCTCATTTTAAAATTTCCCAAAACCAGATCCTCGATGTTTGTGGAAAATTATTGAAATTTTATTAAGGAATATGATATTATCATAGGAAAAGGAATAATTTAAAATTTTATGTCTTTATAAAATGATTTTTAATTATTATTTATATTATTTGTTTTAAAATTATATTGTTCTACATTTTAATTTGAAATTAAATTTTCACATTTAATAGATCATATTATGTTAGTGGGATTTGTTAGAATGGTATGTGTGAGTATTATATACACTATAATACCAAATGTTGGATTAAAATAAGAACGAGATTCTCAAATAAAAGAGGTTGGTGAATTGTACACATTAAAAATTCTTTAGGAACTTTTAATGGTGGTTATTTCTAATGAGGTTAAAAAAATTAATTAACAAAACCTTTGACTTCTAATAACTTGATTGATTCTAGAAAAGTGATTCCGAAAATGAAACAAAATTTTTTTTACAACCTTTATGATTCTAACATAAAGCAAATAGAATCTAATTAAATAAAAGTACAGATGTAAGGAATTATAAGATAGTTATACTTTCCTCAACAATACAAATGCAATGGAAAACTTGTAATAAAAAAATTAACAAGCAGTAAGTCTTTTAACCCAAAGAGAAGGGTATCCAAAAACCATGTATAATGGTCCCTTGATTTATAATTTTCAAGAATGTTTGTCCTACACACACCTAGGTAAGCCTTCGATATGAATGTCAGAGTCTGTCTTGCTATCCCAAAAATCCCTCAACTCGTAGTTAGTTGGCAGCACTTTCTTCCTCAGTAAGGAAGCCCTCAACATCAAGGTAGTCATCACCTCTGTCTTCCTATCCCCGGAAGCCCTCGATTGTAAACAACAACAATCTGAGTTGCACAAAGAAAATATGAAACATGAGTTCAATACACACTATGCATGGGAGTGTATCTATGTAGAAATAAATTCAATAGAAAGTGGTCTCTATAGTCATAGAACATTGTGAGCTCTTTAAAATGAGCTCCTATTGACCGTCAAAGCTTCAATGGTCGGCTCCTTCATCCAATTGTCAAATTATTCCTTGAATTTCGGAGGGACCTGTACATGTGTCACTAAAACAATGGTTAGTGTGTAACTGAAAGAACAACATCGTTTTATAACTAAACATGTGTAATTTTAACTAAAATACAATATTCAAAATGTATGTAAATGAGAGTTCGGAGTCAACCAAATTTTTTTTGGATTCTATAGTAAAACTATATTTAGATTCTATTTTGTAGGAATTCGGAACCTAAATTCTATATAATTCCGGAATCAGAATTTCATGGAAATTTGGATTCTGTATTTCACAAGAATTCGGAATCTGAACATTAATAGTTCGAAGTCAGAGTTCATGAGAATTCGGAGTCAGAACTCATATGAGTTCGGAGTGAGTATTTATAGAACTCGGAGTCAGAACATAGAGAAGTTCATAATTGGAATTCGTAATCATAATTCATAGTCGAACTTTACATAAGTTTGTAATAAGAATTCGGAGTTGAACATTCATGAGAGTTCGTATAAAAAATTCATATTTGAACTTCATAACCTCCATATCCAAAATTCAGAGTTGAACTTCTTGAGAGTTTCTATCTAGAATTCAGATTCATTAAACCGAATTCATCGTATAATAGTATTATATAATTCTGAGGTTTTGGTTTCAATCAGAATTTAAATCATAGAATAATTATGATTTTTCCAAAAAAAATGTTAAGGATAAATTACATTGGGGAAGGAAATTTTTCCTTATATGAGTAAAATATCGGATAAATTAAAATTTTCCTTAAAATAAGGTGTTTTTGATTTTCAAAACAAGAGGAATGGTAAAGTCTTAAGGAAAACCTTACTGACTCAACAATATACCCCTTACATGAAAGAATATAAATGTCATAATGAAAACCTTATTGACTCTCCAATCTCCCCCTTTTTGGAAAGCACAAACATCCTTTCAAAAATGTATATAATGACTTGGAATAAATACCTAGACTTTGAAATTAATGCTCCTCTCCCTTTGTTCATGGACAATGGTGAATACTACTAACACCCTCTTAGGATTTGGAACTCTAAAGATCATATTCTAGATTTTCGGAATGAGAATTTTCATTTGAATGTGAAAATCATCGTAATGAGAACTCCCCCTTAAATAAACTCCCCTTAAATAGAAACATTTTTCCTTCTACCCTTTATAATTCATTTCCCTTATCTACCTTCGTGATTTTTCAAAATAGTTTGAGGTAATGGAAAAAAATATGGTAACTGAAATTTTAGTATAGGCAACAAAAAAAAAACATTCACAGTTTCAATGATATTGGAAGTATTTGTACAAAGAAAAAAAAATACAAAAAAAAGATAGGAGTGGGATTTATATTGCTTATTTTTCCTTGGGAATTAGCATCTTCACAGTGGTCTTTGTCTTTTTCAGCTCTTTGTGATCCTCCTTTACTTTCATTTCTAATTTTCTGATCCTATCTTCCTGATCCCTCAGGGCCTCTTCCTGATCCTTCAGCAATCTATCGTACATCACTAGATTTTCATGGATCTCAATCCAAAGATGCTTTTCTGTTTTCATGATTTGAACAGTTTAACTCAACTTCCCATTCAGACCATTCACCTCTTCAATCTGAGTATTTTTTTTCAAGAGATAACTTTTCATTGATGCTTTTTGTCAGATCCTTGATTTTGACATCTTCAGTATCGAAAGCATCTTTAACAACTTCTTTAAGCTGATCACGCTCTCACAAATCTACATTGATTTTCATCGACCTAATAGTCATTTTCTTGCATGATTTTCTATGAGCTTTATAGTTGATAAGGATGGTTTTGTGATCAACCTCAATCTTAACACATCTATCCATTACCATGGATACATAGTCTAACTTTTGATTCATGTTGTGCTGAAGCATCTAGCATCTAGAATCAATTTCTAGAAATATCGTAGTGGTATCCACTAGCTTCTTTAGGGATTGAACAATAAAATAATTCCCTAAGGCTGATGACTCCGAATAAGACAATTTCCATGGAAATGGATCTTCATCTAACTCTATCAGCTTCCTCTTTGAGGATCCTCCAGCTTCATTTTTTTCCAATATTTCTTTCGTCATGGTTTCCTCAACCACTTGTTTCCCAATGTTTATTTTTGGTATTTCCACTTCATCAGGAGACTCATGCTCACTTCCATATAATTATACAATTTTATCTTCATCAAAATTATCTTTATCAGCTCTAGCCTCAATGTATTCTAGATGTATGATGTTATGATTATGACTCTCTTCCTCAGATGGTTTTTTTCCTTCCTCTTCACCCTTCCCATCATATCTAGGTGTATCATGATTAGAAGATCCATTTTGAGAAGTTTGGAGTGAAAATTTTTCTGAATCACTTTATTTTTATGATTCTCTTCTACATGCTTAATCTCATCATTAGATCCACCACTGCTCTCAACTTCTTTCAATTCTCCTATAAATTTCTTCTCTTCCACAGTATTCTATTATGGTTATTTTAGAGACATAAACATCTTTCTCAGTGTCTACGGAAATTGTTCCACTAGGAAGGTTTTCTGTATAGGAATTTGTTCGGACGGAACATCAGTATCCCTCAAAAGGGATTGAAAAACTTCATCCTCTGACATCTTCTTCTTCTGCTTCTTTTACTTGGCCTGATTTTCAAGCTCCTCAGCAGCCTTTTATTTCATGTCCTTAGCCTCAGTAAGATCCAAACTGAACTGCAGCTCCCCTACTTTTATATTTGTCTAATCCTCCCTCCATTTTTCTACAACTTCATTTGGGTATGCTTTTTGATTCTTGGGTTTAGGATGTGCGGATTGGACATCTTTAGACTTAGGGTATTTGTCTTCTACTTCCACTTCCTTCAATTTCCTCTTCCTTCCTGTTGTATTTGATGGTTCTGCTTTTTAGAAATTTTCCAGAACAGCTTCTGCCACTTCCTTAGGTAGATCATAAAATTCTTCTGAATCCTTTGAGAAACCAACCTTCATTATTTTGACGGTGCCATCACTGATCAGCATAACTTTGTAATTCCCTTCCTTGGAGATGTAGGGAATCATGAAGGATTCGTGACACTGAACTATAATGTTGGAATGTAAGGCAGGATACATGATATTTTGAGCTCTCAAATTCCCATATTTGATATTTTCTATAGATATGAGGTTAAGTTTCATGAGGTTGACCATCCATAGGTTTTCTAAAAGCTCCAAGATATAAATGTCACTTTTCATAAGGTGGTCCTTATCACCCAACATCGGTATGATAAACCCTTGGATCCATTGCTACAGAATCCGACTGTTGGTAGATAGATGAGCTATATTTGCGGTCCTGACATCAGTAAGCCAAAGGTATTCCATATCTATTTCCTTAATTAAACTTTTTTGAACCTCTAGAAATTAGTGGGATCGAAAATCGACTTCCCCATCATTGGATAGACCCACCAAGCTAGCCGCCTTGGTATAAGAAAGTTCATATACCTATCCATAACATTTGATAGAGAATATTTCTCTGCCATCTTCTTTATTGAAAAAAACTGACTCATAAAATTCAATAAGAATATCTGAATAGACTACATCTTGAGCACGTGTCTTTGAAATAGCTACACATTCCCATCCATTGAGCGTGATGTTCATGGAAATAATTGAGTCATGATTATTGAAAAGTTTGGAGGAACAAACCTCTCCCTGTCTATTTGACACTCCAAAATCAGCATAAATGTAGACATATCATGAGAGGGAAATTCATCAGGAATTCAGAATTGAGCACTACTGAAGAATTAGGAATGGGATTTTGTAGATAGGAAGAAGATCGACAGGAACATTCTTGATAACTGATATGGGACAACCATTGGGGGTCCCCTTTATATAGGCGATGGAAGTGTCCGTTCATCTTCCAAATCCAGTCTAACGGTTGGGAAACCTTCTGATATGATATAATGGTTCATATGATAGCTACAAGGAAAATTTTGTAGGATTTGATATTTTGAGGATTAATAAAAAACATTCAGATTTAAGTAAACTTGAATCTGAGAAATTTTACAAACAGCAAGTAAAAGGTAATTACAAAGAACTCAAGAATGAATCACTCCTTTCGGAATTATAGGAAGATTTTTCATATTTAAGAATATTCTTCTTGTATAACTTTGGACTCAAGAAAATATTCATTATGAAAATTTCAAAACTGATATTTCAGTTACAAAAATTTCATGTCCGATGATTTTTATTACGAAAACTTCAGGTCTGAATAATTTCATTTTGAAAACATCATTTTCGAAGATTTTTATTACAAAAACTTCAGGTGAAAATATTTTCATTACGAAAATTTATGTTTTGAGGATTTTTATTATGAAAACATCAGGTCCGAAGATTTTTATTATGAAAAATTCATGTCTGAAGAATTTCATTACAAAAACATCAGTTATAAAGATTTTCAATACAAAATTTTTGAAAAACTTACTATGAAAAATTTGAAATACATCAACTATAGATGTACTCCCCCTATGGAAAGAATTTTATTACTATAAGGATATTGGTTTAACATGAAGTTAATTAAATAAGATCACCTCACAGTTATCATTCCTAACATCCGTTTAATATATTCATATCTATCAGATGGTAATGATTT
The DNA here is from genome assembly GCA_963277665.1 of Viscum album. NCBI lineage: Eukaryota > Viridiplantae > Streptophyta > Magnoliopsida > Santalales > Viscaceae > Viscum > Viscum album. The sequence continues at coordinate 41,089,324 of OY728158.1, read as the reverse complement.
TGTGAAAATATTTGCAATTTGATATTGTGTTCTGATAAATTGAAGAATGATATCTATTTTTTGTGTGTGATCTATAAGAAAGTGATGCCTAATATCTATGTGTTTTTCACGAGAGTGATGTGCATGTTTTTTACTAATTGATATGGAACATGTATTATCACAGAATATTTGTGTTTTGGTAAAACTCCATCCATAGTCTATGAGTGTGGGTTGCATCCACAACACTTGAGCACATCAACTTCCAGCTGCTACATATTCATCTTCATTAGTGGAATGTGCTACTAATTTTTTATTCATAAAAGACCATGAAACTAATGAATCTCCATAAAAATTACATGTTCCGGATGTACTCTTTCAATCCATTCTACATCCACCAAAGTCAGCATCTGAAAAACATTTCAAAAGAAATCATTTCCAGAAGTATAAAAGAGTCCTAAATTCATGGATCCATTTAAGTAGTGAAAAATTCTCTTCACTGACGTTAAATGAGATTCCATAGGATCAAATTGATATCTTACACATAAGCATACTGAAAAAATTAAGTCTCGATGACTAGCTGTCAAGTAGAGTAGACTTCCTATCATACCTCTAAAAGATGTTGGATCTATTGGTTTCCTAGCTTCATCAAGATCAAGTGTGTTTGAGGTACCAATGAGAGTACTAATAATTTTAGTGTTGTCAAGTCCATACATTTTATTAAGATCTTTAACATACATATGTTGGGATATGTTGATTCCTTCTGGTTTTTGAGAAATTTAAAAACCAAGAAAAATTTTAACTCACCCATCATACTCATTTCAAACTCATATTTCATTAGTTCCACAAAGGAATCGGTTAAGGATTGCTGAGTAGAACCAAATATAATGTCATCAACATAAATTTGAACAATCAAAATTTTTTTCTTATCTTTCTTTATAAAATGGGTCGGATCTTCAATTCCTGTTACATAGTTATTTTGAATAAAAAATCTTTTAAGTCTATCATACCAACCTCGAGGGGATTGTTGAAGTCCATAAAAAGCTTTAGTAAGTCTAAAAACATGACCAGGATGTTTTGTGTCTTCAAACCCAGGAGGTTGTTCAATGAAAACTTCTTCTTGAACATAACCGTTAAGTAACACACATTTCTGTCCATTTGTAAAAGTTTGAAATTAGAGAATGCTACAATGGAAAGTAAAATATGAATAGATTCATGTCTATCTATTGGGGCTTAGGTTTATTCATAGTCTATTCCATCTTATTGATTATAGCCTTTAGCCACTAATCTAGCTTTATTTCTATCAATGATTCCATTTTCGTCACACTTATTTCTGAAACCCCATTTTACTCCATTAACAAGAAGTTTCCTTTGGTATTTCAACTAAGGTATAAACATTATTCCTTTCTAATTAATTTAGTTCATCATCCATGACTTTAGTCAAATCATCATCACTAAATGCATCATTAGTGATTTTTTTTCTAATTGGGATAGAAATGCTAGATGATCATCTTCATTTCGTAAGGAACTTCTAGTCCATACAGGTTGATTCACATCACCAATGATACAATCACTGGTATGATTCATTAGAAATAGATGATTTGGGTTTTGTAAAACATGTTCATCAACATTGGGTTGGAAATATTCTGGGATAAATGTTTTGGTAGTATCTTCTTGAACATTTTCCGTATCAGATGGATCTTTTATCAAAAGTTGATAATCATTTTTTGAAAACACATCTGAAGACGTAGGTTGGGGTTGTTTTAAAACAAAAGGATTAGTTTCATCAAATTAAACATGTACTGTCTCTTCAACCATATATTTGTTTTTATTGAAAACTCTATATGCCTTGAAGGTTTTGGAGTAGTCTAAGAAAACTCCTTCATCAGATTTTGGTGCGAATTTATGTAAATTATCGTTAGAATTCTGGATGAATACCTTTCATCCGAAAACCATATTGTAGGAAATTCTAGGTTTTCCACCATTCCATAACTCATAAAGAGTTTTATTATGAAAAGGTCTAATCAAAACTCGATTTATAGTCTATCAAGTAGTACTTACATCTCCATCCCAGAAATGTTTTTCTAAAGAATACTCACTCAACATCACTCTAGTTATCTCTTGAAAATATTCTATTTCTTCTTTTAACAACACCATTATGTTGAGGTGTTCTGGGTGGTGAGAATCTGTGAGTAATGCCTTTTCTACCACAAAAAGATTCAGAATCAGAATTTTGAAATTCTCCACCATGATCACTATGAATAGTTTTTAATGGATGATTTCTCTCATTTTTCACTTGGGCTCTAAAACTTTTGAAATAAGAAAAAGCTTCAGAATTTATTTCTAGAAAATAGACCCATGTAAATCTAGTGTAATAATCAACCAAGAAAAATACATAATATATTCCCCTAATGCTTCCAGTTTGTGTTGGACAAAAAAGACCCATATGCACTAGTTATAATGCATCAATATTTGAGACTTCACCGATTGATTTAAAACTTGATTTCTATTACTTTCCATATTGATAAGGGTCAAAAACATTTGATGAATTAAATATAAGAATCGGTATATCATTAATTAATCCTTTCTTAGAAAGTTTGCATATGTTACTAAGGTTACAATGTCCTAACCTTCTATTCCATAACCATGAATATTCTTCCATTGCACTAAGTCAAGGTAGATCTTGGCACCTATGGTCTTCTATGATTAGTGTGTAAAAATTCTCATTCCTATTTGCAGAAAGAATAAATTCTTCATTGAAATTGTGTACTAAGCACTTATCATTCTTAAAATATACTACGTATCCTTCATCACATAATTGGAATTTGCTGATGAGGTTTTTTGTAAGACCCTTAACAAATACAACATTTGAAATCAATGTTTTTTCAAGAAGAACAATATTACCTATACCAATAATTTCTCCCCAAGCAATATCTTTGAAAGTTACTTTTCCTCCTTTCAAATTGATAATCTTTTCAAAATAGTTTTTTCTACCATTCATATGCCAGGAACATCTAGTATCCATGTACCATGTATTGTTGTTGGTACTTTCTCTATTTTCCTGAAAATAAAAGAGTTAGTCTTTTGGAATCCAATCATTCTTGGATTCTGAAATTTTGGAAAGAAATATTTTAGGTACCCACTTATTCTTAGAGAAATAAGGTTTATGAAAACCTAAATATTGTGTTTTGATTAGCAAATAATTCGTTTACCAATTTCCACCACACTGAAATTTAGTGCAGAATGGAGCACATTGAGGAAAAAAGTAGATGTTGCTAGAAATATGTTTAGAACTAGTATAACCAAAACTAGAACTATTCCTTAGAGGTCGAATTAGAGAATTCATTTTTTCAAAATTTTCCTTTCCTAAGGTAAATATTGACAAACAATTCATCAAGAAAAATATATAATATTTGAGTTTTATAACAAAGTTCTTGTCTTAAAAAATGTAGGGTTTTGATCTAGAGCTAAGCTCAAAAAAATTCTTAGAAATTATGTTTTCTAGATCTTTAGAAAGTATATTTTTCTCAGAATTTACTTAATCAAGATTTTTTGAAATAATTTCAAAGTGAGCATTTTTCTTATCATGATCTTTAGAAAGATATAATATTTCTTTAGTAAGAATAGTATTCCTAGAATTTTCCTTATCATTTTTCATTAGTATTGAATTCTCAATCTTAGTAAGTTTGGAAAACCAAGAAACTTCATCATAGGAAGGTAAAGTATTATATTCATCAGAAGAATATTCTTCATCTGATGAAATGTAATATTACCTATCATTAGGATTCGAAGAAACATTGGTCATTGATTCAACATTTTGTACCTTAGCCATCAAACAAGGAATATGAATAGGTAGTCTAGCTATTAGGCCATGATTCTTCTGTCCAAAAGATTCATAGTCTGAAGATTCATATGAAGAGTCTCCACCACTAGCACTCCCGTTGTCGTTATCTTTCAAGACTTTCATAGATGTATCATTTTAATACTTCTTTCAGTTGTTATCAGAATTCCCTTCCTTTCTTTCTTTTCTCTTAATATTTGGATAATCGGGTCTAATTTGTCTAGCTCTCTTGCATTCATAACATGTGAGTTTTGAATCTTTGATATCATTCCATTCCATTTTCTTATATCTGGATTGAAAGTTCCTCTATCCAACAATCTTTTTCACCCTTCGAGTAAGATCTTCTAATTAATTTTCTAAGGATTCACTTCTACTAGATTTGGAATGGATTCTAAAATTCTTATATTTGGATCTTGTAACTCTATCAGGAGTCTTGGATTTCATATGGTTGTAAGTTAGGTAATAGATACACTGCCATTTCCATTATTCTTATTTACATTATTAGAAACTCTCTTCATTCTAGTGTCCTATTGAAGAAGATTTCCAAACAAATCATCTAAGGTAATCTGAGTAACCTTTCTATTCTCATCAATAGATGTTCTTTTAGATTCTCATCCAGTCGACATGATGTCTATGATCTTATTAACAAGAGCTTCATCATCAAATCATTTCTCACCCATTTATTGTAAACCATTCACAATATTCATGAATCTTTGTTTCACCTTACATATGCGTTCTCCATAAAGAAAGTAGAAATAATTATATTCAGCTCAAAGCATGGCTCTTCATGTTTCAATTACTTTGGAAGTTCAAAAGTGAGTAACTTTACATTTCTTTCATATTGAATTTTCTGTTTCACAAGATGAAATTTGGCTATATATGTTTCTAGTCATGGAGCAAAGAAATGTATTGTGTACCTTATAATTTTTTTTGATATTTTTTGGTTGGAGTCGATACTAAATGGTGGGGTGAATTGAGTTCCAATTTAAATTTATGTTAAATGTATTTCTCTTAAAATCCCCATATTTAAAAACAAAATTAAACTGTAGTGAATTTATACAGATCGTAAATGTTCAATTAGTTTCTCAAAGATTGATTAGGTCTCGGTTAATTTAATCTGAAGATTAAATTGACTTTTGAATCTAACTTACTGGTTTACTATAAGTATAAACACCTGCTAATTTAACTATCAAAGTAACAATAAAACAATTTCTATTTCAATGTAGTTTGCAGAGGAATATGAAATATATAGTATACTTATGACTTAATCTAAAATTCACAGCAGATGTAACTAGGAGGTTCAGTCTCAAGTCGAGACATAGTCCTCTAAAACAATTTATATAAATTGATCCACACCCTGGATTGGGGTAAACAATAGTGTTAGGACTATCCAGGTTCAAAGTCCTCTACCACAGTTCTACGTGGGAAAAAAACAACAGATCACAGCTGTCCAGGTCTTACTCGACCTCTACCACTATCCATAGTGGGATACAATGGAGTTACAATGTTTGAATGAGGATTTAAGAATACTCTATCTTAGCTTAGGAGACAGTGTGTCTGTAACATAAAACAGGGTACACACACTACTCGAAATATAAATAAAATAATTACTAGAGAAAGAATGAATGAGTTTAGTAAATCTTTATTGATTGGAAGTGCAGCTCTGGACTCGTTTTATTCGTCAAAATATATTCTAAGTCATTCCCTAGTTTTTTTCTAAAAAACAGAGTGTTGTTTGCTTCCATGGTTTTCATGTTTAGATTATCATCCTGAGTGCATGAAGTGTTTGTTTTAGTTATTCAGTGAAGATGCAGCTTTTTTTTCTCCTATAGAAACGAATTTCTTCGCGTATGTCCATTGTTCTTAGAGTATGGATGTAGTCTTTACGTATGCACCACTTTTTAGTTCTTGCTTCACACTTCAAGAACCTTCTTAATTTCCTTTTTTATGATCTTCTTACATTCTCCCTCTTCCAGCTAGATCTTTATCTTCCCTTTTATAGCTTTCAGCTCCAGGAAAAAGTACTGATTACCTTTATGGGTACTAGGTACGGTTCCCTAACATGCCAACAAATATCATTAAATAACATTAACTGCATTAAAAACTTCAAATGTAACTGTTAGATTAATAAATAAATAATATTGATAGTATAGAGTTTCACTAGTTGGTAAATCATTAGAATAATTCTTCCATGTTTAACAGTTGTCTTTGTAGGAGTGACCTTTTATTAGTATCTCTTTGAACTTGTATCGGTATCTCCTTATATCGGTAGATCTTAATTTGTGTATCACTAACTTTTAGTATCAGTAGATTTATATATACTGGTGACTGTATTTTATCAGTAGCTCTTGATCTATCGGTAGCTCTGCATTGTATTTGTATCTTTATTGTGTATCGGTGACTCTGTATATTGGTAGCTCTTGGTCTATTAGTAGCTCTTGGTCTATCAGTATCTTTGATTTGTATCGGTAACTGTCTGTATCGGTAGCTCGCTTTTTATCGGTAATTGTTTGTATCAGTAGCTTCATTATGTACTATCCGAAGAATTTTTCTATTCTTACCAGTGGATTTTTACATATCGGTAGCTCAGTGTATCATTGAACTTAGCTTATCGGTGACTCTGTCTATCAGTAGACTAAGTACCGGTAGCTCTATATCAGTAGCTATATGCAGATCATTGACTGACACTTTATGAAAAACATAACCGATTGGGTTATAATTACTTTAAAACTTATATAAACAATGATAAACATTGATTAACATATTTCAAGGATTATTTTAATATTATTATTCTATAGAATGTCATATATTGAGAGAATTAGAATATAGATAAACATTAATTGGGATTTTCAAGGTATGTGGAAGCATAGTTGGGATTATTAAAACAGGTGAGGTCAACAATCTCCCCCTTTTTGATAATAACATCATATGATATTATAGTTTTCTCAAAAATAGTAATTGTATCTGTGGATATATCATTAAATTCAATTATCTCAGAGAAAACATTATATTATAGAACATAATGTATTAGAGGGAGAATTAAATCTTTTTATCTCTTCCTTAGATAATATTTCTCCCCCTTTTAGAATATTTATCCCCCTTTGGTACATTGATAATATTTCTCCCCCATTGTGAGAATCAAATAGTGCGAAACAAAAAAGAGAAGAGGAGAAAAATGAGAAAGAAATGAAATCCAATTGTATTATATGTTGCAAAAAGGTATAGAGAAAGAAAAAAATACAAGGTATTCTTATCAAACATCTTATCCACCTATTCAATCCACATCCTCTATGTGTGATTTTCTATTTGGATCATAAGAGGATTCAGATTGTGTGGATGCTGGTGAAGGCTTGGGAATTATGGAAATGATCACAGGGGGCTGAGCCAAAAAAACTGTACATGGTCTTTACTGAGGGGTTCTTTGAGTGATCATAGGATTAAGGCTAAGAATGGATTGAGAAGAAGTAATCCGAATAGGATATGTAGTAGAGGCAGAGGCAGGTAAAGCTGTAGGTACAATCACTGGACTAGCATCGACATGCAGGAAAGGCAGCAAAGGATTTCTGAATCCATAATTATTCCTCCTCCTCTCTCCATAGTAGATATGAAATCATCCTTGTTCTCCATGAATTTGTCCAAGTCTGGAGTCAATTCCCTTAGTTTCTTGACTTTCCCTCTGAAGGCTTGATTGACAGGAGGTAACTTCAGGTTGTCTAATAGAAGTTTGAAGTGATTGTTGAGTTTATTCTTGGTGTAAACCTTTTGTAAATAGGAGTCTACCCTATTTTTCATTTCTTTCTGAGAGGCATATCCTTTTCTAATATAGTCTTGGACTATCTTCATTATTTCTCTAGTTGAATCTCTATTAGAAATCACAACATTCCTCAGGTAGGATGAGTCCACAGAGCCACTGGTTGATGCTGAACCAAGCTCCTCCTTCATTATAGCACTAATCTGATTCAAATCCACTGAAGTTCTAGAAGCAACAGAACCAATATAGAAGGCTACTATTACCTTGATGTTTTTGGTCAACCCACTAATTTTTTTTCTCTTGGGAATCATGTGTGCTGACATGTTCTTTCAAAGTCATTTTAATACCTTCAAACACTAATACCATCTAGATCACAACAATTTTGATATAGGCTAGTTCCTTGTCAGCTTGAGCTTTTGAAATGATGTAGGATTATAAAAAGATAATAGATTTCTTTAGAGATTCAATATCCTCTTCCAGCCTAGATACATGAGTCTGGAAGGCTTTAACATCATCCACTATTTCTACCATAAAGGTTGACATATTACAACTGAGAGAGAGTTCAAAATATTTTTTCAAATAACTCATCTCTTCAACAAAACGGTGCTTCAACTCAGCAACAGATGCATAAAAGGACTCTTTCAAGCCATCCTTTAAGGATTCAAGGTCTGCCCTAGTGATCATATCAGCAAGAACAATTACAACAGGTTTTCTTTCAGATGATATGCTGGCCACTAAGTCATTCATAATCGATTGAATTGATGACACCAATGAAACTTCCATCTTCCTCATCTCTTATACAAAACTGACTTGATTAATTTTTTTTAGATTATCCAGGTCATGAATTCTGAACACTTATTTAGGTAAAAACTTAGTCTAAACATCATAAATTATTTTTGGTCTATTTAGAGATGCCTCATTATCAGAATCAGGATAGTCTAATCCACAAACCACAAAACATGGGTCATCTGCCCAGTCCCCATTCTCAACAGCCACTGAAACACTTCCAAACATTGTTTGATGCTCCCCCTCAATGGGTTCATTCCCATGTACAAAAATAAAATTCTTAGCTGGACATTCATCTTCAGAAGAATATTCTACTATCAATTATATATCTACAACAGTTGGATGATCCTCTGAATTATGTAAAACATATTCCATTTCTCGAACTACATCCATAGTAGGAACAAATGAGATTGCAATTAATATACTCAGACTTAAGCATATAGAATCAGAGGATTCAGATTCATTATCCTTTTATTCTTCGTGCTCAGGGGCTGGCTGGTCTTCCTCATCAGCAGGAGCCACTTCTTATAATAGAGTTTCCTTTCTAGAAGATACAATTTCAGTAGCAGGACTTAGAGGTATGCCCAGACCCATTCCAACATCCATAAAAGTCTTCTAATCTTCAGTCTCATCACTATACGCAGGTTCTTCTTCATCAGGTCCTAGTCCTGGATCCCTCACATCCTTATGTCTTGAAGGATGATCCACAAGATTGAATTTATCATATACCTTATTGTAATCATTAACCCACTCTCCTCTCATAGGGTTATAATTTATCTTCGTGTATTTTCACACTGTGCTTATGATACAGAAGTTGTTCCTTACTACCACTATCTCATCTTGAGACTCAGCTACCCATTTCACATTGATCATCACTGAGATCAACTTGGAAAAGAATAGAGAATTAGTCTTTGATTTTGGCCATGTCATGTCTTCCTTTTGAATCATCAGCAATCTGCATAGATTCACTTTTGCACAATTTATCGAGAGATGCAGGAGATAGATATCCTGATATCTTAAATTCGCAATGTCCCCCCTCCTTTGTATTAAGACATGCTAATAAAATTTGAACAGCAATCTGTTCACTCCATCCATTTCAGCTGCCACTACTTGTCTTTGATTTCCATCACCAGTGTGCTCCACCAAGGTAGTATCATAATAGAATATATCACTTTTAGGTGGTATAGCTTTCGAGACATATCTAGATACACCTTTGTGTGGAACCTTCATGCATTCATCGAACTCAACAGATGAAAAAGCCATTTCCTTTCCATTTACAGAAGATGTCACTCGGTTCTCATCTTCTGACTTCCAATAACTCACAAACTCATAAAATTGTTTCACTAACTTTGGATAGTAGGGGCCATTGTTGTTCGAAAAAAAATCTACCCTCTATTGATCTTCTAGTACAACGAGAACTAATGATTTTATAGCAAACAACCATTCCACACATAGCTCTTTTTCAATCATAATAACTCTATTCTGCATAGGAGGGTTCAATGGATGCCTACACGACCTAGTTCTAACAACACTACCACTTGCTTCTTGCTCAGACTTCTACTTATTTGCATTCAGCTCATTAGATTCATCTTTGATGGTAGGGAGTTTGGTTTGTTCCATCTCTGGTTTGAGGGATTGAGGGTTTTTGAGATATTTGGGAGTAAGGCATGAGGGAATATGATTTAAGGATCGGTGGATAGATAAGTATCAAGGACTTTGTTTTTATCATTTAAGAATAATAAAATAAATTAATAATCAATATAAAATAAAGTAAATACGATTCAGATTCTGGCGGCACACAAAAGTTTAAAACAGTGAACTTATCAGTAGGATCTATCAGTTATCAGTGAGGTACATCGGTGAGGTTACATCAGTGAGGTTACATCAGTGAGGTTACGTTGGCGAGGTTTTTACTGATCAAGGATCATCATTCCCAACTCATTTCTAATGTAACTTATCCTATCCGATCATAATGGTTTGGTAAAAATGCCAGCTAATTGATGTTAACTACCTATAAACTCAAGAGTAATATCACCCTTTTGGTAATGATATATCATGAAATGGATCTTTACATCAATGTGTTTTGTCCTAGAGTGAGATAAAGGGTTCTTTGAAATGTTTATTGCACTAGTGTTATGACAGTTGATTGAAGTATGATTAATGTCATATCCATAGTAAAAAAGTGTGTGTTTCATCCACATAATTTTTTCACAACAACTAGCAGTAGCTATATACTCTTCTTCAGTAGTGGACAATGCTACAAAATTCTGCTTTATACTACACCATGATACTAATGATTTTCCCAATAAATGACATGGTCCAGATGTGATTTTTATATCCAACTTGCAACCAGTAAAGTCAACATTTTAATAACTTATTAATTCAATGGATTTTCCTTTTAGGTAAAACAAACCTATGTTTATAGTGTGTTTAAGATAATTAAATATTCTTTTTACAACAAGTAACTGAGATTGTTTTGGATTAGATTGAAATATTTCACACATACACACACTAAAAATAATATCTAGTCATCTATTAGTAAGGTAAAGTAAGATTCCAATCATACCTCTATAATTGGTTTGATGCACTGGTTTCCAAGATTCATCTGCATCCAATTTTCAGACTGTACTGATAGGAGTATCACATTCCTTATTACTATCCGAAATAAAATGTTTTAAGAGATGCTTTGTATATTTACTTTGATTTATGATAATATGATTTTCATTTTGAAAAACATTAAATCCAAGAAAATATTTGAGTTCTCCCATTAAAATAATTTCGAATTATTACTTTTCAAAAAATCTGTACATAAGGAATGATTCGAATATCCAAAAATAATATCATCGACATAGATTAGTAGTATCAAAACACCTTTAGAAATTCTTTTAATAAAAAGATTTGGATCATCAATCCCTTTAGTAAAACATTATGAAATAAAGAAAATTACTAATTCTATCATACCAAGCTATTGGATCTTGTTGTAAACCATATAATGATTTATAATGTTTGAAAACATTATTTGGAAATTTATGATTAGTAAATCTAGGTGTCTGTTCAACAAAAACATCTGGAGTTATAAAACCATTTAGAAAAGCACTTTTGACATCTATTTGATATAAGTTGAAATTCAGGTGAGGAGCATAGGAAAGTAAGATCCTAATAGCTTCTAATTTAGCTATAGGAGAAAAGGTTTACTCATAGTCTATAACTTTATCTTGACTATATCCTTGTATAACTAATCTATCTTTGTTTCTAACTATATTTCCAGATTCATCAACTTTGTTTCTAAAAACCCATTTAGTGCCTATTGTCAAGGGGTCCTTTGGTCATACAACTAATTCCCAGACATTGTTTCTTTCACATTGATTTAACTCTTCCTGTATATCCATTACCAAAAAACCATCATTGATTGCATCACTGACATTTTTAGGTTCTAGATGTGAAAGAAAGGCTTGAAGTTCAACCTGGTTTCTTAGAGAATCTCTATCTATGTCTCGCTATCATGATTACCAATAACAGCATCCAAAGGATGGTTTTTTAGAATCATAACTGATCTAGTAATGGTAGGTCTAGAAATTTTAGGTTCATCTATAGGTTCAAGTTCAACAAAACCAAATTCTATAATATGTCCAGAACTGGATATTTTTACAGAAAGTTATTTAGTTTTATCATTAAGGTCCAGAACAGTAAAATCTTTTTCAATATTTTCAGGAGAGGTTTTAGGCTCATGTGGATCAGTTTCATCAAACATGTTGTGAATGGATTCTTTCACAAATTTGGTTTTCTTGTTAAAGACTCTATATGATTTTCTAGTTAAAGAATAACCAAGAAAAATTCCCTCATCACTTTTAGAAGAAAACATGTCTAGATTATCCTTTCTATTGAGGATAAAGACTTTGCATCCAAAGACTCTAAAAAACTAACTTTGGGTTTTCTATTATTCCATAGTTCATATGGGGTCTTATTGAGAACTGGTCTAATCAAGACTCTATTAATAATATAACAAGATGTATTCACAATCTCAACCCAACAATAAATAGGTATATCATACTCATTAAGCATAGTTTTTGCAGTTTCTTGATGGGTTCTATTTATTCATTCTTCTACACCATTCTGCTGAGGTTTCCTAGTGGCTGAAAAGTTATGACTATAGCCATTTTGTGCGTAATAATATTCAAACTCTTGATTTTCAAACTCACATCCCTAATCACTTCTCAGGGTCTTAATCTTAAGTCCACTATAGTTTTTTACATACTTGAAGTATTTAACAATGTATGAACAAGCTTCAATTTTGTGAGCTAAGAAGTATACCCAAATATATCTTGAAAAGTCATCTACCAAGACATAGGCAAAGTGCATACCATTTAAACTAGAAACTCTATAAGGTCCAAACAAGACCATGTGAACCAACTCGAGAGGTTGAGAAGTTGAAACTTCAATCTTTGATTTAAAATAAACATTATGTAGATTTCCCTTTTGATATGGATTACAAACTTTTTCTGATGGGAATTCAAGTTTAGGTCGGTATCTAATAAGTTATTCTTAGTTAGTTTTCTAATTGAATGGATGTTGCAGTGTCCTAATCTTCTGTGCCAAAGAAAAGATTCATTATGAAAAGCATTTAAAAAATAAACATTTTGTTTGGATAAAGAATTCAAATCAACAACAGAAACATTTTCATTTCTCAAGGCATAATATACTAATACATTTTTTGATTTAAAAAAATTACAAGAGTCATTTAAAAATTTAACATTATAGCCATCATTACAAAATTGAGAAATACTTAAGATATTTTATTTAAGTCCATCAAAAAATAAAACATTAGAAACTAAAACTGAATTAATGATACCAATCTGGCCTAGGCTGATGATTTTTCTTTAGAATTATCACCAATGGTGAGAGAGACTCCATCAACCTTTATTAAGATTTTAATGAATTAGTAACCTATAGACATGTTCCTTGAACATCCATAGTCCAAGTACCATACCTTTTTGTTAGAACACTTCAAACAGGTTTCCAAAAAAACAGATTTAGATGGAAAATGACTTTGGTACCCAGATCTTCTTGGTTCCAGAAAGGTTAGAAATCAAATCTTTAGGTACCCAAATATGTCTTATGGGTTTCATATAATATATAGAATCAATTTATTTTTAAATATAAACTTTTTTGATCCATAACACTGTGAATAACTAGTTGAAGAATAGAAATTTTCAAAATTAGAACTAACAGCATTCTGTCCAGATTCAGAAATAAATCTATTTTTAGTAAACTATCTCTGTCCAGGTTGGTATCCCAAACCATTAGTGTACATTTGTGCCACATGATTTACAAATATTTTAGTATGTGTATATTTTCCATTTGTAAAGTTTTCTAAGACCTTTCTAAGTTTCTCATTAGACATTTTTAGTTCAATATTTTCATTCAATAGTTGAGAATTCTTTTCCTTTTCTATATCAAATGAATATTTAACATTGGAAGTGAGGGAATGTTGTTTCTTCAATGACTTATATTTGTCTTTATGTTCAGTACAGGTCTGTTCTAGCATATTAAAATATTCAAATAATTCTTCAGTAGACATATTTTCAAATTCAGAATCAGAATCACCTCCAGAATAGTATGAATTTAAAGAAGGATTGTCCAGTGTTACCTCAGATGTGTTTGTAATAAATCACATGTTAGCTTTATGAGAATCTTCATCTTTAGTAGAATCAGAATCACTTGAAGTGTCTTCTGAGGAACTCCATGTTTGTTTAATTTATTTCTTGTACTTATTGTCTTTATAATCATATTTCGTTTTGAATTTTAACTTTAGAGAGTCAGCCTTGATGTGTCATTTCTTCTTTCATTCATAACAGACTATATTATCTTCCTTATCAGATTTCTTCCAATCCTTCTTCCACTTACCTTGTTGATCATAATTACCCAGGTAGTTTGGTTTTCTGAAAATATTCATCTTCCTATATAACTACTTAAATCTCTTGGATATATGAGCCATTTCTTCATCATTGTCCGAATCTCAATCTTCACTAGTTGAAATTTCAGTAGGTACATATATTTTTTCCTTGTCATTGCTCTTTTAAGCAGTAGACTTGAAAGGAATTGATTTTATCTAGGGTTCATTATCGTCTTCTTTGTTCACTTTATGTTCTTCCTCATACATCATATGATTACCTATTAATTCCTTAACAGGGAGTGTGCTGATGTCGCATGATTATCTAGTGGAAACAAATGTGCCTCTCCATCTTTCAGGTAGACATCTTAATATCCTCATAATTCGATCCTTAGCTGGAACAACCTTTCCAGGAGAGCTCATAGAATTAAAAATATCATTAAACCTGAGATACATGTTATAAATAGGTTCATCATATTTTATTTTAAAATTATCATATTTAATAGTATATCTATTCAATCTCATCACTTTAAAATTGCTTGTTCTTTCATGGGAAATAGCCAACATGTCTTATATTTCATAAGCACTTTTACAAGAATAAATTATATTAAACACTTCATCTCTTAAAGCACAATACATGGCATTCATAGATTTACAATTATTATTGTAAGAATTCTTTTTAGGTTCATCCCATGTTTTTTTTTCAGTTTCTGGAATTTTATATTCTGACTCTATAGCAGTCCAAATATTAAAACCTATACATTCCAAATGAATTTTCATCTTATGTTTCCCTTGAGAATAATTCACAACATTAAATAAAGGTTTCTTGTTAGTAGAAGCACCTTCTAGTCTATTTTCGATAACTAGATTTCAGAAAATATATTAAAGAGAAAAAATTCAGAACTAACAGAAATTTAACATCATTATGATAAAACTAAAATTACAGTTAGAAAAAAAGAGAGTATGAAAAATTTTTATAAACAAAAATGTTACCTCTGATACCAAATTTTGGTCAAAGTGGATACTCAAGTGGGGGAGGGGGTTGGTGAGTTGAGTTCCAATTTAAATTTCTGTTAAAAATATTTCTATTAAAATCCCCCTATTTAAAAACAAAATAAAACATTAGTGAATTTATATAGATTTTAAATGTTCAATTAGTTTATCAAAGATTGATTAGGTATCAATTAATTTAATCTAAAGATTAAATTGACTTTTGAAACTAACTTAATGGTTTACAAAAAGCATAAAACTTTCTATTTAAACCATCAAAGTAACATTAAATCAATTTATATTTAAATTTAGATATAAATGGAATATGAAATATATAGTATACTTATAACTTAAAATAAAATTCATAGCAGATGTAACCAAGAGGTTCAGTCTCAAGTCGAGACATTTTCCTCTCAAACAATTTATATAAATTGATCCACACCCTTGATCGGGGAAAAATACAGTGAAAAGACTATCCAGGTTCAAAGACATCTACCACAATTCTATGTGGGAAAACAAACTACAGATCACAACTATATAGGTATTACTAGAACTCTACCACTATCCACAATGTGATACAAGGTAGTTATAGAGTTTGAATGAGGATTTAAGAATCATCCAGCTTAGCTCAGGAGACAGTTTGTGTGCAAAATAAAATAGGGTACACACTTCTTGAAAATTAAATAAAGGAATCGCTAGAGTAAGTATGAATGAGTTTAGAAAATTTTTAGTGATTGGCAGTGCATCTCTGGACTCGTTTGATTGGTCAAGAAATGCTTCTGATTCCTTCTCTGGTTTTTGTCTAAAAAAAGTGTGTCATTTTCTTCCATGGTTTTTAGGTTCATCTTATCAGCCTGATTGCATAAAGTGTTTATTGTAGTTCTTCACTCAAGATGTATCTTGTGTTCTAATCTAGAAATAAATTTCTTCTTGTAGGTCATGTGTTCTTGGAGTGCAGATGTAGTCTTTCTGTACACACCAATTCTTATTTGTTGCTTCACACTTCAAGTGCCTTCTTAGTTTCCATTTTGATTATCATCCTGTATTCACCCTCTTCTAGATAGATCTTTATCTTCACTTTTTTAGCTTTCATCTCCGACAAAAAAGAATGATTACCTTTTGCATGGGTACTAGGTATGTTTCCCTAACATACCCACAAATATAATTAAATAATATTAACAGAATTAAAAAAATCAAATGTAACTGTTTTCTTAATAAATCAACAATATTGAGAGTATAGATTTTGACTGGTTGGTCAATCATTAGTTTCCTTCTACCATGTGTAACGGAGGTATTTGTAGTAGTGACCTTTCAGTAGCTCTTTGAACTTGTATCGGTAGCTCATGATATCGGTAGCTCTTAAACTGTGTATCAGTAACATTTGGTATCTATAGCTTTATATATTTCAGTGACTTAATTATATCGGTAGATATTTTTCTATTGGTATCTCTGCTTTGTATCGGTTGCTTAATTATATATAGGTGACTCTGTATATCGGTAGATCTTGGTCTATCGGTAGATCTTGATCTATCGGTATATCTGCTATGTATCAGTAACTATTTGTATCGGTAGCTCGCTTTGTATCTGTAATTGTTTTTATCGGTAGCTTCATTCTGTACTATCAGAAGACTTGTTCTATGCTTACTAGTGGATTTGTACATATCAGTAGCTCTGCGTATCGGTGACCTTAGCTTATCGGTGACTTATCTATCGGTAGACTAAGTACCAGTAGCTCTATATCAGTAGCTATACGCAGATTAGTGACTAACACATTATGCAAAACATATCTGATTGGGTTATAATTACTTCAAAACTTATATAAAATAGGATAAACATTGATTCACATATTTAAAGGAATATTTTATTATTATTATGAGTTATACTGTCATAGATTGAGCGAATTAAATTATAGATAAACAATAATTAGGATTTTCAAGGTATGTGGAAGCATAGTTGGGATTATCAAAACAGGTGAGGTCAAAAATATTCATGTTTTTATTTATTGGTAAAGGTAATAACTTCTTTATTAGGAATATTATATCCTCCAGTAAACATAACAAAATTATCAACACCAGTATTGATAGTGAATTTCTTCATGAGATCTCTCCAGTATTCGTAATCATTTCCATCAAAAATAGGTTTTCTAGTTGGTTTGAGATTGTCTATGGAACCAACATTGATTCCCTCCATATTTAAGAAAAATATTTCCTCAATGATTTGTTAATAGAAAATGATTTTTAAAAAGTAAAATATCCCTAAGAAATAAAAATATAGAACAAGAGTATCTCTTAGAAAAAATGAGTTCGAACTATATGAGTATGAAAAACAGATTCCGAAAAATATGAATCCAGAAATTAAATTCTGAGAATTCTCTTCTGAATCTAATCAGGAGATTAATTCAGATTGTACATAATCCTTTGATTCCAATTGTTAGAATGGTATGTCTGAGTATGATATACTCTATAATACCAATTGAATGATCGAAATAAGAATGATATTCTCAAATACAAGAGGGGGGGGGGGGTTGAATTGTACACTTTAAAATTTATTTAGGAACTTTTAAAGGTAGTTGTGTTTGACATGGTTAAACAAAGTAATTCAAAAAACCTGTGAGTTCTAATAACATTCTTGATTACAGAAAAGTGATTCCAGAAATGTAACTTAAATTTTTTTTACAACGACTAAGATTCTACCTTAATGCGAATAGAATCTAACTAAATAATAGTACAGATGTAAGGAAGTATAAGATAGTAATACTTTCCTCAACAATACAAATGTAGCGGTAAACATGTAAGAAAACAAGTAATAAGTAGTATGTCTTTTAACCCAAAGATAAGGGTATCTAAAAACCTTTGATAAAGGTCCCTTTATTTATACATTCAATAAATACTATCTTACCCACACCTAGGTTAGCCCTCAATATGAATATCGGAGACTGTATTGCTATCCACGCAAGCCCTCAACTATAAGGAAGTCGGCACCTCTCTCTTCCTCAGCAAGGAAACCCTCAACTTCAGGTTAGTCGACACCTCTATCTTCCTATCCCCAAAAGCCGTCAATTGAACACAACAACAATCAGAGTCACACGAAGAAAATCTGAACCAGAAGTTCACTACACACAAAGCATTATAGTATCTATCTCTAGAAATCACTTCAACAACATATGGTCTCTAGAGTCATAGAACATTGTCAGCTCATTCAAATGACATCATATTTATAGTCAAAGATTAAATGGTAGACACCCTCATCCAATAGTCATATTCGTCCCTGAATTTCAGAGGGACCTGTACCCATGTCACTCAAACAACAGTTAGTGAGTAACTAAAATAACGACATCGTTTTATAACTAAACAGTTGTTAGTTTCACTAAAATTCAATATTATGAGTGTATGTAAATGAGAGTTCGGAGTCAACCAAACATAAATGTGGAGTCTATAGTACAAGGATATTCAGATTCTGTTCTGTAGTAATTTGGAACCTGAATTCTATTGAATTCTGAGGTCATAATTTCAAGGAAATTTAGAGTATGGATTTCCCAAGAATTTGAAACCCTAAATTACAAAGTTTAGAGTCAATGTTCATGGGAATTCAGAGTCAGAACTCATAAGAGTTCAGAGTCTGTATTCAAATAACATGGAGTCAGAACATAGATATGTTCTTAACTAGAATTCGTAATCATAATTCATAGTCGAACTGTACACATGATCACAATCATAATTTAGAGTTGAACTTTCATGAGAGTTCGCATCCATAATTCAGAGTTGAACATCATAACGTTCGTATCTAAAATTCGGAGTTGAACTTCATGAGACTTTGTGTCCAGAATTTGGAGTCTCTAAACATAATTATTCGTATCTTTGTATTATATGATACCGAGGATTTGGTTTCAATTCGATTTTTACACATAGAAAAATTATGATTTGTGCAAAGAAAACAAGGTAAGGATAAATTCTTGTGCGGAAGGAAATTTTTCATTATCAGAGTAAAATATAGGATAAAATGAAATTTTCCGTAAAATAATTTGTTTGTGGTTTTCAAAACAAGAGGAATGGTAATGTCGTATGGAAAACCATATTGAATCAACAATATCCATCTTACCTGAAGGAATTGAAAAGTCATAAGGAAAACCTTATTGGATCATCAGGGTTATGTTTTTAAAATATTATTTTTTAAATCCTTATTTTATTGGTAATACTCATTTAATATTTATAATATTATGCATACATTATTCCTATTATAACCTATTTTATTATAAATTTCATTTTGTTACATTAATATTTTCTATACATAGATTGCATTTATCATTAATATATTATATGACTGTCATGATCCGTCCTCAGGGCCCATACCATGACTACCTCAAGCCCGCCTTCCATAGGCCAGCGGCTGGAGACTTGCACCAAAGGCGTAAATCCCAATAACTAGGAAGGAATTTCCTTTATAAAACATAAACACATTCAACCAGAGTACAATCAGGATTTAACACTATGTAAATGCTAATATAAAGCAGTGCTGAAAGTAAAGAGGTTCAGAAATACAAGCCCAAGTATAAAGTACACGGAAAAAAGAAAAAACAGCTGGAAGGTGAAAAGAAGCTCCTGGATCGTCCACCAAGGATCCTACCTGGAGGGTAGGTACTGATTGTGCATCTCCTGGATTGTTCACCACGAATCCTACCTGAAGGGTAGGTACAGACAACCTCCTCAGTGCACCCATCCGCCAACCTCCTCCGGGTACCGACTCATCGTGAGGTCCTCCTCGAGGTACCGACTTGTCATGAGGTCCACCTATAGGTGTCATCCAGTCCTCATACACTCAGCCTCAATCACCATTGTCTGTTGTCAGCATCCAACACAATGAGGTGCAGTCATAGCCTGTGTAGGGGTGAGTATAACAATAACCAGTAGGGACCCCGAGACCCTCAAGGTCTCACTAAATCCAACATGGATAACCAGAAAAAAAATATCTCAATAGATAAAATTTACATAGGTATATGCCAATACATATTCCTAAGTTATCAATTAACCCATCTCAATCGTGAGGAAAAAACAAAAGTCATTGAGTTAGCTCAAACCATGATTTTATTCATGATGCTGAAACCACGGCTGCTGGAGAACACCTCCTCTGTCGAGAAAATTAGTCCTGTAATGACTCCTAGGTGCTACTCACTAACCTTAGACTGTTGAGGTACTCCTCCTGTCAAGTACCGCGGGCCTGCCACCGAAAAAATGTAGTGCTCCCCGCCAGGGCTTTTCCGCCCAAACACAGTAGGCGTTCCCCTAATAACCTATAGATGTACTCCTTGTAACATCCCCAGGTTGTCTTGTGGGGAATTTCATTAGTTAGATGACCCGTTCAGGCATGTGGGTGGACCCTGGGGTTGGAACCACATGTCTGCTGGGCAACTGGTGGTACCTGGTGGGCCAGGACCCGACGACCTTGTTAAGGCGGGGTGGTTGCGCTGTCACTGGGGCCCAATTGTCACACTCCTCCTGTAGAGTACCATGGGTAAGACACCCAAACACAGTTGTACTCCCCACTGGGCTAGTCGACTCACTACAAGTTGAATCAGACAAGAAGTCATGAGAACTATAGCCACTAGGTCTCCGCACTTCGTACGCTCATCTCCGGGACGGTATACTCCACGAGCTACTGGTCAATACTCCAAGTATCACAAAGTCCCACTAGGAAGTATCCCAAAAGGCTGCCACATTATATGGATATCCACACAATAGACGGCGCGTCAGTCGGATGCCCAGTCTGTGTGTTGTTGTCCTTTTCATTCCGAGGGCCCAGTTGGTTTTTTGTACAAACCAACCCGACCGTATCGTAATTGTACCCCCAAAATCCCATGGGGTATACTCAAAGGAACCGTTTATCAACAATATTACCAAAGCTGCTTACAGTTCGTCAAACAGACATCTGGTCTGAAAGTTATGGACATTTCCGTTCCAAGGACCCGATTGATTTTTATGGTAAAACCAACCCAAGCGTACTGCAACTGCGTCCAAACCTCAAGTAGAGTGTTACAAAAGATTCATCTCATCAAACAGAATCTATCATTGGTGATGACACGTCATCCGGACGTCTAGTCCTTATGTTATAATCATTTTATTACTGAGGGCCCGGTTGAATTCATGTTTGATCCAACTGGGTCGTACTTTAAATGACACTGGGTAACCAAACCGGTCACACCATTGTGATCCATACCAAAAAACACACGAGATGGACTACCCATTGGTCCAAAACGGATATCCGGTGAAAAAGTTGCATTTCACCGC
This sequence comes from Viscum album, assembly GCA_963277665.1. Lineage (NCBI taxonomy): Eukaryota > Viridiplantae > Streptophyta > Magnoliopsida > Santalales > Viscaceae > Viscum > Viscum album. The sequence goes on along the minus strand of OY728158.1, from coordinate 41,067,809 downwards.
AAAATGAGACGACCGGGCCTCATGGGGCCTGCACCTCGACTTTAACATAAATATCCAAAATTGGCATGAAACATCCGTCTTAATTCCAGGGTCGCAATGTCACAGACACTTCGTCATTCCAACACCGTATGAGAGAGATATGTTCGATTCAAGATCCCGTAATAATATTAATAATAATAATATTCATTGTTTTGTGGACCCGAGCCATGAACCAAAATTTAGTATCCAACATTAGACTTTAATCGACTATATTAATGACAGGATTACATTTCCACTGACGGCAATCCAATCAGACGTCACATGCATGAGTTATGATGGGTCAAAGATATAATAATAATATTAAATTTAATATTTTTTGAGCGCTTTGGGTACTCAATCAAAAAACCGAAAAAATACATTCAATATTGGACTCAAAATTTCCGTCTCGAAATCAGGGTCGCACTGCTGCTGATAGTTCGTGAAACTGAGATCGCACGAAGAATTAGAAGACAAAAAGGTCTTTTATCATCAAAATTAATAATAAAAATATTTTATTATTATTATTATTTAATTAATTGTTTATTTTTCTAATACCAAATTAATAATTCACATCCCTCTTCAAACGCATCTACGGTAAAGGTACCCTTAAGAAATTACTAGTTCTGTGAGTTCATCGGTGCCCTTGGTTTTCAATTCAGAGCGGTGGTTCAAAAGATAGAAAAACCCGCTCATTCATTCACTTAACCTACCTGAGCTAAAATTCAAAAAACTATTCTGGGAACTCTGAGCCTCAGAATCAGGTTCCGTCAGATGAAATAGACTCGTAATATTCCAATGTATTTATGAAAAAAATTTCCATGAAATTTTCGGGTCATTACATTCCTCCCACCCCAGAGCTCTACGTCCCCGTAATGCTACAACATAAACTAGGTAATCTAAAGGGGTAACAAGAACGCATCTGAGCCTCCCGCTCCCATGTGCTCTCCTAGAGGTTCCTGTGATGCCAAAAAAATGTGCACCAAAGGAATCGTCCATCCTCGTTGGACCTACTCCAATCAATCCTCAATCTCCACTATAACCTCCTTAAATGTCACCCCGTCATCGACATCCACCTTCCCACTATCGATGATGTGTGATGAGTCATGCACGTATCTCCTCATTTGAGATATGTGAATGACGCCATGCACACGGTGAAAATGAGGTGGAAGGTCCAGGTGTTAAGACACCTCTCCGACTCTTTTGAGGACCTTTAAAGGTCTGACAAAACACGGGAATAACTTGTCGCCCGACCAAAACTCTGTTGACCTCGTCGAGGTGAGACTCGTAGGAAGGCGTGGTCACCATCCCCAAACTCCAGTGTTCTATGTATCCTATCAGCATAGGACTTCTGTCTGCTTTATGCAGTCTTTATCTTCCCTTAGATGATCTCCACCTTCTCCGGTTGCCTCATGATGAGCGCATTGGCCATCCTCAGCCTCAGTTCGTGAAAAGCTCTGTTGGAATCTCTCTAACACATGAAGGGTTTTCCTCTTCATTGTCAATTCTAGAAGCGGTGCATCAACTCTGGAGAAGTCTGGCTCAAATCTATGTATGGATGACTCATTAGTGATCGATTACACCAACATATGCATGTTTCCACCTGGTGGTGCTTGGGGTTTCCTTTTCACCGACCAAGGAAAACCGCATCCAAACAATGTAGATAAACCACAACCTTTTTTCCTAATACTGTCAATATGTGTATGAACTATGGATTCCGAGTCCATTCCCAACCTAACGTCATAAGGCCTCGACGATGCCACTAAGAGATTCCAACCGAAACTCTCGCCACAAGGGTCAGATCACACCATCGGTGTAAGTGTGATTATCGAGTATCCTCTCAATGAATATCTACGCGTGAGGGTAAAGTCAAAAGCTTAACCGGAAACTCTAGGTCTGGGACAAGATTTTTGGATGGTAGGAATTATTGGTACCTATGTTTATTGATATGAAAACTAGTAGTAGACACATACCATACCTCAAATCATTATTAAAGCCCTTGGGTCACACTTCTTGACGGAATGCAGCTATTCTCTTCTGTTGCCCTCCTGATCCCTGAGCCTGGTGGGGACTACAAAGGTGGGTGGTTGTAACATGTCGAAATGTACACCCCTGCATACTGATCTCCTAGCTCTGCTTCCACATCTGCTGCACTGCAGATTCATCTGTCCTTAACACTTCCTATTTTTGAAACATTTTGCACGCCCATGTCTCTAAGACTGGCGTCAGTTCCCTGCTTTTCCCACTTCTAACATTCACTAACTGTATCAACTATAGAAAACACTCATCCACCTCTTTAAGCTTGTCCTCAGCCACCTATGAGTTGGGATTGCCTCAGAACAAGAGGGATATGTGGTGCTGAAATACATGTATGGAACTATGCCTACAAGTGTCATCTACCAGTACTGCTAGTTGTATCTATTAACCAACAGGTAGTGATATAGCTGGCACACTACCCGAAGGTACTATCTCCGGCATTGGTCCACATACAGAAGCCTCATCACAATGCAGACCAACCTCATGGTCACTCACTGTAAAACACTAGTATCTAAATCTACCATCCACTCTAATGGTGTATCAACTAGGCAAAAAACTCTAGAAATCACCTCCAGACAGTCCACTACTGCCTGGGAATCTGTCTCGCCTCGTAAACTGGGAGGCCTCAGTTGTTGGAATTCGTACAATGCACTCTATCGTCGTCCACCGTCCGCTAGTGTGGCTCGTGGCATCTGCAGCCCAACGGGTGGTGGTGCTGCTGGTACACCACCCGAAGGTGCCAACATAGTATGAGGACCCTACATTAGAGCCCCATCGCTCGGTGGGATGTCATAATGTACCCTCTCTCAGGATTTCAACTGACTGTCTGTGTGGAGGCATCCTAAACATATGCAACACGGCCAAACGATTTATACCTGGTGAGCTGACCTAGTTTGAGCTAACATAATGAAATATTTTGGAAACACACATTCAATCTGTGTTTTCGTGCACTGAGTCAGAAATCAGAAGTCTGGGTCCTGGTGTATGGATACGTCGGCCGCCACACCAACACTGGACTCCCTGAATTGAAGACCACACTCGGTACCATTAGCACTACTGCTTCAGAGAAAATAGTGATCAGATCCTTGAGTTATGTGGTGGAACCAAATCATTTGATACCAATTTTTCACGGCCCGTCCTCAGGGCCCGAGCAATGACTACCCCAAGCCCTCCTTCCAAAGGCCAGGGGATGTCGACTATCACCAAATGCGTAAATCCCGATAACTGGATAGGCATTTCCTTTATAAAACATAAACACATTCAACCAGAGTTCATGTGTAAGTAAACACTAATTAAAAATGATTACAAAGCCGTGCTGAAAGTAAAGGGGGCCAGAAATACAAGCCAAATTGTAATGTACAAGTAAAAAGGCAAAATAGCTGGAAGGTGACAAGAAGCTCCTGGATCGTCCACCAAGGATCCTACCTAGAGGGTAGGTACAGATAGTGAAGCTCCTGGATCGTCCACCACGGATCCTACCTGAAGGGTAGGTATAGATATCCTCCTCAGTGCCCTCGTTCTTCAACCTCCTCCAGCTACCGACTCATCGTGGGGTCCACCTCCAGGTATAGACTAGTCATGAGTTCCACCTCCAGGTGCCGTCCAGTCCTCATACACTCAGCCTCTGTTAGCGTTGTCCATTGTTTTCTTACAACACAACAATGTGCGGGCATAACCCATGCAGGGGTGAGTATAATGATAATTAGTAGGGACCCTAAGACCCTCAAGGTCTCACTGAATCCAACAAGGATAACCACAAAAAAAGATCTCAACATATAACCTTACTTAAGTATATGCCCATTCATATACCTATGTATTCATGTAACCCATCTCAAACATGAGGAAAACACAAAGGTCATTGACTCACCTTAAACCATGATTTTATTCATGATGTCGAAAGCACGACTACTGGAGAACTCCTCCTCTATCGAGCATTCTAGTCTTGTCACGACTCCAAGGTGAAACTTACTATCCTTAGACTGCTGAGGTATTCCTTTTGTCGAGTACCGCAGGTCTGCCACCCAAACACAATAGTGCTCCCCTCCAGGGGTCTGCTACCCAAACACAGTAGCAGTTCCCCTACTAGCCTACATAGGTAATCCTCTTATCGAGTACCATGGGTCTTCCACCCAAACAAAGTAGTTCTCCCCGCTATGGTTCTGCCACCCAAACATAGTATTTCTCCCCACAGGGCTAGTTTACTCCCTCCAAGTCGAATAGGACAAGCAATCGTCAGGTCTACAACTACTAGGTCTCTGCACTCAGTATGCTCTTCTCTAGGAGGGTCTACACCATGAGCTACTAGTCGATACTCCCAGTATCACAATGTCCCATGATGAAGTTTCCCAAAAGTCTCCCACGTCATAGGGATCTCAACACAACAGACGGTGCATCTGTCAGATGGACGATCTGTGTGTTATTAGACTTTCCGTCCCGGGGGCCCGGTTGGTTTCGTGTATGAACCAACCCGACTGTATCATAACTGTACACCCGAACTCTGATCGGGTGTACTCAAAGGAACCATTTCCCAACAAGATTACCAACGCCGCTGACGGTTCGCCAAACAGACGTCTGGTCTGAAAGTTATCGGCTTTTCTGTTCCCGGGGCCCAGTTGGTTTTTTAGCTAAAACCAACCCGACCGTACTCCAACTGCGTCCAAAACACAAGTAGAGTGTTCCAAAATATTTGTCTCATCAAACGAAATCCAAAATTTTCGAAGAAATGTCATTCGTACGTCCAACCCTTATGTTATAAGAATTTTATTACCGAGGTCCTAGTTGGATTCATGTTCGATCCAGCCCAGTCATACTTAAAATGACCCCTGTTAACCAAACTGGTCACACCATTGCGATCCATACTGAAAAACACCCGAGATGGACTACTCATTGGCCCAAAATGGATAGTCAGTGAAAAAAATGAATTTCACCGCAACATGCGTGAACCGGGCCTCATGGGGCCCACTCCTTGACCTTGACAGAAATATATAAAATTGATCTTGAAACATCCATCTTAATTCCAGGGTCACAACGTCACAGACAATTTGTCATTCTGACACTGTATAATAGAGATATGTCCGCTACAAGATCCTATAATAATAATATTAATATTATTATTCGGTGTTTCGTGGCCCCGAGCCACGAACAAGAATTTAGTATCAAACAATAGACTCGAATCGACCGTATTAATGATAGGATTATATAGCCACTGATGGAAAGACAATCGGACGTCACAAACATGAGTTATGGCGGGTCGAAGATTTTATAATAATATTAAATCTAATAATTTTCGAGAGCTTCAGGTACCCAATGCAAAAACCCAAAATAGACATTCAATATTGGACTCAGAATGTCTGTCTCGAAGTCAGGGTCGCACTGCCGCTGACGGTTTGTCAAACCATGATCACATGAAGAAGTTGCTGACAAAAATGACTTTTATCATCAAAATTAATAACAACAATATTTTATTATTATTAATAATATTAATTATTTGTTTATTTTTCTAACTCCAAATTAATAATTCATAAACCGCTTCAAACGCATCTACGGTAACGGTTCACTTAAACAATTACTGGCGCTGCGAGTTCATCGGTACCCTCTGTTTTCCATTCTGAGCACCGATTCAAAAGATGGAAAAACTTGCCCGTTCATTCACTGAACTTACCTGAGCTAAACATCAAAAAATTATTTCGGGCACACCGGGCCTCAAAATCAAGTTCCGTTAGAATCCATAGACTCGTAAAATCCCAAATTATTTAAGAAATAATTTTCCTTGAAATTTTTGGGTCTTTATAAATACCATGAATTATTTCATTTTGATCGTCTTCCCTGACCATCTTAATAGAATTTTCAATTATAAATATTTAATTTTTTCCATCAAATTCGACAATAAAATATACAAAAATATACAAAAGAATTGATATTTATATAAAATTTTTAAATAGTAATTTATATTGTAATCATTTTTGAAATTATTTATTAGTGTGTATATATATATGTGTGTGTGTATGTGTATTTAGTTGTTTACATCCATTTAAAACGTTTAAGAAAAAATACAATTAGATTTTGATGCAAAACACTAGTGGAAAAATTTGATAGTCAATAATTTTTTTGGATTAAATTTTCACTCAGACATATTAAATAGATAAAAAATCGAGAGTGAACCCAATATTTAAGGTACTTTGTCCACCATGTGAATCATGGGCCTCATAAAGCCCTCAAATTACCATGTATCTTAATGTTTTAGTTATCTATGAATGATAATTTATTTTAAAAAATCACATTATTTATTTTCAAAAATGATATCAAATGAATATGATTTTATTTCATTAAAACGCTATTATGTCAAATTTTTAAATTATTTTTATCTCAATGAAAAATATTTTATTTTATTATTAAAATATATTAAATACTAGAAACATTATATTATTTATTTACATCTCTGTTTATAGATTTTTCCACACCCTATGTTATAAAATTCATTTAAAAGGGTAAATTTCTAATTTGGAGAATTTTGGTAGTTGGTTTGGGATTATGTGTTTCATTATAGAAGAAATAAATTTTTCATAAATGTTTTAAGATTATAAAAATATTTATTTATTTGAGTGATATTTTTTTAATTTTTGCTAAATTTTTAATGCCCTATTCCAAAATTATTATGTGATTATAGTAGACTATATATTATTTATAACGTGTTTTTGTCTTTTATTTAGAAAAAAATACTTTGTTAATTTATTGTTATAATTTGGTGTGTGGGTCTAGGGCACTTAAATTATTATCTGAAAAAATGTTTAGACAACACTGGAGATTATAGTGTAAACGATACAATATGTTCTAGTGACATTATTTTGAGGTTTAGAGAGATTATTTTTATAGGTGGATCATTATATTAGTGACCATTACATATAAGGAATGTAATTCTAAAAATTTTAATTACCATACTCTAAGAGAATTATAATTAAGAAAACGTTCATTTCATTTTTATGTATGTTGTGAGTTATATTTATCAAAACAAAAAAAAATATTCGACATTAACAGATTGAGGATCGTTTCTATGATTGGTAGAGGAATATATGGAATAAATCATATGTCACTTCTTGATTATAATTTTTTAATTATTACGTAATGTATTTTTACCATGATAAAAACAATTTTCCAATATATAAATAAATTAAAATATGTTATAAAATATTTCTAATACCTCATCCATACCCCAAAATCAACAAGGTTAATGGATGAGTTTGTATGGATCATGTGTTCCTTGATATATTACAGGTGGTGGTTTTGTATGTGAGGGAAGAGAATCCATGATCTCTAATAAAAAGAAATCTATAGAATGTGAAGCTCAATTAGGGAAGATAAATGTGAAATTTACATTATACATTTATAGGTTTTGAGTCTCATCATCAAAATCTATATTTTTGAGTTTGTTTAAAATAATATATTTAGATTTCATCACAATAACTCTATCAAACCATGGTACTAATCCCACTAAATCTAGAAGTGTTGAAGTCCCATTGATTGTGGGAATGATGTTTGTGACCCATACCAGGGGGAGTTCATAGATGACATTTAATCTATTAATGGCAATGTCTGTTAAAGTCCCACCCATTGTCATTTTATGATATATCTACTGTGTGATTTTAACTCATTATTTTTGATAGAACACTAATACTTAACCATTTCAAACCCCATGATATTCATGTTCTGAAAAAAAAAAGTTATTTTATAGTGACAGAACAAGTGTTATGATTGATTTTAAATAAAATTCTGAATTCTGAATTCATTTAATTCTCTATGAACAAGGATATATTATTAATGTATTTATCATTATTTATATCTTTTAGTATTATTTTTAACTTCATGATAATTTTAGAGCAGTTTTTCATCAGTATTGACAATGGGTGGCCTACATTTACCGAGCATAAATTTTTTTTTATGAATATATGCCATATATTTTTTGTTCTATTAATCAAATGGTCCGATGTAGAATTATTCAAGGTATTATTCAAAAATAGTGTCCTTTTATATGTCTTGAAAAAATCTTGTAATAATGTCCAATTTAAAAAACTTATTTGATCTGTTAATCAATAAAATATATATTGTGTGAGATATATCCGAAAAAGGAAGTACTGAATTTATAAAAAAAAGAGAATTAACTATTCAAAACATGGATCATTTTTCATCACTGATTACTAAAAAAATGATCATTGGGATATTTTTTTTAAAATGGGACATGTATTATGTAATAATTTAGTGATTTTTAGTATAAATTAATAATAGGTCTAGTGGGATAATTAATATTTTGTGCTGTAATTTATTTATGAGGGTATAATGTATCACTCTGAGTTTTCATATTTGTTACCCATTAAATGAACACTTATTTTAAGTAATTTTATCATATGATGATTAAACTAACAGAACTAGTTATTAATTTAAAATTATAGGTTATAATATAACATCCACTAATTCATAAGAATATTACCTTATGGTTCATACAATAAGGAAAAATAAATATAAATATACAACTCAGAAGATAGCATGAAACAAATATATAACATATAATGATTCATTCAATAAAATATGATACAATATTTCCATCATAATAGAAAATTGATTTTGTTATGAAATAACTATGATAACTATATAGAGAATAGTATGGGTCAATTGAAAATAAGTAATGTTGAAATAAGAATGAATAAATTTGAAACATCAAGATCACCCAGGAAAATTTGTCATCTAACAAAACTAAAAAATTGATCAATTAAAAAATCAACAATATAAGAATCATCATCACATGTAATATATGAGGATTTAGGTATTTTATGATTAAAATATTGTAATTATCGGTGGGAGTATCCATTGGGAAAAAATTATTACTAATAATATTTTGTAAAAATTAATGTTATTTCAAAATATATTTATATGAAAATAGGTCAACAAAAAATTAGAATATATTATTAAAAAAGTTATTATATTATATCATCATATTTTTTTTAAATATATTATTTTACGAAATTTTTTTCACATATTACATATATAATTTTAAATGATAATATTGAGACTAATATAATTTAATAATAATATTTTATCATAGATAATAATTGATAAGTAATAAATTTATATTGTTGTGAGTGAATAAAAAATTGAAATGTAGTAATTTTTAAAAAATATATATAAATTCATGTAACATTAAATCAAATTATGGTATAACTATAGAAAAATAATAAAATACTTATTTTAATTTATAAGGATTAATGTCAATATGATTATTATAGGTAAAATAAATATGATATATGGGCTGTAATATTTTTAGAATATCACACATAAGAAGTAATTAACCCTTTCTATATTAAATTAGAAATAATTGGCCACCCAACTAATCCCATTGGAGATACGGAAATCCTAATTGACATCCAATTATCAATAATTTGAGCATTATTTGATGCCGTGGTATTTTTAATGAGTTAATAATGTATGAGGGAGTTCCTCTATAATAGGAATAAGTCTTGTCCTCGAGGGTTTTGGTGGGTCAACGTGGGGATATGTGACATGTTAGGTGATGGTGTATGTTGTTAATAATGTAGTGGAACATGTAACCCAAAAATATTGAGCATCATATATAGGATAACATATATTCTAAGGGAATATATTATATATTAATATTATGGATTGTGTTATTATGGTATTATTTACCAAAGGATAAAACCAGAAAACACCTTGAAAATTATTGGATCTTATCACTGAGTTATGAAAAATCAATCTATGTCAAAATTACATTAAATTATTCCACTATATTTCATCCTATCTCTAGTAATTACAATAGACCGTTGACGATTTAAATATATATATATATATATATCCGTGTGTGTGTGTTTATGTCTGTGTGTGTGTGTGATTAAATTGATGAAAGGGAAAATAATGCATCAGATGGTCGATTACAAGTAGAATTATTCCCTTATAAATAATAAAATTTTGTATGTTTCTATAACAATATTTTGCGGGACACTATATTGGATACATATGGAGGGTATATAAATATATTAACAAACTTCTATACATATTAAATCACCAGTTGAGTGTAGGATTAAGAACAATATTAGGATATATTTTCTAGGTGTTACCATTGTTTTCTTATTCCCCACATGATCACAATTTCGTTATTATACTATTATAAAAAATTCATCTATATATACCCATATATATAGAGGAAATTGAAGAAAAAATCACCCAAAATGATGTATAAAATTCAGTAAATAGAACGGTTTTCTTATTTCATGCTATTATTTCCCATTTTATTAATATATATATGTTATGAAATTTTTGGAAAAAAAAATCCATGTTTTAATAAATACCAAAAAGGAACACTGTAGTTGTTTATTGGCTATTAAAAATCCTTGGTGGGAAACACAATGTTATGTATGAATCTATTCCAATTTTAGGTAGAATTGTAAAATTTGAAAAATATATATACCATATTGAAAATGATTATAAAAGAACTATGGGAGCTCATAAGTTGAGGAACATAACACAAAAATACTAATTTTTTGCATGATTTAATTTTAAAATATTGTGGAAGGGAACGAGCGTGATTCTATATATTTATATGTTAGAAGAACGTATTATAAGAAGGAGAGTAAAAAAATTAGTATTTTTATTTCATAACTATTACAAGGGTAAAATTATTTCAAAAAAGTCCAAATTAAAAGTTTCTATAAACAGAAATTAATCCCAATGGGATTTTGATTTTAAAGTTTTTTATAATGAATATAATATTATCATTTCCTATGAAATTATTATAAATATTGATGTTTTAAAAAAACTCATTAAATTTTTTTTTTGTTTTAATAAAATATTATTTTCGTAATAAAATATTTATAATTTCATTTTTGGGTTTAAATTTTTTATTATTTGAAGGTGTTTCTATTCATAAAATTTTAATTTTCCTAAATCATTATTTTATTTATAAAATTCATTTCATATTTTCCATTCTATTTGATATTTTTTTTATTAAAACATTAATTCAAATGAAATTAATTTTTTTTCATAAATTATGAATTTGTATATATTTTTATAGGTTTCAATTATTATATGGCCATAAAATATTTTATTCAGATCTACATTCAATAATTTTTTAATATAATATTCTGGATTAAATATTTGATTTGTTTTCCCCCAATTAATTGATAAAATGCACATAAATACATAAAATTATATGTTTACAAATGGTTATATCTATAATTATTCTTTAGGAAAATATATATTTTCAGATATATATATTTATATATATATATATATCTAGTCCCAAATTTTTTCAAATACTTACTGTGACATTTTGAAACAAAACATATGTGGTGGAAATGGTGAAGATATTAATTGTAAATGAACAATTGAAAATATATGAGGACTACAGAGTAAATGGTATTTTTAAGTGATCCAATACACCGTTTCATGGTTAGGCCCTATATATCCAATTTTTTTCCTATTTTTTTTATTTTTCTTCTTCTTATAATGTGACATGTTTTCAAAAAAAACTACTAGATATATTTTGCATATTTTTTAAAGTATAATGTTATATAACATTTAAAAAATATTATATTGAAATAAATGATCAGTTTTATCTTGATGAAAAAATTTTATAATATTTTTCTATTATTTTAAATATTAGTGGGTCTCCTCAAATTTTTTAAGGACCCCTTAGAGTTATTTCATTGCACCAAATGTTTTAAAATTATTTTCATGTGTAATTTTTTTATAAATTATAAATTTATAAAAAATATCACGATTATGTTTTTTATTATGAGTATACAAAAAGGTATCATATGAGTTTTTTTATTTAAAAATTAAAAAATTGTTTATATTATTTAATTTTTTGGGTTTTTTTATAATTATTCGTTCTAATATATAGACATAAAATTTTTTGTGATATGTATGTGACAATATGTTATTCACTATTGTCAATTATTATTTTACATACAAAAATATAGACACTGTTTTACGAAACATTCCACATAAATATAGAATGAGGAACATAATTTATGGTCCTCATGTGTGTGTTATTGTGAAATGAATTAAATTTTTAACATAAAATTGAAATTTATATATCTTTTATCTATATATCACATAAAAATGAGACTAATAAAACCTTAAAAAAATATGATAATAATCATGAAAAATAGAATCATCCATATGGTATCATCATTAATGTATCCACTACATAATATAGTATTTTACTATAGAAATATGTTAACGCATAGTATGAAAATCACTTTACTTATTGATTGTACCGTTCCATGTCACTACTACATAGATGTATTATAGGATTATGTTTTCACTTAGTATCAATGTCTTCTTATTCTAGGTGAATAATGCACTCCATCAATGAGTTGGAATAGAAGAAACCAATATATTAATCCCTATCACATGTTTTACAATATATGATACTTTTATCATTAATATGAATCCAACAGAGACATAGTTATATTGCATGTGAATGTTTTTTCTATGATTTTTAATAAAGAGTAAATCATATAAAACATTCATGAAAATGATTAGTATTATATTTGTTTGTAACGATATCAATATAAATGAATAAAACATGAATAAAAACATAAGAACGTCATTTTTGAATGAGGTATAAGAACAAAATGATGAAATGGAGAATATAGATGTTTTGGAAGACATTATTGGATATACATATTCAAAAGCATGATCTAAGAAAGAGACTATTATTTCATAAACTCATGATATAACACAATGATTAAATAATTGGATAAAATTCAATCCATCAATTATTATTTAGGATAATATTGCACTTGTATAGAAATGTATAATTAAAACAATATAGCATGCGGTATTAATTTCAACTATAGTAGAAACAACATCTAAAGAAGCTATTGAGGATAAATATTGGGAAAATTATTCAAATGAAGATATATATCAAATAGATATAAATTTTAAAATATATATTATGGATTAAAAATAACATTAAAATGTTATTGAAAATTTGGATGTTTCAAAGTAAACACAATGATTAAGGTGTTATCAATCAAAAAAATATGGTTGGTATGTAAGTGAAACACTCATGTTGAAGTTTCTGTAAAGAATTTATTTTTTCTCTTGTATCACTTCTTGAATATTTTTAATTTTTACACATAGTAGAAAAAAAATATTGATAAAATACATTTCAAATTTATGTTAAGGAACCTTTCATTAATGGGATTCAAAAATATGAATTGTGCATGAAAAACCCAATGGTATTTTTTATTACCGGCAGTGAAAACATGGTCTCTAATATTAATAAAGGGATGTATATAATGAAATGTGTACAATGATATGGTTATTCCAAAAAAGATTCTTATCTGATGATATTTTAGTTAATAACAATTTATGTGAATCATAACTTATATGCAAGAATAATCAATATAGATTAGTTCATGGTTTTGGTTAATTTCGGTAATAATATATTCGATTAATAAAAATTCATTTAATATATGATTTTTCATTATGATGAAATAAATTTTCAATTTTTTCTATGATATGAGATCTCGCATACATTATATAATGACTTGTGGTTAAAAAAGTGTATTATAAATTTATTTAATTGGCTATCTATACTGGTGAACTAATTCAGAGGTTAGAGATATATGATTTAAAGTGAATATCATCCTCCAAAGTAGTTGGAACAAATATTGAAAAATGTGAAGATGAAATCTATTGATATTATATTTTATAGAATAATGAAGGTATTTATAATTTATTTTACAGAAACTAGCCCTAAATTAAAATATGAAAAACATTTTCCATCCCACATTCAAATGAATCCTAAATAAAAAAAAATAGTATATATAAAAGTAATTGTGAGGTAAATCAGGTGAAAAGTTTATTTTAGGTTGATATTTAATAACTAAATGGTACGTGATCTATCATTTTTCACAGATAAGGACTGGGTGGGTTATGTTGTGGTTTGAAAATCCATACATGGTAGTATTTTTATCATTCGACAAGATTGTGTATGATAGATAATATAGAAGTATTAGTGATTTTACTTAAAAACTGATGGGTAATACATATTTTTCACCATGTCCTACACTTAGTTAATCAGGATGAAAAAAATAGTTTGATGATATTGGAGAACCATTCAAGAGGTAAATAGTTATCTGCAATGATTAAAAAATTATCGACATTATGAAGAATAAATTATAGAAGACTTAAACTAAGAACCATGATATACAATATCACATTATCATCGAATGTGTGGATCAATGAGTTATTTAACAAAAAAAATTTTTAATCAAAGGATAACTAAAATTTTCAAAAACCCATCTACTATCTTGTTATTAATGATAAATTTTCTAAATCAGGGTGTTGATCAACCTTTTTTTTCACCAATGAGTTTCAACTGTAATCCTCTATCCCATACACACATCTAAGTATACTATGTTTCACACATAAGAACATTATTTTTGTTTTGGTTAAGATATATTACATTAATATGAGAAGAAGTACATATGGGAGATGATATTATATGGATTATGGATTATATATAATCATTAAGGATAATAGTGTGTTCATTGATAAAGTAATATTGTTCGTACACTGAACGAAGAGACCAACAGGCTTAAAGGACATATACATTCTAATATTCTATAGGCTCCACAAATAAATTTATTAATATATTTTTGAAGTGGTATAATTATATTATCTAAAGATTTTTTCCAATAAGGAATGATGAAGAAATGATGATTTATGATTTCATATGATAATAAAAATTTAAAATTTTTATTGATATTGAAAATAAAATCCTTGGGGGAAGAATTTTGGAACTATGTCATTTATAAAGTTAGATATACTTTATACTTTTTTCTATATTGTATTATTATTATATAAGTTAACGGAGGAAAATAATAAATAGGTTTAAAATTATTTTGGTTGCTTGGAGAGATCATGTGTTATAATGTGGTGATCATACTGTTAGATTAAGAATTTTCATAATTTTAATGCATTGTCAGATGAAACTCAGCTAATGGTTACTTGTTGATCCCAATGTGGTCATTCTGGTTTGGAGTAGTCATTTGGAGTTCCTCAAGTGGAAATTTAGTTTTCAACATGTGTTTCATTGAAGAATTAATTATCATTCACAACTTAACATGTAGTCAGTTGGAGTTCAATATTTATCTAATATATAAATTATATGTCAATGATGTTAACCACAATTATTCATGACAATGAGACATAATATTATTATGGAATCAGTATATTATATGATAATATGACTATTATGATATTTAATCATGGAATATGAGGTAGCATATGTCTTGGGAAGATGAGAATAATCAATAGAATATGAGAATATGGATTGAACATACAATATCTGTGGTGCCAAAAACGATCAATGTGTGATTGTATTCCTTTTATAAAGAAAATTAATTTTATATATCATTTGATTATTTGAAATATCTTTTCTATTAAATAATTATTATAACGTTGGCTTATGTTCCAAATATTATGTTGAAGGGGTAAGTCAGACATTACACAAGGGGGCATGAATGTGATGATCTAAATTGATTTTAAAGCATTGATTTTGTGTGATATAAAATAAAAATAAATTCTAATCCTCAATGTGGATGTAAAAATATTGATTGATATTTTAAATGACCTCTAATTGAGATGTATATTTATAATAGACATATATTCATAAGTGGATCATATTTTTATGGCTCTGAAATCTTAGTTTTTTTTAAATTAACTAATTTCTAAGCTTCATGGCATTATTAATGGTGTTTTAAAGAAACAAAAATGTAGCGATGATCATGTAGATCATGACAAATGAATAATTTCCTTTAGTGATTATATCTAAGGATGATTAAAAACAAACATCATACATGGGGTAATTTTGGATAATATAATGGAATATAGAATAATTGAGGCAATTTTTTAATTATCATGTCTCTTAAAAAAGATACAACATGAGTAGTTGGAGGAGCTATGTGAGAACACACTTAATGTGTAAGAGAATATTTTTGGAAAAAATTGGTAATTTACCTCCCTAATTTATATATTTTGTGATTAATTTGTTTGAATATTGATTGAGATGAAGAGATGTGACATTATTGTTGAGATAAAAAATGATGACTTCTCAAAGCCATGTAGTAACCCTACTTAATAGGGACATAACCCTCAAACATAAATTGATCATTTTTTTGTCATTGAACTATCCCATTCTATAGATCCCATAAAAACTCCTGTTTCCCCTATTTAGTTATCGATAATTAACCAATACATGCATTTTTGAAAAATAGAAGGTTCATAATATCCCTATTATCATGGGAGAGATATCAGAAAAGTGATAACTAATTTGACAAAACAAATCACTCCTCCCCAATTAGTATTTTTTAGGATGTGGTTGCAATAATTTAATATTCAACCTATAGCCTATTATGTATAATTCCCACACATACTTATATGTATCTACTTAAAATAAATCCATTTAATCCCAAATCATATTTAGAATATAGGAAGAGGAAGGGAGAATATAAATCCATCCATATTAGAACCATCATGGATATTATGTAAAACACCAAGAATAGAAACAACATATGGATATAGATATTCTATCATTCTGGGGTGGTGTAGTGTAAGAAATTACTTACACTAAAATAGATATATAATATTTTTTTAGCTGAATCTAAGGTAAATTTTCCAATACATGACTCTAATAAAATTTTCTCTGCATCATGCAACATATTATCAACCATATATAAAAATAATAACATCAAAACCATCATGACTAGATAAAAAACACAAAAGTACTACATTATTTCCCTTCCATAATCTCATCAAGATATTTATATAAATCAATTAACATAAAAATTTTATTTCAAAAATTAACATTTCCTCATAAATATAAATTTGAATTTATTATTTTCTATCAATATTATAATAATTTGGAATCACGTAGGAGCACACACATATATTTCCAATCATCAAAATAGTATACAAAAAATTTCATTTCATAATTTATAATTAAATTTTAATGTATCATATATCATTTAATTTATTAATAGAATCCAAACAATGGAAAACCCAATTATCTACAAATTTCAATAAACTGTTCCAATATTTCATTTATTATGACATCATTATACATTACTATATTCCATGTCAATAATTAAAATCAATATTTTCTACCATTTACCGTATCTAAGGGAATCAAAAACTCAACCACACATCAACATAACTTCCTCTCCATAAAAACCACATTATCCCATTCCAATATATACAATATTAATTTTATCACAATCAAAGAGCCATAATGTATCCACATAATAACAATACCCATCCATTATCACAATAAAAATATTACTTCACCCTATTTTTGATCTATGGGAATAATATTTTTAAATTACTAATATTATAGTAAGAATAAAGAATTAAAAAATTTATAATAGTATGAAACATCAATTATGGTATAAAAAATGGATACACTATATCATTTATATATACTGAAATATTTATTTAACTCCTCATCAATAAAATATTTCAATATGAAATCTAGTAATCCCAATATTCCACTCTATTATAATTTTTAACAGATATGCAATTTATGAAAATGAAAAATGATACCAACAAAAATATCAATTACATCACAAGATCATTAATAAAACAACCCATGCATAAATAAATAATAAATAAAACATAAATAACATATAATAAATAGTAATAACATCTAACATTTAAATTCTCATTATTCCTTAAATTCTCATCCTTAGGATAATACAAAAAAATTTATCTTTATAATAATTGGGAAGATAAATAAATAATAAATAGATAAATTAAGGAAGGTATATTTTAAATAACCATACTAAAATGGAACTTCAATAGACAAATTTCTCAATCACATAGATGGAGATCATTAAAAAAATAAATACTTTTTTACAGAACCTAATGAACCTATAACTCGTACGTACCTAAAAAATATCAACAATAACAATAAATACTACAAAATAATTTTTCCTATATCTTATGAGAAGAGAGGTAATATAAAGTGATATTAAATTAAGAAATTAAAAAAAATTAATTTAAGAAGGACTATCCAAATTATATTGATGAATATTATTCTACAATAATAGTCTATGATTTAGATAAAAAGGATACACAGAAAATAATGTTACAATGTTTTTTATAATTAATAATGGAAATCGACATATGACATGTGATCAGAGGGTACTTTAGAGGCAGAAGGGCACTGTAGTGGCGGCTGTACAATGCAGGTACTGTAGAAGTGGGTTTACAATTCACTGAATGGGAATTGGGCCAAAAATTTGGGCTTATGGGCTATATAATGTGCTACAAGTCCACTAGGCCATCGGGCTATGTAATGGGTCTCCCTCTCACTATTTAAAAGTGGTATTTTCTTTTCATTATTAATAAAAATGAGGCGTTATCCCCAACCTTTAGAATAATCGACATATGACATGAACATATTAGTAAAATTGGGGATGAAATAATTCATTATGTAATATATTCCATTACAATGTAATATAGTAAGATTCCATGTATTAGAATATTATTTCACCTTATATCCTTCATTATGTTCATTGAATATTCATATTATATTGTGATTTGTAATTCCAAACCTAAATTCACTGGGAATCTATAAATCATCGTATAATACTCAACCTTCTTCTTTCATACTCGATAGTCATTAAGAAAAAAATCAATACAAAAATGTATTTTTATTATTTCCAATCACTTGTTGGATTAATTTGAATCAATGTGTGATTAAATTAGAAGGGGGGAAGAACAATCCACTATGTAATTTAATATAACAAAAATCAACTATAAACACATAAAAATAGTTTCACAAAAAAATAATGCATCAACTTATAATATATAATAAGACACCTCACATTGTGACTCAAAAAAACATTATCCAACAAACCAAACACATTTCCACTAACTCTAAAAAATAATTGATTATATAATGAAATAATAGAGAAATGTATGATATATTCATCTATATACATTTTAAATTAAATATCGTGTATTCACCAACTATAATTATTTGAATGAATAATTATAAACTCATACAATATACAAAAGATTGTGATAAGGAAAATGAAAATTTTGGGGTTCTACATTAGATACTACTCAAATGATGCTCATCCATTAGAATCAAAACCTATCATTGAAAAAATACTCCCTCAAAACTAAATATATGGTGAAATACCTAAATTACATGAATATAATTATCAATGAATCAAAAAAAAATAAAAATATGTGAACCACATAACAAACATAATATTATAAAATCAATGAAATTATATAAATAAAAATAGGATCAAAGTTTCAACACAACACAGATTACTAAGAACCAAATTTGACTCATAGTTCCATGTATAATACTCAAGGACATTATTAATCCATGTGATATAGTTAAGAGGAATTAATTAGAAATTTTGTACCATAACATAATATATAGATTATTAACTAGATACTTGATACACTCCACATAATAGTCAATTTCAAAATCAACCAATTAAATGATATAATGGTGACTATTATGATTAATATGAATATGAGACCCATGGTACACATCATTTATTAAATAAATTTGTAGAGGAATAACCAACGAATATTCCAGATCTCCAATATGAGTTAACAACATGAAATACCCAATAAAAATATAGTAAATATTACTACCTTGAAAGAAGTTCTGTAATATCCCATGTAAATAAAGAATAATACATTTTCTTATTTATTAGTATTTGCAAATTAAATATTAATTTTACTTTAAAGGGGTTTCAATGTTCGATAGCGTACCCAATATGCAACAACAATTTTTTTTGAAATCATACGTTTTACACTAGTATTATAATAATATTATTTTAAAAGGTAGTTAGCTAGTATCCATTGTATTGGAAAAAATGAATAGAAATGACTAAAATATGATTATATATGATTTTTAAATGATTTTACATTATCCAATAAAATATAAAGGCTTAAAATAAGAAAAGAATTCAATTTTAGGCATAGATACCCTAATATTCACTAAAAGGTTGAATTATCTCCTTTTGATGTAGAAACCTCTTTAAATATAGTTTTGGCCACTCTTATACATTTTATTGGACCAAATAATTTTCTTTTTTAGAATCTGGACATCAAAATTTTCTTTGTGTAAATTTTTGGTATTTTTCCGATAAAGTTTAATTTTTAATGAATAGTGAAAAACGTTGTATTTTAATTCAATACCTCTTTTTAATATAATATATTTATATGATTAGATTATCATTTGAATTGGTTTTAAAGTTCAATTAGAATATAGTTTTACCATTTATTCCAATAGTGGTCATTGAAATTAATTTCACTTTGAAATTGGACTTAAACTAGTGTCAATCTTTTGATATATATTATTTCTTAAAAACACGCAATTTGTTTGGAGAACGACAATTTATTATTAAATAAAATAATGCAACTTATATGTTTTTAATTTTTTAAAATATACATCATTTTTGAATTTGGAATATCAAATATAGCTTAAGTTGAATTTTTGGCATTTTTTTGAAAAACATCATTTTTTGATGAATAGTGAAACCACTAAGTGGTAGTAAAAAAACTGACTATTCATTTAAATAAAACGTTACAACTTTTTTGAGTTTAATTTCAAAAATCCAGAATACATGGTCGTCATTAGTATGTAAACTGTGGTTCAATGCGATTAAAATAATTTTTTGGTGAAAATTAACTTTTATGTTTTATTAATCACGATTAGAGGTAATTTGTGTAATTGAAGGTAAAAATAATGTTTTAATAATATTAAGTCACCTTGAAACATGTCCTACCATTATTTGATGTGTCATTTCCGACCAATACTATCCATGGGTCATCATGGGGACCCCATGGATCCACTTTTGTAAGAAAATGACATTAATAAATGTTTATTTAAAGATAAAATAAAAATGTCACAAATATATATTGTTTTACAAAAAAAAATTATGGGGTTATATAAGTCATATTTTTGAAGATAAATATTAATTATAAATCTAAAAATATTTCATACATCATGATATTTTTTTATTATTTTTATACATTAAATAAATCAAATTATTTATGACACCATGGTGATGCAGCGATTACCTCATTATTTAACGATTTAAATAAAATGAAATGATAATGTAAAATATAAGACCTAAAATTGTCAGAAAAATATTGGATGGGTGTATTTATAACTCTTATCACCTTATCCTCAAAATATATCCTGTTGGGACCTCTAAAATCCTAAAATCATTTTATAATAAAGTAAAATTTTATAAGTTTCCAAGAGTGCCCTTCCTCTGCTCTTATAAAAGGCCCCCACCTCTACCACCTTACCCACACCTCTCAAGACATTGGCTCGGCCAAGATCTGCCCATTTTTTCTCTCTGTATACCTCCACTCATCCTAGAAGCTTTACCTTAGGTAGAAAGCTCTTCAAGAAACCCTTTTGAGTAAAACTAATAGGAGTTACCCGATTTAAAGGTAATGTCTTCACTTGTGTTCATTTATTTTATTTTTCTTCTCCATCCCCCTAAACTCATTTTATTCCTTTCCTTTGTAAGAAAACTAGTATGCTAAATATAGTAGTATTTTTTTATGAGATTTATTTGATTTACACTTACAGACACCTCCATCTAATTGTTAATGAACATATTGTTTATGTGGTTGGTGAATTTCTGCCTCACGAAAGGATGATTGTTCAATCTTCTTTTAATGCCTTTAATGGTGGCCATTAAGATGTCACTCTATTTATATATTATATATATTATGTTTATGAATTCCTTTTTCTTCTATATTTTTTATTTATGTCATAACTTTATGTTTTCCATTAACGGTGAACACGATAATTTCATTTTAGGAAGTGCAGACATCCACACCCTAAAAGTGATTTGATTCGTTAATGATGTATGTGGGATGTATAAAGGATGGAGTTAATGATATTATATATGATATTATACTGGAATTATAATATAGCTTTATATCATTATGATTTCACCCCATTAAATACGAAATATAAATGGATGTTGCGTTCATGCGTACGTACGGCTTACCGTCTCCATGAACGGTGAATTTCATTTCTTTCCTCTAAATCTAAAATACTGTTATAATCAAATGTATATTCTGGATATATATGATATATATGGAACCAAATAATGAATATCATTCTAGATATAATGATCCTTTTACCACATGAACAACATGTAATTGTAAGAAGTTCATTTATGACTTAAGAACAAAATATCAACCAAATGAACATTATTAACGTAAATGATTAAATAATGTTTATAACATATCAATAAGTGATATAAAAGGAATAATAAGCTTTAAAAAGGTTCTTAAGAAAGTATTAATTAACACTAGTTTATTATTCAAGAGATTAACGAGCGATTGAGTAAAGTCGGACACGAGGTAAGGGACTTCGTCTCAATCTCCTTCCATTGAGGCATTTTTTGTTATAATACAAGACTTTATTTTATACACTTTATAAAACACCTTTGAAATTTCATTTCATTCAAAGGGAATGTTTTTCTATGAATCATTTTACTAAACGACAAAAAGGAATGTTTAATTTAACGTACACGGTGACAACGACCTTTTCCACCATCGTGAGTATTATTTGGTCTTTGGCATCCTCAACAAGCCATAATGTTTTTTGAAAAAATTAAATACCATATACTATTTTATGTATTTTGGTATTGAAAATGGTTTTTTTAATGGATTTATTATTCTAATATATTTAAGTGATATATTGTGATCGAATTGTGGAAATTTTTTATCTCCATTATAATTGTTCTATGTCTTATGATTTTATAATGGTACTTGGAAATTTGATAGGTTGTCATAGGATAAATCATATGACAGGTGGTTCCGTGAATACCAGGATGGGTGGTTACGTTATAACATACAATGCATTGGGTATGGAAGTCGGCCGTATGGCTATTGCATTAAGTGATATGTGTGGAAGTCGACCGTATGGTTATTTTATTTATGTATGTTTATGTCCCAAGTTACCTTTATATGTTATGTGTTCTTTATATGGATTTTATGGTAATATTTTGGTTACAAAAGGGTATGAAATGATCTTTTATTCAGTTAAGTATATTTACTACTTTATAAAGGTGAAAAGTTTTACTTTTATAAAATATTCATGGTTTACTTGTTTTTTTGAAAAACTAACAGTTTTCATTATTTGTGTATCCCTTACTGAGCTTTTTATGCTCATCCAAAGTTTTTTTGAAATGTTTTTCAGAGGAAATAATGTGGAATAGGGTCAAGGATAGGATCAAAGAAAAATCATGTTGTCTTAGACATGGAACTAGACATGAATCTTTTTTTAAGAGTTCATGTTTTTCAAACAGAGGAGAAACATTGTAGAAGTGTCTACTATGTAATCTTTTGAGATGTAATAGTTATGATTTAATTATCTATAACTCGAAAACTAAACATATCCTCAATGGAAATTATTCATTTATTTCAATATTAAGTAATTTTTAATGCTAGGAGTTTATAGTTGGTATTAGAGGATGTTTTATACAACTTTAGGTGTTAGAAAATTGTTAAATTATAAATTACTTTATGATATTATTGAAATGATATAGCATTTAAAGATTAACATGTTGCTTCTCCTAATATATTTCTGTGTTCAGAATGGTTTTTCCTTTAGGAAACAGGGAAGCTATGTTGGGATGAAATCAGGAGGAAGACAACCTTCGAAATCAGTAACCTGAGATGGTCAGAATTGGAACTGAACAGTTTGTTGTAGTGATGGCACTGTTAACTCATGCTATAAATGGTGGTGGTATCCATGCATGAGATCAGCCAGATCCACCGTAGAGGAAATGTCAGTGGTGGAACATTTCATGAGGCAACATCCCCCATCCTTCATAGGAATATCTGACCCTGTGCTAGCAGAAGGTTGGATTAAAGTACTAGAGAAAATTATTGATGTCATGGGGTGTTAAGAACTATAAAAGGTTAATCATGTTGTTTATCGTTTTGAAGGTGAAGCTGATCAGTGGTGGTCGATGGTGAAAAATATCAAGTACAGTGATGAGATTGATGATCTTTACTGAGATGAATTCAAAGGTATGTTTCTTGAGAAATATATTACTAAGGTGGTTCATCTTAGGATGGAAAAACAATTCCTAGAATTAAGGTAGGAGGATGACTCAGTGGCTACCTATGAAGAAAAGTTCACTCAGCTGGCAAGGTATGCTCCAAATTTCAGACAGGATCTTGATAGTAAAATCAACCATTTTTACTCAGGATTAAAGTCAATGTATCGAAGGTCTTTATCTTCACGTGAGTTAAAAAGTTATTAAAAGCTTTTTCGATGTGCGGAGAAGGTGGAAATGGAGTTTACTAATGATCAAGTGTTCTTCAAAAAACAATATAATAAGAGGTCCAGTTGGCAGGAAAAGGGGAAGATTTCATCAAAGAAGCAAGGAGGTAAGAAAACCAAATTTCCATCCTGTGAGTTGTTTGGTAAAATGCATCCTGGAGAATGTTTTATCCATGTTTGGAAAGTGCTTCTGGTGTGGTATGTCTTGTCATATATCTCGTAGCATTAAGTAATATGATCAAGCAGGAAATGAAAATAAAGGGGTAATATGTTTTAAGTGTAATGAAATGGGTCATTATGCAGATGAGTGTCTAATGAAGAACTCAACTTGAGGAAAGCAGCCAGACCACAAGAAGAAAGGGGTGGTGAAATTCTTTGCAACTACTTCAGCAGATGTTGGGCCATCGAATGAAGTAGTATCAGGTACACTGTTTGTTTGTTCAGATTATTCCAATGTGTTGTTTTCTTAAGGGTCTACACATTCTTTCATTTCTGAGAAGTTTTATAGTAAATTGGGAATTCCATATCAAGATATGAATCCTGAACTTATGGAAAAAACACTCGGAGGGAACATTGAGACAAAAAGAAATTACAAGAACCTTTTTATCCTTGAGTGCGGAATATATTTACCTGAAAACCTTATTGTTTTTCCTCTAGTAGATTTTAATGTTATTTTGGCCATGGATTGGCTTTCTGTTTATCATGCTAAGATTAACTGCAGAGCTAAAGAGGTTTATTTTTAGAAATATTTTCAGTTTGTGTACAAGAATGAACCCTTATTTTTTATAACATATCAAGAAGTTGAGAAACTAGTAAAATGTGGAAGTGAATGTTACCTTGAACATATTTTTGAAAATAGAGGAACTGTTCAGATTAATGATGTGCCAGTGATAAATGAATATCTTGATGTTTTTCCTGATGAGTTTCCTGCTATTATTCATGATCAGGAAGTAGAATTTACTATTGACATAGTTCTTGATTCTAAGACAATTTCAAATCCCCCTTATCGAATGACTCAAGTTGAACTTTTAGAGTAAAAGGATCAATTTGAAGAGTTATTAGATAAAGGTTTCATTTGACCTAGAACATCACCATGTGGTGATCCTATCTTGTTCGTTAAAAAGATAGATGGTTCAATGAGACTTTGCATTGATTATAGAGCCTTGAATAACATCACTGTTAAGAAAAAGTATCTTGTGTCTCATATTGATGATTTGTTTGATCATCTCCAGGGAGCTGAGTAATTTTCGATGATTGACATGAGGTGGGGGTACCATCAGTTGAAAGTAAACGAAGAAGACATTCCTAAGATAGTGTTCTATACCAGATATGACCAATATGAATATGTAGTTATGCCTTTTGGGTTAACCAATAATCCTGTTGTATTCATGGACCTTATGGATCAACTTTTCCTTGAGTTCTTGGATAAGTTTGTGCTTGTTTTCATTGATGATAATTTGGTGTTTTCAAAAAGTAAAAAGTAGCATGAATGTCATTTAAGGGTTATCTTGCAAACCTTAAATGAAAATAAACTGTTTGGAAAATTTAGAATGTGTGAGTTTTGGTTCCAACAAATTTATTTCCTTGGTCACATTGTTTCAAAAAAGGCATAACTGTTGATCCTGCTAAAACAAAAGTTATTTAAGAATGTCCAAGACCCACCAATGTAACCGAGATTCGTAGTTTTCTTGTTTGGCAGGTTACTACCGAAGGATTTTAGAAAATATTTCACGGTTATCTAGTCCAATGATTAAGATAACTCGGAAGGGTGTTATGTTTATCTGGAAAAAAGAATTTGATGATTGTTTTCAGGAGTTGAAAAGAAGTTTTGTGAATGCTCCAGGTTTGGCACTTCCATCTAGGAATGGTGAGTTTGTTATCTGAAGTGTTTCCTCTTTGAAGTGACTTGGTTGTGTCCTTATGTAGAACGACCAGGTAATTGCTTATGCTTCACGTCAGTTGAAAACTCATGAGGTAAATTACCCTACACATGATTTGGAATTTGCTGCTGCTGTTTTTTCTCTAAAAATTTGTAGGCATCTTTAGTATCGAGTAAAGTGTGAAATATATACTTATCACAAACTTTTAAAGTATATATTCACTCAGAATGAATTGAAAATGAGACAAAAGAGATGGATGGAATTAATCAAGGATTATGACTATAAAATTCATAACCATATGGGAAAAGAAAAAAAGTGGCTGATGCTTTGTGTAGAAAAAGTAATGCTTCGTTATCCATGTTGTGTTTGGGATGAGATCCTTTTGTTTTTGATTTGATGAACTTTGGCATAGAAGTTGTTGGTGCAGGAAGTTCTTCTATTTTGATTAAGGTGTTAGTGAGATCATCTCTATCAGCTAGAATTAAGCAAGCACAGAAGAAAGACAGTGGGTTGCAGAAAAATGTAGTGCTGGTTCATAAGGGTAAGTTTCCTGAATTTAACATTGATAATGACAGTTTTTGTTGAGATTTGGGAAGAGATTATGTGTGACTTGTGATTCACATTTGAAGAATGAGTTGTTATGTGAGGCTCATAGTTCCCTGTTTTCAGTTCATCCTAGAAGTACTAAGATGTACAAGGATCTTCAGGAGTATTACTGGTGGGATGGAATGAAAATAGATATTGCCGATTTTACTGTGAAGAGTTTGACTTGTCAGCAGGTTAAAGCAGAGCAGCAGTTACCGGAAGGGATGCTGCAATCTTTACCGGTGCCAGAGTGGAAATGGGAAAATATATCCATGGACTTTGTTGTGGGATTACCAAAGACATCTCAAGGCAATAATGCACTATGATTTATTATTGATCGATTGACTAAATCTGCTCATTTCCATCCCATTCGAGAGACATTGTCTCTAGATAAATTTGCTCGATTGTATTTTAACGATATAGTCAGGTTTTATGGAGTTCCACTATCTTTTATATATGATCGAGATCCCAGGTTCACTTCTAACTTTTGGAAAGGGCTTAAGAATTCCATGGGTACTGAATTAATTTTTTGTATAGCTTTTCATCCTCAATCAGATGGGTAGTCAAAATGAACAATTCAGACTGTGGATGATAGTCTACGTGCTTGCTCGATGGATTATCAGGGAATTTGGGACCAACATCTTTCTTTGGTTGAAATTTCAAATAATAACGGTTTTCATTCTAGTATACAGATGTCTCTGTTTGATTCATTATATGGGAGGCAGTTTCGAACTCCAGCTTTTTGGGATGAAGTAGGTGAAAGGAAGCAGATGGGAACAAAATTGGTATAAGAGATGGTAAAAAAAACTTCAGTTGATTCAGAAACACATGAGAACAGCTCGGAGGAGGCAAAATAGTTATGTGGATAACCGGAGGAAGGGTCTATCTTTCGAGGTTGGTGATCATGCTTTTCTTAAATATTTACGATGGAAAAGATTTATTTGTTTTGGTAAGAAAGGAAAGTTGAATACAAGGCTCATTGGACCATATGAAATTTTGGAGAGAGTTGGATCAGTTGCTTACTGAATGGATTTACCTCTAATTTTATCTCACGAACACGATGTTTTTCATGTTTCGATGTTGAAAATATATATGCCAGATCCATCTCATCTTTTGAGCCCAGAGGTAGTTCAGTTGGGAGAGAATCTCTCTTATGAAGAACAACCAGTCCAGAATCTTAACCAAAGAGAGAAAGTGTTGCGAAATAAGGTAATTCACCAGGTAATGGTTTTGTGGAAAAACCACATGGTTGAAGAGGCAATGTGGGGATCTGAACATGCTATGAGGGATAAATACCCCTACTTATATTGATAGGTGAATAAAATTGTGAGGACACAATTCCCTAAATGGGGGAAGGTTTTAACATCCCAGGAAAATAAAGAATAATACATTTTCATATTTATTAATATTTTAGAATTAAATAATAATTTTACTTTGAAGGGGTTGCTATGTTCGATAGCGTACCCAATATGTAACAACGAGTTTCTTTGAAATCCTACGTTGCACATTAGTAATATAATAATATTATTTTAAATGGTAGTTAGCACATAGTAGTTGTATTAGAGGGAATGAATAGAAATAACTAAAATTTTATTATATATGTTTGTTAAATGTTTTTACATTTATCCAATAAATGATAAAGTACTAAAATAAGAAAAGAATTCAATTTTAGGCATAGATACTCTAATATTCACTAAATGGTCGAATTTTCCCCTCTTGATGGAGAAACCTCATTAAATATAGTTTTGGTCACTCTTATACATTATATTGGACCAAATTAAATTATTTTTTATAATCGGGACATCAAAATTTACTTTGTGTAAATTTTTGTTATTTTTCTGATAAAGTTCATTTTTTTAATGAACAGTGAAAAATGTTGTATTGTAATTCAAATCCTCTTTTTAATCTAATTTTTGAATATGATTATATTATAATTTGAATTGTTTTTAAAGGGAAATTATAATATATTTTTACCATTTAATCCAATAGTGGTCATTGTAATTAATTTTAACATTAAAATTGGACTTAAACTAGTGTCAATCTTTTGATATATATTGTTTCATAAAAACACGCTATTTGTTTGGACAACGGGTATTATTTATATAATTAATTAATGCAACTTATATTTTTTGAATTTTTTAAAATAGACATCATTTTTGAATTCAGAATATCAAATATATCTTAGGGTGAATTTTTGGCATTTTTCTAAAAAACTTCAATTTTTGATGATAGTGAAACCACTAAGTGGTAGTTAAAAAAACTGATTTTCTGATTAAATGAATCTTTACCACTTTTGTGAGATGAATTCCAAAAATCCGACTTACATGGATGTCATTAGGATGTAAAATTTGGTTCAATGGGATTAAAATAATTTTTTGGTGAATAGTAACTTTTATGTTTTATTAAACGCGATTAGAGGTAATTAGTGTAATTTAAGGTAAAAATAATGTTTTAATAATATGAAAAGACCTTGAAACATGTCCTACCCATATTGGATGTGTCATGACCGACCATGAAAATCCATGGGTCTGCTTGGGGACCCCATGGATCCTTTGGGTATGAAAATGACATTACTAACTTTTTATTTAAAGTTTAAATAAAAATGTCACAAACATGTATTGTTTTACTAAAACAATTTTTACATGGGGTTATACAAATCATATTTTTTACTATAAATATTAATTAGAAATATAAAATGATCTATTATATCATTCTATTTGTTTTATAATTTTTATACATTAAATAAATTAAATTATTTATGACACCATTATGATGCAACGATTACCTCATTATTTAACGATTTAAATAAAATGAAAAGATAATGTAAAATCTAAGACCTAGACTTGTCAAAAACCTATTTTATGGGTTTAGTTCGATCTCTTATCACCTTATCCTCAAAATATATCCTTTTTGGACCTTTAAAAATACTAAAATAATTTTATAATAAAGTAAAATGTTATAACATTCCAAGAGTTCCCCTCCTCCCCTCTTATAATAGGCCCCCACCTCTACCACATTACCCACACCTCTCAAGCCATTGGCTCAGCCAATATCTGCCCATTTTATCTCTCCACATCCCTCTAGTCATCCTATAAGCCTTACCATAGGCATAAAGCTCTTCAAAAAACCCTTTTGATTCAAACCAATGGGAGTTACCCGATTTAAAGGTAATGTCTTCACTTGTGTTCTTTTGTTTTATATTGTTCTCCATCCCCCTAAACTCAATTTATTCCTTTATTTTGTAAAATAACCAGTATCCTAAATATAATAGGATGTTTTTATAAGAAGTATTTTATTTACACTTACACTCACCACCGTTTAATGGTTAATGAACAAAATGTTTCTGTTGTTGGTGAATTTCGGCCTCATGAAACGATGATTGTTCAGCCTTCTTCTAAAACCTTTCACGGTGGCCATTAAGATGTCACTATATTTATATATGATATATATTATTTTTGGGTTTCCCTTAAACTTCTGTAATTTTCATTTATGTCATAAATTTATGGTTTCCATTATGGGTAAACACGATAATTTCATTATAGGAAGTGCAGTCTACCGCCCCCTCAAAGTGATTTGATTTGTTAATGTCATATGTGGGACGTATAAATAATGGAGTTAGTGATATTATATATTATATTATACTCTAATTAAAATATAACTCTATATAATTATTATTTCACTCCATTAAGTATGAAATAGAAATGAAAGTAGCGTTCATGCGTACGTACGACTTACCGTCTCAATGAATGGTGCATTTCATTTCTTACCTATAAATGTTATATACTATTATAAATACATGTATATGCTGGATATATATGATATATATGAGATCCAAATCATGAATATAACTCTGGATATAATGAACCTTTGACCACATTAACAACATGTAATTGTAAGAAGTCCATTTTTGACGTAAGAACCAAATATCGACAAAATGAACATTATTAACTTAATTGATTACATAATGTTTATAACATGGAAATAAGTGATATAAAAGGAATAATATGATTGAAAAAGGATCTTAATCAAGTATATTTTAACACTATTATATTATTCAGGAGATTGAGGAACGATCGAGTGAAGTCGGACACGAGGTAAGGGAATTCTTCTCAATATTTTTTCATTGAGGCATATATTCTTTTAATACAAGACTTTATTTTATATGCTGTATAAAACACCTTTGACATTTCATTTAATTCAAAGGGAATATTTTTCTACGAAGAATTTTACAAAATGAAAAAAAGGAATTTTTATTTTAGCATATTCGATGACAACAACCTTTTCCGCCGCCGCGAGTATTATTCGGTCTTTGGCATCCTCAACGAGCCGTAATGTTTTTAAAATGCAATAAATACCATATAATATTTTATGTAATTTTGTATTGAAAATGGTTTTTATAATCAATTTGTTATTCCACTATATTTAAGTGATATATTGTTATCAAAATGAGGAAATGTTTTCTCTCCATTATATTTTTTTATGTCTTATGATTTTATAGTGGTACATGGACATTTGACGGGTGGTTACGCGATAAACCATATGACGGGTGGTGTTGTGAATACCAGGATGGATGGTTACGTTATAACCTCCAATGCATTGGGTATGGAAGTCGCCTGTATGGCTATTCCATTAAGTGATATGTGTGGAAGTCGAACGTATGGTTATTCCATTTAAGTATGTTTATGTCCCAAGTTACCTTTATATGTTATGTGTTCATTATATGGGTTTTATGGTAATATTTTGGTTACAAAAGGGAATGTAATGATCTTTTATTCAGTGAATAGTATTCACTATATCATAAAGGTGAAAATTATTACTTTGATAAAATATTCATGGTTTACTTGTTGTTTTGAAAAACTAATAGTTTTCCTTCTTTGTGTTTCCCTTTCTGAGCTTTTTATGATCATCCGAAGTTTTTTTGAAATGTTTTTCACAGGACATAATGTGGAATAGGGTCAAGGATGGGATCAAGGAAAAGTCATGTTGTCTTATACATGGAACTAAACATGACTCTTTTTTTAAGAGTTCATGTTTTGTAAAAAAAGGGGAAACATTGTAGAAGTGTCTACTGCGTAATCTTTTGAGATGTAATAGTTATGATCTAGTTCTCTAAAATTCTAAACCTGAAAAGATACTCAATGGGAATTATTCATTTAATTCAATATTAATTAATGTTCAAGGCTAGGGCCTTTTAATGTCCACTAACCCTGATGAGTGGAATATATTGTGTACACATGGTTACTGGAATTGAACACCAGAGGCCTCATCATGTGATTTACATATGAGTTCTTATATTCATCAGTTTTTTCAATCTGATCATTAATTAGACACACCTCTCTTTCATGATTTATACCAATTTTATTTTAATGAATCTCTAAACCACAAACTAATGTCCTATAAATAAATATTTAAAAATCCACCTAATAAACTCAATGAATGGATCCATAATAATAACTGCGTGATAACTATAGATATATTACGACAGAAATAGTAATATCTCATTCTTAAGGATGATATTTAAATTCTAGGGAAATTTAAAAATAATTAATCTATAGTTCATATGGATTTTTTAATTTCGTTTTGAAAAACCAATAAATTTTTTTAACAACAATAATAAGTAATTTTGGATATGTTTTTAAGACTGAGAGGAAATTTTAGTTCTTTGGTGAGCCTTGATAGATTAATAATTAGTTTTAGTGGTTCTTGGGTGATTTTATCAAGTTAAAAAAATTAGGGTGGTCTTTTCTGGAGAAACAAGGAGGTAGATTATGGTTAGAACATTTTCTAATAATATTATTAATGTGAATAGTTGAGTTACATAGATAGTTTATAGTTAAGGTATATTTGTGTGTTATATCATTTAAAATGGTGTGAGACAAATGAAATGTAGTGATTAGCAACAAATTTCCACTCTATTTATTAAATATGGAATTTGATGTTATATGGTGGATCAAGAACCATTTTAAATGGTTATAATGAGGGTATTAAACAATATAGATATATCATGTGTATACTATTTTGAATGATAGATTATAGTGAACGATTATCATGTGTTTTTTTTAAAGTTGTGTTGCTAAAACCCACAACCTTCCTAGTAGTGTTAAATATTTTAACATTTTTTCACATTTGAAATTTAAAATAGGAATCCCATTATTTACATCCACTAATGTTTATAGAAATCACCCTCTTCTACTCATTTTCATCGATCAGTATAAATAGTTTAATAGATGGATTTAGTTGCATTATTTTGATTTTAATTGGTTGGATATTTCTATTCTGTCTCATGTCATCCTTATACATCCAATGTTTGGATTTTTTTCATTTTTTAGAGTTCTTATTCCAAATCCAATAGAACCATGTGGAATCAAATGAGCATGATATGAATTCATTCCAACATAAGTAAAGGGATTCCATTAAATAAATCATCATAATATCTATCATTGATTTTAGTAAAGTATTTATCATAGTGATTTGATTGTGTTTCTATTTTAATTTATTTAAATTTATTTTTGGAGTGTTTTTCTTGACATGGATTTCAACTGTGAAGCAGTTTATAACAAAGATGCCTACAAACTACTCAAGTATAGTTATAGATTGTGTATTATGAGAGTACACAATTTTAGTTTCGTATGATATTCCATGTTTTGTAAATTCTTATTTATATTGTATTTTTCTAGTTAAATGTGTTTGGGATATAATTAATTAATTGGGATTTTATAGCATGGGAAAGATGCTCGAGTGATGGATCAATAAGGGGTGAGGAATTTTCAGGGATTCTTGTATTAACTATTCTTTATAACAGTTAAAAAGATAATATATTTTCTATATGGTAGGTGATACTATGTACACACCCAATGAGATTATGTGTGATTTTCATTATTTTTAGATCAGTGGTCACAAAATTGACGTAATGACTTATAGAAAAGGGTGGATTAAATTGTCTATATTAATAAATTTTTTGTTTAATCTAAATCAAATTTTTAATAAATGACTCTAGTAAAATGCATAATGTCACTAACCATTCTAGTATTCCTTCAAACCCAACACCCGAACCAAATCATGGAATGGCCCAAAGGGAATTCAAAATCTCCATACAATAGAAACTAGTGTGTGTGTGTGTGTGTGTCAATAATAATGATTGGGAATTTTTTCTTAATTAATTAAATCTTATAACACCAAAAAAATAAGCATCACAATAATAGATGACCAAAAGAGATGTGGTAGAAAAATTTTAAGATTCCAATATTGAAACATCAACAAAAATCCAAAAAGTACAACAATGGAATGAGAACCACAATAGTATCCAAATAAATCTATAAAATAAGATGGAAATGAACCTAAAGATATCATCCCAAAACCTTCAAGAAATCTATCCATCACTAACAACACCTTCAAGAAGTGTAGTAATAATAATTGGATCTATCTTCACCACCGTGAAACATTTTTTCCTCTACATTGTCTCAAGATAAAAAATTCTACACAGACCCAAAGTTATATATAGGGTGTGACCCAAAACCTAATATAATTCCACCCAAAATAATTATTAAATGAATTATCATTAGAATAAAAATCAAAATATATTATTCCATAATAATATTTTTAAATTGTATATGAAATTTTTTTATAAAAGTTTCTCAACAACAAAACATCAATTAACAACATTTTCACAATAATATTTCATGTAATAAAAATATAAAAAAGGTTTAAAGTATAATAATGGATAACACCAAAGCACATAAGAATAATTACATGAGATAAAACTGTGGGGAAATTAGTATAGGTAACTATCAAAAGAGGGGCATTAATATCCTCATTCCCAGGTGGTAAAAAATATACAACTAAACTTCCAATAGTTTTCTTATTAATGATCCATTAGAGGGGATCCCATTCCAAGTTTTAATGGTATCGATATCGTAACATAAGAACAAAAAAAATTATGTACATGAGCCAATAGAGGGAAATGAATCCCAAGGTGATGTGGTCTCCAATAATATCACATTTTTAGTTTGTGTTGTAATTATCATTGCTGCTACATGAATCTGGACCTTAAGCTATATCAAATCAACTATTTTACTACATCTTCTTCAACAACCTATATTCCAATTATTCCCTTTGTTCTCAAATTTCATTTAACATATCGCATAATATCCCACTTTCATATAGGCATGACATGCATCAAAAGAACTAAATGAAATCAGTACTTCCACAATTTACCATGATCCAAACATATGAAAATTCTTGGAAACCACCTTTTTCATATTCCAAAACACTTCACATTTTCCACACACACTTAAACCATTTGAATATAAGTTTCTCACCACAATCACAGATCATAAATCCATTTGAAAACATTACAAAAAGAACACATATGGGATCCAACCATTTCCTTGGGAAAATAATTTTTCAAATACATACTATCTTTAAAAAAATTTATAACATTATTAAAATTATTTTAATAATTAATGATCACATTTATTATTCATATCAACGAATATAGTATGAAAAAATCCATTTATAATGGAAAACCCACAGTAAAAATATTATCAATATCAATTCACTTTAAAAACACACTTCACACATTTCCCCAAAGGTATGAAATAGTTTCATGGAGCTCCAAAACAAAGAACACATAAAACATAACCATTAATATTTAGAAAAAAAATTCTATCGCATATTTATCCCAAAACAGTTACAAAATAATGTTCAAACCAAATTAAAAATCTTTTGAAAAATATTAGAAAATATATCATATATAATAAAATCATCTAATAATATACAATGATGGAACCACACAACTCACATGTGGGAACATTATGAAACTAATGTAAAACCATAACCTCACATCAACATGACCCTAAAATCACAAGATACAATAATAACCATAATTATTTCACTCAACAACACAATATCAAAGCATCTTTTGGGAAAAAACTCACAGATTAATAAGAACTCGGGAGAGAGGGAATATAAACCATAGAAAAAAGGGGAAATAATAATAAAATGGACTTACAAGATGTTTCATTGAAGAAAATAGGTCAAAAAAACAATTTTTAAGGATCAATAGATACAAGGGGATTATAAAGACAATATATGGATGAAAATATTAAATATGTTAGATTAAGAGTGATTTGGGGGTTAAATATGAATTGGTAACATAAGTAGTTTTTCAATTTTTAATGACCCATATAAGGAGCATGTATTTCCTACACATTTTTCCAAACTGTGTGGAAACCATGCATCCCTCACTTTCTGAGGCGAACCAGATTCACGGGCAGTCAGCATTGGTTACTCAATTATATGCCAACCGTGCAGTGGACACTATACAAAAGTAAAAATTTTCACAATATTTCATAGGAATGGGAACATAGTTTCCTCTATCCATATTCCATCCATGGAATGCCTAATAATAATCTAAATATCCCATTTGTCAAAAAAAATAATGGAAACCGAAGGGTTTAATGTAACACCAAAATATAAACATAATAATACTCAAAACATAATCATGAATGTGACAATTATCCCCACTATAAAAATTCCCCCCCTCAGAATGTAACTCCATGGTCTGATCATAGATCAATAAAAAAAAACTAAATCATACCCAAAATTCAAATCCTAAGCATCATGAATATCACTACCATTATATCAAATAACTCAAACCAACATAATAAACTTCCCAAGATGTATGTTTTCCAGATAATCTACATTCTTCACTAGAAGCATAAACACTAATAAATCAAGATCATATTCCAACTCTTCCCAATTAACGAAACGAAACGGGTCTTAGTTATCCTTTTTCACCTTTGAAAAATGGAACACATCATGAATTTATGTTAACTAGGTGAAGAAATATTACATCTATTCCACCTTACCAATCCACTTTGTAATCTGAAATGGTCTGACATACCTCAGCATTAGATTCCACTATTTCCCTAAACAATGATGACCAAAGAGAGGTCCCAATTTCAGAATCACCTATTCATCAAAATAATACTTGAAATCTTAATGCCTTATATCAGTATAAAACATTACAAATTTTTATGATGTCAAAAACCACTACCAGATCAACATGATTTTATCATAATTCTCCTTCACAATGCTCTCTCTAAACTGTGTGATCTCACTTACCTCAACCAAATATAATTTATACTGATACAAAAACCCTAAAGAACATCCAAAAATTCCATTTGAATCAATTATTGGTTGATATTTTTAAATTAAAAATCAACTAATACCAAATGTATATCCCACAAGCCTCCAAAATCTAATACATTTTCCCGTGGAAATTCCACCAAGATCTAATTTTCATTCTATATCTGACCATATTTTTGAGGATGATATTCCATACTCAACTTGATATGTAACACCATCAGCATATGAATTCCTTCCTGAAACCACATGGTAAAATCGATGTCCCTATCAATAAGAATTTTCAATGGCAGAGCATTAATCATCATCACAGACTCTTGATTATATAACAACTGTAGTCATCCATTTTGGAAGAATTTATGACTATAATGAAATTGATTGATTAGGTTATATGATCAATAATAACTCAATTGTTTTTATTACATTAGGATTATTTCAATAATAGAACAATAAAATCAATTGAAATATCATCCATATTCCATTTATAAATAATTAGTGGTAGAAGAATAATGGAGGGCCATTGTTTCTCTACATTAACAAGATGAGATATACAACAAAAAAACCTAATGTTAGCTATATCCCAACTCATTCTTGGATAACAAAACTGTCGAAAAACATCATATTATATCCTGGAATCACTATGATGAACATCCCACTGTTATTGGGGGATATCTTATATCACCACCTTTTTTAATTCCAAAACCACCATGAAGAAACTATTGAAGCATGCAATGCCCTCATGATATAACAAACAATCACATGGTACCTCCCCATACTGAAGAAACATTACGTAATTCTATCACAACTCATCACTCACCATTCCATTCTGAATCAAATACACATTGGATGGTTCTAGTGGAACACATATCAAGAACACACCTCAGTTGTGTTCCTTGGTCTCCACGTGCATCAGAAAAAAGATACCCATCAATGTATTATCATCACTAAAATCATTCAATTCATGATGTGACACATTTTTACTCAAATAATCATCCAATGCATTAACATTACCTTGGGTATAAACTATATAAAAATCAAAACCATTAATTTACTCCACCCAATGAAGTTTCCTCAAATTCATATCCATCTCTGAGAAAATGTAGGCCAAACTATTATATTCTGAACAAACATCCAAATTCTCATTAAAAAGACATCAAAACCTCATATATATGGAATATATCATTACTTCTAATTTTATTTCCAGGTTTTTTTAATTCTTCTCTTGTGTTCAGAGTTGGAGAGAACCATTAGCCACCTTATTGTTATCCTTCATGAGCATACACCAAAGACCCATACCAGATGGATCACAATATACCCTATATCCATTTCTATATTTAAAAAATATCAAAA
The DNA here is from genome assembly GCA_963277665.1 of Viscum album. Lineage (NCBI taxonomy): Eukaryota > Viridiplantae > Streptophyta > Magnoliopsida > Santalales > Viscaceae > Viscum > Viscum album. The sequence goes on along the minus strand of OY728158.1, from coordinate 41,029,421 downwards.
TATTGGATGTGTAGAACTACTACATAGTATCCTCAAAAGAATATAGAAACTTTGTGTTACACTCAATCTTTACCTGTTTCTATGTGCGCACTGTCATGTATGAAGTTGGTCTAGTTAAATCTTGAAGAAACCACCTATAGTGCCTTTTCAGACCCAAAAATATATCCATCTCAAAAAACATTCTTTGGCTTCTCTCATCAAATAAATTAATTAATCATATCCGGGTCAACCAAAACTCTATGCTCTGAGATGAAATAGACCAAAACATTACCTCCCTGATCTAGATGGTGTAATTTGAAAAAACTATTGGGATATGAGGATTTCATTGGGTTCCCATCATAATTCTGAAATTCCTCCCATTATCCTCTTAGGTCCTAGTATTGAACATGATGTCATTCAAATATACCATGATAAAGGAATATAGAAATTGGTGGAACACCCTGCCCATGAGATCTATGAAGATCGTGGGATAAATTTTAAATATTAAATTAATTAAAATGTAATTGTAATGGACGTACCTAAATAATAAGTCTATTTTTAGAACACCTACCTCTATAAATTTGAAAAGATGATACCTAAAATGAAAAATTAATCTTATAAAACCATCTTTACCCCATTATATGGTCAAAAGTTTTATCATTGTGTGGAATAGGATACATGTTATTGACTGTTACCTTGTTCATATTCTAATAATTGATACAATACTAGAGATATAAAACGAATTTTTTATCAAATTAAACTGGGGAAACACTAGTTAAAAGGATCATGTGAATGAATCTTATGAATTCCAAATAATCTATTTGTACCTTTCATTCCATCAACTCATTTTCGGTCCATATGGTGTGAGGAATGAGATATCAGCTGTGTTTCAAAAAAAATAGTGAACCCCACAACCTTCTCTGGGGGAAATCCTGCTAAATAGATTAGAAAACCCTCTAGGGAATAAACTTCCAAAATAGGTAGTCCCCTTTCAAGAGTAATATCATCATCCTCTACCATGCGGGATGATATCTGAAAACTATGATTTTCATATTTTGAATGTGGATGTCGAGAATGATCTGATTGAGGGTCCCATTCTCCCTAAAAAAATTTATATAATACCATAATGTTCCACAAAATTTACGCTATGGGGATAGGAATCCATGTCTTCATGGAAACAAAATAACAAATCAATATAAAGGATTACAAAAAAGAGTAACATATCAAAAACTATGAAATATCACTCTAAATCAATCACTGACATGTCGAGTGATCAAAATTTACACTTGAAACTCTGATATTTTTTTTTACAATGATGTATTACAAAATCCATTTCAAATGATTTAATCTCACTTAGAAATTGTGACACATTCTCCATATAAGAATAAATAAAAGAAAAAAATGCACCAATATCAAAAACAACAACAGCTAAATATTATTCAATAAGAATAGTACCCTGAACTATCAAAGTCCCATCACCTGATTCCATTGGTACTCAATCCATATCATGAAGTTGCATCATCTATGTCTGATCCTAAGAATAAAAACAGGAATATGGCTATTTCATGATCTTAATCTTCCCATAATATTATCTATCACAACATCCATGACCTCCAAAGTGAGAACCCACTATCCTTGATGTCTCTCAATGGGCAGACTTCTCTTTGTAAACAACAAATGCTACACCACATTGATATGGGTGAGCCACATTGAAAAATCGGTGAGTATTCCACAAAACCCTAGACCACTTACTCGTCCTGTGTAAGATCCCAGTTTTTGGAAGGGTGTGTTTTCATTATCTTTTGGTTGAATCCCTTGTTTCAACCATCAATGGATGTCTTCTGAAAGTATGAGAGGACATGGGGTAGTTTCGGGGGTTCAGGGCATGAAGGAATGGAAAACTGGGCTAGGCCAGCCTGGGCGCACGGCCTGCGCACAGCCAGGACAAACCGTGCATCCTTCCCAGGTAAACTGTGAAACCCTCTTCCTCCTGACTGTAGCATGCTCAAGGTTTTCGTACGGTTTTTCAAATCGTGCAGCCAAACCATACGACCTCTTATAGTTGGAAAAAATTACGAAATTGCCATCCTAGGATTTTATGAACCCACTTGGGATTTCCTCTACATTTCTCCCTCTTCACCCTAGGAGAAAACCAAATCGGTCAAGAGCTCCAAGTGGATGATGTCCCTCGTTTAAAAGGAATTTTTGGTGTTGTTTGATGCAGATCAAAGCTCAGGGTAAGGATACTCACATCCTTGCTTCTCTTTTTGGTTTATGATTTGTATCTTCTCTCCCTCTTGTTCTAAAGCTATAAAACCGTATCTTTTTTGTGAGTACTAGGTTGATGCTCCAAAGGATGGACTGATTGAGGTCTAAGGACACTATTTAGTGTGTGATCAATCGTAGTGTTGATGTACGTGGTTTGAAAACGTAATCCCGTATTTTTATGGTGTAATTATGCATGTGTGACTTTTCTCATGGTTTTGTTTTGATGAGATTCGATCAACCGGGATGCGGTTTGTATAAAGGATTCATAAAAATGGTAAATTTGAACCCTCATGATCCCCATGGGATGTGTTGAGGATGACTTGACCATCTTGAGGCCATCCATGGGTTGTGACGGCCTATCCTGGGGTTATGGAATATTATTAAACAAGTGAACTTATTGTAATAAATGGTAGAGCCCTTGATGAATATTTTGGTATGATTGGTTTAACATGGAATAGAAGATAGGTGATACACCTAGACTTGGAAATAACCTTAGTAATGTTTGAAATGGGTTGAATGGATGATTCATGGAAATGATGAACGAGTTAAATGGGTTAATGTGTAAACTGATTAAAGGCCATAACGGGTTAGGTTATGGGTTTCGTGTTGATCTCCTAGTGATATAGGCATTACAAATGAGAATTGGGTGAGTGGTTAAATGATGTGAAATGGTAATGTGTTGTTTGGTTAAGGCATAATATGAATTTCGTGTGGTTGTTGTGAATGGTGTTTGTAAATGGACAATGACATGGTGGGTTGATGGTTACACATATATATAAGCATGTTCACATGGCTTGGTATGTTGTGGTATGACATGAGGACCTATGCCCATGGGTCGAGAAAAGACCGATGCTCTGAACTCCACCCTAAATGCATAGGTTTGGAATGAGAACTGATGATCTATTATCCTAATAGTTGCATCCACCCAGACTGAGGCTTCTAGGTGAGGATATGGTTTCTATAAGGGGAATAGTCCTAGTGATATAGGATAACGATGTGTTTACCCTCTTTCATGAGATTGTTGGCCTTAGACCCATGTAACATAATGTATGTGATTATGGAAATGTGATGAAATGGTAAGTGATGATAATTAGTGTGAAATGAATGGTAATGGATGTGTGAATGGATTTGTCTCTAAACTGGTTAATGGAACCTTAAATAATTAATTGGAAGTTATCATTCATATTCTATTTTCATTCACTACCTGTTCATACTGGATATTTTGTAGACACCGTTGGTGTTGTCCTACTAAGTTGTTCTCACACCCTAATCAGGCCGCCATTGTGTCCCGAGCAGATTTCATGTTTCGAGGTCAGGAGAAGGGCAAGGGTCCTTGCTAGATAGTTGAGTGGATGTGGGTAGCACATGGTAGAGGATTCAGACATGGAGTTGGGACCATTTTGGGGCTTTTAACTGTGGTCCTTATTTTCGTGTTTTGTTAACTTTTTCACTTGTGGTAGGACATGGAATATTTATTGTTGGAAATGGTTGTTATACATGTTCCTTGTTTATTTATTATTATTTCTGCTATTAGTTTGTTTCTATTGTGGCTTACTCTTATAAAAAGGGGGTATAGTCTCCCCACAAGACCATAAAGACACCCGCTGCTAGTCCGCAGCCTTTGGTGTGTGGGGAGGTGTGCTTAAGTTTATGTAACTACCTGGATCAGAGCACTGGTTTAATGGTTTCCGGGTCGTCGACTTTACAAAGTGGTATCAGAGGGAGAGATTTCTTCACCTTCCCTGAGGTCTTGTTATTTGGGATAGGTTCCCAAGGGTTAAGACGAGTCAGGCCTTGTTAATGTGCTCCTTCTTGGGAGTAGCTAACCCATCTACGATGGAATAACCAAGTCACCCTAGTTGGGGTGTGTTGTTCTTGGTTGTGGGTTGTTACAGTTGATGCTATTTCACCGTTGGGTGATGCACATGTGGTTTGAGGTGACGGTTTTATGATATTTGTTCCGTGGCCTTAACGACATGAGAAATTTCATCCATGCATCATTCAAGGAAGCTAGTGAGATAGGAAACATGCATTGTGTTATGCTCACGCACTGGGTGGATGCATGAGGCAGGAAAGTAGGGTGCATCATGCCTTCCATGAAACAAAGAAATAATGATAAGAATGAAATAAAACAAGTGGGTAAATGATTTTTAATGAAATATAAGGGTTTTAATGAAGTGGAAAATGTTTTTGTAAATTTTTGTGTGATTTTGGTGGTTAGTGCATGTTTGTTTACCCAATATAGTCCATGGCCCGAAGTAGGGATGGTCGGGGTAGTGAATTTGAGGTGTTAATGTCATTGAGTGAGTATATGAAAATGTCTTGTTGTAGATAGTAAAGAGATATTGATGAATTCATGAAATTTTTGTGGTATGTGTGCTAAATCTCATCCTTGTAAACGAAGGCAGATGGCACCATGACGTCGATTGCCAGTTGGGAAATGAGAGGATGTTGCTGAGAACACTCCTCTGGTAGAAGAGCATGAAAATGTTGTGGATCCATTAAGGTAGAGAAGACCAGTTCTGAGAGAACATGGATCATCTTATGCAAATGATAGATCGGGACCCAGTGTGGGTTACACCGAGAATGTTTGAGATGACCAGGGATTTCCAGCTGCAGCACCATCCGACCTTTTCCACAGAGGTAGGGATAGAGGCAGCAGAGTTCTAGTTAGAGTATGTCCAGATGATACTAGATCATCTGGATACCCCTATTGATAAGTGAGTAAAGCTATCCTTTTATTTTTTTTGGGTTCAGGAAAGGTGTTGGTGGGACATTCAGGCTCAGACGGAGCAGGTGGAGGGGAGGTCATGGAAGGTTTTCCAGAAGATGTTTCTGGAGAATTTCTACACATATACTTTGAGGCGTGAGTGGGCTATAGAGTTTACGATCCTATCTTAGGGATATCTATCTGTGAAAAACTATGCTAGTCGCTTCACAGATTTGAAACGTTTTGTCCCACTGTTAGAAGGGGATGAGCCATTAGTAGAAAATAATTTCTAGGATTGGTTGAGACATGAGATCAGGTATCAAGTAAATATCTTCCTCTTGAGGAGGTTTACTTAGGTGATGAATTAGGAAATCATCTCTGAAGGGAACCTGAAGGGATCTTCCGGTTGTTGGGCTTGTCATTCCAGCTGGGCGGAGAAGTGGTGCATCCTCCGAGCGTCGGATGTTCCTTTTGGAATGTTTCCAGTATGATGGTCAGAAGAGAGGGTCATTATCTTAGAGTGGGAACTGGGTGTTCTTTTACTAGTGTGGTAGGTCGAGGCATATGCATGGTTAGTGTCCTCGACCACATGTCGTGTGTCGTTCATGCGGCAGGATGGGGCATGTGTAGAGTTTTTATAGGAACTCTCAGCAGACGGTTGAGCATGATGATGAAAAGTGGGTACCAGGTATAGGAAAGGGATCATTTTCCCCGTATTAGGCAAGTAGTTGGATCTCCACATGCCTTACTGGTAGGGGCAGTGGGTGTGGACTACCAGGGATAGATCGCTCATGCCATCAGGGCAGTGTGGTGTAGGATGCTCAGGATGGATCCCAGGGTAGAGGGGAAGGTCAGCTTTTGGCAGTTCAGCTTGCGCATGGTGATGGCAATGCCAGACCGTCAACTGCTCGAGGTACAATCCTTGTAGCTTCTACAATTTATAGTGCGTTTTTTGACACAGGTTCCAAACACTATTATGTTTCTGCTCTACTTTTGGTAGTTCTAGGTTTACCTGTGGAGGGTGTGTGTGGAGTTTTGTCAATTGAAACCCCGTTGGTGTGCTGGTTGAGGATATTAAGCAGTGTAAGGGATGTTCCTTGGAAGTTGGTGGGTATCATTTTTTGTGGGACTTGTTCATTTTCGAGATGTCAGGGTTTGACCTAATCTTGGGAATTGATTGGTTGGTGTTGTATCGGGCACACATAAATTGTTATCGTCGCAGAGTATCGTTCAGGTCAGTTGAAGGGGACACTTATGTCCTCCATGGTGAATGGGATGTTCGAGCAGGGCGTGTGGGGCTGTTTTTTCAATATATGAGGGGACTCATGACTCAAGTGCAATGTCTCATGCATGATTATGTTGAGGGAGGGGGACAATCTAATTTTACTCCCATGGTGGATCAGTTTCAAGATGTGTTTCCTGAGGATTTCTCAGGGTTACCACCCGAGAGGGATGTCGAGTTCACAATCGAGTTGCTGTCGGGAGCAGAGCCATTTTTTATCCTGCCATAACGAATGGCACTAGATGAACCCCAGTAACTGAATATTCAGCTTGAGGAGTTATATTATAAATGGTTTATCTGTCCTAGTACATCTCCTTGGGGATCTCTCATGCTTTTTGCAAATAAGGTTGATGGGTCGTTGTGGCTGTGTGTTGACTATCAAAATATGAATCAGATGATGTTGAAAAATCATTACCCTCCTCTTAAAATTTATGACATGCATGATCAGTTGAGGGGTTCATCATTGTTTTCTAAGAATGATCTGAGTTCATGTTATCACTAGATGAGACTAATGTCCTCTGACGTATCGTGGACAGCATTCCGGAGTTGTTATGGGTTATCTGAGTTTGTGTTAATGCCTTTTGGAATGACCAATGCACCAGCGGTGTTTATAGATTTTATGAACCGAATATTTGATCAATATCTAGATCATTTTGTGATTGTATTTATTTTTTAAATGTTAGTGTACTCGAAAACTAAGTTAGATCATACCCAACATCATGACATTGTCTTGGGTACTCTAAGAGAGCATCAGCTATATGCCAAGATATCAAAGTGTCAGTTTTGGATAGGTGAGGTGGATTTTCTGGGTCACATCATCTCAGAGGAAGGTGTGATAGTGAATCTAGAGAATGTGCAGGCAGTTGTATCTTTGGAGCAGCCCAAGAGTGTTTCAGATGCTTGGAGTTTTCTGTGTTTGGATAGGTATTAACTAAATATCATTTAGGATTTCTCTTGCTTGGCATCACCACTCTCTGGATTGACCAATAATGGAATCAAGTTCGAGTGGTCTGAGTCTTGTGAGAACGACTTCCAAGAGTTGAGAAAGTGGTGATGACCGCACCTATCTTGATCTTACCTGAGCCGGGTAAGAAGTACATCATGTTTTGTGATGCGCCCGGAGTCGGATGTAGGGTTGTGTTGATGCAGGATGAGCAGGTCGTGGCGTATGGGTCAAGACAGTTGAGACCCCATGAGCGGAACTGTCCCACTCATGACCTTGAGATGGCTGCAGTGGTGTATTCCTAGAAGTACTAGAGGCACTATTTGTTGGGAGAATAGTTTATTGTGTTTGTCAACCATAATAGTTTAAAGTAAATCTTCTCAAAACGGGATATGAACCATCATCAATGAAGAGGGATTATATATCTTCAGTATTTTGACATTGAGTTGGTATATAATCCAGGAAAGGGAATCAGTGTTGCTGATTCTCTGAGAATGACGTTTCAGAATCAGGTGGTTCAGGAGTCTAGCACCGAGTGTATGGTGATGGCCCTTTTTCAGAGATGCACTTGGAGGTTTAGGGGGAGAGTGGTCAGGTCACTCTTGCTTCCATAACGATGGATTCGATGCTTTTGAGTTGAGTTAAGGAATGACATCTTGATTATCCTGAGTGTTTGATCATGAAGGAAAAGCTTAAAGGAGGGTAGCTACCTTCTGGTTGGGCCGTCTATGTGGAAGGTGTTGTTCATGTTTGTGATTGTGTGGTTGTGCTAAAGTGTGTGCCGGAAGAGCTGATGCATGAGTTCCATGCATCCAAGTGGGAAGTGCATCCAGGTTTTACGAAGATGTACTGTGATCTCTGAAGGCAGTTTTGGTGGCCTGGAATGAAGAAGGATGTTGCGGGTTTTGTGGCATGGTGCCTTACTTGTCAGTAGTTGAAGGTCGAGCATAAATGACCATGTGGTGTGTTTCATCCATTTACCATTCCAGAATTGATGTGGGATCATGTAACAATGGATTTTCTTCATGGGACTTCCAAGGACGCCACAGATGAATGATGCAATCTGGTTGGTTAAGGATCACTTATTGAAAGTTTCCCATTTCAAACCGATTTAGGAGAGCTTTACATTCGACCAGTTGGGTGAGCTGTATGTTTGGTAAATAGTTCAGTTTCGTGGTGTTCTGAAAACCATAGTTTCAGAACCGAGATCCACATTTCACATCGTGTTTCTAGAAAGGTTTGTCGAAGGCACTTGGTATGCCTGTGTTTTTGAGTACGGCTTTCCACCTGTAGATGGATGGGCAGCCAGAGCGTACGATCCAAGTGTTGGAACAAGTGTTAATAGCTTGTGTCTTGGTCCTTGGTGGTTCTTGGGTGAGGAACCTATCGTTATCTTAGTTTTCCTACAACAACAGTTCTTAGGATACGATTCGAATGGCACCGTTTGAGTCACTCTACGGGTGGAAATGTAGATATCTGTTTTGTTGGCTAGAGGTCGTTGAATCTGAGTTGTTAGGGCCAAGTCTCATGAAAGAGAATTTAGAGAGAGAAATGATAATCAAGAAGTGGATGGATATGACTCAGAGTAGGAAGAATTCATAAGCAGATCGGAGGCGTAGAACTCTTGAGTTTGCGGTGGGTGATAAAGTGTTCATTTCGGTGTCTCCAAGGTTGGGTTACCGTCGGATTTGAATGCAGGGTAAGTTGGCACCCAAGTATGTAGGACCTTTTCAGATTTTGGAGAGGATCGAACCAGTGGATTATCGATTGGGTCTTTCTCAGCGGTATAGTGGGATACATGATATGTTTCATGTGTTGCAGCTTCGACTATATCACCCTAACCTATCTTGCGTGATTGACGTGGAGGATGTGGAGCTTGAGGCTGATGCGTCTTTTGAGGAGCATCTGTTTCGTGTGGTAGATCGTAGTGAAAAGGTCTTATGAGGCAATGTTTTGCCATTAGTGCGAGTACAATGGCAACATTGAAGAGATCAAGAAGAAACATGGGAGCGAGGATTGGATATGCGAGCTCAGTGGCCCGAACTCTTCTCATCGGTGGATCAATGATGCTTGGAAACTCAACTCGAGGATGAGCTGTTATAAGGTGGGGAGGTTGTAGGATCCCGGATTTTGGAAGGGTGTGCTTTCATTATTTTTTGGTTGAATCCCTTGTTTTGAGAAACAAGGGATGTCTTCTGAAAGTATGAGAGTTCTTAGAGGAGTTTTGGGGGCTCGGGGAACGAAAGAATGGAAATCTAGGCATGACCAGCCTGGGCGCATGACCTGCGCACGGCCAAGGAAAACCGTGTGGCCTGCCCAGGTAAACCATGCAACCCTCTTCCTCCAGATAGTAGCACGTGCACGGTTTTTGCATGGTTTTTTAAACCGTGCGACCAAACTGTGCAGCCTCTTAATGTTGGGAAAAATTATGAAATTTCTACCCTGGTATTTTAAGAACCCACTCGGGATTTCCTCTCCATTCATCTGGTTTCACCCTAGAAGAAAACCAAATCTCCTGAGAGCTCTAAGAGTTCGATCTCCCACGTTTCTATGGTGTTTTTGGTGCCGTTGGATGCGGATCGAAGCTCAGGGGAAGGCTAATCCCATCCTTGCCTCTATTTTTGGTCTAGGGTCTGTATCTTCTCTCCCTCTTGTTCTGAAGCTCTAAAACCCTATCTTTTGGGTGAGTCCTAGGTTGAAGCTCAAAAGGATGGACGGATTATGTTCTACAGACTCGATTGAGTGTGCGTTAATCCATGGTTTCGAGGTAGGTGGTCTTCAAACATTATCCCATAGTTATATAGTGGATTTATGCATGTGTGGCGTTGCTCATGGTTTTATTTTTATGAGATTTGATCAACCGGGATGAGGTTGGTATAAAGGATGCATAAAAATAGTAAATGGGATCCCTCATGATACCCATGGGATCCGTTGATAATGACATGACCTAATTGGGTCCATCCATGGGATATGCCAGCTTTTCTCGGGGTTAAGGATTGCTATTAAACAAGTGAGATTGTTGTAATAAATTCTAGAACCCTTGACGAATATGTTTGCATGATTGGTTGAACTTGGCATAGTAGTTAGGTGATGCACCTAGACTAGGAAATAACATAAGGGTTGTTTGAAAAGGGTTTAACAGTTGATTCATGGAAATTATGAACATGGGTAAATGGGTTAATGTGTAAACTGATTAAAGGCCATAATGGGATTGGTTACAGGTTTAGTATTGAATTCATTGTGAGATTGGAAATACACATGGTAATTTGGTGAATGGTTAAATGATGTGAAATGGTAATATGTTAATGGGTTAAGGAATTATATGAATTCCCATGTGGTTATTGTGATTGGTGTTTGTCAAAGGGAAATGGAATGGTGCGTTGATGGTTACATATATATATATGCATGTGCACATGGCTTGATAGAGTAGGGTATGACTTGAGGACCTACACCCACGGGTCGAGCAGAGACTGTTGCAATGAACTCCACCCTAAATTCATGAGTTAGGAATGAGGACTGAGGTTCTATTCTCCTAACGGTTGCATCCCCCCGAACTAGGGCTTCAAGGTGAGGATTTGGTTTCATCCACCCGGACTGAGGCTTCGATGTTAGGATATGGTTTCTATGAGGGGATTAGTCCTAGTGAGATTGGAAAATGATTTGTTTACCCACTTGCATGTGATTGTTGGACTTAGACCAATGTAACATAATGTATGTGATTAACCCATGGAAATGTGATGAAATGGTAAGTGATGATAATTGGTGTGAAATGAATGGAAATGGAAGTGGAAATGGATTTGGCTCTGAACTGGTTAATAGCACCTTAAATAATTACTTGGAAATTATCTTTCATATTTTTTTTTGCGTGCACTACCTCTTCATACTGGATATTTGGTAGACACCGTTGGTGGTGGCCTACTGAGTTGTACTCACACACTGCTCGGGCTTCCATTGGGTACCTGAGCAGACATCATGTTTGCAGGTCAGGAAAAGGGCTAGGGTCCTTGCTAGATAGTTCAGTGGACACGGGTAGCACTTGGTGGTGGATCTGGAGATGGAGTCTGGTCCATTTTGGGGATTTTGTCCATTGTCCTTATTTTGGGGTTTTGTTCACATTTTCACTTGTGGTAGGACATGGCATATTTATTGTTGGAAATTGTTGTTATACATGTTCCCTGTTTATTTATTATTGTATCCACTATGGTTTGTTTCTTTTGTGTCATAATCTGATAAAAATGTGGTATAGTATCCCCACTTGACCATAAAGAACCCCACTGCTAGTTGGCAGCCTTTGGCATATGAGGTGGCGGGCTTAATGTTATGTTACTACCTGGCTCGGAGCACCGGTTTAGAGGATTCCAGGTGGGGGGCGTTATATCCTGGGTGGAGATGAACATGATGTTCACATGAGCCCTTCTTTCCCACACCAATGAAATACAATTGAACCCACCTTAAATGACAGAGATAAAGACAACTATGAAGGAATACCTAAACTACTACTGTCATTCTTCCCCTGGACAACTCTTATCCTCTTCATATCAAAAGAATTGAAACTACACAATACTAATACTAATATAAATAAATATGACATTGTTATAGAGTCAATTTACACAATAATGGAATGGTAAAACACTTTAGTCTATGTTTGTAGATTGAAAAGAAAACGAGATATGAGATTTCTGGCCACTATCCCATCTAATACTTATGATCCTTCAGCTTCTCATTGGAAATGATCATTGGTGCATACCGAAAAATGGTTTGAATATTTTATCATTGATTTACACCAATTATAAATATCAAAAAACACTTATGACATGTAATGGAAAAAAATATGGACAATACTACTCATTAAAAAGTACCTTAATGTCATTCCAACCAATCTAATCATGATTTTCAGCTTTCACCAAAGAGTCCCACTACATCCAACTTGGACCTTCTAACATGAATGATTCACACTCCACTGTAACTACCTCATGAATATAAATAATTTTTAACATCCATTATTTATTCTCAGGGATCTCAAATTTTTTCTAGGTTCCATGATACCATAGAAATATGGAGGCTTGTTATTGTGGAACTTCTAAGCCTAGTCCTATCTGGGACCTAGTTCAGTTTCTCTATCTTGAACAGGACCAGGGGATGCCTATTATACCTATGCATGGACAACCCGATCAAGGAAATACACTAGACTCTAATCAATAGGTGAGGGAGAACTATCTCATTACTCTTATGAAACTATCACAAGAGTTTTTTGAGGAGGAATCTTTCTAGAAATATTAATATAAAAAGAGACAAAATATCAAAAAAAAATTCTAAAAATTTATAGAAACAAAAACACTTACAACAAATTACAAAAATAGAAACATAAAAAAAACTCAACCAAAATCCCCAACAAATCCACCCCACATAGTGTCCATATAATGTTTCTAGCCTATACATCCCACTTAGTGGAGATGTTAGTAAAATACAAACATCCCATAGCGATTCGAGTCCTTTTATATGGTGTGATGGCTAGACAACCCACTCACAACCCTATCTTTATGTATCAACAATCTAGATGTTTTTTATCATGATTTATCCCAAATAACATGACACAGAATTTGTGTGACATTATTTGATACCATTTCTCGTGGAACGAAGAACATATTTTATCCATCCAAACACTATTCTAACTCATTTCATTTTTTCGATGGATGTTCCCGATAACCATATCTATAAACTAGTCCCTTGGTACCCATAATACCCATTAAAAATAATTTCACCTATTTTTATAAAAATAAAAATGATTTTTTTTGTAACACCCAGATATTTTATGAGAAGTAATTTTTTATGTCTTATGTTTAATGCAAAAAAAAATGGAATCGTTCACTGCACACAACGCTAGCTTGGCTTTCATTACACACAATCTCGACCATGTTTGATAGCATGTGTAGTACGCAATACCAGGTTTCACTAAACAATGATATATTGTTATAATATGGACTATATGTTATCAATAGTATTAAATAAATTTTTAATTTTATGAAATTATTATTCATCTTAAATATTTTCTAGAACACAATATGAGAACAATATAAATTTTTCGTGTAACATTTTTTTTTTAAAAAAAAATGCAGTTTTGCCGCCTTTTGATGGCACACCCACATTAAATACAGTTTTGACATCATTATAAGTTTATTTTGACAAAATAGAATTTTTTCCTTGGAATCAGGATTTAAAAATTTAATTTGGACAAAATTTTCATATTATTCTGATAACATTCATATTTTAATGAATAGTAAAAACACGCTATATTTTAATTAAAAACAATTTTTTTCATCACAATAATTTATATGGTTAGATTATTTTTTAATTGGTTTTAATGTGTAATTAGAATATATTTTTACCATTTAATTCAATTTTGGTCAATGGAATTTATTTCATTTTAATTTGGACATAAACAAGTGTTGATCATTTGATAATTATTGTTTCTTAAAAACACGCTAATTGTTTTGATAACGAGAATTAATTTTATAATTAATTAATTCCACTTATTTGTTTTGAATTTGAAAAAATAGACATTATTTTTGAATTTGGAATATCAAATATAGCTTAGGCTGAATATTTCGTATTTTTCTAAAAAACATCAATTTTTGATGAATAGTGAAACCACTTAGTGATAGTTAAAAAATATGACTCATTCATTTAAATGATATTTTACCACTTCTGTGAATTGAATTTCAAATATCCGACATACATTCTTATTATCAAGATGTAAAATATGGTTCAATAAGATGAAAATAATTTTTGGTGAATAGTAACTTCTGACTTCTATTTACTACGGATAAAGGTAAATAGATTAATTCAAGGTGAAAAGAATATTATAATAATTAAAAATTACCTTAACACTTTTCCTAACCTTATTGTATGAGTAGTGGCCGATCATGTACATCCTTAAGTCGATTGTGGGACCCCATTGAGCCACATGGTATTGATAATGACAATTTGTATTAATTAATTTAATGTAAAGACAAAATTGACATAAACAAAAATCTTTTAGTAATTACTTTTAATAAGGGGTTATATATAATATTTTTTAGACTATAAATAATCATCGGAAAGATAAAAATATTTCCTAAATTGTGGTGTTTTTTTATAAGTTTTAGACATAAATAAATTAAATTATTTATGACACAATAATGATGCAGTATTTACCTCATTAATAAATGATTTAAATAAATATGATCTTAATGATTAAAATATATCCAAAACATGTCCAATTCTGATTGGATGACTTTATTTAGACCATTAGTCATATTATATTCATTATAAATTATTTGTAGACATTTTGAAATAGAACATAAGTTTATAATAAAATAATATTTTCACACTTTCCAAAGGTGCCCCTCTCCTCCCTAATAAAGGGGATCCTCCTCCCTCTCTTTATTAAAAACATTAAGACTTAAATCTCAGAAAAACCCTGACCATTACTTCTCTCAACTCTTCTAGTAATATTATAGAGGTCCTGGTCTTCTTCAAAGACCAACATTTGTTCCCTAAGAGGAGGTTTCAAAGAGGCGTGTCGAAGAAGATGTAATATCCGTTACCGATTTTTTCAAAATTATTTCTTCTTCTAATTCCTATTATTTATTTGTTTAATTATTAAGTAATAAAATAAGTATCAATAATATACTTATATGTTATTATAAAAATTAAACAACCATAATTCCCCTTCTATCCATCCTATGGGAAACGAAATCATCGCGCGTGCGTACGTACGGAATACCGTCTCCACGCCATGGTGTATTCTGTTTTCCACCACCACCTTACATGGATGGGTATAATGGTGTAAATAATAAATATATATGATTATTGTTAATTGATATTGATTCTGTAATAGTATACATACACTTCAATACAATTCCATGATCATGGGAACGATATCATCGCTCTTGCGTACGCACGACCTACCGTCTCCACGATGTGATGCGAATCATTCTACATGATTTTCATTGAAAAGTGATTATATACATGAATTTAATGAATACATATGATATATATTACACTAATACCATTATGTAAATGACGTATCTATAACCTAAAAATAAGAATAAGAATTTATTCGACAAAACATGCATAAGAACATAAAGCAATGAACACTCGAATAACAAGTAGCAATGAAATATTACTAATAAGAAGATAATAAAATGACCATATATGATATCATAACAATGAATATGATTCTATAATAAGTCAATGACGTTATTTAAATCATTATACATAAGTTTAGGATACGTACGAAGCAAATCCGACCTAAAGTAAGGGAAAATCTCACAAGCTCATTTTTATCCAAGATTTTTAATACTTCAGAATTTATTGAGGAATATTTGTCATCCACATCCATATTTCCAAATTATGTAATATTATTTGTATCCTCCAACAATTTTTTAAATCCAATTTTATACTTTTGTGACTAAAGGATATGAAAGTATTCTTTTGTCATTTTTAGTATGAGGTACTTTTTGACTTTTCCAGCCAAATTATGAGAAGAATCTTTTTTTAGATATATGGAATGAATGGATTGTTATGATTTAATAGAAAATTATTTCAATTAAGCTTCCTTTAAAATATTTCATGTTTATTTTTAATCATATTCTTATAGTTTAAAATTGTATGAAATTTTAATTATGTAAAAATGATTTTGAAGTAGAAAAGATATTTTCCCCAAGAATGGAGTTCAAGTGTTTTATCAAAATTAATTTCCATTTTAGATAATATAGGGTTCTGTTTCTATCAATATATTTACATTGATTTGATTCTGTTATGATGGAATTAATTTTATGATGTCCTTTTATCTTATATGGATTAAGATATGATGGCATGATATTTAGGAATCCCATTTTTATTACATGGGTTATGCTATGATTTCTGATTTTGTGGCGCACATAAGAATGGTTTCATTATGAGATGGGTGGGACCTATATCTCCCACCAATGCATTGGGTTAATATTTATATCTCATTATATTGACATGGCTTGAACGGAAGGTTAATCTGGTTCAGGGATACATGACTAAAACGAGGAGTGAACTGGGTTCAAAAATGGACTTTGTCTGCTAGGATAGTCTTGTCAATGAGTCTTGAATACTAAGAAATGATTCCCTATGATTATGTGTGTATGCCAAAAAGTTTTATGATTTATGTTATTATTATTGGGATTACATTTCACTACTATGATTTATCCCATGTTATGATATTATGATCTCTTTTGCAGGTTAACATTTTTGAAATTCTATGTTCTTGTGAATATTATATTTCCTTTGTTTACCCTTATTGAGCATTTGAGATCAGCCTTTTGTATGTTTTCTTTTCCCCAGGTCATGAAGAAAGGTATTAAGTAGGATATTCCAAAGGGACTCTAGATATGATGAAATAAATTGGAGACAATGTATATGATTTACCAGTCGTTTATGTTTCCCAGTTTCTAAAGACACTATACCTATACCATCCTATCATGGTTTTGTTATATTTTGTAATAAGTGTGCTTCAATTATGATGTAATAACCATGTTTGTAA
The DNA here is from genome assembly GCA_963277665.1 of Viscum album. Lineage (NCBI taxonomy): Eukaryota > Viridiplantae > Streptophyta > Magnoliopsida > Santalales > Viscaceae > Viscum > Viscum album. Next base: position 41,012,686 of record OY728158.1, on the reverse strand, counting down.
AGTATGGGTCGTTATAGTAGTTATTTGAGGAAGGGTATTTTAAACATTTGGAAACTAGTATTTGAAGCCTTAGTAAGAACTCTAAGGATATGTCTAAATATAGAACACAATATTAAGGTTTTAGAAATGGCCATGAACAACCAATGATAAGACCTAAAGTGTGAATTTTTATTCTTGATTATGTGTTTTTCCTATTATGATTAGTGTTGCTCAAACTATGATTCTTGGTTTTAGTCAATGGCTGGAACCCAAAGGAACCATGTTAATACTGAATGTGATGGGAAATGCAATGATTGTCCCCTTGAGAAACCAAACGTTATGGGAGTTGGAATGAAAAATCATATAGCCATGATCACACAACTTTCTAAAGGTATGAATAATGTAGGACTTCCAAATGAAAAAAGGAATGATCAACATTCTGTTGAATCCTTTATGAGGTAGCATACAACTTCACTCAGTGGGTCTTCTGATCCATTAGTGGCTGAATAATGAACTAGTACCACTGAAAAAATATTTTTAATACTGCAATGTTTTGAACATGATAATGCCATCTTCGCAGTATATCGTTTGGAAGGTGATGCTGGCCAATGGTGAAATCTTATTAAGAATACGAGGCAAAGGGATTAAATTGAGTCCATGGAATGGGATGAGTTCGAGAACTTATTTTTCAATAAGGAATTCCCTCGTATTCTTCAAACAAATATAGAGAAGGAGTTTCTTGAATTTAAGTAAAAGGATGATGAATTGATTGGTACCAATGAAGAATATTTTACAAGACTTGAAAGGTACACTTTTGGAATTATTATCCAACCTGAGAGTAAGATCGATCGATCATTTAGTGCTTTAAAACCAAGTCTTAAAAGGGTGTTAGCCATAAGGGACTTCAATATCTATGAGGAAAATGTTCGATGTGCTCTCATGGTTGAGATAGAAATAGGATTAAGCCATCAGTCATATGGGTTTGATAAGAAGAGGAAAATGTAATTCAAAGGGAAATCTAAAGACCATAATAAAAAGAAGATGATTTTTCTCTTATGCTCATAGTGTGGAAAGAAACATAGAGGGAATCATCTTAAAGGGACAATTAAATGTTTTATGTATGGAAAAGAAGGTCATAGGGCAGTTGAATGTTGAAATAATATGAAGAAGATGTCGAATGACATGAACAAAGAAAGGGATACACAGAATGCACCTCCTAGACATCAATGTTTTAAGTGCAATGAAATGGGGAATTATTCCAATCTGTTCCTTAATCCAAGGGTTGTTGATGATGGTCGACGTCAATAGACTATTAAGGCCAAAGGCAAAACAAAGTCACATGAAATTTTTGTTGGCGATGTTGAGTACTATAAAGAAGTGGTTAAAGGTACACATACCATCCACTCTAAAGTATCAAATGTTTTATTTGATTCTAGATCCACCAACTCATTTATTTCTGAAGAATTTTCTAAGGGTATTGTCGTACTACTTCAACAATTAGATGTTGAGTTAGCTGTGATAACTCCTAATGTCACTATGGTTGCATCAAAAGTTTATAAATATTCTCCAATTGAAGTTATTGTCAAAGTTCTTCTTGAAAATCATGTGATTCTTCATATAGTTGAATTTTATGTTATTCTTCGCATGGATTGGCATTCTTTATACGGAGTTCATATAAATTTCCAAATAAAGGAAATCGCATTTAATATTCCCGAGCCATCTACTATCATCTATCGATGTAATGATGAATATAACCTTCTAGTGGAAATTTCATCCATCTTATGGTTCTTGATTCCAATAAATGAAGGTTATTTATCTCAAATGGTTGGAGAGAAACTCATGATTACGAATATTCCCATTTTACTAGAGTTTGATGATGTCTTTCCAGAGAAATTTCCAGGTCTTCAACCAAATCGTGAAGTTGAGTTTTCAATAGAACTCATACCCAGTGCTATGCCCATTTCAAAGACACATTACATAATGGCCCCAATTGATTTGTAGTAATTGATGAAGAAACTACAAGAGAATCTTGATAGGGGATTCATACGCCCAAGTGCATCACCTTGGGGAGCACCTGTTTTGTTTGTTAAGAAAAATGATGGATCAATGAGATTCTGTATTGATTAACGAGAAATTAAAAAGATCATTATCAAGAAAAACTATCCTCTCCCACACAATGATTACTTATTTGACCAACTACACGGAGCTCAATACTTATCAAAGATTGATCTTCGTTCAAGGTATCATCAATTAAGGGTTAAGAAGGGGGATATAACAAATACTGCTTTTCGTACAAGGAATGGATACTATGAATTTATAGTGATGCCATTTGCTCTTACTAATGACCCTGTTATCTTCATGGATATATTGAATAGAGTCTTTATAGACCATCTTAATTAGTTTTTGGTAGTCTTTATAGATGATATACTTGTCTATTCAAAGAGGAAGGAAGAACATGAAAATTATTTTTTAATTGTATTAAAAACCCTATGAAAAGAGAAGATTTATGCCGAATTTACCATGTGGGAATTTTGGATTAAAAAAGTTTCATTTTTTGGTAACATAATCTCAAAAGAGTAGATATATTTGAATCAAGAAAAAACAGAGGTTATCGAAAGACGGTCAAGACCAACAACAGTAACTGAGATCCGAAGTTTTCTTGGTTTGGATGGATATTATAAACGTTTTGTGAATAATTTTTCAAAATTATCTAATCCTCTAACCATGTTGACTCGAAAAGGTGTGATGTTCGTGTGGATGGAGGAGTGTGAAGATAATTTCAAGGAGTTGAAAAGAATGTTATCCATTGCACCTGTTCTCACATTTCCTTGTAGTGGAGAAAGGTTTGTGATCTACAGTGATGCATCCATGAAGGTATTTGGGTGTGTTCTCATGAAAAATGATATGGTGATAGCTTATCCATCACGAATGTTTAAAATCCATGAGAAAAATTACCCAAATCATGATTTGGAGTTAGCTGCGGTAATATTTCCATTAATGATTTGGAGGCATTATATTTATGGTGAAAAATGTGAAATTTATACTCGTCATAAAAGTTTAAAGTATATTTTCACACAAAAGAAGCTGAATATGTGCAAATGAAGATGATCAGAGCTGATTAAGGATTACGAATGCTCAATTCATTACCACTTGGGGAATGAAAACAAGGTGGCAGACGCATTAAGTTGACAAGCCCATGCTAGCTTATACATGATGAGGATCACAAAAGATCCAATATTTATGAATTTACAAAGGATGGATCATGGAATTATAATGAAAGGGGAAAATCTTATCTTTCTCAAATGAATGTTCAACCATCTATACATGTAATGATAAAAGAGGCACAAAAAAAAGATGTAGAGTTACAAAAGGAGGAGAGAAATGTTCCTGAATAGAACCTTGATTGTTATGGGATAATAAGGTTCCAGAATTGGTTTTGTGTTCATCTAATCCCCAAATTAATGTAGGAGATACTGGATGAGGCTCATAGTTCTTCATTCTCTATTCATCCGGGAAGCACGAAGATGTATATGGACCTAAAAGAGTACTTCTGGTGGGATGGCATGAAAAGAGATGTTTCTGAATATGTATCTTGATGCTTGGTTTGTCAGCAAGTTAAAGGTACGGGACAAAAGTATAAAGGGATGTTACAACCATTACCCATACCAGAATGAAAATGGTAAAACATCAATATGGACTTTGTCACTGGACTTCCTAAAACGACCAAAGGCAATAATGCTATATGGGCTATATTTGATCATCTTACGAAGTCGTCACACTTCAATGCTATTATAGAAGATTTATCTCTGGATTATCTTGATAGGATATATGTGAAGGAAGTGGTAAGATTGCATGGATTACCACTTTCCATTATATCTGATCAGGATCCGAGGTTTACCTCAATGTTCTTGCGAAGTATTCAGCATACTTTAGATACAGAGTTGAGTTTCATCACTGCTTATCATCCTCAGACAGACGGTCAGTCTGAGAGAACCATTCAAACTCTAGAATATATGTTAAGAGCTTTCTCTATGGATTTAAAAGGTGTTTGGGATCAACACCTTCCATTGGTGTAATTTTCATATAATAATAGCTTTCACTATAGTATTAAGATGGGTCCTTATGAAGATTTCTAAGGAATGAAATGCAGAAATCCAACTTGTTGGGATGAAGTTGGGGAATGAATGCTATTAGGACCTAATCTTTGTAGATGAGATGGAAAAAATGGTCAGATCTATTCAACAACACATAAACGTAGCATAGAGTCGAGAAAATATTTATGTCGAAAACCAATGAAAAGACATAGAATTTGAAGTGGATGATAAAGTGTTCTTACGAACATCTCCTTGAAAGAGAGTAATGCGATTTTGAAAGAAGGGAATGTTGAGCCCTAGGTATATCGGTCCTTTTGAAATACTGAATCATGTTGGGAAGGTAGCTTACCGATTGGTGCTTCCACCGAATCTTTCTCAAGTTCACAATATATTCCATGTATCTCTATTGAGAATGTACATACCCAATCCTTCACATGTACTAAGCTAAGTAGATGTACCATTGGAGCAAGATATTTCATATGAAGAACAGCCGATAGAGATTCTCGATCGTTGAGAAAAAGTTCTACGGAACTAGACCACTCTCTTGGTGATTGTTTTATGGAGGAACCACTAATTAGAAGAAACTACATGGGAGCTTGAGGATATGATGAGGGAGAGGTATCCTCATCTGTTTTTTATGAAGTGACGAATTCCGTGGGTGAAATTCATTTTAAGGGGGGTAGAATGTAACACCCTGGTATCTTATGAGACATATATTTTTTTAATTTCATATGTCATACGCAATATCAGAGGAATCTTTCACTGCACACAACACTATCATGGCTTGCGTTATAAGCAATCATGACCTTCATCGATAGTATGTGTAGTACGCAATACCGGGTTTCACTAAACAATGATATATTGTTATAATATGTACTAGCTGTTATGAATAGTATTAAGTACATTTTAAATTTTATAACATTATTATTCATCTTACATATTTTCATGAACATGTTATGGGAGCAAAATAAAATTTTTAGGTAAAATAAGTATTTTAAAAAAAATACAGTTTTTCCGCCTTTTGATGGTGCACCCATTTTAAATCTAGTTTTTGACATGTTTATAATTTAAATTTGAAAAAATAAAATTATTCCTTGGAATCAGGATATAAAAATTTAATTTGGATTAATTTTTCATATTATTATGATAACATTCATATTTTAAGGAAAAGTAAAAACACACTATATTTTAATTAAAAACATCTTTTTTCATCGCAATAATTTATATGGAGAAATTTACTTTTTAATTAATTTTAATGATTAATTAGAATAGATTTTTACCATTTAATCCAATTATGGTCATTGAAATTAATTTCACTTTGAATTTGGACATAAACAAGTGTCGATCTTTTGATTGTTATTGTTTCTTAAAAACAGGCTATTTGTTTTGATAATGGAAATAATTTTAAAATTAATTAATTTCGATTATATTTTTTGAATTTGGAAAAATTGACATTATTTTTGAATTCAGAACATCAAATATATCTTAGGCTTAATTTTCTGTATTTTTCGGAAAAACCTCAATTTTTGATGAATAGTGAAACCACTTAGTGATAGTTAAGAAAATAGACTATTTCATATAAATGAAATTTTACCTCTTCTGTGAATTGAATTTTAAAAAATCCGATATACATGGTTGTTATCATGAAATAAAATGTGGTTCAATAAGATGAAAATAATTTTTGGAGAATATTAACTTTTGACTTTTATTTACTGCGGTTAAAGGTAAATAGGGTAATTCAAGGATAAAAGAATATTATAAGAATTAAAAATTACCTTAACATTTGTCCTAACCTTATTGGATGGGTATTTTTCGACCATGGGTATCCTTGGGTCGATTTTGAGACCTCATTGAGCCACTTGGTAGTGACAATGACAATTTGGATTAATTAATTTTACGTAAAGACATAATTGACATTAACAAAAATCTTTAAGTAAATAATTTTTATAAGGGGTAATATAAATTATCATTTCAACTATAAATATTAATTTGAAATATAAGAAGATTTACTTTATGGTGGGGTTTTATTTTATAATTTTTAGACATCTAATAAATTAAATTATTGATGACACAATAATGATGCAGTATTTACCTCATTAATAAATGATTTAAATAAATAAGATTATAATGAATAAAATATTATCCGAAACATGTCCAATTCTGATTGAATGATTTTATTTCGACCATGAGGCATCTTATATTCATCTTTAAATTTTTTTACCTTTTAAAACCGAAGACAAGTTTATAATAAAATTATATTTTCACACTTTCCAAAGGTTCCCCTCTCCTCCCTTCTAAAAGGTCACCTCCTCCCTCTCCTCTTTACACAACATAGAGCCTTCAAGATCGGCCAACCCATTCCCATTACACTTATCAATGCCACTAGTAATATTCTAGAGGTCCTTTTCTTCTTCAAATACCAACATTAGTGCCATAAGAGGTGGTTTCAATGAGGTGTGTCGAAAAAGAGGTAATATCTGTTAGCAATTCTTTCAAATTTATTTCTTCTTATACTTAATCTTCTTTAGTTGTTCCATTAGTATTTAATAACATCAGTATCAATAATATAATGATATGTTAATATAAATATGAAACAACCACATTTCACCATCTATCCATCCTATAGAAAACAAAATCACCGTGTGTGTGTACGTACGGATTACCGTATCCACGCCGTGGTGTAATCGGTTTTCCACCACCGCCTTACTTGTATGGGTATAATGGTGTAATTAATAAATATTTATGATTATTTTAAAATTATATTTAATCTGAAATAGTATACATACACTTTAATGAAATTCCACAATTAGGGTAATGATATCATAACTCGTGCGTACTTACAGCCTACCGTGTCCATGATGTGATGCGACTCATTATACATGATCTTAATTGAATAATGATTATATAAATTAATTTAATCAATAAATATGATATATATTATACTAATACCATTCTATAAGTGAGGTATTTATAACCTAAAATTAAGACGAATAGTTTATTCGACAAAACATGCATAAGAACATAAAGCAATGAACACCCGAATAACAAGTAGCAATGAAATATTACTAATAAGATGATAAGAACATGACCATATATGATATCATAACATTGAATATGATTCATTAATAAGTCAGTGACATTATTTAAATCATTATACAGGCGGTTTGCATACGTACTATGAAAATCAGACCTAAGGTAAGGTAATATCACGTAATCTCATTTTTATCCGCGATTGATTTTACTTCAGAATTTATGGCGGAATATTTATCATGTACATCCATGTTTCCTCAATATATAATATTACTTCTATACTCCTAAAATTGTTTAAATCCAATTTTACACTTTTTTGAGTAAAAGATATGAAAGGAATCTTTTGTCGTTTTTAGTATGAGGTACTTTTTGACTTTTCTAGCCAATGTATGGGAAGAATCTTTTTTTAACTTATACAGCAAGAATAGATTTTTATGATTTCATAGAACATTATTTCCATGAACCATCCTTTACATGTTTCCAAGATTATTTTTAATAATCTTCTTTTAGTTTAAAATTGTTCGATATGTTAATAATGGAAAAATGTTTTTGATGTAAAAAGAATATTTTCATCATGAGTGGATTTCAAGTGTTTTATCAAAATTATTTTCCATCTAAGATAATATAGGGTTATGTTTCTATCCCTATTTTTACATTGATTTGATTATGTTATGATGGAATTAATTTTATGTTGTCCTTTTATTTTATATGGATTACGATATTATGGCATGATGTTTAAGAATCCCATTTTTATTACATGGGTTATGCTATGATTTATGATTTTGTGGAACACATAATAATGGTTTCATTATGAGATGGATGAGATCTAAATCTCCCTCCAATGCATTGGGTAATGATTTATATCTCATGAGATATACATGGCTGGAATGGCTGGTTAATCCAGTTTAGTGATACAGGACTGAAACGAGGAGTGAACTGGGTTCAGAAATGGACTTTGTCCACTAGGATAGTGTTGGCAATAAGTCATCACTACTAAGAAATGATTCTCTGTGATTATATGTGTATTCCACAAAATTTCATGATTTATGTTATTTTTGTTGGGATTATATTTCACTACTATGATTTATCCCATGTTATGATATTATGATCTATTTTGGTGGTTATGATTTTTGAAATTATAGGTTCCTATGAATATGATATATCCTTTGTTTAACCTGGCTGAGAATTGAGGGCACCCTTTTGTATGTTTTCTTTTCCCTAGGTTAGGAAGAAAGATATTAAGTTCGTCATGACATAGAGACTCTAGATTTGATGAAATAAACCTGAGACATTGTAGATGCTTTACTAGTCGTTTATGTTTCCCAGTTTATAAAGACAATATACCTATACGTTCTTATAATGGTTTTGTTATATGCTGTAATAATTATAATTCAATTCTGATGTAAGAAACATGTATGTAATGTATGGGTTGTTATAATTTTAATATTTTTAAATTACTATATTTTTCATTACATTTCATACAAAACTAAACTACACACCAAACGACCGTATTAGTTTAATGTCATTGAAAAAATGGAACAAAAAAATATAATATGTTGGAATATCTAAAATGTACCCAAAAAGACCATTCGCATTAGTACTCCTACATGAAACCATTACCTATAAACTAGGTAAAGGAAACATTATAAATTGGATTTCTAGATGCTCAGTATGTGTAAACAAAGAGGATATGTAATCCTAACAATAACATAAGGGTACAAAAACACGAGAATAAAATATTAAGATCATATAAAAACTATTAATTGATCATATGCATGTGTCATGGAAAAAATATTATCTTTTCTTATCTAATGATTTATTTGAAATAAAAAACATAATCCATGAATTAATAACGAAGTAATAAGACATGGTATAATCAAATTTACATATGCGTATAAAAACCCGATTTCAGGGTTGACTTTCAAGACATTCAAAACATGTTTGAATAGGGATATGAACCTATATGCCAACTTCGGTGTTTTGATTACCTAATGTGTACCTACATCTCTCAGGGTTCAGATACCCCTCCCATGTACCAACTTTTTTTGAGGTTGGGATGCCCTCTCATGTACCCAATGAGCTCATATAACATTTATCATTATCCGTTGAATTTTTGGGAGATATTTTCCCCACCCATAACATATTTAAAACCACAAATATTTATTCCACAAAAATACAAATCTTTAATTATATTTGAACTTATGTAATGAATCAACATTTTAATACATAATTCAATCGTAACAAAAACCATGGAAAAGAAATGGGTTTCATAAATTTCATTCCATGAAAAATTAAACCATTTTTTAAAAAATTATTAATCATTTTATTGAATAATTTTACCTGAAAAACATACGTAACCCCAAATAATTCTATCTAATATAAAAAACAATGTTGAGTGGTCTATTGAAAACAACTCTTAGGGAAAATATCAATTCTAAATGGAAAAATACATTTCAAATAAAGAAACATCTATCAAAACCTTTTCATTGTAAATATACATAAAAAATATAGATTTATAATTTTAAACCATTTTAAACAAATTTGAAATATTAATCCTTGATGATTCATAAAATTTCATTGAAAACACCGTTATAACTTTTCTTTAAATCAATGTTTTGAAAGAACATTGATTTCTGACAAAAGATATAATACAATTACATAAAACATAAAATATGTTGGAATTAAGGATATTCAATATAAATCAAGACAAGGGTAATTTTATAGGATTTTTAAATGAATATCATATTATAAAATAACATTTCTCTCAAATAATGCAAATGAAGACAAAATTCCCTTATCTATTTGGTAAATTTTGAACTGTAAACCCCATGAAAATGATATCATAAAATGAATATAAAAATACCAACAATGTTTTTGAATATATCTCACAAATTAAATTCATTAATAGCACATACCCAACAAAAATGGAACGATTAGTGTATATGGAATTCATCCCATATAAATAAAAGTGATAAAAAATACCTTACTACTTGAGTAATAATAGAATTTCGAATCCCATGAAATAAAAACATAAATGAAAGAGTTAAATATAAATAAATAATGTAAATAAATGACATTTCATGCCATATAATTTTATATACACTAAAAAAATAAGATAGTGGTGAATATTCCATGTGTCTCATTGAAATAAAACTAATGTTGAAATTCCCTTACCATATGTCTTGATTTCCAACAAAAATGATAAAAACTCATATATAATAAATATCTGTATATTATAAATCCAAACAAACCCATATTAATATATTCAATTTGATAATATATATATATTAATTAATTTATATTACTTTTTTATTAATATAATACATCATTCATTTAGATGGCAGGTCGTACGTATGCATGAACAATGTTTTAATTATCTAATAAAGGAAAAAAGTAAATTATAAGATATATTATAATTGTTGAATAATTTTTATTTAATATATAACAGATATTTTCACAAAATTATTCATATTTACCATATATGTGAAATATAGGTGAATAATGAATCCCATCACATAATGGAGATGATAAGTCGTACATACGCATGAGCAGCGTTATCATTTTTCGAAAATATTAGATCCTAAAAAGGTAAGAATTAATATAATAATTAAATAACTATATTTATAACTAAAATAATATATATAAATATAAAACCCATAATAAATTTCATTATTAAAATATGGTGATGGAAAATGAATTGTATCGTTACGTGGAGACGGAAATCTGTACATACGCACAAGAAATATTTTTTTATGGGAACGATGATTTATAATAGTGTATTCACAATAATAATAAAAATATATTCATATTTATAAATACTAATTTTATATTTCGTTATATATATTATATATTTTTTGGTGTTATAGGAGAGTAGAAAAATTGAATGACCGATTTGATTGATTACCTCTTCTTTGAAACAACTCATGTTGATATCATACAAAAGATGCTAGATTTAGTCTTTTGGGAAGACATAAACATATATTATTTATCTAGGGACGTTTATAAGGGAAATTTAAATGTGTAAGTAAATCTAGAAGGATCAATGTGGTCTGAACAAGTGAGGGAGGATGTTCCCTTGTATAAGAGAGGTGAGGTCCTCTTTTGGAATTCCAAACTATATTAAGTTATAATGAATTCAATATTAGTCAAAATACCTTAAAATAAAATTTATTCGAATATATGATGGTATATATTTGTACTCATATCATATATTTAATTTTATACTTGATTAGAATTAATTTTAAACCTTATCAATTAGATTTACTGTTAATTAATCTATTGTAATTCAAATCTGTTAAAAAAATTTAAATGTTTGTGGTTAGAAATTTTTACATATATGGGGTAAATTGGGAATTTATTGAATATTTATGACATTGGAGACCTTATAATAATAAATTTTTATTTTTTCAACGTATTTTTATGATATTTAATAAATTTAATTTTTTTATAAAATATCATTACCATCTATTTTTACATAATTCTCAAAAAAAATTGAATATAATTGAAATAGAAAAATAATTTCTAAAAACCCATTTAAGAAACTAATTATATGTCATAATCCCCATTAAAATTCATGGAGAATTTCAACTAATTAATGTGTTATTTATTTTAATAATTTAGTATCATTTATTTGATCCTGTTATTAATTAAAAAATTAATGCAACATCATTGGGTCACCATTAAATGTATTTATATTATCACTACAATCTACTAAAATTTTATCATGATGAATATAAAAATTTTATCTTTAAAATTAATATTTATTGTCTTATTTATCTTGTTTATAACCAAATATTTAAAATTTTATATTTATTAAAAATAAGAGTATGCAATTTTCAACTTATGTTTAAATAAAATATAATAAATGAAATATTTTTACCCAAGAGGAATAGAAAGGTAATAATTTTGTGATAAGGATTATTTTTTTTAAAACCACTTATCCAATTAAATTAGTACATGTTTAATGGTAATTTATTTATTATAATAATATTTTTTACCTTTATATAAACAATTTACCCTTCACCGTGGTAATTTATTTACAAATGTTAATATTCATAATATTCAAAATATTAATATTATCTTATTAGAATATAAATATATTTATTATTACATCCATGAATGTTCTTATTTCAAAATTCAATTGACAAATGCAGAAAAATTATGATTAATGTTAATCCCCCTAGTGTGGCGAGAAGGCAGGTAAAAATGTTCAAAATATCAATAAGTTTTTATGTAATCATTCAATATTAAAAAGAATCAAATGATGAAATTTGGATTAAAATATATGTTAATTTAGATATTATGACATTGAAAATAAATTTAATGTATAATAATTATTTAAACAAAAAAGGATGTATTTAACTACTGTTCTATATTTTTCATTATTCATCAAAAGATGACGATTCTATAAAAAATTAAAAAAAATCACCCTAGGTTGATTTTGGCATTAAAAATTCAAATATATGTTTATTTTATAAAATTAAATTTCTTCTAGTGTCTAAAATATTTATTATGTTTCAAAGAAGGGCATAAAATACGTTCTTTTATGAAAACAATATATATAAACCTACTAATACTTTACCAAAAATGTATATCTCATTTTAAATATGTTGTATTATTTTGAATGAATTTAAAAATTATTTTTTAATATTCATATTAATATGTTTAATGACTATGTAATAAATAACTTTTTAAAATTATTATAATAGTAATGTTTTTTTGTAAAACCATTATGTTGCATGTAATGCAAGAAAAAGCGGTGTTGTATGTAGTGAAAGATTAACTTAGAGTTTTGTATAATGTAATGCAAACTTAGTATTTTTATATAATATCAATTATCAATATTATGTGTTTTATAAATTAAAAAATTTTAAAAATATTAAATTAATTTTAAAAATTTACCCAAAATGTCAGGGTGTTACATTCTACCCCCCTTAAATTGAATTTCTCCCTTGAAATTAATCAATTTTATTAAATAATTAATACATGAAAGATTAATTCATCAAATCCAAGATCAATAAAATGAAAACTGAAACTTAAATAAAAAATGAATTGTAAAAAATTTAATGTTTACCCAGTGTAACTCATAAATTGGTTTCCACATAAGAGAACAAAGAAGGCAAGTGAAAACATGAACACGATAGAGAAATCTAAATATCAAGTGATGATGTGTAGTAAGAGATTACATGGTTAGGATAAATTTAACAATAAAAAATTGGTATATATGTGATGATCTTGGGGTCCATTTTATTCATCTAAAATGTATGTACTTGGATAACATTTTTTGTTTCAATATCATTTCCCATCTATTGAATAATTTTCCTAAGAAGATACAATTAATTGATTTAAGGACATCATCACCCTTTTTTGTTCCTTAAAAAATTTCCACATCATCTATTATTATAATAAATTAATTTGTATTCTTCATTCCTAAACTATTATAACATCATGATATCCAAAATAGTTTAATGATATGCCTTTCCATCTACCATTATCACATCAAAAATGGTAGCATAAGATATCAAATATTAATAATTACTCATATGGGAATATAATACTTTAATCTATATAAACTCATCTGATAATTATAATAAATAATTCAATAAATGTTTAACCTTATTACACTTCTAAAATATTAATGTATGAAACTATAGAAATAAGGTCACTAAATTTCTCAAAAATTTTTTATCATTGATCCCATATATATCATAAAGTCTAAATTGTTTCTCACATACATAACATGTCAATACATTTATCATGTATTATCATGGAACATGGTAATTAACTAAATTACCATAAATACTTTTTGGGAACATGCGTGTTTACTTATTTTAATTTTTATTGGATTTATTTTTTAATTCTAAAAAAGTTGTAACCTTCTCTAATGATAGCATAACTACTTTTCAACATGACCTTAATTAGTTCTAAGGTAATATGTACCATCAAATTTTCTTATTCATATCCAACATATCATTATCAAAACATAAGAGTCATATTTAGTGTTATCTTCCTATAGTAAAAATTTAACCATTCCATTAAATCATATTTCCAGTCCATTGCTATCATTTAACATAAAAATGTAAAACATGAGTGAAAACATAAACTAAAAAAATATTATAGTATATTTCACCATTTCTAAAATAGAATTCCTAAATTCATACACATTAACAGTTTGATTATTTCACATAATTCGAGATCCAAATCAAGGATTCCTCATCTTATTAACTAATACCTTTTCCCTTTAAAATTTTATTTGTAGTCTAATCATGATAAAAAATATACCATTACTCACACCAGCTTTCGGATTATCTTTCGGTGCATCCAATATAAGACATAAATTTTAATAATGACCATTAATTCCACACATAATGAATTTATCCTTTCATGATGTCAATGGGTGTTCAATCCCATCCATTTCATTAACCAAACTATTCATTTTTCCTTTGGAGTTACTTGATTTTTTCCCCTTTTCTACAGTCAATATATCTTCTTGTTCCTCTATGAAATTAAAATTGGTTATTATTTCTACAATATTGAAATAAAGTAATCAAAATAATATTTCTATCATTTTATCCATTACCCAAAATCTTAGCTAACTCCTTTTTCTTTTTAGTGAGTCATAGAGTTGGTTATGCTAAACATTTTTAATGATGTTCTGTGAAAAATTATTAGGCATGATCACAACATCCTTCACATCAGTGATTATCCAATTTTACTTCTAATAATAAAATTACCCATAAAATTAATTGTTAAACCAATTACTTCTAGTTACATCAATCAGTTATAATAAGAATTCAATGAGTAATAAACCATTATCATAATGATGAACCACTTAATCCTGACCCACATATATGATGTCTAAATTATGAAACATTCCTTATTCTATGAATCATTAGGTTTATCATAGATTACTCATAGAAAATATAAATTGAAACCATTCATGATGTTTATTAATGAGTTTAGGAATTTCAAAAGTATATCCCCCAGGAGTTTCAAACTAGGTATACAGATATGCTTGTTGTTTTGTAGCAAGTCATTCTTGATTCATGTTCAACTAACCATGTAAGAGTTTATACCCATGTGTACATATGTCATTGAGTCACATCCACATATATAATCTATAAAGGGATGTAATTATAGGAAACTACCAACTCTATCCTTCAACAATATTCCAGGACATTTTTCTAAACATCAACTCATTGATTGACTAATTCATAGAGACAATGGAAGACATATACATAGAAATATTTCTTGGTATATGACTAAAGTTTTATCATCATAGATTCCAATTCTTTACTAAACCTTTTCCCTTGTACCTGCTATAGTGACCCACGATTTGAATTCAGTGACATTAGGTATGTTTTTCTAAACAATTCATACATTACACAAATACAGGTCCAAATACTGTATTAGTTTAGTGTATTTTAAAACATTGAACACAAAAAACAATTCTAGTGGAAGATCATAAATATTTACCGTAAATATCATTCCCTTTAATATTTATACATAATTCATATCTTTATGATCCTACATAATGAAAAAATATGAAAAGAGTGAGCTCAGATGCCCTGAAAGTGTAAACAAATATTTTATATATGAATAAAAAGAAAAAAGAGTATTAAAACATGATCATGACATTGTATGATCATTAACATACATATAAGAAATCATATTCATTAGTCATGGAATAAATATTGGATGTATATAATACATGAATCATGATGAAATATATAACATAATCCATGAGATAATAAAATATTAATAAGACATGGTATTGTGTCACACACATAAGAATATAAGAACCCAATATCAAGGGTTCTATATAAGTCCATAATAGCATGTTAGTCTTGGGATAACCCCCATTGTACCAACTTCATGATTGTGAATCCCTCCTTTGTACTATCTTATTTTGGGCATTTTATTCCCTCATGTTTACCGTCTTGTGTTGGGATTCAGATACCATCCGGTGTACCCTACGAGCTCTGTAAAAATTTATCATTACCTAAATCATTGGATGTAAATATTGGTGCCACCCCATAAAATAATTAAAACCATATTTATGTGTTTATAAAGACTATAAATCATTCATCATATCAAAACCCATGGAATGATATGGGTTTCATAGACATCATTAAATAATAATTTATCCAATGGGATAGAAATTTGTTTCATAAATAACATTCCATAATAACCATAAACCATTATTAAAATTATTAAAAATGGAATAATTGAATTATTTCCCCAATAAAACATCAGTACCACCAGTAAAATTTTATTACATGGAAACTATTTTTGAGAGATCACTCTGAAACTATTTTTTATGAACATATCCTTTCATCATTGTAAAAGTGAATTTTAAATCATTAATAATTTATGAAACCCTTTTCATTTGAAATAATAATAAATAATATTGAGTATGATTTGATAACCATTTTAAACAAATTATAAATTTTTTTCCATAAATGATAATAAAATATCATTTAAAATGATTTTAAACATACTTAGATAATATTGTATTTAAGGAACAAAAATTTCTCACTAAACAGATAATAAAATTGTATGAAACATATGATATCATGAAATGAATGATATTAATGATAAATCATTAAAATTGATGTATATACACCTTTAATATAAATATAGTTTCATAACATAACATGTGTCCTAATAAAGGAAAATTAAGAAAAATTCCATTATTAGTTTGGTAACATTTGAACCACAAGCCCCCTGAAAAGGGGTCATAAAATAGATATTTAAATAAATATAAATATTTATAATAATTAATATAAAATACATCCATGAATATTTTATAAACCACCATAATTAATCAAGTAGTCTATAAGGCCTGTGTCTCATAGAACTAAAATTTAGAAAAGAATCCCACAGTACTTGAGTAAATATATTATTACAAACCTATAGAAACAATTAAATCGATTAAATATTTTAATAACATTTATTAAAGAAATTTTATGATATTTTATGTCATAGGTCAGTATATACCTCACATAAAAATTGTGATTCATGAATATGGAATGTATCTCAACGAAAATAAATGGGATATTGAAATTCCCAAACCATATTTATTTATTTCCTATTCATAGGTTCAAACCTCGTATATTATAAATATATTGTTATTTTTGATATACCATAGAACCATATAAATATACTTAATACCATATATTATTTACTTAGGAATTTATATATCTTTTTTAATAACAATATTATTTTAGTGTTATGTATTGGATAATAACCACTTTGTTTTTCAATCATGTTTTGGCTTTTAATCTTTGGTCCTCCTACATATATCTTGATTTCATCTTTTTTAGAATTATAATCATGATATAAATATAATATAAGTATTCTATGTATATTTATTCTTGGCTATTCCTAGATGATTGAGATAGAAAATATAATATACCATTAATGAAGATGGTAGTTCGTACAAACACATGGACGCTACATTCATTATATATCCGATTTAAAATAAAAAATTTATAAGATATATTATCCTTAAGAACTTATTTTTATTTAATATATAACATATATATTCATAAATTTCATCCTTATTTTCATAAATTTGAATTTTAGTTGAATAAAAAATCACATCACATTGTGGATATGTTAATCCATACATATACATAAGTGACATTATTAATTTTAAAAATATTGCTTTGTTAAATAGTTGGAATGATTGTATCATTCTTGAAGTATAATTATACGTTAAATATCATATTTATATATTAAACCCATCATAGAGCTCACTTATAAAATTTATTTTGGAAAATGAATTGTTTGGCTATGTGGGGACGGTAAGCCATATGTATACACAAGTTATAATTTTATTATTTGTTTGATGTTAATGGGGAAGTATAATGGTGTATTCATAATCATAATAAAGTTTCAACATATTGAGGATTATTAATTTATTATTTTATTATATATATCATTGATTTATAGGAGTTATAAGAATTTTAAAAAAAGAGAGTGATCAGTTAGACTGATTTCACTTTTTTCGAAATGGATTCTATAGATATCCTCTAAAGGACAATAGAGATGGTGCATTGGGAAGAAAATAACCTCGAGAATGTGTCTAGAGATGTATATAAAGAAAATGGGATGTTTTTAGTCATTATTAAAGGCTCAAACTTGTGTGAATAAGCGAGGGAGGATGTACCCTATTACAATTGAGGTGAGGGACAGCTTTACACACACTCAAATATAACTTTTTATTATGAATACACTTTAAGGAGAAGTTGGAAACCACAATAAACATAAAAAATAACATTACATAGATATATAACACAAAATATGATAAAAAGAGACTAAGATTATATTAATTAGAGACTATATAATTCCTAGTGAAGAGTACCTACCTAGATATCTGGATCCTCATTGATAATCTATTCCCTATTAAAATACATTATATACATTGTCTCTATAAATTTATTCATGTTGATTTTATGATGAATTATTTCCTGAGCCATTATTTGGCATTTCTTGTCTATCAACATCTATTTATCCTCATTGGATTCTACTGACAACCTTATTTCATAAAATCTTTTCACCTCCTATTTTGAGGGTTTGAACTGAAGAACTTTTTCAGGAATATATTCCTTAAAATGGACAATGATCTCTAAAAAATACCCTTTAATCATCATTCAAAATTGAAATTTTCCCAATTTGTTCTCCACTTTCAGGATTTATACAAACTAGTTTCTCGGCTATTGTAACAAGATTCATACTCACTACTTTAGTGGTGGAAATTCAGCTACATCAATTCTTATCACACCTAAATTAGACTTACTTTAATATCTTATAAAACTTTTTGGGGTAGCCCAAGTAATATAGACAATGCCTAGATTTCATAACTCACTTTTGATCTATAATATTTTGAGATTTGAGGTTTCCTTATTTTTCCATGCTCAATTTGGATCTAACATTCATTCCCCCAATGAGATATTTCTCATTCTATGACGGTTGTTGACAGTCACTATCTCTATCACTCAACCTGAAATATTCAACCTATTTTCATTCACCCCAATTATTTTTCTTTTTTGTAATAAATTTATACAACAATTCATAATATGTAGCTCCATACTCACTTCCATACAAAGTTATAAATAATTTATCTCGAAATAAAATATTATAAATTTCATCTTCATACATAATTTGATTAAAAGGGTTAAAATTTCCGCTGATGGGTTTTGATATTTGAAACTGACATAAACAATTATATTTATAAAAGATTATTGTAATTGTATTATATTATAATATTAATTTTAAAAATAATTATCCAATTTACACTTAATCATGGTAAATATAAATTTATATAATTATACCATTGTAGTATTCAAATATAAATTTGATCTTATAAAAATAAAAATTTCATATTGATTACAACCATGTATATCCATATTTAAATATTCAATTCATAAATGTGTATAAATTATGTTTAATGATAATACCATAAATGTTAGGAGAATGCAGCTAAAAAGAATATTCAAATGATCAATATGTTTTTATATATAATTCAATAATAAAAATTATTCGAATGACCTAAATCAGATTAATATATGTATTATTGATCTTTTTAACTTAAAAATAAATTTAAATTATTATAATTTTGAAAAATAATAGTTAGTTTTTAACTATAATGAATTATTTATCACTATTCATCTATAAATGATACTTCTGAGAATAATACAAATAAATCACCCTAAAATAATTTTGACACTCAAAATTCAGTAATTATCATTATTTTATCAAATAAAATATATAGTAGTTTATAAATTTTATTTTAATATTGTTCATGAAAGAACATAGAAATCAATTCGATTAAAAATAGTATTTATAAACATATAAGGATTTTACAAAATATTATACAGTTCATTATTAAAATGTTGTATATATGTGAAAAGAATTAAAAATAAATTTTTATCATTCAAATTACTATGTTTAATTTGTTGGGTATAACTACCTGATTTAAATAATTATAATAATGATGTGTTGTTTCATTGAAACATAATGTTTTCTGTTACAGATGAAAATTTTGTGTTGCGTGTATTGTAAGATTATCATGGTGTTTTATATAACATAATAAAAATTTATTATTTTTATATAATAAGATAAATATATATTAAGTGTTTCATAAAGTAAAAAATTTCAATATGATTAAATTAATTTAAAAAACAATAAAAAAATCTCAGGGTGAGTCAGAAGAAATAATAAACATGAAATGAATATATGTATCACAATAATAGATAAATATCACATAACGAGTTTCAATAATTTTATATTCAATTTTTAATACATTAACCGACTCCCCAAAAGAAGAATAATGTTATTAGAACCATAAAACTATCCCAAAACCCTCTATGAAACAAGAGGGGAATCACCCTCAAGCCACCACTACCAAAACCTTCAAGAACTGGAACACCAGTAATTGGAGCCACCACCATCACCATAAAACATCTTGACAATACATGGGTCATACATAATAAATTCCAAATACACCCAAATGTGTAAATATTTTGTGAAAAAACACCTAGTAAGATTCGGCCCAAAATAAATATTCCATGAGATAACATTAGAATAAAAATCAACATAAACGTTTGAATTAAAAAAATTGAAACATTTACAAGATTAATATTATGGAGAAAATTCTAAACAAATACTTTTTATGGAATATTATTTCCAAATTAATATTTTTTTAAATGAAATTTCACATAAGGGTTACAGTATAAAGATTACAGGAACCATATCACAAATAAATCATTCTACAAGATAGTCCTATGGGAGAATCACTAAAGGGAACTAGAAAAATTGGGATACTAAGAACATTAATAACTCAGTGATCATTAACCTCCAACTCAACATACAATATTGTTCATGTGCATGATCTATTAGAGGTGAACCCATTCCAATGTCTAATCGTCTCCATTTCGTTATCCAAATCCAATATAATTCTTGTAAAGGTGCCACTGAAAGGGAATACATCCCATTGTGTAGTGGTATCTAATCATATCACATGTTTGGTTAGTGTTATAATCATAATTCATGGTATTGAAATTCGAGACATAGCCTCTTCTAAATAAACTATGATACTAGATCTATTTCACACAAAAATATAGATGAGATTACATTTTTGTTCCAATTTCATTTCACTAATCACATAAACTCTAACATTTTGGAACACATTCAAGCATATCAAGAACACCACGAATCACCACTTTCACAATTGACATTGATATAAAGATCATAAATCAATTGGAAAGCAATATTTTTTATTAATTAACCCACATCCCATTTTCTCTACACACCAAAACAATTTGGAAATACATTTATCTCCTCTTCAAATTTCATGAAACACATTTAATATTTTAATAAGAAGAACACATATGGGATCTAACCCTTTACATGGTAAAATACTCTTTCAAATTCATTCTCACATCAAACCCATTTTGTAACATGCTTCACATTACTTTTACAATTCAAAGACACATTAATGTTTCAGAAAAAATAATCCAACATGTAATGAAAATCAATTTATCTTGTAAAATAAACTGTCAAAAATTTCTAAATTGTAGATATCTTTAAGAACACATTCACACTTTTAACCAATTCATGAAACACATTAAATAAAAACCAGAATAAACATCACTAGAAACCTAATAATTTTAATTTTTGAAGCAAATTTTAATCACCTGTTCATCCTAAAACCTGTCAATAAAAAGTTTCATACCTCCAAAATAATCCAAATATAGAATTTAGGAAGTAATGAACGAATATAAAAATAATGTAATAATGATGAATCATGAATCCACCAGCCACAAGCATGGGATCTTCCAAAAATCAGTTTTGAAACCACAACTACACCACATAAACTTCTATAAATTGAAAAACCAATAATAAAAATCATTATTCTACCAAAAAACACAAGATCAAACACTCTCTTTTTCAAAAAATAACTTTTGAAAATAAGAAATCACCAAAAAGGGAAAAGAAACCCTGGAAAAAGTGATAAATCATGAGAAAATAAAAATACATGATGTTTCTTTAAATAACGAGTGAAAAATACCCCATGTATTGACTATAATGAATTGAAAGGATAGTAGAGGGAGAGATTGTGGATGGGAATTCACAATGGGATGGATAATATGTCATTATGGTGTGAAATCAGAATAGGGAAAAAAGGTAATTTCAATTTTTTTCATCCTGGACAAAGAACATGGTTGTCTAGCATGGTTTCATATTATGGTTTTCAATTTCATATAGAAATTGTGTGTCCCTCACTGTTCGAGAGGAGAAAGATTCCTGATTAGACTACATTATTTACCATACCATGAACCCATTATATGGTCTCCAATGACCGAAAAATGTAATTGGATACACTGTTTCTTTGGAATGGGCCCATAGTTTCCCCTAACCATTCGCCACCTATGTGCCACCTACTGTCAAGAAAACAAATATCCAATTTAATAAATTAAATTAAAGGTAATACCAAGGGTAAATGAAATTAAAAATTATTAAAAAATATATCCAAAACCAATTAATTAATTTGACACATAATTTGTAATACCCATGACTCACATTAGCACCGATATCCTTATATAGTTATTAATGGTCGATCCCTTGGCTACTAATATATGACATGTGATATTTGGACCCTGGAACAAGTAAAATTTTCATTACACAATGTGCATGA
Source organism: Viscum album (assembly GCA_963277665.1). NCBI lineage: Eukaryota > Viridiplantae > Streptophyta > Magnoliopsida > Santalales > Viscaceae > Viscum > Viscum album. The sequence continues at coordinate 40,989,880 of OY728158.1, read as the reverse complement.
TATTAAAACCCTTAGTGTATGATCCATTAAAGGACTAATTGTATAGGTTTCTGTTGTTTTGTGATGAATGGACTCGGGGTTGGCTATGTGAGGTGCTGGAGACGAACAATACCCTTTATAAAAGTTAGATGATTGTGGGGTTTTATTTCCAAACAATATCATGGAATTCTGTGAAGTGTAGGTCTTGAAAACATGAATATACATGATGGGTATTCAGGTAAAATTAGACTGTACTAGATATTTTATGGGATTTTGGAGAACACCCTTCTGATAGGTGATGACCCAAGAGATTTGTTTGAATTGAGGGGAGCTTACGAGGTCCCTAGGCAATAATAATACCATTGGGAACCCAATTTGTGAACCTATTGTATTTTAAGCTTAAGGTGAGTACATTAGTAATAAATTTAATATAATTGGTATTGTATTTCACTGATGTTATTGTGTTATCAAAATTTAATAATATCTCCCTTTGACGATTTAATGTAAAATTTCCATAGAATAGAAATATCATTACATATGGAAAATAGACATGGTGGATTTTAATCTAAAAAATAAAAAAAATCATGGGATTGTGGATTGGTAAATTAAATTGTAAACATATATAGTATATTTCTATGGAAATTTACGGAGAAAATTCCAAAATTAGAGGTCTTAATTAACACAGTCTAAGAGAACTCTTGCATGGGTGGTCTATGTTACTTTATGGTTTATAACATTTCTGATAAAACTATCACAGTGGATGTATTTTTTTGATATTCTATATACTAAAGAGATTATGGTTTTATATATTAGTTGGAATAGTCACCCCATTATTCTCAGAGACACCTTGTCTTTGGTTTAGGTATGTATTGTTTATTTTTTTCGTGGACCAAATGATTGATTATAGTTATTTGGGTCTTGAAATGTTATACTATTATTATCTCATAGATGATTTAATGCCAAGGATGGAATATTAATTTTGTTTTTCCCTTATAAATTCCATCATTGGTAAAAATAATGTACTTCTAATGCATTCATTTATTTATTAATATAAGTCATTTACTATAATTGATAATGTCATATTCGCATATCAATACATTGGCAGTTATGTGTAGGACAATGTTTTCAACCCACAAGTAAAATATGTACTAACACACAATGGACAATATTTCATATAGATACCATTGTAGTTCTAAATTATTTCTTGTTATGGTTGGGATGAGTCCTAGGATTTCAGGATCAAGAAGTAGTAAATTAAATATAAATTGATGTTTTGGATATGGTGATGCTCAAGGATAATAGTGGGGCTTCCCAAACATTTATTTTAGTTTAATGTTAAATATTTTTGTATATGTGATCATACCAGTCCGAGTTTGAGATTTATTGATTGTATGTCTGAAATTTCATTTCATTGAACTATTATTAGATGCTATTTCAATAGTGTATAATATTATTATAAACAATTTTTTTTAGGTTTTTTCTTTAAAATATATTTGAGAACTCTAAAGCATAGAGTATTGTCTCCCCACCACACTTCCATGGACCCCCACATTTAGTATAAAACATCTCACAGAAGAAGAGGGATAATTGATGTCACATAGTTCCACTGATTTTGTTATTATTCATAGTGAGTTAGAAAAATAGATAAATTTTAAACAATTGGTTTTTTACCCACAAACCCCCAAAATCCAAAACACATGTACATAACAAGTCCGCATTATTTGAGATTGTTATCTCCATTAAATCATCCCTCTATGGATAGTAAGAAATTATGATGCATTAATGATATTCATAACCACAATAAAAACCAATACACATCACCAATTTAAAAATATAGACTCTATTAGAATTGATAATCCTTGTAAACCTTAAGATTTCATATGATGTCATTTAAATATACAACTTCACAATGATCCACTACACTTGAACCCCCATTGAATAAGAAATTATCCTACATCATCATGTAATCCATGATCCCCAAATAGAATAAAATCCCAAAAATTATATAATTTCATATATAAATCCATTCAAATATTACAATGTAAAATCTAATGTTTGTAAAAAAAATATTATGAACACGGTTCCTAGGTATTACCTTCATATTATATAAACAATACTATACAAACTATGCCAATTTCATCATCATATCTATCCATTATAACTGTCCTGTAAAATCATGATTCGGTTTATATATAATATGAAATACTATTATTGGGGAGTCATAAAACTCATGTAGAATCACCTTATACATATCCAATAAGAACAAATCATCTCTTGAAATAATATATGATGATAATTATCCATTGAACACACTCTATTTGAAACTATGAGTAAAAAACTATCTCCTCTATCCTCTATCCATGATATTGAACTATGAAAATTGATCCTATTAAAAAACTAATGATTTCACTATCATATGATATATAAAACATCTACCAAAATGTTACTCAATATAAAGATGTATTTCTCAAATATTATCGATTATCATATATGTGTCTAAATATTCATCATAAAAATATCCAAATGAAATCATACTCAGTACATATGCCAATAAAAACACCTTACCTAATATATATTGTATCTTGATTTTGTAATAATTAAATAAATCTATCCATTATCTCCAAAAAAAATTTCAAATTATTATGAGATAAAATGTGATGTTACCACTTATTATTCAAAATGGGAAAAAGATTCATTTCGATAGATATTTATGGTATAACATCAATGAAAACATAGCAGCTAAAAATTTGGAATCATGGGTTGCATATTTTTATTAATGAGGATGTTACTGCAAAACTTCATAGTAGATCAACAATATATAATGTATCAGAACATGTACCCTAAATGGTAAGATGAAACACTCCGTTTAGAATGAAATAAATAATATTTTTGAATATCTTTTTCTTTAGTAACCCAAATGCATCTAGATGCTTATTGGTCTATATAATGTCATGATCCTCTCCAGTCAGTGCATGTAATGGATAAAAAATAAAAATAAATTCTATATGATACACCAATATTAACATCCAATTAAAAAAATAAAAACAACATAATGAAATTATTATTATCAACATAATAAATTACCACCATAGTTTTCCAAGGCTCGCATTATAATGCACATTACAATGGCCACTTGATAGTTCCTCATTAAAAGGAGATATATGACCTATTTCATGAATACCTTTATTAAATTGGATCTTAACTAGTGGAATTGTAAAATTATATGCATTGGGGACACTACAGCCTTGAATTTGAGTACGATAATTAATAAACATGACTGATTAATATTGATAGCAATGAATCAGAGTACACATAAATCATTAAATAAAAATTATATAATGAAGATAAATGTTTTCATTAATGTTTCCAATCTAAATACTATCCCACTAGAAAAATGAAAATCATTTAAAAAAATGAATGAAAAATACACACATGGGCCCCAATTCTATCCTCATACCTCTACTAATGTTATTATACACAATCCCGTTGAGCTACTAAAGGGAAATACGAAGCACACAATGTCCTAAGACCAATAAAATGGACATTAGGTATGAACACACTATAGATAACATTTAGATTTTTAGAAATAAAGCTTATAATGGAATCAGTATATACACCTTGTATACGTTTTCATAATAATGATAACGATTGAGAAAAATAATTCTGTCAATAAAGATGCTCATACAATCAACATGTGATAAATTGGACACCCTAATTCATAACTAGATACACACTCCCATAAATTAATTGTGTGCTAGTCAGGCTTCCCTGACAGCTGCTCATATATATATCAATACCAAGATGAAATATATATTTTTCCTCATATTAACAATCTTATTCCAAAGCCCATACTTGAATACTCATGCTATGGAATCATAAAATCTCCTGAAAAACCCTTATTATTCATGCGAGGATGGTAATCCATCTATTGAAACTAACGTAACACTAAATATTAGGAAAATCACCCAAGTCTCTAGACTAACTTTCTCCGTACTGGTGATCCATTATATGAGTTAAAAAAGATCGCTAATCACTTACGATATGTTATCTATCATGTGTGTTAACTAACTTATCATTTATAGTTGGATTTATCATCCATGCATCATATTACATATCAGTTGGACCTACCATCCCACAGATTGATATCCATTATCCTTTTTTGAGCCGTGTCACAAATGGTGTGGTCTAAGATAACCATTCACTCACCGATATGACAAATAGTCTCAAGCCATACCATTATATTACAAGTGTACCTATACTAAATTCTCATTTAGAACCCTATATCCCACATTCAAAACAAAAAAAACTCTATCTCACTTATGGTGTGCCCAGGCCTCTATATCCACAAACATATTTCAAAATCCATAAACAATCACAAGTCCAAATTTAAGATCATTTTTTAATGGTTGGGGCTGATGCCTCATTTTTATTATTCAAACAAAGAAAAGACCTCTTGAACTGGGTAGAGGGAGACCCATTACATAGCCTGAAGGCCCAGTGGGCATTTAGCCCATTACATAGCCTGTATGCCCAATTTTTTGGCCAAAAACATATTCTATGAATAGTACTGCTACAATACACGAACTGCTACAGTTCTGCAACTGCTACAGTGCCCCTGCCTCCGCTACAGTTTCGTCGTTGCAACAGTATCTTAGCTACTACAGTAGCGCTACAGTGCTGCTACAATTACCTGCGCCCAATGGGTTTTGAACCCCCATTTTCCATGTAGAATTATGGGGTGCTTACCACTAAGACAACCCCCAACTACACCAAATTCAAGAACATGAATTTAATAGAAATCATGCAACACTACCCATCACCTAAGATCAGTATCTTTATTATAATGTCTCAATTTAATCTCATCTATGTGATATAATATAACATATCGTCTTCCAAACCAAAATACAATGATCAATAAAAATATATCAAAATTTCTCATCACTCATATACCTTCTACATATAATGTTTTCCACACTATACAACTCTATTCATATTTGGAATCTAATTCCATGACTATAAAATCTATATATCCCCCAAGAAGGTTATTCCTTGCATCTTCTAAGAGGGATCTACCAATTCTATAGTAAGTTTAAGAACCTCTATGTCATACACAACATTTCTCAATAGTCATATCCCTAATTATACACAAACCAATAATCTCTTCAGAACATGGTGGGTTGGGATTAAAGTAACTCATTATATTTATTTCTATAACACCCATTACCAAATTCACCCCCATATGATCATACCTAAAGACTATACAAAGGTAACTCACCTATGTCACCCATGTCACAAATCATACATTAAACCTACTTATGTTTTATCATAAACTTAATAAAAAAATAATTATATTACTGAAATAGTTTTTCAACGATCTCAATTGTCATCTATTCTATTGAGTATCTATTCTATGAATAAGAGGCTCAGCATCATTGAATCAATCTAGGCCAAGAAATCCGTAGTCCTTAAAAACAAATTGAACCCCAGTAATGCATACACACATGATCACTTATTATATACAAATATAAATAAAATTAACATAGGGGATAATGATATTGATATAATAGATAACCACATTACATGATCCACACATCTACAACCATGAACATACAAGACTTTTTCCAGATTATACCATCACTTTAGATCGTAACTGTAACACCCCGAGATTTTATGAAAAATATTCTATTTAATTTAATGTCTTGTGTTGTATGCTACACAAAAAGGAGCTTGCACAACACGCATCCTTGACATGCCTTGCATTACACACAATCGCGACCTTCCTCGATAGCGTGTGTAGTACGCAATACCGAGTTTCACTAAACAACGATATACTATTAAAATATTTTTTAAACTAGCCGTTATGAATAGTAATAACTACTTTTTGAAATTTTATAAATTTTATTTTTCAAAATGGACTTCATTTTTGGATTCGTAATATCAAAATTAGCCTAGGGTTAAATTTTGGTATTTTTCTGAAAACATTCAATTTTTGATGAATAGTGAAACCACTAAGTGGTAGTTAAAAAACTGAATTTTTCATAAAACTTAATTTTACCACTTCTGTGAGTGGAATTTCGAAAATACGAGAGACACGATTGATGTTAGTAAGTAAAATTTTGTTCAATAAGATGAAAATAATTTTTTGGTGAATAGCAACGTTTTACTTTTTTTTACCACGGTTAAAATTAATTGTGTAATTAAGGGTAAAAATGATATTATTATTACCCAAACACATGTCCTAATTCTATTAGACAAATGTAATTCGACCAAAAACAACCTTATCAATAAAATATGACCATTTAGGCCCACTTGGATTATATTAGGACATTTATTATTAATTTATTTAAAGAAGGGTTAAAATAGTTAAAATCAAAGTTTAATAAGTAAATCATTTTTAATATGGGGTTATACATAACATAAATTCGACTATAAATATTTTTTAGAAATATAAAAAGCTTTCCTACATAATAGTATTTTTTTGTAATTTTTAGACATTAAATAAGTATCATTTATTATGACACAAAGATGATGCAGTAATTGTCTTATTAATGAAATATTGACATAATTAATGTTATAAATGCCCAAATAAATGTAATTTGAGACTTTTTATGACTTAAAATAATTTTCTAGGTTAACATGACATGTTATTGTTGATTTAAGTAACTTGGTTCGAACTTATAATTATGTTATGAATTTCATAAAAATCATGTACCAAATAGTGTCAAAATTGACATAAATTAGTTTTAAAAACAAATATTATATTATTAATTGTTATTTTATTCCTAAAAATATAAGGTTCGGCCAAATTACTTAGATAAGATTATATATATTAATAATAAACAAATTGGTGTTCGTTTGGCTTGTTATGGTAAGTTTATTAACCATATAGTGTAAGAAAACAAAAAGACACGGTAAAAGATAAATTATTTAACTTAGAGTTAAATCTAATTGATAAGGTTAAAATAATAACCTAAACTTGTCTAAATCCTATTGGATGAGCGTATTTTGACCCATACCCACTTTATCTTCGAAATAAGATCCTTTGGAACCATTATAAACCGAATTTTACCTTAATATAAAATAATATTTTGAGATTTTCCTAAGGTGCCCCTCCCCTCCCTTATAAAAGGGAACCTCGTCCCTCTCCTTCTCACACCAATTTGAGCATTCAAGCTCGGCCAACCCCTTCCCAAATCTCTTCTCCACTTCCCTAGTATCATCCTAGAGGTCCTGGTCTTCTTCAAAGACCATCCATAGTTTTTTAAGTGGATGTTATGTGAAGGCGCGTCAAAAAGAGGTAATATCCATTACCGATCTTTTCAATTTCGTTCTTCTTCAACTTCTTCTTCTTTAGTTGTTTCATGATAAAGTAACAACATCAGTATTTATTATATACTGATATGTTATTATTAATATGAAACAACTCTAATTAACCTTCTATCCATCCTACGGAAAAAGGAAATCACCGCACGTGCGTAGGTACAGAATACCGTTTCCACGCCGTGGTGTAATCTATTTTCCACAACCAACTTACTTGGATTGGTTTAATGGTGTAAATAATGAATATATATGACTATTATAAAGTGATATTGATTCTGAAATAGTATACATACACTCCAATACAATTCCATGATCATAGGAACGATATCATCACTTGTTCGTACGTACGGAATACCTTCTCCACGATGTGATGCGACTCGTTCTACATGATCTTCATTTCATAATGATTATATAAATGAATTGAATGAATTAATAAGATATATTTTACACTAAAACCATTCTTGAAATGAGTTATCTATAACCTAAAGAGAAGAATAAGAATTTATTCGACAAACACGCATAAGAACAAAAAGTAATAAACACCCGAATAACAAGTAATAATGAAATATTACTAATAATAAACTATGAATATGACCATATATGATATGATAACAATAAGTATGATTCTTGAATAATTCAATAACATTATTTAAATCATTATACAGGAGGTTCGGACACTTACGAAGCATATCAGACCTAAGGTAAGTGAAATATCACAATCTCATTTTTATCCGAGATTGTTTATATATTGGCATTTACTGGGGTGTATTTTATCATCCAAATCCATGTTTCCTCAATATGTAATATTATTTCAATTAACCTACAATTGTTTATATCCTATTTTACCCTTATGTGAGTTTTTAGTAAAGAATATGAAAGGAATCTTTTGTCGTTCTTCGTACGAGGTACTTTTTGACTTTTCTGACAAAAGTACGGGAAGAATGTTTTTTTTAAATACGGAATGAATGGATTTAAAAAAAACATTATTTCCCAGAAGCATACTTTATAAGTTTTCAAGATTAGTTTTAATCAACTTCTTTTAGTTTAAAATTTTATGACATTTTAAGAAAGGAAAAGTGTTTTTGAATTAGAAAGGATATTTTCCTCAGGAATGATGTTCAAGTGTTTTATCAAAATTATTTTCCATCTAAGATAATATAGGGTTATATTTTTATCTATATTATTACATTGATTTGATTATGTTGTGATGGAATTATTTTTATGAGTTCCTTTTTCTTATATGAATTGTTTTATGATGTCATGATGTTTAAGATGCCCATTTTTATTACATGGGTTATGAAATGATATATGATTTATGATTTTGTGGCACACATAAGAATTGTATCATTATGAGATGGGTGGGACCTATATCTCCAACCAATGCATTGGGTAATGATTTTATATCTCATGATATAGACATGTCTGGAATGGTAGGTTATACCGGTTCAGTGAAATAGGACTGAAACGAGGGTGACTCGGTTCAGAAATGGACTTTGTCCACTAAGATAGTCTTGGCAATGAGTCTTGACTAATAAGAAATGATTCTCTACGATTATGTGTGTATGCCAAAAAGTTTTAGGTTTTAAGTTATGATTATTGGGATTACATTTCACTTCTATGATTTATCCCATGTTATGATATTATGATCTCTTTTGCAGGATAAGATTTTCAAAAGTTATGTTCTTATGTATATGATGTGATTGATATTTCTTTTGTTTACCCTTACTGAGCATTTGAGATCATCCTTCTATGTTTTCTTTTCCCCAAGATATAATGAAAGGTTTTAGGTAAAAAAAGGAAGATTTTTATGGGATATGTTGAAGATCTTTCACCACGATTAGAAGATTATATTCTGAGTTTCCAAAGACACGAAACTATTACGATCCTTGTGTGTGTGTTTTTTTTATGTACTAAGTATTCCGCAAAAGTAATGTAATTTCCATGTACGTCATGCTTCGGGTCTCTACAATTGGTATCATAGGAAAGGTTTAGTCAACCTTTGGAAACTAGGATGTGAGAACATTAGTGAGATCCCTAGAGATATTTCTAAGGTATATCTAGGGATGTCCCTAAGGTTAAGTATATGTATAAGATATAGTACTAGAACTACGGTAACGATCTTAGAATTTAACCTAAGATGTTAGATATTAAGGGTACTCCCCATTTACTATGTTGTTTTCCCTATAATTATTTTTTCCTCTCATACTATTCTTTTTGGGTTTTAGACGATGGCTGGAACCCGAAGGAACTATGTTGATCACTGTAATGGACAATGCAATGATTGTCCTCCTGAACAAACAAGTGTTATGGGAGATGGAGTGAAAAATCGTATTTCTATACTTACACAAGCTATGAATCATTCTGGACATCCAAATGATCAGTGAAGGGAACAATATTCTATTGAGTCCTTCATGAGGAAAAGTCCACCTTATTTCAGTGGGTCTTCTGATCCACTTGTTTTTGAACAATGGATCAGTACCACTGAAAAGATATTTTCAGTTCTTCAATGTTCTGAACATGATAAAGTCATCTTAGCAGTATATCGTTTGGAAGGTGAAGCTGATCAATGGTGGAATCTTATAAAGAATACGAGGCCAAGAGATGAAATTGAGTCAATGTAATGGGACGAGTTCAAGACCTTGTTTTTCAGTAAGTACTTCCCTCGTATTCTTCGAAAAAAGATGGAAAGGGAGTTTCTTGAGCTGAAGCAGAATGATGATGAATCTGTTGGTATATACGAAGAGAATTTTACAGGACTTGCAAGGTATGCATCTTGCATTATCATCCAACCTGAAAGTTAAGTTGATCGATTTTGCAGTGGCTTAAAACCAAGTCTTCGAAGGGCAATAGCTATGAAGAAATTTTATGTAGTGCTATCAAGGTATAAATGGAAGTTGGTGTTAAATATCCATCTCATGGTTTTGACTAGAAACGAAAGATGGAGTTCAAGGAGAGATCTCAGAATAATGGTGAAAAGAAGATGAATTTTTCCTTATGCTCAAAGTGTGGAAAGAAGCGTGGTGGAGATTCTCTTAAAGGGACATGTAAATGTTTCAAATGTGGAAAGGAAGGTCATCGGGAATTTGAATGCTGTAATGATGGGAAGAAGATGTCTAATGATGCAAAAAAAGGAAGGGATACACAGAATGATCCTACTACACTTCAATGTTTGAAGTGCAAGAAGATGTGACATTATTCCATCAAATGCCCGAATCCAAGGGTTAGTGATGATCGACATGAGCAACTGCTTAAGGCAAAGGAAAAAGGGAAATCACATGCGATCACTATTGGCGATGTTGAATATGACAACGATGTGGTGGAATTCAAAGTGATTGAGATATTTTTTGAAATAAGATGATATGCGCATAATGAAGGGAAAACGAGAAAATGAAATGTTTAACAGTATTCATGAGCTCATGATTGATATAAGGACTAAGTGATATCATGGTTTGATTATATAGAATTTTGAGGATTTTGGAATGTGGAAAGTGTTAACTGTTAACTGCATTCATGTTTTCACTAAGGTTCAATGGGTATTCAAGAGAATACATGATTAAGGCCATTGAATGTTTGGAATGTGACCAACAAGACATATCATATGATATATGAGGATCAACGATGGTATTAAATCTATGGTAATCAGTTTCACTATATTATAAGAGTAGACTGCAGTATTATGGATAAGCCTAAAGATTGAAATGGATTATGTTGGACATAATTTAGTATTGTTTAAGGATAGAAGTTTTTTTTTCGATATTATTGATGGGATGTTAGAGTAATATAGTTTTAGAAAAAGGAAAACCTGCAGGACGGGCAATAGCCCATCGCTTCGGACAAGGCTGTGGGAATCGAACCCACAAATGATGTGTGACTAGCCTTTATCACCTACCACTGGCCTACAGGAAGTCCCTGTTTAGTAGAAACTAGTTTTATTATATTAAGAAGTTCGATATATGATGTATAAGTCCTGTCACGAACCAGCCTGAGTCGACCCTGAACCGAGCACCCAGGCCAGCCTGCGACAAGTCCCGAGAGGTATTCCCGATCCTCCAGGGATGGTGACAAGCACCAAGGGCATCAATAGAGTACACAAGGGAACTATTTCCCCCATATATAGACAATCAAACAAACAGCGGAAATAAATGGACAGCCGAAAATGAATTTATATAAAAATTGAATAAAATATTTTTTTTATACAAGAAACTAAAGTTAGAACAAAAACAAAAACTCAAATGAACAATCCCAATGACCAACTAACTCCATGTGACACTTCTGGTCACTCTCCAACCCAATTATCAAAAGTCTCCCAAGGTGATCGAACTAAATATGAAACCTGTACAAGGGCTAAAAAAAGAAGAAGACTATAGGCGTGAGTATTAAAACTCTGTAGGTTAGCCCGATATTCTATTCCCAATGCACATTCCATTAAAATAAATGAAACATAAATTTATAGTTTGAAATTCAAGATATGTAAGTATGGGTTTCAAATGAGGTTCCATGCTATAATAATTATCAGACAAAAACATGCATGTTTAATAAACAAAAATTCAAGTAACTATTATTTTCAAAGAGGTGCAACTTCAAAATGAACATAGTTTTCAAGAGGGCTGCTATAAAGAATTTTAACAATCAAACAAATAACACATACTACTGAATTTACCAACCAAACACACCGTATGCCGAAGGTGAGTACAAAATAGCCAATGAGCACTAGTCATGGGAATACCCCTAGGCACTAGTTAGTTGTGAGCCCCAGGTACCTCGTATCTCGGTGAAAGTAACCATAATAAATATCTGTTCTAATGCACGAGCCACTAGTAGGGAACATACCCATAACCTAGTGGTCCCCAATCATCATCATAATCATAGTTTAGTTAGTGTTGTCATCGTCAAACTTGCTACGTGAAACAGGGGCCAACCCCCACAGAATCAGTAGCATACTAGTACAAGTCCTCCCACCTATATAATTGGGATTCCCTTTAGTGCTCAATCAAGTTACACATATTATAAAATACACATTTCACATCCAAATTCCATTCCAAAACCATAAAAACACAAAGAGCCCATATTCTTTCTTCACATTTCTTACACTAATCAACAAACCGCTAAATATTTTGGTAAAAAAATTTCATGAAGTGCATTGAGGCTTTGCACATAAGACTCTTTCAAAAACATTCTTTAAATTATAAACACACATCATAACCAAACCAAATCATATTTGGAAGCCCAATAAACATTTAATAAAATCATTTAATGGACCATAAAACAATCCCAATTTCACAACTTGTTATATACAAGTAAAACACTCCTTCGTTCCTAGGAAATGCCAAACGGGCCTTTAAACATTTTCTCAAAACTAACCTTTGATGAAGGTATGCATTTTAATTTTATTAAGGATCTGTATAAAAATCATTTACGGCTGCAAAAATCATTCATAAATCTCTTATAATACTCAGGTAACATATTCAAAACACAACCATTTTCATAAAGATGTGAAACGGTCCATTTTTTCTGGCAACTCCGGCCAAAATATGTTGTAAATCAAAACCCACTTGTTTTTAAAAACAAATACAAATTGGAAATCAATATAAGTACCCAAAAATACCATTTATAATTCTTATAATTCCTTTATAAATCCAATAAAATAACTTTTAAATCACACATCACACATAAAAGCCAACCGGGCAATTTACCGAACACATGCCATGCCCTTTTTAAACAAAACAATTTATTTTATGTACATGGAAACGAATAAAACACCAATTGAATGTCATATTTTCATTAAAGATACTATAACATGTTAAAAATACCATAAACCAGATTATAAACCTCACAAAATATTTTCAAATATAATGGAACATTTAAACAAACACTTGTTGATTACTTTCATGACAAAACAACACTACCTTTCACATAACAGTGATTAAACAACGACATTGCACACCAATAAAATTATAAAAAGGATTTAAAACAATAATATACATTTATATCAGTATAGTATAATATTAAAATGGTGAAACTTCTATGATAAAAGCATGTGAAAGGGATATCCTACCTCAAATCTTTGGCGTAAATGAAACGCACACCCGAAATCACCCGCCGCGGGTTTATAAACCCTAAAACTATAAATACCAGACCTAAACAAACATAAAACCTATCAAAAAACATTTTATAACAAAACCATAGGTCTATAAAGTCTAGGGTACAATATAAATCAAAGAAATAATGAACGGAGGGGGAAGAGGAAGGAGAAATGAGAAGGAATCTCACCTTTCACCCTAGAAAACTCGTCGTCTTCCATTAGATCTGCAACCCTAGAGGGAAGGGAATGGCTTGAAAATTCATGGAGAGAATCCTAAGATCGGGAAGAACCATGTAATGAAAATTGGTGGCCAAAAGAGTACTAATTTCTTATTTTATGAATGATACAATTTTCCTTGTCAAATCTGGACGATTTGAGGTATTCTGAGAATTTTCGCCCTCTTACGCGACCCATATGAGCTCCAAAGTGGAAAAAAAGATTTTGGGTGTGAGGATAGGGATATTGGATTCTGGTGGGAGGTGGAATAACCGAAAAAGATTAAAATATGAAAATGCTATAAATGAAACAAATTATTTTTTTTAAAACAGGAAATGGGCCCATGGGCTGGCCCAATACCTAAATAAGTAACCCAAATTCACCCGTCTTACGAATTTCTAATGGGTCCAAAAGGATAAATAAATTTTAATATATCAGTATAGGACAAGTGGGAAGTTGATTGGGTGAAAAAGGATGAAACAAATGAGTTATAAAATAAATAAATTCAGTTTTTAAAACTGGGAATGGTCTCACGGTTGGCCCAAATCATGAAGTAACCACCCTTTCTTCAAAAACTCCTAAACAAGCAATGGGGATACCAAATTATGGTGGTTAGACATATATGAAATTTCAAAACTCAAGATTAATCTCATCAAATACCCATTAAGAGGATTGGGATTTCTAATGGGCCGGATCAATACAATGACAGAAACAAACCGTGTGTGACAAGTCCATTTTAGGAACTATATATGATTAATCTCACTATAGATGGACTTATGTATTTTTTGATAACTTTTCTAACCTTTTGTTTTAGATAGATGGAATGACCCATCATTCTATCACATGATCTTATAACACATCACGAATGACAAATTCAACTTCATTTCTTTAAGAGATGAAGTGGAAATTGTCCAAAGAACGACAAACGGTGAGACTATACCAAAATCACGAAAGTATTTCTTCTAATTCCAATTTCCTCAACTTTAGGAAAATAATCTTGAAAACCAAAAATGTTGTCCTAGTGCTCTTATATATGATGAATAAGATGTTACCATAGATCGTTACAAATTTATGGCTTTGTGATTGCTGGCTTTTCCATAGCCATGTCCTCTACCACTCTCCATCAGAACATGATAGTTAGATTTCTCATCCATATCCATATTTTCACCTATTTGGAAATCCAGTGATTATTTTATTTGGGTAACCATTACGTTTCATACTTTTGTTTTTAAAGATTGGTTTTGGTATTCCTTTTTTACGATGTGGGTTTCTATTAAAGAAACTTTCGAATAGTAAACCATTTATAACCCCGACAAATTTCGAGGGCGGAATTCATTTTAGGGGGGGTAGAATGTAACACCCCGAGATTTTATGAAAAATATTCTTTTTAATTTAATGTATTGTGTTGTACACTACAACAAAAGGATAATTCACAACACGCATCCTTGACATGCCTTGCATTACACGCAATCGCGACCTTCCTCGATAGCGTGTTTAGTACGCAATACCGAGTTTCACTAAACAACGATATATATACTATTAAAATATTATAAAAAATAGACGTTATGAATAGTAATAACTACTTTTTGAAATTTTATAAATTTTATTTTTCAAAATGGACTTCATTTTTGGATTCGTAATATCGAAATTAGCCTAGGGTGAAATTTTGGTATTTTTCTGAAATCTTTCAATTTTTGATGAATAGTGAAACAACTAAGTGGTAGTTAAAAAAACTGAATTTTTCATAAAACATAACTTTACCACTTCTGTGAGTGGAATTTCAAAATTACGAGAGACACGGTTGATGTCAATAAGTAAAATGTGGTTCAATAAGATGAAAATAATTTTTTTGGTGAATAGTTACTTTTTACTTTTTTTTACCACGGTTAAAAATAAATAGGTTAATTAAGGGTAAAAATGATATTATTATTACCCTAACACATGTCCTAATTCTATTGGACAAGTGTAATTCGACCAAAAACAACCTTATGAAAAAAATATGACCATTTAGGCCCACTTGGATTAGATTAGGACATTTATTGTTAATTTATTTAAAGAAGGGTTAAAATAGTTAAAATCAAAGATTAATAAGTAAATCATTTTTAATATGGGGTTATACATAAGATAAATCCGACTATAAATATTCAATATAAAGATAAAAATATTTCCTACATAATAGTATTTTATTTTTAATTTTTAGACATAAATAATTATCATTTATTATGACATAAAAATGATACAGTAATTGTCTTATTAATGACATATTGACATAATTAATGTTATAAATGCCCAAATAAATGTAATTTGAGACTTTTTATGACTTACACAAATTTTCTAGGTTAATATGACATGTTATTGTTGATTTAAGTAAATTTGTTCGAACATATCATTCTATTATGATTTTCATAAAAATCATGTACCAAATAGTGTCAAAATTGACATAAATTAGTTTTTAAAACAAATATTATATTATTAATTGTTATTTTATTCCTAAAAATCTACGGTTCGGCCAAATGACTTAGATAACATTATATATATTAATAATAAATAACTTGGTGTTATTTTGGCTTATTATGGTATGTTTATTAACCATATAGTGTAAGAAAACAAAAAGACACGGTAAAAGTTAAATTAATTAACTTAGAGTTAAATATAATTGATAAGGTTAAAATAATAACCTAAACTTGTCTAAATCCTATTGGATGAGATTATTTTGACCCATCCCCACTTTATCTTCTAAATAAGACCCTTTGGAACCATTATAACCTGAATTTGTCCTTAATATAAAATAATATTTTGAGATTTTCTTAAGGTGCCCCTCTCCTCCCTTATAAAAGGTCACCTCTTCCCTCTCCTCCTCACAGCAATTTGAGCATTCAAGCTCGGCCAAACCCTGACAAAATCTCTTCTCCAATTCCCTAGTATCATCCTAGAGGTCCTGGTCTTCTTCAAATACCATCCTTAGTTCTTTGAGTGGAGGTTAAGTGAAGGCACGTCAAAAAGAGGTAATATCCATTACCGATCTTTTCAATTTCTTTCTTCTTCAACTTCTTCTTCTTTAGTTGTTTCATGATAAAGTAATAACATAAGTATTTATTATATAATTATATGTTATTATAAATATTAAACAACTATAATTAACCTTCTATCCATCCTACGGAAAAAGGAAATCACCGCGCGTGCGTACGTACGGAATACCATCTCCACACCGTTATGTAATCTATTTTCCACCACCACCGTACTTGGATGGGTTTAATGGTGTAAATAATGACTATATATGACTATTATAAAGTGATATTGATTCTGAAATAGTATAAATACACTCCAATACAATTCCATGATCATAGGAACGATATCATCACTCGTGCGTACGTACGGAATACCGTCTCCACGATGTGATGTGACTCGTTCTACATGATCTTAATTTCATAATGATTACATAAATGAATTTAATGAATGAATATGATATATGTTACACTAACACCATTCTGGAAATGAGGTATCTATAACCTAAAGAGAAGAATAAGAATTTATTCGACAAACATGCATAAGAACAAAAAGTAATAAACACCCGAATAACAAGTAATAATGAAATATTACTAATAAAAAGCTAAGAATATGACCATATATGATATGATAACAATAACTATGATTCTGGATTAAGTTAATAACATTATTTAAATCATTATACAGGAGTTTCGGACACTTACGAATCATATCGAACCTAAGGTAAAGGAAATATCACAATATCATTTTTATCTGAGATTTTTTATACTTTGGCATTTACTAGGTTGTATTTTATCATCCAAATCCATGTTTCCTCAATATGTAATATTATTTCCATTCACCTAAAATTTTTTAAATCCTATTTTACCCTTCGGTGAGTTTTTATTAAAGAATATGAACGGAATATTTTGTCGTTCTTCGTACCAGGTACTTTTTGACTTTTCCGACCAAAGTACGGGAAGAATGTTTTTTTAAATACGGCATGAATGGATTTAAAAAAAACATTATTTCCAAATAGCTTACTTTACAAGTTTTCAAGTTTACTTTTAATCAACTTCTTTTAGTTTAAAATTGTATGACATATTAAGAAAGGAAACTTGTTTTTGAAGTAGAAATGATATTTTCCTCAAGACTGAAGTTCAAGTGTTTTATCAAAATTATTTTCCATATAAGATAATAAAGGGTTCTGTTTTTATCCCTATTATTACATTGATTTGATTATGTTGTGATGGAATTATTTTTATGAATTCCTATATCATATATGAATTGTTTTACGATGTCATGATGTTTAAGATTCCCATTTTTATTACATCGATTATGAAATGATGTATGATTTATGATTTTGTGGCACACATAAGAATGGTATCATTATAAGATGGGTGGGACCTATATCTCCCTCCAATGCATTGGGTAAAGATTTTATATCTCATGAGATAGACATGGCTGGAACGGTAGGTTATACCTGTTCAGTGAAACAGGACTGAAATGAGGGTGACTCAGTTCAAAAATGGACTTTGTCCACTATGATAGTCTTGGAAGTGAGTCTTGACAAATAAGAAATGATTCTATATGATTATGTGTGTATGCCACAAAGTTTCAGGTTTTATGTTAGGATTATTGGGATCACATTTCACTTCTATGATTTATCCCATGTTATGATATTATGATCTCTTTTGCAGGATAAGATTTCCAAAAGTTATGTTCTTATGTATATGATGTGATTGATATTTCTATTGTTTGCCCTTACTGAGCATTTGAGCTCACCCTTTTATGTTTTCTTTTCCCCAGGATATAAAGAATGGTTTTAGGTAAAAAAAGGAAGATTTTTATAGGAGATGTTGAAGATCTTTCACCACGATTAGAAGATTATATTCCGAGTTTCCAAAGACACTAAACTATTACAATCCTTGTGTGTGTGTTTTTTTTATGTACTAAGTATTCCGCAAAAGTAATGTAATTTCCATGTACGTCAAGCTTAGGGTCTCTACAGTTGGTATCAGAAGAAAGGTTTAGTCAACCTTTGGAAACTAGGATGTGAGAACGTTAGTGAGATCCCTATAAATATTTCTAAGGTATGTCTAGGGATGTCCCTAAGGATAAGTATACATATAGGATATAGTCCTAGAACTACGGTAACGATCATAGAATTTAACCTAAGATGTTATATATTAAGGGTACTGCCCCTTTACTATGTTGTTTTCCCTAGCATTATTTTTGCCTCTCACACTATTCTTTTTGGGTTTTAGATAATGGCTGGAACCCGAAGGAACTGTGTTGATCACTGTAATGGACAATGCAATGATTGTCCTCCTGAACAAACAAGTGTTATGGGAGATGGAGTGAAAAATATTATTGCTATACTTACACAAGCTATGAATCATTCTGGACTTCCAAATGAGCAGAGACGGGAACAATATTCTATTGAGTCCTTCATGAGGCAGCGTCCACCTTCATTCAGTGGGTCTTCAGATCCACTTGTTGCTGAAAAATGGATCAATACCAATGAAAAGATATTTTCAGTTCTTCAATTTTCGGAACACGATAAATTCATCTTAGCAGTATATCGTTTGGAAGGTGAAGCTGATCAATGGTGGAATCTTATCAAGAATACGAGGCCAAGAGATGAAATTGACTCAATGGAATGGGACTAGTTGTAGAGCTTGTTTTTCAGTAAGAACTTCCCTCGTATTCTTCGAACAAAATGGAAAAGGAGTTTCTTGAGCTGAGGCAGAAGGATGATGAATCTGTTGGTATATACAAAGCGAATTTTACAAGACTTGCAAGGTATGCATCTGCCATTATCATCCAACCTAAAAGTATTGTTGATCAATTTTTCAGTGGCTTAAAACCAAGTATTCGAAGGGCATTATCTATAAGATACTTCAGTAGCTATGAATAAATTGTGCGTTTTTCTAATCAAGGTAGAAATGGAAGTTGGTGTTACATATCCATCTCATGGTTTTGACAAGAAACGAAAGATGGAGTTCAAGGAGAAATCTCAGAATAATGGTGAAAAGAAGATGAATGTTTCCTTATTCTCAAAGTGTGGAAAGAAGCATGGTGGATATTGTCTTAAAGGGACAAGTAAATGTTTCAAATGTTGAAAGGAAGGTCATTGGGAATTTGAATGCCGCAATGATGGGAAGAAGATGTCTAATGATGCAAACAAAGGAAGGGATACACAGAATGATCCAACTACACTTCAATGTTTCAAGTGCAAGGAGATGGGACATTATGACAATAAATGCACTAATCCAAGGTTTAGTGATGATCGACATGAGCAACCGCTTAAGGAAAAGGACAAAGGGAATTCACATGAGATCACTATTGGCGATGTTGAATATGACAACGATGTGGTGGAATGATTAAGTTTTTATGTAATGGGATTCCAAAATAATGTTGTATCATGGAGTATTGGAATATTTATGTGTTGGTCTAATGTGGAATTAAAAGTGATTGAGATATTTTTGGAAATAGGATGATATGCGCATAATGAAGGGAAAACGAGAAAATGAAATGTTTAACAGTATTCATGAGCTCATGATTGATATAAGGAATAAGTGATATCATGGTTTGAGTATATAGAATTTTGAGGATTTTGGTATGTGGAAAGTGTTAACTATTAACTGCATTCATGTTTTCACTAAGGTTCAATGGGTATTCAAGAGAATACATGATTAAGGCCTTTGAATGTTTGGAATGTGACCAACAAGACATATCTTATGATATATGAGGATCAACGATGGTATTAAATCTCGGATAATCGTTTTCACTATATTATGAGAGTGGACTGCAGTATTATGGATAAGCCTAAATATTGAAATGGATTATGTTGGACATAAGTTAGTATTGTTTAAGGATAGATGTTTTTTTCGATATTATTGATGGGATGTTATAGTAATATAGTTTTAGAAAAAGGACAACCTGCAGGATGGGCGACAGCCCATCGCTTCGGACAAAGCTGTGGGAATTGAACCCACAACCGAAGTGTGACTGGCCTTTATCACCTACCACTGGCCTACAGGAAGTCCCTGTTTAGTAGAAACTAGTTTCATTATATTAAGCAGTATGATATATGAAGTATAAGTCCATTTTAGGAACTATATATGACTAATCTCACTATAGATGGACTTATGTATTTTTTGATAACTTTTCTAACCTTTTGTTTGAGATAGATGGAATGACCCATCATTCTATCACATGATCTGCTAACACATCACGAATGACAAATTAAACTTCATTTCTTTAAGAGATGAAGTGGAAATTTTCCAAAGAACGACAAACGGTGAGACTATACCAAAATCACGAAAGTATTTCTTCAAATTCCAATTTCCTCAACATTAGGGAAATGATCTTGAAAACCAAATTTTTTTTCCTAGTTCTCTTATATCTGATTAATCAGACGGTACATTAGATCGTCACAAATTTATGGCTTTTTGATTTCGGGCTTTTCCATAGCCATGTTCTCTACCACTCTCCATCAGAACATGATGGTTAGATTTCTCTTCCATATCCATATTTTCACCTATGTGGAAACCCAGTGATTAGTTTATTTGGGTAACCTTTACGTTTCATACTTTTGTTTTTAAATATTGGTTTTAGTATTCCTTTTTTACGATGTGGGTTTCTATTAAAGAAACTTTCGAATAGTAAACCATTTATAACCCCGACGAATTTCGAGGGCGAAATTCATTTTAAGGGGGGTAGAATGTAACACCAAGAGATTTTATGAAAAATATTATTTTTAATTTAATGTCTTGTGTTGTATGCTACACCAAAAGGATCATTCAAAACACGCATCCTTGACATGTCTTGCATTACACGCAATCGCGACCTTCCTCGATAGCGTGTGTATTACGCAATACCGAGTTTTAGTAAACAATGATATATACTATTGAAATATTATTAAAACTAGAAGTTATGAATAGTAATAACTACTTTTTGAAATTTTATAAATTTTATTTTTCAAAATGGAGTTCATTTTTGGATTCGTAATATCGAAATTATCCTAGGGTGAAATTTTGGTATTTTTCTGAAAACTTTCAATTTTTGATGAATAGTGAAACCACTAAGTGGTAGTTAAAAAAACTGAATTTTTCATAAAACATAATTTTATCGCTTCTGTGAGTTGAATTTCGAAATTCTGAGACACACGGTTGATGTCAGTATGTAAAATGTGGTTCAATAAGAAGAAAATAATTTTTTGGTGAATAGTAACTTTTTACTTTTTTTTACCACGGTTAAAAGTAAATAAGGTAATTAAGGGTAAAAATGATATTATTATTAGCCTAACACATGTCCTAATTCTATTGGACAAGTGTAATTCGACCAAAAACAACCTTAGGAATAAAATATGACCATTTAGTCCCACATGGATTAGATTAGGACATTTATTGTTAATTTATTTAAAGAAGGGTTAAAATAGTTAAAATCAAAGTTTAATAAGTAAATCATTTTTAATATGGGGTTATTAATAAGATAAATTCGAATATAAATATTCATTAGAAATCTAAAAATATTTCCTACATAATGGTATTTTATTTGTAATTTTTAGACATTAAATAATTATCATTTATTATGACACAAAGATGATGCAGTAATTGTCTTATTAATGAAATATTGACATAATTAATGTTATAAATGCCCAAATAAATGTAATTTGAGACATTTTTTGACTTAATCTAATTTTTTAGTTTAATATGACATGTTATTTTTGATTTATGTAACTTTTTCGAACGTATCATTCTGTTATGAATTTCATAAAAATCATGTACAAATAGTGTCAAAATTGACATAAATTAGTTTTTAAAACAAATATTATATTATTAATTTTTATTTTTATTTATAAAAATCTATGGTTCGGCCAAATGACTATTATAAGATTATATATATTAATAATAAACAACTTGGGGTTCTTTTGGTTTGTAATGGTAAGTTTATTTACCATATAGTGTAAGAAAACAAAAAGACATGGTAAAAGTTAAATTATTTAACTTAGAGTTAAATCTAATTGATAAGGTTAAAATAATACCCTAAACTTGTCTAAATCCTATTGGATGAGAGTATTTCGACCCATCCCCACTCTATCTTCGAAATAAGACCCTTTTGAACCATTATAAACCGAATTTGACCTTAATATAAAAAAATCTTTTGAGATTTTCCTAAGGTGCCCCTCTCCTCCCTTATAAAAGGGCACATCTTCGCTCTCCTCCTCACACCAATTTGAGCATTCAAGCTCGGCCAACCCCTGCCCAAATCCCTTATCCACTTCCCTAGTATCATCCTAGAGGTCCTGGTCTTCTTCAAAGACCATCCTTAGTTCATTAAGTGGAGGTTAAGTGAAGGCACGTCAAAAAGAAGTAATATCCATTACCGATCTTTTCAATTTCTTTCTTCTTCAACTTCTTCTTATTTAGTTGTTTCATGATAAAGTAATAACATAAGTATTTATTATATACTGATATGTTATTATAAATATGAAATAACTCTAATTAACCTTCTATCTATCCTACGGAAAAAGGAAACCACCTCGCGTGCGTACGTACAGAATACCGTCTCCACGCCGTGGTGTAATCTATTTTCCACCACCACCTTACTTGGATGGGTTTAATGGTGTAAACAATGACTATATATGACTATTATACAGTAGTATGGATTCTAAAATAGTATACATACACTCCAATACAATTCTATGATCATAGGAACGATATCATCACTCGTGCGTACGTACGGAATACCGTCTCCACGATGTGATGCGACTCGTTCTACATGATAATCATTTCATAATGATTATATAAATGATAATAATGAATTAATATGATATATGTTACACTAACACTATTCTGGAAATGAGTTATCAATAACATAAATAGAAGAATAATAATTTATTCGACAAACACGCATAACAACAAAAAGTAATAAACACCCGAATAACAAGTAATAATGAAATATTACTAATAAAAAGCTAAGAATATGAGAATATATGATATCATAACAATAATTATGATTCTGGAATAAGTAAATAACATTATTTAAATCATTATAAAGTAGGTTCAGACACTTACGAAGCATATCGGACCTAAGGTAAGGGAAATATCACAATCTCATTTTTATACGACATTGTTTATACTTTTGTATTTACTGGGATGTATTTTATCATCCAAATAAATGTTTCCTCAATATGTAATATTATTTCCATTCACCTAAAATTTTTGAAATCCTATTTTACCTTTCGGTGAGTTTTTAATAAAGAATATGAAAGGAATATTTTGTCGTTCTTCGTACGAGGTACTTTTTGACTTTTCTGACAAAAGTACGGGAAGATTTTTTTTTAAATACAGCATGAATGGATTTAAAAAAAACATTATTTCCAAGAAGCTTACTTTACAAGTTTTCATGTTTATTTTTAATCAACTTCTTTTAGTTTAAAATTTTATGACATATTAAGAAAGAAAAGTGTTTTTGAAGTAGAAAGAACATTTTCCTCAAGAATGAAGTTCAAGTGTTTTATCAAAATTATTTTCCATCTAAGATAATAAAGGGTTCTGTTTTTATCCCTATTATTACATTGATTTGATTATGTTGTGATGGAATTATTTTTATGAATTCCTTTATCTTATATGAATTGTTTTATGATGTCATGATGTTTAAGATTCCCATTTTTATTACATGGGTTATGAAATGATGTATGATTTATGATTTTGTGGCACACATAATAATGGTATCATTATGAGATGGGTGGGACCTATATCTCCCTCCAATGCATTGGGTAAATAATTTATATCTCATGAGATAGACATTGTTGTAACGGTAGGTTATACCGGTTCAGTGAAACAGGACTGAAATGAGGGTGAATCGGTTCAGAAATGGACTTTGTCCACTAAGATAGTCTTGGCAATGAGTCTTGACTTATAAGAAATGATTCTCTATGATTATGTGTGTATGCTACAAAGTTTCAGGTTTTAAGTTATGA
This sequence comes from Viscum album, assembly GCA_963277665.1. Classification (NCBI taxonomy): domain Eukaryota; kingdom Viridiplantae; phylum Streptophyta; class Magnoliopsida; order Santalales; family Viscaceae; genus Viscum; species Viscum album. The sequence continues at coordinate 40,965,305 of OY728158.1, read as the reverse complement.
TAATTGGGATTACATTTCACTTCTATGATTTATCCCATGTTATGATATTATGATCTCTTTTGCAGGATAAGATTTCCAAAAGATATGTTCTTATGTATATGATGTGATTGATATTTCTTTTGTTTACCCTTACTGAGCATTTGAGCTAACCCTTTTATGTTTTCGTTTCCCCAGGATATAAAGAAAGCTTTTATGTTAAAAAAATGAAGATTTTTATGGGAGATGTTGAAGATCTTTCACCACGATTAGAAGATTATATTCCGAGTTTCCAAAGACACTAAACTATTACGATCCTTGTGTGTGTGTTTTTGTTATGTACTAAGTATTCCGCAAAAGTAATTTAATGTCCATGTACGTCAAGCTTTGGGTCTCTACAGTAACTCATTGAAATATCCAAAAACAATTTTTTTTGGAAATAATATAATTAATTATTTAATTTATTCACTATAGTAATATTCACAAAAAACTCCCCATGATTTAATATTTTACATAAAACACAACCAAATATGTCCATACAACTTTCTAGGGATTACTCTCATGATTCCACATAAAATCATAATCATCCTCAATCGATTCAATTTTTCTTTTGTTTAATTGTTATCAATACCAAGGCCTAACTCACACCAAATTCTATGTTATTAAAAGAAAACAAATAATTGGAAAAAAGGTTATGATATATAGAAAAAGACATAACCCCCAAAAAAATATCCCCCACCAGAGGGTATTGAAGAAGGTATAAGAGGGTGATGGAACTGGAAATAATAACTTTATCATAAAAAATTTTACATATGAAAATCAATGGTTTCTAACAAAGAAAACAATCGTATTCAATTTTTTTTAAAAGAAACTAGAGGGGGATGTATAATGAAATTTATATAGAGGTGACAATACAATACCCTCCTCATGGAATCCCAATAGTGAAACCCTTGGTGCTTTAGCATAATGACCAAATCCTAGCATAAAATATTTGTGTGTAAAAGTAATACATGTCACATCCCACATCAAGGGGGAGGGGAAGGGGTTATCCCAATACAAAACCATAATTGGGAAGAAAATGGTTCTTCCTGATAGGGTTTTAGTGTGGGACATTAACCCAAAATACATACAGGGAACAACCCATCACTTATGTACCATGGAATTCTTAACCATGGTCCACCAAACCATATTGACTAACAATAATGACTGGTGACTTCAAATAATGTAATGTGAAGCTATATGGTCATCCAAACCATTATTAAATGGTCATCTGTGCACCCAAGCATCTAACAGTTCCTCATTATGAATCCCAAAAAAACATATCAATATTTTAAAATAAACTAATTATTTTCCAAATTCCATTTCATGAAATGATGCAAACATGGTTATGAAAATTAATACATCCCAAGAAAACTAATCACCAAAAAATATACATGTCCTTAGAAAATGAGGACAATACAACTTATCATCCCTAAGAAAATTTGTTAGTCCTCAAATCACCACACTTAACCTGCCATAGTCATAAATATAATACTAGATCCCTTTCCTCTATCCCAAAATATAAATAATGATTCGACATTGATACACCATTCAATAAGTTTCACTAATATTGAAATTTGATCCTCATTATCTCTATTAAAATGATTACCATGAAATTTATCTACAATAACTATTAACCCCAAAACATCATGGTTTCACGTGTAATGAATTGGACCCAAACAACCACCTGAACAGTGCTAAACGGGTCGGGTGATACTACCTCAGGCAGACCTCCCTGAAGGCCAAAGGATATAGACTAGTAGCGAGGGACTGATAGGTATATCATTGAGGCTATTCACTCTCGGATGATAATAATAACGATATTGGTCCATGTATAACAGTATGCATGAAGTAGAATAAGAGACTCAACAGAATTGAATGAGACCCGCAGAGGAGAACTAAAATCAATCTCAATGAACATCAGAAGCAATAAATATAACAAGAAATAGAGGAAATAAACAAAATAGCAAGCTGATCACATGTAACTACTACTGTGTAAAAAAACATGCATCTAATGCAGGTCATACATATATGAATATAAAAAGAGTGCCAATGGATAAATAACTGTAGAAACAACATGTAATCATGTTGATACAAGTAACGAAAAAAATAGAGTAACTCCAGCTAGGTAAGTCTTCATGGTTGATACCATATCAATGGTACAACTAATGCAGCCCAGCTCCTGAAGCTGGCCTCTTTCCTGCATGTAAATCCATAAAGTCTACACGCGTCCTGAAGGGCCCCTACAGGGTGTTAGACATATCTCAGTAGGATACTACCCAACTGTGCATACCTAATATAATTTTTTAAGAAGGAATGAATTTATGAGGAAATAAGTAATCATAACGATGAAAAAATAAACACTAATCTGCGGGTGCTCAGCGGCCACAATGGCATGTCACCGGCTTCGGAGAATGCTAGATTCTCTATCATGTAACATGTCACCATATGCCTCCTGACACCGCATGTCTCAAGTACCGACATCCCGAAGGGACGACCAAGAAGTAGAAACCCAGAGGAAAATCGATGTCTGTCCTCAATAAGTAACTGATGTGGTAGCAATGTCTGCCCTCAAATAACAGAACCGGAGGGAAACCGATGTCTTCCCTCTAAGTAAATTATATAGAGGTACAATGATTTCTACCATCAAATAATGGTGAGCCTCTACCCCCATCCTGATAGACTTAATTATATATCTTGAATGCTTTTCACCTTCCATGTGGCTTCCTACGGAAAGAACACCCAAACTAATAGTACCTAAACCGCAAATAACAAGAGCGTCTACCCACACGAGTGGTCAAAACCACCTCATCAAAAATTCTCTTTAAGTGTACACTACTCAAATTTTTCAGCTAAGAGGTATTCAACAAAATATTACCCAAGCCACAACGTCTCTGACACCTCGTGTCTCTGCGACCATGTTGCTCAAGTTTTATGGAATTGCTATCCCACAAACCTAGGCCATTGTTAGGTTTCCGGGGCCTGCAGCAGAAGCTGGTGATCCGGGGATTTTAAAATATTCATCGTTGGAACGACGTTACTTGTCGTTGCCGATGATTCGAGTCCCAGAGAGGTCAGATGATCTCTACAATATTATTAAGGGCACAAAATTTAAATGAAAACATACCTATTTCAAATGTGAAGGCCCAATCGACTGCCGCTAGATGATGGTGATCGTCGCATGAAGGACCCAAAGTCTGATCCCTCTTGACCATCCACACGAGCTCCAAAAATCCTCGGGAATTCCGATCATTGAACTTCGGGTTCTTACATGACGATTCAACGATATCATTGACATCCCAACGATCACCGCATCATTGTTCTTGTGATGCGTGAGAAAGAACTTGATCTGAGCTCTTTGATCCTCAGCTTCTCTCTCTAGGAAGCAAGAGGAGAGAGTGGCTCTCAATTTTTCATTCCATAAATGAATGAATAGTGATATGGACACCAAAGAGAGAGAGCCTCCTATTTTATTTATAAATACATTGAAAAATACCCGGTTGGGTTCCTTGGCCCCCGTTGATATCAATTTTCTCTAAATAAATAATTTCTACGGACTTAACTATGCCAATATTATTTAATATTTTATCGCATACTTGTAATATATATAAAATATATTACGTGATAAAAACGAGCCATTTAACTCAAATCTTTATCCCTCTTAATATTAAAAAAACCTTGAATATTAAATAATATTCATTCGATTAATATTTTCTTGTTTTTACTAAACTTGTGGTCCTTATATAACATTATCAAGAAATACAGGCTCCTGGTACGCGAGGATACTGATATTACCCACGTATGGAGGGAGGACAATTTTTTAGCTGATTGTCTGGCTAGTAAGGGGAGACCCGAAAACCAATGTATTATATATGACAGCCCTGGGTCTCTTCCCAATGCATGTAACCCCATCGTTATCAACGATGCCCTAGGATTGTTCCACTTTCGTTCCCCCTGATTCGGTGGGAGCTTAAATAAAAATTCATTTTCAGTAGCAATTCAATCGAAAATATTCATAACTTGAATATTAATGAATTTATTTAATTCATTTGGTTATCGATAACTTGGATAATGCTCGTACCCCATGGTGGTTCACACTATCTTCATATACCTATTCAGCTGAATAGGTGCGTATTCTTGAATATGTTGTTCTGTGTGACCCTCTAGGCCCTTATCTCAATAGTATTGAATAAAATCCACAGTCCAAGAGCGGAGACTAGAAACTCATCATAACCCCTAAAGAGATAAGGATAGTCATAGAAACGACTACCATACGATGAACACTGACTATGTACTATAGTCTGTTTGTCATTAAGTATATCATAACGCAGCATACACTTTTGTTTCATCATTCTTATCTTGCTTTATTATTTGTTGATCCAACCAGATTGATTTCCCTTTCTACTACTTTGGCCAATGACTTATGAAGGTAGTACCATCCAGATCAACCAGGCCTGAGATATATAACTTCCTAAACTTGGATGCAAAAAATTCTTTCTTGACCATTCAAACAACATCATACCACCAACGAAGCACCCAACACAAACTACCTCGTCATGACATTACATCCATGGTTTTTACCTCGTTTTAAATTACGTAATTAAATGATATAAATTGGTAATGGTATCAAGTCAAAAGACCAATACACATGTCCGTAGATAGGAACAGACAATGAAACCCAAAACATGTGGCGTTACTCTTGGTGGGTCTGTAATCATGATCTCACTACTAGAGGTCACCAAGTGTGAACATCATGAGAGGATGTCTCAATGTTTATGAGCCCCCAGCACCTGATAGTCAGAAAACTACTGTGTCGAGTCAGTAATATGTATCTAGACTATAGAACATATATTTAAGATCAATTTCATTGTATCTTGAGGTTATAATTATAGCATGGGATCAGCTATAACCTCTTTACACGACAATTTTCCTTGGGAAATTACCATTATTATATTGGACACAAAAAATTCTGCACTATAATGTTAAGATATCATCATGACCATCTTACAGTACATATGATACGTTAATCAAATGTACTACATAGATGGCGCTAGGGAACCCACTATTTCAACACTCCCACTTGCACTAGAGCCAACATGATAACTAATCATTCTAGATACTCACATGATAAATACCATGCTTCTGCTGAGTAATGGCTTTAACTGCTGAGCCTGCCACATATTTTCCACCTAGCATATCTGCAATATGTGACCTCATATGTTTGAGTAAAACATATCAAGACAAGGTATCCCTGAGTATATTACTTTTCTCCATTGTCATTACATGACAACATGGATAGTATGAATATCATAATTCTCATTATGATAATACTATTATCACTAGGTACGAATCCAAGAACTGGGACAAATCGTTGCAATTTTTAACTACTTCTTAGCTGCCTTAGAAGTTACAACGTACCCCGTATTTGTAGGTATGGCTACCACAATCTTTTAAGAGCATGACTCGTTAATCTCTTTTATTAACTGCAGTACTAGATCAAATTGACATATTGATTACTAGTTTATGTCCCACCAAAACTAGTATAACATCCTCTCTATATTCCAGGTACATATCATTTTTACTTGCCGAAGTACAAGATGATAGTTCTGACTGCATCACTTGTAGTACTCCATGAAATAATTGATATCTTCCTATAATAATTAATATCTTTGAAGTATCAATTATTGTACATGTTATGGAATATGTGATTGATCCATCTCAAAAAGAATATGGTATAAATTAACAAAATTAATCACTAAACATGCTCCGAACATGTTAAACTGGAGAGATTAATCAATGTGACATTGGAAAAAAATTAGAACTTGAATTGTTACAACTTGTATTTATTTAAAACAATGTCACTATATGTACATTTGACTAGGACCAAGCAACCTTCTAATCTACCTCAGTGGATCATGTTCCCTAGATCTTAGGTTTCTTCTTAAATTAAATCATTGGATAATTACTTTTAACCTAATCTTATCTAACTGTAAGATCAAAATATGTTTTTCATATGTTACCGAACATATATCACTTGGAAAACATGGGCACTCCCACTAAACATTGGTATACACAAGGAAAGTATTTATTTATAATGAATGCTATAGGATCTTGTTTCGTAATTTATTTCAGAACTGTATTTCAGAAACTTGAAACCCTTATTGGAATAATTTTATGTCATCATCTCTTTCTGGTTGCGTCGTATTGACACCTTCCATGAAAAATGTTCTTCGCATCCAAAGTCCAATAATAAGATCATAGATGTTCAGTTGTGACAAGTAATAATATAATAGGTTTATGCGTACCAACTTGGTATAACCCATTGAGCCTTATTGGTACCATACATGTACCATCAATGTATCATTTCATTTAAATAACCACCACAGTATTCAATTTATACGCCCCTGTGCAATTTGATACATGGAAACCATTATTGAATTTTAGTTGATCTTGTCAATCTTAGCTCGTTTCCTTATACTGTTTACTTATAGGATTTATTATTCTCAATGAATAAAATATCACCGACCATGGTGAATATAAAACCATCACCATGGTTTCATTATTCCTATGCAGTATGTGTCTCTGGAACAATTGTATTCCATACGTACTTGTTGAAGTTGTTCCTTATTCGAACCATTTGTGCATCTTTAGCATTGACTAAATCCAAGTAAATTCAGCTCCCACTATCTCTAATAGAGATGTGTACCCTTTTATAGAAATTTATTCTAATACATGACTACATCTTGTCTATCTTAGGGATTTTGGTAATATATTTAGACATTGTTAGGATAATTACTTAGATTCACCATGTTTTCAACTTGATGCATGTTTGTTTATTTCTTAACAAACACTTTGCATTCATAAACATGATTTATGAAATAATGGATTTCCATCATACTACGACTCGTATGATATCCATTTTTCATTTTAGATGGCATATTGGTTATCCGTTTAAGCCGTTATTTTCAAAGCACATCATGAAATATAATGGATTTTTCTACAGGTTGTAACATTGATACAACTTACATCATAACTTTGAAGTATAACATATGCATTTATGAATTTCTCCATGATACATGTTTGTTTTAAAATGTTAATATGTAAGAATTTATCATTGATCCTCCTTATGAACTTCAACACAGTGATGTAGATAAGGTAACATGCGGTTAGGAATTACACCACGCTACATTATCATGATCGATGATTGTTCGGTCAAGATATCCTTCGGCCTGCTGATCTGAAGAAACTCATATCATCTGACCAAACTTATACTTAATTGGTACATTACATAATGACTTAAAAGAATCTTATGAAGAATTTTTACCTCTATATTTATTTTGAACTGTTCACACTCTCATGTTTAACTATCCTCAAAAGATTTTTGGCGTACCTTTATTTCTAATGGTTTCTTTGTCTAAACTAACGATGTCAATTATACCATAGGTGTTTAGCTGTTCCGAGCCTAAATACCATACTTGGTATTTTGATGATATCCACTTTTAGTTTTACTTGACAAATAATAACATTTCCACAACTTCGTAGGTCTTACATTTTATATTAATCATGTGTTTCCATTAATTCTAATAGAAGTGAACTATTTTTGAGTATGTTACCACAAACAACATTAATTACAAAACATGGAATAATGTCTCATCCTGTCCATAACGGCACATGAAAAAATTGTTTTCCGTTATACTCCCTAACTTCATCAATTTGAATCAATTACATGGGAATTTTGAAGTTATTTGTTTTTCACCGCTGACTTTGGAATCACCCTTTCTCAGCTTCTTGGAGAATACACTTTACTTCTATCAATGTTTCTTTAATTGCATCTTGTATTTCAGTTTTTAAACTTCCATGAATTCATTTCATTATGTGATGAAAATAATATCCTGTTAAATAACCAACCACTTTTCATTGAAGGACATAAAGAAGGTGTCTTTGGCATAACATTCCATTATCCTTTTCACCCTGTCATTCAATGTATTCTCCATATGAATAAAAGACGGTGTTATCTATAATATTCTTATTACTTGGAGAATGATACCTTAATGGTAATGAAGAGCTTACTCTATACGGTTAATTGTACCATTAAATGAAACTAGAGTAATTGGGTGTAAAATGTATAAGAAATGGGATGGGATGATAGATTGTGAACTACCATTAACTTTACCCTAATCGAGTGCGACCATCACATTAAATCTTTCATCACATTCTCCTCGAAAGGATCTTAGAGATGAGACTTCATGTGATCAACATCCAAGTCATGATGTAGCGACCACAAATTACATGAGAATTTGATGATAGAATTATGAAAAAACCACCATATGCTTTATTCATGAGTCTCCTGAATGAAATTTTAAACCCTCGCATTCGGAGGTGGCTTAACAGGTTGGGACACAAGCACCATGAATTTCCATTATTGTAGTAATGTGAGGAAGCACTTATACTAAACATTGAATTTCGTGCTTGTTTAGACATTAACATTCTACAATGTTTATCGTAGTTTTATTATGGTATTTCTTGACATAATCTACAAAATTACATTAGCAAACAGTACTTTTATATGATTACCTAATCTGATATTACTGATTATTTAATCATTAAATGTCTCCCACTAATTTTTTGAATTCTATGAACCCTCTGTAATAGATTAAGAATAATCTTGAGTATTCTAGTGGAAAGGATCCCCAAACCTCCCTAATAGTCTAAAAGCTAGGGATACGCCACTACTCGGAGGGTCCAAGGTAGGCTTTTGACGAGCCAACTGCATTAGCTCGCGGTTCATTGATCTGTTGAGTGAAGTCCTAGCTTCAAAAATCATTTACTGATTTACTCAACGCATGCCTCTTAAATTACAACTGGCTTGCAAAGGCTATTTCATTGCTTCAATTTTAGTTAAGTCGAACCACCACACAATTAAGAATTTCGTAGTAGTAAGAGGAACCCCTAGCTGAGGCATGAACTGACACCTCAAACACCCGATTTTGTTCAAACATGAATTATGGAAGGATGCTTGTGACTTAATAATTTATTTGAGGGTTTTAGGGTTTTTCTCTCGACGAATGAAATCCATTTATATTAAAAATTTTCATCAATGTTGTTGTGCTCACAACTTAACTTTAATATAAAAACACATGACGCTTCTTTATGCATTTTATTATCTATTATTTTATGTATTTTTCCGCTTTTCTAAATTGCATAAAATAATAAATAAATGCATAAAGGAAAACTACTACCCGACTGGCCTTGAGCATCTAAACGACCTAAGGGGCATCATGCCTGTATCGAAACTTGACACTAGATGCATCTCAACTTATGTTGTATGTATGCTTCCCATTTGGAGCATCACCTCATCTTGGCAGAGTCCACGTGTCATCTTGCATCGTCTTGATCAACGTGCTCCGCCTCATCTTGGCGCGGTTGACATCGCTCATTGTCTTCTTCCGAAGTACAACGATACTCGTGCACATGCGAGGGGGACTCAGATATAAATGTACATCATATAAATATTGGGTTTATATGACCTTATAGAATTTAACCAAAAAAATAAAGATGATGCGCAAACCATCTCTTTAATAAATTAACATCATCACACGCATTTAAATAATTAATTACATAAAACGCAACATACATGGGTCGATGCTCAAGACTAGATGACGGGTAAAATAATGCGTGATAAATATTAAAATGTATTAATTATGTATGAGGCTTTATTTAATTAAATTAAATGAATTAATAAATTCAAATAATTTAATTAATCAGCGGTCCGTTAATTAATTAAATTATAATGTGAAAATTAAATTAACTAAACATAATTCAATTTAATAACTAAAATTGAATTAAAATTATTCAGGTGTTAAAATTTATTTATTTCAGCCAAATTTAATATATTATTTAATTTAATTTAATTCGGTAATTAAATTAATTAATTATATTATTTGAAATTAAATTCAATCCCGAATGTAACACCCCAAGATTTCATAGTGTGTTATTTCTTCAAAATAATTCAATAACTTTCACTACACGCAACACCAAGTTCAATCGCACCATGACTTACCAAACAAGATGTTTAAAAGCGGTTATGAATAGTGTTAACTAAATTTTAAACTTTATATAATCCTTATAATTTTAGAATCCATATTATGAGTTTCTTAGACATAATGTAAGAACAAATTCATTTTCAGTATTGCACTTTTACCAAATTTTAATAGTGAACCTTTTTTAGATACAATATTTTAAACTTTTTGACTAAATGGGGATATCAAAAATTTAAAATGAAACATCCCAAGCTTCCACGGTACGCTAGCGTGTGTTGTACGCAACACCGAGTTCTAACACACCGTAACCAATCAAACTAGCTGTTATGAATAGTAATACCTACTTTTTGAAGTTATATATATTTTATATTTTAAAATGGACTTCATTTTTGGATTCGGAATATCAAATTTATCCTAAGGTGAAATTTTGGTACTTTTCAGATAACTTTCAAATTTTGATGAATAGTGAAAATTACTAAATTTTAATTAAAAATAACTTTTTTAATAAATATAATTAATAGTGAAAAATTATTAATTTGAGTGGTTTTAAAGTATATTTAGAATATATTTTTACCATTTAATATAATGTTGGTTATTGGACATAATTTTACAATTAAACCGAACATAAACAAGTGTCAATCTTTTGATAGTTATTATCTCTTAAAAACACGCTTTTTGTTTTGACAATGGGAATTAATTTTAAATTAATTTATGCCACTTCTGTGTTTTGAATTTAGGAAAATGGATTCCATATTTGGAATCAGGATGTTCAAATTGTGTAAATAGGTAACTTTTATTTTTAGACATTTTGAATAATTACTGCGGTAAATATTTTATTTACCATGGTTAAGGGTAAATCCACTAAATAAGGGTTAAAAAATAATATTATAATAATACTAAATTACCCTAAAACGTGTCTTAACCCTATTGGTTGATAAATGGTCGACCATGGTCATCTCTGGGTCGATTTTGGGACCCCATGGATCCACTTGTAAGTGATAATGACACTTTATTTTAATTAAGTTAAAATGAATACAAAAATGACACAAGCATATATCTTTTAGAAAAACAATTGTTACATAGGGTTATATATGTGGGATTTTAGATTATAAATATTTATTAGAAATATAAAAATATTTCCTACATAATGATATTTTATTTATAATTTCTAGACATTAAATAATTTACTTTATTTATGACACAATGATGATGCAGTAATTAGTATAATAGTGAAAAATTAAAATAATTGATATTATAAATACCCAACTAAATATAATATGAAACTTTTAATGAATTAAACTAATTTTATAAGATAACATGATATATTAGGATTGATTTAATTGACTTTTTTTGAAGTAATAAATCTGTTATGAGTTTCACAAAAATCAACAATTGAATAGTGTCAAAATTGACATAAAAGAGTTCTTAAAACAAATATTATATTATTAATTGATATTAAATTCCTAAAAATATATGGTTCGGCCAAGAGACTTATATCATGATAGGTTCATCATTAAAGGACCACTTGGGGGTCTCTTGTATGTATATAGTATGTTTATTAACCTTATTATATAAAAATACAAAGAGACATTGTAAAAGTGAAACTAATTAACTTAGAGTTAATACATAAAGATAAGGTTAATATAAGTACTCAAACCTGTCCAAATTCTATTGGATGAGTTGTTTTCGACCCATACCCACCGTAACCTTTGAATAGTCAACTTTGGAGCCATTATAAACCGAATATAAATTTATTATAAATTAATATTTCTAGCTTTTCCAAAGGTGCCCCTCACCCCTCTTATAAAAGGGCACTCCTCCTTCTGATTTCATCACACCTTCAAAGCCTTTTGGATCGGCCAAACTCTGCCCAAATACTCTCCCAACATCCTTCACTACAACCTAGAGGCCTTAGTTTGATCATAAAGCCAACCTAAAGAGCCCTTTTGATCAAATCAAAAGGAAGAATCCGAAGAAGAGGTAATGATTTCACCACCCTTCTCCAGGTTCATTTCTTCTTCCACTTCTTCTTCCTTTGTTCTTACCATTCTAAAATAATAACTCCATTATCTCACATATAATGTGATGTTATTATAAATATGGTACAACCATATTCATTATTCTATCCACCCTTTGAATAACATGTCACCATACGTGGGTACGTACGGCTTACCGTCTCCACGTCGTGGTGTAATTGTTATTCAATATATTATTATTTGGATGGGTATAATAATGATGTGTAACTCATGTAAATAATAAATATAACATGTTAATGATTCTGTATATATGATATACCATCCATTTATATATTATTTTAATATCAAAAGAATGATATTGTCGCTCGTGCGTACGTACGGAATACCGTCTCCACGAACGCGATGAGATTCATTCTCCATCGTATCCATTCAAGTATAATTATAATTTGATGATTTAAAAATGATTTTTAAGGACTTGATATCATTCTGTATATGAATAAGATACAACAAACATGGCTTATGTAACAAAACATATAAAAGAAAATGAGTAAATTAACACCCGAAACGACGATAATTCTAATATATTATTAACAAATCAATGTTAAAAGATCATATATGATATCATATTAATATATATGATTATTTTATAATTTAATAAAAATTATTTCACCATTATACAGGAGGTTAACCTACCCCAACCAAGGAAAAGTACAAGGAAAGGGTTATTTCACAATCTCTTCATTATCCGAGATTGTTTATACGTAATAATTTACTGGGATCTCTTTATCATCCACATCCATGTTTCTTAAAATTGTATTTCAAAACATTTTTACTATTTACAAGAATATGGGTTAAAGTCATTTATACCCTTGTTTGACTTTTTATAAGAGGTCTATAAAGGAATCTTTCCATCGTTTTCCAAACAAGGTGCTTTTTAACCTTTTCGACAAAATTAAGGTAAGAATGTTTTTTTAAACATATACGGCGGGTGCGGCTATTTACCGCCGTTATAAAATTTTCAAAGCTTCCCTTACAAGCTTACAAGGATATTTTCAAATTAAATGTTTTATTTTATAATTATGTGACTTTTAAATGATTTCAAAATGAATAATTTAAGAATTTCATAAAGGTACTCTTTATCAAAATCAGAATTTTAAATGTTTTAAAGATTTATCTTTATAAGTATTTTTAATTAATGTCTTCAAAATGGTTTTTAAGGATTTATTTATATGGACATGAATGTTTTTAAAAAGGTTAATTCCTTTCAAAAGTTTCAAAGTGGTATTGGACACTTTGATTCAAAAATCTCTTTTTAATTACTTCCTTTATAAATGTGTGACATTTAAATGATTTCAAAAAAGGAGATATTTCTCTCAAATAGTTTTGATTTCATCTATGTAAACATCCTTTGATGGATTTTAAGCTTATTTTAAGATGATTTATTATGATACAAAACTTCTATATTGTATTGAAGGTTTTGTGATATGTTTGACTGTGGATGTGCTATTTTTATACCACTCATAGTTTATGGTGAAAGTATTGACATTTCGTATGCTAGTTTTAATACGAATGTTTATGTTATGTTTAAACCTTTTCATATGGGAATGCATTGGACTTAATATGTGACGGGTGGAGCCCGCTATAGCTCCTCGATGCATCGGTTGGTCTCATGAGACAAACTAGTGTCTTGGCACAAGGCCTTGACAAAATCTTATTTGTAGTCATGGCACGAGGCCTTGACTATGTGGTTATGATAGTCTGACATTATTCATTCCAACATTATGAAAGTGGTTATTGATTTTTGCATGTGATTATTCGATTAGTAGAATATCCATGTGAATAAGTAAATGGCATTATTTCATTTTATTTATGCCATACCATGTTGAAAGTTCATGTTTGAAAAGCTTTTGTTTTAGTTATACATTGCCTTAAATGTTTATTCTTATTTATGAATGTTTCCGCTATATTGTTATCCTTACTGGGCATTTGAGCTCACCCCTTTTCTATGTTTTATTTTTCCCAGGAAGTGAAGAAGTAAATTATGAATGACCTATAGGGATATTATGTGGGGATATGAGTGTGGATTATGGAGACAATATGTTTTTGTTTTAGTTTTTCATTTTATGATGTAATGTAAGACTTATTAATATATCTAGTGTTTCCAAGACTACTAAACCAATCGGTCTTTCAAGATTTGATCTTTCTTGTGATCATGCCAATGTTATTTAATAAGGCACCGACTCTGGATAACTAGGGTCGGGGCGTTACAGTTGGTATCATAGGAAGTTTAGTACAAACCTTGGAAGCTAGATTTAGATAAACTCTGATTAGAGCACGTAGACCTAAGATGAACTTTGAGGATTAGTATAGAAGAACATCCTAGAATTTTGGTATTGTAGAGATTTTGTGAGTTTTCTGAGCAATACATCCCTGTCTGGATACGAGCAGGTAGAGGCGGCTCTGGCACAGATGTACCTAGGGGTAAAACCTGAAAACACCGCTTTGAGCTAGACTCGAACGGGAACTGGTGAACGACAACGGGCCTTGCTGCACTCTTGGTTACGACACTCCCAGGGGATATGCTTAGGATAATTCTCATTTTATTTACAAACCATTATGAAGGGTTTATGAGTATATACATCCTCAAAGGAGACATTTTTATGATTATGGATTATATCCATAAATAGTTCAATTTATATTAAGTGTTTTATAAATATGGGATTATGTATTTTGATTCATAAACTGATCTAGTGTATGCCATTGTTTAGAAATGGCACCCAGTAGAAGGAATGAGAACTCCGAAAATTCACATGATCCAAAGAAAGGAAGGATCATATCATTCATGGTCTTAAGCTAGAATTTATAAGATAAATAGTCTCTCATGTATTATCATCATATGAAGAAATAATATCATGTATTAATAAGATACGTAAAGAGTTTACTGAGTCTTATGGATTTGAAGGGAAGAAAGAGAAGAAAAGGATAGAAGAGAGAAAGATGGATAAAGGGAAGAGGGAAAAGAAGAATTTTCCCATATGTGGTAACTGTGGAAAGAAACACCCTGGAACTTGCCTGAAAGGAATGGGAGTTTGTTATAAGTGTGGAGAAAAAGGGCACAAAGTACGTGACTGCAAGGGTAAGAAAATGGTTTCAAATGTACAATGCTTCATTTGCAAGGAGTTTGGACACTATGAAAACCTATGTCCCAATCATCAGACTATGCCGCAAATGATGCTATTGGATAATAATCAAGTTATGATACTACCACAGATGAAGAGGAATGATTAGAGTTCTTATGTTGATTATGTCAATTGAGTGTTGTATCAACAATGTACTTGTTATAATAATTATGGAATATATAAGGATTGTACTGTAGTACTATTTCATTAAGGACTTGAGATTGTGTGGAACAAAGAAAAGTGACCCAATAACAGGATAAATTTTTGGAAAATATATGGTTGAGAGAATGATAAATCATAATATAGTTCTGATACTGAGGTAGTGATTTTGGAATAATATGTGATTGTTTTTGATAAATTATATTGGATATTCTTTACTACCTTGGAACTGATTAATGATTTGTATATTCCATCATTGTTGGGGTTTAAAACATTTTTGGATTAATGAAGTATATCCAACATTCTATATGGAATAAGGGAGCATGAATGTAATCAATAAGGAATATGGTAATACATGATGAATGTATTCATATGCAATTACGGGGTAAAAAGGATCTATATTATGTTTACCTTCCTTATAAACGTTGGACTGTGAGTTTGGACAGAAGTATTTTGGATAGTTCTAGTTTGGATTATTTTGGATTGCCATAAAAGGACAACCCAGAGGTCGGGCGATAACCCATCGCGTCCGGCAAGGCCGCAAGACATGAACCCGCAACCGAAGGGCGACAAGGGTGTATCACCTACCACTATCCCACGAGATGTCCTGGATTAAATATAGTAGTTTTTTTAAAAGATCTGGTAGATAAATTATAAATTCGTTTATTTTGGAACCCTCTATGAATAGTATAAATAGAATTTTTTTTACGAGTGAATGATGAGTTTTTGGTAGAAATTTATTAAGGGATAAAACTCTAATTTTAAAGTAAGTATATCTCCTTATGATCTTATCCAATCTCATAAATAAATTTCTCATCATTAAGAAAAGGAACTTAGAACAAAAATGTTGTCCTAGATGGTACCTTAAATCATCACTAATTTATGGCTTTGGGATTGTTGGCCTTTTCATAGCCATGTTCTCTATCACTATCCATCATATAATTGATGGTTATATTTTTCTTCCATATCCATATTTTCCTACATGGAACCCTAGTATGTGTTATTTTCGTTATTCTTCATACTTTCCACTTTTTATTTAAAATAGAGGCCTCATTAATTCATTTTTCGATGTGGGATTTCAACTCAGATATTTTGAAACGTCAAAAATGTGTTATCCCAATACCCTAAGTTTTGTTGAACCGATGGTATTTCAAATCTTCATAGATTGATGATTTTAAGGACCTCAATATTATACTTTTTTGTGATTGATGACCTCAATCACTACATATAAATATTTACGTTTTCATCCAATTATATGTCTCTAATTTCCACCAATGTTCTCCTAATCGAGATCATAATTTGGTGGTGACCCTTTCATTTCTCTTTTCCTCATATTAAGACTAAATTTTAGTAACCCAATTTCCGATTGGGGTTTTCCCACAAATATATTTTCTATTTTCAACCTTTTATTTTTGAAGAACAATTTCAAATTGCGAGGACGCAATTTATTGAAGGAGGGGAAATGTAACACCCCAAGATTACATAGTGTGTTATTTCATCAAAATAATTCAATAACTTTCACTACACGCAACACCAAGTTCAATCGCACCATGACTTACCAAACAGGCTGTTAAAAAGAGGTTATGAATAGTGTTAACTAAATTTTAAACTTTATATAATCCTTATAATTTTAGAATCCATATTATGAGTTTCTTAGACATAATGTAAGAACAAATTCATTTTCAGTATTGCAATTTTACCAAATTTTAACAGTGAACCATTTTTAGATACTATATTTTAAACTTTTTGACTAAATGGGGACATCAAAAATTTAAAATGAAACATCCCAAGCTTCCACGGTACGCTAGCGTGTGTTGTACGCAACACCGAGTTATAACACACCGTAACCAATCAAACTAGCTGTTATGAATAGTAATACCTACTTTTTGAAGTAATATATATTTTTTATTTTAAAAAGGACTTCATTTTTGGATTCGTAATATCAAATTTATCCTACGGTGAAATTTTGGTACTTTTCAGATAACTTTCATATTTTGATGAATAGTGAAAATTACTAAATTTAAATTAAAAACAACTTTTTTAATCAAAATAATTAATAGTGATAAATTATGAATTTGAGTGGTTTTAAAGTATATTTAGAATATATTTTTACCATTTAATATAATGTTGGTCATTGGACATAATTTTACAATTAAACCGAACATAAACAAGTGTCAATCTTTTGATAGTTATTATCTCTTAAAAACACGCTTTTTGTTTTGACAGCGGGAATTAATTTTAAATTAATTTATTCCACTTCTGTGTTTTGAATTTAGGAAAATGGATTCGATATTTGGAATCAGGATGTTCAAATTGTGTAAATAGGTAACTTTTATTTTTAGACATTTTGAATAATTACTGCGGTAAATATTTTATTTACCATGGTTAAGGGTAAATCCACTAAATAAGGGTTAACAAATAATATTATAATAATACTAAATTACCCTAAAACGTGTCTTAACCCTATTGGTTGATAAATGGTCGACCATGGTCATCTTTGGGTCGATTTTGGGACCCCATGGATCCACTTGTAAGTGATAATGACACTTTATTTTAATTAAGTTAAATTGAATACAAAAATGACACAAGCATATATCTTTTAGAAAAACAATTGTTACATAGGGTTATATATGTGGGATTTTAGATTATAAATATTCATTAGAAAGATAAAAAGAGTTCCTACATAAGGATATTTTATTTATAATTTTTAGACATTAAATAATTTATTTTATTTATGACACAATGATGATGCAGTAATTACTATAATAGTGAACAATTAAATTAATTGATATTATAAATACCCAAATAAATATAATATGAAACGTTTAATGAATTAAACTAATTTTCTAGTATAATATGATATATTAGAATTTATTTAATTGACTTTTTTCGAAGTAATAAATCTGTTATGAGTTTCACAAAAATCAACAATTGAATAGTGTCAAAATTGACATAAAAGAGTTCTTAAAACAAATATTATATTATTAATTGATATTAAATTCCTAAAAATCTAAGGTTCGTCCAAGAGACTTATATCATGATAGGGTCATCATTAATGGACCACTTGGGGGTCTCTTGGATGTATATAGTATGTTTATTAACCTTATTATATAAAAATACAAAGAGACATTGTAAAAGTGAAACTAATTAACATAGAGTTAATAATTAAATATAAGGTTAATATAAGTACCCAAACCTTTCTAAATTCTATTGGATGAGTATTTTGCGACCCATACCCACCTTAACCTGTTAATAGTAAACTTTGGAGCCATTATAAACCGAATATGAATTTATTATAAATTAATATTTCTAGCTTTTCCAAAGGTGCCCCTCACCCCTCTTATAAAAGGGCACTCCTCCTTATCATTTCTTCACACCTTCAAAACCTTTTGGATCGCACAAACTCTGCCCAAATACTCTCCCAGAATCCCTCACTACAACCTAGAGGCCATAGTTTGATCAGAAATCCAACCTAAGGTGCCCTTTTGATCAAATCAAAATGAAGAACCCGAAGAAGAGGTAATGATTTCACCACCCTTCTCCAAGTTCATTTCTTCTTCCACTTATTCTTCCTTTGTTCTTACCATTCTAAAATAATAACTCAAGTATCTCACATATACTATGATGTTATTATAAATATGGTACAACCATATTCAGTATTCTATACACCCTTTGAATAACATGTCACCATATGTGCGTACGTACGGCTTACCGTCTCCACGCCGTGGTGTAATTGTTATTCAATATATTATTATTTGGATGGGTATAATAATGATGTGTAACTCATTTAAATAATAAATATAACATTTTAATGATTCTTTATATATGATATACCATCCATTTATATATTATTTTAATATCAAAAGAATGATATTGTCGCTCGTGCGTACGTACGGACTACCGTCTCCACGAACGCGATGAGATTCATTCTCCATCGTATCCATTCAAGTATAATTATCATTTGATTATTTAAAAATGATGTTTAAGGACTTTATATCATTCTGGATATGAATAAGATACATCAAACATGGCTTATGTAACATAACATATAAAAGAAAATGAGTAAGTTAACACCCGAAACGACGATAATTCTAAGATATTATTAACAAATCAATGTTAAAAGATCATATATGATATCATATTAATATATATGATTCTTGTATAATTTAATAACAATTATTTCACCATTATACAGGAGGTTAACCTACCCCAACCAAGTAAAAGTACAAGGTAAGGGTTATTTCAGAATCTCTTCATTATCCGAGATTGTTTATACGTAATAATCTACTGGGATCTCTTTATCATCCACATCCATGTTTCTTAAAAATGTATTTCAAAACATTTTTACTATTTACAAGAATATGGGTTAAAGTCATTTATACCCTTGTTTGAATTTTTATAAGAGGTCTATAAAGGAATCTTTCCATCGTTTTCCAAACAAGGTGCTTTTTAACCTTTTCGACAAAATTAAGGTAAGAATATTTTTTTAAACATATACGGCGGGTGCGGCTATTTACCGCCGTTATAAAATTTTCAACGCTTCCCTTACAATATTACAAGGATATTTTAAAAGTAAATGTTTTATTTTATAATTATGTGACTTTTAAATGATTTCAAAATGAATAATTTAAGAATTTCAGAAAGGTACTCTTTATCAAAATCAGAATTTAAAATGTTTTAAAGATTTATATTTATAAATCTTTTTAATTAATGTCTTAAAAATGGTTTTTAAGGATTTATTTATATGGACATGAATGTTTTTAAAAATGTTAATTCCTTTCAAAAGTTTCAAAGTGGTATGGGACACTTTGATTCAAAAATCTCTTTTTAATTACTTCCTTTATAAATGTGTGACTTTTAAATGATTTCAAAAAAGGAGATATTTCTCTCAAATAGTTTTGATTTCATCTATGTCAACATCCTTTGATGGATTTTAAGCTTATATTATGATGATTTATTATGATACAAAACTTCTATATTGTATTTAAGGTTTTGTGATATGTTTGACTGTGGATGTTCTATTTTTATACCATTCATAGTTTATGGTGAAAGTATTGACATTTCGTATGCTAGTTTTAATACGAATGTTTATGTTATGTTTAAACCTTTTCATATGGGAATGCATTGGACTTAATATGTGACGGGTGGAGCCCGCTATAGCTCCTCGATGCATCGGTAGGTCTCATGAGACAAACTAGTGTCTTGGCACAAGGCCTTGACAAAATCTTATTTTTAGTCTTGGCACGAGGACTTGACTATGTGGTTATGATAGTCTGGCATTATGCATTCCAACATTATGAAAGTGGTTATTGATTTTTGCATGTGATTATTCGATTAGTAGAATATCCATGTGAATAAGTAAATGGAATTATTTCATTTTATTTATTCCATACCATGTTGAAAGTTCATGTTTGAAAGGCTTTTGTTTTAGTTATACATTGCCTTAAATGTTTATTCTTATTTATGAAAGTTTCCGCTATATTGTTATCCTTACTGGGCATTTAAGCTCAACTCTTTTCTATGTTTTATTTTTCCCAGGAAGTGAAGAATTAAATTATGAATGTCCTATAGGGATATTATGTGGGGATATGAGTGTGGATTATGGAGACAATATGTTTTTGTAGTAGTTTTTCATTTTATGATGTAATGTAAGACTTATGAATATATCTAGTGTTTCCAAGACTACTAAACCAATCAGTCTTTAGAGATTTGATCTTTCTTGTGATCATGCCAATGTTATGTAATAATGCACCGACTCTGGGTAACTAGGGTCGGGGCGTTACACCGAAACACCTGTTATTCCCTGTTGCGGGTTGCGCTAGACCCACACACTCCCGTAATGAGTCAGGCCAAACCTCTTCTTTGTTTTCTGGGCTAAGAAGGTCTGCCTAAACCCATTCTGACAGACCCACCTGAGGCCCTGACTGGGCGTTTTGAGTGAATTACCTCACCCGGTTCTAGAACCGACCTAAGGTTTCACAGGGTCGTGTCGAGGTAGAGACCAGTTGATGAGATGGTGCTAGCGGTGAGGCCGGAGCAGCGCGATGAACAAGAGATGCAGCGTGGGGTGTCGGTTCACACCTTGTCAGAACCACTGCTGTAGCGAGGTGGCTAGAGCTGCAGTGTCCAACGGGTACTACTGCTAGGCAGTTCCAGAGGAATAAGATATCCGACTGGTCGGCTGCTACATGAATCTCGGGTTGCTACATGAGGAGGAGGAAAGGCGGATAGTGCGGGAGGGTAGCAGGCTCTGCATGTGTTGCCCTGGAAGAGTCGCAAGTGCAGGGTGGCGCTGAGCAGGAGGGACATCGGCCAGAACCTTGGGAGCTGCTGCGCGGGGATCCTGGTTGTAGGCTGGGAGACCTTCAGGTGGCGTCCACTTAGTGGGAGTAGGCCAGGAGGGCTGCTGCGGTGGCTTAAGGAGGATGGGTGCAGAGGCCCATGCAGCGACAGGCAGATGAGCGAGCCAGCGGGGAATTGGTCGGGCTATGCACGACAACCGACCTGGAAATGAGGCGCCTCTATGGAGGGATGCAGTGTCCCTGACCTGGGCAGGGTGTCACGATGGGTCATTGTCCCATTGCTGCAGCGACAGCGCTGGACTCCCCCGGTCGGCTTGGTGCTGCAGCGGTGCCGCCCCGGAGGAGCTGAAATAGCACGGTGCTGCATGTGTCGCACATGAGACATGGGTCCGTCGGACCCCTACTATTGCGTTTTTTGGTTCTTTTTATTTCCACGTGGCAGCCCCTTTCACTTTTATTATTTTTTTTGTTTTTCTTGCATGTTGCATCAAGACCCAAGGCTCTTTCTTTTGGGTCTCCATGCAGGAAGACCCCCTTTAGGGAATTCCTTTATATATATATATATATTATAAAACATTCTAAAGGCTATTTAGCCTTCAGATATAAGAATAATAAAAAATTATAATATTATTATTATATATATAATAATAATTATAATAATTATAATAATTATAATTTTAATAATTATACTTCTAATAATTATAATTTCTTAATACTTGAATTATTTCCGATAAACGGAAATAATCAACAAAATTAAATATCTGAGTAATAACACGAACATGATCCATTCCAAAAAGTTTGAATGATCATATCTTGGTAATTTAGAATCAGATTGAAACGCGGGTCGATCCGTTTTGACCGTTTTTAAATCCTCTACTTAATTTTATGCAAATTAATTTTATTTGGCTTAGAAAATCTACATGAATTTCTCTGATACTACTATTAGGTTTCCAAGGCCCATAGAGAAAGCCGACGGGCCGGTGATTTTAAAAATTTTGTCGGCGAAACGACGGTACTGGTCTTCGCCAATGATCCGAGCCTCAGAGAGGTCCAAGGATCTCGCGTAGATTATTAAGAGCACCAAATTAAAATGAAAACATACCCATTTCAAATCTGATGGCGTGATCGACTGCCGCTAGGTGATGTCAATCATCGCTTGAAGGATCCAAAGTAGGATCCCTCTAGATCGTCCACACGCGCTCCAAAAATCAATAGGAATGCCGATCATCAAACTTTGTGTGCTAGTTCGGCGGTTCGACGATATCTTTGATGTCCCGACGATCACCGCATTGTTGATCTTGCGATGCGTGGGAATGAACTTGATCCGAGCTCTTGGATCATCAGCTTCTCTATCTAGGAAGCGGGAGGAGAGAGAGGCTCTCAATTTTTCATTCCATAAATGAATGAATAGTGATATTCACATCAATTAGTGAGATCCTCCTTTCTTATTTATAGAGATGTTGATAAATACCCGGTAGGGTTCCCTAGCCCCTGTTAATATCAATGTTCTCTAAATAAATAATTTCAACGGACTAAACTACTCCAATATTATTTAATATTTTATCACATACTTGTAATATATATATAATATATTACGCGGTAAAACCGAGACATTTAACTTGTCTTATTGTCCCACTTAATATTAAACGATCCCTAAATATTAAAAAATATTTGTTGGATTAATATTTTCTTATATTTACTAAACTCGTAAATAAATTAAATAAATTAAATCACAAATATTCATAACAAGAATATTTATGAATTTATTTACATCATTTGGTGATTGATAACTTGCACAATGCTAAGACCCCATTGCGGGGCCCACTATGTCCATATACGAATTTAACTATATAGGTGCGGATTCTTGAATTCACTATTGTGTTTGACCCTCTAGGACTTTATATCGATAACAGTGAATAAAATCCCCAGACCAAGAGCGGAGTCTAACAACTCATCATGGACCCTATAGAGACAAAGATAGTCATAGAAACGACTACCATCCTACGAACATTCACTGTGTACTATAGTCTCTTTATCATTAAATATCTCCTAAAGAAGGAAACACTCTTGTTTCATCGTCCTTATCATTCTATATTATTTGTTGATCTAACCAGATGAATTTTACTTTCTATTTCTTTGTCCAAAGACATATAAAGGGGGCACCATCCAGATCAACCAGGCCTGAGATATACAACTTCCTAAACGTGGAAGCGGCAAATTCTTTCTTGACCATTCAACCACCTTATACCAACAACGACGCACCCAACACAAACTACCTCGCCACGACCTTACTGCCATGGTTTTTTCCTTGAATTAAAGAATTTAATTGAATGATATACATTGGTAATGGTCTCAAGTCAGAAGACCAATACACATGTCCGTAGATAGGAACAAAAAATGTAACCAAAATCATGTGGTGTTCCTATTGGTGGGTCTGTCCTCATGATCTCACTACTAGAGATCACCATGTATGAACTTCATGAGAAGAATTATCAATGCATATGATCCCCCAACACCTGATAGTCAGAAATATACTATGTCTAGTCATTAAGATGTATCTAGACTATAGAACATATATTTAAGATCAATGTCATTGTATCTCGAGGTTTTCATAATAGCATGGGATCTGATATAACCTCTTTACACAACACTTAACCTTTGGGCATTACCATTATTATAGTGGATGCAGAAATGTCTGCACTATAATGGTAGGATATCATCATGCGCATCTAAATGTGCATATGATACAGTAATCAAATGTACTACATAGTTGGGTCTAGGGCACCCTCTATTTCAACAACCATGCCAAAGCTGGCATTCATCCTATCTCAAAACAATGTCCATGACGCTCAATCCCTTGGTCAAAACCACCCTAAGTAACCCAGGCCAAGCCCAACATGTGATCTGCATCACTCGAGAATATCTGGGCCATGCCCAACACCACCAAAAAGGATAGAGCATATGAAATTGAATAATTGCATATATAACATATTAAAACAAAAAACCTAAACATGCAATACATTCTAAACAGTTGATTTTCACTAAGAAAGGTGTTGTCCCATTCTAGAACTATGGTCTTGAATGACTCAAACAATTTTTATAAGGCTTAGGATGTTAAAATCAATAGTCTATAGAAATATAATTCAAATATAAACATTTTGGCATCCCTCGGACAAAATGCCCCAATGAGCTACGACCCCTTGCCCGACCCCACTCAAGAAAAATTGGAAATATGTCATACCCAAAGGCATCACATAGGTACATAAACAATGTAATAAGAAATATTAGGTAAAACTGGGTCCCACAAAAAATAACCGAAAATGCGCCAAAGGGTGCATCACCCAAATGACTACGAAGACAGAAAAAGAGGTATGAACCACCTAACTGAGACTCGTATGATGCTACTCCTCCGGTAAAAGCATCCAATTCGGTCTAAAACACAATATATCTACAAAAGATTCAAAACCAATCAAAAACCCCAATAACTCATTCTTGAAATGAAATAAAAAACTTCCCAAGGGGAATCAAGACCTTACCAAGGGGGTTCCAACACATCCATCGGTGATCGAAAAGGGTCTCGGACAATGACCCGGGAGTGGAAACGAGCTTCGCCTAACTTGGTTTGAGAAATTGGGTGACCCAAATGTGTTATGCCTCAAAAATGAGGCTACTTACTGTTTTAGCAAAAAAAAAAGAATATACCCGACGTGTACTGTAGGACTACACGCCAGGAATATCATTAAATTGTCCATTTGGCAGTATAAAGATTCTAGACTTTCGATCCAGAACCTGCCTACATGAGTACACGGAATGTACCTAGGGGTACACAGCGTGTACTGGGTTTTACTTTTATTCCTCACTGACTTACCCACATTCCATGTATTCCTCTCATACATGGATAGAATACACTACATGTTCAATGAGGGGATGACGTGTATCTATTTTAAACAATTCTCCCCATCCAATAGGCTTACATGCCATGTATATCCTCCACATGGTCAAGAGTACACGGCATGTCTAAAACTATACTCCGTGTAGTAAGAAATTTTCTACATGGTCGTCACACGGAATGAACTCAATGAGCACATAGCCAGTCACTCACATAACATATACACAATGTGTACTAAAATTGCACGGTGTGTAGTCTGGAAATTTATAGAAATTCCCAGTTTCTCCAGTTTCCTCAGAAACCAGTCAAAAATTCAAACAGGGTCAGGATATTGATGCATGCTAAAAACCCAGTTTCATACAATCTCCCCACCTTAACATAGATCATCTGTAAGCTATGAAATGAAACCTAGAGATGGAACCAAACATACCACCCTGATCAAAGTAACCCAGACACCCCTGGTCTCAAAGGTCCCGACTAAATTCCTAAAGGGGATCTCCACCATTGGAATCACATAAACCTGTCCCAACCAAGAAAAACTCAAAGAAAACAAGGTTTACTAACCTATTTTCCAGACACATATTCCTTATGTGACACATCGTCACCCATGTGCCTCATTGGTGCTCCTGTTTCATCCCCTATATCCAACGTATCCAGCCCCACATCTTTGTCCACCTCCAGGAGGACCTGCATCCCATGGAATCTCTGAAACAAACTAGATGCCTAGCACCTCATGTATTTTACATCCTCGATGCCCTGATGCCCACGACCACTCATGTAACCCGCATCCTCCATGCCCCTGATCCTACACATCTCATACATATATAAATATATTTATATATAAATTAATCATGAACCCGATATGGTGACAATCCCATAGACTAGAATCTAGTCAGTCCACATAGATCTCGTGCATCTCGTGCACTCAAAACAGACATACCTCTACAGGTAATGCCAAAAAGGAAACATAGGAATCAGGGCCACACCACGATGTAACTCTAACAGTCGTTGGCTTACCAGATTACTCTGCCTCTCACAGCTCAACGACATGCCTCTCGCCTGAAGCATGACTGCCTGAAGCCTGACATCCCTACAGTGTTGCTCTAGTCACCGAGCACATACCCCTTAACTGAATATCATTGTCTCTGTCACATCCTATGCATGCAGCTGATCCTCGGCTCCCCTCTCTTGCTACCGAACCCAAACCAACTCTGGATGCCACCATCTATCCTAGTCCCTGTCTGACAGCTGTCTGAGATGGCTACCTGCAAAACCTCTCCAGATTACCGACCTATCCCTAAGCCCAACACTCCTTTGGAGTTCTATCGCACTGAGTACGAAAATGTCCTGGATTCCACGTTGGAAGAAAAACACTGCAGAACTACAAAGAGGTAGTCTATCTGAGTCCTTGGCCTGAATCTTCTGCTGGAACTAATCCTGTCCTCGCTTCCTGCTATCTAAACCAATACTTAAAGCTTTTTCCCAGCCAACCTGGGGCCTATCCCTCTGGTTTCCCTCTACTATGTGGGCCTGGTTCACTACCTCTGAGAAAGAACCCAGCCTGAAAATATTCACCTAGACCTGAATAGCATGTCGTGATCCATCCTTGAATTGCCTCACTCTAGCCATGTCGTCGCTTACCATACTAGTGGAAATGCAAGAAAACTCTGTGAAGGAAGGTGCATAGTGCATGATGGAACTGTCTCCCTACTGAAGTCTCAAGAACTCCCAAGCTCTCTTTTCCATAAGTGTCTCTGGGTAAAAGTGCTCAAAGAACATGTCCCCTTAGTCCTTCCATGACAGTCTCTCGTTCCTACGAACCTAAACCTGCACATTACAACAACAATTTTCTAGTCCTCACAGCATGTACATCACCATCATGTCCCTCTTCCCTAGAGGCATCACGAACTGTTCAAAGATGATCTGCATACTTTCTATTATGTTCTCATCCCCTTGCGGACCACCCTCTCCCTGAAAAAGCAGCGAGTGTTGCAACTATTACTCCTATGTCGGATATTCCATGGATGGCTATGTACCTTGTGCGCCTCTGTCAATCCCCTTTAGGACACACACTAGGCTAGCTCGGAGCTTCTCATTGATCCATGGACCGAACGGTGCCAAACCCGACTGTTGTCATACTTGTCATGGATCTTGAACCTAATCCTATCCCTGAGCCCATACATGCGGCTCCTACTCTGCCTACACCAGTTCCTAAACCTGATCCTGCACCTGTGGAACTGTACCATCTCTTGTCTGAGGCTCCATCTGAGTCTCCCAAATAGGAACCCGCTGAATAACATAAATGGTAAGACATCCCATATGTATATATATATATATAAATATATATTCAATGAAGATAAAGAAATACGTAAATGGCAGTGCATAACTGCTACCCTTACTCTCCCCCACCGTAACCCATGCCCCACGGCATCCCGGCCTCATGACCTCCTTACCCGCCCCTAAAAGTTCCATGTATCAAAAGTACCTCGGGGCCATGCCGGTCCTGACAACCAACGTTGTCTTAAACCGACGACCATGTCGCCCAATCCTGGTGATCCAAATAACCTAAACTAATAGTACATTCCTACTCGTAGAAGACCCCGACCAAATTTCCTACCACATACAATTATAAAAAATATAAATCCAGGCATACAAATTGCACAACTAGCTATTCTATCAGGAATTTCATCAGTTGAAATTTTAGAGCACACAATAATGGAAATTGATTTTATTCACATGGTATTATCACTTCACAAATCATACCTGCAGTTATGAAATTGAAATACCATAAAAATGTGCCTATAAAAAGCCAAACAATCAAGCCTTGCCATATCAGTCCAAGGTCCAAGTCTCCCTTACCACACTGGGATAAGGGTTACATATCACAATCAATAACCTCACATACCAAGTGAGCCACCAAGGTGGAAATCATATAAATTGTAATCTATTCAAAAAGAAAACAGCAATTCCTACCCACGGTAACTTGGTCAATCCCCCGTACCTGGGGCTGCAGGCACCCAAGCACAAGCTAGAAACCTAGTTCCAGTAACAACCTATCTCTAGTATACCATATCCCAAATAGTAAAACCTGAAAAAATAGATGAGAAGACTCAATCTCATTAGTAGCCACTAAAACACTGCTACTAAATCCCTATCAAGAACTCCTACGATACCACTTGGAAACGACCCAGACTTCAACAACCACCCAAACAGTGCTAAATGGGTCGGTTTCTACTACCTTGGGCGCACCTCCTAGAACACCAAAGGATACCGACTAGAAGACATGGTCTGTTAGTTATAGTGTTGAGTCTATACCATCTCAGAGGATATTAATAACGGTACCGGTCCAAGTATAACAGTAAAGATGCAGTGGAATAAAAGACTCAGTGGACGCAAACCAAACCTGCAGAGCGGAATCACATTCAATCTCAATAACCAACAGAAGTAATAAATATCATAATCTATAATGGAAATAAACACAAAACCTTGCTGATCACATGTAACTACTATTGAGCTAGAAAACATGCATCCAAAGTAGGTCATACATATATGAATATAAAAAAATGTTCCAATGGATAACCAATTATAGCTACAACATGTTATCATGCTTATACATGTAAAGAAAACAAAACTGAAGAACTCTAGCTAGGTAAGACCTCAAGGTCCATACCATCTCCATGTACAAATAACACAACCCATCTCCTAAATCTAGACTCTTTCTTGCACATAAATCCAAAAATCCTACACGCATCCTGAAGGGGCCCTGCAGGGTGTGAGAAAAATCTCAGTAGGATACCACCCAACATTGTTTACCTAATATAAGTGTTTAATAAGTAATGCATTTATAAGAAAACAGTAATCATAACGACGTTCAAATAATCAATAACTCCACTAGTGCTCAGCGGCCACCATTGAGTCTCACATGCTTCGGCCAATGCCGAAATCAATTTCATGTAACCTGGCACCATGTGCCTCCTGATACCATGTCTCAAATAATGACATCTTGAAGCCACTCCCATGATGTAGCAACCTGAAGGATTAGTGACGCCTATCCTCAATAAGTAACCGAAGGTGCAGTGATGTCTTCCCTCAAATAACGTAGCTGGAGGGACAGTGATTTCTTACCTCAAAGTAAAGTATCTGGAGGGACAATGATGTCTGCCCTCAAATAATGGAAAGCCTCTGCCCCAAACCTGTTATCCTCAATGCTATCCCCTAAAGGCTCTTATCCTTCCCCATGGATTCCAATGACAAGTACCCCCAAACCAATATTACCTAATCCACAACTAATAGGGGCCTCTTACCACATGAGTGTTCAAAACCGCCTCATCACAGAGTCTCTCTATGTTCACACTACTCAAACTTTTTAGGTGAGAATTATTCACCAAAATAGTACCCATGCAATAAAATCTCTGACACCTCGTGTCCCTACGACCATGTCTCTCAAGTCTAATGGAAATTCCATCCTAGTAACCTAGGCCATGGACAACATGACAATAATCCTGCCTCAAACAGATGTACATGACGCACAATCCCGTAGTCAAAACCAACAAAAGTAAACCAGGCCAAGCCCAACATGTGATCAGCATCACTCGAGAATATCCGGGCCATGCCCAACACCACCGAAAACGATACATCATATACAATTCAACAATTGCATATATAAAATATTTAAATAGAAAAAATAAATAGAAAAACCATTCTAAATAGTTTATTTTCACTACACAAGGTGTTGTCCCATACCCGCATTGAGGTATTGAATTCCTATAACAATTTATATCACGCTCAAGCAGTTAAACTAAATCGTCTATACCAATATAATTCAAATATAAGCATTTAAGAATCCCCCATCCCAAATGCCTCGATGAGCTACGACCCCTCATCTAGCCCCGCTCAAGAAAAACTAGTAAAAGGGAATACCCAAAGGCATCCTATTGGTCCATAAACAATGTAATACACAATAACAGATAAAACTAGGTCCCACTCAAAATACCCAAAAAATCGTCGAAGGCCACATCACCCAAATGATTACGAAAATACAAAAAGAGGTATGAACCGCCTACCTGAGACACATACGATACTACTCCACTAATAACAGCCTCCAATTAGGTCTAAAACATAGTAGATCTAAAAATAATTCAAAACCACTCAAACACCTATAACAAGTTCTAGATTTGAAATAAAAAAAAAACGGCCTGAGGGGAATAGATGACTCACTGAGGGGGTTCCAACACATCCGTCGGAGATCGAAACAGGTCTCTGATGAAGACTCGGGAGAGGAAATGAGCTCCGAATGGCTTCTTTGACGAAACCGGGCGACACAAATGTGTTCTGCCTAAAAAACAAGGCTACTTCCTATTTTAGCGAAAAAAATAAAGTAAACGACATGTACATCAGGACTATATGCCATGTATATCATATAAATATTCATTTGGTTGCTGGAATTTAGCCGACATAAGTTACAAAAGCTGAAAACATTAGTACACGACGTGTACATAGGGGTACACGACATGTATTGGGTTTTCCATCTCTCCCTCACCAACATAACTACATGGCATGTATTCATCTCATATAAAGCTAGACTACATGGCATGTTTGAGTATGATATAGTGTGTATCTGGTTCAAACAATTATCCCTGGCCAGCAGGCGTACACGCCATGTTTATCCTCAACATGGTCAAGAATACACGTTGTCTCTAAAACTACATGTCGTGTATTCGGAAATTTTTTACACAGTCATCACATGGAATGTACTCGGAAATCACACAGTTGGTCACTCACATAACATATACCTGGAGTGTACTGAAAGTACAAGTCGTGTAGTCTGTAAATTTCCAGAAATTCCCATTTTCTCCAGTTTCTTCATAAACAAATCAAAAATTCCAACAGGGACGGGATTTTGACCTGTTCTAATTTCTTGGGTTCTTACATCCTGAAAGATATTACTCAAGGCCTTATAGTGATTTACGCCAGGTGGATAAACAAAAAAGGGGATAATTGATAACAATGGTTCTCCAAAAAAGAGGAATAATACATTATTTGAAAATTAAAAATTCTAATTGTCCGACAACATGATAGATTGTTCTTATGTCTCAATGTAGCCAATTATAAAAATATGCAACATCATTCCTGATATGGTTTTCTTCTCCCAAAACTCTCAACATAAATTACTAAGGAGACCACCATAATTTCAAAGACAAACATGATATATTTTGTTCTAATTTTATCATATAATCTTACCTAAAACTAAACTACATTAGAAAATTGAAAATCAATATAATCCTTTCTTAAAACACCATCAATATCAGTAGTCATATTTCTAAAACCATGTTCATCGAAACACATGTAATATGACAAACTCTCAGATCATAGTAAAACCACCCTGAGCCTCATACAAATATTTAGACTCTATCTAAAACAATATTCATATTCATGAATCTGGTATCTAATGGGAAACCAAATCAAATAATCTCTTCCCACACAATGGAATCATGAATCAATCTCAATCATCAAGCAACATAGCTCACTGCATCCAAAACCCTTTAGATATGAAGTACTACAAATCACTATGGATATGATGCTTCCCAAAGTCGGATTATTTTTTTCAATAAAATTTTCAACTTTGCACACTTGATACCAATATCTATTATATTATCCATAACCAAACCCATTTACTATTTTCGACCACCCTATTAATATACATAAATTAATGATAAACACCAACAACATCTATATGAAGATCATCAGGAAAGTAATTCTGAACACCATAGAGAAATAAATCAAAAAGAGGGTCCCATACTGCAATAGATAATATAGAAGTGTTTACGTAATGAAATCACATTGAAATCTACATAAGTGATTTAATAGATTGATCCCCACATCCCATGCATGATTATCCATTTATTCCATGATCACACATCATATTAATCAATAAAAAGATTCACCTATGATATCACCATCATTATAACATATACCATCATAAATTATCATACAACACATTGATCCTCCATTATAATTATAATATAACCACCATGGTATCATCAATTAAAAACTTATGTTTATCATAAAAAAGTACTACTATCATAATATACATGCAAATCCTTTTAACTAGCACATAACATAAACACACATGTTGTCTAGAACACATGAAATTTCCCTATCATGCTAAAACATTACCCATGAATCCATAAAACCTCACTTTCAACCACTACAATCAGAATTATACTTGTAGTAATCATCTTATAGGTTTATAAATGGGGTCCTACTTGATCTTAGGTAAACCAAATAGTTATAAAATCTTGTATAACCCGATTCCACACCACAAATCATTCTCCAACTTGTAACATCACATCAAACCTATACCTATGATCATAAAAAATTGATGATTCCCACATCATGTATATATTATCAAACATCTTAGGTAATCTATCACTACCCATATACATCCTCAAAATAACTAAAAACATAAGTTTCATTAAAAATACAAAAACATCTACACATGATCTAACAACAAAACTAAAAGAAATCCCAAAAAATAATATATCATGACCTCAAATACAAATTTCCATATATTATAAACTATATAACTCACCCAAGTCAATCAACATGTTATTCCAGAACACTCTGAATAACTCTATTAACCCACATGATTATTCAAATACAATTATAATTAGTAGTTATATGGGAAAGGCTATTATAGTACATTTTAGAGAATTATCAAAATTTACTATAATATCAGTGACACAAAAGATTACATGACCACAATATCTAATTCATGAGAAAAATATATCAAATATTACTATAAATCCCATACTAAAATTATTTTTATATATTCTCTTGGAGGAATCCTCTTTATGGGATCTACATCACCATCCACATGAAAAAATATGGTGGTCTAGCTAAAAAATTGTAGAGACCCGAAGCTTGATGTACATGGAAATTACATTTCTTTTGCGGAATACATAGTACATAACAAAAACACACACACAAGGATCGTAATAGTTTAGTGTCTTTGGAAACTCGAAATATAATCTTATAATCGTGGTGAAAGATCTTCAACATATCCAATAATGATCTTCCTTTTTTACCTAAAACCTTTCTTTATATCCTGGGGAAAAGAAAACATAAAAGGGTGAGCTCAAATGCTCAGTAAGGGTAAACAAAAGATATATCAATCACATCATTTTCATAAGAACATAAAATTTTGGAAATCTTAACCTGCAAAAGAGAGGATAATTTCATAACATGAGATAAATCATAGTAGTGAAATGAAATCCCAATAATCATAACTTAAAACATGAAACATTGTGGCATACACACATAATCATAGAGAATCATTTATTATTAGTCAAGACTCATTGCCAAGACTATCTTAGTGGACAAAGTCCATTTCTGAACTGAGTCACCCTCATTTTAGTCCTGTTTCACTGAACCGTCATAACCAACCATTCCAGCCATGTCTATCTCATGAGATATAAAATCTTTACCCAATGCATTCGAGGGAGATATAGGTCCCACCCATATCATAATGATACCATTCTTATGTGTGCCACAAAATCATAAATCATACATCATTGCATAACACATGTAATAAAAATGGGAATCTTAAACATCGTGACATCATCAAACAATTCATATAAGATAAAGGAATTCATAAAAATAATTCCATCACAACATAATCAAATCAATGTAATAATAGGGATATAAACAGAACCCTATATTATCTTAGAGGGAAAATAATTTTGATAAAACACTTGAACTCCATTCTTGAGGAAAATATCCTTTCAAATTCAAAAACATTTTCATTTCGTAACATGTCATATAATTTTAATCTAAAAGAATTTGATTAAAAATAAACATGAAAACTTGTAAAGGAAGCTTCTTGGAAATGATGTTTTGAAAATCCATTCATGCCGTATAAGTTTTAAAAAAACATTCTTCTCGTACTTTTGTGGGAAAAGTAAAAAAGTACCTCGTACGAAAAATGACAAAAGATTCCTTTCATATCTTTTACTAAAAACTCACCCAAGGGTAAAATTGGAAATAAACTATTGTATAAGGATATAAATATTACATATTGAGAAAACATGGATGTGGATGATAAAATACACCCAAGTAAATTCCAAAGTATAAACAATTTCGGATAATATTAGATTGTGATATTTTCCTTTACCTTAGTTCCGATTTTCTTCGTAAGTGTCCGAACCTCCTGTATAATGATTTAAATAATGTCATTGACTTATTCCAGAATCATACTAATTGTTATGATATCATACATGGTTCACTTATGACTTTATGTTACCCGTTCTTTTGTAAATTCCATGTTAAAGATCATTTGGGTAACATTGTTTCATTTGTCGTCCGTGTTTTGACTTGTAATTATTCATATGATTTCTTAGATCATAATTACTTAATTACAGAATATAGAACATGATTTATATATAATATATATTCAGAATATACATATATATAATAAATTAGTAAATGGAAAGAAATACATCGTTCATGGAGACGGTAGTCCGTACGTACGCATGAATGCTGTTTTAGTTTCCTTATTGAGTTGAATGGAATTAAGTATATGACATAAATATATATACACATAAATCCAGTATCATTATTATGTCATATATTTCATTATTACTTATTATATATACTTTATAATCATTCATGAATGGTTAACGTGGAGAATGAATCTCATCGCGTCGTGGAGACGGTAGTCCGTACGTACGCACGAGCGATGATATCGTTCTCATGATCGTGGAATTTTATTGTATGTATACTATTTCAAAATAAATATCACTTTAAAATAATCATATATAGTTATTATGTACACCATCATACCCATCCAAGCAAGGTGGTGGTGGAAAATAGATTACACCTCGGCATGAAGACGGTATTCCGTATGTACGCACGCGCGGTGATTTCATTTTCCGTAGGATGGATAGATGGTGAAATAGGGTTGTTTCATAAATATAATAACATATATTTATATGATTTATACTGATGTTATTACTTAATAATGAAACAACCTAAGAAGAAGAAGTGGATGAAGAAATAATGTTGAAAGAATCGGTAACAGACATTACCTCTTCTTTGAAGCACCTCTTTGAGATCTCCTTTTAGGGCACTAAAATTGGTCTTTGAGGAAGACCATAACCTCTAGGATATTTATATGGAAGTGGAGAAGAGAATTTGGCAGGGTTTGGACGAGCTTGATGGCTCAATGTGGTGTGAGGAAGAGGGGGAGGAGGTG
This sequence comes from Viscum album, assembly GCA_963277665.1. NCBI lineage: Eukaryota > Viridiplantae > Streptophyta > Magnoliopsida > Santalales > Viscaceae > Viscum > Viscum album. The sequence goes on along the minus strand of OY728158.1, from coordinate 40,929,493 downwards.
CCCTTTTATAAGGGAGGGGAGGGGTACCTTTGGAATAACTAAAACTATTATTTTATTATAAAGTCAAATTCGGATTTAAATAGCTCCGAATTGATTTATTTCGAAGATAAGGTGGGTATGGGTCGAAATACATTCATCCAATAGAATTTATACAAGTTTAGGTATCAATTTTAACCTTATAATTTAAATTTAACTTTAAGTTAGATAATTTAACTTTTACCGTGTCTTCTTGTTTTCTTAATCTATATTGTTAATAAACTTACTATATCAATCCAAACTAAACCCAAGTTTTATATTATTAATATATCTATCATTATCTAAGTCATTTGGCAGAACCTTAGATTTTTAGGTATTAAATAACAATTAACAATATAATATTTGTTTTAAAAACTAATTTATGTCAATTTTGACACTATTTGGTACATGATTTTTATGAAATTCATAACAGAATGATAAGTTCGAACCAAGTTACATATATCAAAAATAAAATTTCGTATTAAACTAGAAAATTAATTTAAGTCATAAAAAGTCTCAAATTACATTTATTTGGGAATTTATAACATCAATTATGTCAATATTTCATTAATAAGACAATTACTCCATCATCTTTGTGTCATAATAAATGATAATTATTTAATCCTTAAAAATTCTAAATAAATTCCTATGATGTAGATAATTGTATTAGAGTTCTGGAGACTATTCATGTTCTATTTTTCATGAAGTTTAACACTAAATTAAAATTATTATACTTATAAGATTTAAGAAAGTGACATGTTGTCACATTATTTTGTTTTAATAATAATTAAATTATTTTCATGGAAAAAAGTCCATAAAATGAATCTAATTCGACCCTTAGGATATATGGGTATACTTTTAGCCATCCAATAGGATTTTTCCAAGTGTTAGGTAATTTTATAATCTTATATTTACCCTTAATTACCCGATTTACCTTTAACTATAGTAAATAAAAGTTACCGTAGTTACTATTCACAATGACCAAAAATAAAAAAGTATATTATTAACATAATTTGGACCCACTGATTCCAAATATGGAATCTATTTTTCCAAATTCAATACACGAAATATGCAGAAATTAAATTAAAATTAATTCTGTTGTCGAAAGAAAACGGTTTTTTCTTTAAAACATTGCAAAAGAATGAATTGTTTTAACCTACAAATTCAAGTTAAAATCAATGCTAATGACATAAATTATATTAAATGGTAAAAATATATTATATTTATACTTTAAAACCATTAAATATTATAATTTAACCACATATGATATTATGATGAAAAAATTTGTTTTTAATTAAAACATAGCGTGTTTTTACTATTCATTAAAATATGAATGTTATCGGAAAAATATCAAAACTTTATCTAATGTAAATTTTTATATCCTGATTCAAAAGAAGAATTTTATTTTGTCAAATTGAACATATAAAAAATTCAAAAACAAGATTTAAAGTGGTTGCGCCATCAAAAGGCGGCAAAACTGCATTTTTTGCAAAATACTTATTTTACCAGAAAAATTTATTTTGTTCTTATACCATGTTATAGAAAATGTGTAAGATGAATAATAATGTTATAAAATTAAAAATTTAGTTAATACTATTCATAACGGATAGTTCATGACAATATTATAATAATATATCGTTGTTTATTAAAACCCGGTATTGCGTACAACACACGCTATCGAGGAAGGTCGCGATTGCATGTAATGCAAGACAAGTCAGTGTTGCATGTTGTGCAAGCTCAATTTGGTGTAGAGTACAACAAAATACATTAATGAAATTAAAAATAATATTTTTCATAAAATCTCGGGGTGTTACATTCTACCCCCACTTAAAATTAATTTCGCCCTCGAAATTCGTCAGGGTTATAAATGGTTTACTACTCGAAAGTTTCTTTAATAGAAACCCACATCGTAAAAAGGAATACCAAAACCAATATTTAAAAAACAAAAGTATGAAACGTAACAGTTACCCAAATAAACTAATCACTAGGTTTCCACATAGATGAAAATATGGATATGGAAGAGAAATCTAACCATCATGTTCTGATGGAGACTGGTAGAGAACTTGGCTATGAAAAAGACAACAATCAAAAATCCATAAATTTGTGATGATCTAAGGTACCATATGATTCATCAGATATTAGAAGACTAGAACAGCATTTTTGGGTTTCAAGATCATTTCCCTAAAGTTGATGAAATTGGAATTAGAAGAAATACTTTCGTGATTTTGGTACAGTCTCACCGTTGTTCGTTATTTAGACAATTTCCACTGCATCTCTTAAAGAAATGAAGTTGAATTTTCATTCGTGAAGTTTTAGCAGATCATGTGATACAATGATAGGTCATTCCGTATGTCTCAAACAAAATGTTATAAAAGTTACCAAAAATACATAAGTCAATCTATAGTGAGATTAATAATATATGGTTCCTAAAATGAACTTATACTTCATATATCATACTTCTTAATATAATAAAACTAGTTTTTACTAAACAGGGACTTCTTGTAGGACAGTGGTAGGAAATAAATTCCAGTCGCACTTCGGTTGTGGGTTCGATTCCCATATCCTTTTCTGACGCGATGGGCTGTCGCCCGTCCTGCAGGTTGTCCTTTTTCTAAATCTACATTACTATAACATCCCGTCAATAATATCGAAAAAAACATCTATCCTTAAACAATACTAACTTATGTCCAACATAATCCATTCCAGTATTTAGGCTTATCCAAAATATTGTTTTCCAATCGCATATTATATTTAAAATGATTTCCAAAGAGTTTATATAACAAGCATGTTAACACCATCCTTGATCCCCATACATCATGAGATATGTCTTGTTGGTCACATTCCAAACATTCGAAGGCCTTAATCATGTATTCTCTTGAAAAATGTTTACCCATTGAATCTTAGAGAAAACATGAGTGCTGTCAAAAGTTAACTCTTTTCACATACTAAACCATGATATAACTGTTTCCTTATATCAGTCATGAGCTCACGAATACTGTCAAACATTTAATTTTCACTTTATCCCTTCATTATGTGCATATCATCTACTTTCCAAAAATAACTAAATGACCTTTCAATGTTACTAATACCATTAATCATACACTTTCAAAACATAGGAAAGACAACAGTGTAACAATCCTTATATGTCTCTTCATTCAATAGTACCATGAGATTACTTATACAACATTACACTTGATAAACATGTAATCATTCCAATACCTTCTTAAACCATTGACCGAGCTTCAACAATTCTTTCATCTCACATATCATTTGTAGTGTCATCATCATCATCAACATAAATACTACCCATATGACCATACTGATTCTCTTCATGAGACATTCCCTTAAGGAATTGGTTCACATAATTCCCGTACATTCCACATTTAAAACATTTAACCATTGTTGATGTCGTAGCAATACCATTATCCTCATCCATGGTGTTAACTGAACCTTTTACTTTGAACTTACTGGCTTTGTGCCCTTCTTTTCCACACCCAAAGAATCTTCCAGTTCCTTTGAAACAATCTCCATGATGCCTCTTCCCACATGATTTACATGAGGGAAATTGAACTTTCTTTCCTCTATGATCATCATGAAACTCCATCTTTCTCTTATTATCTGAGTCGGGAAAATTACCAAAGTTGAGATTATTGATCATATTATGAGATTGATGATTAGGCCTAATAACGATGTTTGGACTTCCAAATCTTGTTTCATTTGGTTTCTCATGAAGAATATCATTCCATTGTCCATCATATCATCCATTATCATGAATCTTCATGTTTCCAGCCATTTTCTAAAATCCAAAAAGAATAGTGTGAGAGGCAAAAATCATGCTAGGGAAAACAACATCGTAAAGGGGGAGCACCCTAAATATCTAACATCTTAGGTTAAATTCTAAGATCGTTAATTTAGTTCTAGGACTATATCCTATATGTATATTTATCCTTAGGTACATCCCTAGACATACCTTAGAAATATCTCTAGGGATCTCACAAATGTTTTCGCATCCTAGTTTTCAAAGGTTGACTAAACCTTTTTCTCTGATACCAACTATAGCAGTCAGTAATTTCTTCCAGTGGACTATAATTGATACCTATCAGGGCACTCCATGGGCGGCTACACCCCCTGGGTGGGACACACCACCATCCCTAGTCGCATCCATTTCATCATGAAGCCCTTGGGCGGAGAGCCATGCTTCGTCCAACGCTCACATGTGAGAGTTCCCAAGGATCGGATACATTCCTACCTCCTTTCCCTATGATACCAACTGTTGAGACCTGAAGATTGACGTACATAGACATTACATTTCTTTTGCGGAATACTTAGTACATAACAAAAACACACATACAAGGATCGTAATTGTTTAGTGTCTTTGGAAACTCGGAATATAATCTTCTAATCATGGTGAAAGATCTTCAACATCTCCCAAAATATCATCCTTTTTTTACCTAAAACCTTTATTTATATCTTGGGGAAAAGAAAACATAAAAGGGTGAGCTCAAATGCTCGGTAAGGGAAAACAAAAGAAATATCAATCTCATCATTTTCATAAGAACATAACATTTTGGAAATCTTAACCTGCAAAAGAGAGGATAATTTCATAACATGGGATAAATCATAGTAGTGAAATGAAATACCAATAATCATAACATAAAACATGAAACTTTGTGGCATACAAACATAATCATAGAGAATCATTTCTTATTAGTCAAGACTCATTTCCAAGACTATCTTAGTGGAAAAAGTCCATTTCTGAACCGAGTCACCCTCGTTTCAGTCGTGTTTCACTGAACCGGTATAACCAACCGTTCCAGCCATGTCTATCTTATGAGATATAAAATCTTTACCCAAATCATTGGAGGGAGATATAGGTCCCACCCATCTCATAATGATACCATTCTTATGTGTGCCACAAAATCATAAATCATACATCATTGCATAACCCATGTAATAAAAATGGAAATCTTAAACATCGTGACATCATCTAACAATTCATATAAGATAAAGTAATTCATAAAAATAATTCCATCACAACACAATCAAATCAATGTAATAATAGGGATATAAACAGAACACTATATTATCTTAGATGGAAAATAATTTTGATAAAACACTTGAACTCCATTCTTGAGGAAAATATCCTTTCATATTCAAAAACCTTTTCCTTTCTTAACATGTCATACAATTTTAAACTAAAAGAAGTTGATTAAAAATAAACTTGAAAACATGTAAAGGAAGCTTGTTGGAAATGATGTTTTAAAAATCCATTCATGCCGTATAGGTTTTAAAAAAAACATTCATCTCGTACTTTTGTCAGAAAAGTCAAAAAGTACCTCGTATGAAAAACGACAAAAGATTCTTTTCATATCTTTTACTAAAAACTCATAGAAGGGTAAATTGGATAAAGACTATTGTAGAAGGATATAAATATTACATATTGAGGAAACATTGATGTGGATGATAAAATACACCCCAGTAAATTCCAAAGTATAAACAATCTCGGATAAAATGAGATTGTGATATTTTCCCTTACCTTAGGTCTTATTTGCTTCGTAAGTGTTCGGACCTCCTGTATAATGATTTAAATAATGTCATTGACTTATTCCAGAATCATACTCATTGTTATGATATCATATATGGTTCACTTATGACTTTATATTACTCGTTCTTTTTGTAAATTCAATGTTAAAGAGCATTTTGGGTAAAATTGTTGCATTTGTCGTCCGTGTTTTGACTTGTAATTATTCATATGATTGATTAGATCATAATTACATAATTACAGAATATGAAAGATGATTTATATATAATATATATTCAGAATATACATATATATATTAAATTTGTAAATGGAAATAAATACACCGTTCATGGAGACGGTAGTTCGTACGTACGCATGGACGTTGTTTTCGTTTCCTTATTGAGTTGAATGGAATTAAGTATATGACATACATATATATACACATAAATCCAGTATCATTATTATGTCATATATTTCATTTTTACTTATTATATATACTTTATAATCATTCATGAATGGTTAACGTGGAGAATGAATCTGATCGCGTCGTGAAGACGGTAGTCCGTACGTACGCACGAGCGATGATATCATTCTCATGATCGTGGAATAGTATTGTATATATACTATTTCAAAATCAATATCACTTTACAATAATCATATATAGTTATTATGTACACCATTATACCCATCCAAGTAAGGTGGTGGTGGAAAATAGATTACACCACGGCGTGGTGACGATATTCCGTACGTACGCACGCGCGGTGATTTCGTTTTCCGTAGGATGGATAGATGGTGAAATAGGGTTGTTTCATACTTAAAATAACATATCAGTATATTAGTGATACTGATGTTATTATTTCATAATTAAACAACCTAATAAGAAGAAGTGGAAGAAGAAATAAAGTTGAAAGAATCGGTAACGGGCATTATCTCTTCTTTGAAGAAACTCTTTGAGATCTCCTTTTAGGGCACAAAAATTGGTCTTTGAGGAAGACCAGTACCTATAGTATATTTATATGGAAGTGGAGAAGAGAATTGTTCTAGGTTTGGCCGAGATTGAAGGCTCAAAGTGGTGTGAGGAAGAGGGGGAAGAGGTGCCCTTTTATAAAGGAGGAGATGGGTACCTTTGGAATAACTAAAACTATTATTTTATTATAAATTAAAATTCGGTTTTAAATTTCTTCAAATTGATTTATTTTGGAGCTAAGGTGGGGATGGGTCGAAATCCTCTCATAAAATATAATTTAGAAAAGTTTATATATCAATTTTAACCTTATCATTTAGATTTAACTTTAAGTCAGATAATTTAACTTTTACCGTGTCTTCTTGTTTTCTTACAATATAAGGTTCATAAACTTACTATATCAAGTCACCCAAACCCCAAGTTGTTTATTATTAATATATATATCCTTATCTAAGTCACTTGGATGAACATTAGATTTTTAGGAATTAAATAACAATTAATAATATAATATTTGTTTTAAAAAATAATTTATGTCAATTTTGACACTATTTGGTACATGTTTTTTATGAAATTCATAACAGAATGATAAGTTCGAACCAAGTTACTTATATCAACAATAACATGAAATATTAACCTCTAAAATTAATTTAAGTCATAAAAAGTCTCAAATTACATTTATTTGGTCATTTATAACATCAATTATGTCAATATTTCATTAATAAGACAATGACTGCATCATCTTTGTGTCATAATAAATGATAATTATTTAATCCCTAAAAATTCTAAATAAATTCCTAAGATGTAGATAATTGTATTAGAGTTCTGGAGACTATTCATGTTCGATGTTTCATGAAGTTTATCACTAAATTAAAAATATTATACTTATAATATTTACGAAAGTGACATGTTGTCACATTCATTGGTTTAAATAATAATTAAATTATTTTCATGGAAAAAAGTCCATAATATGAATCTTATCCGACCCATAGGTTATATGGGTCTACCTTTATCCATCCGATAGGATTTTTCCAAGTTTTAGGGTAATTTTATAATCTTATATTTACCCTTGATTACCCGATTTACCTTTAACTATAGTAAATAAAATTTACCGTAGTTACTATTCACAATGCCCAAAAATAAAAAAGTAGCTTATTGACATAATTGGACCCACTGATTCAAAATATAGAATCCATTTTTCCATATTCAATACACAAGAGATGATGAAATGAAATTAAAATTAATCCCGTTGTAGAAAGAAAATGAGTTTTTCTTTAAAACATTGCAAAAGATTGAATTGTTTTAACCTTTGAATTAAGGTAAATACAATGCTAATGACATACATTATATTAAATGGTAAAAATATATTCTATTTATACATTAAATCCATTAAATATTATAATTTAACGACATAAGATATTACGATGAAAAATATTGTTTTTAATTAAAATATAACGTGTTTTTACTATTCATTAAAATATGAAAGTTATCGGAAAAATATCAAAACATTACCTAATGTAAATTTTTATATCATGATTCAAAATAAGAATTTAATTTTGTCAAATTGAACATATAAACATGTCATAAACTAGATTTATAGTGGGTGTTCCATCAAAAGGCGGCAAAACTGCATTTTTTAAAAAATACTTATTTTACCCGAAAAATTTATTTTGTTCTTATACCATGTTCTAGAAAATTTTTAAGATGAATAATAATGTTATAAAATTTAAAATTCAGTTAATAATATTCATAACGGCTAGTTCCTTACAATATTATAATAATATATCGTTGTTTTTTAAAACTCAGTATTGCGTACAACACACACTATCGAGGAAGGTCGTGATTGCGTGCAATGCAAGCCAAGTCAGGGTTGCGTGTTGTGCAAGCTCCTTTTGGTGTAGTGTACAACACAAGACATTAATGAAATTAAAAAGAATATTTTTCATAAATTCTCAGGGTGTTATAAAAGTAGTCCACTTATATGTTATATAAAAAAGTATAAGTTAATACTAGCCCTATAAATAATTCAAACCATTTTTTGTGAAACAAATCATACACAAGAATGCATATATAATGTGAGTAATAAATTAAAAAAATTATTGTTGTACAAAATACTATTTCTAAATATCTATAATCCCAAAACCAAAAAATAACATCTCTAACAGACATGTCACATCCAGTAACCCATCAATCGGAAACAATTATTCGAAAAAAATAGTAATATTTCAACTGTAATTACTAGGTATTAATCACAAAAATATGTTCATTACATAGTTTTATATTCTTAACAAATTTCTCAATAAGATTTTATAATCACATTTCTACCATCTCTATAAAAATTAAACAAAATACAAGATTCAGATATAATTTCATTGTGCCTAAGTCCAAATCACACAAAATGGTGATTCAAACTAAGAAGTTACATGACCTGAATAATTCCACCATATATTTTATAGTCTTACAACAAAGTATTTATATTTTTTTACACATTGGGAGACTATTATATAATTTTTTTTTTTCTGAAATATTCTAAAATATCCAAAAATATCCATCAATAAGAACTAGGATAAGAATAAATCAAGAAAAAATAAGTCAATATCATATTTTAAAGAATTCGTATTGTAAAACCCCTATAATACAAGGTATGTTTCCCTTAAAATATAGAAATATCTTGCATTGTATGCAACTTAGAGATTCTAATACACCACGACCAATCAAACTAGCTGTTTTAATTGTAATACCATCTTTTTGAAATTTTATAAATATTAATTTTTAAAATGGACTTCATTTTTGAATTTAGAATATCGAAATTAGCTATGGGTGAAATTTTTGTATTATTTGAAAACATTCAATTTTTGATTAATAGTGAAAAACACAGAGTTATTGTTTGAAACCAACTTTTTATTTAAATAATTATTTATTTTATTTAGATTTATTTTATGTCAAATTTGATACATAATACCTTTATATATTCGATGTAATTCATTAGTGTAATTTTATAATAATTTAATATAGATAAATATTTTATTGAACTTTTTACCCTCTTTTACCCACATCCATAGAGAATTTGAAAATTTGTATAAATGTTAATTTTACCACTTCTATGAATTGAATTTCAAAAATCTGAGAGACATAGTTGACATTATTATGTAAAATGTGGTTCGATAAGATAAAAATAATTTTGGCTGAATAGTGATGTTTTAGTTTTTTTACCATCGTTAAAAGTAAATAGGGTAATTAAGGGTAAAAATGATATCATAATTACCCTAACACATGTCCTAATTTTATTGGATAAGTATAATTACACCAAAAACAACCTTAGGAATAAAATATGATCCTCTTTTGTTCACATGGATTAGATTAGGACATTTATTATTATTTTATGTAAAGAAGTGATTAAAGAGTTAAATTCAATGTTAAATAACTAAACCATTTTTATATAGGGTTGAGCACAATATATATTAGACTATAAATATACATTAGAAATCTAAAAATATTTCCTATATAAAGATATTTTATTTATAATTTTTATAAATTAAATAATTTAATTTATTTATTACACAAACATGAGTAAGTAATTACCTTATTAATGAATGATAAAAATAATTGATATTATAAAGATACAAATAAATGTAATTTGAGGCTTTGGATGAATTCCGGTAATTTTTATGGTTAATATGACATGATAGTGTTTATTAAATCAATTTTTTTAAAGTAATCATGCAATTAGTATTTAAAAAAATCAAATACTAAGTAGTATCAAACATGACATAATTATGTTTCTAAAACAAATACTATATTATTAATAGATATAATATTCATAAAAACCTATGGTTCATCCAAAGGACATATGTAAGGTTATATATATTGAAAATGAACCACTTGGGGTTCTTTGGTCTTGTTATCGTATGTTTATTAACAATATAATATAAAATTAGAAAGAGACATGTTAAATGAAAAACTATTTAACAAAGAGTTAAATCTAAAATATATGGTTAATATGGTGATCTAAACCTGTATAAAACCTATTAGTGGAGAGGTTTTTTACCAATCCCAAATTTAGAATCCAAATAAATCATTTTGATGCCATTAGAAACTGAAAAGTATTTTATTATAAAATATTATTTTAAACTCTTCCTAAAGTGACCCTCATATCTCTTTTAAAAGGGTACTTACTCTTCTCTTAATTTATCACCACCACAACCATATGGATCTGACAAACCCTACCCAAATATATTACCAACATTTCTCCTATCATCTAATAGGCCTTTATTTGGTCATAAATCCATTTTATGGAGCCCATGTGATCAAATAAAAAGGAAGAACCTGGAGAAGAGGTAAATATTTCTTCACATCTTATATGTTCTTTTCTTATTACACTTCCACTTTCATTTTTGTTTCCATTCTAAAATAATACCTCTAGTATCCATGATATAAATTGATGTCTTTATAAATATTTTACAACCATTTAAATTATTTTATCCATCCTATAAATGACAAAGTTTCCATACGTGCGTATATTTCACAATCTCTGTATTATCCAAGGTGGTTTTTATGTAAGAATCTAATGTGACATCTTTATCATCCACAACCATGGTTCATAAAAATATATTTCAAAACATTACTTAGAATTTCTTAGACAATATCATAAAGTTATTTATACCATTTTTGACTTTTTATAAACTGTTTATAATGGGATCATTCCATCGTTTACCAAACAATGTCATTAACGATCTATTCGACAAAATTTTGGAAAGAATGTTTTCTTAACTCATACGGAGGGTGAAGGTATTTTCCACCATAATAAAATCATCGAAGATTCCCATAAAATATAATAATAATATTTTGAAAATATTTGTTTTATTATATAATTACATGACATCTAAATGATATCAAAATAGATAGAATTATTTGTTTCAAAATGTTTTGATTTCATTATTGTCAACATACATTGATGGATTTTAAACTTGATTGAAGATGATTTATTATGATACAAATATTCCATATTTTATTGATGGTTTTGTGATATGTTTTACTGTGGATGTGTTATTCTAACACCATTCATGGTTTATAGAAAATGTATTGACATTTTGTATTCTAGTTTAAATACGAATGTTTATGTTATGTTTAAATATTTTCATATGAGGAATGCATTGGCCATAGTAAGTAACGGGGGAGCCCACTATAGCTCCTCAATGCATCAATATGTCTCAAAAGACAAACTAGTTTCTTGTAAAAATTCCTTGAGAAAATCTTATTTGCAGTCTTAGCACAATTCATTGACTATGTGGTTTTGAGGTCTGGGATTAGGCATTCCAACATTATGAATGTGGTTGTTGATATTGGTTGTGATTATTAAAATTGTACAATATCTATGTGAATAAGTAAATGGAATTATATGATTTTATATTTTCCATATTATGATAAATCTAATGTTTAAAAGGATTTTTATTAGTCATATACATTGCCTTAAATGTTTATGCTTATTTATGAAATTTTCCACTACATTGTTATCCTTATTGAACATCTAAGATAACAACTTTCCCTATTTTATTATTCTTCGGTTGTGAAGAAGTATTTTATGGTATAATTTTAGGGATATTCTAAGGATATAAGTTTTTTTCAATGGGGAAAAAATTTTGTTGAATTGTTTATTTCACGATGCCATGTAAAACTTAATGATGTATCTAGTACTTTATAGTTTACTATACTGACCAGTCTTTAGGGACATGATTCATTTTATCATTCCAATGTAATGTCATAATGCTCCAAATCTAGGTAACTAGGGTTGGGGAATTATAGTTGGTATCAGAGGATGTTTAGTACAATCCATGGAAGCTAGATTTAGAACAACTCTGATTAGAGAACATAACCCTTATATAGACTTTGAGGATTAGTATAGAAGAGCTTCCTAGAATATTTATAATAAAATTATTTTGTGATTTTTCCAATAAATACATCCTTGTCTGGATATGAGTTTGCAGAGGCAGCTCGTGCAGAGATGTACCGAGGGGTAAAACCCAAAAACACTGCTTTGGGCTAGACCCAAACGAGAACTGGTTCATGACAATGGGCCTTACTCCACTCTTGTTTATGACACTCTCGGGGGATATGCTTAGGATAATTCTCATTTTCCATACAAACCATTATGAAGGGTTAATGAGTATATACTTCTTTAAAGAAAACATTTTTATTATTATGGACTATATCCATAAGCTCTTAAATTTGTTTTAATTGTTTTACATGTTTTGAATAATGTATTGTGATTCATAAACATTTATACTGTATTCCATTGTTTAGAAATGGTGCCTAGTAGAAGGAATGGAAACCATATCAATGCACATAATCCATGTAGAGATTACCCTACAACTCCAGATAATTATAGTGGAGCAGGTAAAGAAACTGGTGTTGATCATCTTATCACCATACTAGGATAACTCACTCAGGTTATGAATAATAACCTTACCCGTATAGACCACCTTGATCCACAATGTGGAGGATTAATGTTAGACTGCTTCCTGAGGAAACAACCACAAAAATTCAATGGGAGTACAAATTCATTAATAGCTAAGATATGGAGAAATTTATTAGAGAAAATATTTCATGCATTGGGGAGTAGTAAAACGGAAAATGTTGTCATTCTAGTGTATCCCCTCATGGGAGATACAGATCAATGGTGGTATTTAATCCAAAACACAAATGAATATGGAGAAGTATCGATCATGGAATGTATGGTGTGTATAGTGATTTTCATAGAAAAATATTTATTCATGACCACCGAGTAGATATGGAAATACAATTTCAGAGTCTGAGGAAAAAGGAGGATGAGAATGTAATAAATTTTGAGGCTAAATTTACATGGTTAGAAAGGCATGCAGCAGATTATATACATAACCCAAGGAGTAATGTTGATTGATTATTTTAAGGGATAAAACCATTTCTCCATCAGGAATTAGTATCTCAATCCATCTAATTTGATAAAGATATAGTCTCGTGCACTATCAAGATATAAAATGAATTCTCTATGTCTTATGACTTTAAAGGAATGAAAGAGAAAAACATATTAACTGAACACTATGGAAATGGAAATAAGAGGAAAAAGGGGAAATTTTAATATCTATCCTATTCAAAATGTGGGAAGAAACACAATGGTACTTTCCTGAAGGGAATGAGAGTTTATTACAAGTGTGGTGAAAAATGCCAACAAGCTTATTATTGTAAGGGGAAGAAAGAAGCTACTAATTTTCAATGCTATATTTTCATGGAGATAAGAAATTATGAAAATGATTTTTCTATGAATTAGGGAAACATTCCAAATAAAATGCCAAGGGATCAAGAAAAAGCTTATACGATCACTAATGCTGAGGATGAAGCTCTGAAAGACGTGGTGGTGGGTAATTTAGTGGGTTCTTAATGTTTATCTAATGCCTTATTTGAAAATGGATCGTTGAATTGTTTCAAATCATAACTATTTGCTAAGAAAATTAGATATTTTCAATTTTAAATAACAAGGGTGTAGTCAATCAAAACACCTAAGGGAAGTAACATCATGAAAATTTTTTGTGAATCAGTTCCTATTCAGGAATATAAATGTTCTTTTTCTTCTGATCTCATGATTATACCCATGAATGAATTTGATATAATCCTCATAATAGATTCAATTTTAGACCATGATGTGAAAATTTATTCTAATAAGAAGGAGGTCACAATTTTCGAGGATGATAAGAAGTACCGTATCTTCAGAGCAGAAACATCACCTCCTGATTCTTATCTAGATCCACCCTAATTAGCTCTACTAAATTCAACTATGGGGGAGGAATAGAATGATATAACTATTGGTGAGGAAAACAATGTTTGAATAGATGATGTACCTATTGAGGAAGAATATGTTGACGTGTTTCCAGTGTATTTACCTGGACATCCTATGGAACGATAAATTCAGTTTTCCATTAATTTAATTAATGATTCAAGGCCCATATCGAAGACCCCTTATATAATTTTCATTTTATAATTGGTCAAACAAATGAATCAATTAGTGGAATTGAGTAACAAGTGATTTTTTGCCCAAGTGTTTTTCCATAGGGGGCCCATATCCTTTTTGTTAATAAGAAAGATGTATATTTGTGGTTTGGCACTGTCTAGAGGGAGATCAATGAAATTATATTAAATAACAAGTATCCCCTACCTTGCATTGGGGATTTATTCGACAAAATTCATGAAGCTCAATATTTTTCAAAGATTTACCATCAATATGTATATCATCAGTTGTGTGTGAATGAGGAAGAAATTCTGAAAATAGCATTTCAAACCATGTATAAGCATTATGTGTTTACAATAATGCATTTTTGATTGAATAATGCACCATCTGTTTTCATGGATTTAATGAACAGAGTTTTCAAGGAATATTATGATGACATTATTGTGGTATTTATTGATGTTATCTTGGTATAATCCAAAAGCTATGAAGATCATGAAAATCACCTACACATTATTCTAAAGGCAATTAGAATAAATTAATTATATGGGAATTTTAGAATGTGTGAATTATGGCATCAAGAGACTTCTTTTCTTGAACATATTGTCTCTAAGGATGGAAACTATGTTGTACCTTCATCGACCAAGGAAATCCATGAATGGCCAACACCAATGAGTATAACTAAGGTACGCAGTTTTATTGGTTTATCTGGTTAATATTGGAATTTTTTCTAGAATTTTGCTCGATTATAAAACCCATTAACAAATATCACATGTAGAGGGGATAAATTTGTTTGGAGAAAAGAGCATGAAGAATGTTTTAAAAAAATTAATAGGATATTTTTAAATTCTCCTTTCATGAATATACCATCATAGAATGATGGGTTTTTTATTTATATTTATTCATCAATGAATGGACTTGGTTGTGTCGTTAGGCAGAATGATAGAGTTATTACCTATGCATCACGAAAGATAAAAATTAATGAGAAAAACTATCCCACTCATGATCTTGAGTTAGAAGTTGTAATCATGTTTCTAAAAATATGGTGACAAAATATGTAAGGTGTAAATCTTAGATTTATACTTATTATAAGATTTTAAAGTATATTTTCTCACAAATATAACACAACATGAGGCAAATGCGATGGATTGAACTAGTCAAAGATTATGATTTCACTTTAAAATATCACTTGAGAAAAGAAAATAAGGTGGCATATGATTCGAGTAGAAAGGATCACAATGTTTTGAACAAAATGAAAGTTGAAGGGGATCTTATTTTCATGGATCTAGTAAAGATGGATATATAAATAACCATGGAAGGTGAAACGTCACTACTTTTTCAAATGGATTCCAAAAAATCTTTAATAGAAAAGATATAGAGTTCTTAGACTGAGGATAAGGAATTTCAAAAGTGGATTAATTTTTTGAAAGATGGGAGATTGAGTGAATTCATAAATGAAGATGGAATTTAGAAATTTGGGAATACACATCGGGTTCCTGATATAACTTCCCTAATAAGGGAATTGTTGGATGATTCTCATAGCACTAATTGTTTTATACACCCTAGGAGAACCATGATGTATTAATATTTGAAGGAAAATTTTTGGTGGGACAACATGAAGAGGGAGATTTCTGATTTTGTGCTTAGACGAATGGTTTGTCAAAAAGTGAAAGCTAGAAGGCTATAGCCGGGATGAGTCACGAAACCTCTTCCCATACCGGAGTTGAAAAGGGATAATATTATGATGGACACTCTCATGGGGTTTCCAAAGACTGCTAGAAGGAATGAGGCAATATGGGTCATTGTTGATCATCTAACCATTCTAGAAAATTTTCTATCTATAAGAGATGATTTACTAGTTGAATGACTGCAAAGACAATTAATTAATGATTTGGTGAGACATCATGGTGTACCTCTATCGATTGTTTCTATTTTTGATCCCCATTTTACATAAAGGTTCTTGAAAAGTATTAAAATGGACCTAGATACTGAACTTCGTTTAAGAACTGCATACCACCCTCAAATTAATGGAAACTCAAAATAGACTATTTGAACCATAAATGACATGTTGGGATCTTGATCACATGACTTTCAATGTATGTGGGATCAATATTTACCTCTGGCAGAATTTTCCTATTATAGTATCATCAATTATAGTATTCAGATGGCACCATATGATGTGTTATATTGAAAGAGATGTCACACATCAACTTGTTGGAATGGTGTTGGTGAAAGAAAACTTGTAGTCCCCTAAAGTGATGAGGAAACAAGGGAAGGGGTGAAGGTTATCCAAAACCACATCAATGCACCCCAAAGGTGGCAAAAGAGCTATGCCGATAACCGAAGGAAGGATTTGGAATTTCATGTAGGAGGTCATGTTTTCTTGATGGTATCCCCCTAAAAGGGTGTTATACATTTCAGAAATAAGGGTTAACAGAGTCCCAGGAACATCAAACCTTTAAAATTTATAGAATGTATTTGAGTTGATTCTTATCTTTTGGGAATGCCTCCAATTCTCTCCAATGTTCATGATGTGTTCCACATATCACTATTGAGAAAATACATGCCCAACCCAACGCATGTACTCACCTATGAAGAATTATAATTGGAACCTGATTTGCCTTATTGTGAAGAGTCCATCATAATTCTTCATACCAGAAAACATGTGTTGAGAAACCAGATGACTCGTCTAGTGAATGTTCAATGGATAAATCATAACATGAGAGAGGAAACTTGGGAACCCGATGAATATATGATGATGAACCAAATGAATCTTTTTACAGTAATATTCTAAAAATATCAGGGATGGAATTATTTTATGGAGGGGATAATGCAACCCACATGCTTCAATGTTATGCTTACCTTTGAATAATGCAATAGCTTGGATTTTACAAAACATTGAGATTCTAGAACACTACGACCAACGAAACTAGCTGCTATAAATAGTAAAACCCACTTTTTGAAATTTTATAAATTTTATTTTTCAAAATGGATGTCAGTTTTGAATTCAGAATATCAAAATTAGCTCAGGGTGAATTTTTTGTGTTTTTCCGAAAACATTAATTTTTTGATTAATAGTGAAAAACATAGAGTTATTGTTTAAAACCAAATTTTTATTTATATAATTATTTATTTTATTTAAATTTATTTTAGGTCAAAATAGATACATAATACCTATATATTTTCAACAGAATTCAATGGAGTAATTTTATAATAAGTTTAGATATATAAAAAATTTATTCCACTTTTTACAGTCTTTTACCCACCTCCTAAGAGAATTTGCAAATTTTCATAAAACATAATTTTACCACTTATGTGAGAAGTATTTTAAAAATCCAAGAGAAACAATTGACATTATTAAGTAAAATTTTGTTCAATAAGATAAAGATAATTTTTAATGAATAGTATGTTTTTACTTTTATTAACCACGGATAATAAAAATACTGTAATTAAGGGTAAAAATGATATCATTAATACCCTAAAAAATGTGTTAATTTTATTTGATAATTATAATTTGACCAAAAACATCCTTAGGAATAAAATATGATCCTATTTGGTTCACTTGGTTTATATGAGGACATTTATTATTATTTTATTTAAAGAAGCGTTAAAATAGTTAAATTCAAAGTTTAATAACTAATCCAATTTAGATACAGGGATACACAGAATATAAGTTTGACTATAAAAATTCATAAGAAAGCTAAAAATATTTTCAACATAAATTTATTCTATTTATAATTTTTAGAATTTAAATAATTTAATTTATTTCTGACACAATGATGATACCTTAATAACCTTATTAATGAACCTTAAAAATAATTGATATTAGGAATATCGAAATAAATGAAATTTAGAAATTGGATTAAATACACTAATTTTATAGGTTAATATGACTTGTTATGGTTGAATAAATAATTATTTTTCGACGTAATCATGCTGTTATTATTTTCACAAAAACCAAATACTAAATAGTGTTAAACATGACATAATTATGTTTTTAAAAAATATTATATTATTCATTGATATAATATTCCAAAAAATATAAGGATTGGTAAAAAAACTATGATAATGTTATATATATTAATAATGGACCACATGGGGTTCTATTGACTTGTTATATTAAGATCATTAACCATATAATATAAAAATACAAAGAGACATAGTAAATGAGAAAATATTTAACAGAGAATTAAATCTAAAAGATAAGGTTCATATGGTGGCCTAAACCTATCTAAAACATATTGGTTGAATGTTTATCGTCCCATTCCAACCTTATAATTTAAATAATTCATTTTGGAGCATTTATAAACTGAAAATTCGTTTATAATAAAATAATATTTCAAGGTTTTCCTAAAGTGACCATCACCTATCTTATAAAAGGGTACTTCCCCTTATCTTAATATCACACCACCAAAGCCATTTGGTTCGGCCAAACCCTGCCATACTATCCTCCCTACTTTCCTCCCTTCCTCTGAGAGGCCTTCCATTGGTCAGATATCCATCCTATGGATCCCTTTTTATCAAATCAAAATAAAGAACCCGAAGAATTTGTAAATATTACATCACCTCTTTCATGTTATTTTCTTCTTCCACTTTCTCTTTAATTATTATTTACATTATAAAATATTAACTATAGAATAATCTTTTAAATTTTATGTTATTATAAATATTTTACAACCATATTCTTTATTCTATCCATCCTATAAATTAGAAATTCACCATATGTGGGTACGTACGGCTTACTGTCTCCATGTCGTGGGGTAGTTTATTATTCCAACAATTCATTATTATGGATGGATATAATAATAAATATAACTAATGTAAATAATAAATATAACATGTTGATGATTATGTATATATGATATACCATCCAATTACATACTATTTCCCCATCAATATAATGATATTGTCGCTCGTGCGTACATATGGTTTACTGTCTGCACAAACTCGATGAGATTAATTCTCATCATAATCATTCAAGAATAAATTTCATTTTATGATTAAAAATATTGTTTATGAAAATAATATCATTCTATATTTGAATAAAATATATCCTATCCATAACAAACATGTATTTTTTAACGAAGAATGTAAAGTAAAAAAGAATCAGTTAACACCTGAAATGATGATACTACTAAAATATTATTAACAAAGAAAGATTATAAGATCATATATGATATCATATTTATGTATATGAATCTTGTATAAATTAATATCAATATTTTATCTATTATATAAAATATTAAAATAAAATCTACTAAATAAAAGTACATGGTAAGGGTTAATTTCACAATCTCATTATTATCCTATGTTGTTTTTACATGAGTATATAGTATGAGCTATTTATCATCCACATCCATGTTTCATAAAAAAATGTTTCAAAAAAAATTATTATTTCATATTCTATAGGATAAATTCAGTGATACAATTGTTTGAATTTTTATAAAATGTTTATAATGGAATCTTTCCATTATTTTCCAAACAAGGTCCTTTATAACCTTTTCGACAAAATTATGGAAAGACTGTTTTTTAACTTATATTGCGGGTGCGACTATTTTCACTGTAATAACACCTTCAAAGCATTACCAACAAGATTATAACAATATTATCAAAATAATTGTATTCTTTTATTATTACAGGACTTCAAAATGATTTCAAAATTGAAAGATATATTTCTTTTAAAATTTATTTATTTCATCTATTCCCCCATATTTTGAGGGATTTTAAACTTTATTGAAGTAGATTTATTGTGATACAAATCATCATTATTGTATTGAAGGTTTTATGATATGTTTACTTGGGATGGGTTATTTTTACAGCATTCATGGTTTATGGATATATAATTAACATTTTTTATGCTAGTTATAAAACAAATTCTTATGTTGTGTTTAAGTCTTTTCATGTGGGGAATGCATTGTACATTGTATGTGACAGGTGGAGCCCGATATAGCTCCTCGATGCATCGGTAGGTCTCATGAGAAAAAATTGTTCCTTGGAACAAGGACATGACAAAATATTATTTTTATTCGTGACACAAGGCCTTGACTATGTGGTTTTGATGTCTGGAATTATGCATTCCATAATTATGAATGATGCAATTTATATTGCATGTGATTTTTTTACTAGTAGAATATCCATGTGAGTAACTAAATGGAATAATTTGATTTTATCTTTTCTATATTATGTATATATTTATTTTTAAAAGGATTTTAGTTTAGTCATATACATTTCCTTAAATGTTTTGTCTTATTTATGAAACATTCCACTATATTGTTATCCTTACTGAGCATCAGATATCACCCCTTTCTGTGTTTTATTTTTTATAGGATGTGAAGAAGTATTTTATGGTGTATATATAGTGATAGGGTAAGGATATAAGTGTGTTCAAAATGGGACAAAATATTGTCGATGTTTTTATTTCAAGATATCATGTAAAACTTATGAATGTATCTAGTACTTCCAAGGATACTAAATTGATTGGTCTTTTGGGACATGATTCCTTATATCATGCCAATGTAATGTAATAATGCACCAACTCTAAGTAAATGGGTTCAGGGTGTTACACACATACAAATACTAACCAATTTTCCAAACACTAAGATGTACTCATGTATTCAATAAAAAACACAAGACCCACAAAAATCTCTATTATTTAACAAAATGTAGTATCCACAACCTCATCTAGGCTCTTTTATAGGACCCACTACTCCACCAATTCTCATATGTATAAAATATACATATGGTCATCAAATGAATCAAGTTGTTAATGATTAGTGTTAGAAATTCATATTAGTAGGTTGTCTTCATGTAACCCAAATATACAATGGAAAACCCTTGTGGGTAAATTTGGAAGATAAATATAATAAAAAAAAATTCTTTCAATGTCATAATATTCTAACCCAATCACAAAAAGCCTCTCAATATTCACATAAACATTTTTATTAGGCTCTAACTAGAATACCATGAATACCAACTACACATTCTCAATAATAATCATTGAATACATCCATTGACTCAAATAATAGATCCTATACATCATACATTACCTAAATTCTCATGGTAGATCATCAACCATGATCTTGAAAAACCAATTTCTCTCAAGGGATATCACATATCTAACTCATCCAATTACCATATCATGTATGGGATTTTGATGATCTAGCTCAATATACTACCTTCTAACTCAATCCAGGTCCCATTATCCTTTGAATCAAATTCATCCTTCATTTTAAGGAAGTCACAATTTAGATTCTCAGGACATCACATATCACATAAAGGAATTATTCTATCCATCATGATCACTACCTTATTTCTGATGGTAGAATTCATTATCTTCACCTGAAATCACATATTATCTAGATAGACCTTCCCAAAAATAGTAATATATTATCACACACTATGTTTAATTACACCTTAAAAGGTCAATGATAACATTTATTTCCCCATGTTGGGGAAAACTAATCTTAATAGACACCCGAACACCCATGGTATACCCAGTTGTCATTCATATTTTAGAATCTATCTCACTTATGTTAGTCCAACTTGATATATCTCATACAGGGATTGGTAATGACTCATAATCAATACCCTAAAATCAAAATCCATGAAATATAAAATGTATATTGTAAATAAAACATATGAAATAAGAAATGGGAAATTCTTGCTATCACGTAGGATCGGTAGATTGATGGTTCTATTACATGTTAGTCCCATAATATTGACATCCTAACCACTATGAACCTTCATCCAGTACCCCATGGAGAGTCCCAACATAATTAAATTCCCTTATTAATCAATTTCATTCAATCCTTGTTTGCTCCTTGGTTATATTACACCAATCTCGTTGAAAACATGTAGTGTAGCATCAAATAGTCCCAATGAACCTCACATTGGTCTTGTCTCACCTATAATAACGATGATATCTCAAACAACTAGTCATTTGATGATCCTCTCCATTACAAAAACATATTATCGAAGGACTTATCGAACTCACCAAATACAATAAGACACTCAACTATCCTTAAGCAGGAGTTTCATGTCACTCATGAGATGTAAAATCATATAACCCGTCATTGCACAAACCAAATCCACTAATGATCATATTAAAACCATATGTAAAACACATGTTAAACCAATGTAATGTCTCATATCCACAAAAATCTCACAATATAACATTACTCAATAAACAAACTCACACCATGGAAGCATAGTTGTTAAGTAATCTAAAAATATCAATGGGAAAAAAATAACCTATATTATTAATAAAATGCATGATTCCATCATATAACTTGTTAATAATGTATACTTAGTCTTATGTTACCATTTTAGAATCCACATAGATAGTATTTTTTTTAAAAACATGTATAAAATTATATATGCAATGTTTCATAGGGGCCACTTGCCTAGAAACAAAGATAACCACATTGAGTATTTGGTCATGCCCTTCAGATTGACCAATGATCCAATAGTATTAATATGAATCTTGAATAGGGCGTTCCATCAGAGTCTCGATTCTTTTGTCATGTTATTTTTTATAACAACCTAGTTTATTCGGGATCTGAGGAAGAACATGAGCATCACATACAGATCATTCTATGCACTATGTGAGATCATCACCTTAATTTAATGTTTTCAATGAGCACTTTCTTGATCAGGGAGGTGAAATTTTTAGGGTACGTGATCTTCGAGAAAGGGGTTTCGGTGGACCCTGAGAAGATCAGTGTAATCATATCATAGTAGAAACTGATGATTGCGTTTTATATCAGGTGTTTCCACAGCCTTTCTGGTTGTTACAAGCAGTTTATTTGAGGCTTCACTTGACATTATTCGTCGATGACCATGCTCACCCAGAAATGGGTGAAGATTGTATAGTTCCTAGAATGATGGGTAACCTTCTAAGAGACGAATGGGTAGTTAACTACCTCCCCCCATGATGATTTATCTTAATCCCATGTAAATTTATGTCGTCTGTGGTGACGCTCCACATATGGGTCATTTTTTTGTTATTATTTAGGATGATCACATGGTGGTGTATAGATTTCTCTAACTCCTAACTCATGAAAAGAATTAACGGACCCATGAATTGGAATAGGAAGCAATGATGCACAACATGAAGACATGGCATCAATACCTCTTTGGGAGTATGTTTGTGGTCTTCTTTGATCACAAAATATTGGTCTATATCTTCCTTTTGAAGGATCTCATCTTGAGAAAATTTCGTTGGATCAATACCATCAGGGGTTCGACTTTGACATTGTCAATAACCCATTAAAGGGTAACATGGTGGACGATTCCTTGAGCAGCAGTGTTCCAGTTAAAGACTTGAGGAAGTCCATTGATGTGTGGAATCTAATGGAACTCCTTGATCAGATGCAATTAGAGATCAATGAGAAAAATGGGGTTGAGTTCTTGGAAATCATTCAATTGACACCTTCTCTGTTGGATTTGATTCAGTGAGAATAGCCCCATGATGAGCTTTGTTTACAGTCGAGGCAGTTTCTTCATTGTGAGGAGACATCCTATGATTGGTCATCATCTCAAGTGGTCATCTTACACTTGAAGTGATATTCAGTAGTTCCATTATCTCTATGTATGGTGGTGATGGAGGATATCCACCATTCTCTGAGGGATTTCCATTAGATGAGACATCACAGACATCATGTCGATATTCTACACATGCTAGCATGTGAAAGTATAGCATTGAAGTCCCTCTAGTTTTCTCCACCCATTACCCATTCCAACCTAGCAGTGGGATAAAGTTTCCATGGAATTTATTATGGGATTACCTCGTACAACACGAGGTAAGAATTCCATTTATGTGCTGATTTATCATCTTAAAAAATTAGACCACATCATTATGTTTAGAGATACAACTAAGGAGGATGAGTTTGGCCATTTTTTTCCAGGAGGTGGTAAGGATTCATGGTCTGCCATTAGAATTTCTCTCAGATAGAGACCTTTATTTAACATATTGGTTTTTGGAAGGCCTTTAGAAGGACTTGGGGTCTCATATTAAGTTGAGAAATGCATACCATCCTGAAACAGTTGGTCCAACCGAGCAGGGGAATTAGATATTGGAGGACATTCTATATCCATGTGTTCTCAACATTGGAAGTTCATGTTATAAGCATTTTGGATTGGTTGAGTTTTCATATAATAACGGTAAGTATTCCTCAATTATAATGGCTCATTTTGAGCTTCTCAATTGATGGCCTATATAGTCACGCTAGGTTGGGATAAGGAAGGTGATACCTCACTGTGGGGATAGAGTCTGGTGCTGGTGATGTCTGTGTAGGTCACGTTGACCAAGAAGCACTTATTGACAGCTCAGAGTAACCATACTTATTATTCTAAAAATATAAATAGAGACCTAGAGTTTTTTGTGGGAGACATGGTATTCAATAAAATGGACCCTCGTTTGGCCTCTTGTTTATTGGGAATGAAAGGGAAACTATAGTCGCAGTATGTCAGACATTTTGAGTCACTGAGCATATTGGAATAGTGGTATATAATTTGGCCTTACCTTCTCAGTTAACATCCATCCATGATGTCTTTCATGTCTCCCTGTTGAATAAATTAAAACTGGATCGATCCCATGTTCTGAATTGGGAGGAGTTGAATATCGATCTTGATTTTTCTATTTCTGAGCGGCCAGTTCGAATAGAATACTTCCAACAAAAGGTTCTTCAGAGAAAGTCAATTCCATTGATTTGTGATCATTGGCAGTATGGGAATTACACACATGAGAAAATGGAGTTGAAGTCATGGGTTGAGGCAGAGTACCCATTTTTGTTTCTTGATCTTGCTTAAGTATGACGTTTCGTGACAAATAGTTTTCATGGTGGGGAGAATTTTCAAATAAATGACTTATTATAAAGATATTTTTCATTTAATTTATTTATTTCGTTGTTTGGGGGGGTTCCCATGAATTTTGGTGGAAATGGTTGGATTTCAAAATTTGGGCCTAACCGTGAGCCCATTTTCAGATTAAAAAAACGGTTTCTTTTATAAGTCTTTCATTTTTCAACATTTTTCATATATTCATATTCTAACATCACCTTTCCTGACCTATTAACACCACCATATCAATTGGTCGCTTAAATAATCTATAATCATGGTGGATTTTGGGTTTATAAGTTATTGGACCATCCCAGAATCCCATTTCCAGTTCAAAAAAATGATTATATAATATATTCATAAATTTTATAGATTTTTTCAGTGAATACACTTCTCAACTGAGCCCACTGAACTTAGGCATGCACCATTCTCTTATCCACCTATTTGGAGAAAAATTTCAGTTTGTATTACGTCAAAACATATTAATATTTCACAATTCATCATAATTTAAAAGGGAATTTTGATTCTTTCATAACACCCTAAATTTCTATTCCTTTTCCAAATATCAATTCTCAATTGACTATAGTTTCTTTGGTCAAACATCAATTTCATTTTTATCTATTTTAAAACTCAGAAACATGTATTTTCTGGTCGATTTATTCAAAATCACTCACGTATGTGGGTCTCATTCATTGTTTATTCAATTTTCTTAGGGATTCATTCATATTTCTTATTTTTTCATCCCTTATCCTTGATTTATCTAATGCACAAAAACTAGGGTTTCAATTCTGGGGGTTCATTCAAGATTTCCCAGGATATTATTTTGGTTTTAGGCTTCATCTACATCCCTTGTGTTTTGGCGGTGTTGCGAATTGTTCTTCGCACAGCGATTCAAGGTTTTTCATTATTTAGGTAGGAGATTCTAATTATTATGCAATACATGTGACTTATCCTGATGTGTTTATACTATTATCATATTTATATCATTTGATTATTTCTTTAATAATTGGTTTTAGTGGTCTTTGTAATGAAAATTATATTTAAGTTACATTTTAGGTGAAATTGGGGGGTTTTCAAAGAAATATTTTATTGGATCAATTATGGTTCTCTATAATTATATAGTTTATTTTATTGAAATTAAGTTTGGATGAAAATAATATTTTGATTGTTTTTTCCCTTTGGTTGTTTCTAAAGATGTTTCATTTAACAGTGTTTGTGAAATGTATGGTGTTTAAGTGCCATGATTGTTTGAAAATAGGGGTTATAAAAACACATAACATCTTGGTTCATATGGGGCTTCCCCATAATGGAATTTATGGATTAATTGAAGTGTATTTGGATTAAATTTCTTTTTTTGTGTGACTTTTATGTGTGCACGTGGTGTTAAAAGTGGTAATTTCAAGTATTTTTTGGTGCATAACAATGTGAGGTTTTAAGAATTTATATTATTGAAATTCAAAATGCCTTATCATGTGTTTTATGCTATATAATGTGTGTATAACTACTGTAATGGTTTTTGTGACCATTATTTGTGTTTTATATGAAAATATATGTATTTATTATGCTTTAATTTTTTACCGCAAAGGGGGGATCTTGGGTACCTAGGTGGATGGATATGTATTTGTACGACTACTGACCTGGGTGGGTTTGGACACTATTTGACATATCATTTTGGATAATGAAAACACTAACTAAACATTATTGATGATGATTGGGGACCACTAGTTTATTATTATTCTCCTTACTAGTGGATTCTGCACTACAATGGATTTTTCCAATTCATACTTTAAGCCGAGGTACGATGTACATAGGCCATGAGACTTACTAGTGCATAGGGGTGTTCTCAATTATGGTGCTCATTGGATTTTTGGTATTTACATTTTTCATAGGGTGTTCATGGATACACATTATATTATATTACATGTATTAGTTAAATTTGTAAACATTTGGAAGGTTTTATTTTGAAAATTGTTTATAATAAAAAGATTCATTTCTTGGAAATTATCATTGCTTTGCGTTATATATTAAAACTGTTTGATTTTCACAGTGTATTTAATATTATTAAGAATATTTTGGTGTTATAATATTGGGATTTGGCTCACACCATACATACACACCTTGGGTTTATTTATAATTGATTATTTTTGAATCAAGAAAAGGCTAAGCCTCAGGAGAAGGTGATTCAGGTAATTATTCATCTCCTATAGTGCGGTGTTGTGGAGATAGCTCGGGGGTTACGACCCCTTTTCATGTGCAGTCTGTTTGGCTGTTTTTCTACTGTTTTCAATTTTTTGGACCACTTGTACTTTATTTAAAACCATGTTTTCAATTATATATTTATTTAATTCTTTTTGAGCATGAAAATTCCATATTCTTATTTTTGATTATTTTTAATGGTTTATGATTTCATACATCTGAAAATCATTCCCAAACCAAATTTATTAACACTCAAGAACATGATCCTACCCATTGGTATATGAATCAACCTTTGGGACTAGTAATGGGAAGGATTTGGTGCCGGTATTAGTGGATACCATATTTGGTTCGTGACAAATTGGTATCAAAGGCGGTATATGTTTTTCAGTTACGTTATTATTTTTAGATGAGTCGATCTAGACTGGAGATAGGATTTTCATGTCATGGAGTTTTGGTTGTGAGTAGTGTATATGGCCCGCACCTCTCTTGGTGGACCTTGACTCAGCATGGTACTTTGAAATAGTTTATTTGACATTACTTTCTGGTTAGTCGTATGGGCCGCAGACTACACGTGGACATCAGTCGGGGGGTATATTAGTTGTTTTTCTGTTATTTTAGTGTGTTTTGATTATTTATTTTTGATGAATATGATTAATTTTTTAAAATTGTGTTATTAATTGTTGTTTTGTTATTTTTTCATTTTGAAGCAACATTCCTCCCCGGAAAGCTATCGTGCATGGGAGGAAGCCAAAGAGAGTTCTCCCACACTGACTGATCATAGGCAAGATGAGGATATGGTCCAGGATGTCTATGCTCTGAGACATGGACAAAATTTTCTTCCCATTCATAACAGAGAGTATGAGACAGGTCATTTAAATGCTAAAGATCATTTCAAAATAATAATTCTCATATATTTCGAGGTAGCATAGTACTCTATGATGTAGAGGAATGGATCAAGAAGATATAGTTTATGTTTTAGTTCCTGGATACACACGAGGTGCTCAGGGTGATGTGTGAATCTTTTATGTTTGAGGGTCCTAGTTGTAGGTGATGGGAATTAGTACATCAAACTGGGAAGAATGACCGGATGCGTTGTGGAGATATCTAGGTTGTCTTTAGTGAAAAATATTGTCCTATGGAAATATAATATACTAGATCCTAAGAGATTATGTATTTGGATTAGGGGAATATATAATTGATTGAGTACTACTAATGTTTTTTTTGTGTTGTTTTGATATGACCCTAAAATCGTCTCTAACGAGCAAGTGAAGGCCCATAGGTTTGAGAAAGGCTTGCGACAAGAGACATACACCCGGGTTTTCTTATTCATGATGAGGACCTATGCTGAGGTGGTTGATCGAGCATGAATTGTGGGGATTGAACAGAATGTAATGGAATGTTCTTATGAGTCAGTATCAGTAGTGGGTAGTGGATGCTCTACAAAAATGAAAAGGAATTTGGAGGAACAAGTGAACAAGGGAGGAGGTAGTTCAGGAAACTATTCCTTGCAGTTTTCATCTATGGATTCTGATGTATGATCGGTCATCTACCATAAGTGTGGAAGGACATGGAACATCCAAATAGCATAAAAAATGCATCTAAAGACATGTAACCAATGTGGAAGTATGGGGAATTTGAAGCGCTTCTGGGGGTGGCATGTCCACTTCCTAAGGGGGTAAGGTTAGTGGCTTCAAGATGAGTGCCAGCTCAGTCAGAGCTGTCGAGGATGGGAGGATATCGATTTTTCTACTATAGTTGTAAGGACGGGTAATAGTCTTTGTATATCCAGTTCAGGGAATAGCCACGTACTATAGGTCACCCTCAGGCCGAGACCAGAAAACTCCATGCGGTGGATCAGGCCCCAGTAGGACCAGAGGAAAGACCATTAAGATTTCGAGGTACATTTTTGATTGAACGATCCAGAGTTGTTTCTATTTTTGATATCGTCGCTTCTATATCATTCAGTACTTCCAGTATTGTGGCCACGCTGAATTTTCCAACAGATTTTATTACTATTGTAATGAAGTTGGTGACGCTGCTGGGAATGAAGAAAGAGCAGGGTTTTAGGTTCATGTCATGTGCAATTTCTGTGTCTGGGGTTGAGATGGAGCAAGGCCTTTTTGTCTTAGATATGTATATTTTTTATGTAATACATGGAATGTATTGGCTAGTACACGTCCATGAACACATATATTGTACATGCAGTGAGTGTGTTTCACAACACCTTATTGGAGGCGTCATGTTTTTCATGGAGAATGATGTCCTTGGTTAGGTCGCTTAAGACCTCCACTCCTTGAGATATGATGTCTTGTCTTCCAATTATCATTGATATCTCTAGAAGAAGATGTTCTGGCTCCTGAAGCTTTACTACCTCATGTATTTAATGGGAGTCTGGAGGTGTTCTCCAATGATTTTTCTTGTTTCCCCATGGAGTGGGATGTGGAGTTATCGATTTATCTTGTGCCTAGACCATAGCCAATATCACTTCCCACATATCATATGACCCACACTGAGATGAGATAAATTATGATAGAGATCGATTACTTATAATCCATGTGATTCAATCACCCGAGCGTCTCTCCTTGGGCCACTCATGTGTTGTTTGCGAAAAAGGAAGTCGAATTCCTCTGGTTGAGCATTTAAAATCAGAATCTGAATAAGGTAACAATTAAGAATAGATACCCTATTCCCATAATAGAGGATTTTTTTTAATTTTTGGAAGGGGGAATATTGGTTCTCAGAAACAGTATAATGTTCGAGATACCATCAACTTAGAGTAAAAGTGGAGTATATCTCGAAGATATCCTTCCAAAGAAGGTATGACCACTTTGAGTATTTGGTTAATCCCTTCAGATTGACCAATGTCCATTGGTATTTTTTGAAATTATGAACAAGGTGTTCTATCAGTATCTCGATTATTTTTTCACGGTATTTGTGGTTGACATCCTAGTTTTTTTGGGATGCAAGTAGGCAATGAGTATCACATATGAGTCATTCTGGGCACCTTGTGAGAGCATCACCATTAAGTATAGTTGTCAAAGTGAAATTTATAGAACAGGGAGGTAAAATATCTTGGGTATGTGATATGAGAGTAGGTGGTTTCAGTGGACCTCAAGAATAACAGTGTTGTCATTTCATGGTAGAAACTGAATAATTTTTTTGATATCAGGTGTTTCCTCATTTAGGGAGGTTATTACAGGCAGTTAGTTCAAGACTTCTCTAACCTTGCATCATCATTGTCCATGCTCACCTAGAAAGGGATGAAGTTTGTATGGACCCCAGAATATAATGAATCCTTTGAGGAGATGAAGTAAAAGTTTACTACCACCCTCATTCTCATTTTTCCTATGTTTGGGAAGGGGTATGTGGTCTATTGCGACACTTTCAGTAAGTTTATAGAGTGCGTTAATATTCTAGATGATCGCATGGTGGTGTATGGGTTTAAAGTACTCTAACCACACAAAAATAATTACACAACTCCTGACTTAGAGTTGGAAGTAGTTATGCATGATTTGAAGACTTGGCCTTACTACCTCTTTAGGGAGAATTTTTTGGGCTACTCTGATAACAAAATCATGAACAATATCTACTTACAGAAGGGTGTAAACTTTAGGCAGTGTCGTTAAATAATGTAATTATAGGGGATCGACATTGAAATTGACTATACTACAGGGAAGTGTAATGTGGTGGTTGATTCCTTGAGCAGAGGAGTTCCAGTGAAATCCATGAGGATGTTATTTGATTTGTTGAATATGATGCCACTCTTTTCTTAGATTAATTTAGATACCATGGTAAAAATGGGGGTGCGTTCTGGAGGGCATTCAATTGAATGCTTCCCTGTAAGAGTTGATTCATCGAGAACTGCTCTGCTATGAGCATTGTCAGTGGATGATGTAGTTTCCTCATTGTACGGAGACATCCCATGATTTTTCATCTTCTCTAAAGGGAATAATTTTCTTCAAAGTCCATTCAGTAGTTTCATTATCTCTACTGAATGTGGTGATAAAGGATAGACACCAGTCATAGTGGGCTCTCTATTGGGGTGAACCCTTGATGTATTTTGATGTCTGTTAGTTGTTTTGGTGGACTTGTAAGAGTCAATAAATTGCAGACATCCTATTGAGATGCAACACATGATAATAGGTGAATGTAGAGCACCAATGGTGCTCTTGTTTTGTCCAAGCATTACCCTTTCCTACCAAGAAGGAGGTTGTGGTTTCCATGGAAATTGTTTTTGGATTACCTCATACACCACAGGGTAATAATTCCACTTGGGTGGTGATTGATCGTCTTACCAAATCAGTCCACATCATTCTGATCATAGATACATCTATGATGGATTATTTGGGTCATTTTTATCTCTAGGAGTTGGTAAGGATCCATGGTGTTCCATCATTATTTATCTCAGATAGAGACCCCGATTTCACATCTCTATTATGGGGAGGCCTTCATAAGGCCATGGGGTCTCAAATTAAGATGTGCAAGGCATACCATCCTCAAACAGATGATCAGACAGAGTGGGCGAATCAAATTTGGGAGGGTATTCTCTATGGTTGTGTTATTGACATTAGAGATTAATGGGATATCCATTTGGTATTGGTTTAGTTTATTTAAAATAATATTTACCAACACTCAATTCGAATGGATATTTTTATTTTCAATATGGTCATCCTTGACGGTCCTCCCTGTATTGGGATGAGGTCAGTGAGATAGCATGGTTGTGGACTAGTCATGTGCATGATATGTCTATGATGGTCAAGTTGGTCACAGATCTGATTCTCCATATATCTAATACTGACCAGAGGCGTCAAGACCTTGAGTTTTCTGTGGGGACATTATATTATTTATTGTGGCCCCTCATCTACACCATCACCGATTGGTAATGAAAGGGAAACTGACATCACGATATGTCAGACCTGTTGATATCACAGAGCTTTTTGGAAAGGTGGAGAACAAGTTGTCCATACCTTCTCTGTTGACATCCATTGATGATGTCTTCCATGTCTCCCAATTTACGAAATACAACCTAGATCAATCACATGAACTGAATTAGGTGGAGTTTGATATAGAGACTGATTAATATGTTTTTTAGCTAGTGGTTTAAATAGTGAACTTATAAGAAATGGTTCATAGGGTAATTTCTATTCAACCGGTCCAGATTCATTGGAATCATTGAAATTATACACATGAGACATGGGAGAGGAAGTCATGGGTTGAGGAAGAGTACTCATTTCTGTTTTCTGATCAAGAAATAGGAAAACCTTACAAGATGTAATGTTTTCATGATGTTGATAATTGTCACATAAATGAATTATTTTTAAGGTATATTTCAATTAATTTCCATTATTGTTTTTTTCCCATGCATTTGGGAGGAAATGGTTGGTTTTCAAAATTTAGCCCAAATGTGAGCCAATTTTTAGATTTAATGATAAATTTTATTTATTTTATAATTCTTCATTTTTCAACTTTTTTCATCCATTCCAATTTTTAATAGGCCGTCCCTGACATATTAACAAAACCATATCAATTTGGGCCTTTTATTAAAATTTTATCATGGTGGATTTGAGTTATTTTTTAATGAATTGGGCCTTCTCGGATACTCATTTGCAGTTTAAATTATTTTTATTTAATATAAAAATAAATTTAAATAATTGTCATGTTATTATACCTCTCACCCAAGGAAACTAAACCTAGGCATGCCCCTATTCCATTCTACCCCTCTTGGGAGATCATTTGTTTCTTGAATTGGGTCGAAACATCATAAGCTTCCAAAATTATGCCATAATTAAAATTGTAATTTGATTCCTTTATTAGAAACTCCATTTTTACACTGTTTACCCCATTTTAGTTCTGAATTAACCTTCAAATCATAATTAGATCCTCAATTTAATTTTTCACTATTTTAAAATTCATCTACTATTGTATTTGGGGAGAATTATTATGATCCATCATGTAAGTTGGTCTTCTTCTTTCAACTTTCAATTTTCCTAGGGATTCATTGATTTTTTTTTGGGTTTATTCTCACATATTTGGGGTTCCTAATATCCGAAAACCAGAGATTCTAACCATGGTCTTGATTCTGGATTTCGTGGTATATTCTTTTGTTTTTAGGCTTCATCTAAGTACCTTGTGGTGCGATGGTGGTACAATTTTATCTTCACAAAAAAATTCACGGGTTTTCATTTTTGTGGTAGGTGATTCCAAAGTTCATTCAATAATTGTGTCTTATCATTTTATGGTTATATTATTTTAATTTTTATATAATTTGATTATTTCTGATAAATTTTTTGAGTGGTATTTGTATGAAAATGAATTTAAGCACATTTTTTTTGTTATATTTGGAGTTTTTTCATAGAAATCAATTTTTGGGTCATTTGGGGTTTTTGAATAATTACTTAGTTGGTTTTATTGAAATGAATTAGGGCTTAAAATAATGTTTTTAATGTTTATTCTTTTTGGATGTTGCTGCAAAACTTTGTTTTGATGGTGTTTGTGAATTATCGGGATTTTAAGTGCCACGTTTGTGGGGAAATAGGGGGTTTTAAAAGATATAACTTCATTGTTCATTTGGGGCTACCCTATAACTGAAATGATGGTTTAATTGATGGGTATTGGGCATACATATCTATTTAGGTGACTTTTAAGTGTCTAAAAGGTGTTCATGGTGGGGATATCATAGTGTTTTGGGTGCAAAACAATATGAGGATTTGAGATGTTGTTTTATTGAAAATCCAAATGTATTATTGTGTGTTTTAAGGGATATTACGTGTGTATAGCTACTGTATTATTTTTTTGTGACCCTTAGTGGTGTTTTAATATGCTACGATATTTATGTATTATTCTAAAATTTATTGAGCACAAAGTGGGAAGCATGTGTACCTAGGTGGGAAGATATGTTCTCGTACGACTAGTTATACAGATTGGTTTGGTCCCAGTTTCACATAGCATTTGAATAATGGAATGTCTAACTAAAATGAATTAATGATGATATGGGACCCCATGTCCATGTGTATGATCCCTAAATGTGGCTCTTTCCCATGGTTGTTTTTCTATGGTTACTTTTCTTCGAGGTATGAGGTACATAGGCCCCAGGACAGTCTAGTTCCTAGGGGTGTTCCTTGTTTTGGTTGTCATTTGATTTGTGGTATTTATCATTTTAATAGGGTGCGTTTCCTTAAAAATTTCAGTATCTAATATGTATTATTTGAATTTTTTATCATTATGAATGTTTTATTTTGAAAAATATTTACAATTGAATGTTGCATTTCATTGAAATTATTGTCGTTTTCCCTTAAATATTATAAATATATGCTTTTCACATTGTATTTCATACTCATTGTAATATTTGGGTAGTATCCTAATTGTCAGAGGCTCACACCCTACTTACACCTCATGGGTGTAAGTAGACTTGATTATGTTTGACTCGAGTAAAGGAAAATCACCGGGTGAAGGCGGTTCGGGTTGTTAGTCCCCTCCTTTGATTTGGTGTCGTGGAGACGGCTCGTGGGTGACAGACCATTGTACTATGAAGTATGTGTATCTATTTTTATGATATTTTCATTTACTTTTGTTCCTCTTGTACATTATTTGACACCATGTATTCAGTTATGGATTTCTCTTATGTATTGTTTGGCATGAAAAGATTAGATTCATATTAACGATGGGTTTTGATGTTTTATGCTTTCATACTTGGGTATATCATTCCCAAACCAAATTTGTTGATAAATGGGAACTTGTTCTAGAACGCAGGGGTAAGCAATACCATTTGGGCAATGTCATGGGATAGATATGATTTCGGTATTAGTGTAGAAAATATTTATTTCGTTAAAATCCTTTTTATTTTATAAATATAAAGGTAGTTGATGTCCTAGAAAACATGGAAATTAATCTTTGATAATAGGCTTCAAACATAAAGAATCTCTATAACACTTTCACACTATTGGGTGTCTCCAAAGCTAACTCTTC
This sequence comes from Viscum album, assembly GCA_963277665.1. NCBI lineage: Eukaryota > Viridiplantae > Streptophyta > Magnoliopsida > Santalales > Viscaceae > Viscum > Viscum album. The sequence goes on along the minus strand of OY728158.1, from coordinate 40,894,024 downwards.
CTTGAATTTTGATGATTCCACTATGATACCATTTTCAATTAAGAAATGTATGAGGAAATAGACCTCTTGAATCATGAAATTCCACTTTGAGAGCTTCCCATAAATATGGTAATCTTTGAGTAAATCCCAGACCATCCTAATCTACCTCACATGATCTTCCTTAGTTGATGGGTAAACTATTATATCATCAATGAAAAAACAATTAACTGGACTAATAAATACTAAATTTTCTTTTTCATGAGTCCCATAAACATTGATAGTCATTTTGTGACACCAATGGGAATCACCATATACATATAGTGACCATAATTTCATTGCAGGTCAATATATCCTATACCCTCATCCTGTAAATGCAGCTAGTTATATCAGGATATGAGGATAATATTTGGCAAACATATATCCCCTATCTACTACTAGATGAGGTCATAAATCCTTAATATTGGATACTAATTCTTCATGGTCACCTATTTTCATAGAATTTAGTCCATACACACCATCATGCTCCCATCTACCTTCATGGTGAGCAATAATGGGGCAACATATGTATAAACACTCATCCTGAAAATGGTCATCCCCCACAAGTCTCAAAACAATACCCTCATCATATGAATCATTATGTGAGACATACGATATGATGGAACATATTGCAGGGATGTTTTAGGCTTTATATTAGTAAATAAGTTAATTTCTCTCAAGGAAGGTCACATTGACACAACCACATGAAAGATGACCTTATACTCCAACCGTACTACTATAAATTGAATGATCATGTTATCCACACGATGAAAAAATTATTCTAGCTAAATGGTGTGTAATTATTTTCACTCTACTATGAATTTTCATATCCTAATCCACCTATATTTCCATTTCTTCCACATACAATCATAATCTCGTCACTATAGAAACAATGCATACTCCCCCAGAAATAGTCTCACTATGAATAAATTAAATATAACAAGTCTCTACATTAAATTACATCATAAGGACACATCAATTTTTTAAATATATTCAAAAGGAAACTATAACCTTCATGAGTTAGGTCACACCATTGAACGAAATGTGTGATCACTGAATCATCTCCAATAGAGAGTCCCAACACAAGGTTCAATGCAAGGGAACGACCCGAATATCCATCTATCTAATAGAGTTGTCGATAGAAATGAATATATCCCACTCATGATAGTCAATATGGAATATAATGTATTTAATACAAAGATAATACCTCTTATCAATCCTTGTGTTACTAGGCAATAAGACTCAACTCCCTAAAACTATCATCTACCAAGTGATCCAACACTATAATACTAGCAGAGACCACCTTGTTATGGTGGTGGTATCAAGTCAAAATGTATTCCCTATATATCTCCAATCCAAAATCATCTTCCATGTCCACCAACCAACATTCCTAGATTATCCTCCAACTTTCTCTCCCTATGTGGCCTAATAACTAACTCTCTATCATCAAAACATCGGGCCAGAACACCTAGTGAAATATTTCAATGGACATCACTAGATTAGAACCACATCTATCAAGGATAACTATATATTCATGTGATCCATTAAGCACAAATAATATTTTATCGAATCACATCATGAACCATTTTACATTACAAGATCCCTGAATCAATCATCAACAAGCTCATACAAATGTATTAGCTTCCATCTCCCCACTGTTAGCACTAACTATCTAAATCAGTTGAATATGGAATCTTTTACCATCAAAGCATGCTAAATCACCCCAAACATACGGTTGAATCCATGTAGGTATCATGTTGTATTATATGTATCTACGTATATCTTGATCGAGGGTCCTAACATAAAATAACTGATCATACACCAAATCTATCGAGTACTAAAAAAGTTTGGTGAACCGTTATGAATATTATGCCACAATTATAATTCCATTATTATTATATGTTATATGAAGGTTGTGTAATGACCTCAACATAGATTTAAAACACTCATATATGAGAATGATATAGAACTCTAAGTATGAATGTGTTTCATCATCATATGACTGGATTGAAAGGCCTCACAAACATTTTGAAGAGCCATGGTGAAGGATCATTTCAGGGATAAAATTCTTGTATAATGGTGGATTGATAAGATAGAACACTCACATCATAGCCTCCATTAATTCCTCATCTTCTTGGGGGTCTATGTCACCTCGTAATCTAAGGTATCACCTTCACTAAAATTCATGAACTCCCTTCAGCATGCACAACTCATCTAATAGTAGTGTTTGTATCATCTTATTCTTAATAGGTGGTTCAAGACTAGTGCACCACTAAGATGTACCTCATATTGAACAAGTCAATGTATTAAAGAATCATCATTCATGGGATCATCGTAGTGATTATGCTACTAAATCAATGATGGAAAACAATTCATATAACACATGAAATATATGTGATATACCATAATCAATGAGTATATCTGGAGTGATAATGTAAGAATGAAATGTCAACCACAACCCTTTTTTATGTTATGTGTGTGAGATTTTTTCCAAAAACCAGTGTCAACATGTACCCAGTTAACATACAGAGAGTCAACATTGCAGTGAAGGGATATATCAACCATTACACCAACACTAATGCCCTTGGACTGAGAGTTGAACATCAAACACATAACACACATTCTATAAAACCAAAAACAATATCATTGATATAAAATTATTTAATACATTGGTCATAATATTTAACACTCTTATGATACCACTATGTCATGAACCAACCCAATGTGGATGTTTGGTCAACGATAATCTGAGTGTGACTAGCAGAATCCCACCTTCAATAGGATAGGGGAGAGAGACCTGCACCATGTAGGAAAAGAACTAACATGGGAGGCCTTAGACTATGTTACCCATACACGCAAAAAAATTTAATCCCCAATCACTATGAAAGTAAAATACAACAACTATTCAATTCACGAAAAAATCTAAATCCCACTATATACATAAAAAATACCAAATAAATTTATGTGAAAAATAAAATTCCTCCAAAACTATAAATAAGTCTGGGCTGATAGTAAAAGGGGAGTAAAAACAAAAGTGTACTACAATATAAACCATTTAATTTGTATCCCATATCTAATATATGTACACTCCTAGTATACCAAAAACCTCATCAAATGGACAATGTTCTATATAAGATGCATCACTTATGGGATCATCCCATGTAGGGGTCAGTATAGAAATACCCATTAGGTCCCCACTGAAATCACTATGAATATAATATAAACTATATGTTTTAAATCATTAATAGTATTTATAATATCTTAAATAAGATGAAAATCTAGAGAAACTCATAGTAAAAACACAATAGAAATATTAGGTCCAAAAAATGTTTCCATCTTAGGATTACTTCTCAAAGGTTGTATATAATACTCCACTAGAGAATAATATTTATGGGTGAGATAACACATATGGTATCCATCAGTGTTGTTGTGATCATAAGTTATAACAATTATTAGTAAGCACTAGAACTGAGAAGAAATCGATATAATTTTATGAATCACACCCCGAGCCACGGGGTATAATTGAAACCTAGTATAGATTAACCCACTAAATTAGAGATATATTCTCATGTTGTTTTGTTCATGATGATTCCAAGAACTACTAATATGGATGATGATGATGATGATGATGATAGATGATCTCACTATGATCCTCATGAATGGTTTTTGAAAAATCTATCTAAAAATAAAGGTCGTATATGTGGATGACTATCTTATATGTGGTATGTGAATCCATATTAAACCCGTAGGGAAAGGATAATGGGAAGTCATCCTAACAAAACTTTTCAATACTATAGAAAATTGGGTCTCTAATCCGTTTTTTATATTATAGGGTGTATACTATAAGTACAAGGTGTGAGTCATAGAAACTAGTTCAACCAATGTATCATTGCCCATGCCCATATGCATGTCTAAGTACTACTGGCCATTTCCGTATAATGGGAAATGTATGTGCATAATGCTCTACCCATGTACCCTTGCATGACTGTGTACTTAAAGATGTCTATATCCTTTAAATCTCTACGATACACACCAAAAATATAAGAATAGGTCACACTACGTGTGACATATTTCACATGGAGTGTAATAATTTTATTCTCCATGAAAACACTAGTCCTGAAGATAGGGTCCCACTCGACACATTACTATAGATTACATGTCATGTAACATGTTATTTTCCATAAGCACGTGGTTACTTATCATGAATTCCCACACAATTGTTACCTATATTCCCTTCTACAATATCACATAGAGATCACTGATATCTTTTGAATGAACCTTGAGATCACCTTCTCATCAGAAACCTTTCCTCCATCTCCTTGTAAATCATCATTCCTGGTGCCCCGTCATCACATACTGAAAATGAAAAGAATATGTATCTCCAAATCAGGAAAATTTATCATATGTCTTCATTATGCCCCAATCATTCATCCCCAGTCACATATTCACAAAGGGTTTTAATTTATTTCATGTAATCAATGTAATTAAATCAATAACGTATCATGTTTAATCATGATATAATGAAATTCCCATCAATGAACGTGCAAAGAACATTGGAAATAATATACAAAACACTTACATGGGAAATGGGCCTTTAACAATGTTTTGTAGGCGTTTGTTAATTGACATTTTAATGATAAATAATTATATCTAAATAGTTATCAATAGAAATATGAAATCATGGATAAATCTAGCCCATACTCGCTATATGCATAATATGATTATCAATTCATTATTTGTTCTTTTATAGTTCATGGATGGAAAAAAGAAAATGGTGGTAAATAAACATAAAAACAATGTACTACATCAATTTGGATTGATCAATAATGAATAATGATTCTTTATTATAGTCTTTGGTGAGATACTGAATTTTTATTGGAACACATATCACCAATGGTCGATCTGTCATTGTTCATATATAAAATATCCTACATCAACTCCTCTTTAAAAGTCCATGGTTTTGAGGAAAACTATTAAATTTTAATTAAAAAATATTCATATTGAATTTTATTATATTTCTGCATTATAAAATAGGAATTAATTTTTTTATTAATTAATTTATTATTTTTACCCATGATTTATTTTTTACAGACTCCTAATGAAAAAAAACATATAATTCCTAAGGTAAAAATCCTTCTCTAATCTCAATAACGGCCACCGATTTCCATCCAATATACCTTTTTGAGAGTTTTTCCATTTTTAAGATAAACATTTCTCATGTATAATTAATATATATATTATTTTTGAATCATCAATTACAAGATCATCGTGTCTCAAAATCATAATTCATCAAAGGGTATGCTCTTAAAAAAATAAATATTAATATTAAAATGTTTTACATGAAAAAATAGTTACGATTAAACAAAAACAAATGTAATAAAACAACAGTCATGGAATAATTTTCTCTAATACATGGAAAAAACCTCTATCAACTCTATATTCTACAATGCTTATGATTAATAACCATAGTAACCCTATCTTATATTACATAAAAAATTAGGCATATAAAGGTAAATAAAATATGGAGGATAGTAGAGAGGGAGGTTGACAAAGCTAATATACCATTACATCCCCACAAATAATATTTCCCACAATTACTGTTAATATGAAGGATTATATTTGGATGAAATTAGTTATAATTTGATTTTCATAACCCCTCTTACCAGTAATAATAAAATGGGGTGTCGAGGATATTTACTACCTAACCATTGTTACAAAATAAATGAGATGAAATAATGAGGTGTTATGATAGGGACCAAAAATAAAAATACCATAATGAGAAGAATAATGCTGAATCACTATAATATGTCATGATAACTAAAAAACATTTAATCTAGATATAGTTCATATTATTGATCAATGGCATCAAACATGTGAATCAATGAAATTTTTGGATTTTTTTTGAAAAAACTGAATTTCATTGATGGAATACCTTTCATGGTACACCACGTTTTTCATTATTTACATGCAACATTGTGTTTAGATTTCATAGAAAGAAAAACATATATTAGATTTAGGTACATGAAAAACTAGATTTTTCTACATTACACACAATTTTTTGTTCCTTTGATATATATCATTACACAAAATATGGATTATTAAAAACCTATAATATAATATTAGTAATATTATATGAATATTGTTATAGTCATTACCTATCTATTTCAGTTATTGAAATGAATATGATAAATTATATTATGAAACTATGGTTTAATAATGTTTTTATATGAACGATTTGGTTATCAATTAATTATATATGAAAATAAAAAACCAATTGAATATAAGAAAGTGATTTGATGTGGAAACTATTTTTATTCCAACAATATCAATTTATCATCATAAATTAAATTAATCACTATAAACAAAATTTACTAATGAAATTTATTATATTATAAATTAAAAAAAGATTATTTTCATCCAATAAATTTTATAGGGATATGATATGAATAAATCATATTATAGTCATAAAAAGCTATATTCTTATAAAATAAAAATTTTCCACCTTTTAATGGTAGAAATATATTAAAATTAATTTCAGATATTTTTTAAATTTATTTTAGAATATAAAATTCATTTTTAAATTAATAATTCAAAATTTACATTGGGTGAATTTTTTAACATTTCCTTTGAAGGATCATTTTAAATAAATAGTGAAAATAAATGAATTTTAATTGAAAACATCATTTTCATTTAATTTTTTTATATAGTTATAATATATTTTTATTTTGTTTTAATATATAATTATAAAAATAATAAATTATTTAATATTATTTATGTTATGGAACCCAATTTCAAATTAATGATTTATTTAAAAACATTTCCTAATTTTAACAATTTTTACATTAAAAATTTATACTCTCATCACATCTATGAGATTAATTTATAATTAATTTAATCAACTTCTAAGGTTATAATTTGGAATAATTGAATTTCATTTTTTAGTAATCATAATTTATAATGTCTATTTGGGTAAATATATTTTCTAACTAAAATTATTAGTTAATGTAATAAAAATTAATTACTATGATTAAGGTAAAAACTAGTTTACTTATTGATCAATCGTTACCTGAAGGGGACATATAACCAATAAACATAAAAAAGGCATTTTTTCCTATATTTATACCGTATTATCCATTTTAACAAAAAATTAACAATATTCTAAGAACATTACATAAGGGATACATCATAATATTATTTACTTTTTCGTATTTATAATTATTCCTCTCACCTTTCAACATAAAAGGGAAATCCCACACCCTCACTTATTCAAACTTATAAATCACATTTTCCCATTACAAATCTCCACAAATAAGATAAATAAATTCCCTAATTTTATCATATAATTCCCAATTGGGTAATATATCCAAAAATGTTATCCTTTCATTGGAAACCAAAATGAATTACTCAAAGAAGAGGTAACATCCTTCAATAAGGCCTTTTTTTATGTAATTTAAAAACCAAATTATTATTTTTCCATAATTATATAATAAAAAAATAATACTATATATACTATTATTTTTTTAGTTTAAGTGTTCTAGATATATTCATTCAAACATCCATTAAATGAGATACACAATCATCATTAGTGTGTACGGTGTACTGCCACCCCGCAAAGCGATGTCATTTATTCTTCCATTAACACCATTGAATATTTATAATAATGATTAAATTACTATTTTAATATTTTATATATGATATTTATGATGTAATTATTTTTATTTAGTTATTATATAACCCATAACATCATGATTTCCTTTTTTGAGAATATGATAACTTTGATTGTGAACATGTGGAAAACCGCCTCCTCAAACCGATGTTATTAAATCACAAAATACATGGAATATATTAATGATATGCCTAGTGAAATTATAGGATTTATATTAAATAATAATTATTATAGAATTATTAAAAACATATATATACATATATTTCATTTATTTCATTTATTTATTTTCATTAAATATGATAAGAAAAAAGAAACAATGTTCAGGTGTACGTATGACCTACCATCTCAATGAATTGTGAATTCCATTTCATATTTAAATATTTTATATATTATTGTAAATAATTATATGATGAATATATGTGTGTTATTTATATATTTTTTTATATTCTTTAAATAAGTAAATCATGAACAGTGTAGTATGATTAATAATAACAAGTAAAAATATATACATAAAACCAAGAGATTATTACATTAAACATAACTTTATCATTGAATTTTTAATGAAAGGGTGATATAAAGTCATAATATTTTAAAATATGGTATGATTTATAATAATACTTTTTTAGATGTATTATAAACATATATTTATTATAAATTACTTTTAAAGATGTACACAAAGAGGCCAGACTTATGGTAAGATATTTCTTATCACACATTAATTTCTATGATATATATGATATATTCAAAACATATTCCTGTTGATAGAATTTATACTATCATACCGAATTTTATATAATAGATTTCATTTATTAAATTATATTAGAAGCATAAGTTGATTTTATTCCTTCATGGATATCAGGATTCAAATTTACACAACTGATAATTGGATCAAAAGTCTAAATTTTATTTTTGTGAGACTTGTCCCATATTCACCACATGTATTTTCTTTGTGGTTTATATACATATGATTCATTTATAATATAATTTTTATCCTTAAATTTATTAGTATTAAAATATCCATTTTATTGTATCCCTTTCATGTGGTATTACTATTCAATGTTTACCAAATGTAACGACCCGACCCAAGTTACCTAGAGTCGTTGCATTATTATATAACATTGGTATGATCACAAAGGATCAAGTCTCGAAAGACAGATTAGTTTATTAGTCTTGGAAACACTAGATATATTCATAATTATTACGTTACATCATAAGGTAAAAAAACTACAACAACATCTTGTCTTCATATGCCCTCATACTATCCCTGCAGGTCATTCATAAATTACTTCTTCATAATCCTGGGAAAAAATACAACATTGAAAGGGGTGAGCTCAGATGCTCAGTAAAGATAACATTATAGCAGAAGCTTTCATAGATAAGAATAAACACTTAAGGAAGTTTATAACTAAAACAAAACCCTTTTAAACTTGATCTTCAGCATAAAATGGAAAATATAAAATAAAATAATTTCATTTACTCACTCACATGGATATTCTACTAGTTGAATGATCTCATGAAATATCAATAACCACTTTAATAATGATAGAATGCATAATTCCAGACTATCATAACCACATAGCCAAGGCCTCGTGCCAAGACTACAAATAAGATTTTTCCAAGGCCTTGTGCCAAGACACTAGTTTGTCTCATGAGACCTACGGATGCATTGAGGAGCTATAGCAGGCTCCACCCGTCACTTATTAAGTCTAATGCATTCCTCATATGAATAGGTTTAAACATAACATAAACATTCGTATTAAAACTATCATACGAAATGTCAATACTTTAACCACAAACTATGAATGGTATAAAAATAGCCCATCCACATTCAATCATAAGTCATTCGATACAATATGGAAGATTGTATTGTATCACATTAACCTCAATCAAGAATAATTAAGGATATCGACATAGATGAAAATAGTCATCAAAACGTTTTGAGAGAAATATCCCCATTTTTGTTGAAATCATTTAAAAGTCACATTATTTGTCAATAAGCAATTTAAAAATAGATTTTTGAATCAAAGTGTCTCATACCACTTTGAAACTTTTTAAAAGGAGTTTTTATTTTAAAACTTTAATGTCCATATAAATAAATCCTTAAAGTAATTTTTAATACATGGACATTAATGAGCAAGATTTAGATGAATAAGTCTTTAAAACATTTAAAAACGGTATTTTAGTTAGAGATTCTAACCAAAAGAGAGACACTTGAATACAAATAATTGAGGTAATAAAAACTTTGTAAAATCATGAGAATAAAGGGATTCATGATATAATATGTCAAAGAACATTATATACACCACATAAATGTGATTTGTGTATATCAACAAAGAAGTCTCAATTGAATGTAAATTGAGATTAAATATCTCATAAAGGTTGTATCCTTAGATTAAAGAAAAATCAACGACATGATTATGTGTGAAAAATATAAATACACTAAATATGATTGGATATTCAGTGTAAAACAATAAAGGGATATTCACACATAATCTTATAAAAACAAAACCAATGAATTGGATGTTTAACTCAACAAATGGAGAGTGAGTTAAAATTACTCTTATCAAATTCATATCGATGACTTGAGAAATTATCAATGGAGTGATTATGTGTATAAATAGTATATCCACAGGAAGGGGAGTGTAAATTATGACATAATAAAATGAATAGTGATTCCACACATAATCTTGGAGTAATATAATCAATGAAATATCCGTAAAGCCAAATAAGTGGAAATTGAAATTTCAAATTCCCTTATCGATTAGGTAACTTACGAAATATACATTCATGACAGAAGGATCATACCATGATGATTTAAATACCCATAAATTAAAATATATTACAAAATGAATATAATCATGGGCAGTACACATACACCACATGCAATAATTAAGTGGTGTACAATGGAATTCTCACTAAATTAAGAGTGAGTTAAGAAACCCGTTACCACGTTGTAATCAGCTGAGTCGTATGAACAAAAGTTAATAAACAACAAATGATTTTCAGAATAATATGAATATAAATATAATCATGATAATACATATCAAATGGCAGTACACAATACACCACTTTCAATAATTTAGTGGCGAACAATGGAAATCTCACGGAATTGAAAGTGAGATAAGAAAATCCCTTACCACATTGTAATCAACTGAGTCATATGAAAAAAAGTTTATAACCACAAAATGATTTATAGAATAAAATGAATATAAAGATAATCATGATAATATATATCAAATGGCAGTACAGAATACACCACTTTCAATAATTTAGTGGCGAACAATGGAAATCTCACGGAATTGAATATGAGATAAGAAAATCCCTTACTTTGTACTTTTTCCTAGGTCGACGGTAGGTTAACAACCTGTATAATGGTGAAATAATTGTTATTTAATTATACAAGAATCATATTCATTAATATGATATCATATATGAACTTTTAACATTGATTTGATAATAATATCTTAGAATTATCCTCATTTCGGGTGTTAACGGGTTCATTTTACTTTATATTCATTACTATGTGAGCCATATTTGTTATTAATGGGATGTATGTTATTCATATCAATAATTATATCATGTCCTTAAATATTATTTTTAATCATAAAATTAGAATTATACTTGAATGGATATGATGGAGAATAAATCTCATCGCGTTCGTGGAGACGGTAGTCCGTACGTACGCACGAGCGACAATATCATTATTTTGATATTAAAATAATATATAATTGGATGGTATATCATATATACATAATCATTATCATGTTATATTTATTATTTACATGAGTTAAACATCATTATTATACCCATCAAAAATAATAGTATATTGAATAACAATTACACCATGACATGGTGACGGTAAGTCGTACGTACGCACGTATGGTGACATGTTATTCAAAGGGTGGATAGAATACTGATTATGGTTGTACCATATTTATAATAACATCACAGTATATATATGATACTGGAGTTATTATTTTATAATGGTAATAAAAAAGGAAGAAGAAGTGGATGAAGAAAGGAACTTGGAAAAGGGTGGTGAAATCATTACCTCTTCTTCGGGTTCTTCCTTATGATTTGATCAAAAGGGCTCCTTAGGTTGGCATTATGATCAAACTAAGGACTCTAGGTTGTAGTGAGGGAATTTTGGACAGTATTTGGGCAGGGGTTGGCCGAACCAAAAGGCTTTGAAGGAGTGAAGAAATGATAAGGAGGAGTGGCCTTTTATAAGATGGGTGAGGGGCACCTTTGGAAAAGCTAGAAATATTAATTTATAATAAATTCATATTTGTTTTATAATGGATCCAAAGTTTATTATTAAAAGGATAAGGTATGGATAGGTCAAAAAACATTCAACCAATAGAATTTAGACCGGTTTGGGTCATTATATTAACCTTATATTTAATTATTAACTCTTAGTTAAATAGTTTCACTTTTACAATGTCTCTTTGTATTTTTATATTATATGGTTAATAAACATACCATATACATCCAAGAGACCCCCAAGTGGTTCATTAATGATACACCTATCATGATATAAGTCTCTTTGCAGATCCTTATATTTATATGAATTTAATATCAATTAATAATATAATATTTGTTTTAAAAACTCTATTATGTCAATTTTGACACTATTCAATAGTTGATTTTTGAGAAACACATAACAGAATGATTACTTCGAAAAAAGTTAATTAAATCAATCCTAATATGTCATATTATCTTATAAAATTAGTTAAATTCATTAAAAGTCTCAAATTATATTTATTTGGGTATTTATAATATGAATTATTATAAGTTTTCACTATTATGGTAATTACTGCATCATCATTCTGTCATAAATAAATTAAATTATTTAATGTCTAAAAATTCTAAATAAAATATAATTATATATTAAATATTTTTATATTTCTATTGAATATTTATAGTCTAAAATCCAACATATATAACCCTATTTAACAATTGTTTTTCTAAAAGATATATGCTTGTGTCATTTTTGTATTCATTTTTACTTAATTAAAATATAGTGTCCCTATCACCTAAAAGTGGCTCCATGGGGTCCCAAAATAGACCCAATGATGCCTATGGTGGAACCTGTATCATCCAATAATGCTAGGACACGTTTTAGGGTAATTTATTATTATTATTATATTATTTTTAACCCTTATTTATCGGATTTACCCATAACCATGGTAAATAAAATATTTACCGAAGTAATTATTCAAAATGTCTAAAAATAAAAGTTACCAATTTACAAAATTTGAACATACTGATTCCAAATATGGAATCCATTTTTCAAAATTCAAAACACAGAAGTGGAAGAAATTAATTTAAAATTAATTCCTGTTGTTAAAACAAAAAGCATGTTTTTAAGAGATAATAACTACTAAAAGATTGACACTTGTTTATGTCCGGTTTAATTGTAAAATTATGTCCAATGACCAACATTTTATTAAATGGTAAAAATATATTCTAAATATTATTTAAAACCACTCAAAATTATAATTTATTACTATTAATTATTTTGATTAAAAAAGTTGTTTTTAATTAAAATTTAATAGTTTTCACTATTCAATAAAATATTAAAGTTATCTAAAAAGATCCAAAATTTCACCTTAGGCTAAATTAGATATTCCGAATCAAAAAATGAAGTCCATTTTGAAATATAATATATATATATAATTTCAAAAAGTAGGTATTACTATTCATAACGGCTAGATTGGTTGGTTATGGTGTGTTAGAACTCGGTGTTGCGTACAACACACGCTATCACATTATTCAAAGAGAAGGGTACTATAGAAGATTGGGGTTTTACATTCTCCCCTACTTCAATAAATTGAGTCCTCGATAGTTTTTAAAATTGTGCTTGGGAATATAATGGAAAGTCCCACATCGTAAAAAGAGTCAATAAAACTATCACTTTAAAAGAAAGAAAGAGAGGTATAAAGGTTAACCAAGATAACCCATACTAGGATTCCATGTAGGAAAACATGGATATGGATGATAAACTAAGTTTCATGTTCTGACGGAGAGGGATATAAATCATGATCAGGAGAAAGTTAACAATATGAAAGCCACAAACTTGTGTTGGAAAAAATGACCATCAGTCTCCTAGTAGGAAATTAAACGGACAACCTTTTTTTTGTTTTAAGTTACATTTATTTTTGATATTGATTAAGAATATAAAGATATATACTTACATTTTAGGTAGAGTTTCATTCTATAATAAATTTCCACCACAAACTCATTTGATTTAAACGATGAGTATTCAAGAAGACTTTTGACACTAGAAGAGCTAGAATAAACTTCTATAGAATCACATTATCCATGCAGGATGAACTATATATTTACATTGTATTTATAGATTAATCAAAAACAAAATGGTTTGTACAAGATCTAATGATCCCCCAAAAGTATATTCCTTGAGTGAAATAAACACTAATCTTAATTTCCGAAATTAAACCAACAATACCCCAAAGTTAAATAAATACCATCAAATAATCAATTGTCCTTAAAATCCTTTAATATAATCAAAACTAATATTGAAAACCAAAACTTATTATGAATGTAGTATTCCACGTTAAATTGTATCTCTAAATGACATTAATTACTCTTAAAGTCTCATACTTAAATGTAATTAACCTAATCATTTCCATAAATAACCCAAATCATTATAAATCCACATTTAAAACATAGATAAAAATCCACCATTACTCCTCAAATGAAATCCCATAATACTCTATTTTCCTTTGGCATATAGTGTTCTCAACAAAGTGAATAACTTCCAAAATAACATTTATCACTTAATCACCAAATCATTTTCCTATAATTAGGGTATTCATTTGATAAGACATAAGATACCAAATCAAATTATTATTGATCAATACAATCATTTAACTAAAAATAATAGTCATACTAACCAGGGACATCACGTAGTCCAGTGGTAGGCGATAAATACGAATCGCACTTTGTTTGTGGGTTCAATTACCACAGCTTTGTCCGATGCGACGGGTTGTCACACGGTCTACGTGTTGTCTTCTTTCAAAAACTATATTTTATAATATTACCAAAATGAGATAAATTCCTCAAAATACCATAACATAATGTAACCACAAATCTTATCTCACACCTTGCATTTTCATCCCAAATTATAATAAATTATAATTTCCTCAAACCCAATGATCATGTAAAACCAAATGGTTATTTATAACTATATCCGCAACAGAAAATATAATTCATCCTCAAATATCATTTTCACATGAAAAATTGCAGGTTTACACATATAGGAGAAAATTATTCCAAAGTAATACCATCAATAAAGAGCACTAACACTTTTAAACATTTGACAATCCATTTATTTCCACATAGGTTCTTCATCATATGTTCCTCGGGTTCCCACATTTCCTCTTCCATATTATGATTTCTCCATAGATATTTTACCAGACGAGTCATCCGGTTTCTCAACACTTGATCTTTGGTATGAAGAATTCCGATAGGCGCTCCACAATAAGATAGATCAGGTTCCAGTTATAACTCTTCATAGGTGAGTACATGTGTTGGGTCAGGCATGTATTTTGTCACTAGGGATATATGGATCACAACATGAACTCTGGAGAGACTAGGTGGATTTGCCTTTTGGTAGAATGCGTTCATGTGTTACAATGTTACCTCATGAATTTTTCAAAATCATCTACTTTGTTTACCCAAAAACTCCTCATCCATCTTGGATTATATCGATGGAAGCTACTATGCATCATAAAAAATAGGTATTTCTTATATATAATTTTGATACATCGTCTTTAACATGTTTTTTTAGAAAAATTCTCACTGATTCATCTTCAAATATTTCATATTAGGGTTTTGGTAAATCAGTTTTTGTATATCCCAAAAGACATAAATATCTAATTTGATACATATATGCTGCTCAAAGGTCTCCCTCTTCTGCAGCATCTAGAAAATCATTTATTGCATCGTAATTATGAGATAAAGTGAATAATTTGAAAAGGCCCTGATGGTACTTCCCATGCTTAGTGGGGTAAGAATGTTGAGAGCGCAACATTATCCCATAGTCGGTACAAGATCCTTGAAAGAATCGTGCAGTTCTAGAGGTATTGGATGTCTCATAAAGTTATTTGCATGTAACTTGGAAATTTGAAAATGTTTCAACATCGTCTGCGCATGACTTCTAGATAATAATTGTAAGTAGTTCTTCAGGAAGAGAGAAAAGAGTTGTTCGTGATCTTTCTCCCTCCATGTTTCAACTAATGAAAAGAAAATACAATTAGGGTTTTTGAATACTTATCTAATAAGAATGTAAAAAAAAATAGACATAATAGGATAATATTGTAATTGAACAATATATCCTAACTTGGGGTACCCTATGTTAAAATCTAGGTTATCCACTATCTATTTGCCGACATATATTTTTAGTGGCATTTTTTTTATTCCCTTAATAATGGTTTATACTAATATTGTGAATTTACCAAAGCATATCCCCCGGGAGTGTCGTAACCAAGGGTGCAGAAAGGCCCATTGTCGTGCACTAGTTCTCGTTCGAGTCTAGATCAAAGCGGTGTTTTCGGGTTTTACCCCTAGGTACATCTGTGCCAGAGCCACCTCTACGTGCTCGTATCCAGACAGGGATGTATTGCTCGGAAAATTCAAAAAATCTTCTACAATACCAAATTTCTAGGAATTTCTTCAATACTAATCCTCAAAGTTCATCTTAGATCTACGGGCTCTAATCAGATTTTAACTAAATCTAGCTTCCAAGGTTTGTACTAAACTTCCTCTGATACCAACTGTAACGCCCCGACCCCAGTTACCCAGAGTTGGTGCATTATTACATAACATTGGCATGATCACAAAGGATCAAGTCCCGAAAGACCTATTAGTTTAGTAGTCTTGGAAACAGTAGATATATTCATAATTCTTACATTAAATCATAAGGTAAAAAAACTACAACAACATCGTGTCTTCATATCCCTTCATACTATCCCTGCAGTTCATTCATAAATTACTTCTTCATAATCCTGGGAAAAAATAAAACATTGAAAGGGTTGAGCTCAGATTCTCAGTAAGGATAACATTTTAGCATAAGCTTTCATAGATAAGAATAAACGCTTAAAGCAGTTTATAACTAAAATGAAACCCTTTTAATCTTGAACATCAGCATAAAATGGAAAATATAAAAGAAAATAATTCCATTCACTTACTCACATAGATATTCTACTCGTCTAATGATCACATGAAATATCAATAACTACTTTCATAATGTTGGAATGCATAATGCCAGACTATCATAACAACATAGCCAAGGCCTTGTGCCAAGACTACAAATAAGATTTTTCCAAGGCCTTGTGCCAAGACACTAGTTTGTCTCATGAGACCTACCGATGCATCGAGGAGCTATAGAGGGCTCCACACATCACTTAGTAAGTCCAATGCATTCCTCATATGAACAGGTTTAAACATAACATAAACATTCGTATTAAAACTAGCATAGGAAATGTCAATACTTTAACCACAAACAATGAATGGTATAAAAATAGAACATCCACATTCAAACATAAGACATTCGATACAATATGGAAGATTGTATTGTATAACATTAACCTCAATCAAGAATAAATAAGGATGTCGACATAGATGAAACTAATCATCAAAACCTTTTGAGAGAAATATCTCCCTTTTTGTTGAAATCATTTAAAAGTCACACTATTTGTCAAGAAGCAATTTAAAAATACATTTTTGAATCAAAGTGTCCCATACCACTTTGAAACTTTTTAAAAGGAGTTTTAATTTTAAAACATTAATGTCCATATAAATAAATCCTTAAAACCAATTTTAAAACGTGGACATTGATGAGAACGATTTAGATGAATATGTCTTTAAAACATTTAAAAACGGTATTTTATTTAGAGATTCTAACCAAAAGAGAGACACTTGAATACAAATAATTGAGGTAATAAAAACGTTGTAATATCATGAGAATAAAGGGATTCATGATATACTATGTCAAAGTACATTATATACACCACATAAAAGTGATTTTGTGTATATCAACAAAGAAGTCTCAATTGAATGTAAATTGAGATGAAATCTCTCATAAAGGTCGTATCCTTAGGTTAAGGATAAATGAATGACATGATTATGTGTGAAAAATATAAATAAACTAAATATGATTGGATATTCAGTGTAAAACAATCAAGGGATATTCACACATAATCTTATAAAAACAACACCAATGAATTGGATGTTTAACTCAACAAATGGAGAGTGAGTTATAATTACTCTTATCAAATTCATATCGATGACTTGAGAAATTATCAATGGAGTGATTATGTGTATAAATAGTATATCCATAGGAAGGGGAGTGTAAATTATGACATAATCAAATGAATAGTGATTCCACAAATAATCTTGGTGTAATATAATCAATGAAATATGCGTAAAGCCAAATAAGTGGAAATTGAAATTTCAAATTCCCTTATCGATTAGGTAACTTACGAAACATACACCCATGACAGAAGGATCATACCATTATGATTTAAATACCCATAAATTAAAGTATATTACACAATGAATATAATCATGGGCAGTACACATACACCACATTCAATAATTATGTGGTGAACAATGGAATTCTCACGAAATTAAGAGTGAGTTAAGAAACCCCTTACCACGTTGTAATCAAATGAGTCATATGACCAAAAGTTAATAACCACCAAATGATTTACAGAATAAAATGAATATAAAGATAATAATTATAATATATATCAAATGGAAGTACAAAATACACCACTTTCAATAATTTAGTGGTGAACAATGGAAATATCACAGAATTGAAAGTGATATAAGAAAATCCCTTACCACGTTGTAATCAACTGAGTCGTATGACAAAAAGTTAATAACCACCAAATAATTTACAGAATAACATGAATATAAAGATAATCATGATAATATATATCAAATGGCAGTACACAATACACCACTTTCAATAATATAGTGGCGAACAATGGAAATCTCACGGAATTGAAAGTGAGATATGAAAATCCATTACTTTGTACTTTTTCCTTGGTCGACGGTAGGTTAACCTCATTTATAATGGTTAAATATTTGTTATTTAATTATAAAATAATCATATGCATTAATATGATATCATATATGATCTTTTAACATTGATTTGTTTATAATATCTTAGAATTATCGTCATTTCAGGTGTTAATGGGTTCATTTTACTTTATATTCATTATTATGTGAGCCATATTTGTTATTAATGGGATGTATATTATTCATATCAAGAATTATATCAAGTCATTAAATATTATTTTTAATCATAAAATGAGAATTATACTTGAATGGATATGATGGAGAATGAATCTCATCGCGTTCGTGGAGACGGTAGTCCGTACGTACGCACAGGCGACAATATCATTATTTTGATATTAAAATAATATATAATTGGATGGTATATCATATATACAGAATCATTATCATGTTATATTTATTATTTACATGAGTTACACCTCATTATTATACCAATCCAAAATAAAAATATATTGAATAACAATTACACCATGACGTGGAGACCGTAAGCCGTACGTACGCACGTATGGTGACATGTTATTCAACGGGTGGATAGAATACTGAATATGGTTTTACCATATTTATAATAACATCATAGTATATATATGATACTGGATTTATTATTTTATAATGGTTATAACAAAGGAATAAGAAGTGGAAGAAGAAAGGAACTTGGAAAAGGGTAGTGAAATCATCACCTCTTCTTCGGGTTCTTCCATTTGATTTGATCAAAAGGGCTCCTTAGGTTGTCTTTCTGATCAACCTAAGGCCTCTAGGTTGTATTGATGGAAGTCGGGAGAGTATTTGGGCAGGGTTTGGCCGAACCAAAAGGCTTTTATGGTGTGAAGAAATGAGGAGGAGTTCTCTTTTATAAGAGGGTTGAGGGGCACCTTTGGAAAAGTTATAAATATTAATTTATAATAAATTCATATTCGGTTTATAATGGCTCCAAAGTTGATTATTAAAAGTTTAATGTGGGGATAGGTCACAAAAAATTCAACCAATTAAATTTACACAGGTTTGGGTCATTATATTAACCTTATCTTTAAGTATTAACTCTTAGTTAATTAGTTTCACTGTTTCAATGTCTCTTTGTATTTTTATATTATATGGTTAATAAACATACAATATACATCCAAACGACACCCAAGTGGTTCATTAATGATACAAATATCATGATATAAGTCTCTTTGCAGAACCTTATATTTTTAGGAATTTAATATCAATTAATAATATAAAAGTTATTTTAAAAACTCTTTTATGTCAATTTTGACACTATTCAATAGTTGATTTTTGTGAAACACATAGCAGAATGATTACTTCGAAAAAAGTTAATTAAATAAATCCTAATTGGTCATATTATCATATAAAATTAGTTTAATTCATTAAAAGTCTCACATTATATTTATTTGGGTATTTATAATATCAATTATTTTAATTTTTCACTATTATGATAATTACTGCATCACCATTGTGTCATAAATAAATTAAATTATTTAATATCTAAAAATTATAAAAAAAATCATTATCTAGTAACTATATTTATCTTTCTATTTAATATTTATAGTCTAAAATATAACATATATAACCCTATTTAACAATTGTTTTTCTAAAATATATATGCTTGTGTCATTTTTGTATTCATTTTAACTTAATTAAAATAAAGTGTCCCTATCACCTACAAGTGGCTCCATGGGGTCCCAAAATCGACCCAAAGATGCCTATTGTCGAACATGTATCAACCAATAAGGCTAGGACATGTTTTAGGGTAATTTAGTATTATTAAAATATTATTTTTAACTCTTACTTATCGGATTTACCCTTAACCATGGTAAATAAAATATTTACCGAAATAATTATTCAGAATGCCTAAAAATAAAAGTTACCTATTTACACAAATTGAACATACCGATTCCAAATATGGAATCCATTTTTCCAAATTCAAAACACAGAAGTGGAAGAAATTAATTTAAAAATAATTCCCGTTGTTAAAACAAAAAGCGTGTTTTTAAGAGATAATAACTATTAAAAGATTGACACTTGTTTATGTCTGGTTTAATTGTAAAATTATGCCCAATGACCAACATTGTATTAAATTGTAAAAATATATTCTAAATATACTTTAAAACCACTCAAATTCATAATTTATCACTATTAATTATTTTGATTAAAAAATTTATTTTTAATTAAAATTTATTAATTTTCACTATTCATCAAAATATTAAAGTTATCCAAAAAGTACCAAAATTTCACCTTAGGCTAAATTAGATATTCCGAATAAAAAAATGATGTCCATTTTGAAATATAAAATATATATATAATTTCAAAAAGTAGGTATTACTATTCATAACGGCTAGTTTGGTTGGTTATGGTGTCTTAGAACTCGGTGTTGTGTAAAACACACGCTATCACATTATTCAAAGAGAAGCGTACCGTAGAAGCTTGGGGTGTTACACCAAATCAATAATGTAAGGTTTAATTAACATTTAATCATTGAGACAAATGTTATGTTGTGCACCTATATTATTTAATGATGTGTATATAATTAAATTTTTAATGTTATATAATTAATACAATCCTTCCATTGATGTGTTATGTTTCATGTAATGATATTCATTAATGGGTATTTGGATTTAACTTTACCGAAGTTATAAGGTTTTCTCTATAGTATAATCATTTATTCAGATTATTCATGATTATGCATCAATTGATGATATACTATGATCCATATCTCAAGAATTATGATTAAATTTCTTCCCATATAGTAATTAATTATATCGTTTGGTATCAGTCTAATTTTACACTGTTTGGTACAAAATGTAATTGTGAAACTATTATTATGAAAATCCATCATTATTTCTCTCATCAGTCATAAATAGAGTTTATTTAATAATGATGTTTCCTAAATATGGATTCAAAAAATATTTACTATTATATTATTATCTCATTTATAAAGAAATATATTTTAAAATGTGTTATTTTTTATAATGGTTTTTAAAATGATTCTATGATTCCTTTATAAGTTTCATTATATATTTTTAATGAAATAGTTTTCCAAATATTTTGAATATTACGGTGTATGTTTTAGAAATTATTTTCAGTGGAATGTATATCAAAATGTTTACTTGATTCCTTTATAATAAGTAAAATATATTTTCAAGGAGAAGTTATTAAATTTTTTTATGGATAATTTACATGTTTTGAAAGATATTTTTTAAGAAAATATATTAAAAATGATTCCAATATTACATTATAATTTAAAAAATATAATTTCAATGATGGTGTTTTCAAAGGGTTTTAATTTTTCGATTATAATATTACGAGGTAATTTTCAAATAAATGGATTTCATGGATTTAAAAAAATTATGATTTTTTCAATTTCATTTAACGAATATGTGTTTCAATACTGTTTTCTCTTTATAATGTGTTTTAAATGAATTTAGAATATTCTTTATTATATTTTCAAAGTTATATTTTTCATGAAAATGATGTTAAAATTGTTTTTCAATGAAATATATTTTCACAATGAATGTTTTTAAAATATCTATCAAAATTTTTTTCCATCAATGATTTCATCCATTGTTGTTACTCATGTCGTAATGGGGATATGATCGTAGGGTAACATTCCTATTATTTCTGTAAATGGATTATTTTCTGATGGCAATTTATTTAGGATAATCCTTTCTCATTCCGGATTTATATGTTTATGAAAACAATTTATCATTCAAAACCTATATGGTTTTGAAAATAATTTCTCATTTTTTGAGTTATTATATGATTATGAAACCTGTCTCTTTTTGTTATTTTATGATATGATGAATTTTTTATCCTACCAACTTCATTTCATGTGTGATGATAAGAATATTATCATTCCCATCTCGTTTAATGTGTCCTGATATGATGAATGTTTTATTATCTTATGGAACACATATGTATTTATTCATTATGATAGGATGAGACCTATATCTATATTAAATGAATTTCATAATAATTTATATTTAAAGATATTGGATTGGATGAAATGATAAATTTAAATGGGTTTGTAATGGAATTGATTCTCTAATATGGTCTTCGGAGTGAACCATGACTACTAAGAGGGTATTCAGATTCAATACTAACTAATAATATGGAATTGGGATAGAATCCTAAATACTATGATGGTCATGAGAGTTCACATTGACTACTAAGACGTGACTCATGTATATGAGAATGGTACACTATGTGATGATTGGGTAACAAGACCCACTATAAGAAAGGGATGCGACTAAGGATGGTGGTGTGTCCTGTACAGTAGGTGAATCCACCATGAAGTGACTTGATATGTTTTGGAAATGAGCCTTGACTTATAGAAAATTATTTTATATGAATATGTGTATTCCAAACGTTTATGTCTTATGCCTGTGATATGACCTCATGACTCATAATTATTTATTTCCTTATGATTAACTTTTTATTAAATACCAATATTTTTGAAATGATTCATGATTATGATCTTTTATATGAAGGGAAGGATCATAAAATGTTAGGATAATGTTCTCATTCCATTATGTAAATGTTATTCTTATATATCTCAATTATTTTTACACTTAGTGAGAATCTGATCTCCAATTTTCTTATGATTTATTTCCCCAAATTGTGATGAAATTTTTTATGTTAGAGTACTATGATTATGTAATATGCATTTATATTAATATTGGTAAGTATATATTTTATCAAAGTATTTTTTTAATCATCCTTTGTAAACTAGGATGAGAAAACTCCTGTGATATCCCATGGAATATTTCTATAGAAAACCAAATGTGTTAATGATTAAAAAACTAGGTGTTACGATTCAGACATGAAATATGTAATATTTCATGATTATGTAGTTTTATTATATGACATGTTTTTCTCACTATATTCTTTTAAGATTTAGTCAAATAATATATTCTGAATGATCTGTGGTAATGATGATTGCATAGAAAAATTTTGTGACTCTCCTCTTGAGGAACCAAAAGATAGGGGAGATTGAATGAAAACCATTGTTGATATGATCCAATAGATTTTTCAAGATATGAATCATGGTAAATATCCTAAGATGAAATGTTTGGAATAATTAGAGTCTACCATGTGGCTACACCCACCTTTTATAGTTTCTCCACTATCCCATTAGTTTATAAGAAATTGATCGGTACAATTGGAATAATATTTTTCATTATTCATTGTTTAGAGCATGAAATTTTCAATTTTAAATTATAGAATATATAAGGTGAGATAGATAAGTTGGGAAATATTATTAATTATATAATGAAATAATGATAAATTGAATTCATGGATTTGGAAGAGTTTAATAAAATAATTTTCAATATGTTGAATCCTCTTATTGTTCGATTTTTTTGAAGTAATTCCTTAAAACATAAGTATAAAAATGATGAATTTATTAGTGATTATGAAGAATATTAAAAAATTCAAGTGAGGAAATAATTTTTTATTATCATCTAACCTGAAATTAATGTTGATAAGTTTTTTGTTGGCTTGAAACCAAGTCTCTGAGGGGAACTATCCATTAGTTAATTACTTTCCATGAACTTGATTTTTGATGTTCCATTAATGTGGAATTCGATGTTAAAGGTATGCATCTGTCTCATGGGTTTCATAAAAATAAAATTATGGAAATAAATGGTAAATATTATAACAATATATAAATAGAGATTAACATTCAATTATGATCAATTTGTGGAAAAAATCTTGGTGGAAATTTTAATAATTGGAATAGAAAAAATATTATATTTGGCATGTATAAAGCATGATATTTTGAATGTTTATGTGTTGGTAAAAAGATAGTTAATGATGAAAATATGTAGAAATATTCACCTAATATGGCTCCCACACACCAATGATTCAACAACAATGATTTTTGGAATTACTAGAATCATTCCCCCAATCCAAGGATTAATATTTATGACAAGAAACCATAACACCTGAGAAAAATGAAGAAAGGTAAATCATATAAAATCATAATGGATGAATTAAATCATGGTTATTAGGGAACACTTATCCTCCCTCCTTGTATGGGATGCTCATTTTTTATTTTGTATGAATAATCTTTTTTAAAATATCATTTTTTGTTTTTTAGTAATGTTTCATGAGAACATCTCCCTCTAAATGTATATTGGAATAATTAAATTATATTTATTATTCTATTAGTTCATGTATAAACCCATTTCTCCAATAAAAATGTTTTTGGACTAAGAAAAGATCTTATTTATTGAATAATGGGTGAATTTTATTTTGGTGGTATTATAATGTTTACTATTTATTGAATGGTTTATGATTAATGTCAAATGAGGTCTTAGTTATTTAAGTGATTATATAGCCTTGTGATGATTTATGATAATTGGATAACATGTGATAACATTTTTTTATTTATATTTTATGAAATATGAAATGACTTATCAGTCTATTGGTGTGTCTTTTGATCCATTAGTTATTTCGGGATAACAAATTCACAATATTTTCGAAGAGTAGCAGATGATTTGGAAATTTATCATGGAAAAACCAAAGGCTGAAATTGTGTGTATGAATAGGACTCAAATCATGTAATTATAATTAAATATATTCATAGATATTCAAATAGTTCTAAACACTAGGGAAAAGTTATTTAAATTTTTTTAACATAATACCATAGTTTCTATTGAACATTTGATCTAGTAAATAGTCACAGATTTATAGTTTTGAGTCCCTTATCATTCTACAGATCATTCAATTTCATAAGATCATTGACCTAAATAATGATCGATAATTTTTTATGATTTTATTCCATGTCTAATCATACCTTCCTACATATTTTATTCTATGTGGAAAACATATTACGAGTTAATTTTGGTAACACTTAGATTTCCAAGAAATTTAGAGGAATTTATGGTGTTAAATTTTGCGATGTTGATTCATAACTGAGTGACTTTAATGAATTAAATCATTAATGATCTAGAAAAAATTATATATATAAATTCATTTTAGGTGTTTTAGAATGCATCGACATGTGTTTCTATGTTTCTTTTCAAATTAATTAAATTTCATTTACAAATAAAATAACATGATACACCATGATATTATTTCTTTATAAGCTATGCAAGGTTTATATATTATTATACACAAAAATTATATTAGAAATTGGTAAACACAAAACTCTTTCTATCTTGTGTTACAAAATTTTTTTATTTCCTATGATATCTTTAAATACATGTATCGGTGAGTTCCACTGAAATATAATATAATATTATTATTATCTAAATATTTTTATTGTTATCACCTAGCAGTTATAATGGAATATATGAATAAGATGAACTAAATTATAAATCTGTTGTTTACAGATATTTATAAAATGAATTATTTTGTTATCAATTAATTATAAATAAAAATACAATACCCAACTAAATATAAATAAAGTGATTTAATGAGAAGACTATAATTATTGCCACAAAGTC
The DNA here is from genome assembly GCA_963277665.1 of Viscum album. Lineage (NCBI taxonomy): Eukaryota > Viridiplantae > Streptophyta > Magnoliopsida > Santalales > Viscaceae > Viscum > Viscum album. The sequence goes on along the minus strand of OY728158.1, from coordinate 40,867,792 downwards.
ATTTTGTCTTAATTAATAAAATTAATCACTATCAGTGAGAGAAATTAATGGCATTTATATATTTTAAATTCAACCAATTTTTTTTACATTCATAAAAAATGTATTATATGCATTAGATATTAAAAAAATTAATTTTCGTCATAAAAATATATATTTTTCTAAAACAGTGTATCATTTCCTTTTAATAGTAGAATTGTTTTAAAAATATTTTGGAATCTTTTATAATATTAATTTTTAGAAATAATTTTTTTGGAATGCCTAACATAAAAATTATCTTTGGGATTTTTTTACATCTTTTTCGGACATGTTTAACTTTTTGATGAATATTGAAAACATTGAAATATTATGGAATACGCCTTTTTCAAATAATTTATTTTTATAATATAATTATATTTTAATTTGGTTTCAAAATATAATTAAATAGAATATAAATTCATTAATATAATTTAGTTTATTGGAATAAATTTCCAATTGAATCTGAAAATAAAAGCATTTCAATCATTTGAACATTTTTACTTTAAAAGCCTGTTATATCATCTTGTCTATGGTATTAATTTAAAATTAATTTCCTTAAATTATGTGATTATAATTTAAATAAATTGTTTCTATATTTATAATAGGAATAATATATAATTTATATTGGGGTTAATATATCTTTTGACCAAAAGGATTTGTGAATGTAACAATTATTAATTAAAATGATTATGTTAAAAATGAGTTTACAATGTTGTCAAACTTTATCATAAGGGGAATATAAACTTGAATTATTTACCAAAATACATTATATTCAAATATTATACCAAATTTTCAATTTCTAATATAATTTTCTAATATTGTAGAACATGATGTAACTACCCACACATTTATAAATAAGATCCTCTTTATGATTTAAACTAAATTCATTATTAAGTAATATGGTTATAGAATAAAATTATGTCATTAATATTATTATTAAAACCTATTATATTTAAAATTCTACTAATAATCATTAGAAATGATTATATTGACACTTTATGGTGACCACATTGTTAGTATAAATGTAGGGTTTTAATAAATCCATTAGAAATATAAAAATGAAGTGATGACCTCAACTAGTTGGAATGTACCCTATGAATTCCATTAATCAAAGCCTCAAAGGGGGAGAGAATCAAAGGGATTTACCATTAGTCAAGAGCATGCTGAGATCCAAAAACTAAAGCATTCTAGAAACTGTTTACTATAGAAGTTCATGCTTATCCAAATATTTATCCAAACCATGTATGACGAACCAACCCATGAGCGTCTCATCATCATGTCTCTTACCCAAAAGTAATTTTTTGGATTATTAAATTGATATATATCAATTCCATAATAATATTATTCTTTATATTTTATTTTCAATATAATAATGTTATATTTTTTTCTTATCATTACTTTATAAATGATATAGGTTTTATATAATAAAACAAAAATTGAACTTTTAATTAGTATTAAATTTTAATTAAGATATTTTAATTGATGAGTTCATGGATTTTTTTAATAAAAAATATTTTACAATAAAATTATTATTAAAAAAGTTATAAAATATTAATTATTGTACGATTTTATGATGTCGAATATAATTATTATAAGGGTTCGAAAACTATTGATGTCAAAAAACATAATATTTATCAATAAATGTCAATTTACATTATAAAAGTTAAAATATAAATATTTAGAATAATATTTATCAAAAAAGAATATTTATTTTTGAATCATAATATTGAAATTATCCATCTGTGTTTTTTCATAATATTATGAGGCAATCAAATTTTCAACTGAAAATAAAATACCTTGTAAATATATAGTCTTTCTATGACATCATAATGACCCAAAAGTGTTGTGGAAAATAATATATGGTATCCAAAATTATTTATATCTTCTCAATTTAATGTAATTTTTTTTATTTTAATAATACAATAAATCCTTTTTGAATCATGCAAAACCACAAATATATTTTGAGGTTTACAAATCACTTCTTTAAGAGTAGGATTAAAACAAGTTTATAACAGATAACAATTTATTAATTTCGGACCATAGAAATAAAAAATAATCAATACAACTCTCATTTTGTTCATACCATGGGAAAATACCACATTTGGGTTTTTGGTTTTGGTTATTTTATTATACAGATCCAAAACCAATGTCTGTGAACTGAAAACGAATTAACAACTGATTTCCTATATAAAACCACCCAAGCTCCAATTTTTTTCACTATAAATAATTGTGTAACATACTTACTATTCCATAACATATCTATTGTCTACCCATGTTCCCACAATGTTCTAAAGATGCTCCAACCATATATTTTTAGTCATACTCTAGATGTAAGGGATATGTCCCTTATCTTCATTACTCGTGTTTCATCATTATACAATGAATTTTATTTCCATTTAATAATAGTGTGATATGTTTTTCTTGAAACAATTTCTGTTGATTAGATATAAAAATAATGACAGACACCATTATCTCTTATCAAAATATTTTTTTTAATTTTTATGTAACGAATTTATGCTGCCTAATTTTAACAATAATATTTCATTTCCATAAAACGTGTGGTGAATACCCATACATTGTTATTATCAATGGTGTTATCCTTTATTGAAAAATACATATTTTATTGGGAAATTACATTTATTTATTTCATTATCCTTGTTCAAGGAATACAATTTTGTGAAAAATGATTCCATGTTTTAGTACATTTGTGGCACACATACGAGTGAAAATGAAATTAATGTAATGGGTGAACCAAGAATTATACATTTCACCATTGCATTGGGTAATGTTTTTGTTTTACGATATTTCATTAAAGTGATTTAGGAGTGAAAATAATCCATCTTATGACATTTTTCATCATGATGTATTTTAATCTATCTAAGAAAAATTAATATGATGTAGTAATCTAAGTTGTTTCCACATTTCCCATGTTGGATTTTGAAATATCATTATTTATTAAGACTTATTGTTCATGATTATTATTATCACTACTTTTAATCCCCATTAATATGATTATATTAACATACAACCCCTACACATTCTCCTACCAATGAATAAGGACATTACTTGTCCTTAATTGACATCCCCAAGGTGCTAAAGCCTAGAAATAAATGCCATGGGAAATAATACACTAAGAAGACATCATTCCCTTTGATAATAAACAACCGAACTATTCTTCCTCCGAGGTGGTGTTTTTATGATGGATATGGAGATGGAATGATGTTGATCAAAACTCGTCCCTTTTTCCATAGAGTGGGTTCCTGTTGAGTTTACCACTCATTTTTTTCCACTCGTTTATTGTCATTATCCACTAATGAATGTTGAATTAACAATGTCGGGAACTATTGGTCCTAGAGCAAGATTGTGTGGGGGTAAAGCACTCAAGAAATTGGACCTTCAAAAATATAACATCCATGGATGGTCTGTGACACCCCACGCTTCCATGGTATATTTCTCATTGAATAATATAATAACTTGTGATGTACAGAAAATTGGGTTACAACACACCCTGACCAATCAAATTAGCCGTTATGAATATTAATACCCACATTTATATTTTTTAAAGAACAATTATTATTCCAAATAGACATAATTTTTGGATTCGGAATATCATGTTTAGCTTAGGGTGAATCGTTGGTATTTTTCTGAAAACTTTTAATTTTTGATTAAAAGGGAAAAACACTACATTTTTTCTTAAAACCAACTTCATATTTAAATAATTAGTTATTTTATTTATATTTATAATAGATAAAAATAAATAAATAACACCTATATATGTTAAATTTAATTCATTTGAGTAATTTTATAATAATATTGGATATATAAAATTTTAATGAAATTTTTTTCGTCTTTTACTTATATTCTTGGTGCATATTCAAATTTACATAAACTGTAATTTTACTACTTTTGGAATTTAATTTCAAAAATCCAAGAGACATGGTTGACATCAGTATTTAAAATTTTGTTCAATATGATGAAAATAATTTTTGGTAATAATTCCTTTTGACTTTTATTTACCATGGATAAAAGTAAATATGGTAATTATTTGTAAAAATGATATTTTAATTACCCTAACACAAGGCATAATTATATATGATAAATGTATTTCGGCCAAAATAGACCATATAAATAAAATAAGATCTTTTTGGTCCATTGGATTAGATTATTACATTTATTAAATATTTTTAAAGAAGAATTAAAAGTGTAAAATTTAATTTTTATAACTAAAGAATTTTTAATATTAGGTTATACATAAGATAAATTATACAATAAATATTAATTATAATAATAAATACATTTCCTAAATAAAAATATTTTCTTTATAACATTTATAAATTTTATAATTAAATTTACATAAGATAAAATGATGACGCAGTAATTACCTTATTAATAAAAGATTAAAATAATTGATATTATAAATATCCAAATAATTGAAAATTGATACTTATGATAAATTCCACTAAATTTACAGGTTAATATAACATGTTATGATGGATTAATTTTTTTTCAATGTTATAAAGTTTTTATGAATTTCACGAAAATAAAATACAGAATAGTGTCAAAATTGACATAAATTAGTTTTTAAAACAAATACTATATGAATAGTTGATATAATTTTTAAAAAAATATAAGGATCTGAAAAATAACATATATAAATATATATATATATATCAATAAGGAACACTTGGGGTTATCTTGTCGTTTTATTATTTGTTTATCAACCATTTATTATAATATTACAGGAATATATGGAAAAAGTTAATCTATTTAACTAAAAGATAAATTTAAAAGGTAGTGTTAATATGGTGACCTAAACCAATATTAAACCTATTGGATGTGAGTTTTTCAAACTAAACCCTCCTTATCCTAGAAAGAAAACATTTTGAGGCCATTATTAACTGAATTTGATTGTATTAAAAAATAATAATTCAATATTTTCCTAAAATGACTCCCACCTCTCTTATAGAAGGGTACACCATCTTATCTTGAAATCACACCTCCAAATCCATTTTTCATGGCCAAAAAATACTCCAATATCCTCCCAAAAACCATAACATAGACTTAGAGGCTTTACATTGATCATAAATCCTATCTATTTAGCCCTTTTGATCAACTCAAAAAGGAAACACCCGTCGAAATGGTAATAATATCACCACCTCTTTCAATGTTATTTTCTTATTTCACATCATATTTATTTGTTGTTACCATATAAAAATTATAAATCTTGTACATTATACTCACATAAAAGTTATTATAAATAATGTACAACCCTATTCATTATTATATCCATCCAATGAGTGACAAGTCACCATACATGCGTACGTACGGCTTACCATCTCCATATCGTGATGTATTTTGTCATTCCAACCCTTCATTGTTTGTATGGGTATAATAATTAGTATAAATAATGTAAATAATATATATAACATGGTAATTATTCTCTATGTATGGTATTACATCTGATTATATATGATTTCACCATCAATATAATGATATTGTCAATCATACGTATGTAAGGATTATCGTCTCCATGAATGCGATGATATTAATTACCCATTATAACCACTAAAGAATAATTTTCATTTTATGATTAAAAATAACAATTAAAAACATAATATCATTATGTATTTCAATCAAATGAATCTTATCCATAACAAACATGGATTACGTAACAAATCATATAAAGGACAACGAATTAGTTAAAACCAGAAACAATGATTCTTATAAAATATTAAAAACAAAGCAATATTATAAGATCATATATGATATAAAATTTATGTATTTTTTTCATGTATAATTTAGTAAAAATTATTTAACTATTATAATGTATTATAACATTCCATATATCAAGGAAAAGTACAAGGAAAATGTTAATTCTAAAATCCCTTCCTCCTCCTGCAAAGCCCTGATGGCCTTTAACTTTTATTGATTTTTAATAATCCAAATTCCAAGGGGTGACATAGAACCCTTAGAAGGATAGTAGGTATAAGTATTAAGTGGACCCCATGTGATAGATTATTTCATTTCCCATAGGATTCAAACAATACATATAACCCAGACTAACTACTTGGACTTGCTCCTCCATAGTATCTTCATCATAAAATCAGCTCTCCATCTTCGCAGGGTTGTTTGGCTAGGATTTCCTGTTCATGAAAAGGATTTTCCTGATGGAATGTTCTATACCCTCTAATTCCTGCAATCCATTTAGCATCATCTATGGTTAATTCAACTTGCTCAACCTCCTTCTGGAGCAGGATCCTAGTAGTTTGTCTGTTTGGAAACTGAACATAATATGGCCTGAAGGCCTTGAGGTGTAATGAAGGCCTTACTGATCTAAAGGCCGAATGTGGACGGAAGGACATAATGGTCTGAAGGAACAAATCGGTGGCCCAAAGGCCCAAACGGGGGAATATTCTTGACTACTACAATGCCAAATAGTACATTCTATAGTAATCTCTACAGTTCATTCTACAGTACAGCTACAATTCCTACTTCTATACCTAATATAGTACTGCTACACTATATACTAGAACCTATTTATCATACACATTTATGTTTCTTAAAAATGTATTTCAAAACATTATTAATATTTCCTTGACTGTGGGTTATGCTCAATTTTATCCTTGTTTTACTTTTAATAAAATTAGTATAAATGAATCATTCTATCGTTTTTCTAACATGGTCCTTTACATCATTTTTGACAAAATTAAATAAAGAATTTTTTTACCATATATGGTTGGTGTAGATATTTTATCCCATTATAACACAATCTAATCTTCCATAAAAATTATATAAAATTATTTTCAAGAAAATTATTTTTTTTTACAATCACATGATTTTTTAGGGATTTAAAAATATATTGAGATACTTCTCTAAAACAATATTTATTTCATATAATTCAACATCCTTTGAGGTATTTTATACTTGTTTGATGTTTATTTAGAATGATACATTCATCTATATTGTATTAAAGGTTGTGTGGTATGTTAAGTTTGAGAGGCTTAATTTTAAACCATTCATGTTTTATGGTTAATGTATCACCATTTAGTATTCTAGTATAAATACGAATATTTATGTTATGTTTTAACCTTCTAATATTAGGAATGAATTCGGCTTAGAATGTGATGGGTGGATCCCTCTATAGATCCTCAAATAATATATAGGCATCATGAGACAAATTAGTGCCTCAAATCAAGGCCTTGACAATAATTTTATTTCTAGTCTTGGCATGAGGCCTTAACTATGTGTTTATGATATCCCGAATTACACACTAAATTATTATGAAATAGGTTTTTGGTATTATATGTGATTTTTGTACTAGAAGAATATCCATGTGAATATGTTAATGGAATTATTTGATTTATCATGGAAAAATTATTTTGATTTTTTTGTTTAAAAATATTATGTTTCAGTCTATTACATTTCCAAAAATGTTTAAGCTCATTTATTAATGCTTTCGTTATATTGTAATCCTTATGGAGCACCTGAGATATCCCCTTTCTATGTTTTATTTTTCCAAGATTCCAAAAATTATATTATTACTGACCTATAGGGATAATCTACGGGATATTAATGTGTTCAAAAGAGACATTTTTGTGGTGGTATTTCATTTTTTAATGTAATGTAAAACTGATGTATGCATATAGAACTTCCATGGATACTAAACTGATCTATCTTATGGAATTTTATCCTTTGTGATCATGCCAATGTTACGTCATAATTCATCGAATCTGGGAAATTGGGGATAGGCTGTTACAATTGGTATTAGTGGATATTTTGTAAAAACCATGGAAAAAATATTTATAAAAATTATTATTAAAAAACATTACCCTATGATAGAATATGATTATTAGTATAGATGAACATCCTTGAATGTAGTTTATTTAGAGATTTAGAGATATTTACATGCAATACATCCATGTCTAGATACTTCCAGGTAGAGGAGGCTCTTCCAAAGATTTACCTAGTAGTGAAAACTCTGACAAGAAGTTTTAGGCTTGACATGAGGTATCCTGTTACACGACAATGGGAATTGTTGCACACATGGTTACAACACTCTCTACAAATATGCTTAGGAAATTTCACATTTTCATTACAAATCATTAGGAGGGATTTATGAGTAAATAAATCCTAAAAAAACATTTTTATGATCAAGGATTATTTCCATAAATAGTTCATTTTATGTTAAGTGTTTTATAAGTTTGGAATTATGTCTTACGATTCATAAACTAATCTAGTGTATGAAATTGTTTAGAAATGGCGCCCAGTGAATCAAATAGAAACTTTATCTATGAACCTAATGCATGTAGGGATTTCCCTTCTACTCAAGATAATTATAGTGGGGTTGGTGACACAAATGGTGCTAATAAACTTATCCCCATACAAGGACAAATCACTCTGGTTAGGCATAATAACCTTATCTGTATGGAGAACCTTGATCTACAACACAGATATCAATGTTAGACCGCTTTATGAGGAAACAACCACAAAATTTAAATGTGACTACAAATCCATTTGAACCTAAGCAATAGAAATGGTTCTTAGAGAAAATATTTATTGCTGTGGGGTGTATCTAAAGGGAAAAAAGTTTTCAAGGTAGTTAATCGGTTCACTGGATATGCAAATCAATGGTAGAAATTAATTCAGAATACCAAATTGGAATGAATTAGTATCAAATATATAATAGGGGGAGTCAAAAATATTTTCTTATGAAAATACATTCCTCATGACCATCAAGTGGATTTGGAAAGACAACTTATGAGACTAATGAAAAAGGAGAATGAGAATGCCACAAAGTATGTGGCTAATATTAAAAGGATAGAAAGGAATGAAAAAAATTATATAAGTCATCCTAGGAGTATTATTGATCGATTCTTGATTGGGTTAAAACTATTTCATTGTTGAGCATTAGTCTCACAATCCTTCTCATCGTATGAAGATATTATCTCATGTGCTATCATGACAGAAAATGAATTTAATATGTATTACAACATTAAAGAAAAAAATAGAATAAGAGATATAAAAAACACATTGGAAAATGAAATAAGGGGATGAAGGGAAAAGTTTAATGTCAATCCTACAGAAAATGTGTGAAGAAACAACTAAGTAATTTGCTTAAGGGAATGAGAGTCTTTTTTTTTGTGGTGAAAAATGTCACCAAGATTGTGATTTCTAGGGAAAAAATTGGATGTCAATGATGAAATTTACAATTGTAGATTAGTAGGGAATTATGAAAATGAAAGAACTAATCTCAAAAGAAACATACCATAGAAAATGACATGGGAGAAAGGCCTAGCTTATGCGATCACTACTACAGTGGTTGAAGCTCTATAGGACATGGTGGTAGGTAATTTAAATGTTTCCTCAAATTTATTCAATGCTTTATTCCATTCTGGATCATCATACTATTTTTTATCATCCCAGTTTACATATAAAATTATAATTTGATTAATTTGATTTTACAAGGATGTTTTCTATCAAAACATTGAAGGGAAGTAACAATGAAGAAATATTTTGTTAATAAGTCGCCATTAGAGCATTTAAATGATCATTATATGATGATCTCATCATCTTACCCAGGATTGAATTTGATATAATCCTCAGTATAGAATGGCTTTTAGACCATGATGCAATATTTTTTTGTATGATGTAGGAGGTTATAATTTCTGATGATGATAAGGAGTGCCTTATCGTTAGAGAACAAATTTCACCACAAGATTCTTATCTAGATCCAACCCTTGTAGGTGAACTAAATTCAATAATTTGAGAGGAAGATAATGAAATAACTATGGGTTAGTGAGTTAATGATCAAATAGAGTATGTACCTATTGTGCAAAAATATGTTTATGTGTTTCTAGATGATTTACATGGACATCATCCATAACGAACGATTGAGTTTTCCATTTATTTAATTCTTGGTTCAAGGCCCATATCAAAGACCCCATATAGAATGTACATAGTGTAATTAGTGGAACTAAGGATAATACTAGAAAAATTGAGTAATAAAAGATTTATTCTCCATAGTGTTTCTCTACAGGGTTCCCCTATTCTTTTTTATAGAAGAAAGATGAATTTATGATGTTGTGCATTGACTATAGTGAGATCAATTCTATAAAAATAATGAACATGTTTCCCCTAGCATGAATTGATGTTTCATTCAATCGACTTCATTGAGATCAATATTTTTGAATGATTGACCTTCTATCTAGTTATCATCAGTTTTGTGTTAAGATGGAAGACATTCTGAAAACAACATTTTGAACTGGGTATGAGCATTAGCTATTTACTGTAATGCCTTCTGGATTGACTAATGCACCCTATATTTTCATGGATCTAATGAATACTGTATCCAAGTAATATCTTTATGTCATTGTACTATTATTTATTAATGATATAATTGTTTACTTCAAAAGGTATGAAGATCATGAAAATCACGTGTTCACTATTATGAAAACCCTCGGAAGAAAATAATTAAATTGGATGTTTGAAAGTGTGAATTATGGCATCCAGAAAATTCTTTTCATAGCCATATTGTCTCTATATATGGAACCTATGTTTATCCTTTTATGAAAATAACAATACAAGAACGTCCTGCACTGAAGATTATAACTGTGGTATGTGGTTTTATTGGTTTAGCCGGTTATTATCAGAATTTCGTCCAGAATTTTTCCCGATAGGCTTACACATTATCCAAGATCACGTGTAAAGGCATTAAATTTATTTGGACTAAAGTGTGTGAATAAATTTATAAATAACTGATGAAAAGATTAGTCAATTCTCCTATCTTGACTCAACCATCGGGGAATGATGGGTTTGTTCTTTATAGTGATTCCTCAAGGAAAGAACACGATTCTATCCTTATGCATAATGATTGAGTTATTTCATATGAATCATGACAAATAAAAATTCATGAACAAAACTATAACCATCATGATATTGACAGAGAATCTATATTCATTACTTTGAAGATATAGAGACATTATCATTATGGTGAAAATTTGATATATATACTAATCACAAGAGTTTGAAGTATATTTTCTCAATGAAATTACTCATAATTAGGGAATAATGATGGAAAAAACTACTCATGGATTATGATTTCACTATAAATTACTATCCGGGGAAGGAATATAAGATAGAAGATTCTTTTAGCAGAAAATATCATGGTGTTTTGAACAAGATGAGAGTTGAATGTGATCCTATGTTCATTGATCTAGTAAATATAGAAATGGGAATAATCATGTAAGGTGATACATCAATTCTTTTTCAAATGGTTACCAAACCATATTTACCAGAAAGGATAAAATGTTCTCAGACTGAGGATATGGAGTTTCAAAAGTAGATTAAAGCTGTGAATGATGGGTGATTGATTGACTTCTTATATGAAGATGGAACTCAGAAATTTAGGAAGAGACATTGTGTTCCTGATATACCAGATATAAAAAGGGAATTGATGGATGATGCTCATACCTCCAATTTTTATATACACCCTAGTATAACTAAGATGAATGCATATTTGAAGGATAATTTTGGTAGGATAACATGAAGAGAGAGATTGCTCATTATGTGTAAAGATGTTCGGTTTTTCAACAAGTGAAAGTTGGAAGAAAACATCATAGAGGAGTCCTGCAACATCTTACCATTCATGAGTAAAAATGTGATGATATTTTGATCGACTTTTTCATGGGACTACCAATGACTCATATATGGAATGATGCAGTATGGTTCATTGTTGAACGTCTTACCAAGTAAAAAAATATTCTTGTAATTAGAGAAGATTTACCACATGAAAGGCTAGCAAAACTATATATTAATGAAGTAGTAAGAATAATGGAGTGCTCCTATCGATTGTATCTGATCATGATCCCTGTTATACATCAATATTCAGGAAAAGTCATTAGAAATCCTTTGATATTGAACTTCATTTGAGCACTTCCTACCACCCACAAACTTATGGACAATAGGAACGGACTATTCAAACCATAGAAGACACATTGAGATCTTTCTCACATGACTTTCATGGTATGTGGGATCAATATTTACCTCTCTTATAATTTTCCAATAACAATAGCACATATTAAAATATTCATATAGAAACATATGAAATGTTATATGGATAAAGATGTCCCAAACCAACTTGTTGGGATTATTTTTATGAAATAAAACTCAAAGGCCCAATACATGATGAGGAAACAACAAAAAAGGTGAACATTATCCAAACCCGCATCAATGAATCTCAAAGTAAGAAAAAGAGAAATGCTAATAACTGAAGGAATGATTTGGAATTTCATGTAGGTGATCTTGTTTTCTTGATGGTATCTCCATGGAAGGGAATTATACGATTCCATAATAAGGGAAAATTATGTTCCATGTACATCATATCTTTTTAAATTCCTGAACTTTTTATAGTTATACCATATCGTTTGGCAATTCCTCCAAGTCATTCCAATGTACATTATGTGTTGCACATATCACTGTTATGAAAATACATGCCTGGAAAAACACATGTACTATCCTATGATAAAATAGAACTGGAACCTGATCTGTCATATTGTGAAGAGCCTGTCAGGATTATGGATACTAGAGATCTATTGTTGAGAAACCGGATGACTCACCTAGTGAATGTTCTATGGATAAATCATACGATGGAAGAGGCAATGTGGGAACCCCAAGAACATATGATGCAAAACCACCTGAATCTTTTTATGAAATATTATTCTATAAATTTCGAGGATGAAATTATTTGAGGATGGGAATAATATAACACCCCAATATTACATTACACATTTCACTTTCAATAATACAATAACATGTGATGTAAGAATCATTGAGTTCTTGCACACCATGACCAATAAATCTAGCCATTATGAATAGTAATATCCTATTTTTAAAAAATTAAGAATTTTATTTTTCAAAATTGAATTCATTTTTGTATTCAGAATATCAAAATTATCAGAGGGTGAATTATTGGTATTTTTCTGAAAACTTTCAATTTTTTATAAATATTGAAAACCACTACGTTATTGTTTAAAACATGCATTTTATTTAAATAATAAATTATTTTATTTAAATATATATTTCGTAAAAATAGATACAAAATATCTATATAAGTTCAATTATATTAATTTAATTTGTTTTATAAAAATATTAGATATATAACATTTTATCAATCTTTTTACCATATTTTAATTACCATTTAGGCGCATTTGAAAATTAGAATAAAACATAATTTTATTGCTTTTGTTATTGTAATTTCAAAAATACTAGAGACACGGTTAACATAAATATTTAAAATGGGGTTAAATGACATGAAAATAATTTTTGGTGAAAATTAGCTTTTGACTTTTTATTTAGCATCGTTAAAAGTAAATTTGGTAATTAAAGATTAGAACTAATATTATAACTACCCTAACACACATCCTAAATCTACTGGATATGTTTATTTTGACCAAAATCAGTCTTAGCAATAAAATATGATCCTTTTGGTCAACTAGGATTAGATTAGGAAATTTATTATTATTTTATTTAAAGAAGACTTAAAAATGTTAATTCAATGTTTAATAACTATTCTATTTTTAATATATGGTTATATTAAAGATAATTCGACTGTAATATAAATTATAAACCTATAAATATTTATACATAATTATATATTATATATAATTTTTAGAAATTATATAATAAAATGTATTTACGATACAATGATGTCGTAGTAATTACCTTATAAATGAATGATTAAAATAATTGTTATTATAAATATCCAAATAAAATTAAATTTTGATTTCATATGAAAAAAACTTATTTTATAGGATAATATTTCTTATTAGAGTTTATTAAATAAATTTTTTCAATGTGATAAATTTCATATGACTTTCCCAAAAACAAAATACAATATAGTGTCAAAATTACGAAAAATGAGTTATTTAAACAAATATTATACTATTAATTGATATAATATTTATTAAAATATAGGTATTGGAAAAAGGACATATATAAGGTTATAAATATCAATAATGAACCACTTGGATTTATCTTGTGTTTTTAGTATGTTTATTTACCATTTATTATAATAATACCAGAATACATGGTAAAAGTTAAATTGTTTAACTAAAAGTTAAAATATAATAGATAAGGTTAATATGGTGACTTAAAAGTATTTTTAAACATATTGGTTGGTATTTTTCAACCCAAAACTACCTTTTCCACGAAATAAATGATTTTTGAGCGATAATATATTGAATATGATTGTACAATAAAACAATATTTCAAGCCATTCCTAAAGTGACCCTCACATATCTTATAAAAGAGCACTTCCCCTTCTCTCAAAATCACACCTCCAAATCCATTTGGCTCGAACATAACCTACTCAAATAACCTTAAATATCCCCTCACATTGATCTTGAGGCCTAACATTGGTTTGAGAGCCATCCTAAGGAACCCTTTTCATCAACTCAAAATATAAACACCCAAAGAAGAGGTAATAATTTCACCACATCATTCAATGTTTTTTCATCCTCGTCTTCTTTATTAGTTGTATCCGTATCAAAATATTAACTAACGTAACTTATACATATTGTGATGTTATTATAAATATGGTACAACCCTATTCATTATTCAATCCATCATATTAATGAATAGTCACCATAAATGCGTATGTACGGCTTACTGTCTCATTGTCGTGGTGTAGTTTTTTATTCAAACACTTAATTTCATGGATGGGTATAATAATGAGTAAAAATGATGTAAATAATAAAAATACCAATTTAATGATTCTATAAATATTATATAACATCCAATTACATATGATTTCTCCATCAATAGAATGACATTGTCGCTCTTTCGTGTGTACATATTTCTATCTCTATGAACGTGATGAAATTCATTCCCCATCAAAACCATTAAACAATAATTTTCATTTTAAGATTAAAAATAATATTTACTAACATAATATAATTTTTTACATGAATAAAATATATCCTCTCCCTAAAAAACATGTCTTACGTAACTAAGAATATAATGGAATGCAAATATGTTAACACCTGAAACAATGATACTACTGAAATTTTATTAACAATGCAATATTAGAAGTTCATATATGATATCATATTTATGTATTTAGTAATTTTATAATATAATAACTATTATTAAACTATTATAGGTGAGTTTAACATAACCTTGATCAAGGAAAATAATAAGGTAAGGGTTAATTCTACAACATCTTCATTATCTGAGGTTGTTTATACTGGAGTATCTACAGGGATATCTTTATCATCCACATCTATGTTCATAAAAATGTATTTCAAAAAATTTATACAATTTCTTAGAATATGGGTTAATGACATTTATACCCTTTTTTACTATTTATAAAATTTTTATAAAGGAATATTTTCATTGTTTTCCTAACAAGGACCATTACGACCATTTCAACAACATTAAAATAATTTTTTTAACATATAAGGTGGGTGCAACAACATCTCATGATTATAAAACCTTCTATGATTCCCATAAAACATAATAAGAATGTATTAAAAATAAATGTTTCCTTTTATAGTTATATTTGTTTTAAATGATTTCAAAATTGAAAGAGACATTTCTCTCAAATAGTTTGGATTTCATCTACGTCAACATCCTTTAATAGATTTTACACTTGTTTGAGGTTGAATAATTATGATATAATCTTTCATATTGTAAAGATGGTTTTGTGATATGTTATACCATGGACATGTCATTTTTAAACTATTGATGGATTATTTTTAATGAATTAAAATTTTGTATGGTTGTTTTAATATTAATGTTAATGTTATGTTTCACTCTTTTCATATGTGGAATGAAATTGACATTATAAGTGATGGGTGGAGCCTAATATAGCTCTTGGAAGCATCGGTAGGTCTCATGATACAAATTAATGTCTTGGTATAGGGCCTTGATAAGAAATTTTTTTTGTATTCTTGGCATGAGGCCTTGACTGTGTGGTTATGATGTCTGGAATTATGCATTCTATCATTGTGAAATGGGTAATTTATATTATATGGGATTATTAGACTATAGAATATCCACGTGAAAAAGTAAATTTAATTATTTGATTTATCTTTTCCTTATTATGATGAATTTTATGTTTAAATGTCTTGTGTTTTATTATTATACGTTTCCTTTAATGTTTATTCATATTTATGAATGTTTCTGCTATATTGTTATCCTTACTGATAACCTGATCTCACACCTTTCTATGTTTTATTTTTTCTAGGTATTGAAGAAGTATATTGTGATTGACCTGAAAGGATATTATAAAGGAAATTAATGTTTTCAATTGAGAAAATTTTGTTTTTGTTTTTCATTTATTATTATAATGTAAAACTAATTTATATATCTTTTACAACCAAGCCAAATAAACGAATCAGTATTTCTGGATATGATCCACTGAGATCATGTCAATTTTATGTAATAATGCACCGAATCTGGGTAACTAGGGTCTAGGAGTTACATGGTCTGCTGTGGGTTTAATTATGGAGCCACGAATGCCCAACGAACCTTGTATCCATGATTTATGGACATACTTTCCAAAGGAAGGCACTCGCCAGCTTACGATTTGGCCAAAAACACTCAAGGACTCCATTGGTCGTGCGCATGGGAGGTTAAGCTCACCACACCATTCTATGGAAGTTTGTTTTCAGATTCTAAGGCTCTATTATATATTTAAGTCATGTTCATATGTTTTTGAATCCTTGGATCATTCCTGATGAGTGCATCCATGAGCTACCCTTAGATTTCATGATTGTCATGAGAATTCATATTTTTGATTCCATAGAGATGATTCAAGAATTTCCATTTTATTAGGGTATTTAGAGTTTATCATTATCTAGTGGGGACGGAAGGTGACTCAATTTTAGGATCGATCCCACAAGGAGGGCATCCTATATATCCTCAGGAGAGGACTCAAAACCCATGTAGTTCTTATGGGTGTGGGGATTATGCATTTACGCTTCCCATTTGAAAGACATGATTGGGTGGATCCTTTGTGGGTGGGAACCCGTTTGAGCTCCGTACATCTGGTAGGATTCCTAAATATCATGGTTTAATTAGGAATCAGAGTTTCCATAGTTCAGAAGGTGTCAGGATAATGCATGGAAGTTTCCCATTTGATAAACATGATTGGGTGGACCCTTTATGGATGGGAACCCAATTGAGCTCGGTCCTTCTGGCCAATGTCCTACATATCCACTTTCGATTTGGAATTATAATTCACATAGTTAATAAGGTGTTGGAATTATGCATGGGAGCTTCCCATTTAATAAAAATGATTGGGTGGACCCTTTATGAGTGGGCACCATTTTGAGATCAGGCCTTCTGGAAGGCGTCCTATGTATAATGATTCAATCTGGAATGATTGTTCTCGTAGTATAAATGGTGTGGGACTACAAATGGGAGTTTCCCTTTTGATAGTAATTATTAGGTTAACCCTTTATTGGTGGTCACCCCATTGAGATCAGTCCATCTGGTAGGAGTCCTACGTATCATCTTTTGATCAATAATCATAGTTATCGTTGTTCATAAGGTGTGTTGATGTTTTAATTCTCCCAACCCACTTAGATAATGTGATTTCTACTCGATTTGATAAAAAATATGATTTGAATGATACAAAAATGCACATGCCTCCTCCCCCTGTTGGTGGGGGAGGAAGATACCACAAAAAAGCTTGGGAGACTCCGTGCAAGGGCGCGGCGTGATGAACCATTCCTTGTGAAATGTAATTAAAGGTCATATGTCCATGGATCCGAATGTTGGGGACTTACCTTAGTGGGAGGTCCCAAGAGAACATTCTGTGAAATGTAGTTTCATCCTTTCCAAAGGGGGGAGTGAACATAACCCCTTGTTATGAACATTGTTCTTCATTGAATGGAAAGGAACGTGATCACCCTTAATCCTGAGAACATGTAGGTTCATGTAGGCAACCCAAGGTCAGACTCCGAGTTACCATGAAAATTTATCCTTACAATCATTCCCAAATCCTCCACCTATGTTGGGGGCCGATATGACTTTGCATACCGTCGGTGTGTAGAATCAGTGGGGTATGATCATGCAGTTGATGGCATGATCATACGTGTCTGCTGCATTTGAAGAGGCTTTGACCTAATGTTGTAGGACTATTTAAAGAATGGATCAAGGAGGACTGAATGAAAATATTGGGGTGTGGTTGGAACCGGAAGTAACAATTCTAGAACAAACCCCATTCCACATACTGATTTCTCATGCATGATGGCGATGGATCAACATACTGTGGTGGTATGCGGGTACGAACATCCATATACCAGTGTGGTACGCATGCATGGGTATCACCAACTATGTACCAAAGTGGTACGCTGATCACTGTGCCGCTATGGGTTATATCCACATTCTGATTGGTTACGAGTCGTCGAGTTCAATCCCCATAGTGGCACACTACATAGAGCACTATACATAACGAGGGACAGGGGGATTACCAATATCTAGAAATTAATCTACGATATGTATTTGTTTAGAAATATACCAATTGGGATTGTGATTCAATTATTATTATTCAATTTCCCCATTTCATGGTGTTTTGCCAGTGGTAACTGCGGAAGAAGTCATTCGTGGTTCATGCTTCACCAATGAAACAAGACGGAAGACATAGTGCAAATTTTGAGTCTCCCAAAATCCTTTGTCGCTCTTCCTTCTACCGATCCATAACTTTCATAGTTCATTTTACTTTTATCCTTTTATTGAGAATTAGAGTGATCATATCTACCAGACACAAAACACAATATTCTGAGGCCCATTGAAGCAATATTCTGACTCGTAGAAGAATCAATCAATTGGGGTTTACGAAATATCTGGTTCCCCATAACAGTTCTTAGAACCCTTCCCATTGAATTAATCCATGAACGGAGGGGTTACTGGCATGGTATGAAGATGTTATTTCATACATGACTTCTTCAGTTAAGTCATTTCGCGGTTTTCCATTCTTGATGGCCATCGCTTCGCGGGATAGCTGTTTTCAGACCATCCTACATACCTGGAGGTTCACGATCCTTCTTCTTCATGTACATGTCCCAGTGATGGTACTTGGGCCACTCAAAAACATGAATTCCTTCATATTCCATCACAGAAAAGAAACTTAATTTTAGTCCATTCTCCTTTATAGACTTATAGAGGTGCTTGAATCTTTATGGATGTTTATTACAGGGGTATTTCTTCTCCTTGGAGGAATATTCAGGCCCCTAAAAATGCCCCCATTAAAATGGTGTCCATTCAAAATGAAAATTGGACTATTCTGATGTAGATGCAGACCTGAACTGAAATGGTCTACATTAGAAAAGGTATACCTAGTAAGACTGCACCAAACCTATATATAGGGGCCCAAGTCATTTGACTTTTACCATTTCTCTTCATGAAAATTTCTCCCGATTTACGGGCCTTCTACACACTTGTGTACCATGCTCCTTGAGAAAGCCTCATTCTCTAACTACTATGTATGTTCTGAGAACCGATTTCCTCAGCTTTTCCCTATCACCGTACAAATTTTTAATTTCCTAGAATGGGACTGTTGAAATTGAAAATCTAAAATCAATATTATGCGTGGAAGAATGCTATACGGGCACCATTCTTTCACACAGAACATGGATAAACAAAGTTATCATAAAAAACAAATAATAAAAATTTAAATTTAAATCCAGACCTTTTGAACAATAACATAACTGAGGAGGAGGGTTGCGGTTTCAACATTCCTTGATCCATTTAGTTCGCCGACCAATGGTTCACAGGCTTGCACATCATTTTCATTTTGCATACCATGGTTGTACATGGTGAATTGAATCTACATACCTTATCATTAAGTGAAGTATCATCCATGTGTCATGTTGTATCTAGATTTCACTTTCCATGATCCTCTTTAGGTAATAATACCAAGATCCATTTGTGGACGTGATTTATGTAATTTATCCATTTTTTCTATAGCCTTTTCCAAACAATTTTTTATCTGAGAAACCTCTCACTGGCTTTTGGATCTTCCTATGAAGGCTATAATGGACGATTCACTGGCTTTGATAAATCAACAAGTACAAGGGAATTTCTGGGGACGAATAAGATGATAATCTTCAAACCCACATCATTCCCCATGACATATTTCTGATGGTCTTCTTGATGCTTGAGATTATAGCTTTTCTGTGATCCATAAAATGTTCACTTTATAGATTTGGTGTCCCCGCCGATGTTCCTAGGCCATTTCCAGACTCAAACATCCCTTTCGTATTTTTAGACTCACCAAAAGGTCACGATCATGACAATATATCCCCAATCAGAGAAGTCATCACCACTCCTATTCAAGAAAATGTCTTCATATTTTGGGGTTCAATATTGACCTAGGGAAATCACGGGTGTTGCAATGGAGTCCCATGACTAGACGTCTGAGAATACCCATACAGTATCAGCATCTCTCAAGAAACATCTATTGGTGGGTGGAGAACCATGTGGGAATAGTGGGTCAGATGGCATTTTTTTTGATTAGTGGTCCTAGTAATTCGGGGTGCATCAGACCTGTCTAAAGTCCACAGACTAGATGGAGGAGGTGGGCTTGCTCAAGGCAGCCTGGGTGTCTCGGCTTATAATCTTCTCTACGAGCGAAATCCTTCCTGAATTGATTGTCCAATGATGTTTTAGCTCCAACACCTTTTACCTTCTACAAGGAGAGGTGGGGATCAGTATGTAATACATCTATCATAATAGAGGACTCCCTATCCTTGGAGAGATATATGAAAAGTTTTTCCTAGTAGTCGCCACATGGAATGACACTAATCACATAATTGCATTGACAAAGTGCATACTGGTCTTGAAAAGCGAGATCCCTGGATGATTCACTCCATGCCTCTTTCCCCATCACATTCAAAGTGCAGATATGGTTTTTCATGCAGATGAACATGCCTATACCGAAGTCATGTCGTAGTCGAACTCATCCAACTCATCGGTCCTACCAAACTCGAGGGTCAAACATTGATACCCATAGAGCAGGCTACTGTGAAACATTGGAATATGAGCTTCAGCCTAACATTTCACATGAACTTAGGCTAGAAGGATTCATCTCTATGTTCTTATGTGGATGGATTAGCCCATACTGGGACATATAAACAGGGGTTCATGGCTGCACCATGATGATGGCGGCCATGTTGGCCAAGGGTCAACCCATTAATATGTCCCTTCCTACCCTCTCCCGACATTATGAATTATTGAGACAGATTCATGAATGCTGGTCCCTTCATCATCTCAATAGACTATTTCAATTCTGGTATGGGTGGATAGCGGGACACATCCCTTGTTATGAATATTGGCATACCACATGAGTTCGCCATTTTGACTTTCATCCAGCCCTTTTAAGCATTTCTAATGTACGTCCTAGGATACTGAGTGTCACTGATGTGGTCAGGCTGTTTAATGAAGCCTCTAATTTATCATTATCAGTGTATCCTACCCCTCATTATTCAATATGGGGTGACAGGGGCAGTTCCTTGGAGGAATGTTAATTCCACATCACTCTTTGGAATGAGATGCTCACTACTCGTGTAGACTAAGTAATTATTTGTGAACTATACCTCCCATACTGGTTTTCCTGGCAGTTTGGAAGCTTTCAATAGATTGTACAGATTCCATTAGTTTTTCTAAGGGGATAATCTCATCCTATGGTTCTCCACCAATTCTGGCGTATGATTATACATGAAGGTGATTCTAGATATATTATCATTCCTATCACAATGGGGCCCAACTTCCTATCCTTGGAGTATTCCCAACTATGGATCGATGGTAACCCCATAGGGATGCTAAATGAACAAGTTTATCATGTAAAAAAATCCTTGAACATTTCACGACACGTTCTTACCTAAATAAAAACACCACAAATTCATTTTATCATTAGAGGTGCAACAATCACACCTTCTACATCTGTTCCATGAACATGGAAGACAAATACACCTCTTGCTCCATCTTTTTTGGGGATAAGGCACTCAATCCATCATAAAAAGATACTTGGAGGGGTTTCATTAGAAAAACAAATTTGGGTGGGTAGTGATTCATACTACCCCCTCCTGAAGATATTTTCGAAGAATATAATGAGACTATCACCAAATGAGCATCAACAATCATCCTAGAGGCCTCAGTCAGTCCTCTGCATCCGGCTCCAGTGCCTAGGCCATCTATGGGAAAAGTGAGTCTCCTGCCTTGGGTGACTAGACATACGTCACTCTCGAATCCTATGTCTATGCTTCCCGCTTAAAAACACAGGGAAGCCATGGATGACATATTTTTCAGAGCAGTGGAGAGACACTAGGAAGTGCACAGAGAGGAATGATGCCAGTTACGTTATCCTGTGGTGGAGACACCCCTGGACAATTTTGTCGACGAGGGTGACAATTTTATGTGGTTATTTACTGAGCTTGTTTCTAGTGGCATTGATTATCAGCACCTTCAATTCCTAATATACCAAATCTTCATTGACTATGAATACCTAAACTCATGTAAGAAGATACTGTCTAGGTTTAATTCACCAATCACTAGGTGGAAAAATTCCAAGATATTTCAAAAGACATTGTTCATCTGATGGCAGAGGAGGTGAAGGCCCGTTATTTCATGGTGTCTCGAGAGGAGGATCTAATGGAGTAAAAATCCCACACATTCCAGTTGAGGGAGAAATTCTCCTCCCCATGCACCATTGATGAAGTAGTTTAGAAGAATGGGTTGGTCCATATTGATATCCTAGAGCAGGTGCATCCGATTGTCAAAGGCGAAACATATGAAAGAACATATTTGGAACAGACCATCGAATGCCTATGGAAATAACTCACCATTATTTTGGAATAGTCTATCCAGACCGTATTGTATTTTTGTTTCAAATTACAGCATGTACTCAATGTTTTTTTACTCTCGAGGGACTGAGAATTGGCGATGTTCCCGAATTTTATCTAAACCCAATGAAACATATTTTAGTTATAAATATATTTTGTCCATATATTCATGTCAGCATCATTTCAAAAAAAATTTAATTACAAATCATGACTTCAAATCATTAAATCAAGATAAATTAATAGAACTCAAATTTCTTCCTAAGTCAATTGACTTAGTGAGCGTAGTTCGACTACTGCTGATGTAAAATGTATTACCTCACAAACTATTATGTATTTTTTATTATTACCCTTATATTTTCCTAAGACTAATTGAAACGGGATTAGTGGACACAACATTTCTTTTTCATAGGCCTCCCTTTGGGTGTTTCTGTCCTTCCATGCTTTGCACCTTTTCTAATGGCTCAATGTGTTTTTTTCGAACTGATACTCGACTTTTACCGAGAGGGTCATGTGGTGGACCTTCCCTCTACCGAGTATATCATATTTTTTGTAGGTAGTTCACAGTCCTTCTAATCAAACATAATACCATTAATTTCGGTCAGACAAATTGAACCAAACTTAACTGGGTAGGGCCTTATATTGGGACTATTAGTCGAAAATGTTCTTGTATCTTTGAGACATTGGTTATGAATTTTTCCTCACCCTGGATTTGTTGATTTTTGACATGCATATGGCTCTGGATCCACTTTCATCGTACATATGTAGGAAAGGAACCTCCTAGTGTAGAATGATTCATTGATTTATGGCCATTTTTATGGGCGACATATGAAAATCCATTAGGGCATGATATACATAGTCAATAAAATGTTTCACTAGGACAATGGCCTTCCATTTTCGATGGCATGGTGGGATCTTCCACACTATAGAGTTATCATGATGTTGGGAGCCACAATAGGTTGATGGAATGACTAGTGTTATATAAGAATATTAGGAATATTAATATCAAACATGAGTAGGAAATTGTTACCACATATTTCTTACATGTGTAAGGGAGAGATG
The DNA here is from genome assembly GCA_963277665.1 of Viscum album. NCBI lineage: Eukaryota > Viridiplantae > Streptophyta > Magnoliopsida > Santalales > Viscaceae > Viscum > Viscum album. The sequence goes on along the minus strand of OY728158.1, from coordinate 40,843,874 downwards.
GTGAATGGATAGTTCCACTAAGTGCCTCCCCTTTTATTATTATGTTATAGGCTCATGGAAAGAAGGAGGTACATAATCTGTCATCCAAGAGTTTTATAAATCTTGGGGTTTGACAAGACATGAACATAATTTGAGAATACATGGGATGGATTGGAATCTCATGGGGACGAATTTTTTTTGATTGATAGCCATTTTTGTGGGTGACATTTGTAGAGCCACCTTGGAATGATGACCATAGTCAAGACAAGGTGTTTATAAGACAATATAATATCACCTATGATGGAATTGGAGGACTATTGAGATTGGTATCCTTATGAATACAGTGACTGACCTTGGAACAAGGGTGCCTCTAATCACAGAAGGAGGATTTTTAGTAGAACTTCTTTGGGGAAACTATAAAACGTATTTGTGAACTCTTCCTTTGCATACAGATCATCTTCACTCTTAGGGATGGTAGATATTTTAGAAACATCTAAAGAGACCAGAGGTGAACCTGGGCCATATGTTTTGATATATCTAGGATGTGTGAATGATGGGAAATGTAAACCAAAAATTGTAGGGTCCTTGAATTAGGAGGGATGGAATGAAGCTTGGATGACAATGGGAAAACTGAGAGAGGATAGGACTCTCCTTGGGATGAATCTCCATTCAATTGACAGCCATTTTGTGGGTGAAGTATGTAGAGCCACTGAAGCATGATATTAATAGACAATCAACGGTGTCTTCAAGACACTGGCCTTAAATCTAAGATGGCCTTTTATGGTAATTGGGAATCAAGATATCTAAACTAATGCCATTTGGAATATTGAATGAGAATATCCAAACATATTGGGGACATTTGGCATGTGGTTTACTCATGGGATTGTGTCCCATATGTAGATCCAACATGTATGCATGGTCATGTCTTCATTCTATATTTTGGATACCTGATTGTTTAACATCACATGACCAGGACATGAGGTTCCCCTTAGGGTAGGGGACCATGACATGCCTTTTAGGTTCATGCTCCTAAGACCAAATTCCTTGGATATTTTTCCATTTGGTCAGCGCAGATCTCGTGCTAAGATCCCTTATTTCAGATGAGCAATGATCGTTGTTAGAAACAAAGGATATCCAGGGTTTTAGGTCACTGTCAATGAATAGTGAATTCATCATTTGAGGGAATTATTAGGTTAAATCTATTTACTTTTTGTTTAATTTCATATACTGAGGATGAATTTGGCCATGAAGTTTAATGTCATGTGATGAAGATGTTTTTGGCTTTACAGAGGTCTTCAACAGTTTCTACATAATCGCATTCTGGGTGTTTTGGTATTCATTACACGTGAGTGATGAGAGATGGTGTAAACCATAGTCCCATGGGTAGTATGAATCAGGAGGGATGGAATGGGCTTTTAAGACATTTGGAATACTGAGGTAGGGGAGGAAACTCTTAGGGAGGAAATATCCTTTGATTGACTACAAATTTTGTCGGCGACATATGCAGAGCCACGATGGCATGATGTGCATAGTCAATCAAAGGGTTCTGCAGGAAAATGGCCTTCCATCCCAGATGGCATTGTATGTTTATGAGTAACCATGTTTTCATGAGGTATGGATTGCGAAAATTGAGAAAGGATTTCTTGGGAATGTGATAATACCTAGAACATGATTATCCAAGTCCATCATGGAGCTTCTATAGAGGTCTGACCCACGCATGGGGGAAATGGGTATTTTTCACTAGTGGCTAGGCCAGGATGTCAAATCTGAGCATCACTACATATCCTACGAGGGAATGAGTCAGACCGATGTAGTTCTGGAGGTTCCCTACAAAACGTTTATTCAATGTGTTAGGGACACATGAGGGAATTTTGGTTTTACCTGATACAAGTGACATGCCTACCATACTCCCCAACATTTTATTTGCGTAGGATAATCCATACCATTGATCCTATGCTCACGTGAGTTATAATCAATATGAGAATCAATGAGTTGATACATAGTCTCCTTTGTAAGTGTAAAGTGGAAAAGAATATGATGGTGGAATTTTTATTCTACCCATCAAGTCTGTCATGTATTCCATGATACCCCTTATTTTACCTTTGTAAAAGAACCCCAAACACCATTCCTTTGCTCACTAGTGTTGTACTCAATGTGAGAAACAATGAGTTATAAGGTTTTCCTTTATGAATATAGGTATATAGGGGAATGGTGGAAGAATATTTTTATGGGGTAAAGTCCATGATAGTGGTTTAGGTGTCCCTATGTATCCTATAAAGGAAGAAATCATCTTGTAGATAGTTCTGTGTGAGATCGGGTAGTTTATTGTAATTCTATTAGGACATTTTATGATATGTTGTTTAACGTCTTATGGTGAGGATATGTCCCTTATAGTTTAATTCCATGTGGAATGGATGATGACGAATAATTTAATTTCATAGTGTTTGGACCATTATGTGGGAGAATTTTTAACTCATATTTTAATGTCATAGAGTTTGGACCATAATATGGGATCATTTTCAACTCATGGTTTAAGGTCTTATAATTTGGACCATGATATGAGGGGTATTTTTTAATGAATTTTTAATTATTGTTTGAGTTCGTATATCTCATTAATTGGTATTTGATGCCTAAATTATGATTCATGGTTCAGGGTTGTAGAGCATGGAAATTAATATTGAGAGAATTTTTGTTTAATGTCGTGTTGCATAGACTAATACTATACAGTTTTCTGTCATGTGACATGGATACTGACTGTTAGTTTAAGGTCCTATATTTTTTACCCTGATATTGGAGACATCCTTTTTGACTCATTGATTAGGGCCGTATAGATTGGAAATATGTGTATGGGTGATATAACACATAGTATAGCGTCATTGAGTTCAGACCATATCATAGAGGAAATTTTATGCGAAGTATTTCATCAAGAAATTATCAATCCTCGGAGCTGTGTTGAGGTCATTGTCCATCGATATCATGGTGTATGCTCCATTGAAATAGACCCTATGTACGAAATATGGTCCTTCCCACTTTTCTTCAACCTCAAGTGGAATATTCCCTAGTATCATTTGGGTTTTGAGGACTAACACCATTTCTTCTTCGAGGAATGATTGAAAGAGAATCTTTTTATTGAAGGCTCATGCAATCTGTTTTTGGTAGATTTCATGATGATACAGTGTGTGCAAATTTTTTTTGTTTAGATACTCATATTAAACTAACCATATCTTGGATTGCTCATCATTGGACAGTTGATCACAAATGGCCTCCCAAAGTAATGGCACATGGATTTTGATAGGTAAAACTGTCTATGCCCGTATACTAGTGAGTACGAGGTTTCTTGAGTGGTGGTTCCTGTTTGGGAAGCCCAAGAATCATTAATGGGTTTATCTAGTAATTATTTCATATCCTTATCAACCATATTTTGAAGAATGATTGACCCACTCTTATCTAGATCAACAGAGAAGAAGATGGTGTTTTTGTCTATCAATAATGTATGAGGGACGCCAAATCTGTGGATGATGTTTTCCTTCACAAAGATGACGTTGATTTTCTTCTGGAATTCATTAAGGGTTATAACTTCATCGCATTTAGAAAAGATTTTGGTTGCAATGAGTATGTACATGAATTTTCTGGTTGTAGTGGGAGGTTATGGTCCCACAACAAACACCCCACATGCAACGAAAGTACAAGAGTACATTTCCGCATAAAGAAACTCAGGGGGGTATGAAATTAGCATGAACATGGTAGGAATGAAACATCTGAGTGAATATTAAAAAATCATGTATCATGGTGGGACAGTAATTCACAATCCACTAGATTTGGTGAGAGATCTTGGTTGCTAATTGGTGTACTCCACAAGCTCTGGCATGAACTTCATTTACAACGACAACAATATCTTATCAATCACTACACCTGAGAAGGACTCCATCAAGGCCCTGTAGGTATAGATCTTGATCTTGTTTTAGCCGATTGTACTGGGTAAAAAAGACTACATGTCTTCGGAAATACTCCCTTTCAGCCCTAACTGATTGGAGTTCCCCATTCCATAGGTAATTTGTAATGGATGTCAACCAACCTGTTGTATGATCATAAGGCTCAAGAATGGAAATAATTTCATCAATTTCCTATATATGTCACTAGATGAATGGATATAAAATATGGTGATGAGAAATGACAAATATTGTTTCATCCCATTCAGGATCAACCCAGGCTTTAACTGCATTTTCAAAAGTGTCGGCTTGAGTATTCTACGACAGGAGGTCATTAGTCAACCTTGGTTCTGAGGGAAATTCTGGGATCAATGTTAGAACATGGTTCATCAAGGGAATCAATAATTTTTCGTTTATAACATAATAAATATTGACCCTTTTGACGACTATCTCTGCATCGCCCGTTATTTTTAGGTGTTTTTGTTGCACAAATATTCACTATTCATAGTCTTCAATTAGGGCCCAATACTCAATTTCATTGTTCACACATATGTCCAAAAGTCGGAAAGAGTCAGACGAGGTGGCCCTTCTATGAGTTTCTATGACGTTAATGGTTGGACTTTTGGCATGGCTTGGAATTTGAATCCGTCCATGATCATGACTTCCGGGGAACATCCGACCTCTATGGCCTCATCCTCCCACTCTCCAGTTCGACACAGAGAATTTTGGTTCATGGGTATATTTTCAATCAGATAAGGGGTCCATCAAGTTAAAGACATTAATGTAGATGAAGATCAGTTCATGATAGGATATTGTTCTTATCTGACTATCTTTATCTGATGGTTCTATTTTGTGGGGTGGATCCTGTTGAACCATTTGGTGGGGTGGTTCCCATTGAACAAGGACTATTGGAATGAAGTCCAAAAGTGTCAAAACTGACTTCATATTTGGACCCATCTCATCTTCGTGCTCAATATTTCAGACCTTTTGGTCTCCATAGGACCACTTGGATGGGAAGGATGGATGTGCTATATTAGGAGCTTTTGGGGGAACAGTAAGTTGTTTCTACTACTATGGGAGGATGTTGTGGACTCAGTTTATGGTCTTCTAGGTCATCAGGTTATTATAACATGTATTCTTCTTATTGGGTACAATTTTAAAATTTTCATCATATCTTGAGTCAAATGTGGAAACATATTCCGTATGTGTTGTGGGTGGGCCAAACTTGACGAACCTGGAATTCACCATCATTTTCCCGATATCCACGAAAACAATTAATTATTGGATGGTGTGTCCTAGTATCTGGTGATATGGAAAATAATTTTGACATTCATCAACACCCACATCATCATCTCTCTTTTTCTCTAGTAGTAGGAGTAGATTTCCATTTGTGAAGAGTATGAAATAGCTGCATACCTAGCCATCTCAGAATGAATAAATATTATTTCCAAATTATTTGAACATATTTATTTATGCACCACGTCGCTCAATTTTCCGAGGTGGTGGTGGATGTTGGTGTCCAAGGGTTCCCGCACTGTTTTTTGGGGCCTCACCACTAGGGATGGTGTTGGGGGTGGCTTAAGTGTGAGAGAAACCACATCAACTTTTTTCATATTTTCGTAGGGGTTAGTGGAGCTACTTAGGACATAAGATTGTTCCTTTGGATTTATTATTATATCTATTGGGAAATGGAAGAGATGTATTTAAACCCACTGGTGTACTTTATCAGGATGAGATAAAGTCGCAATTCGTCTTGTAGTTTATCGATTCACAAGGAAAGCATCTCATTTTGGGGGTGTGGATGGTTCAGGGAATATTTCAGGCCTTTTAATCTAAAAATGAAGTCTAAGACTCATTCATTCTCTCATTGAATGTAGTTTATGTGATCACTGATTTCCGTCTTGGGCCCTGCCGAATTGAACTAGAAGAGAAACTATCACCAGAGGTCCTCCCAACCATTGATTGAATTAGCCGGTAGGCTATTATACCATATGAAAGCTGAGACATGCAAGGTTCGTATGAAGCACCTGAGTTTTATGGCTTTTTCTGCTCTAAAGTTCACATCACAAATTCTTAGTAAGAGGCATTGTTAATCAAATGTTGTTCTGGGTACCCTTATCCATTGAATACTATGAATACAAGATTCTCAAATTTTGGTGGTGGTAAAACATTGCACTCCCACTCGGGGTAGGTTTTTCACTCTAGTTATATCAGAGCAAGATTCCCCTCCATGACTTCTAATTAGGCTATCTGCTACTCGACAGAGTTTATGATCCCAGAATGCATATCTTATCTGTCTTGAACATGAGTTGGCGTTGCATGGGAAATGGTTGGGCATGTCAGCATTGTTGGAATATGCAGAGGATGCCAATTACGGCCATCAATTATGGATTTTCATAGATATATTCAGTTTTCCTTTCCAATGGGGTAAGTCTTGATGACCTTCTAGGTATTTGTTGAATGGCCCTATGAAAACGGCTTCAGTACCTACAATGAGTTCCAATAGTATGGGAAACTCTTCTGGGAGTGCTTGGTAATGAACTACAGGGGAAACACATCTAACATGATAACACCTTTAACATAGCTCGACATTAATGAATCTATGTTCTTTCATTTCTTCCTCTTGCATGATGGACCTATGCTGAAGGGTGAAAGATACACTCTAATGGGTAACAGGAGGCGGGTCATTATAGCGACCCGGCCATTTCATACATTACTATTACATCATTTCAAAGATAAACAACATAATGGTATTACACATGGAGGATCCAGAGGTTTAGTGTCTTGGGACAACTAGGACAACACATAACATGTACAACATCATGCATAAAAATTCATTTAATCTCTACTTCTATAGCTTCTTAGTAGAACTTGTCCTCTACGTAGTACATGTAGACACCTAAGGATATACATCAAAAGGGGTGAGCTAAAAGCCCAGTAAGAGGATATATAAGAACAATATAGCATGGGGTGAGCATAATCATGACATAGGAAGAAGATCTTGAACATGAGAGGAGCATTAACAATAAACTTGAAATGTGGCAAAGCATAAAAATGAAACATCATGTCTTAGTGGTTAACTACCACACATACTTGTGAATAAAGCTAGCATCATTTTCACGCATCATTTCAAAATTACACATGAGATTCATCACTTTACCCAATGCATTAGAGCGCTATATAATTCCGAGCGCACCCGTCACATTTAAACATTCATACTGCGCTATATAATTCCGGGTGCACCCGTCACATCATAACATTATCATTATCATGATTGCCACATAGAACACATATCAAACATGTAAATGAATAACCCATTGAAAGGAATGGGTTTCCTCTCATAATAACACATTCCTAAGCTTTGGGTTCCCAAAAGAAAGAGGGAACAACATACTTGATATAAGAACCATCAACCTTGAATGAGAGGTAAAAGGTGAGATCTTGAAAGAAGAGTTCTTTTGGAAAACATTTTGATGGAAATGAAAACCAGTTACAAACATGTATATCCCAAAACAGTAAAGGAAAAGATGAACAAAATACCTTTTAGGAGTAACCATATCAAAAATGGAGTGAAAGAGGGAGAACCCGAAGGAAGAAAATTGGGTTCGAGATTTCCCCTAACCTTGTACTCGAAGGCCTCCTTCTCATCAATGTCCTATATAATGACATTATATTCATTAATTAGAAATTCTAAACCCTTTTATACATTAATAGGGTTCATTCTGGTTTCATTATTTCATATTATGTTCCTTTGGATGACTTATAGAGTTTAAAAACACGGATCGGGGATGTTCGTTTTTATGGTTTTCTTGAAAGGTCCACTTGTATTCTTAAATTGATGTTTGGGTAGATCATGGGTAAACATCCAGAACTGATATTACATGTAATTAATGATATTACAGAAGCATGAATTATTTTATAATGAGTTATATTATATCCATGTGGCCGAATCATTAGATAAAAATTAAATGAAGATTATTTGGGCTAATTTGAGCGGTTTTTCGATCACAACCAACTCATTATAACTTTTCACTTAGTAGTATGGACATAGGTTATTTCCAGAACTTAAAATAGAATATAATACATATAGAACATTCTGGTTCAACCATAAAAATGGTTTCATGACCAGATTGAAGGTATAAATGGAAGAAGAGAGCATGTTGTTTTTGAAGGTGATAAATTATCACCACATGAACAACTTTCTCTTTAATAAAATAAAAGGAAGGGGGAAAGGGTGTGGGGTGATATAATATAACATTAGAATCATAAGATTTCAGTATATGTATAATACTGGAGTTACAAAACCATTTTTATGAAGATAGGTAGGGAGAGATCATGAAAGGAACTTGAACTTGAAAGGAAATTAAAGGAGAAGAGGGAGGGAAATTACCTTTAGAATCCTCCTCTTAAGAACCTCTTTAAGGTCCTATGATTGGTGTATTGATGTGACCAGGGGATCTTGGACGTGGGGAAGGGTCTAGAAGAGATGATCGGGCAGAGCTTAGACAATTATTGAAGCTTGAGATGTGTGGTTTGGCAAGAGGAGGGGGAGGGCTTATTAATACATGAGGAGGGAGGTGTTTTTGGCATAAAATATTAAATAAAATAATATATCATAAGTTAGACTTGTAATAGTAGTTTTTTGACAAACTAAATCATATATTAATATATAAAAATTCGTTTTATGTTTTAACGCTTCTTTATAATCCGAATTCATTACTTTATTAAAAGGAAAGAGAAAGAAAGACAAAAAGACACTTTAAGAAATCACCTTTTTGACTTTTGTCTTTGGAAAGTTCTTTTTAGGTTTGAGAATTGAATTTATTGTATTTCAAGGAAAAATTTATGAAATTTAATATGTTTTGGCCGAAACTAATGTTCTAGAATGTTTATGTCATAATTACATCATTTATGATGTAATTTAGTGTACACATATTATGCGAAAAACTGTATTTTTTACTATTCACCCAAAAAATGATGTATTTCAGAATAAACCCAAAAATATACCCCTAGAATTTTTCGACGTGTAGAATCCAAAAATTATTTCCATTTTTCAAAAATAATTTTCTAAATATCATTAATTTAATATTTATTTAAAACAATAATTTACTTAAAAAAACATTTTTTAAAATTAAAACTGATTTCGTAGTTCTTTCAAAAATTAATTAGGGTCTTATAAAATTATCTAAAAACTATTAGAAACTGATTCAATAATTTATGAATATATTTCAGGAAAATATATATTCTTTTAAATTAATTAATTAATTATAGTTAATTATTTATGACTTATAAAATACCAAAACGTTTACTAAGGTCAAATTATCACTTTCTATGATTTCTAAATTTTATTTTATTTTTCATAGGTAATGTTACTCTTATTTACTATTCATAAGGTTCATATTACTATTCATAAGGGTAGGTTACTATTCACTAAAAATTATTTTTATTTCATTAGTCTTCAAAAACTATCTTGAACACAACCGTGTATGTTGGATTTTTAAAATTCCAACCATAGGGGTAAAAAAATTATGTTTAAAGGACTCTTATCACTTATTAGTTCATTATTTTTTTTATGACATAAATATAAGAAGGTAATTTCAATTTAAAAACTTTGGGTCGTTACATTCTTCCCCCCTTAAGAAATTTCGCGCCCGAAATTTCACGTTACACAAACAGGAGAGGGTACATCTCCTTCATTACCTCTCCTGGTTCCCATCATTTTATAAAATAGAAAAAGTTAGAACAAAACATAAGTAAAAATTCATGAATAACATATTCATTTATAAAATTATACCAAAAACATAACATATGGGATCCCTAGGTAAATATCCTCGTGTGCATACTTTTACTTAGTCTCATGTTGTAAGTTTTCTATAGGTTTCACTAATCCTAATCCCCAAATTAACTAAACCCTTCCACTGATACCAACTATAGAGACCCAGCCTTTTCATACATTACTATTACATCATTTCAAAGATAAACAACATAATAGTATTACACATGGAGGATCCAGAGGATTAGTGTCTTGGGAAAAATAGGACATCACATAACAAGTACAACATCAAGCATAAAAATTCATTTAATCTCTTCTTCTATAGCTTCTTAGTAGCACTTGTCCTCTCCTTAGTACATGTAGCCACCTTAGGATATACATAAAAAGGGGTGAGATAAAATCCCAGTAAGATGATAGATAAGAACAATATAGAATGGGGTGAGTATAATCATGACATAGGAAGAAGATCTTGAACATGAGAGGAGCATAAACAATAAACTTGAAATGTGGCAAAGCATAAAAATGAAACATCATGTCTTAGTGGTTAACTACCACACATACTTGTGAATAAAGCTAGAATAATGTTTGCGCGTCATTTCACATTTACTCATGAGATTCATCACTTTACCCAATGCAATGGAGCACTATATAATTCCGGGCGCACACGTCACATTTAAACATTTATATTGTGCTATATAATTCCGGGCGCACCCGTCACATCATAACATTATCATAATCATGCTTGCCACATATAACACATATCAAACATGTACATGAATAACCCATGGAAAATAATGGGTTTCATCTCATAATAACACATTAATAATCTTTGAGTTCCCAAATGATAGAGGTAACAACATACTTGATATAAGAACCATCAACCTTGAATGAGAGGTAAAAGGTGAGATCTTGAAAGAAGAGTTCATTTGGAAAAATTTTTGATGGACATGAATACTAGTTACAAACATTTATATCCCAGAAAAGTAAAGGAAAAGATGAACAAAAGACCTTTGAGGAGTAACCATATCAAAAATGGAGTGAAAGAGGGAGAACCCGAAGGAAGAAAATTGGGTTCGAGATTTCCCCTTACCTTGTACTCGAATGCCTCCTTCTCTTTAATGTCATGTATAATGACATTATATTCATTAATTAGAAATTCCAGACCTTTTATACATTAATAGGGTTTGTTATGGTTTCATTATTTCATATTATGTTCCTTTGGATGACTTATAGAATTTAAAAACATTGATCGGGGATGTTCGTTTTTATGGTTTTCTTGAGCGGTCCACTTGTATTCTTAAATTGATGTTTTGGTAGATCATGGGTAAACATACAGAACTGATATTACATGTAATTAATGATATTACAGAAGCTTTAATGATTTTATAATGAGTTATATTAGATCCATGTGGCAGAATCATTAGATAAGAATTAAATGAAGATTATTTGGGCTAATTTGAGCGGTTTTTGGATCACAACCAACTCATTATAACTTTTCACTTAGTAGTATGGCCATAGGTTATTTCCAAAACTTAAAATATAACATAATACATATAAAACATTCTGGTTCAACCATGAAAATGGTTTCATGACCAGATTAAAGGTATAAATGGAAGAAGAGATCATGTTGTTTTTGAAGGTGATAAATTATATCCACATGAACAACGTTCTCTTTAATAAAATAAAAGGAAGGGGGAAAGGGTGTGGGGTGATATAATATAACATTAGAATCATAAGATTACAGTATATGTATAATACTGGAGTTACAAAACAATTTTTATGAAGATGTGTAGGGAGAGATCAAGAAAGGAATTTGAACTTGAAAGGAAATTAAAGGAGAAGAGGGAGGGAAATTACCTTTAGAATCCTCCTCTTAAGAACCTCCATAAGGGCCTATGATTGGTCTTTTTATAAGACCAGGGGCTCTTGGACGTGGGTAAAGGGCTAGAATTTATGATTTGGTAGAGCTTAGACAATTATTGATGCTTTAGAGGTGTGTTTTGGCAAGAGGAAGGGGATGGCTTATTTATACATGAGGAGGGAGGTGTTTTTGGCATAAAATATTAAATAAAATAATATATCATAAGTTAGACGTTCAATAGTAGTTTTTTGATATCCTAAATAATATATTAATATAATAAAATTCGTTTTAGGCTTTAAATCTTCTTTATAATCCGAATTCATTACTTTATTAAAAGGAAAGTGAAAGAAAGTGAAAGAGACACTTTAAGAAATCACCTTTTTGACTTTAGGCTTTGGAAAGTTCTTTTTAGGTTTGAGAATTGAATTTATTGTATTTCCAGGAACAATTTATGAAATTTAATATGTTTTTTCCGAAACTAAAGTTCTATAATGTTTATGTCATCATTACATCATTAATGATGTAATTTAGTGTACACCGATTATGCGAAAAACTGTATTTTTTTACTATTCAACCGAAAATTGAAGTATTTCAGAATAAACCCAAAAATGTACCCCTACTATTTATTGACGTGTAGAATCCAAAAATGATGTCAATTTTTCAAAAGTAATTTTTTAAATATCATTAATTTAATATTTAATTAAAACCATAATTTACATAAAAAACAGTTTTTAAAATTAAAACTGATTTCGCAGTTCTTTAAAAAGTTACTTAGGGTCTTATAAAATTATCTAAAAACTATTAGACATTGATTCAATAATTTATGAATATATTTCTGGAAAATATATATTCTTTTAAATTAATTAATTATTTATAGTTAATTATTTATGACTTATAAAATACCAAAAACGTGTACTAAGGTCAAATTATCACTTTCTATGATGTCTAAATTTTATTTTATTATTCATAGGAAATGTTACTCTTATTTAATATTCATAAGGTTCATATTACTATTCATAATAGTAGGTTACTATTCACTAAATGTTTTTTTGTTTCATTAGACTTCAAAAACTATCTTGAACACAACTGTGTATGTTTGATTTTTAAAATTCCAAACATAGGGGCAACAAAATTATGTTTAAAGGTCGCTTATCACTTAGTAGTTCATTATTTTGTGTTTTTATGACATAAATATAAGAAGGGAATTTTCCATTGAAATACATTGGGTCGTTACAGTCATAGATGGCCAGGGATTTATTTTTCTCCTTGTTGGAGTTTCGTTGGGGAAGTAATGCCAGATTCACTGAGGGGGAACCCAGATTTAGAACCGCCCTCTAGTTATGGGTATGAACACTATCAGGCTCGGTGTATAATTATTCTGTGAGGGAACCATAATAATTTGTGTCTTCTCCACCTACATCATTTCATATGAGATTCATGGGTTGATATTTTCCATGTTCACTAATGCATACCACATTCGGGGTTGTCTACCATGTGCCGAATTGTTGGAAGGATTATTATACCATTTAATCGAAATTATCCTTCGATTTTGAAATATTATTTGGGCTTCTAGAAGAATATTGATCCAAAGGGATCCCTAGAATGACCTCATAAGATGCCTTTTTTTCATAGGGTGTGAACCACAAGAAGTAGTGGAATGGGTAACTACTCTGTCCATCGTTCACCCTAAATGGTGAAAGACAAGTGTCTTCCATTCAAAGATTTGAGTTAAAAATTCCCCCATCCCTGTGAACTGGGGTTGTTCTCTTTCTCTTGTTGATTGGATATGTCCTAGATTTTATGGTTTTATGGGATCATTTTTATTATAAAATTCTCCCAGCCCAGTGGCATGGGACTGTTCCCTTATCGCAGAGGTGCCACCACTATATCCACCCATTCCATTTTACATACTCCCGCATGAGTGTATACACTGTGTGGAATTGGGAAAAGATAGAGACCATGGAAAAATAAAGACATAAGAACTTCTGTCTTTGTTGTCTTCTCTTAGGTGAGAAGCATGTTGGATGTCCTCAGTCTCCTTACTCAAATGTTATTCGATGGCTTGATCTCTTCGGCCCATTAAATTTTGAGACTTAATACATGCCTAATTTTGTTGATAATATCATATTTCCTAGGAATAGGTATCATTTAATTATTTCCAATGAGTGATGAAATTGTATTATGTCATTTATATAGGGGCTTGTAGGATAGGAAGATGGGTTATTTTTAATTCTCCATGTTCTCCACACCCCCGAATGTGAACATCAGCCGGTGCACTTCCAATGAAGCAACGCAATTTATACAATTCATGGAGGCATGTCTGTTCACAGTTTTCCATCTCCTCTCAGATAGTGGCTGCCTTGCGGATGGGTTGGATTATATGTCGATAAGACAATGAATCTCTCCAATTATACTGACATGGTCAGTTCACCATTCGTAGGGTAGGAATTCTTTTTTCATCTTTCTTAGAGAAGTCCATATATTGAGGTGAATGTTATGACTGTATTCCATGAAAAATTATCTTGTTATGTGAAAGTGAGAAGTGGTTGTAGGCTTGTACATAAATAGTATATTATCCCTTGTTATTTGTTTTCCCCCAATCAAAATATCATGTTGTTGTTCTTTCGGACCCTCCTCTACTTGATATTCCTAGCTTGACTGCTTCGTGATGACTTCATTCAATGAAACCAGGATGGTGGGAGCCTCATCAATTTACGAATGACATGGTGGTGGGAAAAGAGATGATCAGGGCCCCCATCCATCCTCTGGTAGAGAAAGGACATCACTCATTATAGTAGGAGTTCCTGATGATTCTGAATGCCTTTCAAGAGCCTCCGTATTTGATGGATTTAGCATATTTGTTTGGGAAGGGGGATGAACTTCTAGGAATCATTTATTCTGATTGCTTGGTGGACCTTAGCCAGTGGTGCTGCGATGGCAAGGACTACTATCGTAACCTGATGCCCAGTCCCTAGAATGTTCCTGACGGTGTATACCATCTGGATGACCTTTATAGAGGGTTTTAGAAAAGGGAGGACCTTCTTGCTTTCTGATGTCACCATGGGGAGGGCCTTCAAGACATCATTCATCACATGGAGTGCCTTGGAAATGAATTTCATCATGTATAGGACTACCATTATGACATGATATTTGGATTCAAGGAGAGTTTTTTAAGTGTACATCCTGGGAAGGACATTCAGGTTGTACTATAATGATGGGAGGGCATTATTGTTTCTTGGTGTTACTATGGGGAGGACCTTCATAGTAACTATCATTGTGGGGAGGGCCTTTTTAATGACCGTCATTATGGCGAGTAATACCATCATGACATGATGTCTCACGACCGGGAGAAGCATATCAGAGGTGTATACACTGGGGAGGACCATCAGGGGAGATCAAATCAAGGGGAGGACCTTTATTATAACTGATTTTCAATTATAGGGGAGGGATACCCTGAAGCACATCCGGAAATAGGCTCTTGTGATCGATCATTCATGTCACACTTCTTAAGACCTTGTGGGTGCTATGTGGTGGACCTTTAGAGCTGCTGCCGACGACATCATAGTGAGGACCTTCACAACTTCTACTCCCACATTGATAATTTTTAAATGAAATGGTAGGGTCTCGACAATTTGATGATATGTTTTTGAAGGCGTTGTGAACCATAGCTTCTAGCAGAGGAGGATCATATATGTGGTCCTCATTTTATGGTTTCTGTTGGGGATGTTCATTTTTGGGCACTCTCTTGTAGGTAACAGGTTCCATCTGTTATTGGTTATGGACTTCATATACGGGTTCCCATATAGTTGGGCACCATGATGTCATTGGGATACACTGAACAGAATATTAAGTATTGGGTGGGATATATGCCTACCCTGTAGCGGCCACCAGGTTTGACCAACATCCTCCAGTTGGAATGGGTATTCGTTCCCAATCCGGTTGTTCGTATGTTGTGGGATATTTTCATCAACCCTCTTGGACTAGAGTAGGGATGCACAACTACTCCAGAGTGACTAAATCATTTTGCGAGTGTGTTATTACATTCATGAAAATTAGGTCATGGGCCTAATTACTCTCTTTTGCTCCTAATGCATTGATATGTTGGCATGTATTGAGTATATGGTTTGGAATCAACATCTGATCATCCGTCATTTCCTAGATGTGTTGGGATACATATTGGGATGGAATGAGTAATTATCCTATTCCAATGTCAGTGCATGATTTTGTTCCTTCTTCGTTCCTCCAAGAGTTACTAGTAGATACTGGAAGTTCATATGTTCCTGGATATTGGAATGATTCAATCACCGGTTGTCATCTCTGGTTTCCATCATATTTGATGGGTGCTCTTAATATTCACAAGTGAGGATTTTCATCCTCTCTCTTGCTGCTATATTTGTCTCATGGGCTTTGTATGAATCCACATGATTTTTAATCTACTCATACTTACTTTCCACCATATTTAGATGGTAGACTTGAAGTGAATTAGGAAGTGTTTGTGCCTTCATGTAGCTGAGTTCCGCCTTATTTGTTTGATAGGCTGAAAATGCACCAATTGGTGTATTTTCATGCATGTAGATGAGTACTGACCTATTTGATAGTGGGATTAATGTGCATTGGTGGATATCTACATCTACATATAGATTTATACTTTGTCTGCATGGTGGGATAGGAGATCATTATAATGAACGTGTTTGTGTTAATATAGTGACACCCTATTTATATGATGGGACTGAGTGTGGTGAGAAGAGTCATATGTCTACCCATTGAATGTCATCTCCTTTGTATGAAAGAGCTTCTCCTTAAGAACCAGGGTTAAAATATGGTCTTGATTATATATTCTATGCCCTTGGTGGGCATCCAGAGGGTCCCAAGTCTCCTTGACATTAGCCGGTGCCCTCAGCATAAGGTCATCCACAGTTGGAGGAGGCATGGTTGTCCGGTGTCAGTGGTGATGCTCTCTAGAAGGAGCCCATCGGTATAGCCCCTGTGCTATTTAGATGAACTCATCATCATTGACATCATCTACCTCCTTTAGGTAATGGAGGTATTCATTGTAACGTTCTAAGGACAGGCTCCCGAAACAGTTTGAGACGACCAACATGGCCGCCTTTGTTGAGGTACTGGAAGTGGTTGAAGAGGTTGTGGGTGGACTTTTTCATACAAAAGGGATTTCCTTCTAGACTCCAGTGTGGGTAGAGTACCATTTAGGTGGTAATCCTTCATCATTGTATTGAAAACATAGCGTTGAAGACACTGGGCGGGCAAAGGGGTCATGCTCTTTGTTGAGGACTCAGATGCATGTGGGATTGCTGATGTGTTTATCTGTATGAATCATTGAAATGTCAATTGGATTTAAGGTCACTCTGAGGGAACTTGCAATACATGTATAAGATATACATACCACAAGACCTCATCCATGTATTATTACTTTATTCATATATATATTCTGGGATTTAGTTTGGACACTTCCCCTTTTCCCCTTTTTTTGCGGGGTGAAGGGGACTGAGTGGGGTCAGAAAACCACCTCTATTAAGGATTCATGTTAGGTTAACCATTTTTGTTATGCATCCAAGGTGGGGAATTTTCTGCATACCAGGGTGAACAAAATGGATTGTCGTGCAGTTCCCTTTTTTCATTTTTCAATTGGGTAGATCTGCCCCCATGATTATGGATTAACGTCGGGTTAACTATTTATTATCCGCCTCAGAGGTGTCACGTTTGGTGCATACTAGGGTGAACAAAATGGGATAATGTGTACATTCCTTTTACCATTTATCATTAAGGTAGAACATATAACTTGGATATCGATTCATGTCGAGTTCACCATTTTTGTTCTGCCTCAGAGGTGGCGCGTTTACATGGGATGCAGAGATAGTACAATAAGGATCACCAAAAGTCTATTTTCCAATATAGATGGGCTCTTGTTGAGATTACCACTCCTTTATTTTTAACTATTCAACAACATTATCCTTAAGTATGGTTGTATTAAACCTATGTAAATGTTTTGGTCCCAATGGGTTATTGAACGAAGGTCATTTACTCATGTAATCGGTCCGTCTCGGATATAACTTCCTTGGATGGTATCCAACAGGTTTATTCATGGATCTAAGAATTCCCAATGGAATTGGATTCGAAGATTCATGAAAAACATTACAAAGGAAGGCACTCATCAGCTGAATATTTTGACAACGACACTAATGGACTCCATTAGTCTAGAGGATGGGCGGTCAGGCTCATAGCTCCCTTCTGGGAAAGGATGGTTTCCTATTCCGAGAATCTCTTATAGATTTAAGCTGTGTTCATATGTTTTTGAATCCTTGGTTCATTCTCTAAGACTGTGTTCACATGATACCCTTAGTTTGTAAGATCTTCATGAGAATTCATATGTTTGATGCCATATAGGTGATTCTATCTTAGCCATATTAAAAGTTCTATGGAGTTTTTATCATCCCAGGGGTGATAGACGGTGACTTGATGTTGGGATCGGGCCCAGAAGGAGGGATTCATACCTATCTTCAAGAGAGGAATAACAAAATACGTAGTTTTGATATGTGTGTGGAATATACATGGAATCTTCCAATTTCATAGACATGATTGGGTGGAACCTTAATGGGTGGGAACCTATTTGAGCTCAAGCCATCGTGCTGATGTCTTATATTTCCAGGTGATATCAAGAATCATATTTCTTATAGTTCTAAAGGTGTTGGGATTACGCATGGATGATTCCCATTTGATAAACATGATTTAGTGGACCTGTTATGGATGGGCACAAATTAGAGTTCAAGGCTTTTAGTAGGCATCCTAGATATCCTATTTCAATCTAGAATTAGTGTTCTTGTAGTTCAAAGGGTGTGGGGATTACGCATGGGTGCTACCCATTTAATAAACCTGATTGGGTGGCCCATTTATGGGTGGGCACCCATATCACCTCGGGTCATCAGGAAGTCCTGCTTCACATTTTAATTCGATAAGGAATTATAGATCTTGTAGTTTAGACGGTGTGGGGAATACACATGGGAGATGCCCATTTTATAGACATGATTGGGTGGACCCTTTATGGATGTGAACACCTTTCAGATCAGGAATTCTGGTAGGCATCCTATGTATCATTTCTGGATCATGAATTAGAGTTCTCAATGTTCAAAAGGTGTGTTATTGTAATACTCACAATCCTTTAAGTTCATGTGAGTCATGATCGATGTGAGAAATAAGAGGATTTGAAATATTCATCAAAGAACTTTTCTTATCTACTTTTGGTGGGGGAGGAAGAGCATGTGGCCGAAGAATACAAGGAAACTGGGGGTGAGGGAACGAAGTGATGAACCATTTCATGTGAAATGGAATTAAAGGTCATTATTACCTAACATGAATTATTGGGGACATACATTAGTAGAAGGTCCCCAAAGCACATTCTAGGATGGGGAGGTGTCAGGTCCTTACTAAAGGGAGGAACGATCATAACCACTTCGACTGATCATTGTTTTCCATTTAATTGAAATGCAAGGGATCACCCATAATCCGGAGAACAAGGAGGGTCAGATAGGTCTCCCATGGTTGGAATCTTGGTTAATGTTGGATTGTTTCCCTACAGGCATTCCTAAAGCCCACACCAATACAGGGAGGTCCATTGTGACTTTGCTTTCTTTGGGTATGTAGACTCAATGGGGCGCATTGGTGCACCCGATGGCCATATCATATGAGTCCAATGGATTTGGAGGTGGCTTTTTCCTAGTGTCTAAGGACTGGTTAGTAGAGATATCATGGTGGAAAAGACATTAATGGAGGGGTGAGGTTGGAACCGGAAGGAACAATACCAGAAAACACCTCATTCTACATATTAGTTTCTCTTTCAGGTTATGGTAGGCTCCACATGCATTGATGGTATGTAGGTTAGGGGGCCTTCCAGATACCGGTTTTCTACAGTAGTATGGGGTTTTCAAACTGCATACCGAATTGTTACGCAGCCCACACAGATGTGTTGAGTTATTTCAAAAACCCTATTGGGTATGCAACAGTGAGATCAATCCATGTAGCACCATACTGAAGAAGGTACAAGGGGATTACTATTCATAGGAAATTCATCTTGAATGAAGTCATTGTTTCTTGGTTTACCCATGGGGTTCATGGTCCAATTAATATTATTCAATTCACCCATTTTATGGTTTGTGGTTGGTTATACCTATGGAGGATGTGGTTCGCAGTTCGTGCTTCACTGATGAAACAAGACCAATGTTTGAGTGAATCCTCTAAGTCTCCCTGAATCTTTTGTCACCCAAACTTCTCCCAAACCATCATAATCTTCGTTATTTCTAATGTGATCCTTTTAGAGCGAATCGGATTTATCTTATCTACTAGACAAACGAACCCTTTTATAGAGGCCCATTAAAGTAATATTCTGACCAACAGAAGACTCTGTCATTTAGGGTTTGCAGACACTTTGGTTCACGATAATGGTTCATGGAACTCTTCTCGTCCATATAATTCCCCAACTGAGGGGTTTTAAGTATAGTAGACATATGATCGTTCATGAAAGACTTCTTCAGTTGGCGTGGATCATGGTTTTTCTTTCTTGTTGGCCATTACATCACAGGCCAGCGGTTCATGGATCGTCCCGCATACCTAGTGATTCAAGTTCCATATTCTTCGCATAACATTCCCAGTGATGGTATGCGGGCCACTAAAAAACATGAATTCCTTCATGTTCGTTTAAATAAATTCTACAAAATTTGAGTCTTTTCACCTTTATGGACTTATTGGAGTGCTTGATTATTTATGCAAAGCGATTGCGATGATATTTCCTCTCAATGGAATAATTTTCAGGGCCCTACAAATAACATTACTTAGAGAAAAATACTAAATTATCCATGATAAAAATGTAAAATAACACATGTAAATAGAATTGATATCAAAACGAGACTTCAACAATGCCACAACAGATGACTATAATATCAAAGTATACAATGGAATCAATACAATTGTACAATACTCAGTGACTAAAAACATAACTTCAAGAATCCTACATGCTCCAAGATTCATCTCCAAAAATAGCTTTAGCCCCGTGATTCACCCCAAGAGATGTGTAATACATTACCATTTCTTATTCCCCCATAAATGATATATGAAAAATCTCTAATGTCCCAAAGCATGGGTGTGTAATGAATCTCATTAGGCCATCACAATGTGCCTTACAAAATTACAACACTAGGATATAATAAGTTATCACAATTATATAAAATAATTTAATGCTATTTAATAAAAAACCCTTAATAAAATAGTTTTCTCCATCCAATACCATCTTCGAAGTAAATAAATAGATAAATTCATTAAAACATTTTCATATATAGTTTTTTCGAATAATACATTAAATTTAAAATATCCAAACTTCCATACATGCCTGAAATTATGGGCCTCCCTATACTTGTGAGTGGTGATCCTTCCATTCATAGAGCTGTCACGTAATGAACCTTTTTAATGGGGAAAGTTCCTAAACCTTTTTCATCCCACTAATTATGGGGGAGACCTCATTCCCATATCTATCCAAAATCCACATAAACAAAGAAAAACGTTATTCTAAAAAAATTTGATGAATAATTTCAACCATTTATATAAAGCATAATTTTAATTAAAAAATTATGAACAACTATATAAAAAAATAAATTCATTTATTGAAAACCATAAAAAAATACCATTTCAATTACTATGTTATTTAAAATAGATTTACATAAAAAAACAAAAAATTATTTTAAAATAATCATCTTAAAATAATCATTTTAAAATCATGTTACCTATTTCAATTTCAAAAAAAGGTCCAATTTCCAAAATTCTATAAAACCACTCCAAAGAGGGTTTCGATCAATAAATAAAAATGACATTACGACCAATTTTAATCAAGAAAATAAATTTCAAACTAATCATTCATGTTCTATATAGGTTACTTGAGAGTGAATCCTCCTAGCATGTGATTTTTCAATAAAATGAATAATGACAAAAAATTCCCATTAAATCTCGTTGAATATCCAAAAACCAACATTATAACCCTTCCCATTTCATCAATAAGTCCATATATATCAATGATTAGTATAAAAACAGTAACTCTTTCTATAGAGTACTGGATCAATGAATCCGAGAGAATGGTGAAAGATGATCTAGGAAAAATAGTGGAAAAAATCATAAATGATGACATACTAAGTGAATCTAACTATAAAGTACAATGAAATGCATCAATATCACTTCCAAATTGATGGGAAAATATTCCTTCTCATTTTTGAGGGTTGAATATTGAGATAAGGTTAGAATTGAACAGAAATTATGGTTTAAAACAATATATCAACATCGATCCAAAATTATAGGATCAAGTATTTAAATAATGCTGGGTATGTTAGATTGTTAGTAAAACCATGCGCTAGCTATGGCCTACGTTCTATGACTTAAGGGACCTCCCACAGTTGTCCTGCATGGTTAGAAAAAACATTCACCAACCAAGGAATAGTTCACTATCCCACATTTCATAGTTTATCTTAGGTGGTTGCATGGTTTTTGTAAAACTGTGTGCCTACTCGTGCACCTTCCCCGTAGCCCATGTTTTACTCTACACTATTTCTTGTAAGAGATTCAAAGTTCTCAGAAACTGTTCCTGAAAAATGTGACAATGAAAAATACCCAAAAACATACCAAACGACCTCCAAGTTTTCACAAAAGTAACCCATAGAATTTACACATATAAAAATCATCAAAAAGGGTTACATACATGAACATGTGGTTGGTACATTCTACCCACAATTATCATTTCCATCCCCATATTATATAAAACCGAAAATAGCTCTGAATGATTTATGTTCCATACTCCTTTATTAAATTTCCACATTCCCATGTCACTTATTGGATTTGAACATGTTTCCAAAAACCCACACTAGAACGATTATTTTTCAATGCATCACATTCTCTTCCATATCCAAAATCTACACTCACATGTGCACCAACAAATGCATCTAGATCTTGGTTAACATTATCCCATCGAATCACATAGCCACGATCGGGCAGAAAATTTTTCAATAAAGATACATGAAACCCATTATGCACCTCACTGAAACATGGATTTAATTCCAAATTATATTCCACCTCTCAAACCCATACATGTATATAAAAAAAGGCTATATATCTAGAAGATATCATTCAATTATTTAAATAGAGACATTGTCTTAGAATTGGGGAGATCCTCATGAACACATCATTAGTCACCACAAATGAAATCGGTCATCAACAATGTTACACATATGATTTTTGATGACTCTGAAACATATCCATCCATTTCAGGATCGACTAAATCATTATTTTATTCTCTTAGGCATGGATCATCCCAACCAGTGATGTATCACATGTTTCCAAAATACATAGTGGATAATGATACAGAAAATCATTCAATGCTTCAAACAAAGCCATATATATTGAGGATTGGTATCTTTGGTTATATGAGGAATTTTTTAATAGTATGTTATCACCCCATTTACCTAAAAAATTCTTTACAAAATCTAATAACATTTCATTATGGTTTCTATGATCTATTCTAATTACCCATCCATATGAGGATGATTCACTATACTCATGATCAACTAATTTCTATGGGAGTTATGTAAGGTTTATAGAAACATGTCATAATCATCATATCCATATTTTAAAATATTAAAACTAGTATTCCATTCCTATTTATAGATTATCATATATATATATATATATTGTTCAAAAGTCCTCTACCATATGTGTATCATGAATAGGGATTAAATGACCTGACTTTTTGATTTGATCATCTATAACCCACATGAAATCTTGTTCTTGAACTTTTCATGGGAGAACAATTTTAAAATCCATAATTATCTTCTCCCATTTCCAAATAAGAATAGGTAAACACTGCAACATACCTACTTCTCACTAATGTTATGCCCAAAACTTCAAATGAGATAGGAATATCGAAATAGACTCCTCCAATGTTCTCATCATACCAGCTAGACTAAATTATACATTCAATAAATTAAACTTATTATATATTCCATGATGAACATCCCACCATGAATGGTGGTAGGAATGAAAATTTTTTCTTGAAAATCCATAGGTGTGAAAATCTAATTTACAGACCACATCACTAAATTCCCATCCATGATCCATCCCACAATATCCTCCCCACCATTGAGTTTTTCCCTCATAAACACACATTTTGAATTAGGAATTTGTTCCTCTTTATACATCATCACCAAATCACAAATAAGTAAAACTAAAAAGAAGAGTACAATATCTCCTCATTATTCACTATATAAATTCATTTCAGTTATCATTGACATCAACTGACACTGATATGAAGCTCATTTTTACCAATTGAGGATATGAATTTCTACTAAAAGAATATGCCACTGAACTTCATTTAAACATTTAAGACATCAATTTAATGTCAATAATTTAATGATAATTTATCGATATATTTTGTCTTCTGATCAAATAAATTATGTTTCATGCACTTATTATCCATAATCACAATAAATTTATCATCAAAGGGATAATGATTTTATGTCTACAAAACATGGACTGCATCAGCTATCTCCAAATCATGTGTTGGGTAATTAATCAAATTTAATCATAACTAACTTGATATAAAAGCAACAACATGTTCTCCCAACTTGATAACACATCTCAACAAGGATCCCAATGCATCACAATACACTATGTACCCTTTTTCAGATTTGGATAAAATCATTATTGATAAATAAGTAAGCTGAACATAATGATCATGAAATGTTTTTGACATTCATCATTTCATTGTAATAGAATATCATTCCTTGTAAAAGATGTCAGATGTGATGTTAGTTGTGAGAATCCATGAATAAATAGTTAGTATTTAATATCTAGGCCAGGACGACTACATATATCGAAGACAATCTATAGTAATTTCTATGATATAATAGTTATATTTTCTCAGGAACCATATAATCAACTCATTCAGAAATCTCATGGACGTGAATGAATACCCCTTATATCCAAAAATCATACTTTTCTAATTTTGAATAAAACCGATGATCCCATAAGATTCCGAACACAATCCCTAAGTGTTTATCACCCTCATACCTTGTTAATTATAACAAAAATGTGTCTTCCACAAACACCACCACATAATAATTCAGATAGCTTTGAATTATCCAAGTGATGAGGAACATAAAGAACAATATTTAATTTTAAAGACCAAAATCCATAATTACATATTATTTATAGAAATATAATCATATGAATCCTATCATTGGGACAACCTCATTCTCATCCTACAGTTGGGGATATATTTAGTGAAATCCAATTTTTGAGAGCCACTAAGTAACCAATAATTGATTGAACTAATCATTAACTTTTGGAAGTAGATACCAAATAATAATCACAAATTTTAAAATAATATAATAATCCAAACACATGCTTATATTTCTATTTTTTTTCAAAAACAATATTGATTCTTCCAACATGGACATGACAGGTCGAATGAAACATTTTCTTTACATCTCATCCAATAACACATTCAATACCCTTAATTCTACTGGTGCCTTTCTATATGATATAAGGGAATGAAAAATAGTCTCTAAATAGAGATCAGGCATAAAACTTACATCCCCTGAATAAAATTCAATGATATCCTTGAACATCATCAACCAATAATTACCTAGGATTACGGTATACAAATCATCTTCTAGCACTGTTAAATCCCTTATAAACTTATCTTCATCCAAAATAATAGAAAATGTTCTACAAATTAGGTCTCCACATTTTCAATGACCATGTGAAGTTTGAGGATACCAAATAAAAGTCCTCATGTCATCATTAAAACTCATCAAATTAATAATGCGAGAATAAATAATGGAATATGATGCCCTTTTTCAAACAAATCTTCCATATTTATAGAATTCAAATGAATCATACCATTACCCACAACGCTCTCTCCTGATCATCCACAATCACTTGTTCATATATGTATGAATAATTCCTAGAGAAACTTTCCTCATGGTTTCCCTGTCTAGATTTTCTTATTGAGGAGTTATGGAATTTATAGAATCACCAAGACTTACATTGGTCTTCCGATGAGAGTTATAATTCATCCCTATCCATTACGAAGCATAGATGTCATTAACACATGAGAAGTGTCCTGAAAACCCAACCTCAAGGAACTGTGACAATTGAAATTAGGATTCCTCATCTGATTGCAATTTCAAAATTCTATATGTGGTGTTTTAAAATATCTCATCATGTAAATAAGTGAATGACATTGAAAACAACCAACAAGATCATTGTGTATTGAGTAATATTTACTGATCCTTCTATTGGATTCTAAACCATCCCATGAACTTGTAATCATGTGCCCATCAACTAATTTATACCATCATTATATTTCCTAGTGTTTCCCATTAGAATCAACATACTCCCTCCTACTATAGCTCTTGATATGTCTCTTTTTACACTGTCTCACTATAAACAATCTTCGTATTAAATGTTATACAGAGAAAAAAAATCAATGAGGGAATATATAGACCTGGACACGTTTCAATAATTTGTTCCTAAAATGAAACACTATAAACAACTATCTCTAAAAAGTATACTAAATTTAGCGATTTAGATAAATAATATTTCATTATGAGTCTATCCTAATTCCAGAAGAAGAAATTCATTATTATTGCAACTATGAATATCTGAAGGGAGAATTCTTGGTTAAAAAATTCATCAAAACCCTCCCAAACAATCCCTTTGGTTAATTTCACCTGAATATCTAAATCATACTACTGATGTGAAAGATACTCCAATACATACATTTCCATCTTAAATTTATTCTATGTTGGTTTTTTGAGGAAATAATAGATTCAATTCATGATATTCAAGAACACCTCCACATTTTCTAGTTATGAATCACCCCGAAATATCGGTGAAATCTATTAATGGAAATAGATAGAGTGATCCACTTGCCTTGGTTCATCACTGTTACCTAATCTATCCACTCCTTTAAAGTCTTGGACTATATTCTAAACCATATGTTGGTTAACTTGTGAATCAGGTTAAACTACATTCTCAGCAGATTTATCTGGTTGTTTTCTATGATCCATATGAGAAGCCATTATATAGAAACCCAACGAACCACATAAGTCTCACTCTATATAAAATAAAGGATACATTTTTCTAAATTCTACCACATGGAAACTATCAAAATAACTAATTAAAATATTAATCCTTTTTCACATTCAACCATTTATTTATAATTTTACAATGATTTTGAAAATTACACAATTTTAAAAATACTACAGTCACATTCTTTTACAAAATCTCACATTTGAAAAAACAGTATAATTTTTCAAAAATGAACACATTTGAACGAAATAAAAAATCATTACCCAACATAAAACATGAAATCGTAGTGGGATGTTATTCCTAAAAGACATTTCATGATGGTCCCACAGGCTAATCCCACAAAAATGAGATTACCCATTACTATATGTTTCTTCAAAATACTTATGTACCAAAATCAATGGTAAATTAAAATTTAGAATAAAATTCATAAATAATTATTTTTATTCAATAAATTTCATCTCCCAACAATCATACTACAATCTAAAGTCCTAACTAATGGAAAAACCAATATAAATATATACTTTGAGACCAATAGAACTGATGTCCAAGTCAAAGACTGAAGATGACTAATATTTCATGAAATCCACTGTCCAAAAAATTATAGGCCCCTTTTTCATATATATAATTGGAAGAACCAATACTGATACAAAATGCAACAAAAAACCCATCCTCATTGTATTGAGAAATATTAAGGACATTACATGTCCATAAGATACATCCAAAAGGCACCATAGGCAATAAAGAAATGTAAGGGGATTCAATAAATTCAGGAAATATTTTCCAATTGACAATAAACCTTCCCAATTTAATACCCCTTAATGAAAAAATACAAAACAATGAATTATATAAAAGTAAAAAAAATAAGTAAATACCATTGATATCAAAATCGGACATTAATAATACAATAATGGAAGGGAATATTAATGTATATAAGGGAAGATTATAAAACAAAACACATAGAATTAAAACATAACACTATGATTCCTATATTTTCAAAGCTATAACTAAATAAAACCTAAGTATCATGATGCACCACTAGAAAATTATGAAAATTCACTTTGTCCTATGACCCGATAAATGATATCTTCAAAATCACCAAATCTCCAATGTAGGGGTGAGTAATGAAACACCATATGCATTCCCTAAATGACATCACTATTCAAATCACTATGATAAATGATTTAGCACATCTATTCAAAACCATCAATATAGAATAATTGAAAAGAAATTATTAAATAATATTTATAGTAAAATAGTTTTCCTAATACAATACCATGATCGAAGGAATGAATCCCAAAATGTTATTCCAACCATTTCATAAATTTAACTTTATCATAATTCATTCCATTTCACATATCCACGCATCTAACCATGCATGAAACCATGTACCTCCGAAAACTAATAATTGGAGAGTCATATTTTGATTAAGATATCACATAGTGGACCATTTTGATTAGAGGATGTCATAAATATTACACATCCCACT
Organism: Viscum album; assembly: GCA_963277665.1. Taxonomy (NCBI): domain Eukaryota; kingdom Viridiplantae; phylum Streptophyta; class Magnoliopsida; order Santalales; family Viscaceae; genus Viscum; species Viscum album. The sequence goes on along the minus strand of OY728158.1, from coordinate 40,815,708 downwards.
AATTATGGGGGAATATTCATTCCCTTATTATTTGAAAATACATTTGAAAAAACATAACCATTATTTCAAAAAAAAATGATGAACAAATATTTCAACAATTTCAATAAAAATATTCATTGATTAAGAAAACCTCTCAAACAAACCATTTCATGAAAACACCTTTTTCTTGAAAACCATTCAAAAAATACATTTCAATGAAATTATATTTTTTTTTAAAACATTTTAAAATGAATCATAAGAAAATAATAATATTAAAATCACAATTATAAAATATATTTCCAATTTCACTATAAAAAACGTTCTTTTTCTGCAATTCCATAATAGTTATCCTAAGAGTGTTAACAAAAATAAATACAAAATATTTTGATAACCAATTTCAATAAAAAAACATTTTGAAACTATTATTTAATCTTCTATAGTGAGGATTCAAGGGTGAATCCACCAGCATCTTGATTTATAATTATAATGAAGGAGATGAAAATTCCTAAAAATTGTGGTGAACTTCCAAAAAAGAACCTTATATATCATACATATCATCAAAAAGGCCATATATAACCATGATTGGGATAAAAAGACGTCAAATATTCCCAATATAATCTTGATCTATGAATCCGAGAGAAGAGTGAATGTAGATATATGAAAAACCAAGGAAAAATATTATAAACCATGAATTTTCTGAAGAATATGGAATCTACGTTAAACCTAACTCCCTCAGATCAATTCCAAATTGATGGGGAAATATTCCTTATCCTTTTTGAATGATAAATATTCAGTTTTGGTTGGTTTGGAGAATCATGTATGGGTTAAACCATAACACTGAACTAGATACATGATTTTAGGATCATGATTTAAAACTATTCCCAATTAGTCACATTGTTAGGAAAATCATGCACTAAACATGTGACAGGATCTATCTCAAAGGGTAACTCACATGGTTGTCCCAGATGGCTAGTCAAACCATGCTATGACCATGAAAATTTTGAATATCCCACATTTCATGTTTCCTTTTAGGTGGCCACATGGATAGTAAAAACCATGCACATACCCATGAAACTTCCCCTTAGCCCGTGTCTCATTGTGTAGAATTTCTTGTAAGAGTTTAAAGGATTAATTAACCATAAAAAGTAATTAACCATTAAAAAAGACCCAAAAAACATACCAAAATTTCACTATGACATACCTAATAGAACATATATAATTTACCTAGTTAAAAAAACAATGAAAGTGTTACATTAATGAAACTGAAGGTTCAACACAAATTTATTAACATGTAAAAAATAAATCTTTTAAAACCATTTTTATTCCATTACTATGCCTTAATACTCACCCATTTCATAAATAAGTCCCCAGGTTATCCCATGGAGTGTAATGTATGAAAAAATAACCTGATAATGATAAGGAAGTTTTAAATATTGAGTATGTATTCCATGTTTTATGTTTTTAGATAATCATTATAATTCTCAAAGACAGTAGAATTTTTTTTGATCCAGGCATTATTATTTATAATCATTTACATCAATCATGAAATAATTTGTAATGATTTTTATGGTGTTTATAGGTGGAATCAAAGGGAATGTATAGTTATTTCTTTTATTAGTATTAGAAAACTCTAGTGAGATCCTTTTGAAAAACAATATGTATTAGAATAAATCCCCATATTTTTGTAAGTATAAAGTATGTGGGTTGAAAGGAAAATATATCCATATCTTGATACTACAAGTTGATGTTGTATTGGGACAGAAGCACATAGCGGTAAAACAGCAAAACATAGTGTCGATCTAGAATCGATCCGGAAGTGGTTCATGGAAATGGGCCTTACAGCACACCTAGTTTGACACTCATAGGGGATATTCTATAGTATATTCACAATATAATTATGAAATGTTAATGAAAGGAAAACTACCTATAAGAAAATATGTTATAAAAAATATTAGGGATAACATATCTTGATTCAAAGAAAGTCATATGTGAAGGAAATACATGTAATTATATGTTATCTCTTTAATGTAATTGGATTACCATTTATTTTTTTTAAAGTTTAAAAATACTCTTGCATGATTTCCCCTATATTCTAGGAAATGGCTGGAAATAGGAAGATCTAGGTATACAACCAATGTGATGGGAATCCTAATAAATGCTCGAATGAGATGCATAATCCAAGGGAGAATAAATCACAATATTTTATATAATACTCTATCCGAGGACCCAGGTTATGAATAGAAACCTCAATTTGGAGAAGCTCCAAAATCTCCCTAATAACGAATAGGGTAAAATTGAGATCATTATGGGACAAATGCCTCTGAATTTCAATTTATAATAGGACCCCTTAATCACAGAACAATGGATATACTACATTTTGAAGATCAACTACATCTTTCAATGATTTACGAAAGATATGGTCCTACTAAATGTTTATCAAAGAGTGGGAGATGTATATTAATGGTTGATATTAATCAGGAAATTGATAACTATGGAAGAGATCAGTGTGATGTATTGGAAGGAATTATAGAAAAAAAGTTAAATAAATAGTTTCCTCTCACTATCCAACTAAACACTTTTAAGGTATTTTCTGTCCCTTAGGGAAAAAATAGTGAATATATTGGGGATTACAAGGAAATATTCATAGGGCATGCATGATATGCATTCATTTTTTTAATCAACACTAAATACAAGGATGTAAAAAAAATTAGGCATAGACCTAGTCTACAAAATGCCATAGAGATTTTAGTTGTTGATTTCAATAATGAAATTGTCCGATGTGACCTCAATGTTGAAATGAAGATAGGAAAATACCAGGGGTATCATTGAGATAAGAAGTGTAAATTGGTGTGTCATTATATTAGTTCGTTTATGAAAACTAAAGGAGCTCTGAAAATATATCATAAGACCTTTCAAATGTCCAAAAGGAATCCCAACAAAAATTTCTTATGATGGAAAAGAAATTGAATTAGTTTTGGGATGGAAGGTTAAATCTCTTTGATATTTTTATAAGAGAAACCCACTAATGTGTTAGATTATAGGAATGACCTATTCAACCATAAATTCATTTTAAATTTCATGTAATTAGGTAAATTTTCAAACAAATGTATTAATATTAGGGTTTTAAGAGGCAACAAACAAATCCAAGGTAAAAAGGGAGTGTTTTTTCCATCATAACTACTGATGTGGATCCTGATAATGAAGTGTTCATATGTACTCTAGTTATTAATCCAATATTATTGAATTTACATTTTGATTTTGATGGTAATCATTCAATCATATCATGATATTTTAGTATTACTATTCAAATACCACCTCAAACCATGCATGTAGAGTTGCTGGTAAAAATGAAAAGTTGGGAAATTAATGAATTACAAGAATATTACAACTTCCTTGTGATAATTTGTGGGGTAAAAATCATAGTAAAACATTACATACTCACTTTGTCAGAATATGATTCAACTTTGGGCATGTATTGTCATTCGCAATATAGATCAAACATAAATTACTATGAGAATGTTGTCACCATCCATATTTTAAATCACAATTCAATTTTTAAAATTTTGAAGGAGAAGGATGAATCTTATTTAGAACCAAAATCTGAATAATAGTTATAAGTTCACTATCAGATAGAATTTCTAGCTCAAATTATTTATTTTATGGAAAATATAATCCATGAACACATTCCCATTGTGAGGTAATACATTAATGAGTTTCCCGATGAATTGTACGGTCCTCCTCCTTGAAGTGAGGTTGAAATTTAATTTATTCTTTTTCATGGGGCATTACCATTATGCAGGACACTATATAGACATAATTTTGTAGAACCCGAGTAGTGGAATAAAAAAATATTGGTGAATATAGATAAAGGGCCCATACACCCTTACTCATTCCCTTGGGGTGGACTATTCCTCTTCGTCAAGAAGAAGGATGGGTTAATGTGCCTTTTTCATTGATTATCAAGACCTCAACAAGATCATTATAAAGAGAAAAATATCATCTTACTTGTAATGATGGCATGTTCAATTTTCTACACAGAGTACAATACTTTTCCATGGTGAAATTGTGTCATGGGTAATACCATGTTTATTTAATGAAATAGGTTATCCCCAAAATATTTTTTGGAAAAGATATGGGAACATTTAGTTAATATTGAAGCCATTATGATTCATTAAATTTCTAGAAATATTCATGGAAATGATGAATAGAATATTTGGATATTTCATAAAAAAATTGGAATAATTTATATGTGACATTCAAATATTAGAAAAAATAAAAGAGAGGAATTATGATCATCTCAACACTATACTAAAGACCATTCTATAAGTTATTATATATTTGAAGTACAAAAAATGTGGGTTCTGGTACTTGAGGTCTCAACTTTTATGAATATTATCATAATAAATGCGATATATGTGGAACCATTCTTAGATGGGAGTAATTGAAATATGGGTCAGACATACAATTGTGATAGATATCTATAAGTTCATTTGATTATATGGGTACTAACGTCAATTATAGAGAAATTTATAATGAATGTGAATGTTTTAGACCCAGGTAACACAAATAGGAGTCACTTTATTTTTGGAATAATGAATGTGATGATATATTCATAAATTTGAGAAGGAGGATTATGATTCCACATTTACCCGTACTACCCTCATGTGCATAACTTCACAGTACTCAATGATTCTTTAAAGAAAGTTATGGGATGTGGGTTAATAAAAAATGATAAAGTGATAGACTATGCTTCAAGGTAGTTGAAATTAAGAAAAAATAATAACTCAATGCATGATCTAGAGATGGATGAAAGGATAATAAGTATTAAAATATTGAAGAATTATCTTTTTGGGTACGAAGTGTGACATATATATTTATAAAAAAATCCTCAATAATATATTCACATAGAAGGAGATGCATATTCAGTAAAAAATATGGTTATAGATAATAATATATTATGAATACAATATTCCCTACCATTTGGGGATGGATAATAATTTGGAAGAGGATATATGTAGAAAAGATCCATAAATTTCATCATTAATGATAATTGATAAAGATAAAATATTCTCATTTTTAAAAGGACGGATCTGAGAATCATAATGTAAGGAATATCATCAATACTTTGAAAAATGACTGCTCATCCATTCCATCTCTAGAAGTTTAATAATGTTTCAATAGATTATGTCCTATTTGAAAATATGGTGGAATCTATATGAAAATGAAAATACTTAGAGTTTAATGTTAATAAATAAGGATTTGTGATATTTGGTTTATATTTTCTCCTTATATTTCTTTATAAATGAGTCTTATTTTTATAAAATAAACCAGAATTTATATTTTTATTAATATTTTATTTCAATTAAGTTGTTTATTTTAATTAATTAATTGATTTTTGAAATAATAATATTTTTATAAATTAATTTTATTAAATAATGTTTATTAAATAGAAATAACAATCTAATTGTTATGAGGTCAAATATTTTTTTTAAGGGTAAAAAAAATGATATACTCTAAAAACCCATTACTTATCAATAAATGTCGATTCGCCTTTTAAAAGTAAAAATATAAATATTTAAAAAATTATTATATTAATTTTGTTTCTATTTTTTGAATCAGTACATAAAAATCATTAATTGGTGATATTTTCATTATTTTACGAGATAATCAAATTTTCATGGAAAAAATAAATATTGTATTAATATTATGTTTATATAATGACATCATAATGACCCAAATGTGATGTAATAAAAACTATAAATAGTATAAATGGCCTAATTATTCTTTAATATTTTAAATAATAAAATATTACGTTTATTTTATTTTTTTAATAAATTCTTTATGAATCCTACAAAACCATTAATATATTTTATGGTTTTAAAATCATTTCAGTAAGAGTTTGACTCCAAAACACATTATTGTATGAATTATTTTATTAGTTTCGTCCATTTCCTTGTAATGTAATTAAATATACTCCCTTTTAGATGTAACCATGGGAAATTACAATGGTGTGTTATGGGTATTGGTTATTTTATTATATCGAGTCCAAAACATAAATAATTTCTCACTCATTTCATATATAAACCCTAAAAGGATTCCATTTATCTTGAAAAAAATCAATTGATCACATGTCTATATTGAAATAAAAATTTAAGAGTCCAAAAATTTCTCCAAAAAAGAAAAAAATACTCCCATGCATCTCGAGTGGAACTCTTAGTGTAAGGGATCCTTTTCATATCTTCTTTACTCAAATTTATTAAATACTTATTCTTTATATTTGAAATTAATAATTTTGGGATATGTTTTTTCATTTCCCATTTAGAATCCATTTTAGTCCCATATTATGATATACACCTTATTATCTATTAATTATTTTAACTTTGTATGTAATGCTGATATACTGCTGAAACATAACCACACTTTGCAATGAAAAAAATCACTATCAAATACCCCTAAATATTTCTATAGCTGGTTTTCACCCTTATGAACATATTCTTGATTGATTTTGGACATAAATATATTTATTTTGTATCCCTTTTTCATGGAATAAATATTTATGAAAAATGGTTTCATGTTTTAATATCTATGTGGAAAACTAAAGAATGAGAATGAAATGATTGTGATGGGTGAGCCTGGAATTTTAATGTGATTCCATGAATTGGATTTAGTTTGTGTCTCATGAGATGTCATTCAATGATTTAGCGAGTGAACATAATACAGAATAATAATTGGTAAATCATGACATATTGGTATTTTCCCATGAATAATGTTTATGATTTATTGTTTTAATTTGTTTATACATTTCTATAGTTTCCTTTCCAATTATCAGGCTTTATCTGTAAGGCCCCAACCTAAATATTACATAATATTTAATTAAATTAATAATTCACATTGAGGATCATTTCATGTTTAAAACATAACATAATTAGTTCATTACATATACATATCATCATGAATATTTGAAGTAGACACTGCAAATTATTATCCATTTTTCATAAAAAACGCTTGTTAAAACAAAACCTGACATCATTTCATGTTTTAACAGCATTACATTTCCATGATCCCATACGTGAATCCATTATAATTTATGTCAAGTGAATTACATTTCAACTATTTGGATAAGAATAAAAATCTCAGTAAAGGATACATGATGAATAGAAAACATTATGTTTTTCAAAACAACTTGAAAAATATTAATGTTGCATCATAAGTAATATTTTTCACCTTTATGAATTAGTAAATAAACTTCAGTAAATAAAATATCATTAGATACCATTTTATTACCAAATTAGTACAATAAATTCCATGGAATGAATCATATAACATATAATGGTAACATGGGACATAAACATACTTAAATAGAATAACCATTTCGCATAATTTCACCCATATCACTAAATGGAATAGCCATACAGATAACTTCCATAACCAATGAATTGGATGTCATAACATATCCAATGTTCCATGGTTTATCACATAACCACCCATCATTTGTTTTATCATTTAAACAACTAACAAATGTCCAAGTACGATTATATTATCTTATAACATAAAATATTGTAAATATCAACATTTCACTAATAACATTTCATTTAAAATCATAAGAAATCATTTCATGATATTGAAATACTCAATGAATTTCAAAAATCATTTTCAGTACCAAAACACTGAATAATGTAATAAATGGTATCTTTTTTCCTTTTAAAAGCATTATGGATTATAGAGTATGCCAAATAACTATTATGACAGTGGAGAGGTCTTTGTCCCTGCATACATTAAAAACATTCATTTGGTCATTTAGTAAAATGCTTCACAGTTAAAAGAGATCCTTTGGATGAAATTAAGAGTAAAAGGGGTTTATACACTATATGAAAGCAAGTCGTTTATAAATCAAAATAGGCCTCAATGTGTGGACATTGAGACTTACTAACTTAAAAAAGATGGTTTCCTAAAGACATAAAAGAAAAATTATGAAAATATGTTTATGAGTGTTAAAAGGTTATATTATTTTAGGGACATAATATTTATAGAAATAAATATATATAATATCATATCCCTACATAAGATAATGGAAATTAAAAGACATATTATAAAATCTTTCTTTGACTAAAAGAAAAGGGTGACATGTTTGCATACCTCGAGTCTAACATGTCTTATATTTTCCTTGTTATTCCTGACTAACAATATTATGTTAGTTTATACATGATTTATAATATTATTCAATTTTATTATTCCTTTTATATCACTTATTCCTTGTTACGGATAATAGTTAATTATTTGAGTTCATATCATATATTTTGTCGATTATCGGTACATGAGTCAAAAATTGAACTTATTAAACATACAAATATTCCATGTGGTCCAAATTATAATATCCATAGAATTATATTCATAATTTACATATAATAAATATCACATATATCACATATATTTATTTTATAATAGTCCATATCATTTGGATATAAGAAATGAAATGCATGGTTCTTGGAGACAATAAGTTATACATATGCAAGAACAATTCTTTCAATTATTTTTCATATTTAATGACATTAAAACTAAATTATAAAAATTAAATTATAATACCAGTATAATATATATATTTGTTCCTCAAATACATCAATTATACGTTCCATGTATGGCATGAACAAGTCATATCACTTTGAGGGGACAGTTGTCCACACTTCCAAAAATTAAATTATCATATTTGTAAAACATGAAAAGAATATTGATTTGTTATAAATGGGAATTAAATAATCATATAGATAAAATAAATCTCAATAATATCATTATTTATTATAGTTCTATCACAATTTCCTCAATAATTTGTGGTAGGATAATATTGAACAATTATCATTTCATGAGGTGGTATTTCACCATCCACAGAAATAGTATGTTCTGTACACATTTGATGAAGTTTTGTGTATTTTTACTTAGAATACTTATCATAAAGACTTACTAGTATATTTAAGATACTAATTTTCTTATAAAATTATTTAATAATATGATTTAATGGGGGAAGAGAAGGAAAATAATGGAATGAATCTTGAGAGATGACATTATCTCAAATCGGGTAACTCCATTTGATTTACGCTAAAATGTCATCTAGAATTTTTTTTCTGCATAGAGGAAGGAATATAGGATGAATGGAGGAATATTATAAGATTATTGGAGTTGATTTTTCCTATTACAAAGTTCTTGATAGGTGTGAGTAATGGGTTAGAGGTGGTTTCCTTTTATAAGAGGGGGGAAGGTCACATTAGGAATGTTTGAAAGTATTATTTCATTATTAATTTATTATAGAATTGTAATAACCCCAGTGTGATATATTTAGAATCTATGATGAGGATGGTTCAAAATAATCTAGTAAAATATGGTTTATAAATGTTTTTGTTCCTAAAATTACCATATCCATTAGCTTTAACTCTTAGTAATATTATTTTACATTATCCATGTTTTCTGGTATATGGTAACCATATTTAGAATAAATTCCCAAGAGACCAAAAAATAGATCATTAATGAAAAATTTAACATAATATATTTCATTTAAAAAAAATTATCTTTTTATGACTATTATATAATTTAATAAAATATTAACTGATTTAAATACTAATTAATGTAAATTTTTATACTTTTCATATCATTACTTCTTAAAAATCAAAAAAAACATGATTATCAAGAAAAAAAATTAATTATACGATATCAAGTAATTATCATCCAAAAAATTGTGGATGGAAAAAAATTCAATATAAATTTATTTTAATATTTATTATCCCAGTTATTTAAATATTCCATTAATAGGTAATCATTTCATCACCTTAGTGTCATAAATTAATATATTTATATGATCTATAAAATTTATAAATAAAATAAAATGATTTATGAAATATTTTTTAAATTATAATGATTATTTGTAGTCTTATATTACCACATATTATTTTTTTACATCATATATATATTTATGTTACATTTTGCGTAACATGAAATTAATTTTTATAAAATTTTATTTTCCCATACTTGTGGATCCTTGGGGTCCAAAAATCGACCCATAAATGTGAATTATCGTACATATATCATAAAATAGTGATATGACATATGATATAGTAATTTTATATTATTATAATATTATTTAATTACCACTATTAAACATAATTACCCTTTAACCAAGGTAAATATAATATTTTTTGAAATTACTATTTATAATGTCTATAATAAGAGATACCTATTTAAAAAATTGGGACCTCCTGATTCGAAATATGGAATCCATTTTTCCAAATTAAAAGAACTGAATTGGATTAAATTAATTTAAAATTAATTACCATTGCCCATACAAAAAAGCGTGTTTTTAAGAAGTAAAAACAACCAAAATATTGACATGTGTTTATGTTCAATTTTAAATTGAAATTACTTTCAATGACAAAAATTGTATTAAATTTAAAAAAAGTAATCTAATTGCACTTTAAAACAATTTTTGAGTATAATCGAATCATATTAATAAATTATATTAAAATTTAGTTCAGAATTAAAATGTTGTATTTTTCATTATTCATTAAAAATGAACTTTTAAAAAAATATTCCACCATTTTACATGAAATAAATTTTCTTGTACCTATTACAAAGAATAATTGTATTTTGTCCAGTATAAAATATAAAAGTGACAGAAAGTAGATTTAAAAAGGATTATTCATGAAATGGTGGTAAATCGACCTTTTAAATAATATTAGAGTATTTAATGATTAAAAACGAGTACATTCTTATTTTAAGCATCAAAAATTTATTAGATAAAAGTGAAAACAAATAAGAAACATGAGTATTCATATTGTTGTTAGTTATGTTAATTCCCACCAATACAGTGGCTAGGAATTAACTAAGATTTAAAATAATAATATTGTTATAATATATTTGGGTATAACTCAATGTTGGGTGCAACGTAAAATTTCATAAAAACCAATTGATGCATGTTGAGAACACTATTAGACAAAGAATACAATTTATTGTGAATTAAATATTTAATTACAAAATATTAATAAAATTGAAAATGTCATATTATTTATTTACCTGTGATGTTACATCCTTCCCCCATTTGGGGAATTTTTTCCTCACAATTTTAAAATTGGGCTCAGAAACATCTGTAAAAGTCCCACATCTGAAAAATAGTCAACACAAATATCACTTTAAAAGAAAGGGAAGTATAATGGTCACTCGAGATAACTCATACGAGGATTTCAAGTCTAGAAACATGGATATTGAAGAGAAACTAACAATCATGTTTTGACGGGGAGTGATTGAAAACCTGATTATGAGAATGTTAACAACATGAAAACCATAATCAAGTGATAGGTTAAATAGCCATTGATTTTAATGTAGAAAAATTAAACAATTTTTTTTATATTCCCTTTCATAAATTTTGAGAATTTAATTTTGAGATTTACTATGAACAGATGGAAATATAATTACTTTTCATGTAGATTTTCTTTCTTTCAAATGTTTCTAACTAAAAATTAATCTTTTCTCCAATTTATGAGTATTTAAGATGAATTTGTCACACCTAAAGCACTAGAATAAACATCCAAATAAATAAATTATCCCAAAAAGATAAACTAAATATTTAAACTATCATTATAAATAAACCAAAAGAAAATTGGTTAGTACAGGATTAGATAATCCCAAAAAGGATACTATTTTATAAATAATTACTCCTCATAATCTCAAAAATTGATTTAATATTTCCCAAAGCTAAAAAAAGACCATTAAATGGAAAATTATGAATCAAATTATTAAAGACAATCACATAAAAAGTTTTAAAACCAAAATTTAAAAGGATTTAATCCGATATTCTTCCTAGAAAATTATACATTTATATCCAAATAACATTGACTACTCATAAATTCTCATACTCAAATTCTATAAACACAGTCACATATTCCTTATTATGGGTTATTCATATCCATGAATAACACAAATCACTACATGTCCACCCTAAAACATAGATTATTCGAAAATATAATTCCTCCATTACTCATAAATTTAATTCCCTAAGTATTCTATTTTCCTTAGGTATATAGTGTTCCAAAATGAGAAAAGATCTTCCAAAATAACCATTATCACTGAATCACCAAATCCTTTTTTATACTTATAATATCCATTTAATGAAACATAAGATCAAATTATTCTTGATAAATAAAATCATTTAACTAAAAATAATAAGTCATAATCACCAGGGACATAATATATAACACTGGTAAGCAATGCCCCCTTTCCACCCTTCAGTTCATTGTTCATTTCTCATGGCCTTACCGGACATGACGTGTTGTCACCCATCATGCGGTTTTTACTTTTTCTTAATCCATTTCATTATTATAAAATTTTAAAAAATAATATAATATCCTAAAAAATTACAATAACATATTTTACCATGAAATGTTATCTAATACAATTCATTTTGCATCCTATAATGTAATAAACAATTGTCACCTCAAAAACAAAATATCATGTGAACCCCTAATGTTACCCATTATGAACACCCAAGAAAATATTATTTTTTCTTGAATAACCTTTTCACATATCAAACTTTAGTGTTACACAAAATAGAAAATGTCTTCCAATTTAATCCCATCATCAAAAGAGCCTTAATAATTTTAAGAATTTCATCATCCTAAAATTTATCATAATTCTTGAATCTCGTATATGTAGACATCATACTCATTCATCATTATTCATTATCCATTAAAAATTGTTTCTACATGTTCTGTAATTATTTTTTGTTAAAAAAAAAATTCGTGAATCATATCCTATTCCTCAATAATGTGAAAATATCATCTATGAAATAATGCATAACTTTTATTTTTCATTGTTTGTTTTGTTATCCTAAATTGGAATGGAATTAGCTATTAATAAACATATATTTGTATGGTCCTGCTGATCTCCATACTTATCCTTCTTCATAGGAAATCTATTTGTATAATGACCATGCACACTATATTTCAATCATTCAATTTATCACTCCAAAAGAACTTTTTCTTTTTCTAGTATTCAACTTGACCCTTCATTTTTCCATTGATGGTTCATGATTTATGATAATCATTACCATATCCAAATCATCTTCCCATGTTTTAGATGCATTTTCTTTTGTTTTTCTTTTCACATCATTTACACTTATGTTTTTGAATACACATACCTTCATGATTGTTACCTAATCTTCTGTAGGGATTTGTTTCTCACATATACGATGCCTTAAAAAATAATCAAGGTTTAGGTGGTAAAAAATGACTTCCAATAGATGGTTGAGAATAACCACATGAGTTCTCATTTCATCTACCATTTCATTGAGATGCTTATTTAGAAAATTGACTCAGTTTTCTTCATATCGATTGTTACTTTGGTTCGAGAAATATCCATCCATTTACTAAAACCAAATTATTTAGTGTGATTTTATTAGTAAAATAATCATATAATATCATATGAGTAGTATAAATACATAGATAAAAATTTTAATGTTATCATAATCATATTGAATTTTTCTAAAATAACAATGACTCTCTAATATTCCAACCATTATAGTTAGGTCAGTTATACTTAAATAACACCAAAACCTCTAAAGTTATCTAATATTACCTCTAATATCATCAGTAAGACCCCGCCAATAAACATTAAGAAATATTGAATTAATTTAATAATTCACATTGAGTAAATTTTTAGGTTTAGTGAATTATATAATTAGGACATAACAAAAACATAACATCATGAATATTACAAGTAGACACTTTAACTCACTATTCATTTTTTTTCATAAAACAAAAACTCTTTATAAAAAATCACGACATCGTTTCATTTTTTTAATAGAATAAATTTTCCTTTATCACATACTTGACTCTTTACTCCTTTATGTCCTATGAATGAAATATAAATACATGTCATGAACATAAAAACTTCATTAAGGGATATATAATGAAGGAAAACAGTAAGTTTTTCAAAACAAAATTTAAACCACGAATACTGTATCATAAGTAATATTTTTCACATTTATGAAGTCGTAAATACTCTTCACTAAATAAATGACCAATTATTATCCTTTTGTAACAAAATTATTATCAGAAATCTCATAGAGGGTATCATATATCCTATAAAGGCAACATGGTACACAAAACATACATAAATTGAATAACTATATGGTATACTTCCACACATATCACTAAATATAATACCCATATGGAAAACATATATTCCTAAATCATTGGAAGATAAACTTAATCCACCCATACTTGGGTTATCACAGAAGCACCCATCACTTGGTTTTTCACGTAACCACACATCCAATGTCCATTACTATTATATAAACATAATTTACAAAATATTTCAAATATCAACATTTCACTAATAAAATATCATTTTAAATCACTAGAAATAATTTCAAGATATTGAAATACTCAATAAATTTTAAAAAAACATTCCCAATACCATATCACCATGGAATAAAGGGTTTATTTGTTTCCTTTTAAAAACATTAATACTTATTGGGGAATCCAAATATTGATTACAATGGGAGAGAGGTCATTATCGCCACATATGCTATAAATATTACTTTTGTTATTTATTAAAAGGGTTTGTAGAAAAAATATTTTCTTTTTATGAAATTAATATTCAAATGTGATTATACACTGTATAAAAAAATTCCATGTATAAATCAAAATATGCCTCCATGCAATTAGATTGAGATAAAATCCCTTACGCAAATTCAGAATTGTAAGAGTGTCACATAAATATTTTGAAAATGATTTGATGTGAGAGGAAAGGGTATAAAATAACATATATGTGAAATTTATATCAATAAGGATATTTGAGAACATATCCCCACATATGAAAATCGAAATTAAAATCCATTACATAAAAATAGTCTTTTACTAAAAAAGAGTGAATGATAACCTAACCTATTATCTGAATCATCTTGTGTATTCCTTGTTATTAATGAATAATAAAAATAAGTTAATTTATACTTACCTCTGAACATTTTTGAAGTTTATAAATCCATTTGAATCTCATATTACCTTGCTCTAACAATTAGTTAATTATTTTAATTTTTATCAGACAATTTTTCAATGTTCAAAAATTGTGTAATAAATGAACTTGTTATAATCACAATTATTCCATGTGGTTAAAATTAAATTATCTCTATAATGATATTATTTATTTATATATCATATATATCATATATATCTTATATATGTATTTTATAATAGTCTATACTATTTGGATTTATGAAATGAAATGCACAGTTCATAGAGACACTTAGCCTTACGTACACCTAAATGAAACATTCATTTACTCATAATATTTAAATAAATGAAAAATAAGTTATACATAGGTATATTATAATTAAATTACAATATAATATATATGTTCATTAACTCCTTCTTTTTTATTTTCCATTTAATACATGAACGAGTCGTATCACTTTGAGGGGGAGGTAGTCTGCACTTCCTCAAATGAAATTATTGTATATATACAACATAAAAGGCATAAAGGTATATTCTAAATGACAATTACATAAGAATATATATTTAATAAATATTATATATATAATATATAATTACATTTCTATCATAATGGCCACTTTAAGAGGTGGTAAGAGAAGATTTAACAATCATCATTTCATGAGGTGGTAGTTCATTGTCCACAGAAATAGTATGTTCTATAGCCATTATACAGAGGTGTGTATAAGATTATTTCTAATAAAACTCTTAAAAACAAACTATTATATTTAGGATACTGGTTTATTATTAATGAAGATAAATAATAGAATTCATGGGGTTAGAGACGGAAAATAAATGAAAGAACTTGAGGGAAGACATTATCTCCAATTGGGTATGTTCTATTCATTTAAGCTAAAAGGCCTTTATGAATTTCCCTATG
Source organism: Viscum album (assembly GCA_963277665.1). Classification (NCBI taxonomy): domain Eukaryota; kingdom Viridiplantae; phylum Streptophyta; class Magnoliopsida; order Santalales; family Viscaceae; genus Viscum; species Viscum album. Next base: position 40,799,823 of record OY728158.1, on the reverse strand, counting down.
CCTAGAGGAAGGCTTCTAGAAATAATGGAGGAATGTTGGGATATTATTAGAGAATAGTTTGGATGATCAAAGGGGCATGATAGGTGTGAGTGATTGGTTAGAGGTGGTGTCATTTTATAAGAGGTAGATGGGGCACTTTTGAAATGTTTGATAGAACATTTTTATTATTAATATATTTTAAAATTAAAATAACAAAAAAGTTATATATTTATAATATAATATTAGGATGGTTGGAAATAATTTTATACAATAGGGTTTAGAAAGGTTTTTGTTTCAAAATTAACCTTAACTTTTAGCTTTAACGCTTGGTAAACTTATTTAACATTAACCATTTCATCGTGTATATGGTTACCATAGTTACAATAAAATGAAAAGAGGCCCAAAATGGATCATTAATGACATTTTTAACACCAGATATGTCTTTTGAATGAATATTATAATTTTGTAACTATTATATCATTTAATAAACCTTCAACTAATTAAAAAACTCATTAATGTCAATTATTATACTATTCATATAATGACTTTATAAAAATCCACAACAGAATGATTTTTTAGAGAAACCTACATTAATTAAAATATAAAAATTCATAATCATCAATAAAATTAATGTATGTAAAAGAACGTTTCAAAATAAATTATTTTTATATTTATAATCTCATTTATATAAATATTTCATTAATAAAGAAATCACTACATCAAAATTATGTAACAAATAAATCTATCTATTTGATTTCTAAAAATTATAAATTAAATACCAAGACTTAAATTTTTTTTATCACTATAATGAATATTTATAGTTGAAAATATCAATTATATAACCCTATATAACAGTCAATATAATTAGAGATAAATGTTAATGTTACATTTTCCATAACTATAAATTAAATTTTATAAAATTTTATTTTAACATACAAGTGGCTCAAAGGTGACCCAAAATCGACCCAAGGATGCCCAAGGTCCATCATGTATCATTGAATAGGATTAGGACACATGTTACTATTATTTAATATTATAATAATAATATTATATTACGCTTATTAACCAAATTTACCATTTAACCATGGTAAATAAAATATATATTGAAGTTACTATTCATTATGTATAAAACTAAAATATGCCAATTTACAAAATTTGGAACTACTAATTCCAAATATGGAACCCATTTTTCACAATTCAAAACATAGGAGATTCAGAAATTAAATAAAAATTAATTCCAGTTGTCAAAAGAAAAAAGCATGTTTTTAAAAAGTAAAAACTACCAAAATATTGACACATGTTCCTCTCCAATATAAAAATTAAATTTACATCCCATGACCAAAATTGGATTAAATGATAAAAATATGATCTAATAAAATTTTCAAACCAATTAGAATTGAAATCATATTATATAAATAAATAAGATTAAAGGGTAGTTAAGAATTAAAATGAATTATTTATCACAATTCATTAAAAATGAACTTTATCATAAAAATACTAAAATTTTACATGATCTAAATTTTGAAATCCTTATACTATAAAATATGTTTATTTTGTCCCATATAACATAAAAAAATGACAACTATTAGATTTAAAATGGCTTTGTCATCAAAAGTTGGTAAATCGACATTTTAAAAAATAATAGAGTATTTCATGCTTAAAATTATATTCATTCTTTTTTGAACCCACTAAAATATATTGGATAAAAGTAAAAAAATTTAACAAACTTGTGTAATAATATTTTAGTTAGTACAATTTATCCCCTCAAATACAATTGTTAGGCCTTTATTACCATTTAAAATAAAAATATTATTTTATTACTTTTCAGTATGACTCCATGTTGTGTGCAACATATGATTTAAAAAAAACCCCATTGTCACGTGTTGAGTTTACCATCAGACATATAATCTATTTTAATGTATAATTATTATTTAATTAAAAAATATTAATAAATATGAAAATTCCATAGTCATTATTTACTTGGGTGATAAAATATCATTTCTTATTGTTTATTTTTATGATTCTCACAACTTTTCCCCCAATGATATGATTATTGTATATAATAGTTTATATTCTTCATGTTATTCCATATTTATTACCTTAATGGTCATTATATATCGTCACTTTCTTATGTATGCCCCTAGGTTTTCCCACATAGTGTAAATTATGATGGAATATTATGATCATGTTAAGGACATTTTCAGTAAAGTTGATGTATTCCCTATTTTAAGTGGTTATGTTGTGTAACTAATTCCCAAAGATGAAATAATTATCGATATTGCGTAATGTTTTATGTTTATAATTATTTAATAAATAATTATCTATTGTGTAACAAATATCAGTTTTTTCATACATGATTCAATGGAGACCACTCAATAGTGTTTACCTTTTTATATTTACATGAATGTCACTACTCCTCCACTGTAAACGGGAAATCACCTCTCACTTATTCACTCATCTCATTCTCATTGTATCATACAAAAAATTCTCAAATATGATCTTGAATTCCTTCATCTCATACATGATATTTCACTATGGGTTGAAACAAAACCATGTGAGTCCCTTGGTTCTATGCAAATGGAATTACACAATGAAGTTGTATCATCGTTCACGGTTAACATTTGTTTTATACCCCTCATCATCCCATAATTTATACATATTCTATAATCATATAATAAAATCACTATCCTCAATATACTGAGATATTTTTATGTTAATTTTTCAACCAAAAACCACATACACTTCTATAAAATGGGATACACATTAATCATTCATGTATATAGATGATGACATCCTGGCGATGCAATGTCATTGGTTATTCCATTAACACCATTAAATGATGGAAAAAATGATAAATTAATATCTATATGATATATATTATATTTATTATGTATCTATTATATTTTAACTGTTAAATAATTAATACCTTCATTCTTTTCATTCTGTGAAAATATATTAACTTCATCTTTTGAAATGTCGAATACAACCTCCTCAAAGCGATGTGATTCATTTGAAATGTACATGGAATATATAACAGATGATTTTTGTAAATGAATATGATATATATGAAATAATAATTCTACTTTAATAATAATATATATACGTACATATATTTCATCTTCTCTTTTTTTTCAATATTACAAAAAATGAAGATAGTGTTCATGCTTATGTACGACCTACCATCTCCCTGAACAATATCTTCCATATGATATTTTGAAATTTTATAGAACATTATCCATACATATATATGCAATATTCATGATATTTGTACAATGTTCTAAATTATGTAAATAATTATGTCTGGATCAACATATGAGGGTCATTAAGAAAGAGACAAAGAATCTATGAAAAACAATGCAATTATAACCTGAAACATAACATTATCCAGGAATTTTTAATAAAAAGTAAATATTAAATAAAAAATTAATAAAATTGTATTTTATATATAATAATAAAGTTATAGGGTGGATGTATAATAATATAAAATTTATTATATAGGAGGTTTTTATGTTTATAAATATTGTCATGATTTAATGTAAGAGATTTCTAATCTCACAATTATTTCTATGAGATATATTCAACATTCACTACTTATTCTTGTTGTGTGGTGTTTGTAATGATCTATGAATTTATTGTTGAGCTCAACTATTTTGATAATCCAAATTATGCTTTTACAAACTTTTATAATCCCAAATAATATGTATCTATATATTAATTATTTCAATCTATGATCAAGTTTATAATTATATTAAAATACTCTTTGAAATTTGTTAATCAATGTTTATCTATGTTTATATGACTTTAGAAATATTTCTAACTCAATCAGATATGTTTTTCATTAAACAGACAAGCGTTAAGTCACTGATATGCCTATAGCTACTGATATAGACAAACAGCTCTACTGGTACTTAGTATACCGATAGACATATACACTGATAAGCAAAAGTCATCGATACAGACAACTACCGATATATGTTGAGTGGCTGATTGTATAAGTCTACTGATATACATTTCACTGGTATAGAACAGAGCTACCGATATGCATAAGTATACCGATAGAACAAGGCTACCGACACAATGTCTACCAATAAAGGTGGATTCCGAAGACAGAGTCGCCGATACAAAAAGAGCCACCGATACAAGAAAGATACTGTTATACCAAGAGCTACCAATAGTGGGAGTCACCAATATATAGAGCTACTGGTACATTGAGTAACAAATATCGATAAAAGAATCTACTAGTACAAGATAAAAGATCTACCAATATGATCTCACTACTATACAAAGTCCATCGTTACACTTATACTGACAGAAGGATACTAATGAAAGACTGAACAGTCAAACTCTATACTCTCAATATTATTTATTTATTAAGAAACGGTAATTTTTGATGTTTTTAATGAAATTAATGTTATTTAATGATAGTTTTGGCATTTCAGGGACTCTTACCTAGTACCCATGAAAAGGTAATCATTCCCATTGTCGGAGCTAAAATCTATAAAATGAAGGACAAAGACAAGGCACAAAAAAGTGAAGTGAACATTGTGTAGAAAAGTAGGTGCATGAAGAGTACATACAATTGGAAAAAGAATGATTAAAGGTGGTGCATACAGAAAGAATAATTCCATAGCTGAATATCACTGAACATACAAGAATCCATTCTTCCTGAAGGAGAACACAATTTTCACCTTAGTCAAGGAGTAAAGAACTACAACGAAAGATCATCAGGCACTCAAGCTGATCGAACTAAAGGTGATGACAACAACCCTTTGTTTTTCAGGAAAAAACCAGAGAAGGAATCAGACCTTCATTTACATCAATCTAAGGAGTCTAGTGCTTCACTAAAAACAACTAGAGCACACTAAACTCATATCTATCTATTTAGCTCTATTGTGTTTTATTCATTTAATTTTTTAGCAGTGTATTTACACACGGACTCATGTGCTGAACTAGAGGCTACTAAATCTTCACACTAATCTGTCCACACTTTCTTGTATCCCACTAAGGATAGTGGTAGTGGTCAAGTAGGACCTGGATAGTCTGTTTACTGTTTCTATAATTTGTTTTCCCATGTATAACTATGGTAAAGGTCTTAGGACCTGGATAGTCTCTTGTACTATTGTTTACCCCGATCCTGGTAGAGGATCATATTTTATAAATTGATTAAGAGGATTGAGTCTCGTCTTGAGATTGAGCATCTTGGTTAAATCTTTTGTGCATATTTGATTAAGTTTAAAGTATAATATATATTTTATATTCTGCTACTAATTACTTTCAAATAACAGCTGTTTTAAATTTACTTTGATAGTTAAAATAGAATTTTTTTTATACTTATTTTGAACCAGTAAGTCAGTTTCAATAGATAATTTAATCTCCCTATTAAATTAACTAAGACATAATAAATTTTTGAGAAACTAAATGAACCTTTACAATCAATATAAATTCACTACAGTTTAACTTGTTTTAAATTTGGGTATTTTTTAAAGAAATATATTTAACAGAAATTTTAATTGGAACTCAATTCACCCCCCTCTTGAGTATCCACTTCGACCAACATTTTGTATCAGAGGCAGTTTTTTTCATTGTTTTTCAAAACACTATGATTTCAACTATGATGTTAGTTGCATCTTTAATGATCTTAAATTTCTGTTAGTTCTAAATTTTATATATTTAATTTTTTTTATAACTTCTACCTATGTATAATAGATGAGAAGGTGTTGCAACCAACATGACATCATTCTTTAATGGTACAAATTATTCCCATTGGAAGCTTAAAATGAAAATTTATTTAGAAAGTATGGTATTTGATATCTGGACCACCATAGAAACACTATATAAGATTGCAGAGATTGTTAGAACTACTTTGGATGAAGATACTAAATTATCATACATTAATAATTGTAAAGATAAGAATTCATTGTATTTTTCTCTAAGATATGAAGAGTTTAATGGAATATCTTCTTGTAAAACTGCTTATGAAATTTGGGACACTTTGCCTATTTCCCATGAGGGAACAACCAATTTTAAATTAATGAGGCTGAATACTTATACTATTAAATATGATAACAATAAAATGAATCATTATGAACCCATTTCTGATATGTATCTCATGTTCAATGAAATTGTCAACACCATGAGATCTCTTGGTAATGATGTTCCTACAAAAGAATAGATCATGAGAATATTTATATTTCTATAATAAATATGGAGAGGAACATCTGTTTCCATTAGAGAATCATGCGACATCAGCACACTTCCTGTTAAATAATTAATTGGTAAGATTATGATTTATGGGAAAGAAGTCAAGGTAAATAAGGAAGAAGATTATGAACCTAAAAGGAAGTAAGTGGATTTTAAATCTACTGCTACAAATATCATGGATAAGGAGGTAGTTCACACACTTATTGAAATTCAACATGTAAATCTTCATAATCTGATAGTGATGCTGAGATGGATCAAATTGCCAGGAGATTCAAGAAGTTCTATAGGAAGAATAAATTCTTCATAAAATCATACTAAAAATGTAAATATGATAATAGAGGTCATTGGAAGAAGTACTGGAGGATGACTGATAAAGGTGATGAGATTATCATCTATGAATGCAAGAGGAAAGGACATGTAAAAGCAGACTGTCCAAAATTTGTGTTCAAAAAGAAATATGACTACAAGGACAATAAGTACAAGAAATCTATGAATTCTACATAGAGGGCTTCAGAAGACAGCACACATGAATCTGATGTTTTTGACTCTTAAAAGAATCATGCTAACATGTGTTTTATGAAAAACACATCTGAGGTAACACTGGACCCGCCTGTATTAAATTCATACTATTATGGAGTTGATTCTAATCCTAATTCTGAATCTGAAAAAATGTCTATTGAATAATTGTTTGAATAAAGTAATATTCTAGAAGATACATGTAATGAATTGAAGGAAAAGTATAAGACCTTGAAGAAATATCATGCTCTAACCAGTTCTATAAAATCTACACTTGATGTAGAAAATGAAAAGAAAGTTCAATTGCTGAAGGAAAATACTGAACTAAAAATGCCCGATGAGAAATTAAGGAAGGACATAGAAAAATTCACAAATTGAAAATATAATCTCACTCAAATAATAGGAAAACAAGTGGAACCAATGTATACCAGTGTAATAGGCTATCATCCTGGACAGAGACAGTTTACTAAAACTAGATTCATTTCTAAATCTGGACAGAATGCTGCAAGTTCTAATTCATGAAATTTTTCTTCATCAACTAGTTATTCATATGTTTATAGAACAAATAAATTTTAACTTTTAAAATCTATTGATTCATTAAATTATTTAAAACCCATAAGACAAATTTGGGTACCTAAAGATTTTCTTGCTAACCATTCTGGACACATGAAGAAATGAGTACAAAAATCAATTTCCATCTAAATCTATTTTATAGGAAACATGATTAAAGATTTCTCATAAGAATATGTGGTACATGGATAGTGGATGTATAAGGCACATGTCTGGAGACTACTCATTCTTTAATAATTTAATCAATGTTGATGGAGTCCATGTCACCTTTGATGATAACTATAAAGTAAAGATCGTCAGCCTTGGCCAGATTGGTAACACTGACTCGGTTTTAAATTCCAAAGTATTATTTGTTGATGGACATAAATATAATATGTTAAGTATATATCAGTTATGTGATGATGGATTTAATGTTAAACTTGAAAATTATTTTTGTAATGTTTTTAATTCCAAAGATGTTTTAGTACATTCTGCTTTGAGAAATGAAAATGTTTATACTATTTATTTAAATTCTTTAGCTAAACAAAATGTTACTTTCTTAAATTCTTCTCATAAAGATCATTGGCTGTGGCAAAGAAGGTTAGGACACTGCAATATTCATTCACATAGAAAATTGACTAGGAAGAACTTAGTTAGAGACCTACCCAAACTTGAATTCCCATCAGACAATGTTTGTAAAACCTGTCAAAAGGGAAAGAAACATAATGTTTCTTTTAAATCAATGAAATAAGTTTAAACTTCTCAAACTCTAAAGTTGGTTCACATGGACTTGTTTGGACCTTCTAGAGTTTCTAGTTTAAATGGGAAGCACAATGTCTATGTATTAGTAGATGAATTTTCTAGGTATACATGGTTATACTTCTTAGATCACAAAAGTGAAGCTTGTTCTTACTTTATTAAATACTCAAAATCTGTAGAGAACCTTAGTGGACTATAGATTATGACCATGTGAAGTGATCATGGCTGTGAGATTGAGAATCATGAGTTTGAGTCTTATTGCTCACACAATGTCTATAGTCAGAACATTTCTGACCCTAGACATCTCAGCAGAATGGTGTAGTAGAAAGAAAACATAGAACCATTCAAGAAATTGCAAGAACAATACTTAATGAGTATTAACTGCCAATTTTTTTTTGGGATGAATCTGTTAATATAGATTGTTAAATTATTAATAGAGTCTTGATTAGACATGTTCTTAAGAAGACCCCTTATGAGTTGTGGAATAATAGTAATGCTAAGGTTAATTAGTTCAGAGTTTTTGGCTGCATGTTTTTTATTCATTATACCAAGGATAATCTTGAAAAGTTTTCACCTAAAAGTTATAAAGGAATCTTTTTAGTATATTCTATAACAAAAAAAGCTTATAGATTCTTTACTAAAAGAACATAATGTGTGGAATAATCTTTTCACATCATATTTGATGAAACTGATCCACATGAACCTTAGACTTCTCTTGAAAATATTGAATAAGATTTGACTATTCTGGACCTTAATGATAAAACTAAAGATCTTGATGTAATGACATCTAGTTCTGGTAATATTTCAGAATCTGGTCCCAATGAACCCGAACATAGAGAATATCCTGAAATTTATAGTCCTACATTTACTAGATTAACTATGATTCTAAATAATCATCCATTAGATGCTGTTGATGGTAATCATGATAGAGGGACACAGACTAGAGCTTCTCTAAGAAACCAGGTTAAACATCAAGATTTTATTTCACAGCTATAACCTAAAAATATCAATGGTGCAATCAATGATGAATTTTGGTAATGTCTATTCAAGAATAACTTAATCAATTTGAAATAAACAATTTCTGGGAATTAGTTGACATACCTAAGGACACTTTGACAATAGGCACTAAATGGGGTTTTAGAAACAAAGTTGATGAATCTGGAAATATAGTTTGAAACAATGCTAGCTTACTTTCACAAGGATATAGTCAAGAAGAAGGTATATATTATGAGTAAACTGTTCCTCCTGTAGCTAGATAAGAGGCTATTAGGATTCTACTTTCTTATGCTGCTCATATGAATTTCATTTTTTATCAAATGTATGTCAAAAGTTATATTCTAAATGGTTTTATAATTGAAGATGTTTTTTTTGAGCAACCACCTGTATTTACTAATCCTCGTTTTCCAAATCGAGTTTTCAAACAATCTAATGGTTTGAATGGTTTAAAACAAGCTCCAAGAGCCTGGTATATTGGACTTAGTAAATTTATTATTTCAAATGATGTTACTAAAGGGATTTCTAATCCAATATTTTTATTAAAATATTTTTTAAAGATGTGTTGATAGTACAAATCTATGTTGATGATAATATTTTTTGATCTTATAAACATTCATTATGTAATTATTTTTAAAAAATTATGAAAAATGAATTTTAAATGAGTTTAATGGTAGAACTCAAATATTTTCTTGGATTTCAAGTTTTTCAAATTGAAAATGGTGTTGTTTTGAATCAAAGAAAATATACAAAGGATATTTGTAAACGTTTTTGTTTGGATAGTATTAAGGAAAGTGATACTCTTATGAGTACTGTCTGTAAATTGGATGCAGATGAAACTGGAAAACTAGTTGATCAAACCAACTACAGAGGTATGATTGGAAGTTTACATTATCTTAATGCTAGTCGACTAGATATTATGTTTAGTGTATATATGTGTCCTTGATCTCAAGCTAATACAAAAGAATCTCATTTAATTGCTGTTAAAAGAATTTATAAGTATCTTAAACATACTGCAAATTTGGTTTGTTTTATCCAAAAGGACAATATTTTGAATTAATAAGTTAGTCAGATGCTGGCATTTATGGATGCAAGTTAGATAGAAAAAGCAAATCTGGAAAATGTCATTTATTGGGAAATTACGTAGTATCATGGTGTAGTAAGAAACACCATTTTTTAGATTTATCTACTTATAAAGAAGAGTATATAGCTATTGGTAGTTGTTGTGCACAAATTCTGTGTATGAAACACACAATTTTGGACTATAGATATGATTTTAAGCATGATTCTATTAACTATGATAACAATAGTGCAATAAACATTTCAAATAACCGTCTGTCTCAGTAATGGACCAAACAAATTGATATAAGGCACCATTTCTTGAGAGATCACTACCAAAAAAGTGATATTACTCTTGAATTTATAAGTACTGAAAATCAATTAGCTGGAATTTTCACCAAACCTTTATGTTCAGATCATTTATGTTACATTAGACATGAGTTAGGAATGATAAAAATCACTGATGTAATACCTCACCGATACACCTCACCAATAAACCTCACTGATGTAATAACTCACTGATAAACGTCCCTGATAAAACTCACTGATATGATACCTCACCGATGGACATCACTGATAATGAAACATCACTTTTAGGAATTCTCACCGATATACCTTATCAATGTGCACTGTTTTGAACTTCTGTCTGCAGCCAGAATCTGAATCATTTATACTTATAATATTTTAATTATTTATTTTAGGATTCCTAAATGAAAAAACTAAGTTCTAATTACTTTTATATCCACATAAAACCTTTTTTCCTAAAGCTTTATCTCTCTAATCACTCAAATACCCTTTGTTCCTCGAACCATAGATGGAAAAAACCAATCTCTCTACTTTCAGAGATGAAATTGATGAGCCGAATGCAAAGAAGAAGAAGACCATACAAGAAGAAAGTAGTAGTGTTGGTAGAACAAGGACGAGGAGGCGACCAGTGAACCCTCATTTAAAGAATATAGTTATTGTGATAAAATGGAGTTGTGCGTGGAATGGTTGGTGTCTAGTAGATCGTTAGTTCTAGAGGTGATGGAAGATCAGATGGGGGTAGAATGATTTTCGAACAATAATGGCCCATACTATCCAAATCCAGTGAAACAATTCTATCAGTATGTATCCATTTAGAAATTAGAATATGATAACCGAATGATTTTTTTTGTGAATGGATAAAAGATATCTCTTTCATCTGTTGAGAGGGATGAATGCCTGAAGGTTCAACACGACGGTGTTCCTGGATATTTCTTGAGATCAGTACGACCGACAAGTGACATATTTTATTATTAGACTGATTTTGAGGAGCTCACTGGTAGTGGCAAGCAAAGACATGTGGTTGATGCTAAAATGGATGGAGAGAATATATTATTGTTCATGTTTATTCATAATGCTTAAATTCCAAGGAGAGGGGACTTTGGGAATTTAATATAATAGGATATATATTTGTTACATTTTTTGAGACATGTTGTGAAAGTGAATCTGTGTAGGTTGTTGATGATTCAATTGGTGGATATGATTAGAACAAAATCAAAAAACATTGCCTTATTATTTGCGAAATTGATCTCAGTGATGATTAAAGTGAAAGGGGTAGCTGAGCCTCAAGATGAGACAGTGGTAGTAAAGAATAATAATTTTATCACAAGAATTGTTTGCAAATACATGAAAATAAACTCGAATCCATGGTATTGAGAGTTGGTTAATGATGCCAAGAAGCCGTATGATAAGTTCAATCCGTGTAGATCATCCTTCAAGGCCTAAAGTTGTGAGGGATTTAGGTATAGGACCTGATGAAGAAGGACATGTGTACAATGATGAGTCTGATGAAGAGGAGACTTCTATGGATGATGGAAGGGATACAGACTTGCCCCCAAACCTGTTGCTGAAATTATATCTTCAGTAAAGGAAACATTATTAGAAGAAGAAACACCTATTGATGAGGAAGACCACACAGCTCTTGAGAATGAAGAAGAATGATAGAATGAATATAAAGCCTCTGATTTTATCTTCTTAAGTCTGAGTCCATTAATTGGAAGCTCAATTGGGCCTGTTAAGGAAGTATTCGGTGAGATGGATGGACTTGTGCCTAATCCAAAGGTGCCACCTGCTGTTCTAGTTATGGATTTGATTATAGAAGACTCTTATGAGGATGAAAGACATGTTAAGAATGTTGTTGATGTACAAGAGAATGCACTAGTTTTGGGGGAGCATCCAATCAGGTTTGGTAGTGTTTCAGTGGCAGTTGAAATTGTGGATTGGACAAAAGTACTAGGTTTTGTGGTTTGTTGATTGTATTATCCAGATTATGATAATGAGGCATCCCTCAATAGACCAAAAATCAATAATGATATTATGACTGAGTTATTACCTGAAGATGTGGTCAGAATGCATGATCGGGAAAAGATAAAGTCTGATCTCAAAATCAGTTTTGTGGATGAAACTAGGAAAATGTATGCCTCACTGGTGTCGTCCATTTAATCGATTAATAATGACTCAGTGACCAGTATAGTATCTAAAAGATCACATGTTATGGTTGCACCTAATGTTGTGCCTAAAAATATGATCCCCAAAGCTGATATTGAATCCTTAAAAATGAACTGAATGAGTTTTTTAGTGCTTCTATTGCCGAATTAAAGCACTGCATTGTGAAAGAGATGATCAATTTGGAAAAGTATTTTGAACTCTCTCTTTGCTGTAATGTCTCTACCTCTGTGGAAAAAATAGTAAATGAAGTTATAGATTTCCAGACTCAACTATCTAGACTGGAAGAGGATGTCGATGTTCTAAAGAAATATGTTATCCCATTAGAATCTTATATGAGTTCTGGACCTCAAGCAGACAAGTATTAAGCTGATGTAAAAAGTGTGGTGAGCCAGATGGTATCAATATTTGAAGGATTTAAAACCTCCATGAAAGATCTTGTTAGCACCCAGGATTATCAAGTGGATAATCATATCAGTGGGTTGACCAAAAATTTCAATAAAACAGTAACGTTCTCTATTGGTACTCTTTCCTCCGGACCGTTAGTGGATTTGGATCAGATTAGAGCTATGGTGAAGGAGGATATTGGTTCAGCATCATCCAGTGGCTCTGTGGACTCATCCGATCTGACTGAAGTGGTGACTACTACTAGAGATTTAGCTAGAGAAATAATGATGATAGTCTAAGACTATATGAGAGAATATTCAACCTCTCAGAAAGAGGTGAAAGACAAGGTAGGCTCTTATTTCCAAAGAGTTTACACCAAGAATCAAATCAGTAATCATTTCATGCTTGTGTTAGAGAACATGAAACTCCCTCCTGTCAATCAAGTCTTCAGAGAACATGTCATCAAGATCAGAGAGTTGACACCTTCACTGGAAAAATTTATGGAGAACAAGGATGATTTAAAATCTTCTATGCAGAGAGGAGGATGAATAATTATGGATTTCAGAAATCTTTTGTTGGATTTCCTACATGTCGATGCTAGCCCAGTGATTGCACCTCTAGCTTTACCTTCCTTTTCCTCTACTACTTCTCATGTTCAGATGACTCCTGCTCAACCAATTTGAAGCCTTACACCTATGATCACTCAATGAACTTCTTAGTATAGGCCAGACACAGTTTATATGGCTCAACACCCTGTAATCATTTCCAGAATTCTGAAGCCTTCACTAGAATCCACACAATCTGAATCCTCTTCTGATCTAAAGAGCAAATAACAAATTGAGGATGTAGATTGAATATGTGATTATGATGTTTTACAGGAATACCTTGTATTTTGTTTTCTTTCTCTGTACCTTTTTGGAACATATAATCAATTGGATTTCATTTCTTTCTCATTTTGTTCCTCTTCTCTTTATTGTTTCCTTCTTTTTGATTCTCACAAAGGGGGAGAAATATTATCAAAGTATCAATGGGGGATAAATATTCTAAAAGGGGGAGAAATATTATCTAAGGAAGATATATCCTTCTTTAATTCTACCTTTGACGATGTGGATTGATCAGTGGCTAGATGTTTTTGATAGGAATCACCTGTATTCTTTTTTGTTTCAATTCTATTTCTCTTTGTAATCTTTTTTCACCATGGAATATATGTGATCTTACTTTCTTTTACCATCTGTAACTTATCTTTTCATGTGTTTTCCCTCTTGTCCCACTTTTTGATTATCACAAAGGGGGAAAAATATTGTCTAAGAGAAATATATCTCAGAATAATATTTTTTAGGAGAAAGGGGGAAAAATTTATGAGTTTAATTTATTTGTCACTGATACATTTCATTCCTATTTTATCCTTGATATTTGTGCTTTATAATGCATTGTTTTCTATGATAATTCTATATCCTCTGATACATTACTAATTATTTTGAGATTATAATATCATAAGTTGTGATTAACAAAAAGTGGGAGATTGTTGACCTCACATGTTTTGATAATCCCAATTATGCTTTTACATACTTTGATAATACCAAATAATGTGTATCTTTATCTTAATTTTTTCATTCTATGATCATATTGAAATTATATTAAAATACTATTTGAAATATGTTAATCAAGGTTTATCTATGTTTATATGACTTTTGAGATAATTTTAACTCAATCGGATATGTTTTGCATAAAACAGAAAATTGTTAAATCAATGATATTCTTATAGTTACTGATATAGAAAAACAACTCTACCGATACTTAGCCTACCGATATACATAATCACCGATAAGAAAAAGTCACTGATACAGAAAGATACCAATAGAAGCTGATCTACTGATAGAATAAGTCTACCGATATACACTTCATTGGTGCACAATGGAGCTACCAGTATGCATAAGTCTACCAATAGAACAAGGCTACCGAAAAAATGTCTACCGATAAATGTGGTTTCCAAATACAGAGTCACTGATAATGAATGTGCCACTAATACAAGAAAGATACTGATAGACCAAGGGCTACCGATAGAGGGAGTCACTAGTGTATAGAGCTACTGATACAAAGAGTAACAGTTACCGATACAAGGAGCTACCAGTACAAGATAAAAGAGCTACTGATAGGAGCTCACTGCAATACAAAGTCCACAATTACACTTATACCAACAGAAGGCTACTAATGAAAGAATGACCAGTCAAACTCTATAATCTCAATATTATTTATTTATTAGGAAATGGTAATATTTGATATTTTGAATGCAATTAATGTTATCTAATGATAGTTGTTGAATGTCTGGGAACCGTAGCTAGTACCCATGAAAATGTAATCATTCCAAATTCTAGAGTTGAAAGCTATAAAAGGAAGAAAAAAAATCGAGCACAAAAAGTGAAGTGAAATGTGTGTAGAAATGTAGTTGCATGAAGAGTACATACAACGAGAAAAATAATGCTGAAAAGTGGTGCATACAGAAATACTACTTCTATACTTGAAGATCAATGAACATACACAAATCCATTCTTCCTGAAGGAGAACACAAGTGGAACTTCATTCAAGGAGTGAAGAACTACAAAGAAATATCATCATGAACTCAAGATGATCGAACTGAACATGAAGAAAACAACCCCTTGTTTTTAAGACAAAAAACCAGAGAAGGACTCGGAGCTTCATTTGAATCAATCCAAGGAGTCTAGAGCTTCACTCACAACACATTGAGCACTTTAAAATCATACCTAACTATTTAGCTCTATTGTTTTTATTCATTTACGTTTTGAGCAATGTATTTAGACACTAACTCCTATACTGAAAAGGAGGATACTAAATCCCCCCACCAATCCTTCAACACTTTCTTATATCCCACTATGGATAGTGTTAGAGGTCATGTAGGACCTGTACAACCTATGTGTCGTTTCTATAATTTCTTTTCTCATGTATAACTATGTTAGAGGTCTTAGGACCTGGACAATCTCGTGTACTGTTGTTTACCCTGATCTAGGGTGTGTATCATATTCTATAAATTGTTTTGTGAGGAATAAGTCTCGGCATGAGACTGAACCTCTTGGTTACATCTGCTTTGTATCTTTGATTAAGTTTAATGTATACTATATAATTTATATTCTGATGCTAATTACTTTGAAATATAAATTGTAATAATTTTACTTTTATAGTTAAATTAGAAAATGGTTAGACTTATTGTGAACCAGTAATTTAGTTTCAAAAGTTATGTTAATCTCTTGATGAAATTAACTAAGACATAATCAATCATTGAGAAACTAATTAAACATTTACAATCTGTATAAATATACTACAGTTTAACTTGTTTTTAATTGGGGGATTTTTTAGAGAAATATTTTTAATAGAAATTTTAATTGAAACTCAATTCACCCCCCTCTTGAGTATCCACTTCAACCAAAAATTCTATAACAAGTATTTAATTTTTTTAATTTTATTAAAAGATTAAATTTATTTTGTTTTATCATGGATCTTATGATTCAAAACATACTCCTGTAGTAAGGGTTTTACTAGTCTCATATTTATTTCAATGAGTCATATTCCTTATTTATCACTTGTTTATTTTGTTTGGTGTATATTATTATCATGGATATATTATTTAATTATTATCCTTATATATATGGTTATAAACATTTCCACTTTATTATCTTCTTATAATGGTGTATTATGGTTAAAAAGATGCCAAAATGATAAGATAATTTTGATCCAAATTTCCTTATTTGAGACACATGTTATGTTATAAACATTTATTATGTAATGTCTTGTACAATGTTGCTTTGAAATTTTATATAATTAATATACATATTATAATGATATTTTACTTTTCATTTAATTTTATATTATCATAGGGAATATGATTTAATGATTAAAAAGTGTTAAGAGTTTATTTCTACCTTCTCATCATTTATCAGCATAATTTATGATTTTACTTATATGGATGAAAAAATATTATCAATATCTCAAAAAATATGAAAAATATTATTATCATATGGTTATTCATGATATATTCATACAATGGTAGCACATTATACTCTTTTTTCTTAATATAATTTGGAAAATGTAACTAAAAATTCATAAAATATTAATCAATTTTCAGTCAAATAATTTTTTTTTTAAATAACCATGATTCATATATTTTTTTAAATGTTTTCAATGATATTTTACGATATTTTTTTAAGAAATAGATACAAAAATATTTTTGTTTTTTAAAAAGGATTTCAAAATAATTTCAATATTAATTTATATGTTTATAAATACATTTCCAAATTTTATGTTACCAAAATGTTTTCAACATTCCATTATATTATTTCAAATATATTTTCAATGAATGGGTTTTAAAATTGTTTTGATTATTTATTTATGATTTATCAAAGATATTTTTAATTAAATGGTTTTAAATATGTTTTAGAGATTCACTTATATGTTTTACAAAAAAAATAAATGAAATGGATCTTAAAATGATTTCCAATATCATTTATAAGGTTCCAAATATGTTTTCAAATAAATTTTATTGATTTTTTTACATGATTTCATATAAAAAATCAAGGGTATATTAAATTAAATTTATTTAATTGATTTCAAATAATATTTCATATATTTTTTAATCTATTTTTAAATAATTTTTTTTAAAGTTAATTTAATTTCAGGATGTTTTTAAACGAGTCTTAAAATTTCATTTATCTTATTTCAAAAGGTAATTTCCTAAGAAAATAATGTCTAATGTGTTTCCCAATGAAAATATACTTTTTTGATGAAATATTTTTTAATTATATTTCTAAATTATTTATCTTTTAATACAACATCCATTGGTGTTACACATGAATTATTATGTATATTATCCTATTTTACTATTGAAATTATTAATATGAATCATTATTTCCTAGTGGTATGATTTTTAGGGAACCCCTTTTTCTTTCAAAGGAAATATTTTTATGAAACTGATTAATCATTCATGGGGTATATGATTATTAATCCTATTTAACATTCACATGTTATATGCATAAAATTAATTCATCAATTTAATTTTTCCTTATTTGAATATGAAATCATTATCATACCACTGGTTATGATATAATGAAATTTTTATGATACCCATTTAAATTCAGAGGTTATGATATGATAAATTTTATTCGCATCACTTTTTTGGGACATATTTTGATGAATGATTTATTATATTGTGGAATAAGCTTCCTCAATTTCATTATGAGGTGGGTGGGAACTATATCTATCTATATTGTATTGGGTAATTATTTATATATCATTAGATAGACACAGATAAATTTTGGAGTGATCCCAATTTAGTAAGTGACATTTTACACTAAGATAGTATTTAATGTAATCCTTGACTACTAATATGGTCTTTGTAGTGAACATTTAATAATAATATGGTCTTAGGATTGAACCTTGAATACTTATATGGTGTTAGGTGTGAACATTGAATACTATGATGTGAAACAAGATATACAATTTACCCATAATTGGAATAAATTTAAACCTGACATAGTATAATTAATGGGCTATTAGTGAGGATGACGTTGTTTCCTTCAGAGTTTGTGAATCTCACATGAAGTTCCTTGATAAGTTATAGAAATGATCCTTGAAATAGAAAGAATGAATTTATGTTCTTATTTCTATTCCACAAGTATATAAACTATTCCATTGGAATGCTCACATGCCTCATTAACTTTTATTTCCATATGATTCACATATTAACAACTTCTAATCTATTTTCCAGGACTCATAATTGTGATAGTTTATATGCATGGTATAATCTTCAAATGATATGATTGGGTTTCAATATCCTTATATTTATGTTATTCTTTTGTATATCCTTTATTTTTACACTTATTGAGCATATTATCTCACCCTTTCATATGTTTCATTTACCTATGTTATGGGGACATGTTTTTAGTATGATTACCAAATGGGATGATATTTACAACATATTTTAAAGACCGTTCATTAAATTAGAGGAATTTGTTTGAAATTTCCAAGGACAAAAAACTGTTACTATCCTTGAGAATGTAATTTTTTATTGTGCTCAATATTCACCTAAAATGATTTAATATCTAGGTATGTTATGCATGTGTAAATATATCCCACCGGAAGGAAGGTCCTAATACTTGGCCCAATGATGTACCTCTATAGAATATCCCATTACAGATATTTCATGGGGAATTACACTATTGAACCTCCCTTGAGTATAATGAAATCATTGTGTTGAGCCTCCGAGTCTATCAGTTATTATTCATTATAGATTCTTTTTTCATTCTGTTGTTTACATGAAACTAACATTTCAACTGTATGGTCACCCGGACTATTATCCACTGGTCACCTAAGCTCCCAATTCAAACACCACGAATCATGCCATTATAAAACCATATTATCAATATATACCGATGTATTTATTAATAAATATGTATGAAAAATATTTAAATTACCTTTACTATAGAACTATAATTGAAACTAAGAAAACAATGTAACAAAAATTGAATTATTGGGACTTAATACAAGTAAAAAACCTATTACAGTAAATAAATATTTACAAAATTCAAATCTAATATGAAAAAGTTATTCCTTAAAAACAAAATATAGTGGTTCATTTCAAGAACTACTTATAGAATAGTCCACAATTTCATATAATAACCTTCCTTTAATTTTAGATACATCTGTATTTAATTAATAAAAACTACTGAAAAATAATAAAAAACTCAATACATACTTATTTAAATTTCTTGGTTGTTCATGATAGTAATAGGAATAACCTAAGAATCAAAGTGTCTATAATAACTATTGAAGGTATTCTGGGGATATCATTCCCCATCACCCTCATATAATAATAATGACATTAAAAATTAATATATGATAACTATACGACATCATTGTAATGATTACTTAAATCATCAATCCTTTAAAAGGGGAAATAATAATATAATTAGATATTCATTATATCATTAAAATTAATACAATATTTCTTAGTACTTCATGTTGTTACACTGAGAGTGTTGTTGAATTAGAGTACTTATTTTACCAAATTCATTAAAAATAATTTTATTCATTCTATTTACATTAAACATTATAATAGTTAAAAAAAATAGATATACATATAGGTCACCCACTCATATTTATTTTAATTTTAAGATAAAATAAAAATAAATCATATGATATGATTTTTCATGTTATCTTGTCGATATTTGGGAATCATTACTTTATGGCATTGAAGTCAAGCGCATGATATATATTATACTCTTATATAAAAACTGATTAAAATGGGAGAGTTATCATTAATAATGTAATAGTAATTTGCGATGATTTTATCAAATACCAAAATGTGTTTCCCAATACATATGAATCCCCATATATTTTCATATAGGTTACCATTAGTTTAAAAAGATAGAACCAACTAAATATTTTTTATAATTCATCATTAAAACACGTTTGGATGTCAAATACATCCATTAAAAATGGATTTCTTACTTCAGAACTTAATAATAATCTAAAATAGTATTTAACCCCTACAAAATATATAAAAATAAATTAAATGTAATGGATAATAACAATATTTCATAATTTTCATGAAATTCAATAGTAATTCCATATAAGTGACTGAAACACTATAATTAACAACTTTCCCCTTAAATATATAGTTCCACAAAAACTATCAAAACATGAATTTAATTGTTCTGAAATTAATTTAATTTTTATGAATGTTAGTTCTTACTAATACCATTATGTTTTGTAATATCTGTTTCAATATCATTTTTCATTCAATCATCATGTTCTAGAAACTAATATTCCTTTACCTAAAAGTTATTAACAATATAAAAGTCATCTTATACTTTTATTCATTATTCAATTTTAACATCCATCAACTATTATTTATAATTTATCTCTCATAATTATATAAATTTTATTGAACCCTAACACGTCAATGAAATAAATCACTTCCTTATTTATATAGTAATTTTTTTTAAAAAATTGATTGAGCATGTATTTTTTTTTTAAAATTACATGAATTTTTTTACTAATTGTCCGATACTAATTGTGATAAAAGACTAAAAAATAATGATTTTCATATCCTTCTGTATACCTTATAATAAATATATTTGGGCTTTTAATTAAAAAAATGTTATGTGAAATATCCTAATGATTTGGAATATTATGGTTATATATAATTTTTAAATATATAAATATCCTATTTTTTAGTCATTATTCTTCCTTTAATAGTTCTTCAATTTTCATTGTATTAATAAATAATAATTATTATTTATTAATAATCATCAGATCATTGAATTAATTATAGGATGGTGATATTTCTATAACATATAATTATAACTCATACATCCTACATCACCACCTAATTGTATAATAACTGGACACCAACTATTGGATCATATTATATTTTTATCCTATAATATTCAATTTAGATCATGTTTTATTATCCTCACCTTATTCTCATCTAAACATATAATTTCCTTAACATGCACTCTTCTCAACATCTAGATTAATGTAATTATTATTTTTAAAATACATTATGACACTAGATCTTCGGGATATAAGAAAATTTATTACAATAAAACTCTTTATTAGGTTACATAGACAACTTCAACTTTATCATCCCCTTATATATTAGTATTTTAATATATTCATCATACAAAACATATTTTGTTAAAATTATCTCCATTTAGATCATTAAATTATATATAGTATATCCTAGATTTTTTTTATAATAGATCAACTAAATTTGTCATCATTACTGATAAATCATTCTTCTTAAACTAATCACCCATTAGCATTATATTATAATTAATTATACGCCATTATTTCTTAATTATCAAAGTGAATCCACAATATTTATTGAATCATATTAAATTTTTCTAAACTAATTTATACATCAACCCCATATTTATTTAATACTCTATATATTGATGTCATTATAGACCTTGAATTATTTTCAAACAATAGTGATATTCTCATCATTGAATAATCATCATATTTTTATCACATTTTTTTGAATTATATACACTCTATAGGTAAACCGTAACTTATTAAAAATTGATAACCCCTAAATACAATCATTATTTTTTTCCTTTTCGAAATAACGATTTTTTTTGTATTTTTTTGATATGACTTTTTTTCTTCTCCAATTTCATTCATATTATTATTCATTTAATCATATTATACAATGATTAAACTTTTTCCTCAATAAGTTTTCATTCATTACTAAGGATTATGATTCTTTAATAAAGAAATATAAATCCAAAACATATCTTCTAGTTGTGTATCCATGCTCATCTCATCAATCTAACAAATTCATATTTACTCGTGTTTGGAATATTAAATATGAGCCTCAACACTAAATCAAAACCATATTATGAAACAACATAATATTATCATCAATAGCTACATATTGTATATTTTTTATTTATATAAGTTATAAAATAATTACTTCCACATTTTTATCCACCCTTCACAATTCAAATCCTTTGATAACACCACATTTCATGTAATGTTCCTCTTATAGAATTAGTTTTTCCTAATTCCACTAAGTAAAAAATGTTTATGTCTATAATTATTACTAGAAATGATAATTACACATAATTAAATTAATCTTTCACATCCATTTGAATGTAAAATTGATTATAATGTATATATTCAAATTTCATATTATTTACTTCTCCATAATTATGAATTTTTACCAATGACTTATAGAAATCTCATTGAGAAACATAAATATTATTATCAGGAATCCATATTTCAATCACATGGTTTATGGATTATACAAACATAATCCTTCTAAAATAATTATTCATAAATTGTAGTCATGAATTAATCCATAACAACCTTTATTCAGCTTTAGTATTTAGAGTTACTCAACTATGTTGTGCAGAAAAATCATTAAATATAACTACAACCATTTATATCCATCTACACACTGCTAAATAATTATAATATTATTTAACAATTAATCGTCTTCATTACATTATGACTTATATTCCCATTTGTAATCTATATAAATATTCTTAACTTTTAATCATCATCATTTACACCCTTCATATATAATCAAATTATTAATGTGTTTTAGAGTATTATCATCCAAAGAAACTAGGTTATTTTCTGACAAATAAATTTATCTATTTTTTAAATCAATTTTTTATATCATTAACTATTGAATATTATAATAATTGATAATAAATTCTTCATTATTTATTACAAAAAATGGGATCTTCAGTCCCAAATTTTTTTTTTCAATACCAAATAAAATATTAAGTTAATGATATCAAAAAACTATTATATTTATATTTCCAAAAATGATAATAAATTATATGTATCATCTTATTATTCTGAGATTATTTGAGTATGGTAAATTATTACTCATCCCATTCACTAATCATGAATATGATAATTCATATTTATCCCTAATTTTCCCTTTTTATTGAATATAAAACAAAATTATCCTGAGAGAAGGATGAAATCTCATGTTGCAAATGAAATGATCTGAAAATAAAAAATCTATTGATCTATGTGAGAAATTATTTTTTGTTGAAAAATAATTGGCTTCTATATTAATTTAATTCCCCATTAATATCACTAATGTGTGATATTGACTATGAAATAACGATTATCAGGTTTTGTAAAAGATTGTAATGTAATAAAACTCGTTCAACCCAAAATTTAAATTAAATGAAATCAACCCCAGACATGTTTTTGCCCATCAATGATAATTCACTCTTCCCATAAAATAATGAATCACAATACAATATATTTCGAAATGCCATATTACATAACTGTAGGGGAATATAATCATTGTACCTGACAAATAAAAATATTTAATTACAAGAAAATTCCAAATAAAAAATCTCTAAATTCAGAACATTGGAATATGGAATCCCATATTCTAACACAATAATTACTGGAAGCTCAATATATTAGTTTTCTAGAATTTATGATTCATTATCTAATATTAGTTTGTTTGAATTGTCGATTTTTTTGTTTTTATAGATTTCATATATTCATGTTATATAGATCATAGATATTTATTCAGTACAACTCCAACTCAAGGTGCAAATTATATCTAAATTATTCATAAGATCATAAACTAAATGAAATTTAGGGGGTTTTACAAACAAAAAGTATCACTTGATAGATATAAAATTTGCATATAATGTTTTACCTTCTTCTATGTTTCAATTATTTTCTCCCCCTAAATTTTATCAACCTTAATTCATTTTCCAATGAAAATAATAACATAATATATGAGAGAAATATATGTTTTTCCTTTATTTTTATTAAAATATAATAGATAAGTGGTATTTATATACATACAATCTCCATTAAATACAAATATTAACGAGGAATATATATTTTTTAACACCGGATAACCAGTCACATATATAAATATACAACATAGATTCATTGTTTCCATATTTCATTAACATTTTTTATAACAATTTTTTTTTTCTAGGTATAATATAGTGCACATTTATATATTTTCCTTCTATATTTTTTTTTATTTTAACATGTTTATACATATTATCAGCCATACTCAAGATAAATTCTCACCATTATTCTTTTATAGTGATTTTACATAAAATGATCTATCACATATATCCTTTGATTATTAAATATAAATATTCAAAAACATATCTTATCATGGTTATAACTACAAGAATCTTTCAGAAGCATCAACCACTAAATTGGATTCATAAAATTTTTCAATAACCTTTGAACTACGTACTTATTGAAACTTATAATTAATTTCAATTTCCACTTCATATATTTCTTCTGCCAACTAGATCATTTTATTAAATCCATATATTAACTATCAGTTTTTATGTATATATATTTATTTAACAATATTATTCCTGTATTTCATTCCATATTTTATAATGCCAAATTTTCTACCATAATATATGAATATATAATTAGTTTATGATGTTCTTTTATATTATTGATGACTTTGAATGGTATAATAAATTATTTTTCAACACACCATATGGTAAAATCATCTTCATTTTTATTTTTTATGTTTCATCATCCAAATTTTCAATCATACACTACTTGTAACTGGATAGTTAAATCTATATTAAATCCATTTCTCAACATCACAATGAAAAATTTAATTACAAAATAAATAGAATTTCTCAATATATTAAATATATTTCATCGAAATAGATGTAATTTTTTTAATATAAATTGGTTAAACCAATTTTTTTTCATATTATTATAAATTATTTACTTTAAGGTAGAAATTATTTATTTGTTCCCGTATGTCGAATTTTATTCAAAATAATGATTTTTTACGTATAAAAATTTCACAGTATGAGTAATAGAAAATAAATGTTTGTTTTTATATTTTTATTATAAAAAATAATTCGTCAGCACCTTCTAGTTTTTTAAAATCCACAAAAATTCTGAATATTATTTTGAGAATGAATTACCTATGGTTACATCATTTTCTAATAATGTGGTGGGATTCCAAATATTTGTTTTCAGACATTTTATTTTTAAATTATCAATGCTATCCTCTAAAATTGAAATAATCAATATGAGTGGAAAATGAATATTCAGAAATCAAGATTATATTTTTATTTATACTAGGAAAATATAAATCAAATTATTATTTCCAGACCTCAACTCCAAAAAATAAATATATTTTGGAATATTAAATATTTTCAAATCATTCATGAGTTGATATTAATATTTAATATTGTTCATTTAGTTTATGTTAAAACTGTCTATATTTCATAGATAACATCATATTTAATATTATTTATGTTTAGGAAATTTTTCACAAAATTAAATAAACTAATTCCATATTTTCATTCATTTTAATAATTTTAAATCTGATCATTATCTATCATACCATTAAATTTTACTCATTGATGAAGATTTTTTCCCATTTTTACTTGGTATCTAATTGAGTATATTTGACTAGATTAATAATTTTTTTATTTAATTATAGAAAAATAATATTCTAATAAAGAACATTATAATATCAATTATATCACAATGTAAACATTATATATGTTTTCATATGATGAAAAAAATATTATTTCGATGAAGTACCAATTGTTTCATCGATTCTTAACTTTTATGTAGAGTATTTCATGTGGAAAACATGTTGAGTCAATATTGTTTCCTTATGACTTCTCCATTCCTTCGTGATTGGAGAGATTGTTGAGTCAATAAGGTTTTCTTATGACATTACATTTCCTTTTTATTTGTAAATACACAAACACCTTATATTATGGGAAATTTCATTTTACCATATGATTTGTTTTCATAAGGAAAATTTACATCCCCATTTTTATTTATACATATAATATTTTTTATTGATCATTTTTTCTCTAAGTATAAAATCTGGTTTGGTATCCAAAACCTCAGAATCATTTATATACTTTGATATAAGGTATTCTGTTTTCAAGATACGAATTCATGTTATGATCTTCAGGAGTTTTGACTTCGAGATATCCGAATTTAGACTTCAAACTACTTAGAGTTCTTACTCTGTGTTGTTTAAATTTATACTTTGAAGTTTTTGGAGTTCTGAGTCCGAGTTCTCTAAATTCAGACTCTGGCCTCTTCTATGTTCTGACTTCGTGTTCTCTGAATTTAGGTTCTAAAATTTTTTGAGTTCTGATTTTGAGTACTTTGAATTCAGGTACCACACTTTTCTGAGATCTGACTTTGATTTCTCTGAATTCAGACTCTGAACTTTTGTAAGATCATACTCCAAACTCTTCTGATTTTAGACTCCAAATTTTACTGAATTCGAGACACTGAATTTCTTTGAAATTCAGACTCTGTAATTCTATAGAATTCTATCTCCGAATTCTTCTAATAAACATAATCTGAATATAGATGTATTATAGACTCAGAATATATTTTGGTTAGACTCCGATCATTCATTTTTTCTTACACTCAGTAAAATAAATTTTCTTAAGTATCCATATTTTCGTTTTCTCATGTTTTGGTTATAAAATTTTGTCGTGCATTCAGTTACTAATTAACCACTGTTTGAGTGACTCATGTATAGGTCCCTCTGATATTCAAGGAAATGTATGACCTTTGGAGAAGGGAGATGACCGTTGAAGTCGTGCCTATAAAAATGAGCTCATTTGAACGAGCTCAAGACATTAACTTTTTGGCCAAACAAATTTCGGTAGAACATACTTACATTTTGTTGACGTGATTTCTAGAGAGGGAGGC
Source organism: Viscum album (assembly GCA_963277665.1). NCBI lineage: Eukaryota > Viridiplantae > Streptophyta > Magnoliopsida > Santalales > Viscaceae > Viscum > Viscum album. The sequence goes on along the minus strand of OY728158.1, from coordinate 40,772,658 downwards.
TCTTATAAACTCTCATGTTTTGGGAAGAATGTTTGAATGGCTTGTTCAAACTTTTATTTATTCGTGATTAATTTGTGCAGAGGTGCCATTTTTTAAAATCATAGACTTCGGGTTGTGAAGATAGAGGTAGCAATTTCGTTACAAATCAAGGGCTTGCAAGGATGGCAAGTCAGATACCGATCATTGAATTGGGGGATTACCTGAGTTTGGGTAAGACATACTTTCATGAAATTATAAATCATGGAACCTTTATCAAAGGTTGTTGGATACCCTTCTCTTTAGTTTAAATGATTTACTACTTGTTACTTGTAGTGTTTCAATATTGTTTTCCGCAGTAATTTTGGTTGTTGAGGAATGTATATTTATCTTATACATCTATAGACTTGTACTCTGATTAAATAAGATTCTAAATGAATTATTATATAATTTTTTTTTTGCTTTAAACTTTTGTTAAGTTTAGTTTCCAGGATCTCTTTTTCAGAATAAATCAAATTATCAAAACATAGAGGTGTTGTGTATTTTCTTTATAAAAATTTTCCTTAATGAATTTTTTCAAGTATAAATTTCATCCCCACATGTATATTGAGTATCTACTCCATAGTTTTATAATATAATGATTATCATATCTATCATACAATCGATCCAACAAAACACATAAAAAAAGTCACCATATCATTATATTCTAATTATAGCTTTTTTTTTCAAACCAGCAATATTCTTTATTAATTAAGATATTTAATATGTAAATTCAGAATTAAATTTTATTAAATAATTCTTCTCTTGATAGTAGTGATATTATACTAATTTTAAAATATTCACACTATTCTAAATATAATCAAAATACTTATACAATCGTATTCCTTGTATGATTATCATAACAATTTTCACATTGTTATCCTCAACATATTAGTAAATCCTTTAACTATGATTTCAAATATATTAATTTCATCAATTTTTTTTAATCTAATTTCATTATATATGTGAGTATATTTTTTTAAAAAAATATCCATGATGGTATGGATATGAATATATGTCTTATTCTCAAACAAATTCATCATAAAAAATTACTCAAATTTTAAATATACATAATGGAATTATAAAAATCAGGGGATGAATCTATATCCATATTTTGAAACTAGGAGTTTAATTATAATAATTAATGTAGAATATATATTGTTACATAATTTTCATAGGTGAAAGGTGAATAAGTATATATTAATTATTTCATATTAATATAACTAAATGGTTTTCCCCATTCTAATTTTTAAAAATACTCTCTTGGTTATGATGTATAGATTTGATTATACATCCTCAATTAAGATTTACAACACATTCATAAAATATGGTAAAAAATGAAAAATATGCTATATTTTAAAAGGTCCAATCCAAATATGGGTGTCTACTACATAATGTTGTTTTTTTTATAATCATAAATATTTATATTTCACAAATAATTAATGTTGTTATAATGATATTGGTATCATTATGAATTAATTAGTGGTATCTATATATATCTTCCACCATCGAAATTTGTTTACAAAATATTTAACTCTTGAAATATTATTTTTTTCCCTTCAATTTAAAAGTTTATCACTGACTTATTAAGTATGAATCCTACAATAGGGTCACTTTTTGGCTACAATTGCTTATAAAAAACAGTGATTTTCTTTTAATCCTTCATAGTAACTGGTATCAACAATTTCACACTAATTCAGGAATTCGAAATTTAGACAATGTGAATGATTGGATGTTATATATTCCCACATCTTCAATAATATAAACATTTCACCGATATTTAACATTGTATCCATAGATTTATTTCATATATTCTAGAATATGTATTTATATATCATCCTTCTAGAAACTGTTTCTATGACTAGAACATATGCAGGCTATTGTTGAACATTAGTCATTTTCATTATCCTTCGAATTACTAACATTTTATATTCGCTAATTAATTTTTCTTATTTTTATTTTCGAAATCCAAATTTTTATAAAAATTAATATTCATAGCTTGTAGGTAATAATTTTTAACCCTTCAATACTCATAATTCATAAACAACAACATATAATTATAATATTGATCTTAAAATTTTAAAATTGTTATGAAATATTGAATTAATCTTTAAATATTGCACTTGCATTAATATATGGTCTTAATTTTGATAAATTAATATTTATTAAGACTACTCCTCATTTTCGTACATGGCCAAACTTACTTACCTCTTACTTAAACAACTACATGAATAAAAAAATGAGACTCATGATTTTCATTTCTGAATGAGCAACTCAATTTCTTTAACTTAGAGAATGAAATTATATAAATTTATCAATAAATCTATTACTAATTAAACAACATCTAGTTCTTATAATTTTATTGATTTCATATTATTCTTTTGTTTAATGAATTATACATTAACTTCAATTTTTTCATATGCATCAACATAAATAAATTATTATCATCATTCCTATGTATTATTCTGGATCATTCAACTAAATTAAAAAAATATTTATAAATCTAGTATTCGTCATCAATATCTCCAACACATAATTAAATTTTTCTCTTATAACATATTACCTTTTTATTACAACTTCAAATACCAAATTTTTGATAGTTAATTATACAAATATCCTATTTATATGTTTTTTAAGATTCTAATCACAATATAATTTTTTTATATTATCTTATGATCTCTCTATCTTAGAGTCTTCTTAAATTTTTTACCTATATACATTATATGTCATCCATACATATTATATTCCTATATTATCATTTAATAAATATTAATTTCCTTCAAATTCATTGAGGGGCCACTCAAAAATATCATCTTAATCATTAGTTTCCATATAATAATTCCTAAATATACATCAGAATATCCAAATTAATATTTTTAGGTTCCATATATATTGGAATATTACACATGAAATTACGTGATACCTTTTTATCCCAAATTAACTGGTTTTGTTTTCCATAAATAAAAGTCTTTCTTTTTTTAATTAGTAAAATTTTTTCTACAACATTCTGATTTTTATTTTACTTCAATTATATTATGATCTAAGAGAATACTCAAAATCAATAATATATGATTAAATTTGATACTAGATCTATATGATATATCTTAATAACTAACAAAGACTATATCCTATAGATTCAACACAAACCTTTTTTTTCAAACAATCGTGTTGTTAATTTATTTGAATGGCCTAGAGAGTATTGTATGAATATATAACCATCTTAGAAAAAACAACATCATATTCCAAATATAAAATCCTTAAGTGTTAGGGTAATTTATTCACCTTTAAAAATAATTATCTCCATTTTTCATTTTATATAGGTTTTTAGCAATACTAATTCCTTAAATATTTTAATATATAAAATAATATATTTGAAACATCATAGTCGTTCAGATAATAATAATTTAACATAATATCAGGACTTATTATGGGTATGTTCTTCGGTGGGGGGATGTAATGCCTTCTACCGCATCCTGGAAGAAACAAAAACTGTGTCAGTCCCTCCCCAATTAGTGGGGTGAGGGACCATCATCCTCTTCTATGGGAGTCAAGGCATCTTTCTACACCATTATTCAACCCCAATATTCATCCCCCATTCCTGCAACTATTTTTATTCTATAATGTTATTGAGCTATATGATGGTTTCCCCATTCTTCTATTATAAATCGTGGAGTTCAATGAAGCCTCAGTTAACCCCAGTCAGACCTTGGTTGCTCAATTCCTATAGATAAGGGCTTCGGTGGAAACAATATTTATGTTCATTTTTGGTTCATAGGATTTAAACAATAATTACACTATTGTTTTTCATGATAATAGAAGAATTATGATCTGTTTCATGTTGAAGGATGGCCTAATTGATGTTCGGCCTTGTGAACCTCATAACTTTAATAAGTCATGATTATTCTTCCATAGATTGATATATGTCTTCTATATAATGTGTGACTCCCCTACAGTGGTGTTCTAAGTGAGTTTCTATAATCTCTCATTCCATTTCAAAACCCTATGATTATTACGATGTAAGAGAACATCTTAGTTTGAGACTTGTTCTCTAATATCCAAACCATAGCTGGGTTCCATTACATTAGTCCCTAAGTGTGTGTGGAAGTTGATGTTTCAATTAATACATATGATATTGTTTGGATTTCCATTAAAGATGAAGATTGTTGTATGTAATAGGATGAGTATTAATTTTAGGTTGAATTCTGTTCTGATTTAAATTAGAGGGGCCATTCATTGATGATATGTTGATGTGGGTCTAGAAAATAGAAATATGGCCTAAGTTCTTAGAAATTTCTGGTCTTATGTGAGGTTATTTTTTTTCGTGAAATCCCCTTGGTGGTGGATTATAGTGGTCCAAATAATGTTTGTAATTTGGGTGATCCTGACAGATCGTAGAACCCTGTAGCTATGATTAGGAATTTGTACGTGGTAGTTAAGGGGGTTTTAATGCAAGCTATGGACATTATTATGGATCATAAGGTGTATGATGCTTTTGGAAGGATGAAACATGATAATATAATAGATATTTTTAATGGTACTATAGAGATTTTGGGTGTTGTAGGGGAATCAAGTGATGTCAGTACATGAGTTTCTGATCTAAATGCAGGTGCCATGAGTTTTGATTCCTTGTCTAATAGTTCTCAAGGAGGATACCTCTAAAATGATAGCAATATTAAGTCAACTTAGTAACAAATAGAGGATAAATATGTACACAATCCTTCTAAAATTTCATCATCTGTTAAGGCGGTCCATTTGAAAAAATGTACCATTGATGGAAGTTAAGAAGAGGGTTTTATAAAACAAATCAATTCATTTCCTAGAATATAGGTATTTGATATTGACATGGGTAATCATTTTGATGTATTGGATTAAAATGATTCAGTGTAAGAACCTGAAAGTGATCTAGTCGTGTTTTCTGTAGACGACCAGAAGGACCATAGAATCAAGCCTCATATTGAGCATTCCATCCATTTACATGACGATTCAGATGCCAGCCCAATGAGAATCAATTGACATAGGGGATTTTTAAAAGAAAAAATACTAATCCAATTTTCCATATTCATTGGAGACTATGTCCGTAATGAAGCTATAAACTAAGATAGTGGAATGTGAACCCTTCAAGGCTATCTACCAGTAAGTGGATTCTATTTCAGTGCCAGATAAATCATTGGAATTTCTTATGCCCATGGGAGATGAAATGAGTGTGTCTATTTTAAGAATTAAATATAGTGATGAAGATGACATCATTAGGATGATCAGGTTGTTGAAGCTGTATCCTAAGGATGAGTAGTGTTCTAGTGTCGACAAGAAATATCTGATAACGTTAAGGTGGCTTAATGATGGGAAGAACAATGTAGAGGAGTATATTTAGTCATGGTATGTGATTGATTTTTGGTTTGAAGATCTTATATTCTATGAACTCGATAAGTAGGTATAAACATTCTCCTTGAATCCTTTTACTAATATAAAATATGGTAGGCTTATTTTGTACTTTATTAGAACTATTATATCCTTTTATGGCCATACATTGGGATTCTCACCTTTCCCAGAAATTTTTTTGATAATAAAATTGTAAAAAAAAAAATCAGTTAGGAATATTTATATTCAATATAAATAGCCTACATCCTCTAATTTTCATATAGTAGTTTATATTTTCTCAACTATTCATCAATATAAATGAATATAAAACTTCATTATCAACTTATAGATGAAATTTATATTATTATCTTCATATCAATGAGTAAATGATAAATTTTAGTTTTAAAAATATATTATTTTTTATCTCCATTGTCTACAAGTTTCGAATAGAGTTCATCCTAGATTTATATAAAGCATTCATAATTAATCTCATTATATAATATCATTTTTATGTAATATTCTTCTTCTAGAAGTTTTGGTTCTTTAATTTATCCAATAATTTGGTTATGGATTCTCATATTTTTTGACATATTATAAATATTTCAGATATATATATTACTCATTCACATCATAAATGATTTCATAATGACTTCTATAGAGATTAATTTTCCAATTTAATGTGAACTTATAATGCTCTAAAATGACCTCCATAATTCTATCCAAGAAGATCATACAATACACTCAGTAATTTTTATAGATATCCCATAAATTTTGGAATATAAATCAATCCTTGATAATTTTTTTTTAAAAATTAATAATTAGTGTATTGGTAACTTGTTTTCATTATCATCAATAAAATTAAATATAGAAATATTTTCTTCTTAATAATAATATTCTATTTACGATTCCAAATATATCCATCATCATATGATATTAGAATTTTCATCATATTCAATCATTAATCGACATCACTACTTAAGGAAAACCAATCTCATCCTTCTTTTTAAATATCAATCAATATGAGTGTCATATTCTATAAATATATATGGATTTTAATTTTATTAATGAGTGTTTAATTCATAAAAAAATATGTCTATTTAATCATGAAACATTATCCAGATTTTCCTTCCAATTTTAATTTTTATATGTTTTTAAATTTTATTTCTAATTTATGAAATAATAAAATGTTTTTCATCACAACCCATTGGGTTCTTTAATTACACATTCAAGTAATGATATTCACTATTTTCAACAATACGAGAGCACCTAAAAGTGACACACAAGGCTAGATGAAATCATTTTGAAATAAACCATTGACCTTAATCCTCCAGTACCAAAATCTATAATGTATATTCACATCTAAAAAGATAAATATCATATGTACATTATGTATTATCATTTTATAATAATCTATATCATCTAAAGGGGGTAAGATCACAACAACATTAAGAAATTCATCATGAAAATCTACCCCAACTCTTCGATACATGATAAATAGATCCTCGATAAATCCCTATAAAATATTTATTACCTATGATGAAATGGATATAAATAACTTTAATATATGTGATATTCTCACCCAAAAACCAATAAAATTTTCTCAAATTCCACCTTAATGATAAACAAATTATTCTAAAGAAATTTATAAATAGAATTTATTTTATATAATCAAATCCATGTAAAAGATGATATTCTATCATTATTTCTATATCTAGAATACGTACTAGAGTAACCTTTGTCAATGAATCATCAATTCAAAACTTATTATAATAATATAAATTATAGATTTAGCACTAACTACTGTAGTAATCCAAATAAAAACAAAATATCAATATACCTAGAGTAGAATAAATTTTATGAATATATTAGAATTGAAGGAGTGAAAATATCTGAAAAAATAAGGAATATTCTTTGGTAGAAGATAGAAATATTAGATCCTGAATTTTTTTTGGGACCACTTAAAACTAACACATTCAAGGAATTTATATTTCCTAAAATTTCTCTTATACTAAAATACCTTTATTTCACAACACCATCATTAAAAGACATTGAAATATATTCCGAATAATATTTAACATCATTGGGTTTTCCACTTATTACTCCATCATCAAATTATTTATAAAAATATTTATGGAATGACTATTAATCCTAATAAGGCATCATCGACAAATAATAAAATAGTATTTGAAGATAAAAAGAAATAAATACATAAATGTTAAATAATTTTTGATTAATATGGAATGTCTTCCACTAGAATACACACATGTCATTCACAATATTTTATTTTTATGCTTGTGAATAAATTAAAACATATTATTTATGTGAAATATTCATCATCTAAAACATATTCTTTTATATATGGTACCCTTCTAAAGCAATTTCATTTAAAACCTTCCAACAAACCGTAGTGATTGAAATCATTTGATCGGGTGATATCAGATTGTATGTAATGGAAAACTTGTGAGATATCATTCGTTAGAGGATAATATGATCATAATAGTATGATATAATACTTAAGAGCGTGTTCCCAAAGTAAAATATCAATTCCCATAAATCATAGATCATAAGATAAAAAATTTATTCATTTTTTGTATAATAAATGAGGATGTAAAAGTAGTAATAATTTTTAAAGAGACATAACATATCCATGTAGCCTCATAAGCATTATATATCATAATCTTGCGAACATAGATAAACACAATCATGTTCAAACATAATCATCGAAGAATATCTATAAGGTGATCTTACTGAAACATCAAAATTTTAGAAACTAAATTCACAATCATATAAATTAATATTCATTTAATAATATAGGTATGGATTCTAACATATGTACAATTACATGAAATGTCCGAACTTGGGCACCACATGATAGTTCCATGAGCTAGGTACCAATCAGGGAGCCCAAATAGGGTGTGACTACAACTTAGTGATTCACTACCAATGATGTCTAAATCTAGTCCTATAAAAATATAGTTTATGTGGTTCAATATTAATTAAGTACAATGAATAAATAACTTGTTATTATATATTCATTTATTCATATCAATATATATTAACTCTAGGGTTTCTAAGGAGACTTCTACCGCAATACTAGCATCGTCTGGTGTCGAATCCCAAAGTGTTCCCCAGGTAATATCATATCATAATATATTTTTTTTGGATCATGAAATATTCAAAGGTGCAATGATATAATACTATTTGATTCAACTCATGGAATTGATGGAAATATTCTTGGGTGGGGACCTAACTCAGATTTCCTTTATTTCAATACTTTAATTTCAAATTTAAAATCCATATTGCAAAAGATACAAATATCACGATGAAAGTAAGATGACCATGTCACCCTATATACTCACCAATAGAATGACCATGTTCCCATTATTGTAATCATATGTTTAATGACCAGTCTACCATGTATACTTCTAATTATAATGGTTATGCTCCCATTCTCATACTCATAAGTATGATTATAATTTACCCATTTTTTGTCTAAATTCTAAATGTTTGTGTACATACTCATTCACACATAATTAATTCATCATTAATTATCCAAATAAATCCCATTTATAATTCAAAAATTATTTAAATAAAAAAAATCTATTAGTTAACTAAATAATTAACTAAACATTTCAATAAACATTAATTAATTAAATAAATTAATAAATCAATGTCATAATTCTCATCCCAAATACGAATTTTTCCATAATTAATTATAAAATTCAAAATCTCAACTCATCATAATTAATCCCACAATTAATTATCTAGATCATAACAACTAATATCATTATTAATTAAAAATTAATTATCCCAACTCATCATAATTATCCCAATAATTAATTAGGAAGATCATAATATCAAGCCACATGAATAATTCTCAATTAATTATCTCAATGAATTATAATTAATCTTATAATTAATTTACTAGATAATAATATCAAAGCACTTAATTAATTCACAATAAATGATAAAAACATATCTAATTCGATATCTAATTTTTAATCCTCCAGCTAATTTTCAAGATTACAATATGTAAATCTCATAATTAATTTTATAAATAAATCTTCTAATATGGTATCCTTTTTATCGTATGATTAGTTCCTCCACTATTAGTTTAATTATGAATTGATTCAATAAATCAACTTGTCAACCTAAATAACAAAATTTAAGAGAATCAATTTCTAAATATGTTATAAATTCCAAAAAATTTAAAATATGTAAAAAATATATGACAATGGGAAATATATTTTAGACCACCTAAATCAATTCATTAACAAACATTCACTCAATATAAATCCCCAAAATTCAAGAAAAAGAACGATATAGATCTGAGTTCCTTATCTAAATCCCTAAATAAAGATAAAGGTAATGAAATAAATTCAATTTAAATCTAGATCTATAATCATAGATCTTGATCTAACCAAATAGATTTATATCTAATGAATCAATCAAAAAAAATCATCATAAGATAAAGGAAATATATGATATGAAATGAATCAGTATGCAATCCACTCACTAGGATAATAGAGGATATTCATTTCGAGCTTTGAATCTTGATGAATAAAGGTTAGATGACCTTGTAACACCTCCAAAAAGAACATGAATTTCCCAAAAACTTCTTGTCTTATGATAGGGTTGAAATGGAGGTGTTATAGTGTTTTGGGGAATTTTAAAACTTTTCATATATAATTTTAATAAGTGCACACAGTTTTCCCTCTAGGGACACATAATTAGGAAATCTTTGGGCCAGCCATGTAGACCTCACTATCCCAAGTCACATGGGTTTTCATACTATGTGAAATCCATGTGATCCACTTCATATGGGTTCATATAGGCTGCTAGGATGGGGATAGGTTACTCTAACCGTGCCCAAACACTACATAAAACGTTTTCTCATAATTCCATAAAAATATAACCTAACACATTCCAAGACGTATCTCTAAAAACATACATAAATGAGTTAGAAAAGAACCTGAATTAAATCTCGAGATAACTCTAAAAAGGGTCAGGATCTTACAAAATCCCCACCTTATACTATTATTTCCAGAAGCAAACACTTTCACACCTTAATACCATTCTTATCCAAAAAAATTTGTCCATTTATCCCTCATATGTGTTTCCCTTTCACATGTTCCCTCTGGTACATTTGTATTTTTCCATAACACACTATCTATCGAAACATTCTTTTCTAGCAACACATTCTCACTATGATCCAACACACTTATCAGATGATTCAAAAAGAAACATTTATCTTAATGTCAACCTCATACAGGTTGATCACATGATATGTTTCATGTTGAATCTGCTGATGTGGTGATATAATGAAAACATTATTCATAGCCTTGTATCTATGTAAAAGAGTAGATCATTATATTGTCGTCCCAATTCTCTCCACTATATCAGATTATACAACAAAACTAGTCACTTACATTCCCTTCTTTCATATCGTGCAATGACCCAACCTAGAAAATACTTGATGGAATATTTAATAACTATATTTAAACTCTAATGGACGAAAAAATCTATCAGATCATGACTTATTTCTACTTTGAGATGCAACCATACATTTTTGAATCAAATTTTCATTATCTGATGTCTCATTCTGGAGAATTGGTTCTAAAAACTCTAACTCACCATCCCCCATATCACACAATTATAATCTAAAATGAATTATATAAAGAGATTCAAATTATTCTATATTTATAGATCCTTGATAACTATTATTATGGGAGAACTCCCCTAAATGCAAGTTCCTTCCCCAAGGTTCACCAAAGTCATGCAAAACCACCAGGTCATGGATGCTCTGCCTTCACCAACTGGAAGGTGATACATCTTTTCAAAAACCCTGTTACCTCCTTTTCCATGCCTAGCCACTAGAACTGTGGAAATTGGTGACTATACATTTTGGTTATCCCTGGATGATCCACCAATTTCAAGGCATGGAATTACAGCATGAGCTCCTCTCATTTTCCCATAGCTACCACAAATCGATTCTACACATAAATTATCTCATCCATATATATCAATCTATCTAAAGAAGTCTCCCCACCCTAAAATATTTACCAAATGTATAGGAACTTGGGATTATTATATTGTCTATCCATTATTCATCTCAAAATCATAGACATCACTACAAATGTAACCAGTGTAATTTTCTCCTAACACTCCTAAACCACCACATTCATTTCTCCCATTATGTTAATAATATTCCACTCTATACTCGACCCATGAACCATCTGAGATATATTTTTCATGGTCATGAAGTCATCCACACTATTTCCTCACTTGGGAATATATTAAGGTTCCAAATCAAAAAACTATATATACTCAACCCCTCTCTACAGCGAAGGATTCAATTCAAACTCTAAAAATATACACATTAAGATATTGTGATCTATATTTATTTTAATAATTTCCCCAAAGGATAGTATCTCCAAAACATAATATCATAATACTCTACAACAAAATATTGAAAATTCTAGGGTAATTCATTCATGATGCCTCAATAGCTGAGACCCATACACCAAAACTTGATCTTCCTGCATCAGCAATGCACCATGTCTGATCCCAAAAGCGTCACAATAAACTATATATTCTGCACATGACTCATGTTGGATTAAAATTGGTACTGATGATAAGAATATTGTGAAGTCCTGAAAATATCAATCAGAATCTGATGACCAGTCAAACATTTATCTCCTTATTCCAGGCCTGAATTTTGATCTTCTAAATGAAAATGTAATATATGAATCTCCTATAATATCTAGCTAATCCAATTAATCATCGGATACCAAAAAAAAACATTCTCTGCAACCATGAAACCACTACCTGAACATTATCTTGATCAATTAAGACACCTTACTCCGAGATGATGTTCACCAATAAGTGTACATGGTCAATCCAAAATAAAAACATAAATATCATGGCATATAACCGATTCTCTCATAGTGTATCCATGATGATGTTAATATATTGGTAGTGATCATCCTGAGTATTGGTGTACAACCATATATCTTCCACAAATACTGAAACGAATTAATCAATATATAGATTAATGATCTTGATAATTAAAGTCTTAAAAACCGATGGTGCATTTGTCAACCCCAAGAGCATTAAGACAAACTCATAACAACAATACCTACTTCTAAAAGTTTTACTTGGTATATCATTAGTCTATACTCTAAATTGATGTTACCCTGATTTCAAATATATATTTGAGAACACACAATATCCCTTCAATTGGTTAAAAATATCCTTAATTCATGGGAGTGGATATCAGTTCCTTAAATTTTTGTTTTATTAAATATCAGATAATTAACATGAATATGTAAACACACATCATCCTTGTTTATAAAAAATTATTTGATCCCCATGGAAATTTTCTTGAATATATAAATTCCATGTCCTCAAAATCCAACAACTCAGTCGTAATCTCTTGAATCTTAGTTGGTTCCATTCTATATGGTGGAATAGATAATTGCTAATCCCCTAGCATGAACTCAATAGTGATTTCTATATCTCCATCTGGGGGTAGACCTGATAATTCATTATGTAAGAAATTTGGAAACAGATCTGCTTTTAGTAGATGTAACTAATTATTAACACTCCTATAATCCAACAATAGACTAGAAACATGGGCTATGTTATCTCCTAGTTGTTCAGAAATTGGCCATTCGCATCCTACATCGATATCCCACACTCTATGATGAATATACTAGTCACCCTTGGGAGACACAATGGTCAATCTCCTTTGGTAATAGTCAATGTGGGATCGGTAGAAGACTAGCCAATCTATCCCTATAATCAGGTCAAATACAATCATATAACGAACATCGACATGCCATATGAAACGATATTCTCGGATCGCTATTGGACATCCCTTTGATAGACAAATATCTATATATCGTACTGCCAAACTAAAAAAATTATTCCTAAGAATCCCCCTAGGTCATCCCCTTCACAAGAATCATGGAGTTATACCCTTTACAATTACAAACATATGTATTTGGAGTCATAACAAAACATTAAAAATTTTAAATTAGTGGGAATATTCACAATAAGGAACAATATGTCTTTTCCCACAAATCTCTCCACATGGTCCTACCGAGGTGCTATCACAACCATTAACCATCATACTTCTAGATTTTATTTATAAAAGGTTAAACCAAATGTCATTGTCATGTTTCTCATCTACAAAACCAATTATTATCATTTTGAATCATTTTTACACCCATTTTAAAATAATTTTAAGATCCATTTGTCATTTTAATATCCAAACATGGAAAATAGGTCATGTTTAACTACTTACACATAACCCATTTTCATGTGCATTCATAAAATAATGAATGACATAATATCTGAGAGTTCCTAGAATGATGCATGTATATTATAATCTCATGTAATTCTATGCCTCAAATAAATTGTCAAAAAGTTTAGAGAAAGAATAATCAAACCACACCACTTCTGTGCTACCCATGATGAAATAATACCCAAATATAAGAGAAAATAATAATAACAACAATCCCAACCAATGTACTAGGTTTTTTGGTTGTACATGGGTTTGAACACCCATACATGAGATAATTACCAAGCCCTGACCCTTCCTTGTCTCATGTCTACCTTTCCCAAAATATCATGAAAAAATAAGAAAAAATACAACTGGATCCACTCATAAAAATTTGTAATATCATGACTCATGTGACACACAATGGTGCACCGAGCCGAATGGCCACATGACCTCAAGCTCACATCCCTGTATGCTATTGGATCCTAACTAGAAGCGAGATAATGGTATGTAATTCATTGGGAGACAAAATCCTTATTAATTTAAGTAAAATACTAGGAGAAAAAAAAATACAAACACAAGGTCATATATAACCACAACATTACACATGTCAGAAGATAACCAAACAGGAAATACAATTCTAAACTGAATGTGTAAGATTTTATGTCAATTTAGTTTTCAAGTGTCTATAATGAAACTAAACGTAAATACTCAATGACACACAATGTGGGATCCAAAACATCTTGGGACCCCTCATCCACGCTCCCCCCCAATTCAGTAATCCATCCGAGGCACATTACGTTATCTTAACCTGTAGTAATATTATCTATTCGTGTACTAATTAGACTTCCTGTATATGGTGCGAGTACAACCCAATTGGCCAAAACAACAGAGTATAAAACCAATATATCTAGAAGATAGTATATGCAGTTCTATAAGAAATAAGTACAATGAAAAAATAACTAGTTATTACAATATAATTTTATAACTACATTAACTTTATAGTTCCCAAGGTGACTTGTACACCAATACTTGTTTCGTCTTCTATAGAATCCCTATCTGTTCCCATGGTAATTTCATATATTAATGCCTTCTCATTTTTGGATATCATGTATTTAATTGTACTATGATATTTCAGTACTATATTTTATTTATGTAGGTGTTTGAAATATTATCGTGTAAGGCCATAACTCAGAGATCTATTATTTATATTCTTTAATTTTATATTTATAATAACCATAGTCGAAGATACCAATATCACATTGTTATTAAGACTACCATGTGACTATGATTACTCCATAACAGAATGGTTGTGTTCTAGTTCTCTTACTCATAAGTATAATGAACATGTCACCATATATACTCCTCATTAGAATAATCATGTTACAATTTTCTCACTCAAAATAATGATGAACATTTTACCATTTGTACTACTCTATTTTGAAAGACCATGTTCCCATTGGTTCACGAATAATTAATTCCTTCATAATTGTCTACATCAATCACATTAATAGTTCTAAAATTTGTAAAATACAAAAAATGCATTAGTTAACTAAAAAATTAACTACTGGTTTGAATCATTTTTAATTAAATCAATAAACTAATTAATCAATGTCACAATTCATATCCCAATAATAAATTTTTATAGAATTAATTATCCCATTCAAAATCTCAACTCTTCATAATTAATATCTAAATTAATTATCTAGGTCATAATATAAAAGAACATAATTTAATCAAAAATAATTATCTCAGCACATCATAATAAACCCCGCAATTAATTATCGAGATCATAATATCAATACACAAAGTTAATTAAAATTATATTATTTTAATTCATCACAATTAATCCAAGAATTTATTATCTAGATCACAATATCAAAGAATATAATTAATTCACAATTAATTATCTCAACATACACAATTTTATATATCATAATTATTCCTCTTATTAAATATCTATATTACAATCACTAAATCTAAGTATTAATTTTCAAAATTAATTATCGAATATAGGGGCACCTTAATCTTATGATTAATTCCTAAAGTAATCATTTATTTCAACAATTACTTGATAAATAAATTAGTCAATCTA
This sequence comes from Viscum album, assembly GCA_963277665.1. Taxonomy (NCBI): domain Eukaryota; kingdom Viridiplantae; phylum Streptophyta; class Magnoliopsida; order Santalales; family Viscaceae; genus Viscum; species Viscum album. Next base: position 40,756,906 of record OY728158.1, on the reverse strand, counting down.
GTTAACTAAATTTAAGAACGTCAAAATCTAGGAATTCAAAAAATTCTATATTTCATGAAAAAACATATAAAATCCATGAATATGAGAAAAATATTTTTTACTACCTGCCTCATTTCATTTATTGACGTTATCTCAATGAAAATACCCCAAATCTGAGCCACACAACGATGAATATTTGAGTTCCAGATCTAAATCCCTAAATCAGAGTAATGTTATCATGATCTATTCAATTTAGATATATATCTATACTAATAGGTCTATATATCACCAAATTGTTTTAGATATAAAGAAACAGGGAATTTCATTGCCCAATAGATGAAATAAAGAGAAAAGAATGTACATAAAATGCATTCAGAATAGATCCACCCACAAGGAGAAGAGCATATATTTGATTTGATCTTTGAATATCTAATAATGTAGGTCATATGGGCTTGTATCCTTAATGAAATGCTATAAAATTTCCCAAAAAAATTTATTCCACATCAAATGTTGAAAATGAGGCGTTTATGGGGGTTTATGGGTTTTTAAAATAATTTTCTTGGGTTATTAAATATAGAATATATGGTTTTCTGGATGGAGGAACACTATTAAGAAAACAGTGCACCAACTATGTGGTCCTCACTATCCATGGTTGCAAGGATATCACGGTTTGGGAGAATTGTTTTTAAATATTTTACCATTCTATGTGATCCAATATGCATGGGTTCACATGCATAGCTAGGTTGGGCACATGGTTACCCTAACCATTCAACAACCATGTGAATAAACTTTTTATCAAAATTTCAAAAAAAACACCACCCAAACACACCCTATGACCTAATAAGAAATAAGGTACATAAATAAGCATTAAAATTCCCTTAATAAAATCCCAAGGTAACCCTAAAAAGGTTAGGATCTTATAATAAATTAATAATGAAATTCATAGTCATGTACTTACAAATTCTTATGAACATAGAAACATAAAATCATAATTATGAATCAATATATTAAAATTTTATTCACAATATTTTTTATACATATTCATGTGATCCTAGATTGAATAAATCAAACACAGACATCAATAAATATATGAGGTATTTTCTATCATGTGTATAATTACTTCTATCAACATAAATAAAATTAATCATACCCACAATCCAATATATAATCTATATATACTAAGTCATGTCAACAATTATCAAAATCATCTCATGAGATATCAATATAACATTAACTAATGCATTTGAGGAATTTAATTGAACAAGTTTTCACATACACATAATTCATTCATATAAATTTAATAAGTTCCTAAAAACATTGATCATATTAAAAGATAATAATACATGGGGAATAAATGATTTTTATAAAACAACTCATAATAATAATCTTGGGCCATCTAGAGTAAATATTAAATATGGCATCATTTGATTATATCCCATTTAAATAACAATTAAAATCTCTTATTTTATCAATTCTCAAAAATTATATCCAAATATCACTTGATTAATTGTTGATCAAAGTTACAATTCATTTTGATGTCCATAAAATTAAGGATAACTATTTTAAAAATATAAAATTAGAAATTTTATATAAAAATAACTATAGAAACATGAAAAACGTGATTAAAACAAATTGATTTTCATGAATGTGAGATGATATGTTCATGTTGTGTGTAGTAATAGAACAATTACTTTCACATTTTTGTTCAATAGTTAAATTTACCTTGTTCAAAAAAATAAAAGTCAATTCATTTTAAAACATTTTTTATAGAAAATGATTTAATAAAGTTGAATTTAAAAATTATTCAGAGAATATTGAAAGAATTCATCATAATATTTTTGAAATAATGGATATGGACGAAGAAATATATTTTAATAAAGTGATAAAAGAATGTTGGTTATCCTTATAAATAATCATTCTGTCTCATGAGTTATTTATGAGGTGAAAAAAGGGAAAAAAATGTAATCTATATTAAAAACTACAAGAGATAAAAATTAAATTGAATATATATATATGTGTTATAAAATTTCAATAGAAAAAACATAAACATAAACAATTTCAATAATCATTGCAACTGTTACACAACTCTCTATCCGATTGAAAATATTAGAATCATATACTAGTGAAATTGAGAACCATAAATAGATTTATAAAATGATTTAATTTTCAATCAAATGATATTATATAGTCATTAAAAATAAATTTCCCAAAAAAATAAACATATTGTGAATTTTGAATACGTCTCATAGAAATAAACTTGACATTAAAACCCTTTACCATAAGATCCAAAAGCAATAAAATTGAAAAAACAACATCTTCCATCAGAAACAAGAATTTCAATACACATTAATATTTGAAGAGATTATCTTTTAGAAATATAACAAGCCATAATATGTGGTGGAGAAATTTAGGAAGCTACTATTGTATGTATTTTCCACACTATTATGTAGAAAATGTGTTATACTGATACGAGAAGAGGCTCCATTTTATAAGTGAGGGGATGAGAACTCTTGAAATAATGTAATTATAAAATTAATATAAATTAAATTTTATAAAATTGTGAATCAAAATTTATTTTTTATTATTATTGAAATAGTATATGATTATATATTCATATATATCAATATATAGGGAAATTTATGTGTTATTGATATCATTACATCATATATTAAACTCACAATTAATCTTTTTAAAAATTACAACAGTATAATGGTTTTCTAAAATTTATTGGATAATAATGTTAACAAAAAACCTAATTTAAAAAATAAATGGAAAATTGTTGATATTTTAAATAAAAATTAGTTGACATGGAAAAAATATTATTTTTATAAATTTTAAGTCATTTAATAAAATATTTTTTATTATAAAATATCATTAATCTCATTTTTGAAACTCTTAATTCCTGATGACACTTAAGACATCATGATAGTTACAGAATATGATATCTAAACCTTTTATAACTTCATTAATTTATTTATATTTAACTAAAAAAAATTTTATGCCCATATTTCAACATGTTTTAATGGATTATTATTTTTAAAATAATTTAATTTATTTTTATATTATTTTAAAAAGAATTTTATCATTTTTTAATAATAATTAAACGAAATTATTCAATCAATAAAATTCAATAAATTTAATTAATTTATCATTCCAATAACGTTTTATAGTTGAACGTATCATATTTATATCCTAATTCAAAAAAAGTAAAGGTACTAATTTTAATATAGTGACATTTAGTATTTATTATAATCAAAAAATAATATAGAATTCTTAATATAATAAAAATTTTATAACGGAACCCTAAATTCAATGATAATATGTGAAATGTTACTAATTAAATAAACTAATCAAATTTTGGGAATCATTATAAAAATTTCGGATTTCTTTCTAGTTAAATCAAAATAAACAAATTTAACCATAATTAGGATAATTTAACTGTTTTCTAAGATAACATAATTATATGACCTAAAAAAGGTTTCTTATAATAATATTTAGACATGAGGGTTCTAAATTATTATACCATTGTATTAAATGTAATTTATATGGGAGTATGAAATAAATTTTAATATGAAATAGAAAAACACTTGAATTATTCTTAGGATCAAACATAATTATATTGTAAATAATATTTTACCATTAAATATTCTAATAAATGAGTTTTCATGAATTGTTTTCATAAAATAATATACAATATTTGTTCATTTGATATTTTTAGTAGGAAATAAAATAATTTCATTTATAAAAAAATCCAATGATATTAATGAATGAGAATTGATTTAAATTTTAATGAAAATGGACTTCGAATTTAAATAAATCTATCTTTTTTCATAGAATAATTTGTGGGAAAATAAATCAAGAAATATATATCCAGACCTATAAGACGGTGATATACCAATTTCAGGATCTCATCAAATGTGATAAAAACACAATGGTATCCTCCATCTGATGGAGTTTACATATGGTGACTAATTAAAACTATCTAAACATTTTATAGAATAGCCTGAAAATTTAATCTATGGTTTCGAATTTTCTGATCTATGTAAAAATCCTTGAGTTCTGTCATTAACTAAAAAGTCATTTTGGTAATAATTTTTTTATATTTTCATGTCAATATTTTCTACTATTAAGTACAAAAGTATTATGTTTGGAGAAATTTCAAGATTTCATCAAATGTATATTTTTATATTTTAAAATAAAAAATGATATCTTATATAACAAAAAAATTATTAAATATTTTTTATACATTATATATAATATTAATGATATAATTCCATTAAAACAATTTTTATGAATGTTTTATTTTGAAACCAAATAAAATTACTAAGTAAATATATTTCTTATTTTTTATAGATTAATAATAGTATTTTCATTATATAAAATCAATATACATAAGTTTCATAATATTTTAATTCTTGTTCATACAAGAAATTTTAATTTATATTTAATATGTATTATTTTTATATAATAATATTTTAATAGTATATCTTAGTTTTTTTGAACTCAGTGTTGTGCATAATGTTATCTATCAGTGACATTATGTTTTTTAGAGTGAAATATAATATAGAATCTCTTGGTGATTATTTCAATATACATAAAATAAAATTTTCAATAATATTTTTATAATTGCAATCAAGTAATTAATAATTTAAACTATCATTTTTTGAAAACCACATCATACAATATAATAATAAAAAATCTGTTTAATCAGAAAGTGGAAGACAGAAAAATTACAAAAAATAAAACCACATTTGTTTCCCATATAAAGATAATATTGTGTTCAAATTTAATTTAGACATAGAGGATAAAACAAGATTCCATGAGTTAATCGAGAGTGATTGAGAACATACTCATGGTATTGTTAATTAATATAACATAATAAATATTCAATTGGTGAAAATTCCATCACTTCATTTGAAATGAAGTCACTATAATAAAAATATCATTTAACGATTGATTCCTAGAAGTTGAGTTATTCCTTTTTATATAGATATCCAACATTTTAAATTACCATTAATTGAATCATTTCAATTCTGTAATCACATTTTCATCTTTTAATTGTGCTATGATGAATTTCAGCAACTTATCATACTCTATTAGGTGAACATTAAAGACAACTTACATCATCCTTGAATCACTAATATTATCTATTAATGGATGATGAAAAATATTTAATATTAATAATTCAATTTTTCTATCTATATAAATTTACTAGAACATTAATAATTGAATCATGTTTTGAAATGCAGATAAATAAAATAATATAATCTCTAAATCCCAAAAAAACACAAATTATTTATATTAATCCATTGAAAGTGTTTTTTATCTTACCTTCAATATAAATTAAGTCTTACAAAATCAAATACCAAAAATTTAAATGAATTAATAACTTATTTTTCTTTTTAATATCAACTTTTACATATATTTATAGACAACATCAACAATTTTACAATTTTACCTACCAAAAATCAGAATACCTTAATAGTATATTCTACCACACATGATATTAACCAGAATTACCATATAACATTAATAAAGAAAATCATTCAATTTTAATTATATTTATCCAATATATTCCCTAAATCAAAAAAATCATTAAACATCATCAATGATGAAATAAATCACATTTTCATCAAATGACTAACCAATATCATGTTCAAATTTATTATTTAATTTACTTCATCAACATCATTCATCTCATTATCCTTACTAATAATTATTATATCAAAATAAGGAATATAATAAAATTTATCTTTTCATTAATAGTATTTTATTTGAAAATATAAACTGACCACTAAATCATATTTATTTGATTTATTTAACAATAAACATATTATTTCTGTCCATAAGGAAAACATATTATATAATAATCCATATATATTTTATGATTCTTATAAAAATATTATAATAAAAAAAATAACATATATATAATATAAATAAAATAAAAATACATAAATACATCATTATTCATCTTAAATGATTATCATAAAAGTTTTTTTTTCCTTATTAATGGAGTTAGCTCATGGATTTTGTTATTTATATCAAATAATATGGAATTTACCCACAAATAAGACATCAAATTCCATGGAAATTCTTTTCTTTAAGCACTTTAATTAAAAAACATATTTCACTTCCATTGAGATATTCTTTCTGTGTCCTTTTCACATTTTTAATGGAATGAATATTAAAAATTTCTAATATCTCGTTATTTTCCCACAGGAAGTGCATGTAAATTTTCATCTGTTTTATAATCTGTAATATGAATCCATACAAGATGAGGTTGTTAATCATATAGAAGATAAGTTGTTATTTTTAATCATATGGTTTTGAATTCTAACTCATGTTTTACTTTTCTTATCACGAAGAATTTCATTCAATTTTCTGCCACATCTAACCGTAGATCAATTTATCTTTATTCAATTCATTAACTATAATAAAAAATAAAATGGTGAGAATAAACTATTATAGTGGGAAATTGTGAAAAAATATTCATAAGATGTCTAAATCCAGAAACCCTCTTTTCAATCAATGTCACAATATGATTAACATATGTTATCCATGGTTGTTATCTATTTAAATCATTCACGACGATTAGTCAACAAATTGTTACTTCACTAGATAATATCCCTTAGGAAATTCAAAGTAGGTTCTTAGTATGGTTACAATAACTATAAACTATAATGATTATCAAAATATATTTGAACAACTATATTTTGGTTTTTAATCATATATGTATATATTCAAAAAGAATATTCACTTGTATTATCCAGACTATAATTTATTTTGAGGAAAAAATATCTTTTTTATCTTAATAAAAAAAAATTATGGAATCCTAGGATTGTACTTATACCCTAGGATTTTAACAATGTTTTATAATCCTAGTCTCCTAATATTGTCTTAACCCTTCAAAAATATCATCTAAATAAAACATAAAAAAATATAACAAAATTTTAACATTTAGATTAATATTCTATATATTTACCAATAATACATGCATGATGACCATACTAGAATATTTGTTCGGAGACATGAAATATAATTTTTTATTTAGAAACAATTTCACAGTATCAGAAATATTTTTTTACCTAATTTTACATTATTGACTCATAAAATATATAAAATTAAATAAATTCCATATCAAGGACAACATAAGAATGGCTGATCCCATATTCTTACTAACGATAAACATGGTAAAAATAAACCATTATAGGATACATTTATCACAAGGTAATGAAAACGTATTCGAGTGCATATTCATAGTGTAAAATATTTATACCCCAAAAATCTTATATCAGAAGATCCAAATTTATTTTGTGATTTTATTTATGGTCGATATGTCTCTTAAATTAGTAGTCATCATTCAAGAGTTAATAAATATACATTTTTCATCAAATGTATAAGAAATTATAATATTTTAATCATAGATAAATGAAATAATGATCAATAATAATATTTTTTGTATATATATATGTATATCAGTCTAACACATCCAAATTTAAAGATATATATGAGAATTGAAATCCATATATATTATTATAATCATAGCCATATGAAACTATACTCACAAAACAAAATTTGAAAATTGTTATTCTGATCAATTCCACACATATTATAGTGAACGTAACCCAATGAAATCAAACACATGCATTAAAATGTGAAAAATATTTTTATAAATATTGTCTAAAAAAATTACTGTTAAAGTAGATAGATGTAATTATTCAAACTCTTCAATATTTGAAGAAAACTATTCTCTATCACGTAATTTCTCATTTATTTAATAATAAATAGAATAACTAATAATCACATGTCAATGTGTTATATATAATTTTAAAGTCATGTACATGCTTAACATAATCACCTAATGAGATATCAAATTCACTTTAACCAATAAATTTGTGGGATATAATATACCCAATTATCACAAAATAAAAATCCATTCATAAAAACATAAAATTATTACATGACATTCTTCATATAAATACAGCAAAATCTATAACAAATAAGTAGGTTTCATTAATCATCTCATCATCACAATCACAACCCATAATGATAATGTATAAAGAATGAATAATTGGATTATATTCCTAGTAAATCATAATTCACATCCATAAATTTATCATAGGTTATAATATTCATTAAAATATTTCTATACTTTCACATTTAGTAAATTCCTATTAATTTTGATGTCACGTTATTGAAGTTAAAATCATTTCAAAAAATTAATGAAAAATTTTATATAAAAAGATCGTATGATACATATAAAAGAAGCTTGAATGGACTGAGTATTCACAAACGTAGGAAATTCTATTCATTATATTTATATAAAATAATAGAATCTTTTAAAATTTCAGATAAAATTATGAATTACCACTTCATAAAATGACACAAAGATTCATATTAAACCATTTTTGGAAAATTTAAACAAAGTGATAAAAGTAATTTTAAAAAATCATGAGAGAATATAAAAAACACTATTTAATTAATTTTTAGAAACCTTGGATATATATTAAAAAAATTAGATCAAATAGATAAATAAAGGTAATTTTATACATTAAATACATATTTCTAGTATCTTGGGTTCCGAAGGAGATTAAAAAAAGTACATTTAATTAATTAAAATATCCATATTAGATGAATATTATTGGGACTCTTGACCAACATGTTAAACAAAATTTCATCAAAAACATGGTTATAAAAAATTTGAATAAAATCGTAATTTATATATAAATCCCTTACAATTTTTATAATACATGAATCATATCCTGATGGAATATTAAAATTTTAATGTATTATAAATCCAAATAATTTTCATGTAATTAATTAAAAAATTAAACTATTGAATATTAACATCACTTAAGAATAAAATGAAGAATATTTTATTTATCTAAATGTAATAAAACTATGTTTAAAATCTCATACCTAATGATCTACGTTCTTTGAATGTACTCTATCCACATATTCATTAGAAATATATTTTTGTATTAAAAATTATTCCTTCAATAGATTAACATTAATAATTTTACTATGAACCCATATTAAAACAATTTTACCCTGTAACTATATTAAAATAATCAATAACAATGTTACTGGGTTAAACATGAACTATCTATATCGAAACAACATTTAAAGTATGATTTAAAATAATTCTAATGAAAATTTGTGAACTGAATCACAAATTGGAAAATTATTTATCATACCATCTATAAATAATGTAGCTATTTAAACCAGATAGTTTTTAATGATGAATAAACAAAAATATCCAAAATTGACCATGAATATTCTCTTATGAATCATATGTTACCTCTTGATGACTGAGAGATAAGACCAACACCAATTAAGTTTCTATTTGAAGAAAATAATCCCATGTGTAATTTACAACTCTTTCCAATCATAGATCATGCATAAAACTATACATACATATTCCAATCACAACTACCAATCCTAATATAAAATGGACATATAATATATTTATATGATCTAATAATGAAAATCATATAATATCTTCCACCACTTATCATTATCCATTGGGTTGAGCCTCTAATGGGAAACTAGATAATGGTATTTCAACCTTCTCTCATAAAAATAAGAATAATTTTCTTACAATAAATCCATATAAAATTTATGAGGATTCCTAGGTATGGGAATATGAAATTTACTAATATTATTTGGGAAATTAATAACTCCCTGATAAATCCCCAATCCAATAAAAGTGAAATATTCCTTATGTATGAACTAAAAATTGGTATCTATGTCTCAGTATCCATTGTCTTACAAGGTATATTGAATAAAATTTTGGTCTTCACATTGTATCACCAAGGGAACTATTCAATATTATTTTTTTTGATCTATAATGCCTATTAAATGTAATATGAATGATATATGTTTCTTCATTCCAAACCCACATATTCACCAACAAAACCTAACTCTAATCATTTTACTAACTATTAATAAATAATTACATACAACTATATAATTAAATTATATTATTTTATACTACCTTTTATGAATATGAATTTGTGTGTGTCCCCCCATGATTTCCACAAACATTCTTAATATTGAAAACTATAACTGAGGATATAAAACAATACAATTGGGGGGAATTTCACCATAATCTCATGAACATGTGGAAATTTCAACAACAAAATCCATATAAAAATAATCATTTTGAATAATGCATTTAATCACGTACATAATTTTTTTATCTAAAATTAATAGCCAAGGTATTAATCTTATACAACCTTCAACAATAGAAATTATATCAATATCAATGTAATTTGCATGTAATTTCCATCCCAATCACCAAATCCCGGACATATATTTGTAAAATTTAATACATATTGATATATAGAAAGTGAGATAAGGATGATAATACATGTGCACTACAGAGGATCCCCAATAAAATCCATCATGTATATGTGGATAAAGATTAATAATACCATTGTGAATAAATAGTAAAACTGACTTCTTAATAAAATAACTCAAATAATTATTCATCATCAAGAATAAAAACATTAATAAATTGAAAATAAATATTATTATATAATATAAAGGTAATATATGAGGTCATAAAATATATCTTCTACCATATTTAAGCACTAACCCTCATACCTCTAATATTTTATGATGTGGAACTCATTCCAACACATTTGAAACACAACCATATAAAAACCTAATTATATCCACATAACCACACATATAACTATATATAACAAACCACAATAACACTGTGTCAATATAACTCATAAAATATAACATAATGATAAATAACATATTAACAATGAACAATAATTATATTCCTTCATCATCCCATGTACACCTCTAATATGAATTCACATCATAAGAAAATAATTAAAATCCATTTCAGGACATAACATGTTTTTAAATGAGTCTTAATATGCGGTATTATTGAAAATTTTATGTCACTATATCCATAAATATCAGAGTAAAATTCATAACCCAATCCTCATATATTTTTTGGTTTGATTACCCTACAAATGTGGGGTTTTGTAATTAAAAAATCAGCACAATAGACATATAATGACCCACATACCTAGAAAAATTAAACTTTTTAGTACATGAGTTTAGACCATAATTATGACAATCAAACATTTAGATAGGATCCTACATTATAGAATGTAATAGTAATGTACTATACATTATTTTAAAATCCAATCAAGTATCATGATTATTATGATCATGGAGTCGCCACTTTCCTTTGAGATATTAGCCACCATCGTAATTGTGGTGGACCGTCATATTCCATGGGAACTATATAAAACACCCTAGGTTGGTTATGCTATTAATTTTCCTTACTATTTTGAATATATATCTTCAAAAATTTATATTACCAATAATCACTTATAATTCATTATAAATCATTCAATTAAGTAAATTTCAATTATACCAAAATTATTTATTAAAGAACCTACTTATATATGACAATTAAATTCCACATATACTAAAATATTATGATATATTAATTATCCCTACATCATTTCAAATTACCTTTTGTCAACCTTTCATTTATATTTTTCAATTTAAGTAATTTATTATATTATTGAACAATATTTCCTCATCAGGACATCAACCCATACCCAAATGCATTACCCCCGAATAAATCCCATTATAATTATTACAATATAATTTACAAAAATATTCACACAATTATAATTTCCCTCATGCATAAACCATAACAATCACCACCATAATAGTAACATATCACCACTAAATTATAAATTATAGAAAATTACCATTATAAAATAATATATTAATAAATTATTAACAACAACAAAAAAATAAAAATAATGAAAAACATAAATTATTATAGAATTAACATATATTCATTCCCATTTATTCATATACTATATCTCCTATAATTTTTTTCAATACAAATAATAATATGAATTTCAATTTTAATATATACAATTTTATGGTATTTAATTTAATTAACAATATAAAAATTTCAAAATTAACATTTATTGCAACATCAATAGAGAAACCCAATTAAACAAGATTTTATTCTACATCACATGTATAATTATAAATATCTCATTACATAACAAAATAATCACCTTATGACATCGGAGGTTTTAGGTAATTGGTGACTAGATACATAATAATATTATATAACCATACTTGAAAAACATATCCACATAACATTACTTTATTGTATATTTTTTTAACCTTGTCAAATGTTTAACTCATGCTTGGGCCATTGAAACTGGAAACATAAGAAAGGGTTGATATAAAATGCTCTTCATTGTAAAAATAAACATTTAAATTTATTACCCATTCTAAGGACATTATAATATGAATATGTATTTTTATAGGACAATTATGTTTGTAAAATAACATTGAACCATAATAATTTTTCATTGGAATGATAGGAAAACAATTTAATCCTTAAAAAAGCTTATAAATTCCAAAACATTGAATATTATGAGATAAAATTCATTATCCAGGGACCACATCATGTTCAAAAATATATGAAGTGCGTGGAAAAAATATAATCACATTGAAAATAATATAGTATATCATGTATAAACACGTATTTCTATAAGTGTATTGGGAATATGTATATTTCAATAGTTGGTCATGCACCCATATATGTTTCCCAATTTGGATTGAGTATCACTACCCTTTTCACTATTGTCTAATACTATGGATAGCAATACCCAATGCATTTGAGGTATATATAGGTCTCATCCATAACATAATGATTATTTACAAACATGTCTTCCACATTAAATCATATAGTCATCATATCGATAAAACAATTAAATTAGAAAAGAATTTTTAATACAATTCAAAATATATCATCTAAAAAATAAATTTATATAGATTGATTGATAACAAATTCATTTGCTCGAAGATGAGCATAATTAAATCATTAAAATTGTGTTTAATTTTAAAAACATAAATTAATATTGATCTAACATACTAAATAGTAAGATTGATTTGAAATCATGAATTTATGTTTGGTGAATTTTTTTAACATCATTAAAAATGTGAATTAACAAATTCCTCTTAATAATACAATTATTAATCTTAAATATAAAATATATATGAATATATAATTAAAAAAAAATTATAATAATTGTAAATATGAAATTTCTTAATATTTTTCTATAAGAAATTTTCATCCAACAATAAAACATCTCATACTGAGGGGAAAACATTTTTTTATTTTAAAACACCATTGCCTAAACCCATAATATAGAATGTGTAAAAATATTTTATTCTAAAAGATGTAGAGCTAAGTATATAGATAACATAAATTGATGCATAAATTAATTTAAAAGCATTAAATGTGAAGGTCTTCAGTATGTTATATCATGGACTTGGAATAAAGAACTAATTAGGAAATGAAGGTTTGTTATCGATAACATCACAATTTTATTTGGAGTAGGTGAACAAGATGTAAATTTTTTATTGGAGAGGTACCATATATATAAAATAGTATTTATTATTTACTAAATTTTAAATCAATTATCAAATATAATTTTGATGGATAAATTTAAATGATATCATATAATGCAAATAAGTGGACTTAAGTTACCAAGTCTCTCTACAGTGACTCTTAAATACCACTTTTTTTTTTATTATATTCATGTATACTAAATAAAAACACAAATATAAAGTATATAATTACATTAATAATAATTTTTTACAAGTTTCATTTTCATTTTTAATTAATATCTATATTTATATTGGATCTTTTTTACCTATTTTCCTATATTAGGTGTTTATTGTTTTGATCATTTATAAATGTTTTATATGACTGGTATCGATATTCAATGTTAACAAATTATTAAATATCACAAGTTCATTAGTTTTACTATAATGGATTTTTTATAATTGATATTGATGTTTAAAAAATCATATATGAGTGTATTAGTCTTTATCATAGAAGTGTAATACAACAATGATCGTATTTAATTTGTTTTTAAATTAGGAAGGGTGTTTTAATACATAATGAAATGAATATTTATATAACCCTAGAAACATGAAAAATAACATTTTATTTTTTTATTTATACCCTGTTACAAATTGTTTTTCATATTACCCTTAATATAATTTCCTATCCTTTTCATGTATGATTCAAAACGACCAAAATACGAACATACATGATTTAATTAATGATTATATGGAGATTTAGATGAATTATAATCATAAAAGTATAATAATTATATTATTTAGTGTTTATTAGATTGATATATCATAAATATTACATAATTTTGGGATATATTAATTAATAAGAAATAATTAAATTGTACGAATAAAATGGTTTCCTCTAAGTGAACATTTTTATGTTAGTTAATTTTTTAATGATTTCGTACCATTAAATACATGGAAAGGTAATAAAATAATTTTTCATTAAATAAAATTATTATCTTGAAAATAATATTTATTATTCAATCCCATTCACAGTGAAATCCATGAATGAGTGTATTGAAAAAGTAACATGTTATTTGTGGATGTGATAGTCTATACACAATCAAGACTATTGTTTTAATTTTTCATAATGATAAAAGTGAATAGTGTTTGACTATTAAAAAATGATTATAAAAACAAATACAAATACAAATGATACATATTTTTTAATTCTATGTCATTATAATAGAATGTTAATATGTAAGATTGAAAAAAAATTATAGAAAGGTTATATAGAAACAATTTACTTAAAACTCACATCACAAATAACCTCCATTTAAAATGTGTTTAAGCAATTGAAATATAGATTTTTTAAAATAAAAAAATTCTCAAGAGATGATATTATTTTTTATGTTAATATTTTAAATATTTTGAGTTATATATGGGGATTGTGATTTTTTTTAAGTTAAGAACGGGGGATCCTTTTTTGTGTGAAACATGATGGATTTTGGGTAATTTTGATTGCTTTTTAATAATAAGAAATCACTCTTGTGGATAGTACCTCAAAAACTTTTTAGATAAGGGGATGTGGAATGTATACATTCGATATATCCCCAACCATTTTTTCACACATATTTTAAAAATGCCTAAATCCCCTTACCACATGAATTATTACTTTTTATTTTTTAATTTATTCCTCAATGACATAATGTTTACATAATGTCACATAAAATTTAGTCCTAATAAATAATGTGGTCCTTATAATGTAATTTATAAATATTATTTTTATATTATAAGTATATTTTTTTTGAAAATCAATTTCTTAAATTTACATAAATTAAATTTAATTTAAATTAGATTTAATGTATTAAAATAAATATTGATATTAATATTATATGAATTATTGAATATATATTGTAGGTCTATAAACTATAATAATTATTATAAAATATATTATTTCAGTCATATAATAATTTTTTTCATGATTTTTTCATATCTTTTAATATAATTCATATATAACAATAATAGCCTAAAAGATGTAGTTTTACTAGATGTTTTCTATTCAATAATTAAAATATTAATTATTTTTAGAATACACTATAAATAATTATTCTTATGTTAATATTTTTAGGAGAAATCCAAAAATGATATTAATTTTTTAGATACACAATTTAGAATTTAAAATTTTTAAATTTAATTAAATTCATATAATATTGTGGGAAATATATTAATAGAAAATTAACATTTTTTTATTATATCAAATTAAAATTAAACTAGTGTCAACAATTTATTCATACCAAATGATATTATATATAAGAATTAATATTAATAAAATGATATTATTAGTTTTTTATATATATTCATTGAGTAAATATTTAAATTAAAAAATATTTTGTTTTGTTCTTTGTAAATATATATATTTTTATATTTCATTATACAATTATATTAGTTTATATCTGAAACATATATATTTAATATAAAAATGTTTATGAAAGCCTTTCTATGGTGTTTTGGGTCGATAACGAAACTGATCACAACATTTATTTATAGAGGAAAATTTTTCTAAAACATTGGACATTACAGTTTTCCCTATAGAAAGAATTTGGTCAAATAAATTCTATTTCATTGATGAAAAAATGTGAGCATACATTTCTGTGATATCGTACTCAAATTATTACATAGATTCCTCAAACTATTAATTCCTCCATGGAATATTGACTATACTATTTTTAATTCTATAAAAAACCATATATCTTTGACTTATAATTTCCACCTGGTTTTGCCTCGTATGAGAGATCATGTTCTATTAGCACATATTAAAAATTAAGAACATGTGATGTGTCTGATACTAATTTCTTAAAAGTGATACATGGAACACATATTGGTCTTATTATAGTTCTAGATATATTTTTATGTGATAATCTAATTCCTCTACCTGATAATTGATCTTAACGGATCTATGTACATAGGGTTTGATTTCCCATTCATTGAAAATATTATGAACCACTACCACAAATATTTCTGATGGAACATCGTGCCACCAACATAAAACTTTAGATCTAATTGATGATTACGTGGGAAACTATTATATCATATTTTTTGGCATTCAAATATAATTGAATGAATTGAACCTTCTATTCCATTTATTGTACATGGTCTTAAATTATCCAATTAATCTCTCAAATACCACTATATCAGGTTGGAGTTCAATATCTATTCCAACATAGAGCCTAATATATATCCATCTTAATTCTTGAATGGAAACAATTGTTATCTAATGATTATAACTGGTGGAGGTGTTAATCCAATAAAAAACATCATATAATATTACACAAGATCCCGACATATCTTTCAGAGTTTGAATAGTCCTTTCAGGATGACCATTGGAATAAGGGGAATAATAAGTACAAAAACACAACTCTATCACTACTGTATTTTGTAGAAAAAAATATATCCTAATGGAAAACCACATATACATGTTATATGTGATATATTTTGGCACTCTATGAAGTCATACCATTTATCATACACATACCATGGAGCGTGGATATAAATTTAAATATTCATTACATGGATAAAAACATGTTGACTTTAGATGGTGATCAACAACATCCCAAATGGAATTATGAAAATTTCATTTATGATGGTGTCTCACAATAAAATCCATGAAATGTTTTTCCATTGACAATTTTTTTTTTAAATTCTTTTAATAGAGCCATATAATTTTTCCATTCAATAATAACATTCTAGAATACAAAGAATTGAGATCTGTAGTTATGACTACGATCATTATATTTTACAACAGGATGTTATAATTTAGTCATATATACAAATTCATTCTTTATAGTGGAATATAGATGGAAGTTATATTATCATCATAAAAATTAACAATATTAAGAATATGTTTTGATGTAAAATAAAATATTGTATCAAACCTTATAACTTTGACTTTTTCAAAGCTGAACTATGGAATATTTGGTCTAAATTATTGATGATAAAATTAAAATTTCACGGAGTCTTCCTTAATTACAATAATAGAAATTAGATAAATCATATTAATAACATATAATTTCACCCTTTACAATATGATTCCAAGAATCATATTTTTTAATTACATGAGTATTGAAACCTTTTCAGTAATTCACATTAATAATATTGAATGATCCCTCTTGGTTATTTTAATAAACATTATTTTTTAAATCATACGGTTGTAATGTATTATGAAATCATAGTCCATGTTATATTTTAATCATTTCCTTTGGAAGTGATTCATCTTTTTTTATGTGAATTTATAATTTAACCACTTACTGTTAGAAATAATATCACACTTTAAACCATAAAGATTGTGACTCATAATTTTCAATGAAAATAAAACTTCAGCCAGCTCCTGATCAACTATTATATTGTTCTTCTCATGATCCTTTAAGTGATATGATTACTAATAAATTACCTTATCATTTCTCATAATAAAAAACCACAAACTATTCATAGAATATTCACAACATATTATAAACCTACCTCCAAGGTAAGGTAGTTTTTGTATATGTGTAGTTACCAATCACCTCATAATATCCCTAAATATTTACTCTCATTATGTTATTCGATGGAACATCGTTCCATTCCACGGATCTGTGATAATGGGATTGAAAATTTGTGATAGGATTCTCTGAAAATGAATGTAGTATATAGTTATCCCAAAAAAACATCTAATCTCTATCACATATGTTGGTCTTAGTCATTTTTCAAGTACATTTATCATTTACATGGTGAATAATATACCAACATTACTAATGACATGACCCAATAATGATAATTTTTTTACCCAAAATCATATTTTCTAAACATGGAATATAATTTCTAAATTTTTATTATTTTTATAAATTCATTCATTTTCTCATTATGTTATTGATTTCAATAAAAGATATGAAATTATCATCAATAAATACTGATATGATTTTTTTGAAGTTATAACTAAAGACTATATTCATGAAATATATAATGTATTGTGATATTTTTTAATTGATAAATGTATCAATATTAATTCACATTTTCCTTTCTCTGTGTTGAGTTTTTTTCTAGGGTATACATTCTCTTTTTTATAATCAATTGATGATAACAGGGACTATAGTGTATCATAGTGAATTATTTATCTACATATAGTTGATCAAACATATCAGCAATACAGTTAAGATTATATATTTCCATTATTTTGAAAATTTTATGTTGATTATAGTCAGTTCATCATCACATTTATTGATCATTAATTTTATAAAAAATCAGTTGTTCACCCAAAGAAAAATCACATAGCCATGATAATACCTTATATATATTCCCATGATGTTGCATAAATGATTCATGAAAAACAATGGAGGCCATTATATAAGGACACCTAGAGTATGGTATCATCCATGTTATAATATTAATGAAACAATTAGCCATAAAATCCATTTAAAGTCTATGTATTTCATAAAAAATACATTAGTTTACACCTTAATATAGTCATGTACTCAATTATAAGGGATGAAATATCTATATCTTGGAAATTGATATGTTCTCTAAGACATGATAGGAAATACATAAACAAAATGACTTCAAATTAAACCAATGGTGGTGGAAATAGATTTATAGAAAGTACATTCATATAAATATAGAATGGATTAGATTATTATAACACATATATTATAATCATGCGACTAGTATTTTTGAAAAAGAGAAAATTATTCATAAATTGACATGTTGAATAAAAATCATTAGTAAACATATGTGACTATAAATAAATTGATAAAAAGTAATCCCATTACACATGTAAGAATATGGACAGAATAATGATTATACAATAAAAAACATCATTAATGTTCACCACCTCCATAGTAGAGACAATATATGCTATTTATAATTCAAATTTATTAAGAGGATCTTGTGGTCAATCCACATTAATAGCTCTGAGGATAGGAATGTGATTTTCATAGTGACAAAAATATATGCACGTGAAGTATTAAAATTTGAATAAGGAATTATATGGGACCTTTATCCCTTATGATAACCTTTTTAACACTTTTAGAATTCACAACCAAGGTAACATGATGCACCTCATTTAAAAAATATTATAATCCCACTACAGTAATCTCTTAGGTGATTCTTTACACAATAATAGAATTTCTATAGTAGAATTATTTTTCCGTCATGAGATTTTTCTTATGAGGACCCATAAAAGTCAATTTTCCATTTCTTATCTCAACAATAATGAGAGTCTGTAACTATAATATCCACCTTTAATTAATATTGTAAAATCTCTTCAGGTTTACCAAAGACTCTTATAGCTAGTTACCTATGATTACATTTTCTTATAGAAACTAAATAAACAATCTATGTTACTCCACATACCATAAATAATTTTAAAATCAGACCTCAATGATCATCTGATATTCTATTATCAATACCTAATGTATTTTCAATCATTTTTTCGATAATCCATTTATTCCCTCTCAGACATCAATTTAAGAATTTAATAAAATTAAATGGTAGAGAAAACTTGAATGAACTCTTAATACACCATATATATCACCTCATCTATCATAATTCTATTCATAATCACAATAAAGGATTTTTCTTCAAGTACTTCAAACTGATAGATATCCAAAACAACAATAATTGAAAAGTTTATTTGAAGAACACTGATAAGGGGAGGATGTGAACCACTGATTCCTATTTACGTTTAAGAAATATTTTATTTTCAATTATACAACCTTGACTAGTTAAATCCTTCAATAGATCTTACTATATTAAAAAATGTTTTCTCAAATAATTATGTAAATATAAAGAAATATATCATAATTATTTATAGTGTTCAATATGAAGAAATAATGGTTACCATGTTGTATATTATCCAAAATAGAGATTCTCTACTAAAATCATATTATAAATTAAAATGAAAGATATAGAGTAAAATTTTATAACAACTAAATCGGTATAGTATGTTCATTATATTATATCACACAGTGCTACCAGAAACCACACTATTATACTCCAAAATTAAAAGAAGTGACTTCGTCTCTTGAATCACATAAGATACTTATCCCTCTCCTAAGATAGAGTTTTGTTTTTCATCCTTTAATAAATTTTTTGAGATACTTCCGAAATATATTTTTATCTTCATAAATTAGTTAGTGTAATGCAACATTATCATGCACCTTTTAGTGTTCCTTTTCAAATTAGTTGGTGCTGCCCAAATACATATGATCGCCTATATCTAATTATTTACCTCAGAGTTACTATAATTTGGATATTCATCATTATACTGAAGTATCAACCTGAATTAATTTTCTATAAATGATACACACAACCACATCACAAATATAGTATACGAATGATATTTCATAATATTAATTCATTTATTTAATGAATATCCACCATAAGTAAGTTCAATGATGAATTTCATGGGGAAATTCAAATATTATTTTCAATAATATTTTATGTTATTTCTTAAATCAATTTTTTTATCTAAATATACCTCATGAACCCATATATATTCACCTTATATTTTACCTCAAAATTATTAAATTATTTCAATGTTGCAACCTAGGGTGAATAAAATTAATAGGTTATTTTAAATGTGGATATTCTTCCTCATTCATCTGAGCAACTAAGGTTTACATGATATTCCATTGATACATTTTCATAATAAATAGATCTTTTTCAGTTTCCTTAACCCAGTTGTGTGAATAGATCATGTGATGACTCAATGAATTATTTTATGTTGTTCATATGAATGACGTAATTTACACGGTGTCCTAAAATGAGAAATGCATAATGAACTATATGTTAAGGTAAAAAACTATTTGTGCGGGATCCCGTCGTTTGGCCATGGGATTCACATACATGATCATGTGACCATTATCTAACAGCTTTATGTAATCAAGAATTTTTAATAGGGTTACTTAATGTGATTAGATATGTTTTTATAGGTTAACAATCACACGAAATAGGATTTATGTGGTGTCCAAACATCATTCATGTCAGTATAAGTTGATTCACGTGGAACTCTTTTGTGTGATTGGACCATTTGAGAATTAACTTCCTTTACATTAAGTGATCATGTGGATTATAAATTTTTTAATATATATCATTATCATTGTGTTTAAGTAGCACCCAGCCCCGATAGTGACTCAGTGTGTATATGTAGTATCAAATAGTAATTCATAAAATTTTTATGTCATTATGATGAACCATAAAACTAAAATAAATATTGGTATATCTCTATAATTTTTAAAATCCAAATATCTCAGCATCAATAACCTCATGAAAAACTAACGAAATCACATGATTAATTTGTCTTATTTTCATGATCAGTATACTAGTGTAGTGATTTATTAGTGGATATTCAGTTAATAATCTGGAATAATTCAGGTGACCATGGACCTAAAGGCGGAATCCTACTGTGAATGTTGTTATGTTATTTTTCATAAGAAAAAATATAATAATCGATTGACTAATTCATGAAATCCATCGAAAATCATGTGATACCACTTGTGATTTTAATTTATTTTTATGAAGACATTATCTGATATCAATATTTATTTCCATCTTGTATTTATGATACAATATGATCCATATATCTTCGTGAAATTCTTTCTTGTTACAACATATCCTTCATGTGATATATTCTTGTTCTCAAATATATTTTATCACATTGATGAAAGATATATATTTTAATAATTTAAAATTGCAGAATAAACTTTTGTTGAGTTATTAGCTTTATCTCAGTTGATGTATGATTTTTTCAAGCTTGTGAACACATCCTTTAAAAGATAAAGGTTGAATAAAATCAATTGTCTCAATCAGATATACAAGATTCATTCAATCAAGTCGCACATATTATGTCCTTATTTTTAGTAAACTAATAAGATTATAATATATTCATGAGTCCCATATCTGACATGTAAATTCACTATGGAATAATTATTCTTAAATCTCCTGAAACTAATACCATAAGAAACAACATTATGGTTGACTTACATATAAATTACAATCTTAGTATTTAATGGAAATTACCACACCACACATTCCATCAATGACAAGCATGTACCCACTCTCACTTAAAAATCATCACTCCCCCTATCCTTATAAACAAGTATACTCACATATTTCAATTTGTTCAGGGATTGAGATATATCTTCTATATGGTGAGATTCAGTCCCATAGGTGTGGTCACGTTGGCCTATAATCTATCAAGGGGTTGGTGATATTTTTTTTATTGGTTTTTTAATATACTTATTATGAATATAATACCACAAACATATAGAAATTAAATTCCTACATTGTATAACATTAGTAATATAATACTCATCATGAATGTTCAACTCCAATTCTTATTTTTCTCTTCATGAAAATAATACATTGGGGGTTTTCCTTTTTTTTCATTGTTCATTTTATCAAAATAATTTTTTTAAAATATCTTAAAAAATTTCGATACGTTCAATCAATACATTCATTTTTTAAATTGATAATTTATCAATTGTGACATTCAATTCCATTAATAAATCCATAGTTATTCCCCAAGAATCACTATGTTTCACTATCAACTTACAAAACACATATTTGAAAAATATTATCATAAAATAATAAACATTGGGCTAATATTCTCACAATTATTTTTTTTATAATTATCCCCATAGTAAATAATAATTTCAAAATGTTAATAGGGTTTATCTCATATCTTTTATATAATAAATACATTTTCTACTCCTTTAAAATAGATTTTCAATCAAAACATTGAAAGGGATAACCTCATATGATTTTTCTAGAATATGTACTTCAATTAATTATTTCTATATCTAAATAGTATGTCTAGATAAATAAGAGAAGAATAATATTGAAATGGTAGTTTATGACGTAAAAAAACCAATCATGTGAAATCGTGTAAAAAAAATTCTAATTTCATTTTAAGGTGTTTTCTAATACTCAATGACAAAAAATGTAAATTCTTGAACACACATCATTAAATACATAATACTTTTCATGTTAAAATGACATATAATCAAATTTTATTTAATAACCAACAACTAAGAAGTCCCACATAAAAGATATGTTATGTTCAATTATGAAAGAATGTTGAATGGGTGTTTCTAACAGCTCAAACATTTAATTTTATTAATCTATATAGAAGTTAAACTTTTACTAAGTAGTAATGATTTAATAGAATTATAATACTAAATCCCCCCTTAAGGGATTCATCCATATCTTTTAGGTTCATTCATTTTAGTATATCTATATATATTGGTTAATATGGATAGTCCTTCGGGTTCATTAAAAAGAATCTCTAAGGCTAAGAGAATCCACTAATCCTAGGACACACATTCCTTCACATAAAAACATTAAAATTGAGTGATTTAAAATAATATTAACAAAGGGTATCATCATTGTGCATAACATATATTTCCACCATAAATTTTTTTCTACTTTCTTACCTTTATATTTAACTTATTTATTACCTTCATAATCTTTTCTAGTCAATTACAATTCATGTTTACTAACAACTATACATTATTTCATGATATTGTCCAACATATGTGAATAATTACATGTCATACCACAATTTATCTATTTAATCATATCACCTTTCTCAGTGTATGGAGTATATCTTGTTATTTTTATAATTCTCTTATTAGAAATATGGCCCTTTAATATATAACTTCCAGACACATATTTTATGAATTTATATCTATTTTGGCATGGAGATTTGTTGAATATATGGTCACATCAATCATTATTGGAGAACATGATTATATATCTTCACCCTGACCCCCATATATTCATTTATGTTTCATGTAAATGACATGTTATGCTAGAATAAGTTGACTTTTTTCCATGACATTTCGAACAATAGAAAAATCTTCCAAAGACAGGTGTTTTACCTTGATATGTGCTATATCATTTGACCAATTTTTTTCTAAATTTATATATGTAGAGAATTATTCTTTATAGGTGGGCTATTTTTATGAATCATTTCTCTACCGATTTTAGAAATGTATTAGTCTCTATTATTTTCTATTGTGGATAGTTTTTTTGACAGCCTTCTTTTTTTTCACATTTCAAGACAAACTTATCATCTCATTCTCTTACTTATATCACATTTCAGTGTTTTATTCTCTTCATATAGTCATACATTTTCTTCAAATATCATACATACCCGCACTCATCATTATAGGGAACTCTTATGTTATAGTAGTCATATTAATAATCATGGAATATAAATATTATAATTGAATATAAATTCATTTATTCAATTTTTTTATATTTTGAATTTATTCTCTTATATTTATATTTTCCCCACATAATGTCGAACATTTTTAATTTTTATGAATTTTCTTTTTATTAAAAAATTATAAATCATTATTCCTAACAATAAATTAAACAACCACAATAGACTATCAATCTCATTCAGTTCATTTCTAGTGTAATGATAATTAAAATTCATATATATATATATGTTGGATACATTTATATAATGTTTAACAATTATTTAATCTAAAATACACCGGGTTTTGATGCTTATTTTTAAATTAACAGTTTCTCAACATTCCAAATATGATATGATAGATTAATATAAATAGTAGACATTAAAAATCATCAATCTCATGTACAGGATATGTAATCCTTGTGGACAAACCACTGTTGAGTTGAAATCTATCTCAAGAATCCCAATTAAATGATACGAACCATGTACACGATGTAAATCCATATTAAACATCATAAAAGTCGAAAAAATATAAAACTTTTGGAATACATGGAGTGAGATTTCTAAACAATATGAAAAAATAGAATTGTCAATATTTCAAAAAAAATAGACCATGAAATTTGTGATATATATTATATTTGGAGAAAATTGTTGATATATAGTAAATGACATGGTTTCTAGTAAAATTATATTAATGCATTGAAATAGATGTGTCATATAAAATATTAATGACATTAATGAGTTACACATAATAAATTGGTCAAGATTTTGAAACATTAGTGTATCCCAATATAGACATTGTGATGGATGCAACTGAGTTGTTTTCTTTTATTTGATTTTTTTGTATTCAATTTTAATCTAAACATAATTATATTTATTTCATTAAACATATTAAGAATTCATTTTTTACCTATTTTTATATCAAGACTGATTTTCCATGTTGTTCAAATTTAAATAAAAAGTATCAATCAACATCAATATCCACTATATTCATTATAATTTCTTCATTCAATGTAACATTTAATTGATTTTACATGATTTCTGTTGAGGATTGAATTGATTTAAACTATTTATTTAATATGTTTTGCTTGTTCTCAATGAATTCCATTATTTTTATTAATACAGTCAAATAAGGATAATCCACTAAGGCTAAAGGACCAACAATAGTATTTTAAAAATATAATGAATCTCAAATTCAAAATATTGTAACCATTTGACTGGTAATTTAGTAAAAATATTAAACCCATTATTTTTCTAATAACCTTACCCTGAGAGATATAATCAAAAGACCCTAAATTAATTGGAGTTGAGAGATATAGGGAATGTATCTTGAGATAATTTCTTCATATAATCCTTATTTACTACACCTCTATTTTTTACATTTTATATACTATATAATTGTTTCATCATAGGAATATCCAGTTGGTTGGATCAAGTTCAATTTGTGACCTTTGCACTAATTTTTAGCCTAATCCACAAGACTATTAGATGAAATATTTATGAATATATTTTACTAGGAATTAAAATTTACACTAAATCCTTCCTTTTTATGAATTAAATCCCATGATAAATTACTCTTGAATACTCATACCCAAGAGTGATCTTGTGAAATCCTTATAAAATGTTATTACAACTAATTTTCCTTAATATTATATTTCTTTATTGATTTAATCAGCATGTACATGTTACTGTTTCATAAACGATATGTGTAGTTTGTGAAATATAGATTTTAATATTATTAGAAGAAGAATGTAATAAATGATGCTGTTTGGACTAGTGAAAATTTGGTAGCATTTATGAGGGTATCTATGATTAGTAATGGTGATGTTCTGTGCAAAAAAATATTTCCTCACCCATTTTAGTTTCTACCATTTTATTTTTGAAATTTTTTTACAATGAATATAATCTACATCCATTATTTTCTCAATAATATCATCTTTCAAGGCCCTCTGAATCATTCAAATAGTAATGATTCTAATTAAATTATTTCTTTTAGTTCTGAATACATAATATCTATCACTACATGTTGTTTCCTTACAATGACAAAATAGAACAAGTTTTACACTACCACATCCCTTTAATATAAAATATTCTCATCCATAACCTCAGGTGGGGAGGACAGTGATATTTCAGGCCTCCATCATAGACTATAGACTTTCAACCATTAGGGGTGTTACATACATCATTGTATGTCGTACCATTCAAGAGTATGCATTATAAATCAAACCCAGTCAATTATGTATGGTCTATAACACTGTTATATTTTGTGGGATTAAATATGAATGCTCCCATGAAAACAACATAATTTAATTATAATGTTCATTCACCATTTTTAATAATTTATTCCTCTAATTCCATTAAATATCGAACCTTTAGTTTTACCTTCCACAAATGAGATAAGAATTGGATTATACACAAAGTGTACTATAAGATTATATTTCCCATAATGTTAGTTAATGAAAGTGTCAAACTGGGCCCCCAATGTATATCCCATTAAGTGGAATAAAATACCTACTTCACAACTAATGTACAATCCATAATAAAGAATCTATATTATTTACTTCTTATTTATCTCCAATATATCCCTCATGAACCTATTATGAAGATAATAGGGTTTGAAATTGAAGGATGACCACACCTATATAAGGATTTAAAGGGTGGAAGGAAATATATATATGAATATAAGATTGTAATTTTGTGAAATTTAATAAACTAAATCCTTATAATCAGAAACCCAAAAGTACCAGTAATAATAATATCAATAATGGGAGACTGTATGGTGAAATAATTTTCATTATCAATATAATAGTGGGAAAGTGACACCAAAGAATCAGATAACACTCGGGTACCCTCTTAAAATTATTTATCCTCACAACAAGAACAATTTCAGTAACAACCATTTCCTATACCTTAACAGTTTCAACAAACTCAACAATAATAGTACAAACATGATCAACCCTGAAAACAATATATATCAACTACCACACAATAATCCATTGAGAATATGATCACATACTTCGTACATAATATATATAAGAAGTTAAGTACCAAATATAATTTAATGAAAAACTATATGATTTCTTATGAAACCATGATCATCATGTACGGAAAATATCGATAACATTAGAGTATTGATTACTGATCATATCTCATTATAATTATGAAACACATCCAATAGAGGTAAAAATTATTTCATTCATAGAAGTGGAATATTGCTAAAATTTCAGTAATGATATAAAGGTTTGGAAAATCATCTTGAGGACACTACAAATGTTATATAATTATCTTCATGTAGGTGATAATAGCATGTAAAAAAGTTGTTTAAGATAAAAATTTAGTTGAAGAGACTACTTGAAAAGCAAAAATTCAAATTTTTTATAAAGAGGAAAATATGTATGTTGAAATTACCCCATAAAAACAACAACCATTTTCTAGATAAGAATATATACAATAAAATATAAGGATATTAATGAATATCTACAATTATAAATAATTAGATATAAATTTATTCATTAAAGAAGCTATTACTCAGATGTATGTATATGTAATTATTTTAAAGTAATACCTCTAAGAAAAAAAGGTAAATTTAATTCTTATGAGTCATCAACTTATATTTAATATAATCCTATATCATTCAACAGATGATCTGACAAAATATTTGGAACAATATATGTTTCTTAATTCCCTATAATATAGGTACATTCAATTTTGGGATAGCCTTATGCAATCTTGGCACAAAAATTAATATCATGTCGACATGTTCCTTCAGAAATATGGGTCTCTATAATGCCCCGACCCCAGTTACCCAGAGTCGGTACATTATTATATAACATTGGCATGATCACAAGAAAGATCAAGTCTCGAAAGACCAATTAGTTTAGTAACATTGGAATAACTAGATACATTCATAAAGTTTACTTTACATCATAAAATGAAAATTACAACAATATAGTCTCCATAGTCCAAACTATTATCCCCTCATACTATCTCTGCAGGTCATTCATAAAATACTTCTCCACATCATGGGAAAAATAATACATAGAAAGGGGTCATCTCAAATACCCTGCAAGGATAATAATATATTAGAAACTTTTATATATAATCAAAAACATTGAAGTCAATGTATAACTAAAACAAAATCCTTTTTAAAATTGAACTTCATCAAAATATGGCAAAAATAAAATGAAATAATGCCACATACTTATTCACATGGATATTCTACTAGTTGAATAATCACATTCAATATCAATAACTACTTTCATAATGATAGAATGCATAATGCCAGACTATCATAACCACATAGCCAAGGCCTCATTCCAAGACTAAAAATATGATTTTTAAAGGCCTTATGCCAAGACACTAGTTTGTCTCATTAGACCTACTGATGCATCTAGGAGCTATAGCAGGATCCACCTGTCACATATAATGTCCAATTCATTCCTCATATTAATAGGTTTAAACATAACATAAACATTCCTATTAAAACTAGCATACGAAATGTCAATACTTTCTCCACAAAACATGAATGGTATAAAAATAGCACATCCACAGTAAAAAATATCACAAATCCTTCAATAAAATATGTATTTTCGGTATCATAATAAATAAACATCAAATAATCTTAAAATCTATCAAAGGATGTTGACATATATGAAATCAAAAAAATTTGAGAAAAATATATATTTCTTTTTAAATTATTTAAAATTAACATGATTATAAAATAAAATATTTACTTTAGAAATATTATTATAAGCTTGTAAGGGTATCTTCGATGATTTTATAATGGCGGAATATAACCGAACTCGCCGTATAAGTTAAAAAAACATTCTTACCTTAATTCTGTCGAAATGGTTAAAAATGACCTTTTTTGGAAAACGATAGAAGGATTCCCATATAAACATATTATTAAAAATAAAAAAGGGTATAAAAGAATTTAACCAATATTATGTTAAATTTCATGAATGTTTTGAAATACATTTTTAAGAAACATGGATGTGTATGATAATGATGTCCCAGTAGATAATTATGTATAAACAACCTCGGATAATGAAGAGATTGTAAAATAAACCCTTACCTTGTACTTATCCTTGGTTTAAGGTAGGTTAAACTCCTGTATAAAAGTTAAATAATTTTTATTAAATTATACAAAAATCATAAACATTAATATGATATCATATATGATCTTTTAACATTGATTTTTTAATAATATCTTAGTATTATCGTTGTTTCGAGTGATAACTTACTCATTTTATTTTATATGTTTTGTAATGTAAGTCAAGTTTATTATGGATAGGTTGTATCTTATTCATATCCAGAATTATATCAAGACCTTAAAAATTATTTTTAATCATTAAACGAGAATTAGTCTTGAATGGATACGATGGGGAATGAATATCATCGCGTTCGTGGAGACGGTAGTCCGTACGTACGCACGAGTGACAATATCATTCTTGTAAAATTAAAATAATATATAATTATATGGTATATCATATATACAGAATCATTATAATGTTATATTTATTATTTACATTAATTACACATCATTATTATACCCATATAAACAATAATTTATTTAATAACAATTACACCACGACGTGGTGACGGTAAGCTGTACGTGCGCACGTATGGTGACATGTCATTCAATGTATGGATAGAATACTGAATATGGTTGTACCATATTTATAATAACATCAAATTATATATAATATATGGGATTTATTATTTTATAATGGTAAAATGAACGAAAGAAGATGTTCTAGAAGAAAAAAACTTAAAAGAGGGTGGTGAAAACATTACCTCTTCTTCGAGTTCTTCATTTTGATTTGATGAAAAGGGATCCGTAGGATGTCTTTATTTCTAAATTAAGGCCTCTATGTTGAAGTAAAGTAAATTTCTCGGATATTTGGGCCGGGTTTGGCTAAACCAAATGTCTTTAAAGGTGTGAATAATTGGTTAGAAGTAGAGTCCTTTTATAAGGGGGAGGAGTGGCACCTTAGGAAAAGCTAGAAATATTATTTTATAATAAATTAATATTATATTAATAATGGCTCCAAAGTATATTATTTAAAGGTTAAGGTGGGTATGGGTCGAAAACCACTTAACCAATATGTTTTATACAGGTTTTGGTCCCTATATTTACCTTATCTTTTAGTTTTAACTCTTAGTTAATTAGTTTGACAATTACCATGTCACTTTGTATTTTTATATCATATAGCTAATAAAATTACTATATAAATACAACGGACCCCAAAGTGGTCCATTAATGATACACCAATCATTATAAAAGTCTCTTTTCCGAACCATAGATTTTTAGAAATTTAATATCAATTAATAATATAATATTTGTTTTAAAAACTCTTTTTTTTTTATTTTTGACACTATTCAATAATTGATTTTTGGTAAAGTCTTAACAAAATTATTAATTCGAACCAAATTAATTAAATAAATACTATAAGGTCATATTAATAATTAAATTCATTAATTTCATCAAAATATTAAAATTATAATAATTTTAACATTTCTAATACCAATTATTTGATTCTTTCATTAATAAGAAAAATACTACATCAGTAGTGTGTCATAAATAATATTAATTTTTAAATGTCTAAAAATTATAAATAAAATATCATCCTATATGAAATCTTTTTATCTTTTGAATTATTATTTATAGTTGAAAATCCAACTTATATAACCTTATGTAAATTTTTTTTTCTACAGGATATATTCTTATGTCATTTTTGTATTTATTTTAACTTAATTCATATAAAATGTCATTATCACTTACATGTGGCTCCATGGGGTCCCAAAATAGACCCAAAAATTCCCATGGTTGGATATGTATCGACCAATAAGGTTAGGACACTTTTTAGGGTAATTTTTTATTATAATAATATTATTTTTTTACTATTATTTACCCGATTTACCCTATAACCATGGTAAATAAAATATTTACCGAAGTAATTATTCAATATGTCTAAAAATAAAAGTTACCTATTTACACAATTTGTACATACTGAATCCAAATTTGGAATCCATTTATCCAAATTCAAAACACAGAAGTGGTAGAATTTAATTTAAACTTAATTCCCGTTGTTAAAACAAAAAAGCGTGTTTTTAAAAGATAATAACGATCAAAAGATTGACACTTGTTCATGTCTGATTTAATTGTGAAATTATGTCCAATGACCAACATGGTTTTAAATGGTAAATATATATTCTAAGTATACATTAAAACCAATTAAATTAATAATTTATCATTATTAATTATTGTGATTAAAAATGTTGTTTTTAATTAAAATTTAATAATTTTCACTATTCATCAAAATATATATGTTATCCAAAAAGTTCCAAAATTTTACCCTAGGATAATTTCGATATTTAGAATCCAAAAATGAAGTCCATTTTAAGAGATAAAACATATATAATTTCAAAAAGTTGGTATTACTATTCATACCGGCTAGCTTGATTGGTTATTTTGTGTTAGAACTCGAAGTTTCGTACAACACAAACTACTGTATTATTAAAAGGGAAGTGTACCATGGAAGCTTGGGGTGTTACATTCTCCCCTCCATCAAATAATTTAATCCTCAAAATTTCTAGAATACTATCGCATGAAAAGACTCTGGTGGTACTTCATCATATGTTCATCGGGTACCCACATTGCCTCTTCCATCTTATGGTTTCTCCACAATACTTTTACCAGACGAGTCATCTGGTTTCTCAGTACATGTTCTCTCGTATCATGAATCCTGACGGGATTTTCGCAATAAGATAGATTGGGTTCCAGTTCTAATTCCTCATAGGTGATTTCATGCATTGGGTCAGGCATGTATTTTCTCAATAGTGATACATGGAACACATCATGAACATTAGAGCGACTTGGCGGCATTGCCAAACGGTAAGATACAGCCCCAATTCATTCTAAAATTTCAAAAGGACCGATGTACCTGAGACTCAATTTACCTTTTTCCCAAAATGTATAAATCCCTTCCATAGAGATACCTTCAAGAAAACATGATCTCCCACCTGAAATTCTGAATCCTTCCTTCGGTTGTCACATTAGATCTTATGCCTACTTTGAGCTGCTTTGATGTGGTTTTGGATTACCTTCACCTTTTCCATTGTTTCCTCCACCAGGTCTGGGCCTAAAAGTTCTCTTTTGCCAACGTCATCCCAACAGGTTGTTGTGCGGAATCTCTTTCCATATAATGTTCATATGGTGCCATCTGAATACTTGAATAGAATATTTTGTTATAGAAAAATTCCACCAGAGGTAAATATTGATCCAACATACCCTGAAAGTCCAGTGAGCAAGATCTCATCATGTCTTCTAAGGTATGAATAGTCCGTTCTTATGGTGCATATATTTGAGGGTGGTAAGCAGTGCTCAAATGATGTTCAGTATCCAAGGCCTTCGGAAGACTCTTCCAGAATCATGTAGTAAAACAAGGATCATGATCAGAAACAATCGATAGGGGTACTCCATGATGTCTCACCACGTCATTAATATATAGACTTTCTATACATTCAAGTGGTAAATCTTCCCTTATAGCATGAAATTGTGCTGACATGGTAAGACGATCAACAATGACCCATATTGCGTCGTTCCTTCTAGAAGTCTTTGGTAGTCCCTTGACAATGTCCATCGAAATATTGTCCCATTTCCACTCCGGTATGGGAAGAGGTTGCATGACTCCTCCAGGTTGTTTCCTCCCATCTTTCACTTGTTGACAAACCATACATCTTGACACAAAATCAGAAATCTCTCTCTTGATGTTGTACCACAAAAAATGTTCCTGAAAGTCTCTATACATTATGATGCTCCTAGGGTGTATAGAGAAACTGGAACTATGAGCATCGTCCAACAATTCCCTTTTTAGATCAAGTATAATGGGAACACAACGTCTCTTCCCAAAATTTCATATATCCATCTTCATACCCAATGTCATTCAATCCCCTGTCATTTAAAGAATTAATCTTCTTTTGAAAATATTCATCAATGGTCCGAGAACTCTTTATCCATTCTAGTAAAGATGGTTTGGAAACCTTTTGAAAAAGTATCGATGTATCACCTTACATGGTAATTCCCATATCCATCTTCACTATATCCATGAAAATTGGATCCGTTTCAATTCTCATCATGTTCAAAACTCCATGATCTTTTCTGCTCAATGCATCTACCATCTTATTTTCCTTCCTCGGGTGGTAGTGTATTGTGCAATCATAATCCCTGAGCAGTTAAAGCCATCTCCTTTGCCTCATGTTGAGTTCTTTCTATGAGAAAATATACATAAAACTCTCGTGATCATTATAAATGTCATATTTTCCATCATAGAGAATATGTCTCCATATATTCAAAGAAAAGATCACATCTGCTAACTTGAGATCATGAGTAGGATAGTTTGGCTCATGAATTTTCAACTGTCGTGATGCATAGGCAATAGCCCTATCATTCTGCATAAGGACAAAACCAATTCCTTTCTTCGATTAATCACTATAAATAACGAACCCATCATTCCCCAATGGTAGACTCAATATAGGATAATTGAATAATCTTCTCTTTAGTTCTTCAAAAAATTATTCACACTCTTTTTTCCAAAAAAATTTATCCCCCTTACGTGTGCGCTTTGTTAATGGGTTAGCCAATCAGGCAATATTCTTGATGAAATGTCGATAATAACGAGTTAAACCAATAAAACTACGTAACTCAGATATACTTGTAGGTTCTGACCATTATTGGATTGCCTTGGTCTTAAATGGATCAACATAGATTCCATCATTAGAGAAAATATGGCCAAGAAATGAAATCTCTTGAAGCCAGAATTCACACTTGCTAAACTTACCATATAATTCATGTCTTCTCATAGTATTCAGGGTAATGTGCAAGTGATTTTTATGATCTTCATAGCTTTTTTAGTATACCAAGATATCATCAATAAATACCACCACAAATTCATCTAGATATTCCTGGAAAACCGTATTCATTAGATCCATGAATACAGAGGGCGCATTAGTCAGCCCAAAAGGAATTACTGTAAACTCATAATGCCCATACCTGGTTCGATATGCTGTCTTCAGAATGACTTCCTTCTTCACACACAACTAATGGTATCTAGACCAAAGGTCAATCTTTTAAAATTATTTAGCTCCATGCAGTTGGTCAAATAAATCATCAATTCGAGGCACAAGATAATTGTTCTTTATTGTTATAGTATTGAACTCCTGATAGTCGATACATAACCACATAGATCCATCTTTCATTTTAACAAATAGAGCAGGGGCTCCCCATGGAGAAACACTACGGTGAATAAATACCTTATTACTCAATTCCTCTAGTTGTTTATTTTGTTCAACTAATTCTACAGTGGACATTCATTAAGGGGTCTTCGATATAGGCCTTTATCTAGGAATTAAATCAATGGAAAACTCAACTTCTTGTTTTGGAGGATGTCCAGGTAAATCTTCCCGAAACACATATACATATTCATTCAAAAAAGGTACATCCTCTATTTGAACATTCGTTTTCTCACCCACATTCATTTCATTCTCTTCCTCCCCAATAATTGAATTTGGTTGAGTTACTGGGGGTGGGTCTAGGTAATAATTGGGTGGTGATGATTCCACTCTAATGATAAGGTGTTCATTATAATCATCATCAAAAATAGTTACCTCTTTCTTCTTATAATAAATTTTTGCATCATGGTCCGAATGCCAATCCATAGCAAGTATTATATCAAATTAAATCATAGGTATGACGACGAGATCAGCATATAAAGAACATTTATGTGCTCTAATTGGGACTGATCCACAAAACATTGTTGCAATGATACTTCACTTAAAAGTTTTAACTGACAACTCCATTGTTAAATCAAATTGGAAATATCTAATTTTCTCAGCAAACTAGGAAGATATGAAACAATGCGATGATCCAGAATAAAATAATGCATTTGCTAAACTTGAGAAAACCATTAAATTACCTGCCACCACGTCTTTCGGAGATTATACCTTAGCACTGGTGATAGCATATGCTTAGCCTTGATCCCTTGGCCTTTTCTATGGAAAGGTCCACTGATTTTGAAGACATTATTTTTAAAAATGTCCCATCTCCCAGAAATTGTAGCATTAGAAATCATTAGATTCCTTCTTCCCCTTGTAATCACGAGCTCAGTGGCCTTTTTCAGCACACTTATAATAGACTCCCATTCCTTTTAAGCTTGTACCGTGGTGTTTCTTCCCACATTTACAGTAGGATGGAAATTCATATTTTCCCCTTCTTCCCCTTATTTCCATTCCCAGATTGATCAGCATATCTCTTCTTCTCTTACTTAGCATTATGGTCATAAGACATAAAGAATTTCATCTCTATCTTGATAGCACATAAGGCAATGACTTCATATGACGAGAAGGATTGTGAGACTAATGATTGATGGAGAAATGGTTTTAATTCATCAAAGAAGAGATCAATCATACTTCTTGGGTTATGTATATAATATTCAGCATTAGTTGCTAATCTTGTAAAGTTAGCCTCATACATTGCGACATTCTCATCCTCCTTTTGGCTCAGACTCAGAAATTGTCTTTCCATAACAGCTCGATGGTCACGAGGAAATTATATTTCTAAAAAAATATATTTGAACTCCCACCATTCCATATTTGATACTTCATCATCTTCCATCGTGTGTTGAATTAATGACCAACATTGATCAGCATCTCCAGTCAGGCGGTAAACTACCATGATAACTTTTTCCCTTTCACTACTCACCAAAACCTGAAATAGTTTCTCTAGGAAATTTATCCATTTCTTTGATAGAAAAGGATTTGTATTCCCATTGAACATTGGTGGTTGTTGCCTTATGATGAGATCTAACATTGATCCTCCACAGTGCGGATCATGCTCCTCCATACGGGTAAGGGTATTATTCATAACCTGAGTGAGTTGTCCCAGTATGGTGATTAGTTAATCAAAACAAGTTGCATCACCAGCTCCACTATAATTATCTTGAGCAGGGGGGAAATCCAAACATGGAGTGCACGCATTGATACAATTTCCATTTCTTCCATTAGGCGTAATTTCTAAACAATGGCATAAACTAGAATAGTTTATGAAGAAAAATATCTAATACCATACTTATAAAACACTTAACATAAATTGAACTATTTATGGATATAATCCATAATCATAAAAAAGTTTTCTTTGAAGAAGTATATACTCATAAAGCCTTTATAATGATTTGTAAATAAAATGAGAGTTATCCTAAGTATATCCCCTAGGAGTTTCGTAACCATGAGTGCAACAAGGCCCGTTGTCGTGCACCAGTTCCCGTTTGAGTCTAGCTCAAAGGGGTGTTTTCGGGTTTTACCACAAGGATCATATGTGATAAAGCCGCCTCTACCTGTTCGTATCCAGACATGGATGTATTGCTCAGAAAACTCACAAAATCTCTAAAATACCAAAATTATTGGAAGTTCTTCTATACTAATCCTCAAATTCCATCTTAGATCTATGTGCTCTAATCAGAGATTATCTAAATATAGCTTCCATTGTTTGTACTAATCTTCCTCCGATACTAACTGTAACGCCCCGACCCCAGTTACCCAGAGTCAGTGCATTATTACATAACATTGGCATGATCACAAGATAGATCAAGTCTAGAAAGACCGATTAGTTTAGTAGATTTTTAATAAATAGATACATTTATAAAGATTACATTACATCATGAAATTAAAACTACAAAAATATTGTCTCTATAGTCCAAACTCTTATCCCCTCATACTATCCCTATAGTTCATTTATTAAATACTTCTTCACATCCTGGGAAAAATAAAACCTAGAAAGGGGTGAGCTCAAATGCCCAGTAAGAATAACAATATAGCATAAACTTTTATAAATAAGAATAAAAATTTAAGGCAATGTATAACTAAAACAAAAGCCTTTTTAAACATGAACATCAACATAATATGGAAGATAATGATATAATTCCATTTACATATTCACATGGATATTCTACTAGTCGAATAATCACATGCAATATCAATTACCACTTATAAAATGATGGAATGCATAATGTCAGAGTATTATAACCAAAAAGACAAGGCCTCGTACCAAGACTACAAATAAGATTTTGTCAAGGCCTTGTGCCAAGACACCAGTTTGACTTATGAGACCTATCGATTCATTGATGAGCTATAGTTGGATCCACCCATCACATATTAAGTCAAATTCATTCCTCATATGAATAGGTTTAAACATAACATAAACATTCGTATTAAAACTAGCATACAAAATGTCAATAATTTCTCCATAAACCATGAATGGTATAAAAATAGCACATCCACAGTAAAAAATATCACAAAACCTTCAATACAATATGGAAGTTCTGTATAATAATAAAGAAACTTCAAATAATCTTAAAATATATCAAAGGATGTTGACATAGATGAAATCAAAACTATTTGAGAGAAATATCTCTTTTTTGAAATCATTTCAAAGTCACATGATTATAAAATACCACATTTCCTTTGAAAATATTCTTATAATCTTGTAAGGGATGTTTCGACGATTTTATAACGGCGAAAAATAGACGCACCCACCATATAAGTTAAATAAAACACTCTTACCTTAATTCTATCGAAAAGGTTAAAAAGGACCTTGTTTGGACAACGATAAAAAGATTCATTTATAAACATCTTATAAAAAGTCAACAAGGGTATAAATGAAATTTACCCATATTCTGTAAAATAGAAAAATGTTTTGAAATACATTTTTAAGAAACGTGGATGTGGATGATTAAGAAGTCCCAGTAGATAATTATGTATAAACAACCTCAGATAATGAAGAGATTGTAAAATAAACCCTTACCTTGTAATTTTACTTGGTTGAGGTAGGTTAACCTCCTGTATAATGGTGAAATAATTGTTATTAAATTATAAAATAATCATAAACATTAATATCATATCATATATGATCTTTTATCATTTATTTCTTAATAATATCTTAGTATTATTGTTGTTTCGGGTGATAACTTACTCATTTTATTTTATATGTTTTGTTACGTAAGTAATTTTCATTACAGATAGGTAGTATCTTACACATATCAAGAATGATATCAAGCCCTTAAACATTTATTTTAATCATTAAATGAGAATTATTCTTGAATGGATACGATGGGGACTGAATCTCTTCGCGTTTCTAGAGATGGTAGTCTGTACGTATGCACGAGCAACAATATCATTATTTTAATATTAAAATAATATATAATTGTATGGTATATAATATATAAAGAATAATTTTCATGTTATATTTATTATTTACATTAGTTACACATAATTATTATACCCATCTAAATAATAATTTATTGAATTACAATTACACCATGACATGGAGACGGTAAGACGTACGTACGCACGTATGGTGACATGTCATTCAAAGGATTGATAGAATTCTGAATATGGTTGTACCATATTTATAATAACATTGATTTATATATAATATACTAGAGTTATTATTTTAGAATGGGAAAATCAATAAATGAAGAAGTTGAAGAAGAAAGGAACTTAAAAGAGGGTGGTGAAAACATTATCTCTTCTTCGGGTTCTTCCATTTGATTTTATGAAAAGGGATCATTAGTTTGGATTTATGACAAAATTAAGGCCTCTAGGTTGAATTGAGGAAAGTTGGGAGGATATTTGGGTAGGGTTTTTATGATCCAAAAGGCTTTGAAAGAGTGAAGAATTTGTTTGAAGTGGTGTCCTTTTATAAGGGGGAGTAGGGGAACATTTGGAAAAGCTAAAAATGTTATTTTATAATAAATTCATATTCAATTTCTAATGGCTCCAAAGTAGACTATTTAAAGTTTAAGGTGGGGATGTGTCGCAAAAAACTCATCCAATAGGTTTTAGGCAGGTTTTGATCACTATATTAACCTTATCTTTTAGTTTTAACTCTTAGTTAATTAGTTTGAAAATTACCATGTCACATTGTATTTTTATATTATATATTTAATAAAATTACTATATACTTACAAGAGACCCCCAAGTGGTCCATTAATGATACATGTCTCATGATATAAGTCTCTTTTCCAATCCATAGATTTTTAAGAATTTAATATCAATTAATAATATAATATTTGTTTTGAATACTATTTTATGTCAATTTTGACACTATTCAATAATTGATTTTTGTTAAAATCTAAAAAACATTATTAATTAGGTATAGATTCATTAAAGATACCCTATAATTTTATATTAATCAATAAAATTCATGGAAGTCATCAAAAAATTATAATTATAATAATTTTAACATTTATAATACCAATTATTTGATTCTTTCATAAATAAGGAAAATAATGCATCATTATTGTGTCATAAATAATATTAATTATTTATTGTATAAAAATTATAAATAAAAAACCATTATATATTAAATATGTTTAGCTATATAATGAATATTTATAGTCTAAAATCCAACATATATAACCCTATGTAAAAATTGTTTTTCTAAAAGATATATGCTTCTGTCATTTTTGTATTTATTTTGACTTAATTAATATAATGTGTCATTGTCACTTACAAGTGGCTACATGGGGTCCCAAAATCTACCCAAAGATGCCCATGGTCGGATATGTATGAAAAAATAAGGTTAGGATACGTTTTAGGGTAATTTATTATTATTATAACATTATTTGTCTTAACCTTATTTACCAGATTTACCCTTTAACTATGGTAAATAAAATATTTACCGAAGTAATTATTCAAAATGACTAAAAATAAAAGTGAACTATTTACATAATTTGGAAATCCTGATTCCACATATGGAATTAATTTTTCCAAATTCAACACACATAAGTGGCAGAAATTAATTTAAAATTAATTCCCGTTGTTAAAACAGAAAGCATCTTTTTAAGAGATAATAACTATCAAAAGGTTGACACTTGTTCAGGTCCGGTTTAATTGTGAAATTATGTTCAATCACCAAAATTGTATTAAATGGTAAAAATATATTCTATATATACATTAAAACCACTCAAATTCATAATTTACCATTATTAATTATTTCAATTAAAAATGTTGTTTTTAATTAAAATTTAGTAATTTTCACTATTCATCAAAATATAA
The DNA here is from genome assembly GCA_963277665.1 of Viscum album. Lineage (NCBI taxonomy): Eukaryota > Viridiplantae > Streptophyta > Magnoliopsida > Santalales > Viscaceae > Viscum > Viscum album. Next base: position 40,716,204 of record OY728158.1, on the reverse strand, counting down.
ATTTTATCCAAAAAGTTCCAAAATTTTACACTAGCCTAATTTCGATATTCCAAATCCAAAAATTTAGTCCATTTAAAGATATAATATTTATAAAATCTAAAAAACTGGGTATTACAATTCATAACAGCTAGTTTGATTGGTTGTGTTGTGTGCTAGAACTCGAAATTGCATACAAAACACACTAATGTATTACTCAAAGGGAAGCGTATCATGGAAGATTTGGGTGTTACAGTCTTTAAGAGTTAAATGCAAAGAGATGATAACTTTAACATGTTGAATGATTAGTCATGTAGCCCCAACACCTCCTCGTGAATCTCTATGTGTAATTTGAAATATCTAATTTTCAACAAACTTTTATTATTGTAGACATGAAGAAAGAATTTTATATCCCCATCATATAAGGGATACAATTTCTCGCCACTTGGATGGTACTTTTTGACATAAATCAAGGAATACTGATCAGTTTCATTATTGTATTATTATTTATATTCCTCCCTAAAATTGTTAATTTTTTATTTTTCAAGTACCTATTAAAGAATCCTTACAATTTTGTTGGTATTTCTAAAATGAAATATATTCCCCATATCTGATCAGTTTCATTAGTGAAAATATGCATGGTTAACTCATCCTTCTTATGAGTTCCTGATCTCAATTAAATGTGTTCAGGTGATTCAAAAAATGCCTTATTATATATATTAACAAAAAAGTATATTACAAAATATTGATTCTTTTGTTTCATGAATTATCAACCCAAGTAATCATCATGCTTGAATCTCATCATTAGGTGAAAATACTATTTCCCCTCATATTATATTTAGTTTCTCAAATAAATTATTGAATCTAAAAATGACTTAAGAAAACGTCATTAGTATCCATGTATTTCACTAAAAACTTATTAATGTACCTAAATTATAAAATTGTGGGTGAATGGTTTTGATATAATATATAAAATTTGGTCTTTATTAATCCAATATGTGACCAATTTGGGTTCACTTGATCTATCATATTTTCATTCAAATAATCCATGTATGTATTTTAGGATCCTCTCCTCCTTCATGTGTACAGATCATGTAATGAATCAATGGAATTGTATATGTGCTACCGATGAAAAAGATAATGTATTATATTTCCTCAACGGTTCATCCCATAATGAATCATATGTTTGGATGAAAAATAGTTTTAATGATATATCATCCTTAATATATCGACTTAACATGAATGATGAAGTGATCATTGTCTATCTTCTTATTATGATCAAGACTTTTTCCATGGGTTCCTTCACATGAAATGACTTGTTATAGCAGGTTCAATCTCATATTAAAAGGGACTTCCATGGTGTCTCGACAAACTTTGATAAGAATTTTCTGCTTTGGGAGATACTCGTTCACATGATTGGATCTCATGAAAATTCATTTCCATAGTGTGAGGATATCATGAATATTCACTATTTTTTATATGATATCTCTATCTCTAAACTTATCTGTTCTATTATTCATTCGATTATTATTTTATGTTGGCATCATGAAACAACCTATACTCAAATTTTCATTTGATTCTAAATACACATTCAAGTTTTAGAGATCTTAGCATATAATGGTCATATTTGATGGTTCAATGTCTTAAATTCATGAACCTCATAAAACATTGATGGGAGATTGTGATTTATTTGATCCCATCCCATTATCACATCACTAATATAGATATGTATAAGTGGAGATTCCATTAATAATATCTAAAAAATCATTTGGAAATAGATAAGAAATGTGGGATCATCGGGTGAATGATGCTATAATCTTTTCCAAGAGACAACATAACGTTATCGTGTTAATCATTCACATTATCCAGAAAACAAAATCATAATCCACTACTATAATAATTTAATTAATACAATGACATCATTATATATAATTATTTCATTTATACATGTCTTTATGTAATCACCTGATCTAAAGATCTAACACACGATGGATTAATTTTATGACTTCTTCTTCTTGTGAAATATTATTCATTTAACTTAAATTTCATCATATTAATGAAATATAGTGATTTAATTTATGTAAAGGGGTTGATCCACCATGAATTTTACTCTCATGTTGATCTTAGTAGATAGATGATTGTCTAGGTATTATAAAAAAATATTTGAAGGATGATTATTGATGATGAGCAGTAGTTGTGATCAGATGACTATGATTAATTTGATCTGGAAGATAATGTTAAATCAATATTTAAAATGGAATTTGAATAATTCAATGCATTCATGAGTTTCATATTGAGTTTTTTCATTCAATGGGTTCCATTTTAATGGAATAATATATTGGATTCAATATAATAATCATCACAATAGATGGTTCCAAGACACACACCACACACATAGGAATTACAGGCCAAAGCCTCCCCATGTTCGACCACTGAATCTATTGCAAGCACATGATCTAATAAAAGAGATAACTCCTTATGTACTTATAAATGGATCCACTCACCTCTTCATTATCATTGATGTCTTGAATATTGGATCCTTAATGGTGGGATATGATCAAATATTTTTGATCGAGCTGGCTTTCATTCCCTCATTTCATTGGACACAATTTTTCAAAGAATCCCAATATTAAATAATATAATTATAATACAAATCCCTAACCAAAATAATATTCCCGATTTTAATTTTATTCATAATGTAATAGTCTTCATGCATTTCCCACATGAATTATTAATATTTTATTCAAAAAAATTAATATTTTAATGTTCTTCATTTATGTATGATTTTTGAATTTATTTATAATCACATTTTATTATATCTTTTAAAATTATGGAGAGTTCAATAAATATTCCAACATTTAACATGTAAAGATGTTCAAGAGTGAACTCCATTTCCATTAAATTAATCTATAATAATTTTCCAAGAGTAAACACTTTTCACAATCGACTTACAAACCCTTATTTATACCACATTGAAAACAAGTTCAAAATTTGTCCCAACAATCTCCAATTTTTATTTTGATATCAATATCACCTCATTTATTAATATGTAAATATTTATTCTCAAACGTTCTACTCGTGTTAGAAATCAATTGAAAAGTGTAAGTGGGGACTTCTAATGTTATATATATTCTAATAAATGATCTTCTCCCATATAAACTTTTATGGATCACTTATACTAAATGGGTTATCTCACATGAATTTCCTAGGAAATAATGATATTTAGTCATCTCTAGGTCTATGTTGGCTAACATGGTAATGATAAAAAGAGAGAAAAAAAATAGTTGTCCTTATTGTCGATAAATAACCATAAATTTTATATAATTATCATAAATTGTATTTTATTATTTTAGGGGTTTGAAACCATCTAAATTAACATTAAAATGATAAATCAAGACCAAAAATAAAACAAACACATCAAAAAGATCAGGTCAAAATGAAATATACCCCATTTGTATTATCATTTTGTCATCTAAAACTACCCCATAATTAATATGATTAATATAATTAATAAGTAATTATGAATTTATTAATGGCATACCTCAGAAATCATATTTTGGTTCTTATATAACAATTTCACAATCACAAATTTATTTTGGATTTAATAGATTAATATTACAATAATAAAATATGTTTTATTTATCTATATATATAAATTACTAATATATTATTATATATATATCCGAATAAGGAGGGACATTCTTATTCTATCAGAAGAAACTTTGGGGTTTAGATATTTCTCTGAACCCATGAAACTCTTTCCTTCTTAACTCAAAAATTTTATTGTGTGAATTAACTATGTCATTTGTTGTATTTTTCTAAAAAAAATTAAAGTAATTTAATTTTAATTGTTAACAAATCCCACTTATTAGGTACAGTATCAATATAGTTCTGTGTATGATGTTTATATTTACACCATATTTTACACAATTAATTATATTTTTTTAAAATCTTTTTCAATCTCAACATCAATATCGACATGTTATGTTTGGAATTTAGAAATTTCATAAACATCCATAAATTGCTTATCTAATTCATGTAAATTTGGAAACAAGTGGGAATTATTTCATGATATTATCTATGTTCATAGAAAAATAACATGACATTAGAATATTTCTATATTGAAACATATTCATATTCATAGTATAAAGTATATATCATGACTCTCCGGTCATTCACTTCCTATCGATGTAACCCTAATGATTACATCACCCAAAAAACATATAAAATCTGAAATCTATTTTTTCTTTAATTAATGGATAAATACATGGTTATAAAATTATTTCACCTTGAAGATGATATCATATTTTCACCATGACTCCCCCTTGATTATTTCATGTTTCATAGAAGTGGCCTGTTAAACCATAAATAAAGGGAATTGTTACCATAAAATTCACAGCATAATTAAAAATATATGAATTAAAATAATTCACATTGAAATGCTATCTTTGAAAACTCATTTGGTTGTTTAATATATTATATAGATCCTTATTTTTCACAGGGCTACTGATTTTCTTGACTAATATTTCTCTCCATTTCATGGAAAAAGGAATCACTAATTTTTCTTCACAGTGATTGTTTATTAAACTATCTTCCTATTTTGTATACATTTCATTATTGACTTATCATCTTATAATCCTACCTATATACCTTTTTGTTGTATTATCTTCTTATTATTATATTACTTATTTTGTATATAAAAATAGTCATCATAAATGTGAAAACATTTGTTGTTGTACTCACATTAATCATTGAGGAATTAAAATATATACTTTAATGAAAGATGTATATTTTGTCATTTTTTATTTTCCAGTGAGGGTCTCCTCTTATATTCACCATTTATACCCCTAAATACAATAATACTATTATATTCCTGAATTTTTTTGTTATTCCAAATTTACATAGATTTATGTTCAAACATACATTATCACAAAAAATATACTATTAATCTCATTCAATTCATTTATATTATAGTTTTTATCGATAATAGAGATTGAGATTCATTAAATTTTATAGCGTACCAACCCCTCATTTGGAAATTATTTATAAAACTATTATTAAATTTTATTTTCAATAAAACCATTGATATAGTGATTTTAACAGCATTCATCCCCATATATTAATTCATATATATATATTTTTAAAACCAATTTTACTTCATGAAAGGCCATTAGTATAGAAAATAGTTTCTGGGTTATGTGATACCTTCTTCTGGAAAACATTTAATTTTTAGTATATGTTGTTCTCAAAGTCTTCATGATGTAATGATCCTGATGAAACGATTTAGTGGAAGGTTTTCTTCATCCCTCAATTTTAGAAAATCTAGTTTGTGGTTATTATTGACTATTCAATATCACCTCATCCTCTACAAAATTTATGTTGGGGTAGTTCAATAAATCATAAAATAATAATACATTATATTATTTCATAAATCATTTCTAAAATATCAAAATATATAAATAAAACATCAATATTCACCTTTTATTTTTCTTCCAAATTATTAATTTTTTTCAATGTTGAAAATAATAGGTCATGGAATGCGTGGATTTCATACAAAATTGGTCATCTTCCACCCTTATGTTACTATATAGGCTTTACATGATATATCCTCTTTAACATTTTTTATAATAATTAAGGTTTACATGTTTATATTCTCCTACATGTGTATGGATCATAAGATGTCTCACTACCTTCATGTATGTGCTTCCCCAAACTAGATCAATTTATACATGTTCCTCAATAGTTTTTTATGTAGTTCACTATATTTCATGACAAAAAATTTTATTTGGGATATATACAAAATCTCATAGAGGATTTTCATGAGTAATCATGTGATCCATTTATGTCTTATTTGTGTGGTCGGGTGAATATCATTGGGTTCAACCATATGATATAATATGAACCAAAAAGATCACCTTTTCATGAATAAATTTTTTTAATGTGTTTGAAAAGAATTCATGTAATCAATATATTATTCACAAGATTTTTATTTTCATGATTAGGTCACAAAATAATGCACTAATTTCATGGGATGAGATCAAATAGATTTTATATTTTTTGTTGTGATAGTTCTTTCTCTCTCACTATTTCTATATTTCAGCGACAAAAACCCTCATCAAAACCTCACTAAATATAGGATGAATCACACCTTAATTAATCCAATTTTTATTCATTTAGAACACCCATTAAATTCCTAATGATATAAATACATCTCTATGATTTTTAATAGATGAATGTATCCACTATCAAAACCTCATGAAATATTAAATGGATCTTTTGATATATGTGATCTCTTTACATGATCACTTCACTCGTATTTGAGGTACTAGTGGGAACCCTATTAATACTTCAAAGAAATTAATTACAAAATTGATTGGAATTGATGGATATAATGGATAACCAATTTATGATATTTTTTATTCAACATCATCATACAATCAGCGGAATTATTGACTTATTATAATGAACATCACGTGATTCGACCAGTATTGATCACTTAATAATAAAATTTCTTCATGTGGTGTCATGTTAACATGGTTTTAGGTATTTATGGGATCATGTTATCCATATATCATCTTACGATATGTAATTAATCGTAAGATATAATTTTATTCTCGCTTTCATATAATTGTATTCATGAAAGATAAAGATTGAATTTATGTAAATGGGTCGACTAAAAATTACATGTACTCTAATGTTGATGATGTGTTATGGACGATTGGGTTTAGAGTGAACATAAAACCATTGAAGGGGAGAGATTTTTAATGATGAAGAATTTTTATCAGACTGTCGAGCTTAATTTATTTAGAAGATGCATTTAAATTTATTTTTTTTACTTATGGGTGAACAATATGCTATAACATCAAGTACCATATATATTATTCACTTTCACTAGACAAAAATTATATTAAAATACATTTATTGTAAAACAATATTCTATGAAAACATGGGAATCTTCTAGAAAATCTAGACACACATGTTCCTCATGGTTTATTTCATTCCAATGCACTACCAAAGGAACTAGCCCAGACTATTTTTCATCGAAAAAATCACACTCATTTGACCCTCACAAACATGTCCACTCAACAATTTATACTCATTATTAGATTACCAGTTGGTCCTTCTGGGGGAGTTATGGTGTCATATGTGTGATCAAGATGACCTGCATTCTAGTTTGTGGTCGACCATATTTTTTTACTGAAGGACACATATTATATAGACCATAAATATAATTCCAATCCATAAACATAACCAAATACCTAATTTTAATGGAAATAATAATTCTATACATATCATGCAAGGTCAACATCAATTGGTCTTATTATATTCGTAAAACTTAATATTTTTATTTTCTTCCATTTTTTATTAACTATCCATTTCTTCTTAATCAATCTTCCAAATTACTTTTTCACTTAAAATTAGTGCAAGAAATTGTCTCATTTTTAACATGGTGAATTGGTCATCTGTGAAATCCAATTCCATTAAACGAATCCATTATAATTATCTATGAATAAAAAAAATTACTATAAACCTACCAAAAACATACTGACATCACATTGATAAAAATTTTAAAACTATACCCCAGACTACACACTTATGTTCCTATAACTAGAGACTTGAAAATGACATGACCACCATATTGATCCATTTATTGGAAATAAGTGTATTCAAAGAGTGACTAAATGAGGGTAAATGATTCCAAAATGAAGGATCAATAAATTGATTTTCCTTCGTTGATGTGTTTTGGAGTTTAATCTAATTTATATTATTATTTACATGTATTGTGAATTTGGGGATAATTTCCATGATTTTTTTATATTATTTGACAACATCCATTTAGTTATTCATTGGTGAAGTCATCATATTATCCCACAGACCCATTGTACATTTAGTTGCAGTTGGTTCAATTCATTTTAAAATATAATAGAAGTTGACATTGGATATTATAATTTAACATCAAAGGGGGTTATAATAATCAATTACAAATATGGGTCACAACCATAAAACCATTTACCCTTTCACATCATAATGATAGTCTATAATTTCATCATTTCAACTTATATCAATATTATATTATCCATGGTTATATCATTATTGGGCTTCTGATAATTCCAAACAAAATAAATTTATTTTACATGAAAATAAATCCTTCATACTGGATTGTAAAAAGAATATCATCAAGAAAATCATATCCACATTGACTATATATCTAGGTGTGTTGTCTTAAATCAACTCATCATTTAATATAGTATAGATTGAGTCAATTCTCAACCGAACAATTTGAAGCATTATTATCCTCTAGTGCATCTATTCCAAAACATAATAAATAGGAAAATATCAAAACATATATGCAATATTATAATGAACTACTCTGGATTTTAAAAACATTATGATATTATCATATTCATATACAAATATCTCGAATTTTTACTATGGCTCTCTAACCATATTACTAATTTTATCTACAAAATCAACAACGATACATTTAAATATCCTTTTTATATAAAATAAATTTCATAAATATAATCCATACATTACTCTACATAATTTCCATTACTAAAACCATCAAATTACATAATAAACTCAACATCCCCGCTAATTGATTTGTTTAGTGACATCCGAGATTAGCTACATAGAAAAATTTTATTACAGTACTTATGTAAATCTATTTATGAAATCATCACACTAGATCGTAATATAAACATCTTTCATGATAGAAAGACCACATGTCTAGGTTCATTAAAACATCAGAAATAGTTTGCTAAAATATTAAGTAAGAGAAATTTAAAAATATAAACAACTTTTTCAAGATGTGAACATAACAATATAAGGAATCATAATTATTAGAGAAGATTATATGAAAAATAACATACAGTCATAAAAATAATACATTTAAATGATGGGGGATCATGTAATCTGATATGAAAAAATATATAACCTGGTATAAGAATTATGAAAATCATGAGACATAATTCATGATCCAAGGATCATATACTTTTCAAAGATCGTATAATTGCCTAGTAAATATATAATCATATTAATAATAACATAGTGGATTAATAATCACATCCTTTTTACTATATTGAATCATGAATAACATCATGTATCCAATAGTATAACATGAATTCTTATAAGTTTCCTATTTAGTATCAAGAATCAGTATTAATTTTGACATTATATCATGGCATGTAAATCATTAATCAATGAATTAGTGGGATATATAAAAAGCACCCATAACATTAGGAATATCTATACATGTGTTATCCACATTAAATTATCCAATTATCACATAATTAAAACACATGAATTATAATTGGATTCCAATTAGATATCATAATATATGATATAAATAACAACACAAACACGATTTATCAATTCTAAAATAAATCCCCCTAATATGAAATTAATTAAAATAACAAACGGGTTTTAATAGTAAGAAAATAATATAATAAATTATCCTTGAGAAGTAATAAAATTAGGAATTATTTTATTGAAAATTGAATCTTTAGTAATAATTCTATAGAAAATAAAAACATTATTTATATAGGAAATGTTGTTCGAAAATTAAAAAAATGATTTTGGAGGGGACAAGATTATGATTTTTAAAATACCTAACCAAATTCCTAAAAATATTAATAAAAATTATCATATACAAGATGTAATGGAAATTATTACGATCTCATAAATTGATAAAAACATGAATATCAAAACATGGATGTGGATGGTTGGAAGTAATTGAAAATATTTACAAGAAAAATGGGAAATTTATGTGATGGATGATATATATCAATAAATTATAACTTTTATGTGATAAAGTAATCAAGAATAAATATTTTAATAAAAACAAGAGTTTTCCAAAATATATTAATTTGAAAACCATATAAAATTATGAATCTATTATTAAATATATTATTGGAGGAACATGAAAAAAAACCATATAACTCACGAATATATGTTTGAGTAAACTATCTCCATTGCTGTGACTCATGACATCCAAAATGTTTTGTTAGCTTCATGTATCGATTGCATTAACATCACTGTCAACATTTACAAAAACATACTCATACTTATTTCCTTATTAAATTTTCATTTATATTTACTAACTACATTTATATTTTTAATTTTTTTAAATACATAATAAAAATCAAGAACATATAATTTTGATCTTATATATATATATATTAGTAATAATGCAATAAGTAATTCCTATTTAGAAGTTAATTCATAAAATTTAATAAAACATACGATAATGGATGATTTATAAATATTTTTGATGAATAAATTTAGATTTATGTGTTCATTAATCATTATCCTAGAAAATGAAATCTAAAATAAAAAGAATTCAGTGAATTTTAAACAATAATGTGTGTTTTAAATAATTTATGAATAAAATATTAATATAATCATAATAAAAGTAAAAAATAACAATTTACATAAATAATTATATCAAATAACATCTTTAAATATTTTCTCATAATAACCCCTGTTAAAATTTCCTCACATTGTCCATGATGGTTGAAAAATAAAAAAACATGAAATTACCATGATTAATGAATGATAATGAGGTCATTTAATTTCAATATCACTATAAAAAATTCATATTGTTTTATATATTTTGTTTATCAATTCTACATTTCCACATTGTAAAATATTTTGGATAATTAGTAATGTATATAAAAACTTTACATAACATGAATAAATTTTTTCATGTTACTTTTCTTATTTATGATTATTTATTTTATAATAATATATTTTCATTAAAATATTTAAGATGTTATTAAATTTTTATTGTAAAAACCTTATTCAAATAGTAATAACTATATTCATTCATTGGGTGTATTCATTAATAAATCCTTGAGATAAAATTTGAAAAATGATATTGTTTATACATGATAGAGGATATATGCACAGAAGCATGATAAATGTATTAATTTTTCATAATGGAAAAGGATAATGTGGTTAATAAATATACCATCCTTATAATAAAAAGATCAAAATAATTTGTATAATTTTTTCTTTTTATGATGTTTTAATATAAATTTATGAAGATAATTTCAGAAAAATAATTTCAAATGAGAAAGAGATTCAATGAACATATACCCACCTTCATGGTTTATCACATTTTCAACTGGTATTTTGTATATGTTGGACAATCATCGAATAATAACAATTCCTCTTGAAGGAATCTATAAAATTTGTACTGTTTTAGGGTAGATAATGAAATAATATATTAGGTTTTTGGTGTGTCGGTATTTAAATTGATGAGATCCCCTTTTATATGTCAAAATATACTTCGTTTTTTTAAAATAAAAATAACATTACAAGAATATGACATCACCCTCAAAAGAAATAGAAAATAAAATTTATTAGGATTGTAGTGGGGAATATATAAGGCTATTATATAATAATCTATTTTTTTGTTAATGTATTTTTGTAGATTTTTTAATTCCTTAACCCCTTTAATTATAAATTAATTCATTTTATATTTTACTATGGTAATTATTAGTTATATAAGTTAATATTTTCACTATTACTAATAAATAACGTGATGATTATAAGATAACGTGAAATATTGAATATAAATTTTGAAATTATCTTTTTTGAATTTAATGTATAATTGTGATAAAATCCAAATTTTAAAATATTAAATGTAAACACTATTATAAGCATTTCTGAATAATGTATATTTTTTATAATGTATCAATTATATATTTCTAAATAATATTCTTTAATTTAAAATTCCTAATAAAAATTATAATATATATATATTATATAAAATAAATCAGTTTTTTAAATATTTACATTATACCTATATAACCATAATGGCATAAAATTCATAGTTTTGGTAATTAATATATATACTTATGTTCAACAGAAAATCCGTTTTTTTAAAAAAATATTATAAAATAATGATAATATAATTTTATACTCATAAATTAATATATAATTATTACTTTTTAAACATTAGAATCCTATAATTGATAATGTATTTCAAAATTAGAATGAAAAAGATATTATTATTTTATTTATTAGAAATAGAAAATATATTAAATGGTTTTTATAAGATATTATTTATTTATTTTTAAAAAATTATTATAACAGAATTAAATAAAATTGAATATTATATTTTAGGAATATACTTTATTAATTTTTCAATATCACTTTTCAAGATAATATTTATTGTGAATTTTTTTTGTTCTTATATACATATATATATATAATTATATCTATGTGTCTGTAATTCTTAACTTAATTTCCATTGTTTATTTCCCCAATCATATTTCGAACATACATAGGTCAATACATATTTTTTTGTGTATATAGAATAATATAGAAAATAGTATTTTTTCGAGGGGTATTTTTTATTTAAAACAAGGTTATTGAAATCAAAGATATTATAAGTATAGTTATCAATCAATATAATAATAAACAAATAAGCTTCAGTATAGAAATCCTAAAAATCACTTACAAATCACAAAAATTACACACAAATCACATCAGCCATTTTAATTACATTAATTAAAAACCCCAATCATCATCATTAGTTTTATTTTAATCACTTATAAATTGATAACATAGATAACAATTCCATATTTTACATAATAAAATATATTTCATGTTGGCTACCTCAATTGGATAACCAATATGATGGACAATGAATGAGAGAAGGTGACGATCCATAATAACCATTATTATATGATTAACCATCAACAACATTTTATTCATTATTATCCATAAAAAATTAATATATCTAATCAAATAGAGATAATCAATTTTTCTATAGTGATTGAGATTAAAATAATTAATAAATTATGGATGAGAAATGGAAGATTATCACATTGGATTCGGAAGGGAATAATCACATAGTCTCATGTGTTAATATCTAACTATATAAGTTAATGATAAATATAACTGTAAGCCTTCAGTTACCATGATTTTAAGAAGGTTGGGGGGGGGGGAATAAATAAACATGCGAATTTACATGAATTTAAAAATGAAATTTAGGGAAAATAAAATTCATTGAGAGATACATGTTTTTTGCACTGAATCTTGTATGAATCAGGAATCACAATATGATTTCAACCTAAATACATATTTAAATTCATTAAATAGATGAATAATGTCAATTTGAATAAGGAATATTGTGGAGTTATGTGATAATACATTCCATAATTTTGATGAAATATTGAAATCATTATTTAAACCTCAAATATACCACTATAATACTATAATTACCTTAATATACCATGATAACATAATGGAACAATATATTTTAAAACACACATTAGATTAAATTATTAGCATAATGGGAATCTTTTCCCTTCTCACAATAACTCCATAGTGTAATGAACTATAAAAAACTAAAATTAGAAACCCGTAAATTTTATAGTTCATTTATAATTCTCAATATATCCCCTCTTGATTCAATACAATGAATCATAGTGATGTGAATCCATATTTTCTCTTATATATCCATTAAATTTTAGATCATGGAACAAAAACCTAGAAAATATCATGATATATACTTACACATGGGATTTCATCCATATATGTAGTATTATTAGACAATTACTCTATAAAAACCTATGTAACACATCCAACACCAAATAAAAATTGGGAAGATGACTATGAAAAAATTTGGGCCTCTATTTACTACCACATGTAAACATTTAAATTCCATGTCATTAGAAAAAAATATTGTATTTTTTTCTGTGTGGATCACTCTTTTAGTTATGAAATCAATTACACACAACATAGAACTCTAATTGAAAACAAGTCAGATGACACAAAATAATTTTCTAATTCATTATATTGACACTAATAACTATTCTTGAAAATATTGGATTTTAATAATAGGTTTCCAATAAAATATAAAATTCATTATAATTGAAATAAAACTAGAATTAATAACTCTGATTATGAACTATTGTTTACAATACTCCACAATATTGAAATGTAAAATAAAAGACAATACACTTAAGGGTTTAAAAATATGAGTCAAGCATATACATCTCATGTAAATTGAGATTAAAACAAAATGTGAGCAATACATGATTTTCATAAGTCACATATCATCGTTTGATGATCCTAATAATTCCTAAAACAAAACCTATTTCATTATCCACTTTTATTAAATTTTTTATCTTACTGGTATTGATGCATGTATTAAAAAACCAAACTAGAATGAGAAATGACAAGGATGTGCTTTCAAACACCTCATATACGATTATATTCCATGGTATCACAAAAAAATAATATTAATGGTTTTCACTTTATATATAATAAATAATAAATAATGAAACAAAAAATAAAAATAACAACTTTAATATTCTTAACTATCAATTAAAACAAGTATTTATAAATAGGAACAATGTTTATAAGGCCAATATATGAATTATAAAATGAGATACATGTCTAATTTCCCATATAACATGGAAAAATACACATTCTCCCACCACAATAGACGTATATTAGATTAAATTATATTATTATTATAAAAATATAAATACCCTTATATATATGAATGAACAATATAAATTATTTTCAATATGTACACCAAATGGGGACACATATGGACTGTTAAAAATATTGAGTAGGACACCACTAATATATTTATATTCAATTTTCTTAATAAAATTGACACATTATTTTATGATATATATATAAGACCCATTTCATTTTATAGAGACCAATAATCAACTAATAATTACATATAAGATTAAATTTGTGGAACCACTAGTGACTATGCTAAAATAGATAATACATTTACATTAATTATTGAATAAAATAATAAAATATTTTAATATTATTCACATGAAGGTGTAACTTCCCAAACCTGATCATGTAGAACCTTTCTAATATTTTTTCTTCACATGACCTCAATAATTTTTTCTTATATACCATATTATTATAACATATTGATATAGTCTATTATTGAATTTTGTATATTATAAGTAAGACCCATGATTCTTCATAACTAAAACTAATAATATCATCATTTCAATTTTATATAGAAATTCATTATCTAAAATATGATATAATATAATAAGTATTTAATATTATTTTTAATTATAATATAATATCCATGAATTCCTATTAATTTATAATATTTTTTTTTGGTTTTTTATACATTCAAAAAAGTTTTTCCAAATTTCAGAAAGGATCATCAATATTTTTTCAACGTAATTATGATATCAATAAACAAGTTCAAAAGGTTCTAAAGAAACTGAACCAAGTACAAACCATAACAAACCTTACTCCGACTACCTATTTCATGTGGTTTTTATTATATATGAAATAGAATACATAGATTTAAATAAACATGATTTGAATGTATAGTGATGACAATATTATAGAGACCATCCAGAAAATTCATTATGTTAGTAATTTATAGTATATTATATAGAGAAATTTATCTTTTTGATTCATAAATTTTCATCAATAGATCATACATATCAATTTTAATTATTCACATGGAATATGGGGGAATCAATGGATGAGTTCAATCATAGAGTATGGGGAATCATAATATTAATTATAAATTGACACAAATGTTATAGAAATAGTAATTTCTTGTTATGTTATGTAAATGATAATATGAGTATAAAATATAATCAAATTCAAGTTATAATAAAATAAACTATTTACATTGATAATGATAATAATTAATATCATAATTATAAAATAAACAATGTTACACATTAGATCCATATTTTCGATGTTTAATACTAGAAATAATATTTATACGGTAATGGATATAACAATTAGTAAACATATATTATCCAATAATACCTGCATATCAATCATGATTCAATATAATTTCAAGAGAATCAATCAATTTATTGGTTTTAATCTATAAAAATTCATCTAAAATAAGATGACGTTGTTTTTGGTACTCACACTATATAAATTTAACCGATATATATTAATTTTGATAATTTTTTCCATTCAATCAAATTATATAAAATAAAAGATAAAAAAATTTATTTATAGTTATAAAATATAGAGTATTAACTCCACATATATTAAAGGGGTTAAGATAATGTTTAATTATTCTCTGAATCAAATGAATCACATGGATTTATAGGATAATGGGCTTCAATCAAAACAAGGAAGAATAGTTTATTCACTATGTAAATGTAAAAGTTATATTTATGAATCAATGATGATATGTTAATTAAAAAAACATGATAGAAAAAAATATAATTGACATTATTATATGGAAATTAAAATCCACATTTATTTATAAAAAATACTATATGTGATAAAAAAATTAGAATATACACTGAATAAAATATATAAGAAGGTTAATACTCAATTAATGTAAATTTTTTCCTGAAGACCATTAAATCATAGGTGATTAATTAATATAAATAAAATGACAGATAACACATTTTATTGAACACTAAAACATTAAAATTAATGATGAATTATTATAATATATTATATGGAGTCAATTAAAGACATTTAAAGAAAATTCGAAGATAAATATAGATCACATATAAAATAGTTGAATTTGGAATGATAATATATTAAGAAAAAAATATGTTATGAAATGAAAATAAAAAAATATTTCAGGATATTAATAAACAATAAAAGTAATGTTAAAAAATAAAACTATTTTATCTATATTTGGATATTTAGACATATGCGATAGGATTAGAAATAAATAATAAATATTTTAATATAATAGATGCTTGAAACAAGAACCATTACATAGACAGAGAAATATCTTCTAAAAAGGGTTTTAAGAGATGTACATAATAACCTATCATTAACAAATATTTCAAATATTTTAGAGTACAATGGGATTACATTATAGGTTGTATATCAATATAATTTTAAGAGGTGATTATAACAAACAAATAACATAATAATATGACAGAATTATAAACCATTATCTCATGTCTTAACTCACATTAAATTTATATTATCATCATAAATATCTATGATAAATTGTAAATAACTATTTAATTATTATTTTATCATCAATATTCTTTTTTTATTCTTCACATATGTTGATGCTTTTTCATATCGATCTACCAAATACGCCGAGTCCATTGTTATGATGCTATATTGATATAGTGGTTAAAGTCAATGTTCTTTGGTTAATATATCAAATAAACCAAATGATTCAATGATTTGGTTTTCCAGAAATTCATGTGATATAAATATATTATTTTCAAATTTGTAGTTAAAATTTATAATAGATTTAGAATCATGCCTCAGTTGGAATGTTTTTAGTAAATTAAATTCTATAGTATATTTTTTTATTAATTTCAATAATATCATACTAGTTTAATAATTTCCAAACATTAAACAAGATTATAATATATATATGATGACTTATTTTAATATTATTTATTTTTTATATAATATAATATAATTTCCCTTTTTAAAATAAATCATCATAAAATTTTATGTTGTATAATACTACCACAAATTAATTATATTTTTAAATTTTTTTCTAAATGATTAAAAATAATCATTATTTGGTTTATAAATATAAATAGATTATAATTATTCAATAATTTTTATGAAAAAAAATATTTCTTATTTTAAGAAAAAGAAAATGTAGAATGTTAAGTAATATTGGGTTTTATGACCCATACATTTTTACTGACTACTTCTGAAGAGGGTTTGATGGTATGGAATAGAAAATGACTCAAGGTTAATGAATGAATTGGATGTTAAAAACATGTGAACATAATCTAGGAATTAGAATATGTAAATTTTGTATGATCTTAAAATTATTAATATCCAATAAGAGAAGGAAATAAATACTTGATAACCCAGACCATCTTCATTAAAATAGATTCTTTGGATATAGAGTTAATCCATTAGAGGAGGCTTATTTGGTTTAAAAAATGTATCAAGGATGTGTCCAAGGTGGTAAAAAAATGATTTTGGTAAATCCCTATCAAATAATAATTTTTTTGGAGTGATGACAAATATAAAGATAATGGGTGTTTATAAATACAAAAGAGGGTCTCTTTTAATAAAAAACTAATAAATTTATTATTCAAGAATACTTTTTTGTCATCTATTTGACTATTAATTTTTTCGATTAATATGCAAATATTTTATTACAAATTAAAGATATCATATATCAAATTTATATTTGAAATAATATATTAAACATTCATATTCTTATATTATTTTTATTAGAATAGAATATAAATTATTAATTGAATTTTTTTTATATGTGTTTATGTTAGGTGTAAAAATTATAAATAAACAAATTAATTAAATAAATATATATTATATTATGATTTTTTAAATTAGTTAATAATTTTTACAGCATCATAAAGTAAAAAAAAATATAGTATATATAAAAATGATATTTTAACAATTTCCTCTTAATTATTATTTTTATGAAAAATACTACTAAAAATTAACTCTAATATGTATTTATTTCAATAAATTAAAATGTGCATGTAATTTTATCTTTTTAATAATATATATACATGAAATTTAAATTTTAAACAAAATATGTAATACATAGAAAAATAATTTCATTGAAAAAAATGACTTTTATTTGGTATGTGTGATTGAACTTCTATTTGATATTATTTATTAATTTAATTATATTAAAAAAATTATTTCTACTTTTAAAAAATGCTATATATATTTAAATTAGTAAAAATTTATGAAAATAAATTTCAAAATTAGATTAATCTAATATTTATATTTTTGAATAAAAAATAATAATTTTCTACCTAAATTATAACATGTGTTGTAAATAAAATATACTAATATATATAAATAATATTAAATTATTTATGAACTCCTTTATTAATGGTCTGGTTATTATTTTTTATTCATTTAAATATTATTTATTATAATTTTATTACTCAAAATGATTAGTTAAAAAAATAATTTTTATATAATCATTGTTTTACTATAATATATCATATTTACATTATACATCTTTAACTGTATTTTATGTCAAGAAAATATACTTTTAAATTAAAATATTTAAATTTTATATGAAATGATTTAGTTAGTTTTAAAAAAAATTTCTTTTGTGGGGGTTTTCCAAAGTGTTACTTTTAACACAATATCTAGATAAAACATTTTTTAAAATTTAGGAAGAGGTAAATTTATAGTTTACTATAACAGTACTTCATATTTATTCTTATAATTTATGTTACTTAAGTGTGGTACTATTGCAACATAATTACACATTTGAAATTATTTTTATGTCCATGTATTGGGCCCTCTGAACATTGAGAATACATGAAATAATTTAGAAATGGTCCATTGGGCCTCAAGGACATCATTATTTTTCATCTAAGATATATGGATCAGCTTTATGAAGTGGATATAATTGTGAAATGGTGGTAAATAGGGCGGCAAGAGCTGATACCATCATCCACTTGAACTATAACTAACAAATGTTAATAATTTTAGATTACTCACAATTTCTCAATATGAGGTGGAGATAAAAGGATAAATATGAGACATTGATGAATAATGTTGGAAGAAAATATGATGGATTGAGTGGATTTTTTAGATTAGCTATTTATACTTAATGGTGTCGAGCATTTATTATGGAGCATTAATTCTTTGTATTATGGGGATCATAGTAATATTGGGGTTACTTCTCAACTTAGTAAATAAAAGGATTATTCTAGTAAAAAACTATCAATAAAATTTAATGGTATACTATAAATTGAATTATTTTTCAAATAATTTTTTTTAAAATTTACTAATCATATCTAATAATTTATTGATGTTATATTTTAATCTGTATCATTTTTTTAGTCAGAATGTTTACGATAATTTTTAATAGAAATATTACATGTAAAACTATAATTTAATAATATAATTGCTATATAATATTTATAATTCATTTAAATGAATAGTATATTCTTAATTAATCATCTAAATTAATTTCCACAATCATATTTACATTAAAATTAAAAAATTAAATATTTATTTTAAAAATTTTTATTATACATTATTTTTTGTTGTAATGGTATTTAATGTAGATCGTGACCATATATAATTCCTTTCTATTATAGTGTTATTTACCTATTTTTCTTTCCGAGTCTATTATTTTTAATGTAATGCAATGTAGTTTTCATTTTTGCTCAAATCTATGGAATAAAATAAAAATCTCATGTCAGTTAATTTCATTATATATATTTATTTTATATTACATTACATGAATAAATATTTTATAGACATACATGTATTAAATAGTGGAATGATTTCTTGTGATATATAAATTAAAAATCACAGTTAATATCAATAAAATGGAAATATTAATAATGTAATTGATGATTTAAATATATATTTTATTGGAAAATATATTATAAAATTCATTATAAATATAGGATTTAACAAATTTTATGTATATAAGTGATCCTCAGTTTGAAAATGATTTTAAACAATAAAAAACACTAATATGGTTTTTATTTATATTGTATATATTAAATTTAGGTAACCTTTTAGTCATGTTTTATATTATATCATGTATCAATGAAATGGGGAAAACGTTTAGTAGAGGGAGTTCACCTATGTATATATTCCATTATTTTATTAATTTAAAATATTTGATATAATTTCTTACACACAATATCCAATCAGGGAAAACAAATTCCATATTTTGTTAATATAAAATTTATTAAACTAAGATATATGAAAATAAATTTCCAAAACTAAATATCATATATCTTTATGGAAATTACAATAAAAATAAATCCTAAATTAAATAAAAATATTGTATAGGGGAAATGTTCATTGTCATTGTTTTCTCTGAAGAATATACATCCAACTACATCTCTTTAATGTTTGAAAATCACTAGAAATATAAAATAATGTTTGTGAAATTAATAAATTTTTGGGTTATAAAAATATTAGATAAATATTTAGGATTATATATTTTGGTGAGAATAAATATTTTGAAAATTATATTAGAATTTGAAATAAAAATATGACTTTTGGGAATTAATATAACTAATTATTATGCAAATATTATTAAAATGAGAATGAATTACTTTTTATTAATTAATTTTGATTTGTATATAACATATTAATTATTTTAAATAATATTTCTCACATATTAATTAACAAATGATTGATAATGAAGTAAAATATAACCAACATTTAACTAGAATTTGTTTTTATTCATGAAATTTTGTTTGTATAAATAATTTTTAATGTTTATTTTAAAGTTATGTTTTTCGTATATAAGTTATAATACATACTAAAATTAAATTTAAATATATATATATATAAATTAATAATAATTTAAAAGTTCATTATTAATTATTTTGGAAAAGAATAAAAAAAATTATTTACTTAAAAATAGAAATTCTTAAAATTTAAATTTTAGGTTTTTTTAATTCTTTTATAATGATATATAAATATATATATAAATTCAGTTAATAATGAAATTGTTTAATTAAATAGAACAATTATAAATTTAAAAATATACTCATTGAATTATAAGTAATAGATATTAAATGATAATATAAAAAAATGTTGCTTTACAAGTAATTTTAATCTAGAAAAACGTTTCTTGTACATTTTTTCTTTTAATTAAAAAACAAAATTTCACATGTTAAAAATTAGAATTTGAATTATTTTAAACATTTTATTTAACCATCACATTGAAATTAAATAGAATTTGTTATATTGAATTTATGGTAGAAAATAATTTCCATTATAAATAATGAAATAAAATAAATGATGTTAAAATTAGAAAAATGAAATATATGAAATATTGAATAAATAATTAGATACTTATACATTATAGAGTTCTAGTATCATTTTATTTGGTCAATATTACAATTTTAACCAGTATTTCTCACCTAACTCATCAGGTTCCATTAATATTCTATGATTTCCATTTTCTAACAATTGTTTCCTTTGAACAATATTTCATTATTAACAATGAAATGACTTATCCTAAACCCATACAAAAACAAATTTAACATTTTAATTTCCAATTAATCGCATCCCATATTCTATCTATAAGGTCAATCTCAACATTTTTTTCATCTAATTTATGATGTTGTCCCAAATCCATCAGTATATTGGAACAGGTTTTTAGCAGTGGATTTATTATAGAAATTAATCTCCAGTGTATATTGCAATTAACATATCATCTCAAAACATGTAAAATTAAATCAAATATTCTAATTATATTCGTTTAAAAATATTATAATTCTAAAATAATGATATTACACTAATAAAACTATATATTCAAACTCATTCATTATTATAACATTTCTTTATTTGAGTATGTTTAACCACTAACATTAAAATTATTAGAGAATATTTTACATTTCAATCATTTATTAGTAAGGAATTTTTTGAAATATATTATATCAATGTTTAATTTATTTAAATTAATATTTTTCACTAATGTTTAAATTAAAGTGAATTATCATTATAAGGTATCATATTATAATTCCTAATATTATCCAAAATATGTATTAAATAAATTCTGTTATTATAAACTATAATAGTATCTTCCATAAATGGTTAGTATATAAATCATTGTAACAACATTATTCCACAATATATAACAATATAGGATTGGTGTACTTTTTATCAAATTACATTGATCAATATCATTATATTAATACATTTGTATATCAATAAAAGATATTATCATTTATTAATGAAATTAAATTAAAACTAAATAATATATAGTTATATATATATAATACGTTAATATTATTTATTTTAATATATATATATATATATATATTTAAATAATATATCATTATGAAAATTTTTACGAGTTAGGGGATTAGTTTTCATAAGTGGGAGTTATAACTATTTATATGATTTTGTAATCTTAATTTTATTTCAATGAGATAAGATCTGTATTCAAAAATCTACTGATATTGTGTATAAATATTAATATGGTTGATATTAAATGTCACGACCCCCTCCCCACAAAGAGTACCCCTCCTGGGCCAGAAATGTGAGATGTGAGATAATGAACCCCGAGTCCCACCTCCAGTAGGCCCCGGGTTGGCGACTAGCACCGAGTGTATAATAACACACAAATGGCAGGCATTACCCTCTAAGAGAACACATGGGGAAGGGAGAGATAAGACAGAAACCAATAAACTCCAACTCAGAACTAGAAATATAAAAGAAAGCCAAGTACATAAATGGAATGTCATGACAAAGCACTACAACTAAAAGGGGGAAAAACTGCAAGTACTCAAAAGAAAGTAAAAAATAGCAGCAACCACAAGCCCGAACAGCTCCTGCAACAACTAACTTATAGAAAGCAGCTTGATCTCAAAACTACTCCAAGAAACCTGAAAAACAATATATATATATACATAGGGTGAGTATAATAGTTTACTCAGTATGATCCTCCCCGAATCCTCTCGTGCAGAAGAAATGATCACATGCTAAAGCATAGTGAACAATAAGTGAAACTAACTCATCACCTAAACATGTATACGAAGTTCCCAACCTTGCCATGAATACTCTCACCAAGTAAAACATATAAGAATATATCTTATAATAAAGAATATCAAGGGTACCACGCTACTACTTCCCCACTGGTTTTCCGCTTTTCCCCCAACTTTCCATTTCCTAAGCATCTCTATCCAAAAATGATTGCCCGCAGGCAGCTGGGTGAAACACCACAATCTCTAACTCAGGCACCAAAAAGGCATGCCCGTAGAAACCTGAGCGAATTACCACACCATCCTTAAAACCAAAAATAACTAGGTTGGTTCAAGGATCAACCACATCTCGCATAACGTGTATCATACATCAGGTAATTTACCTCAAGCCATTACAGCCCATACACCGAGTATGGATCCACAAGCCATCACCACCTATATAAGTTACACCTATATTAGTCCATAGGATACCATATCAACATTATATATCTATGAATAACCACAATCCATTACATCCATCAACACACATATATGTTAAAAACTAAATATTGTGCCTAATGGCACAAGTATCTACCACATGAAGTGAGTAGGTCCAAAGGGGGTAGTCAGCCATTCATCCTGCCACTGGAATGTTGGGGAAAACAGTCCCTAAGGCTCAAAATCTATAGGGTGTTATTTTCCCTTATTGATAGGGTGGAGTAATATATAGAAACTAAAAAAGTAGAAAAATGTACTTTGTATCACAACCACGCTATAGTAATAACCTAGTCTTAGACACAACTGTAGATAACATCTCTCGAACTCCGGGCAGCCACTTCTAAGACAAGGAATCCTATAAGCACACAAACATTTAAAGAAAATTATTCAATTACATCATTCCATTTTTATCAGTTTCACATTACGTTAATTGATTCATTAAACATTAATTAACCATGACCGATTCCACATTAAATATTACATTAGCATCACACCCAAAATCCATTGTCCCTTCAAAAGTAAAACTTCATCATTATGTTACAGTGAACTACAACCCCTGGGGTTAACACTATTTATTGAATTATTCATTAAAAAATTACATTCCCATATTCCTGGTCATTCTAGAAAATAATTCTATGATACTAAAAAAAGGGGACTCAACACTGTTATTAGATGTACTACCCTGTAAGTATTTTCCACATATTGCAATATCATAGACCCATTCCACCTTGATAAGCTAAACACAGAATGCACGTGGAATACCCGACGTGTATTTGCCTCTTTCATGAGATGAGTTAGCAAGACTAGCTGCCTTGAGAAGTGGGGAAATGTAAAGAAGATGAACAAACAAAGAACCACCAATCAAACAATAAACAAATCCATCTCATTCCATCTACCTCGATGTCCTCCCCGACTACCACATTCATAAGCTGATGCATCTCAACACTATAGGCATCATCTACTACAACAACAAAAAGTCCTCTATGCCCCCACATAAAACAAAAACCATCCGGGATTACATCACAACACAAGAAGCAGGAAAGAAAACATCACATAAATTGGGCTATTGGCACTTTAACAATCAAGATGGTAACTAAGAACCCTTCAAGGAATTATTAAACAATCAAATTATTTATTCCATATTGAATTAACATGTCTATAAATCATTGGTTCCAACATCAAAAAACCTAACCAGTAAGCAATCACAAAAGATTAAACATTCCTACTATGCCAATTTGATTAACATAAAATTGCAAAATGAACCGGATTCATTTTTAGGCCGCTTAATCTTTACGCCAACATTAATCAATTGATCTCGGTTTACGTTCTTCACTGATTCTCATCAGAAACAAACAGATATGAAAAGAAATAATAGATATCACATTATCTATCAAAATAAGAGGCAATAACATACGATCAATAAATTTTTTTTATCTCGTTAAAATATTTATTATGTCAGTTCCATTTGACTAACATTGGGTCTAAAAATTTTAAAAATACAATTGCACGTAAAAGAAAAAGAAGAAACGAATCCCCTACATCAGGGGTTTTTAATGAATACCCCAAAAAACAAAGAACACACTAGAAAACTGTGTTGATTCTCCAGAAACCCACCTTATATCTCTTCAACTAGAAAGGTCAAGACCAAAGCTCATCATATTTGGCATCCACACACTTAGATATACCCATAATCAGTGTTGATCTGTGAAACTAGGGAAGAGGAGGAGTAGATCCCTGTGGATCTAAGAAAACAAACAATAACAATCAATAATGATAAAAAACCTCAAGAAATTGGCATCAATTCCCCAAGAGAAATCTTCATATCACATCCAAAATAGTTGGGCGAGGTTCTCCTACCTCAAAGAGATGTTAATCCCGAGGTATGGCCGCTTATGAGCTTAAACGAGCATGTTAGAGGCGAAACAGTTTAGAAACACAATTTTAGGATTTAATTTAGGTGCCCTCACGGTTTTCTCACATTGTTAGACAAATTGTGTGCTAACCGTGCGATCTCTATTGCCTCGTCAAACAATCCTCGCATGGTTAGTCCGCACGGTTAGAAAAAATGTGCGCTAACCGTGTGTTTTCCACTACCTCCAACACCAACATCGCATGGTTTGGCCGCATGGTTTATAAAACGACACATACTTTACATAAATTTTTATTACTTCAGAATTGTAGCATACTAATTACAACATATAACCAAACACTGATAGGACTGTATAGGTATAGTGTCTTTAGAAACTGGGAATCATAAACAACTGGTTCATAAAGAATCTAAATTTTCTCCCATTTATTTCATCATATCTAGAGTCCCTATTGGAACATCCTACTTAATACCCTTCTTCCTAACCTGGGGAAAAGAAAACATACCAAAATGGGTGAGCTCAGATGCTCAGTAAGGGTAAACAAATGAAATATCAATCATATCATTTTCATAAGAACATAACATTTTGAAAATATTAACCTGTAAAGGAGATCATAATATCATAACATAGGATAATAAATAGTAGTGAAATATAATCCAAATGATCATAAAATATAACATGAAACATTGTGGCATACACAAAGAATCATATAAAATCATTTCATCTTAGTCAAGACTTATTTCCAAGACTATGTTAGTGGACAAAGTTCATTTCTAAACTGAGTTCACTCCTCATTTCAGTCCTATATCACTAAACCAGATTAAATTTTTGTTCCGGCCATATATATCTCATGAGATATAAATCATTACCCAATGCATTGGAGGGAGATATTGGTCCCACCCAACTCAAAATGAAACCATTCATATGTGTGCCACAAAATCAGAAATCATACATCATAGAATAACCCATGTAATGAAAATGGGATTCTTAAACATAGGGACATCATAAAACAATTCATATAAGATAAAGGACTTCATAAATATAAATATATTAAAATATTATAAAATCAATGCAATAATAGGGATATAAATAGAACCCTATGTTATCTTTGTTGGAAAATAATTTTGATAAAACACTTGAACTCCATTCTTGAGGAAAATATATTTTCTACTTCAAAAACATTTTTCCTTTCTTAACATGTCATAAAATTTTAATCTAAAAGAAGTTATTTAAAAATAAACTTGAAAAATTGTAATGTAAGATTCATGAAAATAATTTTCTAGGGAATCATAAAAATCTTTTCATGTCGTATAAGTTAAAAAAACATTCTTCTCGTACATTGGCCAAAAAAGTCAAAAAGTATCTCGTACAGAATACAACAAAATATTCATTTCATATCTTTTTTTAAAAATTAACGAATAAGTAAAATTGGATTTAAAAAATTTTATGAGGATATAAATAATATTAGATATATAGGAAACATAAATTGGGATGATAAATATGCCCCAGTAAATTTTGAAGTATAAACAATCTCTGATAAAAATGAGATTGTGACACTTTCCCTTACCATAGGTCTGATATGCTTCGTACGTATTCGATCCTCCTTTATATTAATTTAAATACATTCATTGACTTATTACAGACTCATATGCATAGTTATTATATCATACATGGTCATATTTTCATCTTCTTATTCGTAATATATCATGGATACTTGTTATTCGGGTGGTCATTGCTTTATGTTTTTATGCATGTCTTTTTGAATAAATTCTTATTAATCATTTAAGAATTTAGATAACTCTTTTAAATAATGTTATTATTGTAATATATATCATATTTATTAATTCAATTCATTTATATAATCATTATTCAATTAAGATTATATAGAATGAGTCGTATCACATCGTGGAGATGGTAGGTCGTATGTACGCACGAGCGATGATATCATTCCCATAAATATTAAATGGTATTGGAGTGGAAGATGGAATTTATCAGAATTATTATCATGTTATAATAATCATATATAGTTATTCATTACACCATTATACCCATCAATGTAAGGTGGTGGTGGAAAACAGATTACACCACGTCGTGGAGACAGTATTCCGTACATAAGCACGTGCGGTGATTTCATTTTATGTAGGATGGATAGAAGGTGAAACAGGGTTGTTTCATATTTATAATAACATATCAGTATATGAGTGATACATATGTTATTAATTTATGATGGAAAAAATAAAGAATAATATGTAGAAGAAGAAATAAATTGGAATGAATCGGTTAAGGATATTACCACTTCATTGATGTGCCTCTTATTAACCTCATCTTAGGGCACTAAAGATGGACTTTAAAGAAGAAAATTACCTACAATATGTTTATATAGAAGTTTATAAGAGAAATTTTCAGGGTTTGGCCGAGCTTGAAGGCTTATTGTGGTGTGAGGAGAAGAGAGAGGATGTGCTCTTTTATAAGGGAGGAGAGGGGAACCATTGGAATTATAAGAAATATTAATTTATAATAAATTCCATCCCCACATAAAAACCTTAAAAAATGGACCAATTCGAATATTAGATGAGATAGGGTTGTAATATCATCAATAAAT
This sequence comes from Viscum album, assembly GCA_963277665.1. Lineage (NCBI taxonomy): Eukaryota > Viridiplantae > Streptophyta > Magnoliopsida > Santalales > Viscaceae > Viscum > Viscum album. The sequence continues at coordinate 40,687,894 of OY728158.1, read as the reverse complement.
AAAATTTAGATATGTTGTGAATTTATTTTAAACCTTATCAAATTGATTTATCCATATTTAATCTATTTAATTATATTTGTGGTAATAATATTATAAATTTTAAATTAATATAAATAATTAATTATGTGCTTTTAATTATCCATAATTAGATACGTTATAATATTTTTGACAATATAAATTTAAACTTATAATTTTTAAATATTTTTGTGATTTTAAACAATTTTATATTATGTTATTTTTATAAAATAACAATAGTGTCAATTTTGAAACTATTCATTAATTTGGATTTAAAAAAAATATATATAGTTGATATATTCGAAATAAAAGCTTTAATAGATTCATAATATGTAATATTTATCTATAAAATTAGTGGATCACATTAAATTGTTCATATGATATTTATTTTAATATTTAAAAAACCAGTTATTTAATATTTCAATCAATAAAATAGATTCAACATCACTATTGTGTCACCATTAATGATAATTATTTAATCTCTAAATATTCTAAATAAATTTAAATAATGTAGATAATTTTATTTTATTTTTGGAGACTATTCATGTTAGATTATTCAAGAAGTTTTTAACTAAATTAAAATTATTATACTTATAAAATTAAAGATAGTGACCAGTTAACACTTTCTTTGGTTTTAATAATAATTAAATTAATTTCATGGAAAAAAGTGCATAAAATTAATCTATCCCAACCCTTAGGTGATATGTTGATACTTTTAGTCATCCAATAGAATTTTGGTAGGTGTTCGGGTAATTTTATAATCTTATTTTTAACCATAATTACCGGATTTACCTTTAACTGCAGTAAATAAAAATTATCGTAGTTACTATTCATAAGATCAAAAAAATGAAATTAATCTATTAACATAATTTGGACCCACTGAATTCAAATATTTATTCCATTTTTCAAAATTGAAAACAACGAAGTTGCAGTAATTAATTTAAAATAAATATTGTTGTTAAGAAAACATGCTTTTAATGATAAAACATTGCAAAAGATTTAAATGTTTTTACTTATGAATTCAATGTAAAATTAATGGTAATGAAATAAATTATATTAAATGGTAAATATATATTCTATTCATACCATAAATCAATTAAATATTATAATGTAACCATAAAAATTAGGGTGATGAAAAAATTTGTTTTTAATGAAAATATAGCGCGTTTTTACTATTCATTACAATATAAATGTTATAAGAATAAAATGAAAAATTTATCCAAAGAAATTTTTATATCCTGATTTCAAAGAAAAATTTTATTTTCTAAAATTTAACTCATAAAACTATCAAAAACTAGATTTAATGTGGGTGCACCATCCAAAGGTGACAAACTACATTTTTTAAAAATAACTTATTTTACCCGAAAAATTTATTTTGTTCAAATACCATGTTTTAAAAAATGAGTAAGATGAATAATAATGTTCAAAGTGTAGTTAATACAATTAATAACAACTATTCCATAATAATATTATAATAATATATCATTTTTTACTGAAACCAGGTATTGCGTACTACACACACTACCGAGGAAGGTCACGATTGCGTTTAACGCAATCCAAGCCAGTTTTGTGTGTAGTGAAAGATTCGTTTGGTGTTCCGTATAACATAAGACATAAATAAATATATATTTCTCATAAAATCATAGGGTGTTACAGTTTAAAAAACTGTGCACCTCCCATTTGAAAGCTATATCCCTTTAGTTTTCCTTAAAATTCCTCCCAAACGCACCCCCAAGCAACCTTGACCTCCCAAAACAAATGTAATACCACATATCCACAAACTAATGAACTGGAGAGGTCCATTCCATTACATCAGATACCTCTCAAAATATTCTTCTCCTATATAACCCAAAACCCTTCTAATGAAAAAATGAATCAGGGTCTGAACAACCACCCATCGAGATAAATCTCAAGAGAGAGCAAGCCCCAAAAGAAAAAAAAGAAAGCCATCTCATTAACATGAATGTTTCAAAACCACAAAAGCTTCATCGATACATGGAATGAGTAAAACATCAAAAAACTCTCGGTACTGAGAACATGTATGTGACTCACATTCCCAGGTTCGCTCCTCCAAGTCACAATGTCACCACAAGACATTGTCTAAGGGGATAGAATTCCAACGAAACACTTTATCCTTGTGGTCTGGGATCTCCACAGGTCGCTCCTCAAAGGTTGAATCATCATCAACATCAATTTCCGCACAATCGATGAAGTGAGAGTCATCATGAATATAATGACTGAGCTGTGATACATGGAAAACATCATGTATCCGACTCATCTGTAGGGGGTGTGGTACTCGATACGCCATAGCTCCAACAGGAGATAACACCTCGACAGGCCCAAAAAAACTGGGGAGAAATCTTACATCCACGACTAAACCATCACTTCCCATGATGGGGATTCACCTTCAAAAAACACATGATCCCCAAAATTTAACTCTAATGGTTCTCCTTCATTGATTGTAATACGTTTTCTGACAATCTTGAAATATCTTCATCCTCTCACAAACCACCTGAACCATCTCTATTGAATTCTGCACTTGTTTCTGTCTGAGAATTGCTGACTCTCCGACCCCATTCCAGTACAACGGAGAATGGAAACATCGTCCATACAAGGCTTTAAACGGAACCATACCAATTTTGGAGTGAAACCTATTATTGTAAACTAACTCCAAAAAGGTTAAGTGCCTCATCCATGAAGATCCAAAATCAAGAACACTAGAGCGTAACATGTGTTCACAATTCTGGATAGTTCGCTCTGTCTGAACATCCATTTCAGGATGAAAAGTAGTGATAAGGAATAGTATAGAATCAAAAGAATGTTGGAGACCTCTCCACACTCTGGAGGTAAAATGAGGATCTCGATCAGAAATGATCATCATAGGGACTCCATGAAGTCTCACCACCTCCTCTAGATACTACCTCGACATGACATCCACTGATCTCGACTCCTTGATCGCTATGAAGTGGACCGATTTTGTTAAGTGATCTACTACCACCCAAATAGTATCATGTCCTCCCAGAGCTCAAGGCAAACCATTAATGTAGTCTATTGAGATTTCCCCCCACTTCCATTGAAAAATATTTACTGGATGGAGAACACCACCAGGAATACGGTGTTCGGCCTTCACCTTCTGGAAGACTAATCATCGAGACACAAACTCTGAAACTGCCCGCTTCATCACAGACCATCAAAACTGACTCCTCAAGGATCGGTACATCTTTTTCATGCCATGATTTACTGCTAAACGTGAACTGTGGAACTATATGAGGACCGTATCATGCATCATCAAGGGAACAAAAATCCTTTCATGATAAAACACTCTGTGTTGTTCATCCTCAGACCACCCATCAGAGGCCTCACCACAAACAACTCGGTCTCTCCAAACCTCCACCTCAAGATCACTAAACTGGGAATCTTCCACCTTCTGCATTAGGTATGACTATACATTCATCTGAAAAATATAGCCTCTAATCCCAAATTCTCCCACATCAATATGTAATGATTACAGTTATTCAATTACACTCCAGGAATGACCAGATTCACAAATAGAATCACTATGTGACTTTCAGCTCAACACATCAACTGCAACATTCCATTTTCCATGTGTATACGATATTAAATTTTTTTATTCCTATAAGAACTCCATCAACCAACACTGTCGGAAGTTCAAGTCACATTGGGAGAAAACATACCACAAACTCTTACGGTCAGTGAAAACCGAAAAGCACTCACCATTGAGGTAATGTCTCCACAACATTAGAGAAAACAACATGGCTGCCAACTCAATATCATGGGTGGAATAGTTGCGTTCATGGGGACGTAACTTCTGAGACCCATAAGAAAAAACTGACCACATCTGCATCAGAACCCAACCTAACCCCAGATGTGAAGCATCACAGAAAACATCAACTTGAACTCCTTCAGCTAGAAGAAAAAGGAATGGGGCACTTACTAACTTCTACATTAGATACTCAAAAGCTGCATGACACTAATCATTCCATATAAATTCTAGATCCTTCCTTGTCAATTTTTTCAGAGGAGTTTCAACTCATTAGAAATTGTCTTCGATCCTCCTGTAGTAGTCTGCAAGACGAAGGAAACTTTACACCTCTAAAACTATCTTGGGGGATTTCAAAGACACAGATTCTTCAATATTCAATAGATACACATCTACTCTATGTTGGGACACAACATGCCCCATGAAACGGACTTCTCGAGCACAAAATTCACACTTTGAAAACTTCCCAAAGGGATGATGTTGATGAAGGACTCCTAAGATGGCTAGTAGATGCTTTGCAAGCACCTCTTTAGATGTAAAGTTCATAAGTATGTCATCGATGATAACTGCCACGAATTTGTCAAGGAACGCAAGGAACACAACATTCATCAATACCATTAATACTGTTGGAGCATTCGTCATGCCAAACGGCATTACAACAAACTCATAATTCCCATGACGACAAAAAAAAGAAGTCTTCGTAATATATTCATTCTTCACATGTATCTGATGATATACTGACCAAAAGTAAATCTATGAGAACCAAAATTCACCATTTAGTTGGTAAAATAAATCATCAATTGGAATATGAGAATATCAATTATTTATTGTCACCTTTTTCAAGCAACGATAATCGACACACAACTGCAAACTATCGTCGAACTTCTTCATGAAAAAAACAGGTGCACCACACAATGACATAAGTGGTCAAACAAAACTGCACCGTAATAGACCATCAAGCATTATAGGCATCTCTCGCAACTCATAAGGGTCCATCCTATATGTATACATAGAGATAAGAGATGCTCCTAGCTATAGCTCGATCCCAAACTCGATCTCTCGTCGATGGGATAATGCAACAACCTCTTCTGTGAAGACATCCGGGTACTCCTCTACAACCCTCGGAAATGCCAACTCCTGAACCTCTGATGATAACAACATCATCTCAACCATCATGGACGATAAGGACAAATCACACCTACGACCCATCTGAGGATCTCTCTCACCAAAAAACACAACTTTCTCTCAATCCGCATCAAGGAAAACAACTTTATGCTCGACGAAATCCATGATATTCTCCATTGAATACAACCAATCCATGATGAGGATGACATCATATGGTTGCAATCGTAAGAATTGGAATTCTCCCCAAGAGTGGTGTTGCCCCAACAAAAGCTCAAAATCTCTACATACTTCAAACAAGTCGGCTCAACCTCCCACTAGCATAGTCAATTACAAGGGAACTAGAAGCCTCTCCACCTCAATTCCAAAACATGGACAATGGTAGGTGTCATTAAGGTGTTTGTATCTCCTAAATCAAAGAAGGAATAGACCAAGGTAGAAAACTAGAAAAGGGTACCTCAATCAATATCTGTCTCGCCTAGTGCAAGAAAATCTAGGGCATGAAGCTGACCACGACCTCCTCCATGGACTCTCTGAACTTGATGATGACCACCACCACATCTGTGCTCTGCACTCTAAGGACGGGGAGTGTCATGTGGCTGTCCTCTGCCTACCGCATATACCCTATGCTGATCAAAATCTAGTGCAACTAGATGTTGCGACCTCGGCTAGAACTGCCTCAACTGAGGAACATGGAGCGTAGTGCCCAGTGCACAATGACCACTTTGAATGGTCAGTCACTCCCGTGGCTGATGTCTGTGGCCACCACAATAAAACAAGTTCCTGATCCCTTAGCATAGGTCTGAGAGTTGCTGCCTTCGGAGAAATGATATGCGAAGGGCTAGAACCTACCCCTGGATAAACGAAAAGTCTTCTGCCCTGATAACCGGGAACCTCAGACCACAACTCTTCATCATGATGGATCATGACGATCCCCCTCTCGTGATGATCCTATCCTCCCCAATGTCTTCTTGACAACCTCCACACTATCCATCTGCTCAAGATATGTGTTCAGTATAATTTGGGTGACCTGGGGTTGGATCTCTCGATTCAAATCCACCTCAAAATTCCTCGCCCTAGCCTCCTAATCTAGTAACAGGTCCAAAGCATATCGTAAAAGGTTCCTGAAACGGATTCCAAACACTTGAACACTGGAGATCCCTTGTCAAAGGATAAGAAGCTCCTAGCGACTGGACTCCTTCAGAGTCAAAGAAAGGAACTCGACTATAAACATGTCTCAGAACTCCTCCCATGAGATCTCTAATTCCTCAAGATCCCCGAGGATAAAGAACCACCACTGGCTCACTATGCCACGTAGTATCATCACAGCTACAGAAACCCAATGCACCTTCTGATCACGAATCGAACTGAAACTTATCTCGAACTCCTCTAACTATTCTTTTTTATCTACATATGAAATGGAGCCCTCGTACATCTGAAGATTCTGGTGCTGAAACTCTCAGAGTGTCTTCCTCCAACTGTAGTCATCGTCAACCTCTACCCTGCGGCCATCTACTAGAATAGCCTGGTGGAAATTTTCCACCCAAACCTAAAAATGACTTCTACATAGATCCATACATGTATAGTAATAAACACTAGAGTTCCTAAACCTGGAATATGGATGACTCAACATTAATTAATTAATTGTTTATTTTTATTCACTTAAGGTTAACCTATACCAAGGTCTACCCATTCAAACATAGGAACAACGATGAATGATGCATGATGTTTTCCTATGTCCGCACCCTGAAACTAGTACCATCTTGTTTAGTAGCCATTGTAAAATTAAAGGTCAATACATCAGAACATAGGGGTCCTTAAACGCCTATGTCTCAGTCGGTCTCCAGTGATTACCTCACTTTCTAAAAATGAATGACACTATTTCTCTACCAACAAATGCAACTTCACTTTTTCCTAACTCCAAACTCCATCCTATCCCTCATCCAGACCTCTGATACCACTCTGTCACGACCCCCTCCCCACAAATAGTACCCCTCCTAGGATGGAAATGTGAGAAGGGGGATAATGACCCCCTGAGTCCCACCTCAAATAGGCCCCGGGTTGGTGACTAGAACAGAGGGTATAATAACACACAAATGGGAGGCATTACCCTCTAAGAGAACACATGCAGAAGAGAGGGATAAGACATACACCAATCAACTCCAACTGAGAACTGGAAATATAAAAGAAACCCAAGTACACAAATGGAATGTCATGAAAAAGTACTTTAATAAAAAAGGTAAAAACTGCAAGTACCCAAAATAATGTAAAAAGACCAGCAACCACAAGCTCGAACAGCTCCTGCAACCACAAACTATTAGAACCCATCTTGATATCCAACCTACTCCAACCGACATGAAAACATGTTATATATACATTGGGTGAGTATAATAGTATACTCAGTATGATCCTCCCCAAAGCCTCTCGTGAAAAAGTAATGAAAGAGTCCAAAAGCACCATGAACAACAAGTGAAACTAACTCGTCACATAAACACGTATACTATATTCCCAACCTCACCATGGATACCCTCACAATGTAACACATAGAAGAATATGTCATATAATAAATAATATCAAGGGTGCCCTGCTACTATTTCCCCACTAGATTGCCGCTTTTCCCCAATGTCACACGTCCTAAGCATCTCTCTCCAAAAAGGCTTTCCCACAGACACTAAGGCGAAGCACCACAATCTACAACTCATACACCACAAAGGCTTTCCTGTAGACACCTGGGCGAAGCACCACACCATCATCACAACTAAAAGTAACTAGGTAGGTTCTAGGAGCCACCACAGCTCGCATACCATATATCATAAGTAGGGTATTTTGCCTCAAGCCATTACATCCCATAAATCAAGTAAGGATCCGCAAGACCTCACAGCCTATAAACATTATACATATAGTTGTCCATAAGATATTATATCCAGATGATATGTGTCTGAATAACCATACTCCATTAAAGATCTATACACAAATATTTGGGGAAAACTAACCGCTGTGCCTAATGGCACATATATCTACAAAGAGAAGAGAGAAGGGCCAAAGGGAGTAGTCATCCATTCATTCTCTCGCTGGAATGTTTGGGAAAACACCCCCATAAGGCTCAGAGTCCCCGAGGTGTCATTTTCCCTTCCTGAAGGGGTGGAGTAGTGTATAAAAACACAAAAATTACAAAAATATACTATATATCACAGCCACACTATTGGAATTACTTAGTATTAGACACAACAACAGCTAACGTCTCTCGGACTCGGGGATACCACTTCTAAGAGTAGGTATCCTATAAGCACAAACCCATTTAAGGAACATTATTTGATTACATCATTCCCTTTTTATTAGTTTCAAATTACGTTAAATACTTCCTTGAACATTAATTAACCATGAATGATTCCACATTAAATATTTATTTAGCATCACACCCAAAATCCATTGTCCTTTCAAAAGTACAACCTCATCATTATGTACCAGTGAACTCCAACCCCATGGGATAACATCATTTATTCAGTTATTCATTACAGAATTACATTTCCATATTCCCAAGAATTCTAGAAAAAACATTCTATGGTACTAAACACAATGGGGCTCAACACGGTGAGTAGATGTACAACCCGTCGAGTCTTTACTTTCTGTAGCAAGAGCGTAGACCCATTACCCCTTGAAAAGCTAAACACAGAAATCACGTGGGATACCCCGCGTGTCTATGAAACTTTTGGGAGAATGGTAAGCAAGACCAGCTACCTTGAGCAGTGGGGAAAACTAAAGAAGATGAAAACCCAAATAAACAGGAAGCAACCAATAAAAACATCCACCCCATTCTATCAACCTCGGTGTCCTCCCCAACACTCGTATACATAAACTGATGCATCTCGCCACTCTAGGCGTTATCTGCTAACACAACTAAAAGGACTCTCGGCCCCCACATACCACAACAACCATCCAGGGTCACATGACAGCACAAGCAGCAGGAAATAAAACATCACATAAATTGGGATCTTTGCGACTTAACAATCAAGAGGGTAACTCAGAACCCTTCAAGGAATTATCAATCAATCAAATTATTTAATCCATCTTGAATTAACAGGTTTATAAACATTTGGTTCCAACATCGGGAAACCTAACGAATAAGCTATCATAAAAGATTAAACATTCTTACTACGCCAATTTGATTAACATCAAATTGCAGCAAGAACCAGATTCGTTCTCATGCCACTTTATCCTTAGCCCAACAATTATCAATTGATCCCGGATTATGTTATTTACCTATTTTCATCAGGAAAAACCAACTAAGAAATGAATTCAATGATATCACACTATCTATCAAAACAAGAGGCAATAACATACGATCGATAACAATTTCATTACTTGATTGAGATATTTATCATGTCAATTATATTTGTCATATGAGGGGATTAAATATGCTAACAGTACAATTGAACATGAAAAAAATAGAAGTAATGATTCCCCTACCTCAGGTGTTTTTGACGAAAACCCCAGCAAACGAAGAAACCATAAGAATGCTGGGTTGATTCTCTAGAAAACCACCATAGATCTCTTCTCCTAGCAAGGTCAAGGCCAAATCTCATCATATATTCCATCCAAACATTTAGATCAACAAATTACAGGCATTGATCTAAGAAAATTAGGGTAGAGGATCAGTAGATCCAATTGGATCTATGAAACCAAACAATAACGATCAAGAAAGACCACATACCACAAAAAACCAACTTTGATTCGCCAAGAGAAGCCTTCAGATCGCTTCCAACATTCTTGGTATAGGTTCTCCTACCTTCAAGTGAGGGTATTCCTGAGTTATGGCCACTTAGGAGATAAAACAATCATGTTAGAGGCAAAACAGTTGATATCCACAATTTTAGGATCTAATTTAAGTGCCCGCACTATTTTCTCAAATGATTAGACAAATCGTGCGCTAACAGTGCGCTAACCGTGCGGTCGCTACTTCCTCTTTAAACAATTCTCGCATGGTTAGGCTACATGGATAGAAAAAACCTTGAGCTAGCCATGCGTTAGCCATTACCTCCAACACCAACCTCACACGGTTTGGCCTCATAGTTTAGACAAACTGTGTGCCTCCCAGGTTGAAGCTATAGGCCTTTAGTTTTCCTTAAAAGTCCCCCCAAATTCACCCCCAAGTCACCTTGACCACCCCGAACACCTCTAACACCGCATTTCCACAATGTAATGGACTGGAGCGGTCCATTCCATTACATTAAACATATTTATAAATATAATAATGATAATTATAAGGATATATGTTCTTTATTCATTTAGTGAATTTGGATTCAAACATAACGACATTTATCATAGTTACTCCAATAATGTGTATTTTTACACTATATTACTAATTTTTATGGTTCCATTTGGAGATAATGTATAAAAATACTATTAGTTCCACATTTTTTATACTCATATTCCTTTTTTGGTAGTTTAAATGTCTCCATAAAATTCCCTCACTAATTTTCTATTAATTCACCAGTACCAACAGTTGTAAAAAGAATTATTTCTCCCTAGGTTCAATAAGAATCATTTTCATCCAAATCAACTTTTAAATTTATATTATTGATATATTATAATTATTTTACTATATTATTATTATTTCTCATGTTTTGGTTCTAAAGGATTTTAAATTTCTAAAAATGTGTCTCAATAGATCTTTATATATATCATCATGTTTTACCATTATCAATTCCCCCCATTCATTTAACAATAAATATTAGGATTATTTTCCATATTTTCAATTCAACCTAGATCAATTACTATTCGCCTAATAGTTTATTCAAATACCATTTAATTATAAGTTATTTTATTAACTTTTTTTTTATCAAAATGAAAATGACATTTATTTGTACTTTTTAAATTATATTCAAATATTCTATTAATGATTATTTATCATCTATTTTAATATCCATTAATGTTCTCTATGTTTTATGGGAATCATGAAAAATATTTATTTTTATTATTCATATTTATGAGTTTTAATTAATCTTTGGATTTTTGTTTCATTCTCATTTCTTATTAATGTAGTGACGATGTCATAAATGATTAAATGATCTTATTTAAGACATATATGGTTTATCATAATTTGATTGGTGGACATATAATTACATAACCTTGAAATGAATTAGGTTGTTATTTATAACTCATGGTAATTTATTTTATATGGTAGTGGAGTGTATATATTCTGAGAGAATATATAATATAATCCTAAAATGGTGGGGTCAGAAAATTAAATTTTAAAAATTGAGATTAAAATTTTTATGCTCCTCATGAATGTAAACTATTGAAGACTTTTTTGATAAACATCCTATATAATAAGAGAAAATTTTTTACTGATTATATGTGTAGTAGTAATAAAAAATATAAAAAATAATTTATGATAAATATAATAAAAAAATTTAAAATAAAAACACATATAAAATCATAACAAATTAGTATAAATATATAAAACAAGACTTATTTATTTCAAAATTAATCACCCGTGTAATTATTGTATAAATTCACTAAATGTGAAATTGTAAACATGATTTATTATATCCTTGAATTTGAACTTTTTAAATGTAATTTCATCCAAAATATAAATAATTCATCAATTGTAAACCTATCTAAATGTGGATACCAATTTTTAATACTTGTTTCCTAGTTTTATCATTAGGCCCAAATCCACTGATCCACTAAATTCGTAGCATATCCATTAATTAATTAAAATATTTTCTCCGACTTCTGGCCATGGAATCCCTTGATCCAAAAAAGATATAATAACAGTACTTTCAGTATATATTTGATAACATTAACATGAAATCAAATAAATATTTTGAAATAAAAACATTCTAAATGAATATTTACAATTATAAAAATTAATCTGTGTAATACAATGTTTAATGAAAACAGAAATTAATTAAATATATTTATCATGTATATCTAAAATTTACTTCCATTGGTTCAAGGACACAAATATTTTTAACAAAACCCAAAATCCTATGATTATTAAAACATCAAATCTTTGTGTAACAACATCTACAATAGCACTATCACATTTAAATAAACTCATTATATCCCCATATCCATTAATGTTGTTATTAAACAAAAATAATTTCTTTATACAACTACTAAAAATAATTTCAATGAAATAATAATTTCATTATTCATTTAATTTTAAAAAATGCATCAATCGATAAATAAAAAATACTGTGTAAACAAAAATAATATATAATATAGAATAGTTTAAAAATATAATATTCATAAATTGTAAATAATAATATATTTCCATCTGATAATATGAGTTCTAATATTGGTTTAAATTTTTTATTGAAAACTATAATTTAAAAAATATTGCTTTGTAATTTATTTTTCAAAAATAAGAATTCTCTTTTTTTATTCATGAATTTAACACCCAATATAACTTTTTCATGGATGAAATTATGTTCATTTATAAACAAAAATCCCATTTCAATATTTTAGCATTTTCATTACATCAGCCAATTTCTCTTAATGAGATTAAATCATTAATATAATTTCAACATGAGTATTTATTTACAATATATAATCAATTATCTAAATATTTCAAAAAACAACCAACTATTTTAATTCATGGATTCATTTTTAAATGTCAACTATGTTATCTTCCTGATCACTCTCAACTCCTTAAATATCATCTAAATGTTTCAAAATTATATCTTTATTCTATGGAAATGTATCACATTTATAATCAAAATAATTCATATAATTGTATTGTGACTCTATATATTTGGATAATTTACAAAAACTTTGTTCTCAGATTTCACATTCATCCTTAATGATAACATAAATTCCATTGAAATATATCATATATTCAGTCAATATATTTTCCATTTTTAATCATGAATGTTAGTAAGAGGAATTATAATTTAAAAATATATGACACTTTATATTTGAAAAGTAGAATTAACATTACTAACCTTCATAAAAAAGGAAAAAATTTAATTTTTGGCCATGTTTTTGTGTTTAAAGTTGAAAGAGATATTTTGATAAGCTTTCAGTTTTCTATTCTAATAAATAAATATAATGGAAATTAATTATTTACACATTTAAATTATATTCTATTTCCAAATATTTTTTAAATGTACACATCTCGACATTATATATTATTTTAATTTTTTGAATATCTATTCCATTTGGACCATTATGAACATCATTTGAATAATTTCATTTTCATATTAATGAATAACATGATAAAAAAATTTATGAATATTTGTCCAAGGTACATCAACTTTAAGAGGTACTTTTCACATTTGATGATTTATATACTTCAAAATTATAATTATTATATTATACTAGATATCATTATTTGAAAATTCTACTAACTAGAATCTATATTTGTATTTCAATTTTTGTCATTCAAATTAATTTTTGATAGAACAAAATATTTATATGTATTGGAATTATAGTTTAATTATATAAAAATTTATAGTTAAATTATAGTTGAATAATATTAATTGAAAATTCTATCTCAGCCTTCTTGATAGGTACTATAAAATCCTAATGTTGTCTAATTGAGTGAGTGGGGGAATTAGCCAGAATTTTTTTTATCCCATTATATTTTAATCAGTTTTTTTATTTTCAATGTCTACCCCTAATATAAACGTTTATGCAATTTAACAGAGTAAAAAATAAAAATATTTTGTGGTGATATTTATATAATATGATAATACTTTATAATCTTATTTTCATTGATCAAATTAGGATTATCTTCAAAAATTAAGTAAATCATCCTAAACATTATCTTATCCATATTAAAGAATTATATTATTCCATTTAAAATTAATATTAAACAATTCTTAATAATTATCGTTTATTAAATAATTAGGATTGTTAATTAATTACATAATGTCATCATAATTTCATTTCAATGTATATATATTTATACTTTTCAAATAACATACACTACCTATCAACATCATCATATATAAGGAAATTTATCATGATTGAGAATCATGTATTTTTATCTCTTTAATAATATAATTCATAATGTACTTCTGTGATTCCAATGAAACAAGACCATATAACATATATAAAGAATTAGTCTAAATAAATAAATAAATAATTTTTGTCCATGAATTTTTTTATCATTAATTGTACATATAATAAATTTATTTACATGAGCATAATGTTTCACATTTTTCCTTCTAAATGTGTTATGAGGATTGCATTTGGACTCTATCTATAAAAGGGATAATTCATCATTTCTATCAGATTTTACATATCCTTAATATAAGGTAAGATAAATTTCATGAAATAAATGTTTCAAAAATTCAAAGGAATTAGAAGAATATAATTTTTTATTAAATATTTATATCCCTTAATTGCTAATTTAAAATATTATATTCCTAAAAATAATGTTATTATTCCCGTGATAGATGTCAGTTAATTATAATTCTCTATATTTAAGACAATCTATTATATATATATTAATTAATAAATCATTGTGTTTTTTGTATTTTTTGAGAAAAAAATAAAAATTATATTTCAAATTTAATGTTCAAGAGATTAAAAAACTGAATATATATACTAACATTTTTAACTGTGATAAAAAAAATATAATCTATACCCGAATCAAATTTTGAAAAGTTAAATATTTGATATCAATATCAATTTATCATTAGATAAAAACCCATAAGCATTGGTAAGTTGAACAAAATAATTTCATCCCTGAACAACATTTATATAGTTGTTAATAATATAACATATCTCAATTTTTTGGATTAAACATCTTTTAAAGAGGATATATCACATTTTAGGTTCAGTAAACGTTGTTGATACAATATCAGAATGTTAATAGTGACCTAAATCTATAAGATGTTCATTCTCATAAACATAATGAATTCATCCAACCAACACTAGTTCAACTCCCTAATATTAGTATTATATAATTTTCAACATATATGACTATTCTTATTTTATAAACAAAATCTATTGAAGATAATTTTATCCCCAAAAAACATATGACATCATTTATAATGTTATATATTTTTTCAACTAAAATTAATTTAAATTTCTAAAAAGGTATATTTCTATATAATATCAAGAATGAATAATAGAATAATATAAAAATATAAAATAATCCAATGAATTAAAATTATGATCCATATTTATCATGGGACTATATTCTATTAAATATACATCATTCCATTTTCGTGATGGTTTTTATTGAGAAACATCTAATATTTTATTTTGTTGTTCTCCATAATTTATGTATTTATTTAACTCATATTTAGTAATAAATTAAATTAAAAATCCACCAAAAAGGATATAATTAATGAACCATATATTGAAAAAAATCAGAGAAATATAAAAACTACCTAATTCTAATAATAGAAAATATAATATTCATTCAATAAAAAAATATCATTCACTAAAAAAATCTTTTCCTACCAGTGAATAGTGAATTCATGTATCTAAATTTAAATTAGAGGTAATAAATCATTTTTAGGTCTATTATAATTTTTTAATGATACATTTTTTATCCATAAAATATTTTATATTTTATTTATGTAGGTTAAATTGTCTTTGGATAAAACATTTATTTATCATTTGAATTGTTATTGGGTCTAAATAGATTCAACAGATTTGAAGAAAAAGAGAATCTATGACGTTAGAAATAAAACTAGGAGGAAATATAATAATGGTAAATATGGATATGTTATTTACCCCACATATAAATCCACATGTTTCATATATGACGTATACTATGTAGATTATTCACCTATGTGTAATTACCCCAACAAACCAATGTTGTTTGATGAGTGAAGTTGTAACTCTATTCCCCCTGATGATGAAAAATATTTGAGTCATGAGGTAGAAACTGCATTCACACAAAAAATGATAATAATTTACAGATAAGGCATAGATTATCACCCATCATATATTATTAGTTATACTATCTGGCCAGTCATTTTGAGAAACTGATTGCACATTCAATACCTATTAATATCTAATCATTTCACCCCAAAATAGGTATAAAAAATTGAATTAAAAAATGGAAAAAATAGAAACACCGACCATGATGATCCATTTTGTGAATCTCTCCACAAAGAAATGGTATCTTGATCTCTACAAAAGAAAAGAAAAATCTCATGTAATGTTATTCTATCTTGAAAAGGCCACAATAGTAAAAGTAAAACCTCTAATAAGTGGTTACCAACTAGATATCCTTTAAAAATAATTCGTCGGTTTCCGTTTTGCAAATTATATGTCCCACAAAAGGAAAAATGGATTACTCCTCCACGGCCTCAAGACATGTAAGATAATGTTTTGGTTACACTAACCCTTCCCCTTTCAATCATGCATTATATTTCTAAATAACTTCCCCACATAACCTTCATATTTTATTGGGTTCCAAAGATGATAAAAATCATGAATTCCGTTTATAATGTAGATCTCATACTCTGTGGAAGTGGTGGGACAAATATCTATTCTGGATTAAGTATTCACTTCCCACTTACTACCTAATATATGTGGTGAATCTGGTGGGATATTTTCTTTCTAATTTCCAATAAATGGGAATATAAGTCATAACATGTGTTTTATATTTGTACATGAAACAATATATGGTATACATCATCTTTCATTTTGACTACCCAAACATAGACTCACCTCATCAATCGGAAAATCAGACGCAAATATCTACCATAGAAATCAATCCTCTTGTAAGCCCATACCAAATATTTCAAGACATAATAAATCCCATTCATTACATATCTCCACCCTCTACTACAATATCGTTTGGAAGAAAGCTTAATTGTAGGATAATAGTTCAAATATATGTCCTATACAGAATAAATTATTCTATATTTTTTATATTCCATTGTCTATTTGTTTCTCACATTGAGAGTGAATCAAGTGAAATTAGAGTTCAATGATTATCATATAGATAGCAAAATGAATCATCAAGAATCCTAATATGTGTCATCCTTGAATGTTTTACCATATTCTAAATGGTTAAACATTCTCTGAGTTATATTCCTAAAATATTTATTTTTCGAGGGAAACCAAATTTTTTCCTTCTATTGGTGTATAAAAAGACCAATTCTGTACAATATAGGATTTAATTCCTATCCATGGAAGATATTTAGGATGCCAAAATATGGTCCAACCACAACACATCTAATACCTTATAATTCTAATTGAATCATATTTCTAGTAAAATCATACACCACCCAAAACGGTCATATAAAATCATATTCATATCATACAATTATAATTGGATCATATTCTCAGTGAGATTCATCTACAGAATGATCGATTACATTTATGTCCAATGGTATTACATCAGGAAATATTTCCTATGAGATCAACCATAATGGGCAACTCATTCATAATCCACACACAACACTTTTCAATTTACCTATCGCCTAGACTTCTACACCATATAGAATTAAAGAACATGGTATGGTCCTTGTCACAAGACCATAAATTTTAGGATGTGATTAGTTCAGTGTAAGTGAAAAATGTGAGTTATGATTCCTATCACAAAAATATGTATGAAAACCATCTCATTTGTCCAATCCCAATATCATAAAAAATTGTCTACCTATACTATGTGAAATTACAATGATCCCAAATATGTGAATGGAAAAAATTCATCATAATATAATAAATTAAATGTAAATTGAGAACCTATGATAGATTAATATTGTTATATGTAATTTTTTAAATGATTAATTGTACATTTAAATAGTTTCTAACATTATATTAGGATTTATAAAGGATTCATTAACATGGATTGAGCCTTTGAAAGAGTCGAATACTATGAAATAATTCCCTCAGTAAGGGTGTGATTATCATGACCCCCATACCCGCAAAGAATTTGAGTTTGTGAGGAAAAGGGAAAAAATATATAGTGATTAGATACCTTTGTAAATCTAAATCATTTCCTATTAAGGATGATGGAATCATTGGCTGTCTATTTTTTCATGAGTAAAATACATCAGAAACCTTCTAATGGTGTAAATAATTTCCTATACATGAATAGTTTAATTGAAATTCCATCCGATTGAGAATCAATGCTGAAACAAAAAATAATATTTCATCTTTGATACCCATTTATCAAGATATTTAATTATAATTACAATTATGAGACGAAAAATATCCCAACATAGATTAATCAAAGTAATAAATCATTCATTTATGTATTTTTCATTAATGCGAATTTGATAGTGTTTTTTGATTTTTTTCCCCTCAATTACAGGACATAAAAAACATAAAAAAACACCCTAAAATTCCATAAAAATCGTCCTAAATGAGTATTAGTTACAATTTTATAGTTCCATGATTTTATTCCTCTTTAAATAAAACAATAAAATCACCCATTAATCACCTTAAATGATTGGTGGAAACATCCTAGATCAAGGTGTAGCAGTTAAATGGTATTATCCAAATATTTAGGGATGCACATGAATCCCTCCAAGGAATGATTCCCCACTGACCATCTTTCTAGTGGTGGCTTTTCTAAATTAATAAAATGGATCTTTTCAACATTTCAATTAATTTCATGAGTATCTCCCCAGAATGCAATGAAATGTTACCCCATATCATTTGGATGGGGATCAAAAGGATAATAATTTCATCATCTCACCAGTATGTATATATTTTTTGGATAACCCCTTCCATCCATCTACACCACTATAATTAAATAACTTTGATTCCCCAATATTAAGAGTTTTCCACCATGTGGGGTCTCACCGAGGACACATAGTCTCAATATTCTAGGAAATAATTTTAATGGTGGTATATAACCATCATTGAGTATAATTATACCCCAATTTTCATAGAAAAAATTCATCCCACATGTTGCAACTACAATCAATGAGAAAGAACACATTATTTTCTATATCCATTATGCAAAATGTCATAGTTCACCATCTCTTAGGGAAACATATCAGTAATAAATAATATAAAATAGATGAATCAACATTTTTTCATCCCCGTAGAGAGACTCAATTTATATATCTCAATTAAAATTTGAGAGTTAAATATATAATATATCCCTTCTTGAATACTTAAATAAAGATATATTCATGTTTCATCTATGGAATTCTATGAGAAAATGTCGGGGACAATGTATTTGGAGGAAAATATCCATAGAAATATTTTTGAATGATTTTGACTTATATTGATATCAATAATATTAATAGGGATTAGGGAAACAAACATCACCCTACAATTGGATTAAATAATCAGCATTATTTGAAGGATTCTAAGATGTTTGATCATACTATTTCACCATTCTAGGAATTTCATAGACATAACTATAAAATAAATAGATAAAAATATTAGGATATAATCCCTATTAAAAAATGATATCATTTGTACATTGTATTTGTCGCTTTAGTGATGGCATATATCCCTTTCATTACCATAGAAACCCGATGGATAATCCTGGAAATTACTCGTAAGACTCTTGTGAAGGATTATATATATTGGAAATTTAGGTTCCATAGTATGAAATTAAAAATTTCTAATGGATAAAATGTTAATGAAATCCACACAAAAGGTGATCCAAATTTATTTAATTACTACACATTCATACATTACACAATGATGGTGTTCATTAGTCGCTCATGTATTTAACAATGGTGGCCCAAGATCTAGGTATATAAATAAATAACTCTATTTCTAAAGGTCAACATTGAAACATTACTACCATTAGCTCCAAAGTTCCTCCCAAGGCTATTTAACAAAAAGGTAACATTCATGGACACACTAAAGATAAATAATAAGAATCTATATCATTATATTTACTATGAATAAACCAATACTTTTAAAAACCTAGATTCCAAAAGTTTAGATCATGTTCTAAAATCATAAAATTTTCATTCCATTCTTTGATACTAGTAAATTTTAACAAAATTTATCCAAAAAAATAAAATGTCAAATGTAAATATTGTATAAATTACATACCCCTAGACCATTATGTTTTATAGATTTAAATTATTGGAAAAACACTTAAGAACATGGGTTTATAAATAACTATCTCATTAAAATCGTCATTATCTCCCACAATAACAAACATTTACAATATTTCATCCATACTATCCTTGGGAAGTCCTTATAGACATAGTTAATTTAACATATTTCCTCATAACCCGGGGAAATGAAAATAAAACAGGTGTGACAATATATTCTCATTAAGGGTAAAGATAAGAGTAAGAAATCCATGATCATATGATATCTTAATATTAGAAAATTGGTGTATGATCATGAATATTGTATAAGAAAATTATAACCTATATATTAGCAGTTAAATTCCCGAGTAAGGAAATAATACATTGATGTTTGTAATAAATGAGTTCTAAAATAATCAAAGAACATGAACTGTGAGTGCATAACATAAAACATGGAAATGTTTCAATAATTTATAACATGACCCAAACATGGTTTGATGTTATCTCCCAATACAATATCACATGGCACAAAATGTCACATAATGTAATTATGATTTCTCCATATCACAAAAAGTTATTTTATGAGACTAAAATATTATTAAATTTATTAGAGTACTATTTGGGTGCACCCATTACAACGTGATCACAAATATATGATCCCTATAGTTAATGATGTAGGTGGAATAAAATTAAGGGATACCCGTGAAATGAAATGAAATTTATAAACCTCATTCGGTCAAAATAAAAAATTCAAAGAAATAATAAGCATTTTACCCTAGTTTCATATCTCCGGTAAGTCATGAAAAGGTATTGTATGTCATTTATATTTATAATCGTTGTAATGATATTTTTAAAACATATTGAGAATAAAATAACCTTTTTTGATTTTAAAAACTATATTTAAATCATAAATAATTTATAAAAAAATATTATGAAAATTACATAGAATTAATTATAAAATATTCCATGAAATACATTAAATATTATTTAAAATACACTTTTTAAATTATTAAAAAGTCATTTGAATAAATTATTTAATTTTTTTAGAAAGCATGAATTTTTAATAAAAAATAATTTCTGATCAAAGAGAAAATTTCAAGTAATTTATAATGTCTTGAATAGAAGGATATTCATGATAAAAATATTCAATACCCAATATATAAACCCTCTAAATTAATGTATGTTCATAACCTATCATCTGTTTTGATGTATACCAACACATTGAATATTATGTCACTCATTTTTTTCATTTTGATATGTAAACCCCATGAAAGGGATATCATAATATATATATATATATAAACATAAATTTATGAAAAATGATATTATTACAAATTCATGGGATTTATATAGCACAATCTAAATCAACCTTGTGGTTTATAATTTTTAAGTATCATAGAAGTAAAAGTGAGAGTAGAAACCCCACAACACGTATCATATCATCGAATTGAGCATTAATCAATAAAAATAATAATTAGTATTCAATACAATCCCATATAAAAATTGAAAAAATTAATCCAATTTTATTTATCTCAAAATAATATAATGAAATTATCAATTAAATGGTAGTATAACCCAATTAATGGAAATTTAGTTATGATTTTTCATACCACTTATCTTCAATAGAATCATATGAACCAAAAAAGTAATAATTATCAAAAAAAATCAAACAATTAATATAATGATGTTAATGATATTTTAGATCATAGTTTACTATATATACACCACAGAAAAGAAATTTTAGGTGAATAATGCATATATATCACATAGGTAGAAAGTGAGATGATATATCCTAACCTCACATTCGACTTCCTTAAAACATGTTCAAGACTCATGTATAATGGATTAGTAAATTATATTGACACATTAATCAATCAATTTAATATATAAAATAAGTTATTTTACGAGTTCATTACATCTTATGACCAATTTATTAATTGCATTTCATTATTTTCATTGCTTATGGAGTTGTCATTTCATCTTTTCATGATCGATTTTACTTGAATAAAACAATGGATGTTCCTATAAATGGGAATTAGAAAACATGAAATGTAATTAAATTGTAATAATTAAATCCTAGAATAATATTCTCTTATATAAATTTTATTTAATGTAAGAGTATGAATCATTAAATGAAATGTTTATGAAAAATATATAGTTTATTTTGGAAATTTTACTGATTATTAATAACTCTGTTCATCTAATTTAATATTATATGTGTATATTAGTTATAAAAACATTAATATGTAATAAAATCCACAGATAAATATTATTTAAACAAAATGGCACTATTATTACCATCCATGAGTGTCGTAATGGAAAATAATAATTGATTATTCACAGAGAGGTTAAACTGGAATAATTTGGTCAATAGTTTCATTTAATTGAATTATAGGAGAAGAGAAATGAAAGTTATATGAGACATTAAATTAATAAAAAGTGTACGATATAAATTTTTCATAAGTTATCATGCTATTATGGTTGATTGAGTGGATGATAAAATAGAATAAGAAATGTAATAATGGCATGAACTTTGAGAAAATTATCTACTGAATATCACCATGATGAGAGAAATGTGAGGACCTTGGATTCAGTAATTTGGAAAGACTACATGATATAGGATATTTTGAGTGGGAAGATGATATTTTTTTAGATATTTGACTATGTAAATGTCTTGGGTGTATAAATCTGGTGGTGAGGGTTTAAATTTACACTTTTAGAGAGGTGGTTTGACGTGATTAAATTTTTTTTATATTTAAGGATAACAACAATTTGGTTGAAATGTTATATTTCATTCTTATAATTTAACTAATAATACATTAAAACCAAATTAATAAATTATTTAACTATATTATAAACTATAATAAATAATAGTTTCATCTAAAATCATTGTTCCCCTCTTTTCATCATAATATATTATTCTTCAAAAAAATAAAAAATCTAATACTAAAATAATATTGATATTAAAATTTTATAAATGAATATTATTTTTTCGAATAAAATTTAAATTTTTTAACAATTTAGGTTTAAAACAACATCTCTAGAAGAAGGCTAAAAATTTGCATTTCAGAAAAATATATATTTTTCTCTTTATAATATTTTTTATTATTATCTTAGTTCAATAAAAAATATTGGATAAGTTTAAAAAATTATTTAATATATACCATTTAAATTTCATTAATATATATTATAAATATTGATTAATTAATTTTATTAATATAAAATTTCATTATTAGTATAAAATAGGTTTTAAACAAAACAAATCCTTTATAATAAATTGGATTTTATTTTAATTTATAATGAATTAGTAACCAATTATTTCATTTTAAAAACATGAGTTGAATATATGTTCTATGTTTAATTATTATAATTAATACCCTCAATTGTAATGGCTATGTGATAACTATCACATTTTATTAATAATATTCAGTAATTTATTTTAGATCGATGTGGTGTATCTTTATTAACATTAAACACAGTGATTCATTTTTAATAACATTTTAATGTTATGTTTCCCCTATACAAAATTTTCTCTTTCCATTTTGAATTTAGGATCTATAAATACATTGATTTTTTAAAAAAAATAACACTGTTGAAACCCATAATTTGAGAAAATGGACAATATAGAATCCTCTTGAAAAGTCGAAATGGAATGTATGAAGGTCAAATTAGATAACACACAATTTATTTCCATGTATTAAAACATTTACAAGGGAGATAATAATAACTTTCAAATTATGATGGAGATTGATAAATAACATAGACATTTTAATGTTTACAATCACCAAACTGTAAATCTATGATAGGTCTAATGGCAATACATTTTCCTTTATTTGATGAAAATAGATAACGTTTTATATTAATTTTTTATCTAAATTATGAATTCATTTACTACCTATACTAATAAAATAAGGAAATATAATCACATGAAATGTATATGTTCATTATCATATTTTTTCTAAATAATTATTATTCCAAATAAGTTATCATACTTAATGTAGCATAATAATATTCTACTAATGAAAAAATCATAAAATGTATAATTATCTAAACCTCATATGATTATGAATTAAAAAAACAAAAATTCATTGAACAATTTGTATTATTAAAAAATCAATATATCATTATATAACAACAAACATGTAAAATATAATCAATTTAGATGTAATACCCAAAGAAAAATATTTATCATTTGATTGATAACTATTGATAAAATATTAATGAAATTATTCTCGACTAATATTTATACACAAAATTAATTTGAAATGAGTTATAAAATAATCAATGAATATGATCTATGAGCTAATAATATAAAAAAAGGAAATGGGGAAACACCATATTAAATGACACAAACCTGAGTCAAGTATATTTATCAGGATTATGTCACATGATGGAGAGGGTCCAAAATTTTTATTATATTTTCATTGAATACAATCAATAAATATCAATAAACTAAATAATTTCCCATTTCTCTGGAGAGATATCTGGGCACAACTAATAAAATATTCTCATGAATATTTCATCCACATAATGAATCATACAAAAAGAAAATTGATAAGGGTTATCCAATAGAAGAAATTAAATTCATAAATCCTTGAAATATTAAAAATAAATTATTCAGATAAATAATAAGAATGATATAATTTTTTGATAAGCTAGTTAAGGCATTATAAACCCCAACAAAAGTCATCATAGATGGAAAATAATTTTGAATGATATTTTTAGAACATATATTGTGGAAAATATATTTTTTTCATTTAAAAACTATAATTAAAACATAAAACATTTAGAATTTGTTTTAAAATAACTTGAAAATGCTTATAAATGACACTTTGAAACCCATTTTATACCTGATTGAAATTCCATTTTTTAAATTTTTTAAAATTTCATCCAATTTTTTTAAAACATTATAGGATAAAAATGATTTTTGAAGAATTTTTTTTGACAAAATATTTAATTGAATAAAATATAAAATATTAATAATGGATTGATATTAATGACAAAAAATGTCAATGGATATTATATACACCGTGTAAATGAATGGAGGCACATAACATAACATGTGTTTCAATGAAGGCACATTGGAATGAAATGACCTGATCAAACTGGTAAATTTGTAAATGTAAACCCAATGAATGATAGATCATAAAAAAGATATGTAAATTGAAATTACATTAATTATAAGTATCATATATTAAATTAATAGTCATTTTATACACCAATCAAAATGAATCTACCAGGGAATATGGCTTTAGTCTCGTAGAAATAAAATCGAGACTAGAATTCCAATTAAAATTATCCTATCATTGAATTGGGAATTAATAAATTTAATTTATTATATTTATTCACATTGAATCCTAATAAATAGTTTAAATACATATTTTAATAATAAAAAAGTCATTTTCCAAATAATCATATAACAATATAATCAATTAAATTGTATTTTAACCAAAATTTAGTTAAGAATTAGCATACCACTTGTAATATATCCAGTCAAATGTCCTGTAAAAGTATTAATTATAAAATTATATAATTAATACCATTAATATAAATATATTAAGTATAATTTATATATGATTTATTTATATACACAGTATAAAAAATTAATTTTTGGTAAGTAAATCATGTTTATAATAGTGTTAAAAAGATAGATGAGAAACCCTTACATCACATTCAACTTCCTTTAATCATTTTCAATCATCATGAATAATGGTTAAATAATTTTATTAACTCATTATAGAACAATAATATTATTTATAAAAACATATTTGATTATTTTATATCATTATTTGACACATTTATTAAGAATATTTCATTAACTCTATGGTTTTAGGTGTTTTTATTTTATAGTTTCATAGTCTGTTTTACGTGTATAAATTTATTGATTTTCCTGTAAAGTGCAATTAAAATTACAAAATGGTATAGAAATTGTATTAAATATCCTATAGAATTATTAATGGTCTTATATATCTTTTTTTTATTTCTTAAATGAGTATGATTCATTAGAGATACTATTAATGAAAAATGATTAGTTGATATTGGCATTATTTCCGAACATCACGTGTTTGTATTATATTTTTTAATACTATATTAATATATTAGCTCAATTATAGGAAATATGTAATAAAATATATATATATATATTAATCTTATTTATTTATTTATAAAATTTTCTAACCATCCATGAATGTTGTATTATAAGAATAAATATCATTATTAATGTAGACAGTAACATGACATAATTTGGAAAATAGATTTTTTAATTATTAGATTTTATTATTGAAGCCAAAATGAAATATTACACTAGAAACATAAAACTCCAGTATTTACATGATTAATGTGTTATATTTACTTGATGTTTCATGTAGTTGGGATAAAATAGAAGAAAAAATTAAATTAATATTGAAAGATAGTGAAAATTTGCTCTTGAATATCACCTCCTTGAGAGATACTTGATAACAATGGAGTTGGTATTTTGGTGAGACCAAGTAAACTAAGATCCTTTTATAGTATGTAGTAGATTTTTGGGATGAGGTTTTCATAGCTATAGGGATTTTGGGTTGAAATGTTGTAGTGAGGGGTTGTATTTAATCATTAGGAGAGGTTAGTTTATATGATTAAAATAATGGTTATTTTATATTTAAAGAAAATCACATTGAAGTATAATTAATTTCATTGAATTATGTAATTAATTAATATTTTTGAATCTAGTGGGGAAATACCTCAAAAAATCATTAAATTTTGTAATTGGAAGGTGGGAAAAAAATTTACCATTTTTAACATAAACCCGTATCAATTTTTAGCTATACTGTCGTAAATAATTTTTTCCTTACAATTTTTTATACCAAAAAATAAAAAGTGAATATATGTTCTAATTGGGAAAATTTTATTTCATATATGGATTCTATTTACCAACGTTGCAATGCCCCGACCCCATTTACCTATAGTCGGTGCATTATTATATAACATTGGAATGATCAAAATTGATCAAATCATGAATGAACAATAATTTTAGAAGCCTTGGAAGTTCTAGAAACATACAAAATTTTTTACATTACAGTAAAATGAAAAACAATAACATTCTCTCCCACAAACACATTGATATCCATTAGACTATACCTATATGTCATTCATAATATACTTTTTACATCGTGAGAAAAATAAATCATATAAAGGAGTGAGTTTAGGTGCTCAGTAACGATAACAATATATAGGATACATTCATAAATCAGCATAATCGTTTATGAAAATGTATAAGACTAACAAACATGCCTTTTAAATTTAAGCATCAGTATTATATGGAAATAGATAAATCAAATAATTTTATTTACTTATTCATGTGGATATTCAACTAGTTGAATATCCACATGTAATATCAATAGCAAATTTCCCAATGAAAGAATACATAATGTCGGGCATCATAACCCCAATGTCAAGTCCTCATACTAAGGCTAAAAATTTATTTATTTTCAAGGCCTTATACCAAGAAAATAAATGGTCTCATGAGACAACCCGATGCATCGAGGAGCTATATCGGGCTTTACCTGTCACATACTTTGTCTAATTCATTCCCCATATGAAAAGGTTGAATCATTAAATAAACATTAGTATTAAAACTAGCATAGAATATGTTGATACATTAACTATAAACCATTAATGGTATAAAAATTAAAAATCCAATCTCAAATATATCACCAAGACTTCAATATAATATGGAATGTTGTATCAAAAAAAAAATATTTCCAACAATTGAAAAATCCTACAATGGTTGTTAACATAGAAGAAATCAAAACTATTTTCTGAAAAAATCTCTTTCTATTTTGAAATCATTTAACAGTCATGTAATTATAAAATATAACATTAATTTTGAAAATATTCTTATATTATTTTAAGGGAATCATCGATGGTGTTATAACTGTGAAATATTGTTTCACCCTCTGTTTAACTTAAAAAAGTTCTTTTCTTAGTTTTGTCGAAAACGTAGTAAAGACATTTTTTGGAAATTACGGAACGATTCAATTATATAAATTTTATAAAATTTCAAAAATGGTTATAAATGACATAAACCTATAGACTACAAAATAGTAAAAATAATTGGAAATATATTTTTAAGAAACCCATATGTGTATGATAATGACTTCCTAGTATATAATAACATATTAAAAACCTTGGATAATGATGAGGTTGTATAATTTAAACATACCTTGTACTTTTACATGATTGGGGGTATGTTAACCTCTTGTATAATAGTTAAATAATTTTTATGAGATTATACAATAACAACACATATAAATATGATATCATATACGATCTTCTAATATTTATTTGTTAAAAATAATTCAGTAGTCTCATCGTTTCATGTGTTAAATGATTCATTTTCCTTTATATGCTTCGTTACGTAAATCCATTTTTTATGGATAGGAATAATTTTATTAATATACAGAATTATATTATCTTCATAAAAATTATTTTTATTCATTGAATGAAAACTATTCCTAAATTATTTCGATGGTGACTGAATCTCATCGCATTTGTGGAGATAGTAATCTGTATGTACACATGTGTGACAATATCAATATATTTACGGGGAAATCATATTTAATTGAATTGTATATCATATATAATGAATATTAAACATGTTACATTTATTATTTTCATAATTTATACTCACTATTAAACCCTTCAAAATAATGAAGTGTTTGAATAATAAACTACACGATGAAATGGAGATGGTAAGCCTTACGTACCCTTGTATGGTGATTTGTCATTCATAAGATGGATATATTAATTAATATGGCTGTAAAATATTTATAATAACATAAAATTATGTATAAGGTGCAGAAGGTATTATTTTTAATGGATGAGGCAAAGAAAGTGGATGTTGAAGATAAAAATAACATTAAATAAGGTGGTGAAATTATTACCTCTTTTTGGGGTGTTTCCATTTAATTTGATAAAAAGGGATACATAGGATAGATTAGGATCCATGTAATTCACATTGGATTAAGGGAATGTATTTGGGATAATAATTGGGCAAGGTTTGCTGAGCAAATGGATAAGGATGTGTGATTTAGATAGGAGGGGATGTACTTTTTTATAAGATAGGTGAGGGTCACTTTAGGAAATGTTTGAAATATTATTGTATTGTACAGTCATATTCAGTTCATAATGGCTCCAAGATTATTTATCTAGATTCTAATGTTTAGATGGGTGGAAATCCTCCCAAACATTATGTTTTAGATTTGTTTAGGTCACCTTACTAACTTTATCTTTTTGATTTTTCTCTAAGTTAAATAGTTTATCTTTTACAATGTATTCTTGTATCATTATAATAAATAGTTAATAAAGATGCAAATAAAAAACCAAGAGAACCTCATGGGGTTCATTATTTACATTTCAAAACTTATCTAAGTCTATTGTATGAATCATATATTTTTAGAAATATTATGTTAATTAATAATATATTATTTGTTTTAAAAACTAATTTATGTAAATTTTGTCACTATTTGCTATTTTATTTTTGTGAAAGACAGAAAAACATTATCACTTCGATATAAAATTATTTAAGAAACCATAAATGTCATATTAAACAAATAAATTATTTTAATTCATTATAAGTCTAAATTTACATTTAATTGTTTACTTATAATATCAATTATTTTAATCATTCATTAATAAAGTAATTACTACATCATCATTGTATCATAAATAAATTTAATTATTTAATTTCTAAAAATTATAAATATCATACCATTATGTATGAAATCATTTTAAATTCATAATGAATATTTATAGTTTCATTTTTTGTTATGTATAATACTATATTAAAAATGGTTTAGTTATTAAAATTTGAATGTAACACTTTTAAAACATCATTAAATAAAATAATAATAAATGTCCTAAATTTATCCAAGTGTACCAAAAGGATCCTATTTTATTCATATGGTCATGTTTGGTAGAAATAAACTTCTCCTATAGAATTAATACATGTGTCAGGGTAATTATATTATCATTTTTACTGTTAATTAACCTATTAACATTTGACCATGGTAAATAAAAATCAAATGTTACTATTCACCCCAAATTACATTTATCTTATTGAAACTCATTTTACATACTGATGTCAATCACGTCACATGGATTTTTTATATTCAATTCCCTGAAGTGGTAAAATTATGTTTTTTAAAAAAAATTCAAATGCACCTAGAAGGTGGGTAAATGACGGTTAAAATTTCAATAAACTTTTACATATCTAATATTATTATAAAATGACCCCAATGAATTAAATTATGCATATATAAGTATTATGTATATATTTTTACATAATATAAATTTAAATAAAATAACTAATTATTTAAATAAAAAGTGAGTTTTGAACAATAACGCAGCAATTTTCACTATTCTTCAAAATAATTGAATGATTTCATTAAAAATCCAAAATTTACCCAATGATAATTTTGATATTCCACATTTAAAAATGAAATCCATTTTAAAAAAATTATATTTATAAAATTTCAAAAGTTTTGTTTTACTATTCAACACAGCTAGTTTGATTGGTCTTGGTGTGTTAAAACTCAAAGTTGCATACAACACAAGTTGTTATACTAATCAAAGTGAAACATATCGTGGATGCTTAAGTTTTTACATTCTTCCTTCCTTCAAATAAATTTTCCTCAAAATTTTTAGAAAATTACAGCATAAAATTATTTTGATGGTTCTTCATTATATGTTCTTGAGGATCAATGATGCCTCTTTAATCTTATGATATCTCCATAGAACATTCACATGTTGAGTCATCCAGTTTCTAAGCACTTGTTCTCTAGTATCAAGAATCTTGACATGCTCTTCACAATAAGACAGATCGAGTTCTAGTTCTATTTCGTCATAGGTGAGTACATGCATTGGGTTATGCCTGTATTTTAGTAATAGTGATACGTGTAACACATTATGAACTTTGGAGAGACATGGTGATATTGCCAAAGTATAAGCTAAAACTCAATTTCTTTACAGAATATCAAAAGTTCCAATGTACCTGGGATATAATTTTCCTTTCTTACTAAATTGTAAAACATCGTTCCATAAAGATACATTAAAGATAACTTGATCTCTTACTTGAAATACCAAACCCTTTCATTGTTTATCAGCATAGAACTTTTTCATACATTTAGCTTCTTTGATGTGGGTATAGATAACCATCACATTATCAATTGTATCACTAATATGTACTAGGCCTACGTGTTTTCATTCACCAACATTATCCTTAAAAGATGGTGTGCCCCAAATCATTCCTTAAAACACTTCATATGGTGGTATCTGGACACTTTAATGAAATATAATGTTATAGATAAAAATCTACAAGTGGTACATATTGATCCCACATACCAAGAATGTCAAGTGAGAAAGATATCAACATGTCTTCTATGGTTTGAATAGTCTGTTCTGTTTCTTAATCAATTTGAGGGTGGTAAGCAGTTCACAAATGATATTCAATATCCACGTCCTTCTGAATACTTTTCCATAATCATGATGCAAAACATGGATAATGATTAGATACAATCCATAGGGGTACACCTTGATTTATTACAACATCATTAATATATACACTTGCTAAAAATTCATGTCGTATATCATCACTCATAACAAGAAAATGTTATAACTAGGTATGATGATCTAAAATGACCCATATTGCATCATTCCTTCTTGGATTATTTGGTAGTCCCATGACCAATTCCTTCATAATATCATCCCATTTCCACTCACATGTGGGAAGATCTTGCATTAATCCTCTAAGATGTTGTATTTCATCTTTCACTTGTTGAAAACCCATACATCTTAACACATAATCAGAAATCGCTCTCTTCATGTTGTCCTACCAAAAATGTTCCTTCAAATATCTAGACATCGTAGTGCTCCCAGGGTCTATAGAGAAATTGGAGCTATGAGTATCTTCAAAAAATTCACTTTTTCGATCAGGTACAGCAGGAAGACAAATTCACTTCCCAAATATAAAAATTCCATCTTCATATACATTGTCAATCAATATACCAACATTCATAGAATTAGTTTTTCTAGAAACTCTTGATTATCAGTATGAGAACATTATATACTTTCTAGTAATGATGGTTTAGAAACCATTTGAAAAATTATTGACATTTATCCTTCAATGATTATTCCCATTTCCATCATTACTGGAACCGTGAACATATGATCTCTTTCAACTATCATCTTTTACAAAACAACGTGATCAATTCTGATCATCTACCACCTTATTTTTCATCCTGAGGTGGTAGTGTATAGTGAAATCATAATCCTTGAGAAGTTAAAGCCACCGTCTTTTGCTCAACATTAGTTATTTCTACAAGAAAATATGCATCAAACTCTTGTGGTATGTATGTATATCACATATCTCACCATAGATATAGTGTCTTCATATTTTCAAAGAAAAGATTATAGCTGCTAACAAAATATCACGAGTTGGGTTTTGTTCATGAATTTTTATCTCTCGTGATGAATGGGAAATAACACTATCATTATACAAAATGAGACAACGAAGTCCTTTCTTTGAATAATCAGTATAAATAAAAAACCAATTATTCACTGACGGTAGAGTCCTTATAGTTTCATTGACTAATATTATATTCAGTTCATCAAAACATTATTCACACTCTTTTGTCCAAAACAATTTAACCCCATTACACGTGATATTGGTAAATGGGTTAGAAAATCGGGAAAAATTCTGGATGAAACACTGATAATAACCTGCTAATCAAATAAAACTGCATACTTCAGTTATAATCGTCGGTGCTGGTCATTCATATACTACACTATTCATAGAACGATCAGTAGATATTCCATCATTAGATTCAACATAGATAACAAAATATATTTTATGAAGCCAGAATTTACCCTGGCTAATCTCCAATATAATTCATTTCGATTAATGGTTTTCAGAATATTTATCAAGTGATTTTCATGATCATCATAGATTTTTGAGTATACCAATATATCATCAATAAATTGTATTAAAAAGTCATCAAGATATTACTTAAAAACTGTATTCATTAGATCCATGAAAATAGATGATGCATTAGTCAGTCCAAAAGGAATGGCTTTTAACTCTTAATGCGTGTTCCTAGTTCAAAATATTGTTTTCGGAATGTCTTCCTTCTTCACACACAACTGATGATATCCAAATATAAGTTCAATCTTTCTAAAATATTGACCTCTATGAAGTTGATCAAATAAATCATCAATGTGGGGTAGGGGATAATTGTTCTTTATTGTTATAGCATTGATCCCTCTATATTCTATGCACAATCTCATAGATTCGTAATTATTCAAAAAAAAGAAGAGGGGATCACATAAGGAAACCCTTGGGAGAATAATCCCTTTATTAATCAATTACCATAGTTGTTTATTACATAAACTAATTCCATAATATCTATTTTTAAGGGGTTTTTGATATGGGCCTTGAACAAGGAATTAAATCAATGGAAAACCCAATTTCTCATTTAGGAGGATGTCAAGGTAAATCTCTTGAAAAACATCGACATATTCCTGTAAAATAAGTACATCCTCTATTCAAACATTATTTTCCCCACCCATATTTATTTCATTCTCCTTATCCCCAATAATTAAATTTAGTATAGCTACTCAGGGTGGATCTAGAAATGAATCAGGTGGTGATGTTTCTACTATAAAGATAAGTTACTCCATATTATTAGCGAAAATTATTTCCTACATCTTCTTATAATAATTTTTCTAATCATGGTCTAAAATAAAATCTATACCATTGATTATATCAAATTCAATCATGGTCATTATGATGAGATCTGCAGAATAAGAAAATTTATATGAAATAATTAGGACATATTCTCATAACATTGTTGCAATGAAAATTTCCATAAGATACATGATTGAAAACTCATTTGATTAATCAAATTTGAAATATCTGATTTTTATAACAAACTAGGATGACAGATAACAATACGATTATATAGAATTAAATAAATCATTTGATAAATTTTGGAGCATTTTCACCACACCTGTAACAGACTCACATTCCCTTTAGGAAAGTACCAGGGTGTTTATTCCTACATTTATCATAGAATAGAAATTAAATATACACTTCTTCAAATTATTTCCATTTATGCAGTGTTCAGTGGATCCCTTCTTCTCTTTCATTCCTATAAAGTCATAAGCCATTGTGAATTCCTTTTCTATCGTAATAGAACAAGAGACAATATCTTCATATGATGATATGTATTTTGAGACAAATGCTTGATTGAGAAATGTTTTTAACCCATAAAATAATCGATCAATCTTCCTCCTTGGGTATAATCTGGTTTCTAACATGTTATCCTTGTAAAGAAAGCCTCATATGTTTCAACATTCTCATCAACCTTTTTACTTAGACATAGAAATTAACATTCCATATCCACACGATGGTCACGAGATATGTATTTTTCTATGGAATTTATGTGAAGGATAAAGCTCAATGTTCTAAAAAATGATTACATAGGGGTAATAATTTTAAAAAGGGTGAAATGAGATTTTACTTTATCAAATGATGGAGAATGAAAATTTTAGTTCTTTTAAACCAATTTTTAGACTCCAACAGTATATATATTGTAACTTTACAAAACATTAATGATCAATTACAAATTATATGAATATAATTTTACCATGAATTATATAGGATACACTAAAGACATCATAAAATAAAATGCTTTCCTTATTATTTATACATTCTATGAGTGATATTTTTCATGACTAGTGATTTTTGATTGTATTGTTAACTAATTTTTTATACAATAGTATTGATGATAGAATGATTAAATTTATGTGTTGATATATATTATTAAATTATGGGTAACCCGAGATGATAATTTTATTTTGAATTACTATATATCTGGAACTGTAAATATGTATGTCAACTACTATCCTTAATTATTAGATATTGAATTAATAGATAAAACACCTATTGGTATAATATTATCATCTCAAATATATTATTTTTATAGGATTTAATTTTATGGTAATGTGATTCTCCGAAATACTGTTATTCTCCAACTAGTTGAATTTGATTTTATCAAAGGCATTTATAGGATTTATCTGTATAAATCCCATATCGAAATTTTTGTGGATGTGAATTCATATTTGATTTTATGAAAAAACCTGATAATCTGTTAGTGTGATGATAAATATGAACTACCAATATATCATTAACCGTTTTAATGTCTCTTGATTCATATTTAAAAGGTTTTTTAATGTATAATGTTTGGGGAGAAACTCTACATTGATGATAATCCAATTTTTTGGTGTTTTATTATGTTATTTTAAAATAATTAAATTATCATCCATTGAATAATGATGTTATCATCTCAATATAACTCATAACTAATGGTAATACTATTTTAATTAATATTTATAGAACATCCTCAATTAATTTTAATTAACTGGAAAATAAACACTAGGAAAATCATGAAAAAAGCTGTTAATTCAGAAAAGTGTATCACCATGGGGTGCACTAATTCTGTTTTTCAAGAATAAATATCGCTAGATGTAACATTGTATTTATTAAAATTAAATTAATAGTCCAAAATTAGGAAAACATGTCATCTATACTGAATTAATGACTTATTTGATCAATTATACATTGATCAATGATTTTCCCTAATAGAATTTTATTCTATATATCATAAATTAAATGTATAAGAGGTGGACATACCCAATAAAAAATTCCAAACATGGTGTGTAAAGTATAATTATATAGTGTTAGATCATGGCCTTTTTAATACCTCATCTATCATATGGTATTTAGTTAATAGTGTCTTTATAGATTCCATTGACCTATATTGGTAGTATTAATAGATGATATTCTAATAAATTTTAACACAAATGAAGATTCTAACAATCTAATAAGGCTAGTGATGAAGTCCCTAGGTAAAGAGAATATTTGTGAAAAGTTTTATTTGTTTAAATTTTGGATATTAAGAGTTTCATTTTTTGGGTCATATAATATCATGATATGGTATATCAGTGGATCTATTTCTAACAGAGGCTATATAACATAACTCTAGGCCAACTGCAATGACTAAGATCTGTTGTTTCCATGGTTTGGCTTGATGTTAGAGATTTTTTAGTTAATTTCCCATATGTATATAATCCTCCAACAATTTTTAATAATAATTGATCCATGTATCATTAGAAAGATTAATTTGTGGAAAATTTCATGGAACTGAAGATAATGTTAGTCATTGATGTTATCCTTACACTACACTATAGTGGAGATGATTTTGTAATTTATAATGATTTATCTATGTAATTAATTTCTTATTTTCTCTTGCATAATGATATGATGAAATATTATTCCTCAAGGAAATTGATGGTTAATGAAAAAAATTAAACAATTTGTGATTTAGAGTAAGCTGCAGTAACCTTTTATTTAAAATATATAGAAGAAATATTTATATAGAGAATGTTGTGATATATTTTCATGACCCCTCCCTCCAATTATATCTCTACTTGAATAAAATTGGCTAAATGAAGATAATGACACCTGAGTCCAGCCTCTAGTTGGTCCTGCGTTTGTGACTAGCACTATGTGTATACAAAGCACACAATATAAGAGGGATTAACTTTTTAACACGATCAGAAAAATTGATGGATCATCTGAAAAACAACTCCAAAAAATTTAAAAATAATTAAAAATACATCCCATATGTATGTTTTAAATTAGAACATAAGAAAATATAATAATCTCCCCAATTTAATTACCCAATTGCAAGAAAATGTAGGGACTCAACAATTGTCCCAAACTATCTATAGTAATGACGAGCACGGTCCACATGATTCTCATGGAATCCAAAAAACAAATTTTGTATATTTACATTGAGAATACAAGTATACATAGTAGTAATGATAATATTTTATTGAATAATATAATTTATGAGAATGTATTGATATGAATTAGTAGTAATGAGAAGGAATTTGTATAAATTAGTAGTACTGTGAATTAATTAATAACCATTTGTTTCAATACCATGAAATTAGGAATAATTAGTGTTAATGAGTGTTAATTATTTAAAATTAGTGCAATTTTGATATAATTCATAAAATTAATTGAAACGAGTGGTAATGAGTAAAAAATAGCAATAATGATTTGACATTAGTATAAATTAGACGCAATTTAATATAATTAACAAAATTTATCCATAATTATCCAAAATTAACCATAAGTAACAATAATCATCCAAATTTATTAATATAATGCTTAACATGTGGTTTGAGGGAATCTTTGAATAGAGGTGATGAAGGGTACATCTGTTTTAAGGAATTATGATTTTCATTGAGTTTATAGTTTCTTGTAGAGAGGATGTCATGAGTAAACCTTTGAGTAATGGGAGATGAAAAAGATGGAAGCGATAACAATGGAATACTTAGTGAGTTTTTAGCTTATTTATTTAAGATAATTTCCATGATTATGTCTTATTTTTAATTATAATCCAAATATAAATGAAAATCGGTTGGTATAAAAAAATTCCGATTTTGATATATTTAAGTAAAAGGGAAAAATTAAATTTTTATTACATTTTTATCTCTCATAACCATTTTATCGTATATAATATTAAGGTTTACTCTTTATATCCTCTCATAAAAATTGAAAAAACATAGATATACCTGAATTAATTACCTTTATTTTCACCTCCATCCAAACTGCTATGTGCTTCCCTTGAGGGAATCCTAGTGTGGAGGGGATGAGAAGATTATGTAGTGACTCAATTACAGTTCCCATGCATTTAGTCTATTTAGATTAGATTCAATCATTTGTAAACTCACAATTTTACCCAATATTTCCTCAACTTAAAATAGACTCAGCATACGAAAAATGGAATTTATTCACTCAATAATTACATTTATACCTTCTTAACCATACTTTTCTCAAACCCTTCTATTGGAAAGTCTCATTAATATATCATATAAATTCTAAAAAATATTCTTATTCTCTATTTTTAAAATATAAAATTAGAATTCATGTTCCTTTATTGTAAAATCATGATGTGATAAATCATTCTTGGAATACAAATGATTCTAGAATAAATCCATTATGTATTCAGGGTGTTGAAGATTTTTTATCATTTTTATCACCGGGACCTGATTATTTTTTGGAAGGGAATATATTTTTTACATTAATGATATATGATATTATGAAAGTTAATCATTTTTCAATGTTTGGGGTAATATATATTTTTTCATAAATATTATGTTTTTTGTATAAAAATGTTTAACAATATTCTAGAAAAGTAATTAATAATTTTATTTATGATCCATCATGATTTTAATTTTTTGTATCTGATATTGATGGTTCATTTTTTCAATATATAGATATTTCGAATGATATTTATTTTACACATGAGTTAAAAATAATTATTTTAGAAATTGATGATGTATATTTAAGATTCCATGTATCTTAGTAGCATGATATAGAACATTAAATCAGTTACAAAATTTATGGATATTAAATCTGATAATTGAATTTCAAATAGATTTATTTTCTAAGATATTGTATTTAACTAAATAATTATTTCTTGATGGAAAGTGATTCCTATAAATTTATATTATGGAATGATGTTTCTTAGTATTTTGGGTCTTGGTTATAAGAATATTCATTCATTTTCAAATGATTTTATCTTATATTATGGTGAATATTCCTCTTTATTTAGTTTTTCTAGAAGATGAAAATAGAAGTACAAGGATTCTCAAAATGGAAAAAATATATTGGTTCCTTCTAAATAGTTGAGGTATTTATTAATTAAAACTAGATTGTAGGTTTATTTCTGTCCTAGAACAAAACATAATTGATGTAGTGCCATAAATACAATATTTCAACTGATAAAATAATAAATCATAAATTTGATGGTGATTCAAGGGAACATTTGGACCATGTATATCTATCTTTGTCATAATAATCCCATAACCTGAAATTGGCTATTTATACTAATAGTTTAAGTCTATTTTGTTCTTAAAATTGCAAATATTATTATTAACCTATCTTTATAATATTATACAACATTCTTCCTTATGTGTTAATGAATGAAATATATATATTTTTAATATTTATAATTTTGGGAAATCCAAAAAATAGTAATGAAGTTTACTTTAACCCATTGATTAATGAGTTATATATATCATGGAATAATGGTATTAGTACATATGTTCATGTTGGGAAAAAAATTTACTATTTTATGATCTTTTCATTATGTAAATTAGTGACTTCCGCATATTGAATGTTATCCAACTACGGTACACATGCTCCAAAATCAGTTACATACATTATGAGTTTCAGAAAATTGATTATTATAATAATTGTGAGAATACATATTTTTTTCTTACATCATATATTTCATCCAATTGATCAGAAATTCTGGATAAAACGAAATAAATTTAGAAATGATATAACTTAATGATAATAGACTCCAATAATGATCACATTTATTGATTTAAAAAATTTCTCATCATTACTTCACATTACCTTTGTATTGACTATAAAATAAAAAATTGACCTTGTAAAAGAAAACAACTGGATGAAAGAAATTATTTTTTGGGGATTCCCTTGTTGTTTTTATTTTTGGTCACACAATTATTGGAAATTATCCATATTAAGAAGAAATAATGTAATGAAATATTTTCTATATATTTGGACACACATTGTATGAACAATGATAATTTATTGGGAAGATTATACATTGCCCCAATTTTTAGGTGAACATAATTAGAGTGGATTGAAAATGAATGTCCACATAAGTTAATTAATCCAAAAGAAACATAAAAATCTACTATAAAAATCATTTATTATTTTGTCTGTTGATTCTGGATTTGAGGATATAGTATGTTTATGTTTCCATTTTGGATTGATTTGTGAAATTTTTTGATATTAATGGACTAATAATTTGTGATTTCAATGTTATCATAATACAGTTTTTATTGATGGGATTTAGATTTTTCTTGAATTTTTTTATTTTTTCTTCACTAATAGAAATATCATATTTTTTCAGGACATTTTTTTGATAACAAAATAAAATGATTCACTTATTAAAATTACTAAAGATATTGAATTAATATTATCTTAAGAGGATAACAATTTTCTACTCATAATTCTGGATTTAATGGATCATTTTATAATACATTTTAGGTATAAATAAAAATTTTGAGGGATAATTCATTTTCGATGGATGTAACCATATGTGATAAGAATGCATAGAATAAATAAATATATGAATAAAAAGAATCATTTTACATAAAAGTTACAAAAGCATATTAATAAGAGAATGCTTCTTTTTTCTTTACCTAGTATTTCCAACATTAGTATACTTTGTAATATAACCAAATAATCTACAACGAGTGAAATATTTTAGATGAAATGAAAATTAAAACATTTGTCTTTTATAAACTCATACTTTTTTTTATTGTTGTCAATGAATGATTGATTTCAGATGAAAAATATCATTGGGGTCAAAGATATGTACTACTCAATCATGAAGAGATCACTCAATATGTATAGTGAGTAATAATATCTAATCATCACTAGTTTTTTTTGGTAAATTAAAATATATTTATTTATTATAGTATATAAAGATCTTATGAATAAATTATTTCTCAAAATTATACTTTCTTCATTTAAATAAAATTTGTAAAAAAACTTCTTGTAGATTTTAATGACTAGTAAAGAATTTTTTTTATAATTTATCATATTAAATAATTAAATTAATTTTTATATTATTTTTATTCATCAGTTTTTTGAATGAAAACATTACCATAAAATTGATAGTCGATTGGGTGTAATGAGTAACACACCATACATAATTATAAAATATTTTAATGGATATGTAGATAATGGTTTTTTATTTCTTACCCATACAAATAGCTAGTAAAAAAACATTTAAAATTGTTGTTTTGTTTAGAGTATCTCATAATAGAGAATATGAAGTTGAATTTTTTGGCATGTTGGATGAAATAATTTTCTGTGTTATCTGGGAATGAATTATTAAATGATTATTACATTTCATTTGTATGATTCAAATTGAGGATTGTGTGTCCATCTACTATTTATAATTGTTGATATTAAATATTAATCAATTCTTATAGTAAATGAACCAATTTTAATGGAAAATCCATCACATCAAGTTTATAATTCATATTATTATTCTTCTTGAAGAGGGATAATATTTTTTTGGTGCCCTATGAAAATGAAATTCCATGAAATGATGTTTTATGCAATGTTATTTTGGTTCTAATAAAAGTGAACAGAATTAAAAAAAATTGAGATACAACCCCAAATACATCTTTTAAATGATGAGATAATATTTTACACCACAATTTTTTATGGAATGTATCTTCTTAAATAAATCTAATATCATTGATTGAATACATTTCACAGAACACCTTGTTTAAACAAACAATAAAGTATTATAATTAACCTAACATAGTGGCTAAAGTGTCTAAATTAGTATTACTATACAAAATATAAGATAAATATAGTATATATTCAATAAAATATTTTTAAATTCAACAAAAATATTTTATAGACATAAAATAAGAATGAATCCAATTTTACTCATAAAAAATATTTTTTTTTAAAGAATAGTTAAATCCTTCTAATGCCACAATTATTTAATACCTAAATTTAAAATTTTAACAGATTCTCTACAACAAATTAAAAAAATATTATATTGTAATTTTAAAATTTTCTTATCCTGAATTTTAAATTTTCATGAAAATAATAATTTTTTAGTGAGTAGTAACAAATACACATTTTTATAAAACTCTCAGTTTCATTTTAATATAATTATATTTATAATTTTCATTAGATATTAATGTATCATAAATAATATTTGGTTATAAATAATAAAAATTATTTTTTATTCATATTTATTCTATTTTGGGATATGTATATTTTTTGCATAAAAATGAATTTTCAAGAAATCTATTTTTTGTTACATTTTATTAGTTTAGTATTTATTTAAACTATTTATATTATGTGTTTAAAATTATAAAAATATATTGTATATTTGGGATAAGGAATTTATAGTTTATTAAATATGTTTCTATTCTTTTTTTCATTATTAATAGTAACTTGAGTAAATTTTTATTACCGATGTAGAAGATAAACTGTGTAAATTTGGGAAAAAATTGTTTGATTATGATTTTAAAAAATTACCCACTTGAAAATG
Source organism: Viscum album (assembly GCA_963277665.1). Lineage (NCBI taxonomy): Eukaryota > Viridiplantae > Streptophyta > Magnoliopsida > Santalales > Viscaceae > Viscum > Viscum album. The sequence continues at coordinate 40,645,808 of OY728158.1, read as the reverse complement.
TAAATGTATTATTTATATTTGACCATAAACACTAGAGATTTTAATTTATTTTATATAGTGGGCAGGATTCCAAGAATATGACTTTGATATTATTAAAAAAACAATGTTACAAAATATAACATTCCTTCTCTTAAAAATATATTGTGTGTCAAAAAGGGGGAAAGGTTTGGTTGTGAGTGATTATAATTGTCCATTATGAACTTAATATATATATTGTGATGATATATATTTATTTACAAAATATGGGTGTCATATGGATGAGGTTTTGATATATATAATTTTTATATAAAAGAAAATAATATCAAATTTATTTTTTAAACATCTATATTATATAAAATTAGGTGTTATTTAGAATATATCACTATTTGGAATTATTTTTTTAAATCCAACATTATTTTTCTACATCATGGTATTTTTAAAAAAAATTGATGGATTAATAAGCTTACTTAATTATATAATGATGATGCAGTAGTTATTTTATTAATGAACCATCAAAATAAATGATATTTACAATATTAAAATTATTAAAATTTGAATTATTTTATATATTTTAACGAATATTTTGGATTACTATGAAATATTTCTGGAGTATAAAATTTTGTGCTTTGATGTTATATAGTTTCCCAGAGTTTCGTAAGACAAATGCAATGTATAGTCTCTAAATTTGAAATAATGATATTTTATAAAAATAATATTATATTAAATTAATTAAAATTAATTAATGATAATTAATAATAATATATTTCTATTATTTGGGCTGAAATGTCATAAATTAGTCTATTATGTTTCAATTATAATTTTATAATTATAAAATTACATCCTATTAATATTAAATTTACTTTTAGAACAATTACAGATAGAATTGATAGACTATGGTCATTAAAAAAGTATAATATAAATTCAAAACATTTATATATTTTAATGCGAGATGAGATTAAAAAAATATAACAAATTATATTCGAATTAAAATCCATTTGGTGGTATTTGGATAGATAATGTATTAATTATAATTGAATATATTGAGAATTTATATGGGTTCCCCTGATCTATTTTCTAAAAGGGTACGCTTTTCTTTATTGAATTTGACCACATGTTGGCTTTTAGATCAACCAAAATATTTCCATTTTTCTGAAAAATATCCTTATATATGTTCTAGATATTATATTCAATCCAAATAAACAATTTTAGATCCTTCAATATAATATCTTAATAATTCTCTTTGAGTAAGAGGATTTTAAATCACATTCAGCCAAATGGAAGCACGTGGTAAGGATTTATCTTCCCACTTTTTACATTATAGTTATATATTCCTTTTTCACCATTAATTTATTTGCATGTTATAAATAGTTCCATTGGATATATAATATCATGAATTTATTTAACCTAATTTTATTCCTTGTTTCATTTAAATATTATTTATTTTTCGGGAAAATGATTTAACTTATTACAAAGTTGTAAAGGATTTCATAATTCAATTTCTGTTAATGGTGATAAATGTATGATCTAATGATTATGTAATTCTAGTATTTTCTGAGATGTGACATTTTATTTCCATTTACAATATTTCAAATTATTTATGTGGATTTATGGTGGATTCAAATATTTATTCTTTTGATTAATGCCCACATCAATGATATATTCATTATAAGGAATGTTAAATAAATTTTCTTTCGTTGAGTCATATTTTGATGTTATACATCTATATTAATTTATATGTTTTATATAAAACCCCATTAACTTGTTATATCATGAATTATTTTATTCACGTGTTATTTAATGTTTTGCAAAAATATATTCATCCATTGGAAAAATCAGTTGTCCAAATTAGATGGGTTTCTACAGGTAATCATTAACTGGGAGGACGAAGGAACAATATAGTTACTATATAAAGGATATATGTTGATAGTTCAGATGATCTTGTTATTTTCTACCAAAGGATCTTTGTTATAAATAGGATTGATATTGATAGTAACAATCTATAGTATATATCTAGATAGTTCAGACATCAAAAATTATACATTCCACCATTATTGTTATTCCATATGATTAATTAAATATTTTTCTTATCCGTAGTCATGTTCCATATCAAATAATTATTTGTATCAAAATATATGATAATATTTTTTTGGTTTAATATTATGATAATATTATTGATTATGATATGTGTGATATGTTATTTACATTTAAGTGTAAATCATTATTAATTAATCATAACATCTTCGTCTATACATAAACCGTAATTAGTATTTAAACTCACCATTAATTTGTTTCCTTTCCATGAGTTATGAATAAGAGACCATTTAATGAGTATTCAATGAATTATTTTACTATAACTTATTATATAATATGTTTTATATTCATTTCATAATGTAAAATGATTTTCAAGTATGTAATATAATTTCCAATTCTGATAAAATGATCAATCCTTTACTATTCAAATCTAGAATCTATTCCACTGTAATAATGTAAGCCAACTGTTTTGGGATTCTTGGGGTGGGTTATTTACACATTAATATCAATGTTGAAACCCCCTAGTTACAGATCTATGGTGACTATTATTTTTACTATGTGCCACATTAATATGAAATAACATGAGATAATACAGTTCAAACCATTAAGAAAATTGATGATATTGAGGAAGATGATAATTATATTTTAACCATCATATATAATATTGTGGATAAAGATGCATAATAAAATTAATTCATGTTTTTTATTCATAACTAATATATATTTCACGCATTTTGAATTATTTATTGACAACATTCATTTTGTCTTTTAGATGGATGATGAGTCTTTTAATGATTTGTTCTATAACCCAATACATATTATTAATACTAGTGATGAGCTAGATACATTGTCATCCTTTTCTAATTATAAATGAAGTTCATTATCATTTAAGAGCGGTTGTGGTCTAGTGATATTTATTATTCTGGTATATATTAATGAGGAATTTTTACATCACGGTTGAAATCTATGCATGTGGATGTTTGTTCAGTTATGAAATTTAGTTAATTTTCATTATCATTAATTTACAAGAATTTATTTATATAATAGTTTTTTGTATTATTTTCTTCAATTTACAATATTTGTATTCATATATATTTTCAAATGGTGAGTCCTATATTGTGGATTTTTTTAGAGCACAGTTGAATGTGGATCACATTTCTACTAAGGTTCCGAACCTTTGATTATTGGATGGTATATAAATATAAAATATTTATATTAAAACTAATGTTACTATTATCTTTATATTTTTAAAACATTGTCGGAATTATGATATCACATCTATGATAGAATGAGGAACTCTGTCTGGGATTCCTATAAGAGTGAGCATAGTTGTCTATTTTTTAAAAATCTGAGGAAGAGAGCCATATTGAAAGATGCAGGGACAATTTTTGATTTGTCTTACTACAAACCAAAAACCCATTTATGTATCCTCCTATATTTAAAATGTATTTTATCACAGTAGTTGGAATTTACTTTTGAAATGATGAATATATAATGTTGGAATAATCGAGTGAGGTTGGAGGACATTCATAGAGATAGTAGTTATACATTTAATACACATTGACAACATTTATTATGTACATTTATATAATTATTTTTATAATTCTAAATTTAAATAGTTTATTTTATTATTCATATAGCGTGTTTTGCTCCTTAATATTTGAAATGCCTGGATCGGTTGTGATCACTGAGAGGGGAGGGTGAATCAGTGATAACTTTTTCTTTTTATGAATTGTTCCCTTTGGATTATCAATTCAACCTCTGCAGCTGGTTAAAGCCTAGATCTACTCTTTTAGTGGTGCAGAAATAATGAGAGCACAGAACACAGAGATTTACAAGGTTCGGTACAAAGACCTACTCCTTGCCGTGTTGGTTACACCCCCCAACACGGATTCTTCACTATGCCAAAAGATGATTACACAGTAATTGGTTACCCCCCCCCCCAATTACAAGTTGGTTAACCCCCCCAACTCCACAGCATCATCTTCATCATGGCTTCACTTCACTTCTTCAAAGGTGTTGTTCAAAACTTCAAGTAGCTTCAACAGTCTTCAAAAGATCTCGTTGGTCTTGCTCACAAAAACCCAATCACTTAGAATGATTAGTTATTTTGTATTCACACACATAAGTGTGTACTCCTCAAAGTTGATCTTCTTCACATGTGCACACACAAATAATATTCTTTTAGCACACACTTGATCTTGGCCTACTCCTTTATTCTTGCACACACTTGGGCCGTAGGTGGTTCTTCAAGTTTGCACACACACACAAATGTGTGGTCTTCACTTCACCCACTTGCACACACAAGACATGCCTCGGCCTCCTCTATCACACACCCAAATACCAACACAAGGTCTACGGCTTCTTTGTTTTCTTTTGCATGCAACCAACCCGTAGGTATTCTTCCTTCACTTGGCACACAAGCACAAGTGTCTCGGCCTTCACTTGCACACACCCGAACTCAAACTAGTCGCGCAAGGGGGTGTGTCATTCTCTACTCCAACACTGCCTGCAGCGCAAGGTTCAAGCCACAAGGGCCGCGCAAGCCACGGGTGCAAGGCACCGCGGGCGCGCAAGTGCAAACCGCGCAAGGGGGCGCGATGCACAGAGGGGGGGCGCGCAAGGTCGCGTTACCCTTCCTCCTTCTTCTTTTGCACAAGAAGTGAGCAAAAGGATCTCACGGAGCCAAGGGGTGGCTCCGGGCTTCACTGCCGCGCAGGGGGCGCGCAGGCTGTTCTTCACGAGGCAAGGCACTCGCGGGACTTCTCAAAAATTCAGCAGCGTTTCAGCACCTCATCGAGGTCACGACCTCTCTTTATATAGGCGAGGAGATCCTCGGTTCATCCGCGTGGGAAATCTTGAAACACCGAGATCTTCGGATCTTTAAAATCTTTCCAAGTTTTTTGCGTTTTTCTCTTCGGTGCACGCGGGTTCTTTTATTATTTTCTTCCTCCTCGTGCATGCGATTTATAACGCATGCACGGCCTCTGTTTAGGTCTATCCATGCAAAACATGAACACCCGAGTGGCCTCGCACCTTCGGTTTGCTTCGGCCTTCATCGAATTCATCATCTGGTAGCATGCATGCTCATCTCAAGGCATGGTTGTGTTCGGTATGCTCAGACGATTCCAATGGACACTTCGGTTTGATCGGAGGTGGCCGGATACTCAAATTCTGTCGTCGGGAGGCACTGGTTTAGTGGCGGCTTCGCGGGAGGCTTCGGCTCGAGCTCGAGGTGGAAAACGATCCGGGAGCCGTTGGATTGTGATGCGCGACGGCCAGGATTTGATCATTGCCGCGGAGATGAATCGTGCGGCGTGGATCGAGTGCGCGATGAGACGGACGGCCAGGATTCGCTCCGGGTAAAAAATGCGCGTCCCACATCGAATTCTCTCGCGGAATTTCCGCGGTTTATTACCCTGCCGCTGCCGCCATATGCTCAGTTGAACTTATCCCTCCACGGTGCCGCCCCGCACCGTGTTCTCCCTGCGGGCGCGCTCTGCGCCCACTCTCTGCTCCTGCGGGCGCGCTCCTAGCGCCCACTATGCTCCTCCGGCGCGCGGATTTCACCACCGCGTGCCCTCGGGGGCTTATACACGGCCCCATGCGCTCCTCCGGGCGTGCCCCAGCGCCTCTGTGGTGTCTGCGGGTGCGCCCCTGCCGCCCTGAGCTCGCCCCACGGGTTCCCCCTTGGGCGTGGCGCCTTAGGCCCACATGAGCCTTGGGGTTGAACCCACAAGGTGCTCACGGGCTGGCCATATTTTTTTTGGCTAAGTCTTGAATAAGACTTTGTAAAAATCAAGGTCCTCCATGTAAAATATGCCAAGTGCCACTTTCCCTTCAAGGCATTCTTTTCCTTCATCTTCTTCTTGATAATTCAACCATTAATCTTCTTGCTTAAAAACAACTCCTCAATTTATAATTCTTCTTCACCATCTCATTTTCAACTTAGGAGAGAATTCTCAAGGATCTTCATCAACCGAGATACTTGATCAATTATTTCTTCTTCATTAGAATTCCTCCATTCTTCTTCAACATTTATTCATCACTTTGTAATGGAATTCAAGAAGGGTCTTCATCTTCAACTGAGCTTCTAAATCACTTAAATTCTTCAATGTGCTTCATTGATCTAATCAGAGATCAATTGGATCAACTTCAAATTCACATGCACTAAGGGTTAGTACATGGACTTCATTAAACCACTTCATCCACTTAGAAGTAGTGAATGGATCATGTTGCTTCTTCAACTCCTCATGCATTGTCACTATAACGCATGGTCTTCTAATCATGTTGTGACATTGTATCCAGTTGATACAAGTTCTTGGAACTTAAAGAGCAGCTCAGCAATCGTCAGATTTAATGCTTCTGTAATCATCAATCTTCAAGATGTACTTCATCAGATGGCACACCATGACAAGTTATTGACAACAAATGCAATTACTTTACTTGGGCACAACAATCTCCCCCTTTGTATTTGGTTGTCAATACTCCGAAGCACACTGATAGAATGTCGTGTGCCTTGTGCCTGATGATTTCTCCCCCTTATTGGCCAACAAATGCAAAGGGATGAATGAAAGTCGTACTCATAGTAGAGAGCTTCTGGAACCTGCACACCTCCAACTACCAATGCTCCCCCTCAGGGGATGCACTCATCTCCTTCAATTCCCTGCATGTAAGTACAAGAATACAAAAAAAAATTAGGGAATAAGGAGGGACCTTCTTCTTCCTCAAGTGAGAGTAGAAGGCTGAACATGAAGTTTCAGCCTCAACTCAACAAATCTTTCCGTAGGCATAGCTTTGGTGAAAATGTCTGCCACTTGATCTTGAGTAGGAATGTAGTCTATCTTGATGTCTCCACTGGTGACCCTTTATTTGATCAAATGATATTTTATATCAATGTGCTTGGATCTGGAGTGTTGGATAGGATTCTTAGACAACCCAATTGCACTTTGATTATCACATAAGATCCTCAATGGTTTTTCAGCTTTAATCCTCAAATCTGATAGCTGCACCTGCATCCAAATCATTTGAGTACATGCATGTGTAGCGGCCACATACTCTGCTTCAGCTGTGCTCAACATTACAGAATATTGTTTCTTGCTGTACCAGCTAACACATCCTTCTCCCAGAAAGAAGGTTCCACCAGATGTGGATCTTCTATCAGTGCAATCACCAGCCCGATCAGCATCTGTGAATCCCAACAACTATATGTTTGCACTGTGTTTGTATAAGAGTCCATAGTTGAGGGTTCCTTTAACATATCTCAGGATTCTTTTGGCTGCAGTTAAATGAGATTCTTTTGGGTCACTTTGGAATCTGGCACACAAAGTCACTGCATATGCTATTTCTGGCCTTGAAGCCGTGAGATAAAGTAGACTGCCAATAATTCTTCTGAACTCTTTCTGATCAACATTGTTGCCTTCTTCATCCTTGCATAGCTTGGTTCCGACAGAAATGGGTGTGGAGACTTCCTTTGAACTTTCCATTCCAAACCTTTTCACTAAGTCCCATGTGTACTTTTCTTGTGAAAGAAATATGGAGTTTTGTCTTTGTTCCACCTGAAATCCTAGAAAATATGTCATTTGACCAAGCATTGACATTTCAAAAGTTCTTTTCATCTGCTCAGCAAATTCTTCACATAGTCCTTCCTTGTTACTAGCAAAAATGATATCATCCACATAGATAATGACTATGAGGGTACCATTGGCCATTTCTCTGACATAGAGGTTACTGTCAACTGTTCCTTTGACAAATTTCATGTCTTTAAGACAACCATCCAATTTTGAGTACCAGGCTCTAGGGGCCTGCTTCAATCCATACAAGGCTTTTCTCAATCTGCACACCATACTACCATCTTTGTCCAGCAAAAATCCCTCTGGTTGTTCAATATACACCTCTTCTTCAAGATCTCCATTCAGAAATGCAGATTTCACATCCATCTGATAGACCTTGTACTGCTTGTGTGCTGCAACTGCTAAGAACATTCTGATAGTTTCCAGTCTTGCAACTGGTGCAAAGGTTTCCTCAAAGTCGATTCCTTCCATTTGTGAATATACTTTGCATACAAGTCTGGCCTTGTTTCTGGAAACTTCTCCCTTTTCATTGAGTTTGTTTCAAAACACCCACTTTGTCCCAATAACCTTTTTATTTTTGGGCCTTGGCACAAGATCCCAAGTGGAGTTCTTTTCAATTTGATTGAGTTCCTCATGCATAGCTTGTATCCATTCCTCATGTACAACTGCTTCAGCCACTGTGTGAGGTTCAACTTGAGAAACCAGTGCAGTCTGATCTTCCAATCTCAATCTTCTTCTAGTTCTTACTGAGGACTGTAGGTCTCCAAGGACATTTTCTGTGTCAACATGCTTCTTCAATTTGTTGTATCTTCATCTTCCATTTTCATTGCCTTCATCTTCATCACTGGTATATTCAGAGTTGATCTCACCAGCAGTTGGTGTTGGCTCAGGTAATTCTGCATTCTTCTGTTCCAAGGCTGTGTCATTCTTTGAGTCATCATCATCCACAGTGTGTGGTTTGGTGTTGTTTTCAATTATTATGACATCACTGCAGTCAATCATTTTATTCAACCTCTTATTCCAGCATCTGTAGCCTTTTCCATTAGGTAGATAACCCATAAAGATTCATTCTTCACCTTTTTCTTCAAACATTCCCAGATTGATGTTTTTAATCTTGATGATGCAGGGACTGCCAAAGACTTTGAAATATTTAACAGTTGGTTTTCTGTTAAACCACATTTCATAGGCTGTCGTTTGTGTTTCTGGTCTCAGGAGACATATGTTCTGTATGTGTATAGCAGTGCATACTGCTTCTCTCCAGAAAAACATAGAGATATCATGCTCAGCTAACATAGTCCTCCCCATTTCAACTATGCTTCGATTCTTTCGTTCAGCCACTCCATTCTGTTGTGGAGAATATGGTGTACTATATTGATGTTTGATTCCATGCTTGACCAGATAGCTTTCAAAGACATCACCGGTATATTCTTTTCCGTTGTCTGATCTTACTTTCTTGATGCAGAGCTCCAGTTCCTTCTCAGCCTGCCTTCTGAAAGTCTTGAACATCGTGATTGCCTCTGACTTGTGTTTCATGAACATGTCATTGGTCATCCGAGTGTAATCATCAATGAAGGTTATAAAATAGAAATCTCCTCTTGTAGACTTCTGTCTCATAGGTCCACATATGTCTGTATGGATGAGTTCAAGAGGTCTAGTAGACATGATATCAACTCCTTTGTGTGACCTATGGGTCAGTTTTCCCTTCTGACATGTGTCGCAGACTTCATCTCTTTCTCTCTTTAATTTGGGTAGATCTCGTACAACATTGTACTTCAGAATTTTACTCATACTCCTTTGACCAAGATGGCCAAGTCTTCTATGCTAGAGGTTGTTTTCATCTTTAGAGCTAAGAAAACAAGAATTGATGGGATCACCAATTTGAAATAGATTTCCAGTAGTTCTTCTTCCTTGAGTGATGATTTTTCCATCCTTTGAGCTCTTGATGATTCACGAGTCTTTCTGGAACAACACCTCATGTCCATCATCACATAATTGACTTACACTCAGTAGGTTGTGCTTTAATCCTTCAACAAACAACACATCATTGGATTTTAGATTTGTTGTTGCAATCATAGCCTTTCCAACTCCCTTGATTTTCAGAGAACGATCATTTCCAAACACCACGGTTCCTCCCTCATGACTTTCAAGGTTGCTTAGAATTTTTGTATCACCAGTCATGTGGGATGAGCATCCACTATCAAGAATCCATGACTTGGTTTTACTGCTGGCTTTTAGAGCCACTTCAGCAAAGCATGTGATTTCATCATTGGTTTCTTGAATGCCTTTCCCTTTCATGTCTTTGACTTTTTGTTTAGGAAGAGTTGTCATACATTTATCAGCTCTATGACCTTGTTGGTCACATCTTCCACAAGCTTCACTCAGGCAGTCAAATGTGTTCTGAGTTGGTGGTTTTGATGCTTTCTGCAAAACACTCTGGGTGTCAGGATGTCTCCCCCTTGACTCATGCCTCATGTTTGGACGAGACATGTTATACCAGCATGCATAGGCCTTATGTCCAAACACACCACAACACCAGCAGTAGCCTCTGAACCTTGACCTTCTTTGTTGATAAGAGTCATGTTGTAATTTTCTGTCCAAGATTTGAGTAGTCCTCCCTGAGGATTTCCTTTCTTCCATTGAAGATGATTTTACACAGATTGGTTCATGCCATGTTTGTCTCAATTTTATCTTTGAACCTGCATTGTTAGAAATAACAGATGTATTTTGAGATTTACTCAGTGGTAAATTGACCTGCCTCTGAGCACCAGCATAAGATGATTCTGCCTTGACCTCAACAGCCTTGTTGAAGTCTTCTCTCATTTTTGTCAAGCTATTTTGTGCTTCAATCCACTTGGAGTGTGTCAGTGATTGTTCTTATTCTTTGAAGTGAAGTTTCTCCTCAAGATCTTTTGCTATCTTGTCCAGCTCAGCTACCTTCAGTTTGTGTCTCTTGATTTCATCAATGTATGTTGTCTCTTTCTTCATACATTCTTCCAACTCCTCAGTCATCCTTTTGGTTTCCTTTTGTAACAATTTCTTCTCTTTCTTGAGTCCAGTGTTCTGTTCAAGGCAAGCCACTAATTCATCTTTCAATCTGTATTCAAGCTCTGTTCGTTCACTTTCATCATCTTCACTGCTGCAGGTATCAAACCCTTTTTCTACATGAGCCATAAAATTCGTTTCTTCTTCTGATTGACTGGCTGAAGTAGAGTCTGATTCTTCCTCTTTGCTTACATAGCTTCTTCTTTCACCTGGAATGAACCTTTTCTTTCTTACACCTGATTTGTTTCCTTCTCTTGGGTATCTACTCCATTTCTTCTTTTGTGACTTCTCATCTTCAACTTCTGGAGCACTATATCTCTTCTTGGGGCAGTTTACAGCAAAGTGTCCGATGTTATTGCAATTGAAACATCTCGATGGTGATTTCCCTTTTCCCCTGAATTTAGTTTTTCCAAACCTTTTAGAAAAAAGAGAAATAATCGTGTTGAGATCTTCATCCTTTTCTTCATTGTTAGTATCACATGATTCTAGGACTTCGTCATCTTTTATCTTGAGTTGTCTCATGGCCTCAAAAGCCATCTCATCCTTGATCTTCTTCTTGAATACTGGGATCTTCCTCATTTCATATGCAATGAGAATGTTGTGTAGTTCATCAAGAGAGAGATCATCTCTGTCTTCTAATGCTGAGACTTTGGGGTCAAACCTGTCAGGAAAATTTCTCATAAGTTTTTTAACAATAATGGAGTCCTCCAACTTTTCTCCAAAGCCCCGAATGTTACTGACAATTTCATTGACTCTTGTGAAATAATCATCAATATTTTCTTCTTCTCCCATCTTGACATCTTCAAACTTGCTTCTCCAAATCTGTAATTTGGCTTCCTTGACTTTCATGTTTCCTTCATAACTACTTTCCAATTTGTCCCAAATTTCATTAGCATTCTTGATTCCCATGACTTTTGTGTATACCATTTCTGAGAGTGACATAAGAATGGCATTTTGAGCTTTACCATCAACTTCCATATTTCTTTTCTCATCGAGTGTCATAGCAGCTTCATTAGCAAGAGGAGGGAATCCAAGTAAGGCTGCATTTCTAACTTCAAGGCCGAGAGATAGAAGGTAGGGTAACATCCGATTCTTCCAGCTGTGGTAATTCTTTCCATCGAATGTAGGAACACCCCTACTATTAACAGAATTCAGATTGTCCATCTTCTCAGAAGTAGATCCTTACAGAGGGAACCTCCCTTTGATACCACTTGAAATGCCTGGATCGGTTGTGATCACTGAGAGGGGAGGGGTGAATCAGTGATAACTTTTTCTTTTTATGAATTGTTCCCTTTGGATTATCAATTCAACCTCTGCAGCTGGTTAAAGCCTAGATCTACTCTTTTAGTGGTGCAGTAATAATGAGAGCACAGAACACAGAGATTTACAAGGTTCGGTACAAAGACCTACTCCTTGCCGTGTTGGTTACACCCCCCAACACGGATTCTTCACTATGCCAAAAGATGATTACACAGTAATTGGTTACCCCCCCCCCCAATTACAAGTTGGTTAACCCCCCCAACTCCACAGCATCATCTTCATCATGGCTTCACTTCACTTCTTCAAAGGTGTTGTTCAAAACTTCAAGTAGCTTCAACAGTCTTCAAAAGATCTCGTTGGTCTTGCTCACAAAAACCCAATCACTTAGAATGATTAGTTCTTTTGTATTCACACACATAAGTGTGTACTCCTCAAAGTTGATCTTCTTCACATGTGCACACACAAATAATATTCTTTTAGCACACACTTGATCTTGGCCTACTCCTTTATTCTTGCACACACATGGGTCGTAGGTGGTTCTTCAAGTTTGCACACACACACAAATGTGTGGTCTTCACTTCACCCACTTGCACACACAAGACATGCCTCGGCCTCCTCTATCACACACCCAAATACCAACAAAAGGGCTACGGCTTCTTTGTTTTCTTTTGCATACAACCAACCCGTAGGTATTCTTCCTTCACTTGGCACACAAGCACAAGTGTCTCGGCCTTCACTTGCACACACCCGAACTCAAACTAGTCGCGCAAGGGGGTGTGTCCTTCTCTACTCCAACACTGCCTGCCGCGCAAGGTTCAAGCCACAAGGGCCGCGCAAGCCACGGGTGCAAGGCACCGCGGGCGCGCAAGTGCAAACCGCGCAAGGGGGCGCGATGCACAGAGGGGGGGGGGCGCGCAAGGTCGCGTTACCCTTCCTCCTTCTTCTTTTGCACAAGAAGTGAGCAAAAGGATCTCACGGAGCCAAGGGGTGGCTCCGGGCTTCACTGCCGCGCAGGGGGCGCGCAGGCTGTTCTTCACGAGGCAAGGCACTCGCGGGACTTCTCAAAAATTCAGCAGCGTTTCAGCACCTCATCGAGGTCACGACCTCTCTTTATATAGGCGAGGAGAGCCTAGGTTCATCCGCGTGGGAAATCTTGAAACACCGAGATCTTCAGATCTTTAAAATCTTTCCACGTTTTTTGTGTTTTTTTCTTCGGTGCACGCGGGTTCTTTTATTATTTTCTTCCTCCTCGTGCATGCGATTTATAACGCATCCACAGCCTTTGTTTAGGTCTATCCATGCAAAACATGAACACTCGAGTGGCCTCGCACCTTCGGTTTGCTTCGGCCTTCATCGAATTCATCATCTGGTAGCATGCATGCTCATCTCAAGGCATGGTTGTGTTCGGTATGCTCAGACGATTCCAATGGAAACTTCGGTTTGATCGGAGGTGGCCGGATACTCAAATTCTGTCGTCGGGAGGCACTGGTTCAGCGGCGGCTTCGCGGGAGGCTTCGGCTCGAGCTCGAGGTGGAAGACGAGCCGGGAGCCGTTGGATCGTGATGCGCGACGGCCAGGATTTGATCATTGCCGCGGAGATGAATCGTGCGGCGTGGATCAAGCGCGCGATGAGACGGACGGCCAGGATTCGCTCCGGGTAAAAAATGCGCGTCCCACATCGAATTCTCTCGCGGAATTTCCGCGGTTTATTACCCTGCCGCTGCCGCCATATGCTCAGTTGAACTTCTCCCTCCACGGTGCCTCCCCGCACCGTGTTCTCCCTGCGGGCGCGCTCTGCGCCCACTCTCTGCTCCTGCGGGCGCGCTCCTAGCGCCCACTATGCTCCTCCGGCGCGCGGATTTCACCACCGCGTGCCCTCGGGGGCTTATACACGGCCCCCTGCGCTCCTCCGGGCGTGCCCCAGCGCCTCTGTGGTGTCTGCGGGTGCGCCCCTGCCGCCCTGAGCTCGCCCCACGGGTTCCCCCTTGGGCGTGGCGCCTTAGGCCCACATGAGCCTTGGGGTTGAACCCACAAGGTGCTCACGGGCTGGCCATATTTTTTTTGGCTAAGTCTTGAATAAGACTTTGTAAAAATCAAGGTCCTCCATGTAAAATATGCCAAGTGCCACTTGCCCTTCAAGGCATTCTTTTCCTTCATCTTCTTCTTGAGAATTAAACCATTAATCTTCTTGCTTAAAAACAACTCCTCAATTTATAATTCTTCTTCACCATCTCATTTTCAACTTAGGAGATAATTCTCAAGGATCTTCATCAACCGAGCTACTTGATCAATTATTTCTTATTCATTAGAATTCCTCCATTCTTCTTCAACATTTATTCATCACTTTGTAATGGAAATCAAGAAGGGTCTTCATCTTCAACTGAGCTTCTAAATCACTTAAATTCTTCAATGTGCTTCATTGATCTAATCAGAGATCAATTGGATCAACTTCAAATTCACATGCACTAAGGGTTAGTACATGGACTTCATTAAACCACTTCATCCACTTAGAAGTAGTGAATGGATCATGTTGCTTCTTCAACTCCTCATGCATTGTCACTACAATGCATGGTCTTCTAATCATGTTGTGACATTGTATCCAGTTGATACAAGTTCTTGGAACTTAAAGAGCAGCTCAGCAATAGTCAGATTTAATGCTTCTGTAATCATCAATCTTCAAGATGTACTTCATCAGATGGCACACCATGACATGTTATTGACAACAAATGCAATTACTTCACTTGGGCACAGCAATATTATATATATATATTATTACATGGGGAAGTACACAAATCATGTTATTTTAGATATTACTAGTGGTTGAAAGCATTCTATTTTTTGAAATACAATATTTTTTATGTTTTAATGTCAGCTAAAAATAATATATTAAGTATTTTAATCTAAAATTTCATTTTAAGGTGTCATATGAGGCCTCAAATTATCAAAGACATAATGAGAGTGAGTGAATGAGTGAGGGTTAGGCTACTAGTGCAGTAGGATTCGATGTCATATCATCGATGCAGACGACTAGATATAATTTTGTAAAAAGCCATGTTTTTTGTATCATTTCTTAATTTATTATTAATAGTTATTATCGTAGTGATGTGTTTTCATCATATAGATCTAGGGAATCACATAGTGAGTTTTCATTATCAGCATTAGAGTATGAGGTGATGTTGTGATCTCATGATGTTTTAGGATGAACCTGTGTAGAGAGACGGACATATTTCTTCAACATCATGAGCAATATCTATAGGAGAAATTTTGAGCTCATGAGTAGAAACAACATCAACAGATGATGGAGTACATGAATCACTTGGTGCAGGGAAGAAGGATAGAGATCGCTAAACCACCAACTCATGAAAACCCTCCCCCTACCCAATGATATTTTTATTTTCGGCAAAAATATTAGGATTACCATTTTAATTAATATATTTCATATATATTTATTACATACAATATTTAATGTTTTATATATTGTACTTCTATATTGTTCTGATGTAGTATTCATTTATTATTTTTTTCAGTTTTTTTTAATTTTTAATTTTTTCTTTATTTTTTACATTATCGAGATGTTTTTTATTTATCATTTTTTCAAATTTTTCAATATATTTTGAAAACTAATTATGGTAATTATTATTTAAATTATTTAGGATGATAATGATATCCCCTCACAAGAAATTATTTATGAAGGGAGATCAAACCCTCTACATATGCAGACACATATATATGAGGTAATATATTTTGCGATGGGATAGTCCTCCATTTAATAGAAAAATGGTTTTACATAACATGTAACAAAAATAGTTTTTTAAATATTGTTTATCAATGTTAAATTTGAAACTGGACCCGTGTATAAAAATTTAATATTAAAGTAATGGGTTATCAAAATCAAAAGTATATTTCCTCTAATTTTCTAGATAATTTCATACGAATAAACTAAATTAATTTTTTCAACTATGTCAAAGAAAATTAATGTATCAAATATTTTATAAGGGGATATTTAAATATAAGAAACCGCTTTGAATATTTGGATTTCCAATTTTTATTGTAGGTTAGTATTCATATGAAAATTGTTTCACATATCTAAGAGAATTATTTTATGATGATTTAAATATTTTCATATTTATCACATGGAACTATTATTTAATTTTATCATTAATTTAATGATTAAAATTTAATTATATTTCCTCGTAATATATTGGGTAATGATTAATATCACATGGGATTCTTTATCAAGGTTCCATTGAGGTTGTCCTAGTCTAATATGTTATGAGACATTTATAACGCCCCAACCCCAGTTACCTAGAGTCGGTGAATTATTTCATAAAATTGGCATGATCAGAAGGGATCAAATCCTAATACACCGATCAGTTTATTTTTCCTCAGATGTACTAGATACATTCATAAATTTTACATTACATGATGAAATTAATATATCAACACCATTATTTCCCCACTGGCCACCCTAATATCTTTATCATATCCCTACAGGTCATCCATCAAATACATCTTCACATCCTGGGAAAAATAATACATAGAAAGGGGTCAGCTCAGATGAACAGTAAGGATAACAATATAGTGGAAACATTCATAAATAAGCATAAAAATTTAAGGCAATGTATAAGACTAAAACAAAAGCCTTTTATTCTTAAACATTAGCATAATTTAGAAAATATATAATCAAATAATTTCATTTACTTATTCTCATGAATATTCTACTAGTCGAATAATCACACACAATATCAATAGAAATATTCAAAATGATCGAATGAATAATGAGAAACATCATAACCACATAGTCATGGCCTTATGCCAACATGAAAAATAAAATTTTGAAAAGGCCTTGTGCCAGTACAATAGTTTGTCTCATGAGACAAAATGATTCATCGAGGAGCTATATCGGGCTCCACCTGTCACATACTAAGTCCAATGCATTACTCTTATGAAAAGTTTTAAATATAACATAAAAATTCATATTAAAACATTCATAAGAATGGTCAATAAATTATACGTAAACCATGAATGGTATAAAAATAATAAAAACATAGTCAAACATATGAAAAAACTATATATACGATAAGTTAGAATTGTATCATAATAAATCAAATTCAAATAAGTTTAAAATCCATCGGAGAATATTGACATAGACAAAAATGATTTGTAAACTCTTTGAGATAAATATCGCTTTTTCATGAAAACATTTAAATGTCACAAAATTTAGAATGGAATTCATTTAAATTAATTTTCAATCAAATTGTCCGATTTAACTTTTAATCTTTTTAATGAAAATAAAACTTTAAATTCATTCATGTTCATATAAATGAATCCTTAAAAACCATCTTGAAAACATAGACATTAATGAAAATAATTTCAAATAATAAATATTTAATCCATTTCAAATAATGATCTAGATAAAGATTACCTTCCATAAAACCTTACTATAGCCATTCTGAATCTATTTTTATGAATCATGAATTTGAATGATAATGAGGTCACAATAGATACTCGCGTAAAAACAATCTCAAATAATAATGATATTGTAGAATTAAACCTTACCGTGCACTTTAAATGGTAAAGGGTTCATTAAAAACTTGTTTAATAGATAAATCATTGTAATTAATTTATACAAGAACTATATACATAAATATTATATCATATATGATAATCTAATATTGCTTTTTTATAAATATTTTAGTGGTATCTTCGTTTTGGGTGTTTACTAATTCGTTTTACTTTATATGATTTGTTTTGTAAGCCATGTTTGTTTTGGATAATTTGTATTTTATTCTTATATAGAATGATATTATGTTCATATACATTATTTTTAATCAAAAAATAAATATTATTCTTGAATTATTACGATGGGGAATGAATGTCATCGCGTTCGTGGAGACGGTAATCCATACATAAGCATGAGCGATAATATCATTATATTGATGGTGAAATAGTATGTATTTTTATGTTATATCATTTAAAATGAATCATTAACATGGTATATTTATTATTTTTATCAGTTATATTCATTATTTTTCCCATCCAAATTAATGAAGTGTTTGAATAACAAACTACATCCCGACGTGGAGACTGTAAGTAGTGCGTACACTCGTATGGTGACTTTCTCATTTATAAGATAAATAGAATAAAGAATATGGTTGTAACAGATTTAAAATAACATCATAGTATATAGTAGATACTTGAGTTATTATTTTACAGTGGAAACAACAATTAAAGAGGAAGTGGAAGAAGAAACAATCTTCGAAGCGGTGATGAAACATTTACCTCTTCTTCGGGGACTTCCTTTTGATTTTATCAAAAGGGCTCCATGGGATGGCATTTAGACCAATGGAATTCCTCTATCATGGAGGGAGGAATTTTGGGAGGATATTCGGGTAGGGTTTTGCCGAAAAAATGGCTTTGGAGGTCTGAAATTAAGATAAGGAGATGTACCATTTTATAAGAGAGGTGATGGTCACTTTAGGAAAAGCTTTAAATATTTTTTTTTAATAAAAAATATCTGTTTATAATGGCTCCAAAATTAATTATTTATAGCTTAAGGGGGTATGGGTCCAAAAAACACTTAACTATTTGGTTTTAGATAGGTTTAGGTCACCATATGAACCTTATCTTTTAGATTTAACTCTTTGTTAAATAGTTTGTCATTTAGCATGTCTCTTTGTATTTTTTTATTATATAGTAAATAAACAGAATATAACAAGCCCATTGAACAGCATGTGGTTCATTATTAATATATATAACCTTATCAATGTCCTTTGGATGATACTTATGTTTTTAGGAATATTATATCAATTAATAATATATTATTGTTTTAAAAAAAACTCAATTGTGTCCACTTTGATATTATTTATTATTTGGTTTTTGTGAAAATCATAACAGCATGATTACTTTGAAAACAATTATTTAATCAATCCTAACATGTCATATTAACATATAAAATTCTTGTAATTCATCCAAAGGATCAGATTACATATATTTGGATATTTATAATATCAATTATTTTATTATTTCATCAATATGGTAATTACTGCATCATCCTTATTTCTTAAATAAATTAAATTATTTAATTCATAAAAATTATAAAGGAAATTCCATTATATAGGAAATATTTTTATCTTTCTAATGAATAATTATAGTTGAATTTATCTTCTATATGACAATATATTAAAAATGGTTTAGTTATTAGACATTTAATATATCACATTTAATTCTTCATTAAATAAAATAATAATTAATGTCCTAATCTAATCGAAGGGAACCAAAGGGATCATATTTTATTTCTAAGGTCGTTTTTTGTTCAAATTACACTTATCAATAAAATTATGACACGTGTTATAGTAATAATGATATCATTTTTACCCATAATTACCATATTTAATTTTAACTGTGGTAAATAAATATCAAAAATTACTATTCACCAAAAATTGTTTTCATCTTATTGAACCACATTTAACATACTAATATAAACTATGTCTCTATGATTTTTGAAATTAAACACATAATATCTAAAAAATTATTTTATATTCTAATTTGTAAATGCTCCAATGAGGTGGGTAAACGATGGTAAAAATTTCAATAAAATTTTTATATATATAAACATATTATAAACAGATTCAAATGAGTTAAATTAAACGTATAATGGTATTGTGTATCTATTTTTTCATAATGTAAATTTAAATGAAATAAATAATTATTTAAATAAAAAATTCAGTTTTAACCAATAACGCAGTGTTTTTCACTATTCATAAAAAATTGAAAGTTTTCAGAAAAATACCTATAATTCACACTAAGTTAATTTCGATATTCAGAATTCAAAAAAGAAGTCCATTTTGAAAAATAATATTACTAATATTTAAAAAAGTGGGTATTGATATTAATTTTAGCAAGTTTCATTTATCCAAGTGTGTTCGAATCACAAAGTTTCATACAATGCAAGCCATTGCATTATTTAAAGGGAAACATATTATTGAAGTTGGGAGTGCTACATTCTCCCCTACTTAAATAATTTCATCTTTGAAATTTATAGAATATTATTCATAAAAATATTCCGGTGGTTCTTCATCATTAGTTCCTCACGTCACCAAGTTACATCTTCCATCTTTTTATTTCTCCATAGAACTTTTTACATACGAGTTGTCTGGTTTCTCAACACATGTTCTCTGGTATCATGAATTTTGACAGGCTCTTCACAATAAGACATATTAGGTTCTAGTTCGACTTCCTCATTTGTAACACCCCAATCTTCCAAGGTACGTTTCCTTTCGAATAATGCAATGGTGTGCATTGTACGCAACTTCGAGATTTTAAAACTCAATAACCAATCAAACTAGCCGTTATGAATAGTAATACCTACTTTTTTAAATTTTATAATTTCTATCTCCCAAAATGGACTTCATTTTTGAATTCATAATATCGAAATTAGCCTAGGGTGAAATTTTGGTACTTTTCGGAAAACTTTCATATTTTGATGAATAGTGAAAATTACTAAATTTTAATTAAAAACAACTTTTTTAATCAAAATAATTAATAGTGATAAATTATGAATTTTAGTGGTTTTAAAGTATATTTAGAATAAATTTATACCATGTAATACAATGTGTGTCATTGAACATAATTTCACATTTAAAGTAGACATAAACAAGTGTCAATCATTTGATAGTTATTATTTCTTAAAAACACGATTTTTGTTTGGAATCAGGATGTTCAAATTTTGTAAATATGTAACTTTTATTTTTAGACATTTTGGATAATTACTTCGGTAAATATTTTATTTACCATGGTTAAAGGGTAAATCCGGTAAACAAGGGTTAACAAATAATATTATTATATTACTAAATTACCATAAAACGTTTATTAACCCTATTCTTTGATACATGGTTGACCATGGTATTCTTTGGGTCGATTTTGGGACCCCATGTATCCACTTGTATGTGATAATGACACTTTATTTAAATTAAGTTAAAATAAATACAAAAATCACACAATCATATATATTTTAGAAAATCAATTGTTACATAGGGTTATATATGTTGGATTTTAGACTATAAATATTCATTATAAATCTAAAACGATTTCCTACATAATAATATTTTATTTATAATATTTATACATTAAATAAGTTAATTTATTTATGACACAATGGTAATGCAGTAATTACCATAATAGTGAAAAATTAGAATAATTGATATCATAAATACCCAAATAAATATAATTTTAGACTTTTATTGAATTAAAATAATTTTCTAGGTTAATATTAAATTTTAGGATTGATTTAATTAACTTTTTTTGAATTAATCATTCTGTTATGTGTTTCACAAAAATCAACTATTGAATAGTGTCAAAATTGACATAAAAGAGTTTTTAAAACAAATATTATATTATTAATTGATATTAAATTCCTAAAAATCTAAGGTTCGCCCAAGAGACTTATATCATGATAGGTATATCATTTATGGACCACATGTAGGTCTCTTGGATGTATATAGTAAGTTTATTAACCATATAATATAAAAATAGAAAGATACATTGTAAAAGTGAATCTAATTAACTATAAGTTAATACTTAAAGATAAGGTTAATATAATGACCCAAACCTGTCTAAATTATATTTGTTGAGTTTTTTTCGACCCATCCTCAACTTAAAAATTAAATAATAAACTTTGTATCCATTATAAACCGAATATGAATTTATTATAAATTAATATTTCTAGCTTTACCAAAGGTGCCCCTCACCCCTCTTATACAATGGAAATTCTCCTTCTCATTTATTCACACCTTGAAAGCCTTTTGGATCGGTCAAACCCTGAAGAAATACTCTCAACTTTCCTCACTACAACCTAGAGGCCTTAGTTTGATCAGAAAGCCAACCTAATGAGCCCTTTTGATCAAATCAAAAGAAAGAACCCGAAGAAGAGGTGATGTTTTCACCACCTCTTTTCATGTTCCTTTCTTCTTCCACTTCTTCTTTCATTGTTATTACCATTATAAAATAATAACTCCAGTATCATATATATACTGTGATTTTATTATAAATATGGTACAACCATATTCATTATTCTATCCATCATTTGAATAACATGTCACCATACGTGCGTACATACGACTTACTGTCTCCACGTCGTGGTGTAATTGTTATTCAATATATTATTATTTGGATGGGTATAAAATATGATGTGTAACTCATGTAAATAATAAATATAACATGATAATGATTCTTTATATATGATATAACATCCAATTATATATTATTTTAATATCAAAAGAATGATATTGTCCCTCGTGCGTACGTACGGACTACCGTCTCCACGAACGCGATGAGATTCATTCTCCATCATATCCATTCAAGAATAATTATAATTTGATTATTTAAAAATAGTATCTAAGGACTTGATATAATTCTGGATATTAATAATATACATCCCATTAAAAATGAATATGGCTCACATAACAAAGAATATAAAGTAATATGAACCCATTAACACCCGAAATGACGATAATTCTAAGATATTATTAACAAATCAATGTTAAAAGATCATATATTATATCATATTAAAGTAAATGATTCTTTTATAATTCAATAAAAATTATTTCACCATTATACAGGAGGTAAACCTACCGTCTACCAAGGAAAAAGTACAAAGTAAGGGGTTTCATATCTCACTTTTAATTCCTTGAGAATTCCATTGATAACCACTTATTTATTACATGTGGTGTGTGTACTACCCATGTTTGTATTCATTGTGTAATATAGTTTAATTAATGTGTATTTAAATAATCATTGTATGATCCTTCTTTCATGGGTGCATGTTTTTTATGTTACCAAATCAATAAGGGAATTTGAAATTTCAATTTCCACTCATCCGGCTTTACGCATACTTCATTGACTATTTTACTCCAAGATTATGCGTGGAATCACTATTCATTTGATTATGTCATAATTTCCACTCCCTTTTCTTTCGATATACTTTTTATACACATAATCACTCCATTTATAAATTCTCAATGTCATCGGTATGAACTTGATAAGAGTTATTTTTACTCAATCTCAATTTTTTGAGACAAACATCCAATTCATTGGTGTTGTTTTTACTAGAATATGTGTGAATGTCCTTTGATTGTTTTACACTGAATATACAATCATATTTAGTGTATTTATATTTTTCACACATAACTATGTCATTGATTAATACTTAATCTAAGGATACGGCCTTTATGAGAGATTTCATCTCAATTTACATTACATTGATACTTCTTTGTTGTTATACACCAAATCACTTTTATGTGGTGTATATAATGTAATTTGACATATTATATCATGAATTCCTTTATTCTCATGATATTACAATGTTTTTATTACCTCAATTATTTTTATTCAAGTGTCTCTCTTTTGGTTAGAAACTCTAACTAAAATACCATTTTTAAATGTTTTAAAGACTTACTCTTCTAAATCATTCTCATTAATGTCCATGTTTTAAAAAATGGTTTTAAGGATTTTTTATATGGACATTAAATTTTTAAAATTAAAACTCCTTTTAAAATGTCTCAAAGTGGTATGGGACACTTTTATTCAAAAATCTATTTTTAAATGGCTTCTTGACAAATAGTGTGACTTTTAAATTATTTCAAGAAAAAGGGGGATATTTCTCTCAAATAGTTTTGATGATTATTTTCATCTATGTCAAAAAACTTCATTATTCTTGATTGAGGTTAATGTGATACAATACAATCTTCCATATTGTATCGAATGAGTTTTGATTTTCTGTGGATGTGATATTTTTATACCATTCATGGTTTGTGGTGAAAGTATTGACATTTCATGTGCTAGTTTAATACGAATGTTTATGTTATGTTTAAACATATTCATATGGTAATGCATTGGACTTAATATGTGACGGGTGGAGCCCGCTATAGCTCCTCGATGCATCGGTATGTCTCATGAGACAAACTAGTGTCTTGGCACAAGGCCTTGGAAAAATCTTATTTGTAGTCTTGTCATGAGGCCTTGTCTATGTGGTTATGATAGTCTGGAATTATGCATTCCATCATTATGAAAGTTGTTATTGATATTGCATGGGATTGTTCGACTAGTAGAATATCCATGTGAGTAAGTAAACGGCATTATTTTATTTTATCTTCGCCATTTTATGCTGAAGTTCATGTTTAAATGGATTTTGTCTTAGTTATAAACTTCCTTAAGTGTTTATGCTAATCTATGAAAGATTCTACTATAATTTTATCCTTACTGAGCATCTGATCTCACCCCTTTCAATGTTTTATTTTTCCCAGGATTATGAAGAAGTAATTTATGAATGACCTGCAGGGATAATATGAGGGGATATGAAGACAAGATGTTTTTTATGATGTAATGTAAAATTTTATGGATGTATCTAGTTATTCCAAGGCTACTAAACTAATCGGTCTTTCGATACTTGATCTTTCTTGTGATCATTACAATGTTATGTAATAATGCACCGACTCTGGGTAACTGGGGTCGGGGCGTTACAGTTGGTATCGGAGGAAGTTTAGTACAAACCTTGGAAGCTAGATTTAGATAAAATCTGATTAGAGCACGTATAACTAAGATGAACATTAATGATTAGTATAAAAGAACATCCTAGAATTTTGGTATTGTAAAGATTTTGTGAGTTTTCCGAGAAATACATCCATTTCTGGATACCAGCAGGTAGAGGCGGCTCTGGCACAAATGTACCTAGGGGTAAAACCCGAAAACACCGCTTTGATCTAGACTCGAATGGGAACTGGTGCACGAAAACGGGCCTTGCTGCACTCTTGGTAACGACACTCCCGGGGGATATGCTTAGGATAATTTAAATTTTCTTTACAAACCTATTCAAAGTATTATATATATAAGATGAGAGTAAATGACCTTGGTTAATCCTAATGTGTTTCAAATTGAGAATATGGTGACAAGTAATTCTCTAAATGATTGTATGACTACTATTAATCACACAATGCTTTCTGGTTTTAGTCAATGGCTGGATTCCAAGGAAGTCATAGTTAATTTGAGAATGATGTACATGCTGGGAACAGTGGTGGAAATGAGCAACAAAATGGAATGTTGATAGGCATAAAAGATATCGTCTTTATGCCAAATCAGTTTTCCAAAAATATGATCAACAACATATATATTAACCAACTCCAAGACTCAACAAGGAAGAGAATGGAGATAAATGATAAGATCTCCAACAATGGAGACCATGGAGAAAAGAACCCTCAATTTTCATCATGCAGGAAATGTGGAATGAGACACCCAGGAAAGTGTCTCAATGGGACAACGAAATGTTTTACGTGCGGGAAGGAAGGACATAAAGTGAAGAATTGCCGATGAAAAATGAAGAGTACTATGGAAGAAGATAAAAATGGTCCCAAGAGTCCATTTATAGTCCTTTGCCGTAAATATAGGTGACCTGGCCATTACCCGAGTGAATGTCATATTCTATAGGATATTTTCTTCATCAAAGAAGAAGTTATGTGGAAATAAATGGTTGGTGAAATGTTTAAAAAGTATTAGCACTCCTTTTTTATGGGTTTACTTTGGAATAATTTTCTCTTGTATTTGTAACCCCACAGTTTGCGATGTGAGAATGATATTTGAGGAATAATTGTCTCTTCTCTTGTGGATATAGGTATAAATAACCATTTGGTTTTATATGATAATTGGGGTTTGAGAAAATTATAAGATATTATAATTGGGGATGAAAATGCAAGGTATGATATAACATTTGGGGTTAAATTATGTTATTTTGAGGAATTTATCTCATTTAGGTAATATTATAAAATATAGTTTTTGAAAAAGGACAACACGTAGACCATGTGACAACCCGTCGCGTCGGACAAAGCTGTGGGAATTGAACCCACAACCAAAGTGCGATTGGGATTTTTCGCCTACCACTGGACTAAGTGAAGTCCCTAGTTATTGTGACTATTTTCATTAGTTAAATTATTTTATTGATCAATAATATGTTGATTTGGGTTCTTATGTCTTATCAAATGAATACCCTTAGTATAGGAAAATTATTTGGTGATTAAGTGAAAAAATTTATTTTGGAAGATGTTCACTTTGTTGGGAACAGTATATGTCCAAGGAAAATAGAATACTATGGGATGTCATTAGAGGAGTAATGGTGGATTTTTATCTTTGTTTTTATTGTGGATCTATAGTTATTTTGGTTATTTATGGAAATGATTAACCTATGATAAATAATATGTTATTAGGTTAATTAATTTTAAGAATGTGACTTTAAGAGTAGATGATGTCATTTAGAGATACAATTTAACGTGGAAGACTACATTCTTATATGTTTTTGGTTTCAATATTAGTTTGGATTATATTGAAGGATTTTAAGGAGAATTTATTATTGAATGGTATTTATTTAACTTTGGGGTATTATTGGTTTAATTTTAGAAATTACTATTAGTGTTTTTTTATCTAATGGAATATACAATTGGGGGATCATCAGATCTTATACTAACCATTTTGGTTTTGATTAATCTCTAAATACAAGTTAAATATATAGTTTATCCTACATGGATCATGTATTTCTATAAAATTTTATTCTAGATCTTTTATTGTGACCAACTCTTCTTGAATACTCATTGTTCAAAAAAATAAGTTAGTGGTAAAAATATGTTAAATAATGAAACTCTACATAAAAAGTAAGTATATCTCTTTATGTTTTTAGTCAATATCATAAATGAATTCCTCATCCTTATGTAATGTAACTTAAAACAAACAAATTTTGTCCGTTTACTTTCCTACTAGGAGACTAATGGTCGTTTGTCCCAACACAAGTTTGTGGTTTTCTTATTGTTAAATTTCTCCTGATAATGATTTATATCCCTCTCCATCAGAACATGACACTTATATTATCATCCATATCCATGTTTTCCTACATGGAATCCGAGTATGGGTTATCTTGGATGACCTTTATACCTCTCTTTCTTTCTTTCAAAGTGATTGTTTTATTGACTCTTTTTCCGATGTGGGACTTTCCATTATATTCCCAAGCACAATATTAAAAATTTCTAGGATGAAATTTATTGACGGAGGGGAGAATGTAACTCCCCAAGCTTCCACGGTACGTTTCCTTTCGAATAATGCAATGGCGTGCATTGTACGGAACTTTGAGATTTTTTCCCACCATAACCAATCAAAATAGCCGTTATGAATTGTAATACCTACTTTTTGAAATTTTATAAATTCTATCATTCAAAATGGAATTCATTTTTGGATTCATAATATCGAAATTAGCCTTGGGTGAAATTTTGGTACTTTTCGAATAACTTTCATATTTTGATGAATAGTGAAAATTACTAAATTTTAATTAAAAACAAATTTTTTAATCAAAATAACTAATAGTGATAAATTATGAATTTGAGTGGTTTTAAAGTATATTTAGAATATATTTTTACCATGTAATAAAATGTGGGTCATTGAACATAATTTCACATTTAACCCAGACATAAACAAGTGCCAATCTTCTGATAGTTATTATCTCTTAAAAACACGCTTTTTGTTTTAACAACGGGAATTAATTTTAATTTAATTTCTGCCACTTCTGTGTTTTGAATTTGGAAAAATGGATTCCATATTTGGAATAAGGATGTTCAAATTTTTTAAATAGGTAACTTTTATTTTTATACATTTTGGATAATTACTTCGGTAAATATTTTATTTGCCATGGTTAAAGGGTAAATCCAGTTAACAAGGGTTAAAAAATAATATTATAATAATACAAAATTACCCTAAAACGTCTCTTAACCCTATTGGTTGATACATGGTCGACCATGGGAATATTTGGGTCCATTTTGGGACCCCATGGATCCACTTGTAAGTGATAATGACACTTTATTTTAATGAAGATAAAATAAATACAAAAATGACACAAGCATATATCTTTTATAAAAACAATTGTTACATAGGGTTATTTATGTTGGATTTTAGACTATAAATATTAATTAGAAATATAAAACGATTTCCTACATAATGATATTTTATTTATAATTTTTAGACATTAAATAAGATAATTTATTTATGACACAATGGTGATGTAGTAATTAACATAATAGTGTAAAATTAGAATAATTGATATTATAAATACACAAATAAATATAATTTGAGACTTTTATTGAATTAAACTAATTTTATAAGTTACTATGAAATATTAGGATTGATTTAATTAACTTTTTTCAAAGTAATAATTCTGTTATGTGTTTCACAAAAATCAACTATTGAATAGTGTCAAAATTAACATAAAAGAGTTTTAAAAACAAATATTATATTATTAATTGATATTAAATTCCAAAATATCTAAGGATCGGACAAGAGACTTATATCATAACAGTTATATCATTAATGGACCACATTTGTGTGTCTTGGATGTATATAGTAAGATTATTAACCATATAATATAAAAATACAAAGAGACATTGTAAAAGTGAAACTAATTAACTAAAAGTTAATACTTAATGATAAGGTTAATATAATGACCAAAACCTGTCTAAATTCTATTGGATGAGTTGTTTTCAACCCATTCCCAACTTAACATTTACAAAATAAACTTTGGAGCCATTTGAAACCGTATATGAATTTATTATAAATTAATATTTCTAGCTTTTCCAAAGGTGCCCCTCACCCTTCTTATAAAAGGGCACTTCTCCTTCTAATTTCTTCACACCTTCAAATCCTTTTGGTTCGGAAAAAACCTGAACAAATACTCTCTAAACTTCCCTCACTACAACCTAGAAGCATTAGTTTGATCAGAAATCCAACCTATAGAGCCCTTTTGATCAAATCAAAAGGAAGAACCCGAAGAAGATGTATTGTTTTCACCACCCCTTTTCAAGTTCCTTTCTTCTTCCACTTCTTCTTTCTTTATTATTACAATTGTAATATAATAACTCCAGTATCATATATATATTGTGATGTTATTATAAATATGGTACAACCATATTCATAATTCTATCCATCTTTTAAATAACATGTCACCATACGTGCGTACATACGGCTTACTGTCTCCACGTCGTGGTGTAATTGTTATTCAATATATTATTATTTGGATGAGTATAATAATGTTGTGTAACTAATGTAAATAAAAAATATAACATGATAATGATTCTGTATATATGATATACCATCCAATTATATATTATTTTAATATCAAAAGAATGATATTGTCCCTCGTGCGTACATACGGACTACCGTCTCCATGAACACGATGAGATTCATTCTCCATCATATCCATTGAAGAATAATTATAATTTGATGATTCAAAAATAGTATCTAAGGAATTTATATCATTCTTGATATGAATAATATACATCCCATTAATAACGAATATGGCTCACATGACAAAGAATATAAAGTAAATGAAGCCGTTAACACCCGAAATGACGATAATTCTAAGATATTATTATCAAATCAATTTTAAAAGATCATATATGATATCATATTAAAGTAAATGATTTTTGTATAATTCAATAACAATTATTTCAAAATTATACTGGAGGTAAACCTACCGTCGACCAATGAAAAAGTACAAAGTAAGGGGTTTCTTATCTCACTTTTAATTCCTTGAGAATTCCATTGTTCGCCACTTATTTATTACATGTGGTGTGTGTACTGCCCATGTTTGTATTAATTGTGTAACATACTTTAATTCATGTATATTTACATCATCATTGTATGATCCTTCTTTCATGGTTTCTTGTTTTTTATGTTACCAAATCAATAACGGATTTTGAAATTTCAATTTCCACTCATCCGGCTTTACGCATACTTCATTGACTATTTTACACCAAGATTATGCGTGGAATCACTATTCATTTGATTATGTCATAATTTCCACTCCATTTTCTGTGGATATACTTTTTATACACATAATCACTCCATTGATAAATTCTCAATGTCATCGGTATGAACTTGATAAGAGTAATTTTTACTCAATCTCAATTTGTTGAGACAAACATCCAATTCATTGGTGTTGTTCTTACTAGAATATGTGCGAATGTCCTTTGATTTTTTTACACATAATATACAATAATATTTAGTGTATTTATATTTTTCACACATAACTATGTCGTTGATTTATGCCTAATCTAAGGATACGGCCTTTATGAGAGATTTCATCTCAATTTACATTCCATTGATACTTATTTGTTGTTATACTCCAAATCACTTTTATGTGGTCTATATAATGTACTTTGACATAGTATATCATGAATTCCTTTATTCTCATGATATTACAATGTTTTTATTACCTCAATTATTTGTATTCAAGTGTCTCTCTTTTGGTTAGAAACTCTAACTAAAATACCATTTATAAATGTTTTAAAGACTTATTCTTCTAAATCTTTCTCATTAATGTCCATTTTTTAAAAAAAAGGTTTTAAGGATTTATTTATATGGACATTAAATTTTTAAAATTAAAACTCCTTTTAAATTGTTTCAAAGTGGTATGGGACACTTTGATTCAAAAATCTATTTTTAAATGGCTTCTTGACAAATAGTGTGACTTTTAAATGATTTCAAGAAAAAGGGGGATATTTCTTTCAAATAGTTTTGATGATTATTTTCATCTATATAAAAAACCATCATTATTCTTGATTGAAGTTAATCTGATACAATACAATCTTCCATATTGTATCGAATGAGTTTTGTTTGACTATGGATGTGCTATTTTTAAACCATTCATGGTTTGTGGTGAAAGTATTGACATTTCGTATGCTAGTTTAATACGAATGTTTATGTTATGTTTAAACCTTTTCATATGGGAATGCATTGGACTTAATATGTGACGGGTGGAGCCCGTTATAGGTCCTCGAATCATCGGTAGGTCTAATGAGACAAACTAGTGTCTTAGCACAAGGCCTTGGAAAAATCTTATTTGTAGTCTTGGCATGAGGCCTTGGCAATGTGGTTATGATAGTCTGGCATTATTCATTCCATCATTATGAAAGTGGTTATTGATATTGCATGGGATTTTTCGACTAGTAGAATATCTATGTGAGTAAGTAAATGGCATTATTTTATTTTATCTTTGCCATTTTATGCTGAAGTTCAAGTTTAAAAGGCTTTTGCCTTAGTTATAAACTGCCTTAAGTGTTTATGCTTATCTATGAAAGATTCTGCTATAATGTTATCCTTACTGAGCATCTGAGCTCACCCCTTTCAATGTTTTATTTTTCCTAGGATTATGAAGAAGTAATTTATTAATGACCTGTAGGGATATTATGAGGGGATATGAAGACAAGATGTTTTTTTATGATGTAATGTAAAACTTTATGGATGTATCTAGTTATTCCAAGGCTACTAAAATAATCGGTCTTTCAAGACTTGATCATTCTTGTGATCATTCCAATGTTATGAAATAATGCACCGACTCTAGGTAACTGGGGTCGGGGCGTTACAGTTGGTATCAGAGGAAGTTTACTACAAACCTTGGAAGCTAGATTTAGATAAACTCTGATTAGAGCACGTAGACCTAAGATGGACTTTGAGGATTAGAGTAGAATAACATCCTAGAATTTTGGTATTGTAGGGATTTTGTGAGTTTTCCGAGCAATTCATCCATGTCTGGATACGAGCAGGTAGAGGCAGCTCTGGCATAGATGTACATAGGGGTAAAACCCGAAAACACCGCTTTGAGCTAGACTCGAACGGCAACTGGTGCACGACAACGGGCCTTGCTGCACTCTTGCTTACGACACTCTCAGGGGATATGCTTAGGATAATTTACATTTTCTTTACAAATCGATTCAAAGTATTATATATATAAGATGATAGTAAATGACCTTGGTTAATCCTAATGTGTTTCAAATTGAGAATATGGTGACAAGTTAATCTCTAAATGATTGTATGACTACTATTACTCACACAATGATTTCTGGTTTTAGTCAATGGATGGATTCCAAGGAAGTCATAGTGACTTTGAGAATGATGTACAAGGTGGGAACGGTGGTGGAAATGAGAAACAAAATGGAATGTTGATAGGCGTAAAAGATATTTTCTTTATGCCAATTCAGTTTTCCAAAAATATGACCAACAACATATATATTAACCAACTCCCAGACTCAACAAGGAAGAGAAAGGTGATAAATGATAAGAGCTCCAATAATGGAGACCATGGAGAAAAGAACCCTCAATTTTCATCATGCAGGAAATGTGGAATGAGACACCTAGGAAAGTGTCTCAATGGGACAACGAAATGCTTTATGTGCGGGAAGGAAGTACATAAAGTGAAGAATTGCCAATGAAAAATGAAGAGTACTATGGAAGAAGATAAAAATGGTCCCAAGAGACCATTTACAGTCATTTTCCGTAAATATAGGGGACCTGGCCATTACCCGAGTGAATGTCATATTCTATAGGATATTTTCTTCGTAAAAGAAGAAGCTATGTGAAAATAAATGGTTGGAGAAATGTTTAAAAAGTATTAGCGATCCTTGTTGATTGGTTTACGTTGGAATAATTTTCTCTTGTATTTGTAACCCCGCAGTTTTCCATGTGAGAATGATATTTGAGGAAGAATTGTCTCTTCTCTTGTGGATATAGGTATAAATAACCATTTGGTTTTATATGATCATGGGGGTTTGAGAAAATTATATGTTATTATAATTTGGGATGAAAATGCAAGGTATGATATAACATTTGGGGTTAAATTATGTTATTTTGAGGAATTTATCTCATTTTGGTAATATTATAAAATATAGTTTTTGAAATAGGGCAACACGTAGACTGTGTGACAACCCGTTGTGTCGGAAAAAGCTATGGAAATCGAACCCACAACCAAAGTGCGATTGGGATTTATCACCTACCACTGGACTAAGTGAAGTCCCTAGTTAGTGTGACTATTTTCATTTGTTAAATGATTTTATTGATCAATAATATGTTGATTTGGGTTCTTATGTCTTATCAAATGAATACCCTTAGTATAGGAAAATGATTTGGTGATTAAGTGAAAAATGTTATTTTGGAAGATGTTCACTTTTTTGGGAACACTATATGTCCAAGGAAATAGAATACTATGGGATGTCATTAGAGGATTAATGGTGGATTTTTATCTATGTTTTTATTGTGGATCTATAGTGATTTGGGTTATTTATGGAAATGATTAACCTATAATAAAGAATATGTGATTATGTTAATTACTTTTAAGTATGTGACATTAAGAGTAGATGATTTGATTTGGAGATACAATTTAACGTGGAAGACTACATTCTTATAAGTTTTGGGTTTAAATATTAGTTTGGATTATATTGAAGGATTTTAAGGAGAATTTATTATTGAATTGTATTAATTTAACTTTGGGGTATTGTTGGATTAATTTTAGAAATTAAGATTAGTATTTTTTTTCTCTAATGGAATATACATTTGGGGGATCATCAGATCTTATACTAACGATTTTGGTAATGATTAATCTCTAAAGACAAGTTAAATATATAGTTTATCCTACATGGATCATGTGTTTCTATAGAAGTTTATTCTAGCTCTTTTGTTGTGACCAACTCTTCTGGAATACTCATTGTTAAAAAAAATAAGTTAGTGGTAAAAATTTGTTAAATAATGAAACTCTACTTAAAAAGTAAGTATATGTCTTTCTGTTTTTAGTCAATATCATAAATGAATTCCTCGTCCTTATGTAATGTAACTTAAAACAAAAAAATGTTGTCTGTTTACTTTCCTACTAGGAGACTAATGGACGTTTGTCCCAACACAAGTTTGTGGTTTTCTTATTGTTAAATTTCTCCTGGTAATGATTTCTATCTCTCTCCCTCAGAACATGACAATTAGTTTATCATCCATATCCTTGTTTTCCTACATGGAATCCGAGTATGGGTTATCTTGGATGAACATTATACCTCTCTTTCTTTCTTTTAATGTGAATGTTTTATTGACTTTTTTCTGATGTGGGACCTTCCATTATATTCCCAAGCATAAATTTAAAAATTGAGAGGACGCAATTTATTGAAGGAGGGGAGAATGTAACACCCCAAGCTTCCACGGTACGTTTCCTTTCGAATAATGCAATGGCGTGCATTGTACACAACTTCGAGATTTTAACACACCATAACCAATCAAACTAGCTGTTATGAATCGTAATACCTACTTTTTGAAATTTTATAAATTCTATATTTCAAAATGGACTTCATTTTTGTATTCAGAATATCGATATTAGCCTAGGGTGAAATTTTGGTACTTTTCGGATAACTTTCATATTTTGATGAATAGTGAAAATTACTAAATTTTAATTAAAAACAACTTTTTTAATCAAAATAATTAATAGAGATAAATTGTGAATTTGAGTGGTTTTAAAGTATATTTAGAATATTTTTTTACCATGTAATACAATGTGGGTCATTGAACATAATTTCACATTTAAACCAGACATAAACAAGTGCCAATCTTCTGATAGTTATTATCTCTTAAAAACACTCTTTTTGTTTTAACAGCGGGAATTAATTTTAAATTAATTTCTTCCACTTCTGTGTTTTTGATTTGAAAAAATGGATTACATATTTGGAATCAGGATGTTCAAATTGTGTAAATAGGTAACTTTTAGTTTTAGACATTTTGGATAATTACTTCGGTAAATATTTTATTTGACATGGTTAAAGGGTAAATCCAGTAAACAAGGGTTAAAAAATAATATTATAATAATTCTAATTTATCCTAAAACGTGTCTTAACCCTATTGGTTTATACATGGTCGACCATGGGCATCTTTGGGTCGATTTTGGGACCCCATGGATCCACATTTAAGTGATAATGACACTTTATTTTAATTAAGTTAAAATAAATACAAAAATGACACAAGCATATATCTTTTAGAAAAACAATTTTTACATAGGGTTATATATTTTGGATTTTAGACTATAAATATTCATTAGAAATATAAAACGATTTCCTACATAATGATCTTTTATTTATAATTTTTATACATTACATAAGTTAATTTATTTATGACATAATGTTGATACAATAATTACCATAATAGTGAAAAATTAGAATAATTGATATTATAAATACCCCAATAAATATAATTTGGGACTTTTATTGAATTACACTAATTATCTAGGTTAATATGAAATATTAGTATTGATTTAATTAACTTTTTTCGAAGTAATCATTCTGTTATGTGTTTCACAAAAATCAACTATTGAATAGTGTCAGAATTGACATAAAAGAGTTTTAAAAACAAATATTATATTATTAATTGATATTAAATTCCTAAAAATCTAAGGATCGGCCAAGAGACTTATATCATAATATTTATATCATTATTGGACCACTTAGGGGTCTCTCGGATGTATATATTATGTTTATTAACCATATAATATAAAAATACAAAGAGACATTGTAAAAGTGAAACTGATTAACTAAGAGTTAATACTTAAAGATAAGGTTAATATAATGGCCCAAACCTATCTAAATTCTATTGGTTGAGTTTTTTTCGACCCATAAAAACCTTAAAATTTAAAAAATAAACTTTTGAGCCATTAGAAAGTGAATATGAATTTATTATAAATTAATATTTCTAGATTTTCCAAAGGTGCCCTCACCCTTCTTATAAAAGGGAACTTCTCCTTCTCATTTCTTCACAACTTAAAATCCTTTTGGTTCGGCCAAACCCCACCAACATACTCTCTAAACATCACTCACTACAACCTAGAGGCCTTATTTTGATCAGAAAGACAACCTACGGTGCCCTTTTGATCAAATCAAAAGGAAGAACCCGAAGAAGAGATAATGTTTTCACCACCCCATTTCAAGTTCCTTTCTTCTTCCACTTCTTCTTTCTTTGTTATTAACATTATAAAATAATAACTCCAGTATCATATATATACTGTGATGTTATTATAAATATGTTACAACCATATTCAGTATTCTATCCATCCTTTGAATAACATGTCACCATACATGCGTACGTATGGCTTACCGTCTCCACGTCGTGGTGTAATTGTTATTAAATATATTATTATTTGGATGGGTATAATAATGATGTGTAACTAATGTAAATAATAAATATAACCTGATAATGATTCTTTATATATTATATACCATACAATTATATTTTATTTTAATATCAAAATAATGATATTGTCGCTCGTGCGTACGTACAGACTACCGTCTCCACGAACGCGATGAGATTCATTCTCCATCATAAACATTGTTCACCACTTATTTATTACATGTGGTGTGTGTACTGCCAATGTTTGTATTCATTGTGTAATATAATTTAATTCATATATATTTACATCATCATTGTATGATACTTATTTCATGGGTTCATGTTTTGTATGTTACCAAATCAATAAGGGAATTTGAAATTTCAATTTCCACTCATCCGGCTTTACACATACTTGATTGACTATTTTACTCCATGATTATGCGTGGAATCACTATTAATTTTATTATGTCATAATTTCCACTCCCTTTTCTGTGGATATAATTTTTATGCACATAATCAATCCATTGATAAATTCTCAATGTCATCGGTATGAACTTGATAAGATTAATTTTTACTCAATGTCAATTTGTTGAGACAAACATACAATTCATTGGTGTTGTTTTTACTAGAATATGTGTGAATGTACTTTGATTGTTTTACACTGAATATACAATCATATTTAGTGTTTTTATATTTTTCACACATAACTATGTCGTTGATTTATCCTTAATCTAAGGATACGGCCTTTATGAGGGATTTCATCCCAATTTACATTCCATAGATACTTCTTTGTTGTTATACACCAAATCACTTTTATGTGGTGTATATAATGTACTTTGACATAGTATATCATGAATTCCTTTATTCTCATGATATTACAATGTTTTTATTACCTCAATTATTTTTATTCAAGTGTCTCTCTTTTGGTTAGAAACTCTAACTAAAATACCATTTTTAAATGTTTTAAAGACTTATTCTTCTAAATCATTCTCATTAATGTCCATGTTTTAAAAACAAGTTTTAAGGATTTATTTATATGGACATTAAATTTTTAAAATTAAAACTCCTTTTAAAACGTTTCAAAGTGAAAGGGGACACTTTGATTCAAAAATCTACTTTAAAATGGCTTCTTGACAAATAGCGTGACTTTTAAATGATTTCAAGAAAAAGGGGGATATTTCTCTCAAATAGTTTTGATGATTATTTTCATCTATGTCAACAACCTTCATTATTCTTGATTGAGGTTAATGTGATACAATACAATCTTCCATATTGTATCGAATGAGTTATGTTTGACTGTGGATGTGCTATTTTTATACCATTTATGGTTTGTGATGAAATTATTCACATTTCGTATGCTAGTTTAATACGAATGTTTATGTTATGTTTAAACCTTTTCATTTGGGAATGCATTGGACTTAATATGTGAAGGGTGGAGCCCGCTATATCTCCTAGATGCATTGGTAGGTCTAATGAGACAAACTAGTGTCTTGGCACAAGGCCTTGGAAAAATCTTATTTGTAGTCATGGCACGAGGCCTTGGCTATGTGGTTATGATAGTCTGGCATTATGGATTCCATCATTATGAAAGTGGTTATTGATATTGAATGGGATTGTACGACTAGTAGAATATCCATGTGAGTAAGTAAATTGAATTATTTTATTTTATCATTTCCATTTTATGATGAAGTTCAAGTTTAAAAGACTTTTGGCTTAGTTATAAACTGCCTTAAGTGTTTATTCTTATCTATGAAAGCTTCTGCTATAATGTTATCCTTACTGAGCATCTGACCTCACCCCTTTCAATGTTTTATTTTTTCCCAGGATTATGAATAAGTAATTTATGAATGACCTGCAGGGATAGTACGAGGGGATGTGAAGACAAGATGTTTTTTTATGATGTAATGTAAAACTTTATGGATGTATCTAGTTATTCCAAGGCTACTAAACTAATCGGTCTTTCGAGACCTGATATTTCTTGTGATCATGCCAATGTTATGTAATAATGCACCGACTCTGGGTAACTGGGGTCGGGGCGTTACATCATAGGTGAGTACATGCATTGGGAGAGGCATGTATTTTCTCAATAGAGATAAGTGGGACACATCATGAACATTGGAGAAACTTGGAGGTATTTTAAAATGATAAGCTACAACTCTATTCTATTTTTGATTTTTGAAAGGATTGATGTACATGGTACTCAATTTACCCTTCTTAAAAAATGTTTAACACACTTCCATGTAGATACGTTAAGGATTACATGGTCTCCTATATGAAATTCCAAATCCTTCCTTCGGTTATCGATATATCTATTTTTACTACATTGGGATTCATTGATGTGGATTTGGATAACCCTCTCCTTTTCCATTGTTTCATCAACATGTTTTGGGCCTACGAGTTTTCTTTCACCAACATCATCCCAAAAAGTTAGTGTAAATCATTTATTTCCATATAATGCTTCATATAGTGCCATATGAATACATGAATGGATGTTATTGTTATAATAAAATTCATCCAGAGGTAAATATTGATGCCACGTACCTTGAATGTTATGTGAGAAAGATATCAACATGTCTTCTAATGTTTGATTAGTCTGTTATAATTGTCCATCAGTTTGATGGTTGTTGGCAGTGCTCAAATGAATTTAAGTATCTCTGGCCTTCTGTATTCTTTTCCATAATATTGATGTAAAAAAGGAATCACGATCAGAAAAAATTCATAGGGGTACTCCCATAAGTCTTATACATCATTAATATATAGTCATATTATACGTTCAAATGGAAATTATTCTCCTATAGCAATAAAATTTGCAGACATGGTAATATGATCAACAATGAAATATTTCATCATTCCTTCTAGGAGTCATTGGTATCCCCATGAAAAATTTCATCGTAATATTATCCCATTAACACTGAGGTGTGGGATGAGGTTTCATGACTCCTCTATGCAGTTGCCTTCCAGCTTTCATTTTTTGACAAACCATACATCTTGACAAAAAATTAGCAATATCCATCTTCATGTTGTCTAACAAAAAATGTTCCATCAAATTCTTATACATCTAGGTGCTCCCAGGCTGTATAGAGAGATTGGAGCTATGAGCATTATCTAATAGTTACATTTTTAGATAAGGTATATCAGGAACACAATGTCTATTCCCAAATTTCAAAATTCCATCTTCATATATGATGTCACTCAATCTATTATTATTCACATGTTTAATCTTTTTCTGAAATTCCTTATCATCAGTCTGGGAACTCATTATACTTTCTAGTAATGAAGGGTTAGAAATCATTGGAAAATGTATTGATGTTTCACCTTCCATGGATATTACCATATCCATCTTTACTAGATCCATGAAAATAGGATGTCTTTCAAAACTAATATTGTTTAAAACTCTATGATCCATTATACTCAAAGAATCTGCTGCATTATTTTCCTTTTCGGGGAGGTAGTTTATAGTGCAATCATAATCCATGAGTAGTTCAAGCCATTTCCATTGCCTCATGTAGAGTTTTTTGTGAGAAAATATACATCAAAATCTTGTGATCAGTATAAATATCACATTTTTTCCATGTATATAGTGTATCCATATTTTCAGAACAAAGATTATAGATACTAACTCAAGATCATGAGTAGGATGGATTTTCTAAGAATATTTATATGTCATGATGCATAAACAATAACTCAATCATTATGCATAAGGACACAACCAAGTCCATTCATTGAAGCATCACTATAAATAAAAAACCCATTATTCCCTGATGGTAGATTCATGGTAGAGGATCGAAAAATCATCTCTTCAGTTCTTAAAAACATTCTTCATACTAATTTTTCCAAACAAATTTAACCCCTTTACATATTAGCTTGGTTAATGGGTTACCCAACGAGGAAAAATTCTGGATGAAATGTCGATAATAACCTGCTAAACCAATAAAACTACGTACTTCTGTTATACTCAACGGTGATGGCCATTCTGGGATTTCCATGGTCATTGAAGGAACAATAGATATTCCATCCTAAGAGACAATATGGTCAAGAAAATAAATCCCCTAAAGCAAGAATTCAGACTTGCTAAACATTCTATATAATTCATTTTTTCTAAGAGCCTTTATAATAATGCGCATGGGATTTTCATAATCTTCATAGATTTTGGAGTATATCATGATATCATAAGTAAATACCCCAAAGAAATACCTCAATATATTCCTTGAAAAATATATTCATTAGATCTATCAAGACAGAAGGTACATTATTCAATAAAAAAGTAATTAATGTAAACTCATAATGCCTATACCTAGTTTAAAATAATATACTCAGAATGTCTTCCTTCGTCACACACTACTGATGATATCCAGATCAAAGGTTAATCTTTGAAAAATATTAAGCTCTATGATGTTGGTCTAATAAGTCCTAAATGTAAGGCAGGGGATACATGTTCTTTATTGTTATAGCATTGATCTTCCTATAGTCAATGCACAACCTCATAGATATACATTTCTTCTTAAGAAAAAGGACATGGGATCCCAATAGAGAAACACTAGGGTGAATAAATCCTTTGTTATTAATTTCCTCTAGTTGTTCCATTACTTTCAAAAATTCAACAATGACCATTATATAAGAGGTCTTCGATATGGGCCTTGAACAAGGTAATAAATCCATGGAAGACTCAATTTCTCATTCTGTATGATGTAGAGGTAAATCCTATGGAAACACATCAACATATTCTTGCACAATAGATACATCTTATATTTGAAAATAATTTTCCTCAATCATAGTTATTTAATTTTCTTTCTTCGTAATAATTGAATTTAGTAGATTTGATGGGGGTGGATCTAGATAAGAATCAGTTGGTGATGTTTCTGCACTAAAGGTAAGGTACTCTTTATCATCATCGAAAATTTTACCCTCCTTCTACTAACAATAAATTTTTCATTATGGTCCAAAATGAAATCCATTCAATGGATTATATCAAAATAAATCATGGGTATGATGATGAGATCAGTATAAAAAGAACATTTATATTCCCTAATGACAACTGATTCACAAAAAAATGTTGAGATGATACATACCATAGATTTTTTTACTGAAAACTCCATTTTTAAGTAAAATTGAAAATATCTAATTTTCAGATCAAACATGGAAGATACGAAATAATGAGATGATCCATAATCAAATAAAACATTTGGTAAAAATGAGGAAACCATTAAATTACCTACCACCATGTCATTCGGAGCTTTAACCTTAGCTGTAGTGATCGCATAAGCTTGGCCATGCTTACTTTTGGATTTTCTTAGGTAAGTTCCCTTGGTGAATAAGACATTAATTTTCTTAATGAACCTTTTATCTACAATTGTTGAATTCAACATTGATAGCCTCTTTCTTCACCTTGCAATCACATTCTTGGTGTCCTTTTTCACCAAATGTGTAATAGACTCTCATTCCCTTCAGGAAATTACTGGGGTGTTTTTCCCCACATTTAATACAGTATGGATTTTCATCTTTTTACTTCATCCCCTTATTTATATTTCCATTGTGTTAACAGATCTATATTTCTCCTGTATTGCTTTAATGTCATAAGACTAAGATAATTCTTTTTTATCTTTATCAATCATGAGACAATATCATAGTAAGATGAGAAGGATTGTGATACTAATGTTTGGCTGAGAAATGGTTTTAAACCATTAAATAATTGATCAAAATTAATCTTTGGGTTACGTATATAATCTTCTTCAATCCTTGTTAACCTTGTAAATTTGGCATCATACTTTGCGACATTCTCGTCCTCCATTTGCCTCAGACTCAGAAACTGTCTTTCCATATCTGCTCGATTGTCCTGAGGAATGAATTTTTCTATGAAAATATATTCAAATCCATATTTTTCAGGTTCGATAATTCTTCCTCATTCTTTTTGTTTTGGATTAATGACCTCCATTAATCTGCATTTTCCATGAGTTGACAAACTGCCAAGATTACATTTTCTCTTTCACTACTCCCCAAAGCATGGAATATTTTCTCTCTAAGGAGTTTATTTATTTCTCATAAATGAATGGATTTTTAATCCCATTGAATGTTGTTGGATGTTACCTCATTAAATGGTCTAACATTGATCCTCCACGTTTTTTATCATGGTGCTTCATATGGGTAAGGTAATTATTCATAACCTGAGTGATTTGTCCTCATACAGTGATAAACTGCTCAACAACAGTTTCTTCACTAGCTCCTCTATAATTATTTTGAGTAGGAGGGAAATACCTATGTGGATTAAATGGGTTGATATTGTTTCCATTACATCCACTAGGCACCATTTCTAAATAATGTCATACACTAGATTAGTTTATGAATCACAATACATAATTGTAAACTTGTAAAATACTTAACATAAATTGAACAGTTTATGGATATAATCCATAATCATAAAAATGTTTTAATTGAGGAATTATATACTCATAGTCCCTTTAAAAGGGTTTTTAAATAAAATGAGATTTATCTTAATTATAACTTATGAGAGTGTCATAACAATGATTGCAGCAAGGCCCATTGTCGTGCATGATTTCCCGTTCGAGTCTATCTCAAAGTAGTGTTTTCAGGTTTTACCCCTAGGTATATCTGTGCTAAATCCACATCTACCTGCTCAAATCCAGATAGGGATATATTTCTTGAAAAAATCATTAAATATCTACAGTTCCAAAATTCTAGGAAGATCATCGATACTAATCCTCAAATTCTATCATAGGGTATTGTCCTCTAATAAGTGTTTTTCTAAATCTATCTTCCAGTGTTTGTACTAAACTTCCTATGATAACAATTTCAATACCCTAACCCTAGTTATCCAGTGTCGGTGCATTATTACACAACATTCCCATGATACCAAGCTATCAAATCTCAAAAGACCATTTATTTTAGTTGCATTGGATGTACTATATACACTCAAAATTTTTACATTTCATCCAGAAATAATAACATCAAAAACATTTTGTCCCCAATGACCACCCCTATATCCATAGCCTATCCTTGCAGGTCAACCATAAAATACTTCTTCACATCCTGGAAAAAATATAACATTGAATGTGATGAGCTCATATGCTCAGTAAGGATAAAAATATAGCTGAAACATTCATAAATAAGAATAAACATTAAATGGAATGTATAGGACTAAAACAAAATCATTTGAAACTTAAAATTCAGCATAATTTGGAAAAGATAAAATCAAATAATTCCATTTAATTATTCACATTGATATTCTACTTGTCTAATAATCACATGCAATATCAATTTCCATATTCATAATGATGGAATTCATAATTCCAGAATTAATAACCACATAGTCAAGGCCATGTGCCAAGACAACAAATATGATTTTTCCAAGGCATTGTGCCAGGACACTATTTTGTCTCATGTGACCTTCCGATGAATCAAAGAGCTAACGTGAGCTCCACCAGTCACATAGTTAGTCCAATTCATTACTCATATGAAAAGGTTTAAAAATAACAAAATCATTCATATTAAAACTAGCATACAAAATCATAATACATTATACATAAACCATGAATGGTGTAAAAATAACACGTAGACAATAAATAATATTACAAAACCTTCAATACAATATGGATGATTTGAATCATAATAAATAAATTTCAAACAATATTAAAATCCATCACAGGATTTTAACATAGTTGAAAAGGATTTGTTAAAATTTTTGTGAGAAATATCCTTTTTTCATGAAAACATTTAAAAGACACAAAATTTAGAAAGGAAGACATTTAAATACA
The DNA here is from genome assembly GCA_963277665.1 of Viscum album. Classification (NCBI taxonomy): domain Eukaryota; kingdom Viridiplantae; phylum Streptophyta; class Magnoliopsida; order Santalales; family Viscaceae; genus Viscum; species Viscum album. Next base: position 40,602,169 of record OY728158.1, on the reverse strand, counting down.
TTAATGAAAGAAAGTATCACATACCACTTTGAAATTCTTGAATGAAATTAACATTTTAAAAACATTCATGTATATATAAATAATTCCATAAAATTTATTAAAAAATTGGACATTAATGAGAATTATTTAAGATAAAAAATATTTTAACCATTTAAAATGTTGATCTAGATAAAGATCCCCTTCCATTAAATAATAAAATATTTTTGTGAAAACCATATTTGGATGATAAAGAGGACCTAATAGATACTCACATAAAAACAACTTCGGATAATGAAGAGATTTTAGAATTAACCCTTACCTAGCAATTTCCTTGGGTGAGGGTACGTTAACCTATTGTATGATAGTTAAATCATTGTAATTAAATTATTCAAAAATTGTATACATAATTATTATTTCATATATGATCCACTAGTATTGTGTTGTAAATAATATTTTAGTAGTATCATCCTTTCGGTTGTTAACTGATTCGTTTTCCATTATATGCTTGTTTACGTAATCCATGTTTGTTATGGATAGAATGTATTTTATTCATATAAAAAATGATATTAAATTCGTAAAAATTATTTTTGATAATAAAATTTAAATTATTCTTTAATGATTATGATGTGGAATGAATCTCATCACGTTCATAGAGACTGTAATCGTTACGTACGCACAAGCTACAATATCATTATATTTATCACGAAATAGAATTTAATTGGATGAAAAATCATATATAATGATTAATTGTCATGTTATATTTATTATAAAAATCAGTTATATTCATTATTAAACCCATCCTTAATAATTAAGTGTTTTAATAACAAACTACACCATGAAGTGGAGAAGGTAAGACGTACGTACACACGTATGGTGAATTTGTCATTCATAGGATGAATATAATAAATAATATGGTAGCACCATATTTATAATAACATAAAATTATATATAATATAATATAATTATTATTTTATAATGAGACAACAAACAAAGATGATGTTGAAGAAGAATATAACCTGAGAACGGTTAAGAAATATTTACCCCTTCTACGGGTTCTTCCATTTTATTTTATCAAAAGGGCTCATTAAGATGGTTTTATGACCAAATTAAGACCTATATGAATAAAGGAGGAAAGTTGGTATGATATTTGGGCATGGGATGGTTGAGCCAAATGGCTTTGGAGTTGTGAAATTAAGAGAAGGGGAAGTACCCTTTTATAAGAGAGGTGACAGACACTTTATGAAAACCTTAAAATATTATTTTATAATAAAATAATTTTTGGTTTATAATGGCCCCAAAATTATTTAGTTAGAGTAAAATGTGGGTATGGGTCCAAAATATCTCAACCAATAGGTTTTAGATATGTTTAGGTAACCATATTAACCTTATATTTTTTATATAACTCTTAGTTAAATAGTTTGTCATTTACCATGTCTCTTTGTATTTTTATATTATGAGGTTAATAAAGATACTATAATAAGAAATGAGAACACCAAGTAATTCAGTATTAATATATAAAACCTTATCTATGTCTATTGGCCGATTATTTGATTATTAGGATTATTATATCAATTAATAATACAGTATTTAATTTAAAAACTCAATTATGTGATTTTTGACACTATTTAGTAAATGAATTTTTTTGAAATACAAAAAAACTGTATCACTTATAATAAATTTTATTTAACGAACCCTAAAAAGTCATATTAACGTATAAAATTTGTGTAATTTATCATAATTCTCAATTTACATTTATTTGGATATTTATAATGTCAATTATTTTAGTATTTTATTATCAAGGTAATTACTACATCATCATTGTGTCATAAATAAAATAAATTATTGAATGTCGAAAAATTTAAAATAAATTACCATTATGTAGGAAATATTTTAAACTTTATAATGAATATTTATAGTTGAATTTATCTTATGTATAACCCTATATTAAAATGGTTTAGTTATTAAAAATTGAATTTAACTCTTTTAATTTATCTATAAATACAATAATAATTAATGTCCTAATCTATACCAAGTGAACCAAAGATGATAATATTTCATTACTATGGTTTTTTTGGTAGAATTAAATTTATCCAATATAATTAGGACTTGTTATACTGTAATTATGATATAATATTTAACCTTAACTAACCATTTACTTTTAACTATGGTTTAAAAAAGACAAAAGTAACTATTAACCAAAAAATATTCCTCTTATTGAACAACATTTAACATACTGATATCAACTGTGTCTCTCAAAAATTTTAAATTCAACACACAATGGTGGTAAAATAATGTTTTCTGGAAATTTTCAAATGCTCCTAGGAGGTGGGTAAAAGTTGGTAGAAAGTTCCATAAAATTTTTTATAGTCAAACTTATTATAAAATGACTCCAATGATTTAAATTGAACATATATAGGTATTATTTATCTATTATCATAAAAAAATTCAATTATAATAAATAATTTTTTAAATGAACACGTTTTTTTTAACCAATAACGTAGTGTTTTTCACTATTTATCAAAAATTAAATGTTTTTTGAAAAATAAAAAAAAATCACCCAATGAAAATTTCGATATCTGAAATAAAAAATGAAGCCCATTTTGGAAAATATATTTTATAAAATTTCAAAAATTGGGTATTACTATTTATAATATCATGTTTGATTGGTCGCGATATTTTTGAATCTCGAAGTTGCGTACAATGAAAGCTATTACATTATTCAAAGGGAAACACACCATGGAAGATTGGGGTGTGACAAAATTCTTGTCAATTGTATGATGTTAATCTTGGAAGGGAACCTAAATATATGATATTATCATCTACGCTTATACATGTTCTATATTTCTATTTGATATTATCAACTAATGTTATTTCTCATATTAATTTTATAATTAATATTTCTACCCAATCTTATTACTCCTTTTAGTATGATATAATTATTGTATTCTATTAATTTTATACTCACTATATTTTCACATATGATCTTTTGTATGATTAAATATGTCCGATCAATTATTATATTTTTGTGTTCTACCTGTGTTGGTCATCTCATCTCACACGTTAACATTTCTTTTCATTCCCTAGTTATTGAAGATCTGTATTATGTAAGATATTTATATAATGGAATTATATGTTGTGTATTTGGTTAGGGGTGATTAATTATTTCTGTAAAAGAAGATTATTTCCTTCAAAATATCAATATACAATAAATATATAGTTTTTATTGGACTATCTTATGAAAATTTATAATATATATACTTTATAATGAAGCATTTTGTTTATATGTTATATGTTGATAATATCCAAAAAAAGATCATCAATGTAACCATATGAATCATTGAAATAAGATTCAGTGTATATTAATATCCATATAAAACAACACACAATCAATGAATTCCAATTGGAGAAGATATTATGGGTGGAAAATGTAAAATATAAATATTTCTACATTTTCACTCCTTAACTAGAAATTTGTTAATTAATTGTGAAATTAAATGTTTCAAATTATTTTTAAGGAATGGGATCATGGTCCATCTTGTGTTGTGAAAAGTGTATTATCATCACAACTCGACCATATTATAAGGGTATTTTTGGGATGTGTGGTTGCATCAACTAATATCAGATCCATGTGGTTATTAACATTGAATCGTATTTTGGATATATTTTTAACATGGAATGTATATGTTAATTCGAAAGGAGTTAAATTTTCCAATTACCCAAATACTATATTTGAAATAATTGGATGAGATCTCATTCAAAAATTCATCTATTTTATTTAATTCCCAATTACTATTAGGGGAATATATTAGGATGATATTATAGATCTTTCTATGATTATAGTAGATAAGAATTTACATAAACTAATATATACTGATGAAATTCCATACCACATGTATTAGAAAATAATATATACATATTGGTGAGAAATTATTTATCCTAAATAGTAATATATGAATAATTAGTAAATACCTATGATGGAGACATAAAAGTGGAGGAGGATATGTAAATGGTTATTCGCCAAAAATTTGATATTATAAATATATGCTCAATTAAAAGAAATTATTTTATTGAATTATATTTTTTATAACTATTCATCTATAATGTGATGAAAAAAATATTTTTGAAATCATAAATATACAAGAATAGTTCACATAATATAAATAAATATATGTGGAAAATGAAAAATGATTTTTTATGAGGTTATCTACTGATGATGATGATGATAATAATACTGATTCAAATGATATATGTGTATATTTAGAAATAATAACATTAAATTATTCATTGAAGAAATAACATATGATTTTGGTGTAGGTTTATTTTTAATAATGTTGAAATAATGAATATTTCATAATTGTGGAATTACTATGTATTTGAATGAGAAAATTAAATATAGGAAATTGATCCTTTAAGGATAGGACATGTTTTTCAGGTTCTCAATATATCAATTTTATCAAATTCATATTATATATTTATAGAGACATGAAGGTAAATATAGTAAATGATGAATATAATAATAAAATATAAATGTTTCTATATAATGGAAACAAAAAATATCTAAATATATAAATTAATATGTTTTATTATAATATTATAGTTATTTGGAATGGGTATTAATATGAAATATGCATTATTTAATGGATAAACTATTTTTATGTATGAAAAAAATATTATTGTATTTGTATGAAATTTCCATACCAAAAATGAGGAGTAAATAAAATCCTAAAGTTTTACCAGTTGTATACTTAACAATGTTATTTCTTATAAGAATATAAATTAGATATTATATATGAATAAAAAAATTCAGATACATTTTAATAATTTATTGATGTATTTTTAACCAACATGAAGAGGAAATTACTTGATTAGTGAACAATTTGGAGGGCCAATGTGATGATCTTTGAAATATATAATAATAATGAATGACTTGATAAAAATAATATAAAAAGATAATATAATTAAATGAATTAATTATTTAATATAAAATAATAAAGAAGGACAGAAACCCTTGAAAAATAAGTGTTGATATTGAGAATAATATTTGAAAAATATTTTAAATTTTACACTATAAATAAAACATGTTTGATTTTATGTATTTTTTTATGAGGAAATAAACCGGTGTGTGGAAATACACAACGGAATTTTTAAAATTGCGTTAGATGATAAATATCATATAAACATGGTATAAAAATGAAATTATACGAAGAATGAATCATTTATAGTATTTTCATCTATATGAAATAATAAAATAATGTAAAAGGTTATAGATAACTTTTTATTATCAACAGTTTCTGAAAAATCATAGAGATATTTCGAAATTAGGACCATGATTTTATAGGGAAGTTAAAAATATCATGCAAAATAATTGATTATTTAATAGATACCAAATCCACATGATGCCCTACTATGAAGATATGGATAAATAATTTACCATATAATATCTTGTATGTCAATAATGGATAATATAAAATTATCATTCAACTCAAAGTCTAATTATTTTATAAATATTTTCTAATATTTCAATAAATTTCACAAATATGTGAGTTATATCAAATGAATGTGTACTAAATAGATCTAATACAGTTCAGTAGAACAAGATATGAAATTGATATACTCAATATCAATTAGAAAATTATGTTTTTATTGGATGAATAAGAATGTGATTATTCATCCTATAGATAATTTAATTAAGGGAAATAATGACAATCAAAAACTCTATTAGTAATAGATTTAAAAGTGTAGAAGAAAAATTTGGAATGTATTAGACCGAAAAGTACATATAATGAAACAATAAACTAAAAATTATTGATTCTTGATAGTTTTTTCTCATCCCGCATTGATCACAACATGATAATTTAATGAAAATGAATACATCTGTTGAAGGTGTTGTCTGGTTTGATAACATGACATTATAAAATATCAAAGGAAGTAGAATATTTCTCTATTTTGATGAGTTTTAAAATTACATAGTGATCTATATAGATGTAGTTTAACAATAAACTACAAAAATAATCCAACTATGTTCATCAGTATTTGAATCCACATTCAACAAAATGGGATTTATAAATAAAATTATCATTGGATTTTATTCTTTAAATGTATGAAGATTGAATATAAACAAGTGTTAATATGAAAATATAGAGAACAAATTTCCCATTACTATGGCAGTGTTGTAAAACATATACACAAAGTAGTACAAAAATATATTTAAAAACTCAAAAAAATTATCTAAGATATAATCTATTGTTTGTATTTCATATATGAAGTGGAACATATATATGACAAGTTATTATGTCATGATAAGGTATAATGTGAGAAATAAATATTGACCAAAAGATAAAAGTGAATAAAAACACTAAATGCTTAATAAATAGGCGTGTTATCAAATGACACATACTAGAATTATTGATTATAAGTATTCATTTTTTCATTAATAATTACAATTGTATAGGTTTTATTATTCTTAACAAACATTAATAATCATTAATCAGATCATGATGATTCGAAGCAAAAAAATTATACCAATTTATTGAACAACATATAGTTATTGAATGAAATCGTTGAATATAATTAAATTTGTGGGGGAAAATATCAAGAGAATAATAATGTGAATCACAATGAAACACTAATGAGAATAAGTTAATAAAATATTTATTTTTTAAGAATTAATCAATGGTGGAGAATGTGGAGAAGCAAAAACATATTGATAATTGTATATGTAGACATTATTACTTGGAAATTTTTAATATTATGTCTCACACACATGACATATAATTAATATTTCATAGGCAGACAAACATATCATGTGGAATGTGGAATTGAAGTAATCCCTAATATAAAAAATTATATGGTTCAGATATATGTGCTATATCGCCAATATATAAATAATTCATGGAAAATATGGATATGCAGCTGGTGAAGGATTATTATAATTCCACTCATACTAAAGTATATATTATAAATTCAGTGATTATATATTAAATAAATTTTTAGGTTGAAATGATGTTAATATAAAATAATTGATGTTTTTTTATAAAACTCTATATATCTTAAATAGAAGATATTTTTATAATGATGAGTATAATGTTTCAAATTTATGAGAATATTAAAATATGACACTTGAATATGATTTTATGATTACATTAGAGGATGTCATAACTAAATACATTAAACCATTGAACCAGTGGTTTTAAATTGGTGATGAAATTTATGAGACAAATATCATTGAAGAAATCATACATGAAAAAATTAATTAGTTACGATGTGTATATAATATTTATCAAATATGAAAATTAGATTCATTATACCATAATGTTGTATTGGATGTTGAATCATAGATCATGACCATAAATTTATTATTAGGTGAATCTGAGTAAAATTAATTATGTGAGTTAGTCATGAAAATTATTTTCTAAAAATGTTATAGAAATTAAAAAAAATTAAAAAAATTGTGAATTAAACAATAATATATAAACAATAAATATTTATGTGTGGGATTTATTCCCTAATTGACGGAGTCTACATAATTATTTTTATTTCACTATTGGGGACACCAAATTCAATAATAATATTTAAGGGAATGACTATTCCATCAAATGTAGTTTGATATCAAATGGGATTAAACATAGTAATTAATAATTTAATGATCAGTGAGGGAGTCTATATTGAATATCTTGTAATGGTTCAACACCTACCATGCCAGAGACCCACTGTGCCACACTGATGACACGACAGGCTGAGGCCAAGCTGGACTAAGAGAGGATGACATCGATATCTACCCACACCGAGGGGGTAAAGGAAGTGGAACTTGTAGGAACCCTAGCTTCATTCCTCAACCCTACGACATCACGGTGGCTTCACATGGCTCCAATCTCAGCTTGGACTCAGTGGATCATTCTTGCTGTCATTCTTTTAGTGTGGCTCAGTTTGGATTCTCGATGCATCCTTTTCCTAGTGTGGACTGATGTGGATTTATCGTGATGATGTGCTCGAAACGGATCGAATGGTTCGGTTCGATGCAACCATTTTATTCCTATGGCATGCTTTATGTGCGACTTGATGGTTGATCTATTGTGGTTTGGAAGGGGGTGTTGGTTTTAGTTTTCTATGTGTTTTCAGTATGGTTTTTGATTTGTTAACATCTGTGGTATGTTTGATTGGCTGTGAAATTGGTAATCTGTGAGTTTTACCTAGTTTATTTGTTATTGTTGGAGGTGAAAGGGATTACTATTGAGGAACTTGGGCAGGAAACCCAGAATGTCGTCAGATGCGGATAGAGCTGGTCGTCTTCATCGTGCATCAATCATCAGATTTGGATGATTGAGAGGGAATGACATCACCATTAGTACTAGGCCTGCTCTTTTTGGCATGGGACAACTTTTTGAGTGTTAATGATATTGTGGAGGCATTCCTTAATGATGTTTATGCGGTGAGGAGTTACATCTCTGTAGTCTAGTTTTGGATCTGTGTGAGCTAATGAATGTTGGTTTTAAGGGATTTCTATGGTCACAGTTACCTTAGAGTTTTGATACAATTTAGAGTGCACCTCTATGGTATAAGAGAAATTGAGATTAAATAAGGTTTCATGAGATGGATGACCCATGTTGAGAACTATATAGACATTTTTGATAGATGTGTTTTCAAGGGTTTTCCAAATGATAATAGGATCTATTTGATATAAGTTTGGCTTGCTGAGAGGTATACATGCCTATCAATGGATTCCAAATATACCCTCTATTTAGAGACAACCATTCTTGTTATTGAAGGGTGGTGTCCCTCATTTTTAGTTAAAATTAGGCATTTTTTGTTGAAGCTATGCTCATGATGTGGGAACGAGTTTCAATTTAATGATTTTCTATTGGTCCTCTCGTATGATATGTTTGGCTATTCAAATAATCATTTTCACTGATGGATGGAGTTTGTCACATTAAGCTCATATTTAATAATAGTATTGATAATAAGGATACAACTATATTTGGGATTATCTGATCAATAATGGTTAATCATCTTCCAAGAAAGAAGTGTTCATCATAATGAAAGACCGAGTGGGGATGGTCAAGATATCAATATTTTATAGATTCATGGTATAACAATGTGAGATTTTATGAGATATATTCTTTATAATTTCTATGGTTTCATCTATTGTAGCCTACACCATGATTATCTTGTACTATATGCAACACCATATTAGTTTGCATTATACGCAATAGTATTCTTGGCACATGTTACACACAATTTCATTTACGTTTTGTAGAAATTATTATATGCAACATTAAGTATAGATTTCATTTAATATATAAATGAAATAAGTTTTGATTATTTTTTACACAACACCAAAGGGATCTTTCACTACATGCAGCCCTGACATGGCTTGCATTACACGCAATCACGACCATCCTCGATAGTGTGTGTAGTACCCAATATCGGGTTTCACTAAAAAAAGATATATTGTTATAATATTATTATTAACTTTATGTTATTGATAGTATTAACTAAATTTTTAATTTTATAAAATTATTAATCATTTTATTAATTTTCTAGATCATGGTATGAGAACAAAATTTAATTTTCAGGTAAAATAATTATTTTTTAAAAAATGCAGTTTTGCTGCCTTTTGATGGCGCACCAACATTAAATCTAGTATTTGACATTTTTAAAAGTTAAATTTGACAAAATAAATTTCTTATTTGGAATTATGATATAAATAGTTACATTGGATACATTTTCCATATTATTCTGATAACTTTCATATTTTAATGAATATTAAAAACACTCTATGTTTTAATTAAAACAATTTTTTTCATTGTAATTATTTATATGGTAAAATTATAATATTGAATGGTTTTAAAGTATAAATAGAATATATTTATTCCATTTAATATAATGTATGTTATTAGTATTTATTATACATTGAATTCATAGATATAATCATTTCAATCTTTTACAATGTATTAACTTTTAAAAACTCATTTTCTTTATAATAGGATGAATTTTAAATCAACGTATGCATCAATTTTTTTAATTTGAAAAAATGTATTCCATATTTGGAATCATTAGGTCCAAATTATGTTAATATGCTACTTTTTATTTTTGAGCACTATAAATAGTAACAACGGTAAATTTAATTGACCATAATAAAAGGTAAATCCGGTAATTAAGGGTAAACATAATATTATAAAATTTCCCTAACACTTTTATTAATATAATTGGATGATTATATTTCTTACTAAGTCTTATTTGGGTCGAAATGGAATCTATTGGAACCCACTTCGATTTGATTAAGACCTTTAATTTATTCTTATTTTAAGGAAAGTAAAATATGTCTCACTCAGTCATTAATAATTAAATTAATTTTAATATAATGTTATACAGAATATAAATTTGATTATAAATACTCATTTAAAATATAAAATGTTTAACATTTTTGTGAAATTTTTTTGTAATTTTGAAGAGATATTTAATTACCTTAATATCTTATACATTAATGATGCATAAATTATTTATTTAGTGAAAAATAATTAATATTGTTTTTACTAAAATAATAATACATATATAAAATGACCAAAAAACTGACCAAAAATTCGTTCTCATATATATCTAAACCATAATCATCTAATTTTTTAATTATTGGCCTTTTTTAGCTTTATAAAATAAATTATGACACTTATATTATTTATTTTAAAAGATGCCAATGTTGTCACCTTCATAATTTAATAAATATAACAATTTACATGTTGTAATTTTAAGATGATAAATTCGAGTAAAATTAATATTTTGAAAGAAATTTGATTTATAATCATCATAGTATTTTATTTTTAATTTTTATACAACTAGATATTAAATTGAAGGATTATACGAAAATGATTTAGTAATTTTTTTATTAAGAGAAAATATAAAATAAATGGTTTTATAAATATGAAAATAAATATTATATGAACTAATAAAAGTTCTACACAAATTTTAAAAAATTATATGACATTTTAGGAATATATTAAACATTTTGGTTCTAATATATCCTATGTGTGTATTTTATTTAAATTCAAATAAAAGAATAGTGTCAAAATTAACACTTTTGCTTTTTATAAAAATAACAAATTATTAAATTGTTTTAAAATCACAAAAAATATTTAAAATTTATAAATTGAAATTTATATAATATAGAATTTCATAATGTATCCAATTATGGATTATTCACAACACATAAGTAATAATTTATAAAAAATTAACATTTAGAATATAATTAACACAAATAAAAATAAATAGATTAAATAAGGATAAATCGTGTTGATAAGGATTAAAATAAATTTACAACTTGTATAACTTTTTTTGGATGATGATATTAGAACCATATCTCATCTATTCTTCGGATTTGAGTCATTTTGGAAGTTTTTATGTGGGGTTTGAATTTATATTAAATTAATATTTTTGAGGTTTCCAAAGGTGACCCTCTCCTCCCATATAAAAGGGAACCTCCTCCCTCTCCGCCTCACACCATTTTGAGCCTTCAAACTCGGCAAAAACTAGAAAATTTATCTTCTCCACTACCCTATTAACATACTAGAGGTCCTGTTCTTCTTCAAATAGCATCATTAGTTCCCTAATTAGAGGTTTAGAAGAGGCTCATCGAAGAATAGGTAATATCCTTTATCAATTTTTCAAATTCATTTCTTCTTCTAATTCCTCTTATTTTTTTTGTTTCATAATAAAGTAATAACATCAGTATCACACATATACTGATATATTATTATAAATATGAAACAACCCTATTTCACCGTCTATCCATCCTATGGAAAATAAAATAACCATGCATGCGTACATATGGAATACCGTCTCCACACCGTGGTGCAATCTGTTTTACACCACCACCGTACATGAATGGGTATAATGTTGTAAAGAATAACAATATATTATTATTAGAACCTGATACAAATTCTGAGATATTATATTATCCTCTCCAATACTGTTCAAAAATTATGGGAATGATAAAATCACTTGTGCATATGTACGAATTACCGACTCCACGATTAATGAGATTCATTCTCCATTATTATCCATTAAAGTATGATTATAAATTATTTATAATAAATATTCATGAAAGATATGGCATAATAATGATACTGAATTTATGAAAATATATGTCTCATTTACATAGTTCCATTCAATTCAATAAGGAAACAAAAACAACGTTCATGCGTACGTACGACGTACTCTCTCCATGACAAGTGTATTTCATTCCATTTATCTATCTATCATATATATTTATATTTGGAATATATATTATATATTTTTTGGTCCAAAAGGCTGAATACCTTTAGTGGGGGTGAATTAGGATATGTATAATTTAAAATTAAATCTCGTTCGGATCTTGTTTCGCTGTTAACAAAAACACTCTTCTCTCTCTTTCATGCTGCACAATATAAATAGAATGTAAAGCAATCACATGATAGAACAATTTTTACTTGGTTTGCCGACAAGGGAAACGTCCAAAGAGCATATGCCGACAGGTTGTCAGTCGTACCAAATTCTACTAAACTTCACAAGCTGTGGATTATGAGGTTCGGGAACAGTCACTCTGTCCCAGGCTCACAGCCTTTACACGGATTATGGTCATCTCACTATATTCCCAAGGGTAACTCTCTATATCTCTATCTCTGGCTCACATCCGATAGAGAGGATCACCTTCTACCCTTTCGTTTGCTCACTGCTCCGAAAAGGATCCACTCATAGTTTACAGACATGTATGTCTCTTAATTTTCTCTAATAAATGCATCCTCTTTTGTATGTAGATGCTTTGCTGAAGTCCAAATTTCCCCTGTAGATGATTATCTCATTGCACCTAAGGTATCGATCAATCTTCCATCCTTCACGCAACCCTAAATAACCACTGTGAAGCTACCTTAGTTGGGGTGCAGGTCTAACCTGGCATGCAAGTATCAGCGCGCAGGTCACAACTGGTGCACAATTCACTTCAAACACATGCATGACACATTCTTCTGCAACTCCAAACCTATGCGACTCAACCCCTATTACACCCAAACCAATATTGGATCGCAACAACCTACTGGCGTTCAACTTCAAACACTGGCTCTCAATTCCACATTTACGACCACAGACCACTTGCGTGAACACCACACCAGCGCAACGAGAGATATGATTTTTCAAAGTGTTGAACTCCATTCAAAATTAGGTGGGCTGGTCTTGTATTTATAAGCATTTGGTCAACCTACGCGATGGCGTGCAAGTCTCCCCTCTGCCCACAAGTCTCGGTGCACAGATTTCTTACAATGAAATACTCCTATGCGACGCTAGTTCCTTTTCCATATTTCTAATATCTGATCTTGAAATACATACGGTGCACAACTTTCCAACCCTCCTAGGAACCAGCACGAAGGTCCTTTCAAGGCATGCAAGTCACCTGTGCGACCACACCAATACATGTGTGACCCACATTCCTTTTACATATGTTGAACTTTTGATCTTGAAAAACATTAGGTTAATAGGTTTCCCCTACTTCAACTACATGGTTCGCATTTCCCTTTTCCAGAAACCACTTTTCATCATTTATCGATTTTCATGCCCAAAAATTGGGCAATCAATGAAAAACAGCGCCACCTAGAACATGCTCATTTCATACCGCCTCTAGATCATCCATCTTTTGTCAAAATTATTGAATCAAACATGTATTGTTGACCATAGATCTTGAACTTGACATTACACCATTAAATACCCTTTTGTCATCAAATATGTATTTCCTTGTTTTTCTTTGTCAACAATCACCACATAGATGTCCACTTTGTCAACAAACACAATCACCTCAAAAATGCTTCAATGATACCTTGATGCATTTTTTCTTAACATATATTAATCATATTTTACATTCTATAATAATGTAAATCATGATATAAATAATAATATCAAGAACAAGAAGTCCAAACATGTACGATAAATGAAATGATTTAACCAAAAACGTTGCATTAACATGGAATTGAAAAAAGAACAGGTAATATAAAGTCCTAAGTAAATCATATTTGATATCATAAACATTATTATGGTTCTGTTACCAGATAATAGTATGTTTAATTCCACTATACATGGGTTTTTAACATGTACTAAAGAAATTGGACCTAAGGTAAGGGATACTTTTGCAATATCATTTTTATCTGAGATTGCTTATACGTAAGTATTTACTGAGGTTATATTTTTCATCTGTTCCCATTAAATTATTTTCATAAAGTATTTTATATTATTCCATGTATTTTTAATGTCATTTTTACCCCTATTTGACTTTTACATTGTGTTATGGAATGCATCTTTCTTTTTTTACCATACATGGTACTTTTTAGACTTTTCCATTAAAAGTACGTGTAGTAGGTTTTTTTACTTATACGGCATGAATGGTTTTTATGGTTTCATAATGCCTTTTAGTCATTAATATTTCACTAAAATATTTAGTGATTATTTTCAATAAAATAATTTTTCTTTTAAATAGAGTGCAATTTTTTGAAAAGAAAATGATTTTGAGGAAGAAAGGATATTTTTATCAAGAATTCATCTCAACAGTTTTGTTAAAACTATTTTCCATCTAAGATGACGTTATATAGAATGATTATGTTTCAAATATAATGTCTCTATTATTTAGATGGTTTTTTTATTATGATGAAATGATATCCATTTTTTTATATGGATCATGTCACGATGGGATGGTATTTATGAAACCCATTTTATTCTTTGGGTTAGGATAAACAACTAATGATTATTTTTAGGCACACAAATGAATTATTTCATTATGATATGGGTGGGAACTATATATCCTTCCAATGCATTGGGTAATTATTTATATATCATGAGATAAACATGGATGGAACGACATGTAAAATTTGGTTCAATAATACATGGATGAAACGATAAGTAAACCCAGTTCAGTAATGGACTTTGTCCAGTATGATGGTCTTGGTAGCCATGTCATGGCTACTATAAAAATCCTAACATGTTCATAATGGTTTCAAAAATTACATGTTTTATTGCCATGCTATATTATCATGGTTAATGTTCCTTTATGATCTATGCCTTATGCACTGCCATGTTTTATTTCATTTCTCAAGATTTTGACGTTTAGATTTTATGCTCATGTTTTTACATTCAAATGTTTATAGATTGTTTTATGTTCTACAGGTTTACCCTTAATGAGAATTTCATCTCACCCTTTTTATGTTTTCTTTTCCCCGGGATATAAATAAATGTTATAAGTAAAACAAAAAGGGGAAGAACTTTATGAGAGATGTTTAAGATATTTCACCATGATAAGAAGATGTTGTTTCGAGTTTCCAAAGGCACTAAACTAATATGGTCTTTGGGTGTTTTTTTATTATTTATTAATTATTCCACAAAATTAATGTTATATACATGTACATCATGCTTTGGGTCTCTAATGTTTGTATCAGAGCGAAGGTTTAGTCAAACATTAGAAATAAGGATATGAAAACATTAGTGGGGTCTAAAGAGATATTACTATGGTATGTCTAGGGATTTCCCTAAGATTAAGTATAATTATAGGTTATAGTCATAGGACTATGATAAAGATCATTGAATTAAACCTATGCTGTTAGATATTTAATGTTCTACCCTTTATTATGTGGTTTTCCTAGAATGATTTTTGCCTCTTACACTATTCTTTTTGGGTTTTAGGCGATGGCTGGAACCAGAAAAAACAAGGTTGATCAATGTAATGGGAAATGCAATGATTGTCCCTCTAAACAAACCAATTATTTGGGAGATGGATTGAAAAATATTATTTTTATACTTACACAAGCTATGAATCATTCTACACATCCGAATGAGAAGAGAAATGAACAATATTCTATTGATCCCTTCTTGAGGCAATCTCCACCTAATTTCAGTGGGTCTTCTAATCCACTCTTTTCTGAATAATGGATTAGTACCATTGAAAAGATATTTTCCATACATTGATGTTCAGAACATGAAAAAGTCATTCTGGCTGTTTACCATTTAAAAGGTGAAGCAGACCAGTGGTGGACTCTAATTAAAAATACAAGGCCACAAGGTGAAATTAAATCCATGGAATGGGACGAGTTCTAGAACTTGTTTTTCACAAATTAATTCCCTCGTATTCTTCAAAAAAATATCAAAAAGGAGTTCCTTGAGCATAGGAAATAGGATGATGAATCTGTTGGTATATACGGGGTGGATATTACAAGGATTGTATGGTACAAAAATGGATTTATCATCCAACCTGAAAGTAATGTTGATCGATTCTTCAATGGCATAAAACCGAGTCTTCGAAGGGAATTATCTATAAGATACTTTAGTAGCTATGATGAAATTCTGTGTTGTTCTATCATGTAAGAACAACAGTATTGTGTTACATATACATCTAATGGTTTTGACATGAAACCAAAGATGGAGTTCCAGGAAAAATCTCAAAATAATGGTGAAAAGAGGAAGAATGTTTCATTATGCTCCAAGTGTTGAAGAAGCATAGTGGAGATTGTCTTAAAATGACTATAAAATATTTCATATGTGGAAAATAAGGCCATCGAGTATCTGAGTGTTGATGTAATGGGAAGAAGTTATATAATGGTGTGAATAGAGAAAAGAATACAAAGAACCCACCAACAACACTTCAATGCTTCTAGTGAAAAGAAAGAGGGAATTATGTTAACCATTTCCATAATCCAAGGGTTAATGATGATCGAAATCAATAACCTCTTAAGGAAAAGGAAAAAAAGGAAGTCACTTGTGATCACTATTAGCGATGATGAATGTAACGCCCCGACACCAGTTACCCAGAGTCGGTGCAGTATTACATAACATTGGCATGATCACAAAGGATCAAGTCTCAAAAGACCGATTAGTTTAGTAGTCTTGGAAACACTAGATATATTCATATGTCTTACATTACATCAAAAGGTAAAAAAAACTACAAAAACATGTTTTCTTCATATCCCCTCATACTATCCATGAAGGTCATTCGTAAATTACTTCTTCATAATCCTGGGAAAAAATACAACATTGAAAGGGGTGAGCTCAGATGCTCAGTAAGGATAACATTATAGGAGAAGCTTTCATAGATAAGCATAAACACTTAATGCAGTTTATAACTAAAACGAAACCCTTTTAATCATGATATTCAGCATAAAATGGAAAATATAAAATAAAACAATTACATTTACTTACTCACATGAATATTCTACTAGTCAAATGATCACATGCAATATCTATAACCACTTTCATAATGATGGAATGCATAATTCCATACTATCATAACCACATAGCCAAGGCCTCGTGCCAAGACTACAAATAAGATTTTGCCAAGGCCTTGTGACAAGACACTAGTTTGTCTAATGAGACCTACCGATGCATCGAGGAGCTATAGCGGGCTCCACCCGTCACATATTAAGTCCAATGAATTCCTCATATGAACAGGTTTAAACATAACATAAACATTCGTATTAAAACTAGCATACGAAATGTCAATACTTTACCCACAAACTATGAATGGTTTAAAAATAGCACATCCACAGTAAAACATAACTCATTCGATACAATATGGAAGATTGTATTGTATCACATTAACCTCAATCAAGAATAATGAAGGATTTTGACATAGATGAAAATAATCATCAAAATTGTTTGAGAGAAATATCCCCCATTTTATTGAAATCATTTAAAAGTCACACAATTTGTCAAGAAGCAATTTAAAAATAGATTTATGAATCAAAGTGTCCCATACCACTTTGTAACTTTTAAAAAGAAGTTTTAATTTTAATACTTTATTTTCCATATAAATAAATCCTTGAAACCATTTTTAAAACATGGACATTAATGAGAAAGATTTAGATGAATAAGTCTTTAAAACATTTAAAAACGGTATTTTAGTTAGAGATTCTAACCAAAAGAGAGACACTTGGATACAAATAATTGAGGTAATCAAAACATTGTAATATCATGATAACAAAGGGATTCACTATATACTATGTCAAAGTACATTATATACAACACATAAAAGTGATTTGGTGTATATCAACAAAGAAGTCTCAATTGAATGTAAATTGAGATGAAATCTCTCATAAAGGTCATATCCTTAGGTTAAGGAAAAATCAACGACATGATTATGTGTGACAAATATAAATAAACTAAATATGATTGGATATTCAGTGTAAAACAATCAAGGTATATTCACACATAATCTTATAAAAACAACACCAATGAATTGGATGTTTAACTCAATAAATGGAGAGTGAGTTAAAATTACTCTTATGAAATTCATATCGATGACATGAGAAATTATCAATGGAGTGATTATGTGTATCAATAGTATATTCACAGGAATGGGAGTTTAAATTATGACATAATCAAATGAATAGTGATTCCACACATCATCTTGGAGTAATATAATCAATGAAATATGCGAAAATCCAAATGAGTGGAAATTAAAATTTCAAATTCCCTTATAGATTAGGTAACTTATGAAACATACACCCATAACAGAAGGATCATACCATGATGATGTAAATACCCATAAATTTAAGTATATTACACAATGAATATAATCATGGTCAGTACACATACACCGCATGCAATAATTAAGTTGTGAACAATGGAATTCTCACGAAATTAATAGTGAGTTAAGAAACCCCTTACTTTGTACATTTTCCTTGGTCGATGGTAGTTTAACCTCCAGTATAATGGTGAAATAATTGTTATTTAATTATACAAGAATCATATGCATTAATATGATATCATATATGATCTTTTAACATTTATTTGTTAATAATATCTTATAATTATCGTCATTTCAGGTGTTAACGGGTTCATTTTACTTTATATTCATTATTATGTGAGCCATATTTGTTATTAATGGGATGTATATTATTCATATACATAATTATATCAAGTCCTTAAATATTATTTTTAATCATAAAATGATAATTATACTTGAATGGATTTGATGGAGAATGAATCTCATCGCGTTCGTGGAGACGGTAGTCCGTACGTACGCACGAGCGACAATATCATTCTTTTGATATTAAAATAGTATATAATTGGATGGTATATCATATATACAGAATCATTATGATGTTATATTTATAATTTACATGAGTTACACATAATTATTATACCCATCCAAAATAATAATATATTGAATAACAATTACACCATGACGTGGAGACGGTATGCCGTAAGTACGCAGGTATGGTGACATGTTATTCAAAGGGAGAATAGAATACTGAATATGGTAGTACCATATTTATAATAACATCACAGTATATATATGATACTGGATTTATTATTTTTGATTGGTAATAACAAAGGAAGAAGAACTGGAAGAAGAAAGGAACTTGGAAAAGGGTGGTGAAATCATTACCTCTTCTTCGGGTTCTTCCTTTTGATTTGATCAAAAGTGCTCCTTAGGTTGGCTTGATGATCAAACTAAGGCCTATAGGTTGTAGTGAGGGAAGTTGGGATAGTATTTGGGCATGGGTTGGACGAACCAAAAGGCTTTGAAGGTGTGAAGAAATGAGAAGGAGGAGAGCCCTTTTATAAGAGGGGTGAGGGGCACCTTTGGAAAAGCTAGAAATATTAATTTATAATAAATTCATATTCGGTTTATAATGGATCCAAAGTTGATTATTAAAAGGTTAAGGTAGGTATAGGTCGTAAAAAATTCATCCAATAGAATTTAGACAGGTTTGGGTCATTTTATTAACCTTATCTTTAAGTATTAACTCTTAGTTAATTAGTTTCACTTTTACAATGTCTCTTTGTATTTTTATATTATATGGTTATTAAACATACCATATACATCCAATAGACCCCCAAGTGGTTAATTAATGATACACATATCATTATATAAGTATCTTGGCAGAACCTTAGATTTTTAGGAATTTAATATCAATTAATAATATAATATTTGTTTTAAAAACACTTTTATGTCAATTTTGACATTATTCAATAGTTGATTTTTTGAAAAACACATAACAAAATGATTACTTCGAAAAAAGTTAATTAAATCAATCCTAATATGTCATATTATCCTATAAAATTAGTTTAATTCATTAAAAGTCTAAAATTATTTTTATATGGTTACTTATAATATCAATTATTTTAATTTTTCACTATTATGGTAATTACTGCATCACCATTGTGTCATAAATAAATTAAATTATTTAATGTCTAAAAACTAAACATAAAATATCATTATGTAGTAACTATTTTTAGCTTTCTATTGAATATTTATAGTCTAAAATCCAACATATATAACCCTATTTAACAATTGTTTTTCTAAAAGATATATGCTTGTGTCATTTTTGTATTCATTTTAACTTAATTAAAATAAAGTGTCTCTATCACCAACAAGTGGCTCCATGGGGTCTCAAAATCGACCCAAAGATGCCTATGGTCGAACGTGTATCAACCAATAAGGATAGAACACGTTTTAGGGTAATTTAGTATTTTTATAATATTATTTTTTAACTCTTATTTAACGGATTTACCCTTAACCATGGTCAATAAAATATATACCGAAATAATTATTCAAATTGTATAAAAATAAAAGTTACCTATTTACACAATTTGAACATCCTGATTCCAAATATGGAATCCATTTTTCTAAATTCAAAACATAGAAGTGGCAGAAATTAATTTAAAATTAATTCCTGTTGTTAAAACAAAAAGCGTGTTTCTAAGAGATAATAACTATTAAAAGATTGACACTTGTTTATGTCCGGTTTAATTGTAAAATTATTTCCATTGACCAACATTGTATTAAATGGTAAAAATATATTCTAAATATACTTTAAAACCACTCAAATTCATAATTTATCACTATTTATTATTTTCATTAAAAAAGTTATTTTTAATTAATATTTAGTAATTTTCACTATTCATAAAAATATTAAAGTTATCCAAAAAGTACCAAAATTTCACCTTAGGCTAAATTTGATATTCCGAATCAAAAAATGAGGTCCATTTTGAAATATAAAATATATATATAATTTCAAAAAGTTGGTATTACTATTCATAACGGCTAGTTTAATTGGTTATGGTGTGTTAGAACTCGGTGTTGTGTACAACACACGCTATCACATTATTCAAAGAGAAGCATACTGTAGAAGCTTGGGGTGTTACATTCTCCCCTCCTTCAATTAATTTCATCGTTGAAATTTCTAGAATATTATCGCATGAAAAGACTCGGGTGGTTCTTCATCATAAGTTCCTCGGGTTCCCACGTTGCCTCTTCCATCTTATGGTTTCTCCACAAAACTTTTACCAGACGCATCGTCCGGTTTCTCAGTACTTGTTCTCCCGTATCAAGAATACTAACGGGCTCTTCGGAATAAGAAAGATCAGGATCCAGTTCTAACTCCTCATAGGTAAGTACATGTGTTGGGTCAGGCATGTATTTCCTCAACAGAGATACGTGGAACGCATCGTGAACTTTGGAGAGACTTGGCGGCATTGCCAATCGGTAAGCTATATCACCAATTCGTTCTAGAATTTCAAAAGGTCCGATGTACCTGTGACTCAATTTAACTATCATACCAAAATGTATGACACCCTTCCATGGAGATACCTTCAGGAAAACATGATCACCGACTTGAAATTCCAAATCCTTCCTTCGATTATCGGCATAGCTGTTCTGCCTACTTTGAGCTGCTTTGATGTGATTTTGGATTACCTTCACCTTTTCCATCGTTTCCTCCACCAGTTCTAGACCTACAAGTTTTCTTTCACCAACATCATCTCAACAGGTTGGTGTGAGACATCTCTTTCTGTATAACGCTTCATATGGTTCCATCTGTATACTCGAATGGAAGCTATTGTTATAGGAAAATTCTACCAAAGGTAAATACTAATCCCACGTACCCTGAAAGTCAAGTGAGGAGGATCTCAACATATCTTCTAAGGTTTGAATAGTCCGTTCGGATTGTCCATCTGTCTGAGGGTGGTAAGCATCGCTCAAATGAAGTTTAGTATCCATGGATTTCTGAAGACACCTCCAGAATCTTGAAGTAAAATGGGGATCACGATCAAAAACAATCGATAGGGGTACTCCATGAAGTCTCACAACCTCATTAATATATAGTCTTGCTAGACGTTCCGGTGGTAGATCTTCTTTTATAGCAAGAAAATGTGCTGACTTGGTAAGACAATCAATAATAACCCATATTTCATCATTCCTTCTAGGAGTCTTTGGTAGTCCCATGAAAAATTCCATCGTAATATTTTTACATTTTCACTCCAGTATGGGAAGAGGTTGCATGACTCCTCTAGGATTTTGCCTTCCAGCTTTCACTTGTTGAAAAACCATACATCGTGACACAAAATCCGAAATCTCCCTCTTCATATTGTCCCACCAAAAATGTTCCTTCAAATCTCTATACATTTTGGTGCTCCCAGGGTGTATAGAAAAAATTGGAACTATGAGCATCATACAGCAATTACCTTTTTAGATCAGGTATATCGGGAACACAAAGTCAATTCCCAAATTTCAAAATTCCATTTTCATACACAAAGTCTCTAAATCTACCATCATTCACAGATTTAATCTTCTTTTTATATTTGTCATCATCGGTCTGAGAACTCTTAATCCTTTCTAGTAAAGATGGTTTGACAACCATTTGAAAAAGCATTGATGTTTCACCTTCCCTAGTTATTCCCATGTCCATCTTCACTAGATCCATCAAAATTGGATCCCTTTCAATTTTCATCATGTTCAAAACTCCATGGTCTTTTCTGCTCAAATCATCTGCAACCATGTTTGCTTTACCCAGGTGGTAGTGTATCAAACAATCATAATCCTTGAGCAATTCAAGCCTTCTCCTTTTCCTCATGTTGAGTTCTTTTTGTGAGAAAATATACATCAAACTCTTGTGATCAGTATAAATCTCACATTTTTCACCATAGAGGTAGTGCCTCTATATCTTCAAAGAAAAGATCAGAGCTTCTAACTCGAGATCATGAGTAGGATAGTTTTTTTCATGAATTTTCAGCTGTCGTGATGCATAGGCAATAACTCTATCATTCTGCATAAGGACACAACAAAGTACTTCCTTCGATGCATCACTATAAATAACGAACCCATAATTCCCCGATGGTAGAGTCAATATAAGAGCATTGACTAATCTTCTCTTCAGTTCTTCAAAACATTTTTCACACTATTTTTTCCAAACAAATTTAACCCCTTTACGTGTGAGCTTCGTTAATTGGTTAGCCAATCGGGAAAAATTCTGGACGAATCGTCGATAATAACCTACTAAACCAATAAAACTACGTACCTCAGTTATACTCATAGGTGCTGGCCATTCTTGGATTGCCTTGGTCTTAGAAGGATCAACAATGATTCTATCTTTAGAGACAATATGGCCATGAAAATAAATCTCATGAAGCCAGAATTCACACTTTCTAAACTTCCCATATAATTCATGTCTTCTCAGAGTCTTTAGGATAATGCGCATGTGATTTTCATGATCTTCGTAGCTTTGGTAGTATACCAAGATATCATCAATAAATACCACCAAAAATTAATCTAGATACTCCTAGAAAACTCTATTCATCAGATCCATGAATACAGAGGGTGCATTAGTCAATCCAATAGGCATTACAGTAAATTCGTAATGCCCATACCTGGTTCGAAAAGCTGTCTTCAGAATGTCTTCCTTCTTCACACACAACTGATGGTATCCAGATCGAAGTTCAATCTTTGAAAAGTATTGAGCTCCATGCAGTTGGTCAAATAAATCATCAATTCGAGGTAGGGGATACTTGTTCTTTATTTTTATAGAATTGATCTCCCTATAGTCGATACATAACCTCATAGATCTGTCTTTCGTTTTAACAAAATGAACAGGGGCTCCCCATGGAGAAACACTAGGGAGAAGAAATCCCTTATTACTCAATTCCTCTAGTTGTTTCTTTAGTTCGACTAATTCTAAAGTGGCCATTCTATAAGGGGTCTTTGATATTGGCCTTGATCTAGGAATTAAATCAATGGAAAACTCAACTTCTCGTCCTAGAGGATGTCCAGGTAAATCTTCCAGAAATACATCTACACATTCTTTCACAATAGGTACATCTTCTATTTGAACATTCCTTTCCTCACCCACAGTTATTTCATTCTCTTCCTCTCCAATAATTGAATTTAGTTGACCTACTGGGGGTGGAACTAAATAAGAATTTGGTGGTGACGATTATGCTCTAAAGATAAGGTGTTCCTTATCTTCATCATCAAGAATTGTAACCTCATTCTTATTACAATAAATCCTCGCATCATAGTCTGAAATCCAGTCCATACCGAGGATTATATCAAACTCAATCATAGGTATGACGACGAGATCAACAGATAAAGAACATTTATGTGCTCTAATGGGGACTGATTCACAAAACATTGTTGCAATGATACTTCCCTTAAGAGTTTTAACTGAAAACTCCCTTGTTAAATTAAATTGAAAATATCTAATTTTCTTAGCAAACTGGGATGATATGAAATAGTGTGATGATCCAGAATCAAATAATGCATTTGCTAAACTTGAGGAAACCATTAAATTACCTGCCACCACGTCTTTCGGAGCTTCTAACTCAGCAGTAGTGATAGCATAAGCCTGGCCTTGATCTCTTGGCCTTTTCTGAGGTAAGTTTTCTAGACACTTAGGACATTCATTTGCATAATGCCCCATCTCCCTGTAATTGTAGCACTGAACATTGGTAGCTTCCATCTTCCCTTTGCAATAACGAGCATGGTGGCCTTTTTCACCACACTTGTAACAGACTCCCATTCCCTTCAAGCATGTACCAGTGTGTTTCTTCCCACATTTACCACATGATGGATATTCAACATTTCCCTTCTTCACCTTATTTCCATTCCCAGATTGATCATCAGGTCTCTTCTTATCTTGCTTTTCTTTAAATTCATAAGACTTAGAGAATTACTTTTCGGTCTTGATAGCACATGAGACAATGTCTTTGTACGATGAAAAGGATTGTGAGACTAATGCTCGACGAAGAAATTGTTTTAACCCATCAAAGAAACGATCAATCTTACTTCTTGGGTTACATATATAATCTCCAGCATACCTTTCTAACCTTGTAATGTTAGCCTCATACTTTGTGACATTCTCATCCTCCTTTTGTCTCAGACTCAGAAGTTTCCTTTACATATCTGCTCGATGGGCGCAAGGAAAGTATTTTTCTAAAAATAGATCTTTGAACTCCTTCCATTCCATAGTTGATACTTCATCATCTTCCTTAATATTTTGAATCAATGGCCACTTTTGATCAGCATCTCCAATGAGGCGGTAAACTGCCAGGATAACTTTTTCCCTTTCACTACTCCCTAAAGCCTGAAATATTTTCTCTACGGAAAATATCCATTGCTCAACTACTAAGGGATTTTTACTCCCATTGAACGTTGGTGGTTGTTTCCTCATGATTTTATCTAACATTGATCCTCCACGCTGTGGATCAGGGTGCTCCATATAGGTAAGGTTATTATTCATAACCTGAGTGAGTTGTCCCAGTATGGTTTTTACCTGATTGGCACCCGTTTCATCACCAGGTCCACTATAATTATCTTGAGCAGGTGGCCAATCCCTACATGGAGTGTGTTCATTGATACGGTTTCCATTTCACCAACTACGAACCATTTCTAAAAAATGTCATAAACAAGATCAATTTATGAATCAAAATACATAATCTCATACTTATAAAACACTTAACATAAATTGAACTATTTATGGATATAATCCATAATCATAAAAATATTTTCTTTGAGGAAGTATATACTCATAAACCCTTCATAATTATTTGTAACGAAAGTAATAGTTATCCTAATAATATCCCCCGGGAGTGTCGTAACCAAGAGTGCAGCAAGGCCCGTTGTCGTGCACCAGTTCCCGTTTGAGTCTAGCTCAAAGCGGTGTTTTCGGGTTTTACCCCTAGGTACATTTGTGCCCGAGCCGCCTCTACCTGCTCTTATCCAGATAGGGATGTATTGCTCGGAAAACTCACAAAATCTCTACAATACCAAAAATTAAATGAAGTTCTTATATTCTAATCCTCAATGTTCATCTTAGGTCTACATGCTCTAATCAGAGTTTATCTAAATCTAGCTTCCAAGGTTTGTACTGATGTGAAGACCCAGACCCCCCTTGGTCCCTTTCTTTGCCAAAAATCCGGTTTCCTTGCGGGGTACCGATCGGTGAGACCGATCGGTGAGACCGATCGGCGAGACCGATCGGTGAGACCGGCCCTGCCAGGTTGTTCCTGTAATGTTCCTTTTCGCAAATAGGGTTTTAAACCCTATTCTTCCTTGCTAAAAATATCTTGGAAATCCGAAACGCGCGCAAAGGTCTTAATTAAATGCTTCATTAATTCATGGGTCAGTTAAAACCACCCAGCGCCATTAATGATGAGTCAAGCCACGTGGTCAACCCACGACTCCCTCGTCTTCCGTGGTTTTGTGTTTTCATCTCAACCGTCCCCAGCCCTTATAATTAAGGGTTAGGCCGTGGTTTTCCCCCTTCTTCGATCGTGGCCCTTCTGGTGCATCGGGACCGCCGCGTCGTTATCCGTAAAGTTCCGCGCCCCCGGCCTAAACGTCGATCATCCATCAACAAGTAGGGAATTTCTCTCGTCTCTCACCTTTGTGTATCATGCGGGGTGGGCGTTACTTTTGTTCCTATGGAATTGGTTGAACCAAACCCTAATGAAGATACTAAACGAAGTTCTAAAGAAAGAAGGGGAAGGGGTTGTGATCGTTGTTTATGCTTTATCTTGTGATCATCCCTTTTGTTGTACTGGTCTATGTTTTCTGAAAATTGAGGCCGTTGGTGGTCGTGTGTGTGCACTTGAATCCCCTCGTGATGTTTTAAATGGGTTGCTGAAATTGTGAACTCCTGCTGTGAAATTGGTTAATCACGTATACCCGGCTGAATAATTGAAAGCACCAGGATCAACCCTTTTGTGATAACTAACGGATAGAACACATGGAATTTTGAAATCATGGAGTGTGTTAAGTCGTTTAAATCTGAAAATCCCTGACTCGTGTTGGTAGTGGTTGTTGGTTGTTTTCCCTTCGGGCCGTTTGCTGGAAATGTGGGAGGGGATGGGATCCCCCGTTCTTTTTATACTCTCGGTGGCTGTGTGAATTTGGGGGATGGGATCTCCTGTTGGCATGGTTTCAGTGGTTGTGGGTTTTTATCACAAACTGGGGAGAGATCCTCTGTTGGCAGAACCGGGTGTGAGTGTTTTGGTTGATCTATGCTTGACATTTTCCTTGGTTATGCTTATGGTAGTTGCCCAGTAGTGCTTAAAATTAATTGAACATTTGACTGAACGTGAAACAAGAATGGGACAAATGGTTTTGTGGGCAAGGGTCGTGAATTGTGACTCGGACGTTGTGGCATTGTGTTCTGTAGGTTGGCTAGGAAAACCTAAGTTTTGGGTGAGTGTTTGTTACCTATATCTATACTTGTAGCTTTGTGTTTCTTATTCGCGCCCCACCCCAGTGGAGCACTTAGTGCCGAACACCCCCATTTATGGGGGAAGGGTGTTTTTCCCAACACTATACTTAGTGGCTGGTTATTAGCTCGTTTTCTGCTCCCTTTCCCGGATAGCCCAAGTACCTTCGGGCAGGCTGTGATGGCCTGAAGTCCATTATTAGCCCAAGAACCATCGGGCAGGGTGTTGTGGTGGTTGGCCAGGTGTGTGTGGCAGGTGGTTTCCCAAGTGTCTTCGGGATGAGGCCCAGGTGTTTGCGGGTGTGGCAGTGGATTCTTTAGCCCAGGTGTCTTCGGGCGTAGCGGTGGTTGTTCTGGCCTAGGTGTTTGCAGGCATGGTTACTTGTGACAGTTGAGGCCCAGGTGTGTGCGGGCGGGATTTGGCAGTGGGACTGCGTGTGGTTGTGGCCCAGGTGTGTGCGGGCGGGATTTGGCAGTGGGACTGCGTGTGGTTGTGGCCCAGGTGTGTGCGGGCGGGATTTGGTAGTGGGACTGCGTGTGGTTGTGGCCCAGGTGTGTGCGGGCGGGTGTGGCAGTGGGACTGCGGTGAGAATGGCGGGATTGGTCCGATGCGTAGGATGTCTCAATAACCAGTGGGAAAGTGGCGCGGGGTACCCAAACATCGATGTGCTCTTATATATATATTACTTGACTTGCGTTATTTGGGGAGCGAACCTTGGTGAGGCTTGGGATGGATAGTTGCATTGTTAGGTGTTTGGATTACTCTTTCTCACGGGACTTTAGTACGTTTCCCCCACTTGTGCACGAGAGTCTTGGTTTTCCCTACTGAGTGTACTTGTATGCTCACCCTACGTTTACTTTCAGGTTTCCAGGAGGACTACCAGGGCTGCGCGGGACCCTATTAGTCGGACAGTTGGAGTTGTCGCTGTTGTCGTACCTTTGTTTTCTTTTGGCATTGTACTTGAGAGCTTCTTTTTCTTTTGTACTTGTACCTTGTTGTAAACTATTTAAACATGCATGTGGGAATGGTTTACTTTTGACTTTACTTTTCTTTCTATCTTGGTGTTGTTGGGTTTCCTCCTCCTTATCATTCGATCCTATAAAATAAAAAGGGTAATGCCTTCCATTTGCGAGAACTTCCTATACCCTTGGTGCTAGTCGCCACTCCGGGACCTATTGAAGGCGGGTTTCGGGGGTCATTATCTCTCCTTCAACTCAAAGAAGGAAGGGCCTGGCAATCTGCTGACCCTTCCCTCCTTTTGGTGAAGGCGGGTCGTGACAGAATGGTATCAGAGGGAGGTTGAGAGATAGGACGGAGTCTGGAGTTAGGCACAGTAAGGATTTCATGGATGGTAAGGCAACAGCGTTGGGTGACCTTGGTGCGTGAAATAGGCCAGGGAGGACCGGCTAGGACACGGGATTTTAGGGCCCCCCGTGATCCGATGCAAGGACTCTGGACCTACCGAACGACCAAGTGAAGCCACACTGATTGCAGGGTAGAGACCCTAGGAAAGGTACATGCATCATAAATGACTTGTGTTCTTGTGTTTCTGGGATGTCTTGGGAAATTAAGAATAAATTAAATCTTAATAAGTTTTGAGAACGGTTTTCTTTGCACTACTGGGCTTAGGTATTCCTTGTTTACCTTGCAGCTATGGCACCTGGAAGGCGACCACGTGTGGTACAGGCGATCGAGACTCCTGAGACTACCTTGGCCAATCAGCAGAGAGCTGATCGGGAGGAAGAGGACGACCGGTGGCAGAAGTCTCTTCGAGCCTTTCAGCGACAGGCCCTCGAGAAATATGAGGGCAGCACCTCCGACATGAAGACGGAAGGCTGGCTGGAGGAGCTAGTCATAGCCTTCGGCCTGATTCGGGCCCCGACAGAGTACTGGGTTCCTCTGGCTGTTAGCCAGATGCGAGGAGCGTCACGTCAGTGGTGGATGCTTCACCTGGGGAGTAGGAAAGAGTCTGAGGTTGCTTGGGCGGAATTCGAGAAGGAGTTCCGGGCGGAGTTTCTCTCCTCGACAATGAAGGCGGAGAAGAGACAGGAGCTACTCTCCCTCCAGCAGGGGAGCATGTCCGTGAGGGAACTTGGAATCAAGTTCAAGGACCTCCTGCGTTTTTCTCCAGACCTCTTTCCCGATGAGGAGTCTCGGGCAAGACGTTTGGAGGAGGCGCTCCGACCCTCCCTCCAGTATGCTGTTACTCCCTTTACCCTTCCGACATACTTAGAGGTTCAGAAGAAGGCCGAAGTGGTGGAAAGGATGCACACTCTAGGCGGACTGTCACGAGAAGGGATCCAGCTGGGACCATCGAAGGGGAAGGCCGTCAGCACCAGGCCCCCAGCATCGGGACCCTCCAGGTTCCGACCCGCAGGGAGCAGGCCGCAGCAGTTTCAGTTTCGATCCCCTGGCCCACGTTCTTTTCCTTCGGGCTCGGGACCACGGTGCTTCATCTGCGGGAGCCCTGGACATCTTCGGAGTCAGTGCCCCGATCGGGTGCAGTACAGCAGTGGCAGTCATCCCCAGCATCCGCCACAGCAGCAGTTCCCAGACAGACCCTTCCAGCAGCAGCAGCAGGGACAGCGAGCTCCCGCTCCTCCGCAGACAGGCATAGGAGGGGGAGGCCGACCTCAGGGCGCTCCCCAGGGACCTCGACCAGGGCGTGGTCGGGGAGGTGGCCGACAGCCGAGGGGTAGGGGAGCTGGGCGTGGACAGTTACACGCCGCAGAAGCAACAGTTCCAGCAGGGCCAGAGGTTGTTCGAGGTACGATCAGTGTGTTTAGCACTCTTGCTTATGCTTTGTTCGATACCGGAGCTTCGCACTCCTTTGTTGCACCCAGTCTAGCCCGCGCGTTGGGTCTAGATTCCGAGAGACTTCCAGTGCCCCTGGTGTTGAGCACACCAGTTGGAGGTCAGACCGACTTGCTGTTCGTTTGTCGGGGATGTAGACTGATGTTGGGGCCACATCAGTCGGTTAAGGATCTCCTTCTGCTACAGATTCGGCCGTACGATGTCATCCTAGGCATCAACTGGCTATTTTCTGTGTGCGCCGTCATCGACTGTTTCCAAAGGAGGGTGGTGTTCTCCGGTTTGGACGGCCAGCGTGTTACTTTCACCGGCGAGCGGAGCTGTCCGAAGGGAAACAGGAGGGAGGAACCTCTCCTCTCCTTGTTGACCGAACTGACGATAGAATCAACAGATGCGGAAATGGTGGAAGTACCAGAGATCGTTCGTGAATTTATGGACGTCTTTCCTGAGGAGGTGACGACTCTACCCCCTCGACGTGATATCGAGTTCGGGATAGACCTGCAGCCCGGCTCTCAACCAATCTCGATGGCTCCTTACCGGATGGCACCTTCGGAGCTATGGGAGTTGCGGATACAGATTGACGATCTGATGAAGAGGGGTTATGTTCGTCCAAGTGCATCACCGTGGGGTGCCCCAGTCTTGTTTGCGAAGAAGGCAGATGGTGGCCTCAGGTTATGCATAGATTACAGGAGGCTGAATCAGGTAACAATCAAGAACCGCTACCCTCTTCCGAGGATAGATGATCTTTTCGACCAGCTGAAGGGGGCAGGATGGTTCTCGAAGATCGACCTGCGATCCGGGTACCACCAGCTGAGGATGAAGGATAGCGACGTCCCGAAGACGGCGTTCAGGTGCAGGTATGGGCACTTCGAGTTCGTGGTCATGCCCTTTGGTGTTACGAACGCCCCGGCCGTGTTCATGGGGCTTATGAACTCCATCTTTCGGGAGTACCTGGATCGGTTTGTGGTGGTGTTCATCGACGATATCCTGATCTATTCAAAGTCAGAAGAGGACCATGCAGAGCACCTGAGGACAGTTTTGGAGGTCCTACGACAGCACCAGCTCTATGGGAAGTTGTCAAAGTGCAAGTTCTGGGCGCGAGAAGTGCACTTCCTTGGACATGTAGTGTCTGAGCAGGGAGTAGCAGTCGACCCATCAAAGGTTGAGGCAATTGTTTCTTGGGCAGCACCCAAGAATGTGGCGGAAGTTCGGAGTTTCCTTGGACTGGCAGGCTACTACCGGAGATTCGTACCCAACTTCTCCCGGGTAGCATCCCCTTTGACGGCTTTGACCAAGAAGGACCAAGTTTTCATGTGGAGCGAGCAATGTGAGTCGTCCTTCAGCTACCTAAAAGAAAAACTGGTTAGTGCCCCAGTGTTGAGGTTGCCAGAAGAAGGGATGGCCTATGAGGTATTCTGTGATGCTTCAGGACAGGGCCTGGGGTGCGTATTGATGCAGCGACAAGGGGTGATCTCTTACGGGTCCAGGCAGCTACGCCCCCATGAGCGGAACTATGCCACCCATGACCTGGAGCTTGCAGCGGTGGTGTTCGCATTAAAGCTGTGGCGACATTACCTCTTTGGGGAGCGCTTTGTGGTATTCACCGACCACAAAAGCTTGCGCTATATCTTCTCCCAGCGTGACTTGAACTTGCGACAGCGGAGGTGGGTCGAGTTTCTCCAGGACTACGACTTTGAGATCTCATACACTGAAGGTAAGGGAAACGTTGTGGCTGATGCCCTGAGCAGGAAGCCGCATCAGGAGGTGGTTCGGGAATCTGCTGATGCTTGGAAGGCAATGGGGGAGTTGGCTGCCTTGCACTTGGATGCAAGGGTGGAAGGTACTAGAGGTTGTTTATTTCAGATGACGGTACAGTCCTCCTTGTTGCAGCAAGTGGAAGAGTCTCAGTGGGGAGATCCTGAGGTAGAAGTGTTGCGGGATCGTGTCGATCAGGGGAACGCCCCGGAAGGATGGTCGGAGGACAGCCGACATCGGATGCTCTTTCATCGGAGGTTGTTTGTTCCAGAGGTGATGCGTGATGAAGTCCTTCATGAGTTCCATAGCTCAGCCTTGGCGGTACATCCGGGTGTTTCGAAAATGTACCAAGGCCTGAGGGGACAGTTTTGGTGGCCCGGGGTGAAACGGGCAGTGGCAGAGTTCGTGGCTAAATGCCTGGTGTGTCAGCAGGTGAAGGATGAACACCGTGTTCCTGGTGGTCTGTTGCATCCTCTAGATGTTCCCGAGTGGAAGTGGGACGACGTCTCAATGGACTTCGTCACGGGACTACCCAGAGCTCAGGGCGGGCATGATGCTATCTGGGTAGTGGTGGATCGATTGACAAAATCTGCTCACTTCTTGGCTATCAAGGAGTCGGGACCCGTGAGTACCTTAGCACAGAGGTACGTGGATGAGGTGGTGCGTTTGCATGGAGTTCCGAAAACGATCGTCTCGGATCGGGACACTCGATTCACCTCACGAGTCTGGAAGGGGTTACAGCATGCTTTTGGCACCCAACTACGCCTTAGCACTGCTTTTCACCCTCAGACTGATGGGCAGACAGAGCGGACTATCCAGACTTTGGAGGACATGCTGCGAGCATGTGTTCTGGATTTCGGAGGATCATGGGTACGACACTTGCCTTTAGTAGAGTTTGCCTATAACAACAGTTTTCACTCTACTATCGGCATGGCTCCTTTTGAGGCTTTGTATGGAAGACCATGTCGTTCACCCTTATGCTGGGCAGAGGTCGGTGAGACTGGTACTCTTGGACCAGAAGTAGTGCAGAGCACCACGGAGAAAGTCCAGCTAGTGCGGGAGAGGATGAAAGCAGCTCAGGATCGGCAGAAATCTTATGCTGATCGTCGGAGGAGGCCCCTGAAGTTCGAGGTGGGAGATCATGTGTTTTTGAAGGTTTCCCCTCGACGGGGGCAGCGGAGGTTCGGAAAGGGGAGTAAGCTCTCCCCTAGGTTCATCGGACCTTTCGAGGTGCTGAGGCGAGTTGGCGAGGTGGCATATCAGCTGGCCCTACCACCTCAGTTGGAGAGGGTCCATGACGTCTTCCATGTCTCCCAGCTTCGTCAGTACTTACATGATGACTCTCATGTCATCAACTGGGGAGAGCTAGACGTAGGAGGAGACGCGACCTTCGAGGAACGGCCAGTCAGAATCGAGGATCGCAAGGAGAAAGTGCTCCGTGGACGAACCGTCGGCCTGGTTCGTGTGTTGTGGAGACATGGCGGCCTCGAAGAGAGTACGTGGGAGAGGGAAGCACAGATGCGTGCCCAATACCCCGAGTTGTCCTGAGCTTTGAACCTTTGGTGCCTGTTGTGACAGAACGTTTGACCTTTTTGGCTATGAAATGTGCTAGGTTCCTTTCCTCTGTTATGTGTGGGAAGCCCCGGCTGAAGGGAAGGGGAAACCCGACCCCTAATCAGGACGCATTAAGGTGGATGCGATTAAACCCGTGCGGGCGAGTCAGTGCCGCCCAAAGCGGATAATATCTTGACATGGGGGAGGGGGACTCCCCAAACCCACATGACCGGGCGGTTTGGCGTGATATGATGCTTGGTTCTTGACAGGGAGTATTTTCAATTAGCGGGGGTCCACTCCTAAGAGGTATCTTCGAAGATGGTTGTTCGGATCCTCTCTTTCCTTCTAGTTTGTTTTGATTCTCGGGGACGAGAATCGTTTAAGAGGTATCTGATGTGAAGACCCAGACCCCCCTTGGTCCCTTCCTTTGCCAAAAATCCGGTTTCCTTGCGGGGTACCGATCGGTGAGACCGATCGGCGAGACCGATCGGTGAGACCGGCCCTGCCAGGTTGTTCCTGTAATGTTCCTTTTCGCAAATAGGGTTTTAAACCCTATTCTTCCTTGCTAAAAATATCTTGGAAATCCGAAACGCGTGCAAAGGTCTTAATTAAATGCTTCATTAATTCATGGGTCAGTTAAAACCACCCAGCGCCATTAATGATGAGTCAAGCCACGTGGTCAACCCACGACTCCCTCGTCTTCCGTGGTTTTGTGTTTTCATCTCAACCGTTCCCAGCCCTTATAATTAAGGGTTAGGCCGTGGTTTTCCCCCTTCTTCGATCGTGGCCCTTCTGGTGCATCGGGACCGCCACGTCGTTATCCGTAAAGTTTCGCGCCCCCGGCCTAAACGTCGATCATCCATCAACAAGTAGGGGATTTCTCTCGTCTCTCACCTTTGTGTATCATGCGGGGTGGGCGTTACTTTTGTTCCTATGGAATTGGTTGAACCAAACCCTAATGAAGATACTAAACGAAGTTCTAAAGAAAGAAGGGGAAGGGGTTGTGATCGTTGTTTATGCTTTATCTTGTGATCATCCCTTTTGTTGTACTGGTCTATGTTTTCTGAAAATTGAGGCCGTTGGTGGTCGTGTGTGTGCACTTGAATCCCCTCGTGATGTTTTAAATGGGTTGCTGAAATTGTGAACTCCTGCTGTGAAATTGGTTAATCACGTATACCCGGCTGAATAATTGAAAGCACCAGGATCAACCCTTTTGTGATAACTAACGGATAGAACACATGGAATTTTGAAATCATGGAGTGTGTTAAGTCGTTTAAATCTGAAAATCCTTGACTCGTGTTGGTAGTGGTTGTTGGTTGTTTTCCCTTCGGGCCGTTTGCTGGAAATGTGGGAGGGGATGGGATCCCCCGTTCTTTTTATACTCTCGGTGGCTGTGTGAATTTGGGGGATGGGATCTCCTGTTGGCATGGTTTCAGTGGTTGTGAGTTTTTATCACAAACTGGGGAGAGATCCTCTGTTGGCAGAACCGGGTGTGAGTGTTTTGGTTGATCTATGCTTGACGTTTTCCTTGGTTATGCTTATGGTAGTTGCCCAGTAGTGCTTAAAATTAATTGAACATTTGACTGAACGTGAAACAAGAATGGGACAAATGGTTTTGTGGGCAAGGGTCGTGAATTGTGACTCGGGCGTTGTGGCATTGTGTTCTGTAGGTTGGCTAGGAAAACCTAAGTTTTGGGTGAGTGTTTGTTACCTATATCTATACTTGTAGCTTTGTGTTTCTTATTCGCGCCCCACCCCAGTGGAGCACTTAGTGCCGAACACCCCCATTTATGGGGGAAGGGTGTTTTTCCCAACACTATACTTAGTGGCTGGTTATTAGCTCCTTTTCTGCTCCCTTTCCCGGATAGCCCAAGTACCTTCGGGCAGGCTGTGATGGCCTGAAGTCCATTATTAGCCCAAGAACCATCGGGCAGGGTGTTGTGGTGGTTGGCCAGGTGTGTGCGGCAGGTGGTTTCCCAAGTGTCTTCGGGATGAGGCCCAGGTGTTTTCGGGTGTGGCAGTGGATTCTTTAGCCCAGGTGTCTTCGGGCGTAGCGGTGGTTGTTCTGGACTAGGTGTTTGCAGGCATGGTTACTTGTGACAGTTGAGGCCCAGGTGTGTGCGTGCGGGATTTGGCAGTGGGACTGCGTGTGGTTGTGGCCCAGGTGTGTGCGGGCGGGATTTGGCAGTGGGACTGCGTGTGGTTGTGGCCCAGGTGTGTGTGGGCGGGATTTCGCAGTGGGACTGCGTGTGGTTGTGGCCCAGGTGTGTGCGGGCGGGTGTGGCAGTGGGACTGCGGTGAGAATGGCGGGATTGGTCCGATGCGTAGGATGTCTCAATAACCAGTGGGAAAGTGGCGCGGGGTACCCAAACATCGATGTGCTCTTATATATATATTACTTGACTTGCGTTATTTGGGGAGAGAACCTTGGTGAGGCTTGGGATGGATAGTTGCCTTGTTAGGTGTTTGGTTTACTCTTTCTCACGGGACTTTAGTACGTTTCCCCCACTTGTGCACGAGAGTCTTGGTTTTACCTACTGAGTGTACTTGTATGCTCACCCTACGTTTACTTTCAGGTTTCCAGGAGGACTACCAGGGCTGCGCGGGACCCTATTAGTCGGACAGTTGGAGTTGTCGCTGTTGTCGTACCTTTGTTTTCTTTTGGCATTGTACTTGAGAGCTTCTTTTTCTTTGTACTTGTACCTTGTTGTAAACTGTTTAAACATGCATGTGGGAATGGTTTACTTTTGACTTTACTTTTCTTTCTATCTTGGTGTTGTTGGGTTTCCTCCTCCTTATCTTTCGATCCTATAAAATAAAAAGGGTAATGCCTTCCATTTGCGAGAACTTCCTATACCCTTGGTGCTAGTCGCCACTCCGGGACCTATTGAAGGCGGGTTTCGGGGGTCATTATCTCTCCTTCAACTCAAAGAAGGAAGGGCCTGGCAATCTGCTGACCCTTCCCTCCTTTTGGTGAAGGCGGGTCGTGACAACTAATCTTTCTCTGATGCCAACTGTAATGCCCCGACCCCAGTTACCCAGAGTCGGTGCATTATTACATAACATTGGCATGATCACAAAGGATCAAGTCTCGAATGACCGAATAGTTTAGTAGTATTGGAAACAGTAGATATATTCATAAGTCTTACATTACATAATAAGGTAAAAAAACTACAACAACATCTTGTCTTTATATCCCCTCATACTATCCCTGCAGGTCATTCATAAATTAATTCTTCACAATCCTAGGAAAAAATAAAACATTGAAAGAGGTGATCTCAGATGCTCAGTAAGGATAACATTATAGCAGAAGCTTTCATAGATAAGCATAAACACATAATGCAGTTTATAACTAAAACCAAACCCTTTTAAACTTGATCATCAGCATAAAATAGAAAATATAAAATAAAATAATTCCATTTACTTACTCACATGGATATTCTACTCGTCGAATGATCACATGAAATATCAATAACCACTTTCATAATGATGGAATGCATAATGCCAGACTATAGCGGGCTCCACCCGTCACTTATTAAGTCCAATGCATTCCTCATATGAACAGGTTTAAACATAACATAAACATTCGTATTAAAACTAGCATATGAAATGTCAATACATTAACCACAAAATATGAATGGTACAAAAATAGCACATCCACAGTCAAACACAACTCATTCGATACAATATGGAAGATTGTATTTTATCACATTAACATCATTCAAGAATAATGAAGGATGTTGACATAGATGTAAATAATCATCAAAATTGTTTGAGAGAAATATCCACCTTTTTCTTGAAATCATTTAAAAGTCACACTATTTATCAAGAAGACATTTAAAAATAGATTTTTGAATCAAAGTGTCCCATACCACTTTGAAACTTTTTAAAAGGAGTTTTAATTTTAAAAAATTAATGTCCATATAAATAAATCCTTAAAAGTATTTTTAAAACATTGACATTAATGAACAAGATTTAGATGAATAAGCCTTTAAAACATTTAAAAACGGTATTTTAGTTAGATATTCTAACCAAAATAGAGACACTTGAATACAAATAATTGAGGTAATAAAAAAATTGTAATATCATGAGAATAAAGGGATTCATGATATACTATGTCAAAGTACATTATATACACCACATCAATGTGATTTGGTGTATATCAACAAAGAAGTCTCAATTGAATGTAAATTAAGATGCAATCTCTCATAAAGGTCGTATCCTTAGGTTGAGGATAAATCAACGACATGATTATGTGTGACAAATATAAATACACTAAATATGATTGGATATTCAGTGTAAAACAATCAAGGGATATTCAAACATAATCTTATAAAAACAACACCAATGAATTGGATGTTTAACTCAACAAATGGAGAGTGATTTAAAATTACTCTTATCAAATTCATATCGATGACTTTAGAAATTATCAATGGAGTGATTATGTGTATCAATAGTATATCCATAGGAAGGGGAGTGTAAATTATGAAATAATCAAATGAATAGGGATTCCACACATAATCTTGGAGTAATATAATAAATGAAATATGCGTAAAGACAAATGAGTGGAAATTGAAATTTCAAATTCCCTTATCGATTAGATAACTTACAAAACATACAACCATGACAGAAGGATCATACCATGATGATGTAAATACCCATAAATTAATGTGTATTACACAATGAATATAATCATGGGCAGTGCACATACACCACATGCAATAATTAAGTGGTGAACAATGGAATTCTCACGAAATTAAGAGTGAGTTAAGAAACCCCTTACTTTGTACATTTTCCTTAGTCGACGGTAGTTTAACCTCCATTATAATGGTGAAGTAATTGTTATTTAATTATAAAAGAATCATATGCATTAATATGATATCATATATGATCTTTTAACATTGATTTGTTACGAATATCTTAGAATTATCGTAATTCCGGGTGTTAACGGGTTCATTTTACTTTATATTCATTATTAGGTGAGCCATATTTGTTATTAATGAGATGTATATTATTCATATACAGAATTAAATCATGTTCTTAAATATTATTTTTAATCATAAAATGAGAATTATACTTGAATGGAAATGATGGAAAAAGAATCTCATCGCGTTCGTGGAGACGGTAGTCCGTACGTACGCACGAGCGACAATATCATTCTTTTGATATTAAAATAATATATAATTGGATGGTATATCATATATAAAGAATAATTATCATGTTATATTTATTATTTAAATGAGTTACACATCATTATTATACCCATACAAAATAATAATATATTGAATAACAATTACAGCATGACGTGGAGACGGTAAGCCGTATGTACGCACGTATGGTGACATGTTATTCAAAGGGTGGATAGAATAATGAATATGGTTGTAAAATATTTATAATAACATCAAATTATATATATGATACTGGAGTTATTATTTTATAATGGTAATAACAAAGGAAGATGAAGTGGAAGAAGAAAGGAACTTGGAATAGGGTGGTGAAATCATTACCTTTTTTTCGGGTTCTTCCTTTTGATTTGATCAAAAGGGATCCTAGGTTGGCTTTCTGATCAAACTAATGCCTATAGGTTGTAGTGAGGGAATTTGGGAGAGTATTTGGGAAGGGGTTGGCCAAACCAAAAGGCTTTGATGGTGTGAATAAATGAGAAGAAAGAGTGCCCTTTTATAAGAGGGATGAGGGGCACCTTTGGAAAAGCTAGAAATATTAATTTATAATAAATTCATATTCGGTTTATAATGGCTCAAAAGTTTATTATTAAAAGTTTAATATGGGGATAGGTCGCAAAAAATTCATCCAATATAATTTATACAGGTTTGTGTCATTATATTAACCTTATCTTTATGTATTAACTCTTAGTTAATTAGTTTCAGTTTTTAAATGTCTCTTTGTATTTTTATATTATATGGTTATTAAACATACCATATACATCCAAGAGACCCCCCAAGTGGTTAATTAATGATACAGCTATCATTATATAAGTCTTTTGGCCTAACCTTATATTTTTATGAATTTAATATCAATTAATAATATAATATTTTTTTTAAAAACTCTTTTATGTCAATTTTGACATTATTCAATTGTTGATTTTTACGAAACACATAACAGAATGATTAATTCGAAAAAATTTAATTAAATCAATCCTAATATGTGATATTATCCTATAAAATTAGTTTAATTCATTAAAAGTATCAAATTATATTTATTTTGGTATTTATAATATCAATTATTTTAATTTTTCACTATTATGGTAATTACTGCCTCACCATTGTGTCATAAATAAATTAAATTATATAATGTCTAAAAATTAAACATAAAATATCATTATGTAGTAACTATTTTTATCTTTCTATTGAGTATTTATAGTCTAAAATCCAACATATATAACCCTATGTAACAATTGTATATCTAAAAGATATATGCTTGTGTCATTTTTGTATTCATTTTAACTTAATTAAAATAAAGTGTCCCTATCACCTACAAGTGGCTCCATGGGGTCCCAAAATATACCCAAAGATGCCTATGGTCGAACATGTATCAGCAAATAAGGCTAGGACACGTTTTAGGGTAATTTAGTATTATTATAATATTATTTTTTAACCCTTATTTAACGGATTTACCCTTAACCATGGTAAATAAAATATTTACCGAAGAAATGATTCAAAATGTCTAAAAATAAAAGTTATCTATTTACACAATTTTAACATCATGATTCCAAATATGGAATCCATTTTTCCAAATTCAAAACACAGAAGTGGAAAAAAATAATTTAAAATAAATTCCCGTTGTTAAAACAAAAAGCGTGTTTTTAAGAGATAATAACTATTAAAAGATTGACACTTGTTTATGTCCGGTTTAATTGTAAAATTATGTCCATTGACCAAAATTGTATTAAACGGAAAAAATATATTCTAAATATACTTCAAAACCACTCAAATTCATAATTTATCACTATTATTTATTTTGATTTAAAAAGTTGTTTTTAATTAAAATTTAGTAATTTTCACTATTCATCAAAATATTAAAGTTATCCAAAAAGTACCAAAATTTCATCTTAGGCTAAATTCAATATTCCGAATCAAAATATAAATTCCATTTTGAAATATAAAATATATATATAATTTCAAAAAATAGGTATTACTATTTAAAATGGCTAGTTTAATTGGTTATGGTGTGTTAGAACTCGGGGTTGCGTATAACACACGCTATCACATTATTCAAAGAGAAGCGTACCGTAGAAGCATGGGGTGTTACATTGAATATGAAAACTATGTGGTAGAATGATTAAGTGTTTATGTAATCGGATTTAAAAATAATGTGGTATATAGTATTGCGGAATACTAGAGTATTCATGTATTAGTATATTGTGGTTTTCAATAATTATATGGTACCGGTAACCATGAAAAGTGAATGAAATATTTTTGGAAAGTAGAGGAAATGCGCATAAAGAAAGGATAAGGAGATAATAATATATATGACAGTATTCATGATCTCATTACAGATATAAAGACAATGTTATATCATGGTTTGAGTATATCGAAATTTTGGTATTTTAGTATGTTGAAAGAGTTTACATTTAATAGAATTCATGTTTACACTATGGTTCTATTGTAATTAATGTTTCACGAGAATACTTGATTAAGTTATTCAAATGTTTGGAATGTGACCAACATGATATATCTTATGATATAAGGGGGATAAATGATGGTATTCACGTGCTTGTTATGTGACCTTTCCAGTAATTGTTTTCTTTACACTATGAGATTGGACATATGTATTATGGATAAGTCTATGGATTGGAATATATTATTTTGGACATTGGATAGTATTGTTTAAGGCTTGCTCTTTTTTTGATATTAGTTGTGTAATGTAACAATAGTGTAGTTTTTG
The DNA here is from genome assembly GCA_963277665.1 of Viscum album. Classification (NCBI taxonomy): domain Eukaryota; kingdom Viridiplantae; phylum Streptophyta; class Magnoliopsida; order Santalales; family Viscaceae; genus Viscum; species Viscum album. Next base: position 40,560,688 of record OY728158.1, on the reverse strand, counting down.
AAAAAGGTCAAACTCCAGGATGGGCAACAACCCATCGCCTCAGACATGGTTGGGGGAATCGAACCCAAAACAGAAGTGAGACCAGACATTATCGAATACCACTGGACTACTGGAGGTCCCTGGTTCTTAGAAACTTGTTTTATTTTTTAAGCAGGATGATAGATGAAATAAAAGTCCATTTTTTGGAACCATATATGATTAATCTCACCATATATGGACTTATGTATAAAACTTTTACGAACCTTATGTTTGGGACAGATGGAATGACCAATCATTCTATCACATGATTAGATAACACTTCATGAAAGGAAAATTCAACTTAATTTTATTAATAGATGAAGTTGGAATTGTTCAAGGCACGATAAACGATGATATTGTACAAATATCAAGTAAGTATTTCTTTTAATTCAAAAATTATACAACAATTGGGAAATAATCTTGAAAACAAAAATTGGTGTCCTAGTGCCCTTATATCTAATGAATCAGATGGTACCATAGATCATCACAAATTTATGGCTTTGTGATTGTTTTCTTTTTCATATACATGTCCTCTGCCACTCTTCATCAGAAGATAAGGTTTATATTTCACTTCAATATCCATATTTTCACCTATGTTCTCCTATGTGGATACCCAGTAATGAGTTAAATTCAATAAACATTATGTTTCTTAATTTACTTTTTAAAATTATGTTTTAGTATTCCTTTTTACAATGTGGGTTTCTATGAAAGAAACATTCAATTAGTAAATGATTTATAACCCAGATGAATTTCGAGGGTGAACTTCATTTTATGGGGGTAAAATGTAACACCCCAAGATTTTATGAGATATATTCTTTTTAATTTATTTGAGGTCTTATATTGTACACTGAATCATGATTATCTTGTACTTTACACAACATTGTATTAGCTTGCAGTATACACAACACTATTATTGGCTCATGTTACGCACAATTTCAAGTTCGTTTGTAGAAATTATTATATGAAAAATTAAGTATATATATTTTTAATATATAAATGAAATAATTTTTTATTATGTTAAACAAAACACCAAAGGGATCATTAACTACATGCATCCTGACTTGGCTTGTATTACATCCAATCACAACCTTCCTCGATATTGTGTCTAATAAGCAATATCAGGTTTCACTAAACAATGATATATTGTTATAATATTATTATGAACTAGCCGTTATTAATTTTATTAACTACATTTTGTATTTTATAACATTATGATTCATCTTACACATTTTCTAGAAAAAGGTATGAGAATAAAATTAATTTTTTGTGTAAAATAATTATTTTTCAAAAAATGAAGTTCTGTCGCCTTTTGATGCAGCACCCACATTAAATATAGTTTTTGAAATGTTTATAAGTTCAATATAAAAAAATAAAATTATTCTTTGGAATCAGGATATAAAAATTTACATTGGATAAATTTTTCATTTTATTTTGAAAACTTTCATATTTTAATGAATAGTAAAAACACGCTATATATTAATTAAAAATAACTTTTTTCATCGAAAAATTTTATATGGTTAAATTATAATAATGAATGGTTTTAAAGTATAAATGTAATATATTTTTAGCATTAAATATAATTTATGCCTTCTGAATTGATTTTACATTGAATTCATAGGTAAAATAATTTCAATCTTTTGTAATGTTTTATCTTTTAAAAAATCATTTTCTTAAAAATGGGATTGATTCTAAATTAATTTCTGCAACACCTGTTATTTGAATTTGGAAAAATGGATTTTTTATTTGTAATCATTTGGTCCAAATTATGTTAATAGGCTACTTTTTATTTTTGGGCACTATGAATAGTAACAATAGTAAATTTTATTTACCATAATTAAATGTAAATTGGGTAATTAAGGTTAAATATAATATTATATAATTTCCCTAACAGTTGTCTTAATATAATTGTATAATTATATTACGTCCAAAGGATTATTTTTGTTGAAATTAAATCCATTGGAACCCTATTGGATTTGATTATGATCTTTAATTAGTTTTATTTTAATGAAATTGAAATATGTCTCATTCTGACTTTAATAATTAAAGTATTTTTAGTATAAGGAAATACATAATATAAATTCGATTATAAATACTCATTTGAAATAAAAAATGTTTTTATTTGTTATTGTAATTTATTTTTAATTTTTAAGAGATATTTAATTACTTTAATATCTTATACATTAATGATGCAGAAATTATTTATTTATTGAAAAATCAGTAATATAGTTTTCATTAAAATAATAATACCCAAAAAATGGCCCAAAAATCAGACCAAAACTTCTTGGTCGTATATATCAAAACCATTACCATCCAAACGTTGAATTATTGGCCATTTGGAGCTTTATAAAAGCAATTATGAAACTTGTATTATTTTAATTTAAATGATTTCAATGTTGTCACCTTCAATATTTAATTAATATAACAATTTACATGTTTTGATTTTAATATGATAAATTCAATTAAAAGTATTATTTTTAAATATGTTAGATTTATCATCATCATAGTCTTTTATTTTTAAATTTTATGCATCTAATAAGTATATTAATAGATTATACAAAAATGATGTAGTGATTGTTTTATTATGAGAAAATTTAAATTAAATGGTTTTATAAATATTAAAATATATATTATATGAACAAATTAAATTTCGTAACAAATTTTTAAGAAGAATATGACATGTTAGGAATATATTAAATATTTTGGTTCAAATATATCCTCTGTGTGGATTTTATTTAAATTAAAATAAATGAATAGTGTCATAATTAACACTATTGTTATTTTAAAAAAATATCAAATTATTAAATTGCTTAAAAATGAAAAAAAAATAAAAATTATAAATTGAAATATATATGGTCTAAATTATCATAAGGTACCCAATTTTGTATAATTCACAACACATAGGTAATTATTTATAAAAAAATCAAATTTAGAATATTATTAACACAAATAAAATTGAATAGATTAAATAAGGATAAATCATGTTGATAAGATTTAAAATAAATTTCCAACATGTATAAATTTTACTGGTCGATGAGATTACAACCCTATCTCAAATATGAATCAGATGGGAGAAATTTTGGAAGTTTATAAATGGGGTTTGAATTTATATTAAATTAATATTGTTGAGGTTTCCAAAGGTTCCCCTCTCCTCCCTTATAAAAGGGCACCTCCTCCGTCTCCTCCTCACACAATTTTTAGCCTTCAAACTCTACCAAACTCAACCAAGTATTCTTTTGAACATCCCTAGAAACATAATTGAGGTCCTTTTCTTCTTCAAAGACCATCTTTACTGCCCTATGTGGAGTTTTAAAAGAGGCTAATCGAAGAATAGGTAATATCCTTTACTGATTCTTTCAAATTCATTTCTTCTTCTACTTACACTTATTTTGTGGTTCCATAATAAACTAATATCATCAGTGTAACTAATATACTGATATTTTATTATAAATATGAAACTACCATATTTCACATTTTATCCATCCTACAAAAAATAAAATCACCACACGTGCGTACGTACGGAATATCGTCTCCACGCCGTGGTGTAATCTGTTTTACACCACCACATTACTTAAATGTGTATAATGCTGTAAATAATAAATATATATTATTATTATAACCTGATTCTAATTCTGATATATTCTATAATCCTCTCCAATTCCATTAATAAATTATAGGAACGATATCATCACTCGTGCATACATACGAATTACCATCTCCACGACGCGATGAGATTATTCTCCATGATTAACCATTCAAGTATGATTATAAAGTATATATAATAAATAATCATGAAATTTAAGGAATAATAATAATACTTAATTTATTTACATATATGTTTCATTTACATAATTCCATTCAATTCAATAAGGAAACGAAAACAGCATTCATGCATACGAATGACCTACCGTCTCCATGAACAGTGTATTTCATTCCATTTATCGATCTAACATATATATTTATATGATAAATATATATTATATATAAATCATGTTTTAAATTCTTTAATTAAGTAAATAAGGATATAATTTATAATATCAAGAACAACAAGTCCAAACATGTATGATAAATGAAATGAATTTACCCAAAATACTGCTTAAACATGGAATTGACAAAAGAACGGGTAATATAAAGTCCTATGTGAATCATATATGATATCATAAATATTATTACGGTTATGTTACCAGTTAATAATATGTTTAAACTCACTATATAAGTGTTTTGTACTTGTACAGAAGAAATTGGACCTAAGGTAAGGGATACTTTTGCAATCTCATTTATATCTGTGATTTCTTATATGTAAGTATTTAATGGGGTTATATTTTTCATACATGCCCATAAAATGTTTTTTCATAAAGTGTTTAATATTATTCCATGTATGTTTAATGTCATGATTACCCCTCTTTAACTTTTACTTTGTTTTATAGAATGAATTGTTCTTTTGTTTACCATACGTGTTACTTTTTGTCTTTTCTGTTAAAAGTACGAGCAAATGATTTTTTTAACTTATACGACATGAATGGATTTTTATGGTTTCATAACACAATTTTTTCATTAACCTTAAACTAATAGATTTAATGATTATTATCAATAGAATGATTTTCTTTTAAAATAGTGTGGGATTTTGTGGAAAGAAAATGTTTTTGAAGAAGAAAGGATATTTTCCCCAAGAATTCATCTCATGTGTTTTGTCAAAAATATTTTTCTTCTGATATGACATTATATTGGATGTTATTGTTTCATGTATATTGTCTGTATTATTTACATGGTTTTTTTTATTATGATGATATTATATCCATTTTTTATATGGATTATGTCACGATTGTATGGTATTTATGAAACCCATTTTATTCTTTCGATTAGGATGATTGATTTATGTTTATTTTGTGGAACATGAAAGAATGATTTCATTATGAGATGGGTGGGACCTATATCTACCTCCAATGCATTGGGTAAATATTTATATCTCATGAGATAAACATGGATGGAATGGAATGTAAAATATGGTTCAGTAATACAGGGATAGAACGACAAGTAAACCCGGTTCAGTAATGGACTTTGTCCACTATGATGCTTTTGGTTGCAATGCCTTGGAAACTATGGAAATAATAAAATGTGCTTAATGGTTTCAAAAATTACATGATTTATTCCCATTCTATTTTATCATGTTTAATGTTCCTTTATGATCTATGTGTTATGTACTACCATGTTTTATGTCATTGCTCAAGATTTTGATGGTTATATTTTATGCTCGTATTTTTTTGTTCAAATGTTTATGGATTGTTTTATGTTATCCATATTTAATCTTAATGAGAATTTGAGCTCACCATTTTTATGTTATATTTTCCCCAGGATATTAATAAATGTTTTAGGTAATACAAAAATGAGAAGAACTTTATGGGAGATGATGAAGATCATTCACCACGATTAGAAGATTTTGTTCTGAGTTTGCAAAGACACTAAACTAATATGGTCATTGTGTGTTTTTTTGATATGTATTAAGTATTACACAAAAGTAATGTAATATCCATCTACGTCAGGTTTTGGGTATCTACACATGGGATGTCAATATGACTAAAATTTTACCACCATGTATCCTCAATCATGAGAAATTTTTTTATGGGGAGGTTTTGGAGACCAATGTTTGGGGGGGGGGGGTGAATTTGGCATAATTTTGATATTTTTCATTTATATGCTCATAAATAATATAATATCCCTTTTCCATAAGAATATAATATTATATATATTCTCTAACAGCCAAATTTGTTCTTGGAATAGGGTTTTACAATAGAACATGAGTTTGGTATAATTCCAATATGTTTATGCTTTTTGGAATAATTAATAGATAATTAATATTATTATTAATTTGTTTCTACACATTCATTTGAATGTAGAATTTGATTATATAATAAGATTATGATTATTCCATTTTCATTGTGTCGTTGATGAATTTTTTTTTCAAGCAGGGTTATAAACTCAAGCTATTGGTTCCAAAATATGCTAATTTTTATTTTTTCCCTTGTTTTTTTCTTTTTATTTTCATTTCACATTATTCTAATCACCCTAGATTCATAAAAATTCCCTATTGGGACTCCTATGTAGTTTTCATAAGAGTTAAGAAGGAAATAGATAAAAATAGAGTGATATTTGGTAGATTGGATTTGTCACCTCAAAGCTCAGGGGAATTCAAGTAATCATGTGGTTGTCATGGGAAATGGATATATAATGATGGTTTGACCAAATAATCCAAATATAGGTTATTATTTTTGACACATATACCATTAGATTGTACAAATTACAATTTTATATCCTAATTATGTATTCTTAGAACCCCTTTAATGTGAATTTATAGCTTATGTGGGGAAAAGAGGGTTTTGTACTGATTTAAGGAGTTTCCCATTCAGAAATACCAATTACATGAAATGTAGTTATGGAACACATTCCACGTGTTATTCTCATTATAATAAGATGTTATGTTTAGATGTTAACACAATTTATAGCTTATAAATATTATGTCCGGTTACCTGACCATTGGGTTGAGTACATTTCTAGATAACCTATGTAAGAGTACATGGCTGGTTAAATACATTCATAAATCATGAGTGGGTTTCATGTAATGTCAAAGTACATAACCAAGAAGAATATATAGACATACAATGTGAGGTATACAGTAAGATACCCATGTAGGGTGAACTCTTTATATATGGTATACTTTATGTGTACATGGGATTTACATGTCATGCATGGGTTAATTACATTCCCATGATATTATTTGAATTTATACACTGTGTAATCAGTTATACACTCTATGTACTCCACCAATGCTATCATTTTTTGTTCTTCTTTTTTTCCTATTTCATTACGTGGAGTAAGAATTGAATACAAGATTAATCATTTTTTAGTATAATTTTGGGATGATTGTGACTGTGAAACCCTTAAAGTAATATTTAGAGTACTTTGAGACATTTTTTGATTTTTTATAAATTGAGTGGGTTTCCCTTGTAATTGATTCCGACAATATTTTTAGAGTGATAATATTGATCTAAGGTGGGAGATGATCCAGTATCATAGACTCATAATTAAATAAATTTCTTTTATCTGAAACAGTACACCATATATTTTTATGTAGAGGATCTTTTGTAGGATAACCCTTCCATTAAAATGATTCTAAATGTTCCATGTGGGATTCCTTCACATACATGATTACCTGTGGAATCCCATATAGGATACCCAATATTAAAAAAATGTCCTTATTTAGTGCTCTAATTCATTAGCACTAGAATAAAACACTAATAAATGGAATATTTATCAGCACTTAATAAAGCAATTATAAATATATCCTTTTATTTGTGCATTTATTTTAGAGATAATAAAGAAAACCATTATCAACGCTTTAATTTTATCTCTGATAAATAATATTCTTGATCAACATATTATATTTAGCACTCATAAATTGAATTTATTATTAGTGCTTTGTTTTTAGTGTTGATAAGTGGTATGATTTATCAGTGATTTATTTTAACGCTAATAAATATTTCATTCATCAACATATTGTTCCCAATGAATAATTGGACTACTTTAATAAATAGAAAATTTAAAAATACATTACTAAAAAATAAAAAATAATATTAATTAAAGAATTATTGATAAAAATGAATTGATTGATTATACTGACTAAAAATTAATTTTTTATTATAAAAAATTCTAACGGAAAAGTGAGAAACCGCATACATCCAAAGAAAACAATTGGACCGCCGCATCCCATCAAGTGAACCAAAAACAAGCCTACCCCAATAAGGGACCCCTCAACAAGTAGTCCCATGCAAAAGCACGGGCACAGAACTGATGGCGAAGCCATACCCTCTCAAGCATCCAATTCCAAGAGACCCGCATCAATGAAGAATTAATGCTCTGATCCCATTTCGGAGTAGGTCCAAGAAGTGTGCTGATAACAATTAAAAACAAAACTGCAAAGAAAATCAATGGAGACCCAGAGAAACCACATCTCACACAACCGATTCACTCAAACCCGCCAACCATCTTAAGGTATGATGCTAACAAGGAATTTAATATTACCAAAGTTTGTCTCCCTAAAAAGTTTACATGTTAATAATGATAAATTTAAATCTACATCCTTTGATACCCTCTTTTCAAAAGCATACACTATTTGGTCCCAAGACTGAATGTACTCCTCAACACAGATCTTTCCATGATTGAAACCCCCTACCAAAATTGAGTCTTTTTTGTCAATCCAAGAAGATTTCTCCTCAATATGGGACACCTCTATAGACCTACCCAAAATTTTACCCGCCTCCTCCTCCGTAGCGTTGAACAATAGGACCTATTCTATAACTTCTTATTTAGAGGATAAAAGTTGCACCGAGGTCTGACAGTCATGCTCGCTTGGCCTCTGATATCTCGGATGATCCATAGCCATTCTCTTTTCACTCATCTTCTTTGCAGTTCGAGTCTTCAAAGGAGGCAGTAACATAGAGTAGTCTTTCCTCCCCTTCCTCCTCTTAGAACCCCTCGTGCTCTTCGGGCTTAGAGCCTCATCAGTAGAGTTCTCATGCACACTCCCTTTGGAAAATGTCACCCCAACTTCGTTCCCCTCACATGGAATATCAAAATAATATCTCAAAACATCCTCTGATAGGCCTTCAAACCTGTTTCTCAATTCAACTGAACTTAGTCCCCCTTCATTCCCAATACTGTTGGGAACTATAATTTCCATATCAGGCCCATACCTCCCCTTACTCATATCCATTCTGCCCACCCATGTCCACTCATACATCGGACAAGATAGGTCCACCTTCCCATCATCTGTCATCTGGTCCGAAAAAGATTTATCCCCCTTTCCCTGGACATCTGCATGACTCTTCTCACACTGGTGTTATTCCCCTTCATCCGGCTCACCACGGCTACAGGAACATTCCAGATCCCTCTTCAACCTATTAAACGCATCCACAACCATCGGATTAATGTGTTGAGATAACATGCTAGTGACAAGAGAATCCACACCCACTGCAGTGTTACCCTCTACCTCACTAACTGATCATGCCTCCTCAACTGGACATAACGAATTCCCCCTATCTCTTTCCTCTTCACCCGCTGCATACAGACCCATGTTCGTTGTCTAAAAACCCTTTTCCTTAGTACTGGCCTTCATCTGAGTCGCGCCCTGCCCATCCTTAAGACCATACTCCATCAAATCAGGGACAAAGCCTCTGCCTACCAAGGATGTAGGCCTCCCGTCGTCAGAATTTAGAAGCATGCCCCAACCGATTATAGGAAACACATAACTCTGTCCAACTCTTGTAGACAACCCTCTCCCTGCATCTATATTCTTCTTCGATTGTAACTCAAACGAAATCAAATGCAACCCTAGAAACATCCACATCCACAAAAATACATGGGAAAATAGGGTGAAGGATAGTAGTGGTTCTACTATCTGAGGAAAGATACCTACCATGTAGGATACCGAGTATTTGGATAACTGAGGGATTTTGAAATGGTAATCGAAGTGTAGGAAAACTAACCCAAATAGCCGCAGTTTGTGAGTCTCGATTCATGTGGAAATCGAACAACCACTGAAATAAGAAGAAATTACATCCATTGCAACGCCGAGGTTCCTTCGACCAGACACATATGAGGTCTTCCTTTGAAGAGAAACTGATCATAAAATTATGATTATCAAGTAACCTGACTGTTTCCCACTCCTAGAGATCTCAAGTGTCGAAGATGAATATATCAAATGAATCGACTGACGACCTTCGTTTCTTGAACCATGCGATCAGAGTGAACTTCAGAAGCACGAAGGTTTGATTGAACTCCAAGGATGAGATCTGGCGATTTAGGTAGCCATCGAGGAGCTCCGGCACCTTCAATCTTAATGTAACATTCGAGAATGGCAGAAGATAGTCAGGATTTGAGAAAGGGCGAAAAGGGTGTGCCTCATTACTTAGATGGAAAGATCCCTCCCCTACAGCGGGGGGAGGAACCAGTGCATCTGACGCCGCCGTCGTCAGCAAGAGAGGCGAGCCTCGCTAGGGTTCCTCCGAACATGCCCTCTCATAACATTTTACATTAATTGATTGATTATACATTATTAAATATTATATATTTTATTAATTATATAATTATGATAATTAATGGTATTAAATTTTATATTTTAAAATTAACGAAATATATTAATGTATATAAATATGATTATGTATTACAAAATTTTGATGTTCTTTACATTAAAATGTTAATATATTTATTGAATAATTATAAAAAAAATAATAGGAATAAAAAATATTATCAAATTACATTGAAATCGACATACATATAATTGAATATTGTTTGATTTTCAAAATTAATATAGATAAATTTTTGTTATATTGAAATTGCATTTATGTATAATTAATATATTTTTATATAAAATATGCACACATAGTGAACATGGACATTTTTTCATTGTTGTTAATGTTTACCTTTATATTCTTTATTTATTTAATTTCACTTATTTTGTACATATATGCATGCACTAAATATTAGGTATTTATTATTATTTTTAAAAATATATTGGTAAAAATTATTTATAAATAAATATATTTATAAATGTACAATCACTATAATTATACTATTATATATTTATAATTATCAATAAATAAATATTTTTAAATTAATTTCTATAATTATAAATAAATCATTTTTTATATTTAAATAGGTACTAAAATTATAATAAATTTACATAAATAATGAATATATTTAATATATTTATATTTATAAATATATATTATATACTTTTAATTATATAAATATATTTAATGTTATAGATAATTTTATTAAATATTTTTATAATTAAAAATAAATAAATGTAATATTATAATAAATATATATAAACGGAATATATTTAGTATATTTATAATTATATATATTTATTAGGTGTATGTATAATCTATATATATTTTTTTCAATTATAAATATAAATCCTTTATCAGTGCTTTTGTAATAATCATTGATAAAATATTATTTATCTGTACTAATTGGTAATAACTAATAAAAGGGTCTAGATATATTCTTAAAACACTAACTATTTGCAAACCAATCGTGATATAGAGACTTTCATCAAAAGGCACCTGTTGTCAGTGCTTTTCAACAGTGAATCGAAGGTTGAATCACACAACATGACTGCCTTTGAACATTTCACCTGACATCTGAAGTCTGTCATTTATTTTCTTCAACATATCGATGTAATCCTACATATTTATTTGTGTATTTTTTGTTTCGTTTTTGATTTCATCTTCCCTGGTTTTTATAATTCATTTTTATGATCATTTTTACTATTTTTTTGATTCTTTTTTTATGTAACAATTTGCGTTCCATTATTCATATTTACTACTAAATTAAGATCTATTTTCTAAGATCTGACCTTGAACTATGGATTTATTCATTATTTTTTTTCTTCTATGTTTTATATATTCATAGTAATTTTTCCCTCGATTTTTTATATGTATCATTGGAAATTGTTTCTATAAGAATTCACTATAGTCCATACTTTTCTTACGAATCAAATTCAAAGGGGGAATACCCAGTAATGTACATGAGGTTTTATCACATCTAGCCTTCACTTTTTGATTCATCATGGTGCCTTTAGTTCACATTATTTTTGAATATCATGGTTTTATCTATTTTATATTTCGTATAAACTATTAGAGAGTCTGTTTTATACTATAGTTTCATGAATGTATGTCTATATATCTATTTAATCATTTACTTCCATAGTTTATCGTCTAATAGGTATGGCTATATTGGGAAATTCTGATTTTAGGTTGACATTTCAATTGACAATAAGGTTCATTCTATAATGTTTTAAATCTCTTGTACTAATTTTTTCTATTTGGGGGGACCACCTATCAATTGAGGTTTCATAAACCCAATGTTGAAACCATCTTTTAGTGACTTTGATGAGGGTTAGAGGTAATAATATGACCTGACAAGGTGTTGTTTGGTTAATTCTTGCAATGATCATTACACTATCCAAAATCATTTAGAAAACTAAAATATTTAGTGAGAACAACATTTATTATCAACCTTAATTTCCCTTTTTTTCGAATTAGAGTAGCCCTTATTATTGGATTTGGAATTTCATAGAACTTAGATATTCTAGTGGAAATGATCCATATTTCCTTTATTAGAATTGCATATAACATTCACAATTGATAATAAATATATTATGTGTATTTATTTATATACTATATACAATTAATCATTTATTAACCAAGTATGACAGATGTGATCCGAAAATGGATAAACACAAATTATTTTATAAGAGAATATAAAAATGGTGTCAAAATTTTTATTATATTTTAAAGAGAGTATTCATATGACCCTTCTAAATCATATTTCAACTATTACATTGATATTATTCAATAATAAATTACCCTAGAATAGTTTGAGGAACCTTTTATTTTTCATGGAAAAGAAAAAATTTATAAATTTTGGATAAACATGGGGAATACATAATCTTGGCATCGATTTGGATGATACAATGGTTTAGGAATCGTTTGATATGAATAAATTTGTAATAGATAATGAAGTTCACATAGAGGAAATGAAAAAGGAAATATAAAATGACCTTCCTGATTGTCCAAAGTAGTTTAAGGAGTTGAGTAGGTGTTCTAAGAAACCATTGTAAATCGTTTGAACCATGTAAAATACATTTTCAGTTGTATTTAAGTTATTTAATTTCAAATATGGAAACATATGGAGTGAAAACATCTTTATTAAACTACATGGTCTTAGGAAATTTATGCTACCAGAAGTAAACAAACTACCATGTCGATGATATGAAACTAAAGAAGTGATAAATTCAATGGGAATGAGTTCTAAAAAATGATTTTCATAATGATTTCAGAATCTATATGAAGGGACATGATTCAGTCATCAAATTCCCTAAGGGTGATGTATATTGAAACAATAAAAATGAATCATGTCCATCAGAATATGTATGTTTTTTTTTCAATCAATCTGTGGTTCAATAGACTATATGGATGTTAAGAAAACACAAGCCAATTGACAGTGCATATAGATAAATGAAATAAAGTTGGTGAATAATAACATCTAGTATATTCAACATAGTGGAATAAAATTGATTTCGAGTTCCAAGAATTTAGTGATGAAATGAGAAAAATTAGTCTTGCAATATCTATAGATGGAATAAATCCTAATGGTGTACACATTAGTACTCATAGTACATGTTCTATCATGTTGGTAAATTTTAACTTTCCTCCATTTTTATGAATGATGTGAATATAAATTATGTTGTCTTTGCTTATTTATGGGCCAAAGAAACCCTGTAATGATACTGGTGTCTATTTGACTCCAATGATCCTTGATCTAAAATTGATCTAGTTTACAGGTCTTAAAATTTATTGTGCTCGAATAAGTGAAGAATTCACTTTAACGTACATGTAGTAATGATTAATAAATGACTTCCCCAATTAAAGAAAATTTAATAGTCTATATCTTTAAAGTCATGTTGGGGTTTCCCATTTCTGAAAAAAAACATATGTATTTCAGTTGAAACATTACTCTATGACTGTATTTTTAATAAAAAATGTTTCGTCCACAATGACATAAATACCTGTCCCGGACGGTAATTTTCAATAAAAATATTCAACAAGATTCAACACTATCTCCGTCAATGGGCAATCAACTGTGAAAAAAGGTATAACATTTACCACTATTTTCGGTAAACTATTTTTAAAAAACCTTAAAAAATTAGGTTTGTATATGAGATCAATTATCATTGAATTATTATATTTAAATTGTTTGTATATTAGATATGTTTTATATGTAATTAATATAGATAAAAATATAAATTATAGTTTTGTTTTCATGTTACTAAATATTCATTGAAAAACAAATTATGACATCAAGGCTACGTTGGACATTAATGAAATTTGGATATGGTAAGAGCTGGCACCGGTTATGGGTAAAAGGTATAATTTTTCTTCCTCTAGTAGCATACACTCTATCCAGATAGAAATAATTGAAAATTTTCTTTTTACATACAATTATTAAATTTCCAAAGGTGTATTCATCGAATATCATAAATGTCATGCTAATGAATAATTTGAAGTTAAATAGACGAAAATAAATGACTATTATGTTCTGATGCAATATATTTTTCATGCTACTACCCATTGTACTATACCTAAAAATATTTGACTTACATTATCCTGAATCTTAATATTTTTCAAAATCAAATTAAGTAATGTTTTAGAAATTATGATGTTTCCCATCACGAATAAGATTATTTCAATCGTATTATGTTAATTATGAATTTTCTTCCCAATATATTTCATTGATATAATGGTCGACAAAATAATTCACTTTGTTATAGCTATTAAACTATGTGGTTCTTTCCATTAAATATGGATTTACCCCATTGAATGGTATATGATGATTTTCAATGTGTATGGAAATAATCAATGTCATTCAGAAGGTTGTACTGCATAATATTATATTGTTGAAGAAGCTATTGAATTTGATAATGATTACCAGTTATATGTCAAAATAATCAATCTTCAAATGTCTTATCATGATGGTATCCATGTGGTTGAATGCATTTAAGGACAATATGGTCTTACAGTTACCGTGATAGAGCAGGATCAAGCACATATTCAAATATTACAAAATTGGGAAGATGTTGATCCATATAATGAATCCCACAATGAAATTCATAGATATTTGAATCCATTAAGTGGTTAATATATATATCAAATACACCTAATCAAATTTTTATAGTATGGTTCAATGATCAACTCTAGAAGAGGTAATTTGATAATCCGAATTCATTTGTCAAAATATTTCACTGGCTAGCAAGAGGACCGAATGTAAATTTCAACTCATACACTGGGATTGTAATCAATGGTTATATGATCAATAAAAAATAAATCATTTTCTTCAATAATATAAAAAAATGTGGTGTTACAGATTTCTCTAAATCAATGTAAATATATTGTTCTTTGGATAGAAATCCAATTTATGAAAATATTTCATATTTGGGAATTATCGTCGAGATATATTAGTTGGATTATAAAACAATTGAAGTGTTGATTTTCCATTACAAATGGGATGACAATATTAATGGAGTGAATGTTGTTGAAATTGAGTCTATATAGTTAAATTTTAGAAATGTAGGGGGAAATTATGAACCTTTCATAATGGATTACAAGTAGTGTGAGTATTTGATATATCTTATCCAAAAAACAAGAATGGGTGAATTTTATTAACAGTGACTCAAAAAAAATTAGAGTGTGTTGAAAATTCAATCGAAGATGACGCTTTCATTGGGAAGTCACATTTGGTTCATGTTGATCCTACTATATACAATGAATTATATGTTATAGGGGACTAGAAAACACAGATTTGGATTTTCAAAAGAGGAATAAAAACCTTGAAAACATAAAAAAAGAGAGTTCAATGAGAGGTAAAAAGTGTTTTCTAAATTTATTTACCCGTAATATAATATATTCTCTAATACTTTACCATAATCTAAATTAAATGTTTGAAAACACATGTATAAAATATATTCTACACATGATTATGGTACCAATCCCTTTGAAGAAAAATATATAATAAAGGAAACCCTTTTGATCGATGCAAATGTAATGTTTTGATATACATTCTATATTTTACCAAAAAAATTTTATAATAGATCTTTTATTTATTTTTCATTATTCCATGCAATGTTCAATTATATTAGATGATTCTAGTACATGTATGTTTCTCTTTCATGAAGAACAATGAAATTTTCTATAGTAAATGAAATATTTAATTTTGATGATTGCATAGTAAAATCAATTTCTATAAAATTAATATAATTTTTAATAGTTATGTATAATTTCATTCTTCTTAGTATTACAAACATATTGTTTTTTTGTATCATGATGTGATATTTTGTCCTATTTGGGGTTTCTCTATTCAAATTTCATGCTCCTTGTCCCAAAGAAAACATCTCACCCATATAGTGGTGAATTTATCACTTTATTTCATGTTACCCCAATGATCGTGGCAGGAAGATAAAGGAAAAAACATTTTCTCAATTACAGAGGAAATCTTGTTGTTTGTAATGTAAAATCATTGCACATAGAATTAATGTATTATTTCATATGTATGTTTAATTTAATTCTTTTTAGTATTACACATTAGAACAGTTGTTTTCATGTACAGGTGGATTCTTTTGATCAAGTAAGGGGTCCACTTTCCAACATTCATATTCCCTCTCCATTAAAACCATTTCACCCCTACAATAGGTAATTTATCACACTCTTTCTTGTTAACTTCACTACATTTGAAAGAAGAGAATTGATGCTTACATTGATCAATTACAAAGGTAATATTGATGTTTGAACAATAAAAAAATTATCCATGGAATTAATGTTATTTATCAAATGTATAGTTAATTTTTTCATTTTATTATGTCTTGAATAATAATTGTTTTATTATATAGGTGGATTCTTTTGTTCGAGTTGGGGATGCTTTTCTAAATTGCATGCTACTTCTCCCTTAAAACCATCTCAATACTAAAAAGGTTTATTTATAACATTCTTTCAAGTTACCTCCACTGCATTTACAGAAATAGAAATGATAGTTTCTCAACTCATTTATAGGGGTAATCTTGTATATTCTTTCAAAAAAACATTTTTTTAAAAAGTAATCTATAATTTCATATTTATTTTAAATTCATTGTTTCAGTAATACTCATAATAATTTTCTTTTCATATAGGTGGATTAATTTTTTCGTGTTGAGGTGCTTTGTTCAAAACAACTCTGGAAATATTGGTAGTTCCATAATGAATGTAAATGGAAATCATGGAAACATTTATATTTTTAGAAATTATTGAATGTTTGTAATAATTTTTATTTATTTAATTATATTAATTGTTTTTGAAATGTATGTAATATATAGTATTTTCATGGTATTTGTTTTATAAATTTTATTTCCTTTAAATTATTTATGGGAAATTGTCCTTGTTTAAATCTCATGTGTTTTTTGTTTATTTCTAGTGCTTTTGTCTGTTGTGAAAACCTAGTATAATATGTCCCTTTATTAGCTCTTTTAAAATCACTGATAAATCATTCATTTAGTAGTGCTCAAATAATGGGCTGATAAATGGATCTTTTATCATCCCTTTTAATGGTACTGATATTTGTTCACTTTATCAACATTTTTAAAGCTGATAAATGACCCCTTTATCAGTTCTTTTTCAATGCTGATAAAATCCCTAGGCTTTTAACATCCCTCACATTGTTAGTGCATTTCTATCCCAGATTATGTGCATTTCTAGCACAATTAATGTCCACTTTTTTTATGTTACATCTACATTTTTTAAACATTTTCAGGATCACGAGTTAAGGGAATCCATGTATGTGTTGCTATATTGGATCCAATGTGGGATTCATTCACTTATATTTGGACTGCAAGGATCCATGGTAGGATTTCTTTCAAAATGCATCGCCATTTGGGAACTAGTGAGTTACCTGGAGTTAGACCAACCCTATGGTTGTTTATTTGGGGATTTGGATGATATAGTTGTGGGTTTATCCATTGGACCCATATAGAACATATATGTTTGAAGGTTGTGGAAGTAGTGGTTAGTCTATCTGTTTAACCATCCCCACCCTTTTATTTAAAAATTTTGATGGATTCATTGGTCCAACTGTGTGTTTTTGAGTTTTTTCTAGATTTTGGATGACGGGACTAGTGCGATGTGTCCTTAGATAATGGACTGCCATATTTAATTCCTTTAATATAGATTTAATGTATTTATTATTTACATTGAGATTAGTTGGATCCTGAAATATACTACAAGAGATCTATTTATTGATCCTTTATGTGAATTATATTATGGGTATTACCATACATTCATCTCAGGGTCTTTGTTTTGAGGCTTTCATGATCAGATAGTTTGACATGATTCTCTATATTCATTTTGAGATATATATATATATATATGATGGATTATTATACTCTTTTCATGAGACATCATGGATTATACCTATTCTTAGGTCGATGAACCATTAATGTTATCTTGAGATATTTATAGAAGTTGTCCACAAAGACATTTATTCAAATTAAGGTAAAGAATGTACATGGATTTTAAGAGAACTAATTTTGAATATATCTTAATAGTCATCCCCAGTAGATTACATTCATGTTACAATGTCGTGACAACATACAGTCATGAACCAAGGGATACAATTGTGAGCTGAATTAACATGTCCGTAGTGGTACGACATCCAAATCGATAAAAAATTTATATAATGTTATGATATTATAAAGAATACATCCTTATTTTGATTGGAGTGGAGAATGATAGATCCAAGGGAGATGACATGTACCCCAATTGATGGATTAACATTCTCAAATATATTTCTAGCACTATGTAATGTATGTTTTGGGGATAGGATTACATACCCAAGGATTGACTATGGTAACATCTTATTTATTTTAATAATTGATACCAGTACGGTGTTAAATAGGATAAGAATATTTCATGGTTTTTCATATATAAAAATATATTTATAGAATCTTCATTTGGGAGGCCTACTAATATTTTTTCTCATACCTATCAATGAAAATTGGTGAAAATTTATACATTTTTTCTTCTATTTAGATTGAGCGTAGATTGTATATTATATAGGGTAGAAGAACAAAGTTTCTAGATTTAGCATAATAAATCAAGTATATTAATATGATTTGTATGAAGTGTCTTGATAGCATATATAGGGAACAATTATCTTGTTTGGATCAGATCTCATAGTGGATACTTGTACATTTTTTGTACTAAATTCATTTCTATATATTTTCTCATTCTAATCATAAATCAGTTTTGTATTTATGAAATTTACATTAATAATTATATATAATTTAATTTATTGCTTAATAATTATTCTATTTTAGTTTATTTGATGCCTCCACACTATATTTATTTACTGTTGGAATTATATCTAGTGATTTTTTTTGTTTTTTACTCCAATATTAAAGAAAATTCAACCATATTTTACACCATAGTGACTTACTACTTGTTAGTACCCTATAGTGTGTGGGGATACATGATTGATGCAATATGGTGAACTAGAAAATGAAATCGATTAGATAAACAACGATTAGCATGTTACATAATAGAATATTAATTAAATTTTCAGTGAAACAATTCTAAATAATATCAATAGAATTGAAATTGTAAAAATAGAGTCATATTTGGTTATTAATACACTATAAAAAATTAAACTATTTGGGAAATAAGAAAACATTCCTTGATGATGGATAATTGGGACAAATACACATACCTTTACTAATAAATTCCATGAAATAGCATTAACCTTCTATATAATAAAATAACACTATCTCGATAACCCCTTCCATAACTATATTTATATATTGAATAATTTTTACCACTTAAAATTAAGTATTCATTATACGTTTATTAGTTAGTCATTTTTTATTTTACCAATAAAAAATATGTAATTTTTATTATATCATTCAGGTAATATAATGTTGATGTCGATCCCTATAACTTGATACAATGATCAAAATTTGAATATTATATAAGTTATTAGAATA
Organism: Viscum album; assembly: GCA_963277665.1. Lineage (NCBI taxonomy): Eukaryota > Viridiplantae > Streptophyta > Magnoliopsida > Santalales > Viscaceae > Viscum > Viscum album. Next base: position 40,541,052 of record OY728158.1, on the reverse strand, counting down.
TATTGTTCATAAGGATTTATAGTTTCTTAACTATATTCCTTGATATTTTTTATTATTGTTCGTGAATGTAAAATTTATGGGAATATTATTTCAATATTTTTTAGGAAAAAATGAAGTTTATTACTAATTTGACTAACCATTAATAATACCTATTATTTAATGTTATTTTTTTCATGATTATAATTTTAAATAATTCTAATAACTCCTATATCTATCATTGAAAGGTGGTGATAAAAATTAATTATACCGTACATTGGTGTATCAATAGAGAAATAAAAATAATGACATTCATATTTTCCCTTGTATAAGAGTGTGATATATAATGTATGATTAATTAATAAAGTATAATATTTTTAATAAAATGGTACTTATTTATTTCGATTGGAATATAATTTTTTTGGGATGAGGGTCAATAAAAAATAGAGCTGAGAATGTTAGGTAGTCATTAAACACACTTTGAGATATGAAATATTCTATTGAGGGCTCACACATAGATTGGTGAAAATGGTCAATTTCTTATAAAAATGGGTTTCCGAACACATAATAGAGATATATGCTAGGTAAATTCAATAGAATATTAGTTTAGGTTATAAGGAGATTAATGGAATGAAGTTGATGGATGTCAAATACATTTATTGATAATAAATTGAGACTTTAATTTTACATTCATTGTTTGGTGAGAGGTAAGGATATAATCACATTGGAGTTAGGTAGTTTTGTTGAATAATTTTTGGTGATAGATTTGGATATTAAATCCTCACCTAGAATAATCCTCATAATGATTCAAGTGTGAATGGAATAGTCAATATTATTTTGATACTTGGATGGTTAATTAGTTGTATTCCGTTTTTTATGTTTCTTTATTTCATAAATACTTTTCCACTGATTATATATAAACAAAATCGAATGAAACACAGTACATAAATCTCACCAAAAGGAATACTTGAATTTACATGTTCATCTACTTGTTATGAATATATACGTATTTCCATGATCATTAAACAATTATAGATCATAAAGTACACGAGAAAAATAGTATTTTTTATTTAATGAAACACATTAATATATTTCATAGGGATTGAATTGTAGTTTCTATAATTTACATGGTCAACAGACACAAAAAATGCAATAAATTAATTTTGGAGGAAAAAAATAAACCATCAGCTATACTATTAAAAAAATGCATCATTATGTTTTCTGAATTATTCAAACATGATAATTTGTAAGTCAAATCTTCATATTATTCAATTTATTTCACTGTAGTGAGTAAGAACCTATTATTAATTTTTATATCATTCTCTATTTCAAATAAACAACATGAAAAAAATTAGTATTAAATGTAAATATTTTTTTGGAAAATCAGTTAATTATTCATAATAACTTTTTTAAAAAAATTTAATGAATGCATTAGTATATTCAAATTCATATTGTCTTGAATAAAATTATTTCAGACGACAATGAATCTTCTATTTATAATGACTTCAACAACTATTTATATTCAAATTGAAACATTATGAAATGTTTTTACTTCATTATCATCCATTGGACATGAACTTAATCCACATTAAATTCCATATAACCCGCTATTAATTTATTTCACTCCATATATGACTTCTCAAGCTTCCAGGTTGTGATTTTTTTAAATAATTCAACATCTTTTGTTTCCCACACGCTGTGTTTGAGAACACCATGAAATATAGAACTAACTATTTAAAAAATGGTTCTAAATAGTATGAACCAAATTAGGAATTTTTTTAAATTCTATTTTTCAAAATATACTTCAATTTTTCACATAGAACATAAAAATTAGGTGAGTTTCTTATTTGGTATTGTTTCTTGAGATTGTCAATTTTTTATGAATAGTAAAAAATACTACATTGTTGTTAAAAAAAATAAATTTTATTTTTAAAAAATATTTTACAGTAAATTGAATTCAATGATAGAATAGAAAAATAATACTTTTATCCTTAAAATATAGTTCTTTGGAATTAATTTATAATAAAATATGATACCAAAAATTATTGAAGTTTTGAAGGTCTCTTTTACCCACCTTCTATCCAAATCTCCATGATTTTCATTAAAAATTATTTTATCATTTATGTGAATTGAATTATTAAAAATTTACATTAATTTTTTTAATTAATTTAAAAAAGGTGGTATAATAGGATCAAAAGGATATTTTGTGAATAGTAAATTTTTTATTTTATGTTCTATTGTTAATGGTAAACAGGGTAATTAATGATAAAAATAAAATTATAATAATATATTATTCCCCTAAAACATGTGTTAATTTAATCAGATATGTGTTTTAGATAAAAATAATATTTAGGTTGAAATTAAGATCCTTTTTAATCTACTTGTTTTGTAATAGGACATTTATTATATTTTATTTAATAAATAGATTAAATGTCATAGTCAAATTTTAATAAACATATCATTTTTATGTGGTTATATATGTGATATGGTCATCTAAAAATAGTGTTTAGAAAGATAAAAATATCTTCTACATAATTTTAATTTATTTAAAATTATAGTAAATAATATTTTATTTAAAATGTGTCACAATAATGATGTAGTAATTGAATTATTAAAGGAAGAATCAATTAAATGATAATAAAAATATTAAAATTAATATAATTTTTCTTAACTAATGACATCCACAAATTTTATAGATAATTTAAAAATTTTACTGAAATTTTTTAAGTATTTTTTTGATGTTATCATTATGGTTTGATATTTTTGAAAATGAAAATATTGAATAATATCAAAATTGACATAAATAATACTTTTAAATACATAATATTGTATAAAATGTTATAAAATTCACCAAAATATATTGATTGAAAAACTGATTTGGATAATTTTATTGTAACATCCCAGGTAAATAAAGAATAAATAATTTTCATATATTTTCGAATTAAATATTAATTTTAATTTAAATGGGTTGCTATGTTCGATAGCGTACCCGATACGCAACAAAGAGTTTCATTGAAATCTTACGTTGCACACTAGTAATAAAATAATACTATTTTAAATGGTAGTTAACATGTAGCCATTGTATTGGTGGGAATGAATAGAAATAACTAAAATATGACTATTTATGTTTTTTAAATGTTTTTATATTTATCCAAAAAAATATAAAGGCTTAAAATAAAAAAAGAATTCAATTTTAGTCATAGATACTCTAATATTCACTAAAGGTCCACCTATCGCCTTTTCATGGAGATCTTTCTTTAAATATAGTTTTGGTCACTCTTATACTTTCAATTGGACCAAATAAAACTGTCCTTTAGAATGGGGACATCAATATTTAATTTGTGTAGATTTTTGGTATTTTTCCGATAAATTTCTTTTTTTAATGAATAGTGAAAAATGATGTATTTTAATTCAAAGCGTCTTTTTAATCTAATTTATTTATATGATTATATTACCTTTTGAATTTTTTTTAAAGTGAAATTAGAATATAGTTTTACCATTTAAACCAATAGTGGTCGTTGGAATTAATTTCACTTTGAAATTGGACTTGAACTAGTGTCAATCTTTTGATACTTATTGTTTCATAAAAACACACTATTTGCTCTGACAGCGGGATTTAATTATTAAATTAATTAATGTAACTTATATATTTTTATTTTTTTAAAACAGGCATCATTTTTGAATCCGGAATATCAAATATTGCTTAGGGTGATGTTTTGGTATTTTTCTGAAAAGCTTCAATTTTTGATGAATAGTAAAACCACTGAGTGGTACTTATAAAAACTGATTTTCCGTTCAAATGAAATTTTACCACCTCTATATTTTGAATTTCAAAAATCCAACATACATGGTTGTCATTATTAAGTAAATTTTTTTTCAATGGGATTAAAATAATTTTTTGGTGAATAGTAACTTTTATGTTTTTAATCGCGATTAGAGGTAATTAATGTGGTTTAAGGTAAAAATAATGTTTTAATATTTTGAAATAACATAGAAAAATGTCATTCCCTGATTGGATATGTCATTGACGACCAATAAAATCCATGGGTCAACTTGGGTACCCAATGGAGCCACTTTGGTAGGAAATTGACATTAATATCTTTTTATTTAAAGTTAAAATTAAAATGTCACAAACATGTGTTGTTTTAGTTAAACAATTTTTACATGGGGTTATACAAGTCCAATTTTTGACAATATATATTCATTAGAAATATAAAAAAATTTACTATATCATGATAGTTTTTTTATAATTTTTAGACATTAAATAAATTAAATTATTTATGACACCATGATGATGCAACAATTACCTCATTAATTAACAATTTAAATAAAATGAAAATATAATGTAAAATATAAGAACTAAACTTGTCAAAAACCTATTGGATGGGTATATTTCTAACTATTATCACCTTTTCCTCTAGATATATAATTGTGGTACCCTTTTTATCATAAAATCATTTTATAATAAAGTCTCTTTTTTTTCATTCCATGAGAGACCCTCCTCTCCTCTTATAAAAGGCCCACACCTCTACCACCTTACCCACACTTCCAAACCCATTGGCTCAGAAAAAAACTACCCATTTTGTCTCTCCACATCCCACTCTTACTCCTTGAAGCCTCACTTTGGGCAGAAGTCTTCCCAAGGAACCATTTGAGCTCAAATCAAAAAGAGTTACCCATTTTAATGGTAGTGTTTTCTCTTGTGTTGTTTTGTTTTATTTTGCTTCTCCAAACCCCTAAAATCTTTTTATTAATTTCTTTTGTAACAAATACAGTATCTTCAATATACTAGGATGTTTTTATAAGAATAATTCGAGATAAACATACAGACACCTACATCTAATGGTTAATGAACATAATGTTTATGTGGATGGAAAATTTCTACCTCATGAAACGATGATTGTTTAATATTATTCTAACACCTTCAAAGGTGGCCATTAAGATGTCACTATATTTATATATGATATATAATATGTTTATGTTTTCCTTAAGCTTATGCATTTAACATTTATGGAATACCTTTATGGATTCCATTATGAGTATACGCGATATCTTCATTTTAGGAAGTACGGACTACCGCCCCCTCAAAGTGATTTGATTCGTTAATGCCATATGTGGAACATATAAAGGATGGATTTATAGTTATTATATTTGATATTATACTAGAAATATAATATACCTTTATATCATTAATATTTCACTCCATTAAAGTATGAGATAGAAATGAATGTAGCATCCATGCGAACGTACGACTTATCGTCTCCACGAACGGTGCATTTAATTTCATATCCCCAAATGTAATGTACTATTATAAGTACATATATATAATGGATATATATGATGTATGTTACATATATTTTATGAATATAATTCTGGAATTAAAATTTACATATCTCTCATTTTGTTTTAATTCCATTTATATAGCACAGAAATGAAAGTAGGGTTCATGCGTAAGTATAGCTTACCGTCTCCATGAACGGTGCATTTCATTTCGTCCCTCTAAATGATTATGTAATATTATAAATACATGTATATGATAGATATATATGATATATATGATATCCAAATCATGAATATCATTCTGGATATAATGAACCTTTGACCACATGAACAACATGTAATTTTAAGAAGTCCACTTTCGACTTAAGGACCAAATATCGACAAAACAAACATTAATAACATAAATGATTACATAATGTTAAGAACATGGAAATACGTGATATAAAAGGAATAATGAACTTGAAAAAGGTTCTTAATCAAGAATAAATTAACTCAAGTTTATTATTCAGGATGTTAAAGAACGATCGAGTCAAGTCGGACCCGAGATAGGGGACTTCGTCTCAATCTCCTTTCATTGAGGCATATTTTGTTTTATACCAAAAATTATTTTATACGATATATAATCCCCTTTGACTTTTTCTTTTATACAAAACGAATGTTTTTCTACAAAGAGTTTTACTAAACGACAAAAAGTAATGTTTCTTTTAACGAACGCGGTGATAATTACTTTTTCCACCGCCGCGAGTATTATTTGGTCTTTGGCTTCCTCAACAAGCCGTAATGTTTTTAAAATGAAATAAATATCATATACTCATTTATTTATTTTGGTATTGAAAATGGTTTTTATAAAGGATTTGTTATGTCAATAAATTTATGTGATATATTGTGATTAAAGTGTGGAAATGTTTTCTTTCCATTATATTTGTTTTATATCTTATGATTTTACAATGGTACTTAGACATATGACGGGTGGTTACGTGATAAAACATATGACGGGTGGTGCTGTGAATACCGGGATGGGTGGTTACATTATAACCTCTAATGCATTGGGTATGGATGTCGGATGTATGGTTATTCCATTAAGTGATATGTGTGGAAGTCGACCGTATGGTTATTTCATTTAAGTATGTTTATGTCCCAAGATACCTTTATATGTTATGTGATCTTTATATGGGTTTTATGGTAATCTTTTGGTTACAAAAGGGTAATTAATGATCATTTTTTCAGTGAAGAGTTTTTACTTTTTCATAAAGGTGAAAACTATTACTTTGATAAAGTATACATGGTTTACTTGTTGTTTTGAAAAACTAAAAGTTTTCATTCATTATGTATCCCTTACTGAGCTTTTTAGGCTCACCCCATGTTTTTTTGAATTTTTTTCACATGACTTAATGTGGAATAGGGTCAAGGATGGGATCAAGGGAATGTTATGCTATCTAAAACATGGAACTATACATGTTCCCTTTTAAGAGTTTTTATTTTATGGAATCTTAGTATAATTTTATACTTTGTAATCTTTTGAGATGTAATAATTATTTCCTAATTCTCTAAAACTCTAAACCGTGAAAAGATCCTCAATGTGAATTATTCATTTAATTCAATATTAAGTAAGGTTGAAGGTTGGAGCCTTATAGTTGGTATCAGAGGTCAGTTTAGACAACTTTAGGAGTTAGAAAATTGTTAAATTATAAATTAATTTATGGTATTATTTAAATGATATATCATTTAAAGATTACCATGTTGCTTCGTCTAAGATATTTCTTTGTTAATAATGGTTTTTTATAGAGGAAACAGAACATCTTTTCTTGGAAGGCATATAGAGGGAAATGACCTTTCAAATCAATATCCTGAGATGGTCAAAATCAGAACTAAACAGTTTGTTGCAGTGATGTCTCATTTGACTCAGGTGAAAAATGTTAGTTGTTTTTATTGATGATATTTTTGTGTTTTTTAAAAGTAAAGATGAGCATGAAATACATTTAAGGTTTATTTTGAAAACCTTAAAATAAAGAAATTATATGGGAAATTCAGCAAGTGTGAGTTTAGGTTGCAAAAAATTTCTTTTGTTGGTCACAATGTTTCTAAAGATCGGATAACTGTGGATCCTGCAAAAACAAAACCTGTTTAAGAATAGCCAAGACCCACAAAAGTAACCGAGAACCGTAGTTTTCTTGGTTTGGTAGGTTACTACTGAAGGTTTGTTGAAAATTTTTCAAGATTATCTAGTCTAATGACTAAGATAACTCAGAAGGGTGTTAAGTTTAACTGGACAAAAGAATTTGATGATTGTTTTCAAAACTGAAAAGAAGATTGGTGAATGCTCCAGTTATGTCACTTCCTTCCAGGAATGGTGAGTTTGTTATATACAATGATGCTTCATTGAAGGGTCTTGGTTGTGTCCTTATACATAATGTCTAGGTAATTTCATATGCTTCACGTCAGTTGAAAACTCATGGGGTAAATTACGCTACACATGATTTGGATTTAGATGATGTTGTTTTCGAATAAAAATTTGTGAGGCATCATTTGTATGGAGAAAAGTGTGAAATATATACCGATCCCAAAAGATTAATGTATATATTTAATCAAAAATAATTGAACATGAGACAGAGGAGATGGCTAGAATTAATCAAGGATTATGATTGTACAATTCATTACCATCCGGGAAAAGCAAAAGAAGTGGTTGATGCTTTGAGTCAAAAAAGTAATGGTTCATTAAAAATGTTGCATTTGGAACGTGATCCTTTGGTTAAGAATTTTATGAAATTTGGAATAGAGGATGTTGGTACATGATGTTCATTTTTTTTGTTTCAGGTATCGGTGACATCATCTCTATTAGATAGAATTAATCAAGCACAGAAGCAAGACAACGAGTTGCAGAAAAAGGTAGAGATGGTTTAGAAGGCTAAATTGCCTGAATTCAACATTGATAATGATTTTGTTTTGAGATTTGGGATGAGATTGTGTGTGCCGTGTGATTCACAGTTGAGAAGATATTTGTTATGTGAAGCTTATAGTTCTCCGTTTTCAGTTCATCCTGGCAGTACTAAGATGTATAGAGATTTTCTGGATTATTACTGGTGGGATGGAATGAAAAGGGATATTGCTGATTTTACTGTCAAGTGTTTGACTTGTCAACAGATTAAATTAGAGTGGTAGTAACCGAAGGGATGCTTCAGCCTTTACTAGTGCCAGAGTGGAAATGGGAAAATATATCCATGGACTTCATTGTGAGATTGCCGAAGACACCTCGAGATAATAATGAAATCTGGGTTATTGTTGATCGCTTGACTAAATCTGCTCATTTCCTTGCAATACAAGATACTTTTTCCCTATATCAACTTTTCCATTTGTGTCTTAAAGAGATAGTAAGGTTACATGGATTTCCACTCTCCATTGTATCTGATCGTGATCCCAGGTTTACTTCTAACTTTTGGAAAGGCCTTCAGAAGTCATTTGGTACTGAATTTAATTTTAGTACAGATTTTCATCCTCAATCAGATGGGCAGTCAGAACGAACAATTCAGACCATGGAGGATATGCTACGAGATATCTCTATGGATTATCAGGGAAGTTGGGACTTACAACTTTCTTTGGATGAGTTTTCTTATAATAATAGTTTTCATTCCAGTATACAGATGGAACCATTTAAGGAATTATATGGGATGCGGTGTCGAACTCTAACTTTTTGGGATGATGTGGGTGAAAGGAAGTTGATGGGACCGGAATTGGTAGAAGAGATGGAAAAAAAAGTTCAGTTGATTCAAGAAACACATGACAACAGCTCAGAGCAGACAGAGAAGTTATGTGGATAACCGGAGGACATATCTATCTTTCGAGGTAGGTGATCATGTTTTTCTCAAGGTTTCTCCACGGAAAATTGTCATGCGATTTGGTAAGAAAGGAAAGCTGAGTCCAAGGTTCATTGGACCATATGACATTCTGGAGAGATTTGGATCAGTTGCATACCGAGTGGCTTTACCTCCGAGTTTATCTCAGGTACATAATGTTTTTTATGTTTTGATTTTGAGAATGTATATACCAGATTCATCTCATGTTTTGAGCCCAGAGGTAGTTCAGTTGGAAGAGAATCTCTCTTATGAAGAACAACCAGTCCAGATTTTTGACCGAAGAGAGAAAGTGTTGCGAAATATGGTAATTCACCAGGTAAAGGTTTTGTGGAAAAACCATATGGTTGAAGAGGCGACATGGGAATCTGAAAATTCTATGAGGGATAAATACCCCCACTTATTTTTATAAGTGAATAAAATTGCGAGGACGTAGTTCCTAAAAGGGGGGAAGGATGTAACATCCTAGGTAAATAATGAATAAATCATTTTTATATATTTTCAAATTAAATATTAATTTTACTTTAAAGGGGTTGCTATGTTTGATTGCGGACCCGATACGCAACAACGAGTTTCTTTGAAATCTTACGTTGCATACTAGTAATAAAATAATATTATTTTAAATGGTAGTTAACCTATAGCCGTTGTATTGGCGGGAATGAATATGAATAACTAAAATATGATTATATATGTTTTTTTAAATGTTTTTATATTTACCCAATAAATGATAAAGGCTTAAAATAAGAAAAGAATTCAATTTTAGGCATAGATACTCTAATATTCACTAAAGGTCCACTTATCGCCTTTTCATGGAGAACCATAATTAAATATAGTTTTGGTCACTCTTATACTTTCTATTAGACCAAATAAAACTCTCCTTTAGAATCGGGACATCAAAATTTAATATGTGTAGATTTTTGGTATTTTTCCGATAAAGATCTTTTTTTAAATGAATATTGAAAAACGTTGTATTTTAATTCAAAACCTATTTTTAATCTAATTTATTTATATGATTATATTATATTTTTAATTGGTTTTAATGAGAAATTAGAATATATTTTTTCCATTTAAACCAATAGTGGTCGTTGGAATTAATTTCACTTTGAAATTGGATTTCAACTAGTGTCAATATTTTGATACTTATTGTTTCATGAAAACACGCTATTTGCTCTAACAGTTGGAATTAATTATTAAATTAATTAATGTATCTTATATGTTTTGAATTTTATAAAATAGACATAATTTTTGAAACCAGAATATCAAATATAGATTAAGGTGATGTTTTGGTATTTTTCTGAAAAGCTTCAATTTTTGATAAATAGTGAAACCACTAAGTGGTACTTATAAAAAATGATTTTCCATTTAAATGAAATTTTACCACCTTTGTGTTTTGAATTTTAAAAATCCAACATACATGATTGTCATTAATAAGTAAAATGTGGTTCAATGGGATTAACATAATTTTTGGGTGAATAGTAACTTTTATGCTTTTAATCGCGATTAGAGATAATTAGTGTGGTTTAAGGTAAAAATAATGTTTTAACATTATGACATGACCTAGACACATTTCCTACCCTCATTGGATATTTCATGGACGACAAAGACAATCCATGGGTCAGCTTGGGGTCAACATGGAGCCACTTTGGTAGCGAAATGACATTAATATCTTTTTATTTAAAGTTAAAATTAAAATGTCACAAACATGTGTTATTTTACTAAAAAAAAATTACATGGGGTTATACAAGTCATATTTTTGACAATAATTATTCATTATAATGATAATAAGTTTTCCTACATCATGATAATGTTTTTATAATTTTTATACATTAAATAAATTAAATTATTTATGACACCATGATGATGCAGCGATTACCTCATTATTTAACGATTTAATAAAACGAAAATATAATCTAAAATCTAAGAACGACACTTGTCAAAAACCTATTGGATGGGTATTTTTAGAACTCTTATCACCTTATCCTCTAAATATATAATTGTGGGACCCTTTTGATCCTAAAAGCATTTTATAATAATGTATCTTTTCTTTACTTTCCAAGAGTTCCCCTCCTCTCCTCTTATAAAAGGCCCCCATCCCTACCACCATACCCACACGTCCAAAGCCTTTGGCTCGGCCAACCACTGCCCATTGTGTCTCTCAAAATCCCTCTCTTACTCCTTGAAGCCTCACTTTGGGCATAAGTCTTCCCAAGGAAGCCTTTGAGCTCAAATAAAAAAGAGTTACCCAATTTAAAGGTAGGGTTTTCTTTTGTCTTCTTTTGTTTAATTTTGCTTCTTCATCCCCCCTATACTCTTTTTATTCATTTCTTTTGTAACAAATCCAGTATCTTCAATATACTAGGATTTTTTTTATAAGAAGAATTCGAGCTACAATTACACGCACCTACATCTAATGGTTAATGAACATACTGTTTCTGTGGATGGAAAATTTCGGCCTCACGAAACGATGATTGTTCAATATTATTTTAACACATTCAATGGTGGCTATTAAGATGTCACTATATTTATATATGATATATAATATGTTTATGTTTTCCTTAAGCTTCATTATTTTTCATTTATGGAATATTTTTATGGCTTCCATTATGGGTATACGTGATATCATCATTTTAGGAAGTGCGGACTACCGCCCCCTCAAAGTGATTTGATTCGTTAATGCCATATGATGGATGTATAAAGGATGGATTTAAAATTATTTTATATGATGTTAAAATGGAATTATAATATACCTTTATATCATTAATATTTCACTCCATTAAAGTATGATATAAAAATGAATGTAGCGTTCATGCGTACGAACGGCTTACCGTCTCCATGAACGGTGCATTTCAATTCTTATCCCCAAATGTAATGTACTATTATAAGTACATATATATATAATGGATATATATGATGTATGTTACATATATGTGATTAATATAATTCTAGAATTAAAATATACATACCTCTCATTTATTTTTAATTCCATTAAAATGGCATAGAAATGAAAGTAGCATTCATGCGTACGTACGGCTTACCGTCTCCATGAACGATGCATTTCATTTCTTACCTATAAATGATTATGAAATATTATAAATAAATGTATATGATGGATATATATTATATATATTATATCCAAATCATGAATATCATTCTGGATATAATGAACATTTGACCACACGAACAACATGTAATTGTAAGAAGTCCACTTTCGACTTAAGGACCAAATATCGACAAAACAAACATTATTAACATAAATTATTACATAATGTTTATAACATGGAAATAAGTGATATAAAAGTAATAATGAACATGAATAATGTTCTTAATAAATTATAAATTAACTCATGTTTATTATTCAGGACGTTAAAGAACGATCGAGTCAAGTCGGACTCGAGGTAAGGGACTTCGTCTCAATCTCCTTTCATTGAGGCATATTTTGTTTTATACACAACATTATTTTATACGGTGTATAAACCCCATTGAATTTTAATTTTATACAAAAGGAATAATTTTCTATGAAGCATTTTACTAAACAACAAAAAGGAATGTTTCTTTTAACGTACGTGGTGACAATGACCTTTTCTGCCGCCGCGAGTATTATTTGGTCTTTGGCTTCCTCAACAAGCTGTAATGTTTTTAAAATGAAATAAATAACATATACTCTTTTATGTATTTAGGTATTGAAAATGGTTTTTATAATGTATTTGTTATGTCAATATATTTATGTGATATATTGTGATCAATGTGTGGAAATGTTTTCCTTACATTATATCTGTTTTATGTTTTATGATTTTATAGTGGTACTTGGACATATTATAAGGCCCAGCCTTAAACCTTACTTAATATTGAGTTATTACAAGATTACACATTGAGGATCTTTTCGGGTTTAGAGTTTTAGAGAATTAGATAATAAAACTTTCATTACATTCCACATATAAACAAAGTGGTTACATAAAGATAGTATTCTTCATTCCCATCAATGAAAACACATTTAAAATAAAACATGGATTATTTCTTGACACATCCTTGACTCTATCATCTTATCATGTACCATTCCCTTGAACTGTGAAAAACATTTCAAAAACATGGGATGAGCATAAAAACTCAGTATGGGTTATAAAAAAAACATGGAATGGAAACATGAGTTCATATATACATAAGAATGAAATCATACTTTACCCATAAAACATAGGCACTTTAATATACCTCATAAAATCATGAATAAATCATAGAAATCATAAGAAATAAAGGTAACTTGAGGCATTCATAACATTCTTACGTAGAGATTAACCCTCTTGGTTACGTTTGGAATACCCATCACAGTATATTCTCTAAAATATCTTCGGAGAAACCGTAACGTTTCACTCCTTTGCGTTACCCAATGCATTGGAGAGCTATATCGGGCTCACCCGCCCTTAGTTTATCACGGAACCACTCGTCTTCATAATAATGCCCAAGAACCATAACATAATCGTATCATATAAAACATTCATAAAGGAAACATAACATTTCCACATTTCAATCGCAAGATATCAATACAACACAAAAACATTGTGAAAACCATTTTCAATACCAAAATAAAAGAAAAGTAAAACATGGTATTTATTTTTCTTTTAAAAAAATAAGGTATGGCTTGTAGAGGAAGCTGAAACTCAAATAACGGTCACGACGGCGGAGAAGTCATTGTCACCGCATACGTATGACAAAAACATTCCCTTTTGTCGTTTAGTAAACGCTTCATATAAAAAAGATTCCTTTTTAATAAATGTAAAAGTCAAAGGGGTTTATACACCGTATAAAAGAAAGTTGTGTATAAAATAAAATATGCCTCAAAGAAAAGAGATTGAGACGAAGTCCCATACCTCGTATCCGACTTGACCCGACCGTTCTTTAATCTCCTGAATAATAAACTTGAGTTAATCTCTACTTTCTTATGAATCTTTTTCAAGTTCATTATTCCTTTTAATACCATGTTATGAACATCATGTAATCAGTTAAGTTAATAATGTTCATTTTGTCGGTATTTGGTTCTTAAGTCAAAAATAGACTTCTTACACTTACATGTTGTTAATTTGGTCAAAGGTTCATTATATCCAGAATGGTATTCATGATGTATATATCATATATGTCATATATATCCAGTAAATACATGCATTTATAATATTACATAATCATTTAGAGGTAAGAAATGAAATGCACCGTTCATGGAGACGGTAAGCCGTACGTACACATGAACGCTACTTTCATTTCTATTTAGTATTTTATAGAACGAAATCATAATGATATAAAGGTATATTATAATTCCAGTATAATATCATATATAATATCATAGTTCCATACTTTATATGTCCCACATATGGTATTTAACGAATCAAATCACTTTGAGGGGGCGGTAGTCCGCACTTCCTAAAATGAAGATATCGTGTTTACCCATAATGGAAACCATAATGGTACGCCCAAAATGAAAAATACAGAAGCTTACGGAAAACATAAACATATTACATATCATATATAAAAATAGTGACATTATAATGGCCACCTTTGAAGGTGTTAAATGAGTGTTGAACAATCATCGTTTCGGGAGGCAGAATTTCGCCATCCACGGAAACCGTATATTCTTTAACCATTTGATGTAGTTTTGTGAGAGTGTAGCTCAAATAAATCTTATAAAAACATCCTAGTATATTTAATATATTGTTGTTGTTACAAAAGGAGTAAATAAAAATAGTTTAGTGGGTTGGAGAAGCAAAATAAAACAAATGAACATGAGAGAATGAATTACCTTTAAAAGTGTAATTCCTTTTGATTTGAGCCTAAAGGCTTCTTTTGAAAGGATTCTGCCCAAAGGTAATCCTCTAGGATGAGGAGAGGGATGTGGAGAGAGTAAATGGGCAGGGGTTGGCCGAGCCAAAGGCTTGAGAAGTGTGTGAAATGAGGTAGAGGTGGAGGCCTTTTATAAGAGGAGAGGAGGGGCACTTTTGGAAAATAAAGAAATATTACTTTATTTGAAAATGTGTTTCGGTTTCAAAAGGTCCCACATTGATATAATTCGTGAATAAGGTGATAAGGCTTCGAAATACACTCATCCAATTGGTTTTGGCCATTTTTAGTTCATATATTTTACATTATCTTTCCATTTTATTTAAATCGTCAAATAATGATGTCATCGCTGCATCATTATTATGTAATAAATAATTTAATTTATTTAATGTCTAAAAATCATAAAAAAAATACTATGATGTAGGAAGTCGTTTTAGCTTTACAATGACTTTTTATAATCAAAAATCTGATCTTTATAACCCCATGTAAAAATTGTTTTTGAAAAATATCTCTTGTTTGTGTCATTTTTACTTTAACATTTAATAAAAAGTTATTTATGTCATTTCCAAACCAATGTTTCTCCATGGGGTCCCCAAGTTGACCCATGGATTTTCTTGGTCGGACATGACACAACCAATAAGGTTGAGACATGTGTCTAGGTCATTTCCTATTATTAAAGCATTATTTATACCTTAAACTACCCTAATTACCACTAATCGCGATTAAGAACTTAATAAGTTACTATTCACCAAAAAAATTATTATAATCTCATTGAACCACATTTTACTTCTTAATGACAACCATGTCTGTTGGATTTTAAAAATTCAATACACATTAGTGGTAAACTTTCATTTAACTGAAAAATCAGTTTGCTTGATTACCACTTAGTGGTTTCACTATTCATCAAAAATTGAAGTTTTTCAGAAAATTACCAAAAATTCACCCTAAGCTATATTTGATATTCCGAATTCAAAAATGAAGTCTATTTTAAAAAATTCAATACATATAAGTCAAATTAATTAATTTAATAATTAATTTCCACTGCCAGAGCAAATAGCGTGTTTTTACAAAACAATAAGTATCAAAAGATTGACACCAGTTTAAGTCTAATTTCATAGTGAAATTGATTCCAATGACCACCATTGGATAAAATGGTAAAAATATATTCTAATTTCACTTCAAAACCAATTCAATACATATTCTAATCATATAAATAAATTAGATTAAAAAGCAGTTTTGATGTAAAATGCAGTATTTTTCACTATTCATTAAAAAATTAACATTGTCAGAAAAATACCAAAAATTCACACAAGGTAAATTTTGATGTCCCGATCATAAAGGATAAGTTTATTTTGACAAACATAGTTTATAAAATTGTCAAAATATAGATTCAAAAATGGTTTTCCATCAAAAGGTAGTAAAACAATTTTTTAAGAATATTAGTGTATTCCATGCATAAGATAGTATTTATTTTAATTTTAAGCCTCTATAACAGTATCATAATCATTAACAGACATAGATAAAAATATCTATTATTCATTACTTATTTGGGATATTACAACCTTCCCCCCTTAAGAAAATTGCGTCCCCGCAATTTATTTACTTATCGAATAAATGGGGGTACTTATCCCTCATTGCATTTTCAGATTCCCATGTTGCCTCTTCAATCATGTGGTTTTTCCACAAAACCTTTACCTGGTGAATCACTTTATTCCGTAAAACATGCTCCCTGTGGTCAAGAATCTGGACCGGTTGTTCCTCATAAGATATATTCTCTTCCAGCTGAACTACCTCTGGACTCAAAACATGAGATGGATCTGGCATATACTTTCTCAACATCGAAACGTGAAAAACATTGTGTACCTGAGATAAACTCGGAGGTAAAGCCACTCGGTATGCAACTGATCCAACTCTCTCCAGAATTTCATATGGTCCAATGAACCTTGGACTCAACTTTCCTTTCTTACCAAATCTCATCACACTTTTCCAAGGAGAAACCTTGAGAAAAACATGATCACCTACCTCGAAAGATAGATCCTTCCTCCGGTTATCCGCATAACTCTTCTGCCTGCTCTGAGCTGCTCTCATGTGTTTCTGAATCAGCTGAACTTTTTCTGCCATCTCTTCTACCAATTCTGGTCCCATCAACTTCCTTTCACCCACTTCATCCTAGAAAGCTGGAGTTCGACACCGCTTCCCATATAATGCCTGAAATGGTGCCATCTGTATACTGGAATGAAAACTGTTATTATATGAAAACTCAACCAAAGAAAGATGTTGGTCCCAACTTCCCCGATAATCCATAGAACAAGCTCGTAGCATATCCTCCAATGTCTGAATTGTTCGTTCTGACTGCCCATCTGATTGAGGATGAAAAGCTGTACTAAAATTTAATTCAGTACCCAACGACTTATGAAGGCCTTTCCAAAAGTTAGAAGTAAATCTGGGATCACGATCCAATACAATAGAGAGAGGAACTCCATGTAACCTGACTATCACTTTAAGATACAAACGGGAAAGTTGATCAAGAGATAAAGTATCTCGTATAGCAAGGAAATGAGCAGATTTGGTCAAGCGATCAACAATAACCCAGATTGCATTATTACCTCGAGATGTCTTCGGTAATCCAACAATAAATTCCATGGATATATTCTCCCATTTCCACTCTGGCACTGGTAATGGCTGAAGCATCCCTTTCGGTAACTACCGCTCTGCTTTAACCTGCTGACAAGTCAAACACTTCACAGTAAAATCAGCAATGTCTCTTTTCATTCCATCCCACCAGTAATACTCCCGCAGATCTCTATACATCATAGTACTTCCCGGATGAGCTGAAAACGGAGAACTATGAGCTTCACATAACAACTCTCTCTTCAACTGTGGATCACAAGGCACACACAATCTCTTCCCAAATCTCAAAATGCAATCATTATCAATGTTGATTTCAGGAAACTTACCATTCTGAACTAGCTCTACCTTTTTCTACAACTCACTGTCTTGCTTCTATGCTTGCTTGATTCTATCTGATAAAGAAGATCTCACTGACACCTGAAACAAAACAGAAGGACTTCCTACACCAACAACTTCTATGCCAAAGTTCATCAAATCGTTAACCAAAGGATCACGTTCCAAACACAACATTGTTAATGAAGCATTACTTTTTCGACTCAAAGCATCAGCCACTTTATTTGCCTTTCCCGGATGGTAATGAATTGTACAATCATAATCCTTGATTAATTCCAGCCATCTCCTATGTCTCATGTTTAACTCTTTCTGAGTGAATATATACATTAAACTTTTGTGATCGGTATATATTTCACACTTTACTCCATACAAATGATGTCTCCAAATTTTTAAAGCAAAAACAACAGCAGCTAATTCCAAATCATGTGTAGGGTAATTTACCTCATGAGTTTTCAACTGTCGTGAAGCATAAGCAATTACCTGATCATTCTGCATTAGGACGCAACCAAGTCCTTTCAATGAAGCATCACGGTATATAACAAACTCACCATTCCTGGAAGGTAGTGCCAAAACTGGAGCATTCACCAATCTTCTTTTCAATTCCTGAAAACAATCATCACATTCTTTTGTCCAGATAAACTTAACACCCTTCCGAGTTAGCTTAGTCATTGGACTAGATAACCGTGAAAAATTTCTAACAAACCTTCGGTAATATCCTACCAAACCAAGGAAGCTACGAATCTCGGTTACATTTGTGGGTCTTGGCCATTCTTCCACAACTTTTGTTTTTGCAGGATCAACAGTTATTCCATCTTTAGAAACAATGTGACCAAGGAAAGAAATTTGTTGCAACCAAAACTCACACTTGCTAAATTTCCCATACAGTTTCTTTTCTTTTAAGGTTTGCAAGATAACCCTTAAATTTTTTTCATGCTCCTCTTTACTTTTAGAAAACACCAAAATATCATCAATGAAAACCACCACAAACTTATCCAAGAACTCATGGAAAATTTTATTCATTAAGTCCATGAATACAACAGGTGCATTGGTTAGCCCAAAAGGCATTACTAAAAATTCATAATGGCCATATCTCGTACGGAACGCGGTCTTCGGAATATATTCCTCCATTACCATCAGCTGATGGTACCCCGATCTCAAGCCAATATTTGAAAAAAACTGAGCTCCCTGGAGCTGATCAAACAAATCATCGATATGAGGCAAAGGATATTTGTTCTTAACAGTGATATTATTCAAGGCTCTATAATCAATGCAAAGTCTCATAGAACCATCTTTCTTTTTAACAAATAAAACAAGAGCACCCCATGGTGATGTGCTAGGTCTAATGAAACCTTTCTCTAATAAATCTTGGAATTGCTCCTTCAACTCTAAAAGTTCAATTTGTGCCATTCGATAAGGGGGTTTTGAAATTGGCTTAGCATCAGGAACTAAGTCAACAGTAAACTCAACTTCCCGATCTGGTATTATTCCAGGAAACTCATCAGGAAAAACATCAGGATACTCATTTACCACTGGCACATCATTAATCTGAACAGTTCCTTTATTTTCAATGACGTGTGCAAGGTAACATTCATTTCCATCTTTTACAAGTTTCTCGGCCTCTTTATATGTTATCAAAAGTAAGGGTTCATTCCTGTAAACAAACTGAAAGTCTTTCTGAAAAGAAACTTCTTTAGCTCTACAGTCAATATTAGCATGGTAAATAGAGAGCCAATCCATACCCAGGATAACATCAAACTCCACCAGAGGTAGAACAATAAGGTTTGCAAGTAGGTTCTTTCCACAGATAAGGATAGAAAGATTCTTATAAATTCTTTTTGCCTCGACACTTCCCCCAAGTGTTTTTACCAAAATTTCACGAGTCATTTCTTGAGATGGTATTCCCATTTTAGTAGAAAAGGTTTCAGAGATGAAAGAACGTGTAGACCCCGAATCAAACAACACATTGGCATAATCTGAAAAAACAAACAAAGTACCTGATACAACTTCATTTGATGGCCCGACATCTGCTGAAGTAGTTGCAAAGGATTTCACCACCCCTTGCTGCATGTAGTCTAACTGCTTCCCATCACTCACGCTCCTTGTCGGGCACTCGTTTGCATAGTGACCCATCTCATTGCACTTATAACATTTCACTAACTGTAAATCAACTTTGTTCTTACCTTCACCTTGATCCTTTTCAGTGCAATCACGAGCCTTATGTCCCATCTTACCACATCGGTAGCACTTCCCAGAATTCAGAAGACATTCCCCAGCCTGCCTGTTGCCACATTTAACACAAACTGGAAACTTAGTTCTCTTACCATCAGACTTTTTTGAAGAAATCTTACCTTTCTCCTGCCACCTCGGTCTCTTCTTCTGCTGGTTGTTATAGAACACTCGGGCATAGAAAAACTCCATTTCCACCTTCTCAGCACATCGAACAAGCTTTTAATAACTTTTAATCTCACGAGAAGCTAATGCCCTTCGATACTTTGTATTTAATCCTGAGTAAAAACGATTGATTTTACTATCAAGGTCTCAGATAAAATTTGGAGCAGACCTTGCCAATCGAGTGAACCTTTCCTCATAGGCAGCCACTGAGTCTTCCTCTTGCCTCAATTCCAAGATTTGCTTTTCCATCCTAAGTCGAACAGCCTTAGGAAAATACTTCTCAAGAAACATACCTTTGAATTCATCCCAGTCAAGAGCATCAATCTCATCGGCGTCCCTGATATTTTTAACCATAGACCACCACTGATCTGCTTCACCCTCCAAACGGTAAATAGCAAGACTAAACTTTTGATTTTCTGAACACCCCATGACATCAAAAATCTTCTCCAGTGCTTTAATCCACCCTTCAGCTAGCACAGGGTCAGATGATCCCCTGAATGATGGTGGATGTTGCCTCATGAAATGTTCCACCACTGACATGTTCCTCTGCGGTTGGTCTGGCTGATCTCGTGTATGGATACCACCGCCATTTATCGCTTGAGTCAACTGCGCCATTACTGCAACAAACTGTTCAGTTCCAATTCCGACCATTTCTGGATGCTGATTCAGAATGTTATTTCCTTCTGTATGCCTTCCTAGCACTACTTCCCTGTTTCCTCTGCGGAAAACCATTCTGAACAAACATGTCTTAGATGAAGCAACATGGTAATATTTAAATACTATATCATTTCAAAAAAAATTATTTTTGGATAATCATTTAATAGAATTCTAACTCCTAAAGTTATCTAAACCAACCTCTGATACCAACTATAAGGCCCAGCCTTAAACCTTACTTAATCTTGAGTTATTACAAGATTACACATTGAGGATCTTTTCGGGTTTAGAGTTTTAGAGAATTAGATCATAAAACTTGCATTACATTCCACATATAAACAAAGTGGTTACATAAAGATAGTATTCTTCATTCCCATCAATGGAACCACATTTAAAATAAAACATGGATTATTTCTTGACACATCCTTGACTCTATCATCTTATCATGTACCTTTCCCTTGACCTGTGAAAAACATTTCAAAAACTTGGGATGAGCATAAAAACTCAGTATGGGTTATAAAAAAACATGGAAAGGAAACATGAGTTCATATATACATAAGAATGAAATCATACTTTACCCATAAAACATAGGCACTTTAATATACCTCATATAATCATGAATAAATCATAGAAATCATAAGACATAAAGGTAACTTGAGGCATTCATAACATTCTTACGTAGGGAGTAACCCTCTTGGTTACGTTTGGAATACCCATCACATTATATTCCCTAAAATCTCTTCGGAGAAACCTTAACGTTTCACTCCTTCACGTTACCCAATGCATTGGAGAGCTATATCGGGCTCACCCGCCCTTAGTTTATCACGGAACCACCCGTCTTCATAATGATGCCCAAGAACCATAACATAATCGTATCATATAAAACATGCATAAAGGAAACATAACATTTCCACATTTCAATCACAAGATATCAATACTACACAAAAACATTGTGAAAACCATTTTCAATACCAAAATAAAACAAAAGTAAAACATGGTATTTATTTTTCTTTTAAAAAAGATGGTATGGCTTGTAGAGGAAGCCGAAACTCAAATAACGGTCACGACGGCGGAGAAGTTGTTGTCGCCGCATACGTACGACAAAAACATTCCCTTTTGTCATTTAGTAAACGCTTCGTATAAAAAAGATTCCTTTTGAATAAATGTAAAAGTCAAAGGGGTTTATACACCGTATAAAAGAAAGTTGTGTATAAAATAAAATATGCCTCAAAGAAAGGAGATTGAGACGAAGTCCCATACCTCGTATCCGACTTGACCCGACTGTTCTTTAATCTCCTGAATAATAAACTTGAGTTAATCTCTACTTTCTTATGAATATTTTTCAAGTTCATTATTCCTTTTTATACCATGTTATGAACATCATGTAATCAGTTAAGTTAATAATGTTCATTTTGTCGGTATTTGGTTCTTAGGTCAAAAATAGACTTCTTACACTTACATATTGTTAATTTTGTCAAAGGTTCATTATATCTAGAATGGTATTCATGATTTAGATATCATATATGTCATATATATCCAGTACATACATGCATTTATAATATTACATAATCATTTAGAGGTAAGAAATGAAATGCAACGTTCATGGAGACGGTAAGCCGTACGTACGCATGAACGCTCCTTTCATTTCTATTTCGTATTTTATAGAATGGAATCATAATGATATAAAGGTATATTATAATTCCAGTATAATATCATATATAATATCATAGTTCCATCCTTTATATGTCCCACATATGGTATTTAACGAATCAAATCACTTTGAGGGGGCGGTTGTCCGCACTTCCTAAAATTAAGATAACGTGTTTACCCATAATGGAAACCATAAAGGTATGCCCAAAATAAAAAAAAAGAAGCTTAAGGAAAACATAAACATATTATATATCATATATATAAATAGTGACATCATAATGGCCACCTTTGAAGGTATTAAATGAGTGTTGAATAATCATCGTTTCAGGAGGCAGAATTTCGCCAACCACGGAAATCATATGTTCTTTAACCATTTGATGTAGTTGTGTGAAAGTGTAGTTCAAATAAATCTTATAAAAACATCCTAGTATATTGAATATACTTTTTTTGTTACAAAAGGAGTAAATAAAAAGAGTTTAGGGGGTTGGAGAAGCAAAATAAAACAAATGAACATGAGAGAATGAATTACCTTTAAAAGTGTAACTCCTTTTGATTTGAGCCTAAAGGCTTCCTTTGAAAGGATTATGCCCAAAGGGAATCCTCTAGGATGAGGAGAGGGATGTGGAGAGAGTAAATGGGCAGGGGTTGGCCGAGCCAAAGGCTTGAGATGTGTGTGAAATGAGGTAGAGGTGGGGGCCTTTGATAAGAGGAGAGGAGGGGCACTTTTGAAAAGTAAAGAAATATTACTTTATTTTAAAATGTGTTTCGGTTTCAAAAGGTCCCACATTGATATAATTCGTGGATAAGGTGATAAGGCTTCGAAATCCACTCATCCAATTTGTTTTGGCCATGTGTAGTTCATAGATTTTACATTATCTTTCCATTTTATTTAAATCGTCAAATAATGATGTCATCACTGCATCATTATTATGTCATATATAATTTAATTTATTTAATGTCTAAAAATCATAAAAAAATACTATGATGTAGGAAATCGTTTTGGATTTCCAATGACTATTTATAACCAAAAATATGATCTTTATAACCCCATGTAAAATTTTTTTTTTGTAAAACATCTCTTGTTTGTGTCATTTTTACTTTAACATTTAATAAAAAGTTATTTATGTCATTTCCAAACCAAAGTGTCTCCATGGGGTCCCCAAGTTGACCCATTGCTTGTCTTGGTCGGACATGACACAACCAATATGGTTGGGACATGTGTCTAGGTCATTTCCTATTATTAAAGCATTATTTATACCTTAAACTACCCTAATTACCACTAATCGCGATTAAGAACTTAATAAGTTACTATTCACCAAAAAATTATTATCATCTCATTGAACCACATTTTACTTCTTAATGACAACCATGTATGTCGGATTTTCAAAATTCAATACACATTAGTGGTAAACTTTCATTTAACTGAAAAATCAGTTTGCTTGATTACCACTTAGTGGTTTCACTAATCATCAAAAATTGAAGTTTTTCAGAAAATTACCAAAAATTCACCCTAAGCTATATTTGATATTCCAAATTCAAAAATGAAGTCTATTTTACAAAATTCAATACATATAAGTCAAATTAATTAATTTAATAATTAATTCCCGCTGCCAGAGCAAATAGCGTGTTTTTACAAAACAATAAGTATCAAATGATTGACACCAGTTTAAGTCTAATTTCAAAGTGAAATTGATTCCAATGACCACCATTGGATAAAATGGTAAAAATATATTCTAATTTCACTGAAAAACCAATTCAAAACATAATATAATCATATAAATAAATTAGATTAAAAAGTAGTTTTGATGTAAAATGCAGTATTTTTCACTATTCATTAAAAAATTAACATTGTCAGAAAAATACCAAAAATTCACACAAGGTAAATTTTGATGTCCAAATCATAAAGGATAAGTTTATTTTGACAAACATAGTTTATAAAATTATCAAAATATAGATTAAAAAATGGTTTGCATCAAAAGGCAGTAAAACAATCTTGTAAGAATATTAGTGTATTCCATGCATAAGATTGTATTTATTTTCATTTTAAGCCTCTATAACACTATCATAATCATTAACAGACATAGATAAAAATATCTATTATTCATTACTTATTTGGGATGTCACACATATGATGGGTGGTTACGTGATAAACCATATGACGAGTGGTGCCGTGAATACCAGGACGGGTGGTTACGTTATAACCTCCAATTCATTGGGTATGGAATTCGGCTGTATAGCTATTCTATTAAGTGATATGTGTGGAAGTCGATCGTATGGTTATTCCATTTAAGTATGTTTATGTCCCAAGATACATTTATATGTTATGTGATCTTTATATGGGTTTTATGGTAATCTTTTGGTTACAAATGGGTAAGTAATGATCTTTTTTTCAGTGAAGAGTTTTTACTTCTTCATAAAGGAGAAAATTATAACTTTGATAAAGTATACATGGTTTACATGTTTTTTTGAAAAACTAACAGTTTTCATTGATTGTGTATCCCTTACTGAGCTTTTATGCTCACCCCAATTTTTTTTTGAAATGTTTTTTCACAGGACTTAATGTAGAATATGGTCAAGGATGAGATCAAGGGAAAGTCATGCTATCTAAAACATGGAACTAGACATGTTTCCTTTTAAGATTTATTTTTATGGAATCTTAGTAGAAGTTTCTACTTTGTAATCTTTTGAGATGTAATAGTTATGTCCTAATTCTCTAAAACTCTAAACTGTGAAAAGATCCTCAATGTGAATTATTCATTTAATTCAATATTAAGTAAGGTTTTATGGTCAGGGCCTTATATTTATAGATATCCTAAATTATATAATTGGTTTTTATTATTAATTTTATATATACTATATTTACCCTATATTATAAAAAGTCAGCGAAACATGGTAAGAGTTAACATATTTATCTAATGGATAAATAAAAAATATAGGGATAATTTTGTGAAATAAACATGTATAATACTTATTTGGAGAATATTTTCACCTTTAATCATCATATCAACAAGATACTTTACTTTGGAAATATTTAACATCAAAAATCAATTTATTATAATTTAACTCTTTTTGAGTTTCCTAAAGTTCCCCTCCACTCTATTATAAACTGGACCCCCTCCTTCTTGTTTATAACACCTATACAACCCCTTGGATCATCCAAAACCTGAGCACTTATCCTCCCAAATTCACTAAATCTATCCTAGATTCCATAATGTTGGCATAAACGTATTCTAAGTATTTTTTTTGTCAAAATGAAAGTGAGATGCTCAAACAAGAAGAAATTGTTTTACCATTTACATTTAATTTATTTTCTTCTTATACATCCTCCTTGTATCTTGTCATCATATTGAATTATTAAATACATTATAATATATATTATGATATGATGTTATGATTAATATATAACCATATTTTCTTTTTATCCATCTTATGAATAAAAATATCACCATGTGTTTTTACGTACAACTTATCGTCTCCATATCAGGTGTAATTTGTTATTCAAAACTAATTTAGTAGGATGGGTACAATGATTATTATAATGGATATAAATTATTAATATCATATTATAATTATTTTTTATAAATATTATACCTTCCAATTCCATACAATTTAACCATAAATGGAATGACACAATCGCTCGTAAATATGTACCACTTTCCATCCCACGATACGATGAGATTCACTCTCCACATAAACCATTAAAGAACGATTGTAAAATTATTATTTCAACTAAATATAATGATTCTGAACATTATATAAATCATTATCTGAATAAAGTACATCATATTTAGAAGAAACATGACTTACACAACAAAGCACTCTTATTAAAACGAAGTAGATTACACTAGAAACAATGGTATTACTGAAATATTATTAACAAAACAATATAAAATGATAATAAATGATATAAATTATATCAATATGGTTCTACTATAATTTAAAAACATACATGATCCATTATACAAGAGTTTAATGAACCCCCAACTAAATAAAAGTACAAGGGTAGGGTTAATTTCACAATTTCATTATTATTTTAGGATGTTTATATGGATGTATATATTGGGACATATTAATCGTCCATGTAATTGTTTTTTAAATGTATTCTAAAATATATTCTACAAATGTTTAAATTCATTTTACACATTTTCTAGTTTTTATAAATAATTATGAATGGAAATAGCCTGCCATTTTCTAATTGAGGTACTTTTTTACCATTTTAAATATATTTAGGAAAGAAATTTTATTATCTTATACGGTCCAAGAACCATTTTTACACCGTTTTGATTTCATTCCATTTGGAATAATATTTTATAATCTAACAAGGTTATTTTAATAGGATTTTTTTAAAAAATTTTGGAATTTTAAATAATTTAAATATAAAAAATTGATACATCTCTCAATTTAATTTAATGAATTTATTAGATTATTATCATATTTTTCAACGTCAATTATTGGATTTTTTTGATTGATGTTGATTTATTATGATACAATCAACCATATTATATTGATGTTTATATGATATGATTAATAGTGGATATTCTATTTTATACATTTCATGATTTATTCTTAATGTATTAATATTTTTATGTTAGTTTTAATATGAATATATATGTTATGTTTCACTGATTTCGTATAAGGAAATAATTAGAATTAGTATGATATGTGTGAATCCCCCTATATCCCCTCGATGCATCATTAGGTCAAATGAGACAAACTAGTTTGGATTTTAATTGTTTCCTTATGGTTTTGGCGTAAGGCCTTGACGGTGTGGTTATGATGTTTTTTATTATGTGTTCCCTCATTATAAGATTATTTATTGATATTACATGTGATTTTTTTGACTATTATAATATCAATTTGAAGTTTGAAATGGAATTTTTTTATCCATGTTATTTTATGTTCAAAAATATTTTACAAAGTCATGTGTTTCTATTTTATACCTTATCATAAAGGTTAATACTTATTTATGATATATTCTGCTATATTGTTTAACTTTTCATAGCATCTGGGCTCAAACATTTCTTTGTTTCATTTTGTCCCAAGTTGTTAAGAAGTATATTACGAATAAAATTCGGGTATAATATAATGGACATGACTTTTTTCAAATGATAAAGTATGTTGTTTTTTATTTCAAAAAGTAATTTAAAACATATGTCAATATCTAGTATAAAAGCACTATTAAATGAATCGGTCATTAAGGATTTGATTCCATGTGATCTATCCAATGAAATAAAATAATTCTTTTTCTTTGGGTAATTGGGGTCTGGCCATTAATATTTCTATCTAATGATGTTTATTACAATTCATGGAATATATATTTATAGAATACTTTATTAATGGGACACTACCAAAAGATCGACTTTGTGGATAGGTATGTAATAAGATATAACTTTTTTTGGTAATGTATATATTAAATGGTTATTATTAAAAATGAATACATATATAGATACTACAAGTGTAAGTTGTTAGGTAATTGGAGAACCTAGATGTAACAACATCGAAAAGGTGTTTCAGGATTGACTCGGGGTAACCAGGTACACAACAATGGACCTTACTATGCACATGGATAGACTCTCCATGCGGATTTGATAATAAAAATTAATATTTTCATAAAAAATCATTATGAATGATTTATGTGTAAATATGTACCCAAAGACACCATTTTTTTTATTATGGATTAGATATGTATAAATTTTACATTTTTTAATGTATTTTACATATTTGGGAATATGAATTATGATTCAAAAAACTATTCTAAATGGAATTATTATGGACGAAATGAATATAAATCCAATTAAAATTAAAATGTATTATGCAAATATTGTAAATGAATTAATTGATGTATTTCCATGTGATTAACCAGGAAATATTCAAGTGTATGAGGTTGCGTTTTCTATTCACTTAATCGCTAATTCAATTCCAATATCAGAATCAACCTCAAGAATGGTCCAATGGAATTTCTAGAGGTGAATAAACAATTATAGGATTTGAGTAATAAGGGATTTATTATCTATATGATTTCTACATTGGGAGCCCCATTACATTTTGTTAAAAAGAAAAACAGATCAATGAGACTATGAATTGACAATAGAGAATTCAATTCTAGTATAAAAAATGAAAATATATCCCCTTCCACACAATGAATAAATTTTTGACAAAATTCTTGGAGCCCAATATTTTATATTGATTTACTTTTGTTTAGTATATCATAATTTTTTTGAAATATAGGATGATATTCCAATTACATCATTGTGAACCAGGTATGGTTATTATGGTTTTATAGTAATGCCATTCAGAACATCTATTGAGGCCTCTATTCTCATTGGTTCTAATGAACAATGTGTTCTAGGAATATCTTGATGGTTTGGTCATAGTATTTATTTATGATATCTTGGTATACTAAAAAATTGATGACCATGAGATAAACGTGAAAATTGTTATGAATACTTATAGAAGAAATGAACTATAAGAAAGTTTATAAGGTCTGAATTATGGATTCAAGAAATTTCTTTTCATTGCCATATTGTCTCTATGGATGGAATCTCTATAGATCTGAAATGATATAGGTAATCTGTGAATTGTTAGAACTGATGAGTATAACTTAGGTACATAGTTTTTTTTGGGTATTTCATGTTTCTATCGACATTTCATCAAGAATATAGTGGGTCTCAAAAACCCATTATCCAAGATAACAATTACATGATCTACATTTTTGGAAAAAAAGAGTGTGTAAAATATATTTTATAATATAATAGAATTTTAGTCAATTCACCTATCCTGAATCTACCATTTGGGAATAATGTGGTTTTAATATATTCTGACACATTAATGAATCTTACTCTTTTGAGTTCATAGAGAAAAATGATATTGTTATTGCATAAGCATCAAGGTAGTAAACAATTCAAGTAAAAAACGACACAACTCATGTTATATAGTTTGAAGAATTGAATGTTTCTCTGATGATATAGAGACACCATCTCTACTGTGAATGTTTTTAGATATATACCTATCAAAAGAGTTTAAAAAATAATTTCTCACAGAATGAACTATACATGAATAAAAGTATATGAGTTGATCTACTCAAGGATTATGATTTCAAAATACACAACCACCTAGGGATAGAATATATGGTGACATTTGATTTATGTATAGAAGACCGTGTTGTTTTAATTACAATGAGAGTTGAAAAGGATTCAATGTACATTGAAATAGTAAATTTTTATATGTGAATTGTCATAGAAGATGAAACCTCATCACTTTTTAATATGGTTTCAAAACCATCATTACTATAGGTGATAAAAAGTACTTCATGTGATGATGAGTACTTTACAATGAAAACTAATTATTTGAATAATGGGAGACCGATTAATGTTATCTTAAAATATTGTTTTGAAATTTGGGAAGAGGATTTGTATTCCGTATATTCCTCAGCTATAAGAGGGATTTATTGTATAATGTTCATAGCTCCAATTTAACTATGCAAACTAGTTTCACTAAGAAGTATTTGGATTTTAAAGAATTTTTATATGTAAAACATGAAGAGGGAGATTTCTTATTAGGTGTCAAGGTTTTTGGGATGTAAACATGTGAATGGTTCAAGGAGACATCCTATTAGAGTCCTGTAAGGTCTTCATATACCTATACTGAAAAAGGATTATATTATAGTGGTCTTCATTATGGGGCTACAATAGACTCCTAGAAAAAATAATGTCATATGGGTTACAATTGATTATCGTAAAAAATAAAGTTATTTTCATTATATGAGCAAAAAATTTCCACTTGAATTTTTATTAGGACATTATATTAATAAATTTTCAATAATTCATGGCATACCCACATTGATTGATTATGATTATGATTCTCATTTTACATCATGATTCAAGAATTTATTCAGAATGCCCTAGATACTAAGCATATTTTGAGCACTGCCTACCAAACTCAAACTAATGGAAAATCGTAATAGATTATTTCAAACATTAGAAGACATGATAAGAACTAGATTACATGACTTTCAAGGTATATGGGATCTATATTTACCAATATTATATTTTTCTTATAACAATAGCTTCCATTAAAGTATTCATATGTCACCATATGAAGCATTATATGGAATGATATTTCATACACCAACTAGTTTGGAATATGTTGGTGAAAGAAAACTCATTGACCAAAATAATGTTGTTGAAACAATTGATAATATAATGATAATTCAAATCCATATAAAAAATCCTCAATGATGTCAAAATAGTTATTATGATAAACATAGGAAATTTGGAATTTCATGTAGGAGAACATGATTTTGTGAATGTATCTGCATATAAGGGTGATATAATGATTTGTAGGAAGGGTAAATTAATTTCCATGTACATAAGACCATTCAGAATTATGGAAAAATTGTATAATTATCTTAGCCTTGGTCAATTCTTCGATGTCTCTCCAAATATAACGATATGATCCACATTTCACCATGATGGAAACACATGTTAGACCCATCATATTTACTCACCAAAAAAAAAATAGAACTGGAAGCCAATTTTTTTAATCATGAAGAACCTATGACAATTATTAATATCAAAGAACAAGTGATGATATATTTGACAACTCATCTTGTAAAAGTAGATTGGAGAGACTATAAAATAGAAATATGTGACATGGGAACCAGAAAAATGATTGAAGTAGATCCACTTGAATCTCATTATAATGTTGTATTCTAGAACTTTAGTGGATGATCTTAATTAATGTTGGTAAAAATTTATCACCCCATGAATCCATGGTATACTTCTTTTTCAATAATTCAATAGCTTGCAATTCACAAGACATCGAGTTCAAGGACACCATGACCTATCAATATATCCATTTAAAGAGTAATTACGAATAGTATTGACTTTCTTTGAAAATTATAAATATTATTTTACAATATTGAATTAATTTTTTAATTAGTGTTATCAAAATTTGCTTAGGCTTTATTTTTTTATTATGTTGAAAATCACCATTTTTTTAATATTCATGAATATAACATTATTGTTAAAAACTAAATTTTTCATGTAATTTATTTTTTCACCTTAAATTGTTATTAATTCCAAAATATATAAATAATATATATATATATATCAAATATTTTTAATTATATTTAGTTTACAATAGATTTAGATATAATTTTTTTTGAGAATTTGAATGTCTCATATACCAACCTTCTAGCCACATATACGTGGTTTTTATTAAAAAAATTTACGACTTCTGTGAATTAAATTTATAAAAATTTAAATAAATATTTTTAATAAATTTGAAAAATGTGGTCTAATAAGATCAAAATTATTATGATCCTTTTTAAGCCACTTTTGTATGATCAGAAAAATTATTATATTTTATTTAAAGAATACTCAGAATTTCATTTTCAAATTTTAAAAACGATGTGATTTTTAATATGATGTTATATAAGTGATATGGTCGATTGAAAATGGTATATAGAAAGATAAATATTTTATATACGTAATGGTAATTTATATATTATTTTAGTAGATTAATAATAACATTAAATTATCACACAATAATGATGTGATAATTGAATTATTAAATGAAGAATCTAATAATTAATATTAGAAATATAAAAAAAATATAATCTTTCATTATTAAGGAAATCATAGAATTTTATATACAACACATACTTTTTAGTGACATATTTCATGTCTTTTTTATAATTTATCATGTAGGATTTATATTTTTAAAAATGAAAATAATAAACAGTATCAAAATTGACCTAAATAATACTTTAAAGTTAATAATTTTTTATTAAATTCAAAAAATTAAAAAACAAATATTTGATATAAAAAATAAATATGATAAAATTTAATATTTTATAAATTATCCAAGTGGATTTGTTTTGTAATTGTACAGTAACTATATTGAAAATGTATTATAAATAGACAAGTAAACTGGGTGAGAGTTAAACTGCTTAACTAAGGGTTTAATCCAACAGATAATGTTAATTGTAAGGCCTAATTTTTTAAGAAAACCTTTTTGAGAGGATTTAACCAATCCTCATATTATTTTTTAGAAAACTAAATTTTAAATTATTTGAGTCCGAAAATAAATTTATTATAATCTAATAGGTTTGGTGTTTCTAATAGTTCCACTCCAAGTCTTATAAATGTGCACATATCTTTCTATTTTCCTATTACTTATAATTCCATTTGTATCATACAAAACCTGATAAATTCTCCTCCAAAAATACCTCACATCATTCTACGGTCCATACATTGGGAATATAGGGATCCTAAGGATACCTTTTGTTCAACTAAAAAAGGAGACGCTCAAAGATAATAGAACTGTTTTTACAATTCCATTCAATTTATTTTCATCTTATACATCATAATCCATTTTTGATTCCATACTAATGAAATAAATACATAATAATATATATTATTAGATTATTTTATTATAATGGTACAACTAAATTACTAATTTTACCCATCATATAAATAACAACGTCGCCAGGAATGCATATGCATGACATATTATCTCCACACCATTCTGTAGTCTGTTATTCAACACTACGTTATTTGGATGGGTATGACGACGAGTATAATGGATATAAATAATGAAGATAACATTATAAATATTTTTTATAATTAATATACAATCAAATTCCTTACCATTTGATCATCAGTAGAATTATATTGTCACGCATGCTTACGTACGACCTACCATTTCCATGATGAAATGCGATTCATTTTCCACATTATGCATTCAATAGTGATTTTAAAATTAATGGTGAGTAAAATTAATTATTATTCACTTTATATCATTCTGGATATGATTAAAATTCATCCTATTCATTACAATCATGACATACACAACAAAACATGCATAGAAATGTGAAGTAGTTAACACCCGAATCAATGGTTTTGGTGAGATATTATTAATAAAAAAATATAATGTGATCATATATTTTATCATAAATATAGATATGGTTTTTTTATAATTTAATACACTAATATATCCATTATAGAAGAGCTTAACACCACCTTAACTGAAGGAATGTACATTGCAATGGTCTATTACACAATCTAATTATTATCTGGGGTTGTTTATATGTAAGAATATACGGGGACAACATTGTCAACTAAATACATGTTTAATAAAATGTATTTTAAAATATTATCAAAAAAAATAATTGATTTTACCCTGTTTGAATTTTATTAAAATATTTTAAAATTAATATTTCCATCCTTTACCAATTGAGGTACCTTATGACCCATTTCGAGAAAATAAGGAAATATTATTTTTTGACTTATATGGCACAAGAAGATACTTTATTCCATAATGAATCCATACAATTTTGATGACTCCCTTAAAATAATAAATATTTATTTAAATAGGAAATGTTCTATTTTATAATTGTGCGGCTTTTAATGAATTTCAATATAATAAGAGATATTTCACTCAAATAAATATAATGAGTTTACGAGATAATTTTAATTATTGTAACCATCCTTTATTGGATAATATCCTTGACTGAGGTAGATTTATTATGAAACAAACATCTATATTTTATTGACATATTTATGATTTGAATTACTATGGATGTTCTATTTTTATTCCATTCATCGTGTATGGTTAATGTATTAACATTTTGAATGATATTTTTCTTATAAATGATAATGTTATGTTTCAACCATTTCATATGTGGAATTAATTGGACTTAGTAAGTGAGAGGTGGGGAACACAATAGCCTCTCAGTGCATTGATAGGCATCATAATGAAATGTAGTATGGGTTTTTACTTTTCTATATACAGTCGTAGAACATGGCCTTGACAGTGTGGTAATGATGTTAGGTATTATTCCTTCCCTCATTATGAGATTAGTTATTGAAATTAAATTTTTTATTTGAATATTAGAATATACATATTATTGTTCAAAGGGAATTATTTAATTTATTATTTCCATATAATGCTAAATATAATTTTTATAAGTCTTTTGATTATTTTTTATTGCTTTCCATAAAATTGTGTAATTATTTATAATAGATTCATCTATAGTGTTTATCTTTACTGAAGATCTAAGCTCAAATGTTTCATATGTTACTTTTTTCCCAAAGATACGAAGAAGTATATTATGGCTAACCAATATTGATAATGTAAGGTATATTTTTTCCAAAGGAGATAATATATGGTTTTTCATTTTATGATGTAATGTAATACGTATGTTTGTATGTAGTTTTTTCAAGGCTACTAAATTGAACAGTCATTCAAGATTTGATTTCTTTTGATAATTATAATGCAATTAAATAATGCGCTAACTCTAGGAAACTATAGTTCGTGGGTTACCGCAAAACAATAATTGTATAAATGATAATGAAAAATTGAAAAATTGAAATCATCTACAAAAAAACTCTTTCATTCATAGATATTTTTAATAATCAAAATATATTGTTAACGTGCCTTCGTTGAATAATATGTTCCATCCTAGATTTTTAGCACATGTCATATTATAATAACCTTTTCCAAGTTACCTTTTGATTTTATCTGGGACCACTTATTGAACGAAGAATCCATGGCTAACTCATCCAAAAATTATTCTTATTTTTATGAAAAATCAGAAACACCACATATTCTCTATTTATCATTACATGAGTTCATTTGAATAGATGGTTGATATGTCGTTGTTTTCATCTAACTCCATCCAAATACATTTCTCACTAATTGTGATATTCATTATTAGTTATTTTAACCATTAAAATATATTCTTACATATCATTGTCAGGTTTAATAATCCAATTTTCCTATTGATCTATCATGAAGTTCATTATGTTGTTTATCCACCAAACATGCAAGTCCATATAACTAAACATGTCATGTGTTTCCAAAGATACAGAACCTATGAAATTTCTTTATAAATATTCATCTTTTGAATATATGATGGATGATTCACTTATCATGTAAAGTTTATGATAACTCCTCTCCTATATAATGTTAGTACATTCCTTCATATTGTTGTAACCACTTCATTATGTGGTCACATGAGTGACCCCTCATATGGCATGTTAATTGTTAAAAATATGGAAATTTTATAACTCAAAAGGTGGTAATTTCACAATTCATTATGAAGCAACTATATAAAACATCACATGGTACGTTAAAATTTCATAATTTTGTATTTCCTCATTACATCATGCAGATAGAATTAAAATCATCATGTGATAGGAACATATAATCTTGATGTACCCTTAATTAGTCACCCATTAATGAAACATAGAAATTGATTTAAGTGTTGATAAAATTATTATTCACCATATCAACTCATATTGACCTGTGTCAACATCCACCCATCAACAAATTCAAGGGTCTTAGTTCAAAAAACACCCACAATGGATTTTGTGGTAAACCATGAAACATAAATCACAAGAATATTTATTTTTAGCAAATAAAACACATATTATAACAGTCTAGACCCACAAGAGCTAATTTCATGTATTAAAAAATAATTAATGTGTTATAATACACTATTATCTTTAAAATATTTATTTTTATAACATGTTCAAAAATGTTTCCACATAAAATTTATATTAAACTATAATGGATTGTTTCTTACATCAACAACAAAAAACTAATAATATAGTTCACATATGTTGACATCAAAGCATAGACCATTGAAAAACTCCCTATAGATATATTATCTCCATAAATTTTTAAATCCAAAATAAATATATAAATTTATTTTTACACATATATAACTTTAATTTATAAAATATCCATTGTGATGAAGAGATAAGATACAAACACCTCCTACCTTAACCATGATAGGAAAGTTTTTGTGGACCCATAATCCGATTTAGATATTCAAATGTATCATTTTCAAAGTGATTGATGAAAATATCATCCTCTTTCTCAATCGTATTTTCTAACTCGAAATGTGATCATTCCTTTAGAATGTTTCTATTATGAAGAGATATTTGTTACCAATGTTCATTGATAATGAAACTTTCACTACATTTTTCCTTAAATAGACAATACATTAATTATCACAACTTAGAAGAAGTGGGAGCATCACACCAAATATCAAATATTCCTATGATGTCTTCATACACATTAATTATTAATAATATTTATACGTAGTGTAACATCCCATGGTTTATGATAGAAATACTATGTTCGATAGTAAACATGATACTCTATACGAGGATTAAACTGAAAAATAAATATTATTATTTAAATGGTAACACAATAACATACCAATTTAAATGGGGGAAATAAAATTATAAACTAAATTAAAAAATTATTGTTTACACATTTTGTTAAAATGATTCACTGGTAACTATACTTATTATAAAAGGAAATAGAAACCAATCAAATATAAAGGAAATTTTTTATGAAAAAATATTTAAATTAGAATAAATGTGCTTATAAAATAACAATAACTCAATTTTTGTATTATATTAATTAAATATAAAATCAATGTGATGAAAAAAATTAATATTATATTTTTTCTTGACATGATATAAGAAGAAAATCCATTTTATTCATAGAATAAGTATTTTTGAAAAACAAAATTATTACCACCTTTTGATGGAGAACCCATTATTAATTAATTTTATGAAAAATTTAGAAGTTACAGTTGGAAAAATTGAATTATTCATTATATGAGAGACAAAAAAATAATATTGAATTATTATTTTGGGTCCTTTTTCTATAATATTCATATTTTAATGAATAAATAAAAACGAATCATTTTAAATGAAAACATCATTTTCATCTAATTTATATATATTTTTATATTATAGTAGTAATTTGTTTTAAAATATATTTATATTTTTTATTAATCGTTTAAAAAATTTATGGTCATTTTAGTCAATTTTAATATGAAAGAAGATATAAAAACATTTCATTAATTTGAGCATTTTACTTTTAAAACACTCATTTTAGTTCTATTATTAGAATTAATTTTAAATATAATTTTTACAAACCTATAAATTTTATTATATAATATGGATTCCATATATAGAGTCAGATGTTCCAAATTAGGTTTTTTGATAAATATCATTTTCAGTTATAAAAATGATACCATGGGAAAAACCTATTTAAAGTAGTTTAAGTTAAATCATGAAAGGGGTTAATGTTAAACGTTAAAAGCATAACATACTGATAAATTACAACATTTATTGATTTTTTAAGGTGTTAATAGAACCTAAAAGTGATATATAACATTAATTAAAATCCATAGTAATATAATTTAATGAATCCTCTTTTATTTTGAATTATAATATAAAATTATCACTAAATTAATCACTTGAACCCACCTATCCATAGGTATAAATACCACATATACACCATACTTTTGTTCAAAAACTACCAAATCCACTAATCCTAACTCTCCCCATGACCAAATGTTTCTGATATCACCAAAATACTAATTCTAATTTCTTCAATGGGTTTTTATAGAGGGGGTATTTTTGAGTATATTTTCTCAATGTACATCACTTAATTTATTTTATTTTTCTACTTTATCCTCACCTCCATCATCTCTAAATGAATTATTACAATATGATAATGTTTATAAAGGTGTGTTATTATACTAATGGAATATCTCATATCCATTTCATTTTTCACCTCCTCTTATTCAAATAAATGAATTTTTTTCCATGTTATGCTAGTTAATCACACTCATAAATACCAATTTTGTTATTTTTCCCATTACCAACTTCATGTCTAGACTAAAACCCATTATTATTGTTAAATTATATTTTGATATTTATATTATAACCTATTTAATATTATTTATATTTAATATTAATCATACCTTCATGCTTTCCATATTTTTTCATTATATGATAACTTTGGTTGTGGTCTTGTGGACTAGTATCTCCTCAAAATGACGTGATTCATTCATAGGTATTATGGAATTTATTAAATATTGTATTAAAAAACATATAATCAATAATGGAAATATTTATTAATATATAATGATATTATATAGGTATTTATATTTATATACATTTCAGTTAATTTCAATATTTCAATATGACATGAAAAACGAAAATATCGTTCATTTGTACGTATGACCTACTGTCTCTATGAACAATATTTTCATTTTTCATTTGTAGATTATCATAAATAATTATATAATGAATATTTAATATATTTATATAATGATTTCTATTTTCTAGATGTTAGACATATGACCCCGTGCACAATATACATCATAAAAATGTTCAATTTTGATTCAACAGCCGAATATCGACAAAAAATTCAATATGAACATACATAATTATTTAGTTATTATAACATGGTAATAAGTGATAAAAAAGTAACAATGAAATTTTAAATGGTTCTAATTAAATTTTAAATTAACCAATATTTCTTATTCATGATTATAACGATTGAACAAGATTAGTGGGACTCGAGGTAAGATATTTTTCTAACTCAATTTCCATTCATTAGGTTATACATAAACTATCTTGATCTTATTGTGCTAAGATTATGTTTGTAATAATATTTTATAAGTTTATGTTGTATTTCTACTTATATTTTTTTAGCTATATTTTTAACACATTATCACCCCATTGATAAATTCTTTTGTCGTTGATATAAACGTCGTAATGATTTACTTGTCTCAATTTTTACCTATATGGGAAATATGCATTACTCACCACCAATTTATTTTGTCAGGTTTATATATAAAATTAAATACAATATGAAATATGATTAATCTCATAATATTTATAGTAATAAATGTTTTATTTGATTTTGATTATTTTTATT
Organism: Viscum album; assembly: GCA_963277665.1. Classification (NCBI taxonomy): domain Eukaryota; kingdom Viridiplantae; phylum Streptophyta; class Magnoliopsida; order Santalales; family Viscaceae; genus Viscum; species Viscum album. The sequence goes on along the minus strand of OY728158.1, from coordinate 40,501,711 downwards.
GATCATACATTTTGACAGATTATAAGTGATATGTGAATTTCTTAGATGATAATCCAATTTTTTGGTTAAACATCCACTAATTCATTATGTCCTTCAACTATTATGTTTGACCAGAATTTTGGATGTATTAACTTTTATTTCAACTTATATTATGTGAACTTATTGTTAAAACATATAATCTATCTATTTTATTAAATAAAATTACTTGGTAAGGGGCACTGTATCAAAAACATCATTTTAAATGTTTTAATGATTTAATATTATAATTCCTTCTATTTCGTGTCCATGTTTCCAAAAATGGGTTTTATGGATTTTTTATATGGATACTAATGTCATAAACTATTGAATCCTTAAAAAATTTCAATGTCGTATAAGAAAAAATTGATTAAAAAATATTCTTTTTAAATTATTTAAATGTGTGTTTTTTTAATATTTAATTTTATTTGAATGTATTTTAAACATGTTTTACATGAATGAAATTGCATATTTTTATGTCATTTTAAAATTTGGTTGTTTACAATACATGTTTACACTTTTATTTTCATGTAATTTTGTTTTATTTATGAGTTCATGTCTTTGAAAAAATGGAATGTGATTTGAAAGTGGAAATGTTTTTTTACTTTATACATGTTTTATATGTTATTATTATCTCATGGTTCATGGAAATGGTTTATGTATACGTGCAGTATTATGATAAAAAATGGTGTGTGACCAATGATAGCTCCCCATTGAATTGGTTAATGAGATCAAGTTAAACGATAATGTTTTTCCTAAGAGATATAAGGAATATAATGAGATTTGTATTCCAAATGTTTCCATATCAGATACACCCTATGTAGATGTGAAAGATAAAATTTAAATTTGTAATGGATTCAACAAGTTAATTTTATGATTTATGACTCGTAAGATGTTTTTCAGTAATCTTATGTGTTCATTATGAATATTAATGAATTAATTTTTTTATCGTTTAATGCTATGATTTGGTTGGAATGTTTTCATGGACTAAAAATTTCATTACATATTTTATATCCCATAATATGATTTTGGTGCTAATACCATGATTTTTAAATGTCTTCTCTAGGGTTTCTGTATTGATAATTAAATGGAATAAGTAATGAATATTTATAACTTGGAAAAATATTATTGTTTTATTTCCAAATTTTTTAAATATTGATTATAAAACATATGTATGGCATGTAGCCTTGTCTATGATATAATACTGGAAATGTTATATAATATTTATGGACTAATTCTATAAAACTCTAAACGTAAAATTATCCTCAATTTGAATGAAGGATAATACTCTAGATTGTGTAAAATTTAAGGATGGTGACTTAGTGTTCGTATTAGAGGGAGTTTTATACAGCTTTATGGATTAAGAGTTTGGGATAAACATATGCTATGATTATTTCTATATATATATATATATATTTGTTAATAAAATTTGATAACATTTTTGGATTTATAGAATTTGGTTAAAAATGGAAGGAGGAATATCTCAAACAACATTACGTTATCTTCTTAATGACATTATGGAAATAATTATTGCAATGTCATTTTTGGTTGATTCTAAATCATTTTATAAAATATAACTCTCTAGTAAATAAATCCAAGATATATCAAACACCACAACTATACCATGATACCATCATAGAAATGGGATGTTTTAATAAAATAATATTTTCTCAATATTCACATAGTTTTAAAAAAAGTAAATATTATCATGGATGTCTTTAATATTTTTCCTTGATACAAGACCATGTAGCATATTACAATTTTGAAGAAGCTATTGAGGTAGAAAACATTTTTTCATGATATATATACATTATTTTAAAATATGTTATTTCAAAACATACTTATGGTATTTTGAAATTATATTTGATTTAGTTTTTCATGTAAAAATTTATCTAAATGGTTTATAAAAATCATGTTATATCAAATGTTTTGAAATTTTATATCACGAATGATTATTTTCCAATATTATTTTTCTGTGATCACCCATATGATCCATTTTGTTCAAAATGTATTTGGATAAATTATGTAAGATATTTTTATGTATCAATGAATCATTTTTTCAATTCATGGAACTTATTTCCTCATGAAAAAAATAATGATGAAACCATGTGGACATCATGATCAATGTTTAATTTTATTTTATGTTGGTATTGTTTTAATAAATCATATAGAGGTGAAATAAAAAACATAATGAATTAAGATGATGTTGTTATAAATATTTATGATGAAAATGAATGTTATTATAAACAGATTAATGATAAAATATATTATAGCTATTTTTTTGATTTAAATAAATGTAAAACCTACAATATAGATGAATACTACATTCATCCAGCATGGTTGTGGAAATCAAACTCAGAACCCAAGAAATACAAGGGTTCCTCGCCTACCAATGGACAACCTGAAGTCTATAATTAGTATGAATTTTTATTTTTATATAAATGAGTTTATAGAATAAGAATATTTATTTTTTGTGAAGTTATGTTTTATCAAATGGATATAAATGTAATGAGAAATTCATTTGGGAATTTATTTATAAATATTATTTTAAAAGAGGTTAATGATTTGGGGAACGTTATATACCTATGGAAAATAGAATAATATGGTTCTTTGGGTTATTTAAATAAATGAATTACCTACCGTGGATAATATGTTATTCTGGAAGTTACATTTATGGTTTAAGAAATTACGAGAATTTTTTGTTATTTGGATATAAATGTAAAGTATTATCTTAAAAGGCTGTGTTATCAAATCAATCTAATTTTGGGTTCGAATAACCATATGTATTATTTTAATAAGTATTTCGGAAAATTATTTATTAAATTATCTAGGTTTATATTTGATTATTAATATTAGATATTAAATATTAAAAGTTTTTCTAATCATAAAATCATTTATTCATTTTGGGGGAATTATCTGATCTTATAGTATCCTTTTTGGATTTGGTTAATGATTAATGATATGATGATTTGAGTGTTATTTTTTTGGTTATTTGATTCTCTTATAGTTGATTCTAGTGTTTCAGGTGTGACTAATTCATATTTAATTATCATTGTTTGTTGAAAAATATGAATTTTTGATTGAAATTGAATAAGGTATGAAATTATACATAGGATATAGTCACTGATTCATCTATGATGTCAGACCAACAAAGGATACTAGACCAGCTAAGTTATCATACTGACTCAGGATACAAGACTAGATACTCTATTGGTCCCACTCAGAATACAAGTACAGAAATCATCGATGTTGAAACCATGGAGGATCCCAGTACAGATGTCATCGCCGTCGAACCCACAGAAGATTCCTGTATGGTAGACGTCATCATTGAACACACGGAGGATCCTAATAAGGTATTCATCATTGTCAAACCCACATAGGATCCTAGTATGGAATTAATCACCATCGAACCCACAAAGGATCCTATTACGGACGTTGTCGTCGTCGAACCCACAGAGGATCCTAGTACGGAATTCATCGTCATCGTATCCAGCTCTAGGGTTCCTGCACACTGCACACTCGAATCCAGGAGGGTCTGCTCCTCGATCATAGTGGTCGATACATCAACTATCATAATGTCCTTAGTTTATTTATCCCTAAGATCCATCTCATTATAAGGAACCCAACTCGATAGACAGTGCGTCAATCGGATGCACGGTCTGAGAGTTATTAGCTTTTCTGTTTGAGGGGCTCAGTAGGGTTACGTGTAAAATTCAACACTTCCATACATCAATCTCATCTGAAACCCATGTGAAGTATTCCCAAAAGACCATCTTGTCAAAATTAATCCAACATAGGTGACGACATTTCAATCGGACATCCGGTCCTAATGTTATAAGTGTTTCCGCTCCAAGGGCTCGGTTGGTTTCGAGTCCGAGACAACACCGTAGTACCCAAACATCACTAGAACCATGAGTCTCATATTCCGAATCAACTGTTTCAATCCAAAAAACCTATGCAATTGACAGTGCATCAATCATAGGTCCATAACTCAAGTAATGGAAGAATTACTATAATGGATACTAAGAGTGGGGTTTTTGTCCGGTCCGATCTGGCCCAACCCACATGGGGTCGGCCCGAACTGGAACAACCCAACCATGGTCCGAGTCCGACACAGGATGGCGCAGCCCGACTACTCAGGTCACGGCCTGGCCCGCAGCTGGCCATGCAAAATTGGGGGTGCGGACCCACCTGCATGGCCGGCTAAAGTCGGCCAGTCTGTTCCGGCGCGAGTGGCCAGCACGGGTGGGCTACTATTTCCCCGGCGCATCGCAAGGAGGGAATCGTGGGGTCTTCCCAGCCTAGCAGCTGCCGGCCTACCCGTTTGTCTGCCGAGAAGCCCGTAGAAGCAAGCCTCATCTCTTCCGCAGCGCGGCGCCAAGAGGGCGCCGCAGGGTCTTCACACCATGACCGGCTGCCTGCCGGCCGGTTCGTCCGCTGAGCGGCCTGCGGAAGTGGGCCATGTCTCATTCTCATGACTGGAGTGCATTCGCCATTTCCGGTCGTTGTCACCTCCAGACACCACTGCCTTCGGTCGCCATCGCCTCTGTTCTCCAACAATAAAATCATGAACCAACGGAGGGTCATCAAGCCGTGTTTTTTTGGCCCGCAAACTTCGCATTAGGAAGAAACAAAAGGGCGAAGAAAAACTATTGCATACATCAATAATGAGGTATCATTTAATTTACGTAATTTATACAAGCCCCCTACCTTGTAATTTACGTCGCACGTCAACGATCCGCGAAAGACGAGCGTCATGCAGAATGGTGTCGTCTTGTCAATGTTGGAGGAAGATTCGTTGTCGGGAAGCGGGAAGAGAATACAAAGACGACGTAGTTTCCTTGACATCTGGGTGCGTTCGAGGAAGAAGAATTGTTGGAATAAGTCCTTCGCGTTCTTCATCGAGGATGTTCTTCATTGAATAATTCTTTTATTTGTTGAGAAAATGGATGTTCCACCTAGATTTTTTCCCCACAATGTTTTCCCACAAATATTTTCCATGAAAATTTAACAAAAGTACCTCCAATATAATAACATTACCATGAAATTCAAAAAAATCACAATGATTTTTGGACACACAAATTAATTATTTAAATGAGATTAATTAATTCAATTGATGGGGTTGCCACAATCAATGGAGGGAGGTGGAAAGTTCACATTAAAAGAGGGATGTTGTGAAATTAATTAAGGGGTTATAATGGGTTGTTTAAGGGAGTTGAGGGGAGGGGAAATGGGTTTGGGTTTGTGTGGGCCCCACCCATACTGGACTACCAAGGTGGGAAACCACACTCAATACTCTTAACACTATTGCTTCATAGAAAAGAATGATCAGAGTCCTGAGTTTTGTGGTTGAATCGACTCCTATAATACCAATTTCTCGTGACCCTACCTCGGGGCCCATGTCGTGACTAACCGAAGCCCGCCTTCCATAGGCCAGGGGATGGTGACTATCACCAAAGGCATAAATCCTGATAAAAAAATGAAGGCATTGCCCTTATAAATGTAAAAAAACACAACTGAGTACGCAACAGAAGTTAGCACAAGGAAATTATAAATACAAAAGTAAGTGCTGAATGAATGGGGCTGAAAAATTAAGGCCAAAAGTAAGTACAATACAACTAAAAAAGATAGTACAATTGTAGTAAAGTAAACCAGAAACCACTGAGTCATCCTCTTGGAATCCCATATTAAGGGTGGGTACAGATGGCATCCTCAGCACCTCGGGTCTGTCTGACTGCTCCGTGTATGTCTCGCTATGTGGTCCACCTCCGGGTACCGTCCAGCTCTACATGTCTCTACCATGATTTGTGTTGTCCATCATCTTCATCCAACACAATGTAGTGTGGGCATAAACCATGCAGGGGTTAGTATACGATACTTAGTTGGGACCTTGACACCCCGAAGGTCTCCTAGAATCCACAAAGGATAAACCACATATGAGAGATAAAATCACGAAGTATCAATCAACCCTACTTAGGTATATGCTCATACATATACCTAAGTTATCAACCACAGTTCGGATCTAACCCTCGAGCCCAAGCACAACCCTGTCCACACAGGAAAGTGTGTCGATCACATGGATGAAAATGACCGAATGTGAAGACTCAAAACACACAAGTATACATATTGCATATAAAGATATAGATGATTAGATGTATTCACTGATTCATATAATCCATCGGACCCACATAGGATACTAAAATAGCTATTCTCTCAGACCCACTCAGGATACACGACTAGATACTCTGTCAGACCCACTCAGGATACAAGTACAGAAGTCATCACTGTCAGACCCATGGAGGATCCCGGTACATAAGTCATCATCGTCGAACCCACAGATGATTCCAGTACGGTAGACGTCATTTCCGAACCCATGGTGGATCCTCGTATGGTAGTCATCCACATCGAACCCACGGAGGATCCTACTACGGAATTTGTCATCGTCGATCCCACGGAGGATTCTAGTACAGAAGTTGTCGTCATCGAACCCACAGAGGATCCTAGTACGGAATTCATCATCATCGAACCAGCTCCTGGTTTCTCACACACTGCATGCTCGAATTGGAGAGGGTATTATCTTCGAGATTAAGGGTACAAAGTCCTGAGTTGATGTATCCCAAAGTTTCATCTCATTATAAAGAACCCAATGGGATAGATGGCACGACAATAAGATGCCCGGTCTAAGAGTTATTAGCTTTTATATTCCAGGGACCAGGTTGGATTTCAGGTACAATCCAACCCGGCCATACTCCAATCTCATCCTAATACCATTTGGAATATTACAAAAGAAGCATATTGTCATAATTAAACCAACGCAGTAGACTACACGTCAATCGAGGGTCTGGTCCAAATGTTATAAGCATTTCCGCTATGAGGGCCTGGTTCGTTTCGAGTCTTAACCAACCCTTATATACCCAAACTTCACTAAAACCTTGATTTAAATATACATAAATGACCGTATCAATACAATTAATCATACACAATTTACGGTGCATCAATCGGATGTCGGTATCTCATGTTATGGGAAAAATACTATAATGGATATGAAGGGGGGGTTTGGGTCTGGTCTGATCCAGCACAACCCACCCTGGGTCAGTCTGAATCGGGTCGAACCGAACTGGGTCCGGGTCCAGCCCAGTAGGGCATGGCCCGACCCACGAATGGACATGGCTCAGCTAGCTGGCCATGCGTAATGGTGGGTGCAGCATCCAGTTTTCCTAAACAGTGGCGCTGCCCCTCCTACGCGGTCAGCCGAAGATAGCCGGTATCCTCAGGTGCGAGCGGCCCACACGGGTGGGCCACTGTTTCCCTAGAGTAGTGCCAAGAGGGCACCGCGGGGTCTTCCAAGCCTAGTTGTCCACCTTCCGGCCAGTTCGTCCACCGAGAAGCCTGTAGAAGTGGATCGCGTCTCATCTGCAGTGCGCCGCTAAGTGGGCGTTGTGGGGTCCTCCTAGCCCGTTCAACCGCCTACCAGCCAGTTCGTCTGCTGAGTGGCCTGTGGAAGCAGCCCGCATCTCCTTCTCATGGCCGTTCCATAGTCTCAACTTCCGATCGCTGTCACCTCCAGACGCCGCAACCTCCGGTAATCATCGCCTCTATTCACCGCCACAAAAATCACGAACCAACAGAGGGTTGTTGGTCCATGTTCGTTCGGCCCGCACCCTCTACGTCAGGCGGAAAAAAGGGCGAAGACAAAACATTTCATACATCAAGAATGAGGTATAATTTAAATTACTTAAATTATACAATCCCTTTAAATTTTAATTGACGTTGCACGTCAATGAGCCGTGGAAGACCAGTGTCGCGGAGAATGGTGTTGTCCCGTCAACATTGGAGGAAGAGTCGATGTCGTGAAGCGGGAAGAGGATCTGAAGACGAAGTAGTTTCCATGTTGTCGGGGTGCATCCAAGGAAGAATCTTCATTGGAATAAGTCCTTCGCATTCATCATCAGGGATGTTCTTTGTTGAAGAACAATGTTCTTCGTCGAGAAATGGAATTTCCCCCAAGAGTTTTTCTCCCCAATGTTTTCCCATGAATATTTCCCAAGAAAATATAATAAAAGGCCCTCCAATATAATAAAATTTCAATGCAATTCAAAACTATTCAAAATTAATTGTCGACACACAAATTAATTACTTAAGGGAGCTTAATTTATTAAATTGTTCGTGTTGGCACAATCAATTAAGGGAGGTGGAGAGTTCACATTAAAATATTGAAGTAGTCAAATTATTTAAGGGGTGTCAATGGAGAGTTTAATGGAGTTGAGGGGAGGTGATGTGGGTTTGGGTTTTTGTGGGACCCTCCACACAAAATCCTCCCATGGGTGGTTATGTGGGGTGTGGGCCCCACCTCCAACTTCCTTTTAGAGATTATAACCACCCAACAATTAAAAACATCTAACTTGTATTTTTTTTATTATTAATAAAAAACCCCAAAATCATAAGTTCTCCTCCCAAAAAAACTTAACTATGTTAAAGGTCCCCTTAAGAGAATACAAGCGCTGCGAGTTCATAGGTACCCTTAGATTGTGATTCCATGCACTGGTTGAAATTATAGAAAAACCTGCGCGTACGTTTACTGAACTTAACCGAAAAAAACTTCAGAAATTTAGTTTGGGCACACCAGGCCTCAGAATCAGGCGCTCTAAGAAACTACAAACTTGTAAAATCAAAAAGAATTAAATAATAATTTCCCATTAAATTTAAAGGTCATTACAAATAAATTTTTATTATTTCTGTGATAATATTCATATTTTAATGAAAAATGAAAAACACTGCATTTTATTTTAAAACTAATTTTTCATATAATTTATTTATATCGACAGATTATAATTAAAATAAGTTATTATTTATTTTATAATATTTTTTTAATGATTTTTTTAATTTTTGACATTTTAATACATTTATAAATTAAATTAGAAATAAATACATTTGAATCTTTTAACAGTTTCACTTAAAAATCCTATTTTTAGTTTTGTCTGCATAATTAATTTTAAATCTAATTTTCCCAATTATTAAAATAGAATTTTATATAATGGATTCCATTTTTGGAATTAGATTGTCCAAATGAGGTTTTAAGGTCATTTTAATTTTTACGTAGAAAACTTTATTGTTGTAAAAAAATTATTTACTGTAGTAAATGTAAAATATTAAAATGGGATAATGTTAAATGGTAAAAGACAATCATAAATAAAAAACCAAATGTAATGGTTTTTTAATGTGAGGATTAACCATAACCTTTATATAAAACATTAATTAAAATAAATATCAGTGGAATTTTCTTCCACTTCTATATGGTTTTATTTAATATAAAATAATGTATAAATTAATCATTTGAACCCACATTTCCTTAAATATAGACACCACCGCTCCACTACATTATTTTGACCAAAAAACACGTGAATATCCTAAATTCTATTTCCAGACCACTCTTTCTCACTATCATCACGTTCCAGTGATGTTTTCCACTCCAAAATTCCAAATCCTTGGTCTTTAACTATCTTTCAAGGATGAGATATTCAAGAGGTAATTTTTTCAAAGTATCTATGATAATTTATATTCTATATCAACTTTCTCTTCACCTCTTATATCCATAAATCAATAATTATTCTAGAATAATTTATATTAAAGAGTGTTATCTTTCTAATTTAGTATCTCATTTCCATTTAACTTCACACATCTTCTTATTCGAAAAAACATAACACTTATTCACATTACGATGGTTAATCGCCTTTGTAATTATTTTTTCTGTTCTTTTTTCCTTTACAACCATCATGACTAGTCATAAAACCATTATTATAATAAAAAATATGTAAATATTCATAAAATAACTTATTTTAAATTCACTATATGTTATATTTAACATTCATTCATTCATTCATTATTGTGGTTGAACGATAAAATCATTTGGGGACTTGTGGACTACCACATCCACAAAATTATTTGATGAGTTGACACATCACCTGGAATGTATGGAGGATTTTTTTAAAAAAAATATTATATTATTGAAATATAATTTTTATTTAAATTATATAATATTTTTATATATATTTATATTCATTTCATTTAATACTACTCTTTCAATAAGATAGGAAAAATGAAAATAACATTCAAGCGAACGTACGAAATACAGTTTCTATGAACAATGATTTCAGTTAATCTAAAAATATAATTATAAATACATATATAATGAATATATAAGATATTTATATCAATTTTTATATGCTGGGGTTGTTGGACATATGACTACATTGACAATTTATTTCATAATCAAGTATTTTTTCAACATAATCCCTGGATATCGACATAGCATCTCATATGAAATTAAATAATTATGTAATTTTTATGACAAGGTGATAAGTTAAATATTAGTAGTAATAAAATTTAAAAATTATCTCATGCAATTATAAATTAACCTATATTTATTATTCATGAATTTAAAAATTGTATGAGACCCGTGGGACTCAATGTATGGAATTTTTCTAACTCAGTTTATATTCATTGGGTTACACATCAATTTCATTGATTTTATTATTCTAATATTATGTGTGGGAAAAAATTATTTTTTACTTTATATTTCCAATTATATTTGTGGTAATATATTTTTTATACACATAATCACCCAATAGATATATTCTTCTGTCATTGATAAGAAATTTGTAAATATTTAATCATCTAACTTTTTTCATTTATTGGATTTATGAATTATTCACCACTTATTTATTTTCTGTGCGTTATATATAACGAAATTTGATATTAAATATCATTAATATATTCAAAATGATGGTATTAAATATATTATTTTATTATTTTTACTGTTATGGGTCGTCCAATTTGATATATTACATGTGGTAAGGGAATTTATTAACCAATTATCCATTCAGTGCTGGTAAACGTATACATATTGATTATGTCGTTCAACTCATATATTTGATATGATATTTAAATATATAATATTTTTTATACATTTATTATGTAAATATATAAAAAAATATAATCAATATATTTTATTAAAAATTGAACATTGTAAGGGATCATTGAATAAAAAACATCTTCAAAAACATGTAGTGATCTATTTTTTGACAAAATTCTCTATCACGTCCACATTTTCAAAAATGGTTTTTATGGATTTATCTATTTGTAAATTAATTTTTTATAATGATAAATGATTTCCATAAAAATATTTTTTGTATGGGACACATATTTTCAAAAATATTCTTTTTTAATGCTTGAAATGTGCTTAAAATGGATTAATTATTTGAATAGATTTGATAGTATTTTTAAAAATATTCTTCATGAATTGAATCTCACAAATTAATTTCACATTAATGTCTTGATATTCATTTTATTCTTTTACAATTATCATTTCAAACATTGTGTTTTCATTTAAAAGTGTAAGGATTTGTAAAAATAAAATGTGATTTCATAGTGTTAATGTTATTTTTATTTTATACATGTATTATGTGTTCTGATTATGACATGGTTCTTGGGGATTGTTTATGTATACGAGTGGTTCAGTGATAAACCATGGGTGGGTGAGCCTATGATATGTATCAGATTCATTGGGTAATGATACATTGTTAAACAGTATGGTTTCTCTAAAGGGATTTAGGGAATATACTTTGATGTTTATTCTAAACATGACCAAGTTGGATACTCCATATGTATTTATTAAAGGTAAAATATAAATATGTTATGGATTTCACAAGATAAATTTATGATTTAACATTTCATTGATGTTTTTAGGAATCCTATGATACCATGAGTTATGATAAAGTGTTTATGTTTTAGGGTGAAACAAATGATTTTGTTGAAATGTTTCCCGGGACTAACAGTTTGATGCCTCGTTTTATATCCCATACATAACCTTTTGTGATCATCCCTTGTTTTTAAATTCTTTCCATATGTTTTAAGTATAGTTAAGAGATTGGAAAAAGTCATGAATATTTTTATCAATGAAAATTATTCATATTTAATTTTAAAATGATTTAAATATAGATAATGAAACAATTGATGGTGTGTAAACTTGTCAATCTTGTAAAATATGAAATGTTATATAATAGTTACTCCATAATTTATTAAATCTATAAAAATCAAAAGATCCTTAATGTTAATTAACGACTTCATTCAATATTATGTATCATTTTAGGTTGGGGCCTTATAGTTATCCCAATAATTAGATCATATAATTATAGAAGTGACTGATAATTTATTATTTCTTTGTAAACATACACATATTTCCCTTGTATGTAGACATGTAAATTTATTAATATTTTATCATCATTAAAAACCTATAATCCTATATTCTTATAGACATTTAGATTTAATTTTCCTTTATTTTCAATCATTATCCATATACTACACTACAATTAATGTATCATATAACTTATTTTACCACTAAATAACCAAAAAATTTTTGTGGGAGTTGTAATTTTAAATAAAGGGTTAATATAGTAAGCTATTAATAATTAGATATTATTATATAAATATGGATTTTAAAAAATTTACTAATTTTTTTAGGATCAACATTCCTTACATTATCATCATTAAATAACTGCGTCCAAACTTAAATAAGTAATTAACAGAATATTAAAAATTATTAGAGAAACCTATTATTTGTAGTTCGTCAGTATATTTTTGTTACGATTAGAAAAATGGATCCTTCCCTTGACTGGTATTGAGAACAATTAAATAAAAAATTTATCCAATTATAGAATAATTATTGATCATTTTTATCTCCTTGGTAAACAAATCATTATATTTTTATTATTCATCGAAAATATAAAATAATGATTATAAATTGTAGAAACGAGTGAGAAAACATGATTTTATTTTATATAAAGGCTATTATATAGTCTTCCTTATTAACATTTTCTTATGGTAAATAATAATCTGAATGGTAATTACCATATATTATGGATTCATTTTACCCATGTAATGGATTCATCAACTTATACAAATATTCTTGCATATATCTATGTAATAAACTTCTTGGATGTTCAAAATAAATGTCTTATTTGTCTCCTTGATTGTGAAATGAAGGTATTACATCCATTTGAAAAATATAATATTCCTATTTAAAAATAATTGTATGATCAATTATGATAATTAAATGTATATATACATGATAAATTGTCTCATAAAAACCAAATCATAAACCTATGAGCAGATAATGGAAAACAATATTTCCTTATTTCATACCACTTCACCTTTAAATTTAGAATTTTCAAAAAAACCTACTTTATTTCATTAAAATTTTTATTTTCATGTTTAAAAACTACATCTCATATAATATTATTATCAGTGAAGAATAATTACTCATTAATTATATTAAACCACACCTAATTATTTATATCATCATTTATATCATCGTGAAAATCCTGATAAAATAGTGATCTGTGTGGTTTCATAAGTGCTCATGTGATTTGAAAATATTATTCATGATCTTCAATGATATTTTGAATCCTCTCTTACTCCAACAACCAAATTTTAGATTAATATAATTGTCCATCATAACATGAAATTTTTTATTTAAAATCATTATAATGTATAACATCTATATCCTCAACTCTATTAGTAATTTGTTCTAGGTTTCTTAATAGAAAATGTTCTATTTTATGTTACATTTATATCCATAACTATAAATGAGATTTTTTTATCAAAATATTCAACTATATTAAAATAAATAGAATCAATATGTATTATATTTTACTTTTTTTGGATTTGGAATCTAATTCCATTTGGATATAATGCATGGAAAATTCCATAAACTACTCATTGATCATATATCTGAATATTATAACATTAATGTTTTTTAGACTAGGACTTATAATCACAAATAATTTCGTATAATGTATTGGATTCACAGAACACTTTTCTTATAGAGAAATGTATTAATATATTATATAGAGGTAGTGATTTTTATTATGTATAGTGTAGAAAGAACAATACATTAAAAATATCATGGAACAATCACATTAAATCAACATTGATAGATCCATTTCAAAAAATATTCTATTTATACTATCTACACTTCCCATTTTTTGTAGTGTTTATGGTGCACCAATATCATAATTAATTTCATAAATCTATATATAATTTTAAATAATTACCTTTATATATTAATTATAATTATCAAAAATAATATTCCTAATATATTAGGAACCCTCCACTTTATCTCTGCTCTAAAAATTTTCAATATATAGAGATGCTCAAATTTATCTTTTAAGAACACTATGTACACGATATGATTTAAATAATTAAAACCACATTTTGTTTCTCTTGATACATGTTTTTTATTTATTATCAACATATATTATTATGAATGTATTTTTTATTTTAGAAAGAAACATTTATGATAGGAGATTAAGAATAGTTCATTTTAAATATTAATAATCGTCCACTAAAATATTGATGAAGCAGTTTTTATCCTCATGTTCAAAATATCATAAACATTATCAGGATTATTGTTGGGATTCTACAAGTTTATAAAAATATATATAAGTATAAACTAGGAAAAAATATATATAAAAATAATTCTGAGAATATTTTTACTTATAAATATACAATAGATGATAGAAATAAGTTCAATCCATTATAGGTTTATTTTGATATACGAAAAAGGAAAAAGAAATTGAAAGTAAACAGTTCATCTATAACGAACTATAGTTGTATAATTTTTTGAAAAAACTCCATATATGAATATGATAGCGTAAGAATTAAAAATACAATGATATGAAATTAATGAGGAATAATATAAAATGTTAAATGTTATAATGTCAGGGATGATGTAGTTGAATGATGGATATTAGTTTGAGTACCTTAGAAAAAATCCATCATACTGAATTTTTTTGGACAATGATGATATCCCTATAGAAGAAGATGAGTTCATACATAACTATATAATGACAATTGTAGAGGTAGATTAATAGATAGACCATACTGGGAGATATGATGTTCTCCTATAAGAGTTGTGAGTATAGAATGGTTTTATATAGACTGGGATGATGTTGAATTTTAAAGGATGAATTCTTAACAATATTTTACAGATCAAGCGAGTGGAAAGATCCAAATTCATTGATATTGGTATAAAAATGATGATTAGTAGATTAACTTTTAAATCCTTTGTGATCTATAAAATATAAATCAGATTGATGAGCATCACATAATGAAACATGTTGGAATTAGAATGATGATTCCATGAAGTTTAATCAAACACAGTTTTGAAATCCATGATTTTCATAATGTTATATGAAATTTTGTGTGTTATGGATGGTGTAATGATTATTCATCAATAAGAGGTTTGATATGAAGATATATAGTTGATGGTGTGATGAGATCATATCACTTCTTAAATTAGTAAAAGAATATCCTTGAAAATTTTACATTATCACTTTCCAATGGGTTACAACATCCTCCGAAAATAATTCACTAGGATGAGTCTTTGAAATCATTATTAGACATTGTTAAAACCATAACATGGATGATTTTGATTATATTATTTAAATTTTTTTATCTATAATGATAATAATTTTCTATGAAGGTTTTTTCCTCTAGAGTATTATTTAATATTAAATTGAAATATATATAAATTTATATGTTTCCATCAATTTTTTGAAGAGTTGGATAATTTGAAATTGGGTTTTTAGTTAGATATGAATATTTTTTGGGTTCTTTTTTTCCCCATGATGTGAACATATTTATTGTTGGAAAAACACAATATATTTAATATCTATTAATATGATTATGTGAGGAAAACTGATGGATATTTCAAATCATCTTGATTTTTACACATATTTGGATGAATGGAATGATATATATGAGAGTGGTTGTGATCATAGTAATAAATAAATACATCATATAGAGAATAAGTGAGAGGAATAATGTAATTTTCATCATATAGAGAATTATTTACAGGATTAATGTTTTTTTTGATATTATAAAATAAAATACTTGTGGTGTTGTTTTGTGAGGAGAATTCAATGAGGTTTTGTAGAATAAAGGCAGCAGGAACACCAAATAAAGTACATTGGTATGATAATTTCATGATGAAAATACAAGGGCATGATATAGTAAATATATTATTTTAATCTAGATTAAAATAAATTATATTTTTATAACAGAAAATAGTTTTTATAATTACCTTTTGAGAGACATAAATATTCAAATAGGCAGTGGATCTATTGTATTAATATCATATTAGAGTGAATTTCAGTGGATTGATTGTAGTTTCCATAGACAATATTTAATAAACCCACTAAGTTCAAACGATGTAAATGTTGTGTTATCCACTTAACATTACATTGTATTCATTCATTTTACTATGATTATATTTAATGTATAAAGGGTTATTAATTTTAACTTGTTACAAAAGTTCATTATCTGTGAAATAATATTTTGAGAGAACATCCTTGATTAAACCACCAATATTAGATTTTCTCACATTACTATGAACATAAATTAGTATAAGTTAATAACAATTACATATTTATGATCATTTATTTTCTAATAAAGTATAATCTGAATATTTTAAATAGATGAGGCATTTCATCATTCCATGGAAATAAATTTATTGATTAAAAAATATAATGATACCAAATAGCCAATATCATTTCAATGAGGTGATTTATAAATCCATTATTAGATTTTAACCCATTAATAAAAGCACTTCAATTATTTTTTGATAATAATATATATTTTGGTTTATGGTAAATATAAAATTAATACTCTTATATTCATTTAATAATGTGTTTATATTCATGTAATAAGTATCAATACATCAAAGAAAACATTCCACAACCATGAATGAATCTTTGAGGACAATATATATTGGAGAAAAATCCCAATAATAATGATGAATTATATATGAATGGTATATGGTGACACCTATGATGAATATTTTACCATTGAAATTTAATTTTACAACAACATCGGAGGATTTGGTGATATCAAAGAAAATTTTAATATTTTTTGATAGACATTAGCTACTTTCAATAAATGAGTGATCCTAAAATATCATACATATAATATAATGATGATATATATTGGATAATTTCATAATATTTTTATTACATATGAGATGATAAAAAATCTATTATTGAAATAAATTATTAGAGATGAATTTTCATATGAAGCTATGAATAGAAAAATTGTTTTTAAGGTAGATACTATGATAGTGGGACTAGATGAATTAGAGGAAAATTATGTGGAAAAAAATAAAATATATAATCATGTGTAGAATTTATAAGAATTACTTGTATAGTAGAGAAATTTATAAATTCAATCCCCCAACTAAAATTTTCATATAAAGAATAAATTTAAAATATTCAATGGTTTTTCTACGGAATAATTGTTTCGAATATGATGGTGATTATAAGGAAAATTGATCATGGTATATGTAGAGGAAGTCAATAAAGGTAGATAATAAATCTAATAGTTATAAAAATTTGTTCACTATAAAAAACAAGAGTATGTTAAGTAAGAATGGTGAGTACAACACTGATAAAAAAATTTCAAAAGTAGTTGATATTATTTGGAATTTTACAACATTAATTTCCAATTTCAATGACTACTGGAGACATTTAAAATTATTTGAAAATATAATGATGAAACCTACATTGAAAATTAAATTATATATGAATTTGTAAAATTTATTTGTTAAAATATAATGATTTAGAAAGAAGTCAAACTATTGGATAATGAATGTGATAAAAATAATATAAGAATTAAATAATTTCATAAATTGGTTGAAGGGTATGATAATGAAATTTAATACTAATATATGAATTTTTTAGAATAAAGAAATACATATAATTATCATAGTTAAAAAGTAAATATTATCGACAAATATATTTGTAAAAATTAATGCGGATTTCGTGTGGTAGAGGGTGACTTAATGAATATAATTTAGAATTTAGAAAAAATATTTGAAGTGAAGTATGAAAAATACAATGCAGATGATATAACCCATCCCATGCAACAGAAGGAATATAATCCCACTAAGAATAAAAGTTCATCAAATTTTACTTACAATGAAATTATAAAAAAATCATGTAATAATAGAGGAGAAAAACAATTTGGAAATACATAAAATCTATAAAAGTCGGTAAAATATTTTTGAGGAATGAATCCCCATGCCTATGTAAACTTAGAGTAAAATTAATTATAAACCTGAACAAAACAATTATTGAAAAATCATATTTTAATAAAATATTAATATAAAGTGGATTTTTTTGGTGTAGTAGTATTAATAGAAAAAATTAAAATAATTGTTTCCACTACATGTATCTCCATTGAGAGATGTATTAATTGAGGTGGGAAATTGCGGAAGAAAAAAGGGTAAATATTTTAATAATTTCAAATAAGGAAATGATAAGTAAAAAAAGGAATGTTCCCATAGACAATCTAATTTTATTTCCACGATAAATTTTTTTGATGTTGTAAAGAAATAGCTCACATTTCTAAATAATTTATAGAGACACATCTACGGTAGGATTCATATTCTATAATTGAAAATGAAGTTACAAATAATAAAAATTGGGATAATTATTTATCAATTGTGGTTGTTCTAGAAGATAGAAGTATAAAAAACCTGATGGTTACCGAAATTCAATTATACTGCACATAAAAGGTTCTATAAATAATCGGAAAGAAATTGATTAACCTAGAAATAGGGAAATTACATGATCAGATCATAGTTTCAGGAAAATCAATGGAATGAGAACCATTGAGATTAACACTCCAAAACGTAAATCCAAGGATGTTTTATATATTTATGGGATGTAGAGAAACTTAAAATGTTTTATTGAAATTTGTTTTGTGGAAATTATTTTATCAGAAAAAATATTCTTGCATTATAGGATATTTGAATAATAGAAATTATGTATCAAATAGAGAATGAACTAATGAAAATATACCACCCTAGGTTTTTATAAATTAATTTTAATGAATAAATTAGTAATTTTGGTGGATTTAGATGAATGATACAAAATGTTATGATTTCATTGTACACAAAACAAATATTTTTCATAAAAGAACTCAATATTTATATTATATTTTGGTACATAGAACGCTATATTTCTCATGTGATTGACACAATTCATAGTTCATTCGATATCATTTATTACATTCATGAATGAGTTTTAAAGAACTACTTTATAATATTAAGGTTATTATTAATATATAATTCTACATATTATGTAACATCCCAAGTAAATTAAGAAATAATATATTTTCATATTAATTATTAATTTCTTAATTAAATTTTAATTTTACTAAAATGGGGTTTCTATGTCCGATGGCGTAAAGGATACGCAAAAAGGTGTTTATTTGAAATCTTATGTTGCAAAATAATAATATAACATTATTATTTTTAATTATTTTTAATGACTACACTTTGTATTATAGGGATTAAAAAATTTATTTACAATATTATTATACATGTTTGTCAAATGTTTTTTCATTTATCCATTAATGGTTAGTGGATTAAAATGTGAATGAATACAACTTTATGCTTAATTTAATCTAAAAGGTTCATTTTAAACCTTTTGATGGAAAACCCTATTTAAATATAGTTTAGGTCATTTTTATATGTTCTATTTTACAAAATAAAATTCTTTTTTAGAATCGGAATATCAAAATTCCCTTTGGTTAAAATTTTGGTATTTTTCTCGTAAAATTTGTCTTTTAATTAATAGTGAAAAATATTGAATTTTAATTCAAAACAGCCTTTTAATCTAATTTATTTATATGATTATATTATCTTTTTAATTTGTTTTATATTTTAATTATATAATGTTTTCATCATTTAATCCAATTTTTTAATTTGAATTAATTTTATTATGAAATTGGACATAAATAAGTGCCAATTTTTTGATATTTATAATATCATAAAAACACGCTTTTTTGTTTTGACAGCGGGAATAATTTTAAATTATTTTCTTCCTCGTCGGTGTATTGAATTTTTAAAAATGGAATCTTTATTTGGAATCAGGAGGTAAAAAATTTTTAAATATGTAACTTTTATTTTTAGATAATATGAATATTTACTCCAGTAAAAATTTTATTTACCATGGTTAAAGTGTAAATATGGTAAATAAAGGTTAAAACATATTATAATAACAAGGTATAATTACCATAAATTGTTTAATAATCACATTTTTTAATACATGTCTGACCATGGTCATCCTTGGGGCGATTTTGGGACCCCATGGAGCCACTTAAGAGTGATAATGACACTTTATATTAATTTATTTAAAGTAAAGACAAAAATGACATAAACATATATCTTTTAGTAAATCAATTTTTACATGGGGTTATATAAGTTATCATTTCAACTATAAATGTTTCTCAGAAATATAAAACGTTATCCAAAATATTATTAATTTTTAAAAATTTTATCAATGATATAAATTAAATTATTTTTGACACAATAATGATGAAGTGTTTATCACATTAATAAATTATTTAAATAAAAAAGATTGTAATAATTAATATAATATCCAAACCTATAAAATTCTAATTGGATTAATTTATTTCTATCATGATTCATCTAATCTTTTACTTTAATGAGTTTCAAATCATTATAAACCTAAAATCATTATATAATAAAATAATATTTTCACACTTTCTTAAAAAGCCCCTCCTCCACCTTATAAAAGGACACCACTTCTAACCCATTCCTCAATCCTCTCTTGCTCCTTGGCTCGTCCAAAACCTTCCAAAATAAGCTATCTAGTTATTTATATACCACTTATAAGCCTTATATTTGGAATTAGGCAATTCATGTAATCATTTTTGTTCAATGCAAAGGGAGATACCCAATTTAATGGTAACGTCTTATCTAAATTCCATTTGTTTTATTTGACTTATCCACCCTTTAAACTCTTTTTATTCCATTATTTTATAACATCAAAAGTATCCTAAATATACTATGTTGTTTTTATGTGAAGTATTCTAACTACACATACACACACCTCTATCTAATGGGTAATGAACATACTATTTCTGTGGACGATGAACTACTTTCTCACAAAATAATGATTGTTTAAATATATCTTACTTCCTCTCATGGTGGCCATTATTATGGAACTATATTTATATATGATATATATATTATTTTTATTTTTTCTTTATGCATCTTTATTATTTTCATTTATATCATACCTTTTTGGTTTCCATTATGTGTAAATGTGATAATTTCATTTGAGAAAATGCGGACTACCTCCCCCTCAATCAGATTTGAATCGTTAATGCCATACTTTAAAAGTATGAAAGATGGAGTTAATGAAATTATTTATTATATTATAAATTAATTATAATATAACATTTTATCAATATGTTTTCATTCAATATAAACAATAAATATAAATGAAAGTAACATTCATGCGCATGTACTGCTTACCATCTCCATGAATGGTGAATTTCATTTCTTACCTCTAAATGTTAAGTATAATTATAAATATATATATATATATATATATAAGATATATATGATATCTATATCATGAATATCATTTAGGAGATAATGGTTTCTTGACCACGTGGACAACTTTTTATTATAATTTGTTCATTTTTGTCTCATATACCCAATATCGACAAAAACACCATTATTAACTTAACAGATTGATAATGTTTATGAAATTGTAATGAGTGATATAAATGGAATAATAAACATTAAAAATGTTCTTAATAATTTATATATTTACTTATTCTTATTATTCAAGAATAACAATGAACAAACAAGTCAATTCTGACATGAGGTAAGGGGTTGTTATCTCACTTTTAATTACATGAGATTTCCATTGTTCGCCACCAATTTATTGAATGTGGTGTATTGTGTACATCCATTTGATATATATTATAATGATTATATTTATATTAATGTTTTTAGATGAATCACTTGGAGGTTATTAACTTTTCTTTATATGACTCGATTGATTACAACATGGTAAGGTATTTTCATCTCACTTTTTATTCCCGTGAGATTCCTGCTATATTTTCCACTATTTAATTTTCTTCGGTGTATGTATAGTACAAGATGTTATTAATTGTGTAATATAATTAAATTTATGTGTATTTACTTCTTCATTTTATGTTCCTTCTTTCATGGGTTTTATGTTTTTCATGTTACCAAATCGGTAAGGGAACGTTTTAACCCAATGTTTGTTCCTTGGGTTAATATTCTAATTCATAATTATATCTTGCTATATTAATGTGTGGAATAACTATTTATTTATTTATCTTGTAATTTACACTCCCATTTGTGTCGATATACTTTTGATACACATAATATCTCCATTGATAAATTATCAAGGCATCGATACAAATATAATAAGAGTAATTTAACTCAATTTCCATTCATAGAGTCATACATCCAAGTCATTGGATTTGTCTTAAAAAGAACATGTGTGAACGTACAATAATTTATTTACACTAAATATCGAATCGTATTGAGTGTATTTATATTTTTCAAAGATTATTATGTAATTTATTTATCCTTAATCTATGGATATAGTTTTTTATAAGGGATTTCATCTCAATTTACATTCCATTGAGACTTGATTGTCATTAAACACAGATTCACTCTTATATTGTGTAAATACTTAAATTTGACATATCAATAATGAACCTATTAATTTTAATGTTATTTTAATTTTATGAATCAATGTAATTCCCCAATTATTTGAATTCAAGAGTCTGTCATTTTGTTAATAACTCTTTAACAAAAATATAATTTTAAATATTTTAAAATTTTATTCTTCTAAATAATTATTATTAATGTACATGATTTAAAAATGGGTATAAGGATTTATTTACATGGAAACTAATGTTTTTAAATGATAATTTAATTAAATGTTTCAAATTGGTATGGGACACTATGAATCAAAAATCTCTTTATTAAAAGTTTTAAATGGTTTTGAAAATGGTTTGATAAAGAATTGATTATGTCTATATCATGATATGATATGTTGTGATTGAAATGTGGAAATGTTATATTTATTTTTTTTTTTATTTATGTGTTACTATTATGTTATGTTTATTGGGAATTTTTTATGTATATGGGTGTTTCTGTGATAACCCTAGGGCGGGTGAGCCCGAGATAGCTCTCTAATGCATTAGGCAACACGACGGAGGTAAAAGTAAATGTTTCTCCTATGATATTAACAGAATATACTCTGATGAGTATTCTTAATGTGACTCCCTATGTAGATGTTATTTATACTATGTATGTACATTATGAGATCTCTAAGACCCCTTTATGATTTATTATTTCGGTGTGTTATTCGTAAATCATAAGATTTCATAATGTATGTTATGATTGAAAAGTATGGTTTCATTGATTTTTAATCATTGAAGGTATAATATTTTCCTTATTAATTTTATAACCCTTACTGAGATTATTATGCTCACCCCATGTTTTTGAAATGGTTTACATAGGACTTAATTATGAGTAGGGTCAAGGATGGGATCGAGGAAAAGTCATGTTTTCTAAATCATTGATCGAGACATGTTTCATTTTAAGAGTTTAAATTTTATAAAAAATGATACATAGTAGTAGTGTATATATGTAATATTCAAGTTATTATGTAATAGTTATGGCCTAATTGTATAAAAATATAAACCTAAAAACATCCTCAATGTGAATTATTCATTTAATTCAAGATTATGTAATGTTGAATGTGAAAGGAGAGGAAAGAGAGCTCCGGGATTCGATCGTGACGATGCCCTAGATCATGATGAAGAAGAGCTCTACTGCCCCCTCCTGACCATAGGAGGGAGTTCCATGACTGCATGATAATGTTATCGCTCTGACTTTCCTTCTTTTTCCTTTCCCTATGATCCATCTCACCCTGAATGTTCCAGAGTTGATTCTGGAGGCACCGCAGCCTCTCATTCCCCTAGCTAAGATCAATAGCATTGCAGATTTAAGAAAGTTAACTCTGGTTACACGTTTTTATTCTAAAATTACATCAATTGATGAGTTCGAGCAATTTTCATCGGATTCATGGGGTTAAAAGTGTGTGTGGTTGTTGGTTTGCTTGATCGGAGGAATATTAGGATCTGTTTTGGCACATAAGCTCAAGTTATTATCGCCTTATCTCATGCTCCTCGAAGATGCAACAGTTCTTCCTTCTTTATGTTTTGTTGGAGCTTTGTTTTTTATATGCGACAAGATCCTACGACGATTGAAACATTGGTAAGTCTCCCTGGATTACCACTTTCTTTCCAGAATCCCCCAATTTTATTTGAAATTGGTTAAATGATCGGCTGTTACTTCTGTTCTGATCGTAGAACCAAGTCAGTGTGTCACCCTATTTGTCCACGAATCTATATGGAGGTAGATGTTTCCAAGACACTGGTTTACTATCACTGGATCACAGATAGAAAGAAGTTTCATTGGAGACATAATGTTGTCTTTGAGTCATCGCTGTGTTATTGTGTGGACTGCTCCTGTTTTGGCCATCTGGATTTGGTCTGTCATCATTGGTTGGTTCTTGGTAGTGCACATGTGGTTGAAAGGAGAAACACTGGTGTTGTTTTGACCATAGGATTGAATCCAATTCAAGGCAGAACCATTTTTGATGTACATGTTACTGTGTGAGGGAATGATAATTGATTCCGAACTGGACTTATAGAGAGCAGTGTCCCTGTAGGTTCTGTTGAGCGGGGTGATCACGTGGGAAGCCCATATCTTAGTGAAGTCGTGTTGGGTACCTTCATGGAGTGGGAGGTTTGGCTAGTTGATCATAAATAATTGAGTATGCTTGTTTGTGTAATGAAAGATGTGTGGGAGTCACTCAACCCATCCGTGAAGTAGGTTTTTGAGATGTTAAAATGTGAGCTGGGTGTTGAGGAGTTTCCCTTAATGGAGTATCCTGCTGGTCAATTGTAGTCAGTATCTGGCAGTTTCAACCGAGAAAAAGGATAATTGGTTGATTTTACGGTTGGGAAGGTCCTCTCAGGTAATAGGTGTGCAGTCCTTGAGCTGGCAGAGACACCCACAGTGATGGGTGATTTGTAGGAGCATGAAGTCTGAAATCTGAAAATTGGAACCCACAATACGGGAAAGGCTGGAGTGTATATCTCAAGGACGAGGACTCATGAGGATCTTGAAAAAGAGGGAAATCCTCATTTTCTTTGTTTGATTGATCACTATAGTCTTTCTCAGATAATGGGAGGTTAGTCTCTTACAACCTCAGATGGAGACTTGGTGAGGAATAAAGTTTCCTGCAAAAACATCATCCCTATGGATCTCACTGGTAAATGGGGAGATGTACCTAATTGTGACAAGGACAATGATAAAGGGGTTCCAAGACCCCCTTATAGTGATATTTTTCAATGTGGTCATAATATGTTGTCTTAAATTGAAGGCATTGTGACTACTCAACCAAAGAGGATACCAAGAAGGACTACTCCTATATACTAATGTCGTTATACACCAGGTCCTCATATAGGAAGGAAAAGGGAATTCCCCAGATCCTAAAAAGAGCTGTGTGAGAAAACAATCAAATAAGGAAAAACTCTCTGTGGAGAAACTGGTGCTCAGAAATTAGTATGACAAGGTATTGATGACATATGATACTATCTCGGAATGGGAGTCAGCTACTATGGAGGATGATCCTAATGATGGATGTGATGAGGATTATAATTTCTATGATATGTAGACATTTCTTTCTTGTTGGAATTGGTATTTGGATTTCACTAAGGTATATGTATGTACTATTGTTCCTTTCGTTATGTAATTTTATTTTATTTTAATAAATGGACAGAGATTTTCCTCTGACTAAGAATTCATGGTAATTATTAATGTTGGGTTCTTATAGATTGTATTAGATGTCGGATTTGATAACTTTAGAGGTTAGGGTGTTCTTTAATAATATTTGACATTACCAAACGGTTAAGATTTTGGAAACAATCATAGTAATTTTAGAAAAAGTTATAGAGGTTAAGATAACAAGAATAAGTATATCATAGTTTATACCATCCTAATAAAATTTTAGATGATAATTTTTATAAAATACTCATACTGACAATTTTTGGATTAGTAAATGGTGGGATCTAGGAGGCACAAAAGTAACAGTAGATGTTATGAAAATTATGACGGTTTTCTGAATGATAAACTAAATGAAACGAGAGCTTCACTGAGAACTCTTGTGGTTATTTTCAACCAACTATCTGGAGTCATGATTGAAATCATGAACCATGGTGATTTTTATATGGTATCATATATGCGAGAAACAATTCCCTATGTATGTTAATTTTATAATTATAAAGGTATGTTAATTCAAAAACCTATGTTTCATGGATGTAAAACGAAACCAATAAGAAAATATTTTAAAGGGATAGGAAGATTCTTTAGATGTGGATGTGAAGGTCATAAACCATGAACCTGTAATAGAAAAAGGAATCATCTAGTTGACTCTAGGAAAGGGAATGAAATTCTTTCTAAGGGATGAATTGAATGATTTCAATGTGGTGTACATGGTCATTATAAAAACAAATGTCTTACAAAGAAGGATTGGAAATGGGATCACCGTGATCATAGTAATATTTGTTTACCATTACCTAATTCCATTCCAATTGAGGAAGAAGAAACTGACAATGACCAATGAAATGTATGGATTATTTCATATCTGATGTTTAGACATTATTGAATCAAAGGATTTGTTTATTAATTTGGTTTGTTGTAAGGATTTATTTCAAAATAATTGGTAATGTGATGGTTAATGGATCATGAATAATGTTGAATGATTAATATGTAAACATATAAGAGATTCAAGTGTTATGGTAGATTTTAGGATTGTGAAATTTGTAAAAGTATTATGGCTCATTTGATGATCGGAGTACAGGAGAAGAATTTTTATAGTATGTGTAACCCTGATGTTTGATATATGAATTTTTTATTCAACGAATAATTTTTTTCTCTGTTGTAGATATAGTTATAATAAACCATTTGTGATTATATGATCCTTGAATTTGAGTAAATTATAGGTTAATACATTTTTTGATGAAAAATATAGTTATTAGACAAATGTTTTGGTTAAAAACATTTATGGTTATTTTTTATGAATTTATCTATTTTTGGGAATATTATAAAATTATATTGGTTTTTGGAAAAGGGAAACACACAGACCATGTGACAACCCATCGCGTCAGACAAAGCAGCGGGAATTGAACCCACAACCAAAATGCGATTGAGATTTATCACCTACCACTGGTCTATATGAAGTCCCTAGTTAGTAAGACTAATTCATTTTAGTTATATGATTTTATGAATCAATAAAAAGTGGTTTTTGGGATATATTTGAAAATTGTTAACCTATTATAGAGAACATGTGTTTATGTTAATTACACATTTGTATGTGACATTAAGAGTTGTCAATGTTTTTATAGATAAATGTTATTATTTTTTTGGAATACTATTTGATAAAATCATTTTGAATTTTGGGTTTTAATATTAGTTTGGATTAATTTGAATGATTTTAATGAATGTTTCTTACTGAATATTAATTTCTAATCATTGGTTATTTTTTAACAAATATTTGGGATTAAGAGTAGTTTTTCTTTTTGTAAAAGATTATTCTTTTTTGGGGATTATTTGATCCTCTCCTAACCATCTCAGTTTTGGTTGATGTCTAAAGACAGTGGAAAAATACATTTCTTCTTTTGTGGATTATGTGACACTCTTGAACTTTATTTTAGTGTTTTCAATGAGTCCATGTCAGTTTGAATAAGATTCGTTTGGAGAAAAGATGTGTTTATGGTAGAAATTTAGTAATGTATGAAAATATAAAATAAATGTAAGTAGGTTTCCTTAGGTTTTTTTAAGCTAATATATAAAATTTTCAATAAAATGTTACATAAAAAAAAATTGTTGTTTGTTAACATTTCTTATTTTGAAATCAAATAATGTTTAACCCATCACAAGTATGTGATTTTCTAGTGGTTAACATTTTCCTATTCATGTTTTCTATCACTCTCTATCCAAATATGATTGTTTGATTTCACCTCCATGTCCATGTTTTCATGGAAACCTAGTATCTATTATATTGGGTTCTTTTTTTAATTCTCTTACACAATTTAAAAATGATATATTTATTTACTCTCTTTCTGATATTGGTCATTTAATGAAGTTTCCAAGCGAAATTTAAAAATTTTGAGGACGAAATTCCAAAAAGGGTGGAATGATGTAACAACCTATGTAAATAAAGAAATAATCCATCTTCATCTTAATTAATAATTTGTGAATTAAATATAAATTTTACTTTAAAGGGTTTTCTATGTTCGATGGCATACCCTATATGAAACATCGAGTTTCTTTGAAATCTTATTTTTTCACAATAATAATATAATATTATTATTTGATATGGTATTTAATGAATATCTATTTTACTGGTGAGAATTAACTAAACTAACTAAAACATGATTATACGTGTTTTTTAAATGTTTTTACATTTATAAAATAAATTTTTCATGAATAAAATGTGAAATAATCTAATTTTAAGCATAATTTACATTACAAGGTTGATTTACCGCCTTTTGATGGACAACACTCTATATATCTACATTAAGTCACATTTATAAAATATATGTGACAAAATAAAATCCTTATTTAAAATCGGGACATCAAAAATTACTTTGGGTACTATTTTGGTATTTTTCGTATAAAATATATTTTTAATGAATAGTGAAAATACTCTATTTTAATTCAAAATGGCCATTTAATCTAAGACATTTATATTGTTAGATTATATTTTTAATTTTTTTATTGTGTAATTAAATTATTTTTTACCAATCTATCCAATGTTTGTCATTGAAACCATTTTCACTTGGAAATTCGACATAAATAAGTGCCAATCTTTTGATAGTTATTACTTATTAAAAACATGATTTTTGTTTTGACAACGTGAATTATTTTTAAATTAATTTCCTCCACTTTTTTGTTTTGAATTTGAAAAAAATTGATTCTATATTTGCAATCAGGATGTAAAAATTGTCCAAATAGGTAACTATCATTTTTATACAATAAGAATATTTACATAATAAAACTTTTATTTACCATGGTTAAATGGTAAATCTGGTAAATAAAGATAAACAAATATAATTATAAAAATATAAAATTAAAAAAACATGTGTCCTAATCCTATTGGTTAATACATGTCCAACCATGGGAATCCTTGGGAGGATTTTAGGACCCCATGGAGCCACAAAAGAGTGATAATGACACATTTTATTAATTTATTTAAAGTAAAGACATAACTGACATAAACATATATCTTATAGTAAAAAAAATTTTACATGTCATTATATAAGTTATATATATTATGATAATTATTATTTGGAACTATAAAACGATTTCCTATATCATGTTTTTTTTAATAATTTTTAGAAATCAAATATATTAAATTATTTATGACACAATAATGATGCAGTGTTTACCTAATTAATAAATGATATAAATAAATTAGAGTATAAAGAATAAAATAATATCAAAAAAGTGTGAAATTTTAATTGGATGACTTTATTTTGACTATCAGGTATCTTATATTATATATTAATGTGTTTCAGATCTTTATAATCTGGAAATTATTATACAATAAAATAATATTTTCACACTATCCTAAAGAGCCCATCCTCCCCCTTATAAAAGGACACCACTATTAACCCATTCCTCAATCCTCTATACCCTATTGTCTTGTCCAAAAAATTCACAAATAAGCTATCATATTCCCTATATTCCACCTACAAACCTTACCTTAGGTAGAAGGAACTCCAAGTATACCATTTTGTTCAATCCACAGGGAGATTCCCAATTTACAAGTAATGTCTTCTCTTAAGTCCTTTTGTTTTATTTGACATCTCCAACCCCCTAAACTCTTTTTATAAATTTATTTTATAAAGAAAATAGTATCAAAAATATATTATGTTGTTTTTATGTGAATTATTCGAACAAAAATTAAACACATCTCCATATAATGGATAATGAACATACTGTTTCTGTGGTGGGCGAACTACTGCCTCATGAAACGATGATCATTCAAATATCTCCTACTGCCTCTCAGGGGGAACATTATGATTGAACTGTATTTATATTTGATATATATATATTATTTTTACATTTTCATTATGATTATATATTTTAATCATTTATATCATACCTATATGGTTTCTATTATGGGTAAATGTGATAATTTCATTTGAGAAAGTGCGAACTACCTGCCCCTTGAAATGATTTGACTCGTTCATGCCATACTTGGGAAGTATAAAATATGGATTTAATGAAATTATATATTATATTATATTTTAATTATAATATAACTATATATAATTATGTTTTCATTCAATTTAAATAAAAAATAGAAATGAAATTAGTGTTTATGCGAACGTACTACTTACCGTCCCCATGAATGGTGCATTTCATTTCATACCTCTAAATGTAATGTCCTATTATATATATATATATAATATATATATATATTATTTATAAGATACTTAAATATTTAATATCATTTACTAGATAATGGACCGTTGACCACATTGACAACTTGTAATTATAATGTGTTAATTTTTGACTCACGAACCAAATATCAAAAAATGACCATTTTTAACTTATATGATTACATTATTTTTTAAAAATGTTAATAAGTGATATAAAATGAATAATAAACGTTATAAATTATTTTAATAATTTATAAATTTACTTATTATTATTATTCCAGAATAACAAGTTACAAACAAGTTAAGTCGGAAACGAGGTAAGGAGTTTCTTATCTCACTTTTAATTATGTGAGATTTTCCTTGTTCAACACTAATTTATTACATGTGGTGTATTGTGTTCTGAAATATTATATATATTACAATTATTCACTTATATTCATTTTATTCTATAAATCGTTTGGTGTTTATTATCTTTTGGTCATATTACTCGATTAATTACAACAGGATAAGGGATTTTCATCTAAGATTTTATTTGAGTGAGATTAATGTTATATTTGAAACTATTTACATTTTTGTGGTGTATGTACATCCCAAAATTGTATTAATTATGTAATATACTTAAATTTATTTGTATTTACATCATCATATTATAATCCATCTTTCATGGGTTGTATGTTTCGTATGTTTCCAAATCGTTAAGGGAATGTTTTAATCCAATTTCCATTTCATGGATTAATATTTTAATTCATAAATATTTCATGATTTGATTATCTTTGGAATAAATATTTATTTAATTATGTTATAATATCCACTCCACTATTTGTCAATATACTTTTGATACACATAATCACTCCATTGATTAATTCTCATGTCATCAATATGAACTTGATAAGAATAATTTTAACTCAAATTCCATTGATTGTGTTAAACATACATGACATTGGATTTGTCTTAAAATGAACTTGTGTGAATGTACTATAATTGATTAACAGAAAAAATAAAATCATATTGATGACATTTAAATTTTTCACAAATTATTATGTAATTTATTTATCCTTAATCTAAGAATAAAGTTTTTTATAAGGTATTTTGTTTCAATTTAAATTCCCATGAGGCTTCATTGTTGATATGCACCAATTCATTCTTGTATTGTTTATATACATCCATTTTATATATTAAATAATTAACCTCTAAATTTTCATGATATTATAATGTTTTGATTCAATGTTAATCCTCAATTATTAGTATTCATGAGTATCTCATTTTGTTAACAACTCTTTAACTAAAATATCATTTTAAATATTTTAACGATTTATTCTTATAAATGATTATCATTAATGTACATGTTTTATATATTGGTTTATGGAATAATTTATATGGAAATTAATGTTTTCCAATGATAATTTATTTAATGGTTTTGATGCGGTATGATACACTTTGATTCAAAAATATCATTATTAATGGTTTTAAATGGTTTTGAAAATGGTATGATAATGCATTGATTATGTATATATCATAAAATGATATATTGTTATTTCTATGTGGAAATGTTATATTTATTTTATTATTGATTTATTTGTTATGATTATGTTATGGATCTAGGACATTTTTTACGTATATCGGTGGTTCCGTGATAACCCTATTGTCGGTGAGCCCGAGATAGCTCTCTAATGCATTGGGTAACATGACAGAGGTAAATGTTAATGTTTCTCTTATAAGTTTTATGGAAATAGCGTGATGGTTATTCCAAATATTACTCTTTATGTAGTTATTATATCTACAATGTTAGTATGTTATGAATTCCATTAGGTACCTTTATGATTTATGATTTAGGGGTGTTATTCATAAATCATATGATTTAATAATTTTTGATATGATTGAAAAGTTTGGTTTCATTTAATTTTATATATTTATGGTCTAATGTTTTCTTTCCTAGCTGTATATCCCTTACTGAACTTTTTATGCTCATACCAAGTTTTAGAAATGTATTCAATAGGACATAAAGAATAATAGGTTCAGGGATGGGATCGAGGAAAAGTCATGTTGTCTAAAACATTGAACTAGACATGACTCATTTTATGAGTTTTAATTTTATTAAAATTGGATACCGAGTATTAGTGTCTATATGTAATATTCATGTTTTAATTTAATATTTGTGGTATTATTATCTAAAACTATAAACCTGAATAGATCCTCAATGTGAATTATTAGTTTAATTCATGATTATGTAATATTTAATATTGGGTAATTATATATGGAATCAGTGGTTAGTTTAGATAACATTAGAGGTTAGGGTGCACTTTAATCAAATGTGACATTTCCTTAATAGTTAGGATTTTAGAAAGAATAATAGTTATTTTAGAAAAAGTGTATGAGTTTAAGATAACATGAATTAGTATATCTTAGTATATCCCCCCTCATCAGATATTATATGAGGATTTTTCTAATATACTCACACTAACATTTATGGTTTTAGTAAATAGATGGATCTAGCAGGCACTAAAGTAATAGTAGATGTGAAGAAAACTGTGATAGTTTTTTCAATGAGAAAATGAATGAAATTGGATGTATAATGAGAACTCTTATGGTTATTCTCAACCAACTATCTGGAGTCATGATTGACCACCTTATCCATGGTGATTTTTACAAGCCATCATATATGCGAGAAACAAATCCCTATGGATGTTCATTTAATAATTATAAAGGAATTTCTATTCAAAAACCAATGGGTTATGGATGTGGGAAAAAACACATAGAAAAATGTTTCAAAGGGATAGGAAGAATTTATAGATGTGTAAGTGAATGTCATAAACCATGAACCTACAATGGAAAAAGGAATCATATAGTTGATTCTAGGAATGAGAATAATGTTATTCCTAAGGGATCAATTAAATGTTTTAAATGTGGTGTTCATGGTCATTATACAAACATATGACCAATGAAGAAGGATCAGAGATGGGATCATCAGAATCATTAAGATAAATGGGTACCAATACCAAATGCCATTCCAATTGATGATGAGGAAAGTGACAATGGAAAATGAAAGCTGTGGATTATTTCATAACTAATGATTAGAAATCATTGAATCATAAGATATGAATCTTGATTTTGTTTTATAGAAATAATTATTTCCCAATAAATTGAAAGAGAATTTTTAATTGATCATGAATAACGTTGAATGTGTAAGAATTCAACATATAAGGGATTCTAGTGTTATGGTAGATTTTCAGTTGGTGAAATTCTTAAAAGTATTTAGCCTCATTTGATGAAAGGATTACATTATTATAATTTTTATATTATGTGTAACCATGAAGTTTGATATATGAAAATTATATTCAAGGAATAATTATATTCTCTTTTTAAGATATAGTTAAAAAGAACCATTTGTGTTTTTGTGATCCTTCAATTTGTGGCAATTTCAGGTTAATACATTTTTTGATGTGAAATTATAGTTATTAGATAACCTTTGTGATTAGAATATGTTATGGTAATTTTTTATGAATTTTTATCTTTTTTGGAATGTTATAAAATTATATTGTTTTTGAAAAAGGACAACAAGAAGACTATGTGACAACCCGTCGCATCAGAAAAAGCTGAATGAATTGAATGGACCACCAAAGTACGACTTGGATTTATCGCCTACCACTGGACCACATGATTTCCCTAGTTAGTATGAATAGTTCAATTTAGCTGTATGATTTTATGAATCAATAATAAGTATATTTTTTATATATTTTCAAATGATTAACCTATCATAGAGATTATGTGTTTACGTTGATTGCACATCAGTATGAGACATTAAGAGTAATCAATGTTTTTGGAGATAAATGTTATATTTATTTGGAAGACTATGTGATAAAATCATTTTGAATTTTGGGTATCAATATTATTTTGGATTAATTTGAAGGAATTTAAAGATAATTTTGTATTGAATGGTCTTTGTTAATCTTTGGGTATTGTTTGATAAATTTTTGTGGATTAAGAGTAGTATTTCTTTTTGTAAAACATTATCCTTTTTATTGATTATATGAAGCTCTACTAATTATCTAGGTTTTGGGTGATGCCTCAAGACAGGGGAAAAATAAATTTCAATTTTTGTGGATTATGTGACACTCTTGATGTTGATTCTAGTGTATTTAATGTGGCCAAGTCAGTTTGAATACTGATCATTTGGAGAAAAGATGAGTTAGTGGTAGAAATTTATTATAGTATGAATGTATTCAAGACAGGTAATTAGGTTTCCATATGTTTTTGTTATGCTCATAAATATATCCATCAATGAAAAGTAACACAAAAAACTTTTTATACTAGCATTTTCTATTGGGGAATCAATGAATGTTTATTCATTCACAAGTATGATAATTTATAGTTGTTTAATTATATCTAATAAAAGTTTCCATCACTCTCCATCAGAACTTGATTGTTTGTTTTCACCTCAATATACGTGTTTCCAGTGAATCCTAGTATCTATTCTCTTGGGTTACCTTTTAACTTCCCTTCCGTTATATTAATGTGATATATTTATTAACACTTTTTCTGATGTTCGACTTTTAATGATGTTTCCAACCAAATTTTAAAATTGTGAGGATGCAATTCCCAAAAGGGGGGAAGGATGTAACATCACAGGTAAATAAATAAATAACATAATTTCATTGTAATTAATTAGTTGTAGATTAAATATGAATTTGACATTAAATTTTTTTCTATTTTGCTGACGTACCTGATACGCAACCACGAGTTTCATTGAAATTTTATGTTCCACAATAATAATATAATATTATTGTTTTATATGATATTTAACGTGTATCCATTATGATGGAGGGACTGAATAAATGTAACTACAAAATTATTATACATGTTTTTAAATGTTTTTAAATTTATTAAATAATGGTTAGAGGCTTAAAACGTGAATGAATCAAAATTTAAGCATAATTTACTTTAAAAGGTTGATTTACAGCATTTTGAGAAAGAACCATCTTTAAATATAGATTTGGTCACTTTTTTATGATATATTTTACAAAATAGAATTCTTTTTATGAATCAGGCATCAAAATGTTCTTTGGGTACTATTTTGGTATTTTTCTTATACAATTTATTTTTTATGAATAGTCAATAATTCAGTATCTTAATTCTGAATGGCCATTTAATAAAAATTATTAATATTGTTAGATTATAATTTTAATTGTTTTTAAATTTTAATTAAATTTTTTTTACTATTATATCCATTATTGGTCATTGAAATAAAATTCACTTTGAAATTGGACATAAATAAGTGCCAATATTTTGATAGTTATTATTTATTAAAAACATGATTTAAGTTTTGACATCGAGGTTTAAATTTAAGTTAATTTCTGCCACTTCTGTGTTTTGAATTTATAAAAATGGATTATATATTTGGATTCTGGAGGTCTAAATTGTCTAAATAGGTAACATTTATTTTCATACAATATGAATATTTACTTTAGTTAAAATTTGATTTACCCAGGTAAAAGGGTAAATCTGGTAAATATGGTTACCAAAATATAATTATAATAATATAAAATTACTGAAACATGTTTCCTAATACTTTTTTTATTACATGTCTATCCATGGGCATCCTTGGGTCGATTTTGGGACCTCATGGATCCACATAAGATTGATAATGACACTTTATATTAATTTATCTAAAGTGAAGACAAAAATGACCTAAACATATATCTTTCAGTAAATAAATGTTTATATGTGGTTATATAAGTTATCATTTTTACTATAAATATTATTTGGAAGTATAAAAAGACTTCCTACATAATTTTATTTTTAATTATTTTTAGACATCAAATAAATTAATTTATTTATGACACAATAATAATGTAGTGATTACCTCATTAATAAATGATTTAAATTAATAAGATTATAAAGATTAAAATAATATCCCAATCCGATCAAATTTATATTGGATGATTTTATTTCGACCATCAGTGATCTAATATTTTAAATTGATGAGGTTCATATATTTATAACCCAAAAATCATTATATTATAAAATTATATTTTCACACTTTTCTAAAGATACCCTCCCCCCTTATAAAAGGACACCACTTCTATCCAATTCATCAATACTCTCTATCCCCTTGGATCATCCAAAAACTAACCAAATAATATATCATGTTTCCTATATTCTACATATAATTATTAGCTTTGGATGGAGGCACTCCATGTAAACCTGTTTGTTAAATCCAAAGGGACATACCAAATTTAAAGGTAACATCATCTCTTAAGTCCTTTTTGTTTTATATGACTTATCCAACCCCATATACTCTTTTTATTACTTTATTTTATAAAAACACAATTATCCTAAATCTAATATGGTGTTTCTATGTGAATTATTCTATCTAAACATGCACACACCTCCATCTAATGGAAAAATAACAAATAGTTCGTGTGGACAACGAACTACTGCCTCACGAAACGATGATCGTTCCTATATATCTTACTCCCTCTCATGGTGGCCATTATGATTGAACTATATTTATATATGATATATATATATATATTATTTTCAAATTTTAATTATGCTTCTATATATTTTTCATATATATCATTCCTTTATGGTTTCCATTATGGGTAAATGCAATAATTTCATTTGAGGAAGTGCAGACTACCACCACCTCAAGGTGATTTTACTCGTTCATGACATACGTGGGAAGTATAAAAGACATAGTTAATGAAATTATATGTTATATTATATGGTAATTATAATTTAACTATGTATCGTTATGTTTTTCATGAATTTAAATAAAAAATAGAAATTCAAGAAGTGTTCATGCGTATATATTTCTTATCGTCTCAATGAACGGTGAATTTCATTTCTTAACTCAAAATGTTATGTAATATTATAAATACTAAAATAATACATACACAACATGGAAAATTTGTTATTATAATGTGTTTATTTTTTACTGAAGTACCAAATGTCGACAAAACAACCATTATTAACTAAAATGATTACATAATTTTTATAATGTGTTAATGAGTGATATAAAATGAATAATAAACATGATAATGGTTATTAATAATTTATAAATTAACTAATGTTTGTTATACAGGAAAAACAAGGAATAAAATAGTCAAGTCAGACTCAAGGTTTGTGTTTCTTATCCCACTTTTAATTCTGTGAGGTTTTCATTGATCGCCACTAATTTATTGCAAGTGGTGTATTGTGTTATCCAATTTGATAAATATTATAATGATTCTATTTATATTCATGTTATTATATGAATAATTTGTTGGTTATTAACTTTTGGTCATATTACTTGATTGATTACCACGTGGTAAGGGATTTTCATCTCACATTTTATTCAAGTGAGATTCATGCTATATTTTCTACTATTTACTTTTGTGTGGTGTATGTACAGCACAAGATTGAATTCATTGTTTAATATAAATAAATTAATGTGTATTTACATCTTCCTTTTATGATCCTTATCTGATGGGTTGTATGTTTCGTTTGTTACCAAATTGGTAAGGGAACGTTTTAACCCTATTTACATTCCTTGGTATAATATTATAATTATTAATTATGTCATGATATGATTATGTGTGTAATAACTATTTATTTATTTATGTTTTAATTTCCACTCCCCTTTGTGTCAATATAATATTAATTCACATAATCACTCTATTGATAAATTCTCATGTCATCGATATGAACTTGATAAGAGTAATTTTAACTCAACTTCCAATCATTGTGTTAAACATCCAAGTAATTATATTTTTCTTAAAAAGAACTTGTGTGAATGTAATATAATTTGTTTACACTAAATACCCAATCAAATTGGCCGTATTTATATTTTTCACAAATTATTATGTAATTTATTTATCCTTAATCTAAGGATAAATTTTTATATAAGGGATTTAGTTTCAATTTACATTCCCCTGAGGCATCATTTTAGTTATGCCCCAATTCACTCTTGTATTGTTTATATACTTCCCATTGACACATTACATAATGAACCTCTAAATTCTCATCATATTTTAAAGTTGTAATTCAATGTTATTCCTCAATTTTTTGTCTTCAAGAGTCTCCCATTTTGTTAATTACTCTTTAAATAAAATATATTTTATATATTTCAAAGATTCATTCTTTTAAATCATCATCATTAATGTACATATTTTATAAATTGGTTTAATTAAATACTTATATGGACATTAATGTTTTCAGATTATAATTTATATAAATGTTTAAAAGTGGTGTGGGACACTTTGATCCAAAATTATCTTTATTAAATGTTTTATATGGTTTTAACAAATGGTTTGATAATGCATTGATTATGTATATATAATGAAATTATATGTTGTGATTTCTATGTGGAAATGTTATATTTCATTTATTCTTGATTTATGTGTTATGATTATGTTATGTTTATTGGGATATGATTAGGTATACAGGTGGTTCCGTGATAACCCTAGGGTGGGTGACCCCGAGATAGCTCTCAAATGCATTGGATTACATGAAGTAGGTAAACCTTAATGTTTCTCCTATATTATTTATGGAATATAGTGTGATGGGTATTCCAAATGTTACTCCCTATGTAGCTCTGATAGCTAAAATGTAATTATGTTATGAATTCCATAAGGTTCCTTTATGATTTATGATTCTTGTGTGTTATTAATAAATCGAATGATTTCATAATGTTTGTTATTATTGAAAATTATTTTTTCATTGATTTTTATCTATTGATGGGATAATGGTTTCCCACATAATTTTAAAACCCTAACAAAGCTGTTTATTCTTATCCCATGTTTTTGAAATGTTTTCTGCAGGACTTAATGATGAATTGGGTCAAGGATGGGATAGAAAAAAAGTCATGTTGGCTAAAACATTTAACTAGATGTGACTCATTTTAAGAGATGTATTTTTATTAAAATTGGATACTGAGTAGTAGTGTATATATGTAATATTCATGTTGTTATGTAACAATAATAGCATAATTCTCTAAATCTATAAACCTGAAAA
The DNA here is from genome assembly GCA_963277665.1 of Viscum album. NCBI lineage: Eukaryota > Viridiplantae > Streptophyta > Magnoliopsida > Santalales > Viscaceae > Viscum > Viscum album. The sequence continues at coordinate 40,462,264 of OY728158.1, read as the reverse complement.
GATCCTCAATGTGAATTATCTGTTATTTCATGATTTTTTCATGTTTAATACCGGGTAATTATAAATGGAATCAGAGGTCGGTTTAAATAACATTAGAGGTTAGGGTTCTCATTAATCAAATGTGACATTACCTTAACGGTTAGGATTTTAGAAAAAAAATAGTTATTTTAGAAAAAGTGACTGAGTTTAAGATAACATGAATAGGTATATCTTAGTATATACCCCCTCAAAAGAAATTATATGATGACTTTTCTAATATAAGCACACTAACCTTTTTGGTTTTAGTAAATAGCTGGATCTAGTATGCACTAAAGTAATAGTAGATGTGAAGAAAACTATGACAGATATCTCAATGAGAAAATTATTTAAATTGGATATGCAATGAGAACTCTTGTGGTTATTCTCAACCAACTATCTGGAGTCATGATTGACCACCTTATCCATAGTAATTTTTATAAGGAATCAAATATGCGAGAAACAAATCTCTATAGAAGTTCATTTAATAATTATAAAAATATGTATATTAAAAAACCAACGTGTTAAGGATGTGCAACAAAACACATATAAATATGTTTCAAAGGGACGGGAACTTTTTATAGATGTGGATGTTAAGGTAATAAATGAGGAACCTACAATGGAAAAAGGAATAATCTAGTTGACTCTAGGAAAGGGAATGAAGTTCTTCCTGAGGGATCAATTAAATGTTTTAAATGTGGTGTGCATGGTCATTATAAAAACATATTCCCTACGAAGAAGTTTCAGAGATGGGATCATCAGGATCAAAAAGATAAAAGTTTACCAATACCAAATGACATTCTAATTTATGATTAGGAAACTGACAATGGAAAAAAGAATGATGTGGATTATTTCTTAACTGATGATTATAAATCATTGAATCATAGGATATGATTCTTGATTTTGTATTTAGGAAATAATTATTTCACAATAAGTTGGAACAGAATGGTTAGTTGATCATTAGGAAAGTTGAATGAGTAAGATGTCAATATATAAGGGATTCTAGTGTTATGGTAGATTATCGGATTGTGAAACGCTTAAAAGTATTTAGGCTCATTTGATTAAAGGATTATATTATAAAAATTTTTATATTACGTGTAACCATGATGTTTGATATATGAAAATTATATTTGAGGAATAATTATATTCTCTTTTGTGGATATAGTTAAAAAGAACCATTTTTCTTTTTGTGATCCTTCAATTTGAGGAAATTACAGGTTAATACATTTTGTGATGCGAAATGATTGTTATTAGATAACCTTTGTGATTATAATATGTTATGGTTATTTTTGATGAATTTTTATCTTTTTTGTTATCTTATAATATTATATTGTTTTTGAAAAAGGACAAAAAGCAGACTGTGTGAAAACTCGTCGCATCTGACAAATCTATGTGAATTGAACTGACAACCAAAGTGCAACTTGGATTTATCGCCTACCACTAGACTACATGATTTCCCTAGTTAGTATGACAAATTCATTTTAGTTATATTTTTTATGAATCAATAATAAGTGGATTTTTTAATATATTTTTAACTGATTAACCTATAATAGAGAACATGTGTTTAGGTTGATTACACAACATTTTGAGACATTAAGAGTAATCACTGTTTTTGGAGATAAATGTTATGATTTTTTTTGGAAGACTATGTTCTCAAATACTTTTTAATTTTGGGTTTCAATCTTAATTTGGATTAATATGAAGGATTTTAAAGATAATTTTGTATTGAATGGTCATTGTTAATCGTTGGTTATTTTTTGATAAATATTGTGGATTAAGAGTAGTTTTTCTTTTTGTAAATAAATATCCTTTTTAGGGATTATCTGAACCTATACTAATAATCATGGTTTTGGTTGATGCCTAAAGATAGGGTTAAAATACATTTCATTTCTTATGGATTATGTGACAATATTGAAGTTGATTCTGGAGAATTTAATGTAGCCAAGTCAATTTGAATACTGATCGTTTGGAGAAAAGATGAGTTTGTGGTAGAAATTTATTAAAGCATGAATGTCTACAAGAAAAGTAATTATGTTTCCATATGTTTTAGTTAAGCTCATTAATTAATTCCTCAATGAAATGAATCATAAAAAACGTTGTCTACTAACTTTTTCTATTTGGGAATCATATAATGTTTATCCCATTACTATTATGAGAATTTATAGTGGTTAACTTTTTTTTAATAAAATTTTCCGTCACTCTCCATCCGAACTAGATGGTTTTTATTCACCTCAATATACCTGTTTTCAAGGAATCCTAGTATCTATTTTCTTGGGTGTCGTTTTTTCTTATATTTTGTTATATTAATGTTATATATTTATTAACACGTTTTCTGATGTTCTACTTTTAAGGAAGTTTCCAAGACAAATTTTAAAATTTTGAGGATGAAATTCTCAAAAGGGTGGAAGGATGTAACATCCCAGGTAAATAAAGAAATAACACATTTTCATTTTAATTAATTATTTGTGAATTAAATATGAATTTTACATCAAAGGGGTTTCAATGTTTGACCAGGTACCTGATACGCAACAACGAGTTTCTTTGAAATCATATGTTGTACAATAATAATATAATATTATTGTTTTATATGGAATTTAACACGTTGCCATTATGTTGGCGGGAATTAATAGAGGTAAATACAATATGATTATACATGTTTTTTATAATGTTTTTACAATTAATCAATAATGGTTATAGGCTTAAAATGTGAATGAATCTAAATTTTAGAATATCTTACATTAAAAGGTTGATTTACCACTTTTTGAGAGAGAACCCTCTTTAAATATAGATTTGGTAACTTTTATATGATCTATTTATCAAAATAATTTTTTTTTATGAATCGGGAATCAAAATGTACTTTGGGTAATATTTTTTTATTTTTCTGATAAAATTTATTTTTTAATGAATAGTCAACAATACTGTATTTAAATTTTGAATAGTCGATTAATCTAAATTATTAATATTGTTAAATTATCTTTTAATTTTTTTTTAAATTTTAATTAATTTTTTTATTACCATTCTATCCATTGTTGGTCATTGAATGAAAAATAACTTTGAAATTTATCATAAATAAGTGCCAATATTTTGATAGTTATTATTTCGTAAAAAAATTCTTTTTTTTGACAATAGGAATGCATTTTAAATTAATTTCCGGCACTTCTATGTTTTTAATTTTTAAAAAATTATTCTCTATTTGGAATCAGGAGGACCAAATTGTTTAAATATGCAACTTTTAACTTTATACAATATGAATATTTACATTAGTAATTTTTTTTACATAGTTAAAAGGGTAAATTTGAAAAATACGGGTACCAAAATATAATTATAATAATATAAAATTACTGAAACATGTGACCTTATACTATTTTTATTACATGTTAACCCATGGGAATCCTTGGGTCGATCTTGGAACCCCATGGAGCCACATTAGAGTGATAATGACACTTTATAATAAATTATGTAATGTAAAGAAAAAAATGACATAAACATATATCTTTCGGTTAATAGATATATATATGTGGTTATATACATTATCTTTTTCACTATAAATATTATTTGTAAATATAAAAAGACTTCCTATAACATGGTAATTTTAATTATAGTTAGACGTCAAATAAATTAAGTTATTTATGACACAATAATGATGTAGTGATACCTCAATAATAAATTATTTAAATAATTAAGATTATAAAGATTAAAATAATATCCAAAACCTATAAAATTCATATTGAATGATTTTATTTAGACCACGAGTTATATTATCTTTTACTTTAATGAGATTCAGATATTTATAAACAAAAAATCATTATAAAATAAAATAAAATTTTCACACTTTTCTAAATAGACCCTTCTCCTCCTTATAAAAGGACACCACTTCTATCCCATTAATCAATCCTCTCTATCCCCTTGTCTCTTCCAAAACCTTACCAAATAATATCTCAATTTCCCTATATTCCACCTATAATCCTTATGTTTAGAGAAAGGCACTCCAAGTAAACCTTTTTGTTCAATCCAAAGGGAGATGCCCAATTTAAAGGTAACATCTTTTCTTAAGTCCTTTGGTTTTATTTGACTTATCCAACCCACTAAAATCTTTTTAATACTTTATTTTATAAAAACAGAATTATCCTAAATATACTATGTTGTTGTTATGTGATTGATTCTATCTAAACCTACACACACCTCCATCTAATGGATAAATAACAAACAATTTATATGGACGATGAACTACTGCCTCATGAAACGATGATTGTTCAAATATCTCTTACTGCCTCTCATGGTGGCCATTATTATGGAACTATATTTATATATGATATTAATATTATTTTTACTTTTTCATTATGCTTCTATATTTTTTTTATTTATATCATTCCTTTATGGTTTCCATTACGGGTAAATGCAATAATTTCATTTGAGGACGTACGGACTACCTCCCCCTCAAAGTGATTTGACTCATTCATGCCATACGTTGGAATTATAAATGAGATATTTAATGAAATTATATGTTATATAATACTATATTTATGATTTAACTATGTATCATTATTTTTTCCATCAATTTAAATATAAAATAGAAATGAAAGAAGCGTTCATGCGTATGTATTGATTACAGTCTCCATGAACAGTGCATTTCATTTATTACCTCAAAATGTTATATAATATTATAAATACAAATATATAATATATATATATATATGATATATATGATATCTAAATAATTAATATCATTCAGGAGATAATCTACTCTTGGACACATGGACAACTTGTTGTTATAATGTGTCAAATTTTTACTGAAGTACCAAATATCGACAAAACGACCATTATTAACTAAAATGATTACATAATTTTTATAACATGGTAATGAGTGATATATAAGGAATAATAATCTTGATAAAGGTTCTTAATAAATTATATATTATCTTATGTTTATTATTCAGGAAGAACAATGAACAAACTAGTCAAGTCAGACTCATGGTTTTGGTTTTTTATCTCACTTTTAATTATTTGTGATTTCTATTGATCACCAAAAATTTATTTCATGTTGTTTATTGTGTTCTTCTATATGATAAATATTATAATTATTCTATGTATCATTTGGTGGTTATTAACTTTTGTTCATATGACTCGAATGATTCAAACGGGGTAAAGGAATTTCATCTCACATTTTATTCTACTGAGATTCATGCTATATTTGCCACTATTTACTTTTGAGTTGTGTATGTACTGCACAATATTGTATTCATTGTTTAATATAAATAAATTAATGGGTATTCACATCTTCATTTTATGATCCTTCTATCATGAGTTGTATGTTTCTTTTGTTACCAAAACGGTAATGGAACGTTTTAACCCTATTTCCAGTCCTTGGGTTAATATTATAATTATTATTTATGTCATGATATGATTATGTGTGGAATAACAATTTATTTATTTATGTTTTAATTTCCACTCCCCATTGTTTCAATATACTTTTGATTCACATAATCACTATATTGATAAATTCTCATATCATCGATATGAACTTGATAAGAGTAATTTTAACTCAATTTCCATTCATTGTGCTAAACATCCAAGTCATAGGATTTTTCTTAAAAGGAAATCATGTGAATGTAAAAAAATTTATTTACACTAAATATCCAATCATATTGACCGTATTTTTATTTTTCACAAATTATTATGTAATTAATTTATCCTTAATCTAATGATACAGTTTTTATAAGAGATTTCATTTCAATTTATATTCCATTGAGACTTCATTTTCTTTATGCACCAATTCACTCTTGTATTGTTTATATACTACCCATTGAAATTCTACATCATGAACCTCTAAATTCTAATAATATTTTAAATAATTATTCAATTTTATTCCTCAATTATTTTTTTCAAGAGTCTATCATTTGGTTAAATAATCATTAAATAAAATATCTTTTTAAATATTTTAATGATTCATTCTTTTAAATCATTATCATTAATGTACGTGTTTTATAAATTGGTTTATGGATTTTTTTTATATGGACATTAATGTTTTCAAATGATATATTATTTAAATTGTTCAAAGTGTTAAGGGACACTTTGATTCAAAAATCACTTTATTAAATGTTATAAATGGTTTTATCAAATGGTTTGATAATGCATTTAATATGCCTATATCCTCAAATTACATGTTGTTATTGCAAGGTGGAAATGATATTTTTCATTTATTCATGATTTATGTGTTATGATTATGTTATGTTTCATGGGAATTGTTTAGGTATATGGGTGGTTCGGGGACAAACATAGGGCGGGTGAACCTGAGATAGCTCTCAAATGCATTGGATTACATGACAGAGGTAAACCATAATATTTCTCCTATAAAATTTATGGAATATAGTGTTATGGGTATTCCAAATGTTACTCCCTATGTAGATGTGATAACTACTATATAAGTATGTTATCAATTCCATAAGGTACCTTTATGATTTATTATTCTTGTATGTTATTCATAAATTTCATGATGTCATAATGATTGTTATTAAGGAAAAGTATGGTTTCATTGATTTTTATTTAATGATGGGATTATGGTTTGCCACATAATTTTATAACCCTTACTGATCTTTTTAGGCTCATCCCACATTTTTGAATTTTTTTCAAAGGAATTAATGATTAATAGGGTCAAAGATGGGATCGAGGAAAATTCATGTTGTCTAAAACATCGAACTAGACATGTTTCATTTATAGAGTTTTAATTTTATGAAAAATGGATACTGATTAGTAGTGTATATATATAATATTCATGTTGTTATGTAACAGTTATGGCCTAATTCTTTAAAACTCTAAACCTGTAAAGATCCTCAATGTTAATTATTAATTTAATTAAAGATTATGTAAGGTTTAATGTTGGGTTCTTATAGTTGGTATTAGTGGCTGGTTTAGATAACTTTAGAGGTTACAGTGTTCTTTAATCAAATGCGATATTACCAAAATAGTTAGGATTTTAGAAAGAATCATAGTTATTTTAGAGAAAGTTACTGAGTTTAAGATAACATGAATAATTATATCTTAGTATATACCCTCCTAATAAGATATTATATGATTATTTATCTAATATACTCACATCGACATTTTTGGTTTAAATAAATGGTTGGATCTAGCAGGAACCAAATTAACAGTAAATGTGAAGAAAATTGTGACGGTTTTTTGAATAAGTAACTGAATGAAATGGGAGATGCAAAGAGAAATCTTGTGTATTTTATCAACCAACCATATGGGGTCATTATTGACCACCTGAAACATGGTGATTTTTAAAAGGCATTATATATCTGAGAAACAAATCCCTTTGGATTTTCATTTAATAATTATAAAGGAATGAATATTCAAAAACATATGTGTCAAGGATGTGGAATAAAACACATAGATAAATGTTCCAAAGGGATGGGCTGTTCATATATATGTGGAAGTGAAGGTCATAAACCATGAACCTACGAGGGAAAAAGGAATCATCCAGTTAACTCTAGGAAAGGGTAAGAAGTTCCTTCTGAGGGATCAATTGAATGTTTTAAATGTGATGTGCATGGGAATTATAAAAACATACGTCCTATGAAGAATGTTCAGGAATTGGATCACTGGGATAATACAAATATACATTTACCAATACCTAATTCCATTCCAATTGAGGATGAGGAAACATATAATGGCCAATGAAATCTAAGCATTATTTCTTGACTGATGTTTAGAGATTATTGAATCATAGGATATGATTTTTTATTCTGTTTATAAGATATAAGTATTTAACAATACATTGTAATGGAATATTTAATGGATCTTGAAGAACATTGAATGTGTAAGAAGTCAACATATACTAGATTCAAGTGTCAGGTAAGATTTTAGGATGGTGAAATGCTTAAAATTATAAAGGCTCATTTGATGAATGGATTACATTAGAAGAATTTTTATATTATGTATAACCGGAATGTTTGATATATGAAAACATCATTCAAGGAATAATCAGCTTCTATTTTTTGGATATTGTTATAAAGAACCATTTGGGTTTATATGATCCTTGAATTTGTGGAAATTACAGGTTAATACATTTTGGGATGAAAAATGCTAGTTTTTTTATAAAATTTGTTGTTAAAATATGATATGGATATTTTTTATGAATTTATCTATTTTTGGGAATGATATAAAATTATATAGTATTTTAAAAAGGACAACACACAGACCGTGTGACAACCCATCGCGTCAGACAAAGCTGCCAGAATTGAACCCACAACCAAAGTGTGACTGTGATTTATCGCCTACCACTGGACTACTTGAAGTCCCTAGTTAGTATGACTAATTCATTTTAGTTATATGATTTTATGAATGAATAATAATTTGTTTTTGGTATATATATTTAAAGGATTAACCTATCAAAGAGAACATGTTTTTACTTTATTTACACAACATGATGAGAATTTAAGTGTAGCAGATGTTTTTGGAGATAAATGTTAATATTTTTTTGAAATACTATGTGATAAAATACTTTTGTATTTTGAGTTTCAATAATAGTTTGGATTAATTTAAAGGATTTAATGGATAGTTTTGTATTTAATATTATTTGTTAATCATTGGGTTCTGTTTGCCAAATTTTTGGGATTAAGTGCAGTTTTTCTTTTCATAATAGAATATCCTTTTTGGGGATTATCTAATCCTATACTAACCATCTATGTTTTGGTTGATTTCTAAAGAAAGGTGAAAATAAATTTCATATTTTTTGGATTATCTATCACTCTTTATGTCAATTATAGTTCTTTTAATGTGGCCCAGTCTGTTTGAATACTGATCGTTTGATGGATAACTTTTTCCAAATCATGTTTTCTATCATTCTTTATAAGAACATGATGGTTTCATTTCACCTCCATATCCATGTGATCATGGAATCCCAATGTATATATTTTTTGGGTGATCTTTTTAAATTTATTTATATATTTTTGAGTGATATATTTATTGACACTTTTTCAGATATTGGACATCTAATGAAGTTTCCATTCCTAATTTTAAAATTGTGAGAACGCAATTCCCAAAAGGGGGTAAGGATGTAACATCCCAGGTAAATAAAGAAATAAAAAATGTTAATTTTAAATAATAATTTGTCTTTGAAATATTAATATTACATTAAAGGGGTTGATATATTCGATGGCATACCTGATACGCTACAATGAGTTTCTTTGAAATGTTACGTTGCACAATAATAATATAATAATAATATTATATATTGTTTTAACATGTAGCCATTGTATCGTAGGGAATGAGTATAACTAACAAAAAAATTATTATACATGTTTGTTCAATGTTTTTACATTTATCCAATAAATGTAAGAAGATTAATATGTGAATGAATCCAATTTTAAGCATAATTTACATTAAAAGGTTGATTTATAGCCTTTTGATGGAGAACCCTCTTAAAATATAGATTTTATGAAATTTATATAAACTATTTTAAAAAATAAAATTCTTCTATAGAATTGAGACATCAATATATACAATGGGTACAATTTTTCTATTTTACTGAAAAAAATTCATTTTTTGATGAATTGTGAAAAATACTGTATTTTAATTCAAGACTTCCATTTAATATAATATATTTATATGGTTAGATTTTATTTTTTTAAATGATTTTATAGTGTAATTAAATTATTTTTTTACTATCCTATCCAATTTGGGTCTACAATACAATTTCACATTGAAATTGGACATAAATAAGTGACAATCTTTTGATAGTTATTATTTTTAAAAAACATTCTTTTTTTGTTTTGACAATGTGAATTAATTTTAAATTAACTTCTTCCACATGTGTGTTTTGAATTACTAAAAAAGAAATCTAAATTTGGAATCCGGTGGTACAAACTGTTCAAATAGGTAACTATTATTGTTTAACAATGTGAATATTTACTTTAGTAAAAATTTTATTTCTCATGGATAAAGGGTAAATCTAGTAAATAACGGTAACAAAATATAGTTATACTAATATAAAATTTCCCAAATATGTTTCATAATCCTATTTTTTAATATATGTCCGATCATGGGAATCCTTTTGTTGATTTTGGGACCCCCTAAAACCAGATAAAATTTGTAATGGAACTTAATATTAATTTTATTAAAGTAATGAAAAAAATGAAAAAAACATATATCTTTTAGTAAATAATATTTAACATGTGGTTATATATGATATATTTTTGTCTATAAATATTATTTTGAAATCTAAAACGAATTCATACATCCTGATAATTTCTTATAATTTTTAGACATGAAATAAATTAAATTATTTATGACACAATAATGATGCAGTGTTAACTCATTAATAAATTATTTAAATAAATAAGATTATAATGATATAAATAATATAAATAACATCTAAAATTATTATTTTATGATTTTATTTCGACCAAAAGTCATAGTATCTTCTAAATCAATGAGTTTTGGATCTTTAAGAACCGAACATCATTATATGATAAAATAATATTTTCACACATTCTTATAGATCATCTTCTTCCCCTTATAAAGGGACATCACATCAAACCCATTCCCCATAGCATTCAAGCCCCTTGGATCATCAAAAACCTACCCAAATAATATCTCATGGTCACTATCTTCCACCGATAAGCCTTACCTAAGGCCTAAGGAAATCATAGTAAAAGCTTCTGTTCAATCCCATGGGAGGTACCCAATTTAAAGTTAATTTCTTCTCTTAAGTCCTTTTTTTTACTTTACTTATCCAAACCCCTATATTATTTTTATACCTTTATTTTATAAAAACTTTAGTATCGTCAATATACTAGGTTATTTTTGTGATAATTATTTGAACTACACTTACACACATCTCTATCTAATGGGTAAAGAACATGTTTTTTCTATGGACGTCGAACTACTACCTCATTAAACAATGATTGTTCAAATATCTCATACCACCTCTCAATGTTGAAATTATGATAGAACAGTATTTATATATGATATATTTTTTTTTATGTTTTCATTATTCTTAATTATTTTTATCAATTAGAGAATACCTTTATGGTTTCCATTATGGGAAAATGCGATAATTTCATTTGAGGAAGTGTGGACTACCACCCCCTCAAAGTGATATGACTCATTCATGTAATATGTGGCATATATAAGGGATGGATTTAATGAAATTATATATTATATTTAATTGAATTATAATATAACTATGTATCCTTATGTTTTAATTCAGTTAAAATACAAAATATAAGTGAAAGTAGCGCTCATGCGTACGTACGGCTTACCGTCTCCATAAACGGGGCATTTCATTTCTTACCTCTAAATGTTATGTACTATTATAAATACATATATATATACCATATATATATATATGATATATATGATATTTAAATCATGAATATTTTTTAGGAGATAATGTAATCTTGACCACAAGGACTACTTGTAATTAAAAGGTGTTTTTTACTCAAGTACCAAATATCGACAAAATGACCATTATTAACATAGATGATTGAATATAGATTATAACATTGTAATGAGTGATATAAAAGAAATAATAAAATTTAAAATGCTTCTTAATCAAGTATAAATTAATTTTTATTATTATTTATGAATAATATGGATCAAACAAGTCATTTCGGACAAGAGGTAAGGGGTTTCTTTTCTCACATTTAATTTTGTGAGATTTGCATTGTTCACTACTAATTAATTGCATGTGGTGTATTATGTACTTACATTATATATACATTATAATTATTATCATTATATTCATGTTTTTATATGAATAATTTTTTGGTTATTAACTTTTTTCCATATGACTCGATTGATTACAAGGTGGTAAGGGATTTTCATATCATTTTTTATTCTCGTGAGATTCAAGTTATATTTTCCACTATTTTTATTTTGTGGTGTATATACTAGATAATATTTTTCATATTGTGTAATATACATAAATTTATGGGTATTTAAATCTCAATTTTATGATCCTTATTTCATGGGTTGTATGTTTTGTATGTTACCAAATTGGTAAGTGAATTTTTTAACCCAATTTCGATTCCTTGGGTTAATCTTCTAATTCATAATTATGTCATGCTATGATTAAGTGTGTAATTACTATTTATTTATATAATTTTTAATTTCTACTACCATATGTGTGGATATACTTTTTATACACGTAATCTCTCCATTGATAAATTCTCAAGTCATCGATATGATCTTGAGAAGAGTAATTTTAACTCAATTTCCATTCATTGAGTTAAACATCCATGTCTTTGGGTTTGTCTTAAAAAGAACTTGGGTGAATTTCCTATGATTTATTTAAACTAAATTTCCAATAATATTGAGTTTATGTATATTTTTCAAACATTATTATGAAATTTATTTATCTTTAATATAACGATACAGTTTTTATAAGGTATTTCATCTCAATTTGCATTCCATTGAGACTTCATTGTCGTTATGCACCAATTCACTCTTATATTGTATATATACATCCCTTTGACATATTTCATCATTAACAACATAATTCTCATTCTATTATAATTTTATGATTAATTGTTATTTCTTAATTATTTGTATTCAATAGTCTCTTATTTTGTTAAAAACTCATTAATTAAAATATCATTTTAAATATTTTAAATATTTCTTATTATAAATATTTATCTTTAATATAAATGTTTTAAAAATTTGTTTAGGGTTTTTTTATACAGACATTAATGTTTTCAAATAATAATTTATTGAAAATTGTCAATTTTGTGTGGGATGATTGATTCAAAAATCTCTTTATTAAATGCTTTTAATAGTGTTGAAAATGGTTTGATAAAGCATTTATTATGTATATATATTGAAATGATATTTTTTGATTGAAATGTGGAAATGTTATATTTCCTTTATTCTTGTTTTATGTGATATGAATAAGTTATTTTACATGGGTACTACTTATGTATATGGGTGGTTACGTGATAAACATAGGGCGAGTGATCCCGAGATAGCACTCCAATGCATTGGGTAACGTGATGGAGGTAAACCTTAACGTTTATCCTATGAGATTTGGGGAATATACTATGATGGGAATTACAAATGTGACTCCTTATATAGCTGTGATAGCTACAATGTAATTATGTTGTGAACGCCATAAGTTACCTTTTAGAGAAATGATTTCTATGTGTTATTCATAAATATTATGAATTCATGTGTTATGTTATGATCAAAAAGTATGGTTTCATTTATTTTTATTTATTGTTGGGTTAATGTTTCCCTTCCTTCTTTTGAAACCCTTATTGAGTTTTTTTTCTCAATCCTTGATTTTAAAAATTTGTCCATCTGTCTTAAAGATGAATAGAGTCATGGATGGGATCAAAGAAAATTCTTTGTTTTCTAAAACGTGGAATTAAGAATGTTTCTTTTTATGATTTTTTAATTAAAAATGGATACTAAGTAGTAGTGTCTACATGTAATTTTCATGTTGAAAAGTAATAGCTATGGATTAATTATCTAAAACTCTAAACCTGAAAATATCTTCAATGGGAATTATTCATTTAAATCATGATTATGTAATGTTTAAGGTTGATTCCTTATATATTTACTATCAATTAGAATGAAATATATAGAGAAGGATAACTAAATAATATAACTATTTGTTAAATGTTTTTGTAAAACTAATACATTTGTTATAAACTAGACATGTATTATAAAAAAACCAATTGAATATTAATGAAGAGATTTTATGAATAGACAACATTTAAGCCCACATTAGTCATTTATCTTCAAAAATTAAATTTATCGATATTAGTAAGATATACTAATTAAATTTATATATCATAAATTTAAAAAATGTTTTGATATTCATCCAATATGTTTTATATGTATAAAGTAAGTATAAATCAAATTTTAGGCATATAATATATTTTTTCGATAAGGAAATATTGCCCCTTTTAATGGAAGACTTATTTTAAAAATAGTTTTTGAAAAATATATGTTTACTGTTTTAGAAAACATAATTAATTTTCAAATAAAAATATCCATATTTTCTTTTGAAATTTTTTTAAATTTTGTAATGAAAGAAACATTTTTTTATGAATATTGAAAGATTCCTAATTTTAATTCAAATGTGCATTTTCTTATAATTTATTAATATTGTTAAATTATATATTAAAATGGGATTTATTTATATTTATATAGTTCATAAACATATTAATCCAATTAAGTTAATTTTAGTAAATTTGACAATGAAATTGTATATAAAAACATTTCCTTATTTTTATGATTTTTAATTTTAAAAAAAGTTGTCTAATCTCGTTTATAATAATTATTAAAAATTTATTTCATATACTTATTTATTTAAAATTAAGAAAAATTGATCCAATACTTGGAATCATAATAATTTATAATTTCTATTTTGTTAACCATATTTTTTACCAAAAATAAAAGTGGATATAATTAAAATTATTTACAGTGATTATGTTAAAAATGAGTTAACTTTGTGGTTAAACATTAACATAAATTGAAAAAAAATCAAAGAACATTTAGAAATTCATGTTTATATAAATATATAGAACATATAATCCTTTTTATATAATAGTTACAAATATTTTAGGAACAATATGTATGATATACCTCCCAATAGTTTTTAGTTTTTTATATTTATGAGAATGCAGCTCCTCCTCCAGTATAAAAGAGAACTCACCCCCTTCACATAATCACACTTATTGAGACCTTCAGATAATAAAACCCCATGTTCAAATAAGCTCCCTAATTAACTCTTATCTACCATTAACCCTCACTTAGGGTCCAAATAAAACCAATTATGTCCTTGGGTGAAAATTGTAATGAATTACCCGAAGAAGAGTTAATGTTATAAACATTAACATTGATTTTATTTCATTATACACAAATAAATTATTTTTAATATTATTATATAATTATTTCATTATCTTATATATAATGATATTTTTTATTTAATATATTTTACCTACATCAACACACATTTACAAATTTGATAAATAATCATCATTCACATGTACAAAACGCTACCGCATCATGAACCAATGGTGTTCATTCTTATATTACCATATTTCAAAATAGGAAATAAAAATGAGAATAATATTTAAATATTATATATATTATATTGTTTATGCAGATGTTATTTATTGTTTATTATATAACACGTACATTATTTTTATCCATTTTTTGGTAATTCTATAACATTATTTGTGGATTCTTGGGCTCTTATCTCCTCAATGTAAAATGATTCATTCACACTATACAAAGAATTTATTAAGGATGGGTTTAGTAATTTAATATTATATATATTAAAAACTAATATTAATATTATTATAATATATATACATATATACAAATATTTCATTTAATATCATTATTTCAATTAGACAATAAAAACGAAAAACAACATTCATACACATGTATGACTATTCTTCTCCATGAACATTATATTCAATTTTATTTTATTTTTATTTTTCATTGATTATTATAAATTATTATATACATAATATATTTGAAATTTATTACATATTTATATTCTTCAAAAAAGAAAATCATGATTAATGCAAGAGGATCAAAAATAACATTTCAAAACATATATGAGAAACAAATATGTTTTTATCAGAAAAGAAAATTTAACATAAAATTTTAAATAAATTTGTTATATAAAGACATAATATAATATTATATGTTATGATGTATAATAATATGTTTCTATGATACATTTATGATAATTTCATATTTTTTATACATGAGGTTTGAATGTGTGTGAAGAATGTTAAGAATGAGGTATGGGTTTTCTCATCTCACCTATATTTCAATGAGATATATTCTATATTCACTACATATTCATGTAGTGTAGTGTATATAATGACATATTTCATGTTATAGAAATATGTTTTATTATTTAATGGTATTTAATTTTTTAATTAATGATCTTATTTCATGAGGTTCATTTTTCATAAGTTTGTTGTGTAGTAATGGGATTTCAAATATCAATTTTATTTCTATGAGACTTATTCCGTATTAACCACACATTTATTTTGGGTGATGTATATACTATTAATGAATGTATTTTATGGTTAATATATTTAATTTTACTGTTATTTTCATATCAATTGTATGATTTATCATTCATGGGGTTTACATTTAAAATTTTATCAAATAAAAAAAGTTATTTTTTTCAAAATTTTTATTCGTCTAGAAATAGGTTTTTCATGACCCAATATTCAATTACATGGAATACATAATTTCCATTGACATGTTATTTCATGAGTATCATTATTTTAATGAAATTTAATGCATTATTTAATGTAATTATTTAAGGGTTATTTTTACTCAACATTACCAATATGGACGAGTTAATTGCAACCATATCATTATTTATCAAGATTGTTTATGATTATTCTTACAATAATGAAATCATATGATCTTAAAATTAATAAATTTTAGGAGTTTTATAATACTCTAGTAATTCAAGACCTATCGAACTAATTATAGGATTTATCAAATTTTTTTTACTCATGATAGATTAGAATTTATTTTCATGAGAATCTTAAATTACTTCTATCATTTAACAGAAATTATTTTTATTCCAAAACCAACCTTCTTAAAAATACTACCCAAAATATTTTTGGGTGATCCTTTAACTTCATTTTAAAGGAAAATTATTAAATATTTTTTTAGAAAAAATATAAAAATTTAAATGGTTTTAAAAATCTCATTAATATGTATTCATAGTTATTTTCATAAAAATGGTTTTAAAAAGGTTTTAGGAATAATAGGGAGTTTTCCTTGATAAAAGGATATTTTCATCCAATTTTTTTAATGATTTTAAAATCCAATTTTATAATCTTTCTTATTATTTTTCATAAAAATTTATTTTTAATATATTTAATGCCGTCAAATTGATTTTCTAAGCTGATTATCTACCTCAAAAAATGCTCCATGATATATTTTATACTAACTCTCTTATTAATGTGGAATATTTTGATATAGATTATGATTTAGTGAAAATATTATATAAGTATTGCATTCACATTGTTTATCTTCATGATTAATGTTTATGATACCAAGTTGTTTATGAAACCTTTTTATTTTACATGGATTATACTATGATAAAATTCTTATGAAACCCACGTCCTCTCATTGTTTATTCTATAAAAAATTGAGTATATAAACCACATTTTTACATAGGTTATGATATATTAAAATGTTTATGAAATCCATTTATTTTTGTTGGGTATTGATATAATGAATTTTTATGATGTAGTGAAACATGGTTGTATGAATTTATTATGTGGTAAGTATGACCAATATATCTCTCTAATTCATTGTGTAAATATTATGTCTCATGGTATAAAATGAAAATTAATAGATAGCTTTGATCCAAAATGGAAAAATAGTGTGAATTGATCTATAATGGTTAACAGGAGTTTCCTTATTCATAATGGAAAACATGTGCTTCCTATTCAATAATGGGAAACAAGTGTTTCGAAATATAAAATGGGAAACAAGTGAATCATGGTCAACTATGGGAAATCAAAGTCTCCAGATCCACTCTTTGATTATCATGGTAGCTATCCATGACAAATAAAATGGTATTCTATATTTATGATGGGTCTAAAATTATATTAAATGATCATATGAATAAAAATTAACTTATGATAATTTAATAACCTTATGATTAATTCTTTATTAACATAAAATTTTTAAGAAATAACTCATTTATATTACCATTGAAATATGTATTGTAATTGTTAATTGTTATTATCATGTTCAATTACCCATGATCTCATGGTTTGGTTATGTACATCTTATATTTACCTTTATAGGTACTTTGGGATCACTATTTTATAGGATTCCTTTCACCATGTTTTGAAGAATGGTTTTATATAGGAGTACATATGGGAGAGATAGTTATTGTAATCATTGATTATATTTTACCAGGATATAATATTGTTTTCCTTGTTTCGAAATCAAGTAACCAATAATAGTAATCGGGAATGCAATATTTTAATGTTCTACTATACATAAAAATATATTTAATATCTATTAATTTTAATCCATGTCACTTTAGTTGATATAAAAGGAGTGGTTTAGTAATCCATTGTAAATTATAATTAAAAAAATTATGGGGATCCCTAGGGATATTTCCAAGGATATTTATATGGATTTTTATAAGAATAAGAATAATTTTTTGTGATTTAGGCTTACTATAAATTACTTTTCTTGATTATGTGGTTTTATGCAATGATATTTTCTTTTATGCTATGCATTTTGTTCTTAGTAAATATCAGTAACTATAATTAATTATATTGAAATTTAATTTTTCAGATGCAAAAAAGAACGGTCATTGTGAAAATCGATTTCCTCAGTGGAAATCACATAATGAGAATTAGGAAGGTGGCATAAGTATCAGTCATACTCCTGATGATTAAGTGAATTTGAATTAAATGTGAATGGTATGGGATACTAAAATAATATATTTTACATTAAACATCATAAAAATTATTAAATTGGGGTTTAGGAACTTTAAGAAGTGATATATTTTTTATAATCTTGGTAAATGATATTAATTAATAAGATGATGATGTCAAATTATAGTAATAGTAATGTTGGATTATTTATGTGTAAATGTATTGGAATTCATGAATTATGATATATGAATCATTATGTATATGTTTTTATTTAAGGATTTAAAATGATATGTTTAATGGAGCCAATGAAATTGAAAAGTGATTTAATGGAATTTTCATATTTTTTAGGGAAGGTAACCCTTTTTATCATCCCAATGTAGAAATAATTATACTTATCTTGGATAATTAGATTATTGATATAGATAAATAAAAGATTATTGTATTTATCACCATGTAAATAATTATTTACTTCTTGAAAGAGTGGTTTATGTTGTAATATATCATGTTAAAAATCTATTTATGATTATTTAAGAAATATATCAAATAATTTTTTCTAAAATAAATCATGCTAGTTATGAATTAGTTATTATAGAAATTATATTTATAAGCTTGGTTCAATATAAAAAATATAATGGTATTCACATTATTGGTCTGTGGCCACAATGATCTACATTATGATATATTGGGGATCAATGAAAGTATTATCTTGGGATTTTTTGACCATCTTTCTAATGTTTTTTGATTTTCACCTTTTAGAAGGGTTATCAGGTTAATCATCTATATAAAGATTGAGTTAAAAATTATATGATGTTTTAGAAATTAATATATTATCTCATCATATAACAATTTATACATACTGAATAATCACTGTAGACCATTTTTCTACGATATAAACTATTGAAAAATGGAATTAATTATCATTATAGCTCATAATCTATTAGTAATTTCGGAATAAAAAATTCACCTTAATTTCTTATAGAATGATATTATGTGGAAATAATGAATGGTACAACGAAATGGTGATATTATTCTTATTAAAATTAATGAAATCTTGTAATTATATTTCCATATGTTCGTATATTCTAAAAGAATTGTTCATCTCTTAGAAAATGACATAGGAATATTTTTTACAAAATGGATTCATTTATATTGGTCTGATGGTCTTATAAATCTCCCCAAATTTATGTTATTTATGCCCTTAACCATATGTTGATCATTAAATATCATGTCACCTAATAACTTTGTCATGCTCAATAATTATTTATAATTTTCATTCATACACAATCTTTACTTCTCAACAATGTTCTTTTATAACAAATTCTATTTATTAGTAACTTGGGTAATAATTTGTATTCAACTATATTTTTAAATGGAGTTTTAGTGTTTATTTTTTATTTGTTGGTTATTATTAAAATAAATTTTTTGTATAAAAATTTATTGACCCCAAAAAATATTGATGGTGAATTTAATTTTTATTTTGTTTAATGAACCACCATGTCATTTTATGTATCAATGTTTTTATAATTAATTAATTTTTTTACTAGATCACATTAGATGTCACATCGTGTTATTATTTAACAATAAAAAACAGTTTTTTATCATTGAAAACATGTATTAGTTTTTATAATATGATAAACTATGTATGTTATGTGTTTCACACATTGTTGAGTTCATTCCACAACTTGTGTTAGAAAAAATAAAGAGTTCTATAGAAATACAATATACTGTTAATGTTGTTATTAAAATACTATTTTTGTTTCTCCAATCCATTGGAATGAAAAATATTAGTTAGATAAAAAATTATAACTATGGTTTACTGATGTTTATTAAATGAAATCATTTTTATCAATTAATTTCAAAAGAAAATAAATCCAATTGATTTTAAAGGTAGTGATTTAATTTAAAATTTAATTGTATACCCACATACGCATTTTATCATAATTAATAAAATTAATCAAACTTAGTGAGATATATTAATGAAAAATAGATATTATTATTTCTGAGCATTTTTTTAATTCAACCAATAAGTTTAATAGGCATTAAATTACAATAAATCAATTATTTTTGTATGAAAACTATATTTTTTAAATTTGATTTTTATCCTCATTAAATGGAAGTATTTTTTAAAATTTTATAAATATATATAGATTATATTTTAAAAAATAATTTTCATTTTTCGAAGCATAATATAATAATATACATTAGAATAATATTTTGATATTTTTAGAGAAGAATCATTTTTTAATGAATATAAAGAAACCCAAAATTGTAATTGAAAACTTCATATTCATCATATTAATTATTATGGTTTAATTATAAATTAAATTGGATTTAATATTTTTTCTAAATTATAAATATACTTTTTCAATTTAAGAATCAATTTCACTAGTAAATTTTATTTAAAAAATTCATACTCTGGAAAATTTCCACTTTAAAAACTCATATTCTTGTCCCATATGATAGATTGATTTTAAATTAATTTATATCATTGACATTTTTAGAATTTTAAAAAATGAATTCATTTTCTAAAAAAACATATATTATTAATTATATAAATCTAAATTAGGTTTTCTATCAAAAAATATTAGTGAATGTAATAAAAATTAATTAAAAGAAAAATAAAAAAAGAGTTTACTAATTTGTTAAATATTATCATAAGTCTTAAAATACCCATGACCCATGTACAAAAGACATTTTATGGTCATATTTTTATAAAAGATAAATTATTATTTATAATATAACATATATTTAGTAACATTATCGTAGGGATACCTCAAAACAATGTTTACCATATTATATATATAAAAATTCCAGACAACTAATATAAAATAGAAGTCACTGAAAAAATTGATTATGCATCTCAAAAATATTGAAGATACTGAGACTACCCAATTCATGTATTATATTTCAAAATATAATAATATTATCCTCACTTTTTTAACAAATAGAACCAATTAATTCCTTTGGTGAAAACCATAGAGTTACCTAAGGAATATGTAACATTTTTTAATGATCACTTATGTTTTACTAATTTATCCTCTCATTCAATTATTCATATAACATTGTTATATAATAACATAAGTATCCTATATATAATGATATATGTTAATGTTATAGTTTCTACCTACACACACAAAAACTTCTATCAAATGGGATACACAATCATCGTTTGTGTGTACGTCGGACTACCGCATTAACCACTGATGTCGTTCATTCTACCATTACCACATTTCATGGTTATTAATAATGATGTAATTACTATTTTTATAAGATATATATTACATTGATCATTTATTTATGATTTTCTAATTATTAAATAATGTATACATCCATGGTTTCTAATTTTTAGGAAATATGATAACTTTGTTTGTGGTCTTTAGAACAACTAACTCCTCAATGCAATGTGATTCATTCATATACTAATTTGAATGAATTAAGGTTGTGATTAGTAGACATATAGTATATATACAAAATTATAAATTTAATGTAATTATTAATTATATAAATATTTTAATATATTCTATTTTTTATTTTTAAAAAAATTAAAAGAAAAATAGAAAATGTATTTATCATTATGTACAACATACCGTCTACAGGAACAGTGTAATCCATTTCATATTTGTATAAATTTTTTATAATAAATAATTATATACTGAATATATATGATATTTATATCCTTTTTTAATTTTTTTAAATAATAACATTAAAATCATTAAAATAGGATTCATAATATCACGTCAAAACAAATATGAGAAATGAAGTGGTTGCTACTCAAAATGTGTCATTAGCCAGATATTTTTATCAAATTGGTAATATAAAGTCATTATAAAATAATATATGGTAAGATATAAAATAATACGTTTATCTTCCATTTTTTATTAAACATATATTTATTATACGAGATTTTTGAATGTGTATAATAAAAGGCACAAATTATGAAAAGGGTATCCAAACACACATTTATAGATTCATGATATATGGTTTATTCCCCACTAATTAGTGTTATGTAGTTTATATACCGACCTATGAAATGTTATATAATTAATTTTATTTATTTTATTATATACAAGGTTTTAATTGATATTATACTATAATTGGGATCAAGATTCAAATGTTACTCCTATAATAGGGGGATTTATAGAATAACTTTTATTTCTACAAGACTTATGTCATATTATAAAATCATTTATTTTTTTTGGTGTTTATGTTGACCATTAATGTAACATATAGTTAATATATATAATTTTATGGATATTTACAAATATATATTATTTACAATATTTTATGGGGTTTACATTTCAATACATCCCAATTAGAAAAGTAAATTAGTCTAAATTTTTCATCATTGAGAAACATGTTATGTTATTCCCCTATATTCATTTACAAGGAGTATGAATTATCATGAATTTTATTATACTCTTCATATACATGCTATATAAATGTAATGGTTTTAGTTTTCCACTCTTAAAAATTAATGATAATTAACCAACAATTTCTAACAAAATAATACATTTTTTCTCTCTTTAGATATAAATTTGTAAATTTCAAACACCACATCTTATACAAAAAATATAAAATGTTATTAAGTGATAATTTAATCTCTTTTATATGGAAAATGATATAATATATTTTTTATGTATTAATTTTTTAAATATTATATTTAAAATATTCTTAGTACATTTTCATGGTTATTTCCAATGAAAAAATGTTTTCAGAGATTATTTATGATTTATATTTTGTTATTGAAATTGGAATTTATATGTTCCTAAATAAATGTTTTAAATTATTGTCAATTCATATTTTCTATTTTATCAATATTTTTTTAAATAAATATATATATATATGTGAGATTTTATATGCTTTAAAATGTTATTATTAATGAGTAGATATTTTCATTCCAAAATTCTCCATGTTATCTTTCAAAATTATTCTCCAATTAAGATGGTATCATTTGATATAGTTTATTATTTATTTTAGAATTGATCCAAGGAATCCATTCTTATTTCCTCTCTAAATGGGTTATACTAAATATTTAATGGGGGTTATGAATCTTATTTTTCTTCCATGGGATATACCATAATAAAACACTTATGAAACCCAATTATATTAATGTTTTATTCTATAAGGAATTAGTTATTAAACTGATCTATTTTCCATATGTTATGATATGATTAAATTTTTATGATACAAATTTCACTTGATGGGATATGATATGTTGAATCGTTATGATCTTCTGGCTCACGTATGCTTGATATCATAATTTGATGGGTGGGACCTATATATACCTCTAATTAAATGGGAAAATATTTATATCTAATGATATTAAATGGAAAAAAAGTCGATGGGGTTGATAATTAATGGTAAAACAGTGTGTCCTAATCTATAATGAAAAAATGCATGTCCTGAATCATAATGAGAAATAGGAGCCTCTTGATCTATAATGGGAAATGGGTGTGTCTTGATCCACAATGGGAAATAGGTA
Source organism: Viscum album (assembly GCA_963277665.1). NCBI lineage: Eukaryota > Viridiplantae > Streptophyta > Magnoliopsida > Santalales > Viscaceae > Viscum > Viscum album. The sequence continues at coordinate 40,438,372 of OY728158.1, read as the reverse complement.
CATCTTAATCCACTATTAGAAATAGGTTATCCATGATCTACTATTTTTTTGGTCATAGTAGTTAACCATGTAAGATGATTTATTATTATTATTATTTGGCCACACCGATATGACATGGTATTATGGATCTAGATTGATTTTTGAATATTTATCCCATTTTTGATAAAATTCTTATGTAATACCAATATTTATGTCGTTACTAAATTATATAATTCATGATATATATGGTATGATCTTCATATGTTATCCTAAATTGTTAATAACCTAATACTCATCATATTCAAATCTATCATATTTATTTACCCTTAAGGAGAATAGAAGTTCATCCATTTTTATGATTCCTTTTCCCATGTTTTGAAAAATAGATCTGTGTAGGATTACAAAATGGGAAGATCGTTGTGGGAAAAATTGATGATGTTTCACGATGTTAGGAGATTGAGTTACATGTTTCAAAATATACTAAACTATTATGATCTTTGGGAATGTAATTTTTTACTTTGTTTAATATTTTCATTAAAATATTTAATAACCATATATGTTAATCTTTGTCACTATATAAAAACTATTCTATATTTGGAATCCTTATAACATATGTTTCAAAACATTAGATGATGAAAAAATATTATGGATATAATTTCATGGATATATTGTCTACAAAAATTAGAGTATAGTTTCTTCAAACTATGTGGTATGAAACATACTAAAATTTAAATTTAATGATAATGTTATTATTATAACATTACAAATAGGTATCATGGTTTGTGACATGTATATTAATGTTGAAATAAAATCCACCAGTCCACCAGAACATATACAATTGGATATTTATGGGTTGATGAAACATCGAAAAAAAAGTTTTTTTTCTATATTTCAATCATATATGATTGCATTTAAATATAAAATATAATATTTTCGAATCATATATTAGAGGAAACTAAGATGTTAATATTTTTGATAAGGTATATTGATAATAAAATGGGTGATTTCATTTGGGTATCAATGATAGAAAATGAAAATAATTACACATGTAACTCATTTGAGTCCAATATGAAGGAAAGTAGAGTAAAACACTAATATACACCTACCAAAAATTCTCAAATAATTTTTAGTAGATAGAATATTCACAACATATATGGATGGGGAAAGGAATGCTCAATTAATACAAACATTCTAAATTATTTATAGAAAAAATATATAAGTACAGTTGTTCGTGTAAAAAAAATGTTTCACTCTTTACAACATTAATACTACATTCATGGAGATATGTTATAAAAAATTTACAGTGGTGAATACATTAAATTATAAGTCATTTATTAATAATTCCATGAAATAATGATTTAGGAAAGTTTTATGAATTTTCATAAGAATTAATTTTTGTTGAATATTCACCAGATGAAAGAAGATACAATTTTTTTAATAAACAAACACATCATATGGTTGATTCTTTTGATGTTAATGTTATTTAATAAATTAAATTCTTAAAAAACTGGAGATAATGAAGAATGTATTAATAAATATCGAATGATTATTTTCAATGAAGATAATGATAATTTAAATGACTATGAGCCTAAATTTTTAAATGATGTTTCATATCAATGCACTGATGAGTATTTTAATACTAGAATAAAATATCTATTATTTAAAAAATTATAAAAGTAGGTTATGTATAATAACATTATTGGAAAATATAAATACCCAATCTAGACCTAAAGAAAGATGTTATTAGATAATCATACACAAGTTACCTCAATGGTTGATCAACATTCAGTCTAACAAGAAGATGGACCTAAATAGTTGTTAAATACTATGAATGAATAATTGGAGTATGCTGAAAAAATTGATGCTATGGTATTTTTCCTTTATAAAATATTAATAAATCTTTTAGTAAAATTTCCTTCCAATATACAATATCAATAACAAATTTGAAATATCAAGAAAAAATATTTATCATTTTTTCAATGGTTACTCACTTGTGGTAGGTGATTATTTTGAAGAAACGTGTCCTTATTTCAAAGACATGAAACAATGAAAATGTTTTTGTTAGTAACTAAACAACTATGTTAAAAGGTATATAATATGAATATTAATTCATATTTCATAAATTTTAAATTTAATATGTTTCCATATATTGTGTATCTTAGTGTGTTCATAATGATGAAAATTAGACTATGGTGTTTAAGATAATGAATGATTTGTATGGGTTGAAACAATCCCATGGAGCCTAGAACTCTAAAAATTTAATTTTTTCAATGTATTTGATCTATTCTAAATAATAATTTGATAGGAATTTATATGTGAATGATATGTGTACTAGTGTTTTTTTTTCATTTTTTTAATTTATGATATGATTTGTATAGGTGATATGGTAAAATAATGTGAAGATTTTTTTTTCAAAAAATAATGTATAATAGTGAGATGTGAATTATTTTAAAGTAATCATTATATTTGGGTTTTCATGATTGGTGAAATGAATTTATATCTACCTATTTTAAGAAATATATACAGGTGTTAATTCTATTTAATTACATATTATTCAAAGGATGTTATTATGTCTATATTTATAATTATGAATATGGGTGATTGTGAATTGAGTAATGGTGAGAATTAGAAATAAATATTAAAATTACTAGGATTTGTACTCTATTATTCCTCTTCAGTAACTAATTTTTTTTGAAATATATATGAAATTGATAGGCCTAACAATCTTGAGTGATATAATGTGACCTTCAAAACTGGAGAAATTTTATATGGAAGGATACTCTATCATTTATCGTAATACATTTGAGAATCCAACATGAAGCTTACTCTAGCATGGAATAGTGTGAAATAGAAATTCATATGAAATTTCATTGTTGAATTGACTATATCTAAAGAATAATATTTTTCCAAAAGATTTGATTGTATCCAAATGATATGGATAAATTTTTTATTTAATATTTTAGAGTGAATGTTAGAAAACCATGGAGGATTGTTAGTGATAATACATATTTCATTGTACATTTATAAGATCATAAAAAATTCATATATTAAAAAACATTTATATAAAATATATTTTCATTTTAGATATTGTTTCTTGTGGTGTTATAATTAATTAGAATATTTAAAGCAAATATCTTTTTGTTGAATCTTCTTATAGATACATGGTAGATAATGATTTAATGAATAAGGATGAAACGATATATTATCCTCGCACAATGACATCCCAATATTCATAAGGATAAATCCTCAATGATATTTTGAATTATTTTTCATAATTCTATAGGATATACAACATTCACTAAAAATATCATGTGGACCAAAAATCACGTCATTATGAATATGAGGGTCAAGGAATTTTTTCGTGTGGGGGGGGGGGTTATCATATGATGAAATTTTTTTTGAATATAATAAATTGATGTAATTCCCTAAAAAAATTAGTTATTATGTTGTGTGGTTTCAATACAGTATATATAAAAATGGATATGAGTTTTTTAATTATTAAAAAAAATTTGAGTTGTATGAATATTGATATAGTTTTAATTAAATCCAAGTTGGGAGGCTGAAGATCGATTAGGTTATTTTTCAATGAATTTTGTGATTTATTCGAACATATATTCATATAACTTATTTTATTCTTATGGTTATAATTATATTTTATATTAGGTTGTGAATTTCAACTTATTCATGTTATGAAACATTCCAGAAGATTATGAATTTTTTTTGCTCTTCATGGTCATTACATCATGAAGAATCTCAAAATCCATGATAAACTTGTTTGAGATTGTACAAAGGGATAAAATTACAAATGAGGATAAAGTACATAGTGTGAAATGTTAGATATAAATTGATTTATCATATACTAATGCTTTATTTGAATGTATAAACATTTATATATTGAGTTCTAAATAGTGATTCCATATAATTTTTTTAAAGCCAATAACCTGAGATTAAAGGACTAAGTCCAAGGATGTTTGAAGTCAGAATGGTGTACACCATTAATGGTTTAAATGGTTAAACAATGATGTTAATAAGAAGAATATTAAAAATATAAAATTTTAAATGTTTTAAAATCCTAGAGTATTTTACACTATAAAAGAAATATCTTTGAGTCCTTCAAGAAAAGAACAAGTGGAACGAGATTTTTCATATAATGATGGTGACCATATTTGAAAATATTTTTTCATAATGACACATAATTAAGAAATCCTATAGATATGTATTATTAAACATCACATAGGGAGATATTATGTGAACCCAATAGAGTGATATTCTATAAAATGTTGGATAATGTGTTAGAAGATGTTGAGTTCTAGTGGATATACCCATACAAAATTCATAACAATAAAGAGGGTATAAATGACAGTTGTTAGAGATATAAGAAGTTTATTTATGTCTCATAAATGAGTTTAAGAAGTCATTATAACTAGTTAATGGTAAATTATATGATCATGAATAAGATTAAGAAATGAGGTTTCATCACACCAAAAAATCCATGAAGACGTATAAAATAATCAATATTTATACAATGTCATTATAAATGTTTAATGGAGTCTGGATGGGTTAACGTGAAAAATGACAATTTAATGATTTAGAATTTTCATATACAGATATATAGAGGAAGATATATGGGTTTCATAAAACTATGATGATCCGTATAATTAAATCATATTGAATTATATAATGTCAACGGTCAGAGGGTAATTACATTACTAAAAAACAATTCACTCAGTTGATTCATGATAATCATAAAAAACATTGTATATCCTTTAAAAAAGAATACATTAAATAATCTAATTCATATGTTTTTATATTATGATTTATGTTATTTTAGGAATGATTTTTTTCACATTATTTTTCAGGAAGCTTCTCCAAAATTCTAGAAGAGTTGAGACATCGCCATCAAATTAATGTTGAGAACGGGAATTTTAAATTGGATATTGAGTTTGGAAGGAAATTTTTTGAGTTCCATTGTTTTTATCACATTTCTGTGCCTATATAACGGGGGGTTAAAACTATAAATTCAAACATTTTTTAATTCATGACTGAGTAGATGTCGGGATTATTCCCATGCAATGTGAGTTTCGATACATTTCTATTAACAAACTAGATATTCCATGAAAAGGAATCCAAAATATTAAATACCATAGACTTTAAATAGATAACCAATTTGAGTTTTTATAGTCAATTAATCAACTAGAGCCTCTATTAGAGGCATGTTTTTTTGGTCATCATACAAAATCCTATATTGGAAGAATATTTTTCTGATGGACATCGCATGAGGTTATACCTCTTGATGAAATAAATCACACCAGATAGAGTACATCAAAGAGATAATTTATGAATGAACATTAAGTGTGGTATTGAAAAACATTTTTATCTTTTTTGGATAAATGTAAATGTGAAAATCAATAAATAATGGGGTTCATAAGGATTACTTAACGAATTCTAGATGGGTAGTGTTGGGAGTTCGTAAAATTTATCAACCACATATCATAATGCATTTCCATGGACAAATATAATTCCAAATTGAAATTATATAGTCACAAAAATGAAAGCCTAACATTTTATTTGTATGAGATCTAAAATATATTACTAAATCATCTTAGATTGTGTGGTTGAGATATATATAGTCTAAGAATTTAGAATATTGTAAAATTTATAGCGATTCATTTCAAGATATTATAAACAAAAAAGATCTACACTTATAAAACTATCCCTTCTCAGTGGTTCACTAGTTCCTAGGATCTTCAATCTTCTAAAATTAAATACAATATTTGTACCAATTTGTTTATATCATTTTTATTAAACAACATATGTCAGAATAAATAATATTCAAGTGGAAAGATATGTGTATCATAACATTCTAGTTGGAAAAATTTATGAATTTATATTTTTAGAATATAAAATCTTACCACTATCAATTTTTTTTAAAAATGTAGTGTATCAAAGAAATTTATTCAATGTGATAGATTGTTCATATCTCTCATGTACATTTAGCCAATCATTCTAAAAAAATAAATAATTTTATTCCATCATACTCAAATAACATGAATTAAATGAAACTATAACGAAAGGATTTTTCAATGGGTTCATTATTATTAATTAAAATATTCCCCACCATTAATCCATTGAACAATAAAACCAAATAATTTATGTACATCAATATTTATATAATTCTATTTTTGTGAAACACACATAATAATGTTTTCTTATGAATCTATAAACCTATAAATTCTATAATTTGAAATTTTACATCCCAATAAATGAATATCCAATGTGATTGATTTTTGGAAATCTTGATTTCATAAACAAATTATACGCTATATACAGTCATTTAAAATATTTAATTTAATTAAATATCTAATTATTAGTGAAGAAATTACAAAATAAAAAAAATTGTTCAATCTCTTATATTAATACTTAATATAGTGTTCAACAACATAATACTTCATTTTAACTTTTCTTCATTCTTTATCTATTTTATAGATACATCAAAACTAATTTTTCTAGATGATATAATCATAATAAATTAGGTTAAATGTTTTATATAATATTCAAACTATTCATGAATATATTCAATAAATTTGAATATATTACCAATATTTTAATTTAATTTCATGTAATTATTTTGGGTATGTCTTCCTTGAGTTGGATGACTCCACCTGAATATCTACCTCTATAACTCCTGGATCAATTGAAGTAATAATTATTGATCCACCACATATTTATATATTCTCATAACCTTTAAAATTATAGTTATTTCATTAAAAATTAATTTTCCTTTGATTGTTGAATGTTTTTAAAAACTATGATTCTAATTCACAACATCATTATGACCATAATTATTTAATCCATTTTGTGAACCAGATTTTTAATAGACTTCAGAAATATTATTCAAAATATTACATATCCTCTTGTTTTTATTATTTTCACCATATATAGTATATTTATCTTCAACTTATGATTTTTTTGAAATCCTAGAATTATAGAATTTTCATATTTTAGCTACATAGAAACTCTTATGTACCTTCTTCTCCTTATCTAAAATTTTTACCAAAAATTTATTATTATTATCATCATTTAAGGATGACATTTTATAATACTTATCTGATTCACACATCATAGAGATTCCACCAACATCTGATAATGATCATTGGGAAATATATATTTTAGGTACCACATCAACCAATATTTATTGATAATCTTAAACAATTTATTATTCACCATTATGGTTTTATTAATCTCGATTTTGATATTTTTATCTTCATTAATAAATTGATTCTAATTTATAATCTCTTTAAACAATCTATATTTTTATTTTTCATGAACATCATCTTAATTTTCAATAGTTAACCACCTATCTTTATATTCTACTTATCATTTTTAGGTTTGTAATCTTCAAGAGATAATATCAAAATTACCCTTTTTGCATAAAATATATTTTAACATAATCTCAAAATTATATATTACTTTTTCTCTCAATACTAATGACATTATCATCAAATATTTTATCATAATTAAGCATGTAATGACATGAAAATTCCATGTAATTTTATTTATTTAATGGGAATATTAAGAGTTAGTGAAAATTGACGGTGCATGATTCTGAGGAATGGTGTGCCTGGAAAGAATTTTTGAACTTGTTTTCGGGTACGTTCAGTAAACGTCGGTGCGTGTTTTTGTAACTTTTGAACCAGTGCTCAGAATTGAAATCAGAGGACACTGTTGAACAAGTAGCACCCTTGTTCACATAAGGACACTATCACCTTGACCAAAGTTGGTCGAGGGTGAATGTTAGTTTTCTTGTTTTTCATTTGAATAAAAATAATATAAAGAACAACTTTTTATTATATTTTTGAAACTTCTTTACATGGGTTATATAGGTGGGGACCAAAAAAGATGTAATCCTCCCAGTTATAATTCAATGGTGGGGACCACCAAACCCCTCATTAATGTAAGAGGTGTCCCTTAGAATACCACCATTTATATTGTTCCAATGTAATGGAACTAAATTGTGCCAATGCTATGCAATTAAATTGGGCCAAAAAATGCAATTAAATTGATCCAACTCAGTGAAATTAAATTGGTCCATTTAATTTCTCCAACATAAATTAATTAGCTTGACCATTCAAATACTAAGTAACAACATCGTTGGAATTTTGGAAGGTTCTTATTAAATTATCATTAATAAATTACATGATTGTTACATAACCCCCACCCCCACTCATATTTATATGGAGCATGGAGGAAAGGATTTGGCATGGATTCACCAAGCGACGAAGTTCTGGTAAAGTGTAACGAAGCCTCCCAGTTGGAGGGCGGAGCCGACTCTAGCGAGTGGTGGCATTCAACACTGAAACCCCAAATGAGGATAGACGATAATTCGACCTCGTTGGAGGCTATTGCGGGAACGTTGAACATTGACCCACTTACTCAACTGCCGGATTTTCTCCATCATTCATGAGCTAGGGATTTTTTTATTTATACCCCCTTACCCATTTTTGACGTTCTTCATGATTCTAGAATTATTGGTCCGCCTTCCACCACCCTAATATGGAGGGTGTGGGCCAATTGAACATGGACTGACCTATACATAATTATTTGTGATTCTTGATGTATTCTCTGTAATGGATGAGGATGGTGACCGACACTAGTAGGGTTTGGGAATTGTAGTCAGCACCACGGTCATCCATGACAGAGCAAGGGCGACGACTACTGGATATCGGCCACATGAAGTGGATGGCGGCACGTGTGCGTGCTAACCTGTGAGTGGGAGCCGCGACCCTGTGCCACGGTGGGAAAGAGAGGGAAGATGGCTGAGTCAACGTCTTGTGAAGGCATGGTGCATGACACGTCGCATGGAGAATGCAGGTAGTTGTCAGGCTAGCCGCAGCGGGCCTCCAGAACGTGATCCCAGTGGGACATTGCAAAATGGGACGTCGCGCCGGACCTAGTGGGCTGGGTCAACCCGAACCGGGTCGGGTGAGTTTGACCGGGTTGGAGTTGACCCGAACCAACTTTGTCCAATATTCACTCTTTTAGAAATATATATTGATCTATAGGCATCCGTTTTACGAACTATTAGTGGAGCTAGAAACCATGGAGTTATACATACCTTTTGGTATACCCTAATTGAGTTTTGGATAATGTTTTGGTTTGGCTGGTTTGGATCAAACCCGAATCCAACCGGGCCCTCAAGACTAAAAGGCCAATAACATACCGACTGGATGTCTGTTTGATTCATTGTCTGTTGCATTGTTCCCAATTTTTACGTGGTGGTCTATTAGAATACTTATTCATGGGACTTCTTGGTAGTTGGAGTATCGAGCTGTGTCCTAATTATTAGATCCTCCCAAAATCATGTGAGCTTAGTGTGGGAACCTTGCAACTAGCTGTAACATGAGAAAGTGATCCATTGTGGGTCCGTGCTTGGGATCCATTTTGAGTCTGGGTTTGAGAGTCTCACATGGATCTGCTCTAGGAATCCACATGGGACTACTCTAGGATCCTACGTGGGTCTTCTGTAAGAGGATCTTATGTGGGAATAATGATGTACTAGGATCTTGTGTGGGTCTACTATACTAGTATCTTATGTGGGACTGATGATGTAGAAGGATCCTATGTGGTTAGATTTACTAGGTTCCTATGTTGGTCTGATGATGTACTACGATCCTGTGTGGGTCTGATGATATAGGATCCTATGTGGGTATGCCTCTTAATAGAGTAAGATGATGCCGTAGTTACATCTATTCACTTATACTGTTGTATATATGTTATACAGGGTGTGAGTTGAGTCCTTACCTTTGTGGTATTCTTTTATGTGTCGTAATTGTGAGGTTCTTACCTTATTCGTGATAGATTTGTGGTATTCTTCTTTGTGGAGTACCTATGTGGTAAATACCTTCATGGTGATACCGTTTTGGTATTCTTATATGTGGAATAACTATGTGGTACTTACCTTCGTGGTTATACCTTTGTGGAATTTTTCTATATGGTGTACCTATGTGGTACTTAACTTTGATGTAATCATTATTTTGGGGAACAGTTGTACATTGGAAAAGGAGTTGGGCCTTGTGATTCCTCATTAATTAGATTGGTAATATTTGATAACATAGCTATATGTATGGGCATATATCTATGTAGCGTTCTCACTGGTTTACATGCTTTGTGGTTTATCCGTTGAGGATTTTTTGAGACTAGGATGGTCACAGGGTCCCTATTTATTGTCGTTATACTCAGCCATAAACAGTCTTTACACGCAGCATGTTGTGTTTGGTGTAGATGACATACAACGCTGATCAAGGATGAGGGTACTAGGACTGGACAATGCATGTAGTTGGACCATACGGTGTGTCAGTATGCAGAGGAGATGAGTGCACGTGGAGTGCTGAGGTAGTGATACATAACTTCACTTCAGGTAGGAACCCAAGTGGACAACCCAGTAGCTACCTTTCTCTTTTTTCAGTTGTATTTTATATTCACTGGTACTTTTACCTTTACTGTTGGTCTTGTATTCCGACCCCTCTTACTTTCTGCTCTCTTTTTTATATAAAGTTTACATGTGTTCATAACTTTTTGAGTGCATTGTTGAGTGTGATTACATGATATAAAGGAAATGACTTCCCTGTTTTAGGCAATAAACATTTTGGTAATATTTTCCAGCTCCTAAACTATGGAAGGTGGGCTTGGGGACGTCACGACATGGGCCCCGTGGGACCAGTCAGGACAAATTATTATCATAGGAGTCAGTTCTGCCATGGATCATTAGACTCTGATCTTTTTAAAGGAAATAGAATTATGTGTAGTGAGTATGTTTATCAATTTAGGGAATCCAGTGTTGGTGTAGCAACCAACATATCCATACACCAGGGCCCTGACATCTTATTTCTGACTCAGTGCATAGAAACACTGATTGCATGTGTTTTTTGAGACGTTTTCTTTGTGAACACTTTGAGTGAGCTCACCAGGTATAACATATTGATTGTGGTTCATTTGATTCTTTCCAGGATTCCTCCACACAGACATCCATCTAGGGTTTTAGGTACAGTACACGATGATGGCCCACCATGCGATGGGGCCTCGATGTTGGGCCCTCATACATTAATGGCACCATTGAATGCACCAGCGATACCATTACCCATTGTGCCACCGATGCCACCAGCCTCAGCAGCAGAGGGTGCATATCACTTGAGCACATTGCACGAGTTCAAACACTAGAAGACACCCAGGTTCAAGGGTGAGACGGACCCACAGGTGGTTGAGGATTGGCTGGAGGCTGTGGTTAGAGTCTTCTGACTCGCAAGGGCACCAGCTGACCTCATGGTGATCCTTACCACCAGTCTTCTACATGAATTTGCAAGAATATGGTGTAGCTTTATGCTCCAGTTTGATGACAAGGTGACACTTATTTGGGAAGACATTGAGTGCCTGTTTCAGGCAGAGATTGTCCCATCAACTCTTCGTGTACTGCTCAGACAAGAGCTTCTTCATCTGCAGTAGGTCAAAATGACTTTGGCTTAGTACATAGAGAGTTTCACCGACATCTCATGCTACTCCACTAATATAGTGCGGTTCACATTCTTCAGGGCCTAGACCATTGAGAAGGGGCTCATTAGGGAGATCTGGGCTGTGATAATTTCACTCAGCCTCCCGATGCTGGTGAGGGTGTTAGGGTGAGCCCTCTTTGTGGAGAGTTTCCTTGTTGAGCAGTGGCCAACAGTGAGACCCACCACTGGATATTAAATATTTGAGTGTTCTACATCTAGTAGTAGATAAAAGTCACAAATGTCTAAGAGGGCCATACCTATAGTTGGACAACCCCAATATTTAGGGTTGGTTTTGTAGGGAATGTGAGACAAATCCAGTCTTGCGAGGAGCATGTAGTGTTTCACATGCAGCACATAGTGTCACATGGCTCGGGACATCTAGACCCTCTGTACAGATGATCAACAGATGGTATAAGGACCACCCAGGTAGTGACAGAGGTTAAACCAAGTAGGTTTACAGGGAGTAGGAAAATGTGGCAGAGGAGATGACTAGGCTTTTGGCGGTGGGAAATAATTCGAGATGATACTGCCACCACCACCAGGAGGTCAGCCCCGACCACAGGGAGTATGTGGACAAGGGTAAGCTCAGCTCCAGCTAGGTGAGAGATACGATCATGGTGCACTGGATATGACATTAGCTATGATTTGTATCTACTACACCTTTGCTGTAGTAGTTTTAATCATAGGTGCAAGTCATTCTTTTATTTCCAGGGCCCTTGTTCAGAGCTCGAAGATTCCGATGGAGCTGTTTGCTTGATCCTTATAGCTAGAGACTCCTACTGTAGAGGATTCGATGATTAAAGACTAGTACGACAGTGACTACATACTCTAGGGGGGGGGGGGGTGAGAGCTTCGACATGGATCTGAGAGTAGCAGCATTGATGCCTTATTATGTCATCTTGGGTACAGAAAGGCTATCTAGAGTCTATACTAAGGTAGAATGTATTAGGCATAATGTGCGGTATGTCAGCATGGATGGGACTTGGTTTAACTTCACCGGTGAGAAGGGGTCGTTTTTAGCATAGCCTAGAATTAACCTAAGGGAAGGGGATCCAATCTCTTATAGGATGGCTAGCCATATCTTTATAGTGGTATTTTTGGAGAGTCTGAGTTATAATTTAGTGGTGGAGCAGTACCCAGATGTTTTCCCTGAATATGTTCTAGTCCTACCTCCTTGTAAGCATATGGTCTTTTAAATTGACTTGTACCTTGGTATGGCCCCAGTATATATACCATCATATTGGATGGATCCCACGGAGCTCCGTGAGCTATGGGTAGAGTTGGGGACTTACATGGAAAGGGGTTCATCCGACCCTCTATTTCTCTTTGGCAGCCCTAATTCTATTATCCAAGAAGGAGGATGGGAGCTTGAGATGTTGTGTTGAATATCAGCACCTGAACAAGTGACCGTGAAGAATAGGTACCCACATTCGAGGATTGATGACTTCTTTGATCAGCTGAAAGGAGAACGGTGGTTCTCAAAGATAGACCATAGGTCTGGCTATCACAAACATAGAGTACGAGACGAGGATGTGCAGAAGAAGTATTTCAGATGTTGATACAACCATTATTTTCTTTTGGTCATGCTATTCTGGATGAGCAATGCTCTAGTAGTGTTCATGAGACTCATGAACATGATCTTCTAGCCATATCTTGACTGATTTCTCATGGTCTTCATTGATGACATTTTGATCTACTCGGATACTGATGAGTAGAATGCCTATCATTTGTGGGTAGTTATGGACACACTTGGAGAGAACCATATTTATGGTAATATCTCGAAGTGTCAGTTCTTGATCCGAGAGGTTAACATTCTAGAACACATCATCTCAGAGGATGGAGTTGCATTGGATCCAGTGAGATCAATGTGGTACTTTCTTGGGATCCACCTTGGAGTGTGACGGAGGTACGATGTTTCCTGGTTTTTGACAAATACTACCAGAGGTTTGTGCATGATTTATCCAGAGTTGCACAACCTTTATCAGTGATGACGATGTAGGGGAATCCCTTCATGTGGTTAGAGATATTTCTATGGAGTTTTCAGTAGATGAGGCCGATGATGACTAGTTCCCCCATCATGATTATTCTGATGGAGGTCATTGGGTATGTAGAGTACTATGACACATCGGAGACTGGACACTGTAGTGACCAGATTCAGGAGTGAGCGATGATCAGTCATGGTTCATGAATGCTGAGACAGAATTAGAAGAACTACAATACCCATGAAATGGAGTTAGAAGCAGTGGTCTTCGCAATAAAGATGTGGACACATTACTTGATGGTCAAGTGCTTTATAGTTTACTCTTATCACAAGAGTCTCTAGTAAATCATCTCTCAGAAGGAACTTAACCTTAGGCAATGGTGTTCTATTGAGTTATTCTACGAATTTGACTTCGATATAGTCTAATCATTTGAAAAGGGTAATGTTTTAGAAGATGCACATAGCAATAGATCTGGTATACAACTGTTAGGTGATGCGACAGAGCAGCTGGTCGCTTTGCAGATATCCTTTGTGTATCTAGATGGAGCATCTTTTCTTCAGTATCTTAGAATCACTCCCCCACTTCTTCAGCAAAGATATGGAGTTTTAGCATGGGAACATTGACAGCAAGGCTCGATGTGTTCAGATAACCACATGACATGCACCTGATGAAATTTCTGTAGTTATAGAGAATGTCATACTCCTCAGAGTATGTACTATGTTACCAGTGGCATTACGAGAGGATGTATTGAGGTACTTTCTTACGTCCCCTCTAGAGGTACATCCAAGTGTGGATAATATATAACAGGACCTTCGACGATAGCAATGGTGGCCAGGAATGAAAAAAAGTAGTAGCAGAGTTTTTTATTTGGTTCCTCACATTTCAGTAAGATAATGTGGAGCATCAGGTACCAACAGGCTTAGATCATCCTTTAGAGGACTCAGAGTGGAAGTGGGATGGGATATCCAAAGACTTTTTAACATGACTTCCACATACATCTAGGGGTAATGATTATATCTGGGTGATTTTCGACTGACTCACCATGTTGGCCCACTTCCTACAGATTAGAGAGTAAGGTTAAGTAGAGAGCTTGTGAAGCCTCTATTTGTAAGATATTGTGTGGCTACGTGGAGTACCCTCGAAAATTGTCTCTGATCATGATGCACGTTTCAATTCCTTCATATGGAAGGGGTTTCATGAGGATTTATGGACATAGATTATTATAAGCACTACCTTCTATCCTCATATGGATGGTCAGACTGAGCAGACCATTCAGACCCTCAAGGACATCCTGCGTGCTTGCGTCCATGACATCGGTCATAGCTGGGAGGATCACTTTCATTTGGTGGAGTTTTCATACAACAACTGCTAACACTCCACCATTATATTGACAACATTTGATGATTTTTATGGTCGACATTGCAAATCACCTTTTCTCTAGACCATCCCAGGGGAGTTAGCACTCATGGGAGCAAATATGGTATGAGCTACCACGAAGAAATTGCAGATCATCCAGGAGTGGATGAAGATTACACAAAGTAGAAAAAAGTCTTATGTCGACATGAGACAGAGTCCTATGAAATTCTGGGATGGTGACCACATCTTCCTAAGGGTCTCACCCCGAAAAGGATTAAAGAGATATGGTCGGAGCGACAAGTTATCTCCGATGTTCATTGGACCCTTCTAGGTCCTCATTAGAGTTGGCAAGGTGGATTACCGCCATGCACTTCCCCCTCAGTTTCACTAGGTCCCGGACGTCTTCTATATATCACTGATGAGAATATAGGTGATCAGATACGTGATTAGAACCACCACGTGTTCCCTCAGTTTGAGTTGTGGCTTATAAGGATACAAATCCCTGAGGTGGGGAGAATTTTAAGACCAAGAAATTGGATGTAATTTTTTTAATTCTATGGGAATTTTACAAGTCCAAAAAATTGAATTCATTTGCTTCTGAATAGCGATGTACCTAAAATTAATATCTAAACATTTTTTTATGTATTTTTATCGTCTGGGTTGGTTTTTGTAACATTTGAACCGGTGCTTGAAATTGAAATTTGAGGACATCGATGAACTCGCACTGCCGATATACGCGGAAGTATACATTCACCTCGACTGCAGTTGGTCGAGGGTGAAAGTTAGTTTTTGTGTATTTCATGGGAATAAAAATTATTTAAAGAACGACTTTT
The DNA here is from genome assembly GCA_963277665.1 of Viscum album. NCBI lineage: Eukaryota > Viridiplantae > Streptophyta > Magnoliopsida > Santalales > Viscaceae > Viscum > Viscum album. Next base: position 40,422,676 of record OY728158.1, on the reverse strand, counting down.
AATTTTTTTTTTGAAACCTAACTATATGGGTTATAGAGGTGGGGACCACAAATTCCTTAATCCTCCCAATTTGAATTCAATGGTGGGGACCACCGATCCCCTCATTAATGTGGGGGAAGTCCCATGGAATCCTCCCATTTAAATCGTGCCAACACAATGCCATTAAATTTTTCAAACACAATGAAATTAAATTGTCCCATTTTATTGAGCCAACATAAATTAATTAGATTGAACTTTCAAATGTTAAGTAATATCTTCGTGGGAATTTAGGAAGGATTCTATTAAATAATCCTTCATAAATTCCACGATCATTACATTCCCTCCCCCTATCCTATTTATATGGAGCTTGGGGGAATGATTTTCCATGAATTCACCATGAAAAGAACCTCAGTTAACAATCCATGATGCCAAACACATGGAACAAAGTGCCGGTCTAGGGAGTGGCAGTGATCGAAACTGAAACCCCAAACAGAGATCGATGATCAAATGGTGTCATTGGAGGTTGTTGTGATAACGATAAACACAGACCCACTTCTTCAACTGTGGTACTTTCTCCATCATTCACGAGGTAGGTTTTGTTGTTTCATTATACCCCCTTACCAATTCTTGAATTTTGGCGTGATTCAAGAATTACTATGCCGCTTGTTACCACTCTAACATGGAGGGTGCGTGCCAAATGAACATTATCTGACCTGTCCAAAATTCATTCTGATTCTTGATGTGTTTTCGCGATGGGGGAGGATGGAGACCGACACCGGTATGGCTTGGGATTGGCCATCGACACGATGGCTAGATTTGACGAAGGCAGAGGGGTGACCTTGCTGCTGGGGAAGGGCAGCGGTCTGTCATCAACGGCAGAGCAAGGGAGGAGGCAGACGGAGCCTAGCAGCACGAAGGGGATGGCAGCCAGTGGTCGTGCTGCCGGTGAGCGATTGATGCGACCTTGGTCCATGGTTGAAATTGGAGGGCAGTCGGCCAAGCCTGCGACCGGAGAAGGTGTGGCACATGACACACCATGTGGAGAAGGTGGCTTGTCGTCCGACCAACCAGGTGGGTCGTCGCACCGCGGGCCACCTTACATTGAGCCCAGCGAGTCACCGCACCGCGAGCCCTGAGAGCCACTGTGCTGCGGGCCAGGAAGCTTCCTTATGCAGTGCTTGATCAAGTAGGCCAGGATTGACCTAGTGGGCCGGGTGGACACGAACCGGGTTGGGTTGGTCCGACCGTGTCGTACGAGACCCAAACCAACTTGGACCCATTTTCACTCTTTCGGTCATATCTTGAACTATGAGAATCCGTTTCACGAACCATCAGCTGTTCCAGAAACCGTGGAGTGAGACGAACATTTTTTTTATTACTCACCTAGGTTTTGGATAATGATGGGGTATGTCCGAGTAGTATCAAACACGAATCCAACCGGGCCCTTGGGACTAAAAGGCCAATAACATACAGACTGAACCTCTGTTTGACGCACTATCTGTTGCATTGAGAACCCTTTTACGTGGTTGTCCTTTTGGATACTTCCTCATTTGACTTCATGGTAGTTGGAGTATTGACCTGTTTCTGGAAGAGAGGATCCACCTTGAATCAAGAGAGCTTAGTGAGAGAATAATGTATCTAGATGTAACATGATAAATGTATCCTCTATGAGTCTGTGCGTGGGATCCATTGTGGGTCTATGTTTGAGAGTCTCACTTGTATATACTCTAGGAATCCTCGTGGGACTACCCTAGGATCCATCGTGGGTATGTTATACTAGGATACGGTGTGGGTCTGATGATGTACTAGGATCCAGTGTGGGTCTGATGATTTACTAGGATCCGGTGTGGGACTGCTGAACTAGGATCCTGTGTTGGTCTATGGATGTATTAGGATCTTATGTGGGTTAGATATACTAGGATCATGTGTGTGTCTTAGGATGTACTAGGTTCCTATGAGGGTCTGACGATTTATGATCCTACATGGGTCTTCCTCTTAACATATTAATATGACTCAATTATTACATCTAATCATCTCTAATACTGTAACTAAGTAATACGTAGTGTGAGCTGAGTCATTACCTTTGTGGTATTCATATGTGTGGCCTACCGATTTGATACTTACATTTGTGGTGATACCTTTGTGGTATTTTTCTATTTGAAATACCTGGGGGTACTTATCATCATGGAGATACCGTTGTGGTATTCTTCTATGTGGCATACTTGTGTGGTACTTACCTTTATGGTGATAACATTGTGGTATTTTTCCGTGTGGTGTACATGTGTGGTACTTACCATCGTGGTAATCATTCCTTTGGGGAATAGTTGTACGTTGGCTAAAGAGATAGCCCATGTGTTTCACCATTAATGAGATGGGTAATATTTGGTAACATAGTAATATGTATGGGAATATACATAAGTATGGTTGACACTAGATTACATGCTTTGTGGTTTTTCATTTTGAATTTTGTGAGACCTTGAGGGTCTCGGGGTCCCTACTGAGTATCGTTATAGTCACCCCAGCACGTGCATCACCATCACCTTATTGTGTTTGGTGTAGGATATGGACAACCTTGATCTAGGCTGAGGGTACCCGGACTATACAGTTCCCAGAGGTGGACCATACGGCATATCGGAACCCAGAGGACATATGTGAACATGGAGTACTGAGGAGGTGATCTATACCTACCATTTAGTTAGGAACCCTGGAGGAAAACCCAGTAGCCATATTTCTCTTTCTTAAGTTGTATTTTTTTTTCTATTTTACTTGTACCTTTACTATTGGGCTTGTATTCTTGCCCCTCTAACATTCTATACACTTTTTTCTATACAGTTTACTTGTGTTCGTATCATGTTGTGTGCTTTTTTGAGTGTGTTTACATGATATAAGGACAATGCCTTACAGGTTTTAGGGGATTCAACATTCAGTGCTCGTTTCCATCCCCTGGCCGATGGACGGTTGGCTTGGGGTTGTCACGGCATAGGCCTCGGGGGACAGATCATGACAAAACATCTCTACACCATCATCACTAGGATAAATGAATAATATTTCATCTTAACTATCATCATATTCATCAAATTTGGATAATAATTTTATCATTTTATATTTCTAAGGATTATTATTACTTTATTTTGAAATGTATTTTTAATTTTCTTCCTTCATAATTATAAATCTTATAGTCCTTCGATATTTTTCATATATTTCCCTATATTCTCATATTACTGACTATTTTCCAAAAAATATTCAATTGGTCCACCGTTGAAGTACTTCAATTAAGGCATTAATTTATACTTCTGTGGTCATATTTTTATATTTATTTAAAATACGAAAATAGAATTTTCATAATTCATGTTAACATCATCTTATATTTCAAATCAATTGATTTATTTATGAAAAACATTAATTGTCTTATATTTTGTTCTGGTTTATAATGATATTTCCCAATAAACTATGTCCATAGTCATGATATACATTTCTATTAATATATTATATGTAAGAATAATGATATTTAAATCATAAATAATGATTTATTAGATCACTATCTTTAATGATGATACAAAAAAAATTAAATTTATATATAAAAATTATACGACTCAAGAACACAATAGTAAAATCAACCAATATTCCATTAAAGACTCTTAAGATATTTATATTGTTGTCAACACTAATAATGAACTCACTAAAAGAATCGAAATCTCTTATTTGTAGATCACTATAAACTAATAGAAAAAATTATAACCATTGATTATTCATGTTTTTATTCAATTATTATTTCCTTAGACATTATAAAAATTATCTTGACTATTTCATTTAACTTAAACCTAAAGAATTCAGATTCTGAGGGGGGGAAATATATATACATCCATTCTCACCCATCATATACAATATTTATCTTAAAAATTTCCATTATTAATGATATTTAAATATGAATAGGTGGTAAATTTCTTTCACCTTAATAAATTTCAAATTCAATGAATAAAATATTATGTAGTATCCCATCATTATTTATATGATAAATTGATCCTCAATAAACTAGAATCCCTATGATATAAGTTGTTGTTTTTGAATAAATATATATATATATAATACTGATTCATTATCAAACATTAATAATACAATATTACATAATGCTACCGATCCTTGATTCCAATTCCATGGTCCAATAATGATCTCTGTAACTCTTGAGAATGGTAATGGTGAATCAAAGGAATTCCATTATTTTTTGTTCCCTCATATAAAAACAATCATATTCTCTAGTTAGAGGAAAAAATACAGTTCAATTGAAGACAAATAATTAACATCTATATTAATATAAGAATTTACCTGGTTAACAAAAAAATTAAAAGTGGTTATACTATAGTATGATTTAAAAAAATCACCACACAATAAACCAGAAAAAGTAAATATATTTCAGTTTGAACCAATAAAGAAATATCCATCACATATGTTCCACCATATTTATAAAAGAATTATTGTGATCCTTACAAATATAATTTCGTGAAATAAATTTTCCAATAATTGTTAAATCCTTCACCAAAATGATTCAACTTGTAATCCTGATGGTACTTGAACTCTTCACACATGAAAACCTAAAAGTGAGATCTTCTTCTTCTTTAGTTTCATAGAACTCAGTATAAAATAAATAATTATTTTATTTTATTTATTTTTTAAATAAAAGACCTACACAAGATCTATATAAAATGTTCATATATTCTCATAACTTCAACGTGATCTTTTCAATCATCTTTATTAAAAAATTTGTGATTCTAATAAAATATAATAAAATTATCATCAAATAGATTTATAATATCAAAATCATTATTATATTATAAATTTATAAATTTATTCTGTATATATATTTGTATTTATATATAAAAATAAATAAATATAGTTTCATGTTTATAAAAAATTAATAAAAATGTATAAAACATTAAATTCAATGAAATGCTATTCTAATTTAAGTCATCATATTATCATACATATTTTCATGATTGTGAAATAATTAATGATAAAGAATTTATTGAATAAACATGTCAAAACAAAATATTATTATTTCTAAGGAAAATGTGATATAAATTTCTTTTCCTTAACATGTGTACATGTAGCATGATTTCCTTTCCATATTTTTGGGGGAAGGATTTTTTAATACCTTCTTATTTATTACATTTATAAAACATCAAACATCTGTTGATGAATGATAATTTCAATGACCTCTCATCAAAACATCCATCTTCTTCATGTAAAAAATTATGCCAAACACAAAATTTATCATCTTATTTTCATCAGTTAACAACAAAGTGGCACTATATCACAATTGTTTCCTATAACTCCTTCACATTCCCTATAATATGAATAATGAAAATAATTATGATGATATGTAACCACTATAATATCACCGTACATATAATCATTTTATTAAAATATATTTTTCTCCCATTGATATTTTATGTGGTGTATCATTTAAAAAATCAATTTAACATGAAAACTGATATTATTGAACCTACTATTAAATTTTATGGGATGATGACCTACCTTGTATGGCTATAAAATAACCTTTGGTCACATGGTAAAGTGAGCTATATTTATTTTCTGAATATCTTGACAAGTCATATTATTTATATTCTTCGTATGTTCATTCATGTATAAGGTATTAGTTCTTCTTGTGGTCACTTATGTTACTCGTTTTAATGTTAGTTCAATTACTTTCCTGACGCCGGTTTAATATAAATCATATAGTCTATATTTAATTTATGATGATTTTATTTCACAATTCTTTGCGTTAATAGTATTCTATAAAACGTGCAGTCATCTTGCATTTTAGCATGTTTTAAATATACATTTCATCATGTGAAGACCTATATGTTCATTTGATAACCCTACTTATTTACATTTCAATAATCTTTATTATTGAATTATGTGTTAAAAATCACTATATCCCATTGTTGTTTTAATTTTCTAGAACCGACATCCATACAAAAATTTACCAAAATCGGCTTGGTCAGTAAATTTATTAGATTAAATATTAAGCGACCCGCTTACCAAATATTCAAATTATTATTCAAAATTTGTATAAAAAAAATATTATATATTTTATAAATATGATAAAATTTTCTTTCGAGGAGTGAAATAGTATATACATATAACCCGTTTTTGTTAAAAAAATTGTATTTTATTTATCAAAATTTATTATTATTTATTAAATAAATCACTATTTGAATGAGTCATAATATATTATTTTTTCAATTATATATTTTCTTAAAATCACAATTTACTATTAATATGTATTGTCACAGTATAAATTGTATATAATAATTGAAAAATAATTCTATTCAAAAAATATTAAGCATAAAAATGTATTATAAGATATTTAGCAGAAATAATTGGTTACATATGTATTAAAAATGAGCATTATAAAACATTGAATGCAGAAATAAGAAATATAGAAAATAATTAATAATATATTATTTATTATTGTAATAATTATATATGTATATGTTTCTATCTTTTAAAAACATATCCCAATAATATATAAGTGTTGTGGCCATGTATGTTATATTTTGTTGTTGTTATTTGATAAGGTCATTAACCAAACACAGATAACATAGATATTTCTAATATATTGATCACCTCTAATATATTATTGCTATAAATATAAAATTTTAATATTTTTTTCTGGTATTAAAATAGTGTAAATAACACAAAATCTACAACATTTTCATTATTATAAAATGAGTTTCATATGGTTGTCTTATATTCTGAAGAATATATTAATTATTCAATACATAATATGTTATGATCTATTTATAATATATTATTTAATGTAATTTTTATAAAATAAATTTTGAATATAATTTAGGTTATTAATGTTTAGTTCTTCATTTAAATTATAAATTCATAAAAATAAGGTTTCATAATATATACGGTGTAAAATTATACCACCCTTAATTGAATATCAATAGAATATATTATATAACTTGATGAATAAATGTGTGTGCATTATTCTATCATGCTTCTCTTTTTCAACTATAAAACCCCAAATTTCTTTCAATAAGGGCATTATTTTCGATATCACATATGAGATACACCACTTAGCGTAGTCAAAACACAAAATATTATATTTTAAATATGATTGTTATTACCAATCCATTTAATTAGTTGGTTTGAATATGATTAACTGAATTATTATGTATATATTAATAGGTCTTAATAAGTACAAATCCATATATTAATTCTTATGGGATAATAAAAAATTTATTAATAAAGTCATTTTATTCTTTAGAAATAAAATATCAATATAATGGATTTTTTTCATATTTCATTATAAATATTTTCGAGAACTAATGAATGTTTATATGATAATAGTGATAATATCATTGAAATCGGACTATCAAAATTACATATTTTATTAAATTTTATTGTTATTCTGAAAGTATTAATATTTCTATGAATACTGAAAAATGAATACTTTTATCAAAAAATATATATTCATCTAAATTATTGATGAATTCAAGTATTATTTTGGATTTATTAAAAAAATTAATTAATTTATTTTTTATTAATATTTATATATTTTTAATATTAATAGTTATTTTTATACATGAATTTATTATTAATAATTTCTCTACATCAATGTTTATTTTTTCGTAAAAATTATTCAATATGGGTTTGTGGTAAAATTTAAAATTACATTCTTCCAATTTAATATTTTAATTTCTAAAAAATGTATTACAGTTTTTGGAATATGAATATAATTTTTGTTACATATTTCCCATCTGTTTTATTTCATATTGAATCATGGTCATAATATGTTTTTTTCACTTTATAGTTATAATGGGTATAGCAAGGCTAAAAATAATGACATAATGACTAAATAGTAAACCAAAAACATTATAAAATTTAATTAGATGATATTATTTCATCCATAATCATCCAAAATGTGAATATGAGTTTTTTTAGATTTTTACCATGATTTTGATCTCAATAATATTGTCATTTTAAAAAGTAAAAAATGGATATATATTTGATTTATTATTATAAACTTCTATAGAAAATGGAAAAAATATTCTATGTTATGTAAGAAAATAATAATTTCAAATAATAATTATTTTTATTTATCCTTTTAATTTACTTATAATATTTTTGGATGAAATAAATTCCTTAAAATCCTTATCATCACTGATAGAATAATTATTCAATTACTAAAAAAATAAAAAAAATTAAACTATTACAATTAATTTTATTTATAGGATTTCTTATTTTCCTCAAATATTTTATTTTAAAATGAAATATTATATATTTTTTAGTAACATATATTTTATTTTCATTAATATATTCCTATTTTTACAATATAAATTAGATAAATAGATATAGAATTTATATTAATTATATTTTGTAATAAATATTATTTTATTAGGTATTTCAATCCAAAAAAAATATGTTTAGAAAATTAAATGGTAATTGTTTTATAATATCAACCATATTCCAGACATGGTTTAATTTTCCTTTAACAATAATCTTAATGAAAATTAAATATTGAAACATTTAATATCATAATAATTGTCAAAAATTATTAAAACCGATTATCGTAAAATGATATAGATTAAATCACCCACTGAAAGATTCCATATATTAATTTTTGGATATGGGTTAGACTAAGAATCATCATAGAAACTAATAATATCAAAATATATATATTTCAATATGAAAAGTAATTTATATTTAATTTTTCTAGAATTTCCAAGATCCTCTCTCCTCTCTTATAAAATCAATCCTTCGATCCTCATTTATTACAACTTTTAAAACATTTTTTCCTTACAAATGTTTTAATAAAATACATTTGATAAACACCAATGCATTTAGTAGAGTCCATATATTGATTATAATACCAGTCAATAAATTATTTTATTGTAAATCATATGAGTTTTCCCAAATAATAGGTACAATAAAAGTCTTGACTTATCATTTTTTTATTCTTAGACATCATTAAAATCATAATAAACATTGATGAAATACTAAAAAATTGAAATAAAAATAATTTATTTTACTTTTTAAATATAATATATTTTATCAATATCTTAATCCATTAAATGAGAAATGAATCTATCGTTCATGTTTATAGTGGACTACCGCCTCACGAAATGATATAATTTAATTTTCCAATCACCATTATTTAATAATGTTTGTAATGATTTATTTAATATATATACGCATATATATATTATTAATTAAATATGTATAAATCATAAGATATAATGTGTCATTTATTTTTTACCTTTCAATTCCCTAAAAATGATAATGTCATCCATACGTACGTGTGGACTACCTCCCCCAAAAAAATGTATGGAATGATTTTTATATACCACATTAATAAAATTGTATAAAAATATATAGTTATGTAAATAATATGGTATTAAAAATATAATGTTTATTTTATAAATTTTATATAATTATAACATTCTTTTTAGGAAGATCATTAAATATATAATTGTTTCTTCTGCATATATACGACATACCACCATCTTGATTGTAAGAATGTAAATTTTTAATAACAATAATCAATTGACTGGTTTTAAAAGTATAAGGGATGTATAAAATGATATTTATTTCATTAACATAATTCTATAGGTGATTTAGTAATTAAATATTTGACCATTGAAAATTTAAGGAAGTAATTTTTTTGACATATGGGATGAATATCATCAAGAAATTAAAAAATGAATATACTTGATTAAGTAATTAATTATATAATGATAATAAATAGAATTAATATAATAATATACATTCACAAATGTTCTTATTTATATATATAATTAACATATGTTTATTATTTATCTATTTAATAAATATATATAATGACTCGGACTCAATGTAAAAGACTCTCTTTAAAAAAAATTAATAATCATATGTTTCACTTCCAACTCTTTTTCTCCCATGTCCATATTTGGAAATTTATTTTATTGAGGTATTTAAATGTAAATTAACTAATTTTAAAGTGGTATTTTTCTTCATTTTTAATTTTTGATAATGGTTTTTAAAATGAATATTTATTTGTACATTATATAGAACATTTTGAATTTCATTATAAATGTCAAAAGGAGGGATACATTTTAAGATATACAATAATAATGAATTTTCTTCTAACACAATCATTATGTTATATTTAAAATACACTATAATATTCCATTCAATCGTAAAATAAAAAATCAATTTCCAATTTTTTATGTAATATTATTTCTAAATTTGGTTTTAATGGATATCAACATAAAAATATCCAATAATAAATTCAAATGGATGAGATTAGTTTTTTTTATGAAATTATGTGTTATGGTTACTTTATGGCTATATATTGTTTTTTCTTATAAACAATTACATTTTAAAACTTGGGTATTTTTTTGAGGAATCCATCAAATGAATTGGGTAGGATTAATATTTGGAATTTAATTTTAGGGGTAACTCCATGTGTTAAAATAAGGTTTATTCAAAATGTAACCATGATGGTGATTCCATGTGTAACTGTAATGGTAATATGATTTGTAATTATGATGGTTCTTATATATGAAAAACTGGTATGAAATTTATTTCTCATGTGGCCATCATTATTAATTTATTCTTTCAATGTTTTTATTTGGACCATATGATTTTGGAAAGTTACGTAATGATTTTATCTTATAGTAAATGTATTTTATACTTTATATGTGTTAAAAGTATATCATTATAAAAAATTTCTCATGTATTTTTCAATGATCCAAATAAAATTGTATGTGTTTTTATTTTCCTACAAGATATATGTTGTTTTTTTAATTTATCCCAATAGAGATGTTGAATTATTCGGTATGAAAATGTATATCTTGATTGGAAAATTTAATTTAAAAATATATAATTTTTATGGCTTTCAATGATCTAATATTTTATTCAGTTCATAATCCTTAATAAAATTTATGTGTCCATGCAATGGTTATAAAATCAATTAATTCTATGGATGATTTGGGACAAATGATGTGTTCCTGATATAAATTATGAATATATGTAATGAAAAATAAATATTTAATCATAAATGTTTTTCTTTTTTGGGAAATAATGAATACTATGTGGGAGCATCCATTTTATGATGTAAAATATATTTTCTATAAGTATGATGTACTTATTAGCTAAAACTCTAAACCTAAATTACCATAATGAATTATATAAATTTACTCATGGCTTATGATTATCTATTATGTGTTTTCTATGATTGGGTCATTACTGTTTATTTCAGAGACATTTTTTGAAAACATTATAGAATAATATTTTTTTCATGTGAGGTTATATTATTAGACATAGATACCATCATGGGTTTATGTTTCTATGGTTGATCATAAGATCAATGTCTAATGAACCAATTTTTAGTTTTTATGTGACATTATTTTATTGTTATTAATTAAATTTTGGAAGATTAATTATTTTACTGAGTTTTATGTATTGCGTAGGTTCTAAATGATGTTTTTTGGGAATAATACTCTTTCCATATGATTAAATATAATGATATACGTTACAGATTATATGATTTTGATGATTATGTTTAATTTTTTTTTATTTTCTTCATATTTATATAGATATTTTATGAAATATATATATTATTAGAAATATTACAACCCACAGATCGGAAGACATATTTTCTCATCTTCCAAGGACACGGGGATTCACCCATAACTAAAGGGTGAAAATGGTGTAAAACCAAAAAATGAATAACTTTTGTCGAAGATACTATGTCATTTTTGGACATAAACTTATTTGATATATAAATAATAATTAAAATTTTAAAATATGTTTTTTATCATATAAATAACCATGGATTCAATAAAATATTTTTCCACAATGTAATTAGTTTTATTTCAATATAATATCTATAATTTTAGAAACATTATATTGTTAAGGTAAAAAATCATTTATGGGATTATATTTTACGATTAATGGTTGAATTATGATTTATGAGAATATATGATTATAATGTGTCAATATTTTGATTCTGATCATTTACAAAAATGATTATCAAATTATTTGTATTATAGAAAAATTCATATTCATATGTGGAATGATATTTTGAGTGTGTTTAATGTTATTTAAGGAGATATGATAAATTTATCATTGAATAATCTGTCATCAAATCATTCTAATATTTAGGTTTCAATCATAGTCTGTAATATACTGAGAAATTTTATGTATAGTTATTTATGTTAGTATTTTGTTTAATCATTGTGTGTTAATATTTAATTTTAATTAATATTCAGTTCATTCAAAATATAATATTTTAATAATTTTGGTAATTATAATAAATTGTGCTAATCATTATCGTTTCAGTTAATTTATATGGAAAAAATTGTTTTCCTCTATTTTGGATGTATAAAATCTTATGGAATAGGATTTTAGTATGTGAAGAATGAAAAAACTCATCTTGGGTAACAATAATTTAGAGAAAATGTATACAATATAGAAAAAATTTATTATTTGATGAAATTATACAAATGATGTGTTTATATTTCCCTATTTTCCTTGCCTAGATGGTAATGAAATTTCTCAAATATTGAAAATGTAATTTGGAAATTCTATCATAATACATTAATTTTTTGATGTATCAATAGTCATTTTCAAAACTCTTTTGTTTATGGTTTGTTGGTCATTAAATTTCTCATGATAATTAAGATTCATTTATTCAATGATATTTTTCAATCTCCATTGTTATTTGGAATCAAATTTCTTCCTAGTAAAAAAAATAATATCCACTAATGGTTTCCTATTTTAAAGAATAGTTATGTTATATTTCAAATGACCATAATATTATGATTTCCATATTTTCAAGATTAGGTTTTATTAAAAAAAATTCCAATTATGTATTTCAATAAAATGTAATTTGTAAAAAAATTTATTGAATATCACATTTAAGTTCAAATTTTTAGGTTTAAATATATTAAATTGGGGAATAATGTAACACCCTGAGTTTCATGACCTGTCCCCCATGTCCCATGTTGTGACTACCCCAAACCCATCATCCAAAGGAAAGGGGTTGGTGACTAGCACTGGAAATGCATTTCCCAAATATGGGAAGGCATTTCTTCAAATCATCCACCCATAGAGGTAGGGTACACATGGAAAGCGTAAAACAAAATGAAAGAAGAAAGGTTTGACTACAACTAAAAACCACCAAATTTTCTAAAATTATGTACTGAAATAAGGTTTCTGAAATTTAATCGCAACAGAAATGGAAATACATAATAAAGGGAATGTAGCTTTGGAGGTTCTACACCAAGGATCCTACCAGAATAGTATGTATAGTTCTTCACTGTGACTCTTCTTATAATAGAGTCCCTGTAATACACTATCATGTCATGGATCCACGAGGCTCAGTTAAATTTTCTTGTCGTCTTCAAAAGACACAACAAGTTGTTGAAAAAGCTCTTGCAGGGGTGGGTATAAAAATACCCAGTTGGGAACCTGAGACCCCAAAAGTTATATCTATATTCAACAAAATAAAACACAAAAAACATTATCTATATCACAATACACAATGAAAAATATAGATCACACCATGAATAACTTAAGTGAAAGAGTATAGATGATTAGTCGTAATGCTAGATCATCTTATTCTGTAACGAGGATATACTACTAACCCACATTGGATTGCTCGACGATGATCCACAGAAGATCCCTTAGTGTTGGTCCACACTGGATCACTTGGTGATTATCCAAAAAAGATCCTTGGTGCTGACCCACAGAGCATCGCTCGGTGCTGATACACACAAGATCCCTCGGTGCAGATCCACAGTGGATCCCTCGGTGCATATCCACACGGGATCCATTTTTTTTGATCTACACAGAATCACTTAGTGTTGATAAACATAGGATCTCTCTGTTCTAATCCACACATGATCTCTCAGTGCTAATCCACACATGATCTCCCAGTGTTAATCCACATAGGATCAACATTTATTATTTATGTCTTAGCCAACCACAAGATTCCCACACAAATCACACATGATTCCAAGAGGATATATTCCTCAATCCATTGGTCATATTTCTAATTGCATTAAGTCCCAAGAAATGTATCCGAATGAACTGTCATGTCATAAATGTTCTGAATTATCTAGCGATGCATCAATCGGACGTCCCGTCTGTAAGTTATAGGTATTTTAGTTTCAAGGTTCCGATTGGATTCGGTATCAATACTACATAGCCATTCATTAGAATCCTCCAAAACTCATGTGAATATTATAAAATGACAGCCTCATTGTATGGGTTCTATAATTGTAAATGGTTCGTCAAAAAAATGTCGGGTTTAAGATATATGCCCATTTAATCGTATCAGGTCCTATAAGGAGTCACGGTCTTGTGTGACACAGTCAGACCTACCCGACCTACCCCACTGGGCCCGACTAGATAGGATTGGGCTCAGCCTTTTCAAAAGGGCTTGGTATGTCCCAATAGTCCATGGTACTAGTGCTCTAGTCCTTCGGTTTGTCCCATAGGGCCATGGGTTCCTCCCACCCCACCCTGCAGGGTGCACCCCGTTGGGCTGCGGAACCACCAGGCCCACTAGGAACACCTGGGCTAGGAACTACCTAGACCATAGACTAGGTATGGGGGTTTTCACTCCTCTCTAATGTACAAGAAATTCAAGTCTTCAATGTAGTTGAATCGAATGGCATCTCACCACCTGGCTGGTGCTCATGGATTGACCTTCTACGGAACCCACAGACTCCAGGTCCACCCTCCGCCACGACTTGAAGTCGTGACCTTCTTCCACGGCGTGCCACCCAGCTTTGACGAGGCCAACAATGGTTGGCTTCTCATATGTCTGCCGCAGTTCCTTGGGGCCTGGCCACCATCTCACACCTGATAGTAACATGTTTCCACCTCCTACGATTGTTGGCACCCCTGCCACGATGATGCTTCCATTGACCATTGACGAATCTCCGGAGGTTCGATTCCATTCCAATCTCTGCCTAAGAGCCTCTTAGGATGACTCCTATAGAGTAAAGCCCGATGTTTTTCCTTTCCGGCATATTTATATGTCGCCCTGAAGAATTCCACCATCCTGAGATTGGTGGAGGGTAAAGGACATGTTCTGCTCATCCCGCACCATGTTCATTAGTGTTATAACATGGGAAGATTTATTTAATCATGAAAACACCCATAAAAAAACACCATGTTATCCTCTCTCATTAAAGAAAAAAACTCAGATCAACCATTTGGAAGTATGAAATTATTTTTTATTAATATTCATGAATGGGGAAAATAGTGTAATTAAGCACATAACCCCTACCTCAAATATGTTGGTAGACGGTGAAGATGAGGAAGAAGAGATCGTGTTCGAAGCATGTTCATTGGCATTCATCACTATCCAGTTCAAATACTTTAATTTGTCAAAGCTCAGTTCTATGTTGGAGCATGTTGTAATCGACACATACTCATAATTGTTTCTTGTGATTGCACAAGAACGATACCCAATCATTGGTTAGATAAGTGTGAGGAACCAACCATGTTTCATAACATTAATGTGGTTTGGTAATGAACTACATTTAGTGTTACATTTAAACATCCTATTTCAAGGTTATGAAAACAAAGGGTCAAGTCATTGAATGATCTATTAACACCGATGTTCTGTAATGTCACTCAATTGATTCAAAAATAATTAAAATAAATCATGGAGTATTTTATTATTTTTTTAGTAAAGTACAAAAATTAACTATTTCGTCTGACCCATTCTTGTTGAAGTTATTCTACACCTAAGAGAATATCAGTACTATGAATTATACGGTGCCGTTAGAATTTTAATCCGAGCACTAGTTCAAAAGATAGAAATCTCCCCCACAATGTTTAATGAACATACCCTTAAAAAAATTCAAAAATTATTAACAGTCACTCTCTATCCTTTCTAATCAAGTTTTGGGTCCTCCTAAGGAGAACATTCCCTCTTAAACTCAACGCTAATCTCAAATTTTGAATCTGATTTACCAATTAAGAGTTAAAGATTATAGCTAAAAATTAATTATTACATCATTATTTTATTTATGACAATAAATTACCTTCCACAGGTTTCCTACACTAGCTAATGTTGGGATCATCCTAAAAAAAGCATACCCTCACGAGTCGATCGATGGTCTCAAATTTTTAATATGAGTCACCATTCATGAGATATAATAATTTCAAAAATAAAATAATCTTATTTAGTTATTTGAATTTCAATTTTTCAATTTTGGTGTTTTTCTCACTTGATGCATGCAACGAATAATCCTACATCGCTCCTAGGGTAATATCGTCATCATGAATGCAACGGTGCACTTGGATTACTTATCCAGGCACCAATTTAAGAGTTATTCCAATTTTTTAGGAAAACACCTCACACCCACTATTTAATGATTAAATTTTTTGATGGATCATTTGAGGCTCTTTGGGACTCAAAATCTAGTGCTGTCAGTTTTTGTAGACTTGTAATAAACCTAAATAATTAAAAGAAATATATGTAATTTTACAGTCCTTAATTTCAAACAACATTAGATCTTTTCATCCTCTAAATCCACAGAAAAGGTAAGAAAACAAATTGTGTTACTGAGCAAAAATATAAGCCTCCCTCTCTCTTGTTCAATACTGGAGGTTACCATTTTACTACCAATCTCATAATATAGGTATCAACCATACACAAAGGACCCACTCTTGTCAATCCTCTATCTCTAATGGAAAATCCCAAAATGTCACATCATTGTCAATGTCCTGCTCTCCCCATTCATTAACATGTGATGGATCATGCATTTCCTCCTCAATTGTGACACATGGAAAATATTATATACCTGGTTCTATTGTTGGGAAATAGTTAGGCAGTATTCCACCTCATTAACACTGCTAAGAAGGTGGAATGTATCTATTAACCTCACAGATAGATTGCCGCCCATGTCGAATCACTGCAATTCTCATCAGGGTGAGACTCGTAGGAAGACATTGTATCCCTCATTGAAATATAAGGGTCCTCGTCTCTTGTCAACAAAAGAATTATGCCTAATCTGTATAGTCTTTATCCTCACCTAGATGATCTTCATCTTCTCAGTGTATCATGTACCAACTCTGGACCCAGAAGTTTGGACTTCTTAGGGTCTTTCTAGTAAAGACGTGATTCACAGGGTCTCTCGTACAAGGCCTCTAATGTTCTATGTCAATAGTGGAGTGATAACTGTTTTTGTATTTGAACTCCACTTATTCTAGGTGATCCTCGCAAATATGACCAAATTATAGGACACAAGAATGAACCATTTCCTCCAAGGTTTGTATGATATTCTCCATAGACCATCAATTTTGGGCTAAATGTTATTCTCAAGTGAGATGTAACTGAATTCTCATTATTCAAATTCTAAAAAGTGAGGCATCATGATATGAACAATGCCAATGATTCTTCATCTCTAGCCACTAGTACTAAATTTATATGTCATGGTACATGTTTTCCAAACTCGGATATAACACCAAATGGGAGGCGTGGAACTCCCTCAGTCACCTCCTCTTGTAGAATCACTAGTACCATAGCATGTCCATTAAAAAGGATGATGTGCTCCAAACATTCATAAAATAAATTAGGATCCTATCCTAATTATATCTGAGCTAGTCAGGTCTTGAAGTCCACATCCTCATGTTGTGCCTTCCTAAATCACTGAAAATGTGGGGGTTGATAAGTTAGACTGCAGTTATACTACTCCATCACTATCAACAACAAACATCTTTAACACGAATCTCTCTTCTATAGCCTCACATAAAACTGCAAACCAGACATCTTGTTGAGCATTTCCTCCCCCACATCCCTCTTCCTAACAGTATATACAATCATTATGTGATAATCCTGGAGGAACTCCTACCATCATTATTGTCTTAACTACTGAAAATTCCATGAGAACCATTCTATCAACATGAAATTATACCCCTTTTAAATGATTGGTGTGCCATTGACCCTGTAGCTGTGGGTAAACATTCTCCAAAGCCACTGGTTAAAAGTTATAGTAATCCACAGATATCCTAAAAGAAAAGGTCTTACTATTTCCATCTTTAGCAAGTCTCCCATCTATACACTCCACTCCTGGTGCTATGTGGGAGAAAATCGTTATGCAGTTGTAGATACCTGTGTCGTCCCTTGGTACAAGCCTATGTAGAAGTCCCTCTCCTTGCACATAGGTGATCCTAGAAACATCTTTAGAGAGGACGATCCCACACTCTTTCAAAATTATTGGGAACTCCAAAATAAAAACTCCCACTGCCACGAAGGAACGAGCAGATTTCTCAAGAATGATAAGTTGCACCCTCCTAAGCATGAAGATATCCCATGCTGCATGGGTTTACTTTTTCCCCATCCAAGGAAACCGACATTACAATGTTATATATATACCTCATCCTTTATTCCCAAAACATTAAATTTGATGATGAAATATGGATGACCAGACCATACCCAAACAAACATCAAAAGGTCTCGAAGCGTTCACTAAGGTGTTCCAACCAAAACACTGACCTCATGGGTCAGTTCACACCATCACCATAATGTGATTATCGAGTCTCCTCTAATAGATATCTCTAGATATATGAGTCAAGTCAATGGATTAACTAGAATATATAAGTGAGGAAAAATATTTCTGAAAGAAGGAATGATATGTACCCATGTATATAAATTATGGAATCTAGTAGTGCCGCAAATCATTCATGGAGAACCTGAGTCACACTCCCTTACCGCATGTAGCTACTCCATTCATCTATCTTTCACCTCATTATGCCTAGTGGGGAACACATTGTGATGGTGGTTATAACATGTTGAAATGTGCACCACCTACTACTGCTCTTATAGCACCCCTTGCTCATCTGTTGTTCTACATATTCATTTATCCGATCACGTCCTCTTCCCGATACATTTTACGCATCTACATCTCTAAGACTGATGTCGATTTTAAACATTTCCACTACTGACATCCATATGATTCCTCTACTCATCCAAAGAATATTCAACCAATATGGCTCTATCTAACTCCCAAACAAAAGTAGGAATGCATAGAGAAATATTTCTATATTAGATGTCCGTAAACACATCTCGCTCGGTGGTCCAATCCTAGAAGCACTAGTTGTATCAAATTCATTATGTATATGGAATGGTCGGTACGCCTCGATGTATACTCAATTAAGGACATGTCGTCCAATCAATACTGTAGATTCTCTTTGGAACAAGAAGCCCCTTAGCATTTCATGGCTATGGAAACTATTCTTTGAAGAAGGTTTTCAAGCTCATTCCACGGAAAAAGTCATCTCATCATAAGATAGGGGTAATCAAAACCCTTCAATCACCCTTATGGGCTATAAAGAATTCCCACTACAAGGACCCCATATAAAAAAAGTGTGCCCCAGATAGATGGAAACTCAATCACAACATCAGGTTAGTCATTTGCCTCTTGTGAGTCAGGCTCACCTCAAAACATGAGGGGTATCTATCACTAACACTCATGAATTTCATTGATCCTACATGTGTACTATACCAGTAGAGCCAGTAGTAACTGATAACCAACGGGTAATGGTTTCACTAGGACACTGTACAAAGTTACCATCTAGAGAAATAATCCATATACAAAATCCTTATCCCTCTATAGACCATCCTCATGGACATGCACTGGAATATCGGCATGCTGTCTGCGTGGATGTTTCTAGGAAGTGAATTAAGATAAAACGCGGTCAATTACATATACCTGGTGAGCTGACTCAAAATGAAGATCAATAGAAATCCATTTTCAAAGCTCATGTAACTAGTGTTTTCATATACTGAGTCAAAAAATAGAATTTATGGTCCTGGTGTATGGATACATTTGTCGCCGCACCAACACTGGACTCCCTACACTATAATATGAACTCATGACACTTAACACTATTGCTACATTGGGAACACAAACTATTAGTTATTCTGGTAGAACTGACTACCTTGAACACCACATTGTCACGACCCATCCCCAAGGGCCTATGCGATGACTACCCCAATCTCACCTTCCATAAACCTGAGATTTTCTACTAGAAACAGAATGGCATTTCCCAAAAATGGGAATCAATTAAAAAACAAGTACACACACAGATCGGGTACACTGTACACAAGAAAAACACAACGGAAGGAGAAAGGTATAACCACAACTAAAAACAACTAGAGTGTGTAAAAGTATATACTAATGTAAATGGGCCATAATACAATCCCAACTGAAATGGAAGTACCGTAAAAAGGTAAAAAAACTCATGAGGTCGTCTGCCAATGATCCAATATGATGGGTAGGTACATCTCTTCACTATGACTCTCTACATTAATCGGTCACCTTTATAAACCGTCAAAAACTTTCTCCATGATGCTCAGTCAAAACTACCCATAATCTGGATAAGAGACAAGAATATGTGGGAAAAACCAGTGTAGGGGTGAAAATAAATATACCCATAAGGGACCCCAAGGACCCTGAAAGGTCTCTCCAAATTCCACAAATGAAGGCCAAAATAAATGATCTCATTCAAAAATAACAATGAAAATTAAAGCATGAATAAGGTATAACGTACCTTAAAATGTAAAAATGAATAGTATTAAAGCTAGGTCATCTTATACATTCATGATACTTCTCTATGGACCCACCAAGATTGATCAGTGCTGATCCACATAGGATTTCTAAATGCTGATCCACACAGGATCCCTTGGTGTGAACCACATGGGATTGCTCTGTGCTAATCTACACAGGATCACATAGTGAAGATCCACCCATGATTTTTTGGTGCTAATCCACTCAGGATTTCTCGGTGCTGACCCAACTCATTAGATGACACGTCAATCTGACTCCTGGTCTGTGAGAAATCGACATTTTAGTACATAGGGCCCAATTGTATTTTGGTTTCATCAAACCTATAAATTCTATTTCATTCTCCAAAAATCAAGAAGAGTATCTCAAAAGAAATTATTCAATCTAAGGGTTCTGGCACCACAGATGGTTGGTTATTCAGATGTCTGGTTTAGAAGATAAGACCATTTAAGTGTATTTGGGTTTTTAGAGGTCTGGATTCGGCCCGACCATGCCCACTGTGCACAGACCGAAGGGTATGTGATAATCCATGTTCAGATGGTCCTGGTATGGACCACGTGGCCATGGGCTATTTCAGTTGGGATATGGGTTCATCTCAGACCACCCAACAGGGCATAGCCCGTCATGTCGCAGAACCGCCCGACACGCTGACCGGGCGTAGGGGTCTGCTCCTCTCGAGAATGGTCAAGCAATTATGGTCTTCAATGTAGTAGTGTCAGATAGTGTCGTACCACTAGGTCGGTCTGCATGGGTAGGCCTTCTAGGAACTCGCATCCACGGGTCAGCCCTCTTTCGTGGTTTAATGTCGCAACCTTCCTCCATAGCGCACTACCGCAGCATGTCATCGTAGCATGCCGCCCTACTCTGATGCGACCAACAATTTTAGGCCTCGCCTTTGTCCGTCATAGCGCCTTGGGGACCGACCAACTTCTTGCGGGGGCCAGTATCTGACCTCTGCCTCCTTCGGTTTCTAGCAACGCAGTGCCGATGGTGCTTCTATAGGCCACCAGCGATGCTCCAGTTGTCTGATTACTTTTCTATATGTGCCTACGGGCCTCCCGAGAGGGCACACACATTTCACGGCCTGAAGCATCATCGTGCATTAGAATTTCCTTGTCACCCATGAATAACTACAAGAACCCAATATCGGCGGAAGCTCTGGGCCTTGTTCGACTCGGTCCGTGCCCTCCACGTTAGCGTTTAAACATTGAAAGGATTATATAATCCTAAAAAATACCATATAAAAAATCAACATTATCCTCTTACATTAAAGAATGAACAATTGATCAAATAGTTGGGTGGTTAATCATTTTATTTCATAATATTCACGAATGGGGAATAGAGGAATTAAACACATAACATCTACCTTGAATACATTGGTAGACGATGCAGATGTGGAAGATGGGACTGTGTTCGAACCATGTACATTGGTGTTTGATTCTGTCCGGATTGAATCCTCTAAGGCATCGAAGCTTCATTCTAAGTTAGTGTAAGACATCACTAGAACATCATCAAGGGTTCCTCTCACGATTGTACAATAACCATGCCAAGGAATTGTTTAAATAGATGTGTGGAACCAACCATGTTACATAACATTAATGTGGTTCAATAATGAACCGAATTTAGTGTTACATTAATATAACCAAAGATGAGGTTATGAAACACGAGCATCAACTCATTAAATGACCTATCAACTATGGGGTTTCACCACGTCACTCAATGGTTACAAAAAGAGATAAAATAACACATCATGTTATTTTAATCTTTTTTTTGTAATGTCCTAAAATTATCTTTTTCGACCGAAACATTCCCGTTGAAGTTACGATTTTCCTAAGGGAATAATGGCACAATGAATTCAATGGATCCCTCTGATTTTAAATCCGAGCATTGGTTCAAATGATAGAAATTGTCACCCACACATTTAATAAATGTATATTAAAAATAGATAAAAAATTATTAACAGTGACCCTCGACCTATGTAGGTCTATCTTAGGGTTTACCTAAGAGGAAAGCGCCCTCATGAGCTTATTATTACTCTCATATTTCCATTTCGAGTTATGTTAAGGAGTGAATGAAATTAACAATAAAATAATTCTTACTTAATTATATTATTTATAGCCAAAAACTAACTTCCACTATTGGCCCTCAATAGCCAATGTTATGATCTGCCTAAAGAAATCATTACCTCAGGTGTTCGACAGTGGTATTATATTTTTACAATCTATCAAAATTTGTGAGTTATAAGCATTTAAAAAATAAAATAATATTTTTTTTATTATTTTATTTATGGTTATGCCATTTTTTTATTTTTTTCACTGGAGACCTACGCCGACTAATCTTATGTCTCCCCTAGGCTAAACCTACAATCCTAAATGCCACAATACCCTCAAATTTTAGATCCAGGAACCCGTTTAAAAATTTTGAAACTTTTTCAAGAAAATTTCTCACTCGTGATATTTAACGCTTAACATTTTTTAATGGATCATTCTGGGAACTCCTGGCCTCATAATCACATGTATTCAAATTTTGATGTCTCATAATAATCCAAAAAAATTAAAAAGATACAGATAATTAATGGGTCTTTACATAGATATTTTTAAGGATGTTAATTTTTCTTGATAACACATAGGATATAGAACAAAGGGCTTAATACAAAACTAAAATATAATTAGTTAATTATTATTATTATAACAAATCCATTGAATTAGCAGGAAGAAATATGAGAAAAGAAATTATTATATTTATATATATATATATGAAATGAATCAAAAAATTATTATTTTTTATTTATTAAGGAATACTCAATAAATTTTTAGTAGTCAATTTAAGCTTTAAACTTATATTTTCATAAAAATTCGGTTTTATTATTTTTCTGAAAGAATATTATAAGTTATTTGTTTAAATTTATTAAACAAAATTAATAAACCTTATATAATTTATTAAATCATTATTCCAAAATTATCTTGTAGATACATTTGTAGATTTTTCGCAATAAATATTTTATCAATGAATAGTGAATAATACTGATTTTTATTGTAATTATATTATATATAATGTGTTTAAAAAGAAAAAATATATTTTAATTATTTTTACCATTTTATTTTTTTTTGTTTTTATCAAAAAATGCAGTTATAGTCTTTTTAGATATTTTCACACTTGAATTTATTATGATATCATTTTTTACAAAAAGAATTATGTTTTAGAAAAACTATTTTCCATCTTAATTTATGGGTTTATTTTTTATGAAACACATCTGATTTTATGTTTCAAATACTAAAAAATAGAATCCATATTTTTAATTAGGAAGTCCAAATTTTTTAAATATTATATTTTTTAGTCACGATGAATATTAATCAATGTAAACATTAATTCCATGATAATGGTAAAATGGTTAAATTAAAGGAAAAAATAATTCGATAATGATAATATATTAACTATAAAAATTAAATTAATATTATTGGATTTGTATATTTCTACAATCATAATCCAAAACATTAATATATAGCCGTTTTTTCTTTATGTATATTATTTTGACCACTATTATGTTTTATGAAGATAAAAAACCAAAAATGTTACTCTATTTTATTTTTTATTATTAAAATTTTATCATTAGGAGAAAATGATATTAATCAAGCTTCTAATTTTTTTTTGAAATATGAATGTTTTATATTTATAGGGTTAATTTAATTTTAATTTATATTGAAAATATAATTACATTAAATTACTACATAACAACAATTCAACATTTATTCAATTAATAGAAAAATAATAAAAATGATTTCAAAAATATTGAAGGTGGTATTATTTTAAGGTTTTATTAATTTCTATTAATTTTATATGAAAACATGAAATATTATATGTGTTTTAACTAATCCTATTCAAATTCCTCTATTTTATTTTAGTTTTACTGCTCATATTAAATTAATAGTTATAATGTATATATAAAATTATTTTATAATAAATAAATATATATATTTTTTAAATAATAATGTGAAATGATTATCAAAAAATTGTCTTCTATAGTTGTGATCAGAAGAAAATTTATATTCTAATAAGATCTCATTTATTTTTAAGAAATAATAATGTATTGATAGTAACATACCATTATGAATATTAATGAATAGTAAATCGGCCAAAAAAATAGAAATTCACCTATTAATGTATAAAAACAATTTAGTCTTCTTAAAAGTGAAAAAAATCATAGTGTAAGTTTGGGTATTTTTTATGTCATAAATACTTTGTTTAAACTTTTATAATTAATTTAATAATTTTAAATGGATATGTATTTTCTTAGAATATAATTATAAATAGTTACATTAGTGATTTATGGTTATAGGATAATTTTTTGGGACCTTTATTTCATTTTCAAGGTGATACAAAACAAGTTATTGTTTTACTGTTTTTTTGTATAAATAATGATTTTATTTAAAAATAATTTAAAAATATTTAGAAAATAATTATCCTAAAATAGAGTTTATTTTTAAATTTATATTCTCAATATTATGCTATGGTAATGTTTGAGGATTTTTCTGAAAAAGTATAATTTTCGGTGAATAGTAAGAATACAGTTTTTAGTTTCGGGTGTTTAATGAAATATTTGATGCAGTTATCATGATGTAAAAAATATGTTCGATATGTGAAGATTAATATATGTTATTAGGTTTCCAAATTTTCCAATTCCTTGTGAAAATACAATTTTCAAGTCCATGTTTATTCAAATACCACAAAGAGGTCTCCCTTGGAATCTAATTAAATATTCCCTCTATTTTTCTATAAATACCAAGCCATTCCCGAGTTCATTTGATTCTAGAAGCCTCTTCAATGATGGTCTGGTATTTTGAACTCCTAATAAGTCCGCCTAAAATTTCCTCAAGCATCCACGGTCCCAAAATTTGATCTTTCAAAGTCACTCTTCAAGGAAAGGGAACCTTTCACCCTCATCTTTTAGGTCATGACTTTTTTTATGTTATGTCTTATAGTTTCCATCTTATTAGGTTGGGGTATGTTTTTATATAACCTTAGTAATATCGATTTTTTCCAAATGATGAGATACCCTCTCCACAGTCAACAAATGATTTTAAAATTCTATAAGTGACGCTTTTAGGCTTCTGAGTTTTCATAAAAGAAATTGCATCTTCTCTTTTAATTCAAGTTTCCTTTCCCTATGGTATGTCATTGAAATATCCAAACCATGTTCTTATTTATATTTTATTATGTCTATATACTATATTATATGTTATTTCTGATTGTTTTACCCTTGTCCCCTCTCTTTTTATTGTTTATTGAAATCATGTTATATGGTCATAATGCTGTAGAAATTTCATCTGAAATTTTATCTCCCTTTCTGTCAATAAATTCTATTACCTTATTTATGAAAATACCCAGACCTATTTTTTCTCTATGGGGGATCATAAATACATAGAAGTTATATTCTTGATTCTGGAATTTACATAAATATAACCCTCACTTCCTTTCCATGGGTTATAATAGACATAAGAGTCTTATTTTTAAGAACTTTTAAAATGTCGCGATTTTTAAGTGAAAACCATTTATTTTTTTTCTTAGTGGGGTTTTTTTGAAATGTATGATTATTATCTATGTGGATCACATGAAAATTAATAAATATTAATGGTTAACCCTGATAATGCTCCAATGCATTGGGAAGTGAATTTAATCTCAAGATATGACATGTTTTACAATACCTTGGTGATTAACCTAGTTAATTTTCAAGAAACCTTTGGGATGAACCTTGGTGTTATGTTAAAGAATGTCTAAATTAAATGTTGTCTCCAAATATTGATGTTATGGTTCTTTTTATTTTCATTATAAAATTCATCTACTTCCACTAATTTTGTCTTTATGTTTTCATCATGTTTTTATTGATATCACATGTATATTGATTCCCTTGATTTCCATACTGGGATTTATGATCACACTTTCCTTTGATGAATGTCTCCAGGTTATGGTATGTAGTAGTTGTACATAGGATGAACTTTTCAAGAGGCCATTCGAGTGGATTTAAAATAGTTTTTTATGTTTTCATGTATTTTTCTCCTGATTCCAAGATACTAGACTTTAAAGGTCATTAGTTGTTAAATGTAATCAAAAGATATGTTAAAAGGTGGGATGCCATATCAGGTGTCTTTTGTACCTCTTCTGTGGAAATTCAGTTACATGTTTCTTTGTTTTTCTACATTTTTTATAATATTTTTCTCATCTTCCTCTTTAATTATATTATATATGTACTGTATATATATACCAACTTAAATATCTCATTCATTATGGGGGTCCAACATGTTTTTAGTTACCTTAAAAATTCTTTCTTTAATATAAACTATATTTATGGAATATTTCATATCTCTTATCCCAAATTAGCAATTACCCTCATAAGTTATTTTTAAACACTGAATTCCTTATAAAATCTATAATTATTTATAGATAACCCCATTGTTTTAGTTTTTGTATCATGTAATAAAATATTCTATTTCATCAAATGATCCATTCTAATATATTAAATAATACCAAATATTTATTACCGTTATTATTTCATATCCAAATTATCTCCTAATATTTTAATATTTTGGGAAAACTTATTCCCGACCTATCCTAATTTTTGAAATTATAGATTTTCCAATGAATTAACTCTTTCCTATATTGGTTATCCTTATGATTTAGCACTTCATTATGTTTTGAATCAAAATTATGAAACCAACTTACATATCATGGGTTTGATCATTCGTTCCATTTTGATGTAATTTATTTTTATATATTTTCATGTAGATGGAGGATTTTTGTAATAGTTGGAGATTTTGAAAACATTATGTGTAATTGCATATACAACAAATTTTTTGAGGAAAAAAACACAAAAAATATTATTTTGTGACTATCAGAACATATACATTAATTGATGGGTGTGAATTGATGTAATTTAATTATAAAATATATAAAATTTTCATAATCCATAAAAATATAGTGATAAATTTGTTGGAAATAGACACTCAAATTTTAGTAAATTATTTGTATTATAGAAATTTATTTTTCCCAAAATTATCTATAATTTTTTTAAAGATAATATTATAAATTATTTATATCAACTATAGAATTTTTATTTCGTCAAAATAATATCATTTTATAAATCATGATATAACAATATCATAGGGTGAGAAATGATTTTTATTGAATAATTTTTATGGTATAATGAAAGTTTCTTTTTTTCATTCATTTCATTTCCCAGAAAAATCCCATTATGACTTGTCTTTTATAATAATTTATCATATGAAATATTTTGATCTAAATTATCTAATATTTTATATTTGAATAATTTTATATACCATTTTTTGTTTTAACTTCATGTTTTGTCGTAAAAACACAATTTTTCAGAAAAAAATATATTCATTTCACTATTAAACATTTATATTAAAATTGTTTTATTTTCATTATGTAAATTGAATATTATTATATTTATTTAAATTTTTTATTTATAAATCAAAATTTATCTTTGTATTTATATTTTATGTTTTACAAAAAATTAATTTCTTTTGAATAGTTTAATTCAATATTAATGAAATATAGTATATTTTATATATTACATATACATAAATACAATACATAAATTATAAAAAATATATAATTACTCATCAATGATAAAATAATTCATATATAGTACAAAAATAATTGAAAATATATAAATTCTAATTTATATCTTCATAAATAGAAAAATCATTTTTGATGTCGACGTTGTGCTTGGGTAGTATTGGAAAAGTCATATTTTGGTTCATAAAAAGTATTACAGATTAAGAAATATTTTCTATATAGTTATTAAATATTTGATATTATTGATTATATATATAAATATTTATTCATTTTTATTTATATAACACATGACTTGTATAATTGCTTGTGGAAATCGTGGGAAATTTTAGAAAAATTATATAATAAATAATTTATCAATACATTGATTTATGTAAATATACCTAATTTATGAATATAATATTTTATTCTATGATTAATTAATTTTATTTATGATTATATTTTTTTATCTTTTTTTTATTAAATGATTACCTTCATTACTAACATGATGATAAAATAGTGCATGTTCAAGTTGAAGAATAATCAAGAAGATGATTTTAAAAACTTGATATGTAATACTGATTAAGCGGGATAAAGTGTCCAAAACGTTATATAGATATATATAACATATTTTAGAGGTGTAAATGGGTTGTGATTTAATTCTATATGTTTGTGTTTTATTCAATTTTAAATTAAGTTACTTATTCGTTCAATGACATTAATAGTATTTTATATCAGATATTATATAACTACATTATTTATAATACAAAAAATATTGAAAAAAAAAACAATTAATATGAAAAATGGTAGAAAATTTACCCCTTATTAATTTAATATTCATTTTTTGTTATATAATTTAAATTATAACTGTGTAATATTGAAAAAAACATTTCCACATTTATTGATTAAAATTGGTAGAAAATGTGGTTAAACAAAACGATAATGATTAATATGATATCTATACCGATATAATTTTTATTTTAAAATTATATTAATAATATATCCTCCATAAAATTTAATAAATCTCATTTCAATACAATTTTACACATGAGAGACCAATAAATTATTATGATATGTGTTTTATTACAAATAAAAATATCACTAATATTTTTTAACATTAAATTTTTTATTAAATGATTTAAAATCTATAAAAATACTATATTAATCATTATTAGTGGGATATGGGTTAAAATATAATTCATTCATTTTTTAGTATCATTAAATACAGTTATACTATAAAAAATTGATATCATGTTATTTTTAAAAAATGATAAGATGGGATAAAACAATGACGTAATGGTGAGAACATCACATTCAATTCTCTAGTTATTAATATATGAGATGATTTTGGATCATTTCATTATATATTATAAATATATCCATTTGGAATCATTTTAATGGGAAAATTACCTTATATTACTTTAATTCATATTGTAAATTGTTGAGTTCCCCTCTCATCACTTATTATGTAGACCTTACCCTTAATCATTATTTACAATGATTGAAAATTCTATATCAGCCATGACATGATTTAATATAATCATAGATAACTTATTAACATAATTTTTATTCTGTTCCTATAATAATATAAACATTTCAATGATTAATATTTATTCCAAAAGAAGTATCTCTGTAAATAGATCAAGTTTTCATTACATTAAATATTAATTAGAAATGAAACAAGTGTTCATGCGTACGTTTGACATACCGTCTCTATGAACTGTGCAGTTCATTTCTTATCTCCAAAATATTATGTACTGTTATAAATATATATATATATATATAATATATATTATATCTAAATCATTAATAACATTCTGGAGATAATAGATTATTTACCACAGGGTCAAATTGTAATTATAACAAGTTCATTTTTAACTCAAATTATGAACATCGACAAAATGTCAGATATTTACTCAAATAAATTACTAACTATTATTTAAAGGTAATATGTGATATAAAAGTAATAATAATCATTAAAACAGTTATTAATCAAGTATAAATTAATATATGTTTATTATTCAGGAAGAATGAGGAACATACATGTAATGTTGTACATGAGGTATGGGATGTCTTATCTCACTTTTAATTCCATGTGATTTCCATTGTTCACCACTTATTTATCAGATGTGTTGTATTATGTTCTGAAATTTGATATATAATATCATGATTCTATTTATAATCATGGTATTCTTTGATTCATTTGGTGGTAATTAACTTTTCTCATACGACTCAATAGATTACAATGTGTTAAGGGATTTTCATCTAACTTTTTATTCTTGTGAGATTCAGGCTATATTAGCCACTATTTCCTTTTTTGTGGTGTATGTATTGACCATGACTGTATTATTTGTGTAATATACTTTAATTTTTTGGTATTTACATTTTCGTTGTGTGACCTTTATTTCAAGGGGTGTATAATTTGTATGTTACTAAATCGGTAAGGGAACCTTTCAACCTCCACTTTTTAAAATAATTCTTTTTTATGTCTTTTAATTTATATCTTATTATATTGGGATATGATCTTATATATCCATATTGATATATATTTTATATCCAATTAATGAGATATCATTTTCTCTCCCATAAACTTATTTTCTGAATTTTAAAGATACGTCGTTAGGCAGTCGAATTTCTGTAAGAAAACTACTTAACTGAAATTTAATTTTTGGGTTAAACATATACTTCTTGATTATATTGTGATATGAATATGTGTGAATAACCTTTGATATTTTTACACTTAATATCCACATATAGTTGTTTTATTTTTATTTTTCACACATTATTATGTAATTTATTTATCCTTAATCTATGGATACAGTCTTTTAAGGGATTTCGTATCAATTTACATTTCCATTGAGACTTCATTGATGACATGCACCAATTCACTCTCATATTGCGTATATACTGTTCATTGGAATATTATATCATGAATACCTTTATTCTCATGATATTGTTAAATTTTTATTAAATGTTATTCAATAATTATTTGTATTATAGGGTCACCTGTTTTCATAAAAACCTTATAACTGAAATATCATTTTAAATGTTTTAAGGTTTATTATTCTAAATATTTCACATTATTGTACACGTTTTTAAAATGGTTTTATAGATTTATTCATATGGACATGAATGTTTTAAAATTAAAATTTCTTTCAAATGATTCATAGTGGTATAGGACACTTGGATTAAAAAATATCATTATTTAATATTTTAAATGGTTTTGAAAATGGTTTGATAAAATATTTGATTTTGACAGTGTTTTGAAATGATATATTGTGATTGTTATATGGAAATGTTATCTTACCATTATTATTGTTTTATAGGATATGAATATGTTAGGTCTATTGGGAATTTGTTTCATATATGGGTGGTTCTATGATAAATCTAGCGTGGGTAAGATCGAGATAGATCTCTGATGCATTGGGTAATGTGACAGAGGTAAATGTTAATATTTCTCCTAATAGATTTAGGGAATATACTATGATGTGTATTCCAAATATGACTCCCTCTGAAGCTATTATAACTACAATGTATATTTGTTATTTTTTCCATAAGTTACATTTATGATTTATTATTTCTATGTGTTGTTCATAAATCATATGATTTCATAAGGTATGTTATGACTGAAAATTGTAGTTTCATTGTTTTGTATTTATTGATGGGATAATGATTTCATTCCATATTTTATATCGCTTACAGAGATTTTTATGCTCATCCCATGTTTTTGAAATGTTTTCCACATGACTTAAATATGAATAAGGGTCAAGGATGGGATCAAGGAAAAGACATGCTGTCTAAAACATGGAAATCGTCATGACTCTTTTATCAATAGTTATTATTTTATAAAAAAAGTGGATAATGAGATGTAGTTTATACTTGTAATATTAATGTTTTTATGTAATAGTTATGGACTAAGTCATTAAAACACTAATCCTGAAAATATCCTCAATGTGAATTATCCATTCAATTCAATATTATGTATTGTTTAAGGATGGGTCATAATAATGAGCTTCTCGATATTGTCTAGTGAATAATGATTCAATGAATGGGTAATTTTACATGTGTGAAGGGTGTCCCATGAACCCATGATCCTATACAATTTCACTCCTGAGGATTTGTCTTGGATGACTGATCAAGTTACTAGAAGATAATTTAGTGATTTGAAAAATAATTACATATTATTCACATAAGAAAATGTTTTTTTTGTAAATAGATTAAAAATTTTACTAGTTTTGGGAGTGATTAAAATATTTTCCCTGAATTAGACCCCCTAATTAGTGTTATTATAGGTGTTTGAAGAGGTTAAATTATATGGGAAAATATGACATGGAGATATATGTGATCTAAGTAATACTGAAGTGTTAGGTGATCAGGGTCATGTTACTAGGGCATCATAAACAACTTCATATTGAATGATTAGATGATAGACCATTAATCCCTAAAGGTATATGTTATATGGTCTCATGCATATGGTCTTGTTCTTTGTGTATTTTTTTGGGATATTTGATGTTTTTTACGATGGATAGTTTTCATAAGAATAATAATATTATTCTATAAATTGTAGAATTATGAATCATTTATAAAGAACAAGAAAACAATCATAGAATCTTATAATATCTATATTGATTCAAAACAGTAAACATGTTTTTTATTTCTGGAAGCATATTTTTATGTTTATTAACTAAATAATACATCCATTATAATGGGGATTAATGAAAGTAAATATTTGAGCACCAAGAAAGGTAGTAATTCATTCCTAAAAATATTTTAAGGGTACTGATCTAGGATCAGAGTGACTAGTGATAAATAGTAGAAATCGAAAATTTCTTATAAAGGATAGTATGTTTTTGTATGATTAAACAATAAGTTAGATTATTCTCTTTATATATGACCTTTTCGGTGGACACTATACAAAATTTTTTGTTCTATTTTTTGTAGTTGTTTGGGTAGTGAATTTTCAGTATAACCAAATAGGTTTAGGATGATCCAACAAATGTGGAAACAAGATAAAAATGAAAAATGTGACACCCCATTTCACTGTTCCCCTCACCGTGCATCCTTCCATATATTAACATTAATAATACCTTATTATATAAAATTATTAATATCTATTATATTTTATATAATTTAACTAAAAATTTCATGTTTATGTTTATTTATTACTTATTTTTTTTTACCATATGATGTTAATAATTACATTTTTTATAAATTCTTTGTCATATCAATGTCAATCATCATTCCGCAATTATTTTAGAAATGATAATAAATGATCTGTAAATTTTTTTAAAATATTTTTATTTCATTACATTGTATTCCTAGATTTGATTTGTGATGATAAAATTGATGACATATTATGTTTATTAATATATATAATGAAAAAGGTATCTTGTTAATAACAAGGATATATATTAACATTGCACTAGAAAAGTATTAATTATTTTATAAAATAATTATTATTCATTTAATAATGTTGTAGAATAATCCATTTAACGTGGTTGTGAAATGGAAGATCATCATTCTTGGTGGAGGTTGTTGTAAAAAACATTAGTGATGATTACATTTTCAATTAAATTAATGGATAGAGATAAAAGTTATTCCACTAATATAATAACAATTTTTGTACTAAATATACAAATGGTTTTATGTTTAAAATCTTAGAATATTTTTAGTGTGGTTCATGAGAAATATAAAATATAATTCCCTTTAGGGACTAGAAAATAATCATGTTTTTTGATTAAATCTTATATTTAATGATACATTTAAAATGGTTTATGGGGTCATTTTTTAATAAAAAGTATATAAAACAAGGAATTATTTTATGGGGTACTTAAATTGGTTAGTGATTAAAAATAACATTTTTTCAGATGGGATACTTAAATTTGGTCTATTTGAGTTCCTTTTTTAGGATAAAATTATGTACTTTTCCATTTATTGAATGTTGGGTGAGGGGTAAATATTGAATAAGTGATTTTCCTTTTAGGAGGTGGTCAATATCGCATAGATATCATGGAGGGTTCAAAAATTTTAAAATCTATAAAATATTATTTCAATAAATTGTATCTTGATGGTGTTTATTTTTTGATGAACCTAGGGTATAACAAATTTTTTCTACAACCTTTCCATACAATGAGAATAAGTTTCCCAAGAAAAGATTACACTATGTATTGTAATTCCCATAATGAATTAATAATATGGAACTTCAAATTTATCTATTCTTATTAAATTTATTTATTATTGAATTTCAGGTTATAATTTAAATTTATTGTATTATTTATTAGTGTTTTTATAACCCATAAATAGTGAAATTAAAATGTCATAATTTCATGGATTTAAAATTCATCCACCTTTAATAGAATATCAAAGTATTATTTTAATTTATTTAATGAAAAGTTATCTTTACATTTTTTCCATCACACATTTTTGTTATCAATATAATATCCCTAATATTTTGTAATAGAGAAATTATGATTGATATCATATACAGCATGAATCACTTTGCTTAAAAACCCATAGAATATTTTTATTTAAATGTAGTCATTAATATAATGATTTTTAATATTTGGGTTATCATAGTATAAACCACATTATGATTTGTATATATAATGTTCATAATTAATGGAAAATTATTTATTATTTCTTATGGAATGATCACTCATCTTTTAACAATGTCCTTTTATGCTACAAAAATATGAATTTTCCGAAATGGAGTTTATTTATTTTTTCTATATAATATTATAAATAATTTCTAGAACATGTTAAAATTTAAATGATAATAATTATTTAGTTTTTAAAAATATTAATCTAAAAATTATCTTCTGATATTTTTTTTCACATTTATTTCAAAGGACTTCTTTTTAAATTAATTATGAAAAATATTTAATTTTATTAAAAAATATATAATATTTTACAGAATATATATAGTAAATTTATATATTATAGTATTTTCGAAAGATAATGACTTATTTTGGATTAATAATTATCTATTTATAATATTTATAATTAATTTTAAATATGATTTAATTTTTGAAACAAGATTCAATTAATATGGTATTTTTTGGAAAAATGATTATAATGTCATTTTTCAGGATTAAATTTTTATTAAATTCCTGAAATTAATTTTCAGAAAAATAAATAATTGATTTGATTTTTAGAATCTGGATATCATGTTTTTATAAATATTTAACTTTTGTTAAAGCGAGTATGAATTATATTCTTGTCAAATTTGTGTTCTAAAATAACGTTAAAATGGGTTAATTAAGGTTAAAAATAATTTGATAAATATTACAACATAAACCAAAGTCATTTAATTATTAAATTTTATTCATATATTTTATCCATAATCATACAAAATTTGTATATAATTTTTTTTCCTTATGAAAATGATTTTTACGTATATAATATTTTCATTAAAAAAAGAATGAAATAGAATTCTCACTCTTTTCTTATCTGTAAATTTTATATATAATGATAATATAAGGTATGTTTAATTATAAATAATATTTTGAAACATCAATGTGTTTTTTTCATCATTTCATCTTATTTATAATTATTATTAAAATTATAATTTATTTATATCATATGGAACACCAAAAGATCATTAATTCAGTTAATAAGAACTAAAATAATTGATTGAAAAATAATAAAATCAATATTTTTTAAATTATGTACTATTTTACCGATATTTTATTGATAAAAATGAAATTTTAGAGATTTTTTAATAGGTAATATTTGAATTTCATAGTTTTATTGTAGATTTTAAATGTCAAATTAGAGGATAATTTCCAAAAATAAAATTAATGTCATTTTAAATTTAATTGTATTTCACAAAATGATATGAAACTAAAAAATATATTTTCATAAATGTGATTGGGATATTTCCAAAATTAGCATTGATTTTCTATTTATGGTGTATGTTTCTATGAAAATTATTCTGCTTTCCCCCTAAAGATTAAAATTTTAAATACAACGATGATTGTTAAAAATGATTAAAACATGCCTAAAAAATATATAGTTAATTAATAACCTAGAAATGTCATTTTTTATTTTATGATATAATTTTGACTAAAAATATTCTGATATTCGAATATTAACAATTAATATCAATTTTTTGTAAGAATATTAATTTATAATAATTTAATTTCTTGTGAAATTAAAAGAGTTCCCATATCCTCTCTTACAAAACAGAACCCATTCTTCTCATTTAGACACACATAAAAGATATCTTGTTTTTTAAAATAACTACCCAAATACCTTTAATAAACCCCTTCCCATTTTAAGGGTCCATATTTTTATAAAAAAACTATGTGTGAATGTTTTTGGGATAATCGTTTAGAGGTTTTCTCATTGTATATGATTACATCATAATCAAGCCTTTTTATTTGTTTTCTTTTTATACATTCATAAAATCATACTAAAATATTATAAAATATTAAATTTTATTTCCTCCACATATTAATATTTTTTTAATGTAATAACCTATATTCACCTCCCCATCCATCAATTGGGAAATTACACCATCATTCATTAGTATGGAGGACTACTAGCTCACGAACCTATATAATTAATTTTCCATCATCCCCTTTTAAGAATGGTAATAATGATGGATTTAATACATATATACATATTTATATGTATATATGATTTTTTTTAAATATATATAGATATTAATATATAAAACATCATTAAATTTAATATATTTCCATTCATTGAAAAATGATAACTTCTTTCATGCATATGTGTGGACTACCATCTTAGTGATGAATTGTTATTTTTTTCATAACCACATAACATGAATTGAATAATGATGTTTTTTAAAGAATTAATTTGGTATTAATTAATTAAATTTTTTATCATTAATAAATTTACCTTCTTTTAATAATTATCATAGATAATTTGAAATGTTGTTCATGTGTACTTATGACCTATCGTCTCTTTAATTTTACCAATTTTCATTATTCACAATCATAATGCATGATTTATTTTAAAAGTATAATGGATTTATAAAAAATATATTTTTTCAATAATATTATTCATAATATTATTTAATAATGTATTCTATAAAAATTGATTTCATACCTATGTTGTTTTGGAAATAAAGGATAAATATCACAAAATCAGTCGACATGATATTAATTTATTATGTAATATAATATAACATTATAAAATTAAAATAAATGTAATAATAAACTTTTAAAAAATTATTATAGAAGTAAATAATTGACATATTATAATTATTTAGTATTATAAATAAGATAAGTTGTGATTTAGACTCAATGTAAGGGAATTGATTTTAAAACAATCTTTTAATGTTTCCCTTCCAACTCTTTTTCATCCTTATTCATATTTTGAAAATTTTTATTTATTGATTAAATTAAAAAGAGTTAGTTTATTTGTAAAATAATTTTTAGGATTATATATTATTTTTTTAAATCATTTTCAAAAGGAATAGTTTGATGTAATATATTAGGAATATTTGGAATTTTACAATAAAATAAAAATGGATGTTCTGTTTTAAAATAAGTAGTGATAATGAATTTATCTACCAATATAATCATTAATTGATATTTGACTTACCTTATAATAATAAATATTTTGTTTAATTAAATACAAACATTCACTTTATTTTTGGAATTATATATTTTAAAATTTTCATTTAATTGAAAATGATATATCAATTTCCAAATCTGATTTTTATGGATTTAGATAATAATTTTTTGATGCAAGATGTTATAATTTATTATTTTGTAATGTTTCTACGGAATTTTTTATTATGGAAGATGGTTCAATTGTAAACAAAGTATATGTGGATATGTGATATTCCAATAATTCATTTGATAATAAATATATATATATATATGTAAAATAAGGGGTTTATTATAAGCATAATAATGATGGTCACTCAAAATGTAACCTTGACAGGTATTCCTTGTGTAAACTTGGTTGTAATTCCATTTTTAACTAAAAATGTTTGTCTATATTTATTGTTCATATGAAAATGATTAATTAGGTGACCAAAATGATTTATATATGCTTTTTATGTGAATTATTTAAATATTATGATTTGTAAGGTTTGTTAATGATTTTATTTTTGATGAAATGTATATTATAATTCTTAGTGGTGAAAATTATAAAATTTTAATTAAAAATATATATTTGACAATTTGGTTAGCCTAATTATTTAAAACTATAAACCTATGTTATCTTCTAAACTGTATTAAATTTTACGCGTGTATATAGATTATATAAAATTTATTATTTATGATCGGGTCCTTATAGTTTACATTAGATAAGGGTCTAGAAAACCTTAGAGATTTGGTTATTTTTCATATGAGGTTTTATTATGAGATGTAGATACCATCAAGGCTTTATGTTATTATGGTTTATTATAAAATCATTATTGGAGACAATGCTTTTGAGGTATTAGGAGATGATATTTTAATGTGATTAATGAAATTTGAAGAGATCAATTATCTTGATGATGTATGTGCATCGCATAGGTTAACCCTAAAGTATTATTAAAGGATAATATTTATTTTCATATGACTAAATATGTATATTAACGTAATGTATTATTTGATGATTTATGATAAATGTTATTTATTATGATTTTCAACTTATTTATTTTTATGTTAAGATAAATATATTAGTATAGTTTTATAATATGTAAAACCCACCAACTAGGAAAAACCATATTGAATTCATAAGGGTTTTGGGGTTTGAACCCATAATAGAAGATTAAAACGGGTGAAATGCCTACCATTGGCCTGTATCATTTCATGATTAGTATGAAATTTGTTTACTTAATTTGATTTTATTGATAAATATAATGTTTATTTTTTAAACATATGTGTTATCATAAAAATCACACATTATTTATCAAATTATTTTCTCGATTATAAAAATTAATATCGTTTCATTAGATGTTCTCTCTTTTGGGGAACATTTTATAAATAAGTTAAATATGAAATTATGAGATTTTATTTTAAGATTAACAAATGAATTATCTTTTGGGATAATATTTTATTCAATTTTGACATTATGGTTTTTTATGTAATTGACAGAAAAGATTATGATATATTTCATATTATGTGACAATTTCATATACATTTGTTCTATTATACATTTACGGGTGATTAATGTTGTGTAGAGACAAATTAATAACTTATAATGGAATAATATATCATCAAATCATTATAATATTTGGGTTTCAAAACTATTCGATAATATATTAGGGAATTTTATGGATATTCATTCATAGAATGATTTCTTTAAATAATTGTGTGTAACTATTAGGAATTTGAAGAATATTGTCTTGTTGATGAAAATTATTTTTTTTAATGTTATTAATTTTCATTCTTTTTACTTAAAATTACTATTTTTTTTAATATTTAATTATAATCTAAATAGATTTTTGTCGTTTTTTGGATGTATATATTTCAAAGGAAGTTTATTTTAGTGCTTCCAGAATTAAAAAAATCACAATGGATACTCATCTATTAAATAAAAGATTATATTTGTGGCTAAAATTGATTTATGGATGAAATTATACTAATCGTGTTAGAATATTTCTTTATGTTCATAATATATATGAAATCAAATTTTATTAAAAACCCATTAAACTGAAAAACCATATTTCGTATTATTATTTTTTGATTGAAAATAAAAAATTTAGATTCTATACTTTAAATCATGAAAAATGGATTCCATATATTTAATTAGGAGTCCTAAATTTGTAAAATATTTCCATTTTTTAGTCATTTTGAATTATAATAATAATAAATTTTGTAGTAATGTGTACCAATAATTTTATATATACTATATTATAACTAGTAAATTGGAATTAATAAAATGTTATTTATATATTTCTTCCATAATCATCCAAAATTATAATATATGATTTTTTCTTAACTTCTTAATTTTTACCTCTATAAATGTTATGTAATGAATCATTAAAATACACAATTCTATTTTTATTAACATTTAAAGATTAACATAATGATATAAATAAGTTTAATTTGGTTCAAAATATTCATTTGAAAGATAAATGATTTATCTTTATCAATATAATTTATTTTTAATTTATTGTTGTGATATAATTACATTAAATTTCTACACGATAATGATACACAATTTATTCATATAATATAAATATAATGTAAGTGATTGGGAAAATAATGAATTTAATAAATATTGAATAATTTTTTTCTATAATACATGTATATATGACATATTATAAATTCTTTAATTGATTATATTAAAATTACATTGGTTTATTGTTGTTTTAAAAGACTAACTAAATGAATTGTAAAAAAATTTACATTACTGTTATTTTATAATAGAAAATAATTTATTAAATGATTTAAAACATTAAATAAGAATTTAATCACCCTATAAATTTTATATAGTTAAAAATATCAACCATATCTCATATAGGTTCCAAATTTCAAACAATTGTTTCCTCATTTACCCCTAATTAAAAAAATAATTAATACCATTGTATCCGAAAAAATTGGTTAAAATATGTAAAAAAATATAAGGGTAAAAAACAATCCAAACATATATAATTTTTATTTTATTAGAGAATTTAAAATCGCCATCAAATTATATTCAAATAAATATTGGAGCCATTTTTTCACAGATATTTATATATATTCATTTAATAAGTTCTGAAATGACAAGAGTGTCCCTCCCATTGTTTATAAAATTTAATCCCCACTCTTCTTTTCGTCAATCATAATTTCATAATTAATTCTCTACCAAAATCATTACCTTACATCCAAATTCATGACCTATAATATAATTAAGGATTATAAAAAAAGTATATAAGATTTTTACAGCTGAACAATAAAAGGTTTTATAAAAATTTGTATATTGGGATTAACCGTGTGTTTTCATTTGGGTTTTTATAACATATTAATATTTTATTCAACCTTTATCAAATAATAACATTAAAAAATTCCATATTAATATATTTTATTATGTTAATTTTATAACCTTTTCAATATCATCTTCCATAAAATTGGAAATGAATCAATCATTCCTTTATATGGATTACTACCACATTGTGAATCGATGTAACTCTATTTCCAAAACCACATCTTACAGATGGAATAAATAATTTAATATGGAAATATATATATATGATTTTCATGAAATATATGTATGTCATTAAAAATAATATATCATTTAAATTTTTACCTTTCCATTCGATGATAAATTATATTTTTATTCATGTGTATGTGTGTACTACCACCTCCAAGATGCGATGTGACTCATTTTTCAACACCACATCACATGGATTGTATATGTAAGTGTATTTACATAAAGAAAATGGTAATACTAATATAAATAACATTATTTAAATATAAAACTATGCATACCTTATTTAAATTGTTATCATTATAACATGGAAATGTTGCACTTATTTTGTTTGACCTATCATCTCCATGATTGTTCGATGTTATTTTTTCATAATCATTATTATGGATTTTGTAAAAATCATAATACATGTATAAAATGAAAATTATTTCATTAGTATAACTCTATATATGTTGAAATACTAGACTCTTTATCCATAGTCATCCTAGACATTTCAACTTGGATAAATGGTCTGAATATCATTGCAATATTTGATGTTAACACATTTAATTATGTATTTAAATATAACATGAAAATAATGAAAAAAAGGAGTATTGAAAATGAATATGGTTCTTGAGAAATAATATAATTTACTTCTATTTTTAATAATTAATAACATATGTGATAAGTCATCTCAATGTATGGGACCACTTATTAAATAACTCATCCATCAATGATTACCATCCAACTCTTTTTTTCCATGTATATTTTTAAAATATTTATGTAATGGATATATTTGTATAGAAATAAATGAATCGTAAAGGAATTTATATTCCATTACATTATTCTTTAGCAATTTATATCAACGGTTTTAAAAATAAATATTTTTATTTATATTGTATTGAAATTTTTTACATTATGTATAAAAGGAAGAAATGAATGTTTCCTTATAATATATATGATGATAATCATATTTTTTAACTCTATAAAATTTATTTTATATTTGACATACTTTAACAGATTCTAAGAAATATATTTCATTTTTCTCATAGTTCTATGAGTTTCATATTTGAATATTGTTTTTCTAAATATTATGATATATTAATATCCAAAAATTTATTCTTTGGGTGAAAATATGTTTGTATGGTTAAATATTTTTTTATTATGTTATAGTTTATGGGTGTTTTTAATAATAATGGGTGATTTTATTAGTAACCAAGGACATGTGGTTTAATTATATTCATCAGATTTAGTTGGTATTCTTTTTGTATGGAATTTGATAATGAGAGCCATTATGTGTTTAATCATAATGGTTATTTTAATTGTAATTATGATGTTTCTTCCATGTGAAACCATGAATGTTTTTCTATTTTTAATAGTTAGGGTTATTTTATATGTTATAATTATATGAAATTAATTCTTCAAGTTACCTATATAATATCATAATTTTATTTAGTTATGAATAAAAATATTAGGATTTTACAATGTAATCTATTGAGATTATATTTAGAAAAAAGAATTTTATAATTTTTATGGTAGAAAATTATAAAAATATGAATACAATTTGATTAAATTTTCAACATTAAAAAGAAATTATTTTGTAATTTTTCACTTTATAGATTATTATAAAATTAGTTAAAAAATGCAGTTTCTTAGAAAATTTAATTTCTTGTGAAGGAATACTATTAATTTGATCAAAATGACTATTTTAATAAACGAAACCTTTTATGAGTATCCCTGTATTAACAGTTTTAAATTTTAATTTTAATTTATCTAATTTTTTTTTTGTTCTCATTCGACATTTTATGAAATATCATGGGTTATTAAAGGTGAGTAGGGAAAATGATTAATTCAGTATCAAAACTACAAAGGTATATCAAAAAATAAATACATATTGTATCATGAAAGATTGGTTTTTTTGGAAAATGGATACCGAGTGGGAGTTTATATTTTCTATTATAATTTGTTTTGTAAGGGTGATGAACATATTATATAGAATTATATATGTAATATATTTTAAAAAATGAATGAAACTTAATTATAATCTAAATATTTTATCATATTTATTTATTAATGTCAGATTATTAATCCTAGATAGATTTATCAAATCATTAGTTCAAGAAATGATATATGAATTGGAGTGTTTCTATGTTTCAAACAACCTTATCTCATAAATCAAACATTTTTAAGGATATTCCTCAAATGATAGATCACATTATAAATATAAAACATCTCAGTTTAGATCATGTGATGGATATACAATAGAATTTCTCAAAAACATTGTATGGAACTTATCATGATTTCATGAGAGATGTAGAGTTAGTGATAATATATAATCTAAAACACAAGAAATTAAAAAAATTAGAGAAATCAATGCACCAAGGTCCCAAATACCCCTTCATCTCAGATTTTATAATGTATTTCCATATATATAAATATATACAAAAAAACTAAATCATTAACATTTAACTATATACCTCCTTGATGGTTATCAATATAAATCATTTTATATTTTTACTTCTTTCATATATCGATGAATAATATGATTTACATCATAATAACCAAGAAAAAATCATGTCGTAGTGTCTTACATTACTTATCATTAAACTATAATATCCATAATCTATATCTGTTCCAATATAATTATTTATATAGATCTATTTGGAGTATATATTGAAAATAGTTATTATAGGATTCCCCCATTAAAAGAATATGTTTACCCCTATAACCATTGAAATCCCTTATGAATGATCATATAATTTCTTTAAATGTTTTAATGTTCCTTTCAAATTTACTACCAATTTATATATGATATCTTATGTCAAAACGAATCTATATATCCAATTACTATCAAGGACTCCTGCAACAAGAAAATTCGAATCATGGGTGTCAATTAGATCTAATATATGGCGTTATCCCATGTATAATTTAATATTAATTTACGAATACCTTTTCCAGTTTACTAAAAGAGTTGTATTCTCAAAATGAAATTAAATTGGGATACATCATATGTTTATCTAAAACAAATCATATTGCATTTCATCCTCTGGATCTCATTAGGAGACAACTGACCAAATATCTAGCGTGTATTATTCAACTTCCAAATACTATATAGGAAATGGTTTTATAATCCCTTTAGATTTTTATGTTCAGTTAAAAATAAAAATTATAACCGTAATTGAGAAATTAAAACTAAAAACTCAATCTTCAATTTCTATGATCATAAGTTTATTTTAAGATAAACATAAATCTTATTGCTTCCCTATTTAATAGACAATGATGAGTAATCAATTTCATCAATTTTCTCCCAATTCAGTTCTCCAATAGAAAAGCCTAATATTTTTATTCCAAATCAAAAAATACATTATCCACGAAGATTTAAATCTACAATTTTCCCTATATTCTTATATAGATCACTGTCACCATTCTAGTACATCATTATTTATATATATATAGATATTTGAGAAATTTTTTTAGCAATTTTTTTGTTTATACCTTTCCATTTAATCTTCATAATATTACATTGAATATGCATA
Source organism: Viscum album (assembly GCA_963277665.1). Classification (NCBI taxonomy): domain Eukaryota; kingdom Viridiplantae; phylum Streptophyta; class Magnoliopsida; order Santalales; family Viscaceae; genus Viscum; species Viscum album. Next base: position 40,377,927 of record OY728158.1, on the reverse strand, counting down.
ATTATCACCCTATTCCAATTCTCATCATATATACATTTACATTACCTATTCCTATTAATTCATATTTAAATTTATTCTTTTAATAAGATTGTAATTTATTCTGAAATCATATTCATTGAACAATTCCCATTACCACTTTTAATAGATTATAATATCTGTAGGTGTGAAGATATATATTATGATTTGGTGGTCAATTTATATATTTCACTCTATTGACTATATAGTTAATTGAACTAAATTTCCTTGATAAGGCTAAGACATTCATCACTAAATATAGTGTTTGATAATACTAGCCTCTTTATTTAATTGGTATTAATAATAATCTATTATATAGTCATTCTATATTGTCATGCATCTCAAATTCATTAAAGAAACATCATTTTATATTTCTAACAAATCCCCACTCGAGTGTATTTTATGTATTATTGTGGTGATTTTTTTATTAATCATCTTGAATCAACATAAAAATTAAAACATTTAACTAGGATTCATTACATTTAATTTTTTCATTGTTATGTATTGGAGAATCCTTTGCAATTTAAAAAAACGAGTTTTATAATCCCAATAATCTATCAATACTGTGGATGTTTATAATAGTATTAGGTCTCATTAATTCCTCTATCTCACTATTTTTATACTAGCCCCATATATTCCATTTAATATGATCACATGACCTGATAATGACAATATTTCCAACCAAAATAAACACTTTCTGAATGTGGTATATAATTTATATTTTCCTATTGTCTTTAGCACAATCCATAATAAAAATCAGAATCGTTATTTTCTATTATAGTATAATATAATGAAATTTGTAAATACTAAAATTAATTTTTAAATGTAATTTATAATTATTATATACTTCCAATATATAAATATTTTATGGCAATTTTTTATTGAAAATGTAATCACTATGATATCGTTGATTTCAGGCCTTTCCTAGAATATTTTTTCATTATATCATCTCATTTTAACTATAATTGATGTTATCTACATAAAATATCTATATTAGTGAAATATTTATAATATATATAATGATGAACTAAATCATTAATTTGTAGAATGAGATAATTGTTCATGAGCATGCTAATCAATGATTATACACATTGATTTGTCCATATTATTTGAAAAGAGTGATAATGCACCAAATAGAGAGTAGATGGCCATATAAATCCCATATCTAGAATCTCATAATGTTCCCAATTTTATTCTTCTAATTTATTATGAGGCTCTTGATAATTCCGCATCGATTTAGAAATAGAAGCATTCATTAGCTATAATAAAAAAGCATCATTTTTTGTTTAAGACTAGTAAATTCACTAGTAAAAAATCAATGTACACTCATATAATAAAATTGTGATCAACAGTGATTTCTAACATGATCATTTGATCATTTCATCCATCATTATAATATATGAAGAAATTAATCATTATCCTTTAAATGGTACATTATAATCATGCTTAAATTTATATATTATCACATGATAATTATGGATATGAAAAAGTGATTTTGATATCCTGGAAAATGAATTATGAATTATTCAGAGAAAGATAGTTCATTGTTTGTGTGACAAAAAAATTGACTAAGAAAAACTAACATATATCTACATAGAATATTTTTATAAAAACAATTATTAGAAAAGACTCATATACCTTGGATAAAATCAATACATAACTAGGTGTTTTCGCTGATAATAATTTATCAAAGGATTGAAGTAGGGAATCATCAATCTTAATTAGCCTCCATTATATTAAATGATATGAATGGACATAATAAAAGAAGTAATATTTAGATCTACAGTAGAGAATATGTGTAACATTAAACAATTTATTATGATGTTTCTCTTCAATGGTTTTGATTTCATTTTTTATATGTTCCCATATTTTAAGTGGTCACATATGCATATTATCCATATTAGTCGATGTTTTGGGGAATTTATTTCCAAAATTTGAAAACATTATTATAATTTAATTCATTATTATATGGGAGGAACTTAGATAGAAAATAATTATCCACAATTTTATTATATACTATTCTATTGTATTAGTGTGTATGATGGATAATTTTAACATATGTTATAGAATTACCTTATCCCTTGAAGATGTTATTTGGATGAATCTTCTAATATTTTTTTCGTGTTGTTTGATTATATTTCTTTTCACCCTGTTATTTTTAATTTTAAATTCAATAAATTTCAATATTATTTTTTGTTACTTATAGAATAATTAGGGTACCCTATTTAATTTCCACCATAAGTTCACATTATCCAATTTCTCCACAAATACCAAAAAACAAATACATATAATTACTTAAAATATATGGATTATACCACAAAAAATGTGATATATCACACACTTGGGTACGATAATAATACCATATTCCAACAATATAAGTCTATAATTTTCTATTAACAAGTACCCTCTGATTCATAATCACAATATTTCAACACTAATAATTCCCTCTCTATTTTTTACCAAACATTTTTTGAAATTTTTTTATTGAAATATATTCCCTTTAACTGCTCTATTTTCTTTGATTCAACATCCTATTTCAATTTTTTATTATTATTAATGGTTAACCATTAGTTATCTTCATGTTCCAAATATAATTATTCTAGCCAATGGTGTGTAATAGAAGGAATTGGTATAACAATTGTTTATAAAATCAATGTAATTATTCCCTAATGATATTCCATATAAGATGGGTGGGGGAACAAAAATATTTTCCATGATAATATCTCATTTATCACATGTTTTGTATAGAAACCATCATAAAGTGGAATTTCCAGACCCCCTATGAAATTATTAAGTTGTAATCAAGATTTTTAAGAGACAAATGCATCCTACTTACAATGGATCATTTCATACCTCAATCCCTGAACAATGGATCGACTACATTGAGAAGATCTTATCCATCATTCAATGATATTAAAAAGAGAATGTTCTTCCTAATAGTTATCATAGTGAAGGTCCAGATGATTAGTGGTTGACATTGATATGATATACACAGCATGCAGAAGAGGATGATGAGATGGTATGGAAAAATTTCGAGAAAATATTTTTCGATAATTATTTTTCCCCACACCCATCAACATAAAATGTAAATGGGAATCGTATCCCTTAATAAAAAAAGACGATGAATCCATTAGATAATATATGTAAAACATCACAAGGCTTTCATGATAATACTCAAGATTTTTCATTACCCTTTAATAGAATATTGACAGCTTCTTCAGTGGGCTAAAACCTAGCCGTTACAAAGCGTTGGTGATCCATGAATTGTATAGCTATGAGGAAATTGTCTGATTTTTACTCAATGATAAAATTTTGATCTGACAACCTCAGGGGTATCGTGAGGATAAGAAGTTGAAGGTGGAGTTAAATTTTAGAAGTCTGATTGATAGATAAAACGAAGCCAAGAAATTTCAACACCACAATCGGAAAAAGGGTTGGAATATGAAACCTGGAAAATTCATGAAGTGTCTGAAGAAATGAATTATTTGATGGAAGGAATGGAATGTAGCCAGTGAATGAGGGAAATAAATCCTTGATTTTGCGATGAAGGAAAGGAATGCTCTGATAAATCCTCAAAGAATTTTCCATTTCTACAACTCCAAGAAACCAATACAATTCTAAAACCAATTATTTTTTATAAGTGTATTCCGAGGAAACCAAAAACCTCTAAGGTAGTAAGGTAGATATTTTTACATCACTACTAACAAAGTGAATATTTAAAATGAAATGGTGAAGGGTATTCTAGTATTCATAAAATAATAGAGAATGTAATTTTTTATTCTGGTTCAACACATTCATTTATATCTCGAATAATTAGTGGAACAATACAAATACCACCATAATGAATTGATGTAGAGATGTCAGTGAAAATGAAAAATTGGGAATTATAGCATCCCATGTATATAACTCCTCACCTAACACAATTTGGGGATTTGAATTCATAGTGATCAATATAACTCTTCCACTAGTTGAATTTGATGAAATTATTGGCATGAATATGATTTTACTATATAGCTCCAACATCAATTTCTATTCGATGGAAATAAAATTCCATTTGAAAAATAAATCCCTGATTTTAGACAAGATAAAGGATGAGGATGTATATTCTATTGAACCATCGTCCCATGAGTCAATATTATTTTTTTACGAGCATCATATCTTACTAAAGTGATCACATTTAAGTAATAAACCATAATTCATAACATGAAAATTGTGTGGGAATTCACTGATATGTTTCTTGAGGAATTTCATTGTCTTCCTCCTAGAAGAGATGTTGACGTCCTGATTGATATTATAAAATGGTTTTTCCCAATACCCATGACTATTTATATATTGGATGTTGTGAAATATGATGAGTTAACAAAACAACTATGGGAGAATTTAGATAAAAATTTTAGATGCCCAAGTGCTTCACCATGAGGTAAACAAGTCTTATTCGTTATGTAGAAGGATGGGTCAATTCACTTTTTCATTGATTACCATGAGCATAAAAAATCAAGTTAATGAAAATGTATCATTTTCCAAGAATTATTTACTAGTTCTATCAGCTAAATGAAGCATAATACTTTTCTATGGGGGATCTACGGTGGAGATATTACCATGTAAGGGTGAAGAAGAAAGATATCCACAAGAATATTTTTCATAAAATGTATAAGCACTATGAATTCATATTAATTTATTCCGGACTCACTAATTATCTAGAAATACACTTGGACTTGATGAATAGTTTATTTAGTTATAACCTCATCAAATGTATGGAACTATTTATTTATGATATTCTAACATATTCCTTAATTAAGAATGAGCATAAATAACACATATTTACTACTCTAAAGACCGTGTGAAAGTAAAATGTTTATTATATGTACATAAATTGTGTGTCATGGTTTAAAGAAGTCTTATTCACTTGGTATATTATCAAACTAAAAGAGAATTATATTCACCATTCAAAGAATTCGTTAATTGAAGGAAGTTCAAGGCCTACATCTGTTATAGATATCGGTTGTTTCCCTCGATTATGTGGGTATTACCATTAATTTGTAAGATATTTCACACGATTATCAAACACTTTATCAAAGATAACTTATGTGGGAGTCAATTATTCATTAAATTATTTATTAAAATACATATTAATGGAGTTTAAAAGGAGGATAATCACTACGTCAATCATAACACTACCTGTATGTGGAGCACTTTTTTGGTATCCAGTGTTGCTTCAATTAAGGGATTGAGTTGTGTATTGATGAAAAATGACATATTGAATGGCTATGATACATGGAAGTTGAATGTTCATGAGAATAACTATCCATCACATGATATGGAGTTGGATATAGTGATGCTCAATTTAAAAATTTATCTACATTTCTTCATTAGTGAGGAGTGTCAAATATATAAAGATTAGAGAATCCTCATGTATATATTGCAATAGAATGAATTAAATATGACCCAACAAAGACGGTCAGATCTAATCAAAGGCTATGACTAATTAATTCAATAACATCATGGGAATTTGATTAAATTTTATGATGTACTAAGTAGAATGTATACAAATTTTTTTTTATAATAATTGAGATGGATCCAATCTTCAGAAACATGTGTAGGATGGACATGGGAATCGTAATGGAAGTAACATCATCAATTCGTACAGATATTATTTCTCAACTATCTCTTATATAAAGGTTAAAGGATTCTCAAAGAGATTATGTGTGAAATTAGAAAAAGTATAATCAATTTGAAAAGAGAAATTCTAGAAGTATAATGATAATAAAGAAACTGTTGTATGATTTGGGCCAATACTATGTCTACAATCAAATTCTACATTAAAAAGAGAATTTGGATGATCAACATAGATCCACCTTCACTATCCACCATGTCATCACAAATATATATATCGAGATCTTTGAGGACACTATTTGTGGGATTATATGTATAAGAATATCACATAATATACATCAATATGTCTCAAAGTTCCTCATTTGAAGGTGGAATAGAAAAATATAAGGGGATAATGAAACCATTACCCAAACATACAAGAAAAAGTGAAATTATCATTATAAACATTTTCATTTGGATTCCTCAAACATCTAGAGGAAATAATGCTATTTGGGTTGTGCAGAATCATCTGATTAAGACTGAACAATTCATTAATCTTGGAGATGATTTTTCATTGAATCAAATTGCATCGATACAAATCCAAGTAGTAGTGAGTATTCATGGATTACCACTATCGATTGTATGTGATCAACATCAAAGATTCACTGCTATGTTATGGTAGAGTTTCCAACATTATCTGAATATTTAGTTGATATTCTACAGATCCTATCATCCACAAATTAATGGATAATCTTAGTGGAATATCCGGGCACATGAGGAAAGATAATGAGAATACTCAATGGACATAAATGGAGGATGAGATCAATATCTTCCTCTGGTTGAGTTCTCTTAAAACAATAGTTTCCACTCTAGACTCCAAATTACTCTTCATGAATCCATTTAAGGGAAGTGGTGAATATATCTACATTCTTGGATGACGTTGGGGAATAAAGAATATTTTTTCTTGAAATGGTTGAGGAAATTGTGTAGAAGTTTAAGACCATTTAGTATCAAATCAAGGATGTTTATATTCAATAGAAAATCTATGATGAAAATCATCGATGAGACCTAGATGTCAATGTTGGGGACATGGTATTCCTATGAATGTATCCATGGAAGAGAGTTATGATATTTTTTAATAAGGGAAAGCTTAGTCCAATGTACATCAACCCATTTGAGAACCTTGATCTCACCGGATCGGGGACCTACCAACTTGAACTCCAACATAACATTTCTCTAGTTCATGATGCATTCATGTATAGCTCATTAGAAAGTACATACCAGAACCCTCTTATATATTCAATCTAGTGGTGGTACTATTGGTGAAATACCTATATTATTAGGATAATGCAGTGAAGATCTAGTTTCATAGATAAAAAATTTCATGGAATATGTCAATACACCTTGTCAATGTGTTGTGGATAATCCAGATGTTTGAAAAGTAAATTTGGGAGCATTAGGAGGTGAAGAAATTGTGTTATCCTCATCTATTTTAATGTTGTAAATGGAAAGTTAGAGGGAAAAATTTCATAATGGTGGAATATTGTAATGACCCAATCAATTATAACTAGAATCCACTATAGATTTAATGAAATATGTTATTTTATTATATGGATATAGAAAACAGATGCACTCCAATTTATTATTATTTTGAATTCTATTTAAATGGCCGTTATGTATCATTACCATTGATAATATAATATTTGAACATTGATCGCTTGAATAGAAAAAATATAGGGTATTATAAAATATTTCTAACACATGCAATGGAGGTGATGAACTCTACTAGTGACACCATTCCCTATTAAGCCCATCTATCTGGGCGTCTTATGGAGACATCTGTTCATGGATTTTTCCAAGGCCAATCCCAATCTGAGATAGAACAAATTAAGCATGACAAAAACCATTTACGAGAGACGTTCAAGCTCAATAAGATCACAACCCAATCCATGTTCAACTAAACGCACAATGAATGTCCCAACATCGCAAACCTTACACACTGGGCATATGATTTTGTAAAAAATTGATTAGTATAAAAGCTATAGAATTTGAATTATGTACAGTAATTTGTATGGAATAATGAATATACTTTTGTTTTTTTATTGTTTTTTTGTGAAAATTTATTATTTTTGGATAATATTCAAATTAAATTAAGAAATATATTTTTAAGAAATAATAAGTAAATAAAATAATATTTTTTTAATAATTTATTAAATATAAATTAACAGAAATTTATTATGAGGCCAAATAAATTTTTATTATGTTTTAAAAACTATTTTATCAAATCCCATCAATTTTCAATAAATTCATATTTTTTCATAAAAGTGATAATTGACATATTTAGAAAATTATTTGGATTTAATGAATGTTATTTTTGTACTTAAGATAAAAAAATTATCCATGGTTTAATTATTCTAATTTTTCTAAGTAGTCAAATTTTTAGGAAAAAATTAAATAACATATACATATATAGTGTTTTTTATGACACCATAATGGACAAATAGTGATTTAATAAAAAATGGAATAATTTCCACAAGTATAATTTTTAACCATAAAAATAATTTTTTTTTATAATTTGTTACTTATTTTATAAAGCCTTACTAAATCCTCAAAAATGAATAAAATATTTTATGATTAAAAGTTCATTTCATTAATAATGTGTCCCAAATCCATATATGAAAATATAATATTTTAATATATTTACCCCATCACACTATTAAAAAAATTTCTACTCCACTTTGTTAAAAAACATTGGAAAACCCAGTGGTAAGGATTGTGGTTTTTAATTTATAATTATATTGATTCAAAAACATATGTTTGGGAAATATTAATAAAATAACCTATATTTCATATATAAACAACCATAGACCCCAATTCACTACCCTAAAAATTATCAAAGCACACCCCTACTATTTATAACCCACTCTATAATCCTCCCACAGAACACCAATCTCTCAAGAATCCCCTCCTTAAGATTTTGAATACCGACACTCATGTAAGTGATTCCTTACTTTCTCATTTTTATCAATGATTCCTTATATTTTTTCACCCTTTACTTTTCAATTTAAAATGATGGTGTTTGTTTTTGAAACCACCACCATACATCCCTTATTATGTTTGAATGATGAGATAACCCTTTCACTCTTATAAATCCCTCCCGTCTACACCCATTACCGTGTTGAAGTTTTATATGAGTTATTCCAATTATCCTCTTTCTACACATTTATTTATTATCTTATATCTCATACATCAAAATTAAATTAATTGGTACATGTATTTCTCTTACCCTCTTAACTAAAATTTCATTTACATAGGATTAGATACCCCTTCCACTCTAATCAACACTCTTTATTAATTTTTATGCCTTGTCGTTATATTTCCGAAATTACACTGTGATATTCAATGCCAAAATTGTAGTGTAGTGAATAACATACACATTCTTCTATCAAGGGTATTGACCATTATTCGCATATACAGTTTTATTTTGGACATAAATGTATGTATTCATCACTCCATGACAATGTAATGAATTATGATGAAGAATGAATCCATGTTTCGTTATCTATGTGGCACTCATAAGAAAGAGAATGATGTTTGGGAGACGGGTGCACCAAAAATTATATATTATTCTAATAAAATGGTTAATGTTTAGTATCATGAAAAATAATTTTGGGATAGGGATTTAATTGATTCCATTATTTGAATTTGTCCACTATGATGTTTTTGAAGTTTATCCTTGATCTATGATGCAGTGTTTTATGTTGTTACCATATTTCCATGTTATGATTTCCTTTATATATCTATCCATTATGTTCATGTTTAAATTTTGTGGGATATATATGCCTACTGTTTTACATGTATTGTATTACTCATGTTATCCCATTTTTATTCACATTATAGGGTTTATAACTCAGCCCATTGGTATGTATGTCCTTAGGTTATCCAATGAAATTTTTTGTAAAGAGGAGTGTTCTGGTCATGTAAAGGAATTTTTCAATAATGCTATCGTATTTCATGTTTTATGATTTTATGAAATGCATCTAATTTCACATAAAACTAGAATTTCCAATATTTAGGGTTTTATTAATTTTAATTTTATGTCAGTAAATCATGTATGAATGTAAAAAAAATTTAAGGGTTGTTATAGTGGTGACCTATAAGGTCTCCTATAAAATCCTAGAATTTTGTCGTATCAATGGTGGAATGGTAGAATTTTTTTTTTCAAACTCCACCAGTGGAAGTTAACTGTCCCAACTATGACCAATGTCTAACATCCATGGTCAGAACATGTCCTCAGCAACCTAAATGGTCCACACACTATCCTTATAGTGTTGTGGGGAAAAGGGTGTTCTCATGCATAACAGTGTCCCATTCACCTTTATATTCCCTTCCCTAAATGGAATGTAAGGTGAGAATCCTTATCTGAATCAATATTAAATTAAAATTAACAGAGTCTAAATATCTCTTGCACATCAGGGCATCCAAATCTATCTACTGAACCCTGTTCATAGATATCTAGGATGTGGTATGACTTGGAGAGGTAGTCAACAGTCACATAGATGGAATCATTTACCTTAGATTTACATGTTAAGGACACCATGAATTCAATAGATAATTCATCCAACATTCATTATAGGACCTTAGGGGGTTGTGTTATCCTCACAATAAATTTCTATTGATCCTTCTCAATTATGAAAGTAAGGCATTGAGAGGGAAAAAATATGAATCATTTCATCATGCTTGTAAAAAAAATCTTATTTTATCGGCTCTGGTACATCATTTCCACAACTAAATGTACAGAAAAATTAGATTTATGATAATACCTCAAAACCTCCTTCCACAATATCACTTTTTCAATTCTGCATCCTCTGAAATGAATGGATTGATCCCCACATTTATAAGACCTTTATAATCATTCCATGTGGATACTGGGGAATATGGGGTCTCACAGTTGATATCCCCAAGACATTCCACCTATATTTACTATATTAGTGGAGGGGTGAAAACCATCATCTATAGGTAATATAACTCATACCCATCAATAAAAGATTGATGCAATGAGTAAAAAATCATTGATTCATCATTTAGAAAATGCAAACTGGATCACATATTGAAATCATCGACTACCACATTGCCCTCCCCAAGAGTATAGAGAATATAGAAGACATAATCCTAGAGTAACACTAGTTGTCGACTTTGGGTCAATATAATATACTTCTGAGAGAATATTTACCTGAGACTATTTTTGTAAGATTATATGAAAAAGAACTCACCCATCAGATAGTGCCTCCATATCATCAATGAAAAGACAACCATTACTTAATCAAGATCGTGGGTCATGTAGTTATTCTCATGTGGTCTTAACTGGTGTGAATCATTGGAAGTCACCGTTCACCTCAACATCATAACACAACTATGACTATTTCTTCATGAATCATATAAAACTATGTACGTACCACCTTCATTTAATAATATCATGATGGTAACTTGCATCAATCTCTGAATCAACGCTTAAAAAGCCATATGGAACCATTATATCCAGACGAATGGCATGCCCATTCAAGTAAAATCTATAATTGGTGATGATATCCTAGAGATATCTGGTATTGATATCTAGTAATAGATTTCCATCATTATAGAGATGTTTACCTCCATCATGCTCTTATGTGGCTCCCTTACAAACACTACCTTGACCATAGACAGCTCTACAACCACTCCATCAAAAAATGATAATGTGTCCAAGAATGTGTATTTTTTTGAATCTAGTACTATAACCTTAAAAGATTTTTATATTGTCGATGCACTGAGTGTGCATCCAAAACTATTAATATGTGAATCATGTATTCCTCATTGGACACCAAATACATAAGGATATCATCGATGAAGACTACCAGATACTTGTCTATTTAAATCTATCTAATATAGATCCCGATACACATGAACACTTCTTAGGAACTTTTCATGACATAGGGCATCACCAATTTCTCATAGTGACTCTAATGACATATTAATTCTGTCTTCGGTATATCCCCACCAAGTACTCGTATTTGGTGATATCCAGATCTGAGGTCCTCCTTCATGAACCCTCGTTCCCCTATCAACTAATCATATAGGTTATTAGTCCTCATTATTGGATACATATTCATCACGTTCTGGTTGTTTATGTTCTGGAATTCCACACCACACCTGAAACTCTTGTATTCTTTTTTGAAAAACAAAACTGGGTCTGCCCAGGGTGAATCACTAGGTCTCACGAATCACTTCTTTTACAAGTCCTTGAACTACACAACAAACTAAAGAGTCTCTTTGAGAGCCATCCAATATGTTGGTGTAGATATCAGTGTTATCAAAATGGTGTAGATCTATTCATTATTATATTTCTATGTGGGGAGGTTAACATGGATCATCATCAACAAATATGTTTTTGTGATCCAATACCACTACAAGAATGTAGAATCTCACAATATCCACTACATTATGGTTTTTTCTAGACAACTGATGTGAAATCAACTACACCCTCACATTCTTGTGTTGGTACCATGATGTCGGGGATTCCTTTTCATCGGATATGTAAATACTAGTTCTGTCACATCAGACAACCAACACCCACAACCTAAAATAGTCAATCTAGAAATGGAATGTTGATAATCATCCCATAACAATAATGAAGTTGTAAGACCTCAGCAACACTACCAACAGGATCCAAATAAATATATCACATCCAAGGGCCAGGTCACACAATTGGAAGAAGTGTGTGATCACTATGTATTAACTAGTATGAGTCTCTAAGCATAAGGGTTGATTCAACAGTTCATCGGAAATCTCTATGTTTCATACAAGAAATGTTTTAGGAAAGTAATTATTCAAACTAAAGCCTTTTAGTACAAAAACTAATGTATAAAACACATATATTATACCTTGATTCATTCATGGGTATATTGGTTCATATGCCTTGAAAACATGGAACTATCCCCACCCCTATCTTCGAGCTACCTGAGTATAGCACGGGCCACATGGGGGTGGTGGTGGTCACAATTATAAAACATATACCACCTTTTACTTCTCTACAAAATACACTTTCATTCATGCATCCCAATATATCATTGTTCTCGTGTAGATGTATCCACCTCGGTGGTCCATCCACAGTCTACCTATCATTAATATAGGAGAACAGAAATCATGAGTTTGATGTCGTTTTCTGTATCATAAATAGCACCACCCTAATATTGGCTGGCTGGACCCACCCATGTGAGACGTCATTTGTAGATCCTATATCTTGATACCTCCTCAGGAAACATCTCCCATGTACAGGTCCCTAGGAATGATGTTAGATCCCTTCTCTTAATGTGTCTACTTTTTATTGTCCTCTACTGACTGTCATCAGGTGTATCTATTCATCAAAGATGAAATATACCACCAAATCACTTTCTAGGACCCAAAATATCTACAAATTCAGTGAGGGGTAAAAATCGATCATATGTTTCTATAATGACTTTACTCAATGGTCTGAGACTAGAAATGAAAATCTCAACCCATATTCATCGTGTAAAATGAAAGGATGGTAAACCTTAATGAATAGTCATTTACATACATTATTCCCTTCTAGAGCAGAAGAAGATCCCAAATACCCATCATCCTCAGCATAGCTGGTGAGAAATCCCCTTAGAAGACATACATTCTTGGAATAAGTCACCTCATATTGAGTGTAGGTAATAAAACTCGATCATCTTCTACCTGATTTGTGAAAATGTGTAACCCCCTTACCCCAATTACCCATAGTCGATGCATTATTAAATAACATTTGCATTATCACAAGGGATAATATCCCGAAAGACCAATCAGTTTTGTAGCTTTGGAAGTACTAGATACACACATAAGATTGAAATTACATTATAAAATAAAAAACAAAAATAACAACATTGTCTTATTTGAACACATTCATATCTCTTAGAATATCCCTACTGGAAATTCATAATATACTTCTTAACAACCTATGAAAATTGAAACTTAAAATAGGGTGAGCATATGTGATCGGTAAGGAAAAAAATATATCAGAAATGTTCAAAAATAAGAGTAAACATTTAAGGAAATTCATAAGACCAAATCACAAGAAATTTAAACATAAACATAACCATAAAAATTAAAATATAAATAAAATAATTCCATTTACTTATACACATAGATATTCTACTCATCGAATAATCACATTTAATATAAATAGCCAATTTCAAAATGATAGAATGCATAATGACAGATATCAAAACCGCATAGTCAAGGAATCATTCCAAGAATACAAATATTTATTTTTTCAAGGCCTTGTGCCATGTAACTAATTTGTTTCATGATACCTTCAGATTGATCAAGGATCTATAGCGGGCTCCACCCGTCACAAACTAATTCCAATGCTTTCCTCATATGAAAAGGGTGAAACATAATATAACCATTCTTATTAAAAAGAGAAAACAAAAAAGTTAATATTTTTTTAATAAACCATTAATGGTATAAAAATAACACATTCATAGTCAAAAATATCAAAAAACCTTCAATATAATATGGAATACTGTATTATAATAAATTTATTTAAATCATGTCTAAAATACATCAATATATGTTTACATTGATGAAATCAAAACTGTTTGAGAGAAATATCAATTTCTATTTTTCAATCATTTAAATTCAATTCATTATAAAATAAAACATTTATTTCGAAAATTAAATTACACTATTTTAAGGTAATCTTTGAAGGTGTTATAACAGTGGAAAATGGCTACACCTTCCATATAAATTAATAAAACATTTTTTAATTATTTTTTTCGAAAAGGTCAGAAAAGACCACATTTGTAAAATGAAAGAATGATTCCTTTATATGAATTTTATAAAAAGTTAAACTAGGTTAAAAATGAAATTAACTCATAGTATAGAAAATAGTAAAAATGTTTTGAAATAAATTTTTATGAAACACGACTATGGATGATAAATAGGTCCCAGTATATACTCACGTATAGACAACCTCAGATAATGAAGATATTGTAGAATTAAAACAATTAATTTTTCCTTGATCAAGGGCATGTTATGATTTAATATAATACAGAAATAATTTTTATAGAATTATACAAGAATAAAATACATAAATATGATATCATATATGATCTTCTAATATTTCTTTGTTAATAATATTTATGTACTATCACTGTTTCCAGTGTTAACTGATTCATTTTCCAATATATGGTTGGTTTTGTAAGCCATGTTATTTTGGAAATGATGGATTTAATTGATATCCATATTTATATTAAGTTATTAAACATTATTTTTAATCATAAAATGTAAATTATTCTTGAATATTTATGATGTGGAATGAATTTCATCGCGTTCATGGTGATGGTAATATGTACATACGCATGAGCGACAATATCATTAGATAGATTGTGCAATAGAATATAATCGGAAGTTATATAATATATAAAGAATATTTAACATGTCATAATTATTATCTTCATCAGTTATATTCATTATTATACCCGTCAAATAATGAAGTGTTTGAATAACTAACTACACCACGAAGTGAATACTATAAGGCATAGATATGCATGTATGGTAACATTTCATTCATAGAATGGATACAATAATGAATAGGTCTATAACATATTTATAATAACATCACAGTATGTATATGGTACAGGATTTATTGTTTTTTATATAATCAACCAAGAATGTGGATGTAGAAGAAAAATATAACTTTGAACGAGGTGGTGAAATTAATACCTCTTCTTTAAGTGTTACCTTTTTTGAGTTGATAAAAATGTATTTTTAGTATGGATTTATGACCAATTTAAGGCCTTTATGTTGAAGTGAGGGTGGTTGGGATGATTTTTTTGCAGGGTTTGGCCGAGCCAAATTGCATTGGAGGTGTGATTTTGAGAGATGGGGAAGTAACCTTTTATATGAGAGGTGTGGGTCACATTAGTAAATTCTTGAAATAATATTTTATTATAAATAAATATTATGTTTGTAATGGCTCCAAAAAGATATATTTTGAGGAAAAGGTGGTGTTGTTTCAAAACATTTCAATTAATTGGTTTTAGATAGGTTTAGGTCAACATATTAACCTTATCTTTTTTATTTAACTCTTAATTAAATAGTTTAACTTTTAACATGTATTCTTCTATTATTATAATAAATGAATAATAAATAAATTATAAAAAGCCAAGATAAAACAAATGGTTACTTAATTGATATATATAACATTATCTAATTCCATTTGCCAAAGAATATAATTTTAAGAATATTATATCAATTAATAATATTGTATTTGTTTTAATAATTCATTTATGACAATTGATACACTGTTTGGTCTTTTATTTTTTAGGAAGCCATATCCACTTTATCACTTCAAAAAAATTTATTTAATCAACCCTATTATGTAATATTAACTTATAATATTAGTGGAATTCATCAAGAGTCTCAATTTATATTTATGTGGATATTTATAATATCATTTATTTTAATCATTCTTTAATAAGGTAATTATTAGACTCATCATTGTATCATAAATAAATTTAATTAATTAATGTCTAAAATTTATAAATAAAATATCATTATGTAGTAAGGATGTTTATATTTCTAATGAGTATTTATACTTTAATTTATCTTATGTATAACCCATTGTTAATAATGGTTTAGTTATTAAAAATTGAATTTAAAAATTTTAACACTTCTATAAATAATATAATAATAAATGTCCAAATTTTATCTATGTGAAAAAAGGATCATATTTCTTTCATAAGGTTGATATTGTTTGAAATACACTTATCCAATAGAATTAGGAAATGTTTCTGGGTATATAAATATCATTTTTACATGTAATTAACCTATTTACTTTTAAGAGTGGTAATAAAAATAAAAAATTATTGTTCAACAAAAAATATTTCCAACTTATTTAACCACATTTTACTTACTAAAGTCTACCATGTTTGATTAATTTTTTATATTCAATTCACAGAAGTGGTAAAATTATGTTTTATGCATATTTTCAAAGATTCCAAGAAGGTGGTTAAAAGACGGTAAAAAGTTCAAAGAAATTTAATATATTTAATATTAATATAAAATTACTCCAATTAATTACATTGAAGAGATATTGGTATTATGTATCTATTTTTATCTAATACAAATTTAAATAAAATAACTAATTATTTATAAAAAAATTAGTTTAAAACAATAACGTAGTGGTTTCACTTTTCATTAATATTTGATTGTTTTTATAAAAATACAAATAATTTACACTAATATAATTTTGATATTTTGAATAAAAAAATGATGTATATTTTGAAAAATAAAATTTATAATATTCCAAAATGTGGGTATTACTATTCATACAACCTAGATTGATTGGTAGTGGTGTACTAGAACGCATTGTTGTTTACCTCACATGTTATTGTATTATTCAATGACAAATGTACCGTGGAATCATGGGGAGTTACATTCATCCCTCATTCAAATAATATCGTCCTCAAAATTTATGAAATACCACTACATAAAAAGATTTGTGTGGTTCTTCATCATTTGTTCCTCAGGGTCCCATGTTGCCTCTTCTATATTCTGATTTCTCCATTGAACATAAAAGAGATGATTCGTATGGTTTCTTAGAATTTTTTCTCTAGTATCATAATTCCTGAAAGGCTCTTTACAATAAGCCATATCAGGTTCCGGTTCTATTTCTTCATTCATTAGTAAACGTGTTGGGTCACGCTTGTATTTTTTTAACAGTGATATATGGCACACATCTTGAACATTGAAGAGAATCGGTGGAATTTCCCAATGATAAGATACATCTCCTATTAGTTCAAGAATTTTTAATGGTCTGATATACCTAGGACATAATATTCTCTTCATACGGATTCTTATAACACCCTTCCATGGAGATACCTTCAGGAAAACAAGATATCTAACCCGAAATTCCAAATCCTTCATAAATTTATCGATATATCTCTTCAACCTACTATGATCTATTTTGATGTGGGTTTAGAAAATATTCTCCTTTTCCATTATTTCTTTAACATGTTCTAGGACAACAGGTTTTTTTTCACCAACATCATCCCAACAAATTCGTGTTAGACATCTCATTCCATTTAACACTTTATATGGTTTAATATGAACACCTTAATGGAAGCTATTCTTATAGGAAAATTATACCAGCGGTAAATATTGATCCCACATACATTGAAAGTCATGTGAGAATGATTTCAACATGAATTCTATGGTTTGAATAGTTCATTCAGAATATCCATAAGTTTGAGGGTGGTAGGTAGTGCTCAAACAAAGTTTAGTATCTAAGGATTTTTGATGAATTTTCAAGAATATTGATGTTAAATGGGGATCATGATCAGAAAAAATAGATAGGGGTACTCCATGAAGTATTAAAAAATCAGTAATATATAGTATTACTAGATGTTCAAGTGCTATATATTCTCTTATAGAAATAAAATGTGCTGACATGGTATGACGATCAACAATGTCCCATATGTTATCATTACGTCAAGCAGTATTTGGTAGTCCATTTATAATGGTAATTGTAATGTCATCACATTAAAACTCATCTATGGGAAGAGTTTTCATGAATCCTCTTGGATGTTTTCTTCCATCATTCTCTTGATGAGAAACCATATATCATGACACATAATCAGCAATCTCCCTTTTCATGTTGTCCCACTAAAATTGTTCTGTCAAATCCCTATACCTCTTAGTGCTACCATGGTGTATAGAAACATTTGAGGAATGATAATCATTAAAAAATTACATTTTTATATCAGGTATATCAGTAACCCAATGTATTTTTCCAAATTTCTTAATTTCGTCTTCATATACAAAGAAAATAAATCTCTCATAGTTCACAACTATAATTTTCTTTGGAAACACCTAATCATCAGTATGAGAACGTTTTACACATTCTAGTAAAGATGGTTTAACAACCATTTGAAAAAGTATTGATTCTTCAACATCCTCAACTATTCCAGTATTCATCATTACCAGATCCTTGAACATATGATCCCTTTCGAATATCATATTTTCCAAAACTCCAGGATCCTTTTTGGTCAAAACATATGGCACCTTATTTTTATTCCCCGGGTGGTAGTGTATAGTGAAATAATAATCCTTTATTAATTAAAGGATTTGTCTTTTCCTCATGATGAGTTCATTCTATGAGAAAATATAATTCAAACTCTATTAATTGTTATATATGTCACATTTTTCACCATATAGATAGTGTCTCTATATCATGAAAAAAACAATTACCGATGATAACTCTATATCATGGGTGGGATAGTTTTGTTCATGAATTTTTGCTAATGTGATTCTTATGCAATAAATCAATCATTCTGCATAAAGAAACAACTATGTCTATTCTTTGAATCATCACTATAAATAACAAACTCAACATTCCCTGGTGGTAGATTCAAGATAAGAGCATTGACTAATCACATATTCAGTTCATCAAAACATTATTCACACTCTTTTGACCAATCATTTCTAACCCCTATACGTGTAATCATTGTTAATTGGTTAACCAATCAGGAAATATTCTGGACTAAACAAGGATAATAACCTGAAAAACCAATAAAATTGTGTACCTCAGTTGAACACATCATTTCTACCCATTCATTTATTTCTCTTGTCTTAGAAGAATCATTATATATTCCATACATAGTGAATATATGGCCATGAAAAGTGATTTAATAAATCCAAAATTCACACTATCGATAAATTATATATAATTCATTTCTACTGATGGGTTTATGAATAGTGCACATGTTATTTTCATCATCATCATAGCATTTACAGTAAAGCATGTTATCATTAACCAATAAAACTAAAAAGTCATCATGATATTTCATTAAAACACTATTCATTAGATCCATGAAAACAGACGGTGCATTAGTCTGTCAAAAAGGAATTACTGTAAACTCATAATACACATTTCTGTTTTAAAATTTTGTTTTTTGTAATGCCTTCCTTTTTCACATATAACTGATGGTATCCAGATCGAAGGTCAATATTTGAAAAATATTGTGGTCCAGGAATTTGATCAAATAAATCATCAATGCGGGGTAGGGGAAACTTGTTCATTATTATATAGAATTTATCACATTGTAGTTAATAAACTTCCTCATAGATCCATCTTTCTTCTTAAAAACTGAACAAGGGATATCCATAGAGAAACGTGAGGGAAAATAATTCCTTTAATACTCAATTCCATGAGTTTTTTATTAGTTTCACTAATTCCATAGGGGGAATTATATATGGGGTCATCTATATGAGTCTTTTTTCAAGAATTAAATCAATGGAAACCACAATTTCTCTTTCTGGAAGATGCCCAGAAAAATACTCTTGAAACACATCAACATATTCGTTCACAATAGTTACATCCTTTATTTGTTCATTCCATTCCTCACCCATAGTTATTTCATTATATTCATCATCAATAATTTAATTTAGATGAGCTACTAGGGTTTGATCTAGATAAGAAAAGTTGGAGATGTTTATTCTCTTAATATAAAGAACTCTTTATCATTATTGAAAATTGTGACCTTTTTCTTCTTACTATAAATTTTCACATCATGCTTCGAAATCAAATCCATAATGATAATTATATCAAATTAAATCATGGTATGATGATTATATTAGAAGATAATAAACATTTATATTACCTAATGAGGGAATAATCACAAAACTATGTTGAATTGACACTTCCCTTATGAGTTTTGACTAAAAACATTTTTGTTAAATCAAATTGGAAATATGAAATTTTCTTAGAAAACTGGGAAGATATGAAACAATGTGATGGTCTAGAATTGAATAATGTGTTGGATAAATTGGAGGAAGCCATCAAATTACCTTCCACCAATTCTCTTACAACATCAACCTCTGTAGTAGTGATCGCATAAGCTTGGCCATGCTCTCTTGGCCTTTTCAAGGGTACGTTTCATTGGCACATATGACATTCATTTCCATAATGCCATATTTCTCTATAATTATTGCATTGAATATTGAAAAAATCTTTCCTTCCCTCGAAATCAAGATCTTGATGGCCATTTTAATAACACATTAAACATACTGTCATTTGTTTCAAGAATGTATCAGGGTGTTTCTTCACACATTTACCACATGATGGAAATACAACCATTCCCTTAATATGATGAAAAGTATTTTGAGACTAACTCTCAATGAGTAAATGGTTTTATCCCACAAAATAATCGATCAATCTTACTCATTGGGTTACATATATAATCTGATGCATGCCTTGCTAACCTTGTAATGTTAGGCACATGCTTCGTGACATTATCATCCTATTTATTTTATGAGACTAAGAAATTTTCTTTCCATATTCACTTTATGGTCATGATGAATGTATTTTTCATGAAAATCTTATTTAACTCCCTATATTCCATATTTTATACTTCTTCATCATCATTTGTATTTTGAATTAATGACTATCATTGATCTGCATATCCCATGTGGCGATAAACTTCCATGAAAAATTTATCTCTTTCACTACAACCCAATGCTTGAAATATTTTCTATAAAGAACTTATCCATTGATCACCTACAAATGGATTTGTATTCCCAATTAATATTTGTGTTTTTTCTCAGGAAGAGTCCTAACACAAGTCATCTACATCATGGATTTGGGTGCTCTATACGGGTAATGTTATTATTCATAACATGATTGACTTTTCTATGTATGGAGATATATTGATCCGAACTAGTTGCATCACCAACGCCACTATAATAATCAGTTGTAGGAGGGAAATCCCAAAACGAATTATGTTCCTTGATATAGTTCCATTCCTTAAACTATTATCCATTTCTAAATAATTGGATACACTAGAATATTTTATGAATCACAATACATAATTCAAAACTTTTAAAACACATAACATAATTTGATTTGTTTATAGATATAATCCATAAAAATTGTTCTCTTTAAGAAATTATTTACTAATAAATCCTTTATAATTGTTTGAAAATAATATGTGATTTATCCTAAGCATATCCACATGGATTTTTGTAACCAAGTGTGCAGCAAGGCCCATTGTCGTGTTCTCAGATACCCTAGGTCAAACATAAATCTCATTTTCAGAGTATTCACTCCTAATTAAATCTGTGGCAGAGTCTCCCCTACCTTCTTATATAAAGACATTGATTTATTTCTTGGTATACTCACAAAATCTCTATATTACAAATATTTTAGGATTTTGTTCTATACTAATCCTCAAAGTTTATAATATGGAAATGTTCATTAATCAGGAATTTTCTAAATCTATTTTCCACGATATATACTGACCATTCTCTTATACAAATTATAATGCCCTAAACCTTGTCACCTAGATTTTTTTTTATAATTATATAACATTGGAATGAAAACACGGGGCCAAATCTTGAATTAACGATCTATTTAATCGCCTTGGATGTACTAGATTCATACTTATGTTTTACATTGAATTATAAAATGAATAACCACAAAAATATTGTCTCCATTGAAAACATTCATATCCCTTAGAATATCCCTATAAGTCAGTGAAAATATACTTCGTTGATTCTATGAAAAATAAAATATATAAAGTGGTGAGCTCTGGTGATCAGTAAGGATAAAAATATAGCGGAAACATACATTATATGTATAATCATTTAAGGCAATGTATTAGACAAAAACACAATAATTTTAATAATAAACATCCGCATAATATAGAAAAAAAATCTAATAATTCTATATACTTATACACATGGATATTCTACTAGTCAAATAATCACATATAATATAAATATCCAATTTCACAATATTGGAATGCATAATGCCAAAAAATATTAACCACTTAGTCAAAGCCTCATTCCAAGCCTAACAATGAAATAAATCAAGTCCTTGTGCCAATACACTCATTTGTCTCATGAGACCAACCGATGCCTTGAAAATCTATTACGGGATTGAAATTATATATCCCATAAATGATTTGTTTAAAGACTAATATCTTCATATATAATAAGTACTAGAATTGGCAGTGAACCCCATTTGTTAAGAGACATATTCCACAATGATATATTTAAGTGTAAACATTGAATAATTATTTGGTGTGATATGTAGTGAACCCAACCCAATCAGATAGTCTTTGACATGATCTTTAACAAAATAAATTATTTGATATAATTATGTGGATTCCAGAATCATATATATTATAACACTATTAGTCATACATTAGTTTTATTCATTGATTTATTTATGATTTATGTATTTTGATTTTCCAAAAATTATGCCACAATTTAATCATTAGAACTATGAAATTATTGGTTTGGATTTTTAACCATTATTATCATGTATACAAACCCATTTCTCATTTTATTTTCATTTTATCATTGAAATCATACCATTTTACCATTATTGATATTTGAATATCACTCATTCTTATATTTATAATACCCAGGTTATGATGTAAGGTATTAAGTAAAAAATTAAGTATAAGAGCACCATGTGGGACAATAAATGTAAGATATGTTGATGATATTTTAGAAAATAATATGAATGTGTAACTATTATAAAAACACACAATACTATCATGATTATTTCATGGTTTATAATGTAATTTAATGAATGTTAATAAAAATAAATGTAACATTTATTTATATATGTTAGGGTTAACTATAAATTTTCTTTTTTATGATAATTTTTCTAGAAATATATATATCTAAAAACATTTGAGTAAATGTTTATATCTCAAGAGATGTTATGTAAGGGGTTAGGGAGTGATCCCCACAACTTATGGTAATTTTAACATTTTATATTGAATTTCTCGATGGTGAACCTTGACTTATGTTTATGAAATAATGTTTTGTGTTTTTCAACATGATTATTATTTTATGACATCATTTCCTTAATGAATTAATTAATTATAATGATTATTCACTTCTTGATATTATGTTATGAATTGTGATTCTTATGTTATGGTTTATTTTCATGTGTGTTCCATTGTTTAACTTTCTATATCACCCTTTTCATCCTGAATAATTCTTCATGATATCTTACAGAGATTTAGAGGATTAATGGGATTTGGATGACTATGTAGAGGATTAAAAAATGTATTATTAATATTTTTAAGATGATTTATTAATTTTTATAGACTTGAATATAAAATATTACTCTCAAGCCTATAGGTTTATATATTAGAGAGGTGTGATAAGAAAATTGGAAATTTTTGTGTTTATTTCCTATGATGAAATAAAATGATTTCAGATGCCTTGTTTGATCATTGGTGTTTAACACCAATTTTCAGTTTGATTAATTTTTTTGGTTTCCTCTCAAACTATGTTATATATTTATTTATTCATTTTTTCACCATTACAAGGTTCTATATCTTTTTGTTTATTGATAATGGGGAAATTTTTTCAATATAATTAAATTATTATCAATCGATGTATAGTCATTATGTTATCAATAACTCTCTTATTCAGTGGCATAATATAGGGTCGATGTAAGGGCTCTATGTTATATGGGGAACACGATTGGGGAATGGATATAGGTGAGTTTATGAAGTGTATTGAGGTATATATTTATATCTAAAAAAATTATATTAAACCATAAGCACTACTCAAATAAACATAGAATTGGGTTTGTGATATTATTCACCACTCATATGGTTGTACAAAAGTTAATTTAAGATTGTATATTCAATAAAACCACTGGAAAACAATGTTGGGATCAAGGATATCATAGATGGAATGATTTTAATGTGTTTGTTTTAAGTATAAATATGGGTTTTTAGTTATTCATATTTTATGGAGAGGAAACATTTTATGATGAAAAAGGCCATATGAGAACATATTATTTCCACGTTAAAATATATTGTAGAATCGATCTCATAGTTTAGTTTATTTTAATAAATATATAAATGTGGTCTATAAAATCATTTGTTCAAGGTATAATTACATATTGATCTTATAAATTAAAAGAAACTAGAAATGATGGAGTTTTCATATAACTAAGTGAATGGTCTAAGTTAGTAGATCAAATGGTTTCATGATATTGAATATAACATTTAATAGGAATTATGAATTTTATTTTGTTGAATTTTGTTTTTTTTGGTCACATGATGTGAATCATCTATTGAATTTAACATTGGGTTTTACATAGGTTTTGTTTGTTATCTTCATTACATGATTTTCCATTTTCATCTATATCAGATTCTTAATGATGAATGCTAAATCATGCTTTGAAGAATTAGTTATGTGATATGTTTAGAGGGATTCTATTGGAACAACAAATTCTTTTTATGTTTTTTCTTCTGTATATGGGGTTGATGGATGACCATTTTTTTAGAAGATAAGTCAGTGTGTTATCTTTATAATTACAAATTTTTACCAAGTTATGATGTTAATCAAGATATTATGGATTAGATTTGTGTTGGTATTGATTGGAATATACTACATGAATCATTCATGTGATCAGTGTAATGTGAAGTAGTTATTGAGGCATAATATTATTATATGTAATTAGTTAATAGGGTATGCTATACAAGTAATATAGAAGCATTCAACTAATGAGTTAATGTAACCACCATTACATAAATTGAATTATGTAGATGTATTGGATGGTAGAACATATATCTCGAATAAGATAGGTGTTTTGGTATCGTGATTATGGTATTGTCTAACATGTATTATGCTTTGTTTATAATATTGGCTCTCGTGAATCAGAGTTTTTATAGAATAAATTTTATCATACACACAAGAGGTGAATTCAGAAGCTATTATAAATAAAAATTAACATATCATAGAATAATATATATTCAATTATGATTCAAAACAGTATAAATATTCATGATGATGTATAGGATAATATCATGTAAATAAAAAAAGGGTGATCCTATTACAACACAATGAAAGGGGTGACCATAGTGAACCAATTGAGGTAGTTTGTAATCTATAAAATCATTTTAAAGGATGTGAGGCATGTTTTGAGTTATCAATAAAAAGTAATTGAAATCCACCTTGTCAAATGAATAATAGTGGATTTATGTTCAATTAAATAAAATAATATACTATTTTTTTTAGAAATTCCCATTCTGGTGAACCCTAAAAAAATTATTGTTCCTGATTTTTCCTCTTTAGTTGTTTAATTTGTGGATAATCATTATCATTAAATTGGTTTAGCTTGTTCCATCAATTTTGGAAACATGATAGAAAATAAAAATGTGCCATCCTGATTCACCCCTCACCTCATTAGGAAACCTGATATATATGAACACTACCAATAACTTATTTGTTATACTTATTGAAAAATGTAACATTTCCCAAAAATTCACTATAATTATTAATTTTATGTTTATAGGTATGTTATTGATTGTATTCATCAATTGATGTTTTAATTTTTCTTGTTGTTTATGATATGATTTGTCATTTTATTATCAGTATCAATTCCATTATATAATGTTTTTTCATTCAATATTAGTTGAGATATGGTAATAAAAGATCCATAATTATAATAAATATTCTTAAAGTTGTACATGATATAATTAGTAGTGATTGGGATGATAAAATTGGGGATATGTTAGGTTCATTAATATTTAATGAAATATATATATTTTTTAATAATAATGATAAATACTAACATTAATCAAACAAAATATTAACTTTTCTTCCTTCATTAATATTTATTCAATAAATACCATAAAAGAAAAATCTATTTAATGTGGTAGGGAAAATAAACTATTTCATTGATGGTTGTGGTGGTATGTTCATAAATTGACTGACATTTACATTTTCCATTAGATGGAGGGAAAGAGGTAATTTTTTTCAATAAATAAAGTAGTGATTTTGTATGCTGATGATGTAGATGATTTTATATTATAATGGTCAGAATATATTTATGGAGGAGGATGATCAATAAAATATATACAGTCTTGTTAGGTAGTGGGAAATACAAAAAAAATTAGATGAAATATTATCATGAAATATCCACATAAAATATTAAATTAGTACATTTGATATAAAAAGGGTTGATAAACATGGAATAATTCAATATGTGTTGTAAAATGGGTAATATTTAAAAATAATATATTAGGTGAGGTGATGTTATGAGTCCCCGACCTAAAACATTACTTATTTTTGAGATAAGTCAACAATTTGAAATTAATTCACATCGTTGAACTTTTCGGGTTTAGGGATTTATAGAAATTAGGTCATAAATCAAACATAAAAACATAAATATTACATGTAGACACTTCTACTCACTATCCATTTTTTCATAAAATAAAAACCCTTAAAAATAAACATGGAATTGTTTCTTTTTTTAAAAACATAACTATTCCATGATCACATACTTGAAACTATTCTTCTTCAAATCATTTTGAAAAAATTTCAAACCATTGGATGTGAATAAAAATCATTGTAACAGATAAAATAATAAGGAAAACTATTAGTCATGTGAAAACATGAAATCATAGATACTTTATCATAATGTAATAGTATAAAACTTTATGATGTAGTGAATATACATCACTAAATATAATATCATTGCTTACCATTTTTGTAACCAAAATACTACCTTAAATATTATATAAAGAAATATATAACACATGTAGGGTAACATGAAACATGAACATACATAAATTGAATAACCATATGGTCGACTTTAACACATATCAGTAAATATAATAGCCATACGACCAACTTCCATACCCAATGCATTGGAGGTTATAACGTAACCACCAATCCTTGGTTTATCATGGAACCATCCATAATGGGTTTATCATTTAACCATACATAAATTTTTTATTAGGAAACCATCCATCAAATTTCTATCTACCATTATGCAATCACAACAAATTAAATACTGAAAATATAAACTTTTCACTAATAACAGTACATTTTCAATCACAAAATATCATTTTAAGATAATGAAATAAACCATCTATTTTAAAAACTATTATAAAAACATAAACACCCAAAAAGGTAATAATGTACTTCTTTTCCATTATAAAAACAATAATTATTGTAGGGGAAACCAAATATAATGTAACAGTTACGACAGGGAGGAAGTGGTTGTCTAAATGTATGTGAAAAAATTCCTTTTTGACATATAGTAAAATGCTTCATTGGAAAATATATCCTCTGAATGATATTAAAAGTAAAACTAGTTTTTAATATAGTGTATAAAATAATTAGTTGTATCCTATAAATATATTTCTCTATGAAAGGAGATTGAGGTGGTGTCCCTTACATTGAGTCCAAATCATCACGCATGGTCATAATTATTCTTGAATAATAAACATGAGTTAAGTTCATAATTGAATAAGAACCTTTTAAATATTTATTATTCTTTTTATATCACTTCATTCCATGTTATAAAAAATTCATAATTATTTATATTAATATTAGTTGTTTTGTCGATATTCGGTACATGAGATGAATATGAACTTATTTTGATGTCAATTGTCCATGAATTCAAAAGTACATCATATTAATAATGATATTCATGATTTAAATATCATATATATCAATTGTATATGTATTTATAATAGACCATAACATTTTGGAGATAAGAAATGAAATGAACCATTCTTGGAGATGGTAGGTTAAACGTACACATGGATGCCTGATTCATTTTTTTCATATTAAATGAGTTAAAAAAGAACAATACATATGTATGATAAAATTATAATATAACAAATATGTTTTATATATTACATAAATTCATTAACACCATCCATTATACATTCCATGTATGGAATGAACGTGCCATATCACTTTGAGGTGCTGATAGTCTGTACATCCTAAAATGAAATTATCATATTTAAATATTATAGAAAGCATAAACGTGTGACATAAATAAAAATTACATAATCATAGAGACAATATTAATTTATTATATATCATCTATAAATGAAATACCATCATAATTTCCACCATGAGAGGAGGAAGGAGTAAATTGAACAAACATAATTTCTTGAGGTAATAGTTCACCATACAGAGATACAATATGTTTTTATCCCTTAGTTGAAGTTTCATTAAGTTTAGTTTTTAATCATTATCATAAAAAATACAATTATATTAAATAAATTTTCTATGTTTTCTAATAATAGAATAAGATGAAAATTTGGAGATGGGATGGATAATATAGGATAAAAACATGAGTGAAGTAGTTTCCTCTAAATCAGGTAACTTTTGTTGATTTCATCCCTTTATATTTCTTGGATTGTCTTATTCTATTGGTAGGGCTTATAGGAGGATGGTAGGGATGTTGGGAGACTATATAAGTATAATTTATAGGATCTAAGGTTCCTTAGAGATGTGAGTAAGTGGGTAGAGTTTGTGGCATTTTATAAGACGGAGGAGGGGAACATTATGAATGTCTTAGAAATATTTTTGTTATCAATTGATTTTCAAATTATATAGTCAATGTATTGAGATATTTATTTTATAAGATGAGTATAGGTCTAAATATACTCTCAGACAATAGGTTTTAGACAAATTTAAGCCATAAAATTAACTATATATTTTAGCTTTAACCCTTCATTAAAACATTAACTCTTACAGTGTCTTCATGTATTTTCAGAATATATTATTATAAAACTAACAATAAAATTCCAATAGAAATAAAATAGGATTTTTTTAAAAAAAATTAACCTTATATTTGTAATTTTTATGAATAATATAGTTTCATAACTGTAATATCATTTAATAAAATATTAATTTTTTTAACTCATTTTTGACAACTTTGATACAATTTAGTTATTTTTTTTAGGTCATAACAACATGATTCCTTAAAAAATGGAATAAATTAATACCTAACATTTCAATATTCCAAAAACATAACTTATGGAATCCAAATGTTCCATTTACATTTATTTTAATATTTATAATATAATTTATTTTAATCATCCATTAATACTATATTATAAAATGATATAATACTCATAAAAATCTAAAGATCAGTATAATGACTTCTATATTAATATATATGTCATTAGTAAACCACATTGTTTTTTCATGTCATTTTATAGTACATTTATTAAACATATAATATAAAAATAAAAAGACACATGGTTAATGTTGAACTATTTAAATGAGAGTTAAATCTAAAATATAAGGTTAATACATTGACATTAACAATTCTAAAACCAATTGGTTGAGGGGTTTTAAAAGAAGCCCCATATTTTCCTCAATATAAGTCTCTTTTATCCATTATAATCCAAATATTATTGTACTATAATATAGTATTTATAGGTTTTCCAAAAGATACCCTCACCACTCTAATAAAAGGGTACTTCACCTTATCTCAAAAAAACACCTCCAAGGCCATTTATCTTTGCCAAAACCTACTCATATATCCTCCCACCTACCCTAAATTTATAATAAAGGCCTAAAATTTATAATAAATCCATCCTACAGTTCTATTTTGATCAAATCAAAATGAGATATCGAAGAAGTGGTAATTATCTTATCACCTCTTTTAATGTTCTTTACTTCTTCCACTTCCCCTTTATTTGTTTTTTCCACACCAAAATAATATATCCAGTACCTTATGAATAATGGGATGTTAATATAAATATAGTACAACCATATTCATTTTTTTATCCATCATATGAATGAAAAAGTCACCATAGGTGCGTACGTACAGCTTACAACCTCTATGTCATGTTGTAGTTCGTTATTCAAAACTTCATTACATGGATGGTCATAAAAACAATTATAATTGATGTAAATAATAAATATAACATGTTAATGATTCTATATATATGATATATCATCCAATTATATATGATTTCTCCAACAATAGAATGGTTTTTTCGCTCGTTCGTACGTACAGATTACCGTCTCCACGAACGCGTTGAGATTTATTCACCGTCGTAACAATTCAATAATCAATATCTTTTTATGAAAAAATAATAATTTTTAATAACATAATATAATTCTTTCTATAAATAAAATAAACCCTTTCAATAACGTACATGACATACGTAAAAAAAATATATAGAAAAATGAATCAGTTAAAACTCGAAACAATGATACTACTAAAATATTATTAATAAATAAATTTTAAAAGATTATATTTATGTATATAGTTCTTTTATAATTTATTAAAAATTATTTAACCACTAAACACGAGTTTAACATACAAATAACTAAGGAAAAGTAAATGGTAATGGGTTTTCATGTCACTTTTTATTCCTGTGAGATTCATGTTATATTTGCCACTATTTCCTTTTGTGTAGTGTATATACTGTCGATGATTGTGTCATTTGTGTAGAATACATTAATTTTTGGGTATTTATAAATACATAGTACGATCCTTCTTTCATGGTTTTTATGTTTGGTAACTAACCAAATCATTATGGGAATTTCTAATTTCGATTTCCAATCATTGGGTTTTTCACAATCATCAAGGAATATTTAACTCCATGATTTTGTGTGAAATCAATATTTTTTTATTTATGTTGTGATTTCCCCTACAATTTGTGGGGTTATACCTTTGATACACATAATCACTCCATTTATAAATTCTCAAGACATCGATATGAAGTTGATAAGAGTATTCATACCTCAATTTCCATTCAATTGAGTTAAACATCCATGTCAATGGTGATTTTGTTACAAGAATATGGGTGAAGGTCCTATGATTTATTTACACAAAATATAAAATAATATTGAGTGTATTTTTATTTTTCACCCATATTTATGTCATTGATTTATCCTTAACATAAGGATAATTTCATTATAATGGATTTCATCTCAATTTACTTTCCATTGAGACTTCTTTGTTGTTATGCGCCAATTCACTTTTTTATGGTGTATATATTGTAATTTGACATAGTATATTATGAATATTTTTATTCTAATTATATTAAAATTTATTGATTAACTCAATTATTTTTATTCAAATGACTCTCATTTGGTAAGGAACTGTTACTAAAATATCATTTTAAATGATTTAATGATTTATTCCACTAAATATTTTTCATTAATGTACATGTTTTCAAAAAGTATTTATGGATTTAATTATATGGATTTTGATGTTTTAAAATTAAAATTAATTTTTAAATATTCAATTTGGTTTTGAACGTTGAATAAAAAATATATGTTTAACAACTTCTTGATATATACTGTGTCTTTTAAATGTTATCAAGAAAAATGAGACATTTACCTCAAATATTGTTACTAATTATTTTCATCTATGTCAATATCCTTCATTATTCGGCATTGAGGTCGATATAATATTACATATTGTATTGAAGGAGTTATGTCTGACATTGGATGTGCTATATTTATATCATTCAAGGTATGTGGTTAGAATATTGACATTTCGTTTTCTAGTTTTAATACGAATGTTTAGATGATGTTTCAAACCTTTTATATAAAGATTTAATTGGACTTATTTTGTGACGGGTGGAGCCTACAATAGATCCTAAATGTATTATTAGGTCAGATGAGACAAACTAGTGTCCTGGAACAATGCCTTGACAAAATCATTATTTGTAGTCTTGCCATGAGACCTCGACTATAAGTTTATCATGTCCGGCATTATGCATTCCATCATTATGAAATTAGCTATCGATATTACATATTATTTTTAGTCTTTTTGAACAACCATGTGAATAATTAAATTCTATTTTTTGATTTATATTTTACTTATTATGATGAATTATAAGTTTTAAAGGCTTTTATTTTTTTATAAATTTCCTTAATTGTTTATACTTATTTAAGAAATTCTACACCACATTGTTATCCTTACTGAGCATCTTAGCTCACCAAATTCTATGGTTTACATTTTCCAGGATGTGAAGATGTATATAATGATTGACCCACAAGAATAGAATATGGGATATGAGTGTGAAAAAAAGGGACACAAAGTTGTTTTTATTTAATTCATGATGTAATATAATACTTATGTATGTATCTAGTACTTCCAAGTATACTAAACTAATTAGACTTCTTGGTCATGATATCTTGTAATCATTTCAAGGATATGTAATAACTCCATAACTATGGGTAACTATGGTCAGGGCATTACAGTTCATATTATATGAAGACTAGTACAACCCATTGATACTATATTGAGAAAAACTCTGATCATATAATATTACACTAAGATAGGAATTGGGTATCTGTATAGAAGAAAATCCAAAATTTTTGGTATTATAAATATTATGTGGGTTTTCAAAGAAATACATCCCCGCATCAATGTGAACAGGTATAGGTAGCTCTAGAATAGATGTACCTAGTGGTAAAACATGAAAACACCCTTATAAGCTAGACTCGAATGGGAACTGGTGCACGAAAACGGGACTTACTGCACTCTTGATAATGTCACTCTTGGGGGATATGTTTAGGATAATTAACATTTTATTTACAAACATATTTGAAGGAAATAAATAAATTATGAGAATATATATCCTTTGTTAATCCTAAGGTTTTTTATATTGAAAATAATGTGGCAGGATATTCTCTAAATGATTTTATGACAATTGTTACACACACAACTCTTTCTGGTTTAAAATAATGGATATATTCGTTGGAAGTCATAATAACATTGAAAATTATGTACAAGGTTGTCATGGTGGTTTAAATGAGCAATGAAATGGTGTTTTGATATGCATAAAATATATCATGTTGATGAAAAATAAATATTTAAAAAATAAGATAAAAACATATATATTAACCAACTCTTGGACTCAATAATTAAGAGGATGTTGATGAATGACCATAACTCCAATAGTGGAGTCTATGGAGAAAAGAAATCTGTATTTCCATCATGTAGGAAATATGGAAGGAGACATCTAGGAAAGTGTCTCAACAGAAGAAAGAAATGCATTATGTATGGGAAAGAAGGATATAATGTAAGGAATTGCTGGAAAAAATAAAGTGTACAATATTTGTAAAAATGATCCCATGAATCCATTTAAATTCATTTGTCATAAATGTAGGGGACCTGGACTTTAACTAAGTCGATGAACTATTCTATAAGATAACCCTTTTGTCATGGAATAACCAATATAAAAACAAATGGATAGAAAAATGTTTAAAATTATTAGTTCTCTTTGTTGATGGGATTAAGTGGGAATCATTTTATCTTGTATGTGTAACCCTGCATTTCGATATGTGAAAATTCTATTCTAGAATGAATTATATTCTATATTGTGGATTTAGTAATAAATAACCATTTGGGTTTATATGATCCTTGAATTTGAGTCAACTACAGGTTATTATATTTTCGGTTGAAAATGTGATGTGTGAGATAAATTGTTTTGTTTAATTATGTTATTATTATTTTGTATAAATTTTCTAATTTCGGGAATGTTATAAAATATAGTTTTTAGAAGATGAAAACACATATACCGTGTGATAACATCTAGCATATGACAATGATATGGGAATCAAACCCACAACAAAAGTGCGATTTAGATTTATCGCCTACCACAAGACGACAGGAAGTCCATGGTTAGTGTGACAAGTTTTTTTAGATAAATTATTTTATTGACCAATAATAAGTTTTTTGAGATATTATATTCTATGAAAGAGATATCATGGGTGGTGTAAAATTATTCATTGATTAGGTGATAAATTTTATTTCAGAGGACGTTTTCTCTGTTGGTAACAGAATATGCCTAAGGAAAATAGAATACTATGGGATTTCATTTGAGGAGTAATGGTGGATTTGTATCTATGTTTTTATAATTAATTTATAGTGATATGGGTTATTTATGGAAATTATTAACCAATAATATATAATATGTGATTAGGTTGATTACATTTAACTATGTGATTTTAAGTGTAGTTGATGTTACTTGTATGTAAAATTTCACGTGGAAGAATATGTAATCAATTTCTTCTAAGTTTTGGGTTACAATATTTGTTCAGATTACATTGATGGATTTTATGGATAATTTTTAATTCAATGGTTTTTATTGAACTTTGGTTATTATTGGTTTAATTTTAGAAGTTAAGATGAGTATTTCATTATCTAAAGGGATATCCTTTTTTGTGGATCACCTGATCTTGTACTAACAATTTTGGTTTGGGTTAATCTCTGATTACAAGGGAAATATATTGTTCATAATTTGGGAATTATTTGATTCTCTATATGATGATTATAGTGCTTTAGGTGTGACCAAGTCATCATGAATACTCATCATTTGGAGTGAAATATGAGTTGGTGGTAGAAATCAGTTGCAGGGTGTAAATCTACTTATCAGGTATTTTTTTCATTATTTTATGATGAAATTAATTCTTAAATCATAGTGAAAGGATCTTAAACCCAAAATTGTAATATCAAAATAACTTATGTTATTCATTATAGACTTATGGCTTTGAGGCCCTCAATTTTCCATTAACTTTTTTTTGATTGATGCCCTCCATCATTCCCTATTAATATCTCTATATTCCTCCATTTATAATTTCCACTAATGTTCTCATATTCGAAATCCGAATTTGGTGGTGACTTTTTTCATTTTCATTTGCTTTTTATTATAAATAAATTTTATTAACCATAATTCAAAGGGGGTTTTTCCACAAAGATATTTTCTATTTTTTAACATTTTACTTCCAAAAAGCATTTTCAAATTTCATGGAAGAAAATTATTGAGGTAGGGAAGAATGTTACACCCTAAACTTCCACGATACACTTTTCTTTGAATAATACCATAGTGTGTGATGTACACAACACCGGGTTCAAGAGAACCATGACCTATCAAACCAGCCGTTTAAAATGCTGTTATGAATAGTAATAACCAAAATTTTAATTTTATATATATCCTATATAATTTTAACTTTCATCTATTTTGTTTTATAGACATAATATAATTGAAAAATAAATTTCTCAGTTAAAAGTGTTTTTTCTAAAACATGCATTTTTTTGCATTTTAATGGTGAAAACTTTATAAATCTAATATATGAAAATTATATATATTCTATATGAAGAAGTTAAATTCTTATATATAATCGGGACCCAAAATTTTAGGTAGGATGATTTATTGGTGGTATTCTGATAACTTTCATATTTTCATGAATATTCACAATACTAAATTTTAATTTTAAATAAAAGTTTTAATAAAAATAATTTATACTGTAAAATTATTCATTTAATTGGTTTTAATGCATAATTAGATTATATTTTTATCATTTAATCTAATTTTTGTCATTAGAAGTAATTTCACTTTTAAACAGGACCTAAACACATATCAATATTTTAATAGTTTTTACATCTCAAGTACCTATTTTCTAGTTTTGACTATGGGAATTAATTTTAAATTAATTAATTCAACATCAATTTTTTTAATTTTTCTAATTAGATATCATTTTACAATTCGGAATATAAAAATTATCATATGGTGAATTTTGGATATTTTTCATAAAACATTCAATTTGTGATGAATAAAAAAACACTACATTATATTATAAAAACTGAGTTTTTGTTTAAATTATTATTTATTTTATTTACATATATTTTATGTAAATATAGATACATAATACCTATAATTATTCAATTTAATTCTGTTGGGTCATTTTATAATAAAATTATATGTATAAATTTTTATTGAATATTTTATCATCTTTGACCCACCTTCTAGGCAAGTTATCAAATTCACATAAAACATATTTTTACCACTTTTGTGAATTTAATATCCCAATTCTAAGAGACACAGTTGAAATTAGAAAGTAAAATGTTGTTCAACGTGATGAAATTAATTTTTTGTGAATAGTAACATTTAAATTTTATTTACCACGGTTAAAACTAAATAGTTTAATTAAATGGGGAAAATGTTATTATTAATACCCTAAAACATATAATAATGAATTTGGATTTATATATTTAGATCAGAATCTATGTTAAGAAAAATATATTATCCTTTTGGTCCCCATGGGTTTGATTAGAACATTTATTATTAATTTTATTTAAGGAAGAGTTAAAAGAAAAAAATTCATAATTTAATAAATAATAAATATTCAATATAGAGTTATAGAAAAGATAATATCTACTATAAATATTAATTATAATGATAATATAGTTTCTTATATCATGCTATTTTATTTATAATTTCTAAAAATTAAATAATTAATTTTATTTGTGATACAATGTTGATGTCGTAATTACCTAATTAATGAATGATTGAAATAATATATATTATAAATATTAAAATACATGTAAATTGAGACTATTGAAGCATTAGACATATTTTTTAGGTTAATATTACTTTTAATGATTGATTGCATTTATTTTTTTCGAAGAAATATGACTGTTATGACTTTTATAAAAACGAAATACTAAATAATATCCAAATTGACCTAAATGAGTTTCTAAAACCAATATTATATAATTAAATATTATAATATTCATAAAAATCAAAGGATTAGTGAAATTACTTATATAATTATAGATATATAATTAATGAACCACTTGGGCTTCTATTGACATTTTATAGTTTGTATATTAACAATATAATATTAAAATACAATGAGACATGGTAAATTTAAAAATATTTAACCAAGAGTTAAATTTGAAAGCTAAGGTGAATATATTGACCTAAACCTATCTAAAACCAATTTTATGAGTGGTTTTCGAATGAGATAAAACTTATCCACAAAATAAATCGTTTTGATTCTATTATAAACTGAATATTAATGTATAATGGTATAATATTTCAAGGTTTATCCAATGTGACTATCACCTCTCTTAAAAAAGTGCAATTCCCTTCTCTCAAAACCACACTTCCAATTCCCTTTGGATCTACCAAAACCTCCTCAAATATCCTCTCAACTAAAATCAAATAAAAAAAAGGGCCTTACATTGATCATAAATTCAAATTTAAGGATCCCTTTAGATCAAATAAAAAGGAATCACCTGAAGAATAATTAATTATTCCCTAACCTTTTTTAATGTTATTTTCTTTATCCACATCCACATTCATTGTTGTTTCCATTCCAAAATAATAAGTCCACTAGTTTCTATATAATGTGATGTAATTATAAATATGTTACATACATATTCATTAATCTATCCAACCAATGAATGAGAAATTTACCATACATTCGTACATACGGCTTATCATCTCCAAGATATGGTGTAGTTTTCTATTCAACACTTAATTATTTGATGTGTATAATAATGTGTATAATTTAGGTAAATAATAAATATAACATGTTAATTAATCTTTATATATTATTTAAATTTCTATTATATATTATTCCACCATCAGTAGAATGGTATTGTCCCTCGTGTGTATGTACAGATTACTATCTCCACGAACGCAATTAGAATCATTCCCCATCATAATAATTAATGAAAAATATGATTTTAGGATTAAAAAATAATTATTAAGAACATAATATCATTCTGGATGCAAATCAAATACATCTTATCAATAACAAAGAAGACTTACGTAACAAAACATATAATGAAAAATGAATCAGTTAACACTTTAAACAATGATACTATTGATATATTATTTGCAATGAAATATTAAAAGATCATATATGATATCATATTTACTTATATGTTTCATTTATAATTTAGTAACAATTATTTCACCATTATACAGTAGTTTAATGTTCCCTCAACTGAGGAAAAGTACAAGTTAGGGGGTTTTCATCTCACTTTTTATTCACGTGAGATTCATATTATATTTTCCACTATTTACTTTTGTGTGATGTATGTAATTTCCCTAAATGATGTATCTGTGTAATATAAATTAATTTATTGTTATTTACAACTTCATTGTATGATACATTGTTCATGGGGTCTAT
Organism: Viscum album; assembly: GCA_963277665.1. Lineage (NCBI taxonomy): Eukaryota > Viridiplantae > Streptophyta > Magnoliopsida > Santalales > Viscaceae > Viscum > Viscum album. The sequence continues at coordinate 40,339,539 of OY728158.1, read as the reverse complement.
CTTTTGTAAGTTACCAATTCACTAATGGGGTTTCTAATTTTGATTTCCACTCATCTGGTTTTACGCAAGAATCATTGATTATTTTACTCCATGATTATGTGTGAAGTCATTATTACTTTATTTATGTAGTAATTTAGTCTCCCCATTCCGTGGATAAACATTTTATACACATAATAACTCCATTGATAAATTCTCAAGTCATCATTGTGAACTTGATAAAAGTAATCTTAACTCAATTTCCATTCAATTGATTTAATCATCCAAGTCATTAGTGTTCTTGTTACAATAATATGTGTGAATGTACTCTAATTGATTTACACTTAATATCCAAACACATTGATTGTATTTATATTTTTAAAACATTATTATGTCATTGATATATCCTTAACATAATGATATGGTCTTCATCAGGGAATTTATCTCAATTTACATTCCATTGTGATTACTTTATCATTGTGCACAAATTCACTTTTATATGGTGTATATATTGTACTTTGACATAGTATATCCTGATTTACATCATTATCATGATATTATAAATTTTTTAATACATCAATTATTTTTATTAAAATTTATTTTATTTGGTTAGGAACTCTAAGTAAAATATAATTTTAATTATTTTAATGATTTATTCTTCTAAATGTTTCTCATTAATTTCCATGTATTATATATGCTTTTAAGGATTACTTTATAGGGCATGGTTTTTTTAAAAATAAAATTAATTTTAAAATATTCAAACTGGTCTGGACACTTTGATTCAAAAATATATTTTTAATAGCTTCTTGATAAATAGTGAGACTTTTCAATGTTTTCAAGGAAAATGGGAAATTTATATCAAATAGTTTTACTGATTATTTTTATCTATGTAAATATCCTTCATTAATATTTATTGATGTTGAAACAATATTGAATATTGTATTGAATGGGTTATATTTTTATTGGGGATGTGTTATATTTATAGCATTCATGGTTTCTGGTTAAAATATTGACATTTCGTATGCTAGTTTTAAAAAAATGTTTCTATTATGTTTCAAACATTTGATATGAGGAATGTATTGGACTTAGAATGTGACAGGTGTAGCATTCTATAGCTCCGTGATGCATCGGTAGGTCTCATATGACAAACTATTGTCTTTGCACAATGCATTGAAAAAATCTATATTTTTACTCATGCCATGAGGCCTTCAAAATGTGGTTGTGATGTTTGTCATTATGCATTCCATCATTATGAAATTAGCTATTTATATTACATGTGATTATTCTACTTGTAGAATACCTAGGTGAATAAGTAAATGGTATTATTTGATTTATATTTTTCTTATTATATTTAAATTTATGTTCAAATGCTTGTTTTTAGTCTTATACATTTCCTTAAATGTTTATGCTTATTTATGAATGTTTCCTCTTTACTGATATCCTTACTAAGAATCTAAGCTCACCACATTCATTTTTTTTATTTTCCCAATGATTTCAAGAAGTATATCATGATTAACCAGTTGGAATAGCCTAAGGGATATGAGTGTGTTCAAAGGGGCACAATGTTGTGTTTCATTATTTTATTATGTAATATAAAACATATGTATGTATCTTGTACTTAAAAGGATACTAATCTAATCGGTCTTTTGGGGATTGATCTCTTGTGATCATACCAATGATATGTAATAATGCACGGACTCCGGGTAACTAGTGTCCCGGTGTTATACTATAGGTACTGAGACACTTAGTGGGAGACTTGGGTTCGGTAATTATGAAGTTCTAACATCTATAAAGGTAGGTGTGGCTACCCCTATAGAGGGGAATACATCAATATCTAGTCACCCATCCTAAATTAGTCCTAAATTCCATAAAGATGGGTTTTTATACAATTTAAGAGGGTAAAACATAGTGGCCAGCTAGGTGGTACTGTGATTTATAGGTGGATCCTTGAGGTTGAGAATTATGCATCTTAGTGGGCGGTTACCCTGTCTGATGTAGTCGTATCATCTTTAGCAGTGGGTAGGGATACAACTATATAAGGGAAATAATAGTTACTATAAGGAAAATAACCATTATCGATTACTCTATGCTTGAGATATGGGTTATTAATTGAGTTAGTGGGACGAGGATAGACTTGAAAGAATATGTTGTGTTCCTTTAACAACCACTAGAAGGGTAGGGTAAGATCTTGACATGGGATACCTTGTTAAATTCCTACAACGACCATCAGTGGGATGGGGTGAGCTATTTGACCATAATGTGGGTACATGTGTTGTAGTCGTTCTCACTAGCAATGATATGATGTAGGTAGGTCTAGTATATTTGGTGTCATATCTAGGAAATGGCGATTTGACACATGTATATTTATTGACAAGTTACTTATGTAGTGATATAAATCAGTATATATATTGTGCACATTTGGTAAGGTCATATTGATGTTTTCAAACAGATTCTTATAGTCACACCCTACTTGTTTATTTTAGATCATAAGTAGATTCATGAATATAGATTTGGGGAGGTTCAAGGGCCCTTTGGTGAATGATTGAGTGGTGGAGAAAGAAGCTATAGTAGACTATGATAGACACTATAGGAGCCACTATTGTATATTATTTTATTTACTATCTTTTATTATCCTTTTCTTATACAATATATAAGAATAAAACATGGCAAAAATTATTATTATGAATTCTATATATTTCATTTTCCTTATGTATTGTAATTATGCTTATTATATTTTTTGTTGTTATAATATAGTTATTTATTTCTCATGTGCACTGTAACATAGGTTATAGTCCCTGGATAGTTGCAGTTCATACCCTAGATCTAGTAACCTCTTATGTATAATAAGGAATCCATGTTCTCATGTGAAAAACATTACGTTCCCTGAGGAGTAACATATCATTAGTTAACTTTATTATCATTATCTAGTAACATAAATTTATCATCTCTTATGAGTTACATACATAACGATACATCCATCTCAATACCGAATGCAATGAAGGAATATATCGGAACAAACATTCTCATTTCATAAAAAATCCTATAATGATTGGATTTTACACAAAAATCTCAATTTAATTAACAATATTTTTTAACCATATCATGAAATAAAACACATAGATTCGTTCATTTTATTAAACAATTTATAGATTAATTTTAAAATATAAAATAAATGTGTTTACTAAAAATATCAATAAAACATAATAATATACCATTAATAATAAATAATTTAATGGTATAATAGGATAATATCCCTAGTGAATCATATTAAAAATTAACGTCTATTAATATATATTAAAAGCCAATAAATTAACTTATATAAAGATTCTTACAATATAGTGGAAGATTAAATTTTCATTAGGTGCCTTCAAAAAATTTACAAAATATTAATGTATATATTTTATTAGAAAATAATAATGGATTATTATAATGGTAAAAAATTAAAGATATTACTTTTTATATTATGAAAAAATATCATGTCATAAATGTAAATTTTAGTTTTCCAAAATATTAAAACAGAATCAAAAGTGACATATATGGAAAAAATTAATAAATAGTAATTTTAAATCAATTTAAAGAATATTAATGTTCCATGAAAATAAATTTAGTAAATAATTTAGGTTATTTATTATATATTTGTCATATAAGATAAATAACTAGTAGGATCAGTTTTCTTAAATGTCTGTAAAACCAAAAGAGCATCTTCTACATAGAAAAAATATTTACTTTATTTTTTAGAAAAATCAAATAGAAACAAAATATAAAAAATAAACTCTCATAATTAGAAAAATAGTCCTGATAATGTATTATATGATTCTATAAATTCTTGATATAAATTTATATAGGAGTTTCAATAAAAACTTGTCACAATAAAAGGAGTTAGAATCAATAATCCCTTTCAACATGGGTGGTTCAAAAAAACAATCCATTAACTTAAGGAACATAACATAAATAAATAATAAACATAATTTAAATGTTATCATATGATTATAAAATTCACTATTTTTAAATTACATCATAAAATATTAATCATGATGCATAACATGAATTTTGTCTCAATGATTGGAAATTTGGATCATGTAAACTCTTACAATATCTAAATCAATATCACATGAAATATAGAATCTTAAAAGAACATTAAATATCGTGATAAAAGATTATCTAATGATATAATATCATATTTGTTTGAACATACACATTATAAAATGGTGTAGGATAATTATATAAGACATGAATCAATGAAAAAATATTTTGATGAAAACTCCGTACAATGGATGTATCATTAAAGATAGAGTAAATAAAGGAATTAATATAGTATAAAAAATATAAAACATCAGAATTAAATTGGAAATAATACATTATAAAATAATGTATCATTTCACACATTATAAATTTATAAAATTTTGAAGGATGTTGAATAATAATCATATGAACAGAAGTTGAGTGAAGAAACAACTTACCATGAGCCCCAGATTATTATGTACAAAAATTGAAATTATATATTATAAATTATTATTTATTAAAATATAAGGGTTGATTACTATATCTTTATGAAATTCATATCACTTATGGAAATGACCTTTTTAAGGACATAATCAGTTAATTATAAATTTGGTCTTTTAAGAATGTTTGGCTCATAATTTCCCAATCAATGTTTATATATTGATCATTGTAAAATAATGATTATTATATCATATCCAAAAATAATAATAAAGATATATTTTTCATTTTTATACATAAAATACAATTTTATAATCTTACATTAATGTAATATGTGTATAATGATTCATAAAAAATTGTGCATGTGTTATTCCACACGTACGAATTAGTGACACTGTCATTTTTTGACTGCATTGTAACACCCCAAGATTTTATAGTGTGTTATTTCTTCAAAATAATTAAATTACTTTCTCTACACGCAACACTGAGTTCAATTGAACCATGACTTACCAAAAAATCCCTTCAAAAGAGGTTATTAATAGTATTAACTAAATTTTAAACTAATATATCCTTATAATTTTAGAATCTATATTATGAGTTTCTTACACATAATGCAAGAACAAATTCATTTTCTGTATTGCACTTTTATAAAATTTTAATAGTGAACCCTTTTTAAATAAAATATTTTAAACTAAATTTAAAATGAAGCATCCCAGGCTTCCACGGTATGCTTTCCTTTGAATAATAAAGTAGCGTGTGTTGTACGCAACTTCGAGTTTTAACACACACCACAACCGATCAAACTAGCCGTTATAAATAGTAATACCTACTTTTTGAAATTTAATCTCTCAAAATGGACTTTATTTTTGGATTTGGAATATCAAATTTAGACAAAGGTAAAATTTTAGTACTTTTCAGATAACTTTAATATTTTGATGAATATTGAAAATTACTAAATTTTAATTAAAAACAACTTTTTTAATCAAAATAATTAAAAGTGATAAATAATTAATTTGAGCGGTTTTAAAGTATATTTAAAATATATTTTTACCATATAATTCAATGTTGGTCATTGGAGATAATTTTACAATTAAACTGGACATAAACAATTGTCAATCTTTTGATAGTTATTATCTCTTAAAAACACGCTTTTTGTTTTAACAACAGGACTTAATTTTAAATCAATTTCTGCCATTTCTGTGTTTTGAATTTGGAAAAATGGATTCCATATTTAGAATCAGGATTTTAAAATTGTGTAAATAGATATCTTTTATTTTTAGACATTTTGAATAATTACTTCGGTAAATATTTTATTTACCATGGTTAAGGGTAAATCCGGTAAATAAGGGTTAAAAAATAATATTATAATAATACTAAATTACCCTAAAAGGTGTCCTAACCTTATTGGTAGATACATGTTCGACCATAGGAATCATTGGGTCGATTTTGGGACCCCATGGATCAACATGGAGGTGATAGGAACACTTTATTTTAATTAAGTTAAAATAAGTACAAAAATTACATAAACATATATATTTTAGAAAACCAATTTTTACATAGGGTTATATATGTTGGATTTTAGACTATAAATATTAATTAGAAAGCTGAAAAGATATCCTACATAATGATTTTTATTTATAATTTTTAGACTTTATATAATTTAATTTATTTATGACACAATGATGATTCATTAATTACCATAATAGTGACAAATAAAATTAATTGATATTATAAATACACAAATAAATATAATTTGGGAGTTTTTATGAATTAAACTAATTTTATAAGTTAATATGACATGATAGAAATGATTTAATTAAATATTTTCTATGTAATACTTCTGTTATGAGTTTTACAAAAATCAACTATTGAATAGTGTCAAAATTGACATAAAAGTGTTTTTAAAACAAATATTATATTATTAATTGATATTAAATTCCTAAAAATCTAAGGTTCGGCCAAGAGAATTATATCATGATAGGTGTATCATTAATGGACCACTTTGGGGTCTCTTTTATGTATATATTAAGTTTATTACACATATTATATAAAAATACAAAGAGACATTGTAAAAGTGAAACTAATTAACTAAGAGTTAATACTTAATGATAAGGTTAATATTTCTAGCTTTTCCAAAGGTGCCCCTCACCACTCTTATAAAAGGGCACTCCTACTTCTTATTTATTAACACATTAAAAGCCTTTTGGTTCAGCCAAACTCTACCCAAATAATCTCTAAACTTCCCTCATTACAACCTAGATTCCATTGTTTGATCAGAAATCCAATCTAAGGAGACCTTTTGATCAAATCAATAGGAAGAACCCGAAGAAGAGGTAATGTTTTCACCACCCATTTTCAAATTCATTTCTTCTTCCACTTCATCTTCTTTATTTGTTATTACCATTCTAAAATAATAACTCCAGTATCTTATATACACTGTGACATTATTATAAATATGGTACAACAACATTCAGTATTCTATCCACCCTTTGAATAACATGTCACCATACGTGCGTACGTACGACTTATCGTCTCCACGTCGTGGTGTAATTGTTATTCAATATATTATTATTTGGATGGGTATAATAATGATGTGTAACTCATGTAAATAATAAATATAACATGATAATTATTCTGTATATATTATATTATATCCAATTATATATTATTTTAATATCAAAAGAATGATATTGTCGCTCAAGCGTACATACGGACTACCGTCTCCACGAACGTGATGAGATTCATTCTCTATCGTATCCATTCAAGTATAATTCATATTTTATAATTAATAATAGTATTTAAGGACTTGATATCATTCTGGATATTATTAAGATACAACCTATCCATTAAAAACATGGCTTACGTAACAAAAATATAATAGGAAACGAGTAAGTTAACATCCGAAACAACGATAATAATAAGATATTATTAACAAATTAATGTTAAAAGATCACATATGATATCATATTAAAGTATACGATTCTTGTATAATTTTAAAACAATTATTTCACCATTATACATGAGGTTAACCTACACGAACCAAGGAAATTTACAAGGTAAGGGTTTATTTCACAATCTCTTCATTATCCGAGGTTGTTTATATGTAATAATCTACTGGGATCTCTTTATCATCCACATCCATGTTTCTTAAAAATGTATTTAAATTTTTTTTTACAATTTACAAGAATTTGGTTTAAAGACATTTATACCCTTTTTTGACTATTTATAAGAGTTTTATAAAGGAATCTTTCCGTCTTTTTCCAAACAAGGTGATTTTTATCCTTTTCGACAGAATTAAGGTAAGAATTTTTTTTAACTTATACGGCGGGGGCGGTTATTTTCTACCGTTATAAAATCGTTGAAACTCTCCTTATAATCTTATGAGAATATTTTCAAAGAAACTTTTTTACTCTTAAATGATTTCAAAATGAATATTTTATAAATTTTTGAAAGGTACTTTTTATAAAGATCATAATTTTAAATGTTTTAAAGATTTATCTTTCTAAATATTTTTAATTAATGTCCATGTTTTCAAAATGATTTTAAGGATTTATTTATATGTACATGATGTTTTTGAAATTATATTTCATTTAAAATGTTTCAATGTGGTATGGGACACTTTGATTCAAAAAAATCTCTTTTAAATTACTTCCATTATAAATATGTGACTTTTTAATGATTTCGAGAAAAAAGATATTTCTCTCAAATAGTTTTCATTTCATCTATGTCAAAATCCTTTGATGGATATTAAGCTTATTTGAAGTTGATTTATTATGATACAAAACTACTATATTGTATTGATGGTTTTGTGATATGTTTGACTGTGGATGTGCTATTTTTATACCATTCATGGTTTATGGTGAAAATATTGACATTTCGTATGCTAGTTTTAATACGAATGATTATGTAATGTTTAAACATTTTCATATGGGAATGCATTGGACTTAATATGTGACGGGTGGAGCCCGCTATAGCTCCTCGATGCATCGGTAGGTCTCATGAGACAAACTAGTGTCTTGGCACAAGGCCTTGGAAAAATCTTATTTATAGTCTTGGCACGAGGCCTTGGCTATGTGGTTATGATAGTCTCCCATTATGCATTCCATCATTATGAAAGTGGTTATTGATATTGCATGTGATTATTCAATTAGTAGAATATCCATGTGAATAAGTAAATGGAATTATTTCATTTTACCATTGCCATACTATGTTGAAGTTCAAGTTAAAAAGGATTTTTTTTAGTTTCACATTGCCTTAAATGTTTATGCTTATTTTTTAAAGTTTCTGCTATATTGTTATCCTTACTGGGCATTTGAGCTCACCCCTTTTCTATGTTTTATTTTTCCCTGGATGTGAAGATGTAAGTTATGAATGACCTGCAGGGATAATATGTGGGGGATATTAGTGTGGGATATGGAGATTATGTTGTTGTAGTAGTTTTTCACTTTATGATGTAATGTAAAACTTTATGAATATATATAGTGTTTCCAAGGCTACTAACCCAATCGGTCTTTCGAGATTTGATCATTATTGTGATCATGCCAATGTTATGTAATAATGCACCGACTCTGGGTAACTAGGGTCAGGGCGTTACATGCATGATGGGTAAGAAATTATGTTATATATTATATTTTTGGAATCATTAATTCTTACTAAATATCATACTAACATATTAAATATATCAATGTAAAAAGTCGTGTAATGTTGTTATTAAAATTGAAACACCACCCATTCTGGATGTAGAAGTTCATATATATTAAATAATGATGAATTTATTTACCATTGGATACAAAGAGGGATTTATATATTTTTTACACAAACATAATATTATATATATATATATATATCTGAGATATATTAATATTAATATTTTTAATAGATATTATATAATTTGAGGAGTTTAAAGAAGAAGTAAAATAAAATATATTTGTTAAAATGATTATATCTTATATGAAATTAATCCTTTTAATTCCATATTATGGAAGATATGGATGGTATTTGGAAGAGACTACAATATATAAAACAAGTAAAATGAATTTTACAAAATGTATGTTCAAAATTTTTTGAGATACATGTCTCAATTGTTTTATGAACAATAGAAGAAATGTGGTTTCCATTTATTGTGATAGAAACAACACACTTTTAAATAAAGAAAATATTTAAATAAAATAAATACATTTTTATGTTCAATTATCATTCTAAAGAAAAACTTTATAATATATTAGTTTCTATTTTTATATCCCTTTAACCAATAAAATTTAAATTACTTTATGAGGTAATTTAAACATTATCATTTGGTTTAAACACTTCATTAACACATATTAACCATAACCATATTAAACAAAATTCAACACCTAAGGGTTATAAATTTACTTATATTTCATTAATTTAGTAAAAATATCAGGGGATAATATTTTAAACCATATATCATCCCTGTTTTTCTATTTTAATATTTTTCTGTTTTTAAATCATTTAATCATATATCATTTAACACAAAATACCATTAAAGTCATATGAAGACTAATTCAAATATTGCGACTTTAAATACAACAACACCTATGTATAATTTGAATATAAACAAATTAAACATACATTATACATTATTATTCAACATAAAATTAATATTGAACTAGGATTCATAAAAAAATATTACATTTCATGTATTTAAAATAATTTAATTTGATATTCCGACTCATTGCACATACATTTTTTCCCCTTTGTGTAAGATTTTAAGGTAACCATACAATAAATAAAAAAATAAATTATATTTTCGCCCTTGTAATAATTTTATTTTCTTCAAAATAATGTTGTATTTACAACGAGGAGTACAAAATAATGATTTTTTTTCTTATCATTATTAAAAAACAATATGTTTATCAAAAGTTATATTAATATAAAAAATGATTAAAATTCATATGATGACATATTACGATAATATCCCAAACAGAACAATAGTACTCAATTTTCAAATTAAATCATTGCATAAATAATTAACCTCATGTACCATATAACCTCAATAATCTCAAAGGATATTTCTTAACATTCCTTATACATCAGAAAAATTTAATATCACTCTTCCAATATATCCATTCATTATAAATAACATGATACAGTTATTAGACACTTTTACCTCCAATTTATAAAATTTATCAAAAAATATCAGTAAACAATATAAATTCATATTACTAAAAAAATAAAAAGGGGGTATCCATAAATTTCAACTATCGATCAATATTAAACTTTTAATCCCATGATGTTATTAATTACTCTAAAGTTAAAATATCATAAAAACATCTTATTCATAAATTTTATCAAAACCCTGTTTTTATACCATTTATAATTTCCATGAACCCATACACTGTGATATCATTCAGAAAATATATTCTTCACATTTATGGATTTCAAATTGATAAATGTGACAAAATTTTTTCAATCCAAATCATTCAACATCAAACAATATTATTTTATCACATAATTTCCTAAATACCATTGAGTTTTAGTGTTTTTGAGAAACGGTAAAAACAACTACATAACATTAACCAAGAGTTCAAATAAAAAATTTTGTTACTGTAACAAGATTTCATTATTTAAAAAAAACTTTTCAAGAAATCCCATATAATTAGTAAAAATAATACCTTTCTAGAGATAATTCATTTATCATAATTATTAAAAAATTTGGAATTTGGGAAATATAAAATAATGAGCTCAATTTTTAGTATCGGTATACATAATAATTAATATTTAAACATATTTAATGGGAATAAGATGGTAATAATGGTACAGTGATATAAATATTGTGCATGAAAATATCCTAAGAGAATCCATACCCATCATTACGATGAAAAAAAATCATGTGGCATGCCGTAAATATTTATCATAACAAAATTCATAGAATTCAATAATCATGAGTCATGTAAAAATATTCATTTATAAAAGGTCTATTATATATAATATAAACAATTTAAAAAAAATTCAAGTATCATGGAACATAAAACATTAATTATAAAATCACCTAACCAAATAATTTCCATATCTTATTTGAGTTACCTATAATTAGTAAGCATCGTCTTCTGTTATAAGCATCTTATAATTGGTTAACTATGTTCTCTCTTAGTAGTAACATAACTTCATCATATTTTACGAGTGACTTCCACATAGTAATATTAATCTCATTACCCATTACATTAGAGGGATATAACAAAACCGCCAATCAAATATTAAAAAATGTCCAAAAATCATTTAAATTCAACTCGAAATCCCACTTTAATTAACAATTTCAATGTACCATTTTATTAAAAAACACAGTAATTATTTAATTTAATAAAAAATATCATATCCTGATATACACATAAAAAAATGTGTTTCATAAATATATCATTAAAAAATAATTATAAAACATTCATTTTAATAAATAAAATTGATAATTAATATAAAATTTCTACATAATCATATTATATTAAAATTGATGAATACGTCATTAAAAGAACATTTTAAATCGTTATATGATCATTATGGATAATTAATTTTCTATATATATCATTAAAAATCAATAATACATAAAATATTGAGAATAAAATTTACATTGAATAGAATCATTGGACCAATATTGGAATATTCTAAACAATTAATAGTTACGAAATAAAAAAATATATTCATCTTATTGATTGAAAAAATAAACATTATTTAAATCATTTGTAATGAGAGTCAATAGTTACATGGGTATAATATTTTAAAAAACATTCATTTTAAAACAATTGAAAATATGATAAAATATAATGTAAAACAATTGATGGAAATAATAAATGTTTGTAAAATAACATTATATAAATAAGAAAAATAAAATAGAGGAGGATTTTGGTTAACTGTATTTAAAAACATAAAAGTATTATTTATAATGAAAACCCAATCATTGTTTATTAAAACAGAAATCCATGTGAAATACATATCAAATTAAGGAACATAAAATTAAAAGTGTATAAAAACATTTACGATATTCTATTTGAATATTCATTATATGCATTATATAAATTAATAATGGTGAATCAATGAAAACATATCTCAATGAAGGGAGTTTGATATGATTGCCCCTTCAAAATCAGGTAATTCTTGAATAGAAAACCAATTTAATGAATGAACATGAAATGATTATGTACAACAAATGATTTATGTGAAATAATAAGTGAAAAGATTAAGTGGTAGTAATATAAACAATATATAATAAAATATAGTGTAAAATATGAATTATGTCTCATAGAATTTAAATCAAAACCATTAAGACCCCTGCAACACAAGACTCAAAATACCATGAAAGGGTGTAATTCAATTGGACATTAATTATTATTATATATAATTAGTTCCTGGTTTAATATCTCAATAATCATCATATACACCTTTTAAACTATAGTAAATGTATGTTACCTGATATATCTCAAAGAAACAATAATAAGACAAAGAATCCTCACAATGATTATATCACTGAAGTTAGAAATATTCAATTATGTGATAATCTGTGAAAATTTTATAACAAATGAATAGGTGGAAACATAATATAATGCAATAATTTGTTATTTTAAACATAATATTTACATAAAATAGTTACTGAAATATATGTTTTAACTAATTAATGGAAATTTAATTAAGAATCACCTTACCTGGAGTCCATAAAATAAGGTAATTGGTCAATTTTTTAATTTCAACATACATTTTGAAGAGTAGATGAATTACTTTTCTATATAGATAAATAACATCCAAAAATATTCATACATGATTTAATTTAAATCAATAATTAAAATTTCATCCTTTTTTATATTTCAATCATCACAGGCCTTTATCTCTTATTTTAATAATAATTATGTGAATTAATATTTAGTTCCTAATGGACTATCATCAACTTATGATTGACCCTGAGGCATATAAAATTCATAAATGTATTTTTTTCTTTAATATAACCATAATCATTAGAATAATTTATGATAATACCTAAAATTAATAATACATTAAACTCCAAATTTTACAAAATGATTAATGGTGAAATTTTTTCATTTCATAAATAATTAACCATATATCCAAAATAACCATAATAACCTCAAAGGTTACCTTATAAAATTTAGTTTAAATAGCTTAAATGAAATATAAATTCTCCCAAACATCCCTTCATTCTGAATCACATGATACACCAATGGGTTTACTGTACCTCTACCCAATAAAGATCTATAGAAATATCATTGCTTACTTTAAAATCATATTACATAAAACTTCAAAAATATGGTATTTATAACATTGAACATATGATAAACCTTATACTTATAAACCCATTGTGTTATCTATATCTCTTATGTTAACCTCTCATTAAAACACATTAATAAATATATTTATCTAAACCCTTCTCTAATAAAAATTATAAAATCCCAAAACCTGCACTCTTAGATCTTGTCCTAAAATCTATATCATTAGATTTATGAATTTTATTATAATAAAAAAAAACTTTTTTAACTATAAAAAAGTCAAAATAAAATTTAAATATTGGATCACATACATAATAATGTACATTTTAGGTATAATGTTTTATATAATGATGGAAAAATCATATATAACAATACTAATGTCGTTATCAAATTATTTTTTCTACCATACCTTTATTTTATTATTTACAAATTATTCTTTAATATCTCTCAAAATAGTCATCATAAATTGATCTTATATATACATAATTACTTTTAAATTATTTGCCAAAACATAGTAGAATGGAAAACATAAAAAGTCCTTTCACAAACAAGATGTTATTGTTATCATAACCATTAAAAATTAAATTTCATTAGTTAGAATATGATAAGAATAAGGGAATGGTGAAATAATCGATGTAAGTGAGGATTAAATAATATAATTCATACCCATAAAAACATGGATCATAAATAATAATACATTTAATAAATAATTTACATAATATAAGAATAATATATGTTAATAATCATAATATATATAAAATAGTCAGAATGAAAATGATCCCTTAGAATTGATAGAAAGCATTATAAAACTATTTTTGAATCATAGAACATCAATCATTCCACATGGAATCATTAAACTAGATAATTCTCATATCTCTTTAGAGTAACCTATAACCCATAATCACATTTTTCTCTTAGGATGATTATATGACCAATCAAACCCACCATCTCTTAGGAGTAACCAAAACCCATCATCTCATAGTAGAAACATCCATATTGTTAACATATTCTCATTATCCAATGAAATGGAAGGATATAAAAAACCCACCAATTACATAACAAAATAATCCCCTTAAAGATTTGGGTTCATCCCCCAATATAACTTTTAAAAATAATGTCAATTTACCATATTTAAAAAATGAACAGATATATTATTTCATTTCATAAATACAATCATATATTGAGTTACCCATGAAAATGAAACATTTTACATTGTAAGACAATTAAAATGTAATCATTATGAAATCATTATTTTTTAATAAAAGTACATAGTTGGAGTTGTTTGAATATAACATATTCCTACTTACTATATGATACCTTTTAATCATAGTTTTGAATAGTAATAAACTAATTTTCACATCATGAGTGTTCTTGTGTGTATCATAGTATGTGATAATTTCCTAAGAGTAGCTATTAAACTAAATGGTCATGGAATTTTCCAACCATGATGAGAACCAAAATTTTCCAAGAAAGTATTCTTAAATATATAGTCTATGTCATGATGATATCATTTTATTGACCAATATTTTTAAGGATGCAATGGGTGGTGACTGAGAGGACTTTGAGGAACCTTTACATGGTTTACTTCATTTGTTATATCCAGTTTACGATATTATTAGAACGAGACATGCCAATAATAAATCAACATTTATATGTATCATTGTATGTTCCTATATGTATAATTTTTTATTTTCACATATTCATTTATATTATATATAATGATTATTAGAAGTCATGTACATTGATGTATTAATGAAAATCGTGATACATATGTTCACGACGAGGTTGGATATATTGGGTGTGTCCCGCGTAATATTGTATTACTTAATGATGAGAGAAATTATTTGTCTATTTTTTGATAAATTTATGTTGATATATATGTTGATTTATGGAAATTTTATTTCAAAAACTATTCTATGTTCATTATGTTGTATTATTATGATTTATTTCTAAAAATTAAAAAAATAGACATTAACAACATAGCTTGATGCCACAAGAAAAAAATCAATTTGATTAGTGATGTCACAAGAAAGCGATTATATAACATCATATTAATAAATATGACGTTTTATGTAACATTGGAATTAATAACTTTTTTATATCGGTGCCTTGTCATATTGTGATATGCTAACCATGTTAGTTAAGAAACATTACTTAATGTTGTTGAGAATGTTTCCTAGATGGTAAAAAACAGAGTGTATCCTAAATATCAATTAAATAATATATTATTATCAGTTTTTTATGACATTGAATAATTATTAATCCATTATGTGATTTTATAATTATTGATATTTTCTTGATTTCTTAAATTTCACCACCAGTTATGAAGATAATATCAGGTTAGGGGAATATTTAATAAATATTTATTCTCGATTAAGTGAGAATAATATTTATATAACTATCTGAGAAGAATCTTGTTATATTTATTAATTATAAAAATATTCATTAATTATTTGATAATAAATATTCTTGAGGAAAGAAAGAAAAAGTAAATATCTATAGAAATAAATTATATATATTGAATATTACTTGAATAAATAATATTTAATTTTTATTGTTACAGTTATCACATGAAGAGAAATATTAATAATATTATTATAATAAAAAGTTGCTATCAAAAGTATTAAATAAATATTAAATGGAACATAGTAATTATTTATGTATAAACCTAGTAATATATAAACCCGATTATATTTTTTTTTGAGAGATCCAATGCATATCATTTTTTTGTACACAAAAATTCTAAAGGATCTTCTAAAAATCCTAGAGATATCACTTATCCAATAACACTCCCAATAAGGAAGGGTGATACTCCTCTATCATCCACTCCTTATCCTAGATAGATCAGGATGAATACATTGGATGAGATTCTCACATAGATCAAAATTGAATAAATATAGAGATAATATAAACTCCTATGGTACCCATAGAATCCTAGGGTGAAATTTGGAGATTTATGTAACATGTGTTGATCAATATTTTAGGTAATATTATGTTGATTCCTACAATAAATTTATGTCCCAATGCATATCAATGTAAAGATCCATAATAGAGTAAGTAATTTTCCACATGGTAATTATTTTAATTGATTGAATTGTTAATAAATAGCAGTGGTTGATCATTTGCTTTGGTTCTGTAATTTTATCGATTTTTTGTATTCATTAACTCAATTCTAATGATCATGAAATTTAGCATCATGTAATTCTTGGATTTATCATCAATCTTGAAAAAAAACGTTTTGAATAACCCATCAATGTGATTTTGGAGTTCCTGGGACAATCATGTGGTAACATAGTGGTCATATAATTATTTATAAATATTTAATTATCATTCATGTAATTACATATAAGTATTTATAATTCAATTAAAATTTAATTGTTCTTTAAAATGAATTTCTTGATTTAGGAATTATTCTTTGTTTATTATAAATATAACTATATCATCGAATAGTCATGCTATCTAATACATGGAACTAGACAAGACTCTTTTTTCAAGAGTTTTTATTTTATGAAATAATTGTGGATACTGTGTAGTAGTTTCTATATGTAATATTATATTTTTTATGTAATAGTTATGGCCTAATTCTATAAAACACTAAACGTGAAAAGACCCTCAATTTGAATTATCCATTTAATTCTAGATTTCGTAATTTTTAAAGTGGAGTCTTTAAATTATTAGGTTAATTACTTTTAGGTACGATACATTAATAATATTCAATGTTATATGATCATAAATGTTAGGATTTATCATGGAATATATTCTGGTCAAATCCTTCTAAATAGTTGCTATCAATATTAGTTTGTATTATTTTTGAAAATTTTATATACAATTGTTTATTGAATGGTCGTCATTGAACATTGGATATTGGTTGTTTAATTTTGGATATTTATAATGGAATTTCATTTTATAATAGATTATCATTTTGTGGTTTTGTTTGATCTTGTACAAACCATTATGGTTTGGGATAATGTAAAAAGAAAAGGGAAATATAATAATTGATCTTTTTTAGATTATGTGATTCTCTATAAGTTTATTATAGAACATTTGGTTTGACCACGTCATCTTTAATACTCGTTGTTTGGAGAAAAGAGGGTTTGTGGTAGATATTTATTAAAGGATGAATTTGTACTTGAAAAGTATGTATGTTTTCTTATATTCTATGTCTAGTACATATATAAATTCCTCAACATTATGAAAATGATATTAAAACAAAAATGTTTTATGTCAAATTGTTTTAATTTTAGGTCAATGGCCATTTAACACACAAAAATTTTATGGTTTTTTAGTTGTTCACACTCTCCTTATCATGTTTTTTATCACTCTCCATCTGAACATGATGGTTAGTTTTGTATTCTATATCCTTGTTTTCCTACATATAAACCAATTTTTGTTATATCAGGTGACTATTATACAACACCTTCTATCTTTTAAAGTGTAATATCAATTAACTTTTTTGATGTGGTATTTTTAATGATGATACCAAGGAAAATTATAAAATTACCAGGAAACAATTTTTAAAAGGAGGAATGATGTAACGACCTAGATATATAGCGAATAATAAACTTTTATATATAATAATATTTACGAATATGATATTAACTTCAAACTATTTCTGATATCATACATGAAACACAACAACCACTTTCTTTGGAATCTTATGTTTCACACAACATTGAGTTATATATAAAATAATGTAATAATTTTTTTAAATGGTAGTTAATGCATTGAAATTGTATAGGTGGGAATGAATAAAACTAAAAAAAATTGAATATAAATGTTTTTAAAACTATTTATACAATTATTGATCATATTTCATAGGCATAAAATTAGAATGAATTCAAATTTAAGCATAATATACTCAAATATTTTTAAAAGGCCAGATTACTACCGTTTGATGGGGAACCATTTTAAAATCTATTTTTGGTAACTTTTATATTTTATATTAGAAAAAATATTCATCTTATTTTGAAGTGGGACATCAAAATTTACTTTGTATGAAATTTTGGGATTTTTCTCATTAAATTCATATTTTATTGAATAGTTCAATGTACTGAATTTTATTTCAAAACACCATTTTTGTCTTATTTATTTATGTTTTTAGAATATATTTTAAATTAGTATTAAAGTTTAATTGGATTATATTTCTATCAATTAATAAAATTTTGTTCATTGAATTCAATTTTATATTTAAAATGGATATAAAAAAATTTCAATCATATGATTGTTTTTTACTTCTTAAAAACCCACTTTTTGGCTTCGACTACAAGAATTAAATTTAAATTAATTAATGAAAATTCTAAATTTTTAGTTTGTAAAATTGTATTCCATATTTACCAATAGAGGTTCTATATTTTTTAAATAAATACCTTTTATTTTTTGACATTAGGAATATTATTATTTTTTATTTTTATTTAACATAAATAAAGGTAAGTTATGTATATTAGGGTAAAAAAAAATATCATAAGGATAAAAAATTTCCCTCACACCTACCAAAATCCTTTTATATGAATAAATGTAGAACCATTTCACATAAGGGTCTGAATTTATTTATTTTTTTAATTTTTTCAATGAATGAATTTTAA
Source organism: Viscum album (assembly GCA_963277665.1). Taxonomy (NCBI): domain Eukaryota; kingdom Viridiplantae; phylum Streptophyta; class Magnoliopsida; order Santalales; family Viscaceae; genus Viscum; species Viscum album. The sequence goes on along the minus strand of OY728158.1, from coordinate 40,320,317 downwards.
TTATTATTGAAACAATAGAATGTGACAACATGTCACTCTCTAATCTATTATAAGTATAATAATTTTAATGTACATATAAAATTGATGAAAAATCGAAAATCAATAGTTTCTTGAAATATAAAGATATTATCTAAATGATGGGAATTTATTTTAAATTTTTATAGATTTAATAATTAACATAAATACTGAAATAACAATAATATATTAATTATTTTATTAGGAAACGTATCTATTAAATGATATTATAAAAATAAAAATAAATAATTTTTGACATAATTTTTGTCATAAAATAATTTTCTTGATGAATATGTCTTGTTAGGATTGATTTAATGTATTATTTTTTATTGAATAAAGTAGTTATGCTTTTTTGAAAATGTCATGTATGAGTAGTGTGTAAATTGACATAATTCATAACAAAAAATAAAATGGTTTATAAAATGTATTAAAATTTATAAAAATATAATATTTGGAAACATGATTATTATATGTACAAATATGTCAAAAATATAAATTTTTTGGTGCATTTGGAATATTATGTTAGTTAGATTAACCCATAAAGTTTAAATAATAAAATATCATGGTAACATTAAAAAGGTTAAAATAAAGCATAATCAAAAAATATAAGTGATAAAAAAATATTCAATACATGTCTAATTTTAATTTTGTTATGGTAATATGACCGAAAATCATCTAATATTTGAAATAAATTAGTTTAGGGCCATTATAAATAGAAAAAAAATTAACAATAAAATAATATTTTAAGACTTTGTAAAAGTGCCCCTCCTCTCTCTTGTAAATGGCCACCACATCTACCCACATATTCACACCTCTCAAGCCCATTGTCTTGACCAAAGTCTTCTAAAATAAGCACCCAAATTCTCCCACATCCACCTATATGCCACACATTGGTGATAAATCCATCCTAAGGGTCCTTTTGTTGAAATCGATAGGTGACTCTTAAAGAAGACGTAATCATTTTATCCCTTCATTCAGAGTTATTTTCTACTCCTACATAATCATACAGAGTCATTTACATACTAGAATAATAAATATAATTTATTATAAATTCTTTGATTTAATTATAATTATTGAAAAAATTTATAACTTCTTTTATCTATCCTATAAATAATAATACCATCACGTGTCAGAACGTACAACTTACCGTCTCCACGTTGTGGTGTAATTTTTTATTCTAAAAGAATTAATTTGGATGGGTATAATGATTATAATTTTGGATTAAAATATTTATTATATCATGATAATTGTTATGTATAATTGATATACCATCCAATTAAATACTCTTCAACCATTAATTGAATGGTATCATCAATCATTTGTACGTACATGATACCGTCTCCACGATGCGATGTGATTCATTCTACATGGTCATAATTAATCCCTGATTATATACATGAATGAAATGAAATTATATGATTTATATTTCATATATTTTGACTCTATTCTTCTATAATTATTATGTACCACATCCCTTTTAGAATTCCAAAATGTGTAAATATGATTATTTCATTTTGGGATGTGTGGACCACAAACCCCACAATGTGATAAGACTCATTCATTCAATACATTACTCAATTTGAAGATGTATTAAATTATATTATGTACCATATATAACATCGATTTTATAATTTAATTATAATATACCTATGTATAATTTTATTTTCATTCCTTTAATATGGGGAAAAAATATTGTTGCATTCATTTGCATGTACGACCCACCATCTCCATGAACGGTGAATTTCATTTCATATATAATAATGATATGAAAAATTATAAATACATATATAATGTATATAAATGATATTTAAATCATTAATAATATTTTTGATATAATAAACTTATGATGACATAGAAAATTTACACCAAATATGTCATATTCAAATCAATTACCAAATACATTCACAATGACCAATTTAATCATAAATAAGAACGTAATTTTTATAAAATGGTAATAAGTGATATAAATGTAATAATAAAAATGAATATTTTTATTTATAGTGTAAAAATTAAAAAATATTTATTCTGAAGGAATATAATTAATAAAGGTGACAAGTCAGATTCGAGGTTAGGGAAATCATGTCTCAATCTTAATTCATTGAGTTAAATATCCATGTCATTGGATTTATTTTTCCAAGAATATTTGTGAATTAACTATTATTGTTTTAAACTAAATAACCATTATATTTGGTTTATTTATATTTTTCACACATTTTTATGGCATTTACTTATCTATTATCTAATGATAGGTTATTTGTATGGAATATTGTCTCAAGCTCATTTCTTTGGGGCATATAATGATGTTATGCACCAATTACTTTTTATAAGATTTATATAATTTTATTTGAAATATTATATCATCAATCTATTTATTCCCAAAATATTTTCTGTTTTTTATAATGTTATTATTTAATTATTTTTATTCATATATAGTCTCATGTCGTAAGGGATTCTTAAACTAAAATATAATTCAAATATATTAATGATTTAAACATCTAAATCTGTTTCATTCATGTCAATTTATTCAAAATTAATTTAATGTATTACTTATATCATCATGAATGTTTTTATGTGTAAATTACATTCAAATATTTCAATGTCACACATGACACGTTTATTGAAAAATATTCCTTTAAAATGATTTAAATGTTTTTTTAAATTAGATTGATTATTTCAATTAAATTGAATGTTTTTATATACTCATCATGAATAGAATTTATTTTTTACTTTACTATTATGTATTGATGTTTAATTTAATATTTTAACCTTTTATTTTAAAATAATGTTTTTTAATTTATGATATAGTTGCATGTAATGATGGAATGTTATTTCAATGTGGAAATGATATTTTTCCATTATTTATGGATTATTTGTTTTGATTATGGTTTGGTTCATATGAATTTATTTATTATATTGGTGGTTCTGTGATAAATTTTTGTGGGTAAGCCCGTGAATTCTCTCCAATGCATTGGGTTACATGACGGAAGTAAATGATAATGTTTCTCCTATTAATTTTAGGGAATATACTATAATCGATATTCCAAATTAACCATGAAGGTTAATCCCTATGTGACTATTAAAGCTATAGTTTATGAATGTTATTGATGCCACAAGTTACCATTATGATTTATGATTTATATGATTTACACCGAAATCTTATGATTTCTTGTGGTTTGTAATGAGAATATTTTTTAGGAGTAAAAAGTAAGATTTCATTAATTTGTATGTATTCATGGAATAATGTTTTCATTCTTTATTTTATATCATTTATTGAACTTTTTATTCTCATACAATGTTTTTGAATTTTTTCCATAGGGTATATGGATGTGTAAGAGAATGGAATAATACAAGAAGGTTTTTATCAAGGAAATAACTATAGTTTTTTTAATCAATTTTATTTTTGTGAAAAAATAATGATAGAGTAAAAGTGTCTATATTTTAGTAATTTTCATGCAACGTAATAGTTATGGCCTAATTCTGAAAATAATTAAACCTGGAAATATTATCAATGTGAATGAATGTAAATTTGTCATCAATAATCAATATTATTTAATGTTTAAGGATGGGGGCTTATTTTATAAACTATATAATGCCAAACATTTATCCTGGGATCACATGAATAGATAATTCCTTTATATCTTACGAGTAACCTACAATCAGTAAACAATATTTCCTCTTAAGTGTAACATACATTCAGTTAAAACAATCATATATTAGGAGTAACATAACAATCTAATCTCTAAAGAGTGATATCCATCCAGTTATCTCCATTTCATTACCAAATGCATTGGATGGATATAGGGTTCAACCCATTTCATATAAGATAAATTAAATTAATTTTTTATGTTAACTAACCCATTTTACATTCAATATTAATTTCCAAGTAGAAAATCATAAAACAAAACACATGTATTATTTAATTTCATCAAAACTTTCTTAACTTGATTTACCCTTGAAAAAGAAACCAGTTTCATTAAATATCATTAAACAACATTATAATTCACTAAGAGAAAGGATGTGAATTTTATCATAAGATAATAATAATAATTAATAATATTAATCATTAAATTATTTTGAAATATATGAAAATACTATTTACATATCATTAAATATATATTCATAAAAAATAAGTAAAAACACATTTTGTTTTGGTTCCGTTAAAAACAAAAAATTCCAAAAATATTAAGAATATGATTTTTTGAAATACTATTGGATACATTTAATGTATGATTAAAAAAGAAATAGTTTTGACATCGATAAAATCCCTTCATGTCATAAATGATAAAAATGTTTATTTTCTTAAATGTTTATCTAATGTAATTGGTGTCGAAAAAATTATCTTTTTAAAATATTCATATAAAATTTTTTTAACGATCATGAATAATAACAAAATTATATAAATTATGTTTATAAAATAATATTTACGAAATAAGATGAAGTAAATGGGAGAAGAGTTTAGTTAGAGTCAGTAAAACCTTAAATGAATATATTCTATGAAGACAACCCATTTTATTTTTTTAACCAAACACCCATTGAGAGAAATAATTAAATTAGGGACATAAAATACCATGAAAATAAAAATTTTCATGATATTTTGTGTTATGTGTTAGTATAAACACTATATAAGTGAATATAAGTTAATAAATCAAAACATGTATTAATGGAGGAAGTTTAATGTGAGAAACCCTTGTAACTTCTATAATGAATGACTAAAAATTCCATTTAATGAATGTAAATAACATTATTATATTAAAATATAATTATAATGATAGAATATTTAAAAAAATCATTGGGTTATAATTATACCATATTAAAAAAACCATGTTGCATAAAATTAATTATGCCTTAAAGATTCACAATTGATACCATGTAAACACTTGAAAAATTGGAATCAAAATCATATGAAATAAATAATTTTAATGGAAATTTAAATATAATGATAAAATTTTAATTTTTTATATAATAACTTAAAAGGCCTCATGTATTCATTATAAAAGGATGTTGGCGCATAATACCTGACAGTTCTAAGAGAAAAAATACCGAGACGAACAATTCTTAAAAGTATCATATTATTTATGTATGAATAAAAATATAATTCAATTATGAGTTAATATTTTAAAAGAATATAAATAATTCGAATTAAAAATAATAAAATTATATGTCTTTATAGAATTAATAAGAGAATAAAATAGTTAGTGATGTAGAAGTATAAAAAAATAAATCTAAAAGTATTTAAAAAACCCCGCACATTGAGTTCACAATTTCAATGAACATCCATTAAATTATAGTATAATAAATTAATATTAATAATAATTTTTTTTATAAATTATTTATTTTTCATTGCTTATATTTATACAAATAATTTCATTTATAATAGTTACATAATTATTTACATAATTAGTTATGTACATATTGTGTGTTTTGGGGAGGATTGGTTTATAATTGAAAAATTAATATGGTATGTTGATTGTGGTCAAAGGGTTAATTATTTGGTAAAATAAATATAATTATAAAGAAGTGATTATCATATTTATAAATCAAATAAAATTTTAGAGTCACAATTGAAATGAGGATGTGAACAAAAACATAACACATTATAGATGTTGTATTTGACACATACTAAGGGGTGGCATTATCTATTTTAACAATTAAAAGGGTAAGAAGGTATGTAAAATATTATTTTTATAGAATAACAAAAATTTAATTAATATAATATTTAAATATTAAAACCATTACAATAACCATCCCTATGTGGTGGTGATAAAAATTGAAAAACATTTCTTCATGGAGGTGGTAGACCACAAAAACACATAAACATTGATTTCATTTCCAAAAATATGGAAAATGGTATGAATAATTATGTCCCATAAACATAATAACATCCATGTATGTTGAATATACTAATTATATTATATTATAATGGTTTTTATGTAAATGAAATTTGTAAAATATGAAATAAAACTAATGATATCAGTTAATAAGATTACCCATTATTTGAGGGAATTCAATGTCTTTCTTCTTAAAGCACAAAGTGAAATCTTTTTAATAAACCAGAATATCTAGAAATTGTATATAGATTATTATAAAAGTGGTTCTATATTTTTTTAGTATAGGTGGCTCAATGTGGTGTGATGAATAAAATACTGGAGGTGTCTATTTATATTGAATAAAATGACACTTTAAGAAATACAAACAATAATTAAATATAAAAAATCCATTTTCATGTGAATATGGCCCAAAGTAAACTAAAAAAAGATTATATGATAGTATAATGTTTACATCTCATCAAATAATTATTTTTATAGTTTTATATGTCATTTTAATGTATATATTTTGGTTCAACCCATTAGTTAACAAATTTTATCATTAACTGTGGTAATAAGTATCAGAATTCAAAAGGGTTATAAATTTTGTTTTATTGAAAACATTTCACCCAAAATGACCATGAAATGATATTTTATACCATAATATTCTGTATTTCGAATTTAAGGTTTTTTATTTTTAAATAAATCAATAATAAAATATATAACATAAATAACTTTTATGTCAATTTAAAATATATTCAAAAATTTACACATTAATGACATAAATATAGATAATGAATAAGAATATAAACTCTATAACCATAAATAATAGGTTTTATTGTCCATAAAAATTTTTTTGACTCCATAATCAGAAGTAATATTAATTTTTATCTGTTTAAATAAATTGACATTTATTTTTTTCTGTGTGCACAAACACTGTGTCAATATTTTGTAAGCCTTTAGTGTTACTGTACTATCATTAATAATATAAATAAATTATCAAAAAAAATTAATTAATTATATTCAAAATAATTTTTTTGATTCCTTAATAAAATTTTCTTTTCACTATGTGAACATATATTATAAATTAAAACCAATAGAGTGAATTTTTGGAATTTTATATTACCTAATGTAATTTAATGGTGTTTATCCATGGAAAATGAAATTAAATTGGAATATTTTAAAATATATGAAGAGTTTGGTTGAAATTAAATCACTTAATACCACAAATTATTTTGTTATAATAATTTTTAAATCTTTATCACATTATTTCTAACCCTAATTACTAAATTTAACCATACCAATGTGAAAACTATTTACCACACTCGATATTTATTATCCAAAAAATTAACATGAAACATTCCCGTAATTTTTACCTCATACATCATTATATATAAATTTTTTCAAATTTTAATTAATTGATGGGGAATAAATAATGTTTTTAGAAAATTAGTAATACATCATGAAAATTAGTTTTTATTAAAACATGCTTTTATTATTTAAAAAGTACTTATTTCAAAATCAATATTGAGATTATTAATAAATAATTAATTATACATTCTTAAATAAAGAATAATTATTAAAGATTATATACAATTTAATGAATAGTGGGTCTTTCTAATGAAAAAAATGATAGTTTGAAAAAATCAATAATTTTCAATATTCATAGTAAAAAAAATCATTATATAGAATTCTAAAATTCTCTCCAATGATAATTAATACATTTTTATTTAATGAAATATAATATTTATTTAAAATAAATATTTCAAATGGGGAGATAATTAATTTTATTAAAAATTCAAAAAAGTAAATTAAAATAATTTATTATGAAAACATATTTTTGAATAATAAAATGGCTATACTGAAAATTGAATTATTATTTATTATTAATTTATCATTTAATTTTCAGTATTTAAAAATATTGTCATTTTTTTAGTTTTCCTATTCCTATTGATACCTCTAACATAATGGCATGCTTTTTATGATCACATTTATAAAATTCAATATTATATCACAATTTTCTTAAATGTCGATGTGGCATGTTATGAAAGAAATCAAACATATTAATATTAAGGTAAATTTTTTATGGTGTTAAATTATACCACATCAAAAAAATTACATCATTTAAATATTATATTAATCATGGTAATAAATGGTGTAGTATTTGAAAATACCTTCATTGAAAACATAAATCATTAAAAGTGTTAATAAAACATATTTTTGAGAAGGGGAAAAGAGAAATATTAAATTTATATTAAATAAAAAATAATGAGGTTTAAAAATATTATAATATTATAATGATGATAAAATATGGACATGGATGGAAACATAATAACAAAATAATGATATAGAGTTATTGATAACTTTGATCATGATGAATTTAATGAAACCAAAACCAAAAACAATTTAGGATTCAAAAAGAGCATGAGTAATTTAGAAATTATTGTCATATATTAATTTTTTTCCTGATAATTTTCCCAGAGTTGAGGGATTATGTTACCATCCAGTCGAAGAATGTAATAATATATAATTTGTCAATGTTTTTTATTACATAAATAGAACACTCCAAGTTCAAATTAGGTCATTATAAACATAATTATGCCAATATCCAAAATATCTAAAATAACATCGAATGTTATCTAATAAAATTTATATTTTATCTCTAAAATAAAATTCTATTATTCCTAAATAATATATCAAACTAAAAAACATGATACACATAAGTGATACATGTACCTGAACCCAATAAAACGTATTTGAAAACATCATTAATACATTTAAATTCATAATATTGAAAACATATAATGGAGTTATCTTTACATTTTATCATGTTTAGGACAATAAAATTATAAAACCTTGATGGTATCCATAACTGTTAGGTTAGCCTCTAAAAAAATATCATAATCTCAAAATTTAACTAAAATATTATCTAATATCAACTATTAATTCTTCAAACATTAACTCTATGATATAGTAAAAAAAAATACCATATTTACATTTCTGGATTTGATACAAATAAATTTAAAACAATATTATGAATCCAAATTATAAAAAAAACCAGAAATATTAGTTCAATTACACACCAAGAAACCAGTTGGGTTTATACTTTTATAAAATTAAGATAAAATCTTACATAACAATAATCATACCTTCTTGTAAAAAAAATTCTTACAATATATGTTTTCCGTATTTAATAATAGTTTACCAAAAAATTTCATAATATTATTCAAAAAATGAAACATTTTTAGTTGTAATCTATTCAACATAATTCCTCAAAACCTAGGTAAATAGAAAACATTAGTTTGATATCAAATTAACACTAAGATAAAACATAATAATTATAATTCAATGTCATCAATGAGGATATTATGATGATATATTAAAATTGGACGAACATAAAATTAAATAGTGCATGCCCATATAAACATGAATAATATATTATGAGATATATCCTAAATCATAAATATAAGAGAAGTGTCAAATAAGTGAACAATTTTGAACCATGTGAAAATGACCATTAATAAACGGATCGATCACAACTGATATAAATCATTGAAAAACTGTATCGTTATCTGGAACATAAAACATTCATCATGGAATCATGTTAAAATATTATTCCCAAATCTATTTAGAGTAACCTATAACCAAAAAACTCCATCATCTCTTATGAGTAATTTATAATTAGTTTACTATATCATATCATAGAATGGACATAACTCCATTATCACTAATGGTTAACTTCAATCTAGTTAGTAATGTGTCATTACCCAATTCATTTGAAGGATATAACATCCCCACCAATCACGTATAAATAAAATAGCCTTAAGGATTTGAGTTCATTCCCAAATCAAACATTCATCAATAATAACATAGTATCATAACATGAAACAAAAAACATAGACTCTTTTATTCCATCAAGAATATCACATCTTGATTTTGTAACACCCCCAAAATGTGAAGGACAATAAAAACCTCTATGTAAATGGTTTATTGGTATTTTTAGTTAAAAAATCTAATTTTTTTTAAAAAAAATTATAAATGTTTTAAATTCTCTACAATATCATAAAATTTATATTAACAATTTGTAAAATTATTTTGAATTTTTATTGTGTCGGGGGATGAGTTCATGTATGATTTCGAGTCCCGTAATGTATTGATGTTGAGGGAATAAAAATATGATGTATATTTTATTCATGTTTGAGAGATTTTTCCAAAAAAAAATAGAATATATCCTGAATTATTCTTTCTTTATAAAATCAATGAATTCCATTAGTTCTAGAAATAGGAATTTACCCAATATATGATATAAATTTTTTTTACGAGTTAAGATACATATAATGTAATGGTAATAATAATTGGTATATAAATATTTTTTATGATCATGAAAAATTATTAATTTAATTTTTATTATAACAATTAATATTATTCTTATTTATAATAACAATATTATTATTATGTACGAAATATGAAAATACCCTTCCCTAATTAATAATTATGTTATAGTAGCAATAATTAGTGGGAAATGTAATAATGGTGATATTAATATTTATCATAAATTAATGTTGTTATTTTATTAATACATATTTACTAATCTATTATTGGTTATAATTAAGGTTTGTGTTGAAATATGTAAGATGGAAATAATGACGATGATTTAATAATGATAATAAACTACTGATGTTTTTATTATTGTAATTAAATTGGGAAAATAATATTTAATTGTATGTATATATAATAAGTATATACATTGAAAACATAGAAATATATGTGTGTGTGTGAAGAAGTATAAATGTATTTTCAAGTTTGTGTCTATATATATATAATGTGTGTATATATATATAATGATGAATTATTAAAATAAAGGATTAAATTTGTTTTTTGAGAGGTTTAAAATGAAAAATTGAATGAAATATGTGGGTACGATGCCTGATTTAACGAGGAAGGAGAAAAATAATAAGTGTAAAAAATAATTAAAGAAATAAATGAAGAAAAACATAAATTAAAATTAAAACGGGGAAGGGATGCCTATCTCACTGAACCATCCCCTCCCCCCACATGTCACCCTCTCCCTCTCTATTCTCTCTTTATCATCCATTTTATATTTATTTAATTTGTTGTATTTATCCAAATATATATATTCAATATCATCTATAATATTGATTAGATTTGATGCACTGATAGTGTTGTTCTATTCGAATCAACAAGCTAAAATTTAATCCAATGTTTTTTTCTAATAGTAGCATTGTATGTTTTTCATATTTAAATTACACATTTTTGTCAAATATTAAAAATCATGTATAAATACATGAATTATGAAGAATTGTTAATTTATTATTGAATCAAATTATCAATGGATTATTTTGGGAAAAAAATTTCAAATGATGATTATAAAATGATAATTTATAATAAATTATCATGTTGTAATTATTAAAGGAAAAATTGTGAGATATTATTGAAAGATAATTATAAAATGAGAATGTATGAAAAACGTTCAAAATATGATTATAAAAGTATAGTTTATAACATTTTTCAATAGAATAATATTCTATAGGAAAATATTGTGAGTGCCTGATCTTTTCAAAAATGATAATTTTAAAATTATATGAGTTTTAGAGAATTATCACATGGAATATTATATTACTTTTTAAAAAAACGTGATTTTAGTTTTTGGAACCTTTGACAAACCATTAGATTGGACATTTCAATGATTAGGATAACATGGTTGTGAGGAGGTGTATCAGACCACATTGAGTGGTTTATCATGGTCGTTGATGTTGATGGCTTTGAGATAAGAGGTTAGTTTCAATTTTTTCCATGTATATATGATGTTATAATGATATGGGATTTGTTTGGGGTTACCCATGATTGAGATGAGTTTCGTGTGGGTGCATGTGTATTTGTGGGCTTGTTTGTAAACATTCTCTCTTAAAACGAAATTCCAATGGGAGCTCTTTTCGAACCCTCCACATAAGGAAACCCCCCTCCCGATGAAGAGGTCACTACGGAGAGAGCCCTATCTGGGAAGGAGTCATTTCCAGCTGAGACAGTAGAGTGTTCCAGAGGGTGACAACCCAGGCGACAATGGTTCGTCATGAAATCCAACAGCATGGACGGGTGGTGCCTCATTTTTCCCACCAAGTTAGATACATGGTGACCCATTAAGGTGAGTTGATTTTGGGGGAGAGTTTTATCCTAAAAGCGGACTCCCTGTTCTTTGAACTATGTTCCTTCTAATGAAAGGTTTTGTTATACCCCTCTATTTCACCACTATGGCATCGCCTAAGCGGTTGAGGGATTGTTGGTTAATGACATGTGATTATCAAGGTGTCGTATTTTTGTTGGACGAATCCATTCTTGGGATCAGTATCATTCGGTTGTGTGTGTAAATGTTCCCTTCGTTGTTTACGACATGTGATTAGGAGTGTATCCATGTATTAATATTAATGTACCTTATCATTCCATTATAGGAAATATATTTTTCCTTTATTTCATATCCAATGGAATTGTGTTACATGTAACCCCAATCATCCACGAAACACTTCTCTTTGAATAATAAAATAGCATGCGATGTACACAATACAATGTTCAAGTACACCACGACCTATTTTAGTAGACATTTATAAAATAGTTATGAATTGTAATAACCAAATTTAAATTTTTTATATATATCCTATATAACTTTAACATTCACATATTATGTTTCAATGACATAAAATAAGGAAAAATAATCATTTTCAGATAATAAAATTATTTTAAAAAATGATGTTTTTCACCTATAAAGGCAAAACCTTTCTAAATAAAAAATTTGACACATATAAATATTCAATTTTATGAAAATAAATTCTTCATCATAAGTGAGACATAAAAATTTAGTTCGGATAAGTTGTTGGTGTTTTTCTAAAAACATACATATTTCGATGAATAGTAAAAAATACTAATTTTTAATTGAAATCAAATTTTTTAATAAAAATAATTTATTCTGTTAAATTATAAATTTTAATTGTTTTTAAGATTAATTATATTATATTTTTATCATTTAATCCAATGTTGTTCATTGGAAGTAATTTCACTTCTAAACAGTACAAAAACACAAATTAATCGTTTGATTGTTTTTACTTCTCAAAAACCCAATTTCTGGTTGGGCAATGGGAATAAAATTTAAATTAATTAATGCATATTTAATGATTTTGATATGTTAAAATAGACATCATTTGTGGATTCAGAGTATCAAATTTATCTTATGGTGAATGTTTTGTTTTTTTATGAAAACAGTAAATTTTTGATGAATATTGAAAAACATTGCGTTATTGTTTAAAAAAATTATTTTTTATTGAATTAATTATTTATTTTTTAAAACTTATTTTATTTAAAAATAGATACATAATTAAAATATTAATTTAATGTAATTCATTTGAGTCATTTCATAAGAAAAATAGATGTATAAAATTTATTTAATTTTAGAACGTCTTTTACCCACCTTCATGGCACGTTAGCAAATTTTAAAAAATGTAATGTTACCACTTAGGTAAATTTAATTTAAAAAATATGAGAGGCACATTTGACATCAGTAAGTAAAATGTGGTTCATCATGATGAAAAAAATTTATGGTGAATTGTAACATTATATTATTATTTACAATGATTACAAGTAATTAAGGTAATTAAGGATAAAAATGATATTATAATTACCCAAAAACATATCATAATTCTATTTTATAAGTTTATTTCGACCAACACTAACCTAATGAATAAAATATGATCCTTTTGGTCGAATTGGATTAGATTATGACTTTTTTTTTGAAAAAAGAGTTAAAAGTGTTACATTAAAATTTTAATAACTAATACATTTTTAATATAGGGTTATACATAAAATAATTTGGAATAGAAATATTAATTAGATTTATAAAATTATTTCATACTTTAAGGTATTTAATTTATTATTTTTAGACATTAAATATCTATATTTATTTGTGACACAAATATGATGCAGTAATTACCCTAATACTGAAAGATTAAAATAATTGATATTATAAACATGAAAATAAATATTTATTTAGACATTTTATAAATTCCAAAAAATTCCTAGAATAATATTACATTTTAGGATTGATTATTTTTTTTCAAAGACATCATATAGTTATGAATTTCAAAAAAAATCAATGACTAAATAATGAAAAAATTGACATAAATGGGGTTTTAAAACAAATACAACATTATTAAATGATAAAATACTCTTATAAATATACAGATTAGTATAAGGAATTATATATTAATATACATGTCATTAATAAAAAGCTTGGGATTTTCTTGGAATTTTATAGTGTTTTTATTAACCATATAATATTAAAATACTATTTCACATGGTAAATGTTAAACTATTTATCAAAGAGATAAATATAAAATTTAAGGTTAATACGGGGACCTAAACCATTCTAAAACCAATTGGTTGATGGGTTTTAAACACACTCCCACTTAAGCCTCAATATAGATACCATTTACCCATTATTAACCTTATATTATTGTACTATAATAAAATTTTTATTTGTTTTACAAAAGTTTCACTCAACTCTCTCATAAAAGTTTGCATCCCCTTCTCTCAAAACAAAACTTCCAACGCCATTTATCTCGGCCAAAACCTACTCAAATATTATCCCAACAACCACCAATTCATACTAGAGACCATAATTGTTTCATAAATCCATCTTATGGTTCCATTTTGATCAAATAAAAATGAAAAACTCGAAGAAGAGATAATTATTTCATCACCTCTTTCAATGATCATTACTTCTTCCACTCCCCCTTTATCTGTTTTTTCCACAACAAAATAATAAACCGTGTAACTTCTACATAATTTTATGTTATTATAAATATGATATGTCCATATTCATTATTCTATCCATCAAATTAATGACTAAGTCACCATACATGCATACATACGGCTTACCATCTCCACGTCGTGCTGTATTTTGTTATTCAACACTAAATTATTTGGATGAGTTTAAAAACAAGTATAATTTATGTAATATATATATATACCATGTTAATTATTCTTTATATATGATTTATCATCCAATTATATATGACTTCTCCAACTATAGAATGGTCTTGTCGCCCATGCGTACGTACAGATTTCCGTCTCCACGAACGCATTGAGATTTATTTACTATCGTAATCATTCAAAAATAAAAATCATTTTATGAATAAAAAATTATTTTTAAGAACATAATATTATTCTAGATACAAATAAAAAATATCCCTTCCATAACATACATGACGTACATAATAAAACGTATAAATAAGAATGAATCACTTAACACTCAAAACAATTGTACTACTGAAATGTTATTAACAAATAAATATTAAAATATCATATATGATATCATTTTCATGCTTATGGGTATTTTATAATTTAATAATAATTATTTCACTATTAGACACGATGTTAACATACACTTAACTAAGGAATCAAAAAAGGTATGAGGTTTTCATCTCACTTTTTATTCCTGTGAGATTCATGTTATATTTTCTACTATTTCCTTTTTGTGGTATATGTACTGTCAATTATTGTGTCATTTGTATTGTATACATTAATTTATGGGAATTTATAACATCATAATATGATCCTTCTTTCATGGGTTTTATGTTCCATATGTTACCAAATCTGTTAGGGAATTTCAAATTTCAATTTCCAATCATTGGGTTTTAGACAAACCTCAATTATTATTTAGTTTAAGATTATGTGTGGAATAAATATTTATTTATTTATGTAGTAATTTACACTCCCCTTTGAGTTTATATGCTTTTCATACACATAATCACTCCATATATAAATTCTCAATTCATCGATATGAACTTCATAACAGTATTCATAACTAATTTTAAATTCAATTGAGTTAAACATCCATGTCAATGGTGTTGTTGTTACAAAAATAGGCATGAATTTCCTTTGATTGATTTATACAGAATATCCAATCATATAGAGGGTATTAATATTATTCACACATAATTATTTCATTGAGTTTTCCTTATCTGTCTTTCTTTATAAGGGAGTCCATCTCAATTTACATTCCATTTAGACATCTTTGTTTTTATGTGCCAATTCAATTTTATATGGTGTATATATTGACCTCTGGAATAGTATATCATGAATCCCTTTATTCTCATTATATTATAATGTTTTGATTACCTAAATTATTTTTACTCAAATTCCTCTCATTTGGATAGGAACAGTTACTAAAATTTCATTTTAAATGTTTTAAAGATTTATTTTTCTAAATACTTTTCATTAATGACCATGTTTTAAAATTGTTTTTACGAATTTATTTTTATTGGAATTTTTTTTCTAGCTATAATACAATTGATTACATTATGTTTCAAACCATTCATATGAGTTATTAAATGTACTTACTGTGTGATGGGTAGAGCCTACTATAGCTCATCAATGCATGAGTAGGTATAATGAGAAAAACTAGTTTCATGGAACAAGTCCTTGACAAAATCATTATTTGTAGTCTTGGCATTAGGCCTGACTATGTGGTTATCATGTTCGACATTATGCATTCCAACATTATGAAATTAGTTGTTGATATTACATGTACTTTTTTGTCTAGTTGAATATTCATGTGAATAAATAAATGGAAGTATTCGATATATATTTTCCTTATTATAAGGAAAAATAAGTTTCAAAATATTTTGTTTATGTTTTATAAATTTCCTTAAATTTTTATGCTTATTTAAGAAATTTTCTGCCATATTATTATCCTTATTGTCCATCTGAGCTCACCCCATTATCTGTTTTATTTTTCTCAGGATGTGAAAATGTATATCATAATTGACCTGCAGGAATAGGCTATGAGATATGAGTTTCTTAAAAAGGGACACAATGTTGTTTTTATTTATTGCATGATATAATAAAAAACATATATATATATCTAGTACATCCGAGGATACTATTCTAATTATTCTTTCTATACACTATCTCCTGTGATCATTAAAATGATATTTAATAATGCCCTGACTATGGGAAAATAGGGTCGGAGCGTTACAGTTCATATAAGTGGCAGACTAAAACAACCCTTTAAAACTAGATTTATAAAAACACTGATCAGAGAACATTACACTAACATAGAATTTGAGGATTCGAATAAAAGAACATCCAAAAATTTTGGTATTGTAAATATTATGTTGATTTTCTATGAAATACATATCTATCTAGATACGACCAGTTAGAGGCTGATCTAGAACAAATGTACCTATGGGTAAAACATGAAAACACCCATTTCAGATAGACTCAAACAGGTATTGGTGCACGACAATGTGCTTTACTGCACTCTTGGTTACGTCACTCTCATGAGATATGTTTAGGATAATTCATATTTCCTTTAAAGACTGTTTTGAAGGATTTAAATAAATGATGAGAATAAATATCCTTAGATAATCCTATGTTTTTTTAGATTAAAAATATGGTGTCATGATATTCTATAAATTATTTTATGACTATTGTTACTGAAAAATGCTTCTTGGTTTTATAAAATGGTCAAATTCCTTGGAAGTCAAAGTAACAATGAATATGATGTACAAGGTTGTCAGGGTGGGCGAAATAACGTACTAAATGTAGTGTTGATAGGCGTAAAAGATATCATGTTAATCCCAAATCACTTTTCAAAAAATAATATAAAAAACATATATATTAACCAAATCTCAGACTCAACAATGAATATAAAGGTGATGAAAGATAAGTGCTCCAATAGTTGATACCATGGAGAAAAGAATGATCATTTTCCATCATGTATGAAAAATGGAAGGAGACATCTAGGAAAGTGTCTCAGTGGAAGAATGAAATTATTTATGTGTGGGAAATAATGACATAATTTAAGGAATTGATGATGAAAAATTAAAAGTACTATTTATGAAAATAAAAATGATCCCAAGAATCCATTTACAGTCATATGTCAGAAATGTAAGGGACATGGACATTAACTAAGTCGATGACCTATTCTATATGATAACTTATTTTTCATGGAATAAAAAATGTGCAAATAAATGGATAGTGAATTTTTTAAAAGTATTAGTGCTCTTTGTTGATGGGATTACGTTGTAAGTCATTTGTCTTGTATGTTTAACCATACATTTTGTTATGTGAAAATTATTTTCTTGGAAGAATTATCTTTTATTTTGTGGATATAGATATAAATAAACATATGGGTTTATATGATCCTTTAATATTATGCAATTATAGGATAATAATTTTTGGGTTGAAAATGTGATATATGAGATAAAATTTGTGGTTACATTATGTTATTGTTTTTTTAAGGAATTAATATAATTTGGGGAATTTTATAAAATATCGATTTTATATATGGACAATCATAGGCCATGTGACAGCACGTCACGTGGGATAAAGCTGTGGGAATCGAACCAACAACCAATGTGTGATTTAGATTTATCGCCTACCATTGGACGGCATGAAGTCCCTGGTTCATTTGACTAATTTTATTTAGATAAATGATTTTTTTATCAATGATATATTTATTTGGGATATTTTTTTGTATCAAATCGACATTATATGTGTTTGAATGTGTTTCAGTGATAAAGTGAAAAATTTTATTTTAGAAGATGTTTGGTCTGTTGGTAACAAAATATGCCTAAGGAAAATAGAATATTGTGGGATTTCATTTGAGGAGAAATGGTGGATTTTTATCTATGTTTTTATTTTTGATTTATATTGATTTGGGTTTTTTATGGAAATTATTGTCCAATAATGGAGAATATGGTATTGGGTTAATTACTTTTACGTTTGTGATTTTAAGAGTAGCTGATGTTATTTGGAAAAACAATTTTACATGGAAGACTACGTAATCAATTTCTTCTCATTTTTGGGTTACAATCTTTGTTCGGATTATATAAAAGGATTATAAGGACAGTTGTTTATTGAATGGTATTTATGGATCGTGGGGTATTATTGGTTTAATTTTAGAAGTTATGATTTGTAATTATTTCTCTAATGGATTATACTTTTTTTGTGGATAACTAGATCTTGTACTGACCATTTTGGTTTTGGATAATATGTAATTAAAGGGAAATATATTTTTCTTCCATTATGGATTATTTGATTCACTATATGTTGATTATAGCGCTCTAGGTGTAACAAATTCATGATGAATACTCATCATTTTGTGTGAAATATATGTTTGTGGAATAAATTAGTTAAAGGAAGGAAATCTACTTATCATGTATTTTTTTCATATTATATTATGAAATTAATTCCTTAACCTTTGGGAAAGTATCTTCAACCCAAAAATGCATTATCAAAATACCTTTTGTTATTCGTCCTAGATTTATGGCCTTGAGGCCCTAAATTTTCTATTCACTTGTTTTTGATTGATGTCCCCCATCACTCCCTATAAATATTTCCATTTTTCCTCCAATAATTATTTTCCACTAATGTTCTCATATTCATAATCTGAATTTGGTGGTGAATATTTTCATTTCCATTTTTTTCTTATTAAGAATAATTATTATTAACTGAATTTATGAGGTGGGTTTTCCACTATGATATTTTCTATTTTTTACCCTTTTATTTCCAAAAACATTTTTAAATTGTGAGGAAGAAATTTATTGACGCATCGAAGAATTTTACACCCCAAACATTAATGATACCCTTGAATAGTACATTACTGTGTGGTGTACACTACACTAAGTTCAAGCGCACCATGACCTATCAAACATGCCGTTTAAATATATGTTATAAATATTAAAAATCACATATTTAAATTTATATATATCCAATATAATTTTAACTTTCATCATTTGTGTTTCTTAGACATAATATAATGAGAAATTTATTTTCCAGATAAAACAAGTATTACTAAAAATGGAATTTCCACCTTTAAATGGTGAACAATTTATAACTCTAATATATGAAAATTTTATATATTCTATATAATGATATTAAATTCTTCTATAGAATTGGGACCTAAAAATTTAGTTTGGATTATTTTTTGGTGTTTTTCTGATAAGTTTCATATTTTTATGAAAAGTGAAAATACTAAATATTAATTGAGGAAAACATTTTTAATAAAAATTATTTATATTTTTAAATTATACATTTGAATGGTTTTAATCATAATAAGATTATATTTTTATCATTTAATCTAATTTTGGTCCTTATAAGTAATTTCACTTTTAAACCGTACATAAACACATATCAATCTTTTAATTGTTTTTAATTCCTAAATACTTATTTTAAGGTTTTGACTGTGGGAATTAATTTTAAATTAATTAATACAGCAATAATGTTTTAAATTTGGTAAAATAGATATCATTTTAGGACTCAAAATATCCAAATTATCATATGATGAGTTTTAGGTGTTTTTTTAGAAAACATTCAATTTTTTATGAATAATGAAAAAAACTACGATATAGTTTAAAAACCGATTTTCTATTTAAATAATAATATATTTTATTTAAATTTATTTTATGTAAATATAGATACATAATACCTATAATAGTTCAATGTAATTCTGTGGGGTGATTATATAATAAAACTAGACGTATAAAATTTTATTGAATTTTTTAACGTCTTATATCCACCTTCTATGCTCATTAGCAAATTTACATAAAAGATATTTTTACCACTTCCGTGAATTTAATTTTCAAAATCTGAGAGAAACAGTTGAAATCATTATGTAAAGTGTGGTTCAATAAGATGAAGATAATTTTAGTTGAATAGTAACCTTTGAAATTTATTTACAATCTTTAAAGGTAAATAGTGTAATTAAAGTTAAAAATGTTATTATAAATTCCGTAAAACTTGTAATAATACTATTGGATTTGTTTATTTAGAAAAAAATCCACATTAAGAATAATATTTGATCTTTTTGGTCCACAAGGGTCAGATTATGATATTTATAATTAATTTTTAATTGAAGAGTTAAAAGTGCTAAATTCATATTTTAATAGAAAATAAATATTTAGTATAGGGTTATGGAAACGATAATATCAACAATAAGTATTCATTAGAAAGTTAATAAGATTTCCTATATCATGTTATTTTATTTATAATATTTGTACATTAAATAATTAAATTTAATTATGATACAATGATGATGTCTTAATTACCTAATTAATGAATGATTAAAATAATTAATATTATAAATATTAAACTACATGTAAATTGGGTATTTTGAAGTATTCCAGATATTTTCAAGGTTAATATTAAATGTTTTTTTTGATTAAATTAATTTTTTTTATATGAAATCAGATTTTTATTACTTTTACAAAAACCAATCACTATATAATGTCAAAAGTTGCCTAAATGAGTTTTTCAAACAAATACTATATTATTAAATAATATCATATTCCTAAAAATCAAATGTTCTGTCAAAGGACTTATATAATTATAGATATGTCATTAATGAACCACATGGGCTTATATTTACATTTCATAGTATGTCTATTAACTATATAATATTAAAATACCCGGAGACATAGTAAATGTTAAACTATTTAACAAAGAGTTAAATCTAAAAGATAAGGTTAACATATTGACCTTAACTTATCTAAAACCAATTGGATGAGATGTTTTCGAACCAAACCAACCTTATCCACAAAATAAATTCTTTTGAAGCCATTATAACCCACATAGTAATTTATAATAATATTATATATCAAGGTTTCCCCAAAGTGACTGTCACATCTCTTATAAAAGTGAACCCCCCCCCCCCACCTTCTCTCAAAATAACACCTCCAATTCCATTTTGCTTGACCCAAACCTCTTAAAATATCATAAAAACTACCCTCACATCAACACTAAGGACATACATTGATCATAAATAAAAATCAAAGGATCCCTTTTGATCAAATCAAAAGGAAGCACAAGAAGAATTGTTAATTTTTTCAACACCTCTTTCAATGTTCTTTTCATCAACCACATCCACATTCACTGTTGTTTCTATAGAGAAATAATTTATCTATTATAATATACATACTGTGATATAATTATAAATATGCTAACTCTATATTAATTAATCTATCCGTCAAATTAAGGACAAAATCACCATACATTCGTACATACGGCTTACCTTCTCCACGTCATGGTGTAGTTTTCTATTCAACAATTAATTATTTGGATGGGTATAATAATGTGTATAATTGAGTTAAATAATAAATTTAAAATGTTAATTAATATTTATATATGATATAAAATCTAATAACAAATTATTCCCCTATCAATTGAATGTTATTGTCTCCCGTGTGTACGTACAAATTACTGTCTCGAAGAACGCAATGAGATTCATTCCCCAATGTAACAATTCAAGAATATATATCATTATAGGATTAAAAAATATTCATAAGAGAATAATATCAATATGGATACAAATAAAAAGCATCTTATCCATAACAAACATGACTTACCACAAAAATCATATAATGAAAATTTAATCAGTTCACACTTGAAACAATGATACTACTGAAATATTAATTTCAATGAAATATTAAAATATTGTATATCATATCATATTTAAATATATGGTTTTTTATAATTTTTAAAAATTAAATAACCATTATAATGTAATATAATGTACTATAAACTAATGGAAATTACAAGGTAAGGGGTTTTCTTCTCACTTTTTATTCCCGGGAGATTCATGTATTATTTTCCACTATTTTATTTATTGTAGTGTATATTCTCTCCATGATTGTGGTATTTGTGTAATATAAATTAATTTATGGTTATTTTAAACTTTGTTTTATGATACTTCTTTCATGGGTTCAATCTTTCATTGTTACCTGATCTGTAAGAGGATTTAAAATTTCAATTTCCACTCATCAGGGTTTACACAATCATGATTTATTATTTTACTCTATGAATACGTGTGAAATCAGGATTAATTTATTTATGTAGTAATTTCCCCTCCCCTTTGTGTGGATAAAATTTTGATACACATAATCATTATATTGATAAATTCTCAAGTATTTGAGACAAACTTGATAAGAGTAATCATATCTCAATTTTCATTCAATTGAGTTAAACATAAAAGTCATTGGTGTTATTGTTACTATAATATGTTTGAATGTCCTCTAATTTATTAACACAAAATATCCAAACAAATTGAGTGTATTTAAATTTTTCAAACATTATTATTTCATTTATTTATCCTTAACACAAGGATATGGTCTTTAGTAGGGATTTCATCTCAATTTACATTCCATTGTTATTTATTTATTTTTGTGTGCCAATTCACTTTTATATGGTGTATATACTGTACATTGAAATATTATATCATGAATCCCTTCATTATCATGATATTATAATTTTCTAATTACCTCAATTATTTTAATTCAAATGTATCTCATTTGGTTAGGAACTCTAACTAAAATATCATTTTAATTATTTTGAAGATTTATTCTTTTAAATATTTCACATTAATGTCCATGTTCTATATATGGTTTTTGGGATTAATATATATGGTCATGGATGATTTAAAACTAATACTCATTTTACAATTTTCAATTTTTTATGGACACTTTTATTCAAAAATAAATTTTTAATATCTTCCTGATAAATAGTGAGACTTTTAAATGTTTTCAAGACAAAAGGGATATTCCTCTCCAATAGTTTTACAGATAATATTTAGCTATGTCGGTATCAATAATTATTCTTGATTGATGTTGATATAATCCTCTATATTGTGTTGAATGAGTTATTTTTATATTGCAGAAGTGTTATATTTATACCATTTATGGTTTCTGGTTTAAATATCAACAGTTTGGAGGCTAGTTTTAATACCAATGTTTAGATTATGTATCAAACATTTGATATGAGGAATGAATTGGAATTATTATGTGACAGGTGGAGCATCCTATAGCTCCTCGATGCATCAGTTGGTCTCATGATTCAAACTAGTGTCTTCACACATTGCCTAGACAAATCGATATCTGTAGTCTTGGCACGAGGCCATGACTATGTGGTTATGATGTCCGACATTATGAATTCCATCATTATGAAATTATCTATTGATATTACATGATATTGTTCAACTAGTAGAATACATAGGTGAGTTTTTAAATGGCATTATTAGATTTATATTTTCCATATTATACCAAAATTTATTTTCAAAATGATTGTGTTTTAGTCTTATAAAATTCAATAAATGATTGTAAATATTTATGAATGTTTCCTATTTACTGATATAGTTACTGAGCTTCTAAGCTTACCCCATTCAATGTTTTATTTTCCCTATGAATTCATGAAGTATATCAAGATTAACCAGTTTGAATATGCTAAGTGATATGACTGTGTTCAAAGGGGCACAATGTCATGTTTCTTTATTTCATGATGTTATGTAAAACTTATGTATGTATCTAGTTCTTCAAAGGATACTAAACTAATACATGTTTTAGGACTTGATATCTTGTGATCATGCCAATGATATGTAATAATGCACTACCTCTGGGTAGCTAGTGTCTGGGAATTTTTCTACAAGTACCGAGATACATAGTGGGAGACTGGTGTTTGGTAATTAGGTAGTTCTAACATCAATAAAGGCAGGTGTGGATACCCTTATAGAGGGGAATGTATCAATAGCTAGTCTCCCATCCTAATGTAGTCCAAAATTCCTTAATGATGGGTTTTTAGAACCATTACAAGTGTAAAAATTAGTGGCTATATAGATGGTACTATGATACAAAGGTGGTTCCTTGAGGTTGAGAGTAAGGAATCTTAGTGGGTGGTTACCCTAGCTGATGTAGTCGTAACATCATTAGCGGTGGGTAGGGATGCACCTATATAAGGGAAATAATAGTTTCGAGAAGGAAAATATCCATTATCATTTTCTAAAGGATTGGGATATGGGTTACTAAATTATTATGTAGGACGGGGATAAACATGAAAGAATATGATGTGTTCCTTTCACTACTAATATAAGGTTAGGTTAAGCTCTTGTCCTGGGAGAGCTTGTTAAATTCCTGCAACGACCAACAGTGGGAAGGAGTGATCTATTAGACCATAATGTTGGTACATGTTTTGTAGTCATTCTAAACAGAAATGTTCTGATGTATGTGGGTCTAGAATATGTGGTGTCATGGTTAGGACATGGTGATTTGACACATGTATGTTGATTTATAATTTACTGATGTAATGATATAAATAATTTTATATATTATGAACATTTGGTCGGGTCATATTGGTGTTTTCAAACTGAGTCTTCTAGTCACACCCTACTTATTTATTTCACTTAATAAGTAGATTGATGATCATATATTTGGGTAAGTTCAAGGGCCCTTTGGTGAATGATTGATTGGTGGAGGATAAATCTATAGTAAACCATGATTGACACCAAAGGATCCATAATTTTATATTATTTTATTTACTATCTTTTATTACATTTTTCTTATAATATATACAAGTATACAACATGGGAAACAGTTTTATTTGGAATTACTTGTTTTTCATATTCCTTATGTACTATAATTATTCTTATTATATTTATTGTTGTTATAATATATCTATTTATTTCTCATGTGGAAAATACAAAAGAATTTATAGTCTATGCCTATTTTCACTAGGGATTATATCAAAAGAAACCTCTTATGTATAAGTAGGAATCCTTGTTCTCATGTTGAAAAATCTATGTTCTCAAAGGAGTAACTTATTATTACATAACTCCATTATCATTAAGTATTAACATAGAATTATCGTCTCTTATGAGTTACTTCCATCCAGTTAACACCATCTCAATATTGAACGCAATGTAAGGCTATATCAGAACAACCTTTCTCATTTCATAAAAAATCATTAATGAATTGTTTTTACACACAAATCTCACATTAATTAATAATTCTGTGGTACCATATCAAGAAATAAAAAAACATATGCATTCATTTAATTAAAAAATTCATTGATTGATTGACCCATGAAAAAAATTGGGTCTACTAAATATATCAATAATACATAATAATATAGCATTCATAATTAATAATTTAATTGTAACACCATATCATATCCCTAGACAATCATATTAATAATAAAATTATAATAAAATAGATTAAAACTTATAAATTAACATATAAAAATATTCTTAAAAAATAATGGCAGATTAAATTTTCATTAGGTACCTTTAAAAAATTAAAAATTACCAAAAAATTACGGTATATGTTTTATTAGAAAATAGTAATTGATAATTATAATGGAATAAATATAAAATATAGTACATTTTGCATTGAGTAAAAAAATTCAGTTCGTGAATTTAAATTTAAATTTTCCAAAATTTTTCCAGAGAAACAAAATTTACATGTATGGAAAAAATTAAAAAATAGTAATTTTAAATCATTTTAATGAATATAAATGTTCCGTGAAAATAAATTTATTAAATAATGTATATTCGAGAATACATATTTGTCATATAAATTAAATAACATGGAGTATGAGTTTAGATAAATGTCTGTAAAACGATAAAAGCATCTTTTTCCAAGAAAACAATATTTACCTATTTTTTATTAAAAATCCAATAGAAACAAATTGAAAAAAATAAAGTATCATAATTAAAAAAAATAGTCTCGATAATGTATTTTATGATTCCATAAATTCATGATATAAATGAATATAGGAGTATCAATCCAAACAAGTCTAAATAAAAGGAGTTTGAGTCAAAAAACCCTTCCAACAAGGGTGATTTTTTAAAAAAATCCTTTGACCAAATGAACAAAACATAAATATTTAATAAACATAATTTATATGAGATAATACGATAATAAAAGTAAGTATTTTTAGTGTACACCATAAAAAATTAACCATGATGCATAACATGAATTATGTCTCAAGGAATTTTATTTAAGACGATGTAAACACTTACAATATCTGAATCAATCTCTCATGAAACATATAATATTAACGAAATATTAAATATCCAGATAAAAGATTATCTCATGATATAATATCTTAGATTATATAATATACATATTATAAAATAGTGTAGGGTCATTATATAATACATGAATCAATGAAAAAATATTTTGATGAGAAATGCTTACAATTGTCTTATCATTAAAGATAAAGTACATAAAGAAGTTAATTTGGTGTATAAAATATAAAACATCATAAAAAATTGTAAATAAAACATAATAATATAAAATAAAATTTTAAACATTATAAATTAATAAAATTTTTAAGGAAGTGGAAGAATAATCAAATGAACAATACATGATTTAAGAAACACCTTACCATGATCCCCAGATTGTTATGTACAAAAATTAAAATTATATATAATTAAATTATAATAATTATTTATAATTTTAGAATATTTAAGTGTTTATTACTATATCATTAAAAAATTAATATCATTTATGTAAATCACATATTTAATTACATAATTGTTTAATTTTAAATTAGGTGTTTTAAGGATGTTTGGCTCATAATTTTTCAAATTATGTTTATAGGATGATTATGAAAGAAATATAATTATTCTATCGTATGTAAAAATAATAATAATGATATATTTTTAATTTAATTACGTAAAATTTACTTTAATAATCAATCATTAGTGGAATATGTGTATAATGAATCATATAACCTTGTGCATGTGGTATTCTACACGTACAAATGAGGGACGCTGTCATTTTTTGACAAGATGAAGGGTATGAAATTATGTAAGATATTATATTTATGGAATAATTATTTTTTACTAAATATTATATTTACATTTTAAATCCATTATTATAACAAGACTTGTAAGGTTGTTATAAAAATTCCAACCCCACCCTTTGTGGATGGGGTAGTTCAAACATATGCAACGATGATGACTTTATTCGCCAATGGATAGAAAAAGAGATTTATATATTTTTTCCACAAACATAATTTTTTTAATATATATGGTTTATAATAATATTATTATTTTTTCATACATATTATATAATTTGAGGAGTTTAAAGAATAATTAAAATGAAATAGACTCGTTAAAATGATATTATGTTATTTGAATGACATCCTTTGAATTCCTTTTTATTGATGATAGGGATTGTATTTGGGAGAACCCAAAACATATAAAACAAGTAAAATTTATTTTACAAGATGTTTGTTCACACTTTTTTTTAGATACATGTCTCAAATGTTTTTTTAATAAAATATGATTGGTGTTTTCCTTTTATTGTGATGGAAACACCACGCTTTTAATTAAAGAAAATATTTAAATAAAAAAATTCAATTTCATGGTCATCTATCATTATGTGGTGAAAATTTCTAATGTATTAGTTTTAATTTTTATGTCCCTCTAAAAAATAAAATTTTAATATGTTTAGGAATTAATTTAATCAATGATTTTTTTAAACCCTTCATTAACAAATATTAACTATGACCATAGTAAAACAAAATTCAACACCTAAGGGTTATAAATTTACTTCTATACCAATAATTTATTAAACATTTCATGGGATAATTTTTTATGACACATACCATCCCCGTTTTTCTCTTTAAATATTTTTATTTTTTTAAATCATTTAATCATAAATAATTTAACATAAAATACCATTAAAGTCATATGAAGACTTATTCAAATATTGTGACATTAAAGACATCAACATATATATATATATAATATGAATATAAACAAATTAAACATAAATTATACATTATTAATCAACGAGAAAATAATTTTTAACAATTATTCAACAAGAAAATATTACATTTGATATTTTTAAAATAATTTAATTTGATATTCTTACTCATTGCACATGCACTGTGTCCCCGTTGTGTAAGAATTTAAGGTGACCATATAATAACTATAAAAATAAATTTAATATTCACCATAGTAATAATATGAATTTCTTCAAAATAATGATGTATATTCATTCATATCAAATTCTAATCTCTATATGATCATTTAAGAGAAAACCAAAAACATTTATATATATATTTAGAAATTTTCCTTTTTATAAAAGAATATAATTGTATTTGGGAAACAATTAAACCCAAATTCCATATTTTAGAATATATAAAGGTTTTTGCATAATTAATGACTAAAAATAAAAATTATTTAGGTCTCATATTGTTTTATAAATCCTTATCACATTATTTTTAACCTCAATTACCAGATTTAATATTACTAAGGTGATAGATATTTACCATAACATCTATTCAGTGTTCAAAAAAAATAATGATAAACTTTTTTTAAAATTTAATCCTAAAAAATAAGAAAATGAATTCTTTATTTGTAATTTTAATTTCCATATGTGAAAAAATATATTTTTATATAATATTTTAAAATGTAACAAAAAAAGAGTTATTAAATAATTAATTTTATAGCCAAAAAATGAAGTTACAAGTAAATAAAGAAAAATAAAAATCTTATATAATTAAGAATAATATTATTAAGTAAATTATATATATATTCATAGAAAAAAAATTTAAAATAGTAATAACACATTTCAATGAAAATAAAAGACATTTTGAAAAAAATTATATTTACACTATCAACGGAAAAACAAATATTTGTAGAAAAATTGCAAAATATAAAAATAATAAAATGTTGATATTTTTATTTCAAAAATTGTATCCTTTTAAAACAAAAAAATTCAAATCATTGAAAAATTGATTTATAATATTCACCTAAAAAATTAATAAAATTCATTTATGATGAAAACATTTTTTTGATGCTGAAAATGTCTTTATTGAACATTGAGTAATTATTTATTATGAAATAGTATATAAATTTAAAATGTTTAGAACATTCTTATATATTTTATATAATGTGGTTTTTCTTATTCATATCTGAAATTCAATTTATAGGGAATAATTTTCACATTGAAAACACTAAATTTTATAAATATCAAAATTCACCGGATCATCAGTGTTTTATGATATGTAATTTTTTGATCATAGTATTATTTTAATGAAAATTGTTGGGGGTGTAACATTCTACCACCATAAATAAATTGTGACAAATCAATTTCATTATAATGTTAATAATAAAGTGTTTAGAATTTTAAATTTTTTTTTTGAAAATTCATAATATAAAAAGTGTTAATAATACTTTATTTTGAAAAGAGTGAAAGGGAAATATGAAGGACACATGGAATAATATATAACTAGATTAAAAAATTGGAAAAATAGTGTGGAGTGAAAAGATAATAAAAGTGAAAAAACATAATGTCCAAATAATGATTTAGGGTTATATAGAATATTAATCATGTTTAAGTTAATGAAAACCAAAACATAAACCAATGAGGTATGAAAAAAACCATGAATTCCTCGGAACTAAAGGTAATATAATAAAATATTTATTTAAATATACTTTTCACATGGCTAAATAATTCTTTTACAAATGTGACAAAGAACATATATTAGTATAAATAGTTTATTTTCATCATTTTTGATAGTTAAATTTCATCCTCTAGTTATAAATTTATATTATTTCAATACATTTTCACTGATTTCACTTAATTTGATGTCTTTGAATATTTATTTCCTGATGCTCTGTGAAAAAATATGAATTACCATGAGGTGTAAAAAATCATGATTTTTTTATAATAATTATTAAAAACAATATTTCTATCAAAAGTTATATTAATAATGAATGATTAAGATTCATATGATGAGATATTATGGTAATATCCCAAACATTACAATAGTAAAAAATTGTTCAATTTAAATCATTGAATGAATAATATACATTATGTACCAAATAACCTCAATAATATCTATGAATATTTTATAACATTCATCATACATCAAAAAAATTTAATATAATTCTTCCCAAATATCCATTCATTATAAATAACATGATACACATAGTAGACACTTTTACCTCCACATAAAAAATGTCTCGAAAAATATCATTAGTGAATTTAAATTAATATTTCTAAAAAAATCAAAAGTGGGTATCTATAAATATAAACTGTTGATTAATATTAAACATATTAAGAATTGATGTTATGAATTACTCTTATGTTACCATATCAAAAGAATATATTAATATTAAAATTTATCAAACCCCTATTTTTATACCTTTTAAAATTTCCTTGAACCCATACTCTATGAAATGTTTCAAAAAATAAATTATTTGCATTTATGGATATTAAATTGTTTAATGTGACCATATTTAATCAATCCAAACCATACAGCATCAAAAAAATTATTGTATAACCTACTTACTAGAATACCTATAAGGTTTACTATTTTTTTAGAAACTATAAAAAATACTACTTAACACTAACCAAGAGTTCAAATAACAAATTTTATTGTAGTTACAAGGTTTCAATATTTCAAAAAAAAGTCTTCAAAAAATCCCATAGAAGTAGTAAAATTGAACACTTTCTAAACCTAATTCATTTAACATCATTATTAAAAAATTTGGGGAATTTAAAATATAAAATGATGTTTTCAATTTTCAGTATGGGTATAAATATGAATTAACAGTTAAATACAATTAATGAGAATAAGATTAGAATAAGGGTAGAGTGATATAAATAATGTGCATGAAAATAACATAAGAGAATCCATACCCATCAAATCAATGACAATAAATCATGTGGCATGTCATAAATAATTATCATAAAAAATTCATATAATGTAATAATGATGAGTCATGTGAAAATAGTATTTGAAAAAAGTCTATTAGATATAATATAAACAATTGAAAAATTTTGACGGTATCTTGGAACATCAAACATTAATTATACAATCACCTAACAAAATAATTTCCATATCTTATTTGAGTTACCTATTATCATTAAAATCATTCTTCTTTTATTAGCGTCTTATAATTGGATAACTATTTTTCTCTTAGTAGTAACATAACTTCATCATCTTTTAGGAGTGACTTCCA
This sequence comes from Viscum album, assembly GCA_963277665.1. Classification (NCBI taxonomy): domain Eukaryota; kingdom Viridiplantae; phylum Streptophyta; class Magnoliopsida; order Santalales; family Viscaceae; genus Viscum; species Viscum album. The sequence continues at coordinate 40,288,679 of OY728158.1, read as the reverse complement.
TCTAGTCAGCTTCATCTCATTACCCATTACATTAGAGGGATATAATAGACTCGCCAATCACATATATAAAAATTTCCACAAATGATTTAAAATCAATTCCCAATCCCACATTCATGAATAATTTCAATGTACCATGTCATTAAACATAACACATTAATGATTTAATTTCATCTAAACTATCATAACCTGATATACATAATAAAAATAAATGGGTTTCCTATAAATATCACTACATAATCGTTATAAAACATTCATATTAAAAAATAAAATTGTTAAATAATATAGTATTTCTACATAATCATATGAATCATTTAATTATGTTGAAATATATTAATACACCTTTAATAGAATATTAAAAATTGTTATTGCATCATTGGGGATAATAAACTTTCATTCAGTATCATTAAAAACAAATAATACATAAAATATTGACAATAATATTTACTTTGAAAAGAATCATGGGACCGATAATGGAATATTCAAAACAATTAATAGTTATGAAATACAAAGAAAATTTATGTCATTGATGTTAAAAAGAAACATTCTTTTCAATAATTTGTAATTATTGTCAAATGTGACAAGGGAATATAATATTAAAAAAATTCATTTTAAAACTTTTCAAAATAAGTTAAAATATAATGTAAAACAATTCTAGGAAATAATTTATGTTTGTAAAATAAATTTTTTTAAAGAATATATATAATATATAAGAGGATTTTAGTTAAATGTATTTGAAAACATAAAAGTATGTTTTATAATGAAAACCCAATCAAGGTCTTTTAAAATAGAAAAACATGTGAAATACATAAAAAATTAATGAACATAAAATGAAATGTGTATAAAAATATGTATGATAATAAATTAGAAGATTCATTATATGCATTATATAAATTAATAAAGTTTCATCAATGAAAACATATATCAATGAACGAATTTTTATATGATAGACCCTTGAAAATAGGGGAATTCTTGAATATAAAACCAATTAAATGAAAGAACATGATATGATTTTGTAAAACACATGATTTAGGGGAAATAATAAGTGAAAAGATAACGTTGTGGTAATATAAACAAAATAAAATAAAACCTAGTGTAAAATATGAATTTTTTCTCATATAATTATAATCAAATCCATTAAAATCCTTACATCACTTGAATCAAAATACCATGAAAGGGTGTACTCTAATGGGACACTAATTTTTTTTATAAATAATTATTTCATGGTATAATATCTCAATATTCATAATATAAACTATTTAAAGGGTAATATATGTATGGTACATGATATGTCTCAAAGAAACAATAATGATATGAACAATCCTAACAAAGACTATATCATTAAAGTTAAAAAAATTCAATTAAATGATTATCTGTGAAAATTTAAAAACAATAGAATAGATGGAAACGTAATATAATAAAGTAATTGGTTATTTCAAAAATAATATTTCCATAAAAAAGTTAATGAATTATATGTTTTACCAAATTAATATAAATTTAATTAAAAAACCCCTTACCTGGAATCTATAAAAGAAATAAATTAGTTATTTTTTCTATTTTAAAACACATTTTTTAGAGTGGATTAATTACTTTTCTGTCTATAAAAATAACATCCAAAAATATTATTACATGATTTAATTTAAATACTTAATTTAAATTTTAACATATTTTCTATTTCAATCATCACCCGCCTTTATCTCTTATTTTAATAATAATTATGATTATGAATATTTAGTTCTTAATGAACTATCATCAACTTATGATAAACCCTGAGGCATATCAAATTCATAAAATTATTTTTTTACTATAACCATAATGGTTAGAATAATTTATGATAATACCTAAAATTAACAATCCGTCGATAATAATACATTAATCTACAAATTTTAAAAAACAATCTATGTTGATATTTAGTTATTTCATAAATAATTAACAATATATACATAATATCAATAATAACCTCAAAGGTTATGTTATAAAATTTAGTTTAAATCCATTAAATGAAATATAATTGTTCCAAAACATCCTTTTATGTTGAATCACATGATACACCAATGGGTTAACTGTACCTCAACCAAATAAAGAATATAAAAAAATATCATTGTTTAGTTTAAAATTATATTACATAAAACCTATTAAAATATGGTATTTATAACATTGAACATACGATCAACCATATACATATAATCCCATTGTGTTATCTATATCTCTTATTTTAACCTCTCATTGAAACAAATTAATAACTATTTTTATCTAAACCCTACTCTAATACAAATTATAAAATCCTCAAAACTGCACTCCTAGATCTAGGGCAAAAACCAAATAATTACATTTTTGAATTTGATTATAATGAAATAATGAAGTTTAACAATAATAAACACAAAATAAAATTTAAATATTGGATCACTTACATACCAATGTAAATTTTAGGTTAATAGTTCTAGAGAATATTGACAAAATAATACAAAACAATACTAATGAATTTATCTAATAATTATTTCTACTATACCTTTATTTTATTATTTAAATATTATTCTTCAATATCACTTGAAATATTCATCATAAATTGATTTTTAGAGACATAATTACATTAAAATCATCCCTCAAAACATGGTAGAATGGAAAACATAAAAAGTGATTTCACAAACACTCTATAATTGTAAATATAACAATTAACAATTTAATTTAATTTGATAGAATATGATAAGGATAATTGAATGATGATATAATCAATGTTAATGTGCATAAAATAGGATAATTCATACCCATTAAAACATGGATCATAAATAATGAGACATTTATAAAATAATTAATATAAGATAAGAATAATATATGTTAAGAATCACAAGATATTTGAAAATAGTCATTAAGAAAACGATCTATTAGAACTGATATAAATCATTAGAAAACTATGTTTGTATCTCATAACATCAATCATTCTATATTGAATCACCAATCCATATAATTCTCATATCTCTTAGGAGTAACCTATAACCAATAATCACTAGTTTTTTTTTAGAACAATCATATGACCTATCAAATACATGCTCTCCTAGGAGTAACCAACCTGTATCATGTCATTCGAGAGACAACCATCTTGATAAAAACTTCCCATTATTCAATGAAATGGAAGGATATCATAGACCCACCAATTACACTCGAGAAAAATACCCTTATGTAGTTGGGTTTACCCCCCAATATAACTTTCAAGAATAATTTCAAAGTACCAAATTAAGAAAATGATCACATATATTATTTCATATCATAAATACAATCAGATATTGAGTTACCCATGAAAAGTACACATTTATCAAGATAAGATAATTAATATTCATTCATTATGACATCCCGATTTTTTAATAAAAGTACATTGTTGGAGTTGGATGCATATAAAATATTATTTAGTACTTAATGATGGCTTTTAATAATAATTTTTAATTTTTTTAAACTCTCTATCACATCTTGAGTGTTCGTCTGTGTATCATAGTATGTGATAATTTCCTAAGAGTAGCTATTTCACTGAACGGTCATAGAATTTCCCATCCATGATGAGAACCCACATGTTCCAATAATGTATTCTTAAATATATAATTTATGTCATGATGATATCATTTTATTCACCAAAATTATTAAGGTTGTAATGGGTGGTGACTCAGAGGACTTTGAGGAACCTTCACATGGTGTACTTCATTGGTTATATATAGTTTATGATATTTTTATAACGATACATGCTAATAGGGAATCCACATTTATATGTGTCGTTGAATGTTCCTATATGTGTATTTTTTATTTACACATAGGATTTTATATTATTTTTATTGATTATTAGAATTCATGTACATTGATGTGTTAATAAAAATCATGATACCTATGTTCATAATGAGGTTGGATATATGGGGTGTGTCACGAGTAATATTGCACTAGTGAACGATGATGGAAATTATTTGTCCATTTTTTCATAATTTTATGTTGATATATAAGGTCATTTATCGAAATAATATTTTGTAAATTATTCCAAGGAAGTGGTGTTGTATCACAATGATTGATTTATAGAAATAAAAAAAAGAGACACCAAGCACATAGCTTGATGCCACCAGAAAAAAACCAATTTGATTAGTGATATCACGACAAAGGGATTATATTTCATAGTATGAATCTATATGAGGTATTATGTAAATTGGAATTAACATCTACTTTTATATTGGTGCCTTGTCATATTGTCAGATGTTGTCCTCATAATTTATGTTACATTACCGAATGGTGTTGAGAATGTTGCCTAGATGGTAAAAAATAATGTGTATCCTATATCTTAGTGAGGCACTATATTATTATTAGTTTTTTTGGAAATTGAATAATTATTATTCCTTTATATAATTTTATAATTAATGATATTTTATTTATTTTATATATATCACCACCAGTTATCCGGATAAAATCATATGAGGGGAATATTTAACAAATATTTATTCTCGATTAAGTGAAAATAATATTTCTATATTTATTAGAGAATAATGTTGTTATATTTATTTATTATATAAATAGTGATTATTTAAGGGATAATAAATCTTCTGGAGGAATGGAATACCTAGTATATATCTCTGGCACAAAATTATATATATTGAATATTACATGAATAAATAATATTTAATTTTTATTCGTGATGTTATCACATGTAGAGAAATATAAATAATATTGTTATTATATAAGTTATATATCATAAGGATTAAATAAATATTAATGGGAACATGGAAATTATTTATGTCAAACCCTAGTAGTATTTAAACCCAATTAATTTATATTTTGAGAGATCAAATTCATATAATTTTTTTTGTATAAACAAATCATAAGAATCTTCTGGGAATCAATGAGATATCCCATATCAAAGACCACTCCCAAGAATGGAGAGTGATATTCCTCTATCATTAAATCCCTATCCTAGAGAGATCAAGAAGAATACTTTTGAAGAGATTCTCAAAGAGATCCGAATTGAAAAAATAAAGTGATAGAATCAACCTTATGGTACCCATAGATTCCAAGGGTGACATTTGGAGATTTTTGTAACATGTGTGGATAAATATTTTTTGGAATATTATGTTGATTCCTACAATATAATTATGTCACAAAGCATATAAATTTCATGATCCATAATAGAGTAATTAATTTCTCCTGGTAATTATTTAAACTAATTGAATTGTTAATAAAAAACATTGGTTGATCATATGCTTTAGTTCTGTAATTTTATCCATTTTTTCTATTCTTTGACTCAATTCTGATGATCATGAAATTTAGAAACATTTAATTCGTTGATTTATCATCAATGTTGAAAAATGGGTTGGAATCTCCCATATCTAAGCTTTTTCAGTTCCTAGAACAATCATGTGGTAACATAGTGGTCATACAAATATTTGTTACTATTTAATTATAATTCATTGATTTATAAATAAGTAATCACCAATCAATTACAATTTAATTGTTATTTAATTTGAATTAAAAGATTTATAAATTCCTATATGTTTATTATAAACAAACCTATATCAAATAATTTTATGAGAGAAATCAATTTGCATAAATCATATCGAGGTGCTGAGACGTTGGGCCAGATAACACAAGAGTACATGCCTTGTAACCCTGAGGTACATTTCATGTACTAGTGTTCAACGAAAAAAATAATTAATTTGGAATTAATTAATGGGATGTGAATTTATTATAAAAAATAACATTATTAATAAATTGTCTCTTGGCAGGGAGATCTTAGGATATAGTCAGCCAGAGTTCATGTTGTGTAACTTTTGTACATGATGTGTAGTCCTTTTTTCATGTATGAGATCTATATCATATAACATGATCTACTAGACTAGTGACTGTGTAACATGGAGACAACCCGAAATGCATACCATGTAAACATGGTTTAATCTATCAATTTTTGTGGTACAGTTACACACCAATTCAAAAGGAATGTGCCACAAATAGACAGTGAGAAAACATACACACAATGTATCTCTAATGTACTTACTTTTTTTACTTTTACCAAATTACAATATATTATCATAAATTTATTATATTGGGAAAACCATATCAATATGTATTTGAGTGTGGTTATTATGTACATAGGACACCCCATGTGATGGGATCTAATATATATAAATGTTAAATTAATTTTCACAATATTTTCAGATCATCATGTCATGCATGATTTTTATTACAGTTATTTGTGTATGTGGAATAAATCATAACACGTGATAGATAAATCATGTAACCCATGTAATCATTAATTGTAAAATACATGTAATGAAAGTAAATGAATATTCTTGTATACAACAAGTCTAATGAGTAAATTGAATATGATTATAATATATATTGTGTAGTTAGAATGAGTTTTCACCTTGACTCATAAAATGTACATTTGCGTACATTGTTGATTTAAAATAAATTTATTTATTTTTATTAAAATTATAATATATGATAATCTAAAATGAATTTATATGATAAATAAGATCAAGGAATTGAATAATTAAAGAAATGACATAATTTATTTGAGATATATTTATCTTAAATTAGAATGAATATGAATTAAATAATAGTTTTATTAAATTTTTTATTAGATATATGCCTATAGAAGATCATGGTCTTGGACGTTAAGTTTTTATTTGGATGGATTCTATTAATTTATTATTAACTCATATTATGGACATACATTCCATATATGTTCTTATTTTGTATAATTATGGCTGACCATTATTTATTTTATGTAAGTCTCTTCCCAACACATGTGTCTGTATTAAAGTAAATGTAATTGATAAATCTCCAAATTTATTGGAGGTAGTTTATATTTGGATTCTAGGAGAAACCAATTAATGAGAGAATCATAGGTTTATATATTTAGTACTACCATAAGAACCACAAAGGGTTCATAATTTTCCCCCTATGTGGAAAATTAGTTTATTATTCCCTTGATAATATAACCATTAGTAAAATCTCATGATCATTCAAATTTATTAATTTATTTCTGTCATGATTCATGTTTATTTTGTTATAAATGGTTTTTTATGATCACATGAATTAATAAATTGTTATTAATTCATTATAGAACTAAAATAAATCATCCCATGAAAAAAATTATCTAATACATGATTAATCACGTATATAATTAGAATTAATATTATCAAAAAATAAATAAAGATAATAATTTTCAATTTCATCATAAAAGTCAAGTTTTGTCTATAATTAATATTTTGATGATATAGCATTCCACTAGTTCCGCTAAAATCACATAGTAGTTCAAATTTGTTGACCAACCAATGATGGGTTTTATTCAATTATTAACGAATTCTTTCATGATGTTTTTGTTTGAATTAAATTAGTACACATAAAGTGTTGAATGCCAAAGAAATACATAGTATAATTGAGGGTCAAGTGTTGAGGATATAAAATTTATGTATTTAAGGATTAATGTGTCCACTCAATATATCAACGATCTATGAGTTAATGTAGTTAGAATTTGAAATGCCTATCAAAAACCACTCAAATTTCATGAAAAAACAAATTTTGGTTAATGAGTTGATGAATTCAGATCCTTACCACTATAATGTCAATGTAATAGGATATTCTGAAGAAAATGTTGAGGGGTTTAATCAAATAAAATATTGGGATATTAGAAAATTGTAAATTTATTATTTTGTCTAAAATTTTATCAGATAATGTAATAAATATATAATGGTATTAATTTAAAGAAAAATAAAAATTACATCAAAAAAATAATTTCGATCCATACATTAAAACTGCAAACTTCTCACCAGCAATAATTTTCAAGAGTTAAAAGTTGTTTTTGCATTATCCTAGTCTTTACATTTAAATTATATGTTCTAAAGAGCCAATTTAAGATGATCCTGGAACATGGGATGATATTCCAATTATTGCGAAACATATGAGTGATCCTGTATATCTTCAATGATTCATAGTATCATCCATGATTAATGATATTTTTATGAAATATTAGGACATTGATACATATAACATGATATCTCGCCTATGGTATATCTATCAAGAGAAGGTGACATGGGAGAGATAATTGATCTCCAATTCATTTTTTACAACTATAATTATAGATTCTGTGACACCACGGTCACATGAAGTCATGCTTATTAGATATATTGAATGCTTAAAAATCCATGTGATTAAATACATGGATTCATTACACATAGATATCATAAATTTCTCATATCCAAACAACTGGTCATTTTTTATTTATTTTATTAGTAATAATGATATGTGTATTTCAAAACTTCATACATTGATTCACCAAGTGGATAAGGGCATGGGGTGTGAAAAACCTATAGTCATTATGGTGAATGAGGAAATGAAGAAAATGGGAAATGGGAAAAGACTCATAAATATATTAATCCTCCAAAGAACCATCCATATATGAAGATAATGATCTAGAGGCATGAGAAGTTATGGGAGTAAATATGTTTTTCATGTGTAAAACAAGTCCATTGGAAGAAAAATTGAACACATAAGCAAGGGGACGCTAATGGTGAATTTGTTATCATGTGTAATCATTTAATTTATACTAATTTGGTGTTATATACAGCTTGTGGTGCTCACATATGTATCCAACTACAAAAAAAGTATATTCCAAATGCTTTATACTGGAGTGGGGGACTTATGATTATCTAATGTTGTGAGGATGGTTTCTCCAGACATTACTAACTACAACCATTTTTTCAAACTTGATTGATATTCCTTTAAGGGTTTTTATTATGTACCAACTATTACCAAGAACATAGTTATTATAACAGGCCTATATTCATATAGTTTTATTTTTATGTTTGAAAATAATATATATTTCTTTTATAAAAGATATATATTTTATGATATGATTCTTTTACGTAACTACATTTATGTATTAGATAATAAATACAATGTATTTGAAATAGATAAGGAATCATGTTTACATGACTCATATAACACCCAATCATTGCATTGTCATATTTTTCATTTGAACGAGTCTCTATAAAGATGGTTAATTAGACACTTCTAAGGTAATAAACATAAAATAGTTTATTATTGTACACAATGAAATAACTAACAAGCTACCATTAAATGGATAGGGTTATGGTGACATATATCATCTATGATCAGTACGCACTAATGTTTGTTTACCATTTCTAGAAGATGATATAGGTAGATATTCTTACATCATGACTTTTTCTGATGACTAGTGTATATATTTCTATGTCTACATGATAAGGTAAATGCCTTATTCAATTTATAAATTCAAATTATTCATGAATGAAGTCGAGAATGAACATGGAATGAACATAAAAAATCTTCTATCATTATGAGTTGATGAATATATTAACCAATTTTTATCATATTTTTATCAGATTTATGGTATTATATCTTAATTGAGTCAACCTTGAAAGCAATAGTATAATGGAGTTAGTGAATGGATGAAATATACCATTTTAAAAATAGTAAGGCTATTAATGAATCATGTAGATCTTCCATTATAATTTTTGGGATTTTCATTACAAACTGAGGAATGTAACATAACCTGATTACCATATAAAGATTTAAATGGGTTTACCATTGAGTAATAGAGTGGAATTAAAGATTTATTTTTGAATACGTGTGTATGGAGATCTAAGGAATTTGTTAAGGCCTTATCAGGTATCAAACTATCACCTTGTGGAATAGTGTGTATCTTGATATGATATCCAAAGTAAAAAAATAATACATATAAAAACCCTCAGATTATAATGTGACTATTTCAAATCAAGCTATAGTTCATGAGAGGGAGAACATATTTAAAAAGGGTTGTGGGAGGAAGATTGACTCAGATTAAATTAACTCTCTTCATTCAATGGAGTTGTTACAAGAATATATTCCAAAGGTCCTCATCAAAGAAGTAGTTACAGAAACCCAAGTACTACACAGGAGCACTAGGTATGTAACGAAACACGTGAAATATTTTTTCCATGTTATAGAAGACTGTGACTTAAAATTGGGTTTTTAATGATGAACCTATATCCTAATAATAGTACATAGAGACCTCATAATATTCAATAAAGTAAGAATCCATATATTTTTAGTTTGATTCTATGATTCAAAACTATGTTTCAGTTTTGGTCAAGGGGCCACTTGTTTTATATATTATAGCGTACAAATTAGTGTTCAATAAAAAAACACATGCAATGTACCATTAATACCTATAAATAATGGATAATGTCTAAAGGGTTTAATAACTTTCAAGAATTAACTATGATGAGATATTCAAAAGAGTATCCATGTTGAGATCCATCGACATTCTACTTTCTGTTATAGCTTACCAGGAATATGAAATTTTGAAGATGGATTTCAAAATTTAATTCCTTAATGGGATCCTTCAGGAAGGTGTCATTATGAATCAACTAGAAGGTTTTGTGATAATAAGTTATTCCAAAAATATTTTAAATTTAATGTATCTATCTACAAATTTAATAAAATATCTAGGACAGGGAACAATTGATAGAACATTGTTGTCAAATTATTTTGTTTAATTAATAATGAATGAAATTCATGTATTTTCAAGATGTTTACTCGGAATTTAGTAAATAACATAGTAGTATATGATTAAAATATATTACTTATTGAAAATGATATATTATTGTTAAATTATGTTAAGGGCTGGTTAAACAAGTGTTTCTCTATAATGGACATAGTTGAAGTGGCTTATATTCCAGGGATGATGATCATTCATGATAGATCAAAGAGTATTCTTGGACTAAGTCAATGTACATATATAGACAAGATTCAAAAGATATTTAGTATATAACAATCTAATATGGAATTTGTTCTAGTGTCACATGGTATATAAATTTATAAGAAAAAAAACTAGAGAATGCTACAATGGAAGTGACACATATTCCTTAGTGATATGATAAATCTTTTATTCCAAGTTATGTATTAGATTTGATATTTAATATTCCTTTGTCGTAGTAGGAAGATATCAAGAAGATGTAGGAGGACAACGTTTTTATGCTCTTAATTGCAAATTACCCCAATTTGGATCCCTCAAATGTGGATTGAAAGGTATTTTTATGATTCCACCAGTGAGCCTCTCTATAGGATAGTGGTTTCTGAATAGTAGCAGGGTGTAAAAAATTGTACAGTGAGACAATATCCCCTGGAATAAAATTTCATAGTAGTATAAAAATTCAAAATAAAATTGAAATTTAATAATTGTATACACATAAACAAATTATAAAAAATAAGATAACAGAAGATTAATATAAATAAAAAAGGAAAAATGTAATGATGGTCATGAATGTAACTAAGTTTCAAGATACAAAAGTACATGAAGAAAATATCAGGCATAAATAAAAGACTCAATGTCTCAGTTCTAAAAACCCACTCCAATACCATTTCCAAACACTAACCCAACCATAAACAAGAAATCACCTAAAAGGTCCTTTTACCTTTTCCTAACATTTACATACGTAATCTAATCAGGCACCAATCATCACCCCAAATAATGTATGAGTATATATTAGTAGGTTGACATTGTCATGTCTAAACAAAAATAGTTAGACAGTAAGTGTATTCAATAATGTAATAAAGAGGTGTATTAATTAATTAAATAGTTAAATAAATAAAAAAACATTCTTCGTCTATATGACAGAATGTCTCAAATAATGTATTACAACCATGAAAACCACAATAATTTTCCATGTTAAGATAACATGCATCTACAACCTAATGTAATATCTCTGATAATGTCTTATAACCAATTGACACGAAATCATATAACAAAGGTATAGTAAAAATAATAAATCTTGTTCAAAGACCTATATGCATAAAAACATTTCCCGGTAAAAACTATTAGGAATTAAATAATTATATAAGTCATAGACCGCACACTATATGCATTATAATATGAACTGAGCTGAGCCCAATCAATTTTATCATTACACCATATAATCTTGAATTTGTTAGGTCTAAGACTGATATACAAGTAGTACCTCATGGAAAAAAATTTAGGTCAAATAGAATGGATATCAAAATATCAAATCATATATTTCAATGGAAAATAATTTTAATTACCATTATTCATTCATATTCCACTTGCTATTAAATTTAAAATTGAATAAAAATTATATCAATAACCAATAAGAAACATTTTAGTTATTATATAATATGAAAAAACCCTTGGTCACATATAATGATTAAAATTCATTAATATAATATCTTATTACACAAGAATTTGAAAGGAAATGAAATTAAATGTGTAATATCATTAAATTATGTAATTAATTTGTTAATATGTATTGATGGTACAATCGTGATATTGCACAGTGTTGGAAATTATCAAAACATAGAGTTATGATTTAGAACCACACATTTATCTAATGATCCAACAATGCTTCAAATGGCTAACACCAACAAAGAAAAATGATTCGATGATTACAAGTGGTACGTAGATCAAAACAAATCATGATCAAATCCAGCAATGGAATCAGCTAAATGATTTCATCGCAATTGTTTTATAACCAATCTGAATTATGAAAAAACCAAATCAAAGGAACCTACCATGGATTTAAGACAAAAAAATTCATGAAGGGTGGTTTCCACTCCATAATCAATTGTATAATTTCAAATGGTTATTTAGCGAGGATCATCAATGAAACAAAATGAATTTCAGTTAAATAGAATGTTAAAAATAGTAGGTCAGGAATTTTTAAAGCATATAATCTAATTTAATGGAATTTAAATTTTTTTAATGGATGTTTACAAAAAAACATATCACCTCAAATTTTATTTATTCAAACCCTCCAACAATTACACAATGTGAAATTCGATTTCTCTACATGTAAATGTTATATAGTTTATTTTTCTTCCCATTTTCCCTTTAACTCTTTGAACCTCATTTAGTGCATCTCAACTTATAAAGAACCCATTAAATAGTATCCCACTTATACATGGAATCCATTAACTCAAATGAGCTCACATTAGAAATAACTAGGTCATTTTCTCACACACTTTCTATTATTCATTGAATAATACTCTACCACCAAGGCTTAAATTAAAAATAATACGAGAGATACATACTTAAAAAAAGTGGAGATCATATAACCTCCCAACCTTATAAGAGATCATCCCTGAGGAACTCCATGAGTAATTGTTATGTGTTAGATAAAAATTATAGCTAATGTGTTTTAATGTTAGACTCCCTCTCCATAGTATCCTCCTCAACTCTACCATGCATCAACCATACTCAATCCAACAATATAGTCCTACCACAATGATAATTCTAACTATTAGCCACAAATCGTGTCGGATTCTCCTCAAATGGCACATCAACAAAAAAACTTTAAGCCTCCTTTGTATATCACTTGGGATGGGTCTGGATGATATCATCATAGTTTATACTTATTGAAGAATTTTTAAATAAAACTATATCACTATTGAAGGGCTAACCAGTGCACCACTTGATCATCCATTTCCATTATTCCATACAGCCCAAAAACCAGGGTGCAAGCTTTCCCTATTTCCTATTACATTATTGACCCAATCCTGGGAACAACCAATTGAAGACATGATGACCATCCACTTATTATATTTTTTTATTATAATGGTAAACATATGATTTATACCTTCTCTACATAATTATCAACAACTATCTGATCAACTTCACCTTTTCTGATGTCCTCTGCATGAGACTAGGCCCAACAATTGCTTAGTCATCTACCAAAATCCTTTAAAGAAAAGAAATGCATGAACATACGTAAAACGACTAAAATATTCCATCTATATTAATTCATATAACCTATTATTATATATAAACTCCATGGGTTATATATGTTTCTCTAATTATCCACCAAAATCCAAAACCCAGGCTCATTGCATATTTTTAAGAACCTAAATATGCAACTAATATTTATCATCTCTATATGGATGTCCTAATGTCATTAAAAGAATTGGTAATCAAAGGGATTCTTGAAAACCCTTAACAGAAATGAATTATGAAATAATGATATATTTATCAAATGAGACACCTCCAAACACTGTGAAATAGAATGACCTGATTTATTTAATGGTTTCCCATACCAATAAATGTAACAATTCCCCAAATTGTTATTAAATTTGTTATCATAGTCAGCGCATCCACAACACCCCATACAACATCATTTATATTGGTCGTCCTATGTATCCCTTTCACAATATCCATTGTTACATGATTCCATTTCCACTATGGTATGTGTAATGGCTACAAAATCCCATCTAGACTCTGAGACATGTAATTTAGCTATAGAGAAGTTGCACATGTAGACATGAAACTTGACATATACTTCTTCATTACTGAAAACCAGTACATTCTATGAAGATCAAGATAATTTTTTTTAACCCAGATGAACCATCCATCTACAATCATGAAACTCACTCATAATCTCCACATAATATTCCATAGGAACCTATACTGATCTATAGAAAAGAAGATAATTTCGACTGTAGAGAGACAATCATTATGGTGTCCTCCCATCGTATAATTTTTCTAAATGGACTAGTCCCTCTATATTTGGAAACTAATCAGTCTTGATCATATTCAAAATTATTTGTATAATAGATGTCAAATTCCCAGCTACGTTACCCTATGATCCATAAAAATCAAGATGCATGTCTGCAAAAAGGTCATTTTTCTACAAATCATCACAAAACTCTCATACAACCCCTATCTATTTCTTTCAGCTAAAATTTTTTATAATGACATTTCCCTTTCCACGTGTATAATTCAATTTAATGTTTCAAAAATAATGATATTGTACAGACCCCTGATTAATATGGTAAAGGTCATTCTTATAAAATATTCAATAGAGGCTCTTCTGATACGAGTATACCAAAATAATCTCACACATGAGATTGTATCTTCAAAATCATCATCCATTTACCCCTATTTCTAAATCCAGATCATGTGTGGGGTAATTTCTCTAATGTGGTATCATATTTTTGGATCAATAAGTAACTGGGTGATCTTCCTACATTAGAACTTTTCAAAGTCCAAGTCCATATGTATCACAGTTAATGATATAATCTTTAACCTTCATTGAAAATGTTATGATAGGTGATGAGGTTATCATCCATAAATCTATTGATAATATATTTCCAAATGATTGGACAAAAATAACATTACCCCTTTCATGGACATTGCTAAAATTTGTGTTACCGAATTGGAGAAATCATGGATAAATTGATGCTAATAACCTACTTGATCCAGAAATCTCTAATTTTATTTGACATTTTTGGTGTGTTCCAATGATATCAAGGATAAAAAAATTGTGATCCACATGACAAACTTCCATCTTTGATAACATTTCCCAAGAAGTAAACATTAATTATCCGGAAACTGCATTTTGGTTGCATATAATAAAGACGATACATTATAAATGTACCCATAATGATTTAATGATGATTGGAATGTCTGTCTACTAACTAGAGTATAATAAAATATTATATAGAAAATACTACAAAATGATCCAAAAATGGTTGAAAGACATTATTCATGAAGGACATGAATATTTTAGGTGCATCAGTCAACCTAAAAAAACATTACTAAGACTTCATATAGACTATACATTCTCTTAAATCTTTTAATAGGTATGTCAAATATTCATAATATTAACTTATGATATTCTAATATTTATTTAGTATTGGTGTAGATATTAGCTCTTTTCAATAAATGGATGTGAAAATCAATGTTTGGAATAAGAAATCAATTCATGAATGTCTTCTTGTTAATCCTTTGATAATCCACACATTAAAAAATGATCCATCGTATCATTTAGATAAGATAAGTTGAGAACCAAATGGATATGGACTCGTTTCTATTATTCCATTGTATTCTAGATCTTCTAACTGAATCATCATCTTCTGAAGCACTACAGATGTCATTCGGTAAACTAGGATGGAAAAAGGTGCTTGTCATGAGACCAACTCCTTAGTGAAATCTACCTATCACTTGATAAGTAATCCATAAAACTCCTTAGTTAAATAATCATGAATAATTTATAAACTATAGGAATAGAATCTAACTACATACCACTATCATCAAGAACAAGACTGGGGATATGAATGTTTATAAAATTTAATCTATATGGAATAGGTCCCACATGACCAGCAGGAAGAACCCACACACCTTGGTCAGAATTACTACCTCATTATAGTGATAGGAAGGTGTCTCTCATCATATAATAGTAGATATGGACCTTTTATTAAAAAAAACCAATACAAACGAAGAAATATGTAAAAAAACATACATTTTATTTATGAACGGTTCCCAAAAAATGGTACCCACAAATATTTACAAAACATGACTTGAAATGGATGATATTATTTGACTATAATCCGAAAAGAGATCCAGTTGTTAAAATAACTTATAATACTTCCATATAAATCCAAAATCATTTTAAAAAATGTCTAATGGAAAAGAATGTGATGTTCTAGACTAAAAAATTCATGCTAATGTAGATGATAAAATAATTGTACCTCTGGTAGTAGATTGTCTAACATCGACATTAGCTAGAGTAGTATTCATAACATTCAAGATAAATTCATTATACCATAGGATATAGTTTGACTACCTATAGCTATATCATAATTTTATATAGTTTCTCAGGAATTGGTTACCACAAACCCTACCTCGACATTAATGACCTATAGAAGTCCATATACCAGCCTACTGAGGGGTAGCATAGCCCCTTCCTTATAATATTGTCTATCCAGATCCTATTCAACTATATTACTATATAAAGATCACTCATAACCTCTGAAAAAGACCCAATATTACACAAATATGACACTCGACTATGTTTAAGGATAGTACTAGTGCTTGTGACCAACATTCCCCACATACACCACTAGAATAGAACAAGAATATATGATGGTAGTCCACTAGACTGCCTAGACTTCACATAATTAATTTTGAGGGAACTATCATATAGAATAATCATAAAAAATGAAGATTAAATCATATATTTTCCAATTGAAATTTCCTAGGTACTACTCAAGGGTTCTCTTTTAGTGTCTCCTGTGATTTATTCCAGATTAATCAAATATCCAAAGATGACTAAATGGAAAAATTTTACCTATGACTTCATATCAAAATGAAAACTATCCAAGAATTATATCAGTATAGAGATCTCAATAGCTAGAAAATATGACACAAAGTTATATAGGTTGGTTAAATATGAAGAATAGTCTAGCAATTACAAACCAACCTGCACTATATGCTTGAAGTCATGAGATTTGTCATCCCACAATGCTTTAGGATAGAAATGGAACATGATCATTGTATTGAATTCCCTCTAAGATAGTTCATCTCGTGACAGATCTTCCACTAGAAAATCCCACCAGTAGTTGGAAGTTCCATGAAGCCTATACACAACAAACAACACCCTCTTAACCACGAGTGTCATGAGATTAATGAAGATTTTTTTGGAATCACTTTATCTATAACACATCTACAAGGGCCCCCATTCCAGTGTGATCACATATAGATTATGAATTTGAAACTCATGTGTTATCTCAGTCATTGATGTCATTGTTCACACGTCCTTCATGGGAGTCGCAAACACATGTATATGGTAATGACCATGTTTCTTTAGTCATAACTATTATTTATTCTATCATTACTATGGATATCATTCAACTATTGGGTAATTGATGTGTTTTTTTGATGTTGTTTATATTGATTATATTAGAATTTTTTTTTAGTAGTTCAACATGGGGAAATATGGTTTATTTTTTAGAACATAAATCACTATAGGAACAATATGAGTTGGCCATTAATTATTCCATCTCTTGATTAAATTTTCAGCGGGCAATGCCTATTGAATATTTTTATTCCATGATAAATAGATATAATTGTCTTGATTCCCTTCTATAGGTAATGGATTATTTTTTGGGGTGAGTTTAGTGGCTTTCAATATTTGAATCATTTTGTGTATGGGCCCTTATGGATCATAAAATGGAATTCAAACTATCTTATCCATTTAGGGAATGATATAATCAAATCTATAAGCACAATTTAAAATTAATATGACTTGAAAGTGAGTCTAATCTTTTGAATCATAAGGTGTATAGGACCTTATGTTATGGAAAATGAGATATCATTAGATTCAACTATTTAAAATGACATATAATTTGAGAACAAAATTATTACACAATATTAACTTAGATACTTGACATGATCCCAACCATAGTTGTGGATTGGGGGTATAATTCATTCTTATGTATTATTCTATTCATCCCCAATGTCTAGACCTACCTTTATATGTAGGCATATATGCATTTTCTCTCTTTTGGGTAGGAGTTGTAGTTTATAATAGTTTTTTCTATAATTTTCTCAAAATTGTTAAATATCTTCTATGAAATTATTTTGTAATTGTATTATTATGCTGCCAAGAAGTCCTCTAGTCATGCACCATATGAGCAGCAACAATTAGATTCTTGAGGTGGTGTTCCCTGAGTTACTTGTTGTTCTTCTAGATGACATACATGTGGTTCCTCCTCCTATCCCATAATTGGGTGTAGATACATAGTTTTGATAGAGTTTCTTACGTATGATGTAGAATATGAATGGTGCTGTGAAATCTAAAAAAATATTGGCAGAGTTCATTGATTAGTTTTAGTAGAAATATAGTCCAACATTCTTAGGGGAAGGAAGACAACTTGTTTAAGAGTAGTGGTTTGAGATGACCATGTCTATCTTTAAGAACCAAGAGACGCATCTAGAGAAAAGGTTCAAGCTAGATGATTACATAATACATGACTCAACCAATAGATAGTGGGTGAAATCACCTAGGTAAGACTGTACAGAGAGATAGTTTGGGATGAAAACCACACTGTATTCTATGAAATGTTCATTCCTCATTCTCTGATGGAAGAGAAAGCAATAGAGTTTATGAATCATCGGTACTGAATGATGTCACTTAAGGATTACACTTACAATTTCCACAAGATTAAATTGTTCTATACCATTATAGATATTAATGATCTTATGAATTCTAGGTGATTTAAAAATGGTCCATGATAGGTCATTAGAATTCATGTTATTGATTTTGGGATGATGACTACTTTAGAAATTTTCTTTCATGCCCTAATTATGATGTGGAATCTAGGATATGATGAGGTTTTATGCCATGGTGGTTTTAAAACATAGGTATATGGTGAATATTATTATGGGATGAAATGGTGTTATGAGTTTTCTGATAGAGGGAACATCATCCATGCTCTCACCATTGATAGTTATCATGTCTGTCACAATTGTAGATTGGATGGCACTAAAACACACAATGTCAGTGAGAACAAGTAAAATGAAGATGTTTTGGTAGGATGGTCTATATTCATAGTTTCTATAATATTTTTTTGATTGCACCTAGAATGAAATGATCTTCACCTACTCATCAACCAAGAACTGTGATGGTTGGTTCCTGAAAATGAGGGATCTTTAATACAATCAATCGATCATTATATGGTGGAAGTCGAGGTAAAGAAAATATGAAGTATGATTCTCAGAGCTAGCATTGTGGTCTTGCTTAGTGTACTAAGGCAATTTCATAGGGTCGTGGTATTTACCAATTAAATGAATTAAATCCTTCTCTATAGGAGAAGAGTGATGAACCATCAACTATACGGGGTACTTTTCTTTTAACCTAGACTTTTGTATCTTCTTTGTTTGATACAGGAGCTTCTCACTCATTCATGTTTGAGGAAATCACTGAGAGTCTATGCCTCGATGTTGATTATTAACATGGATTCAAGTTGATAGATACACCTTTTGGTAACCCTTTATATGGTTTTCTCCATGGTAAAAATTGTGCCATTGATATAGGTGGTTATCTTTTCAAATGGAACCTATACATTGTTGATATAAATGTTTTTGATGTAATCTATATGATGGGCCGATTTTCCCCCTGAAGATGCCATATTGACTATAATAATCAGAGGTTAAACTTAATGTCACTATATTGAATTTTTCACCTGAATACGATAGAATGGAATTTTTGTGTGACATGAGTAATAATCGAGAAATAGAGGTCGAGTATTGTTATTCCACATGTTACTAGTGTCTACCTCGATGACAAGGGGTTGAAACCCACTATGTTTCATCTTTTAGTGTGGCCCATTAGGGTTGTTTTTCATAAATACTTATCTAGTCTTCCACATGAGCGATAGGTATTGTTTACTATTGAGATGGTTCCTTGAGAAGTATCTACGCACATTCCTCCTTATAGGATGGATACTTATATGATGTTGGAGCTCAATAAATGGTTGGATGATCTAGAGGTGAATGGTTTTATATACCCCAGCACTTTTCCTTGGTTTTCACATGTCTTCCATGCCAAGAATGAAGATGGTTCCCTTAGGATTTGTGTGAATTATATTCACCAGATTAAGTTAAAACCAATTAACTAGAATACATTTCCTAGAATAGATGACCTATTTGATCAGCTTTAAGGAGTTAAGGTGTTTTCAGAGACAGACCTAAGATCATGCAATCATTATGTGTATGTATGGACCTCAGGCATACCTCACATATATTTTAGGTGTAGGTATGGTCATTATAATTACCTTGTTATTCATTTCATACGTAAATTGGCTATTACAATTTTTTTGACACTCATGAAAAGGGGTTTCCACCCATATCTAGATTCATTTTTGGATGTATTCGTAGTCAATAATTTGGTGTCTTCTCGATCGAGGAATGACCATGCAATAAATCTTGATATCGTGTTGAATACACTGAGATATCATCTTTTTTATGCTATACTAATTAAATTCCACTATTATATTAATAAATTCATCTTTTTAGTAATATCATCTCGATGTTTTTAGATTTTTTTGTCCCAATGAATGCGAAGGTTGTGGATTCTTGGGAGCATCCCCATAACATCTTCCTATCCTTAGTTTGTTGGGGCATGACATATACTACAGATGTTTCATTATATATTTTTTACACCTTGCAATGAAACATACTTTCTTGATAAAGATGGATACAAAATTAAAAGGGTTTATGTCATGTATATCAACTTTATATGAGTTTAAGGGAATACTTACATCAGCACTAGTTCTTATTCAATAAGATCTAGGTAGGTCTTAGACCATATATATGGATGCATTCGGTATTGGTTGTAGAGATGTTATGATGTATGATGAGTTAGTCATTGTGTATAATAGTCATTAATTGTGGCCCCACTTGTGGAATTACCAGATGCATGACCTTGAGCTCGCTGTTGTTTTTTAGGACATACAATGTTAGATACAATATTTATTGGGAATACATTTTATTGTGTTCACAGACGACAACATCCTTAAATACATCTTCATATAGTTGGATATGAATCTTATGTAGTTTAGGTGGTCCGAGTACCTCTAGTATTTTGATTTCAATCCTGACAAAAATCTCAGAAAAGGGAATTTAATAGCCAATGCTCTACGCTGAAAGACACAGAAATATGCAGTTCAGGAGTCCAGTGATGAATGAAAGCTTGTGACCGTATTCTCAATGATTCATGATTATGTTCAAGAGGACCCAAGACAGAATATCCTCCCATACATAGTTTTGGCATCCCCTTTTTTGTAACGAAGATGGCTGAGACAACTATCTGATCCTAATGTTATTTTCCAATGAAAGCATGTCTTGGATTAAAACACATCTTCTAGGTGTAAGGTCGATGGGGATGATACATTTCTATTATGTGGGTGTTTATGGGTCCTATTTGACCTTAGAGTAACATCCCAATTAAATAAAGAACATGAAAATTATCTTATATATTATTATTTGTGAATTAAATATTAAATATACTTTAAATGGGATGCAATAATTTTATGGCATACCTGATATGCTCCAATGAGTTTCATTGAAGTCTTACATTGCACATAATGTTGAGTCATAATGAATAATAATAATATAGTATTATTATTTTAAATATTAGTAAATGAATTGACGTTGTAAGGGTGGGAATGAACATAACTAACTAAAATATGATTATACATGTCTGTTAAATGTTTTTACATTTATCCAATAAATTCTAGAGAATTACAAGATGAATGAATCTAATTTTAAGCATAAATACTCCAATATTCTTCAAAAGGTCGATTTACCACCTTCTATTGGTAAACCCAATTTAAATCTATTTTTTTCACTTTTATATGTTTCATTTTACAAAATAAAGTTTCTATTTAGAATAGGGTCATCAAAAATTACTTAGGGTTAAATTTTTTTAGTTTTGTTATAAAATACATTTTATTGAGGAATATTGAAAAATACAATATTATAATTCAAAACTGCCTTTTAATATAATTTATTTAAATTTTTAGATTATTTTTTTAAAAGGTTTTATTTTGTAATAATATTATATTTTTACCATTTTATCTAATGCGGGTTATTGGAAGAAATTTCACTTTGAAATTGGACATAAACCAGTGTTAATTTTTTGACAGATATTGTTTCTTAAAGGACTCTATTAGGTTTGACCATGACAATTAATTTAAAATAAATTTATGAAACTTATATGTTATGAATTATGAAAAATAGACATCTTTTTTTATTTCAGAATATCATATATTTCTTATGCTGAATTTTTGGTATTTTCTAAAAAACATTAATTTTTGATTAATAGTTAAACCACTATGTAATAGTTAAAAAACTAACTCTTTCATTTAAATGAAATTTTACCATGTATGTGAATTGAATTTAGAAAATAAAACATAGATGGTTGTTATTAGTAGGATAAATAAGTTGAAAATATTTTTTTGGTTAATAGAAACTTTTGACTTTTATTTAACGCGGTTAATGTTAAATAGGGTAATTCAAGGTAAAAAGAATATTATAATAATAAAAAATTTAATTAAAACTTCTAATCACCTTATTGGATGAGTCATGGCTATGCATGGGAATCCTTGGGTCAATATTGGGTCCCCATTCATCCACTTGGTAGTGATAATTAATGTTCATATTTTAATACATCAAATAAATAATATTACATAATATCCAAAAATGATGCAATATTTACCTCATTAATAAATGAATTAAATAAATAATATTATATATATTAAAATAACATACAAAAAATGAATAATTCTTATTCGATGAATTTATTTCGAGCATGATTCATTATATCATTGAACTTAATTAGTTTCGGACATTTAGAAACCAAAAATCATTATACAATAAAATAACATTTTCACGCTTTTTTTAAGATACCCTCTTCTCCATTATAAATGGACACCACTTCTACCCCATTAATCATACCTCTAAAGCCCCTTCTCTCATCCAAACCCTAAAAAAATAAGCTCTATTTATCAATCTATTACTCTTATAATCCTTACCTTAGGCAGAAGTCACATCAACAAACCCTTTTGTTTCAAACCAACAGGAGTTACCCAAAATAAAGGTAACATTTTCCCTTAACTTCATTTCCTTTATTTTATATCTACAACACCTAAAATGTTTTTATTAATTTAAATTATAAAAAAATTAGTATGTTAAATATAATAGGATTTTGTGATGAGAAACAATCTAACTACACATACATACACTTACGTCTAATTGGTGAAGAACTTATTGTTTCTGTGGATGGAAAACTAACGCCTCGTGAAATGATGATTGATCAATTATCGCATAATTCTTCTTATCATGGTCATTATTGTGAAAATATATTTATATATTATATATATATTATGTTTAAGTTTTTTTTTATGATTCTGTATTTTTCATTTATGTCATACCATTATGGTTTCCATTATGGGTAAATGCGATAATTTTATTAGAGGATGTGAGGACTACCGCCCCTCAAAGTTATATGACTTGTTAATTCCATATGTGGGATGTATAAATGATATATTTAATGATATTATATATTATATTATACTGGAATTATAATATACCTATGTTCATTATGTTTAAATTCCACTAAAAATGAAATTTAAATGAAAGCAACAATCATGCATACATACGACACACCGTCTCTAGGAATAGTGAATTTCATTTCATTCCTCTAAAAGTTATGTAATATAATTAATACATATATATTGGATATAAATGTTATATTTGATATCTAAATCACGTATATCATTCCGCAGATAATAGAATATTGACCACATGTACCACATGTTATTATAAGTAGTCCATTTTTTGACTCAAGTACCAAATACCGACCAAACAACCATTGCTAACTTAAATTATTTTATAATTTTTATAATGTGGTAATAAGTGATATAAAAAGAATCATAAACATGTAAAATGTTATTAAAAATGTATAAATTAATTTATTTTATTATTCTGGAATAACAAGGAACAAACGAGTCAAGTTAGACATGAGGTTAGGGATTTCTAATCTCACAATTAATTCCATGAGATTTCCATTTTTCACCACTAATTTATTTCATGACGTGTAATGTGTACTTCCAATTTATATATATTATCATTATTATCTTTATTTTCATTTTATTCTATGGATTATTTGGTGTTTATTATTATTTGTTCATACAAATTGATTCATTACAACTTGGTAAGATATTTTCATCTATCTTTTTATTCTCATAAGATTAATGCTATATTTTCCACTATTTCCTTTTGTGTGGTGTATGTAGATTCCTTGATTGTATTAATTGTGTAATATACATAAATATATGGGTATTTACATATTAATTTTATCATCCCTCTTTCATCGGTTTTATGTTTCGTAAGTTACCAAATCTGTAAGGGAACCTTTTAACCCAATTTCTATTCCTTCATTTAATCTTAGAATTCATAAATATTTCATGCTAAGAATTTTTGTGGAATCAATATTTATTTATATTTGTTGTAATTTATAGTCCCATTTGTTTGGATACACATTTTATACACATTATCACTCCATTTATAAATTCTCAAGTCATCGATATGAACTTGATAAGAGAAATTTTAACTCAATTTCCATTCATTGAGTAAATATAAATGTACTTGGTTTTTTATTGAAAATAACATCTGTTAATGTCCTATTATTGATTTAAATTGAATATCCAATCATATTTAGTGTATTTATATTTGTCACACATTATTATGTAATTGATTTATCCTTAATATAAGGAAACAATTTTTTATATGGGGTTTCATCACAATTTACATTCCATTGAGACTTCATTCTAATTGTGAACCAATTAACTTTTATATGGTGTATATACTACCATTTGACATATTAAATCATGAATCTATTCATTGTGTGGATATTATAATGTTTTGATTCATTGTTATTCCTCAATTATTTTTATTTAAGAGTCTCACATCTTGATAAAAACTCTTTAACTAAAATATCATATTAAATGTTTAAAAATTTCATTCTTATAAATCCGTATCATTATTGAACATGTTTTAAAAATGGTTTTATGGATTTTTTTATTTGGAAATTAGTGTTTTAAAATGATAACATATTTAAATGTTTAATATTTTTATTGGACCCTTTGATTCAAAAACCACTATATAAATTTTTTTAAATTGTTATGAAAATGGTTTGATAAAGCATTATATATTTAAATATCATGTTTTGGTATAGTAGAATATGGAAATTACATCTTTTCTTTATAATTGTGCTATGTGTTAGGATTATATTATAAATACTATGCATTGATTACGTATTTGGGTTGTTCCGTGATAAATATATTGTGGGTGAGCCCGAGATAGCTCTCCATTACATTGTGTAACATGATAGAGGTAAATGTTAATGTTTCTTCTAAAAGATTTAAGGAATATACTATGATGGGTATTCCAAATGTGAATTCATGTGAAGCTGTGATAGCTACAATGTATGTATGTTATGAATGACATAAGTCACATTTATGATTTATGATTTCTGTTTGTTATTCATAAATCATATGATATCATAATCTTTGTTAGGATTGAAAAGTATTTTTTTCATTGATTTGTATTTATTTAGGGTTTAATGTTTTATTTCCTTATTTTATAACCCTTACTGAGATTTTTATGCTTATACCATGTTTTTAAATGATTTCCACAGGACTTAAAGATGAATTGGGACAATGATGTGATCAAGGAAAAGTAATTCTGTCTAATACAAGGAACATGAAATGATTCTTTTTAAGAGTTTATATTTTATTAAAAAATTCTACTGAGTTGTAGTGTATACAAGTAATTTTCTAGTTGATATGTAATAGTTATGGAATAATTATCTAAAACTCTAAACCTTAAAATATCCTCAATCTAAATTATTCATTTAATTAATGATTTTGTAATGTTTCATGGTGGGTCCTTATAGTTGGTATTAGAGATCGGTTTAGAAAACTATAGGGATTAATAGTTTTTGTTAGACACATGGTTAGTCCCTATGTATATTATTTCAGTAAAATCCTTGTTTTGTCTCTTTTTTAGATCAAGGAAAGTCAATTAAAAGTCGAATGAGGAGGATCACAAACGAAATTCTTATATATTCATGATAACTTTCTCGTAATATTTATTGCAATGTCATGTTCGAATTATAGTGAAACTCTTTCTAGAATACAAGTCACAAGCTAGTAGTTTTTTTAGATATCAAACACCTCCACGATACATCGTTACCATCATGGATCATGGGTTGTATTTAATCAAAACCTATTTCCACAATATTCTCATATTTTCAAGAAAGAATAATTTTATTACTGCATTTTTAAAATATTTTACCTTATCCCAAGACTTATAAGCATATTGTGATTTTGAAAAAGGTTCTGAATAAGGATAACCTTGCACAACCTATTTATATTTTCATTTACAATATAGTTTCTCAACACATACCTATTGTATTTTAAAAGGACCATTAATATTAAGTTTCAACACAAATTTGTACTACTATTTTATAGAAATCATGTTTTTTAGAATGTTTTGAAATTATATGTCATACCTAATTATTTTCCAAAACTGTTTTTCTATGGCCACACATATGACTCATGTTGTACAAGGTGTAATTTCCTGAAGGAAGAAAATGATTTTGAAGATCTATTAATCATTTTTGCAATGCATGGACCTTCTACCTACCTGAACAAGATGATGAAGAAACCAAATGGACACCATGATCAAGGTATGATGTTATTTATATTAGGGATAAAACCAAATGGACACCATGATCATGGTATTTTGATCTTTATTTTTGAGATCGTTTTATTTTATCAAGTAGTGGTGAAATAAAAAATGAAAATATATATAAGACTTGAGTAATTAAGATGTTGATATCATAATGAATTAGGATGAAAATGAGAGGTATATAGAAAACCATTGAGGTTAAAACATGTTAGGTTTATTTTTTAGTTTTATAAAAAGGACCACATGAAGACCATGTGTCAACTCGTCGTGTCGAATAATGCTGCGGGAAACAAACCCACTATAAAAGTGTGATCGGGATTTATCACCTACCACTAGACAATGTGAAGTCCATGGTTAATATGAATAATTCATTTTAGTTATATGATTTTATGAATAAAAAATAATTTAATTTTTGATTATCAATGGAAATGATAACCATATCATAGATAATATGTGATTTGGTATATTAAACTACAATATCAGAATTTAATAGTAGTCAATGATTTTTAGGAGATAAATGTCATGATTTTCAGGAAGACTATGTGATAAAATCCTTTTTAAAATTTTGGGTTTCAATCAATGTTTTGGTTACATTGAAATATTTATAGACAGTTGTTTATTGAATGGTTTTTGTAGAAGATTTAGTATTTTTGAAAAAAATTAGAGATTAAGAGTAGTTTATTTTTTAAATGATTATCCTTTCTATGGATTCTCTAATATTGTACTATACGTTTGGGTTTTGGTTGATGTATAAGGACAAGGAAAATATATAAATCATATTTTATGGATTATGTGATACAGAAGAAGTTTATTCTATCACTTTTAATGTGACCAAGTCAGTTTTAATACTCATGGTTTGGAAAAAAATATGTGTTTGTGGTATAAATTTTGTAATGGATTAAATTCTACATGAAAAGTAATAATGATTACTTATGTTTTTTGTTAAGCATATAAATAAATTCCTCAACATTATAAAAGGTATCATAAAACAAAAAAAATCTTCTATTAACTTTTATTACCGGGGAATTATATATTGTTTAACCCATCACATGATTGGGATTTTCTGGTGGTTAACTTTATCCTAATCACGATATCTATCACACTCCATCGGAACATGAATTGTTGTTCTTTCTTCGATATCCATATTTTCATACATGGAATCCTAGTATGGGTTATCTCGGGTGACCATTGTTCATCTATTTAATTCATTTAATGACAATGTTTTACTGACTCTTTTCCGATCTTGGACTTTTAATAAAGTTTCCAATCCAAATTTTAAATTTTTGAGGTCATCATTCCTTAAAAGGGGGGAAGGATGTAATATCCCAGGTTAATGAATAACATTAAATTTTCATTTTTATTAATATTAGTGAAATAAATATTAATCTTACTTTAAAGTAGATTCTATTATTAGATGGCATACCTGATACACAACAATCGGTTTCTATGAATTCTTACATTGCATAAAATACTAAGTCATACTGAAAAGTAATAATATAATAATTGTACTTTAAAGAGTATTTAATGCCTAGTAGTTATAATGGAGATAATGAACATAACTATGTACAATATTATTATACATTTTTGTTAATTTTTTTACATTTATCCAATAAATTCTATATAATTAATATTAGAAAGATCTTATTTTCATCCATAAATACTCTAATATTCATTAAAAGATCGATTTACCACCTTCTCATGGTGTTCCCTTGTTAAATATAATTTTTTGTCACTTTTATATGTTCCATTGGACAAAATAAAATTCTACTATTGAATCGGAACATCAAAATTTTCTTTAGGTAAATTTATTGTATTTTTCTGATAAAATTCATTTTTTGATGAATATTGAAAAATACTGTATTTTAATTCAAAACATCATTTATTTACTATATTTATTTGGATAAATTAACATTTTAAATGTTTTTAAAGTGTAATTAGATATATTTTTACCATTTAATCCAATGCTAGTCATTAGAAGAAATTTCACATTGAAATTGGAGAAAAACAAATGTCAATCTTTTGACAGATATTGTTTCTTAAAAACACTCTTTTTATTTTGACATAGTGAATTGATTTTAAATTAATTAATGAAAATTATATGTTATAAATTTTTTTAAAATATATATAATTTTTTATTTCGTAATATTAAATATAGATTAGGGTATGATTTTGGTATTTTTCTAAAAAACATCAATTTTTGATGAGTAGTGAAACCACTAAGTAGTGCTGGAAAAGATGAATTTATATTTTTAAATTATTATTACGCCTTCTGATAATTTTTTTTAAAAATAATGAATACATGGAAGTAATTAGTATGTAAAATTTGGTTTAATAAGATGAAAATAATTTTTTTGGTGATTAGTAACTTTTGAATTTTATTTATCGCGGTTAAAGTTAAATAGGGAAATTCAACGTAAAAAAATATAATAATACAAAAATAACTTAACACTAAACCTAACCATATTTTATTTGTAAATATCGACTATGGGCATCCTTGGGTCGATTTGGGGACCCCATGGATCCACATGGGTGTGATTACGTCACTTTATATTAAATAATTTAAAGTAAAGAGAAAAATAACACATACAAATATCTTTTAGAAAATTTATTTTTACATGGGGTAATTTAAGTTATCGTTTCTACTATAAATATTTATTTTAAAAATAAAAATATTTCCTACATCCTGGTATTTTTTATAATATTTAGACATCAAATTAATAATTTTTTTATGACACAAAAATTATGCTATATTTGACTTATTAATAAATCATTTAAATTGATAAGATAATAAATAACAAAATAATATTAATAAACAATAAAATTCTTATTGTTATTTTGACCACGAGTCATCTTATCTTCTACCATAAAGTGTTTTGGAACTTTAGAAACCAAAAATAATTATATAATAAAACATCATTTTCCAACATGCCTAAAGAGCCCCTCCTCTCCCATATTATAGGACACCACTTACAACACATTCCTCACACCTATCAAGCCCCTTGAATAATCCAAAACCTGACCAAATAATCTCTCATGATCCCTATATTCTACCAAGATGCCTTACCTTGGGCATAAATCACTTCAACAAACCCTTTCGGTTCAAACCAAATGGAGTTACCAAAATAAAAGGTAACATTTTCTCTTAACATGATTTCTTTTATTTTACATCTCATACCCCTAAAATCTATTTTCTACAATATTTTATAACAAATTTATTATCCTAAGTATACAAGGATGATGTTATGATATGTACTCAAACTACACTTACACACACCTCTATCTTATTTGTGAAGAACATATTGTTTTTGTGGTTGGAAAACTAATGCCTCACAAAACGATGATTGTTCGATTATCTCCTACTGCCTCTCAGGGTGATCATCAAAAATGAATTGTAATTATATATGATATATATTATATTTATTTATTTTTTTGCTTATGTATTTTTCATTTATCTCATACCTTTATGGTTTCTATTATGGACAAACGAGATTATTTCATTTAAGGTAGTGGAGACTACCACCCCATCAAAGTTATATGACTTCTTAATGCCATATTTGGGACATATAAAGGATATAGTTGATGATATTATAAATTATATTATACTGGAATTATAATATACATATGTATATTTATGTTTTAATTCCATTAAAATATGAAATAGAAATGAAAGTGGCATTCTTGCCTACGTATAACTTACCGTCTCCATGAACGGTGCATTTCATTACTTACCTCTAAATGTTCTATAATATAATAAATACATAAATATATATATAATAGATATATATTATATTTATTATATCAAAATCATGGATATCATTATATATATAATGTACTTTTTACCACAAGGAAAACTTTTAATTATAAGAAATTGATTTTGACTAAAGTACAAAATATCGACCCAATGACCATTATTAACATAACTTATTGAATAATGTTTATAACATGGTAATAAGTGATATAAAAATAGTAATAAACATGAATAAGTTTCTTAAGAAAGTATAAATTTACTTTAGTTTATTATTCAGTCACAAGAAGGAACAAACATGTCAAGTCGGACAAGAGGTAAGGGATTTCTTATCTAACATTTAATTCCATGAGATTTCCATTGTTCGCAAATAATTTATTGCTTGTGCTGTTTTTTGTAATGTAAATTGATATATATTATCATGATTCTATTTATATTCATTTTATTTTATGAATCATTTATTTTTTATAAACATTTGTTCATAGGACACGATTGATAAAAATGTGGTAATGGATTTTCATCTAAATTTTTATTACCATGAGATTAATGATATATTTTACATTATTTCCTTTTCTGGGGTGTATGTACTTACACTAATTGTATTAATTGTGTAATATAATTCAATTTAAGGGTATTTAAATTTTCATTTTAAGATCCTTCTTTCATGGGTGGTATGTTTCGTATGTTACCAAATCGGTATGGGAATCTTTTAACCCAATTTCCATTCCTTGGGTTGATCTTCAAATTCTAAATTATGTCATGATATGATTATGTGTGGAATCGGTATTTATTGATTTATGTTTTAATTTCCAATCTACAATTTTTTGATATATATTTGATACCCATAATCAATCCATTGATTAATTCTCAAGTCATTTATATTATGTTGATAAGAGTAATTTTAACTCAATTTCCATTTATTGAGTTAAAAATTAAAGTCATTGGTTTTGTCTTAAAACGAACATGTGTGAATATACTATGATTTATTTACACTGAATATCCAATAATATTGAGTGTATTTATATTTTTCACACATTATTATGTAATTTATTTATCTTTTATTTAAGGATGTTGTTTTTTATAAGGAATTTCATGTCAAATTATATCCAATTGAGAAGTCATTGTCATTATGCACCAATTCACTCTTATTTGGGGCACATATTTCTTATTTAAATATTATATCCAGAATATATTGGTTGTCATGATATTATAATGTTCCGATTCAATTTTATTCTTAAATTATATGTATTCAAGAGTCTCTCATCTTGGTAAAAATAATTTTACTAAAACAGCGTTTTAAATGTTTAAAAATTTAATTCTTATAAATATTTATCCTTAATGAACATGTTTAAAAAATTGATAAATAAATTTATTTTTATGGAAATTAATGTTTAAAAATGATAACTAATTTAAATTTTCTAAGTGTTATGGGACAGATTGATTCAAAAGTCTCTTTATTTAATGTTTTAAATGGGTTTGAAAATAGTTTAATAAAGCATTGTATATATAAATATCTTAATTTGATATTTTTGAATGTGGAAATGTTATATTTTATTTTATACTTGTTTTATGTTTTATGATTATTTTATGGTTATTGGGTATTCTTTATGTATACGGTTGGTTCTATGATAAACCTTGGGAGGGTGAGCCCGAGATAGCTCTCTAATGCATTGGGTAACGTGACAGAGTTAAATGTTAATGTGTCACCTAAGATATTTAGGGGAAAATACTATGATGGGTATTCCAAATGTGACTCCCTATGTAATTTTGATAGTTACAATGTAATTATGATATGAATTCTATAAGTTACCTTTATTATTTATGATTTCTATATGTTATTCATATATATTATGATTTCATGAGGTATGTAATGACTAAAAAGTATTGGTTTCATTGGTTTTCATTTATTGATGGGTTAATGTTTCATTTCCATATTTTATATCTATTACAAAGCTTTTTATGCCCATCCCATGTTTTTGAAATGTTTTCCACTAGTCTTATAGATGAATAGAGTCAAGGCTGAGATCAATGAAATGTCAGGATGTCTAAAACATGGAACTATATATGTGTCTTTTTAAGAGTTAATATTTATTTTAAAAATATTGATACATAGTAGTAGTGTCTACATGTAATTTTCATGTTGATAGGTAATATTTATGGCCTAATTCTCTAAAACAGTAAACCTGAAAAGATCCTCAATGTGAATTATTAATTTAATACAAGTTTATGTAATTCTTTAGGCTAGGTCCTTATACATAAAGAATATATTATTAATTATTTCTAGGTATTAGTATGGAAGGTTCACCTATGTGTCACCAAGATGTAATAAGATATACGGTGCCTATATTGGTGGTCCATCATGAAACATGAGGTATTCAGTTTCATTACACGAAGATCCACCTATCGGTTGGTTATGGAGGAACACCAATGTCTGGTTGGGATTCTACTGTAGTTTTCTATTCAGATGGGGAAATGAGATGACGTTTAGATGGAATTCATGATGGAATTACTCAAATCACCTCTTGGACAAGATACGGTGTGTGTTATCATTGATCATACAACGGAGGTCACACTGTTTTACATGTGTAGGATGTCTCCTTTGTTAATGATTTTGGATGATTGTACGTTAAAGAGTTGGTACATATTCAGGGTGCGCCTCAATCAATTATTTCTAATAGAGATGCTCATTTTACATCATAGTTATCTAAGGGGATACATATGGTCGTGGTACCCATATACATTTAGGAAAATCATACCACCCTAGAATTAAAATTATATAGAGCCAAAAATTCAAGTACTTTCGAATATGCTTCGTGTATGTGTTACAGACTTTAGGGGTTACTGGGAAAAAATAATTCCCTACAATGAGTTATTTTATTGAAATAGATTCCAAGATGCCATTAATATGGATCTCGATGATTCATTGAATGATAGGCCCTGTCAGTGACATATTTGTTGGTTGGAGGCAGGGTAAGTAGATGTTATTGGTCATTGTCTTGTGAAGGAGTACTTAGAGAATGTTCCGTGTATTCAGAAGAATATATTGATAGGTCAGGCCAGATAATAGTATTATGGAAAAAACATAATTGAACTCATGGGTTTGAGGTCGGAGATTCATTTTTCTTGAATACCTCAACCATGATTGGGAATTGATGTATTTAGAATAAGGTAAGGAATCACTGAGATTCATTTGACCCCTCAAGGATGGGTAGTGGGTCAGATGAGTGGTTTACCTGTTGGTGCTTCCCTAGATAGTGTTTTCCATGTAGAAAGTCTTTCATGTATCTCATCTTTGATGATAATATCCATACCCATCCCATGTATTTCATCCTGATGAGGATTAAATGGATATGAATGCCTCTTTCAAGGAGTACCCAGTTCGTATTGTTGATCAGAGCGTGATGACAATCACAGGTAGGTATGTTCCTCTTGCACATGTGATGTGAAAGCACAAGTAGGTAGAGGAAGAGACATGGGAGTGGGAAGATGATTTATGATCAACATGGAAAGAAGTCATTAATAAAAACACATTTTTAACCACACAAAGATGACTCATGGACGTGTTTCTTGTAGAAGGGGTGGTTGTATTGACCCTACATTTTTTATATGGAATAGATCAATAGGTTTTTCTTTTTATGTAGAAAATTTCCCTAATAAGGCCCCTTAATGAATATAATAAGTCCACAAGAGAGTACATGGTTTTTTTGGTGTATATATCAAAAAAGGAGAAAACAATATTGTTCACAAGGTATGTCTGCAATCATGTGACCAAGGCACATAGTTATGTGGCCGATTGAAAAGGGTGTCCAGAACCCTTCTGCACGGTCTTCACACAGTTATTGAATCTATATGAAGATGTCATGTGATGTTCCCAAGGAATAATATGGGGGAAAATAGTTTGTGTATGGTTTGGAAAACCATGCTCAGAAACCATGCAAGGAATTTTTAATAGAATTTTTTTTCCAAATTTTCCCTCCTCCCGTTAAGTTTCTAATACCTTATTTTTCTCCATTATGCACATATCATGCCCCTTTCAGCCCCCATTGAATCCCTGAGGACTTCTTCATCTTAATCATATGTTTCTCATTCGTCTGTTGTCCGGCCATTGATTCATCAGAAGCATTAGATCCCCCTCGGCAAGGGTATCCTCTCATTCCCTTCTTCCCATATTGAATATTCCAATAAGATGCACTATTTAGATGCATTCTCATTGTCCCAATATTCAGGTAATTTAATGAAAACACAAAACTACTCCAACCCGCTCAGGATTTGGGGAAGTTACCCATCGGTTCATTGTTTACAGCCCAAATTTTGTTGGTCACACGGTTTTCCATTTGGGTTTTTCATGTATTGTAATAAATCTCATTGTGCAGCAAGACGACTATTGTCGAAATCGTATATTTTTTTGTTTTCATCATGTTTAATAGAACATAGTGTGATGAAATAGTAATATGGACACTATTATAGGGGAATAAATATCACCCCTTATGTTATATGGATTCCAAAAACTTGTTCGACCCATAATTTTCCATTTTAGGCCAATTTTACCAAATTGATGAATTATGGTTTCTGCCCCCAGGAATGGTGTTAAATCGAATTAACCCATTTACCATGTGTATTTTAGCAATAAAAGTGTATATCAATGATGATTTTCCACCTTTTAATTGGAATTTGAAAATTGACCATGTGGGAATTTTACAGCACAGTTGATCCTTGACAGGTCACATTAGAATGAAATTACCATGGGAGGCATTTTGTATGAATTAACTAGGATGAGACAGAATAATACTAAAAAGATTAATTGATACAAAATAAAATGTATTCATGGTATTTCATGGACATTCCCTTAACTATAATAATTCATGAAGGCATTGTATATTTAGTTTCTTATTTTAATTAGAATGATGTAAGATTGTTTTCCTTACATTATTTAATGTAAATTTTCGATAATAGGGGATTGGAACTAAGGACCGTAAGAGACTTGTTGTATGGAAGAACATTTTAGCTTATAGCGATATAAACATGGGATGTGTGAGACATGAGGTAGGGATGACTATGAGAGATCCCTCATGTATTGTCAAGAGATCCTGAGTGCTCTTGGAGTTGGGACACGGGTTCGACCATGAGTGGTACCCTTGTATTGGATGACAGATAGTTACATCCTAATGCAATATAACATAAATATATATATATATATACACACCTATCTAGACTATATTTATGTATGGTAACATGGTAAGATTTACTAGCCTTGAGCTATAACAGGTTGACCCAATGGGTGTCCTTTAGGAACCTGAGTTGCAGGTAGTTTATTAATCCAGTATTGATTAAATTAGATTTTACCATCACACTATTTATTTATGTTCTCCTACTTGTATTTCACATAGCCATCATTGGAGATAAATTATTAAGATATATCTCAAACCCCCTTTGGGCCGCCCTTGGTACCTTGGAATATTTTTTTTCATCAGGTAGTGATAAAGGTAAGCATCACTCTTCTGGATATTGAAAATTTATGTTAGATGAAGATTATGAGAATAGGATTGGTATTAAGATTGAAATATTATAAAGAAGATTTTGGTTTTTGTTTACTTTTTTAACATATACATTTATGCATACTTTCTACATTTGGTTACCTATTATGCTGACATTCCAAGCTTGCATTCTAGTATCAAACACTCCCTACGAGGCCCCTATATTTATTCTTCGGTCATCCAATGTTTTCATATTCTCTATCATGATTATTTTCCCCTATTAAAGGTTTCTATTGCACCACTTTTTACTCTGACATGGTGGTAATTTATTTCAACAGATATTAACATTTAAGACTGTACGACTAGTCGGAATCCCATCTTTTATGGGGAGACACACCAGGGGTCATGTGGCCAACTGGGTTTTGGGAATGGGTTATGTGAAAGTTGGGTCTAGGACTTCATACTGATTAATATTTATTTTTTCCATTAAGTGTTAGTGGATTGTCCTCATCCCATATTTTGATAAGGGATATATGTAATATCTCCTAGATTGATCCTCTAGCCTTTCATATAGGTCATACCAAGATGGGTATATCAATGTGTCAATCATGGTTATGAAATGAGAGAGGATATAGAAACATAAAATTAATATCACCTTATCCCATCAACCCACCCTCTTCTATTAGAGGATGATCGATTGTGTGTCATTCCAGATCTTCCACATCATCTTATTTCTTACAACAATAATGACTCATATAGTTGTAGAGGATTGAAACGATCATGAAGTCTGTAATATCAGATGTATGTTTTGACTGAGAGTCCTTTTACATATTGTTCTATCACCTTTCATCATAGGGAATCCATAGGCATGGTCCTCAAATCCATGTGGTAATCTCAAGGTGTGATATCTATTTCGAGTTCCATTGGATGATTTATCAAAAGTGCCACACCAAAAACTAGCAGTGCACCTTTCGCATAAATTTCATTGTATCATGATATTAAAATACCTGATTTGGTCCTCATCACATGTACATAAAATTAATGAAGTGTCCTAATAGTTAGTGCCAAAAAACCTCATTTCTGAATCCTTTTACAATAATATGTAGAAATCCCATCTTAGGGGACATATCTTGATCTAAAAATAAATTATTTTTCCCTAGATGATGATATATTACGGAGTAACACAGTAGGATTCTTGAAATTAGAATCATGAAAAAAATGGTAATTGAATCTATAATTTATTCATGGAATGGTAAATTTAATGGAAAAACATATGTATAAATATATATAAATATATATATATATATATCAATTTATAATGAAAATTTCTTACATTGAAACGGTTCTGATGTCCACATATTCTAATAATTATTTTTTAAGCTCATGAAAACGATTTTAATAATTTAAAATTAATGAAGGATTATTTAATATGTATTAAATCAATAATAGAGTTTTATAGTGGGTAATAATTTATAATAAAATTTTGGAATGATCCCAACCTCCCATCCCCTCATCCAATGTGAGTCCTTAAGTAATGTTAGATGATTTCCCAAGAGATGCATCCCTTTGGAATTTATGATAATAAAACCTATTGAATATAGGAATGGTTGGATGTTTTTAATTCCATTAAAACCCCATTTGAACCCATTCAAAAATGGTGAAATTAATGAGAATGATTGTGAAACGTTCAAACTAACACAATCATTCTAGGTATCAAAAAATAAACAAATAATTTTCTTTAGATAGAAAAATGGTGAACCTGAAGTGAATCGTTAATCAGGATGACTATATAACCCAAATTGTAGACTCATTTCACACCCATAATGGAAGACAAACAACAATAAAATATGTTACGCATGTTTTCATTTATTGAGATACTGATTTTATGGTGTTTACGTATCTATGTTTCTCACATAAATTCCACAAACCTGTAACCAGAGCATTGCTTAATATAAATGGCATCATACTACTTACCATATACATATTATTCCTACCCATAGCAAGGATGATCCTTTACTAAATAGAGGATTCCATAACCAAATTTTTGTATACTTTTATAGAGTTCTAATTCTTTAGTTTGAGGGTACCATTAAAATTGTAAGGTTCGAACCTAGGAGGATTCATATCATGTTCTTTATCTTATGAATCCCATCCACTCATCCACTCCACAATAAATGGACGAATAAGTGAAAATGACAAAGAATATCATCGAGAATAATTTAATGATCTTGTAATTTGAAGGAGACAATTAGATACACCCTTATCATATGGAGCCACATCAAGTGACCACATATAGCTTCACCCACACTCCACAAGGGTACCCAAAAGGGCTCCTACAAGAAACATCTACTTCCAACTCCACATAACGGTGAACCCTCAACATGATTGTGGTGTTACGCTCAACAGTACTAGAAATACATCTTATACCTAGGCTTGGAAGGTGTCCCACTGAGGAAATCAATCAGATAGTGGGAAGAAGTATTGGAAATTTTTCCCTTTGAAGACAAACCATCAAATATGGTTGAAAATTGTTAGTTGGAACAAAAACCTGTAAAAACCATCCATGTTTGTCGACCTAGTTTGGAAACATCCAAAAATAAACAAATCTCAAATTATGAAATAAATTTTTATAATGAAAAATCCCAAACTTGCATCAACCAATCCCACAAACCAAATATGGTGGAAATAAATGAGAAATAACACACACCTTCTTTTATATATCAATTTATATCATTCTAACCTAGACGATGATAAAGAAATCATATCACAAGTCCTGACATAAATCAAGTAATTCCACTTATCTCTACCTTCCATACCTGATTACTTTCTGTATAGACTAACAAAAAAGGGTATACATGATCAAGAACACACCCATGCTCTGGCCATGGAATGGGAAGATATCATTGTTTCTTCCACTAAAATTTCAATGAAAATCGTGATAAAATTGAAATGGAAAATGAAAATTTATACCCTAATCATTCAAACATACTAGGACATAATAAAAACAATTGAAATGGGAGATAGATTGATTTGAAACTCCATCCCCAATGTTTTTGTGACTCATCAACCCATATAATTGTTCACTATTTAGGAGATAGACACCTCTATTCTGGTCCATGGGTGTGTGGGAAAAATTCCCCAATGATATAACATCAAATAAATAAAGACTATACACCTATTCCATCATGTGATAATATTCATTATCAAATGGCCACATCAAGGTAGGAAAAAAATCCCTAAAAATTATATAAATATACTCATAACATTTTGATGTGAGATGGGATCCCATAAAAAATTGTAAATGAAAACTGTTTTCCCCCATAAGAAACTGCAATCATCCTCAAGAAGGCATCAAAAAAATATGCCTCCCTAATGATGACTAGAAAATAAAGAGCTGATCTGCACTACTAATTTGAATTTTCTAAGAGGTCTTATGTACCAAAAAAATATATCTATGAAATATCAAGTTCCCTATATTTTTTCTACCAAATTCTAGAGGTTATAGTATTATCTCGGGTGGTCTTCCCAATAAAATGATCAATAATGATTTCTTCATGTCCAAAATATGATTGTTCTCTAGATAATATATTATGATGATCACCATAAGAGCCCTTTTATTATCATGATATTAAAATTGAAATACATTTCTCCCATTTTTATCATCTATACTAAATGTCATCCCCAAGATATACAATGTTAGAACACTACCTACGGTCAGACATATTACTATGATATTAGTGCCCACCATAA
Organism: Viscum album; assembly: GCA_963277665.1. Lineage (NCBI taxonomy): Eukaryota > Viridiplantae > Streptophyta > Magnoliopsida > Santalales > Viscaceae > Viscum > Viscum album. The sequence goes on along the minus strand of OY728158.1, from coordinate 40,248,625 downwards.
CAACATTTCAATTCAACTAGAAGGTCCTACCCTTTTCAATTTAATGATGATAAATGAATCCTTCCATGAGGATTTGAGTAAAAGGAGTCTAGTCAAGCCTTATTCCTCTTTATTTACAACATAAATCCTTTATTCTCGAGAATACATCCCAAAGAAACATTAATATCGTGATCCACACTTGGTTCTCAAGATATCTGATATAATGGAGGAAGTCCCTTCTATTATTTAAATTTATATTAAAGTGGAATAGAAGAATCCAATTTGATCAAAATATAATGAATAACCTCTGATGAATGATGAAGAAGTCATGTTGAACATGAGGCGATATGTGGTAAAATATGACGTACATATTACATTCTATCTTAATCCACTAACCAATACATAATTCCAGAGGAATTATTAGAATATTGCGTGAATGAAATAATTCTCAATATATGGAACACTCTTAATAATTTAAAATCAAAATTATTAAATTATGATGACTACCTCATCTATAACAATTATATACAAGGTATTCATCTCTATATTGATTGGGATTATCTTTTTTCTACATGACATCTAATGTTTGGATAAAATAAGGGATAAAGTCAGCACACATGTATAGATGAATTAATATAATTGAATTGGTTGATTGAAAATTCCCTATTCTGTATTAATATAATAGGGTCGTGTGAATATAGAGTGTTTAATTTCAATATTCTATAAAATCATCCATTCCCTCCAAAATTGTCATAATGCAACGAAATATCCTTTTATGGCTTTTGTAAATGGAGTCTGTTAGTGGAAAAGTGAATGGTCAGAAAAATATATCCCTGATTAACACTCATAGATGTTGGCCTAGAAGTGAGGGAGCCATCAATATACTATTTCATAATGTGTTAAAAATTATCGAATACACCTCCAACTTATGGGTTTTCAATTGTTATATAGGGCAACTCTCACAATTTTCTTTAGATGTAGATGGACTAGGTGCTAGTAATGTAATGAAACCCTCCCATGTTAAAACATGACTCTATTTAAAAAAGAATGAATCTAATGAAGTAGTAGTCATTAAAATCATTGAGAAACCCCATCATATTGGGATGTGGGATTTTTTAATAAAACCATCATGGTCATAAAAATAGATTTTATAGTTTGTGGAAATTGGATGTTAATACCACAATCCAATAGGGAAGAGGGAATTTTTTCCCAACTCACCACATCCAAAATAAAAATCACTCTTATCATGACTGAGGGAAATGTTATAAAATTGAACCACATGGTTTGTCCCATAACCAGATCTACTTTCCTTATTTGGTTTGATCATGTAATAAATCCCATAGATTCTCTTCAGATCACTATCCAACAAAAGTTCCCAAAAGGTAAAGAATTAGAGAGGATGTGACCACATTAAAGGGGAAGACAAAGGCATTCTGTCAAAGAGAATATCAAAATTCCATACATAGGAAAATAGTTGGTGGAAATTGTTCAATCCAACCCAGAAAATTTTACAGAATAAAAGGCCAATACATAAGAGTATAAAGGGTATGTTTGGGTAAATATTACTGTCCACAAGAAACTGATTTAAGAAGGAATCCACACTAAGAACCAGAGGTGTGATCTTCTTTTTTTATCCCATCAACCACTTTATTACTACCTCCTGAGTGTACACCAAACAAAGGAAAGGGTAATGGAAATTTTATGCCCCAACCACCTTCATAAGAGGTTTAAACACTCAAACTATGAGAACAATTCAATAGGCTTGAGTTAGAGATGAAGGGGTTGAGAAGGATCAATGGATAATGAATCTAAAGCAATAATAATGTAGGAAATTTTCTATATGTAGAGCCTGAAATTTCCTTACAAGAATATGAATCTCAATAATGAGGGTTTAACCAATCAAATTAGGTGAATCCACAACATTTTATTATTTTTTGGGAAAAATAATCTATATATTTGGACCCTACAATATAGAGATATTTTATATTCCCTCTATTAGGCGCACAATTGACGATGGGTTAAACATGTCCTCATAGAATAGCCCCTATAGTTTTTCTACTTTATATACAAATAGTGCCTCCAGAAAATGATTTACATGTTGTTTACCCAAAGAGAGTTACTACTCAACTATAAATCCTTCGATGGCTCATCTCTACTATTGGGTAATTGACCACACTATTGGTTGTTGTGGGAGAAATAGGTTCACCGGTGTAGCACGAAAGGTACCCTTAACTTAAATAAGTGGCTCTAACCACTCCCCACGTAAAAATTTGGGATCGAAAATTTCCATTATTTAATGGTTTAGTTGAACTGTAGCAGTATTTGGAAAATTTCATGTCCTTCTATGATCCATTGATTGTGACCCCTATACATCATGAAGTAGCGAAACATAGATTCTTCACATAAAAACCACGAGGGAAAATTTTTATATGGTACAATTGTTTATCAACTAGATCAAATATGGGATGGGAAGACGTACATTGGAAATTTATATTTCAATTTAGATAAATCATTTAGATGAAAACAATCACTAAAATTTCAGAGTAGAAATAGGTGGAGAATGAGAGGGTATTGTATTTCATTTCTTGTTGTGAAGGTTTTACTTACTCCGAAAACCAATAGCTTCCCCAAAAGTATTTTTTTTCATCTATATAGTTAATATTTGTGAAATGTTAGACACACCCATAATCCATGTGAAATACATAGGAGGGTCATTCTGCCTCATTGTAGTTGCTAAAAATAGAATATTCATTCTTATAAACCAAGGCCATTTACGAAGTAATTCCATCAAATCATCAGAAGGGTGCATCGAAATATATATTTTGGTAGTCACACATAAACAAACCTCCTTCCTATATCTAAATCCAATGCTTGTGGCATATCATACACCACCTCATATTGTGAATCAACAAAAACACCCTCATCATCATTATGAGTGATATGAATAGATTAAAAACTAGTTTGAGAAATTAACAGAAACACATTTATTTGTTGTTAGATGAAAATTTCCTTAGTGAAATTATCCTTGGAATATAAAATAACATCATCATGTTCACAAATACCAATATGCATAATCAGAATTGTCTTAAAGAACTTTTAATATATTCCCTTTGTTGAATTAAAATTGGGTAACATCTATCTAGGAATGCTTTATTTTCAATACATATGAAAAAATGTGGACTCTGGAAAAGTAATGTTGGGTAAGCCACACACATCGGTAGTGTGATTTTATTCTATCCATCCTAATGAACATGGTTGTTGGTGAGAATTTAATATCAATGGAACATAGAATTTTAAGGATTGGAAAGTCAGAACTATGATCTACTAGAATCATGACATCCTACAAGAATAGATGAATCAATCAATTATTCCCCCGGTTACTCGCAATGTGGTACAACTGACCCAATCGGCACCCCAGCCCTCCAAAATCCAGTCTTATAAAAATATAAATTTATAGAAGAGTGGTAGAAAAAATGAATATAAAACTATATCAAGGATGGAGATTGATTTAACTCTATCATATTTCATGACATTGGACCTTGAAGAATCGAAACAAACAAACTAAAGTGTAAAATGGGAGTTGACCCATGAAATGACGTCCTAATCGGATGGTGAATTAATATTTTAGTATGATAATGTCATCCAAATAATGAATGTGTTCTATGATGGTTAATATAACTATGAACTCGAGATTCCAGGATCTTATCATGAAATTATGGGAAGAGGCCATAATATCCAAAGATATGGGGGAATATACAATCATGGTAGAAATCAATACTGAATATGTATCCTTGCTCGAACCTTCTACATTGCCAAGACTGATTGGTGGGCCATCCATAATTCCAAATAGAATAATTAACTCTCCCCCACATATTCCATATATTTCCATAACTCAATCTTTATAGAAGATTGACTATGTAATACAATATCATATAATTCTTCTCATCATGAAGGCTGAAATAGTGAGACTGAACACAGTAAGGATAGAAGAACCATTAACACATGTTACAAGGGATATTCCATCTACATCATGTGAATTAATTCCTAATTTACCTAGAAAAGACCATCCCCATGTAGGGTAGCTCATACCTTAATCCCATATGTATGAAATTTTAACGTAGTTTTCCTTGGTGGAATCCATGTTTTTTATCTACAATTCTCCAAGAATATCAAAATACAGCTGGGGAAAGCATGTCATGTATTTTTGAAGCCCTAAATATTTTGAAGATGATTTCATCGTTGGTAATGTTTATATTGAAGTGGTTGATCCTACATAATTCCACATGATAATCACTTTCATAAATAAGGATAAATATTCCATTATATAAGGACACGTCAAAATAATTTATATGTTTCGGATGATAAATAACAATGACATCTGATGGGATTTCATTGATAATGGATCAAGAACCACCCCCATTCCTGTATGAATGCATTTCTAATTGGGATACAACAATACCCACTTGTCCCCTTCCAATAAATACCCAGAAATTTTTAAAAATGATATTTAATTAAAAATTATAAAATGTATTATAATATTATACAACTACAAAATAATGAGAACCAAATATTTTTATCTCAATAGAAAATATAATTTCTTTATACATATATGAACCTAAATAAAATTTAATAAATTTGAACTAAAATAGTATATAAAATTGAATATATTAAATTGGAATGTATTGATTTTCCTTGTCTTCTAGAATCATCTCCCCATAGAAAATTAAATAGAAATAAAATAAAATATAACTAAACCAATAAACATCTAAATAAGTTAAAATATATCCTTAGGGAGAAAATGATATAAAATTTGAATAAAATAATTATGGGGTATTTATAGCGTATAAAGTCAAATGTGACCATTGAGATTCCACCATTATAGGAACATTGGTCAAATATGAATGTTGTTCAATATTAATAAGGTTGTTATGAGAACTAGAGGCTATTCCATTTATTGATAATTTTAGCATTGTATTTATTTTCAATAATTAGTAATGAAAATGATTAATTGAAACATAAAAGGAGAATCGATATCCTGAACTAATAGCGTCATTCCATTTGATGATGATTTTTCAGAATATGGGAGTGAGGTAACATAACATGGGATCTCCCATGACCGAACCAATGGTTATCATCAAATATGGAAGGTTGAATTAAATCACTTAAGGGAGATGTTCATGTTATTATATATTACTAATCGACCAATTTTATCCATTTGACCCCATGAAACTACCACAATCACACACCTCACCCTTAAGCCATACACATGTGTAAAAACGGACAAAATGGCATGATAGTTTTTATTAAGTGTAATTTAAATTGTATAAATAAAATTTTTATACTATAAACTGTAATATAATAATATTATTTCATAATAAAATTTCTGTTTAACTGAGATGAATTTATTAAAATGATTTTCAGACAAAATTGAAAAGTGAAATTTATTTTTCTAGAAAATGCATAAAATTTTGTAACAGAATATATTATTCCTATTTATAATTTTATAATTATCATATGGTATTTTAAAACACTATCACCTAAATAATAATGATTAATTTATTTTATAATGGCCTAGGAAATTTTTTGTAATTGTACAAATTTTATTATGCTTTATAAAATTCCATATTATTAAATAAATAATGAATATTATATTCAAAAGGTAAAATTAATAGATTTATGGAATTATTATGAAAAAATAAGCTTTAAATTTGAAATTATTAAATTTATATTAGGTTGGGATTGATTTATGATAATTTATAATATAATGTTCTTTCTAGAATGGTAAAAAATAATGTTTTGGGTTTTTTGTATATTTTTTGACATCATACTTATTTGATAATAATGTTATAACTAATTCTATATTCTCTATGTCCAAAAATATTTATATTTATTAAATAAGTGTAATTTAATATAATTTAATCAATTTATAAACCAATAAGTGTCTTTATAGAATCTAAAATGTAAATATTGATTTTAAAAGCATTAAGTTGTGTAAAATTTAATTTTCCAAGAAACAAGTTGTTTTTAAAAATGGTGTTCGATTATTTTATATAAATATATCATTGATTGTTACTCAAAAAATTATAACCAAGAGAACCCACCCTGGGTAATCAAATGATTTTTAATTTTCTATAACGTAGGTTTCCAAGACATATATCTAAAAATTATTAAACAATTCATCTATTTTTCTATAAATACCCCCACATTTCCCAGTTACACTTCACTAAAAATAAAATTTCTCTGATTTTATAAATATTTATCCCTTCATAGAGTCCCTCCTAGGATTAATTATCCTAGAAAGGTTCTATACTCATGCTTTTGAGACAACTATTAAATGTAATGGAAATTCTACATCCCTCTCCTATTCAAGTTCCATTTTCATGTGGTATGGATTTTATTTCCCAAATCATGCTCTTCAATGTACTTTGTATTATCTCATTACTATATATATAGTCTATAATTAATGTGAGACTCTTCCCCCTTCTCATTTTCCTATTTTCTTGAACCACAATTTTACCCATCAGGGATGAATTTATTTAAAAAATTACTCTCTTTTACATGTGAAATAATCATTTTAATATGATTTGAACACACAAAATATTTTATCATAAATGTATATTCATCTATATGTTATTATGACATAATTATTTTGTTATCTATATACATTAAACCCAAATCCCCTTTTATGGAAAAAATAACCTAATGGTAATGTCTTTATGAACATCTGTATATCTTGATTTTGATAAAAATACATGTTATTTATATTCCAAATGATTTTAATAAATTTTTTTGCTATGATATATAATGATAAAATTATTTATGATATATAATGGGTGTTCCCAGATAGTACTCCAAGGCATTGGGTAATTAATATGAAATCCATATATTGAATGTTTTATGATACCCAAGTGAATATCATTGGAAATATTTATTTATGATAGCTTGGAGATAAAAAATGGAAATATTCTTATAAAGTCATTTTTTAAATTTTTTAACCACATTTACATTTGAAAATTAATTTTATTATTTTTATTTTAATCCTCTTCATGATGACTCATTATTATGAAACATGTTCTTATTGATAAGTCATGTGACCAATTTATTTTTCTCCCTTTCTTATACCTTTATCTGGATTAATGATCACCCCTTAACATTTATGTATTTCCCCAAGATATTATATATATTAAAATGAACTTACAATGAACCAATGAACATGTCCTTAAAGTGGAATTAGAAGATTTTATTTCGTTTTCAAATATTATTTTACTTAATTCCATGAATCTAATCGTTAATAGATATTCTAATTTGAACCATGTGATGAAAAGATATGTTATAAGAAGGTTTTATTAAATAGTTGGAATCAATGTAAGATTTAGTTATTTGTAGAATTCAGGACTTGAGAGAATTAGTAATAAACCTAGTGGCAGATATAAATATAGATAAACATATTGATATTTTTTTAATGTATTAAGTAATTGGTATCCAAACAGATACATCAATGTATGATTGCTACAAGAGTATGTGAATCAAGAAAAAGTATTCCTCAATTTAACACTAAAAAATATCATAATTAGCTAGGCTGTATTGGGAATTGGTGCATGATATTGGGCCTTTCTTCACACATCGTATGACACTACTTAGGGATATGTTTGGTTAATAACAATATTTGTATGAAACATTATAAAAGATATATAATATTTATTTTTATTATTATGGGATATTAATAACATAATTAGGAATTATATTAAAAATTGTAAAATCCATTTATAATTATAATATTTATTAATGTAACATGTTTCTCACTAATGGTTCCTTAATTAAGAAATAATTATAGTAGATATGGGGAACCATGTAAATTTTTATTCTAATGGATGATACAGTAATTGTGTCTTGATGGATGATAGAATAAAGAACATCATGATGATGATGAATCAAATAACTAATGATATGAGAAATTAATTTAATTAACTAAGTAGACCATATTCAACTTGATGGGAACAAAATTCTATGTATTCCTCTATACATAAATTAAAACCATGTTTTATTTTATCTACCAACAAATTGATTTCTAAACAATGGAAAACCTATGTAGATAAGATCATTACAATAGTCCATTGATCATATAAAGAGAAAGTCACCCTGGCATTATACCACTTCTAGGAAGAAGCAGATTAGTGGTGTACACTTGTTCAAATCATGAATCCAGGACGGGTTATTAATGTTATACAGTGGGGAGAGTTTGGGAAAACCTTTTTCCATATATATTTTTATTATTTTATTTGAACATAAATGGATAAAGATTTCCTTGTTCTGACGTAGTAAGAAGTTCAATTTGTTAGAAGCTATGAGATAAACCTAAAGAAATATTCTTGACAAGCCAACAATCATTTTATGGATCCTAATGGAATGGTTCAATGATTTTTTAGATGACTAAGACCTCATTTACAATGGAAAATAGAAAATGTGACTATGAATGTTTTGAGAAGACTTTGATGTGTGAGAAAATGGTTGAATTGAAGTTTAGAATGATACAATTCTCACATAAATCTAATAAAAATAATATTGAAATGTAGTCAAAATAAGGGAAGAACATTGTTTATGAAAGATGAGGAAATAATGTGAAACTCACCATGGGTAGTAAATGTGCAATGAAGTATTTAGGGATATAAATTCATTGGAGAAGAATGTGATACAAGAGTGGATGAGATTTCTATACTAATCATAACATTCATGGTGAGGTGAAACCTAAACATCTAAACTCTATTGAAAAAGGGAAGATGGTTTAACACTATCCAACTGATCAATGTTTTATGTGTGGATAACTTGGGTACATTTAACATATATTTCATTATTATAATATAATATAAGGAAACCATCATAAACCTCATCATAGGCTATGGTTGTAAGTCTAATAATTTTCTATCACAATGGTTAATGTAGATGATCAAAATTATGTGGTTAAAGGAACACTCGTGGTTATCAAAAATCAATCAAATAAATTGGTTAATTATAGTTCTACGCATTACATTATTTCTTCCATGTCTACAAATAATATTGAATCACTCTCTGAACTAATAGAGTTAGTGTTTTCTTTTTTGAGACATAGAGGGAGTATCCTATCATCATATGTGAATTGATAATCTAGTATTATCATTGGAGGGAAAAAAGCATCACTAATATAGTAGTCATTCTCATGGAAGAATTCAATAATGTGCTAGGGTTGGACTATCTCCCAATGTATAATTATAATGTTAACTACATAAGTTAGAAAATTTAAGTAGTCTTGAATAGAAATCCTAGGTTATATTCCGAAGTAGATATCTCCTTTCATAAGTTTTTCTAAAATCACATTCCATATATTTATTTTTAGAGGTGATTGATGAATAGGGAGACAATAATTAGTGTATAAATGTGTATAATGTCCCCAAAATTTCTAAATACATTTAGGTATTTCTGGAACTATTATTAATAAATATACTAGAATGTGAGGATGGGTTATCTATTGAAATCATATCTGAATCCATGACAGTATCAAAGAAACCATAAAGAGTAGAAAATGTTGAGTTAGAGGAATTTATGGATAAACATCAAGATCATTGAGAGATGATATTTATCCAAATATGTTCGTCTTCTTGGGGAGAAAATGTTCTATTTTTAGTGAATAATTATGGATAAATGATGCAATTAATTGATGGTAATGAACATAATGGGAGTATTGTGAAGAAAAAATACCATATCCCAATGGCTATGGATGTATATTACCAGTTCTATGGGGATTAATTCCTCTCCATGAATGAATATTGACTAGGTATTATAAATTGAGGGTGATGAATGAAGATTTTATGATGTCTTTCTCCCAAAATAGATATGGGAATTATGAATTTATTGTTATTCCCATATATTCTAAAAACTATCATGATATATTTACGGATTTAATGATAATAGTCATTAAGGACCACCTTGGATAAATTGTGGTATTTTTTATTGTTGTTATTATAATATATTATAATCTTCATGATGATAATTTGGACTATCTAAGCCTTATATTTAAAACATTATGCAAGGATGCGCTATTTAGAAATTTTTTAAAATTTTAAATCTTTTTTAATAATGTTTTATTCTTTGGAAACATTTTTAAGGAATGATGGAAACTCAATTAAAACTAAAAGGATAATGTATTTTGAAGAGTGTCCATATCATACAAAAGTATCTGATATTTAATTTTTTCGTGGTTTTGTAGGATGTGATCATTATTTCGATTAAAAAAATTTAGTAGACTCTAATCCATTTAAAAAGGTATCCCAAAATGTTGAAAATATTATCTAGATAAAGGATTATGACGAAATTTTCACAGCACAACATAATAGATTGTTCCCTCCAATAGTATAAACTATACCCTATATCGGAGAATAATGTATTATTTATTGAAATACATCCCTAAAATAGATTTGGGGCTTCATTGTGAAAATGTATAAGGTGACTTATTATACAACTTGATAGTTAAATCCTATTTAGTAGAATTATACTTTTATTTACATAGAGTTTGATGAATTTATTTTTTCTATATAAATATGGAGGCACTATCACTATATGGAGAATTGTAATGTTAACATATACTAACAGTGTTTGAATTATATTTTTAGGATACATATATTCAACATGAAACAAAGTTGAATGTTGTATCTTCTTGAATACTATAACTATTATATTCATTATAAACCCATAATAGAAAACAAAGTTAAAAATTAATTATTTAGGAAGGAACTTATTGTGATAGCAATGATGATGATTCGAGGATGATCCACAGATATAGGACCTAATAAAATTTTACATGAGAATCATAAGGGATGTTACATAGTAAACATTATTCAATAAATTTTCTCAACCATCATTAATACAAAAGATCAAAAAATATCCAATTGAAGATCCATGGTGACAAAATAAGATAGAGGATGTAAATAATAAGAAATTTACTATGTTTAATTTTGATCAAAAGGGTGTATAGAAATATTATTAAAATACATGGGTTCCATATATCCAATAAATAAAGAAATATATTATCGTTAAATATCATATATCTAGGTACTCTATACATCTTGGAAGAACTAAAATGTATTGGTAACTTTATAATAATTATTTTTTGTATAATAAGAAAATTAAGAATGTTGACTACACTAAATGTTTCTTGTTGTGTCACCGTGTAAGGATAGAGTGAAAAATTCCTAACAGGATATTGCATCCAGTAATCATACCCACACATATGTGGGACCATATCACTATGTTATGCAACACAATTTACAAAAAAAAACATCCAATGGAAACTATGTGATATGTTTTATAGTGGTTTTACACAAAAATACATTGATTTCCATCTCAATTTATGATTATTTCTTTCTTGACCATCAATACAATATATATGTTATGGAAGTGGTCATGTTACATGTGGTCCTATTTTCTAAAATTTATTACCATGATCCAACATTCACATCTATATTATATATAATTCTTCAATAAGCTCTGAATATTGAATTAAATTTTATTATCACCCCAAAACTGATGTCCAATTTGAATGGACTATATAGGAATGTGAAGACATATAGAGATCATGCTCAACAGAATTTAATGGTGGATGGGATCCACACTTCCCATTAGTTCAGTTCACATACAAAAATAACATCCACTACAGTATTCAAATGGATCCATAAAAATTCCCACATGCAAAGAGATATATAACTCTAACAAGTTCGGATGAAATTGGTGCGAGAAAGACAATTAGGCCTGATCTTTTGCAAAATATGGAAAAATAGAACATTCCATCCAAAAATGTATAATGTATTCTAAGAGTCAGTAGAATATATATACTACCAATGAGCACAGGGACTTGGTGATTGATGTTGGAGAAAAATTGTTACATTAGATATCCCCAAGGAAGAGTGTCATGTTATTTGAAATGAAAGGGGGGATTTTCCCTCCGTCTATTCTCCCCATTGAAATCATTGGTTTCAATGGAGTATTGGAATATATACTAGAAATTACACCAGATCATGCTCAATAGAACAAGGTATTACACATATAACTCTTCAAGAAGTACATACATGATACCTCGAATTTACTAAATATAGATGTGGTACAACTGGAACAAAAAATAATTTATGAGAATAAAAAAGTGTATATATTGAATATTATAGACATGTTTCTAAACAACAACATTGACATCCCAATAAATGTATAATAGTGTAACCATAAATAGAAGAAACTATGTTGGAAGTAGAGGGGAAAATGAGATTTCTGTACCCTCACAGTGTTTCAATCGAGATATTGAGTAGACATTTCGTTGAAAAAAAATTCTTATGGGGGTAAGAATGTAATGACCAAGAATTTTTTTAAATGATATAATAATATATTTGTAGTACTTTTTATATGATATTATAATAATTGAAAATAAATAGAAACCAACTTTTTTATATCAATATTTATATTCATTAAATTAGTTATCTATGAATCTAATTAAAATGAAAAAATTACAAAAGGATAAAAAATATAATATAGAATAGGAATAAAAGGAATTTATAGTTCCCCCGAGAATTATAGAACCATCATCCCCAATGAAGATTATATATAAATGAAAAAATATATTATTAAACTAATCAACATATTGAGAAGAAAAAATAAAACCTTTGGGAGGATGTTCTGTAAATTATGAAGGAATGAATAAAGTGGTATTTATATATAATAATGTGAAAAGTGACATTTTGGATTAAACAATTATGTAAACATTGGTAAAATATGATTGTTAGTCAATATGACCATTGGTAAATATGACAATTGAAAACTATACCCTAGGAGTATAATTTCTATATTCTAAATACTGTTTATAAGAAGCAATGACAAATAAAAATTTATACAAAAAGGATAATTGATGGCCTCAACCCATTGAGTCCTTCCATTTTAAGCCCATTTTTCAAAACATGATAGGGGTGTAGATTAACTGGGGTTTACACATAACCAATACCAACTCATCCATCATATAGTGGATCATGAATGAAATTAAATATAGGAGACGATTAAGCTAGTGGAAACAACCACATGGTCAATGATAGCCAAGCCACCACATGAATCTACAATTTTCACAAACCTCACCCTTAAGGCCTAAATAGTAGTAATGTGTTCTTAAATTTCTATGTTGTTATTTAATAATGTTTAATATAATTTTATATAATTTTTTTTTATTATATAAATTCAAATTTAACAATATTTTTCTTAATAAAATATTGACTTCATTGAGATAAATTAGATAAACTGATTTTTTGTCCAAAATGAAACATAATCGTGTTTTTATGAAAAATATATAAAATTGAATAATGTACTCAAGTTTTATAAATAATAATAATTTAAATCATTTTTTTAAACGATGTAACTTAAATATAAATGATAAAATAATTTTATAATGTCTTATGAATTTTTTTTATAATTATAATAGATTTGGCTTTTCATTAAAGGGTGATATTTTAAATAAATATTCAAAACTCAAAATTGTAATCACTATAGAATTATTCTTAAAAAACAACCATTAATTTTTATATTAGAAGACTGAAATTAGTTTTTTATGAATTTATAATAGTAGAATAAATTTCTGTAATTAATCTATGTAGTTAAAAATAAACTTTTGTATTTCTAATATATTATAGGATTTCGAATATATTTCATAATGATTTAATAATTAATTGATAAAATTAATGACCTAAAATATAATATTTAATTAAAAAAATAATTTTAATATATCGAAATCAATTTCCAAACAAATAATTGACTTTCTAATGTCCAAAATAGAAAAGTTAATTTAAAAATTAATTATTTTTTAAAATTTTTTTTTCTTTCCAAATATTATTCAAAAATAATATAAAATTATTTTGGATTAAAATATAATTACATGTAACTAAAATTTAAAAAACAGTGAAAAAAAACGAGGATAATCAATTGGTTTTTCATTTTCTACATCATAGTCATTCAAGACCTTTATTTGGAAATTATTAAACATATCTTCCACTTTTACAATAATTTCCCACCAATTTGACCACACCCATCTGAACCTAATAAATCCTCCATGATTATATCTTGATACTGATTCCCATGTAGACCCTTAAAGTTTCTCCCAACCCCCATGGTTCCATACTCATGTTTTAAAAACTACTCTTCATGGTATGGGGAATTTCTACTTCTTCATTCCATTCAAGTTAACAATTAATATGTTAGGTCTTATAATTTCCAAACAATGTTCGTATTTTACAATTTATATTATCTTATTATAATAATAATAGCCTATTGTGAATGGGTACCCTGGTCCCCTCTCATTTTTATGTTTTCTAAAACCACTTTTTTTTACCCATCATGCTGCCGAATGTATTTCTCAAATTTCACTATTTTACATGGGAATTTCTCTATTATATTATATTTAATTATTCAATCAACTTTTCTATTAAATAGGAATTAAAATATATTTATAAATTATTAATAAATTTGTTAATTTATATACATGAAACCTACATTCTAATTCTTTGTCTAAAAAATGATGTCATGATCTGGTCTTAAATCACTTTTGTATGCCATGATTTTGATAAGAAGGACATTGTTTATTCTACATGTGTAATTAATGAAATTATATATTATGATATATTCATATAAAATTACATAGTACATATTAAGAGTGCTCTATGATAGAACTTCAATGTGTTGGGGATTGAATTTAACATCTAGAGATGGCATGTTTTATAAAACCTTTGTGAATAATGTTTGTAATATTAATTTATGACAACACGTTGATAAAATATGGTGATATGATTATAAATCAATTATTTAAGTGTTTTATCCACATTTCTATGGTGTGATTATTTTTATTATTATTAATTTATTTCACTTTTACATGACATATTGTTATTTCACATTTTGTTATTAATATTTGTAATGATCACATTTCTTTTATCTCCTTTTCTTATTTTCTTTTTGGGATTCATGCTGAACAATTTCATTTGATTTTTTCCCAATGATATGACATATAGTAAAAATAAAATAGGATAATCCCATGAAGATATCATTATATTGGGTTTAGAAGAATTTGTTATATTTTCATGTTTTAGGTACCTTATTTACATGAATATAATTTTAAAAAGATCTTAAATTTTGTCCAATGCAATGAAATGTTATGTAATAAAATGGTTGCATTTCACACCTACACATTGATGAAATATGGTTACAAAAATTAAAAATATAAATTCTATTATATGGATTAATCTCAAGGCCCTATCTGGGGACCTCTTATAAGACACAAAATTTCTGGTTGTTTGGTAAGAAATGGCGTTCAATATTTTGATTGGAGTTCCTTGGTTTTATTAGTATGATCTTATCCAATTACCATACACTCAATAGATCAAATTCTATATTGATAGATAAATATGGATATTTTATGGTGATAAATCTCATTTTAATCATGTGAAAAATGGTTCATTGATGCAGGGTTCTACTGGAAGAATGTGAAATCACCCATAAAAGATGATATTTTTTCTATCACAGCAAATAATGGTCTGGAAATGACCTAGAAAATCCCATAAAAAAGATCAGGGAAGAATAAATTATTCATATTAATTAGATCAATGGAATAGACCAAAATACCAGTGTATAATCAACAATCATTTTGATAGCTTTCATGAAAACTAAGTCTGGACATGATAATATTGTTACTAAATATCCATAAATTAGAAGAATATCACATGAATGTTCGTTCATTACTTAAAAAATATTCAAAGTACCCATTCCTCATATAATAATTCCAATGATTTCGATGTCATTCCTTAT
This sequence comes from Viscum album, assembly GCA_963277665.1. Taxonomy (NCBI): domain Eukaryota; kingdom Viridiplantae; phylum Streptophyta; class Magnoliopsida; order Santalales; family Viscaceae; genus Viscum; species Viscum album. Next base: position 40,232,797 of record OY728158.1, on the reverse strand, counting down.
TTTCCCTAGACTCTACCCCCAATGGAACTTCAAAGAGAAACCACACAATCATCTAGGTTTGCGGAAGCCATTTCAACTTCTGAATGTTAAAATTTAAACTCCACTATAAACTATAGAGAGCTTTTTCCATTACATAATTCCCCTTAGTGTAAGGATGAATAATAAAATAAATAGGAACATTAATAAGTAGACAACCTTACGGATAATTCCAAAATATATTGGGAATAAACTTCTACCACCATCAACTAAATCATATAAATAAATATATGTTTAAAAGAGGGCCCATGACCCACTTTGATAAGTGCAACCATGTTATCCAGGGATAAAAATGTATATATGATAAAATGAATATATACATATATATTAGATATATTAATTCTTTATTAATTTGGGATTAATTCATTAATTCAATATGACCAGGTTTTTTCATAGGAATAAGATATTTTGGACAAAATATAAAAAATGTTGAAAAAAGAAAAAACCCTATAAATTACTTGAATATCAAACATGATGGGTAGACCAAATTCACTAATTACCCAAAATTCATAGGAATCCAATGAATTCATTATGGGATTTGAATCTAGTAAATAATATGTAAATTCTATAAACTTATAGAAGATTCCAAAGATAATAATTCGAGTAAAAGGGAATCACATACATGTTGTGTAGATATTGAATGATGTGAAATGTTCAATGTCCTTCATGATTAATGATACGAACTGATACTTCATATGAAATTATAGATATCATAGGCATGATGTTTATCCAATTGAGACGATGTGAAAATTGGAGGAAAGCAGCCACATAAGATTGTGAATTATGTGCATGACTTACACATCGTGTGATTGTAAAGATATTTATATTACAGGTGATCCTCCTTGAAGAGAATGCTAGAAATACATTATTTTCCTATTTTTTTTATTATATTATTTTCTCTTGATTTTATCTATTTTTTTAATCCCATTTAATTCCTAACCCTAATTTCTTTGTCAAATAATTTTTGTGTTTTTGGTCAATCTAGTTTTTTTACGCCTTTTCAACCTACATTCTGCTTTTGATTCTATTCAATGTTATTTTATCACCAATTGTTTTTCTTTATCAATTATTTAACATTTAATCATTGATTTTTCATGCAAAGGGAGTTTCTGATTGGATTTACATTTCATTTTGTAATTTGAACATGAATCTTATTTTTTAATCCTTGAGTTTTTATTTCATGAGTACATATTGATTAAGAAAATCATGTTCTGTATTTATATTATTTTGATCAACATCTCGATGGCCGACTAATTCAACTAGGTTGAGAAGTCATTCATAAGGTTGTTTCTGATAAGAATGAACCTATATAGAGAACATTTGTAACCATATGGATATAAATTAAGTTAATAATAATTGTTCATCCCATTATTTTTCAATACCATGAAAATGGGATGTATAATTGATCAAACCTAATGTAATAAGTGATTATAATTACTATGACCATATCTCATGACGCTTTCAAAATATAAAATAATTGAAATGTAGTAAGAGTTCTTGTTATACCATAATCATGATATAGTTACAGCTTGGGTAGATCCAAATGATATAACCAAACCAATTGGTTAAACTTTAACCTCCTCTCCACATATGTCGTAGGAATATCAAAAGCTAAATAATGGATTATCCTCTATCAACAGCCATGAAATTGACAATGATCCCCCATTTTTGATATTTTATAAATCCATACTACCCAGTACTTGTATAAAACAAACGTGATGAGTAAATATGAGGAATTATATCCATGTTTTTCGATTCAATGGTATCTTTCTTACTTGTGTTCTTTATGGGTTTGACTGTGCACTACCACATTACTATTACCAAGATGTATGTGTAAATTGAGATAATAAATTTCAAATATGATTTCATACCATATGACTTTTACAACATGGGTGGGAACATCAAATTTTGGCACTATTTCAAGTGATTAAAATTTATTTGGAATGTTATCCTTTATATCGAACATTATAATACCATGCTTATCCCCTTTTCTATTGGTCGTTCCCATTTTCCTTTTAAATTTTTCTCATTCGGGCACACCATCACCCAATCAGTTTCTATTCATTAATAGTACATGGGTCTGGTGAATTTTACTCATTCCTAATGAATAAACTATTATGAGATGAATTCATTCAATGGGAAGGACAAAAAAATATTTATTTTTATGTCACCAAATTAAAAGAGTTGATTGCAACAGCACTACCGAACCCAACCAATAAATCATGATATATACACCACATTCCAGTCAGGGAGATCATATAGTACTATAGAAACACAACATAATGGATTACATCATTCCATTCCTAGTCATTGCGGCCTCCATCATTATGCTCCAAACAATGAAGGATAACACTTATTATAAAAATCCTTAACATATTCACATGGTGTGTAACATGGGATAATTTAGAATGATAAAAAGTGAATAAACCCACGAACATATTTATACCATTAGTGTGTAGATGGAAGATCCAAAATGATATTTGAAACATCATATAGTAGGATAGAGAATAAGACTAGGGGGAATGATATATATGGATGGAGCTAACCAGAAAGTTCTGATATCACAGACTAGAAGGGTGGATAAAATTAAAAACACTATACTAAGAATTTCAAATGGTTGAATGAACTATAGTTGATGTTATTCTAAATGATGGACTTTTGATTAAAAAAATCGATGTCATACAATATGATCATGATGATTTCCATCATAATACATATTTATGGGAAAGTGATAGAGGACTACTGTGGAATATAATCCATCAGGTGGAGGAAATTACCAATCTAAAATCATAAGTAGAATCTCTAATAATGAATCTAATGCCTTTTCAAAATCCCACTTAACCACTACCCCGCCTATTCTATTGATAGAAATTTATTTGTCCAAGATATGAGGAGACTTGAATTATTCCCATGTCATTAGGGTTGGTATAGAAGAACACCAATCCCAATAATGTAATTACATCATTTACAATAAAACAGATCAGAAATTATTGAAACCTCAACATTACTAATAGATGAAATATTAATATAAAATATTGGTTTAGTGTCTTATATAGTAAAACAATGATTATTTTTTAAGAGGTATAGATAGCTACCATAAAGGAACATTACACCACTTCGGTACCCACCACAAGGACAAGGTCCTCACACATAATGATAATTATAAGAACCTGTTCCCAGAGATCAATAAATTCCACCAACAAGCCATGTGAAATTTCCACATGCTCTAATAAGAACGAAAAAATTTGACAATATTCTCCAGACTGAAATTTTAAACTTTGTCATTGCATTCTTGTAGTAAAATATAATATAGGATGAAAACCTAGGAAACATAAATGAAATCCCATAAGGATTCACTAAAAAACATGATTAATCTAATAGTGATGATATATAAGACCTTATATGATCAATTAATAGGTAACTTCTCTAGAAATACCAAATATAAATGGGAGATGATGATAAATCTATAGTTTTGTTTGGATTTGGAAAGGTGATGAATTTTTAATAATGATGCAGTGTTTAGAAAACCAATATAAGTGAATATGATAATGATAGTCAGGGGATAATCTAATATAATAATCTATATGAGAAATTTATAGTTGAAAATATTCTAAAATGCATTATGTCTACATGGAACCAACATCATACAATATACTATATAAGAATAAATATAAATATAATTCCTATATCTGTTTACATGATTATTGGAATCAGTGAACTGAAAATAAACAATGGTGGAACTCCTACAATACGACATCTCATTCATGAATCGTAAATGAGTGATCGATGATGTCATAGTAAAAGTAAAAAAAATATTTATCACCGTTTATTTCTTCATTATAGACAATGTATAATAATGAGATATTACCCTCATTATATGAAGATAAATTATCACCACAAAAAATTCATTGATTGATGTTATCCTTAGAATAATGAATAATAGTGTTGGAGAAGAACATGTTGTGATTTATTTGGAGAGGCCACTAATAAAATCAACGTGTCATAAAATTTTCAAACCATATAATATTCTAATAAGAAATATGATCATGTGAATAGTAAAGACGACACTAATAAATTACCTCTTGCTGAAAAGGGATCTACCGATCACAATAATTTAAATTATAATGCGCCCCGTAAAAAGAAGGTCATATCCCATTTTAATTAATATGTTTTCAGGAATCAATCAATAATGTATCTTCTTATTATTATATTATTCCTTATCACAACATGTATACATATATAAAATAAATAAAATGATCATTGGGAGGAAAGTCAATGTTGGTTCAAAAGGTTAAAACACTATAGTTTATTCTTGATAAAATATTAGAGCATTGAAAGGCTTGATTAGAGGACCCGAGACAAAAAGGGGGAACAAAATGGAAAATAAACATCATTTAATGAATATATGGAATGTAACTCTCAATCTCATATAAGATAATAAATTTGTGAAAAAAATTCTATGTACTTAATACATGATTTCTAAATTTAGAGTCTCATTAAAAAAATTAAACCTAGGGTTCTGTCCAAACAACCCACCTAGACACCCCTACTTATCCTTGAATATTCCACTGCCATTGCACCCTCAACCAAATTTTCCCACTCCATCATACTCTAGAATATCCACTAAAATTCCCTTTCATACATTTCCACCCAAAATCTAGAATCAAAATGGTCCACACCCTGTCTACCAAATGCTCTCTTGTGGGTTATGACATAACATTTTCACCCAAATAGTGGACGGATACAATGATTTCACCACAAGCTAATCCTTCTAACCCATATCATGCATACATCTCTGGTTCTTCTTCCACCTCTAAAATCATCTACTAAACTTTTTGTGGGTCATAGGGCCCCTCCCATCGACACCATAATTCCAACTCCCATTTTCGTAACCTCGTCATCAGATTTGGTTGGTCCATTTCCATGAAATGTGAATGCAGACCAACAATATGTTGGAAAGTATTGTACATGAATAGATACTCATCCACTATAAGGACATTAAACATATCTAAATTTTAAAAAAAATTCCATTACCAAGGTTCATGAGGATACATTATGGGACATCATCCATGGGTTCATCGAAACCATTGAGTTGGTCATTGGTTTAGTCCACTTCAAGAATCAGAGGTAGGATATGGGGGGATCACCCTCCGCAAGTTAGGTATTAACCATGACATATATCCACCAAAATCCTAACTTATATTGACGTCCAGAAATTACAAATGATGAATAATAAGTATGTATCCACATGAATTTGTGCTTGTATTGCTATATGTTGTCATAGCATATATCATCCTGACACTATAACGGACACCATGCTCTAAAGTGTCATCATTTAGATACATAATATGAACCATTATCATGCTTGGATGACCCATGGTGGATATAAAATTTGGTGAAAAATATTGAGAACATCTTTATCACATCATGAATGGGAGGCCCAACCCTCAATACGTATAGGTAGATTAGTGAGTTCTACAGGACCCTGAAGAGGATTAGTTGAGTAATATTGATGAGAGGTTCATTAAATATCCATCATTCTAGGAATATCATCGCCATTGAAGACACCCAACACCACACCTACCTTGGACATGTGGAGGGAATTCTCCCAATAATTTTCTAAATGACGGGGCATCCCATGAAGGATGACTGCATCTACCAATGGTTGCATAAATATATAGAAGATACTAATAAAGTACCAACATGGCATACAATTGACCCAGTCACACCATACTCCCATTCATATTCCCCTTCTACCACCACCACCACCTCCACAACATCCAACTCTATTACCACCACCACCATAATACCTATCATAAATGCAGCGTCCATATCCATTACATTTTACATATGGATTGTTATCTAATTGATGGTGGAAAAAATGTGACTCATTATCCTTCATCTTGAAATTACATTTTCAAACCTTTCATGTTTCACTACCCCTCTCATGACAATATCCAACAACACCTCTCAAGAACTAACCTCTGCTGACCCTTCAATCAAATCCATTATCGAAACAATTCCATCCCAAACATAGCTTCATTAGAACTTATCAATCCTAATTCTTAGTATGAGTATCTTATAGAGTAGTCCCACTACGGTATGATCCCCACCATTAAATTCCCAAATGAGGTCCCATTTTTAGATCTAGATTAAAATACATGACCACTATTTGGATTTAAGACTCACCTCTTCCTTCTCGGATTGGTCTATCTACTAGACCTATAGAATCCACTAAGACAACCGATCCTCCAGTCCCTTACCCTTTTCTAATATTAATATTATTATCCAATCTTGTGAACCCTCAATTTTGGAGTGGAAATATTATGTAGTTCTCGATAACATTGAGTTTACTATATAATCTATTATCATTCCCCACATAGTTTTGTAATCTTTTTGGGTGTCATTTTTTCTACATAAGTTCCTTTTTTATAAATGTATCATTTATTCAAAATATAAATGGGATATAGATTTTTTATTAACTATTTATTTAATCGATTTCATTTTATTTCTACATTAAATTATCTATTTATAGGACATAAACCTCATATATGGCCATGAAAACACCAATCCTTTCCCCATATTCCATCTTAATATATTTGTCTTAACATATGGCTGATGAATACCTCCATAATGAAGAGCTCCCACTTGAAATACTTATTTAGTAGGGATCCCTACCATGATGAGAATGTATGATTTTGAAACTACACCCAACGATTCATTCCCAATATGATCTTGATGAGGTTAATCATGCTAAGAATCCAAGTTTGATCGATGACACAACTATAAATTCATATCAGAGGCAGTGGACCTCAGATCCGATGAATGAAACTATATAATACCTTTTCAATCTATCTAGAGGATGACTAATTGTTATCTCTTTATTGGATAAAAAACCATATTTTTGTTTTATATTCTCTATTTTTAGTCATGTTCATAAGATATAGTTTTTTAGTATGTTATCAATTATTTCAATATTATGTTCCTAAAATACACTTTACTCACATCAATCCATTTATCTAATTTGATTTCTTCAAGTATTGGAAATATAATCCTTTACATTTTCGGAAAAAAAGTAGGTTAAGCCTATAGACTAATTATTTTTCGACTATATGTTTTGACTTCTTAATTTTTTTCATAAATAAAAAACTCAACTCGATATCTATCAGTTTTCTCTGGGGAATGAATTGCATTAGTAGGAGATCTGAATTCAATAAATTCAATTTCTAATATCTATTTCATTCTTGTCTTTGTTTTTATTATAATATCTTCCGCAATGAGTTACCAAAAAAATAAATATGAAATATCATTTTATCAATGGTAAAGTATTTCATGACCATAATTATTGATTGACTTGGATTATTTCTCATTTTCACTTTTCAAAAAGATATGTTCCACATAAATCAGGACATGAACTTAAATTCACATTGAAATAATGTAAATAAAAAAATGTGTTAGTTTGGAAATTGACGAAGACTGTGTTTTATTCAGGTTTATATTGTAATTATTATTATTTTTTAATACATCACTTATAATTGTGGAATCTTAATATTAATTTTGATTAACTTATTGTGGTATTATATACCATGATTTATTTCCATTTATTTTATACACTCCAATTCTAAATAGGATTCTATAAATAAAATTTCATATTCTTTTAAATCAATATATCATTACATACTCCATGTGAATGTATACCTATTATAACATTCCATGAGATATTAGTGATTATGTGATTGAATAATTACATTTTAATATGATTTATGAAATATTTTTTGATCTATTTTTTCTTAATAACCACATGTACATATTTTCTTAATTACCATATAGTTTACATGAATTAAATTATTCTTATGGAGATGATTAAAGATCGTTATCCCTTCATACAATAACATTGGTATGGTTCATGATTGTAATTTGAAAAACTATGTGATAAATTCCACAAGGGATGGAAACATGTTGTTGTTATTGAGGAGATATACTATGGCACTTTCATGATAGAAAAATGATGTACCCTTGATTATATTTTATATTTTCAATGGTTTACGTATTCCTCTAAAAATTATATTGAATGAAAACAAAAAATTTATTGGGTTGTGTAATAGGAACGTATGAAATCACTATTACCAGATCGATGAATCCTGTGATGGATTATATTAGGTAATTGTATGGATGTCTGACCTGGACTTGTAATTATTTTTTTAAAAATGAAATAAACATTTTACATTTTTTATAATAACATGATATACTAAAGGAACCACCTTGATCTGTTATAGTATGGACACCATTTTTTATTTAATGAGTTACTTAAATTAAATATTTACATTTATCAAGCTTTATACTATAGATAATACCATATATTGAGCTTAATTTGTATCATTATATCTACATTCCCTCATCCTTATAGTCATTTGAACCCTACTAACGAATCACACATGATTGATTTTTTATTTTTCATTATGAAGTGGAGATGTATGATGTAATAAAATCCAATGGTTAGGAATATTAATTAATGGTATGAGATTAAATCTAGTTACATTTTACATTTAGTGATGAGATAAATTTTATTTTCATTAAAATTGAAAAGGGGGTGTAGAATTTAAGGCGATGTTATGAAATAGTAATTAACAGAATAAAAAATAACGATAAAGAGCCATGCTATGAGGAATTATAGAGACCCTCACTTTTCAAAGATTATCATTACAAAAATATTTCATAATACATGATCATTATAAAAGTCATTGCCCAGAGGCCATAATTGGTCTAGTGCCTTTGGAAACATGGAATCATAAACACTGATACATAATTGAGATTTATTATCTACCACTATGATTCTATTTACTAAAACTCCTCTAAGACACATAAATCATATTACATAACGTCATAACCTATGGAAAGAAACATGAAACACGGTTAGATAAATTTTTCATTGTGGCTAAACAAGAGAGATATATAAGAATATTCATTTTAATAGTGGTATGAGAAGATGATCCTGAAAATAGAATACCATACCTTACATAACTAATATTATATACAAGAATCATGACATATATCATTTATGTTCATAAGATATGAATGGTAATGTAATAAATAACGTATTCCATGAAATCATAATATTGGAATAATACATGGAATTGTGGATGACACATAAGCTTATATTATGTGATAGAAATTTAATCTAAGGAATCACTACCAAGACCATATTATTGGTATATATTCACTTCTCATACCATCATTATAGTCATGGTTCACTCTCATGACCATCACAGTAGCATGTGGCCACTAATCATACCATCTTGGTAGTCATGGTTCACTCCCACAACCATCCAAGTAGTCAACATTCATTCACAGTACTATAATAGTAAATATCATAAGATAATATATCTACCTAATGCAATGGAGGGGGATTGAGGTCCCATAAGTCCCAATATGAAATCATACATATATGATCCACAAGAACATTAAATGACATAATAGCCCATAAAATTAATTAGTTATTATAAATATGAATACATATCATAACATATGTAAAGAGATGGGTTTCATAAAAATTTTATCATAAGCATATCCCATGAATACATTAATGTTTCAAAAGACAATAACCCATTAAAGTGAAATGGTTTTCATAAACATAATTCCATTAAAACATTATACATTCCAAGAAAGAATAAGAATGAAACGATTTAATAATGTTTATATAACATAATTAGTAACACCAATAGCTGTTATATTATATTTGAAATAATTTTATATGTTATTTAAAAAATTATTGAAGAAAATATCCTTTCATTATTTAAAATTGATTTTTCTAACATAAAACCATATAAAATCATTTTTCTTTGAAAATAACATTTAAAACATATAATTGAAACTATTAAAACAAGAATAAAATTTAAATTAACTTTTAAATAAAATTCATCTTAAAGGACTTCTTCAATAACTTTTATAAATCATTTTAAAAAACATGATTTTCGAATATAATAGACTTCCGACTGAAGAGGGAGACAATAAAATTTTATATAAATTTTTTTATTTTATAACAATGTGTGCAAAAAATAATACTAAAAAAGGATTATATATTGAATAAATAGGGTATATGTAATCTCATGATTGTTTTTTAGATATGAATCAAAATATTTCAACAATGGAAGATAAACATTAACTATCTCAAAAAGCAATGAGATTTTTTCAATAAACACCTATAACATGTTAACATGGGATCATCCCTTAAATGTAATAAAATAAAATTAAATAATTCTTAAAATATAATTAAAATAAGTTGATTCATGATATAACATGTAAATTTTAATTATATACCCCTCGAATAAGTGTTTAGGTTCTTATCGAAACATGAGTAAAAAAGAAGTAAAATTAAGACAAAACTATTATACCCATTTGGTATCATTAAAAGTTAAACCCAATAAAGGACAGGAAATAATACGGATTAAAAAAACATAAATATATTTATATTAATAATTTTATACAATCATTACAATACATATACAACACAAAAAGAAGGAGTGGCATGGATAACTTGTGTCTCAAATAAATTAATAGTGAGATGAAATCCCTTTACCTTATGTCATGAAAATCTTTGTACTCCTAAAATATTCCGTTATGATAAATATAAAGATGTCAAAAAAAAATTAAAGACTCATATTATTATAAATCCTCAAATAATTTTTTTATTATGACCATATATTAATTATTTGTTGACGATCCTACATAAATTTTTCACTTCGGGTAATATTCAATTTGTTTATTGCACGTGTTTTAATTTGATATATTATTTGTACGTATATAAATATCATTATTATAGAATGTATAAGATTATATAAATATGATTTATATTCAGTATATGTGTTTTATAATCCATGTAATAGAGGAGTATGAAATAAAAGACACCATTTTGGGAGTCAATATGCAGTCTGTATACAAGATCACTGTTTTTGATTCTATTGTCCTATTGAAAGAATGAATGAAAATGATATATATTTACTTGTAAATAATATAATTTAATTAAAATCATAATTATATATATAATAAAATTTCACTAAAACCAACCTTAATTCATGCAATGTAGTGTTTTAATGAATCACAATGCTTTGAGGGGGTGGTAGTCCACACGTCCTCAAAAAAAATTATCGTAATTACACAAGAATGAAATTAAATGGATTTGTGTTGTAAAAATAATAAATAATATTAAATAAATATTAAATATAATATATGAAATATATACATAGAACTTACATCATATTTTAAACTTTAATAGGCACTAAGCGAGAAATGAACAATCATCATTTAGTGAGGTGGTAGTTCGCCTTGCACGTAAACAATATGTTCACTGCCTATTAAAAAGAGTTCTGTGTATGTGTAGGTAGAAAACCTATAATAAGAAAATACCAGTATATTTGGGATACTATTTTTCATTCAAAAATAGAATAACGAGAGTGGATGGGTGGATAAAGACAATAAAGGAAAGGAGCAAGAGAGAAGATGTTACCTCTTAATTTGGTAACTCCTTTTGGTTTCTTCCTCAAGGATTCCTTCAGTTTCCTTAAAAATAATGGAAGTACTTCAGGATAATGGCTGGAATGTTACGTGAATATTTTAGTATTGTATAATAGAGGCAATGTTCTAGGTAGGTGTGGGAATTTGGGTAGAGGTTGTGTCCTTTTAAAGGGAAGGGAAAATACATACTTGGAATTTTAAAAAGGGTCTCTGTAACTCTATTTCTACATAAAAATATTTGTATAAACCCATAATCACTAAATAATGGAAGTTTAATATATGAATAATGGCTAAACAATTGATGTTGGAAAAGTATCTTGGTCTTTTTTTATATTAAATTTATTATTTATACTTTAGTTTAAATTAATTTTACCTTATTCAACGTAATTAATTTTAATAACATTCACAAATAGTTTTAGTAAAAAATTAAGCTGAAAATATTAGATAGTTAAAATAATTAATATATGAAATATTAAATCAATATTTCTATATTATAATCATATAATCGGTTGATATTAATTTATAATTAATCACGAGGTTGGGTTGACAATTTGAGGTTTGAAACTAAAAATGACCAAAAGTTTTGAAATGTTTTTATAAATAGTTTCAATGTGAAATTGGTTCAAATGAACAACATTGGATTAAATGTTAAAATTATTATCAAGTTAGAATTTTATGAAAATTTAAAATATAATTTATATTTATAAATAAAATAAATTAAAAAGTTGTTTTGATAGAAAATCTAGTATTTTCACTATCGATCGAAAAATGATATTTGTCAAAAAAAATCCCAATAATTCACCCTAAAATATTTTCAATATTCTAAATTAAAAAAGATAATATTTCTTCAAATTCAATTTATTAATGAGTCTAAAATTATTAATATTATATTTCAAAGAAGGTAATTATAAGCGGTTCATTCGAGAAAATTTTATTTCTATACAAAGAAGAACATTACGAAAAATCATATATTTTATTGATAAAAAAAATTAATTTTTTTTTTAAATTTACTTATTAAAATTCATATAACTATGATTAATGACTAGGATATAATTATCTCATTTAAATATTTAATTTTTTTATAGAATCATAGTGTTGCATGCATCTTATGCCAACTCAGTGTTACATGTAACATGTGACAACATAGTTCCACGTAAAAGTAATGCACAAATTAGTTAATTAGAAGACATAAATGAAAAATTAATTTTTTTCAAAATATATGTTCTATTATAACATAGGGTGTTAAATTCTAAAACCCTTAAAATGAATTTAACCGTCAAAATTTTTCACATTGGTATAAACAAATGAGGATACTGATGCTTCATCATATCCTCCAGATGACATATAGATTCCTCTAACTGAATATTTCTCAACTAAACCTTGACTAGGCGAGCTATATTGTTTCGTAGAAATTACTGTTATTGGTCCAAAATTTTAATAATTTGATCCTCATAATAATGATTATACTTCAATAGTATGATCACTGAGTTCTATACATTTGAATGGTCCAATATGCAATTCTTTATGAGAGATACTTGTAAGATATCATGGACACCAGAAAAATTTGGATGATGTTCCATGTGACAAGATATTATCATTTTTCGATCAGGCATCTCAATGCGAACGATTTACAAAGGAAGTAGTTTTCATTTCCAACTGATTCTCCAAACATTCTTACAATGTGAGATTTGTTGAATGAAATTTTCACCAACACCAAATTCTAGATGGATGTAGTGTTTATCATTAAAAATTTTCTAATAGATTTGAATTGTCTTGATATGTTGATGAACAACTGTAACCATCTCTACCATTACGTCATAGATCTAATGTCTTAATAGATTTATTTTTCCAACTTCATCCCATCATGTGGGACATATACATTTATTTCCATATAGGGCTTCATACAGCGCCATCTTAATGCTTGAGTGAATTTTATTTTTGTATGAAACTCAACTCGGGTATGGTCATGATCCCAACCACATTTGAAATCTAGAGCACAAGATCACAACGTATCCTATATGTTTTGAATTATACTTTTATACTTACCATTTATCTGGAAATGAAAATAAGTGATGAAAATAAATTCTTTATCATGTTATTGTTATAGTCTCTTCTAAAAAATTGAGGTAAATATAGGATCATGATATGATACAATAGAAAGGGGTACTCAATGATTCTTTACCATGTCATTGATGTATATCCTGGAAGGATAATCCCGAGTGAAATATTATTTGATATAAATTAAGTATGTTGAATTAGTATGTAAAAATATAACCACCCATATATCATTAAACTTTTTAGAGCGTTTGGGTAGTCTAATGAAAAAACCAATAGTGGTATTCCTCCATTTACATTTTGTTACGGGTAATGGATGAATAATCCCTTTTGAATTTTTCCTTTATTCCTTAATATTCTTCCATACCAGACATAGATATAAAAAATCCACTATATCTCCCTTCATTCTATCATACCATATGCATTCATTCAAGTTCATATACATATATGAACATCCATGATAAATAGAGAATGAAGAACTATGAGCATCCTCAGATATTTACTCATTCAAATATGTTATGAAAGGAACACATACATGGTTCTTGAACCATTAAATTCCATCATGATAAAGATTAATATCTAGATCATTTCGGTTATTCTATTGAAGCTCTTGATCTTCCCGATGTGTGTAAAGACCCGGAAATTTCAAGGAATTTTTTTTCTTAATTTCATTGAATTTTGTGACTGCGTCGTCTCAGATGAGGCCTTACGACGCACCACGCTGGAGGGGCGCAGTTCCGTCACACCGCGTCGGACGAACCAAGCCGCTGCCGGTTCCGGGCTGAGTGAAATTGATAAGGGTGTTCGTCTCTTAAAACTCAGAACACCGACCATCCAATGAGGAACATCTTCTCCTGGTGAAGAATGCTTCACGCCTTCAACTCTTCTTCTTCCTCCGCGTTAAGGGAGAAGACACCGTTAGTGAGGAGCATCATCTACAACAACGACTCCTCCTTCAACAACGACGGAATCAGCACCATTGTACCGCGACGTTCGACTTCCGTGACTCGACGATGTGCGATGTCAATTTCGAGGTTGGGGTTTGTATATATGATTGAATTTGTTTTATTGATTCTTCATATCATAAATTCACGATGATGATGACCAAATGAACATGGTCATCGTCCCGCACATAAACCATTATCCTTTTTCTTTTTATTCTTCACGTGTTCTTCGTGCATTTTTCAATGTCCATATATTTATTAGCGTTGTAAACACGTATTTTTGTTGAGCACAATATATAGATGCGAAGCCCCCAACGCAAGGATCACAAATATGCGATCGTTTGATTTTTCGGGCTTGGAACGAAACCGGAATGGCTCGCGGAAGGAGGTGTCCAAATTTTTATTGATGCTGGAAACTCAATGTTTCCTTGAGCGTGACATACAGACACGAAGATCTCGACCCGAGGATCAAGGATATGCATTCGTATCTTTTTTCCGAGTTAAATCGAAGTCGAAATGGAGTGCGAAAGGATCTGGAGGCGCAGATGGGCGGGCTGCAAAAGGTGGTGGCCATGCGTAATGAAGGGTCGTGCGTGAAGAAGGGTGGTGCGTGACATGGGGTATTTGAAAGAAATCAATTAAAATTAATATTATAATAATGGTATTATTAATTTTGACGATAAAACACTTTTTTGTCCGTAACTTCTTCGTGCAATCTCGGTTTCACAAACCGTCAGTGGCAGTGTGACCACGACATCGAGATGGAATTTATGAGTCCAATATTGGATGTCTTTTTTGGGTTTTTGGATCGGGTACCTGAAGCGCTCGAAAAATAATAGATTTAATATTATTATTAAATCTTCGACCCACCATAACTCATGCGTGTGACGTCTGATTGGCTTTCCATCAGTGGAGATATAATCCCGTCATTAATACGGTAGATTCAAGTCTAATGTTGGATACTAAATTCTAGTTCATGGTGCGGGGCCACGAAACACCGAATAATAATAATATTATTATTATTACTGGATCTTGTATCGGACATATCTCTCTCATACGATGTCGGAATGACGAACCGTCTGCGACATTGCGACCCTGGAATTACGACGAATGTTTCACGATTCATTTCGGATATTTATATTGAGGTTGAGATGCAGGACCCACGAGGCCCAGTTCACGCATGATGTGGTGAAATGAAACTTTTTCACCGGCTATCCGTTTGGGACAAATGGGTAGTCCATCTCCTGTGTTTTTTCGTATGGATCGCAATGGTGTGACCGGTTTGGTTAACCGGTGTCATTTGAAGTACGACTGGGTTGGATCGAACATGAAGCCAACCGAGACCTCGGAGCGGAAACACTTATAACTTGAGCTCTGGACATCCGATTTATGTGCCATCGACTTTGTTGGATTCCTCTGGATGAGACGGAACTTTTTGTATACTTCACCTGAGGTTTGGATGTTGTTGGAATATGGTTGGGTTGGATTGTTCCCGAAATCCAACCGGGCCCCAGGAACGGAAAACCTGATAACTTTCAGACTGGATGTCCATTTGACGAACCGTCAACGGCGTTAGTGATATTGTTGAGAAACATTACCTTTGAGTATACCCTATGAGAGTTCGAGGTACAGTTGAGATACGGCCGGGTTGGTTCGCACACGAAACCAACAGGGCCCCTAGGACGAAAAGGCTAATAACTCACAGACCAGGCGTCCGATTGACGTGCCGCCTATTGCGGTGATTCCCCTATGACGAGGCAGTCCTTTGAGATACTTCATCGTGGGACTTTGAGATACCTGGAGTATCAACCTGTCGCTTGTGGAGCGGAGGCTCCCAGAGACGAGCGTTCAGAGTATGGAGACCGTGTAGCCGGCTGAGACCTAACGATTGCGTGATCGACTCGACTTGGAGTGAGTCGACTAGCCCAGTGGATGGAGCACTACTTTTTTTGGGTGCAGATCCATGGAGGATGGTGCAGTACCTGTGTGACAGTGCATACCCATGGTACTCGTCCGGAGAGTACCTCTGCAGGCTATTAGGGGGTCTGCACTACTGTGTTTGGGTGGCATACCCCAGCGGGAAGCACTAATATGTTTGAGTGGCTGACCCGCAGTACTCGACAGGAGGAGTACCTCAGCAGTCTTAGGTTAGTGAAAAGTACCTCGAAGTCATGAAAGGACCACTGTACACTCCAGAGATGGGGCTCTTCAGCAGTTACGGTTTCGATAATGAAAATCCTGGTTTGAGCTGAGTCTATGACCTATGTGTTTACCTCATGATTGAGATGGGTCACTTTATAACTTAGGTATATGTATGGGAATATACCTGGGTAGTGGTTATTCGTTGACTTCATAATCTTTGTGTTTCCTCATGATTGAGATGGGTTACTTGATAACTTAGGTATATGTATGGGCATATACCTAAGTAGAGGTTATCTGTTGAGATCTTCTTTGTGGTTATCAATGTTGGTTTTAGTGAGACCTTGAGGGTCTCGGGGTCCCTACTGAGTATCGTTATAGTCACCCCTACACGGGCTATGCCCGCACCTCGTTGTGTTAGTTGCAAACGACGGACAGTGCTGACGGAGGCCGAGTGTTTGAAGACTGGACGATAACCGGAGGTGGACCTCACGACAAGTCAGTATCAGGAGGTGGACTTCACAGCGATACAATTCTCGGATGACATTGATGGGCAAGAGCGTTTTGGAGTCTATCTATACATACCCTTCAGGTTGGATCCGTGGTGGACGATCCAGGAGCTGCGCTATCCATACCTACCCTTCAGGTAGGATCCGTGGTGGACGATCCAAGAGATGCGCTTTATGTACCTACCCTACAGGTTGGATCCGAGGAGGATGACCCAGGAGATGCTTCCTTTCATCCAGCTGTTGTCTTTTTCTGTTGTACTTCCCTTCAGTTGTATATGTACTTTTTAGTTGGGTTTGTATTCCGGCCCTTTTTTCATTTCAGCACTTCTTTTGTCCTTAGTTTGTACATTCGCTTGTAATCTGTGGTGTTTTGTTTACTTTTATAAAGGCTATCCCATCCCAGTTATCGGGATTTACGCATTTGGTGCTAGTCGCCAGCCCCTGGCCTATGGAAGGTGGGCTTGGGGTAGTCATGACACGAGCCCCGAGGATGGGTCGTGACAATGTGCCTCCAAAATAATCAATTGGCTAATAGATTAAACATTCATTTTCGAAAGATAACATTTTCTCCATAGTTCATGATTTCTAGATGAATCATTTCAAAATCCTTAAATATCGGATATCTTGTTTTTCTTATCCTGGATAAGGCATCACAATCCATCAGACTCAAAACATTGGACACAATGTTTTCATTCAATGGGTGATAATTTATTGATAAGTCATAATCCTGTATCACCTATAACCATCTTATTTATCTCATATTCAAATCCTTTCATGTGAATATATATTTTATACTTTAATGATTACAATTTATATCGAAATTTCTTTAAAAAGATAATTCCCCATATCATTCTAGATAAAATTTCCTATTCTAACTCCAAGTCATGAGTTGTATATTTTTCATCATGAATAATCAGATTTCATGAGGCATATGATATAACAATGCTTTTTATAGATGAAAACATCCCAATTATTTCATGGACACATAACTATATATTAAAAAACCTTCTTTAATATAGGGTAATATATGAATAAGTGAACTGACCAAACTTCTCATCTGTTCCCTGAAATTTTCATAACATTCATCTATTTAGGAAAAAATGACACGCCTCCGAGTGAACTTGGTCAATGGATTATATAGTAATGAGAAATTATTTAAATTACATAAAAATTATATAGAAAAACCATTCATGATAAATATCACTACCACCGTGGATTTTCTAGGTTGATATTCAATAGCCTCCATCATTGATGGAAATACAGATATACAACCTCTTATGAATATTTGACTCAAAAATAAAACATTCTGTTGCCAAAATTTTCACTTTATAATTTTTTAATATAGCTTATCCTTCCATAAGTTTTTTTATTTTAATTATCAAGTTATCTTTATTACTTTTATTACACTTTTAATAGATAATAATATAATCTATAAAGACTACCATAAACATACAGAGGTAATCTATAAATATTCTATTAATAAAATCTATAATGATATAATTGGAATTAGTAGTGCCAAAAGGCATCACTATATATTCATTGTGACCGTACCTTTTATGGAATTCTCTCTTAGGTATATCCACCGTCTATACCCTCAATAGATGATATCAAAAATGAAAGTCAATATTGGAAAAGTATTGATGTTTGTCCATTGCATCAAACAAGACATCAATATGAGAAAGATGTTATTTTCTCTTGATTTTGATCTTGTTCAACTCTCGATAATCTATGTACAGTCACATTGATCCATAATTCAGTTTCATAAAAAGAATTGGGTCCCATAAAGGTGAAAATATTATCTGAATGAATCTATTATCGGGATTTTTAGAGAGTTTCCTCAGTAATTTATGAAACTCATTTAGGGACATACTATAAGGAGTCTTTGAAAATGATGTGGAACAAGGTATAAGTTCTATCAAGGACTAAACATAATGTTTTGGTGGAATAATAAGAATATCTTCGATAAATACACCCATAAAATCCCGAAAAATAGGAATATCATCTATATTGATCTTATCCACAATTAGTTGCGATAAAAATAAATATTCCTATGGAATTATGTCTAATACATTAGATTTAATCTCCTCAGAAAGTTCATACTTATTGTCACACTGATGAATGATCATATTAGGGGTGGAAATATCAAACATAATATCAATTCCTTGAATATTAATGTGGGATATATGTTGGGAAACCCAATACATGACTAATAGGACATCAAATTAGACCACAGGAAGAATGAAAAGATTATCACGAAGAATATTCCCATAACTATCAACCAGAGATAATTATAAATTTGAGACGAAATAATCATACCACTAGGGTTTTTCACTTCTACTTCCATATATAATTATTTTTCTGGAATCTTATCACACATATAAATTTTTTTATATTTGATAGATTGAAAGATCTAGAATAAAATAAGATTTTGGTAGCTCTAGTGTGGAGGGAAACTATTAATTTAATCACATATTTATCGCATCCATTTTCAAAATTATCCATATCCTTATATTACCCATTTTTCCTCATTTTATGATGCTCTTGAAGATGAAAAAAGTCACCATCCTATGGGTTTGAGTAGTGTTTAGAATAATTTTCATTCTCATTACACTTTTAGAACTGAATCATGGGAGGAGATTTCTAAGCTGATATTTTCCCATTCAAAACATTATATAAATTATTCCTATAAATTAGGAAATAAAATTCCTGATGGACTTCCCTTCCACAAGTAAAACATTTATTAGACACCTTAATGAAATTTCCTCCATGATTCATCTAACACATAGAGAATAAAATAATGCTCATCTTATTTACTATAAGGGTTTTAGATTTCTATTTAAACACCATCTTATTATTCTTATCAAAACCAGGAGATTGATATGTGTCTCCAAACACCATTTCAACAATGATTTCATAGAAAAAAATCTGCATAACCACTAATGCCTCTTATGACCAAAACCTTTATGATGCTTGGAATTATTCCACTGAATAACATATATATATTACATTTAAGTTGAATGATAATTCATGAAGATTACCTAATAAGACTCATGAAATTATACTTGTAGGTACCATCTAATTCAGCATACCATTGGTTGAACAAAAAGATCTATTTCTCCATCTGGGTAGGAATAATCCTATGAAATTACTTATTAAAAAAGTAGTAACTAGACTCATTCAATGGAATCAATTTCAACTTAATTTATCATGTTCTTAATTAGAGTCCGACACTAGTCCTCTTCACCTTTTAAATGATAAATATCAAAAATAACATTCTCATGATCCAAAAAGTGATGAATGAAAAATATATTTATAGTAGTTTAGATCCATTATTCAGAAACAAGTTGATCAAAAGAACATTTGAAAGAAGGTGGATGTCGACTCATAAATGAATCTATATATTTTTTACCACCTTTTCTCATTTGGATGTCCACCGTGATTCATAGATTGATAAATCATTGTCAGTGTAGAAAAAAGATATTTAATTCCATATCATATTTCATTAGGGTTCTCAAGAGTAAAATAGTTTCATTATCCATTGAAATAACCATTAATATAATTCATATGGGTTCCAACCATTGACTAAAAACAAAAATCATAGAGTAAGAAACAATTATCATAGTGAGTAACCACATAATCATGAAATGGACTTATAAGATTTCTAATCTAAAAAATGATTCTTAATCTATGACTCCATTGATTTATCCAAAGTTATTAATATAAAAATTATATTTAAATCCTTCATGATGGTTCGTAAAGAAATTTTTAATTCCTTATTCTTTTTCTCATAGAGTTTCATACTAGATACAAAATGAAGGACTTTCTTATGTAACATATTACCTCAATATAGGATCAGAACAACTTTTTCATTTTCTTAACCATAAATTTATTTATGCCAGAACCACATCCACTTATATTATCCAAACCAATTATGCATTTATAGGAAAACAATATCACTATATTTCATAAAAATTCAATGACATTTTCCAATAATTTTCTTTATCTTTATTATTAACTCTAGAAATTTACTAAGGTCTCCCCATAAAAATTTTCCATCCCATATTCCAAAGGATAAATATAAATTTTCACTAATAGAAAATATGGAAACTCTCTCTTTTAAGAAATTAAAATAACATAAATAGTTGGAAATAGATAAAAATTATACAAAACAATTTCAAAAGAAAATAATTTGTGTAGTTCCCTTGGAAATGTTGAAACATAAACACTAATACATAAGTGAAAAATATTATTTCCCACTAGGTTCTTCTTGATAAGAACACTTTTATGAAAAATTAAACCTAATACATATGCATAACCTGGTGGGGGAAACTTAATTAATGATGATCTCAAATCATTATTAAATGTTATCAAGGGGGATATGTAAGAATAATAATGTGAATAATGATATGAGAATATGGTCATGAAAATATAGGATCATACCTTTCATATCAGATATTATATAATTGAATCACGACATAAATATTGAGAGTTCATAAGATATGAATCGGAATGAAATAAAGACCATAATCCATGAATTCATAACATAGGTATGAAATATTTAATTGTTCTAAACACATAATAAAATATAATTTTATTTCCATGGTATACAAGGCATTATGCTAAGACAATATTGGCAGAATGAGTTCACTCCACATACCCTGTGGTAGTCATTGTTCAATCTTACGGACATCTCAGTAGCATTAGTTCAGTTCTCATATGTAACACCCCAAGCTTCTACGGTACGCTTCTCTTTGAATAATGTGATAGCGTGTGTTGTACGCAACACTGAACACACCATAACCAATCAAAATAGCCGTTATGAATAGTAGTACCTACTTTTTGAAATTATATATATTTTATTTTTGAAAAGGGACATCATTTTTTGATTCGTAATATCAAATTTTTCCTAAGGTGAAATTTTGGTACTTTTCGGATAACTTTAATATTTTGATGAATAGTGAAAATTACTAAATTTTAATTAAAAACAACTTTTTTAATCAAAATAATTAATAGTGATAAATTATGAATTTTAGTGGTTTTAAAGTATATTTAGAATATATTTTTACCATTTAATATAATTTTGGTCATTGGAAATAATTTTACAATTAAACCGGACATAAACAAGTGTCAATCTTTTGATAGTTATTATCTCTTAAAAACACACTTTTTGTTTTAACAACGGGCATTAATTTTAAATTATTTTCTTCCACATCTGTGTTTTGAATTTGGAAAAATGGATTCCATATTTATAATCAGGATGTTCAAATTGTGTAAATAGGTATCTTTTATTTTTACACATTTTGAATAATTACTGCGGTAAATATTTTATTTACCATGGTTAAGGGTAAATCCGGTAAATAATGTTTAAAAAATAATATTATAATAATACTAAATTACCCTAAAACGTGTCCTAACCTTATTTGTTGATACATGTTCGACCATATGCATATTTGGGTCGATTTTGGGACCCCATGGAGCCACTTTTAGGTGATAGGGAAACTTTATTTTAATTAAGTTAAAATAAGTACAAAAATGACATAAGTATATATCTTTTAGAAAAACAATTTTTACATAGGGTTATATATGTTGTATTTTCGACTATAAATATTAATTAGAAATATAAAATGATTTCCTACATGATTATATTTTATTTATAATTTTTAAATATTAAATAATTTAATTTATTTATGACACAATGATGATACAGTAATTACCATAATAGTGAAAAAATAAAATAATTTATATTATAAATACCAAAATAAATATAATTTCTGGCGTTTAATGAATTAATATAATTTTCTAGGATAATATGACATATTAGGATTTATTTAATTAACTTTTTTCGAAGTAATCATTCTTTTATGAGTTTCAAAAAATCAACTATTGAATAGTGTCAAAATTGACATAAAATAGTTTTTGAAAACAATATTATATTATTAATTGATATTAAATTGCTAAAAATCTAAGGTTCGGCCAAGAGACTTATATCATGGTATTTTTATCATTAATCGACCACTTGGGGTTATCTTGGATGTATATGGTATGTTTATTAACAATATAATATAAAAATACAAAGAGACATTGTAAAAGTGAAACTAATTAACTTAGAGTTAATACATAATGATAAGGTTAATATAAGTACCCAAACCTGTCAAAATTATATTGGTTGAGTTTTTTTTGACCTATACCCACCTTAAAATTTGAATAATCAACTTTGGAGCCATTAGAAACCGAATATTAATTTATTATAAATTAATATTTCTAGCTTTTCCAAAGGTCCCCTCACCCCTCTTATAATAGGGAACTCCTCCTTCTCATTTCTTCACACATTCAAAGCCTTTTGGTTCGGCCAAACTCTGCCCAAATACTCTCCCAACGTCCCTCACGACAACCTAGAGGCCTTATTTTGATCAGAAATCCAACCTATGGAGCCCTTTTGATCAAATCAAAAGGAATAACCCAATGAAGAGGTAATGATTTCACCACCTTTTTCCAAGTTCCTTTCTTCTTCCACTTCTTCTTCCGTTGTTTTTACCATTCTAAAATAATAAATCCAGTATCATATATATACTGTGATGTTATTATAAATATGGTACAACCATATTCAGTATTCTATCCACCCTGTTGAATAACATGTCACCATACGTGCGTACGTACGGCTTACCGTCTCCACGTCGTGGTGTAATTGTAATTCAATATATTATTATTTGGATGGGTATAATAATGATGTGTAACTCATGTAAATAATAAATATAACATGTTAATGATTCTGTATATATGATATACCATCCATTTATATATTATTTTAATATCAAAAGAATGATATTGTCGCTCGTGCGTACGTACGGACTACCGTCTCCACGAACGCGATGAGATTCATTATTCATCATATCCATTCAAGTATAATTATTATTTGATGATTTAAAAATGATGTTTATGGACTTGATATCATTCTAGATATGAATTATATACAGCCTATCCATTACAAACGTGTCTTACATAACAAAACATATAAAACAAAACGAGTAAGTTAACACCCGAACCAACGATAATACTAAGATATTATTATCAAATCAATGTAAAAAGATCATATATTATATCATATTAATGTATATGATTCTTGTATAATTTAATAACAATTATTTCACCATTATATAGGAGGTTATCCTAACCCAACCAAGGAAAAGTACAAGGTAAGGGTTATTTCACAATCTCTTCATTATCCGAGGTTGTTTATACGTAATAATCTACTGTGATCTCTTTATCATCGACATCCATGTTTCTTACAAAAGTATTTCAAAACATTTTTACTATTTACAAGAATATGGTTTAAAGTCATTTATACCCTTGTTTGACTTTTTATAAGAGGTTTATAAAGGAATCTTTCTGTCATTTTCCAAACAAGGTGCTTTTTAACCTTTTCGACAAAATTAATGTAAAATGTTTTTTAACTTATACGGCGGGTGTGGCTATTTTCCACGGTTATAAAATCATCGAAGCATCCCTTACAATCTTATAAAAATATTTTCAAAGAAAATGTTTTATTTTATAAATATATGACTCTTAAATTATTTCAAAATAGAAAGATATATTTTTCTAGAAAGAGTTTTGATTTCATCTATGTCAACATCCTTTGATGGATTTTACGCATATTTGAAGTTGATTTATTATGATACAAAACTTCTATATTGTATTGAAGGTTTTGTGATATTTTTGACTCTGTATGTGCTATTTTTCTACCATTCATAGTTTATGGTGAAAGTATTGACATATCGTATGCTAGTTTTAATACGAATGTTTATGTTATGTTTAAACCTTTTCATATGGGAATGCATTGGACTTAATATGTGACAGGTGGAGCCCGCTATAGCTCCTCGATGAATCGGTAGGTCTCATGAGACAAACTAGTGTATTGGCACAAGGCCTTGGCAAAATCTTATTTGTAGTCTTGGCACGAGGCCTTGGATATGTGGTTATGATAATCTGGCATTATGAATTCCATCATTATGAAAGTGGTTATTGATATTGCATGTGATTATTCGATTAGTATAATATCCATGTGGATAAGTAAATGGAATTATTTCATTTTACTTTTTCCATACTATGTTGAAGTTCAAGTTTAAAAGGCTTTTGTTTTAGTTATACATTGCCTTAAATGTTTATTATTATTTATGAAGGATTCCGCTATATTGTTATCCTTACTGGGCATTTGAGCTCATCCCTTTTCTATGTTTTATTTTTTCCAGGATGTGAAGAAGTAAGTTATGAATGACCTATAGGGATAGTATGTGGGGATGTGAGTGTGGAATACGGAGACTATGTTATTGTAGTAGTTTTTCACTTTATGAAGAAATTTAAAACATTATTAATATATCTATTGTTTCCAAGGCAACTAAACAAATCGGTCTTTAAGGATTTGATATTTCTTGTGATCATGCCAATGTTATGTAATAATGCACTGACTCTGGGTAACTGGGGTCGGGGCGTTACCGTTGGAATTAGAGGAAGTTTAGTACAAACCTTGGAAGCTAGATTTAGATAAACTCTGATTAGATCATGTAGAAATAAGATGAACTTTGAGGATTAGTATAGAAGAACTTCCTAGAATTTTGGTATTTTAGAGATTTTGTGAGTTTTCCGAGCAATACATCCCTGTATGGATACGCGCAGGTAGAGGCGGCTCTGGCACAGATGTACCTAGGGGTAAAACCCGAAAACACCGCTTTGAGCTATACTCAAATGGGAACTGGTGCACGAAAATGGTCCCTGATGCAATCTTGGTTTCGACACTCCCGGGGGATATGCTTAGGATAACTCTCATTTTTTTACAAATCATTATGAAGGGTTTATGAGTATATACTTACTCAAAGAAAACATTCTTATGATTATGGATTATATCCATAAATAGTTCAATTTATGTTAAGTGTTTTATAAGTATGGGATTATGTATTTGGATTCATAAACTGATCTAGTTTATGCCATTGTTTAGAAATGGTTCCTAGTGGAAGAAATGGAAACCGTATGAATGAATGCACTCCATATAGGGATTTCCATCCTGTTCAAGGAAATTATAGTGGAGCTGGTGATGCAACTGGTGTCGATCAGCTAATCACCATACTGGGACAACTTACTCAGGTTATGAATAATAACCTAATCCGTATGGAGCACCCTGATCTATAGTGTGGAGGATCAATGTTAGATCGATTCATGAGGTAACAACCACAAATGTTCAATGGGAGTAAAAATCCCTTAGTAGCTGAGAAATGAATAAATTCCCTAGGGAAAATATTTCAGGCTTTGGGGAGTAGTGAAAGGAAAAAAGTTATCATGGTAGTTTACTGCCTCACTGGAGATGCTGATCAATGGTGGTCATTGATTCAAAACACGAAGGAAGATGATGAAGTATCAAATATAGAATGGAGGGAGTTCAAAGATCAATTTTTAGAAAAATACTTTCATCACGACCATCGAGCAGATATAGAAAGGCAATTTCTGAGTCTGAGAAAGAAGGAGGATGAGAATGTCGCAAAGTATGAGGCTAACATTACAAGGTTAGCAAGGTATGTTGGAGATTATATACGTAAACCAATAAGTAAGATTGATCGTTTCATTGATGGGTTAAAACCATTTCTCCATCGAGCATTAGTCTCACAATCCTTCTCATCATATGAAGACACTGTCTCATGTGCTATCAAGAACGAAAAGGAATTCTCAAAGTCTTATGACTTTAAAGAATAACAAGAGAAGAAGAGACTTGCTGATCAATCTGGGAAATGAAATAAGGGGAATAAGGGAAATGTTGAATATCCATCCTGTGGTAAATGTGGGAAGAAACACCCTGGTACTTGTTTGAAGGGAATGGGAGTCTGTTACAAGTGTGGTGAAAAAGGCCACCAAGCTCGTGATTGCAAGGGGAAGAAGGAAGCTACCAATGTTCAGTTCTACAATTGAAGGGATATGGGACATTATACAAATGAATTTCCTAAGTTTTAGGAGAAATTACCTCAGAAAAGGCCAAGGGATCACGTCCAACCTTATGTTATCCCTACTTCTGAGGTAGAAGCTTTGAAAGACGTGGTGGCAGATAATTTAATGGTTTCCTCAAGTTTAGAAAATGAATTATTTGATTCTAAATCATGGAATTATTTCATATCTTCCCATTTTGCTATGCAAATTAGATATTTACAATTTGATTTAATAAGGGAGTTGTCAGTTAAAACTCCAAAGGGAAGTATCATTACAACAATGTTCTGTGAATCAGTCCCCATTAGAGCACATAAATGTTCTATATCTGCTGATCTCATTGTCATACCTATGATTGAGTTTGATGTAATACTCAGTATGAATTGACTTTCGGACTATGATGCGAAGATTTATTGTAAGAAGAAAGAGGTTACGAATCTTGATGATAATGATAAGGAACACCTTATCTTTAGAGAAGAATTGTCACCACCTAATTCTTATTTAGATCCACCCCCAGTATCTCAACTAAATTCAATTATTGGGGAGAAAGAGAATGAAATAACTGTGGGTGAGGAAAGAAATGTTCAAATAGAGGATGTACCTATTGTGAATGAATTGGTAGATGAATTTTCGGATGATTTACCTGGACATCCTCCAGATCGAGAAGATGAGTTTTCCATTGATTTAATTCCTGGATCAAGGCCTATATCAAAGACCCCTTATAGAATGGCCACTGTAGAATTAGTTGAACTAAAGAAACAACTAAAGGTATTGAGTAATAAGGGATTTATTCGCCCTAGTGTTTCTCCATGAGGAGCCCCTGTTCTTTTTGATAAAAAAAAAGACGGATCTATGAGGTTATGTATCGACTACAGGGAGAACAATGCTATAAAAATAAAGAACAAGTATTCCCTACCTCGCATTGATGATTTATTTGACCAAATTCATGGAGCTCAATACTTTTCAAATATTGACCTTCGATCTGGATAACATCAGTTGTGTTTGAAGAAGGAAGACATTCCGAAGACAGCATTTCGAACCAGGTACGAGCATTACGAGTTTATTGTAATTCCATTTGGATTGACTAATGCACCCTCTGTATTCATGTGATCTGATTAATACAGTTTTCAAGGAGTATTTCTTGGAATTTTTGGTAGTATTTATTGATGATATCTTAGTATACTCCAAAAGCTACGAATATCATGAAAATCACTTGCATGTTATCTTGAAGACTCTGAGAAGGCATGAATTATATGGGAAGTTTAGCATGTGTGAATTCTGGATTCAGGAGATTTCTTTTCTTGTCCATATTGTCTCTAAAGATGGAATCTCTACTGATCCTTCTAAGACCAAGGCAATCCAAGAATGGCCAGCACCTACGAGTATAACTGAGGTACGTAGTTTTATGGGTTTGGAATGTTATTATCGACGTTTCGTCCAGAAATTTTCCCGATTGGCTAACCTATTAATGAAGCTCACACGTAAAGGGGTTAAATTTGTTTGGAATAAAGAGTGTGAAGAATGTTTCGAAGAACTGAAGAGAAGATTAGTCAATGCTCCTATATTGACTCTACCATCGGGGAATGATGGGTTGGTTATTTATTGTGATGCATCGATGAAAGGACTTGGTTGTGTCCTTATGCAGAATGATAGGGTTATTGCCTATGCATCATGATAGTTGAAAATTCATGAACAAAACTATCATACTCATGATCTCAAGTAAGCAGCTGTGATCTTTGCTTTGAAGATATGGAGGCACTACCTCTATGGTGAAAAATGTGAGATTTATACTGATCATAAGAGTTTGAAGTATATTTTATCACAAAAAGAACTCAACATGAGGCAAAGGAGATGGCTTGAATTACTCAAGGATTATGATTGAACGATACACTACCACCTAGGGAAGGCAAAAAGGGTGGCAGATGCTTTGAGAAGAAAAGATTATGGAGTTTTGAACAATATGAGAGTTGAAAGGGATCCAATTTTCATGGATCTAGTGAAGATGGACATGGGAATAACTAGGGAAGGAGAAACATCAATGCTTTTTCAAATGGTTTCCAAACAATCTTTACTAGAAAGGATAAAGAGTTCTCAGACCGATGATGAAGAATTTCAAAAGAATATTAAAGCTGTGAATGATGGGAGACTGAGAGGCTTTGTGTATGAAGATGGAATTTTGAAATTCAGGAAGATAATTTGTGTTCCCGATATTCCTGATCTAAAAAGGGAATTGCTGGATGATGCTCATAGTCCCATTTTCTCTATACACCCTGGGAGAACCAAAATGTATAGAGATTTGAAGGAACATTTTTGGTGGGACAATATGAAGAGGGAGATTTCTTATTTTGTGTCAAGATGTATGGTTTGTCAACAAGTGAAAGCTAGAAGGAAACAGCCTGGAGGAGTCATGCAACCTCTTCCCATACCGGAGTGGAAAAGGGACAATATTACGATGGACTTTGTCATGGGACTACCAAAGACTCCTAGAAGGAATGATGAAATATGGGTTATTGTTGATCATTTTACCTAGTCAGCACATTTTCTTGCTATAAGAGAAGATCTACCACTAGAACATCTAGCAAGACTATATATTAATGAAGTTGTGAGACTTCATGAAGTACCCCTATCGATTGTTTTTGATCGTGATCCCTGTTTTACTTCAAGATTATGGAAGAGTCTTCAGAAATCCCTGGATACTGAACTTCATTTGAGCACTACTTACCACCCTCAGACAGACGGACAATCAGAACGGACTATTCAAACCTTAGAAGATATGTTGAGATCCTTGTCACTTGACTTTCATGGTATGTGGGATCAGTATTTACCTTTGGTAGAATTATCCTATAACAATACCTTCCATTCGAGTATTCAGATGGCACCATATGAAGCGTTATATGGAAAGGGATGTCGTACACCAAACTATTGGGATGAAATAGGTGAAAGAAAACTTGTAGGCCCAGAACTGGTGGAGGAAACGATGGAAAATGTGAAGGTAGTCCAAAACACATCAAAGCAGCTCAAAGTAGGCAGAAGAGCTATGCCGATAATCAAAGGAAGGATTTGGAATTTCAAGTCGGTGATCATGTTTTCCTAAAGGTATCTCCATAGAAGAGAGTCATACGTTTTGGTAAGAAAGTTAAATTGAGTCCTAGGTACATCAGACCTTTCGAAATTCTAGAACGAATTGGGGTTGTAGCTTACCGATTGACAATGCCACCAAGTCTCTCCAAAGTTCACGATGTGTTCCACATATCTCTATTGAGGAAATACATGTGTTACCCAATGCATGTACTCACTTAAAAGGAATTAGAACTGGAACCCGATCTGTCTTATTGCGAAGAGCCCGTCAGGATTCTTGATACAAGAGAATAAGTACTGAGAAACCGGACGACGCGTCTGGTAAAAGTTTTGTGGATAAACCATAAGATGGAAGAGGAAACGTGGGAACCTGAGAAACTTATGATGAAGAACCCCCCTATTCTTTTCATGTGATAAGTATTCTAGAAATTTTGAGGACGAAATTATTTGAAGGATGGGATAATGTAACACCCCATGCTTCTACGGTACGCTTCTCTTTGAATAATGTGATAACGTGTGTTGTACACAACACCGAACACACCATAACCAATCAAACTAGTCGTTATGAATAGAAATACCTAATTTTTGAAATTATATATATTTTATTTTTTAAAATGGACTTCATTTTTGGATTCTTAATATCGAATTTAGCCTAAGGTGAATTTTTGGTACTTTTCGGATAACATTAATATTTTGATGAATAGTAAAAATTACTAAATTTTAATTAAAAAAAACATTTTTAATCAAAATAATTAATAGTGATAAAATAAGAATTTGAGTGGTTTTAAAGTATATTTAGAATATATTTTTACCATTTAATATAATTTTGGTCATTTGACATAATTTTACAATTAAACCGGACATAAACAAGTGTCAATCTTTTGATAGTTATTATCTCTTAAAAACACGCTTTTTGTTTTAACAATGGGAATTAATTTTAAATAAATTTCTTCCATTTCTGTGTTTTTAATTTGGAAAAATGGATTCCATATTTGGAATCAGGATGTTCAAATTTTGTAAATAGGTAACTTTTATTTTTAGACATTTTGAATAATTACTGCGGTAAATATTTTATTTACCATGGTTAAGGGTAAATCCGGTAAATAAGGTGTAAAAAATAATATTATAATAATACTAAATTACCCCAAAACGTGTCCTAGCCTTATTGATTGATACATGTTCGACCATAGGCATCTTTGGGTCTATTTTGGGACCCCATGGAGCCACTTGTAGGTGATAGGGACATATTATTTTAATTAAGTTAAAATAAGTACAAAAATGACATAAGTATATATCTTTTAAAAAAACAATTTTTACATAGGGTTATATATGTTGGAGTTTCGACTATAAATATTAATTTGAAAGATAAAAATATTTCCTACATGATGATATTTTATTTATAATTTTTAGAGATTAAATAATTTAATTTAATTATGACAAAATGATGATGCAATAATTACCATAATAGTAAAAAATTAAAATAATTGATATTATAAATACCCAAATAAATATAATTTGAGACTTTTAATGAATAAAAATAATTTTGTAGGATAATATTACATATTATGATTGATTTAATTAACTTTTTTCGAAGTAATCACTCTGTTATGAGTTTCACAAAATCAACTATTGAATAGTGTCAAAATTGACATAAAAGAGTTTTTTAAAAAATATTATATTATTAATTGATATTAAATTCCTAAAAATCTATGGTTCGGCCAAGAGACTTATATCATGATATTTTTATCATCAATGGACCACTTTGGGGTCTCTTGGATGTATATGGTATGTTTATTAACAATATAATATAAAAATACAATGAGACATTGTAAAAGTGAAACTAATTAACTTAGAGTTAATACTTAACGATAAGGTTAATATAAGTACCCATACCTGTCTAAATTCTATTGGTTGAGTTGTTTTATACCTATCCACACCTTAAACTTTGAATAATAAACTTTTGAGCTATTAGAAACCTAATATGAATTTATTATAAATTAATATTTCTAGCTTTTCCAAAGGTGCCCCTCACGCCTCTTATAAAAGGGAACTCCTCCTTCTCATTTCTTCACACCTTCAAAGCCTTTTGGTTCGGAAAACCTCTGACCACATACTCTCCCAACATCCCTCACTACAACCTAGAGGCCTTATTGTGATTAGAAAGCCAACCTAAGGAGCCCTTTTGATCAAATCAAAAGGAAGAACCCAAAGAAGAGGTAATGATTTCACCACCCTTTTCCAAGTTCCTTTTTTCTTCCACTTCTTCTTTCGTTCTTTATACCATTCTAAAATAATTACTCCAGTATAATATATATATTGTGATGTTATTATAAATATGGTAAAACCATATTCAGTATTCTATCCACCCTTTTGAATAACATGTCACCATACGTGCGTACGTACGGCTTACCGTATCCACGTCGTGGTGTAATTGTTATTCAATATATTATTATTTGGATGGGTATAATAATGATGTGTAACTCATGTAAATAATAAATATAACATGTTAATGATTCTTTATATATGATATACCATCCATTTATATATTATTTCAATATCAAAAGAATGATATTTTTGCTTGTGCGTACGTACGGACTACCGTCTCCACGAACGCGATGACATTCATTCTACATCATATACAATCAAGTATAATTATTATTTGATGATTTCAAAATGATGTTTAAGGACTTTATATCATTCTTGATATGAATAATATACAACCTATCCATTAAAAACATGGCATACGTAACAAAACATATAATATAAAACGAGTAAGTTAACACCCGAAACAACGATAATACTAAGATATTATTAACAAATCAATGTTAAATGATCATATATGATATCATATTAATGTATATGATTCTTGTATATTTTAATAACAATTATTTCACCATTATACATGTGGTTAACCTACCCCAACCAAGGAAAAGTACAAGCTAAGGGTTATTTCATAATCTCTTTATTATCCGAGGTTGTTTATAGGTAATAATCTACTGGGATCTCTTTATCATCCACATCCATATTTCTTAAAAATGTATTTCAAAACATTTTTACTATTTACAAGAATATGGGTTAATGTCATTTATACCCTTTTTTGACTTTTTATAAGAGGTTTATAAAGGAATATTTCTGTCGTTTTCCAGACAAGGTGCTTTTTAACCTTTTCGACAAAATTAAGGTAAGAATGTTTTTTTTAGTTATACGGAAGGTGTGGATATTTTCCACCATTATAAAATTGTCGAAGCATCCCTTACACGCTTATAATAATATTTTAAGAGAAAATGTTTTATTTTATAAATATATGACTCTTAAATGATTTCAAAATAGAAAGAGATATTTCTCTAGAAAGATTTTTTATTTCATCTATGTCAACATCCTTTGATGGATTTTATGCTTATTTGAAGTTGATTTATTATGATACATAACTTATATATTGTATTGAAGGTTTTGTGATATGTTTGACTGTGGATGTTCTATTTTTATACCATTCATTGTTTAGGGTGAAAGTATTGACATTTCGTATGCTAGTTTTAATACGAATGTTTATGTTATGTTTAAACTTTTTCATATGGGAATGCATTGGACTTAATATGTGACGGGTGGAGCCTGCTATAGCTCCTCGATGCATCGGTAGGTCTCATGAGACAAACTAGTGTCTTGAAACAAGGC
Source organism: Viscum album (assembly GCA_963277665.1). Taxonomy (NCBI): domain Eukaryota; kingdom Viridiplantae; phylum Streptophyta; class Magnoliopsida; order Santalales; family Viscaceae; genus Viscum; species Viscum album. The sequence goes on along the minus strand of OY728158.1, from coordinate 40,198,890 downwards.
CTTGGAAAAAACTTATTTGTAGTCTTGGCACGAGGCCTTGGCTATGTGGTTATGAAAGTCTGGAATTATGCATTCCATCATTATGAAAGTGATTATTGATATTGCATGTGATTATTCGATTAGTATAATATCCATGTGAATAAGTAAATGTAATTATTTCATTTTACTTTTTCCATACTATGTTGAAGTTCAAGTTTAAATGGATTTTGTTTTAATTATACATTTCCTTAAATGTTTATTCTTATTTATGAAAGTTTCTGCTATATTGTTATCCTTACAGGGCATTTGAGCTCACCCATTTTCTATGTTTTATTTTTCCCAGGATGTGAAGAAGTAAGTTATGAATGACCTTCAAGGATAGTATGTGGGGATATGGGTGTGGAATATGGAGACTATGTTTTTGTAGTAGTTTTTCACTTTATGATGTAATGTAAAACATTATTAATATATCTAGTGTTTCCAAGGCTACTAAACCAATCGGTCTTTCGAGATTTGATCTTTCATGTGATCATGCCAATGTTATGTAATAGTGCACCGACTCTGGGAAACTGTGGTTGGGGCGTTACATCATACCATATTGGTAGTCATGGTTCTCTCCCATTGCCATATTAGTAATCAATGAACATTTCAAAGACCATATTAGGGTATCTCTTGTGATATAAATCTTTACCCAATTCATTGTAGGTTGATATAGGTCCCACCAGTCTCATAATGCAATTATACATACATATGACACAATATAATTAAAAATAATATAATAAACCATGAAATGAAATTGGTTTTATAAACATGTAAACATATAATAATCTATGGAAAGGGATAGATTCCAAAACAATTTTATCATAAACATAACCAATTATAATAAGCATTTTTTAAAATCATATAACTTCTGAAAGATAAATGTGTTTCATAAACACTAAGACATTAATATATATTCAATTCATGGAAATAATACAAACAAAAAAATTTATTAATATCCTCAAAAAGGAATGATTAACACAAATTGTGGATATATTTGATGGTAAATAATTTTCATATATCATTTAAAAAACTTTTTGATGACAATATCCTTTATTATTAAAATATTTCTTTTATTAACATAAAAACTTATGAAAACCAGTTTTATTAAAAATAGATTTAAAAACATATAAATGAATCATTAAAATTAATATACAATTTTATAATAATTTTTCCATGAAAAATATCTTCATTGATATTTTTAAAACCTTTTTGAAATCATTATTGAAAACATGGTTTTTAATACAATAAGTTTCCGACTAAAGACAGATGCGGATAAATTTTATGTAAAAACCTTATTTTAAGTTCAAAGAGTTCATAAATTGTACTAAAAAATTAGTATATATTTAATTAATGGAGTATAAGTAATCTCATGATTGTTATTTAGAGTTGGATCAATACATTTCATCATAGGATGAATAAACAATAATAATCTCAGAAAGAGATGAGATTGTATCAATAAACTCTTATAACATTGTAACATATGATCATACTCTCCAAATAAGATAGCAAATATTAAATAAATTTAAAATATCATGAAAATAAGGATATTCATGATAAAACTTCTCAAATAGAAATACATACACATCAAAAAATTGTTTTGGTGCAAAATAATACATGAGTCTCCAAGAAAGAAAATTTAGAAATTAAAATTTTATTAATTTGGTAACATTGAAAGTGAAACCCCCGAAAAAAAGTTCATAAAATGGACACATAAATACCCATAAATAATTGTATAATAATCAATGTATTTAATCATGGTAAATACATATAACACACTAAAGTAAATAGTATCAAACATAACATGTATCTAATAGAAATTAGAAGTGATATGAAATCTTCTTACCATGTGTCTTGAATCACTTCATACACATAAAATATTTCTATATAATAAATATTAGTTTATTATAAAAATTTCAAAAAATAATATTATTATACATAATAAACTATATGTTTTAATTTTGACCTTATATCACCTACTCGTTAATGATCATGTGTTAAGATTTGACTTCGGGTAATATTCACATTGTTTTTTGCATGTGTCATAATTTGTAATATCATTGGTCCTTATAATAATATCATGACTATAGAATGTATAAAATGATATAAATATAAGGTATATATTGTATATTTTTATTATATTAATATATTGAACATAGTAGTACTAAATGGTTTAAACCATTTATGGAGACAGTAAGTCATTGGTAAACATTAATGATGTTTTTATTTTTATTATTTTATTAAAAGAATGAATGAAAATGAAATATATTTATATGTATATAATATCATTGAATTAACATAATAATTTTATATATATCATATATTTTCATAAAACTCATCCTTAAAATATTCCATGTATTGTATGAATGAATAACAATGCATTAAGGGGGAGGTTGTCCACACTTCCCCAAAAAATGTTATCGTATTTAAACAAAATGGAAAGTATAATATATTTGAATTTAAATGAAATAATAGAGATTAAATAAATATAAAATAAAATATATAAAATATATAAACATATTATCCATCATAATTTCCACTATATGATATGGTATGTTAGAAATGAAATATCATTATTTAGTGAAGTCGTACTTGGCCTTAATAGTAAACAGTATGCTCACTGCCTATTAGATGTAGGTGTCTGTAAGTGTATGTCTAAATCATATCATAAATACATATTATTTTATTTATGATATTAGTTTTTACATACATTAATGTAATAAATATTGGGGATGGGTGTATAATGAAAATAAAATAATGGAGTTGGTGAGAAGAAATTATATATTAATCGACTAACATATTTTAGTTTCTTCAAAAGGATTCATTATGTAGCCTTATTCCAAAAAAGAGGATTCTAGGTGGAAAGGGAAATAATAAATTATTTTTTCTGAGTTTTTGAGATCTAATTGAATGGAGAGTTGTTATGAGGTGGGTAGAGGTGGTGGCATTTTATAAGGAAGGGAAAGGACACACACGACACTTTTTAAAAGAAGTAATGTGTACCCATTATTTTACCTAAAAAAGTTAAAACAACCAGGAAAAGAAGGTTCATGGATGAATACGTTTTATAAAATTACTTTTTTGGAATTTATCATGGTTTTATTGGGTCTTAAATATATGTTTTAGTCCATAGTTATGTTTAAATTTAACTTAACAGATGTAAATAATTTTAATTACAATCTCTAATATTTTTGGTAAAAAAATTAATTTAACGGTATTATAAATGATAAAATAGTATGATTAAAGATATGGAATTCAATTTTACAATTTCTAATCATATAAAAGGTAGATTTTATTTAAAATTAAATCCATAAGTCAGGTTTACAATGGTGTTTTTTAATGTAATAATGACCAAACGTTTGCGAAGTTTTTATATCAAATTTCAATGTGAAATTGGTTCGAATGAACAAAATTTAATTAATATAATGAAATATTATCTAATTAAACATTGAATCATCATTAAAATATAATCATTACTTATAAAAATATTTAATTAAAAATTATTATTGAATTAAAATATAGCATTTTATCTATTGATCAAAATAAGATGTTGGTCTGCATAATCTCAAATATTAACCATAAGATAATTTTGGTTTTATAAATATAAAAATTCTGTTTATATTATGGTATTGAATTGAGAAATGTTTCTATAATTGATTTTAATACTTTTCATTAGAGGACATTAATAACAGTCCATTTGAAAAAATGATATTCTTAATCAATGAAGTAATTTTCATAAAATCATATCTTTCATTATAAGTACATTGTGCATGTATAAAAAATTATATTAAATATTTTATATGCAGATATTACAATTAATATAAATATTCTTAATGGTTGGGTTATAATTATATCATTTAAATAATTTTTAAAAAATATTTTTTTTGGTTGAATCTCTGTGTTAGATGTATCTTACGAAAATATTGTGTTGTGTGTAACATACGACATGTCGGTTCCATGTGATATGAATGGACTACATTAATAATTGCATGATTTAAAAAAAATTAATTTCTGAATAAAATTTTCTATAAAAACATGGGTTGTTACAGGAAATATTGATATTATCCAGTGGATTGATACTAGACGACTACGTTTTTATGATTACATTTAGTTTTATTATCCTAGTTGTAATGTATGTTTATTATTTTAAAAATTATTTAAATGGGAATTCCTATTGATATTATTTTTTCATGGGGATATGCAATAGTTCAAGTGTAGAGGAATTTGATAAAATAAAATTATATATATATTAAATATATTAATATATGTTTTAATTATAATTTATTCTATAATACATAGTGTCTTGGTTTTTTGCCAGGAATTGTAAATTTTTTCTCAAATAAAAAAAATTACAAATGAAAAAAATAGAAATTAAACTCTATCTACAACAAATGAAACATATAGACCTCATTCACAACATTCCAAGAAAGCCACAAAACAACATATGAAGTTGTTACATTATGTTAATCCAATACATGTATTGTATATTCCGAAACAATATGAATATTTTGAAGATAATAATTTCAATAAATGTGAATGACATAGTCTACATGAAGTGATTTCATGAAATGTAATGTTCGAAGCCCCGCCTAGTCAAAGTTATGAGTTTCATCATAAGTGGTATTTGAGAATATCATATACATTATGTGCAAACAACTTACGCAATATGTATATTTCATGAAATAAGTAACTTATTATACTAAATGATGCATATGAAATATATGTCATTTAACTATCAAACTACTTATATTATAGGCGCACCACTTCTTATAGAAGGATGGAGATATTTATATCTCGAATTTTCATCCATTCTCATCTCAATATTTAATCTTATTTCAATATAAGTTGATTTAAATTCATTAAATTAATTATTTGACGAATAAATTTGAGTTTTTATTTAACAAGCATCCCTTATATTCAGGTTATATATCATTTGTGATTCCACTTCCATTCGATGTACATCATCAACAACGATTGATGTTCTTCTTCAAAAAATGAAATTTTATTCACTATATGTTTGTGAATTGAGTGGTTTAGGCTGGATATACATTTATTTTAATTTTTATATCTTTATTCATAGTTATTTATTCCAATATTATTTCATTAATATTTCAATTTTTTTACATGTTAATAATTTCTATGCATTTGATCAATAACACCATCTGCGAATAATAAATCATGGGTTATGTAACGAGAGTATAGAAATATCTAAGCCTAATAATTATATATCTTAAAAATTGGAAAAATGATGACTAGTAATTTTGAATAATAATAATCATTTAACAATTTTTTTCATAAACTATTCCATGTTATGAATAATTGAATGAACATATCCATATTGGATTTGATAAAGACTATATCCATTAGCATGTGACACATTCATTTTATAATGTACGTTTAAATAAAATACGTTTTCATTTATACCATGATCACATTATAGTTTTAGAATGTTAGATAGAATTCGTTTGACCCAAAAACAATTGGTTAATCTTTCCCCAAATCTCTACCTATGTCGTAGGACTATCTCAAGATAATTATTGATTATTTTTCATCTAGATTTATAAAATTGACCTCGTACCACAATTTTTTATCAATTATAAATCCAAAAAAACTAGTTTTGGAAAAAATAAATACTGAAAAGTGAACATGAGAAATCCATTCCAAGGGTTTGGTTTGAACATTTACATTCCTACGAATGATCACTGTGTGTTTGACACTGCACTCCTCTTTACTAATCTATAGTAGTAGTTATAGTTTGGATATATAAATTTAGAATATGATATCCACCTATGTGAATGAAATTAAACAATAGTTAATTTAAATATACTTCATTGTGAAGAAACATAAACATGTATTTACATATAATTATAAAAACATTGAAATCCTCAATCCCAAGTTGGAAACTCATCCTTGGGCATTCCAGAAAGCCATCAAGGATATATACACACTGCCAGAAGGACACAAGAAACCAACACCACCATAATTGAAGTGGAATATTATAATATTATCTTGTAAAATTAATTTCAAGATTTCCAATATCCAAAATGGATTGAAAATAACATCCCGACAAAGAAATATAAATGGAAAATAATTTCATGCATCGACTTTAGAAATATTAATCCACGCTATCTAAATTATGATTTTCTATTCCCAATCCTAGAGTAACTAGTTGAAGCTAATGCTATTTCACATTCCCTTTCCCTCTGGATAGTCAATCAGTGTATAATAAAATAATTATTACTCATGAATATGAAGTATCCACCACCTTCAAGTAACATTAGAGAGTATTTTCCATTGGTGTAATACACTTTCAGTTAAAGAATGTCGATTCTATATATAAACATGTCATTCATAAAATCTTCAAACACATATTTGGTTTATTTTTTTGAATGTTATGAAAACGAAATGATGGTTATGTATCGATAGAGTTTTGATCACCTTTCCGATATTGAGGCCATCTTCAAAAAATTATGAAACCATAGATTTGGATACACCTCGAGAAACATTCATTTTCTATCACATTAGGGAAATTTTCCAGCATCAGCATACACCATGATGGAATCGAAGTCTAGATTGATAAGACATTAGTTATCAACCATATTACACCACCAAAATACCCAATGTGTATAGGGGTTAATTGGGAATGCTTTCCTATATTTTATTCTTTATATCAAACCGATATGCATGTTTTTCTCTTTACCATGTTATTTATTGAGAGGGTCACATATTTGAGGATATATAACTATCCGAAATAATTTCATAGCCATAATAAATATCTATTGAGTGCACTAGTATTGGTACCCCATGTTGAGGGGAAACTATTCAATCAGTATGTTTCCACCTTGGAATGATAGTGGGATCATTCGTCAGAAAAAATAATGACACCTATAATGAAAAAAATACTTTTATTATCTTAGTAAAATCAGTCTCAACACAGAGGATCATTATTTAGAGATCAAGATGGGATACCTAGTGTTATTCTTCAAGATTTAATAGATGATAAAGTACCTTCAGCACCACAAGGTTTATTTTATATCTTGAAACAACCCACTCAAATATATCCCCAATCATTCTATTCTGAATTGACATTTGGAATGGTGGGTGGTTATTATACAGTATTTTAAAATTTATTTTCCTCCACAATAATAGGTGTTAGGCTTGGCCCTGGTAGAAATATTTGTTGTTCATTAATCTATATATACAATGGCACTGAATACTAAATTTTCTATTGAAGTTATCTTCTCAATTTGAGAGGGACCCCAGTTGTGATAAATTTATTTAGATAGTAGAATAGTAATCCCCATAGGGAAGAGAATTGAAGTACCCATGATCAATAACCTTCTACTGGGATTCATGTCAATCTACCCCTTAATGTTTTTCATTCATTTCATATTCTAATTATTATTGGGTTTTAAGAAAATTGAGGTTGAATATCAGGCACTCAATACTGAGTTGGAATTGGCACTAGAAATTATAGTTTACTAGTTTAATATGAAGGGAGATTCATAGTTGGTAATCAAGTTGATCATCGATTATTATACCCATAAAAAAAGAAGAGACAATCTCTCTACTGGAAAATGTCTATGAACTAATGGAATAATTACCTTCATAGAAAATGTTGAGTCACATTACATGATCATAGAATGAAAAGGCCCATGTGTTGGTAAAACCAACTAATGATCTAGTAGAAAAAAATAGGATAAAACATTCCTCCTCATTTCATACAAATGAATGGTCTATTATTTCCTTTCGATCATCACGTATGAATCCAATCAAGATATTCCCATCACCAAACCAGATGCTCATATATCCCATTGGATGATACAAATTGTGTGATTCCTATAGAATGGAGTTATCTCATTAAAAACAAGGAAAAAAGAATAATCATTGGCAAATAAACAACATTACACTTTATGATGACCATTATTACCAAAATGGCTTCTAAAAATGAGGCTTCATTGGATTCATTCTCAGATGCATTGATAGAAAAGATACTATCTTTTCCATGGAATAAGTACAAATGAGAACCTATAGTTACCACATGTCATGATTTGGTCTTTTCCATCAGATATGATGGCTTAAATTCTTCGGGACATCAATGAAATAGGATTTGAAAAAATTCTCCATGAAGTGTAATATACATCAAGTGCAAACTGTCATCATTCATTAACTAAAAGAGATTCTAAACACAACAAAATACAAATAGACATTAATAAAATGAGGAATTGATTTTGTGGGGTCATATCCACTTGCTACAAACTATAATTTCATAAAAATCCATACTGCTGCTGAATAATCATCAAAATGGGATAAGTAAAATACCCTCAAATAAGTTGAGGGAAAAAGCTTTATTAAAAATTGTTAAACCCTACATCATTATGATATTTTGTATCCCTCATAAAGTACTATTGAAAAATAGAACCAATTTATATTCATATAAGTTTTATTTTTTGCATCAAGATTACAATAAAAAAACAAACCATTCATCCCTCTATCCTGATGCAGTCAATGGAAATATAGAGTCCTTCAAAAAGACCTTATAAAACATATTCTTGAAGATGTTTAATAAAAATGATAATTGGTCTGACAATCTCTTATATTACTTTTCATCCTAAAATAAAATAACCCATACAACCACTTGGGAAACCCCATATTCACTTGCATCAGGAAAAAAGTAGTCCTACCCATCAAGGACCAATTTTCCATGGTCCATATTACAATAAGATATAAATAATGTGTAGATGAGAAATCCCAAAAATTATTTCATGATTTGAAGTGACTTAATGATAAAAGATTAAATAACTTGTATCACATGGAAGACTATAAAAATAGGATATAATTGGATTTAAAAAATAATTTCTACCTATTTTTGTTCCTCCATGGTGAACCAATGTGGTCCCTCAGGACCACAGTGAAACAATGCAAGATATCCACAATGTTTTTGCCAATGTTAGAATAACCTTATGCCATATTGAAGGTAACCTCTAATGGATATTCTTTTCTTAATCTCAATAGATGGAGAGCTCATTACAACCCCTTATGTGGCATGATTTCTCATGATATAAATCATGGAGTAAATAAAACACTCTACACGTCCCATGTCGATTTAAATAATGAAACTAAATTCCACTCTATAAAAATTTAAACATATAATTTTCATGGTCCTATATAGAATAGCGTAAATAGAAAACCCCATGGTACTTATTATGATAACTACAAATAAAAACTCTATAGTCTAATATAGAAGATATCAATGTATATATAATAAAATCCTAGTCACAGAACATTAATTTGTATAAAAACAACATACCCATATGACAGGAAACTGCAAGGTTTAATTCATTATTACACAAATAAAATATGAAATTCATTTTTTCATCCATGAGACAATTATAATATTTGGTTCTTGTATACCACCACACCAATTTTCTAATAATGAAGTGTGAATTGATTTATTCCATCAGTATATACATAGTGACATCTGAATATCAAATATTAGGTCAAGCTAAAACACAATGATGCACCCTCCCTATGTATAAGTTAGATTAAAATAGGAAGCCTAACAAGAACTATATACTGCTTAATTCTCATTACTATATGACATAAAGTGATGAAATGATCCAATGTATTGGTACCAAATACAAGCATGAATTTTTTCACCTTTATAATATTAATCAATTATAAATAGGATACCTTATCTTTAGTACCCACATTAAGGATCCCATTGTGAAAAAAAACAATTATCTGCTTATATAAACAAGAATCTATTTAGGGAATTCCACACAAAATGGAAAATCCTAAAACAAATTATTAATTTATTATTTTACACATTCCATCCACACATCATACTCTCTATCCTTTGAAGTATAAAACCTCCATATGCATTATTTATAAATATGTAGTGGAATGATATATTTTGCAAGACACATTTATCTTGTAATGTAGTAATATTCGACAATTGGATTTGTAGAAGTTATCCACCCAAAGGGACTATCAGCTAGAAGATACCATTTTTTAATAGATAATAAATACTCCCCAATTAACTTTTCATAAGTTACCCACCCAAAGCCTCTATCAACTAGAGGCACATCCATCCTCAGGAGAGTCCTCTTCAATTTCCATAATCCCCCACCAAATAGTGATACTTTTTTTGATCATGGTTATAGGTTATTCCTTGTGTTTTGTCCCATATTACTCTACCTAATATGAGAAATCCTATGATAATGGTTTAAATATACTTCTCTAAATATAATGTATAATGGAACAACCTGGGCCCAGTAATCTATATGTCACTCATCATTTCCATGACATTTCTTCCATGCCATAGGTTGATAAATTAGAAGGCAAGAACATCATTATTGTAAAAATTTGAACTACATAACATCATGGTCATAGATGAATGACTTTAAAAGGAACACCATGCGGTTTTATCCTCGTGAACATAAACTAAATGTATCCATTTCAACCTAGTCACAAGTTGATTAACTATACGAAAATATCATTAAAACATTGTAACACCCTGAGATTTTATGAAAAATATTTCTTATAATTTAATGTATTGTGTTTTACGCTACACCAAAAGGATCTTTCACAACACACATCCTTGAAATGCCTTGCATTACACACAATCACACCTTCTTCGATAGCGTGTGTAGTACGCAATACCGAGTTTCACTAAACAATGATATACTATTAAAATATTATTAAAACTGGCTGTTATGAATATTAATGACTACTTTTTGAAATTTTATAAATTTTATTTTTCAAAATGGACTTCATTTTTGGATTCGTAATATCGAAATTACCCTAGGGTGACGTTTTGGTATTTTTCTGAAAACTTTAAATTTTTGATGAATAGTGAAACAACTAAGTGGTAGTTAAAAAAACTGAATTTTTCATAAAACATAATTTTACCACTTCTGTGAGTGGAATTTAGAAAAATCTGAGAGACACGGTTGATGTCAGTAAGTAAAATGTGGTTCAATAAGATGAAAATAATTTTTTGTTGAATAGTAACTTTTTACTATTTTTTACCACAGTTAAAAGTAAATAGGATTATTAAGGGTAAAAATGATATTATTATTACCCTAAAACATGTCCTAATTCTATTGGACAAGTGTAATTCGACAAAAAAAACCTTTGGAATAAAATATGACCATTTAGGCCCACTTGGAATAGATTAGGACATTTATTATTAATTTATTTAAAGAAGGGTTAAAATAATTAAAATCAAAGTTTAATAAGTAAATCATTTTTAATATGGGGTTATACATAAGATAAATAAGACTATAAATATTAATTATAAAGAAAAAAAAGAATTCCTACATAATGGTATTTTATTTGTAATTTTTAGACATTAAATAAGTATCATTTATTATGACACAAAGATGATGTCGTAATTGTCTTATTAATGAAATATTGACATAATTAATGTTATAAATTCCCAAATAAATGTAATTTGAGACTTTTTATGACTTAAAATAATTTTCTAGGTTAATATGACATGTTATTGTTGATTTAAATGACTTGGTTCGAACTTACCATTCTGTTATGAATTTCATAAAAATCATGTCAAAATTGACATAAATTAATTTTTAAAACAAATATTATATTATTAAGTGTTATTTTATTCCTAAAAATCTATGGTTCGGCAAAATGACTTTGATAAGATTATATATATTAATAATAATAAAATTGGGGTTTGTTTGTATTGTTATGGTAAGTTTATTAACCATATAATGTATGAAAACAAAAAGACACGGTAAAAGTTAAATTATTTAACTTAGAGTTAAATCTAATTGATAAGTTTAAAATAATAACCTACACATGTATAAATCATATTGGATGAGAGTATTTCGACCCATCCCCACTTTAGATTCGAAATAAGACCCTTTGGAACCATTATAAATCGAATTTGACCTTAATATAAAATAATATTTTGAGATTTTCCTAAGGTGCCCCTCTCCTCCATTATAAAAGGGAACCTCTTCCCTCTCCTCCTCACACCAATTTGAGCATTCAAGCTTGGCCAAACCCTGAAAAAATCTCTTCTCCACTTCCATAGTATCATCTTAGAGGTCCTAGTATTCTTCAAAGACTATCCTTAGTTCTTTAACTAGAGGTTAAGTGAAGGCTCGTCAAAAAGAGGTAATATCCATTACCGATCTTTTCAATTTCATTCTTCTTAAACTTCTTCTTCGTTAGTTGTTTCATGATAAAGTAATAACATCAGTATTTCTTATATACTGATATTTTATTATAATTATTAAACAACTCTAATTAACCTTCTATCCATCCTACAGAAAAAGGAAATCACCGTGCGTGCGTACGTACAGAATACCGTATCCACGTCGTGGTGTAATCTATTTTCCACCACCACCTTACTTGGATGGGTTTAATGGTGTAAATAATGACTATATATGACTATTATAAAGTGATATTGACTCTGAAATAGTATACATATACTCCAATAGAATTCCATCATCATAGGAATGATATCATCACTCGTGCGTACGTACGGAATACCGTCTCCACGATGTGATGCGACTCGTTCTACATGATCTCCATTTCATAATGATTATATAAATGAATTGAATGAATGAATATGATATTTGTTACACTAAAACCATTCTATAAATGAGGTATCTATAACCTAAAGAGAAGAATAATAATTTATTCGACAAACACGCATAAGAACAAAAGGTAATAAACACCTGAATAACAAGTAGTAATGAAATATTACTAATGAGAAGCTAAGAATATGACCATATATGATATCATAACAATAATTATGATTCCGGAATAAGTCAATAAAATTATTTAAATCATTATACAGGAGGTTCGGACACTTACGAAGCATATCGGACCTAAGGTAAGGGAAATATCACAATCTCATTTTTATCCGAGATTGTTTATACTTTGGCATTTACCAGGGTGTATTTTATCATCCAAATACATGTTTCCTCAATATGTAATATTATTTCCATTCACATACAATTTTTTAAATCCTATTTTACTCGTCGGTGAGTTTTTAGTAAAGAATATGAAAGGAATCTTTTGCCGTTCTTCTTAAGAGGTAGTTTTTGACTTTTCCGACAAATGTACTGGAAGAATGTTTTTTTAAATACGACATGAATGGATTTTTTTAAAAAAAAATATTTCCAAGAATTATACTTTACATTTTTTCAAGTTTATTTTTAATCAACTTCTTTTAGTTTAAAATTGTATGACATATTAAGAATGGAAAATTGTTTTTGAAGTAGAAAGGATATTTTCCACAAGAATGAAGTTCAAGTGTTTTATCAAAATTATTTTTCATCTAAGATAATAAAGGATTCTGTTTTTCTCCCTATTATTACATTGATTTGATTATGTTGTGATGGAATTATTTTTATGAATTTCTTTATCTTATATTATTTTTTTATGATGTCATGATGTTTAATATTCCCAGTTTTATTACATGGGTTATGAAATGATGTATGATTTATGATTTTTTGGCACACATAAGAATGGTATAATTATGAGATGGGTGGGACCTATACCTCCCTCCAATACTTTGGTTAAATATTTTATATCTCATGAGATAGACTTGGCTGGAACGGTAGGTTATACCGGTTCAGTGAAACAGGACTGAAACGAGGGTGACTCGGTTCAGAAATTGACTTTTTCCACTAAGATAGTCTTGGAAATGAGTCTTGACTAATAAGAAATGATTCTCTATGATTAGGTGTGTATTCCACAATGTTTCAGGTTTTATGTTATGATTATTGTGATTACATTTCACTTTTATGATTTATCCCATGTTATGATATTATGATCTCTTTTGCAGGATAAGATTTCCAAAAGTTATGTTATTATGTATATGTTGTGATTGATATTTCTTTTGTTTAGCCTTACTGAGTATTTGAGCTCACCCTTTTATGTTTTTTCCCCAAGATATAAAGATAGGTTTTAGGTAAAAAAAGATAATTTTTGTGGGAGATGTTGAAGATCATTCACCACGATTAGAAGATTATATTCTGAGTTTCCAAATACACTAAACTATTACGATCCTTGTGTGTGTGTTTTTGTTATGTACTAAGTATTCCGCAAAAGTAATGTGATGTCCATGTACATCATGCTTCGGGACTCTACAGTTGGTATCAAAGGAAAGGTTTAGTCAACCTTTGAAAACTAGTTTGTGAGAACGTTAGTGAGATCCCTAGAGTTATTTCTAAGGTATGTCTAGGGTTTTCCCTAAGGATAAGTATACGTATTGGATATTGTCCTAGAACTACGGTAACGACCATAGAATTTAACCTACTGTTGGTCGGAGTGGACACTCAAGAGGGGGGTGAATTGAGTTCCAATTAAAATTTCTGTTAAAAAAAAATTCTATTAAAATCCCCCAATTTCAAAAACAAATTAAACTGTAGTGAATTTATATAGATTATAAAGGTTCAATTAGTTTCTCAAAGATTGATTAATTCTCAGTTAACTTAATCTTATGATTAAATTAACTTTTGAAACTAACTTACTGATTTATAACAAATATAAACACTTGCGAATTTAATTATCAAAGTAGCTTTGTAGATAGATTATATTTCAAAGTAATAGCGGCGGAATATGAAATAAATATGTATAGTATGGATATAGAGTATAACTATAAGCACAGAAAATTAACCAAGAGGTTCAGTCTCAAGCCGAGACTTAGTCCTCTCAAAATTTTATATAAGAATGATCCACACCCTGGATCGGGGTTAACAACAGTGAACACACTGTCCAGGTCACAAGACCTCTACCACAGTTCTTCGTGGGAAAACAAACAACAGCAGCAAGCTGTCCAGGTCACAAGACCTCTACCACTATCCATAGTGGGAAATGGAGTGCAAAAAGATTTGCTGAGGATTTACAAATCCTCCAGTGAAAGTACAGGAGTCAGTGTGTGTGTTTAATACAGCAGATAACACACACTGCTCAAAATGTAGAAAAAATCACAGAACAAGAGATGTAGAGTTTAGAAGTGGTTCTGGTGATCTCAGTGTAGCTCTTGTATTCGATCAGAAGAGAGTTTGAGTCCTCTTCTCGTTTCTGTTTGAGAAACAGAGTGTCGTATGCTTCAGGTTCACAGGTAGTGAGAATGTAGTCGATGAAGTTCTTCAGGGTTTTTCTTGTATGCACAGAACACTTCTCGAGTATACTTGATTGTCTATATTCTTCTCTGTGTTCTTGATGGAGCTCGTTTTTATCTTCTTGTGTTTCTGGTATATTTCGTCCACCACGCACTTCTCTGGTTCGCATTCGCATTCTTGGGCAGCGTAGTCTTCTCGTATTTATCTCCCGACAGGGGACAGAAAAGATTTCTTTTCAGCAGGTACGAGGTACGGGTTCCTGACATCCGACAACCTTTATCAGATATTTGACAAATCATCAAAATGTATGATATGACCGTTAGATAAATTAAATAAATTAAAATGTAGGAAATAAAGAAATTAAAACAGTGAGTCGAGAATGTATGTCACTGTTGACTTCAACTGTGGTCTTCCAACTGTGGACTTCCAACTGTGGACTTCCAACTGTGGACTTCCAACTGTGGACTTCCAACTGTGGACTTCCTTCTGACTGCTGATTTCAACAAAAGGCTTGC
Source organism: Viscum album (assembly GCA_963277665.1). Lineage (NCBI taxonomy): Eukaryota > Viridiplantae > Streptophyta > Magnoliopsida > Santalales > Viscaceae > Viscum > Viscum album. Next base: position 40,183,247 of record OY728158.1, on the reverse strand, counting down.
TGTCTGTAGGCATGCAATGGTAGCTTTTACTCCATGTAATTGTAGCCTCTCTAACTGTAGACTTGTAACATCAAATTTGTAGAGCTGTAACCTTTGTCAACTGTAGACTTCGATCATCTGTAGACTTAGTAGACAGAAGCTGTCTAACTGTAACCTTGACTGTAGACTTATGACTGTAGGCTAGTTCGTCTGCGAACTTGTTTCAACTGTAGACTTGTTCGACTGTGAACTTGAGCAGAGAAAACTTTGAACAGAAGTCTTGTATCTGTGACCTTCGTCTGTGAGCTTTGACAATAGATAACAGTAGACTCGTAACTGTAAGCTTGTATTAGTCTTCGACTGTAACCTTGTAACTGTGAACTTATTGCAATAGTAACTTAAGGTGACAGTTAACTGTAACTGTGACTTTGAGAAGAAAACTCTGACTGTTAGCTAACAATACTAAACTTATGTAAATACTACTGTAAGCTGTTACAGTAAAGTTATGAGAGTAAGAATATGAACTGTTTAGAATAAAATACGTTTAAGCATAGAAAAATAAGATTAATGTAAAGGTTTAATACATCATAATCAATGTTTAAGCATGATTTGGGATTATCAAAACAGGTGATTCCAACAATCTCCCCCTTTTTGATAATCACAAATTATGTCAGTATGAAATATAGAAGTATCAGAGAGAAGTGTGCAAAACACAGTATTAGCAATATGAGCGCAAAAATGAGGTATAATCCGCAAGGATTTCTCCTCTCTGTATAGGTTCATTTCTCCCTTGAGTTTCCCTATTTCTCCCCATTTCTCCCCCTTTGTGATTAACACCTATCTATTTCTCTTTATTTCTCCCCCTTTGTGATTAACAAAATGAAAGACAGAGAGAGAGAAAAGAAACATTGTATTAATAAGGAGTACAATACATGACCCAAAATGTGAATACATGATCCCTATCAAAAAAAATAAACAGACTAAATCCTCTTCATCTGGAGGTAAGGGATCTTTTCCTTTGGAGGAAGAAGATGGAGCAGGAGGTGAAGGATCAACAGGCTGAGGAATGGCAGCAGGAATGTCTGGAGGGGCAGCAACAGAGGCTCCTGAAGGCCGGTAGTGAGTAGCTTGCCGAGGGATCAGTGGTCTAAGGCTTCTGAGGGCATCAGCAGGAGACATGATGGAAGAACCACTGGGGTTGGAGACAGGTAGGGCAGGAGGAACTATAACAGGTGTGCAGTCCACATGAAGAAAAGGTAGGAGCAGATTTCTGAAATCCATGATAATGTTTCCTCCTCTGTCCATGGCAGATAAGAAGTCATCTTTGTTTTCCAAGAATTTATCCAAAGCCGGGGTCAACTCTCGTAGCTTGCTAACTTGTTCTTTGAAGGCTTGAGTTACAGGAGGCAGCTTCATAGTCTCTAGCATGAGCTTGAAGTGATTGTTCAACTGATGCTTGGTGAAAATCCGATCAAAGTAATAATCCACTTTACTTTTGATGGACTCCTGAGAAGCAGTAGCAGCCTGCAGGTGCTCACGAACAAAGCCACTGACTTCTCTTGTAGTAGCAAGGATCTGTAGGTCTGATGTGTCATTTGCACGGTCCTGAGTAAGCTCTTCTCAGAGCAGGCTTCTAAACTGCTCAAGGTCCACAGAAGAGCTAGATGAAGGAAGGGACTTGACTGAGAATGCCACTGTCTCCTTGAAAGACTGAGTCAGACTTCCAATCACTTTCTGAATGACAGCATCCTGATTGCTAAAGTGTTCTTTTACTGATTTCTTGAAAGCCTCAAATACTTCCACAAACTGCTTGACCACTTCTTTGATGTAGCGAATCTCACTGGCCACTTGTGTCTGAGAACTGCTCAGGGCAGTTAAAGAAGCAACTGATTGTCTGAGGGCCACTACTGCTCCAGTCCAGCTTTCAATTTGGGTGTGGCACACTTTCATTTCATCCATCACTTCTTTGATTGGACTTCCCACAACACATCCTAGAGATAGTTCTAAGGATTGTTCTACATTTTTCAGCTCATCAAAAAGACTGGTTTTCAATTCAGCAACAGACTGTCTGATGGTCTCCTTCATTTCATTCTTTAAGGATTCAAGGTCTTCCTTGGTGGCCAATCCTTCAGTTTCTAACACTGGAGAGCTGTTAGGTAGGATGACTAGATTTATTGGTGGTTGGTTTTCCTCATCTGAATCCTCATAATTGAGTCCTAACACCATGTATCCTGGATCTGAGGTCCATCCTTCTATATCATACAGTACAGAGACTGAACCAACACGCTCCCCCTCACTTGGAGGTCCTTCCTGAACACTTTCTACTATCTGCTCAACTCTGGGTAATTATAAGTTCTCTTCTGTAGCTCTAGCAGGTTCCATACTTGCTTCCTCTGTAGGTTCAGCAGTGAGGTTAGCCTCCTTCTCTGTTGGGTCGTCAACCACTTCCATGACAACAGTAGTAGAGACCACTCCTGCTTCCTGGTCAGACACTGACTTGTCTGTATACCCTATCAGAGGGCTCATACTAAGTTCTTCTGCAACAGTTTCTTGATTTTCATTTAAAGTTCCAGCCTCTTCTGCTTCGACTGTATCACCCTCATCAGAGGTGTCCTTGACAAAATATTGAGATTCTTCTTCTTCTTCTGTAGTCTCAGTCTCACTGTCTCTTAGAACAGGTTCTTTACTGGGTAGTTCTTTTGGAGGGCTTGCTGCTCCAAACGTCACTGTCCTGACAGGACTGTGAGTAGTATCAGGATCACTCCCTTCATCAATTGGAGTGTTCTCTCTTGCAGAGTTACCAACTACTGCAGTCTGTTCATCATCTGAGTATACAGGTTTAGGCTCATCAGGCTTTAAGCCTGGATCTCTCCTATCTCTCGGTCTAGAGGGATGAGTAGAAGGGCTAAAATTCTCATAGATTCTCTCCTCATCATTCACCCATGATTTCTTCCAGGGATTCCAACTGATCTTCATGAATTTGCAGATTACTTTCGAGATACATACACTGTTCTTTGCCACTATCAACTCTTCCTGACTTCCAGCTGCACCTTTCACTTTCAACATAATCGAAATGAGTTTAGCATGAAACAAGGCACTTGATTTTGAGCTTGCCTTTATCATGTCCTCCATCTGAGCCATCAGCAACCTACAAAGGTTGACCTTCCTTCCATGTTTTAATAAGTACATCAAGTAAATATCCTGATGCTTCAGAGCTGCAAAATCTCCTCTTCTAGGACTCAGTACATGCTGGATAAACTTAAACAGAAGCCTGTCCTCTCCATTCATTTCAGTAGCAATAATCTTCCTTACAGTGCCATTGCCTGTCAATTCTTCCAGAGCTGTCTCATGATCAAAGATTCTACTATTTGGAGGAGCCGCTCCAGAATAGTAGTTGTAAATACCCTTATGAGGAACTCTTAAACAAGCAGCCCATTCAGCGGATGAAAAACTGACTTCATTTCCATTTACTCTGGATACCAGTTTATGCAGATCATCCTCTTCCTCGAACTGTAGATATTCATAGAACTCCTTCACCAGCTTCGGGTAGTATGGTCCATTATTGTTTGCGAAGCATTCGGTCCATCCTTGATCATTAAGCACTGCCAGTACTAATGATCTGCTCGATAAAATCCACTCTTCACTTAACTCCTTCTCAGCGACTATTTCTCTCTTAGTCAGATGTGGATTAACAGGTCTTATCGAGGCGTTCCCGGTGCCACTGGATTCGACTTGAGTCCTCTTCGGCATTGGTGCATCTTCGTTGACAGTCGGGGGTCGCTTTGTTCTGGCCATTGGAACTGAATGAGGTTTCGAGGTTCGGTTGAAGGTTTAGGGTTTAGGACTTGAGAGAGCAAGGGTCGAGATGATTGGATTGAGATATGTTCGATGTTCTCAATTTTATCATTTAGGGATTTAGAAATAAAAGAATAAAGAAAAGAAACTGTTCAAATTCCCGCAAAAATAAAATAAGATTAAACAGTGAAAAAGCCTAAAGAGAGATGTAACAGTGAGGTACACCAGTGAGGTCTAACTGTGAGGTTTCAACTGTGAGGTCTCAACTGTGAGGTTTCAACTGTGAGGTTTCAACTGTGAGGTTTCAACTGTGAGGTCTCAACTGTGAGGTTTCAACTGTGAGGTTTCAACTGTGAGGTTTCAACTGTGAGGTTTCAACTGTGAGGTTTCAACTGTGAGGTTTCAACTGTGCTATAGTTAATCATACCTAACTCATGTTTGATGTAACTTAATCTCTCAGAATTCAAAGGCTTTGTAAAAATATCAGCTAACTGATGTTCAGTGCCAATGAACTCAAGAGTGATATCACCTTTTTGATAATGATCCCTCAGAAAGTGATGTCTCACATCAATATGTTTTGTCCTAGCATGAGATACTGGATTTTTTGAAATGTTAATAGCACTTGTATTGTCACACCTTATAGAGACATGTTTGAATTGATATCCATAGTCTAGTAAAGTGTGTTTCATCCACAAGATTTGTGCACAACAGCTACCAGCAGCTATATACTCAGCTTCGGCAGTAGACAATGCAACAGAATTCTGCTTCTTACTACACCAAGATACTAGTGACTTGCCTAAAATGTGACACGTTCCAGAGGTGCTCTTTCTATCTAACTTGCAGCCAGCAAAATCAGCATCAGAATAACATAATAAATCAAATGATTGTCCTTTTGGATAAAATAATCCCAAATTGGGAGTATGTTTTAGATATTTGAAAATCCTTTTAACAGCAGTCAAATGAGACTCTTTTGGATTGGCTTGAAATCGAGCACACATGCATACACTGAACATGATGTCCGGTCTACTGGCAGTAAGGTACAGTAGACTACCTATCATACCTCTGTAATTGGTTTGATCCACTGGTTCACCAGTTTCATCACTGTCCAACTTGCAAGTGGTGCTCATAGGTGTGTCACTGCCTTTGGTGCCATCCAGAGAAAAACGTTTTAGAAGATCTTTAATATATTTACTTTGGTTCAAAATAATACCATCTTTATTTTGAAAGATCTGAAATCCAAGGAAAAATTTGAGTTCTCCCATTAAACTCATTTCAAACTCATTTTGCATTATTTTTGAAAAATCAACACATAAAGAATTTTTTGAAGATCCAAAAATAATATCATCCACATAGATTTGTACTATTAAGACATCTTTAGAAATCCATTTAATAAAAAGAGCAGGATCAGCTATCCCTTTAGTAAATTCTTTTTGAAATAAGAAAAGAGCTGAGCCTATCATACCAAGCTCTTGGAGCTTGCTTTAAACCATATAAAGCTTTAGATAGTTTAAAAACATGATTAGAATAATGGGGATTTGTAAAACCAGGAGGTTGTTCCACAAATACATCCTCAATTATATATCCATTTAGAAAAGCACTTTTAACATCCATTTGATATAGTTTGAAATTCAGATGAGCAGCATAATCAAGTAATATCCTAATGGCCTCTAGTCTAGCCACGGGTGCAAAGGTTTCCTCATAGTCTATTCCTTCTTCCTGACTATACCCTTGTGCAACTAGCCTGGCTTTGTTTCTGATTATATTTCCAAACTCATCAACTTTGTTTCTAAACACCCATTTAGTGCCTATTGTAAGAGTGTCTTTAGGTCTTTCCACTAATTCCCAAACTTTGTTTCCTTCAAACTGATTTAGTTCTTCTTGCATAGCCATTACCCAGAATTCATCACTGATAGCATCATTGACATTTTTGGGTTCAAGCTGTGAAAGAAAAGCTTGATGTTCAACCTGATTTTTTAGAGAAGCTCTAGTTTGTGTTCCTCTATCAAGATTACCAACAACAGCATCTAAAGTATGATTCTTTAGAATCCTAGTTGATTTGGTAAAGGTTGGACTAGAGATTTCAGGTTCATCTATAGGTTCGGGTTCCACAGAGGAAGATTCTGGAAAAAGTCCAGAACTGGATGTTTTTATTACAGGTTCTTTAGATTCATCATTTAGGTCCAGAACAGATAAGTCCTCTTCAACATCTTCAAGAGAAGTTTTAGACTCATGTGGATCAGTCTCATCAAACTTAATGTGAACAGATTCTTCCACACATTTGGTTTTCTTATTGAACACTCTATAGGCTTTACTAGACATAGAGTAACCTAGGAAAATTCCTTCATCACTTTTTGGAGCAAATTTATCAAGATTATCTTTAGTATTCAGAATAAAGACTTTGCAACCAAAAACTCTAAAGTAATTAACCTTAGGCTTCCTATTATTCCACAACTCATAAGGGGTTTTCTTTAGAACAGGTCTGATCAAGACTCTATTAATGACATAGCAAGCTGTATTAACAGCTTCAGCCCAAAAGTAAATTGGCAGGTCATATTCATTAAGCATAGTTCTAGCAATTTCTTGCAGGGTTCGGTTTCTTCTTTCTACTACACCATTCTGTTGAGGTGTCCTAGGAGCAGAAAAATTGTCAGCATAGCCATTGTGTGAGCAGTAAGATTCAAATTCTTGATTCTCAAACTCACGGCCATGATCACTCCTCAAGGTCTTAATCTTAAGTCCACTAATATTTTCTACAGACTTAGAGTATTTAACAAAGGAAGAGCAGGCTTCACTTTTGTGAGCTAGAAAGTATACCCAAGTATATCTAGAAAAGTCATCTACAAGAACATAGACATAGTGCTTCCCATTTAGACTTGAAATTCTTGATGGTCCAAACAAATCCATGTGAACCAGTTCAAGTGGTTGAGAAGTTGAAACTTCTTTCTTTGGTTTAAAAGAAACTTTGTGTTGTTTTCCCTTTTGACAGGGATTACACACTTTGTCATTTGGGAATTCAAGCTTAGGTAAGTCTCTAACTAGGTGTTTCTTAGAGAGTTTTCTAAGTGAGTGAATGTTGCAGTGTCCTAATCTCCTATGCCACAGCCAAGACTCTTTATGAAAAGCATTTAAGCAAGTAACATTATGTTTAGCTAAAGTGTTCAAGTCAACAACATAAACATTTTCATTTCTTAAGGCAGAAAATATTAAAGCATTTTTGGAATGATAAACATCACAAGAGTTGTTTTCAAACTTGACATTAAAGCCATCATCACACAATTGAGAAATGCTAAGTAGGTTGTACTTAAGTCCATCAACAAATAAAACTTTGGAAATTAATACTGAGTCAGTGTTACCAATCTGGCCTAAGCCGATGATTTTTCCTTTTGAGTTACCACCAAAAGTGACATATCCTCCATCAACCTTTATTAAGCTTTTGAAGCACGAATAGTCCCCAGACATGTGTCTTGAACATCCACTGTCTAAGTACCATACCTTCTTGTAATTTCTTTTCAAACAGATTTCCTACAGAACAGATTAGACAAGAAATGACTTTGGTACCCAGATTTTCTTGGGTCCAGATATGTTAGCAATCAAGGATTTAGGTACCCAGATTTGTTTTATGGGTCCCATACAATTAATAGATGCAACAGATTTAGAGAGATATACTTTATTTGATCTACAACTATTTAAATAACCAGTTGAGGCATATGAATTTCCAAAACTGGAACTAGCAGGATTTTTTCCAGACTTAATAAATCGGGTTTTAGCAAACTGTCTTTGTCCAGGTTGGTATCCCAAGCCAGTAGCATACTTAGGTGCAACTTGCTTTCCTAGCAGTTGGGTTAGAGTATCTTTTCCATTTGTGAATGTTTCTAAGTCCTTTCTAAGTTGTTCATTAGATAGTTTCAGTTCTGTATTCTCCTTTAATAATTGAACATTTTTCTCTTTTTCTACATCAAGTGCAGACTTGACACTTGCAGTAAGAGCATGCTGTTTCTTTAAAGACTTATATTTATCCTTTAGTTCATTACACGTTTCTTCCAGCATATTACAGTATTCAGTCAATTCATCTTTAGACATATTTTCAGAATCAGAACCAGATTCTGCTTCACCTTCAGAATAATAAGAGTTTAAAGTGGGAGTGTCTAAGGTTACCTCAGATGTGTTTGTCATGAAACACATATTAGCACGATTTCTTTCAGAATCAATGGACTCTGATTCACTTGTGCTGTCTTCTGAAGCACTCCAGGTGGCCTTCATAGCTTTATTATAATTCTTGTCCTTGTACTCATATTTCTTCTTGAATTTTAACTTAGGACAGTCAGCTTTAATGTGTCCTTTCCTTTTACATTCATAGCAAACTATGTCTTCTTCTTTATCAGTTTTCTTCCAATCTTCCTTCCACTTACCTTGTCTATCATACGTACCCTTGTAGTTTGGTTTTCTGAAGAAATTCTTCTTCCTATAGAACTTCTTGAATCTCCTTGCTATTTGTGCCATCTCGGCATCACTGTCAGAATCTAAGTCTTCACTAGATGAGCTTTCAGTTGGTATATGCACTTTCTCCTTGTCTTTGCTCTTTGATGCAGTAGACTTAAAAGCTACAGATTTTCGTTTTGGTTCCTCATCTTCCTCTTTATTCACCTTTAGCTCTTCTTCGTACATCATAAGCTTACCAATTAACTCCTTGACAGGCAATGTTCCAATATCACAGGATTCTCTAATTGAAACGGATGTGCCTCTCCATCTGTCAGGCAGACATCTCAATAATCTCATGATTTGCTCCTTTGCTGGAACAATCTTCCCGAGTGAGATCATTGTGTTGACTATCTCATTAAACCTGAGATACATATCAGAAATAGGTTCATCAGCTTTCATCTTAAAGTTATCATATTTGATAGTATAAGTGTTTAACCGCATTTCCTTGACATTAGTTGTTCCTTCATGAGAAACAGCTAAGGTGTCCCAAATTTCAAAAGCATTTTTACATGCAGAAATTCTATTGAATTCCTCATCTCCTAGAGCACAGTAGAGAGCATTCACAGCCTTACAATTATTATTGTAAGCTACTTTAGTAGGTTCATCCCAAGTTATTCTTTCAGTCTCTGGAATCTTGTATTGAGACTCTATAGCAGTCCAAATATCAAAACCCATACTTTCCAAATGAATTTTCATTTTGAGCTTCCATTGGGCATAATTCACACCATTAAAGAAGGGTGGCCTGTTAGTAGCAGCACCTTCTAGTCTATTATCCATAAGGAAATTCTAGAAAATGTTTTAAAGAGATAAAATTTAGAACTAACAGAAATTTAAGATCTTTTAGATAAAACTACAATCACAGTTTAAAAACAGAGTTAAAATAAAACTTTGAGCAAGTATAACAGAGCTAAACACAACCTTTGATACCAAATGTTGGTCGGAGTGGACACTCAATAGGGGGGTGAATTGAGTTCCAATTAAAATTTCTGTTAAAAACAATTTCTATTAAAATCCCCCAATTTCAAAAACAAATTAAACTGTAGTGAATTTATATAGATTATAAAGGTTCAATTAGTTTCTCAAAGATTGATTAATTCTCAGTTAACTTAATCTTATGATTAAATTAACTTTTGAAACTAACTTACTGATTTATAACAAATATAAACACTTGCGAATTTAATTATCAAAGTAGCTTTGTAGATAGATTATATTTCAAAGTAATAGCAGCGGAATATGAAATAAATATGTATAGTATGGATATAGAGTATAACTATAAGAACAGAAAATTAACCAAGAGGTTCAGTCTCAAGCCGAGACTTAGTCCTCTCAAAATTTTATATAAGAATGATCCACACCCTGGATCGGGGTTAACAACAGTGAACACACTGTCCAGGTCACAAGACCTCTACCACAGTTCTTCGTGGGAAAACAAACAACAGCAGCAAGCTGTCCAGGTCACAAGACCTCTACCACTATCCACAGTGGGAAATGGAGTGCAAAAAGATTTGCTGAGGATTTACAGATCCTCCAGTGAAAGTACAGGAGTCAGTGTGTGTGTTTAATACAGCAGTTAACACACACTGCTCAAAATGTAGAAAAAATCACAGAACAAGAGATGTAGAGTTTAGAAGTGGTTCTGGTGATCTCAGTGTAGCTCTTGTATTCGATCAGAAGAGAGTTTGAGTCCTCTTCTCGTTTCTGTTTGAGAAACAGAGTGTCGTATGCTTCAGGTTCACAGGTAGTGAGAATGTAGTCGATGAAGTTCTTCAGGGTTTTTCTTGTATGCACAGAACACTTCTCGAGTATACATGATTGTCTATATGCTTCTCTGTGTTCTTGATGGAGCTCGTTTTTATCTTCTTGTGTTTCTGGTATATTTCGTCCCCCACGCACTTCTCTGGTTCGCATTCGCATTCTTGGGCAGCGTAGTCTTCTCGTATTTATCTCCCGACAGGGGACAGAAAAGATTTCTTTTCAGCAGGTACGAGGTACGGGTTCCTGACATCCGACAACCTTTATCAGATATTTGACAAATCATCAAAATGTATGATATGACTGTTAGATAAATTAAATAAATTAAAATGTAGGAAATAAAGAAATTAAAACAGTGAGTCGAGAATGTATGTCACTGTTGACTTCAACTGTGGTCTTCCAACTGTGGACTTCCAACTGTGGACTTCCAACTGTGGACTTCCAACTGTGGACTTCCTTCTGACTGCTGATTTCAACAAAAGGCTTGCTGTCTGTAGGCTTGCAATGGTAGCTTTTACTCCATGTAACTGTAGCCTCTCTAACTGTAGACTTGTAACATCAAATTTGTAGAGCTGTAACCTTTGTCAACTGTAGACTTCGATCATCTGTAGACTTAGTAGACAGAAGCTGTCTAACTGTAACCTTGACTGTAGACTTATGACTGTAGGCTAGTTCGTCTGCGAACTTGTTTCAACTGTAGACTTGTTCGACTGTGAACTTGAGCAGAGAAAACTTTGAACAGAAGTCTTGTATCTGTGACCTTCGTCTGTGAGCTTTGACAATAGATAGCAGTAGACTCGTAACTGTAAGCTTGTATTAGTCTTCGACTGTAACCTTGTAACTGTGAACTTATTGCAACAGTAACTTAAGGTGACAGTTAACTGTAACTGTGACTTTGAGAAGAAAACTCTGACTATTAGCTAACAATACTAAACTTATGTAAATACTATTGTAAGCTGTTACAGTAAAGTTATGAGAGTAAGAATATGAACTGTTTAGAATAAAATACGTTTAAGCATAGAAAAATAAGATTAATGCAAAGGTTTAATACATCATAATCAATGTTTAAGCATGATTTGGGATTATCAAAACAGGTGATTCCAACACCTACGATGTTAGATATTAAGGGTACTCCCCCTTTACAATGTTGTTTTCCCTAGCATGATTTTTGCCTCTCACACTATTCTTTTTGGGTTTTAGACGATGGCTGGAACCCGATGGAACCGTGTTGATCAATGTAATGGACAATGCAATGATTGTCCTCTTGAACAAACAAGTGTTATGGGAGATGGAGTGAAAATTCTTATTGCTATACTTACACAAGCTATGAATAATTCTGGACTTCCAAATGAGCAGAGAAGGGAACAATATTCTATTGAGTCCTTCATGAGGCAACGTCCACCTTCTTTCATTGGGTCTTCTGATCCAGTTGTTGCTGAACAATGGATCAGTACCACTGAAAAAATATTTTCAGTGCTTCAATGTTCTGAACATGATAAAGTCATCTTAGCAGTATATCGTTTGGAAGGTGAAGCTGATCAATGGTGGAATCTTATCAAGAATACGAGGCCAAGAGATGAAATTGAGTCAATTGAATGTGACAACTTCAAGAGCTTGTTTTCAGTAAGAACATACCTCGTATTCTTCGAACAAAGATGTAAAAGGATTTTCTTGAGCTGAAGCAGAAGGATGATGAATCTGTCTGTATATACAAAGCAAATTTTACAAGACTTGCAAGGTATGCATCTAGCATTATCATCCAAACTGAAAGTAAAGTTGATTGATTTTTTAGTGGCTTAAAACCAAGTCTTCGAAGGGAATTAGCTATAAGAGACTTCAGTAGCTATGATGAAATTGTGTGTTATGCTATCAAGGTAGAAATAGAAGTTGGTGTTACATATCCATCTCATGGTTTTGACAAGAAACGGAAGATGGAGTTCAAGGATAAATCTCAGAATAATGGTGAAAAAAGATGAATGTTTCCTTATGCTAAAAGTGTGGAAAGAAGCATGGTGGAGATTGTCTTAAAGGGACAATTAAATGTTTCAAATGTGGAAAGGAAGGTAATCGGACATTTTAATGCCGCAATGAGGGGAAGAAGATGTCTAATGATGAAAACAAAGGAAGGGATACACAGAATGATCCTACTACACTTCAATGATTCAAGTGCAAGGAGATGGGAAATTATTCCCATAAATGCCCTAATCCAAGGGTTAGTGATGATCGACATGATCAACCGCTTAAAGAAAAGGACAAAGGGAAGTCACATGCGATCACTATTGGCGATGTTGAATATGACAACGATGTGGTGGAATGATTAAGTGTTTATGTAATGGGATTCCAAAATAATGTTGTATCATGGAGTATTGGAATATTTATGTATTGGTCTAATGTGGAATTCAAAGTGATTGAGATATTTTTGGAAATAAGATGATATGCGCATAATGAAGGGAAAACAAGAAAATGAAATGTTTAACAGTATTCATGAGCTCATGATTGATATAAGGACTAAGTGATATCATGGATTGAGTATATAGAATTTTGAGGATTTTGGTATGTGGAAAGTGTTAACTTTTAACTGCATTCATGTTTTCACTAAGGTTCAATGGGTATTCAAGAGAATACATGATTAAGGCCTTTGAATGTTTGGAATGTGACCAACAAGACTTATCTTATGATATATGAGGATCAACGATGGTATTAAATCTCTGGTAATCTTTTTCACTATATTATGAGAGTGGACTGCAGTATTATGGATAAGACTAAAGATTAAAATGGATTATGTTGGACATAAGTTAGTATTGTTTAAGGATATAAGTTTTTTTCGATATTATTGATGGGATGTTATAAAAATATTTATTTAGAAAATGGACAACCTGCAGGACGGGTGACAACCCATCGCTTCGGACAAGGATGTGGGAATCGAACACACAACCGAAGTGCGACTGGCCTTTATCGCCTATCACTGGCCTACAGGAAGTCCCTATTTAGTATAAACTAGTTTTATTATATTAAGCAGTATGATATATGAATTATAAGTCCATTTTAGGAACTATATATGATTAATATCACTATAGATGGACTTATGTATTTTTTTATAACTTTTCTAACCATTTCTTTGAGATAGATGGAATGACAAATCATTCTATCACATGATATGCTAACACATCACGAATGACAAATTCAACTTCATTTCTTTAAGATATGAAGTGGAAATTGTACAAAGAACGACAAATGGTGAGACTATACCAAAATCACGAAAGTATTTCTTCTAATTCCAATTTCCTCAACTTTAGGGAAATGATCTTGAAAACCAAAAATGTTGTCCTACTACTCTTATATCTGATGAATCATACGGTACCATAGATCGTCAAAAATTTATGGCTTTGTGATTTCTGGATTTTCCATAGCCATGTTCTCTACCACTCTCCATCAGAACATGATGGTTAGATTTCTTTTCCATATCCATATTTTCACCTCTGTGGAAACCCAGTGATTAGTTTATTTGGGTAACCGTTACGTTTCATACTTTTGTTTTTAAAGATTGGTTTTGGTATTCCTTTTTTATGATGTGGGTTTCTATTAAAGAATCTTTCGAATAGTAAACCATTTATAACCCCGATGAATTTCGAACGCGAAATTCATTTTAAAGGGGGTAGAATGTAACACCCCGACATTTTATGAAAAATATTCTTTTTAATTTAATGTCTTGTGTTGTACGCTACACCAAAAGGAACATGCACAACATACATCCTTGACATGACTTGCATTACACGCAATCACGACCTTCCTCGATAGCGTGTGTAGTACGCAATACCGGGTTTCACTAAACAAAAATATACTATTAAAATATTATTAAAAGTATACGTTATGAATAGTAATAACTAATTTTTGAAATTTTATAAATTTTATTTTTCAAAATGTACTTCATTTTTGGATTCGTAATATCGAAATTAGCCTAGGGTAAAATTTTGGTATTTTTCTGAAAACTTTCAGTTTTTGATGAACAGTGAAACCACTAAGTGGTAGTTAAAAAAACTGAATTTTTCATAAAACATAATTTTACTGCTTCTGTGAGTGTAATTTCGAAAAATCCGAGAGACAAGGATGATTTCAGTAAGTAAAATGTAGTTCAATAATATGAAAATAATTTTTTGGTTAATAGTAACTTTTTAATTTTTTTTTACCACGGTTAAAAGTAAATAGGGTAATTAAGGGTAAAAATGATATTATTATTGCCCTATCACATGTCCTAATTCTATTTGACAAGTTTAATTAGACCATAAACATCCTTAGGAATAAAAGATGACCATTTAGGCCCACTTGGATTAGATTAGGACATTTATTATTAATTTATTTAAAGAAGGGTTAAAATAGTTAAAATCAAAGTTTAATAAGTAAATCATTTTTAATATGGGGTTATACATAAGATAAATTCGACTATAAATATTCATTAGAAAGATAAAAATATTTCCTACATAATTGTATTTTATTTGTAATTTTTAGACATTAAATTATTATCATTTATTATGACACAAAGATGATGCAGTAATTGTCTTATTAATGAAATATTGACATAATTAATGTTATAAATGCCCAAATAAATGTAATTTGAGAATTTTTATGACATAAAAAAAATTTCTAGGTTAATATGACATGTTATTATTGATTTAAGTAACTTTTCTCTAACTTATCATTCTGTTATGAAGTTCATAAAAAACATGTCAGAATTGACATAAGTTAGTTTTTAAAACAAATATTATATTATTAATTGTTATTTTATTCCTAAAAATCTAAGGTTAGGAAAAATGACTTAGATAAGACTATATATATTAATAATAAACAACTTGGGGTTCTTTTGGATTGTTATGGTATGTTTATTAACCATATAGTGTAAGAAAACAAAAAGACACGGTAAAAGTTAAATTATTTAACTTAGAGTTAAATCTAATTGATATGGTTAAAATAATAACCTAAACATGTCTAAATCATATTGGATGACCGGATTTCTACCCATCCCCAATTTAGATTCGAAATAAGACCCTTTGGAACTATTATAAACCAAATTTGATCTTAATAAAGAATAATATTTTGAGATTTTCCTAAGGTGCCCCTCTCCTCCCTTATAAAAGAGAACCTCTTCCCACTCCTCCTCACACCAATTTCATCATTCAATCTCGGCCAAACCCTGCCTAAATATCTTCTCCACTTCCATAGTATCATCCTAGAGGTCCTTGTCTTCTTCAAAGACCATCCTTAGTTCTTTAAGTGGAGGGTAAGTGAAGGCGCGTCAAAAAGAGGTAATATCCATTACCGATCTTTTCATTTTCTTTCTTCTTAAACATCTTATTCTTTAGTTGTTTCATGATAAAGTAATAACATCAGTATTTATTATATATTGATATGTTATTATAAATATGAAACAACTCTAATTAACCTTCCATCCATCCTACGGAAAAAGGAAATCACCGTGCGTGCGTACGTACGGAATACCGTCTCCACGCTGTGGTGTAATCTATTTTCCACCACCACCTTACTTGGATGGGTTTAATGGTGTAAATAATGACAATATATGACTATTATAAAGTGATATTGATTCTGAAATAGTATACATACACTCCAATAAAATTCCATGATCATAGGAACGATATCATCACTCGTGCCTACGTACGGAATACCGTCTCCACGATGTGATGCGACTCGTTCTACATGATCTTCATTTCGTAATGATTATATAAATGAAGTGAATGAATGAATATGATATATTTTACACTAACACCATTCTGGAAATGAGGTATCTATATCCTAAAGAGAAGAATAATAATTTATTCGACAAACACGCAAAAGAACAAAAAGTAATAAACACCCGAATAACAAGTAATAATGAAATATTACTAATAAGAAGCTAAAAATATGACCATATATGATATAATAACAATATGTATGATTCTGGAATAAGTAAATAACATTATTTAAATCATTATACAGGAGGTTCAGAGACTTACGAAGCATATCAGACCTAAGGTAAGGGAAATATCACAATCTCATTTTTATCCGAGATTGTTTATACTTTGGCATTTACTGGGGTGTATTTAATCATCCAAATCCATGTTTACTCAATATTTAATACTATTTCCATTCACCTACAATTTTTTAAATCCTATTTTACCCTTCGGTGAGTTTTTCGTAAAGAATATGAAAGGAATCTTTTGTCGTTCTTCGTACGAGGTACTTTTTGACTTTTCCGACAAAAGTACTGGAAGAATGTTTTTTTAAATACGGCATGAATGGATTTTTTTAAAAAAACATTATTTCAAAGAATCTTACTTTAAATGTTTTCATGTTTATTTTTAATCAACGTCTTTTATTTTAAAATTGTATGACATATTAATAAAGGAAAAGTATTTTTGAAGTAGAAAGGATATTTTCCTCAAAAATGAAGTTCAAGTGTTTTATCAAAATTATGTTCCATCTAAGATAATAAAGGGTTCTATTTTTATCCCTATTATTACATTGATTTGATTATGTTGTTATGGAATTATTTTTATGAATTCCTTTATATTATATGAATTGTTTTATGATGTCATGATGTTTAAGATTCCCATTTTTATTACATGGGTTATGAAATGATGTATGATTTATGATTTTGTGGCACACATAAGAATAGTATCATTATGAGATGGGTGGGACCTATATCTCCATCCAATGCATTGGGTAAAGATTTTATATCTCATGAGATAGACATGGCTGGAATGGTAGGTTATACCGGTTCAGTGAAACAGGACTGAAACGAGGGTGACTCGGTTCAGAAATGGACTTTGTCCACTAAGATAGTCTTGGAAATGAGTCTTGACTAATAAGAAATGATTCTCTATGATTATGTGTGTATGCCACAAAGTTTCAGGTTTTATGTTATGATTATTGGGATTACATTTCACTTCTATTATTTATCCCATGTTATGATATTATGATCTCTTTTGCAGGATAAGATTTCCAAAAGTTATGTTCTTATGTATATGATGTGATTGATATTTCTTTTGTTTACCCTTACTGAACATTTGAGCTCACCCTTTTATGTTTTCTTTTCCCTAGGATATAATGAAAGGTTTTAGGTAAAAAAAAGATGATTTTGGTGGCAGATTTTGATGATCTTTCACCATGATTAGAAGATTATATTCCGAGTTTCCAAAGACACTAAACTATTACGATCCTTGTGTGTGTGTTTTTGTTATGTACTATGTATTCCGCAAAAGTAATGTAATGTCCATGTACGTCAAGCTTAGGGTCTCTAAAAACATTGTGTTAAGATGAGTTCTTACACTTTTTACTAATCATAATATCACCATAAAAACTAGCTTTATAATCCTCATATAAAAAATACCAAATGCCTTACATAAATCGATTTTCAAAATGCATAAATATTTTTCATGTGCACTTATCATTTTTTTATTCTTTGTAACCATTATCCTTACAACAATATGTTAAAATATATGGCTGATTTACTCGCAGAATTACACAAAATTTAATGGTATTCAAGAACCATGCTTTTCATGATTATTATTCCCATGATTTATATAGTGATTAAATCACCTATATTCCTGTCCATCCACCTCAATATTAAAATTATAATTTCCATAAATTTAATAACATTTTTATAATGTATGACATCATTTCCACCATGTGTTAGTAACATTGAGTATAACATCATGTGATTATTGGTTTTAGTAAAAAAATCATTTCTTATTCATGGAATATCAGTTCAAAATAGGTTTATCATGTCCTAAGAAGAAAGGCCATAAAATAAATATAATATATCAATACCAAATTTGGTTAAACTAAATTCTTATTTTATCATGCAAGAAATATGTTTGAAAACATTATATTTACTAATTCTCACATTAACAAGATATTTAGTTACAACAGAATTTTAAATAATATACAATTAGGGATAAAAAATACACCCACTCTTTTATGTGAGTGCTAGATCAACATGGGAGGGTCCAATATAGGTTTTCACCCTACTAATGATCCAATATTCAAATCATTCCAACTATCCACACCGAATTAAATCGTATATGGGAATGTATCGAAGAAATATATTTTTTGGGTTATCACATTTACCGGATACATAGTAATCCCAAAATCCTAGGTATTGGTATTAGCCACGATAAAAAAATATTTCACCCATTCCATACATTAGTCTTATGCATTCATAGGGAAAATTTATCCACATTCATGATAATTTTTATATGAAATAACCAATTAATATTATGTCTATTTCCTTCCATAAACCAAACATAGTTTCCCTAGAAATCTGAATTGAAACAAAATTTCTACATCCATCAGTGATAGAATGTTAGATACTTGAGGTTTAATTTCTATAACAATTATTTAAAACTATCTAGTTGTATTTGGATAGGCCAGTCACTGAAAGGGACCATTAGATAGAGTATTATATTGATTGAATATGTTGTAATACATTTAGATGGACCTGAATAAGTCTCCCACCAAACGGGAATGTTAACTGGAGCCTCATTCATCCTCTGGAAAGGCATCATCTATCCCAATATTTTTTTGTCCCGTATCACTATAAGGATCTGTAATCACCAAGAATACAGTTTATAGAAAACTACCCTTATTTTTTTGTATATTATGGAACAATCATGGATATATTACATTGATAGGTAAAATTTTTAATCTATCATTAATCTAAATGGTATTTAACCCAATCCCATATCTTCCATGTTGTAATGTGTTAAACTAGATTGTTCATTTCTTGGTCTTCCGAAATTAAACCACTTGATGCTTCAATCCTTCTCAACGAGGAGACATTAAACCTTATTTTAAAAATATAATAGAATATTCCCACATCAAAAATGAAAAATTCATGTAGAATTGGTTTCCCATTACATGCAAATTCCAATATACATTCTCTTTTCATTCGCAAACACCATACCTAGAAAACTCACATTTAATAGTCCTTATAAATATGGATCATCAAAATCTACTGATCCATTTGTAATGAAATTTAGTATTATTAAAGAAACCATTGTCTATCTATGTTGTATTATTTCTAAAATTGGTTTTTTCATAGAATATCCTACAAAAGTTTCCATCAACCAAAGTACATCATTTTTTGACCATGAATTAATACTCCCTAGTTGGATTTTCTTAATCTCCCAACAAAAGGCCATATCAAACTGAGGCATGTCCTACCTTGTGAAAACTCTAATATATCTCTTTAATTCCCAACGATGATATTATTCCAAAAATAGCCTTTGGTTTTGGTGAGTAATAATTTCTTCTATGACATACATCATGTTTTAGATCTAGAAATAAAAAAAATATTGACTAAAAATTCAACTTTTCTAGTATCAAAGAAATGTA
Source organism: Viscum album (assembly GCA_963277665.1). NCBI lineage: Eukaryota > Viridiplantae > Streptophyta > Magnoliopsida > Santalales > Viscaceae > Viscum > Viscum album. The sequence continues at coordinate 40,163,855 of OY728158.1, read as the reverse complement.
GAAACATTATTATCCTACATGGTAGAAATTGGCCTTTATTCCATATCTCTTGGACAATAATTTCTTACAAAAAAAGGTTAATTAATCTGTCTGGATAGAATCTAAAATACTCAATGAAGAAACACATTACTCACTAGGATGAACACCAACAAAAATTAACACATATTAAAAGTCAATTATTTTCTATCTTGGTCGAAACAACATGTGTTTTTGGATTGAAATGAACATTGATGGATAAAGGAAAAGTAATTACTCAAAAAAAAAACTAGCAAATGGAGGTCTTACAAAAATCAATGTCTCGACCACTAAGTTGTTTTCATTTGGACATAGGAAAAAAATGTTTATGAAATAAAAAAAATGATTTGTAGGTTCTATCATATGAACCTAAAAATATTATTAGTATGATCATGATGTAATGTGACAAGTAGAAATAAATATAGTGTTTTCATCATTTTCATTATGATTTTACATACTCATATTTATGCAATTGAGTCATTTTTAGTGTTGTTTTAGGATTAAGATGAGGAGGGGAACACAAAAACATATGTTTTTGACAAAACCATTTTCAATTATGTTAATAAATAAAGTGAAACATCGACAAGGTGGGTAAAATCCATCATATTTTATAGGTCTTCATTTACATGGTCCTTGTGATGTTGGATTAATGCGTGATAATTCCCAATAGTTGACTGGATCCCAGCCAGTTGTGAGGAGATATCCTCTTCTAAATGATATTGTTTTTTATCCACAGCCGCAAAATACACACATTTTTCTGAGACCATATTCATGGAATGGTGGATTTGTAAGGTATATTTTTTATGGATTTTAGTACATAGTTATGGAATAAAAATTGGAGTTATTTTTTTTCTATATTTAACTAATTACCCACAACATCATTGTCATAGTTGAGATCTTCTTAGGATAACATAACTATGTTATATTCAATCTAGAATGAAAATTATGCCTCATCCTTCAATGAAATTCTCTCATATTCTCTATGTTGAATGATTTACTTCATTGATTGGTGTATTTATATGTAATAAATCAATAGATACAAAAAAACCAAAATATGGTTTGGCATTAGTGAATTCGAAATGATAGGTCTTTAAGAGGCATCTTTGATACTGTCATCTTGATGTATCACCAAATGATGAGGTTTGAAGGTGCAGATGAACATTTAGGAGGACACTCCTATTTAAAGAATCAGATGTTTTTTTACCTGTACATTTGACTTCATAACCTAAATCTATGTATGGAATATGTGGATGACCTACACAGAAGACTTGTTCGACCCTCAAATTATTTTTATCTTTTTACATCAGGAATAGATCCACTACTTCTAATATGATCCAATAAAAAGGGTGTGAATTTATTGACACACTCTTTTCTCAAAAGAATTAAGATATTCAATATACACAATTTCAATTAAATAAAATGTTTAATAGAACAAAGTTGAATCAATAAAGTCATCCTAGCCAGCCTATAAAAATACATCCTTCCCACTAGGATGCTCACACAAGACCTTCCTATGCATCCTTGAAGGGGTAGTCACCCATGCGTGTAACCCATACATATGAACCCTATAAAAAACCTCTACGATATAAATACACTTTCCCCCACAGTATCAATTTTTCCAATAAATAGGACCCTGGGTCTCCCAATTCGACACGAAGAGAATACCCAAAGATGCCTCAATGATCATCTCACTGAATCCTTTACCCAAGACATGGAAACCACTGATTTAGCACCCCCAAAACCTGATATAAGTGGGACTAAATAGGGAAATATGGATACAATTCCATATAATGTTTATGAATAAGAACACCATATTTATCATGCACACACTCCCTAATCAACAGAGATAAATAATAAGGTTCTCTTTTAATCTCATGTCCCACATATGGCAATTCTATGGACAGCTGAGGAAACCTATGGAGCCTAATGAAATACCTCAATAATTTTTTGGTCCATATGATGTTTATCATCCAATGAACACCTCTTGATTATGAGTCCCCAACCAACATGTAGAAATTATAGTCCGCACATGTTCCCTTATTAGAGATCCCCTTCGGCTCACCTACCCATCACCAAAATAGGACTCCTTTTATTAATATTCATCCAAAAAAAATGCCACCTAATTCCTTGAGAATAATATATGAGGGACTAAAAATAATACCCTATACTAATGATTCTATACTTATAAAACCATTTTGAGATATAGACCAGTTTTTTCTATTCAGTTATGAATTACATTAGTCAGAGTGTACATTACTTGTCTTGTATAACGGGATGGTCCATGGGGTATTTTTAGTTGAGAATATCTTCATCCACACGGACCTCAACCATAGGGAATGTTCAAAGGAATTCCTAGTCTTAGACACATGGTTTATTTACTTGTCTATCAATCATCGTCTCTATGATAAAAGGGTTAGAACAATATCCTGTAATCATCATCTCTCATTCAAGGGACCTCCTTTTTATGATATTTTTTGGGGGATTACACCTGCATTCCCTTTGAGGGTTATTATTTTATCATACGCTCTTATCTAGAACTAAGATTGGGGTAGTACATCCTATTGTAAATAAATGGACATTATTATTGAACATAGAAATATTGTAGAACAATGTGATGATCCTAGTTATTAATGGAGTGAATAGATAGGCACATTAATGACCTTTATTTTTCTATAATAATTTCACCTTCTTGCACCAATGGATGAATTATTGTGTTGATTTTTATATATTCCACTTCCTATTGTTTCTCAAACCAATCATTACATATGTTTCCAATAGGCTATCTATGATCAGGACATCCACATGATTAGATTCATTTCTCCGAAAATAATCATTTCTTGTATATTCCTCTATTCATATATTAGAGGATATCTATAGTGGTGGGTCCTAAAATACATATATTCATATCAAATTTCCACATCCCATGTGATATAAAACATTTCATGACCACTCTATGATTAGTTCCTTAATTGATTTCGAACTATGTGGGATTTCATTCCTATCCAATTGTGATACATAGCATACTTCTTGAAGTCCAAACACAACACCCAATAATCTACCCTATTTATATCTATCCATATTAACAAAAGGTTAATACCAAACATGGGATATAACATCCCTTATAAATTCATTTTGGTCATCGACATAAGTACCAAACTATTCTTTGAGTGTGATCCTTTAACATAGATTTCCTTTCACATGATGTTAAACTGTAGGGTTTGTTCATTATCATATGAACATTAAAGGTGTGATGTTCCCCATTAAAAGAATATGAACTACATGGTTTATAGTTATTTTTCACGAGGATGGGAAGGAATCCATCCTCATGGACCCGATCCCAATACCCAGAAAATATTCTCCCCATATGATGATAAATTATAGAGTGCCCCAATATGTGGCTAAAAACCCACATCAAGATAATAGACAATTATTTAACAATTAATTCAGTCATGAAAGGTTACCATTGACGGAGAACCATAGCCACATGCACATGTCCCTATAGATTATTAAAATAATATTCATGTTAATGATTTTAAAGTTCATTAATGATAATAATTGATTGCTATCCCAAGGGTGACCCATGTTATACATGGAAATTAATGGAGGATTCACGATTGTCCATTAAATCATTATAAGAGTTCCATATTTTGAATTAATTACCCATAAATGTTTTCGGTGAGACTAAAATACCATCAAATGAACCAATGTGAGACCTTAATCAGTGATGGTCCATTTACCAACATCTATCTACCATAGGAATTTAATTTCATAAATCATCATCAATAGAAAAATGTTGGGTTATTCCGTCTACACAAACAAAACCCTTTGGAAGGTGTTAAAAAATGAAGAACACAATCTTAATGATTTTGAAACAATCAAACCCCCACTTCCAAGTCATCAAGTTTAATATGAATTCCAAATTTTGAGTAAAAATATTAGTAATTATCTCATGATCAAGGTAATTCACACCTTCCACATGCTCAATTTCATTGTAGTATTTATTCTAAAAGAACTAGTTTCATTTTTTCGGTAATCCCAACTTTAATATTTCATATAATATATGGGTACTAATATTCTATAGTTTTTGATATTGATAATAACCTCACTGCAAGAATGATAACATTAGATCAGATAAAAACTTAAGTTTGAAAGCCCAACTATTGTATCGATAAAAAGGTAACTCTGAATACCCCTAAATATAAATGCTATAAACAAGGATATGTTATACAAATTTCATAACCTTAACCTTCTCTGAATAACCCTTATCATCCAAAATATGAACCAATTCTTAGGGAGATGGTGTATAAAATTAATTCTTAGACCCCCTAGTTCAAATATACCACAGAATAATCTATTAAAGAACACTGAACTCAACTAGGATAACTTGAAACCACCATCAATGAGATAAATATGAAAGGATATAGAAAAATAAAATCCCAACCTATTTCTAATCATAATGAAAATGGTAAATTATGTTCTTTCATGCTTCATATTATTAATGAACTTTATCCTTCCAATGAATCTACAGAACATGTATTTCTTAACATTCAAATAATTATTTCTCCACCCAGAAATGATTCATCTGAATAATAAATTTCTCAAAAAGTTATCATTGTGGACTACACAAAAAATCCACTCTACTACAATTTAAAAAACTTATTTCTCAATAGAATAAAAAATTTTAGTTTGAAATTGTTAAATAGATCAAAAATAAATTTTAAAAGCTAAATTTTTTCATTAACCTCTTTGAATCTGTTAATCAAATACCACAATATACCAAAATTCATAAATAATTTTCCACACAAAATGTTGAATAAAGGGGAATTAAAGGGTCAAAATTGGACAAAATTCATCATCCTTGATAAAATTAGTTATACCAACTGAATTTAATGATCCATAAAATTTTAATATACCTTTCAACCCAGATGAGACATGCATTTGGGATTGAATATTTGATTTAGTTTACTCATGTAATGTGATACCTTTCATAGTGTATACTTCATATATAGTTTGGATAGCTTCAAATAATTTTAAATCATCATGAAACATTCCTACTAGATCACAACACACCCAGAAGGAGTGATCAAGGAGATCATTTTGAGAGTAAATAATCTTATATTACCAATAGAAATTTAAGGTATTATGATGATATATTCTCATAAAAATGATATTCTCCATTAATTCATATATGGTAATTTCATAAAAAAAAATATAAAATCAACATTATAAACAATGATGCATTTTATATTGATTTTGGTGGAGAAATGGTATGTTTAAATATCCTAGATTTTATGAAATACACTATTGATGATAACTACACTTTTCATATCAATTTGAGGAATGTACTCTCCAATGACATGCACCAAACATTATCTCATTGAATCATTCTATGATTTGTTTTCATATATTCAAATATTAACTATTTGTATTGTAACTCATTCTCTTAGTGATTTGTGGGATAGTAAAATTCCAGTTTTTTATTAATGAGTATTTCCATTTTAATGTACCCATTATTGTAGACATGAAAAACCACATATTTTATACACCTTAATTAATAAATTATTACATAAAGTAACACATTACATAATCCAAAAATATCATGGGGACTAGTGTATTTGGGAAATTACGTACATAACATAATAATGTAAACAAGCATATGCAATCCTTATTTGAAAATTTAGTAATATTCATTTAGTCTTTTATGATATTTTTAAATAACAGGGGATAAATTTGGAACATACATAATAAAGGGGTGAGCTATAAATTCAAATAATATAATAATCAAAGAAAAACATTTTAAATTAAAACATTTTAGTTAAATGTAATATCATGGTAACAAAAAAATTAATGATACTCATAAGAATGATATATGATGATAATGTCATGGAAACATATGAATTTTGAAACAACATAAAACATGTCATCAAAAATAAAAACCAAGTATAACTATAAAAAACATAACATTGTTTACTTAGGATATCCCTCATTCCCTATATATTGGTATCTCCAGAAGAAAAAAATTACCCAATGCATTGGAGGGATATATAATTCCCAGCCAACCCATCACATTCATATCACAATCCTCCTTAAATGATCCACATAGATCATACATAATGAAGATGTATTTAATCAGATTTAACACAATAATTATGGTTTTTATGCTTCATAAATGAATCTATCAAATTATTTAACAATATAAAAATATATGTGAATACCCTTGAGGAGAAACAATGATAGTTATTCACTACAAAAATGATCGGCATGCAAATTCACATCATAATTTTGACAACATAACTTGGGAATGTTAAGATTATTGGAAAGGATTAATGAGTGTGAAAGGGCTCTATCATAAATTTTAAATAATATTTATAATAAGAGGGATGTGAAAAACCACATTAGAGAAGGAAAATTTGTAAAACCAAAAACATGATTTACTGAAGTTTCATGAATAGAGATGAGAAGGAGACAAACCCTTACTTTGAGAGGGTTTAACTAAAATCATGGGAGGATATTCATAACCACTTGGGGAACAATGTTATATCTATAGAGACTCAAACATAGAGTGTATTTCCTATATAAGGATTTTTAATGAAGAATAATTGGACCATGTAGGTGGAATTTCTAAAAAAATGGAGAGAATAATTATTATATGATTTCTAAACATAGGGTTTTTACTCAAAATGATAAGATAAATATAAAAATAATCCAATTTTTGTTGTGGTTTTTATAAAATAGAGGGATTTTAAATATTCTATAATCTAATTGGCTAAATTATTGAAATTATACCCTTGGTGTTGTGGAGGTGAGTCATATTAACACATAATTGATTTAAAAAAATTAAATTATTATATATGTTTTAGAGGATTCATTAATGGTTTATAAAACTAGTGAAAAGGAATAAAATCATTATTTTGAAATTTAATAATATTATTGGCCCTAGATACTCTTTATATTTTTATTACATGTATTTTGGAAGTTATGATGTCTTGATAGGTAACATATATTATAGCATATTTAATTATTGACCAAAAAATTTTATTGCCTTATAATATTATAATAAATTCTTAATTCACTAATTTCAACATGATGACTTCAAAAATTAAATTTATTATATCAGAATAAACATATAGATATGATAATTTCTTTTAATAAAAATCATAAATTATTATTAAATATTGGTTTTTACAATTATAAATGTTTTCAGACCCCTATAAAAATTTTGTTTGAAACTATATAATTATATTGTAATTTATATTTAAATAAATATTATTTTATAAGAATAATATATTAAAATACAATTTAATTAAAGAAATAATTAATTTATCAAAAAGTCTGTACTGAATGAAACTATATATTTTCCACAGACATAGTATGCATTTCATCATATCCAAATTTAATTTCTATTAATTTCATTATATTATCTTTTATAAAGTAGATAGAAAGAAAGGATAAATATAATCATTAAAAAATATACAAATTAGTTATATTAGGGTCGAAATACATAACCTCGTATTATTCCAACCTATGACCTAAGGGTACTGTTTTTTATTGCGGGAGGTTTGATTAATATGATTTGGGCTGTGATCTCTATAATCTTTAACTTCATCCATAACGATATTGTTCATACTTTAATTTTGGAATCTCTACATGGGATTTGTCTATGGAAAGTCTTAATGATTTCATGTCCCTCAAAAGATCTGATAAATGGAATTCATTTAGTAGTGTCCAACTTGTCAAGGCAATTATTTCTATCATTCAATATAAATTAGTATTATCATAACTCATAATATATACTAATAATAATAGTCACTATAAAATTTCAATTTTAACAAAATTTATAATTCACATCATTATTTAAAATTGTATTTGATAAAACATAAACTGATTCATAATAGACAACATAGTACATGATTTTTCAATAACGTTATTACTCAATAAGTACCTTTTTCAATTGATGAGGAAAATTAATTTATAAATGTTTGGTTCATTACATTCTTCCCTGAAGGAGAAATTTTAACCTAGAAATTTTATTTTAAAAACAAAAATAAGTAAGGTTACTTATATTTCACTACAGATTATAGTTCACCTATAACTTCTTTAAACTTTTCATTACACTATAACAAATTGACCCAGTGAGTGCTCATGTTTTTTGAACTATATATCTATGATAAATGATCTCCACCAATGGTTTCTCATATGAATGGTCTTACTCTAAGGTTACCACAATTGATTTCCATACATGTTAGGGTGTTGATATGTACATCCAAAAGATGGATACAAGTAAAACTTATTATGCATGATAAATGAAAATTTGGTGGGATATATGGTAGGCCACAGCTTTGATGTGATCAAAGATCTCAAATTGGATAATGAATCTTGTTCTATGTTTTCCCTTTTTCAGAAAGCTAAGTAATTTCTTCCATGGAGATAAATAAATGATCATATGATCTATTACATCAAACTGCTGGACTTTTTGATTGTTTTCTATATATATTTTTTTATCTATTATGGTATTATTTATTATGAAATTTAATTGTTTAAACAATATTTGAATTTTTTATGATAATATCATCCCGGTCAGCTTCCACGATCTAACATTTTACCAACATGATTGAGTTCAAAACCTCTTCCCATTAAGATCCTCTAGTTATATTTTTAATCTAAAAAAGATTTTTCATCATATGTGAACTTCTATAGGTGATGGTGTTGATAATAACATCATTATAGATATATTCAACATGATATCACCATAACCTGTATAGTTTAATTGGTTAATTCAATCTAACAATCCATATAAGGCTGATGATCAGTACTAAAACATAACAAGGTATCATAATCCTATTAAATGATTCCTTATAACCACAATGAAAACATACTATACTGATATTATATAATGAATAGTGGACATCTATAACACTTTACTAATTCCCCTATCTGTATCATGATTGGTTGATTAAGAGAGAAATCATCCTTTATTTAAATGAAATATGATTCCTTTGTAAGGTCATATCTACCATTATAATGACTATATTTCATTTATATGTACTTAGGAGTTATAAATGTAAAAAAAATTATGATTACACATTTTTTTATATAAATTGGAAATAGTGGTATCATACCCTTGAAATTCTATCATTCGACTTTGATGTATTAACATAATATTTCTGACACTTTCTATCAAGGAATGCACACTCATGTGTGATAGTCTCTCACTGATGGACACAATATACACTACATTACTACAATCTATATGGTGGAATCATTCATCGCCAATTACGGGAAAATTTATCATTGATCAAAACGGGATAATGGGATGTATGTTTATCCTTCTATGGATTCCTCCTTAGAACTCATTGGATATTCTGAGTCTCCCATAAGAATTAAGATGTTTTCCATGAGCCTATTAATGGTACAATCTGCTCCTGGTTTCCAATTAATTATGAATTTCCAGTTTGGACATTCTAGTGGGTCATTCCAGGCTAGAAAACATAGATTCCCAGATTAGCCATGCTAAGGCTTCTGTGGCACATCATGATGTTGGAAAACTATGAGACTAGTATTTTCCCCTTATGATATGAATTCAAAATGGAATATAATACTAAGTTATCAAATTACAGATGATAGTAATATTATGTTAGATGAATTTATTAAATGTTTTCCTTGACGTCCAGTGTCAAAAACTGGGAAAGTTGTGAGTTTCACATATAATAGAGATAGATCGGACTAATCTGAACAGTTATAGGAGTTTATCAGATGGGTATATCCCTGAGAAGGATCACCAAGATATTTTATCAGTTTAATTGATTAGAACACCAAATGAGGGCAAATCTATGATGATGTGTCCCTAATAATTAATAGTTCTCAACATGAAGTCTAATCGGGACACCAAAAATGGTGGATCAACTAAGATGGGTCCCATAGAAGGGGACACCACCGATTACCATTAGATTCGATTGATCCTCAGGAAGGTGTACAAGGTACCATATATAGAAAACAAGGATTAAAAACATTGTAATTTGAAGGGGGTGGTTTGGTGATTATACATATTTTTCTTCCCAAGTTCTAATAGGAGAAGTTGGGAAGTTGGTGGAATGACCCCAACTGTATGTGGCGGCCCGATAAAGGATCGGGACGAATAATGGAGAGTTGGATGAAGTGGATGGTGAATGATCTGGAACCAATATAAATATGATGGTGTTATTTTTATTGAACATCATGAATGCCACCTTCATATCCTCGTGGAAGGGAATCAATGTACATATAGTTTGGTGGTGCGATGGGACACCTTAGGAGGTGTACCGTGGGAATGGAGTGCATTGGTGGCGAACCAAAAGAACTAGAATATCCAGGATGAGGCACGATCTTATAGAAAAAGAAATTGATCAAGGTGGATATCATTATGGGACATGAGTGATGGTACTAAAATATAGATATGCATCTTTCGTATCCCCATTGTAGGGAATCAAAGTCCACAAAGTTCAGGATTGGTCCTAGAATCGGAGTGTACACAAATGGAATCGACATGAAGCAATATTGGGTCTTACGCATAGTTAGAGGTACATTGGAAGATGGACACTCTTGGATGTTGTATTTATGGATTGAGTGTGGGGAATTGACATTGAGATGTCCTGAGAGCTATTATTAAACCAATAAGGAAGGGAAGACCATAGATGTGGGTAATAACAAAGGGGCCACTGATGATTACTAATGTTTGGGGTTGACCCTCAGGGAGGCTACACTTTAATCCTATATAAGAGATAAGGATAAAAACCCTTGTAGTGTAAAACACTAAAATTGATCATCATGGGTGATGAGGGGATCTTACAGTTTAAAATCATTTGTGATGAGTGTGAACTGAAGAAATATGGTCAAAATCGATGGGTGAGGGGCTTGAAACTCAGAGAGTCTTCTTACATACCTTTTTGAAAAGGAAAATGATTAATGTCCATGTAGACTAATAAAATGGTAAATGGGGCTTAAAAACTATGGTTTCCCATAGATGATGTCTTGTTTAATTCCCACTCTAATCCCTCGTGATCTATGCATTCTTTAGTAAATATGAGTTTGTAAGGGACCTGATGCTCGTGCCATGGGTGATGGATCCATAATAGTTAGTGGGGGGTTTATGTGTGTCTAGCTTCCCAAATAGGAAAGTGGGGATTATTCTTGGTCATTGGCATAAGAAAACTTATATTATGACTTTGTCCAAGAGGGAATATTGAAGAGGATTTCTAGATGTATGAGGAGGATATGGCTCCATGTACAAGGGATACACTATCAAGGTCAGACGAGGCTAACACGATGATTTCCTGAGATTCCCAGGGAGAAAAAGTGCATAGGGAGAGAGTGGGATGATTAGAAAGTGGGAAGTGGAAGGCTCATAGACCCATCCCCTCACTGATATTCTACGGATAACCACCCATGTAACAATCACATGTAAATATCATGTGTTGAGGATGATGGATGCTAGGAAGTTTAACGTTCAGCTGCTTGAATGATGTGGACAACCTCCTCTTCCATTGGACATACATCACATATACCAACTAGATCATAGGGAAGGGAAGCCACAAACAATTCCATAGAGTGTTGGGTAGAGAAGTGTTCAATTGATGGTCCCACATTAGCATAATTTTACAATTATTCAATCACTATTATCTTTCCTATGTGGAGAATCATGAGGAATGGTAGTAGTACATGAAGAACTGATCGAGGATCCATGATGTCACCTTGTAAATAGCTGGAGTTCCTCAAGGGAGAGGGATATATGATGGAGAAGTCCTTGAAAAGAGGGGATTGACGGCGATTTAATGTTTCCCGAACAATGTGTTCTTCACAAAGGAATGTTTCTTCCAAAAGGCTGGTCATTGGTGGAGGAAATATTTTTCATAACAAATAATATATTAATTTGTGAGTGCTCTGTGAAAGATAAATACTTGACCGAGCATCGTGCAACTAGTATGATCTACCTACTTTTCAAAGGGATAATTCCTACTAAAGGGACATCCCTACTATAAGAATGGGCCAAAATGAATAGTATGAGGAATAACTCACTAAATCCATATATCATAGGAGATCCACTATCAGGTTCATGAATGGATTCATGAATTGGTAAAAAAATCTGAAATTTTGGAGTAAAAATGGTTTTAAGGGGGTGGGCCAGAAGGCATTCTATTTATAGGCGACGGAAGTCTGTTTGGGTAGAAGATCAAGCCATAGAGAAAACTAGGATGTCATAAAGAGAATGTGACACTGCAGAGAATCATGGCAGTGTTAGTCTTAGTAGGAATTTTAAAGTACCCATAAATATAATGATTTTGGAGATGGCCATGGAGACAATGGGAAATCACATAGTGGTAGTGCTCCATAGCACTTTATCAGACTCACATGGTTTTGGTCAAGGGTGTTTGCGATCATGAAGGTGGAAAATATCAATTAATTCCATTGTGAACAAGGCTCTTTTGATGATTTTAATAGATTCTAACTATATTTGGATCTGAATTTCAAAAAAATCATCCATGGATCTATTCACATATTGAGAAGCACGAATTTCAAAACTAATAAATCCCCCTCCCCCACCCCCTCAAAATGGGACCCTATGGATGAGAGGGTCATATTTTAAGTGAAACTCACCAAAATAAAAATACATTGATCGTGAAGATATATCATGATGCTGGATCACAAAGATGTATTTCAAGGAATTATGTGATGTTCAAACATTCAAATGGAACCAGGAAGCTCAGATGACGATAACTTCATAGTGTGAGGAATTAATTTACATGATAGTACATAGATTAGTTCCTATAAATTGGGGCTCAATGGAATTTTTTACATACATGAACCTCCATTAATAAATACATTATCACTCTCCATTCAGGAATATATTTTCCCCGTGAACGTGACTAAGAGAATTGTGTTTTTTGGTCTGCTATTTTTTGAATGTATTACTGAACTAGTGTGTGGCGATCTGGTATGCCGGTGTAACATACCCCATGAACATGCTACCCATCAGACCATTTAACTGTGATTGGACTCTCAAAATGTCCTCATATAAGGATTTCTATGATAGAAATTCTTTATCAATCCAACAAATTCATCTTTGTCTTGTACCAATGGATTCTCAATATGCTTCTCAGGAGTTCCATGATGATGCTACCTAGAGAAGGGAAATAGCAGACAATATCCTCCTAGGGGTGTATTATCAGAGAATATATTAGAATAAATAATTTATACGTATATTTGAAGAGTCTTAGAAGAAATTACTTCTTTGTAAAAGGCACCCACTGTATGAATTTTTCTTATAGGATGGAAGAATCATTGAAGGGGTAACAAAGATGAACCAACATACTAGTTCTAGAGCATAGTAGAACAATATCAGTGGTATATGGCTACATATGGCCATTTTGGAAAGGATCATACTCCTACCAAATAACACATACTTTAAAATAATATTAATAACATAGAAGGTAAGGAGATGGTGAAAGATATATTCACACTATAGTACAAAACAATCATTAGGATAGGGCTCAAAAATATACGAAAGGGATGGATCAATAGTTGTGATTTTAAAAATGGTGTAATATTCACAAATGAGTGGGCCTATGAATACTATTCATGTTCAACCAATGAAGAGTTTGATCATGTACTACGGTGAGTATTCTTTTATGAAGAAACATGAGCTTCACAAATCCATGTTACACAATTTATGTAGTTTATACCAGAACATCTATGATGGTGGTCACTAGATACGAACTCACTCAACCTATATTAGGGGTGGTGGGTATGATCTTTTGGGATCTTCTCAAAATCATCATTAACCCAATTTTGGGAGGGATGTATGATGAGATACTACCTTCTATGAATTTCTAGTGAGATATAGAATAGATTCCACCCTTGTTGAAATCATTTTTGAATTTTGTATCGGGCATGGATGATGACCTTCAAAATACTACGGATGTCAACTTTATGGAGTTGTTTGGATATTTTCTGAACTTCCTACTAGAGGGTGATGTAGCAATGATGAAACAACCAACTATACATCCAACCTTTCCAAGGGGTTCTCAACACAACAATTATGGATTCTATTGGCATATCTTAGAAGACTGCCAGTGGAAACTGTGTGGCTATAGTGTCAAGACCGAACAATATCTAATAGTTTTTTTGGTTGGGATTATCTAGAAATTGATATGTGTATGGAAGATCACCATTTGAATTTTACACAAGGTATCATGTCCTAGAACATATTTTATGGTGGAACAACTAGAATTGGGGAACACGTCATGCTGGGATCATAGGTATTATCGAAGCTATATCATTTACATAGGCACAATAGTGAGGGAAGGATGTCATTACGAGTGTACAGACCATTCCATTTACTCTATAGATAGATCACAATACATATTGTAGGACACGAATATCGTAACCCTATCACTCCACCTGGGATACATTCTTGACTGTCAATTATAAATATTATTGGGATCTCCCCATAGAAGGTGGGACTAGTGGATATAATGACTAAGGTTGCACGCAGAGATCAATTCATTTTACATCAACATCACCTAAAAATGAATGAATTCACTAATGATGGTATAGACACTATAAATAAGTTTTCATATCTGATGTCCTTCTACAATGGCGTCCCGGTTGTGCAAATACTCTATTAACACATTTGTGAACCATACACCACACACAAGTTCTCAAGAAAAATTAGGTGCATGAAGAGCCTGGCCCAATAGGGGAACTAACATATATTCCATGAGAACCGCCCATGCTTGATGAGAATTATTTGGATATTGATCTCATATGTAGATAAGACGATGCAGACCAAATTTTCCCCACCCATCTCTAAATTTTGATTGGTCCATTATTTTTTGTGGAACATGGAATTCGCTTTTTTGGGTGGGATGCTAAAGCAGATAAAAATTCGGGAATGAATAGTCATTATTCCCATGCATTGATGTTGGAGGGTAATGGTTCGGTGACATCATGGAGGTGACATTGAAGTTGTTCGTGGTGATTTGATTGAGATAGTGAGGGTTGAAGATCCCAGCCCATTTCTGGAAGAAGGTGAAGAGAGGGAGGAGGAAGTTGCAGGTGAAAAAAAATCATTTGGGATGACCCATGAGGGAGGGAAATCATCAATGTGATTTCCAAGGATTCCCCCATTGGCTATAGGGGAGAAACTACATTTGATCATGAATACTTTTAATGTAATATATCTGAAGGCCTAGAAAGACAAGGAAGAACGAAAAAATATATCATCATTGACATCATGTGAAAACTTTTTATTAAACAAGGGATAGAGTTGGGCGAACAATTCCACAGAAAATGGAGTTTCAATTTGACCTCAAAAAAGGGAAAAAAGTTTGTGATGGAACTATATGAGTTATTATAGTACTGTGGTGATATGAATCCATAGAAAAATTAGGAGGGAATGTTGTTAAACATGACACCCCCCCCCCCCACAAACAATACTATAAGTAACTCAACTCGAATAGAGAATCCCCTTTCTATGTCATACAGATGAATCATGGGGGGAACAAGTCACCAATGAAGATTTATTTTTGGGTTACGGAGGTGGTATCATCAAAGTGAACCTTTATTATATAAAAAAGAAATAGTGGCATCAGATGGAACTTCATTTGGAATTTTTTCATCAATAATTGATGTAAGCGCCCACATCCTCATGTAAAATTATCCCATTATCCTATATGTATGCATCCTCCATCATTTATTCATAAAATAGGATCCTTCAAAGAGCATCCATATTCAATGAGGGAATAACATGGCTATGGGCGCATACAATTAGAAAATGGGACCCATATATAGAGAGATAACAATCGTAATGTTCATAAGTGTTTGTAAAACTAGGGATGATTCTTGAGAGTCATCGGAGCCTCCCACCGTTTATTGGGGTCACGTGCTGAAATCCCTGTAATGACAAGCCACATGCAAGACTACATGGTTTACCAATGTAATTTCTCTATCATTAGTGTCTTGTTAGTTTCCTACTTCACCAACCTGGCTTACATGATCCTTTCTCTGAATAGTTTCCAAGATGGAATGTATACTACAAGTTTGAGTGGCTAAAGGACCCATGAACTATTTTCTATAAGGTATTCCAGTGCATATGGTGCCATGTTTCCAAGATAACTAGTCTTTAGTTCCATACATGAATCAAATAATGGTATGTGATACCATAAGTGCGATGACGTCTGGAGCTAGCCACTTTGTCATTATCAAGGTAGAATAAAGTGACAAAGACCAACCTCATGACCTGGAACCAAACGCATTTAATGAAATTTCTAAAGAAGTTCCAGCTACTAAAATCCTACATTCATTCTAAAAATACATGCCTACTAATATCTTATAGTTAAATGAATCTGATTCTGATGTAATCGAAAGAATCAAGAAGACCTAACATTGCACATGGGAAATTACCAAGCGCTTCCTTAATGATGTTTTGAAATCTTATTATATTAGTCAGATGCTATTTCTTCTCCATTGTTTGTGTGGTCCATGTGTTAGAGGGGTGGATGTGTGATATTCACATATGTTGATCCTGAACTACATTTTTGAAAATTTAATGGAAGCATCCAAGAATATTATGTCCCTTATTACTAAAATATATCCATGATCATCCATCATCATTACAAAGAAGAAAGATAAATATAATGCCTTGATGATAAAATAGGTGAATAATTAACATTAATTTTAAAGAATATGTAAATTGTTAAACATTTGAAGGCCAACTGGCTGAAGTCCAGGAGTTGTTGACACAGTCAAACAGTGAATTGGATGGAATTCATACTGAGTGGGACCAAAAACAATTTACAGATGATAATATTATCTCTATTTCAACTAATAAGGTGCAGGAGCTCAAGAGAGGGAATGACAGATTTTAAGGTACACAACATAAAATGGTGGATTTGGATGATTTAATCAAGGGAGTAGACCTGTAATGGAGGTTCATTGGCCAAAATAAAACATAGTATTCTCCATTATTCATAATTCATATTTAATATATAGGCATTTGCAGGTATTTTGAGTGTACAGATTGCTACATCCTGACTGCATATATGGAACAACCAACGATCAATTCCAAATATCACATGGTTCATACTCAGTATGATAAATAATGGAAACCACATTAGTATTCATTTCAAACACTCGAGTTAAAAATAACATTCCAACACTCAAGGTCCAAATAAATACCCAGATTATTTAAGTTAAGATAGTGTTTTAATTAGAGAACATGGTTCTCAGAACAACCAAACAAAATTTTCCATCTTACTCTAGAGCATGAGCGGGATAACACCAAGGGTATTGGAATCAATCCAAAAAATGTGGTCTGAAATGTGTGAATATAGACTCCCAAACATCAGAACATAGTGAGTGTTGAATTATTATGGTGGATAAATAATAACCATGTTGAAAACTCATTATCCATATTGCATTATCCTAAATGGGGGAAAATCAGGGCCATCCTCTATCCATATTCGAAACATTGGGAAAATCTAGATGTGTTGTATGATGCCTTTCAAAACGTTAACCCTATATGATAGGTGAAAAATGTATCATGGGACCAGGTAGTTTAGAGGTAACATAAAATGTGAAGGAGGATGATGATCTAAAATAAAGGGAACAAAAAGGGTGATGATGGAGTGAAAGGTTGTCTGAATGGAATCCAACACTCTTGAAATTATGCCATTATGGTAAATGTACATTGGTCAAGCATATCGATCTAAATTAATGTCAAAACTATTTCCATATACTACTTATCTTGTGAAGAACTTGGATGACCTATAGTTTTATGTTTTATTAATTAAGACAATAAACATGCAGTTTTGACGTCACAATAATAACGCAAGAAATAATTTAACTTCATATTACTAGGATGTTGTGTATGATTTATCATCAATCCGTCTGGACCATGGAAAATATTTTAATGTCATATTATATTGACTGGGGAATCCCATTTTAAGGTCACATGGTTTGGACCATAATTAGGGAAGTGTACTAGAAGATTTAAAAACATGGTGTTAGACCCATCAAAAAAATGTGCATGCATTCTACAAATCCCATAACTATGAGAATAAAAAAATTACATTGTTTTTGGGATGTCATGAAATTTAACATCATGCGGTAAGAAACTAAACTCATGATGAATTTTATTAACATATGGCTACCTCACAGGAACCCCATACGATAAATGTGAGGTTCTCTACATAACCTAATGTGAATAAGGAAAAAAGTTCAACATCACACCACACGTATTGAAGAGAACCTGGGACAATATGAGTTTATATGGGTCATGGTGAGGTAGCTAGAAATTGGAATAAAGCCATCTAGGTGTCACCACTATCCCAAAATTGTGTTAATGAAGGAATATATAGTTCATTTGGGTGTCATTATAGTTGGTAAGTGCCAAAGTGGGAAATGACTTCACAAAGGAGGATATCACAATGATGGTTAGTTTATCATCATAAAACTCAGATGTAAAAGGAATAGTTTCATCAACATAGTATAAGGGAGAAAGAGATATTAGTTTATTTTCATATAGTATAAACCACTTACATGCAACTATCCCATATGGGTAAGAATTCATGAAAACCTATAAGCCCACAAGATCCATGATTATTGTGGGAAACAAGGGGCATATATGATCATATAACAAATGGAATAATGAAACATGGTAACGGGTGTGTGGGTCCATTTATAATCTAACAAAATTGATCCATCATCTCAAAACACAAAATAGAATGGAGGTATAACACCAAGTGTTATGGAATTCCTTCTCGATATATGGAGGTTTAATGGGATGTTAATAACAATACCAATTCTCGGGGAATGATGGGGTTGATGATAATGATGAAGGATAATTGTGTACAATGTTAGCAACACATCATCCCTATCATGTGGTCAAAAATTGTATTATACAACTGAGGATAAACTACTAACCATATTCACAATGTGGAACATGTATCAAGTTGTCATTCGTAATCCTCTAAGTCGCGGGCCAAAGATGGTAGGAGAACCAATAAATCATGATTCTAGGTTGTGAGGGGTCCATTTGGACGTGAAAGATGATGAAGACCCAAATAAAGGGGAATTTGAAACATTGGTATGTAGTTAATGAAATTTCTTTCATAATTCAACACTCTAGGTCCTAAAACACAACTAATTGATGCAGCGAGATAGATCTTGAGTGGCAATGTCTAAAGATAGGTGACTCAAGAAAATGAGCATGAGAAAGAGGTAAAATGGGATGATGAACCAAGGTATAGACCCCATTATTGGGATTCCTAACGAACTCTAGAGGAGGAGAATCAATAAATCAATAGTTCATAAAATTTCATGTAGTATAATGTTATGCGGTAAGGTTGAATATTGTTGGGGGACTCAAAAGGTGAAATTTAAATGACATAAAACGAATTGCCTGATGTTAATAAGTAAAAGAGATGTCCATACCATGCCGTCCATAATTCCATGAGAAGTTTGACTATGATTCAAGTGACAAGGAATCGAAGAACATGGGGATGGACCTAATGATTAGTCATTGGTGAAATCTTATGTATCCCATGAGGGTTAGAAACAATCCATACATAGTTCATATAATGTAATTTAGTTTAATGTCATGTGGTAATGTTGAGGAGATACAGTAGATCCTTGAAGGGAATACATGATACAATAGTTGTAAACTGGACTTTGATGAGGAAAAGATATGACCACACCACACCGTGCACCCATACCAAAGGACATTTCATAAGGGGATGGAAAAGGTCAAGGGACCTGGGGATAGACTCAATGAAAAAATCATTGGCATTCCTACATATCCCATGATAATGAGAATCAATAAATTCATTGTTCTTGATATGTCATGATGTCTAATGTCATGTGGTAAGGATGAAATATATATTATTTTATTGTCATAGATCTCATACCAGTGGTGTATTCACCATTTTGTGGTTATTGTCAAGAAGGACAGTGATAAGTACTCATGAAAAGTTTTTCATGATGAATATAGAATTGGTGGGAGGATTGTTAGGCTCACCATTCATTGTAACAAGAGAGTATGAAACTTTGGGATAAACCATGTGGAATATTTAAGGTCCACCCCATTTGGGATCAAACATTGGTGTCTTCCTACTAGGTATCATCTGCATCCTCAGAGCCAATACTATGTCACCATGATTGAAAGATAATAGGAAAACATTCTTATTGAATGATCTCACTATATTGTTTTGGTGCATTTCAAGATTATGCGGGGCATGAATCTTATTCTCATAGATTACTTAGAGTTTAGGCACATGGAATTATACTACTTTTTATGACATTTTATAACCATATACAGTTATAAAAATTTATGGTAACTAATTCTAAATCGGTAATACTGCCTATAAACCATAATCTAGTGAACACGAATTCACCAATGCAGAGTTATGATTAGTCATCTTGATATCCCAAAGGGCTTTGGGGATCAGGTCCGCCCAACTCTTCTAGTTATGACCAACCATTTTCTAAAATCCTTAAGAGAGCAAATTTTTAAATGAATAGATTTTACAATTTTTTGATTGTTTTATAAAGAAGTATGGTTGGACTTGATGTTGTACATGGCATGAAATTTCATCAGCCCTCCAGCCCAAAAAATTTGTGTCGTTATCAAAGAGGAATCATTGTGGGAATCCTAATTTATAGATGATGTTAGAGCTCAAAAAAATCTATGATGGAAAGGGCCTTGAATTCCTTAATCTGGGTGAACACTATACAATTAGAAAAGAAGTATGTGGTAGTTAGGATGAATCGTCATTGGTGAGATTTTTGCTGGTGGATATGTTCCCACGACATTGAGTCTCCATGCCACCAAGGGCCAAGTGTACATGGTATTATGAAGAGTCTATGATGGACAATGAACAAAATTTGAATTTACATGACATGTGTGACACATATTGCAATACTTGACACAGTCTTGTACTATTGTGAGAAATTAGTAGAGAATACTTTCGATCTATGGGGAGAGAATTAACCCTTCATGATGAGCTCCACTAGAATCAATGTGAAATTTTAACATTACCTAAGTAAACACATCTATCTAAACATAGTATAGGATAATCCCATCAATCAATGAGTATGAAAATTTACATAATGTAAGAGGATATGGTCACATAATTATATTAATTACAAATTTCTATTTTTAGATGGTTGTGGTTTTTCCTCTTAATTTAATCTTCTATTGATTAATATAGTTAATTTATAAAGGATCATCTTGAGAATCACAACTCCAAAACCCATAATGATTGGAATCTAATTTGGGTAGTCCTTAAATTTCCCCTTATATTAGATGTTGACACAATTTTTCCTATTTAACTACATTGGATGAAATAAAAGAAAAATTAGGGGTGGTAATTTTTTTAACTAATAAAAACATATAAGTGAAACCATGAAAAATAAATTGATAAATGGTAAATGACATATATATTTTTCCTTTTAATTTAGAGGTCTCATGATAAGTTATCCAAGATCCATTTCAAAAAATAAAGTCTGATGGTATTTTTTCTTTTAATAATGGGTCATAATTATCATGTGAATTTTTGAAAGCATTACCAACGAAAGTATAAAATAAGTGAGTGGTAAAGACTCTTTTTCATGCTCGAGGTGAAGATAAATTCTTTTCAAATCAACCTTTTTTAGGGTTATCTCTTCTATGCACAATTATGAATGAGCAAAATATAATTGTATTATCTAGAAATGGTTATATATTTTAGAACAAAACACAGTATACTTTAAAATAAATTAAAGTTCCTTTCCTATGATTAATATTAACCAAAATTCATTCATCATTCATTTCTAATCCTAATGATGTAAATTTGTAGGCTTTAGTCAGATACCAACTATGAAAACCAATATCATTAATTCACATATATTCATGATTTTTTATACAGAGGTAAACATAATAATATCAGATAAGATAATAGGCCATAGTTCTTATGGATTTCTTTACACAACATAATTAATTAAATAGGGATAAATATTTATTATTATAAAATTTCATAACATTCCCTTAGGTTTCATTGATCTTCAAAAATCATAGAGGATAACCTAAGGATATATATATTTAGGGGTGAGATATGAAGCCTAGTAAGAGATAAATAAAAGAATAACATGATGGATGAAATACGTGTTTGGAAAGAGTAATATCAAGGTGACATATATGGGGTGAGATTTATAAACATGATTATCTGCAAACAATATAAAATAAGAAAATGAATAAAATATTGGAATGTGGAAACATCATAAAGCATGAAATCAAAAAAAATAGGTCAAAATTATTTTTAATGTCATTATAACATAGTGTTCTTAGGATAACCAACCATGTATCATACACAGTATCTCATGAGGCAAAAAAATTACCAAATCAATTGGAGATCTATATAATTTCAGATCCACCAACCACATTCAAATCATGTACATGCATATGTGTGCCACATAGATCATTCAACATAAGTATGTCATTCATTACTATTGATTCAAGGATAAAGGATTTTTTGTTACAAATATATAATTACATAATATATATAGTATAAGAACATTGAGGTGAATTCCCTTCAGTGGAAAAGTGGATGGGTGTCCAGTACACAATTCGATGACATTAAAAAAACACAAGATACTTTTGATAAAATAAAGGGGGTACATATAGATTCAAGGAATGTTTTAATGAGAGTTAAATAGGATAATAATAACTTTAATATAATAATTAATATAAGGGGGAAGTGAAAAAAATATATCAACATGAAAAATTGTAAATAAAATGGTATGATATAAATAATGTTCTTGAAAAACTAGGATAAGGAGAAGATCACTTACATTGAGAGGATACTTCTAAAATATTAAGATGATATTTTATTGATTACTGGAACCGTGAGATGGATATGTATAGGTAAAGGTAGATTAACAACACACATAAAGGGTTTTTATTATAGATAAATGATATATTGGGTGGGGATTAAATCAAAAGTTAGTGGTTGATATATTTATTTCTCAACATATACTTTGGAATCTAAATGATATTTTTTTTAAATCACCAGGAAACCATCCATTTGTTTTTAACCATTAATGATTCCAAAGATGAGTTTTTCAATATTTTATATGTATAGTATTATAAATAGTTAAAATTATTACCATGGTGATTTGGAGGATAGGCCTGTTTTAAATAAATAAAATTTAAAACAATAAAAACACTATATTAGTTTTGGAGGATTAATTAAGGGTGAAAAAAATTAACAAAATAACTCTGAAAAACAAATACTTTCAATGGGTAAACATATTTTTGGTCATTAATACTCTTTATATAATTTATTATACAACTTTTTTGATTTTATGGTGTCACAATACATATCATATAATTAAAGGGTATATAATATTTCCCAAAAAATTAGATAGTCTCAAAAAGTATGAAAAAATCACCACTAGGTAATTTAGACATATTATATTCAAAAATAATAATTATTTTCACATAATAAATCTCTAAATAAGATAATAAATTACTCTACTTATTTAAAAATTCTATTTTTAAAATGACAAAAGTTTTCAGGCACTTATAAAAATTACATTTTTACTCATAAAATAATATTTTCATTTATATTTATAAAATTTTATTTAATATGAATATTTTAATAAAATAACAACTTTTTTAAGAAATATATATATATATATAAAAGAAAATAGTGTAGATATTGAAAAATTAAATTTACGAAAAATATATTTTGAGATTCATCATATCATAATATAATTTTAATGAAAATATATATCTAATATTCTATATAATAATAATAATAATGGATAAATAAAAACGTTATAAAAATAAAAAATATATAATCAGGAACTAGTTACATTAACCATTATTACATCAATACATTCCCTATGGAGAAGTTTTCTGATGGGGAAACATTCATAGGGATGTTTTTCTAACACTGTTTTGTTTGTGAACATGAAAATAATTATCTTCTCCCATAAATATATTCAACCATTTCTTAGTTGTTGAATCATGTCTTGGTATTATTTATGTAAAAATACCAATGAATATCTCTCCCCTATATGTTTTAATAAATGGGATTCATAATTTATTATCAAACTTTTTGAGGCTGTCACTTCTATAATTTTATTCAATTTAATTATTCATAACTCTTAATATATTCTAAAAATAATTTCCTCAATATAATTGTAAAATTATTTGTTGTCATGATATTTAATGGATATTTAAATCTGAAAGGATAAATATTGTAACGGTCTAAAATGACCTATGCAGTGCATGTTCATTCCATAATTATCATAATTAGTTTGAAATTTGTTCAATTGATTGGGGAAATTAATTTATTGATGATTATGTCATTATAATTACTGATTTTAAAAATGTAATTTCCATTTTTCTTCATTACATAAAGTATAAACAAATATATATATAATTTTTCATGGACCTCACTTCACATAAATTCATTCCCTCAATCCAAAATCTACCAATATATAAATTAAAATCTCTTCAATATAATTTAAAATATGCATATATTGTGTATATTGATCAATTTCTAACTACTATTTATGATAACCTATCTCTAGAAAAAGAATAAAACCTGTAGAAGTTTTGGGATAGTGTAATGAAGTTATTAGATGGAAATTTAATGAAACTATATGGATTGTCTCATATATTGTTATTTTCCAAATTCAATTATATGATAGGGTAAATCTATATGGTATGCACAATGCTGGTTAAATCCCATAACCCTATTATATTAGAATATTAGAAGTTAGAAAATTGCGTTATGATGGGATCATTAATCACATAATTGATTGTAAATGGTTTATACCATTAATAATAATTCTTATTTAAACAAGAATAATTGTAGTGTTAAATTAATGAAATGAATTGGTTAAATTTTTTGTGTGAAATTGTTAGCGAGTTGGTAATGAATATTGGTCAATAATTCTTGACACATGAAGGGAATACATTTTATTATATTGTCTTGAAAAAAATTTATAAATATTTACTACTAAGTCATTCTAGTGATTCCATGATGGCTAGTCACGTTATTTTAAAATTCATATAGCCTTGAGAGTCAATAAATGAAATCATTTACATATCCATTTGTATGGTTTTAAAGAAGGTGGATTCCATTTTTTTCTATAATTCTCATGGAAATTTAATACATTATCTGTTGAGTATATTTTCTGAGTATATTCAAAATTTCATTGAACATTTATTTATGATTTCAAAATTTATGACACCTCCTTTGAATATTTTTGGGAACACATTTGAGATTCCCTTTATCAATTACTCAAACAAATATTTCTTATCAAATTATGAGAAATAAAAATTCTATAATGATCATGGGATAATTCAATGTCATGTTAGTCGGAGAAATGGAACCCAAGATGAAAAATATAAAATTTATATATTTTCCTCCCTACCATTTCCAGAATGTGTTCATAAGGTTTTATTATTCTTGGTTCATACTAGTTTTTACCATTAATAAATTAATATATGATCTATGATGAAACAACCCTTTTTGAGATTATAATAAATAGATTCAGGGTTTTCTTTTAGATGAAATTTTTTATGATGCATTAAATTCAGTGCAAGGGTGTATCACATCACCTTCCATCATCTGTACGCAAATATGTGATCTCCTCTTGGTAATATTCTATGATCCCTCTAAAATTTTAGTTCGGGGCATTTTTATCAAAATGTGTTTATATGGATCCACATGTAATTGTGAATTTTTCATTTAATGTTGACACTACCTTGTAATACAACATGAAAACTAAAAAATAAATTTCGTTTATTTTATTTTTTTAGAAAAATTCTATCCATATATTCTTGCATAAAATGTAATTGTGTTTTCTTAGAATGATTCCCTTCTGTTTCTCCATGTAAAACAAAGAGCTACGCCCTACCTCATACAATTGATTCTTATCCTCTGGAGTTTCACATATAGATTATAGATAAGATAAGATGGTAAAATTTGATTGATAAACAATTTAGTATTTTTTCCCACCATCAGACCACCATGTCAAATAATCCCTTCCAATTGGATATTATTCATTGATGATCGCCTTAGTTATGTGGTGGACCATAGCCCATGGTATAAATGAATTTTGAATATTATGCAGTTTATATGGAACCAACATAGTACTTCACTTCAAAATACCATATACCTAAGAGTAATAATAAATTGTACATTTGTGATGATCAATAATAGAGATGAATTATTAATTACCGGGTTTTTCTTCAGTGTAACTATCGACATGAGTTCACTACTACATTCAATATTATTCCATGTCTAGCTTTTGGGGTCCAATTTTCCTCTCAAAAAATATCTCAAGATGTCATTTACTCTAGAAATTATCATTCAGAATATTATAGATATTCCAATTTTTATTTTAAGTCATAAACATTATTTAAATTAATAGGGATTATATGAATGAGTAATAAAATGATGCAACAACTCATGTCAATTTTTTAGAGATATTCCATTCAAGAAGAATTGAATTTTTTCTGAATATTTTAAATTCGTTTTGAATTAATTAATTTATTTCCAAAAATAATTTAGGGTTCATATGATTGATTTTAGGGGGATGAGTATGGTTTCACAATCATTCACATTAGGTTCATAATATTTTGTCCTTCATCCCTTTTTGGTTGTTTTTTGATGAGGTAATTTCAAGGAGCCTGAAATACCCAATAGATCATATATTGATGATGGCTCATGGAGCCACTTTCCAATGGTGTGTGGTCATTGGTAAGCTTAAACAATGACAGTTTAGAATTAATTTAAGTAAAAAATATGGGAGTTTCAGATCATCTCACCCTTTTTGATGAAAAATATTTTGAACTCTTTGAATATTTTATAGATTTAATACATATTCATGAATCCATTATTACATTCAAAATATATAATTGATAACCCTAGTGTATTGGAAAATAATTATATAAATTAACTGATGTGAAGACATAATTTTTTATATGAGTTAATCCTTTGATAAAACCATCTGTAGGTATCTATGGTTCTCAATTGATGGAACCATATTCATGTTTTAATTGTAACATCACAGGTAAATAAAGAAATATTCCATTTTTATAATTATTATTTTCTGAAATAAATATTAATTTTAAATAAATTTGGTTGTTATGTTCAATGGCGTACCTGATACACAACAACAGGTTTCATTGATAACTTATGTTGCACAATAATAGTATAATATTATTATTATAAATGGTAGAAAAAACCTAGTAGCTGTATTAGAGAGAATGGAGAGAACTATCTAGAATATTATTATACGTGATTGTTAAATATTTTTATATTTATACAATAAAATATAAAGAATTAAAATGTGAATTAATAAATTTTAATCTTAAATACTCTAATATTTGTAAAAAAGTTGATTTACCACAATTTAATGGAGATCCCTATTTAAATCTAGATCTGGTCACTTGTATATGTTCTGTTTGACAAAATAAAATTATTCATTAGAATCAGAACATCATAATTCACATTGGGAAAAATTTTGGTATTTTTCTAATAAAATTCAATTTCTGATGAATAGTGAAATATACTGTATTTTAATTCCAAACTGGCTTTTAATATATTTTATTTATATGTATAGATTATATTTTTAATTGGTTATAAATTTTAATTAAAATATATTTTCACCATTTAAACCATTTTTTAAAATTAATATCACATTGAAATTGGACATAAACAATTGTCAATATTAAGATATTTATTTCTTAAAAACACGCTTTTCATTTTAGAAGTGGGAATTAATTTTAAATTAATTTCTTACACTTATATGTTATGAATTAAGAAAAATTGATTCCATATTTAGAATCAAGAGGTCTAAATTGTGTAAATAGGTTACTTTAATTTTTATAAATTATGAATATTTACATGAGTAAATATTTTATTTACCATTGTTAAAGGGTAAATCTGGTAATCAAAGCTAAAAAAATATTAATATAATAATACAAAATAACCATAACTTGTATCATAATCCTATTGGTTGATACACCCCAGACCATGAGCTTCCATAGGTCGATTTTGGGACTCCATGGAGCCACTTGGTATTGATAATGACACTTTATTTTAATTAATATAATGTAAAAATAGAAATGACATAAAAATTTATTTTTTAGTAAATTATTTTTTACATAAGGATATATAAGTTACCATTGACACTATAAATATTATATTGAAATATAAATATATTTACAATATATTTTTATTATTTTAATAAATTTTAAAGATTAAATAAATTAAATTATTTATGACACAATAATGATGTAGTTATTACCACATTAATAAATGATTTAAATAAATAATATTATAAATATTAAAATATTATCAAAAAACATTCCAATTATTATTGGGTGATTTTATGTCTACCATGATTCTTCTTATATATAACATTAATAAGTTTTGGACATTTAAAAACCGAAAATCAATATAAAATAAAATAATCCTTTCACACTTTCTTAAAGAGCCCCTCCTCCCCATTATAAAAAACCCTTGACACTAAACCATTCATCACAAATATCTACCCCCTAGGCATTTCCAACTTCTATCCAAGTAATAACCCTACATCCATATCATTCTCCTAAAAGCCTTAACATATTCAGAAGGCACTTCAAAAAACACTTTTGGTTCAAACCAAAGGGAGTTACCCTATTTAATGATAACATATTCTATTTAGTTCTTTTGTTTTATTTTAGATCTAAAACCCCATAAAATATTTCTATTTCTTTGTTTTCTAACACAAATATTATCCTCAATATCCAGGGATGTTCTTATGAGAAGGATTCAAAGTACAAATACATACAACTCCATATAATGTGAAAAGAACAAACTCTCTATGTGGATGGAAATATAACGCCTCACGAAACGATGATGGTTAAATTTTATAATAAATCCTATCATGATGGGCATTATATAACACCAAAATCATCCACGGTACATTTCTCTTTGAATAATGCAATAGCGTCTGTTGTACGCAACTTCGAGATTCTAACAAACCGCAAACAATCAAAGTAGTCGTTATGAATATTAATACCCACTTTTTGAAATATTATAAATTTTTTATTTCTAAATAGACTTAATTTTTGTATTATTAATATCTAAATTTTCTTTGGGTAAAATTTTGGTATTTTTCAGATAACTTTCATATTTTGATGAATAGTGAAAATTATTAAATTTTAATTAAAAACAACTTTTTTAATCGAAATAATTAATACTGATAAATTAGGAATTTGAGTGGTTTTAAAGAATATTTAGAATATTTTTCTACCATTTAATACATTTTTGGTCATTGTATAAAAATTATACATGTAAACCCGACATAAACAAGTGTCAATCTTTTGATAGTTATTATTTCATAAAAACACGCTTTTTGTTTGGACAACGGGAATTAATTTAAATTAATTTCTGCCACTTCTGTGTATTGAATTTGGAAAAATGGATTCCATATTTTGAATTAGTATATCCAAATTTTCTAAATAAGAGACTTTTATTATTATAAATTTTGAATTATTACTTATATAAATATTTTATTAACATGGTAAAAAAAGAAATCCGGTAAATAAGGGTAAAAAATAATTTTATAAAAATAATAAATTACCCTAAAATGTGTCATAAAATTATTGGTGGATACATGTACGACCTTGGGCATAATTGTATCGATTTTGGGATTCCATGGATCCACTTGTAAGTGATAATGACAGTTTATATTAATTAAGTTAATTTAAATATAAAAATAACATAAGCATATATCTTTTAGAAAAACAATTTTTAAATAAGGTTATATATGATGGAGTATAAACTATAAATATTGATTAGAAAGATAAAGAGATTTCATACATAATGGTAATTTCTTTATAAATTTTATATTTATAATAATTAATATTATTTATGACACAATAATGATGCATTATTTTCCTTATTAATGAAAAAATCAACTCATTGGTATTATAAATGTTCAAATATAATAATTTGAACGTTTTGATGACATAAATTAATTTTATTGGTTAATATAAAATTATAGGTTGTCTTAAATGGATTTTTTTGAGTTAATTGAGTTGTTAAGTCTTTAAAAAAATGTTATTGGATAGTGTCAAAATTGACATAAATGAGTTTTTAAAACAAATATTATATTATTGATTAAAATTCAATTCCTAAAATTCTATGGTTCGTCCAAGAGAATTATATCATGATATGTGTATCATTAATGGACCACTTGGAGGACTCTTGGATGTAAATAGTATGTTTTTTAACTATATAATATAAAAATACAATGTGACATGGTAAATGTAACAATAATTAACTAAGAGTTAAAACTAAAAGATAAGGTTAATATAATGAACCAAACTTGTCTAAAGCCTATAGGTTGAGTGGTTTTAGACCTATCACCAACTAAACTTTAAATAATGTACTTTTGAGCCATTAGAAACCGAATATTAATTTATTATAAAATAATATTTCTATCTTTTCCAATGGTGCCCCTCACCCCTCTTATAAAAGGGCACACCTCCTTCTCACTAATTAACACTTTCAAAGACTTTTGAATCTGCCAAACCATGCCCAATTATCCTCCCAACATCCATAACTTCATCCTAGAGGCCTTAGATTGATCATAAAGACATCCTAAGGATCTCTTTTGATTTAATAAAAAGGAAGAACACGAAAAGTGGTAATGTTTTCACCAATCTCTTTCAAGTTCATTTCTTCATCAACTTATTATTTCATTGTTATTTCTATTATAAAATAATAACTCTATTATATTATATATACTGTGACTTTATTATAAATATGGATCAAACAAATTCATTATTCTATCTATCCCATGAATGACATGTCACTATACGTGCGTACGTACGGCATACCGTCTCCACATTGTGGTGTAATTGTTATTCAATATATTATTAATTAGATGGGTATAATAATGAATTATAATTCATATAAAAAATAAATATAACGTTATAATGATTATTTATACATGATATAACATCCAATTATATATTATTTTAATATCAAAATAATGATATTGTCGCTTGTGCGTACATACAGACTACCGTCTCCATGAACGTGATGAGATTCATTCCCCCTCATATCCATTTGAGTCTAATTTTCATTTAATGATTAAAAATAATTTTTAATTAATTGATATCATTATTTATATGAATAAAATACAACCTATTCATGAAAAACACGGCTTACGTAACAAAGGATATAAAGGAAAACAAGTAAGTTAACACCCGAAATGACGATAATAGTAAGATATGATTAATAAATCAATGTTAAAAGATCATATATGATATAATATTAATGTAAATGATTCTTGTATAATTAAATAACAATTATTTCACCATTATACAAGAGGTTAACCTAACATCGACCAAGTAAAAAGTACAATGTAAGGGTTTTTCATCTCACTCTTTATCGTGTGACATTCATGTCATATTGCGACTATTACCTTTTGTGTCGTGTATGTACTACCCATAATTGTAATTTTTTTCTAATACACTTTTATTTATGTGTATACGTATATTAATTTTTTGATGCCTCTTTAATGGGGTTTATGTTTCGTAAGTTACCAAATAGGTATGGGTTAGTTTCACAATCTCTTTATTATCCGAGGTTGTTTTTACGTACGTATCTACACGAAAAAATTTATTATCCATGTCTATGATTTCTGAAAGAGTTTTGAAATGGATTCATTAAAGGGACTTTTTACTAAAACATCATTTCAAATATTTTATATATTTATTCTTCTAAATCTTTATCATTAATGTTCATGTCTTCAAAAGGGGTTTTAAGGATTTATTTAAATGGACATGAATGTTTTTGAAATTATATTTCTTTTAAAAAGTTTCAAAGTGGTATGGGAGACTTTGATTAAGAAATCTCTTTTAAATTACTTGAATTATAAATGTTTGACTTTTCAATGATTTCAACAAAGTTATATTTCTAGAAAATATTTGAAAATCCAATGCAAATGTATAAGTATTTAACGCAAACTTAAAAATGTTTTCAGAAAACCTGACTCTCAAGTGTGGTAGACATGAAGGGATTGGGCGTGGACCCATCATGGCCAGTAATTAGTTGAGAAGTCTCAAAATTATTTTTTTTTTCAGAAGCATGCATAATGTTTTCAAAATAACACTAGAGTATATTTGATCAATTTTAAATGTATGTATCTTATAACAAAGTTGAATCGGTAGGTCTCATGAGACAAAATAGTGTCTTGCAGCATGACCTTGACAATATCTTATTTGTAGTCGTGGCACGAGGCCTCGACTATGTGGTTATGATAGTCTGGCATTATGCATTCCATCATTATGAATGTGGTTATTGATATTGCATGTGATTATTCGACGAGTAGAATATCCATGTGAATAAGTAAATGACATTATTTCATTTTATCATTGTTATATTATGCTGATGTTCAAGTTTTAGAAGCTTTTGTATTAGCTATACATTGCCTTAAATGTTTATGCTTATTTATGAATGTTTCCACTACATTGTTATCCTTACTATGCATCTGACCTCACCTGTTTCAAAGTTTTTTTTACCAGGATGTGAAGAAGTAATTTATGAATGACCTGTAGGGATAATATGAGGGGATATGAAGACAATATTTTGTTGTAGTAGTTTTCACTTTATAATGTAATGAAAACTTTATGAATTTATCTAGTTATTCCATGGCTTCTAAACCAATCGGTCTTTTGAGATTTGATCATTCTTATGATTATTCCAATATTATGTAATATTGCAACGACTCTGGTAAACTAGGGTCGGGGCATTACAGTTGGCATCAGAGGAAGTTTAGTACAAAACTTGGGAACTATATTTAGAAAAACTCTGATTAGAGAACATAGCCCTAAGATAAACATTGACGATTAGTATAGAAGAACGTCCTAAAATTTTGGTATTGTAGAGATTTTGTGAGTTTTCCGAGCGATACATCCTTATCTGGATACGAGTAGGTAGAGATGGATCTAGAAAA
The DNA here is from genome assembly GCA_963277665.1 of Viscum album. NCBI lineage: Eukaryota > Viridiplantae > Streptophyta > Magnoliopsida > Santalales > Viscaceae > Viscum > Viscum album. Next base: position 40,130,795 of record OY728158.1, on the reverse strand, counting down.
GATGTACCTAGATGTAAAACATGAAAACACAGCTTTGAGATAGACTCAAACGGGAACTGGTGCACGGCAACATTCCTTGCTGCACTCTTGGATACGACACTCTCAGGGGATACGCTTAGGATAATTTACATTTTCTTTACAAACAGATTTGAAGTATTATATATAAGATTAGAGTAAATAACCTTGGATAATCCAAATGTGTTTCAAATTGAAAATATGGAGACACGATATTCTCTAAATGATATTATGACTACTGTTACTCACAGAATTGTTTCTGGTTTTAGTCAATGGTTGAATTCCAAGGAAGTCATAGTGATTTGAGAATGATGTACATGGTGGGAACAGTGGTGGAAATAGGATATAAAATGTAATGTTGATAGAAGTAAAAGATATCGTCTTCATGCCACATAAATTTTCCAAAAATATGATCAACAATATATATATTAACCAATTTCCAAACTCAACAAATACGGGAATGGTGATGAATGATAAAAGCTCTAGCAGTAGAGACCATGAAGAAAGGAATCCTCAATTTCCAGCATGCATGAAATGTGGAAGGAGACAACCAGGAATGTGTCTCAATGGGACAATGAAATGGATTACGTGCAGGAAGGAAAGACTTAAATTGAAGAATTGCGGAAGAAAAATGAAGAGTATTATGGAAGAAGATAACAATTGTACCAAGAATTCATTTACAGTCATTTGCCATAAATGTAGGGGACCTGGCCATTACCCGAGTGAATTACCTATTTTATAGGGTATTTTCTTGGTCAAAGAAGAAGCTATGTGCCAATAAATGGTTGGAGAAATGTTTAAAAATAATTAGTGCTTCTTATTGATGGGATTACATTGGAATTATTTTTTCTTGTATTTGTATCCCTGTATTTTTCCATGTGAGAATGATATTTGAGAAAGAATTATCATTTCTCTTGTAAATATAGTTATAAATAACCATTTGGTTTTATATGATCATTTGGTTTGAGGAAATTAAAAGTTATAAAAATTTGGGATGAAAATGAAAGGTATGAGATAACATTTGTGGGTTATTATGAGGAAATTATCTCATTTTTGTAATGTTATAGAATATAGTTTTTGAAAAGGGACAAAATGCAGACCGTGTGAAAACCCGTCACGTTAGACAAAGCTATGGGAATCAAACCCACAACGAAAGTGCGATTGGGATTTATCTCCTACCACTGGACTATGTGATTTCCCTGGTTAGTGTGACTATTATTTTTAGTTAAATGATTTTATTGATCAATAATAATTTGATTTGGGATCTTATGTTTTATCAAATTAATTCCCTTTGTATAAGAAAATATTTTTGTGATTAAGTGATAATTGTTAATTTAGAAGATGTTCACTTTGTTGGGAACACTATATGGCAAAGAAAATAGAATACATTGGGATTTCATTTGAGGATTAATGTTGGATTTTTTATCTATTTTTTTATTGTGGATTTATAGTGATTTGGGTTATTTATAGAAATTATTATCCTATAATAGAGAATATGTGATTAGGTTAATTAATTTTAATTATGTGACGTTAAGAGTAGTTGATGTCATTTGGAGATACCATTTAACATGGAAGACTACATAACCAAATTCTTCTAAGATATTAGTTTAAATTGGATTTTATTGAAGGATTTTAAGGACAATTCTTTATTGAATGCTATTTATTTAACAGTGTGGTATTGTTGGTTTAATTTTAGAAATTAAGATTAGTGTTTCTTTCTCTAATGGAATATCCTTTTGGGGGATCATAAAATCCTTTACTAACCATTATTATATAGATTATTCTATAAATAAAATTTAAATATATAGTTTATCCTTTGTGGATCATGTTATTCTCTAGAAGATTATTCTAGCTCTTCAAGTGTGACCAAGTATTCTGGAATAATCATCGTTTAAAAATGAGTTAGTATTAGAAATTTATTAATGAATGAAAATTTACTTAAAAAGTAAGTATATATTTTTATGTTCATATTCAATATAATAAATGAATTCCTCATCTTTATGTAATGTAACTTAAAAGTAAAAAAAATAATAAAATTAAAATGATTTATGTTTACATTTCAAACTGGGAATCTAATGACCATTTGTCCCATCACATGTATGTGGTTTTCTTATTGTTAAAATTCTCCTAACAATGTTTTCTATCCCTCTCCATCATAAAATGACACTTATTTTATCATACATATCCATGTTTTTATACATGGAATCCTATTATATGTTATCTCGGGTGACCTTTGTACTTCTCATTCTTTCTTTTAATGTGATAGTTTTATTAACTCTTTTTTGATTTGGGACATTCCATTATATTCCCAATCCCAATTTTAAAAATTTCAAGGATGAAATTTATTTAATGAGGGGAGAATGCAACACCCCAAGCTTCCACTGTACGTTTCCCTTTGAATAATGCAATAGCGTGTGTTGTACGCAACGTCAAAATTCTAACACACCGCGACCTATCAAAGTAGTCGTTATGAATAGTAATACCCACTTTTTAAAATTTTATAAATTTTATCATTCAAATTGGACTTCATTTTTGTATTCTTAATATCTAAATTAGCATAGGGTGATGTTTCGGCACTTTTCGGATAACTTTCATATTTTGATGAATAGTGAAAAATACTAAATTTTAACTATAATAACTTTTTTAATAGAAATAATTAAATGTGATAAATTATGAATTTTAGTGGTTTAAAGTATATATAGAATATATTTTTACCATTTAATAAAATTTTGGTCATTAGACGTAATTTCACATTTAAACTAGACATAAACAAATGTCAATCTTTTGATAGTTATTATTTCTGAAAAACATGCTTTTTGTTTTGACATCGAGAATTAATTTTAAATTAATTTCATCAACATATGTTTTTTGAATTTGGAAAAATGGATTTCATATTTTGAATCAAGATGTAAAAATTGTGTAAATAGTTAACTTTTATTTTTAGGCATTTTGAATAATTACTTCGGTAAATATTTTTTTATCATCGTTATATGATAAATCCGGTAAATAAAGGTAAACAAAATAATATTAAAATTATAATAAAATACCCTAAAATGTGTCCAAACCTTATTGGTGGATACATGTACAACCATGGGCATCTTTGGGTCGATTTTGGGACCTCATGGATCCACTTGTAAGTGATAATGACACTTTATATTAATTAAGTTAAAGTAAATACAAAAATGACATAAGCATATATATTTTAGAAAAACAATTATTACTTAGGGTTATATATGTTTTATTTTCAACTATAAGTATTCATTAGAAATATAAAAAGATTTAATACATAATTTTATTTTATTTATAATTTTTAGACATATAATAATTAATATTATTTATGACACAGTAATGATGTAGTATTTTCATTATTAATGAAATAATTAAATAATTGGTATTATAAATGTTAAAATAAATATAATTTGAACGTTTTTATGAAATAAATGAATTTTATTGGTTAATATTACATTATTAGATTGCTTAAATGAATTTTATTTTTAATTAATAAAGATTTTACAACTTTAACAACTTTCAATTAATGAATAGTGTCAAAATTGACCAAAATGATTTTTTAAAAAAATATTATATTATTGATTGATATTCAATTCCTAAAAATCTATGGTTCAGAAAAGAGACATATATCATGATAGGTGTATCATTAATGTACCACTTGGGGGTCTATTTGAAGTATATAGTATGTTTATTAACTTTATAATATAAAAATACAATGTGATATGGTAAATGTCAAACTAATAAATAAGAGTTAAAACTAAAAGTTAAGGTTAATATAATAACCCAAACATGTCTAAAACCTATTGGTTGAGTGGTTTTCGACCTATCCCCACCATAAAATTTAAATGATCCACTATGGATCAATTAAAAATAGAATATGTATTTATTATAAATAATATTTCTAGCTTTTCCAAAGGTTCCCCTCACCCCTTTTATAAAAGGGCACTCATCCTTCTCTCTAATTCACACTTTCAATGCCTTTTGGATCGTCCAAACACTGCCCAAATATACTCCCAAATTCCATCACTTCAATCTAGAGGCCTTAGTTTGATCATAAAGCCAGACTAAAGAGCCTTTTTGATTAAATCAAAACGAAGAACCCGAAGAAGAGGTAATGTTTTTACCACCCACATTGAAGTTCCTTTCTACTTAAACTACTTATTTATTTGTTATTTCTATTCTAAAATAATAACTAAATTATCTTCTATATACTGTGATGTTATTATAAATATGTAACCAACATATTAATTATTCTATCCATCCCTTTAATTTCATGTCACTATACGTGCGTAATTACGGCCTACCATCTCCACCTTGTGGTGTAATTGTTATTCAATATATTATTATTTATATTAGTATAATAATGAAGTGTAATTCATGTAAATAATAAATATTACAAGATAATTATTCATTATATATGATATACCATCTAATTATATGTTATTTTAATATCAAAAGAATGATATTGTCGCTCGTGCGTAAATACAGACTACCGTCTCCACGAACGTGATGAGATTCAATCCTCATCAAATACATTTGAGTCAAATTCTCATCATATGATTAAAAATAATGTTTATTTAATTGATATAATTCTGTATATGAATATGATACAACCTATCCATAACAAACACGGCTTACATAACAAAGGATATAAAGGAAAACTAGTAAGTTAACACCCGAAATGAAGATAATAATAACATATTATAAACAAATAAATCATAAAAGATCATATATGATATCATATTAATGTAAATTATTCTTGTCTAATTAAATAACAATTATTTAACCATTATAAAGGAGGTTAACCTACCATCGACCAAGGAAAGAGTACAAAGTAAGGGGTTTTCATCTCACTCTTTATTCTGATACGATTCATGCCATATTTCCACTATTACCATTTGTGTGGTGTATGTACTGACCATAATTGTATTATTTGTGTAATAAACATAAATTTATGTGTATTTACATATTAATTGTATGATAACTCTTTCATGGGGTGTATGTTTCGTATGTTACCAAATTGGTAAGGGTTAATTTCACAATCTCTTTATTATCCGAGGTTGTTTTAAAGTAAGTATGTACTGGGACAAATTTATTATACATGTCCATGTTTTATGAAAGAGTTTTCAAAGGGAATATTTTTAGGGACGTTTTACTAAAACATAATTTCAGATATTTTAAATATTTATTCTTCTAAATCATTCTCATTAATGTCCATGTCTTTAAAATGTTTTTTAAGGATTTATTTATATGGACATCAATGTTTTTGAAATGAAATTTCGTTTAAAAAGTTTCATAGTGGTATGGGACACATTCATTCAAAAATATATTTTAAATTACTTCCTTTATAAATTTGTGACTTTTCAATGAATTCAAAAAAGAGATATTTCTAGCAAATATATGAAAACCCAGTGAAAATGTATACATATTTAACACAAGCTTAAAAATGATTTCAGAAAACCCGACACTCGAGTGTGGTAGAATGGAAGGGATTGGGGATTGAACCATCATGGCCAGTAATTAGTATAGGAGTCTTAGAATTAGTTATATTGATTTCCGAATCTTGAATAATGTTTTCAGAAAAACACTGGGGTATATTTGAGCAATTTTAAACGTAAGAATCTTCTAAAAAATTGCTTCTGTAGGTCTCATGAGACAAACTACTATCATGGAACGAGTTCTTGACAAAATCATAAATGTAGTCTTGGCATGAGGCCTTGACAATGTGGTTATGATAGTATGGAATTATGTATTCCATCCTTATAAAAGTCAATATTGATATTTCATTTGTTTATTCAACTAGTAGAATATCCATGTGAATAAGTAAATGGCATTATTTCATTTAATCTTTCCCATATTATGCTAAAGTTCAAGTTTAAAAGGATTTTGATTTAGCTATACATTTCCTTTAATGTTTATGCTTATTTATTAATGTTTCCGCTACATTGTAATACTTACTGAGCATATGAGCTCACCCCTTTCAATGTTTTATTTTTCCCAGGATGTGAAGAAATAATTTATGAATGACCTGTAGGGATAATATGAGGGTATATGAAGACAAGCTGTTGTAGTAGTAGTTTTCAGTTTATAATGTAATAAAAACTTTATGAATATATCTAGTTATTCATAGGCATCGAAACCAATCGGTCTTTCGAGACTTGATCTTTATTTTGATTTTGTCAATGTTATGTAATAATGCACATACTCTGGGATACTAGGGTCCGGGAGTTACACATTATCAAAGGAACTATATTTATATATGATATATATTATGTTTAATTTTTCATTATGTTTCTGTATTTTCCTTTTATAGCACACTTTTTGGGTTTCCATTACGGGTAAACGCGATATTTTCATATGAGGAAGTGACAACTACCACCCCCTCAAAGTGATATGACTAGTTAATGCTTTATGTGGTTATATAAAGGATGGATTTAATTATATTATATATGATATTATACCTGAATTATAATATACATACATTTCATTATTTTTTTAATTCAATTAAAATGATGTAATAAATATGAATGTTGCGTTCATGCGTACATACGGCTTACCGTATCGATGAATGATGCATTTTATTTCTTATCTTAAAATGTTATGTTCTATTATATATACTTTCATATATGCAATATATTTGATATATAATATATCTACATCATTTATATCATTATGATGATAATGGATATTTTACCACATAAACAACTTGTAATTATAAAATGATCATTTTTTTCTCAAGTACCAAATATCGAAAAAACGTCCTTTATTAACATAAATGATTACATAATGTTAATAACATGGAAAAAGTTTCATAAAAGGAATAATAAACTTGAAAATTTATCTTATTAATGTAGAAATTAACTTAATATTTTTATTCATAATATTAATGAACGATCATGTTAAATTGGGCCTGAGCTAAGGGACATCATCTCAATGTTATTTTATTGAGGCATATTTGGTTTTAATGAATGACTATATTTTATATTCAATATAAACAACTATGGATTTTAATTTCATTCAAATGGAATATCTTTCTTTGAAGTGTATTACTAAATTAAAAAAATTGTACCTTTTAAATATATGTTTTCACATTGACCATTCTATAACTATATGTATTATTAGATCATTGGCTTAACAATCTATAATGTTTTTAGAAGGAAAATAAATACCATACACACTTTTATGTATTTTGGTATTTAAAATTTTTTTGATAGTGGATTTGTTATGTCAATATATTTAAATGATATCTTGTGATTGAAATGTGGAAATGTTATCTTTCCTTTATGTTTGTCTTCTGTATTATGAATATGTTATGGTTCGTGGGAATTGATTACATATACAGGAGTTACGTAATAATATTAAGGTAGGTGAGCCTGAGATATCTCTCCAATGAATTGGGTAATTTGATTGATGTAAACCTGATTTTTTTTCCTATGGGATTTAGGGAATATACTATGATGGGTATTCTAAATTTAACTCCCTACATAGCTGTGATAGATACAATGTAAGAATGATTTAGATTCGACAAGTTGCGTTTATGATTTATGATTTCTATGTGCTATTCATAAATCTCATGATATCATGAATTATTCTAATGAAATTATGTTATGTATGTAATTATGAACTAATGTTTTAATTATTTGTTTTATAACCCTTAATGAGAATTTTAGGCTCATCCCAGGTTCTGAAATGTTTATCACAAGACTTAAAGATAAATATGGTCAATTATGATATATTGGATAAGTAATTCTATCTAAAACATGGATATTTACATGACACTTTTTTCATTATTATTTTTTATTTTATTGAAAAAATGGAAAGTGAGTAGAAGTGTTTACATTGTAATTCTTGAGATGTAATGTAATAGTTAGGGACAAATTCTCTAAAATTCTAATCCTTAAACTCCCATCAATGTGATATAATAATTTAATTCTAGAATATGTAATGTTTTAAGGATGGGTCCTTCTAGGTGGTATCAATGTTCAACATAGATAACTTTAGAATATTGGATATTTATAAATTAATTTCCATATATTAATTTATGTTTAGATTGAAGTGATATAGAATTAATATATTACCATGTTGCTTCACCAAATATATTTCATGTTCAAAATGGTTTTCTTATAGAGGAAATAGGGAATCTATGTTGGGAAGACATCAGGTGGAAGACAACCTTCCAAATCAGCTACCTGAGATGGTTGAAATCGGAACTGAATAGTTTGTTGCAGTTATGGAACAATTGACTTAGGCTATAAATGGTGGTTGTATCCATGAACAAGATGTTCTAGATCAACCATAGAGGAATATGTCAGTAGTTTATCATTTAATGAATGAACATCCCCAATCATTCAGAGTATCATCTGACCCTGTTCTAGAAGATGTTTGTATTAAATCATTTCAGTAGATTTTCTATGTTATGTAGTGTGAATAACATCAAAATTTTAGTCATGATGTTTACCATTTTGATGTTGATGTTAATCAGTTGTGTTCTATGGTGGAAAAATATCTAATATAGTGAATATATTGATGCAATTGATTGGGATGAATTCAAATATATGATTCTAGAGAAATATATTCCTATTTTGGTTCTTCTTAAGATAGAAAACAATGCCTAGAATAATGGAAATATGATGACTTAGTGGATTCTTATGAAGAAAAATTCACTCGACTGGCATGTTATTCACCAAATTTCAAACGAGATATTGATAGTAAAATATAACGTTTTTACATTGGTTTAAAACCAATGTATTGAAGGGATTTATCTTCTTGTGAGTTCAAAAGTTTTTAAAAACATTTTCTATGTGTGGAGAAGGTGGAAATGGATATTGTCGAGGATCATGTCTTCTTTGAAAAACAATAGAATAAGAGGTCATGGTGGGAGGAAAATGAGAAGAACTCTTCAACAAAGTTTGAGTTTAAGAAATATTAGTTTACTGTTTGCGAAATTTGTGGTAAAAAACATACTAGTGAATGTCTTTTAAATTATTTTTAGTGCTATCGATGTAGTAAAATGAGACATTATGCTCATAATTGCTCTGGAAAAGATCAGGGTAATTTTAAGGAATGATCTGATTTACAATCAGTAATTTTTTTAAGTCCAATGAAATGGGCCATTAGAAAAATTAGTTTCCAATGTATAAATCAACAGAGGTAATGAAACTAGGCTGCTAGCAGAAAGTGGTGGTGATGTCCGTTGAAACTACTTCAGTAGATGTTGGCCCATCAAATAAATTAGTATTATGTACACTGATTGTTTATTCGTATTATGCGAACATGATTTTTGATTTGGGGTGTACATAATCATTAATTTCGGATAAGGTTTCTAATAAATTGGGAATTCCAAATGAAGATATTAATCCTAAACATATGTTAAAAACACCTAGAGGAAATATAGAAGTAAAAAGATATTATAAAAACCATTATGTCCTTGAGTGAGGAAAGAATCTACCGACAAAGCTTATTGTTTTTCCTCTAGTAGAGTTTGATGTCATTTTTTGTATGGATTGGATTTCTATTTATCATGCTATGATTTACTGCTTAGCTAAAGAGGTTTCATTTCAGAAATATTTTCAGTTTCTATACAAGAATGAACTCTTACTTTTGATAAAATATCAAGAATATGAGATGTTAGTAAAATATCAAAATGAATGTAACATTGAACATATTTTTGAAAACAATGGTAATGTTCAGATTAATGATGTACCATTTGTAAATGAGTACCATGATTCTTTTTCTGGATGAGCTACTTGGTATTATACCTAATAGGGTAGATTAATTTACAGTTGACTTAATTCCAAATGATAAGCCAATTTCAAAACCCCTTTATCGAATCGATCAAATTTAACTTTTATTGTTAAATAAGTAACTAATGGTGTTATAAGATAATGGGTTCATTAGAACTACCACATCACCATGTGGTCCTCCTGTTTAATTTGTTAAAAAGAAAGATGGTTCAATAAGAATTTTCGTTGATTACAGATCATTGGAGAACATAACTATTAAGAACAAGAATCCTTTGCCTCATTTCGATGATTTGAATGGTCAACTCCAATGAGTTCAGTATTTTTCGAAGAATGATTTGAAGATGGGGTACCATATGTTGATATTAAATGATGCATAAATTTTGAAGACTATGTTTTGTTCAAGATATAGCCATTATGATTTTTTATTTATATCTTTCGGTTTAACCATTGCACATACTTTATTAATAGATCTTATGAATAAAATTTTATGTGAAATCTTAGATATGTTTTTGGTTGTAGTCATTGATGATATTTTGGTTTTTTCTAAAAGTAAAAAGGGAATGAAATCCATTTAAGGGTTGTCTTGAAATCCTTAAAAGAAAATAATCTATTTGCGAAATTCAGCAATTGTGAATTTTCAGTACAACATATTTCTTTATATGGTCACATTGTTTCAAAACATGGCATAACAGTTGATCCTACTAATAATTTTTTTTTGAAGAATAGCCAAGATCCATGAATATTACTGATATACATAGCTTTCATTTTTTGGAAGGTTATTACCAGATGTTTGTAGAATATTATAAACATTTATCTAGTCTAATGAATAAGTAAACATGAAATGGTGTTATGTTCATTTAGAAAAAATAATAGGATGATGGTTTTTAGGAATTGAAAAGATGATTGGTGAATGATTCCATTTTAGAACTAACTTCCATTAGCTCCAATAGCTTTAAGGCCTTCATTTTTATTGATTTTCGATAACCCCACTTTCATGGGATTAGGGGGAACCCTAACAAGGCCCGTAGGCTCTAGTATTACATGGACTGTAGGATTTAGAGATCACAGGACCCAAAGGTCTTAGGGAATTCAAACAGACTATCTACATGGAACTGCCCCTCACCAGCATCTACATTGTGATAGTTTCTCTCTACCGTAGCATGGATCTCAAGCTTGGCTTCCCCTACAAAAACAAGCTGGTCCCGATGGAATATCCATACCCTCTCATTTTGAAAATCCATTTCTCTATACTCTGATGTGTGAACCTACTCTGAATCATCTTCTAGGGATATTAATTTTTGTAGAGTCTGTTTGGGGAAACACCATGTGGCCAAAAGGAATTGAAGAGGCCCGAATGCCCTACTGACTAGAATAGTTTCATTTGTAATGAGAAACATTGGTTTTTGATTTTATTAACATTAGAATTCATTTTGTTGGTATAGGAAAATCTTCTATTTTGTATCAAGTGTAGGTGAAATCAACTCTATCAGACAGAATAAAGAAAGCACAAAAGAAATACATTGAGTTTCAGAAATTGGTATAGTTGGTTCAAAAGAGAATGATTCCTGAATTTAATGTTGTTAATGATTTTTTAGGGTTGTGAAAATATTATGCATTCCTTGTGATTCATAGTTCATGAATGAGTTGTTAGGTAATTCACATGGTTCCTTGTTTTCAGTTCATCCTAACAGTACTGTGATGTACATGGATATTCAAGATTATTACTGATGGGATGGAATGAAAATAGATATTTCTGATTTTACTATGAAGTTTCTTACTAGTTAGCAGGTTAAGGAAGAGTGGTAGTTACTAAAAGTGATGCTTTAGATATATCAGTTCCAGAGTGGAAATGGGAAAATAGATCCAGGGAGTTTGTTGTGGGATTACTAATGACACCTCAATGTAATAATGTAATCTAGGTTATTATTGATTGATTGACTAAATATTATAATTTCCTTTCTTTTTGAGATAATTTGTCTCTAGATCAGCTTTCTCAATTGTATGTTAAAGAGATAATCATGTTGCTTGGAGTTTCCCTCTCTATTGTATCAGGTCGTGATCTCATGAATACTTCTAACATTTAGAAAGTATTTTAGATGTCGTTGGGTACTGAATTAAATTTTATTACAGCTTTTCATCAGCAATAAGATGAGCAGTCAGAATGGACAACTCATAACATGGACGATATGTTCTGTTCTTGTTAAATGGATTACTCGGAAAGTAGGGACCAACATATTTCCATGGTGGAATTTTCTTATAATAAAAATTTTCATTCAAGTATACAAATGGATCTATTTAAGGCATTATATGGTAAAAGGTGTCACAGTCCAGCTTTTTGGGATGATGTTGGTGAAAGAAAGCTGATTGGACAAGATTTGGATGAAGATATAGTAGAAAATATTCATTTGATTCCGAAGCACATGCCAATTTCTCAGACCATGACAAAAAATAATTCGGATAATATAATTAAGGATCATTTTATTGAGATAGGGGTCATCTCTTTCTCAATGTTTCTCAATGGAGGCCTCTGATGTGTTTTGGTAATAAGGGAAAGATGAGAATCTGGTTTATTAGACCTTATGAAATCATGGAGAATGTTGGATCTGTGGTGTATAGAGTGGATTTACCTTAAATTTTTTCCCAGTTATAGAATTATTTTCATGTTTCAATGTTGAGAATGGATATGCAAGATCCATCTCATGTTTTGGGCCCAGATATAGTTTAGTCGGAATATAATATCTCTTACGAGGAACAACAAGTCCATATTCTTGACCGATTAGAGCATGTATTATGGAATAAATTAATTGACTGGGTAATGGTTTTTTGGAAAAACAATATTGTTGAAGAGGTAATGTGGGTATCTTAAAATGCTATGAGATATAAATACACCCACTTATTTTATATTTGAATAAAAATGCGAGGATGCCATTTCCAAAAGGGGGGAAGGTTGTTACATCCCATGTAAATAAAAAAATAATAAATTTTCTTTTTAATTATTTTTTTTGAATTAAATATTAATTTTACTCTAATGGGTCTTTTATGTTCGATGGCGTACCCAATATTCAACAATGAGATTCTTTGAAATCATATGTTGCATAATAATAATATAAAATTATTATTTTATATGGTAGTTAACGCCATGCCATTGTATTGGTGGGAATAAAAAGAACTAACTACAATATTATTATAAATGTTTATTAAATATTTTTTCATATATCCAATAATATTTATAGGCTTAAAATGTGAATTAATCTAATTTTAAGCATAAATACTATAATATTCATCAAAAGGTTGATTATCTGCATTTTAATGGATATCCCTCATTAAATCTATTTTTTTCTCCTTTATATATTCTATATAAAAAGATACATTTCTTATTTAGAATCGGGACATCGAAATTCGTTTTGGTAAATTTTTTTGTATTTTTCTGATAATATTCAATTTTTGAATAAGAGTTAATAATATTGTATTTTAATTCCAAACACCCTATTAATCTAATGTATTGATATAGTCTGAATATATTTTTAATTTGTTTGAATTATTAATGTTTTTTTATTTTTACCATTTAATTCAATTTTTCTATTGAAATTAATTTCACTTGGAAGTTGGACATGAACAAGTCTCAATCTTTTGATTGTTATTTCTTAAAAATCTGTTTTTTGTTTTAACAGTGTGATGTATATTTAAATTAATTTCTACCACTTATGTGATATGAATTTTGAAAAATTGATTCTATATTTTGAATCAGCAGGTACAAATTGAATAAATAGATTAATTTTATTCTTAGACATTAAGAATATTTACTTTAGTAAATATTTTATTTACCTTGGTTGAAGGGTAAATATGGTAAATAAGTGTAAGAAAATATTACTATAATAATATAAACATACACTAAAATATGTCATAATCTTATTGGTTGATACACTTCCGACAGTGAACATCCCTTGGTCAATTTTGGGACCCCATGGTGCCACTTGGGAGTGATAATGACACTTTATTTTAATTAACATATAGAAAATAAAAAAGGACATAAACCAATATCATTTTGTAAATTAATTTTTACATACTGTTATATAAGTTATAATTTCGACAACAATTTTTTTTGGAAATATTCATCATGGTATTTGTTTTAAAATTTTAATGCATTAAATAAATTTATTTATTTATGACACAATAATTATGTTCTGTTTACCTTATTAAAAAATGATTTAAATAAATAAGATTATAAATATTAAAATAACTTTCAATACATGCCCAATTGTTATTGGATGATTTTATTTAGACCACGAGTCATATTATCTTCTACTTTAATAAGTTTTTGTCATTTAAAAACTGTAAAACATTATGTTATAAAATAATATTTTCACACATTCCTAAAGATCCCCTCCTCCCACATATAAAAATCCATAAACTATAACCCATTACTCACACCTCTCCAGACCCTTGGCATTACCCAATCCTACCCAATTCAGATCCATATGTCCCTATCCTCCTCTTATAATCCTTAAATTAATTATAAGGCACTTCAAAAAACCCTCTTGGTTCAAACCAAAAGGAGTTAACCAATTTATAGGTTATGTCTTGTCTTAAGTTATTTTGTTTTATTTTACTTTTTCAACCTCCTAAAATCTTTTTTATTTAGTTATTTTATATAAAACAATTATAATAAATAAATATTATGTTTTTATTATATGTATTTAAACAATTATTAGACACACCTCCATCTAATGGGTAAATAACATACTGTTTCTGTGGATGTCAATCAAACATCTCACGAAACAATAATTGTTCAATTATCTTTTACCACCTCTCATAGTGGCCATTATGATGGAACGTTAATTATATAAGATATATATTATGTTTATGTTTTCTTTATGATTCTGTATTTTCCTTTTATAGCACAATATTATGGTTTCCATTATGTTTAAACTCTATAATTTCATTTAAGGAGGTACAGACTACAACCTGGTCAAGTGATTTGACTCATTAATGCCATATGTAGGGACTTATAAAGGGTAGAGTTAATGATATTATATATGATATTATAATATAATTATAATATGTTTTTGTTTCTTTATTTATTAATTCCATTTAAATTAGAAAGAGAAATGATAGTAGAGTTCATGCGTACGTACGACTTACTATCTCTATGAACGGTGCATTTAATTTCATATCTCCAAATGTTATGTACTATTATAAATACATATATAAAATATATATGATATCTAAATCATGAATATCATTATAGAGATAATGGATATTTGAACACATGAAAATCATGTAATTATAAGAAGATCATTTTTGACTCAAGTACCAAATTTTACGAAAACCACTATTATTAACATAAATAATTACATATTGTTTATAACATTGTAATAAGTGATTTAAAAGGAATAATAAACGTGGAAAAGGATCTTAAGAAGGTAGAAAATAAATTTACTTTATTATTCAATGGATTAATGAATGAAGTGGTCAAATCAAATATGAGTTAAGGCCCTTCGTCTCAATCTCCATTCATTGAGGCATATTTTGTTTCAAAACATGATTTTCTTTTATAAACTGTATAAACACCTTTTAAATTTAATTTTATTAAATTGGAATCTTTTTATATGAATCATTTTACTAAATAACAAAAAATAATGTTTCTTTTTAATGTATTCAGTGACAATGATCGTTCCACTGTAGTGAGTTTTATTTGATCTTTGGCTTCCTTAACAAGCTATAATGTTTTTAAATGGAATATAAATAATAGATAATATTTTACATATTTTAGAATTTAAAATGGTTTTGATAATGGAATTTTTATGTCAATATATTTAAAGAATATATTGTGGTAGAAATGTGTAAATTTTATCATCCCTATATGTTTGATTTATTTATTATAAATATGTTATGGTTCTTGTGAATTTTTTATGTATACAGGAGGTTACGTGATAAACCTAGGGTGGGTGACCCTAATATAGCTCTCCAATTCATTTTTTAATGAGATGGATTTTCATGTGAATGTTTCTCCTATGAGATTTATGGAAAATATTGTGATGGGGATTCCAAACGTAACACCCTACGTAGCTCTGATAGCTACAATGTATGGATGATATGGATGCCACAAGTTACCATTATGATTTATGATTTCTATGTGTTATTCAAAAATCAAATGATTTCATGAGGTAAGTTAAGGAGCTTATGTTGTGTATGTAATGATGAACTAATGTTATCATTCATTGTTTTATTACCGTTACTGATCCTTTTATTTCCATCACATGTTTTGAAATTTTCTTCACAGGAATTAAATATGACTATTGTCAAGGATAGGATCAAGGAAAAGTCATGATGTATATAACATAGAACTACACATTAATATTTTTTTCCAGAGTTTATGTTTTTATTTTTGTGAAAAAATATTGAAACAGATTAGGAGTGTCTACATTGTAATTATTGAGATGTAATGTAATAGTTATGGACTAATACCCTAAAACACTAATCCCGAAAAGATCCTCAATGTGAATTAAAAATTTAATTCATAAATTTGTAATGTTCTACGATTGAGTCCTTATATTAGTGGTCCTCCATCATGGTTACAATTTTTTTTCGGAATCTAGTTTTAAGACACATAATTAGTCACAAACAAAGATATCATCATATAGGGTTGTTTTGATTTATTTTGATGTTGGGATCATACTCATAATAGGGTATTACAATTTATCCACAAAAAAAGAATCATATCCCACATATTTCAGTGTTTCTTAATGAGAAACATCGTACAATTAATGTCATGTAATGGGGCCCAAACAATGGAGTTTAAAATCACAATACAAGGAAATATAGGTGAATTGATCATAATAATGGATGGTGTGGGACTTATGACAAATATACCCTGACGAGGTTTGTCTATAATGGGATATGGACCTACGACGGTGGCCCTCACTAGTAATATATACCTATAATGATTGTATGAATAGGAACATGAGGGATTTTTGCCTCCCAAGTGGTGGAATGATCTATCTAAGAATTTAGCAGAATAATGAATGTGAAGGAAAATTCATAGAAAGACTAAATCCATCTGAGATGGATTTTACCCTACTAAGAATATGAAAAATATAAGATTGGGGTTGAATAGTGGTTGGGGTTAAATCGCGTAGAGGCTTATTACATATCCCATTTGGATTGGAAACATAGTAAATGTTTTTAAAAATTAATCGGTGTTGCACAAAATGAAGATGAATGTTTCCACTCAATTTGGAATATGTACCTTATAATGTTGATATCATAGGTAATATGTCCCTTTGATAGGATTATACCATGGTTGGAGATTACACCTATGTGGAGTCTTTTGGGGGTATTTTATCTTACTAATGAAATTATCACAACTAACACCTAAATCGACATCTATCGTGATCTGTGTGAGAATCTAGAGGAATTAGAATATCCGTAAATTTATTGAATCTCAACCATCTACTAGTAGATGTGAAAGATAATATGGAAGGTGGTATAATTCCCTACAAGAAATAATATGATATTAATATTGGTGGGATTAATAGTGAAATTTCTCATTCCACACCACATATGACCAGTGGATGAGATGGTTAGGGAGGGGATATCAGAAAAAAATAACATCTTCACTAGAAAATCAATTATCCACTATTACTAATTTCTAGATCCTCAGAAAAACTGTATTATTATGAAAATCATGAGGTCCTGCTGACTGGTGAGGTTACATAAAGGGATTATTTTTTAAAGAGAACTCATAAATGGATGGGGGGACATTCCGATGTGTCACAAACCATGTTGAAATAAATATAGTGGAAATTGTTGAGGTTTTAGGTTATACATTCTTGGGTTTTGGTAGGATAATCATGAAGAAAATTTGAATCCACATGAAGGGGAAATATGAGGATGAATTCCATGTGGAAAGAGTGTAGTAAGAATGTGAGGGGAAATACAATAAATGATACCAAATATCACCAATAAATATTTTAAATATGTGGTGTGTAATATTTATGGATTATATGATGGGTACCAAGAATGATACTACATCTTGGGGATCATCATTTTTGTGTTCAATGGAACCCTCTATATTTATCCAGATAGGTCCACTCATGAAGGATCTATTTTTGGGGTCTCATTCATTGAATGTGGTATTTAAATTTAATACACGAGACTTCATTAGTCTTATTCTATGATCATACATCTATACTCTTATCTCTATCTCTCTATCCAAATTATTTGATGACCAAAGATTTATAGGAATGGTTAATAACCTTCATCCTGAAATGGACGGTTGTCCACATAGTATACAAAAAATCATGTGATTACATAATAATATCATAATCCAGAAATAATTTTTTTTAGGAGGTAAGAGGATGCATAACACTACCAAATAATATTTATTTTTAGGGATAATGAAAAGGATAACTTGTTCCATATTCAAATTAAAATCATTTCTGGGTGTTGCAAAACTAGCATATCCTCCACCCCAAATAAAATCTTTTTCAGGGGTTTCATTTCTCCACCTACACCACCTAATTATAAATTCAGTTTTGGTTGGTGTATCCCCACCAAATCATCCAACAAGAAAATTCATTTTTTTCGGAACACCATGTGCAATTGAGGTCCCTTATATAATTTATGGTATGATGAAGGGATGGGATACTATATAGTTGTGGTTACATAAACAATTTAATAATTGGAATAGTTCATACAATTTTATTTTTGATTTTATTAAATGATTTATATCTTTCATAGATTATTTATAGACTTATATAGGCCCAAAAAATACCTTCCCACCATAATGGTTTATCATCAGCATGAAGAGTCAATTATGAGGAATAAATTCTCATGAATGAATGATTTATGTGGTATACGTGGACCAAGGATAGGTCCCACAACTATAAAAGTAGAAAGGTTAACCACTTTAACAAATAGAGACTAACATATTCATTGAGAATCATCATTATCTCACATCTTAACTTCTTCTCTTAGTGATTTCTCCTTCCAAATGACTTCTCAACACGTTATTTCCTTGTTCCCAGTGAATTGGTGTCCACAAGAAATAATTATATATCATTCTGAAATGAAGATCTTGTCAAAAAGACTTCATAATCCTCATATAAATTTGGGATACTGTGTGGTTTTCCTAATATGTTATGCATTCCATTTACCATCATATTCCTGATTTTACCATTGATAAAGATGATATCATTTCTATGAATTTGACTTCCAGATGGATAAAATGGGACCCTCTCAGATTGTATCTATTTATGTTCAGATGAGACATTCCATACAAGAGTATTATGTATGATTAGATCCTTCCAATATCAAATGTGTTTTATGACACAATGTTGTCCCCTATAATCATGAGAAAGGTGGTTAACATATCATAGAATCATCAGTATTTTTATCCTCTCCCCACTATGGATGGTATTTTTTTATACAATATTAAATATTTTTCTTCACAAAACAGTCCCAATCCCTATTCATGGATTCTGAGTCTGTTTCGTACTCATAGAACTCTTATTTTTTCCATTTTGTATTGGATTACCATCGAAAAAGTTCACATTAGTAAATTGTGATAGAAATTGTTTCGTTTTATTGATTTATTTGCTTTATTAAAACGTTACATTGAAATATTTTCATGTGTCTATTTTCTAAAAGTGAAATAATAATTCCATATCTTCATGTTATTAGAATTACGATGTTCAACCTGTTTGAGTCTTGGAGAATGTTAAGATAGAGGTCCAAATATTAGCATATATATATTATATATTATCATGAATATGTAAGTAGTAGTGCCCCCATAGGCTAAAATACCCCATTCATCTTTTGTAGCGATTGATAATAGAACATTAGCGGGACATGAGTTTATCGGTTACTAGTGAATTCTCTACTCTCAATCACACACTATATTCATAGTATGAGCGAAGTGAATCCATTGAAATTTCATTCCAAGTGATTTTACTAATAGGATCAACTATCATGACCATTTATATAAACACATTACTCTTATCCTACCAGTACATTGGAAAATAATGCATCTTGTGATAATATATAGTGACTATACATCCTTTTATTTAGGCATGAAATCCTTGCTTTTAGAATATGTCGAAGCCATATATGTGAAGGGTATTCACCCAGAAGATTCAGATCTCAATTCCATTAGATATAAAATATTTTTTTTCATAGAATAATAGTACAAATAATTAAAATAATCTTATTTTTTCTCATTGATTTTGGTTGATGTTCTAGTCGGTGGGTATTTTCTCATTCTCTTAACTCCCAGCCATAGTTATCAATCCTGGTCTTATGATGTTTTGTGCTAAATCATGGATCCACTCATACACTAGGGGCTAGCTAGACAAAACAGTTCACATTATTTAGGGTCCCCCTATGAATAAGAATGGATATGTAATTGATCTTCAAATAGAGGGATTTAGTCCTATAAAAAGGTTTCATAGAGAAAACACATATTTTATGAAACTTAAAAAGATGATGATAATCTAAGGTACTTCCACATAAAATAATGGGATTTCACCCATGTAAGAGTATTTAAAACCACCCTTTCATGTACTCATCCCCACAAGGGTTTCATATTCTATGAGTTCATGGGAGTGGGACACCTATATAAATTCCTTACATATTAATGGAATAAGATGCATCCATTAGTGGAAAGAAATAATTTTTAATAGGTTTTGCAGTATATCTACATCTGAATGAATTTATTACATGATGCATCCGGAAATTCTAGATGATTATATACAGATTCTCAACTACTATATTCATTCACTTCAATGTCAATTCATATTTTTCTATTGAGTATAAGATATTTTGATACCATTGTATTGTGAGAGATATGATATATCATTTCATAAAAATAAACATATGAGGATATTTTTTTAGTTCCACGTGAGTTTTGTTATATGCCTCATTCCACATATTGTGGACCACATAAGCACCCCTCTCCATGACGTTTAGTACCTACGATGCTATGTAGGTAGGTTTAATTACTTCTTTCTTCCTTTACTAGAAGTTTTTCCACCTAATCATTATCTGTCTCCACCCTCGGGTAATTTCTCGAGACTTAGATTGAATTGGACACAAGGAAGAAGAATGTCTCTACCAAGGAGATCTGGTAGGTAGTTCATTACGTGGAGTTTCAATTCACTCAATATATTCATATTATCACACCTAGTCATATCTACTACTAAGACAATCCTGGGGGGGTATGGTGAGTATCTTGAAGAAACATATTCATTATTAATTCCATTAAATGTGTGATCAAATCAAACTTCCATCTGTATGAAATACTATTGTAGAGTGATGAAAGAAATGGTTTTTACGGAAAGGTAATTTTAGTTCTTATATCTAATCCATTTTCAATCTTAAAATAATCCATAACCCATATTACATCATTTTTAAGAGTTTAGGGGTGATTCTTCACCCATTCAATCTTTGTTATACACCACAGGTTGAACCACTAATAGGAAATATACTCTTGTAGAAACTATGATCATGACTAAAGGAACACTATTAGAATCCATGATTATATAGGATATAATTTCAACAAAAAAATTGAATTACTACCCCCAAAAATTCATACTACATTCCATGTTAGATTATCTTCATGGTAAATCATGAGGCACAGAGAGGCGAGGAAGTTGAAAATCCTTATATAATCTAGGACGTGATGTTAATGGTATACCCTACTCAGAATTTTTTTTATATTATGGCCCATCATTTAAAAAAATAAACATATGTGTTGGTTATAACTATTTTCATAGGTTATAATGTACAAACCATTATAGAGTATTTATCTCTAGAGAGTTCTAGATTAGACATGGATTGGAGGATAAATGGTGATATTAATGAAATTCCAAGAATCAAGGTGTCATCTCCTCTAGAAAAAACTAAATACACTTATTAGAATATAGTCTTGATATAGATGGAACTTATTTTGGATTCAATTATATCATTACTATGGATGGAATAACTTCATATGATGTAGTGACTCGAGATGGAGGCAGAGTGATTGAAATTGTTTCATTGAGATCACAGATGATCATTTCAACATGATCAATGCATTTGAGTGGACTTTCTATGATTAATGATATAATTAAACATGAAAATTTTCAGGGTACCCCATAATATGGATTTTATTATGTGTCCAACCATCAGTATAGAGTGGAATATCTTATCATTCATGTTTGTGATGTGATAAGGAAAGATGACGTTAGTGGACCCATGTGTGATGATTAATCTATCAACTTATTGAAAATATAATATTCTTATTGATAAAGAAATTATTAATGAATAACCATTTAAGGATCATTGATGAATGTTTTTTAAATTTCATAGGCTTCTTATTTCACATCTGTTCTGGGTAATAATACTTCACCTACAATGGAGACCACATATTTTGAAGATGTTGAGGGAAAACATTATCTCATTGGTCTAGTTCTCCAAAATGTCTAGCTATCTAAATGTAATTATTAATTTGACCAAGAAAAACTTTAATATTTTTTAATCACATAAAATACTATAGTGGTATTGAAACTAAAATTAAAGAGGTGGTCACCATACGAGAGATGGATAATTTTATACAATAACATATTTTTACTATGGAGTCCATGCCCCAGTTTACGACCATATGAAATATCAATCGCGATGAGGCCTCCGAATAAGCTGGAGTAACCATCCAACATTATGGTCATGTTGTAGAATAAATGACCATAGTGAAATGATTTATTAATGAGTTTAATCATCTAAATAATGTTATAAATCTTATTGATGAAGTCTATAATATAAAGTAACATCTAGTTCACGTGGTTGAGAATTCTAGGATAGATTCCACTAAGAATACCGAAGTACAATGGGATGATGCATAAGAAGAGGATGCAACATTTTCCGAACAATTTCATGTGTTATAAGATTCTAATAAGGAAATAATCCATATCTATTATTCCTTCAATAAGGAAATTTAGTTTAAAAAATTTACATGTGATTGGAGGATTTAAATTTTTTATTTTCAACCATTCTAAATTTTTAAAATGAATAATAACATTTTTGTTCTTAATTCATTTCTTTATATATACTATATCATCATTTCATAATTTAGTTTTTGAAAATATTAAATTCAACATATCCTAGATCATTCAACTACCATGTAGCCACATTGACCATTATTATTGATAATTCTGATGTAGTAATTAGTTTCCATTTTTATTTGGTATTGATCATAGGATAATATAGGCATAATTAATATATATGTAACACCTGAGTCCTCATTTTTAAATTAATGAATAATCATTCCTTATAGTTTTAGAATAGAAGAATTGACATTTCATGAGTAGATATTTATAGTGATATAAATTTTTCTAATGTCAAGGGAGATATGAAGCATAGTTTTAATGATTATATTGTCACATGAAAGGAACTATAGACATTATCTCCCTTCTAATACCACCCAATGCTTTCACTAAATATATTGTGATGAAGACTCTGTGGGCATGACTTGACTTTTTATCAGGTAACACATTATTGTTTTTCAACATGATGAGTTTTATGCTTCCTTCAATAAGAAGTTTAAGATTTACATGTCAAACACATACAACTGATGTTTTTGGATGAACATCTTGGAAAATGAATTATCAAGAAAAATTCACATTCCAGAATATTGTGATATATTTGGTATGTGTGGGAAGAAGTCATTAAAAAAATCATGGTGACATAAAATATGGAGCATATAATTTTGGGTTGGAATGTAAGGAATATCTTCAGACTATATTCGAAATAAAACATTCATTATTATCTTTATATGGAAATAATAAATAGATTCATTATATCCTACGAATGATTATTCTAGTGGTTGATGGGCCACATTCTAGGGACACATTATGCACTACCACATCTTCGCATATTATGCATAGTAAAAAACAATGGTATCATTTAGAGTAAAATGATCATATATACTATAATTGTGGAGGATTTATATAATTTTTATATTTCCCATGTTAATGGATTGTGACTAGAATAAAATGGGATGCATCAAAGTAAAAATATTAGAGGAACCCCAGTCATCATTTTCCATAGGTGGGAATCATTCTCTAGAAACTTGATTTGACGTAATGAAGGTGTTTTTCTCAAATCATGATATTACCACTAATAGAAACACATGATCAGTTTATTTCCATGGATTGGGATATAATCAATTTTTATGGTCCATGAATAATTCATTCAAGAATCACAACATAGTTCATTGGGATGAGATTAATGAATCACATTGTTTTCTGAGTAAATCCTAACCATCACACAAAACGTCTAAGAACATGCGAGCCTTGCTCATTGTGAGAAACAAGGGGACATCATATTGTGTTGAAATCTCAATTCTCGGGTTTTTTCCCTATGATAATTTCATTGATTGTTATTTTTTGTTAAATAAACCATCCCACAGACCACACATTTTTTGTGTAGTGAAAAACATTTACTCAATGATAACCTAAAAGTGATGGTAAATAAGACAACGATTTTATTAATGACATCATTGGGGATGCATAGTTATGACAGTGTGACATTGTAAAAATACACAAGGTGTAATAGAAAATGGAATTATTCATTATTAAATTCCACTATCACTAATTTCCAATGGAATCTTATGGTGATCTATGATTCCCAAGTTAATAAGGGTGTTTAGTAAAAGAAAAAATGTCTCAGTTACAATAAATATATTTAGATCAATGTTGTTCATAATCGATAAGATAGGGTCATAATTAGAGTTAACTCATTATTAGTATAAGGGTTTTGGTTTTATGATCATGTATAAACTACATATTAAGGACTTAGGCATCATTAAATGACTCATTAAGATGTGAATCAATACACTTGTATTTATGAAATGGAAAATTATCTATTTAGGATTGACTCAAAAATAGGGAGCAGTAATTTTATGTTACATATGGACCATGGTATTTTTACCCATGTGTCTCTAATTATCCGATCGTAATAGGAATCAAACTATGATGAGATAATGACCCCCAGAATTGTAGTTATCTCATTAAAAGAAAAATAACAACATTATGTTTTATTTCAAGATCTAAGTGATGTGAACAAAATTGTTTAAAACATATATTGATGAAATTTCCTTATAGTGTAACATCATGAGAAAATGTCATCAATTTTTTCTTTTAGGATATTACATCTGGGACCATATATTTCTTGATAAACTAACAAAAACATTTCTAATATTTTCTATTAATTAAGGGGATGGTTTTAAGACATGAACATGGGGTGACCAAATTTAGAGAGGAAGGGACAATATTGTTATGGAAATACATGAACCATATTCTAAATCTAGTTTTATTGATAATGTTATAAGATAATATCTAGATAAGAGAATATACTCCCAAAGATAAATATCCCTCTTGTTGATGGGACAGATTTAGGGAAACATTATACATAGCCACATTTGGGAATATAACACATAGTCAAAGAAATGTTGTCCGTTATAGATGGAAAAACTTGTATTTGATAGACAAAGGGAGGATTACTGAGATCAAAATTTTCATTGGAATGTTTTATTTTCTATTAAAGGAATGTTCTAGAGTATAAAAGATGCATTTTGGTCATAATTTGGCTGGAATGGATAGTGTATTCAGTACACAGGTCAATCTCATACATTGAAAAGGAATAATTTACGACTACACCTATGATTTGATATTCGAGTGTCAATAAACATAAAATGGTAAAAAGAATTATTTTTTACATATTTATATATAATTTTCCGCATATAGATCTAGTTTTTATGGATTAAGATACATTTTACATTGAATATAGGTTAATGAATGAAATGATAACCCTCATTGGAATCTCTTGAATTATTTAGGACTATATGTAGGTGTGTGATGGAATCTATTTTTTGTTTCTTTTTAAAATAGGACCTATGAAGAAGGGTTTATGTGTCAGTACAATCTCATTAAGAAGTGAATAAATATTGACATAGTGCATGGATATATTTTCAAAACCTCAAATCTTTTTTTGTGTGAAGGGGGAATTGGATTATATTATTATTGGGAAATTATATTGAACCATAGAGTCAATACGTATCACATTGATATGATAATAAATAATTATATTTATGAATTATAATAGTAAGGTACCACACCAACAATGGTGGCTCACTTGGTAGGGGGCCATATTAATGGAAATTTTAACATCATTCGAAGGGGGTGATAACCATGTTGTTTAAAATCTTGTGAAATAGACTTAGGATACCCAACGAAAAAAGGATGTATAAAGTCTTTCATATAATAAACTCATATATAATGGATTACATATAATTTACAGTCAGATTGTTTGGACTGTGAAGTGACCTGACCATGAATGTAAGCCCTTACTAATAATCAAAATCCCACTGGAGATCTGATCACCATTAGAAACAACAAATGGTGATGGATTACGTTTTTTCATGGGGGAAGTAAAAGAATGATTGTTATGTGATTGATTAATAATTTTAGGTATGGAGTTCCTTTTTCAGCTGGTAAGAAATAATTTTTTATTAATTAATGATGTGGAGTCAACCAATAATGATTTAAATCAAACCAAAGTTCATAATTTGTGGTTATTCCTAGAATTATGATTTATAAAAATCACTAGGTATCATGTGGTAATAGGAATTAACTCTTAAATTATTTTTATAAGTATTCCTTGAACTAATATGACTCATGTGTGGGGAAGGGGATACCATTTATGATATTTCAAATAGACCAAGATATAGGATTCATGCATCACAACATATCTCATTAAGACGAGAATCAATACACACATGGTTCTTAGAATTAAAAGTATTTTAATGTAATAATCTAAGGACTTATGTTCCACCGGAGTGATAAAAAGGGATGTTGGTATTATGTATTAAAATATTCCCTATGATTCTATAAATATTCTCATATTAATATTATCCTATGATCTTCACATGAGTATTCACAGGCTTGTCAACTATGGAATCATATTCTTTGTGCGTTGGGTAAAAATATTCTTTAATATGATTTTTTATGGATGTTTCATACAATATATCATCATGAGATTATAATGATATGGAACCTACCATTATGTGTCTTGCAATGAATATCTCTCTATGTACATTAATTTCATGTGTTATGGACAAATGATTTCATGTTGTTTTGGTTCATAAAATAAGGTCCTTATTACTTTAATCACATTGGTTATTTTTGGGAAATATAGAATTATTAGTGGAATATTGTGCTCACCTTTAACGATGATAAAAAAATAGTCTCCTTTAGAATATATGTTATTTATTGAAAAAGTTTTTTTATATTTAGTTTCAAACATTGAGGTCTTTTTCTGAGTTATCATCAGGGACTTGAAGAAAAAAATAAATCCCCTTTTTAAAAATGAGTCTTGGTGAACCTTTATTTTGAATTATCTAGCTATTTGGTTTTGAGGAACATCTTAATGATGTAATGTATACAACCTTTTCTCCTCCAAACATTCAAATTTTCCAAAATGATTAATGTAATCCTCTAACATAAAAATTGATCATATAAAACAATAAAATGTGAAGGGGACTTATATTCTATTGAAAGATATTACTCTATATAATATAAAAATGAATACTATGTCTCTTTCATTGCAGGATGGGGTTTGGTATGGTAGGACCACAAGGTTTGTGGATGTTTTACCAGCCATTAATTTCAATCAATGCCTAAAATTTTATAGAGTATGATTGATGAGGTTTTACTAAATTCCTATGTCTATCTATTTAACGCTATATGATAACTAGATAAATAGTGATACCAAGGTTTTATTAAGGTTATATCCTCCTCAAATTTAATTAAAAAATCTAATATCACTTCCCATATGTATTTTCCGAGGAACACTAAACTTATTGATAATATTAGAATTCAAAAAAAATGATAATTATTTTTTCTCCTCTTCACTGAGGAGTATTTCTTCTTTCCACTTAGAGAAGAATTTGGAAAAGTGAGTGGATATACATAAAATAGTTTTATGAAGTGGGGGTAATGGTCCCATAAAATCTATTTACCTTATGGTGAGTGGATATGATTATTTTAATGTGATCAATATGTATTTGGGTTGATTAATGAAATTCACATCTAATAGGAAATCATGACATTTTTTGGTGAAATGAATGCCTTCATGTGTAATAGAAGGCTAGAATTATACAAGACTCCTAATTTGGTGAGAAATATTTTTTTTGTAGTTGTTGTTAATGATAAAAAATTATCTGGAATTATCACATAATGGTTATAGTCCCATTTCCATCAATTAATCCATGGAAAATTACCTCAAATCATTATTTATAGAGGAAATCCCTATGACTAGGTTTATTATAGATAATGAATATGACTACCAATTGTCCTATGTTCTCTTTCCTGGCCCTATTATATTGGTGAATCCCACTATAGTGGTAGTCTAAGAGGGGGGATCATATAACCATTAATAGGAATGTTCTATTTCGAGGTAGAATTGACCTCATTGATCACTTACAATAAATTCTAATGAAATTGGGATTACATTATGCAATGTGAAATGATGATGATGATTTTTTCCCAATATGATACTAAAAAAATATCAACATTTTTCAGTGTGTCAACTTTATTATTCTGTGATGGAAGGGTATGAGATATTTCTTTCTCCAAGAGCAATTCTGCAGTCGACCATGAGGAATATTCATGTATGGGTATAAAATCTTATATTTAGATAGTTCAATAACAAATGACATTAAATATTTATAGATTTTTGTCACCTTTTTTGTTTCAAATGGTCCCTATTATTTTCATTGTGAGTTTATAGAATATAATGAGGGATGAAATTCTATCTCGTTATTACTTGAATTTTCTGAAATCAAGAATGAATATTGCAAGAAAATAAATATCTCCTGTTCCAAAGTATTCTTGAACATAGTATATTTCTTCATCTTGTAGTTCAGTATTTATATACATTTATTATAATGAAGGGTGTTCCACAATGATGTTGTCCAAATATTTCCCACTTATTACATATTCTGGTGTCAACTCGATGATACATTTATTCAATATGGCTTTCCACTATTCCAAAAATCTACTCAACATAATATAGGTGATGATTTAAATGAATGTCTTAGTTCAGGAGTCCAAATGACATTATGATTATTCATGTGGTGCCTCAATTTATGTACCAAAAATAATTATGAGAATTATATCTTCTAAATCTATGAATAACGAGTCATAGTATCAATATTGGTAATTTTAAGATAATATATACTCTTTTGATTCCAGTTTAATAAATACTTACAGGGAAAGAACCAACTAATCACTCTTAGGATATCCCATATAATATGAGGAAATTTCCATCAACAATAGGATTTATTATTTGTGGAAACAAAAAATATATTATGATACAATCAAGAATTTTTTTTATAGTGGTGATTCCTATGATGCATGACATGTTTTTCATTGATTTTTTATTTGTAAAGAACCTACAAGAAATAATTCCTATAGTGTAGAAAGTATGAATGGTTTCCAGATATTCCTTTCAAATCTTCAAGTATTCTATGATTTAACAATTCAGAGATATACTTCATCTTCTAGTGATCTTTTTTTTCTACCTCAACGGAGTATTATGAATATGAGAATCATTCCTAGGGTATCACCTAATATACACATCAAGGAGAATATTTTCATACTGTGATGTTAATGAAATATTAAAATTGTCTAAAGGATAGAAATTTGGCTAGAACATTGACTATATTTTACTACTAGGTCATCGAAAGTGTACTATATAAGCATCGTAAAATAGATTTAATTTTATTGTTCATATCATGCTAATATGTGCCTCCAAAATTAATCTGGAAATGTGGAATCATGCAATTTTAATGTTATCCTTTATGTTCCATGACATGAGTTACATGTTTATTTTTATGGGATATTCAGGGTTAGTAATATCTAGAATATCGATCCATTATGGAGTTGTATTTATGGTTTTCCCCCTCATCGATATGTTTTTTTTGTAATTGGAACTGGGAATTCATCTTCTAAACAGTGCTAGATGATAACCATGAAGTCATTGAAAAAAAAATTTACATTTTTTTCTCCTTGATTGGGAATATATTGGCCATTAATTTTGATTGTTGAAATTATCAAATATGGTTATATTTTGGGATATTATATTATTTTTGATCAATATTGGATTCATCAATCCAATGTGTCATTATTTCCAATTTATAATTGCCATGAAGGTTTTCTAAGAGACCCATGTAATTGTTGGCCATTTTAATATCAATGCATTCCACTTCATTGTAATGATAGGTTAATATTCCATGATGATACATTAAAAAGAAAATATGTGTTCCTTTCCCTTCGATGGGAAAGGATAGGACAATCTGTATAGGTCATGGATCCTCCTCTATATCTAGGTTTATTTATTGGATTTTTTTGTTAATGGGAGATACAACTTTATCATATGATGGAGGAGTGCCTTTGTGATTATCCACATCTTCTTCTTCTTTGAAGTCTACATCAAGGATGATGAGTGATGAAGCGTAATCTTTAGAGTAAAGAGGAGGATCAATATTTGATTATATAGAGGCATATATATCAACATTATCCAATAATAATATGATAATCCTTCAAATTAATATAAAAAAATTGGGGTTTATTAAATTCCTTACGATATAGTGAGGGCATATCAACCTGAATTTTAATTATATATTGGAGGACCAAAGACCACTTTTTACTGTTCAATTCAGCTTCCATCGATGATATCATTAGGGTCATTGAGTAGAGACCCAATTTTGAAACCATATTCTCAATTATACTAGTATAAAAGAAATAATAATTTCTATGATCTTTGGAAGGTTTTTCTATGGTAATTTCTATAACATTCAGAATGGTATCTTGAGCAACATCATTAGTTATGGGTTATATACCTTATCTACAAAACACACATTTGTCGATATATTGATCCTTAATAGTTTCAAATGAATATTTATAAACATATAATGCCCAACCATAACAATTTATGTAATAAGATAATAATTGGGGATATTTTTAAAGGGATTACATCATGATTATATATAATATTATTTCTAAAAAATATATCAGAAGATGTATCTTGATGGATGACTAGTTAATTTTAATTAAAATCTATGTCCACAAATTGAGTTTAGAGATTGTTATGATCATGGTTATTTTTATCAATCTTTTTGTGTCCCAAGAGTGTGGTGGGTGAAAATGATATGTCAACTTCACTATAACCCAACCAATGATGAATTCATATAGGAATGATATTGAATCATGATCCGTTATCAATTAAATCAATTCTGATATTAATTTCTTTCAGTTTACCAGACACATACATTATCTAAATGTATTCTTATATGTCAAAAACCTTGTCATATTTTTTTAAAGAGATGACAACAAGGCATTTTATTGGGTTGATATCTTCACAGTATAACTCAATAGTTATGACCAGATCTTAGAACTCTTAAGGGATTAGAAAACACTACAAAATTAATTTTATGAGATCCATTTATTGGTTAAGAGTGTCAGAAATTGAAAGCATCACTAGAATGACCTCCAACCACTATATGATGTCCCACATATATGTCAGAGGCCTAAATCGTCCAACATAGAGTTTCTACCTAGAGATCACATTATATTTCAATGTTTCATGGGTAGTTATTTCAGGTGGATGATCAGATACATTGGTTAGACTAACTGCTGATAAATTATTCCAACATGGCATTACTGCACACTTAGGATGAGAATACCACTTCATCACTTCTAGTATATTTTCTAAAAATAAATTGGTTGAAATTATTATTTGTATTTGTTTGTTAGTTTCCCATTTATTTCTATTATTCATGATGGTATCATTCATGGGTCGTTGTAGAATAAATTGATCTTGTGGGGATGTACCCAAAATATTGATCTCGATCATGAGTACAAATTCCCCTCCCTTTTTGGACTCTACAACCTCTACACGTGTAATCCTAATTGGGAATAGGGAAATCAGATTTTTTGAACATGATAATTATTAGAAAAGGGTTCAATTTAGTTAATGTAGTTATTGGATACAAATATCCATTATTTTTCTAAAAATAAATATTCATATTTATGATATCTTTAGACTACATTTTTTTGGGGAGGTTTCTATTATCTTATGTGTATAGGAATAAAATCCAATAGAGTAAGGTTTGACTTTGGCATCTATATAAGTTTATCTGCATGAACATTAATTTAACCTCGTTGTGTCTATTTTTTACTAACTGGTGAAATAGTTGGTTGGATAAATAGTTCTTGGAGGATATCATGATTCCAATCGGTTATTTTCTTGGTTATTCAATCATTAAATTTTTTTTAACAATAATGCATGACTTCATTCCATTCAGTTTCTTCACCATGAATGGTAGAAAAAATACATTCCACTTGTGTTGGTGGTTTTCCTAACCTCAAATTAATATAATCAACCATATTTTTTAGGATTTATTTGAAATAAAAATCCTATATAGTGTGCCCTATTATTCACTGATGGGGGTGGTAATTTTGGAAATCATTGAGAAAAACTTGGTATATTTTAGTAAGATATGAAAGGCTCAATAAATTTAATTCCATTGCTACTATAATTTAGAATATAACATGTATTTCTTTGAAGGTTTAAATATTTGTCATTATATTTTAAATCATGGATAATTTTTATTCCTTTCACATGTCCAATAATGGGTTTCCTTGTTGATTTATTCATTTTAGAGGAGGTTTTGTTTGAGTAGGTGTGAGCATTGAATCTATAGTAGTAATTGCGAATGAATTTATAGACAAGGATTAATTTTTAATTATTTCCATTATTTTACCCTAAGACAGTAGGACATGTCTCTATTTATATATTGTTTAAAAAATATAGTCCTACGAGATCTATGAAACTATAAAAATATCTCAAATCCTTATCAGATACATTATCAAAAGAAGTGTTATTTGTATTTTATCGTATATGTTTTAAAATAGAAGGTCCATATGTAATATTGAGGATGTTTCATGTTTATAGAGTATATAAAAACCTTCAACATAAAATGATAGTTGAGGCACATTCATTTTTATATTGTTTCAATTTATTATTTATAGTGAAACTTCCTTTGACTACATATTGTTTAATTGAAAAATAAACTACTAGAGAATGCCATCTCATCCTTTGATTAATATGGCTGGTAAAATAGAATAACAGATGATGTCTGGTCAATATACGGTTATCAAAAAACAAATTTATTTTCATTAATTATTTCTCTCATGATATCCCATCATGGGACAGCATCAGGACATCATTTTTTTATATTCAGTTCTAGATCAACTGAACAATTGAATGTAGTAAGCATTTGATTCCCAAAAAGAATTGGGGGAATTTTTTCCTACTCATTCCATGTTATTATACCTCTAATGTTCTACTATAACAAATTGACCTTCTACAACTTATAATCATGAATCCGAGGACTCCAAAATATCAATGATATAATGAGGAATAGTTGGAAGACTCAGATCGTAAAAGAAGGGGAACAATGGAATAGGGTAGCTCTGGAGGCCCTATTTGAATAGGCATATTATTCTCTATATAGTATAAACTATATGTCTATATATACAAAATATTTTATTTTTTCTCTTATAGAGGGAACTTTTAATATTCAACAATTTTGGGGTATAAATATTTCTTTATCAAAACCCCAAATTGAGTAGAGGTTCTTACACTATTTTTTCCACTATGAACATTATTTTCTATTTTATTTCCATAATGAGAGTAAGAATATGATCTGTTTGAAAAACTTACAAGACATGGATATTTTCTCACAAAAATTACACATTATGTGTCCTTAGAACTTTCACAAATTTTCCATATTAGGAAAAAATTTCCTCAAGAATTAGATATTGAACCTTTTTGGGTGGCGGGTGACATATGAACAAACTATTTCTTTTTTCCTTCATTAATGCCCACTGAGGAGGAGTAATTGGATCCTGTTAGGGGGTCCTCATGTTTTTATAAAACATATTTTTTCTAATTCTATTATATTCATCAATAAATACCATATGGACCATATTTTGGATGGAAACATCCTCCTCCATTCCCATGTAATGACATAATGTTCCTTAGCACCTGGAAGGGTAATATTTAAAATGATAAATGATTCCTAATACATACAATGTGTGTCATTGGTGAAATATTGATAGGAGGAATGGTTAGTCTAGGGATAATAAATACTATGAGAGCTATAAACATTAGATGAAATTTTAAACATGATAGATATCTTTTTCTAGTGGCCACTATGGGGTTTTAACTATCCCTTAATGGATTTCCTCAGATCCCATTTATGAATATTTATTTAGAGGGAATATATTGATTTTTATATCATACATCTTCCCAATGAGTAATCCATGTTTTGTTATGATATGAACTATGAGGTTATACCTTGAAACATGCCTCTCACAAGTGATAACGATGAAATATATTTGGTACGATTTTAAGTTAAAACTGACCCACACCATATAGGGTTGGGTTCCCCTTGATCCATTTCCAGGTCACATTGAAATGGATTTAGTGGTCATAGAGGTGTCTATTGTGATAAAAATTCAAGAATATATGTAGGATGGGGTTTTCTGTATATTTTTGGAGCCCTAAAAAATGCAGTATGACAATTTATGATACAAATATTCATTAGAAAATGATCTGAGTTCATTGCATTATCATTATGTACTCTAAATTCTTGTGAATTCCTTTCTATTTTTGGAAAATTATCCTCTATTCAGTGAGAAGAATTCTCAACCGTATCATATTCTTCATAAAATGGTCTTTAAATGGCTAGATATGATCTTCTTCAATATTGATGTGATTTGTTTAGGGACAATTCCTACTAAGCATACAATATTCTATGACTTTAACACATACCCAAGTGCTAAAATGGATCACCTAAATTACACAATGTCATCTATGGTATATTTTTATGATAGAGCTAAGGGATAATGTGAAACACACTATGTTCACCCCATCCTTAGATATGAACACCAAGTGGGGTGTCTAATATAATGTGTCATAAATTTTTAAATTCATCATGACATGTGTGTTGAATAAAATCACATTGTTTTCATGATTTTAGACATCATGAATCTAAATGGAAAGTTATGGTAATTTGGTGATGATTTTTTTATATTTATTTGATGTTATTTATATATCATTCCAAAGGTAATAATTTATCTTTGAAGTGATTAAGTGTTTTCTATAGCTTCTGTTCAATTTCATCCATAGACTTTTATGATTATATATATAGAATGAAATATTGAGGGATAAATAGTGGCCGAATAATTTATGGAATGGTGTCTTTGTCCATTTGCATCCCTATGATAAATTCAACATCTTCACATTCAAAAAAATATTCTTCCACCTGGTCTATCCACTTTCTATGTTTTTTTCATAATTCTATTTATAATTGGAATGATTTTTGGGAATTTAATTTTTATTTTTGAAGGAAGGAAATTTGAGTTTTGCTTAAATAATGTATATATACATCAGTTGTGTTATAACTGATAAAGGGTATCTATTTTCAATGTAATTTAATTAGGCATGAATAGACCCATATTCCCACATGCCTCACGATATAAGGTCATTTTCAAAATTGATTCGAAATGGGTATGACTGTCATGTCAAAAAAATTTATACTATGGGGAGCACCCACACTACGCATTCATTTATGGGGTGGAATACCATCATTGAATAATTTTTAACTATAGGGGGAGTTCTTGTGGCATATAATCAGGGAGGGACTCCATAAAAGATGATTTAAATGGGGGAACCATATTTTTATATGACCTTTAGACCATTAATAGGTCTTCCAAGGTTCTTATCAAATAATTATTTCTCATTATTAATTCATTTGAATAAGATGAAGGTGGACATCATGTTTTCTAATATAGGGAATAACCCAAGAGTATCATCTAGAAATGTTGTACGGAGGGCCTTCACAACTGTGAATAATGATTATATAATTTGGTAAATAATTTGTAGGATAATATGTCATCCATTATTTATTTTTGATATCTGTAAGGTAAATAGACATATGGAGATCGAGATTTAGGGGAAGTTAATGGTTTTTATGACTTAATATGATTACTATTATTTTTATATTCTCTTTTTGGGGTTGCTTGATTTTCATACTAAATAAAAAAACCATTCATACATGAGAGATTATCTGAGTATCTGTCTTGGTGATAATAAGATATATTGATAGAGTTATGGAGTTTTTGAAGGGATATGTGTCTACATGAGATTGGATTTTTAGGGGGACTTATAATATATAGTTTGGATGGGTGTGGGTTCCCAATTCTATTGTCCATTTATCATACTATTTTTACAATGTCCCTCTTTCATAGAATAAAGAATACACATATTCTCTTATGTTTTTATCCTATATGGGTTTGGGCCACTTCAGATGTTTAGGGGGGCTCTTGTTCCTTAACCCTATTCAATGTGGATGAGATCATTATATCCAAGAAAACATATAGAATGTGTATATGAGTATATTCATGTCCCTATATAATTTCTAGGATCATATCAGTGAATTTTTAATAGAATAAATATATTATCATTCAAAATATGGATTCTATATGTATTATTACTATTTCCCCCCATTTCTTGTAGTGATATATGAGAAATTATAATGTGTGGGGGAAGGGATAGAATTATTCCCCTCTTTACATTCAAGACATGATGGAACTTTTTTATGGTTTCTAAACAAATATATTGGAAGGATTCATATTTTCTAGCCAGTATATTGTCCTTATATTAGATATCTATTGTGTCTAATTGATGGCATTATCTAGTTGGAACATAAGAATGTGAATGTTTCTTGTTGTTTAACTATCACACATGTTGTTTTTCCAAGGCAATCGAGTCTATGTTAACTATGAGATGAAATTTGAGGTACCTATCCCAAAACCCATGGAGAGACATCCACTTCACTCATAGTAATTAGAATCGAGCAGTGTAGGAAGTAACAGTTGTTGGTATGAAAACATCTAAAAAACTCATGTATTATTAAGTCCCATAACCTAGATAACTTTTGATACACCACCATAAGGCGTGGGATGTATATTTCATTTCATTATTTGGAAATTAACCCAAAATGAAATGATATGACAATGGGTTCTATATACTTTTCTACCACAAAATGTAATTGAGTGACAAGTTAATAGGTATTCATGTCTTTGAAAGTTTCTCATTTAGCATCTAATTATTGGAATATACCATTGATTTTGTTCCCCCAAACCAGTGAATTTGAAACCTATTATTGATAATTTTGGGTTGGAATTGGGATCCTCCTTCTTGATGAGGTTTCATCTTATGTAAAACCCAATGTGTAAGTTTGGTTTAGATAGTAATGCACTATTTTTATTGAGGAGTGTTCATTAAAAAAATCCTACATATGTAAATATAGAAATCACAACAAAGAAACGAATATTATTAGCATCACAACAAATGAATAAATAAAAAATTGATTATATTAAAGTATCAGAGTTTGGACACTTCCATTTTTTAGAATTATGAATGAGCCTCTCTTGTGGAAGACGCAACTTTTTTGGAATATAATAATTGGATTCATAAGGGGTCCAAAAATTCTGTTTTTGGTTATGATTTTGGGGAATGTCGATTGATTTTTGATGGATGAGAATGGTTTGACAATCATTTATTATGAGTTCATCATTATTGTTTCACATCCCTTTTGGGGAGGTTTCAAAAGCGAATAATTCATAGAACTAGAAATACCCAATGGGTCTTATAATCGTGACAGATCATGAAACTTTATTTTAAATGTATATGTCCATTGATAATTTTAACCATTTACCATTAAAACACATTCTAGTTAAGCGGATGGGAGGTCACGCTGATCCCATATTTTTTGGTCGACATAATTTCTACTTAGAGAAACTATTATATATTTATGGCATTTTCATAAATAACTTTTCAAATATAATATATGTAATTTCTCTCCCAAATATATTAAAATAATTATAGACATTACTTGATGGAAAACCATATTTATATGTATGAGGTTCTACATTTATGAAAAAAAAATTATATATACATGGATCTCCATCAATGGAATAACATGTATATATCATAAGTTATATATATCAGTTATGTTTTTTGTTTTATGATGCATTATTTAATCCAAACAATTAGGCTCTCTAATATTTATAATCATTTATGGATATGATAATGGTTTTTATATTGGGGTCAT
Organism: Viscum album; assembly: GCA_963277665.1. Classification (NCBI taxonomy): domain Eukaryota; kingdom Viridiplantae; phylum Streptophyta; class Magnoliopsida; order Santalales; family Viscaceae; genus Viscum; species Viscum album. Next base: position 40,092,749 of record OY728158.1, on the reverse strand, counting down.
GTTCATAATCGGGGATTCCAACATATCCACATGGGAGGAATAATAAACCGAATAGTTTAGTGTCACTTAATGGGACACATCATACCTTTAAAGGTCATGTGATAAGGGCCAATCTGTTTAGTGTTTCTTCATTCAGTAAGGATGGCTGGGTGAAATGTTCATAGTGGATACTGGTGTGGGACTTACACTAAGGGGACATCGATGTGGTTTTCCTGGAAAAGGATATGGAATTATGATGGTGGACCACAAAAATAAAATTGACGGATGATGATCAGTTTATTGGGACATATAATGGATGTGGACTCAAAGGTTGGTCATGATTTTACTTGTAATATAGACAAATAAGTGTAGTGATGGAATGGTTATATAAGTAATAAAAACTTGTAAGATTGATTTGACTCTATTAAGAATAATTACCATAAAATATCTTGGAGGAATTTATGTTGGGTTTTAACTAATGATTTGTTTTATATGTATCCAATTTGAATGGGAATTGAAGTCCATATTTTTTGGAAATGTTTGGGATTACACCTAAGGAGGAGGCCTTTTTTCATCAGTGGGAATATAGCCCTCTGATGATTGGTCTCATAGGGAATATGTATCTGGTATATGATTTTAACATTTTTGGGGCTTAAAATTATGTAGGAGGTCATGTTGGGTAATTGATCATGATAACGACATGATTTAAACTAATTTCTAAGCTTGGGGACATATGCTAGCTGCGAAAAATATTTGAATGTGTAGGATCTGACAATCTGCAGAATCTCCTTCATCCCCATTTTGATTGGGATGATAATACTATTGTATTGTTAATGTCCTATAAGAATTTCCTCGGTCATACTCAAGGAAGTATACCAATAGAAAGATCCCCCTCTCCTACCCTTTTGACTGATGGTAAAGGTGAATATGGATGGGCATTGGGGAACATATGTCACATCCCACCACAAAAAACCATTTTCCATCATCCCAATGATTGTAATCCTCATTTATATGATAATTCATGATTATAAACATTCATAGGTTCCTAAATATCAGGGAGGATAAAAATCGGGAATTTATTACCATGATAATACAATAATTGAAGGGGAAACACTAGAATGTCTTGTCAAAGGCCAAATGAATTATGAATCTATAATAGATTTCTTAATGAATTAATTTCTAGGTTCCGGTAAGAGGTACAAGAATACATTTAGGTTGTTCATGAAGTATATATTATATGATTTAATGGTAAATGAAATGTTAGTAGAATGTTCATAAGGGAAAAAATACTAATGTTACCACATTCATTATATTGGTCTTTGAAATACACGTTGTGGAATAAATAAATGTTTTGTAAAGGGATAATTGAATGGTTTAGCAAAGTGAACTACATTACAGTGAGCTACCATATGGGTGAAGTGGTAAAATTTTCTAGTTTCTATAGAGATCCCCTCATTAAGGACCACATTAGGGGTTCTTCTTCATTTTATTTTTTGTGATAATTTCTAACTGATATATCCTCTAGTCTTTATCATTTTTTGGCATCCAGCATCCTCCCTCTCTATCATTATTTTTTTCTAAGACCATATATTAAAATGCATATTAAATTGATATCTTTCTAAAATTTTCATTTGATCATATGGTATATCTGGCATCACGAAGTTCAGTAATAAAACTATCATCTATAATGAATTGTGCGGTTAGTAGGGTAGATTGGAAAAGAGGTCATGCCATAAAATGAGAATTCATTTGAATGATATTGAAAATTATTTGTTGCACAGAAAAAAAAATCAAATCATTTGGGGGGGGGGAAGAAATTGAATTTCTATATTCCCCCAAAAATGAAAATTCCCACTTTGTCAGCGTTTTCATTGCATTGACTCCCCCCAAAAAATTAAAATTCATTAACGAAGGGGGTATCCTCACCACCTCATCAGGAAAGTAATTTTTTTTCAATTTGGGGAAATAATTACAATGACAACCCTGATATTTTATTACAAAATTTAACATGATTTATTACATAAACATCCCTTTATAAATTATATAATATCGAGTGGTATAGTGTCTTTGGGGATTTGGATCATGAAATACAACATCTGTATTGAAAACTTCTTTTACATGACTACTAAATTCCCTCATAATTATCATTGCATGGGATAACCTATGGGCATGCACAAGAAAAGGGTGAGAAATAAATCCTAGTTAGGGAATAATCATGGAATAACATGAGGAATACAATGAATTTTATAAAATAGGAATATCAATAGAAAAAAAGATAAGCATAAAAATAAAGGCATGATAAATCATAATAATCATAACATGGAAACGTGGGAACAACACTTAACATTGAATTAGCATGAACCAAGTATCATTGCACCTAGAGCATGACTAAATCCTCATATCACATGAAGCATGAGTAAAACCTTGTATCACTTTAATGGGAATGAGTATACACCCTTTGCACATGACATTTCATGATACTATTATGAACCCAATTCATTGAAGCGCTTTAAGGGAGCACCCTTTATAAACATTTCATTTAATGCATAACTATGAAACATGGATCATATAACATGGATTTATAAAACATAATCATTTATTCCATGATAAAGCAAGGTTTAATGGTAACATTTCTACATTTCAATCACAAGATATCATTTCAAAATATTTGACAAAATGAATGCTTTTATCAAAACATTTAAAATATTAAATAATAATGTTTTTTAATCAAAGGGTATCATACCACTTTGATGATTTTGAATGATATTTATATTTCAAAACATTCATGTACATATGAATAAATACTTAAAAAAATTAAAACATGGACAATAATGTGAAAGAGTTATAAGAATAAACCTTTAAAAAATATAAAACGACATCTTATTTAAAGTGTATTTAACAAAATTTGGGTTCATAGAATACAAATCATTGTGGAATAACATATAATAAAACCATAATAATATCATGAGAATAATTGTATCCATTATATAATATGACAAAGGATAGTATATACACCATGAAATAGTTAATTATTGCATATCGACAATGAAATCTCAATGGAAATGTAAATTGAGATTAAATCCCTTATAAAGACATTATCCATAGATTAAGGATAAATAAATTACATAATTAAGTATGAAAAAATATAAATACACCCAATATAATAGGATATTCAGTGTAAATAAATCAGAGGTTATTCTATCATATTCATTGAACAACATAATCAAGAAGTAGATGTTTACCCCAAAATTGAAATTGGGTTAAGAAGTTTTCTTTAAGAAATTCGACAGCCTAACGACGTCACATTAAAAATCATAAATATTTTGATTAGAGAGAAAAGGATATCTCATCTCTTGGAAAAAAATTTACATCATTAAAGATACATAAGAATATATCCATGCAAAATAATATTTAAATTAAAAGACATAACAAAAAGAAGTCTTTTAAAAATAGGAGGGTGAAAGTTTCCCTTACTGATTTGGAAGCATCTGAAACAAACATCCCATGAAAAAAATATCACACAATGAATATGTAAATGCCCAAAAATTAAATTATATTACTCAAATAATACAATAATTTGCAACACATCTACCACACAAAAGGAAATAGTGAATTCTATAGCATTAATGTCATAGGAATAATAAGTGAGATAAAAAATCGTACCACATTGTAACCAATCGTTTCGTATGAGAAAAAGTAAATAATCACTAAATTAATCATATAATTACATGAATATGAATATAATCATGATAATATATAAGAAGTTTTAGTACAAAATACACCACATGAAATAAATCAGTGGTGAATAATGGAAATCACACAGAATACAAAGTGAGATAAGAAATCCCATACCTTGTGTCTGTCATGACTGGTATGTGCCTTGTTCTTCATTAATAATAAACATAAGTTATTATATACTGGATTAATAAAATTTTTAATTTATATTATTTACTTAATATAACTTATTACCTTTAAGTAATAGTTAGTAAATAATTAGAGTTCATATCGGACGTTTTGTTGATGTTCGAAATTTGGGTTAAACATGAACGTATTATAATTACAATTTGGCCATGTGGTAAAAACTACATTATCTATAGAATAATATTAATGATTTATATATAATATATATCATATATATCCAGTGTATATATATATAATATTACATAACAGTTGGAGATATGAAATGAAATGCAGTGGTCCTAGAGACTATAAGTCATACGTACGCATGAACACTACATTCATTTCTATTTAATATTTAATCGAATGAAATAAAAATGTTATATAGGTAAATTATAATTAAATTATAATATCATATTATATAAATGTTACATAATTTAACTAACTCCATCTTTATACATTCAATGTATGTCAAGAACGAATCATATCACCTTGAGGGGGTGGTAGTCCGCACTTCCTCAAATTAAATTATCATGTTAACACATATTAGAAGGAATAAAGGAATATTTGTAAATAAAAATTAAATAATAATATAGAATGAAATAATATATATCATATATAAATACATTTCCATCATAAAGGAATCCATCATAGAAGGTAGGAGATAATTGAACAGTCATCGCTTCGTGAGGCGTTAGTTTTCTATCCACAGAAACATTATATTATTCACCAATTAGATGGAGGTGTGTGTAAATGTAGTTTGAATTCTTCTCATAACAACATAATAGTATATTGAGGATACTGGTGTTGTTATAAAATAAGGTAATATAAAGTGTTTAGGGGGTTTGAGAAGTAAAATAAAACAAAATAATTTACGAGAATACATTACCATTAAATTGGGTAACTCCCTTTAGTTTGAACCAAAACCATTTCTTGATGATTTTTCTACAGAAGGCAATTCTTCCAAGATGAACAGAGGGATCTTGGAAGATTATTGGAGCAGAGGTTTCTCGAGATAAAGGCTTCAGAATTGTGAGGAATGAGTTATAATTGAGGACTTTTTATAAGGGAGAGGAGGGGCTCTTTAGGAAAGTTTGAAATAATTTTTTTTATCACGTAATTTGGGTTTCAAAAGATCAAATATTCATTAATATAAATGTTAATATGACTCATGGTAAAAATAAAATAATCCAACATGAATTAGACATATTTTTTATATTGTTTTAATATTTATAATCTTATTTATTTAAATCATTTATTAATGAAGTAAATAATTCATCATTATTGTGTCTTAAATAATTTAATTTATTTGATGGCCAAAAAATATAAAACAAATACCATGATGTAGTAAATAATTTTTTCCTTCCAAAGAATATTAATAGCTAAATGATAACTTATATGACCCTGCATAATTTTTTTACTACAATATATTTGTTTATGTCATTTTTGTATTTACTTGAAATTAATTTATATAAAATGTCATTATCACTCCCATGTGGCTCAATGGGGTCCCCAATTAGACCCAAGGATCCCCATGGTTGGATTTGTATCAGAAAATTGGATTAGAAAATAGTTTAGGGTAATTTTGTATTATTATAATGTTATATTTTATCCTTATTTACTATATTAATCCTTTATTCCTGGTAAAATAAAACATTTACTAAAGTAAATATTAAATATGTCTAATAATAAAAGATAACTATATATAAAATTTGGTAATATTGATTCCAAATATGGAATACATTGTTCCAAATTCAAAACACAGAAGTGGAAGAAATTAATTTGAAATTAATTCCCACTTTCTCAACAAATTGTGTGTTTTTCAGTAATAATACCTATCAAAAGATAGACACCTATTTAGGTCCAATTTCAAAATGAAATTACTTCTACGGACCAAAATTAGGATAAATGGTAAAAATATATTCTAATAAATCTTTAAAACCAATTAAAAAGATAATATATCCATATAAATAAAATACATTAAACAAAAATATTGAATTAAAATACAATTTTTTCATTATAAATTAAAAAAACGATCTTTTTTAGAAAAATTCAATAAATTTCATCCAAACTAAATTTTTGTGTCCCAATTCTAAATAAGAAGTTTATTTTGTCATATAAAATATATATAACATAAAAAACTATATTTAAATAGGGTTAGCCAATAAAAGGCGTTAAATCGACCTTTTAGTGAATATTATAGTATTTATGCTTAAAATAGAATAATTTCCTTATTTTAAGCCTCTAACTTTTATTGGATAAATGTAAAAATATTCAACAAACATGTATCATCATTTAATAGTTAGTTTTATTCAATCCCACCAATACAATAGCTAGGCGTTATGTATCATCTAAAATATTAATATTATATTATTAGTGTGAAAAAATTGATTTCAAAGAATCTTGTTGTATCATGTCAGTTCTGCCATTGAATATAGAGTCCAATTTAAAATACAATTAATATTTAATTCAATGATATTAATAAATAAAAAGATGTAATATTATTTATTTTCATGGGATGTTACATTATTCCCCACTATTGAAAATTGTGTCCTCTCAATTTTAAAATTGGGCATGGAACCATCATTGAAAGCCCCACATCAAGAAAAAGAGTCCTTAAAACTATCACTTTATAAGAATGAAATTGAAGTAAAATAGGTAACCTGAGTTAACCGATGATAGGATTACTTTTAGGAATACATGTATATGGATGAGTGAATAAAGAGTCAATTTTTAATGGAGAGAGATTGAAATCATGATTAAGAGAAAGTGAACCACCATAAAATCACAAACTTCTGATGTGTTAAATGGTCATTGATTTCCCAGTAGGAAACCTGAACCAACAATGTTCTTATTTTACGTTCCTTTTCATAGTATTTAGGAATTCATTTACTATATAGAATAATAACATGAGAAAATATACTTACCTTCAAGTAGAGTTTCATCCTTCAAAAAGTTTCTACCCAAAACTAATCTTCTCTCCAAACAATGAGCAATAAAAAAGACTTGGTCAGATCAAATGCACAAGAATCATATTCTAGAGAATCACATAATCCACAAAAGAATAAATATATATTTTCCTTATCTTTAAAAATCAACTAAAAACAAAATGGTTAGTTAGAGATCATATAATCCTCAAGAAGGATAATCCTTTATAAAATGAAACACTACTATTAATCTCCAAAATTCTACAAAAAGTACCCAATGTTCGGGAAGGACCATTAAATACACAATCGTCCATAAAATTCTTCAAAATACTCCTAATTAATATTTAAATCCAAACCCCAGAAGGATTTAATCACATATACTTCCACAATAAATCTTAACTTTTATATCCAAATATCATCGACTACTCTTAAAGACACTTAATAATGTGTAATTAACCTAATCACATATTCTCTATTATAGTTTAATAATTTTCTAGAAATTACCCAAATCACCATATGTCCATAATAAATACATAGATTCTAAAAAAAATTAAACTATTCCTCCACAATTTAAATCCTGTAGTATTTTATTTTCCTTAGTCATATAGTATTCCAAAAGATAAAACATCTTCAAAAAAACCTCTATCATTTAATTACCAAATCATTTTCTTATACTATGGATATCTATTTGATAAAATATAAGTTTCAAAAATCAACTTATTCATGATCCATAAAATAATTTAACATAAAATAATAATTCATACTAACTAGGGACTTCACTTATGATATTGGTAGGTGATAAAACCCAATAGCACTTTTTTTGTGAGTTCAATTCCCATAGCTTTGTTCGACGAGAATGGTTGTCAGACAGTCTGTGTGTTTTACTTTTTATAAAACAAAAATAAATGTCCCTAACATGTTATAACCTTAATGGTTATCTTAAACCATTCATTTTCATCCCAACACATTAATATGGTTCTGCCAATATCATATCATGGATATATATGAATGATAATCCAAATACTTCATACCCACCAAAACATAGGGATGTTTTTATTATATTCAGTATTTACTCTAAGGCTTTAATATGGTTTTCTAATCTTAATCCCAAAAATAACTAAACCTCATTCTGATACCAACTATGACAACGCTGATCTTTTATTACACAACTAAACATGATTTATTACATAAACTCCACTTGATTATACATAGATGATTGAGAGGTATAGTGTATTTGGGGCTTAGGATCATGAAATAGACCATCGTTATTGAAAACATCCTTTAAATGACCACTTAATTCCCTCATACTTAGCATTGCATGGGATAACCTGAGGACATGCAAAAGAAAAGGGAGAGCTATAAAGACCAGTAAGGGAATAATAATGGAATAATATGAGGAATACAATTCATGTTAGACAATATGAATATCAATAGAGCCAAAGACAATAATAAACATAAAGGCATGATAAAGCATAAAAATCATAAAATGGAAACATGGAAACAACACATAACATGGAATTATCATGAGCCAAGGCTCATTCACATGGAGCATGAGTAAATCCTCATTGCACATGAAGAAAGAGTAAAACCACGTTGCACTTTAATTATCATGAGTATACACCCATATCACTTGATGTATCATGATATGATTCCTATCATAAGGAATTGAATCTCTATACTGTAGAACCCTTCATAAAAACTTCATTTCATTCATAAGTGTGAAACATGGAAAATATAACATGGATTCATAATATATATTCATTTATTCCATGATAAATAAATTTTGAAAGTTAAAATTTCCACATTTCAATTACAATATATCATTTCAAAATATTGAAAAATCAAATCATTTATCAATCCATTTAAAATATTAAAAAGAGATTTTTTAATGAAAGTGTCCCATACCAATTGGATTCTTTTGAAAGGAATTTCAACTTCAAAACATTCATGTCCATATGTATAAATCCTTAAAAAAATTAAAGCATAGACAATAATGTGTATGACATCAAAGAATAAACCTTTAAAACATTTAAAAAAAATTATTTAAAGAGTTTTTAGCAAATTGAGAGTTATTAGAATACAAATAATTGAGGAATAACAATTAATCAAAACCTAATAATAACATTAGAATAAATTTATTCATGATATAATATTCCAAAAGATAGTATATACACCATATAATTGTGAATTTGTTCATAACAACAATGATGACTCAATGGAAATTTAAATTTAGACGAATTCCCTTATAAAGACGGTATCCTTAGATTAAGGACAAATAAATTACATAATAATGTGTGAAAAATATAAATACACCCAATATAAGTTGATATTAAGTGTAAAAAAATCATAGGATATTATCAGATATTCATAGAACAAAATAATTAAGATGTAGTTGTTTAACCCAACAATTGAAATTGGGTTAAGAAGTTTTCTTACAGAAATTCGACAGCCTTACAGCGTCACATTAAAATTTATAAAATAATTTAATGAGAGAGAAAAATATATCTCGTCACTTCTAAATACAATTTACATCAATAAGGATATATAAGAACATATACGAACATAATAAGATGTAAATTAAAATACATAACAAAAGATGTTTTTTAAAAAGAGGAGGGTGAAATGTTCCCTTACCGATTTGGTAACATCTGAAACTTACACACAATTAAAGAAAGATCAAAAAATGAATATGTAAATACTATCAAATTAACTTATATCACACAAATAATACAATAATGATAATTACATCCACCACACAAAAGGAAACAGTGGCTAATATAGCATGAATCTCATGGGAATAAAAAGTGAGATGGAATCCTTACCACATTGTAATCAATTGAGTCATATGAGAAAAAGTTAATAAGCACCAAATTAATCACATAATACCATGAATATAAATATAATAATGTTAATATATATCAAATGTCAGTACACAATACACCACATGCAATAAATAAGTGGTGAACAATGGAAATCACATAGAATTCAATGTGAGATAAAAAATCTATTTCCTTGTGTATGACTTGACTCGTATGTTCAATGTTCTTCCTGAATAATAAATTTAAGTTAATTTATACATTATTCATAAACTTTTAAATGTTAATTATTACTGATATATCAGTTATTACCATTCAATAAAAATTTGTTTATTATTTGATTTCATATCATAAAATTTGACGATGTTCGAAATTTTAGTTAATAATGAACTTGTTATTATAACAATTTGTCCATGTGGTCAAAATTCCATTTTCTCCAAAATGATATTAATGATTTAGAAATCATGTATATCATATATATTTCTAGTGTGTTTATATATATTTATATTACTATATAACATTTGGAGATAAGAAATGAAATGCACCATCCATGGAGACAGTAAGTCATACGTACTCGTGAACGCTACATTCATTTCTATTTAATATTTAATGGAATTAAAACATAATTATAGATAAGTATATTATTATTAAATTATAATATCATATGATATATATATGTTACATTATTTCATTAACTCCATCTTTATACGTTCCACGTATGTCAAGAATGAATCATATCACCTTGAGGGGGCGGTAGTATGCACTTTCTCAAATGAAATTATCGTGTTTACACATATTGGAAGGCATAAATTTATACTTGTAAATGAAAATTAAAAAAGAATATAGAAAACAAAACAATAATATATATCACATATAAATACATTTTGATCATAAAGGCCACCATGAGTGGCGGTAGAAATTTTTTTAAGGGTGAGGAGGGGATCTTTAAGAAAGGATGAAACAATTAATTTATTATAACCTCGTTTTCATTATCAAAAGTTCAACTAGTCATTAATATAAAATATATGATGACTAGTGGTCAAAATAAAATATTCCATTTTGAATTGGACAAGTTTTGGATGTTGTTTTAATATTTATAATTTTATTTATGTAAATCATTTATTAATGAGGTATATATTTCATTATTATTGTGTCATAAATTATATAATTTATTTGATGTATGAAATTTATAAAACAAATACCATGATGTAGTAAATAATTTTTTATTATAAATAATATTTATATTCGAAAAGATAAATTATATAACACAAAGTAATTTTTTTTTACTAAAATATATTTGCTTATGTCATTTTTGTCTTTACATTAAATGAAATAATATAAAATGTTATTATTACTTCCATGCAGCTCCATGGGGTCCCAAATTCGACCAAAGGATGCCCATGGTTGAAAATGTATCAGTCAATAAGACTGGGACACATGTTAGGATAATTTAATATTACAATAATATTATATTTTAGACTTATTTACTATTTTTAACCTTTAATCATGGTAAATAAAATATATACTAAAGTAAATATCTAATATTTCTAAAAAAAAGTTACATATTGACATAATTTGGATCTATGAATTCAATATATGGAAATAATTTTTCCAAATTCCAAACACAAAAGTGTAAATAATTAACATAAAATTTATTCACGTTGTTAAGACAAATAACATGTTTTTAAGAAATAATAACTATCAAAAGATTCATAGCTGTTTATGTCCAATTTCAAAATTAAACTACATTTAATGACCAATATTAGATTAAATGGTAAAAATATATTCTAATTACACTTTTAAAAAAATTATAAAGATAACAGTACCATATAAAAAATTATATTAAAAGTCACTTTTAAATTAAAATACAGTATTTTTCACAATTCATTACCAAATGAACTTTATTAGAAAAAGACCATAAATATCATCAAAATTAAATTTTGGTTTCTAGATTATAAAGAATAATTTTATTTTGTCAAATAGAACATTTAAATTGACAAAAACTAGATTTAAATAGGGTTCACCAATAAAAGGCAATAAATTGACCTTTTAGTGAATATTAAAATATTTATGCTTAAAATTGAATTAATTACTTATTTTAATACTCTAACATTTATTGGATTAAAGTAAAAATTGTCAACAAACATGTATCATCATAGTGTAGTTAGTTCTATTCATTCTCGCCAAAACAAATGCTAGGCATTAACTACCATTTAAAATAATAATATTATATTATTAGTGTGAAATGTAAAATTTCAAAGATACATGTTGTTTCCTGTCAGGAACACCATTGAATATATAATCCCATTTAAAATAAAATTAATATTTAATTCAAAAATATTAATAAATAATAATATGTAAAATTCTTTATTTTTTCTAGATGATACATTCTTCCCCCTTTTGAGAATTGTGTCCTCACAATTTTAAAATTGGTGTTGGTAACATCAGGGAAAGTCCCAAATTGTAAAAAGAATTAGTAATACAATAATTTTATCAGAAATAAAGAGAAGTAAAAATGGTCACCCGAGTTAACTGATACTAGTATTCCATGTAGGAAAACATGGATATATAAGAGAGAAAAAACAGTCATTTTCTGATGTAGAGTCGTAGAAAACATGATTAGGAAAAAGTTAACCACCAGAATATAACAAACATATGATGTGTTAAATGGTATTTTATTACCGAATAGGAAACATAAACCAACAATGATTTTGTTTTACATTCCTTTTCATAATTTTGAGGAATTCATTTACTACATAGAATAAGATCCTAAGGAAATATACATACATTCAAGTAGTGTTTTAACCTTCAATAAGATTCTACCAAAAAATATTATTTTCTCCAAACAATGATCATTCCAAAAGACTTGTTCTCATGAAATGCACAAGAATAATATTCTATAGAATCACATAATACACAAAATATAACTATATATTTCCCTTCTCTTAATACATAAACAAAAACCAAAATTGTTAGTACAAGATCATATAATTCCCAAAAAGGATAATCCTTTATAAAAATAAATAATACTATTAATTTATAAAATTCAATAAAAAGTACTCAATGTTCCAGAAATACCATTCAAAACACAATCATCCTTAAAATTGATCAAAATACTCAAAACTAAGATTGAAACCCAAAACTCAGAAGGATTTAATAACATAGTCTTCCACAATAAATCATAAAATTTATCACCAAATATCATCAACTACTCTTTATGTCACATACTAAAGGGTAATTTAGAAAATCATATATTCTCTTTGGTATGTTAATCGTTTTCCATAAATAACCCATATCGCCATATGTCCATAATAAATACATAGATTCTTATAAAAATTCTCACCCATTCCTCCACAATTGAAATCCTGTAGTATTTTATTTTCCATAGGAATATATTATTCCAAAAGAGAAAACATCTTCCAAAATAACCTTTAAAATTTTATCACCAATTCATTTTCGTATACTATGGGTATCCATTTGATAAAAAAGATGTTCTTGAAGTCGAGATATTCTTGATGCAAAAAATAATTTAACTAAAAAAATAAATCATACTAATAGGGACATCAAGAAGGCCTGTGTTAGGTGATAAAACCCATTCACACTTTGGTTGTCAGGTTTGATTCCCAACAAATTGTCTTATGTGAATGGTTGTCACACGGTCTATGTGTTATCCTTTTTATGATACAAAAAAACCATAACATGTTTTAAACTTAATGGTTTTCTAATACATTTCATTTTCATCTAAACACATTAAGATAGTTCAACTCAAATCCAGACAGGGATGTTTTTTCATGATAATCCACTTAATAAATACCCACCAAAACATATGGATGTTTTTATTATACCTAGTCTTGTCTCTAAGGATTTTCTATAGTTTTCTAATCCTAATCCCAGAATAACTAAACCTCCCTATAATACCCACTATGAAAACCCGGATCTTTTATTACAAAATTTAACATGATTATTACCAAAACTCCACATTATTCAACATAGAATATCAACTGGTCTACTGTCAAGGGGGATTAGGATCATTAAATACAACATCTTTATTGAATACGTCCTTTACATGACCACTACAATCCCTCGTACCTATCATTGTATGTGATAACATGAGGACATAAAAAAGAAAAGGATGAGATATAAGGCCTAATAGGTAAATAATCATGGAGTTACATGAGTTATGCAATGCATGTTAGATAATTGGCATATCAATAGAGCACAAGAGAAGAATAAACATAAATGCAGTATATAACATGATAATCATAACATGGAAAGGTTGCTACAACACTTAACATGGAATTAGCATTATCCAATTCTTAGTGTAGATAGAGCATGACTAAATCCTCATTGCACATGATGCACAAGTAAATCCTCGTTTCACTTTAATTATCATGAGTAAACACCAATTGCATATGAAGTATCATGATACTATTCATAACCCAATTCATTGGAGTTCTATAAGGGAGCACCCTTCTTAAATAGTACATTTCATGCATAAGTGTTCCTCATTGATCATATAACAAGGATTCATAAAACATAATCATTTATTCCAAGATAAATGATTATGGAATGAAAACATTTCCACATTTCAATCAAAATATGTCATTTCAAAATATTGAAAAAATCAAATCATTTAGCATACCATTTAAAATATTAAATAATTGGATTTTTGAATCAAAATGTCTTGTACCACATTGAAGCTTTTGAATGAAATTTAAATTTTAAAAGATTCATATCCATATGAATAAATCATTAAATACATTTTTTAAACATTGATAATATTTTGAATTATTTAGAATAATAAACCCTTAAAAAATTAAAACTATATTTTAGTTAAAGAGATTTTAACATAAATGAGAGTTCCTAGAATACAAATAATTGAGTATTAAAATTTAATCAGAACCTAATAATATAAGGATAATAAAGGTATCCATGACATAATATGACAAAGGATAGTATGTATAACATATAAGAGTGAATTGGTATATATCAACAATTAAGTCCCAATGGAAAGGTAAATTGTGATGAAATCCCCTTTAAAGACGGTATCCTTGGATTAAGGATAAATCAATTACATAAGAATGTGAGAAAAATAAAAATAAAATCAAAAAGTTGATATTAAGTGTAAAAAAATATGTAGTTATTCACACATATTCATAGAACAACATAATAAATAATTAGATGTTTAACACAAAAATTGAAATTGGGTTAAGAAGTTTTCTTATAGAAATTCGACAGCCTAACATCGTCACTTTATGTTTCATAAAATAAGATTATGAGAGAGGAAAGGATATCAAATCACTTGAACATACAATTTACGTCAATAAAGATATATATTAACATATCCCAACATTATATGATGTCAATTAATAGACATAACAAACATAAGTCTTTTAAAAAGAGGACGGTGAATGTTTCCCTTAAGGATTTGGTAACATATGAAACAAACACCCCATGAATGAAAGAGCACAATATGAATATTTAAATACCCATAAATTAAATTTTATTATGCAAATAATACAATCATTGTTAGTAAATACACCACACAAAAGGAAATTGTGTCTAATATAGCATGAATCTCACTAGAATAAAAAGGGAGATGAAAAACATTACCTCGTTGTAATCAATCGAGTAGTATGAGAAAAAGTTAATAACCTCCAAATGAGTGACAAAATACCATGAATTTAAATATAATCATTATAATATATACCAAATTTCAGTACAAAATACACCAAATGCAATAAATAAGTGATGAAAAATGGAAATCACACAGAATTCAAAGTGAGTTAAGAAATCCCTTACCTTGTATCTGACATGACTCATATATTCCTTGTTCTTCTCAAATAACAAATATATGTTAATTTATACTTGATTTATAACATTTTTAACCTTAATTATTAATTTTATATCACTTATTACCTTTCAATAATTGTTAGTTTAATTTTTGATTTAATATCGGGCATTTTATCGATGATCGGAATTTGATTTAAAAATGAAATTGTCATAATTACATTTTGTTTGTGTGGTCAAACCTCCATTATCTCCAGAATGATATTAATGATTTAGATATCATATATATCATATATATATATAGTATATATATATAAATAATAGTAAATAACATTTGGAGATAATAAATTAAATGCATCGTTCATGGAGAGGGTAAGTCGTACATACACATAAACGCTACTTTCATTTCTATTTAATATTTACTGGAATGAAAACCTAATGATATAAATATATATTATAATTAAATTATAATATCATATGATATATATGATACATACTTTCATTATCTCCATCTTCATACATTCTATGTATGTCAAAAACGAATCATATCACCTTGAGGGGGTGGTAGTCCCCAATTCCACAAATGAAATTACCGTGTTTACGCATATTGGAAGTCTTAAAGGTATGTTTTTAAATAAAAATTACAGATTAATATAGAGAAAAAAATAATATATATCTTATATAAATACATTTTCATCATAATGGACACCATGAGAGGTGTTAGGAGATAATTGAACAATCATCGCTTCGTGAGGCGTTAGTTTTCCATCTATAGAAACAGTATATTATTCACACATTAGATAGAGGTGTGTGTAATTGTAGTTAGAATCCTTCTCATAACGACATCCTAGTGTATTGAGGATATGGGGTATGTTATAAAATAATGTAATAAAGAGAGTTTATTGGGTTTTATAATTAAAATAAAACAAAAGAACATAAGAGGAGATGTTAACATTATATCATGTTACTCCCATTGGTTTTAACCAAAAGGGTTTCTTGAATTGTTTTCTGCCTAAGGTAAGGATTTTAGGATGAATAGATGGATCTTGGGATATTTTTGGAGTAGAGTTTACATGATCCTTATTATAGATAATTGTGAGAAATGAGTTATAAGTGAGGTCTTTTATAAGGGAGAGGGGGGCTCTTTAGGAATGTTTAAAACAGATTTTTTATTATAACCTCATTTTTGGTTTCAAAAGGTCAACAATTATTTAATATAAATTTTAAGATTACTTATTGAAAAAATAAAATAATCCAATATAAGTTGGACAGGTTTTGGATATTGTTTTAATATTTATAATCGTATTTATTAAATAATTTATTAATGAGGTAAATATTGAATCATTATTGTGTCTTAAATAATTTTATATATTTGACGTCCAAATATTATAAAACAAATACCATTATATAGTAAATCATTTTGGATTTTCAATGAATATTTATAGTTTAAATGATAACTTATATAGCCCTATAAAAAAAATTTATTTCTAGAAGATATTTGTTTATTAAATTTTTGCCTTAACATTAAATTAATTAATATATAATGTCATTATTACTCACATGTGGGTCCATGGGGTACCAAATTTGACCCAAAGATTCCCATGGTCTGATATGTATCATCCTATAGTATTATGACACATGTTATGGTAATTTAATATTATTATAAAATTATATTTTATCCTTATTTACTATATTTATCCTTTAATCAAGGTAAATAAAATACTTACTAAAGTAAATATTTAAAATGTCTAAAAATAAAAGTTAACTATTTACAAAATATATACCTACTTATTACAAATAAGCAATCAATTTTTCCAAATTCATAACAAAGGAGTTGCCAAAATTTATTAAAAATTAAACCCCAGAGTTAAAACAAGTAGCGTGTTATTATCAAATAATAACTATCAAAATATTGACACCTATTTATGTCCTATTTCAAAATGAAATTACATAAATTGACCAAAATTATATTAAATGGTAATAATATATTCTAATTACTCTTTAAAATCAATTAATGATATAATATACTCATACAAATAAATTAGATTAAAAGTCACATTTGAATTAAAATACAATATTTTAATTTTTCATTAAAAATGAACTTTATTAGAAAAATACAAAAAATTTCATCCATAGTAAATTTTGGTGTTCCTATTTTAAAGAAAAATTTTATTTTTTCAAATAGAACATATAAAAGTGAAAATAACTAGATTTAAAAAGGGTTCGCCAATAAATGGTGGTAAATCGACCTTTTAGTGAATATTAGTGTATATATGCTTAAAATAGAATTATATACTTAATTTAAGTCTCAATATTTTATTGGATAAATGTAAAAATATTCAACAAACATTTATCATCATATTTCAGTAAGATCAATTTCTTCCCACCAATACAATGGCTAGGCATTAACTTCAATTTAAAATAATAATATTATATTATTAGTGTGCAATGTAAGATTTCAGTGATACCCATTGTTTCGTGTTAGGTACGCCATTGAATATAGAATCCCCTTTAAAATATAATTAATATTTAATTAAAAATTATTAATAAATAAGATTATGTAATATTGTTTATTTTCTTGGGATGTTACAATTACAATGCAGGGGGTGGTCCATCCTAGTGTCTGTAGTATATGCAATGTATATGCCACTATGCAGTTTTGGGTAATTTATTGATTTATATCAACGATGTTTTAATGAATTTTATTATCGATTTTCATAAATTCATAATATCTTATCATATTATTTTTGGACCTTACTAATCACATCATTTATCTTATTATATGTCAAATATGTCTCTAAATGGTAGGAATAAAATGATTCTAGGACCAATGAATCTCAAGTGGGTGATTATTTTGTAAGGTATCTTATTTTCACCAGTATTGGTTTACCATGATTATTCATTAGAATTCTGTGTTCTCATTTTAATAATAAAATCATGAAAAAGATATTTTGTATCTATGTGGTTGTTTATTAAGAATCTACTCTGTATCATCCACAAACTAAAAATAAATAAATTTTAAACTGGGAAGTTATAAAAATCCTGGGAAAACTGTACACCCTATTAGGAAAGATAAGAGTTTGTTATAGATTATCCACATTGTGTATACCAAACGACTCTTAAATCCCAAATAAATTTTTTACCATATATAATTGTTTTTCGAATTAATTTTTACCTCCCTATGAAGGTTTAAAATCTTTAATATATAGTTTTTAAGAAAATATATATGAATATTGGTTAATGTGATCCTAGAAAGCTGTAGATTGAGGAGCTTGAAAAAATTATTCATGATGCATATGAGAACTCATATATCTACAAAAAGAATACAAAGGCTATCCATGATGAGATTCTTAATAATAGTACGCTTTAACTAGTGAGAAGGTGATCTTATATAATTATCATCTAAAGATCCATCTTGGTTAGGATTGTTTGAAACAGGTCAGTACGTATTATGTTACTAATATTTTACTTTTTGGGAATTACTGGTTCTCCTGAAACTAATTTCTTGGGGTTACCATCAATAGAAAGAGTCTTAAATATTTCAAATAGGAATTTCCAAAGTATTTAGTAGAGGAATTCCTTATGATATATTCCATATATAACACTATGTAGTAGGTTATCCCATCCACCTAACATTACATACATTAATATTTAATTAAACATTTTTTGATTATGTATAATATAATTTTTATAAGTAGGGGAGGGTGAAAAATAATATATAATATTTAAATTGTTTTTGAAAAAAAGAAAACATTTTTTCCAATTTATTATTTTTCCTTTGTTTTTGTTTTTTGATACACAATTTTCATAAAAAACGAAAGTCATTTCTTATTATTGAGTTAAATCTATGAAAAAATACATTTTTGGAAAAAATATCAAATTAATGTTTATATGGAATTTTTTTCTAGATTTTTTATTTTCCAAGCATTCATGATTATATAATTAATTTTTGAAACCCATGTCTCATTAAGAAGAAATGAAGGTAATAATACTATAAAAAAAATCGTCATTTTGAGACCTTTTTTAATTATTTTTTCTGGTTGATATCATTTTTAGAGCCTCAACTCATATGGATAAAAGGTAAATTACAATGATTCTTTTTGAATCCACTATATTCTAATATTATACACACATTAAAGAATCAATCATTCAATTAAAAAGAATTTCTATAAGTAGATCCTAATTTGGGAAAACATAACTATTAACCCTTATAAAAATTTATAGACAATAGAATATGGATTAGGACATGACTTTAAAAGACAATTAACAACTACCTAAAAATATCTGGTGTAAATTTTTGTTTTATTTTCAGTAAATGTTCTGAGACAGTGTTTCTATGGGAATTATAAAAAAATATTCATATGATTCGGTTTTCTTAAAGGAATACAATTTTTTAGGTGAATTGTGTTCAGAAGACGTATTATATAATTCTTTTACACATGTTTACATCTTTATATCAAGAGACACATGAACATAAATGATTATATTTCTATACATTAGGAAAAAATAATTGAAATAAAAGAGAAATAAATCGAGAAAAAAGTAAGTCTAATAATTATTACTCACAACATGTTTATTTCTCATCGAAAAATAAACAATGTGAGATTTAGTTGTAAATGGTAATATCTAAATTGGGTTGAAAATGTACAATAATTTTTTATCAGTTTCTAAATTTCGATAATCTTTTTCCATTAAATAAAAAACACTCCACTTCTACCTCATACATTAAAAATATCCAACCACCCTTAAACCTCATAATAATATTTTCAATGTACTATTTATTAGAAGTCGTGTTATATCACAAGAGAACATAAAATCTAACCCATAATAAAATGAACTCATGAAAATTAGTGTAACACTCCTTTCATTTGATTTCTGTGTTAGGAGGATAATTTTGTAAGTAATGTAATTTAAGACTGGCTCCATGGGTGAAAAAATGATGTTGAATAAATTTTAATATTTGTAACCATGAATGATAGTAATATTTATTTTATAAATAAGACATTATAGATTTAATTTTATAGGAATCTATGATGCTTCCTCACCTTTGATGTAGGAATATTACTTGATTAGGATATATGTATTCTCTCATGACTACAGGTTTAGGTGTGTGGTGTACTCACACAATGAAATATCATATATTATCACCCTTATTCCAATATATTACTTTGTTAATGGGGTTTTGAATCCCTTTATTTAATCCATTTTCATTTTCAATATGTATAGAAATAATATATATATAATATATACATAAAATATGATATTTTACAACTGAATAATTTGACATACATTCAATGCATTTATCAAAACATTTTATACGATCATACATACGTGAAAATTATTTTTTTGTACGACTCATTGATCATTGAAATTAAATTCATCCAACTAGACCAAAGGTTGGACCTGGGCACAAGATTCCAAGAAGTGTCCCAGAATGTTAGTAAATTAGGGAGAAGAGAGATTGGACGTATCTATAATGATATGAATATAACTCAGGATTCATAAAACTAATTGGGATTCTTCCACTCCATTGGATATATATCCTGAAGGAAACAATCTTCATAAAATTTGAATTCAAAAGTTAGTTACTAAATTTGTAAATTATTATAACAAATTATAGGTAGAAAGTATTCCATGAATAGACAACATTGACACATAGATTCATGATTTATTATTTCAAAAAATGGTATGAAATTTTCCTTAAAAACCACTCATACCTCTCATTCTAAAATTATATTCTACAATATGGAGTTTTTTGAGATAAAGAGACTTTTTCTTTATCATCTATGGATTCCTTTCCTTTCATGAAGTTTTAAACATCATGTGATCACCATGGGAGGAATGTGACATAATCTCATGTTTTGTGGCTCAATTATATGAATTATATTTTTAATTCATTTTAAATATTTTTTTTATTCTTCCTATATTATTATTTAATTTATTTGTGTTTTGATATGTCATACTCAAAATCATGTGATCATGTTTGGGGATACCCATTCAAGTTAGGTTTGACACAATGTTCACCACATCATCTTCCCACATTATATTGATATTTTTATGTGGTTTATATTGGAATACTAATTTCATAAAACAAATAACATGTAAATGTAAACTTACTAATTCATATTATAGTAAAAGAACATAAAAATATCTATAAAACATTTAGTTATTAATTTTATTCCTTGATGAGTTTCAGTTATGATGTGAGACTAAAAATACTAAATCATGTGTGGTATTTGGTTAATCATATTGGGTTTATAAATGAACACCATGAGGTAACCTAGAATAAAAGAAGTAATAAAATAGTTCTAGGTCTTAAAAAATGAAATAAAATATATAAACACTATATCTTGAACTGATGTGGGACATGTATCTTGAGGTTTTCCCATGCTGGTCATGCTTTATCAATTATACTAATTAATTCTTCATTTTATAGATTAGTAATATGTTTTTTTGTTAAGAAAAAAAAATTATAAAAATTATAAAATAATATTCTCATCACTATAATGAAATCATTTTTTTGAAATTAGATATAGATTTTTTGGTCAAGAGATGCCTTAGGGATCCTACTACATTGAAAAAATATTAACAAAAAATATATACATCTAATTTTATGTTCTTGAGAACATAATATTTTTCATAAAATTTATTTATTCTTAATAAGAAATCTTTCTTTCGTAGTTCCTCAAAATGTGTGTTTGAGATTTAAGAAACACTATTTCCAGCAGGTTTCCCTTAGATTTATTTATTTAATTTGAAACATCCAATAGTTATTTATCCAAAGGGTGAATCCTTTCCAAAGGCAGGAGTTCATTATGATTGAACATTGAGATACGTGAGAACATGGATGGGTTGAGAGGATGGGTGGTGGGACTCATCACACCCTTTTGGGGGGAATTGCTATATACTCAGTGACTCTCTTTGTAAATTTAATATATTTTAATGAATCCTTATTAATTCACCAATCATAATATTTGTTTTCCTTGGAATTTACAATCACTTATTAACATATGTATTATTTGGAATCATTAGTATGAATTCCAGGTTATTCATTAATGGAAATATCATTATGTATATGTGGTTTTCCATTAATGGTATCCTCTAATATATTTATTATAGATTCTTTTAATCATCGTTGTAATGATACTATTTTTTAGGCAACTCAGTGGATTTATCTGGAATTTATTTTCATCTAGGAAGACAAAGGTTTGGTTTGATGTTGGGATTGTTCCCATAAAATGGGATACCTATGTATCCTTTTAAAAGGAATCTATATCCCAATAGTTTGGTTTCACTGAATGGGAGACATCATTCCTTTTAAGGTCATGTGATAAGGACCTAGTCATTCAGTTTAATGTCATGAGGTATGGACATCAAAGCGTAAGGTTCATAGTCAAAACATATTGTGTGACTTATACTAAATCTTCCCAATATCATTGGAAATAATATAGGTTTCCAAGTAGGATTAGTCCATGTTGGGAATATGGCCCATAGAGGATAGTGTTGATTTAGGGTATTTGGTTTGAACCTCATGGAGGCTTCCTTTGTATCCCAAAATTAAGGGAATCAATACCCACAGTGTTCGATTAGTCTCATAGGAGAGTATTGTCCTATGAGAGAAAAGAGTTTTGTATTACTTTGATAAAAGGACTCCTTGAATATTTGGTGTTTAATTTGGGGTTAATTACTGTAGTGGATTCCTATACTAAGAGAATTACTGTTTGATTCAAGAGGAAGACATCAGGTGAACATGGGCCCTGAAAAGGGATTCCTATATATCCTAGTTTGAAGATGATTCATAGTTCACATAATTCATTAGATTGTGAAAATTTTGTGACCATGAAAAATATCTATTCCCACATGATTAATGCTTGGGGTGAGAAACTATATGATTTCAATGATTCAACAATGGAATTCAGACTTTCCAAATTATCCTCCTCCGCTACTGGAGGTGGGAACATCGACCGTGGAAGAGGGAGAGGTGACGAGTCATCACTCTTTTCTCTCTGAATTGGACAAGGTTCTAATGAAAGTAAGAGGGGAAGGTTAGGGTATTAAACTAGTATGGCTTCTCATGGTGAGAAAGCCTAATAAGAGAGGGAAGGGGAAATGAAAGTCATTTTTCAAATCTCCCCTTTGGTCTTTTTAACCGAAGAAGATAGTAGGATAATGATGCTGCCTTCTATAAGAATAGTTAGGGGCTTATGCCAATCTGGTTTCCCTAAAATTTATCGTACTATAGGAGGGAGACATCTCCATTATATTTAAAAGGAAATTATGGTATGAAATTTATCTTCCCATACTAGACTTCTGATGTACTGGGTAATCTCTTCGATAAGGGAGAGGCTAGGACCCAACCCTCCTCTAAACTGGGAACTTCCCTACATTATTTCTGAGAGAAAGGTCCATGTTACTTTGGATATACAAACCCACAAACACTACACGAATCCTAACCTCACTGTGAAAAAATTTTAGGAGACCTTTGACTTTGGATATATGATTCCAAATAAGAGGCACCTTAATGTTCCTTTCCCAATGGTTTGATAAGTCATGAGGTTTTGGTGGAGGTCTCAAAAGTATCCATTTTAGAAAAGGGAGCCAATGATGATTAATCCTTTCCATGAATGGTTTTTAGGAAGGATTTATGGCTTATAGATGAAAGATCATGAGGAATGTAAGTTAATGAAGGAGGGTCTCCCAAGTAGGTAAGGGTGTGAAATTTTTCGTGCACATGTACACTTGCACAACCGGATATTCACTTAATCAAGGAACAACCTTTATGTTAATACTTGGGAGATAGATTGCTCAAGACTTCAAGAGTATTCACTGGTGATCCCAGAATTGGGGCACTCATGTTCCTGTGAGAGGACTGGGTGGTGAATAAATATTTCTATCTTGGGGAGGTTTAGAGCTTTAGGTGCGCAAGTGTTATAATTTTCAAACCCTAAAAGTACTTTAGTCCAATGATCCTCCCTTAAATCCTCCGTTCAAGGTCTGTAAAACCTACCTTGAATTTTTCATAAGTCTAGGGAATAGTACTATGTTGATGAGAGATATAACTAAGATTTTGTGAAATTCATCCATAAATTGAGGGTTGTAAGGGTATATTTATAGGAAAAAAAGTCACCTTGGGAGAAATCAGTTCGGAGAAAAAGTGACTTGTGCACCGATAGTTTTTTTCCTAGACTAGGGAGTCACCTTTAGGACTTAGACAAATATATACTTTCATTCATCTCTAGGATGGTGGTGTGCAGGGTCCTCACACCCATGAAAAATAAAAATTCGCACCGTGAACTATTGGATCCTAATTGAGGAAATTTCCAAAGAAGTTCATGGAACACATGTCATGGTATCTATAATAATTTACACTTACATAAATTTTTTTTCATTAATTTATTTATTCTAATATTTCTTACTTGTTTCCCTAACATATATTTAGTTTTCTCTAAAATAACTTTATTTTTTATTACTTAACTTTTTTCCATTAAATAACATTAGTTTACCCTTACATATCTTTATTTTACCCTTGATTAAAATTAGGATACCCTTACATAACCTATAAAAGAGATTTTTTACACATTTATAACATTTTTTACCCTTATATTATTTTATGTTACCCTTACACATATTTATGCTACCCTTAATTAATAATATATTACCCTTATATAACTTTTTTCCCATACGTAACATTATTTTTTTGTTACTTAAAATTAATTCACACTTATTTAACTTCTATTTACCAATAATTGACTTTATCGCACCATAAAAAAAATAATTTCACCCTTACCATAAAGTTTATTACTCTTACATAGTATATATATGATTATATGTACCCATACATAACATTTATTTTTCCTTATTTAAATTTATTTTACCATTATATAACATTATTTTAGCATTAATTATATTTTCTTACCCTAGAGAATCAATATTATACACATATTTAACATTAGTTTTCCCTAATGTTATTCTCTTAAACATATATATCATTACATAATAAAACCATTATTTTAGATTACCCTTAGTTAATTGTTTTACCATTTCATAACCCAACTTCACCCTAAAAATATATTTTTTTCCATTAGAAAACATTTTTTCACCTTACATAACTTGTACATGTTTCTATTTACCAATAAATAACAATTTTTCTCCATTTAATAGGTTTAGTATTTCTTTAAATATATCTGATTATTACAAATCACTTTCATTCCCTTACTCAATTTTAGTTAACCCTTACATAACATCACTTTGTCATTAGAAAACATTATATAGCCAAAATAAACATCACTTTGACAAGACATAACATGTAACTGATGATGTTTACACATACATATCTTTTGGAAACATCAACATAACTTTAATTAACTGATAAAAAATTTTAATTACCATTCAGCAAAAAAATATGAATCCTTTAATAAGATTGTAGAAATTTTTGAGTTAACCTTATTTGACTCTATGTTATAATGAAATCATGATAAATATTTCAGTATTTATTCCTTATTTTTATTATAACTTGTTATATATAATTAATAATTGAGGTATAATACATTTTTTATTTCTAATGGAACATAATTAAATGTATTCTTCGATGAAAAATGCCTAAATTTTCTCAGGGATCTGCGTCATTGTTTGCACCAATGATTGAAGATACTTTTTAAAATCATAGTTCTACATAATTAGGAATATTTCAAGAAAATATTAAATAATTAGAAAATATATTAATAATGAAAATCATCATTATTTTTAATCAAAAACCACATATTTGAATAATACCTTAAACTCATTACTCTTCCAATGAGAAATAATTTTCTGATATATTTGTTCATTATACTCATTAAATATATATATATATCATCTAAATATAATCAAGCTCATGAAAACCAACTACTAAAAAACCCATGTTTATAATCACTCAATAACACCCATAATTTATTAAATCTTATAGTCATCCCAACCTCAGGATATATAAAATTATATATAGCTATCTATTAAATTATTAAAACATGTAAATATTTCAATAATATTGAATTAAATATAGTTTATATATTATCCCTATTTTAGTTAATTCGATATCCTCGACTACATTTTCATTGTGCCTCCAAAAGTTTGTATTGATGGGAATGATGTAATAGTAAACTGGAAGCTTCTCTATATAAAACCTCTATTCAATCCATTTTTATCAATAATCTGATTATCCTAATTATACTCAAACACCACCTATTTGTGGTGCTTCCACATATTACAACTGCCTGTAGGAACTCTCCACTTTATAGTGGATGATCCATCCATGAATGAATAAAATAATGTTATGAAATTAATATTTTTTATAATGAAAATAAATTATGATGATAAGAACTTACTATGGTTTTATAAATATACCTGAGATAGTCTATGAATCATGTTCTTATGATGGAATAAGCTTTGAAGAAACATCAATCTATATAGTACCAATGAGGTATAACATCTTATCATGACGAGAAGTATGCTCCGGTGTTTCAGAATACACCTCACACATTGATGGACCACAAATATAAAATCCTGAAGAGAATAAAGGAGTTGGAAATTTAATTTTTAAAGAAAAATATAGAAAATGGTAATATGGATGGGCAGTTAGAGATATCATAAAATAAAGTACATATATACTAAGAGTATTATAATTAAATAGTTGTGACTATATATGCATCTAAATATCCTAGGTAATTCTAAAAGAAAAGTTATATATGAAATTATTCAAAATGGTATATTTTATGAAGTTTTAGATCTTATTAGGTATGATGAGTGTATCGAGTATCTCTAGTTACACCCCTTTGAATAATCATGTTGATCACTACTACCAGGATATCTAGAGAGTATTTTCTTCTAATGTGATAGTTCCTAATTAAAATATTAAAAATTATTACTTACAAGACATTAAATGTTATGTGTATATATTTATGAAATAGTATACAAATAGCTTGAATCCTAAAAGGAATCCTCATATCTCTCATGAATCAATTTTTATCAAATATTCTTCTTCTTTATATGTCATCAATTTTATTCATGTTTTACATTAGAAATATAATATTCATATAATTAGAAATTCGTAACTATGGATTAATCCAGATAAGAAATAATAGTTGTCATGGAATAATGAAGGGATATAAATATTCAAATAAAATAAACTATAGGGAATGAAATAATGTTATCATGTAGTATTTATTAGCTAGAATATCAAAATAATAGTCCTCTCATAGAAATATTATCAAATTCTAATTATCAAGGTTCACATGTGTATGATATTAATTTATTCTTCAATTTTTACTCGATCCAATTCTTTTTTGGTAAGGTAATTTTGGTATTTTTTTGTTATATTATTCGGTTAATTGTTTATATTTAGGGTTATATAATTGTTTATATACTGTGTGAGGTCTTTTGGCCATTTTTCCCTTTTTGAGTTTGGTAATTCATTTGTTTTTTTTTCATTCTAAGTAATTTTTTATGGTTCAATTAAATTAAAGGTGATTTTTTAAAATAATAATATTTTAGATTTTTTTGATTTTTTGTTTCTAATAAATATCAATTGAATAATAAAAAACATAACTATGATATAACTTCAAAAACAATATTTTGAAAATTTTATTATCAGGTTGTTTACAAAATATTTGGAACCTACACGTATGAAATTTGAAAATCCACCAACCTGAAATCCCTAGGTCAAGATAAAACAAATGATCTGAGAATTGAGATGTAAGATTATATATATTCCCCACCACAAAATATACATAATAAAATATAACAAATTGATCAGTTTAATTATCATAATTAATAAGTTCACATAGGCCAATAGAGGAAATAATTATATCAATTTAATCCTTACCATTCTAAAAAATATATTTTGGGATTACATCATTAATGTAATTGAATTCTGGAACTAGATATTATTTCGTATAAAACAAATTATTTCTCCAATTATGAAGAATTAGATGGCTCATTATAATAATGAATGTAATTCATCTTAATAAATCTAAATCTGCAGTATTTAATAAATGTGTTGGGTCTCATCGTTGAATCAGAAAACATATATTTTATCCCAGTGACTAGACCATTAAGTTAATAATATAATATTAAAATTCCTTCAATAAATCATAAATAATATAAATTTTTATATTGATTCATACAAAATAATTTACTGGAAAATAGTTTTATGTTTTAGTTATAAAAAAATGACGTGGGGAGTTCTAATGTTCCATTCATCGTTAGTTATAATAAATTTATACCAATTGATCATAATTGATTTTCATAATATAACTATATAATTAGTATCAAAATCCAAATATATCTTCTATTTAGTTACCAATTTATCTTGTAAAATCAATACATCAAATATAAATAAATACTATTTTTATTTAATTTTAATTCATTAACACATCTTCATTAAATTTCAACCACGGAGGTTACCATTTTATAAATAATATATTCTTCATTATCAAAGGTAATGAATTTTATTTCCATTAATTATTTATTTATGATCCATCAATAAAAAATATAAACTATTTAACATATTTTTAAAATTATACATAATGAAAAAACATGTTCATATTTCGATTACATACTTGATTAATTCTTCGAAAAAATCATAGATATGGAAGACTACATGATGTTCTATTTTCATCTCTTCATGGATTAATGTAGTGAATTTATATTATCCATGAATTAACCATATTTTGGTTAAGTGATGAAAAATTGAGATCAATTTTTTTAGGATTTTCTACTTTATTTCTCGTTGTCTAGTTATAACTCATCTTCATATTTGAAAAATACATTGAACAAAATTTCATACTATATTGGTCCTCATAACTTATCACAATAGATATTGTTAGAGTATTCCTATTGTATATAAGATACACTAATATGTAAATATTTCATTGAGTTTGAGACATCTAATAAATAGAAATATTCCTTATATGAATAATTTTAGTTTGAAATCAGATAATTAAATATAGCATGCCTTTAAAAAATAATAGTGGACACATTTTCTCTAACACACTAAAAATTAATGGTTTATAATTCAAAATTTATTCATGAATGAAATATAATTGTTTTTAAAATTAGTTATATAAAAATGAAAAAACTAATCACTTCTACCCTAGTGTTATCGGATAACATTTAACATATTTCTATTAGAATAAACTCTTGAAGACGGATGTGATAATCCTGATCATCTAATATTTCAACTCCATCTCCCTTGTGTTGAAACATTCCTATATGTTTCATGAATATAACTTATGATCCTAAAAAGACTCTATTCATTTTTAATATTGATTTATTTAAAAGTTTTAACCATATAATAATCACAAAAATAATTTTATATATTTTCACTAATACACAAAATATGATATTCTAGTTTTATACCCTAATCCAAAATTAACACCACAATTTTAACTAATAATTTATCTTCCAATGAAAATATATATTACATTAAATAAATATTTCACATGTTTTTTTAATGTTAATTACATCAAAATATGACATAAAAATTTGTTGGAAAATATGGAATCTCTATGAAGATATTTTTATTATTCAAATTCTAATTGGATTTAGTAAATACATTCAGCCTCTTTTGATATTTTATCTGAAATTTCCTGAATGAAAAACAATAATCATTGAATTCATTATGAACCCCAGTAATAGAGATATGTTGTGGTGGATTTTCAATATCAATGGTATTGTTAAACATTCTATGATTATTCAAATATGGATGATCCTTCAAAAATAATAATCTATACACTATAAAATTTAAACTGTGATGATATTTATGTATTCTACAACATGTAATACTTATATAAATAATAGCGAAAAAATTTCAATCCATCTACAACAAGGCATCGTTGTATAAGAAGGATGATAATGTAACATCAATATAAGAATAATATTTTTAATATTTATATTGAATAAGAATCATATGTGAAAACACACACTTTAAAAATATTATTTAACAATTTTATTAATGGTTGAATCTATATATCTATATTACTTGTATCATCAGAATGTCTAGATATTATTATATACAAAAAAGTGATTTATTTTTCAGACTCATCCATTGAGAATGGTTGTAAATATTATTGAGGACTGTCTATGTGATATGGGATTTATGCATTTGATTAAATGTATTAAAACCATATGATTATAGAGCCAACCTCACATTAATAAACACAGCTAAGTTATCAGGATATTGAGCCTCACATGTACACTATTTTAGTCTATATAATTGATGAATGAACACATCATTATCCTTATTTTCCTAATAATCATTCCATAACATATGTGTTGTTATTTTATCAAACATATTTTTTGGTGTTTATAAATAAATGGAAAGTTAATGGTTTCATTTTGGGTTTAAGATATAGAGTTCCTTCAACATTTCACTTCCATAGAGATGTTCCCCATTTTATACATTCATTTTGGACAACAGTTTCCTCCCATAATAAGAAATAACCATTCACAAAAATATGAATGGTATTTCTTGAAAATTTATGTTGATAAATTATCTTCAATCACATACAATTGATAAAAATAATATCAGTATCATATATATGTAAGGCCTTAGATGTGGAAAAAATAAAATCAATGATTTTATTATAAATTATATATATGGTTTTCTCATTAAATAACAACATTAAAATTTATATCTTCTCAGTTGTACTACATTTTCTAATATAATTGAGTTGTTAATGTGTCCACTAATTTTATCACTCGGGAAATATCTTCATTTTGATTTCAAGTCCCATGTTTACTCATCTCATTATATTCTTTTAGTGACATGATTTCTCCCAAATATGAGGAACCCTAATTAAGTTTAATTTAATAATTCATCTAATCTGCTCCTCTCATTTATATGATAACCATTTTGAGAATTTATTTTCTCCCCATTACGATACCCACCATTACATATTTATTGGATAACAATTTTTTATATGGTAGTTATCTTCATTGTGACTTAACTGAGGTATTTCAACATTGTTATAACATGTTTAGTATATAAGACAACTCTAAAAATCTTTATTAAATTAAAATAAGCAATAAACATAAAAAAATTTGAAAATAAATTATGATCCGATTATAATCATATATCCAACATCAATAAATTTTTTATAAAATGAAACAAATATATATATCATTTAATTAAAGCATTTATTTAATATTAAATAGAAATTTTAAATATATTTAAGGAAACTTGATGAGTTAAATTTATTTCAATAACTTTTTAATGAATTGATATAATATTAAAATCAAATAAACATTAAATCACTCTAAATTGGTTTTAAAAAATACCAAATTTAAAATACATGAATATATCATTAATATACGACATAGTTTAACATGAAAATGATAATATGAGATGGTGAAATTTCATTTTTAGTCAATTCAAATTATATATATATATCACCCATAACATAAATTTCATAACTCAGTCCCATGAGATTAAAAATACTATATATATAACCATAATTTTTTAATTCATTAAATGAATGATTAATAACTATACATAATACCAAAGAAAAAATGTATTTTTATGGAAAAATAAAAAACTATCATATATGAGAATTATAATATATAATAACAAATATATTGCAAACATGAACCATGGTATATATTGTCTTTAATTCTCACAAGATACAACCGATAAAATGGAAGTAGATGAGGATGGTTAGTAATTTGACTATATTATTTTTAATCATAGTGTTTAGTATCAAATAAGTCATAATAAATGCATACTAGAAACAATACACCCAAGGGATAAGGCCAAAAAATATCTATTTAAAATTATAAAAAAATATAAATCGTCATTTATATAAATTTATTTTGGAAATATTTAACATAATTTTGAAATATGTTAATAGAAGAATGTCCATCCATATTCAACCATGTATAAAACAAATACCAATAAATATATTCAAATAATATATTAAATTTTAAATGAAAAATGATTAAGAACTGAAATGATTAATTTATACTCCCTAATAATTTCTCAATAAAAGTAATACAATAATTTTTTATATAATTTAACCCCACATATCGCAGAAAATAATTTTATTATGTTAGATTAATTAAGATGTCATGAGTTACTTAACAAAAAATTAAATCATTTAAAATCAATTATTTTATGAAATAAAACAAGTTATATGATCAAAACTAACCCTCATTAAATGAATCAGGAATAATCCTAACATGAAAGAATAATGGTTACTAATTTGTACCTAATTAAAAGGAAAATTAATCATGGCCATTTAGATGAACGATTTGAAGAACACCAATATTATGTTCAAGAATTGAAGAATAAACCCCCAATTAGGAGAAATCATTAGTGTTGGGTAATAAATGGGATGTCCTATTATATGATTTAATCAAGTTGAGAGTGATATTAGAAGAAGGGAGGTTATTCAATTGGGATATATGATGACGAAAATACAAATGGGTTATTAAAATAGTTTATATAGATAGGATATATAATTTTTTTTTAAAAATAGTTTATATAAAATTATATATATAAATGATTGAAATAACCCATTAGTATACCCTTCCAATAAAAATTATATTACAACAACATCACTAATCCATTGACATTGGTCTGTTCGTATATGTCCCATTTTCAGTAGAGTTTTTACATTCCCTATCACATAAATAATACAATAATATTAGTTTCTTACATTAATAATAAACTTTTCATGACCATTTCGATATTATTATTCAATTTATTTTATTTATTACCATGTTTTATTTACGTTCTAAAACAGTAATGTTCATGTTGAACGTTTTGGGATCGTTAGGTTAATAAACACACACAAAAATACGTTCATTGACCCCAGTAAATGGAATTTTAGTTAAATTAACTCCTTAATATTACAAATTTTATATTTTTATGAATATCAAATTTATACATTACATACACTTATAAAGCAACAATGTAATGGGGTTATGTAAAATGGACCACATCATTATATAGATATGGTAGTCCATATGTATACATGAATTCCATTTTATATTTTTAATAATGAGTGGAAAAAAATAATGTGGATAATATTATCTTTTCGATAATCATAAATAGGTTATTCATGTTATATTTATTCATTAGATCCATCGTCACGACCATATTAATAATGAGAAAATTAAAAATGAATAATGTCACTATGTGGTTGTGGTATTACACATGTGTGAAAAAGTGACTGTATAATCTTTAAAAGGATGTAAGGAGTGGGATTGAAATATATAATTTTTATTTATATAATAAAAAATATTTTACAAATTAAATATATATTAATTTTATAGTGACATTAACATTATGTATTATCTGGTGATTTAAAAACAAACACATTACTTCATAAAGAATCTTGTTAGCACATACTTATGATTGTTGTTTCCAAAACTCATATATAAAAAATTATATGGAAAATGGTTATAAAATATATCCATGGATTATGTATTGGGATTTCTTTTAAATCCAAATATAATATTTTTTCTTGATCATTTGACTAAAACATTGCTTTTTATCTTTACAATACACAATGTATTTTGATTAGATTTTATGAATTTATATTAAGTACATTGATATGATAGTTGGATTTATACTATGAATTATTTATTATCATGATACATGGCTTTCATATTTTTTTTGGAATAGGAATACTATAATTGATAGGTAATG
Organism: Viscum album; assembly: GCA_963277665.1. Classification (NCBI taxonomy): domain Eukaryota; kingdom Viridiplantae; phylum Streptophyta; class Magnoliopsida; order Santalales; family Viscaceae; genus Viscum; species Viscum album. Next base: position 40,058,658 of record OY728158.1, on the reverse strand, counting down.
TGTTATATTTAATAATTGATTTTCATCCTCAATATAATGGATAATCGGACAGTACTATTTAGAATTTAAAGGATAAGATTCCATATTAATATTTATATGATTCAATAAATTAGGTATAAACATTTTTATTTAGTTTAATTTCCCAATAATTACAGTTATATATTGTATATAGATGGTAACAGTTGTGGAATTATATGTAAAACATTGTCATAATACTACATGTTAGGTAGAATTTGGTTTGATGAAAATTCCTAGACATTAATGGGTAATATATATTACTGAAATGGTTAAAGATGATTCATTAGGACATTAGGACATACAAAATATTAATTAATTATTTTTTAGATCAAAAGAAGAAGGACCACTCATTTATGTTTTTCTGTCTTGTTCTTCATTAATTATCTATATTGAAAAGTGTTATGTGTTTGGATAGAAATTGTAATTTACAACCCTTGATTATTGAGTCCATTGAAATTATATACAAGGTAGAAATATTTTCTTATAAATTATAATAATGAATTATTAAAGGATATGTATATTATATGTTTCATTATTAATTTATAAGAATATATGTACCTACATAATCTCATGTTTAGATCCCTAAAGTGGTACAATGATTGAAGGACCACACATTGGATGGAATTATATTTCACTTTTTTGGATAATAGAGAGATGGTACATTGATATATGTTGATTTATAATGTAACTGATTTATGGAATAATTAAATTATTTAGGAAACAACTTTGGAATTAGAAAATTATATTATGTAAAAATACCCAAACATGTTTAAGTAGTGAATAAAAAACATGAGGGAGGGATTTCCTAAATGTGGAAGAATTTGAAAACCCATTTAATATATGAAAATAAATAAATATTATGATTGAAAAATATTTTTATTATGTACTTATATTCTGCATGGATTTTTAATTAATTTTATAAACATCCAAAATAAAAAATGAAATAATATTATTAAACTAAATATTTTTTACATCAATTAAATGGTTTTATTCAAAATAATAATTATTTGATATTATAAATTTAATTTTAGAAAATTTAATTTATTTTTATTATCAAAACATAAAATATAATTTAGAATTTTTTTAGGAATGAATTTATTTTTGAGTAAATATTAATGAATATATAGTTTTGAAAATACCATCATTTTTTACATTAAATAAATAAAATAATTATAAAATTCCTATTTTTATGATGTATTAAATTAATAAAAATAATAATTTAATTAAAAACATATAAATAATTCCACTGGAATAAATTATACATATTATTTTGGTGTAAGTTAATTTTTTTTCTTAAAACACAATTCTTTAAAAAAACTTTTTACATTGGATTTATCAAGTTTATAAAAATTGTAATTTAAAAAATTCATACTAATTTTATATTTAAAAATTGATTCCATATTTTTAATGTTATGGTTTATATTTATTAATGATTTAATCATCATTTTTAGTCATTAATAATAGTAACCATGTTAACAAATATGTCAACTTTGTAAATTATATATCTTGTTAATAAAAGTAAAAAATAAGTTTGAAGTCTATAAAATATTATCTTAATTATATATTAATGATATTATTTAGACAAAAATAACCTTATATTATAAATCATATAATTTTTGTGGAAATTTCCAATGGTTTGGATGCTAAAATATTTAAATGTTTAGAAATTTTACAAGTGTTAAACTCCCCTATCATATTATGGAGAACCAAAATTTCTCCCTTGGTTGTAAATTTTTTTCATTCTAGATCATCTGAAACCAAAAAAACATAGAAAAAAATATATAATATATTCCTAGAATTTATGGACTTCTCTATAGAACAATCATACAAGGCATAATGTGCCTGGAAAATAATGAGATATCTGACATGAAGGTATATTTCTAGTCCAAACTATATATTGTTTCTTTATTCTCAATCCTCCTGATAATATTCTTCTACCATAATAAAATTATTATCTTCAATTTACTGAAATTTTAATAAAAATATGGTGTATCCCTTTTCCATATCATGATAAATGAAAACATCGCTCGTACGGGCATTTTGTCTACCACCTCTATAAAGAGGCCTATTTTTCCATCATTGAATCATATGGATGGTATAAATGAATAAGAAAATTAATTTATACAATATTAATTACATTTTTATTTTAAAAAAAGATAATATACTAATTACCCTCTATTTATATATATTCTTTAGAAATTGATAGTGATTCTCATGTGATTGTGTGTAATACCTCCTATAGGAAGTGAAATGATTAATTTCTTAATTTCACCATTTTAGGATAGTTATAAGAAATGAATAATTACTAAAAATGAAATTTATAAGATAGTTATGATTATGGAAAACTAAAATATCATCTTATTTAGTACATTTTAACTGGTTAAAATTTTAAATTGCGTTCATGCATATATAGGAATTGCCATATACATAAAACGATGTGGTCCCTTTTCTATAACTGCATTACATGGTTGGCATTAAAAAAATTATACAGTATAGTTTTGATAAATATAAAATTATTAGGAAACATTCAAAAATTTAACTATAACCCCTTTGTGTACAGTTGACAATTCAATGTGGTTTTAATTTTATTAAAAATACTCCCAAAAAACACCCAATGTGAAAGTAAGCAATTAATTAATTAAACATTTCATTGTAATAAATGAAACAAATGGAAAAATGATAATATTCTACCCCAAATTTTTTATGAAAATTAAATAATTACTAAAACTTTATTATACTAGAATTTAATCAATGTAGATAACATGTAGAGACTCTAGGTAAAGGGTATCTTCAGATATTTTTAATTAATTGTGTTATAATTAATCATTATTTAATATGTAATGTCTATATTATATAGAAAATAACCTGTTATTGTACTCTATTTTATTTACAACTGTTTACTTGGGTTTTTTAACCATTACACGTAATCAATTCTTTGAGTAATTGTAACTTATAAGATACAATATTTCTAAGGGTTGTTCATTTCAACAATTTTTCTTTGAGACATAACTTTTATTACGTTCATATAGGATTATATAAGGATTATATATAACAAATTGATAAATTATATCAAGAATAATGCTTTGATAATGATATTTAATATTCAATTTAATTCATCACATTCAAAAATATTGAAAAAATGTGGCATGTTTTTTAATGATACGAATTTCTAATATTTGATTAATTATTCTTTGAATGAACTATGTTATAATGTAGATGGTTTAATTTATACCACATCAATATGATTTCTCATAGTCATTCATGGAACATATGGGTTTTATAGAATCATTTTTTGTTCTTCCATCAAATTGATTTTTATTCATGCATTACCCGAGTTGCAAGTGTATCTTGCCTCAAACACCTTTTTTGTGAGACATATTTTGATTAAGACACCTATATTTAATTATATGTTGTATATAGTGTGTCCATAAATATAATGTGCTGAATAAATTTATAATCATTTAATTTTATGTTCTTTATTATTCTCATTCTCGTAAATTATTTCTATATCAAATGGACGTTAATGGTTATTCTTTATTAATGATAAATTATTTGTTTAAAATACATTTAAACAAACTCTCACTCTATGTACTTTATGATATCTCCATAATTATATCTTTTAACCATTAATTATTTCATAAATATATTTTACAATACAATTACCCTTTTTTTAAAATGATTTAAAAGGTTAATTTCATATTGTTTTCCACACAGGTCACATTTTTTACTAATTAAAAGTGTGTATAAATTTTTTTTTTAAAATTTACTATATAATAAATAATTGCTGATTTTAAAGATATTTTTTAGGATTGGCTTACAAGGATCAATTATTATTTTTAAATAAATCTATTTTCTCAATATTTTTGGAATTTTTAGTTTTCAAGTGTGTTAAATGAAAATTGTACCTTCCCATATTTTATAATAAATGTTTCATATGTAGTTTTTATAATTGTTTAATATATATGAAAACCCATTAATGATTCTGATCATTCACTTGGTATATGATATTATGATAATATTTATTTATAAATTGGATTTATTTATTATAATTTTTTATTGGAATTTTAGTAAACTCAATAATTTTTCTTGGGTAAATTATGATATGATATTTTTTATGAAATTATAGAATATATGAGTTTTTTTATTATATAATAATTGTACTTTTTTAATGAATGTTTGATTATAGAGTTAACTGAAATCCTTTCGGGGTATTGTATGTTTTTTATGGGTGGTTATATTTTTTATAACCAATAAATTGAGGAATGATATATAGATTAATAAATAGATTTTTTTCTAAGATATTATTGACTTATAATACTACTAATAGATAATGAATTAACCGGATTTTTAGTTACTCATAATATATATTTTTTTAGAAGTTATAGTATTATCCTTATATATATTTTAATTATCCAGTTAAGTGATTCAATGAAGATTTTGATGGTCCATGATAATTGCAATGGCTTTCATTGATTTTTTTGAGTATTAATGGATATGTTTATGAGGATTGTATTCACATGTCTCTGGATTGTAGAGTTATATAACAATGATCTTGTGTTCAATCATTATGCAAGGAATCATGGTTTATGATCATGGCTTTTATGGTTTTGAATTCAATTTATCTATTCTCATTGGATTTCATTATATCATGAAACCCTTATGATAATCTTATTATCACTGATGAAATTCAATTTGTAATACTCATTCATAACCAATTTAATCATTTGAAATCACCCTTAATATTTTTTAAAAATCCCATGGTTCTGAAGAATTATTTTAAGAGACTTATGTTTGAAATGATTAAATTTTGAATTATATTATTAGAGATGACGATGAATTATTATTAAATAAAAAATAATGATATTATTAAAAAACATATTATTAAAGGAATGGTTACTATAATTAATGTTATTCCCACAATTCTATAAATGTCAAAATTATAGTGTTCATTGTGTATTTAAGGGATAAAATGATTCCATTTGATATTCTCTGATTTAGATGGATATAAGTGGTTATCATTTATAGTATCAGGATTTGAAATCCAAATATTATGTTCTTAGCATACGATCATTGAGTGTTAGTTCTGGTCTATTATAAACATTTAATAACAATGTGAAAATTTCTATAGAGAAACTATGTTTTCTACAAATCACGATTTTTATATAGACACACATGATTAATTCATGGTTTCTTTTATACCTTGAACTTTTATATTATTAAATTTTATACCTACCGTTAATCCCTATGAAACCCAATTTGAAAACATGGCATGAGAGAAATAATGTTATTTAGGTACATAATGGAAAATAAACTCGTTAGTCCATTTATAGACCTGAAAAACCCATAAGATTGTTTTTTTATATTGTACAATAATATTTGATGTCAAATATATATTTACAATCTCATAAAAAACATAATTGGATAATTTCATTGATGAGAAATTTTTTATTAAAATACAAAGGTAAAATAATAATAAAATGGGTCTCATCGAATATATAGAATCACATAAATACCTTTCATAGAAAACAAATCATTCACCATAATATTAAAATTTCATAAACATTCCCTAAAAAATTATCTTTTACATATCCTTTTGAATTAAACAATTTCACTTATAAACAATAGGATAAATATCACATATACCAATTTGGACATTAAACATACAGTCATCCATACAGGAACCCTAATAATGGAATCACATGGTTTGATTATTCCCATATCTCTTATGAGTAACTCATAATTGGAATGATTTATAAATCTACCCAATAAATTAATGAGATATATATTAGGATCCCCAATCATTAAATCTATGTTTTGAATCACTAATCATTCATATAAAATTTATAATAACCATAAAATGAATGAAATACAAATATTTCTCAATTTAATCATAAAACTAAATATTGACTGGAATTCAACCCCTTAAGTTATAAAACTTTCAGTTTTCACATAAACATGAGAAATATTTTTCCTTTATGTATAAATTTTATAAAAAATTTTTAAGGACATATATATATATATATATATTTTAAATAACTATGGGAATTTTTAAAGGAATCATGATAATTAAAAATAGTAATGATGAAATGAAATGGAATTCAAGCTATATATGTTTCAAAATATTTATTCTATTTTATTAAAAACATAAAAATTAACCACTCAGTAAATGTTTAAAATATTAATTTTCAGAAAATTATTATAATGTCAATATATAAATATCCTAGTAATTTTTAAGGAAATATTATGTTTGAAAGCATATAAGATAAACAATAATTACCTTAATAGAATAATAAAATATTATTATTTAAATGTGACTCTTATGAAATTGCATAAAAAGTGAGAATAATTGATATTAATAAAATAATTGGGAAATGTAAAATCTTTCTACACATTATTATTATATTAATTAATTCTTATAAAATTTATCTCATAGTTTTAGTAAATGTATTTTATTGATCAAAATTTTTTTCATTAAAAATAACACTCACCACATTTTTAGAAACTGTAAAAAATTATTTGATAAAATAATTATAATTCATAATATAATAACTTCAAAATGATTATATTGTCAATTTTTTAGAATTTTCCTAAATAATAGGCATTATAAAGAATAGTGACAAATACAGATTTCTATTGAAAATTTTATTTTTATTTTAAATAGTTTTCAATGAAATATTATATGTTGAGTTGGACATAAAATTTTATTAGTTTATTTTGATATAAAATAATTCAATTATTTATTATTGAATTGAGTACATAAAAATTATACTTAAAAGGGAATTTCTATGAAATTACTACCTTTGTTTCTTTTTACTAGTTTAATTTTAAATTAAATTCCACCACTTCTGTATATTTAATTTTTACAAATGAATTATATATTCCGAATAATGAGTTACAAACTAATTATATATATATAATTTATTTTTGATTAATATAAATAATAATATTTTTATTTTCTGTTACAATTGTAAATGGTAAATCAATTTAATAATTTTAAAAATAAGATAATAAGGATTGTAAAATATCTCTAACAGTTTACTTAATATAATTGGACGAGTATCATTATTCCTAATTTTTAAAATATATAGTAAAATTTAATTTTCTATCCATGTGGATGATGTTATCACCTTTATAATATTTAATTTCAAAAAAACAAAAACATGTCACAAAATAGATTTTAATAACTATCACATTTTTAATATGGGCTTATATAGATGATATTATAATTTCCTAATAAATTTTGAAGTATATTATTTCTTTTTTTCTAATTTATGTTACATTATTTATTGTTAATGAATTGTATTATGAATTTATAAGGAGACTCAGGGGTGTTCTGGGGGTTCCAGACCCGATGGAAGTGAAAAAATAGCCATACATACGTATTGTAATGTTGTCACACGGTTAGTAGAATAAGTGTGCCTAAAATGTGAATAACTGGAGGAGGGGTGCATGGTTTGAAAAATCATGATAGGGGGAAGGAAAAATCATTTGGTTTTGGAAATATGTACCCCCACATAGTTTTAGAATAGTTTCTCAATCCATAAAATATTCCCAAGTAACTATGTGGCCTTTCCCCCTCTTAGATAGAGGGTCACACATGGTTTGGCTAACCATGTGCCCAAACAGTGCACTATATAAAATGTTAATAATTATTTATTTTCTCTCTTAGTCCTTATATTTTATATCATGGAATTTTTTGAATTTCGTCTTCCAATAGCCCTTGGGACGAAACAGAATGCCCTAAGCCTCCTAAATATCAATCTCATTCATTTCTAGGTAGTTTTGAGTTTTTTTTGTGAATCTATCCTATATGTGATAGTAAAACTACTCTTCCATATATTATTATGATTAGTTATGGTGTAGGTTTCAATATTATTCCAAATCCATAAAACCACCTTTTTCTAGGAGATCATAGGTTGTGTATTTGAAGGGTGTTCAAATCATAATCAAAGGATATGTTTATGTTAGTGTTCCCCACTAGAATCATTGTAATTGTTCTACAAGATATATCTAATATTAATATTTGTTATTTATGTGTATTAATTTTTTAATGGGTATTTGTGTGTTCTCTACATGGTTTACCTTAGTATAAATTATAAATTGAATGGGTAAATGATTAACTAAACCCGTCATGATACACAGGGGAAGTTTAAGTTTTATTTAGTCTGGAAACTTGATACACATGGGGTGTTCCACATCATGATCACGGAAATTTAATAGACATTAATATAATAATATTGTCTAGACAATGATCAATTGTAAATTTTTCGATATTTAGTCATTGGCATCAACGGAAACTTGTGGTGGTGGTGTCAAGATCATTACATAGAAAATGGCTTGTTTTGTGAATTGTGAATGGGTTAAATGAAATAATGTGAATATATTAAATGAAATGTTTTTGGAAATAGATATTATTAAATATATTAAGGCATGAAAATGATAATTTTAAAATGGGATAATTCTTGAAAATGATTATCATAATGAATAAACTATGATTTTTGAATGCTATAGTATTTATTGACTATAATTGTTGAATATATTAAAGGGAAATGGATAAATAATCAAATGACTATGAATTGGTGGTATTTAGGGTATTGAATTAATGTTTTAGATCCATTGTTTGGGTTTGACATGGGCTATAAACCCAACCCCTGAATACATGGGAAAATGAGTCATATTGAGGCTATATTCCCCAAGTGATTTCATTAGATTAGACTACATGGACTAAGGATCCATATTATATATGATGTAATTGTTTGTGTAATGGTTTCCTTGGTGAGATTAGGAACTTGACATATCCCCATATGTGTAGTTGTTGACTTCAATAGGTTAATATCTAAAATAAGAATTGTTGCACTAATAGATGAAATGATGTGAATGGTGTAAGTACATATCATTATCCAAGGGATCTCAACATGTGTTTTTTAACATTATAATATTTTTTTCATCAGTTCACATTCTTTTTGACTATATATATTATACACAACCTTAGTGTTTTCATACTATGTTGTACTCACAACCTTCTTGGGCCTCCGTAGTTAACCTCAGCATATTTCATGGTTATAGGTCGGGACAAGGGAAAAATCCCTATGCTAGAGGGTTTTCCTGGGTTAGGGATGTACATGGATGATGGAAAAATTCGTGGTTATAGGGACCATTTTAGGGATTCTTGAGTTGCCTTTATTTTTCTATTTTCCATACCCATGCAAAATATATGACATGGAATGAAATATTTACAATTGGGTGGGGGCTCGTACTCAGTTTTTTTAAATGATTAGTAATGCATATTTACTATTTTTTATTAGTATTTCATATAATTGAAATATTACCGTTTTTTACTTAGATAAGGTGGGTACAGTTTCCCCACATGACCCTCAGACCTTCTCTGATAACCAGTAGCCTTTGGAATATGGGTAGGCGAACCATAGGTCTTGTGGAAACCTATCTCGGGGAACCGTTTTAATGGATTTCTATGGATTTCTAGTAAGGGATGTTTAAAAGTGGTGTTAAATAAATTATTCTCTATGGTATTAATATTTTGGAATGGAATATGATAGATAAAGATTGTTTACTTATTGGAAATGAGATCATTTTTAGGAGTAGATAATATATATATGGGGGAAGACCCATGCGCCCATTGTGGGATCTATGTTAATGATATGTGTTTTTGCAGTTGAATGAAATTTCACAATTAGGTGATGCTCATGCTGTGTGATGGAACTATTTTATGACACATTTCACATTTATGATGTTGAATGAGGTTGTACATTCATAGATCGTATTCAGCAAATATGGATATAGAAAGAATACATCATGGTAGTCCCACATGGTGAGGGGTGTGGGTCATAACGGATAGAATGCACTTAAATTTATTAAAAAATACATTAAAGAAGTGGTGTATAACAATGATGATTAAATTAAAAAAATATAATTAATATTAAATAATTTTTTAAGAATAATTCATAATGAAATGTATGAATGTCTTATGATTTTTGTGGTTACAATATTTAAATATGGAAGGGTGTCTATAAATGATATATTTTAATTATGAAAGAGGGAATGGTTAAAAAGGTTGTTTTATGAACAAAGATTGTGGTTGAGTGAGTTTTTTACCCCACGTTAACAATGACCCTTGGTAATGATGGATTAGGGTTTCGATAAATATTTAATTATATCGTTTGTGGTGTAGTGTACATAATGTGTTTTCAATGGATAGTGGAGTGTCCAATTTTGCAAAAATATGTGTTTGTTTTGTGTTATGTTATATACGGTTTTTGTTTAGCAATATAGGAATAAAAAACCATTCTATCATGTACCAATTGAGAGATTCTAGTATTCAACCATGAATGATTGTCTATAAGAAGTGTAATAAAACATGTTGGTCAAGATTAACATGGTAAAGGATCAGATTCATGAGAACATCACTTGTTTATTAAAATTATGGACTGGGAATCATCTCTAGTTCTACTAATTATATTTTATCTTATCAGGGAGTTTCATCTACAACACCATTATAATTATTATAGATTGGGTGGACCTAAGGAATTTCACATATGGATAAGTTCCTTTTAGACATTTTTTTTCACCAAAATACACACCATAAAATGAAACTGATGTATGTAGCATACATGTTGTGAGGTATGCAAAATAGTTCGTGGGACGTCATGTTTAAGAATAAGAATTTTGAAGGTATGATATTGATAATATTTGAAGAAATGGTTCTAGAACATTTTTATCTGGAGACCTTGAGTTAGCATAACTCATTTATGTTTTTGAGTTTGACTCAGGGGTCAATGGCAATGATCGATTAGGATGGATGATTCACTGACCTACAGCACTATGTTCAACTGTTTTTAGGGGGTAAGGTAAATAAAATGAGGTGATTCTAGGATGGAAATGGAAATTAAATCAACTCTGATGTGAATATCATGTAATTAAATATATTTTATTATGTGATGGATTAGGAACTTATTTTTGAAGGGAATCTCATGGAGTATTTTTTTTGGAAATATGGTTCTTGTTAGGTGATCAATTTTTATGGATTCCAATAGTAGGATATTCCCATTTAATGTTTTCCACTTGGGTGGTGATGGACAGAGTTGTCATAAAATACCACATGCCTCTTATAGTAGTGATTGTGTTTGGTTCTATTTGTGTGGTAGGTTGAAACACATGATAGGAAAGTGTTCCCAACCACTTGTTGAGTGATTAGCATGTGTATGGTTGGATAATATGATGAGGTTCTATAGAAACACATGATATTTGGATGATAATTTGGGACCAAGGAAAACACATATCGTAAAGAGGTAGTCAGTAACCCGATACCAGGTAGGCAGTAGGAGCACAAACATCCCAACTAGTTGGGTCAGTAGAAGTGAAACTCTAGGGAAGGGGCATCAGTATATGTAGGGGAGATCAATTATTGGAACAATTACTAGAGCCTATAGTAAATGTAGAGTTCAACATCATATAGTTCACCCAATAGCTGAAGGTGGAGAAGCTGGTCCCTCGATAGTTTGAGGCAAAATTCATGTATCATTCACTCATAATAGTACTTTGTTTGATACATGTTACTTTAATTCCTTCAGAGGATCTAATTTATTTAATACTTGCGTGGTAATGTATATGAAGGGCTGGGTCTATTTTTACACTATTAAAAATTTAGAGAGATTAAAAATGTATGTTTATGGTGTGTTCCATTGATATTATAGGTTAACATTTTCTTTTTGAAATGTCGGTTGTAGAGATGTTAGGTTTTTTATTTTGTTTTGGTCAATAATTGTTCGTTGGTGTACTAAGACCAAATTGATTATAACCATCGTAGGGTAAAATTTATGTCCCTTGAGGTATGTTTATATGTTCACCCTGTGGAATGAGATATATGAGTAGGCAATATAGGGCCAGTTGACATGCAGTTTGGTAAAATCAATTCCCAAGTGGATTTTCATGTTCTTGATGATGAGGAGGTATAGTACAATATATTACCCAATATGGTACATCAAATTTATGATCTACTTATTTAATAATTCTTAGGGCTACCACCCGAGAGTGAGGTTGAGTTTACGATATGGTAGCTACCGAGAGAAGATCCAATCTTCATTCTACGATATTGAATGAAACAGATAGAACTCCGGAAATTAAAAACCCAGTTGATGGAACTAGATAAAAAAGAGGTTCATTAGTCCAAGTATACCACCTTGGAGATGCCCAATTTTTTTCCATAAGGTATGATGGATCATTGTGGTTGTGTGTTGATTATAGGAAGATGAAATAGATAACTATTAGGAAGTGTTATCATATTCCACCAATCGATGACCTTTTTTATCCAAATATAGGTCGATTTTATGTCCAAAAAAATATATTTGAGATCAGGATATCATCAGCTAAAGTTGAAACCTTCTGATATACCTATTTCTACCCTTAGGTGTAGGAAACATTTATATGAGTTTTTGGTTATTCCTTTATGGTTGACCAACACTCCGATAGTGTTTATTGGCATAATAATCTGAATCTTTCAACCATAAACCAATTACATTGTAGTTGTCCTTTTGGTTTGTATCATTTTGTAATACATGACACATGGAGATTAGGAAAAACATAAATACATCATCCATATTAAAATAAGATAGTGAAATCAATATGCATGTCTATGTAAGATTCATTTCGTGAATGACATGGTGAATTTATTTTGTAACATAATCTCTTTTGAGGGTGTGTTTGTGGCCCTAGAAAACTATCAAGCCACTGTATCTTGAGAGAAAACCAAAAAAAACATTTTAAAATCATATTTTCTTGTTTTGGTGGAAAATTATAAAAAGTTAATCAATGAATTTTACAATCTTGTAGAACTACTATTGGTTTTGACAAAGTAGGGAATCATGTTTGAAGGGTGTGAAGCATCTGAGAATTTTCATTATGAGTTAAATAATATATTGTGTTATACACTACTTTTGTTCCTACCCAAGTTAGGTAATGACTAGACCATGTTTTTTGATGCATCCGATGTTGGGACTGAGTATGTTTTGTTAAGGGGTGATCCAATTTTAGAATATGGATCATGAAATTTTAGGCCTCGTGAATGAAATGACCCTCAGCTTGATCTTGTATTGTAGATGTGGTTTACTCTTTAAAGTGTTGGTAACAATATATTTTTGGTAAAATTGTTATTAAGAATACCAATCATAAAATGATTAATTACAACTTATGGTACATCGATTTATGTATTTGTTGGAGAATAATGGTATAAAATATTAAACACGTTGATTTTGATCTAGTATATAGTATATGAAATGGAAATAGTGTCCCAAATATTTTTTGTTTAATGACTCAAAATTTAGAGGTTCTTGAATCCATTTCAGAGTAGAGGACGATGGCTTGTTGTACTGAGTTGTATATAGAGTTTCATGATTAGAATGGTAAAATGAACCTTATGTAGTTGGTAGTTGAGTCCAAGATTCTATTCTAGATCATGAATATGCAATGCAAGTCTCTGATGTATTTCCCTATGAGGGAATGTCTTATGGTTGAAGAGACACCATCAAGATATAATTTTGGTAATGATGTGATAATTTATATTCATAGTCATGTTGTGATGATAACAAGTTTGCAGGATGATTTGATTACTGAAATTCATGAATCGAAGTTGGAAGTGAATCGGGGTTTGGCCAAAATGTATCTTGATCTTCATCTGTTCTATAGGTGGAATGGGTTGGAAAAAGTTGTTGAAATATTCATAGTGGGATGCTACACTTTCATGTAGCTAAATCTCAAGCATCAGCATCCTTATAGATAGTTATAGGCTTTTCCCATTCTAGAATAGATATTGGATGACATGATAATTGAATTTCTTTTGGATCGACAAAGGATTTATTATGAGAAAATGTGATCTTGGTAGTTTTGGATCGATTTAACAAGGTGAAACATTTATTACCAATTAATGAGATCTTCACAATGGACTAGATGTGAGAGTTGTACATTCAGCAGAATGTATGACTGAATAGAGTATCACAAAAAAATTATTTCAGATCGTGAATCACATTTTAATTCATGCTTTTGTAAGGGGTTACAGAATGAACTTTTTACATTGGTGTTTTTTAGTATGACCATCCACCAACAGATGCATAGGTTTTTGGAGAATACAATTCTGGTTCTAGAAGACATTTTTAGGTCATGTTTCTTAGATTTCGGAGAATCATGGGAGAATAAATTTCCAATTTTTGAGTTATCATATTATAATAATTACCAATACATGACTCATAGGGAATTATATGAGGTTCTCTAAGTTATACCATGTAGATCACCATTATGTGGGGTGGAACCTAGAGAGTTATGGTTTTTGGAATTGGGTCTCATGCAAGATACATCATAAAAAGTTCATTTGATTCAGAAATTAATGGACATAGATCAGAGAATGAAGAATTATTATGTGGATCAGCATCGTAGACCTCTTGAGTTTATGGTGGGTGACCATGTGTTTCTTTGAGTGTTATTTTGGTTTGGTCACCTTAGAATTAAAAAATTAAAATGTTGATGCCTATGAATATGAGAACATTTGAGATAGTGCAGTGGACCATATCGGTTGGATATATATTGTCTCTTCAAATATTTTATTGTACTACACATAAAGTTTTTCATGTCTAACATATTCAATTATATCAACCTATTCCATCTGATGTGAATGATATTGAAGATATTGACCTCTAGGATTCTCTTTCCTTGGAGGAGAGTCTGGTTCGTATGGTGGATCATAGAATCAAATTCATCGGGGAAATACATTTAATTTGGTTCATGTTTTATTGAATCATGGATATTTTCTGGAGGAATATTAGGGGAGGTAGATAGATATGCAGGATTAGTGACATGATGTCATTGCATTGGAATCATAGTAATTCATGAAAGTGTGGTATGGGGATGAGTCATTATAATTTGGGGAAGTTTTTAGATCCCAAACATTATTGAGGTAAGTCATTGATTATATTTTTGTTTATGTAACATTAATTTTTTCTAAAGGAATTGATTTATTATAGACGGTGTATCTTGGGTACTCTTGTGGTACAAGACTCAAATGTTTGGATAAAATGGACATCTAGTTCATGTTGTTGGGTTGGCTCACTATTAATAGTAAATATGTACCCAAAGTGTGGCAGAATAGAGGAGTGGTGCACGGTTTGAATAGATTATGAAAGGGGGAAATTTAAAACATGATGTCATTTATAGACCCATCTCACATGTTTTAGCATGGTTTAACAAACCATGCATAATTACCAGGTAATGGTACAACCTCGACCCTTCATGGACGTAGGGTGGATCAAAGTTATCTAACAGTTTGGCGAACCGTGTGGCTAGATCATTCACACATTCAAAAGTGATAAATTACCAATTCCCCACCCTGATTATAAATTTTCTATGAACTAATTTCCCTAATTTCTTGTTCTTAAATCCCTAGTGATGAACATAATCACCCCAAGCATTTCAAGGATCAATATCTTTTGTTTCTAGGTCGTTTGGGTGTTGTTGGTTGCAAATTGATGTTATGGGTGAATATTAAACTAAAATTACTTATCCTTTTTATATTATGGGTTGGGTAGTTTTAATTATTCGTCTTAATCTCTGAAACCCTCTTTTTCTAGAGGATCTTATACATGGGAAATAAAGGGTCCTTGGTTCTGAATTAAAAGCTTGGGTTAAGAGAGTGTTCCCATATGGAATTGTGGTAGGCGGTGTACAAGTTACATCCCATTGTTTTCACAGATATTTAAGTTATTGTATTTTGGATTTGGTTGTTTATTGATACCCATTTGTTTATATAGTATAGAAGATAAATTTAGTGGGGAAATATATAATTGAACCCCTAAAGATGCCTAAAATATGCATTAAGGGTGATTTGATCAGGAAAAGGGATACCAATGAAATGTTAAATTTATTAATCATTGAAATTGGGAATTTAGACGTAGATTAAAATTTAAATGAAATTGATACAACATAAATATGTTGTCCTAATATCTTGGGTATGAAATGAAACTCTAGGTAGTTATATCTAGTTGTAGAGGTAAAACAATTTGTTTATTGGAGTATTGTGAATGGGAAAATGAATTTATCTGAAGGGGTTAAATAAAAAATATGTTGTAATGGAAATATGTATATTATTTTAGACAAGGTAATAAGAATTATTAAATAGGATAAGGAAGGAATATGACTACTATATTAAAAAATCAATGTGTTGTGAATGTTATATATATTTATTTACTAAGGTTTTTGAATGATTTAGGATGGAAAATCATTACAGAAGCTTGTTCCCATGGATTAGTGTTATTTGACGTATTTTGTTATGTTATACACTACTGGGTATGGATATAATGAGCAACTAAACCCCACCAATAGAATTAATTGTTTAGGGAGTCAAACTAAGGATCTATGCCACTATCGATTACATTTGATAAGCTACCAGGAATGAGGCTCCAAATTAAGGGTTATATAATTGTATTTGTAATGGTTTCCATAGTCAGATAGGGAACTTGAATTATCCTTGTATGCATATTAGTTGAACAAAATATGTAATTTTGTGATAAATTAATTTCCAAACATATGGATCAGATGGCTTAAATGGTATAAAAAGAAATTATTAACTAAGGAAAACTAGTTTGTTTTTTGTTTATCTTGTTACAATTGGGATATATACATACACTATAATTAGGGTGGATATTTTGCAGACACATATTATGGTCACCTACTGAGTTTTACTCTCACCCTTCTCAGTCCTCTATTGGTTACACAAGTATACATCATGTTTTCAATCTAGGATAAGGGAAAAATCCCTATAGTAGATGGTGAACTGGTGTATGGGACGTCCATAAATGAGAGAAATGTACATTGTATTACAGATCATTATAGGAATTATTTTTTTGAATTTATTTTTCAGTTTTCCTTAATGATGGAAGGATATGACATATCATGGCATATATAATATTGGTTGTTTGATTCTACCCAAATTTTGGAATGGATTAGTAATATATATTTACTTTTCCTGTTGACAATATCCTATATTTCATAAATCATTTTCAATTGATTACACTAATAAAGATTTTATAGTCTTCCCTTGGGGATGTTAAATCCTCACTTCTAGTCTATAACAACTAGCATATGGGGAGGTGAGATTGAGGTCATGTGGTGACCCTACCTAGGGTACCGTTTTAGTAGATTTTGACTTGGGAGAAGTTACAGAAATGTTCAAAATAAAAAATTATTTTTAAATATAAAATTTCTACTTTTTCATGGTAATTTATTTAAAATATTAAATTGGTATACAATTACATTAAAAACTCATCCTACATTGAAACTACAATTATTCAATTAATGTTAAAATAAAAAAATGAAATAGAAAATATTAAAAGGGATATAATTTATGAAAATTAAAGAAATTAAAATATTTTATATAATTCTTTAAAATGATTAGAATATATTAGAAAATTTTTTGAATATTTATTTTTTTTCATGAGGTTATTAACATCATAGTAATGAATAGTTCTAAAAATTGTCATTAATGATATTTTAAAGTAAGTAATATTTAATTAAATGATAATAAATTCCTAAAAAACATATATAAATCAATGTGATTAGGATATGGTTTATAATATTATCAATTTTATATTTATTACAATTATAACATTTATTGAACCTAAATTGTCCCTGAAGGAGTAAATCATCTGTGTTGTTATAGAATGTTTTAAAAGAGATATCTCGCGGTTAAAACCATAAAATAAGGGATAGAAAAGTAAAAAAAATAGTATAATTTTTTTGGATGAAATTATAAATAAATATCTTCATCATATATTCTAAATAATTATTTTGGGATCTAATTTGATCATAAAATTAATTTACATTTCTTTAATATTTTAATAAATTCAATGACTGCTCCACCCCTCTCTTATAATAGGGCACATCCTCTTATCTATAATTCACAATTAGAATCATATTTTTGTGAAAATTACTACTAAAGACCATTCATATAATATATTACCAATCTAAAAATATATATGTATTATTTTTTATAACACCAAACATAGTGGTCTTATGGTGTTAACCAAAGGATTTTTTTCTGAAGAAGAGGTGTCATTATTATTTATGAATTATTACTTTATTTCATCTTCAAAATCCTAATAATATTCCTCAAACATGCTAAAATAATAACTCAAAAGTCCAAAATATATTTATAAATTATTATGTGAATAGTATAACCTTTATCAATCTCCTCTTCAATAAATTGGAAAATATATCCATAATTTGTTTGTATGATGGAATACCACCTCCCAAACCAATGTAATTAATTTTCCACAACCACATATAAATAGTAGATATAATTATGGGATTAATGACTATATATTATATTAAGTACATATTTATCAATTTAAAATGATAATATATCTTTTACACCCGTCAATTAATTTCACATAAAAATGATAATTTCATTCATGTGTTTGTATAGACTACCACCTCCATGAAGCGATGTGATAAATTTTTCCTCACTACATCACAAGGATGATATATATAATTATATTCAAATAATTAATGTAAATTTTTTTATATCATTATATATATTTAATTATTAAATAATGCATAATTTTTTTCATAATGACCACTGAATAATAGAATCATTATTCTTGTGTTCGTAAGACCTGCCATCACCATGACTTTAATATAGTTAATTTTTCATAACAAACTATCATGAATGGTTTTGAATATATATTTTACATATTAAAATTATAATTTTTCAAATATTATTAATCCCTATATTCTTAATTAATTATTTCTTTGACCATAGTCAACATACCTTTGTCATTATGACCTTATGAACTAAATATTTTCAACATGTCTAACGTGAACATAAATGGTTAACTAATAGTATATTACATAGAAATAAGTGACATAAAATGATGAATCAATTTAAAAAATAATCTCAATCATGTGAGAAATTAATAAGTGTCTATAATTTAGGATGATTATGAATAAAATTGATGTGTCCTAATAAAGGTAAGGGTTTTTCTTTTAAAATAGTCATTTATATTTAAATTAAAACTCAATTTTTATTAAATATCCATAATTTATAAATAAATTTATAGAAGAATGAAATATTAAATTCATTTTTACATGGAATTTTTTTCAAACTAGTTAGAAAGGATTTTTTTTCTAAACAAGTAACATTGCGACTTTTCTGAAAGAAGTATGAAATGATTATTTTTCTATCATATATGACTTGAGAATATTTTATTCACATCATGAATAATATATTCTACAAATATTCCTTTACTTTATTAGATGTTTATTTTCAAAGAATTGTTTTATTTATAAAGTCATAATTTTTTTCATTATGTGATTTATAATTAAATTAGTATTGCCTAATGAATATTTATATGAATATAGTTAAGGATATTTCATGAATCTATGTGGGGAGATTATTTTATAGTTTCAGGATGATATGATGAAGATGATTTGTTCATTTATAAACCATTGATGGGTGGTTACATTATAAAAAAAGGATGCATGGTTCCCTTATAAACCATGTATGGTTGGTTATATATTAATCATGGCTGGATGGTTCTATGAAACTGCTCTAATGAATTTGGTATGAAAATTGGTCATATAGTTGTTAATTTTATACGAATTATAGTAAGATTTATAATAAAATGATTCCCCAAGTGACATACATGTTTTATAAAATCGTTTTGTAGGTTTTTATATGAATATTATTATTTTTCATGATAAGATAATAATATATTATTTAATGGAAATCATCTTTTCCTTTTAATGGATTTGATTTTAAATTTCCGAAAAAGTAATTATATGGCTTTTATGTCTTCATAGAAACCATTATGAGAATTATTTTTCCATTTAAATTTACTATAAATCATTTTATATTGATATTTATAAAGATAATGTGATTTCATGGTTATGAAAATCATTATATAGAGAAAAAATAAAATTATAAAAAAAGAATTTTTTTTAAATGTAATAATGGACTAACTATATATATCATTCCTCTTATGTCCATTGTTGAGAATTTCTTCCCATCCCACTTTTATAAATGTATTTAAAATGATCCCATGATGAGTATGGATATGTATGTGGTCAATATGAAAATTATGAAGTAGATGCATGAAAGGAAAACATTTTTGATCTTCAAATTTATGTTTTTTGGGGAAAATTGAAACTTAATATAAGCGTTCACTATGTAATTATATTGGGATTTATGTAAATATTATGAAAAAACCCATTAAAATCTAATAATAAATGATATTTAGAAATGAAAGAGACATAATTCCTGTCTAATTTCATTATAATATTTAATATTAATTTTTGTGTCTTTAGATTTGGTATTAGAGGACCTTTTTAGAATAAATTTTATGTCAGGATATTATTTAATAATAATTTCAAAGTGTTAAATAACTAAAAGGATAATATGATAGGTATAATCTTCATTATTATAGATAAATGAAAAGATTCATATATTCTACTAATATGGAAATTATAGTGTTTATCATCCTTATAAGATGGGTTATTTTAATATTATTAACAAACACAAACAGACCATGTTTTAGTAAATGTCTTGATATATTGGACACTATTGTAATAATGGTTTTGATGAAAAATTGAATGGCTTTGTTAATGAGAACACGAAATGAATAACAGTTGTATTCAGAACTCTTGAGGATTTTATTAAAAATTTGAACCTTGGAGAGTCTACAAATGATATGATAGATAATATTCCCCCTGGAAGATAATGTGACACATTTTATAAATGTAAATAAATTGAATAACCCATGTTTCACAAATGTTGATAGTAGAACATTGTAAAATTCTTTTAAAGAAAAGGAATAATTATATATGTAGTAAATTATTACAGAAAGCATTAGTAATCTAAGGATAATAGAATAGTTTAGTTAACATCCTGACGAGAAAAATAGTTTTTCATTATTTATATATTGAAAATTTCAAATGATTGGAAAATTTTCATTATGAAATTAAAATTATTAGAGGTAATTCACTTTAATTTCATCATAAATACAAGACATACAAATTTTTAAAAATACATAATGCGATTATAATTGAATATGTGGTAAAAATGACATATGAATGGTATATATTATTTCATTGGTTTGGATTTAACATTATTTAATCTTAGAACATGAATACAATTTTTTTGTAAGAAATATATTTTAATGAATAAAATAGAAATCCATATTTACAGATTTTGAATATATTATAATTTTTATGATGTCAAAATATAAACAATTCAACAGTTATGGAATATTTAATGATGATTATATGGTTAAAATAATTATTAATATTTCTATAAATGGAGTAGTTTTGATGAATATTACTATGTTATGATAAATGTTTGAGTTACATGTAACCTTCAGGATAACATGTTAAAAAGTTTATTTAACGATGAATGACTTTAATTTTGGTAGAAATACATAATAAATGGGTATCCTATAGATATTTTATGATTTTTTGAGGTATTTATTTTTTTTTCATTTTTGGGATGAAAAATGAAATGTATGAGATAACCTTTGAGGATAAAACATTTGTTTAATTTTAGAAAGATTAAGGTTTTCTAGGACAATTCTCACATTTCTAGAAATTTTAGAAGTATTATATTAATATAGATTCTTAAAAATGAAAACCTATAGGCTAGGTGACAACCCATCTCATTCGGAAAGTTGTGAGGTTTTTTCTCACAGCTGAATGGTGCTAGAGGGGAAATTCCTACCACTGACCTATGAGATCCCACAATTATTATGTAATTTTTTACCTTTATTTAATAAATAGGAATACTAATGGTTATTTTCATTTATATATGTATATTATATCATTTAGATAACTATGGAATGGAAATTAATTTTTTATTAATGTGTTTAATGCTAATTTAGAAGTTGATAACTACAGTTTTGGGTGACATTATAAGATTAACTTAAGAAAATACTATATTATTTAATTTAATAAATATAGATTAAAATATATTTTGGAAGCATATATGATTTTTATTGAGGAATTATGGAGCTTTTTTTTATTTATAGAAATGACTGAAATATCATGGAGATTATGCGATGAAGGAAATTTCATTTTAATAATTTAGCTTTAGAATACATGGATGTTATTTTGTGGGAAATATGATATTCACCTCAAATGACTATGTTGATAAAATACTTAAATAGTTTTTTGGGTTTCATTATCATTTTATTATATATTCAGTAATTTTATTGATAGTTATTCATTGAATGATCTATGATGAACATTGGGCATTTCAGTTATATTTTTTAGATTATGTTTGTAATTATTTTGTTTTATTCATTTTGGGAATTATCTTACGTTGTTATAGCCATTTTTGTTAATATGAAAATAAAATATATGAATATATTATTATTTTATAATTGAATATTTAATTTATTTTGTATTGATTGTAGTTCTGAAAACATTAATAATCATCTTTAATACACAATTCTTGGAGTTAAAGGTTATACTGTTGTGGGAATTTATTAAATAATGATATTATTTTCTTCTAAAAAGTATTTTTTTCCTATTATATTATTATATATAGAAATATAATTCATTCAATTTATTTAATGTATTATAAAACAGAAAATTAATATATTTACTTTTATTACATAGGAATCAATGTCCTTTTAACCCATTATATATTTACAGTTCTCTAATAGTTTACATTTTGATGGAAATGTATCCTATTACATTGTATGAGTCCTTGTAAGATAGATTTTTCATCCATATCTTCGTTTTCACATTCCACATATGATCTCCAAAATGGAATCCCACATTGTGTTATTACATATTGCTTTTTTACTTTTGCTTTATCTCCTTTCTGGCAATTGATGTTTTATTCACCCTTTTTGTGATGTGGTATTACAAAAATGGTATTTTTAAATGTAAAACACTAATTAACATTCCTGTATTAAAATGGAATGGATAAAATTTCATTAATAAGGGAAAATTTAATATATTAAAATTATAATATGATAGACTATGTTCGATAGTATAAAGGATACAAAATACCAAGTTGAAATGAATAATAATTGTTTATTGATTATATGTGACTGATATAACATTACCATTAAATTTGTGGGAATAAATATTATTTAAAGAATTATGAAATGTATAATGGTATAAATTATTACAAATGTATTATAAAATTACAATAAAATTAATTATAAAATTTTACAAAAGTTATTATATTTCTGAAAATAAGTTTTTATAAAAAATGATTCAATTTATTTTTGATTGACAATTATAATTAATTTATGGGAATTTAAAAATATATATATATTTCAACAAAATAAATTAAAATTTTGAAATGATCATGTAAAATTTATTATATGGTTAAATGTTTATAATATATTGTAATTATTGATTTTTCAATGAATAGGGAAAACATAATTTTTTTAACAAAAATATATTTTTCGTATAATTTTATTATAAAAAATAAATAAAATTTTAAATAATAATAAATTCCATTCGTTTCGTTTTAATATAAAGAGTTCATCTAAAGTTTTTGAAATTATTTTTAAACTTTAATTTATTAAAAATCCATTTAATACTTAAATTAAATATTTTATGATTAAATTTGTTTTTATTTTCAATTTTTTTGTTAAATGATTAATTACATTATACCAGATATATGTTTTAAATTTTCTAAAAACCATTCCATATTTGGAACCAATATTTTTAAATTTTAAAACTGGTCCCTTTTATTTTTTGTCAATTTGAATAGTATCCTTAGTATTTTATGTTACCACAGTAAAGGGTAAATCTGGTAATAAATATTAAAAATAAAATTATAAGGATTTTAAAATGATCCTGAAACTTGTATTATTTTTATATTATGAGTTAATTTTTTCCTTAGTTATCCCTGAATTGATCATATGGTACATTATATCTAATTGAAAGAGATTTTAACCTTTATAATATTTTATTTTAAGAAAAGTCAAACATATCACAATGTTGTTTTTAATTACTATACTATTTTTATATATGGGGTAATTTATATGACAAGTTCAACTATAAATATTATTTTTAAATATAAAAAATTTGTCATTATCATGGTATTTTATTTATATTCTATAGTGAGGAAATAACTATAATATTGTTTTACACATCACTGATGTATTAATTATTCAATTTAAGAAAAAATTATATAAACAATATTTAAAATATTTTAATTTAATATTACTTTTTGTAATCAGAGTCATACATGGAATTTATTGGTTACATTCACATGTTAGATATGTATTAATTTTGTATAATATTACTTATTTTTGTGATGTTAATAAAATCAAAATTCTGAAATGTTTTAAAAATTTCCCTTAATGATATTTTAAAATAAATAATATTTTCCTAATGATAAAAATTCCATTAAAAATAATAAAATTTTTATCAAATATTATTTTATCATTAATAGTATTAAAATTATTTATTTATGGGACACTTTTCATTTATTGTGTCAATATTGATCATCAAATAGTAAATATCCTTTTTTCAATGTTTCTTTTAAAAGGGTTAAGGAGGTGTTAAAATCCAAATATATTTGTAAACAATATTGAAACATGTGAAATATTTATATATTGATTTGATTTATACACATAATAATCCACTATTATTAATAAATAAATTTTGACCCATTTTGAAATAAAAATTCTTTTACAATAATTTAATATTTTTAGAAATCCTACGATTACCACTCCCCACATTTATAAAGGGAAACACTTCTTCTTAATAATTCACAAAGAAAAATACATTTTTTTATAAAATAACCAAAAAAATTATTTATTATAATCCTTCCCATGAATATAATTTTTTTGGAATAACACCATCCTTAGTAGTCTAATGGATTTAAAAATGGTGGTTGTCTGAAGAATGTGTATCTTTATTAATTGATTATTGCAATTTTATATCATATTACACATCCTTAAAATAATCATTAACAAAGAAAAAAATTACACATTAATATTCATTATGAAAATATGTTATTGTGTTAATATCATAAACTATATCAATCTCCTATACTATCAAATAGAAAATGAGACCATTATTCATGTGTGTGGTGGACTATCGCCATAAGAAATTGTGTAATTTGTTTTCCCTATAAATCCCTAAAGTGTATTTATAATAACTTAATTAATGTTAATATATATTTACCATTATAAAAAGATAATATTATATATTATATATCTTCATTACATTCACTAAAAATTGATAGAGTCGTTCAAGGGTACGTGTGGACTACCAACTCTAAAAAAGAAATGTGAATTGTTTTTCATCACCACCTCACAGGGATAATATAAATTTGAAATTTTTGAATTTTTTATAATTATGTAAAGGTAAAATAATTCGTACTTTATTACTGTAATAATTACTAAAAATTGGAAATGTTACATATGTGTACATACAACCTATCACCTCATTGATTTTAACGTTCTTCATTTTTCATAACCATCATTCCTCAATGATATTAATAGTATAATTGATATATGAAAAGGATAATTATTTAATTATTATTTCTCAGGATATGGTGGAAAAATTACTACATTGATCATAGTCTACACACCTATGTGATTTTGGACTTATGAACCAAATATTGACAAATAGTACATCATGATCCTAAATTATTATGCAATTCTCTGTAACATTGTATCATGTGATATATATGTATTACTGTAACACCCTAAGATTTTATGAGATATATTATTTTTAATTTCATTGATGTCATCTATTATAAATTACAACAAGATTAGATTGTACTATACGCAACACCGTATTAGCTTGCAGTATATGTGACACTATTCATGGCTCATGTTACACACAATTTCATGTTCGTTTGGTGGAAATTATTCTACGCAACATTATATATTGATTTCATTTAATGTATTAATGAAATATGTTTTGATTCTGTTATATGAAACATCAAACAGACATTTCACTACACGCAACCCTGGCATGGCTTGCAATTACACGTAATCAAGACTTTTTTCTATAGCGTGTGTAGTATGCAATACTGAGTTTCACTAAACGAGTTATTATTATAATATTATTATGAACTTGAAGTTATGAATAGTAATACTCACTTTTTTAAATTTTATAAATTTTATCATTCAAAATGGACGTAATTTTTGGATTTGGAATATCGAAATTAGCCTAGGGTGAATTTTTGGTATTTTTCTGAAAACATTCAATTTTTGAT
Organism: Viscum album; assembly: GCA_963277665.1. NCBI lineage: Eukaryota > Viridiplantae > Streptophyta > Magnoliopsida > Santalales > Viscaceae > Viscum > Viscum album. The sequence continues at coordinate 40,032,395 of OY728158.1, read as the reverse complement.
CAATAGTGAAAACTCTAGGATACTATTTAAAAATGTATTTTTATTAAAATAAATATTTATTTTATTTAAATTTTTTTTACGTCAAAATTGATACATAATACCATTATAAGTTCAATATAATTCATTGGATTTATTTTATAATTATTTTAGATATATAAATATTTTATTGAACTTCTCACGGTCTTTTACCCTCCTCCTAAGAGAATTTGAAAATTTACATAAAACATAACTTTACTGCTTCTGTCAGTGGAATTTCAAAAATCCGAGAGACACAGTTAATATCAAGGAGTAAAATTTTGGTCAGTAAGATAAAAATAATTTTTTGTGAACAGTAACTGTATACTTTTTTTCACTGTTATAAGTAAATAGGGTAATTAAGAGTAAAAATGATATTATTATTACCCTAACACATGTCCTAATTCTATTGATTAAGTTTAATTAAACCATAAACAACCTTTGGAATAAAATATGGCCATTTGGTTCTACTTGGATTAGATTAACACATTTATTATTATTTTATCTAATGAAGATTTAAAATAGTTAAAATCAGAGTTTAATAACTAAAACTTTTTTAATATACGGTTATACATAAGATGAATTCGACAATAAATATTTATTAGAAATATAAAAATATTTACTACATAATGGTAGTTTATTTATAATTTTTCGACATTATATAATTTAATTTATTTATGACACAATGCTGATGCTGTAACTACCTAAATAATGAAATATTAAAATAAATGATATTATAAATACCCAAATAAATATAATTTTATATTTTTTATGAGTTACAGTTATTTTATAGGTTAATATGACATGTTATTATTGATTTAATTAACTTTTGTAGAAATAATAATGGTGTTATGATTTTCACAAAAATCAATTACCAAATAGTGTTAAAATATACATAAAATAGTTTTTAAAACAAATATTATATTATTAATTGTTATTTTATTCCTAGAAATCTAAGGATTGTACAAATGAAATAGATAAGGTTATATATATTAGTTATGAATATCATGGGGTTCTTTTGTCTTGTTATAGTAATTTTATTAACCATATAGTGTAAGAAAACAAGAAGACACAGTAAAAGTAAAATTATATATCTTAAAGTTAAATCAAAATGATAAGGTTAGAATAGTAACCTAAACTTTTCTAAATTCTTTTCGATGAAATTATTTCAACTCTTCCCCACTTTTTCTTCGAAATAAATCAATTTGGACCTATTATAAACTGAATATTACTTTATTATAAAATAATATTATATGTTTTTCCAATGGTGCCCTCTCCTCCCTTATAAAAAGGGCACCCCTTCCCTCATCTCTTCACACATTTTTGAGACTTTATGCTCTGGAAAACCCTACCAATTCCTCTTCTAAACCATTCTAGTTATATCATATAGGTTCTAGTCTTCTCAAAAGACCAAATCTAGTTCCCTAAAAACATGTATAAAGGAGGTGCGTCGAGGAAGAGGTAATCTCTTCTACCGACTCATTCATGTTCCTTTCTTCTTGTACTTCCTCTTATTTAGTTGATTCATTAAAAAGTAATAAAATAATTTTTAATTATATATTTATATTTTATTATAAATTTTACACAAACCTTTTCACCTTCTATCCATCCGAGGGAAAACGAAATCACTATGTGTGCGTATGTACGGAATACCGTCTCCACGTCGTGGTGTAATCAGTTTTTCCACCACCACCTTACTTGGATTGGTATAATGGTGTAATTAATATCTATATATGATTATAATAACATCATACTGATTCTATAATATTATATATTACACTCAAATTCCATTCAATAAATATGGGAATGATATCATCACCCGTGCGTATGAACGGATTGTCGTCTCCACGACGCGATGAGATTCATCTTCCATGTTAACAATTATAGATTGATTATAATGAATATATAATAGGTAAAAATGAAATATATGACATAATAATGATACCTTATTTATGTATATATATGTATTTCATCTAATTGCTTCCATTCAAGTCACTACGGAACGGAAAACAGCAGTCATGTGTACGTACGACCTACCGTCTCCATGAACGGTGTATTTCATTTCATTTATCTATATATATATACTGAATATATATGATATATAAATCATGAATTACATTTTTTAAGTAAGAAATTCATGATATACTTAATAATAATATCAAGAACAACAAGTCCAAACACGTACGATAAATAAAACGATTTTACCCAAAATGCTGCTTTACAAATGAATGGGTAATAAAAAGTCATAAGTGAACCATATATGATGTCATAACAATGAATATGATTTGTTAATAAGTAAATTTAATTATTTAAATCATTATATAAGAGTTTTGGACATGTACGAAGCATATCGAACCTAAGGTAAGGGATAATTTTTCAATCTCATTTTTTTCCGAGATTTCTTATACGTATGTATTTTCTGGGGTTATATTTTTTACCCATGTCCATAAATTTTTTAAAAGTGTTTAATATTATTCCATTTATCTTTAATTTCAGGTTTACCCTTCTTTGTCTTTTACATTGTGAAATGGAATGAATCATTCATTAGTTTACCCTATGAGGAACTTTTTGAATTTTCTGACAAAAGCACGAGGAGATTGTTTTTTATTTTATACGACCTAAATGGATATTTATAGTTTCATAATTCCATATTTTCATGAAGCTTACACTAGATGATTTCATGACTATTTTCAAAAAAATTCTTTTTCTTTTGAAATTTCTTGGCATTTTGTGAAAGGAAACGATTTTAAAGAATAAATGATATTTTCATAAATATTTCATTTCAAGTGTTTTGTCAAAACTATTTTAAATCTAAGATGAAATTATTTAATATGTGTATGTTTCAAGTATATTATCTCTATGATTTACATGGTTTATCTTTTATTATGATGAAATGACATCCATTTATTTTATATGGATTATGTTATGATGGGATGATGTTTACGAATCCCATTTATATTCTTTGGGGTTATCATAAATGATTTGTGTTTATGTTGTGGAACAAGTAAGAATGAATTCAATATGAGATGGGTGGGACCTATATCTCCCTCCAATTCACTGTTTAAAGATTTATATCTCTTGAGATAGACATGGATGGAACGGTATGTTAATCTGGTTCAGTGATACAGGACTGGAACGAGTAGTGAACTCGATTCAGAAAAGGACATTGTCCACTATGATGGTCTTGGTTGCAATGCCTTGGATACTATGCAAATCATAACATGTCCTTAATGGTATCCACAATCGCATGCTTTATTCCCATGTCATCTTATCATTATTGATGATCCATTATGATCTATGCCTTACGTACATCCATGTTTTATGTCATTGCTCATGATTTTGATGTTTAAATATTATGATCATGTTTTGAAGTTGATATGTATATGGTTTGTTTTATTTTCTACATTCATACCCATACTGATAATTTGATCTCACCCTTTATATGTTTTCTTTTTCCTAGGATATAATTAATGGATTTAGGTAAAAAAACGAAGATCTTTATGGGAGATGTTGAAGATCTTTCACCAAGACTAGAGGATTATATTCCGAGTTTCTAAAGATACTAAACTATTACGGTCCTTTGGTGTCTGTTTTTATTATGTATTCGATATTTCGCAAATTTAATGTAATATATATGTACGTCATGATTTGGGTCTTTACAATTAATAAACCATAAAAATTTAATAAAATATATCATGAAAAAAAATTGTTATTTAGGATAAAAAATAATGTGACTGATGATTCGTTCCTATGTTAAGAGGCTTTCATTTATAAATTAATTTTTTTTTCATTTACCATTAAACTCTATTTTAATTCAGTTTAAATTTTTTGTAAAAATTATTTAAATAAATAATTTTATAAATTATAATATGATTATAAAATTTAATATTACCCATGATTTATTAAATACCAAATAAATTGACAAGATTATTTATTTAATTTTATGGCTGAGGTACTTGGTTACATTTCCAAAAAAAGAATAGAAGGATTTTTTTTACATTTGTGTCATGAGGGGATTTTTCCACGATCATGAATAATGTTTTATTTGAAGATTAATTTAAATATTTACATGTTTATTTAAAAATAAATAATTTTATTTATAATTATGCATGGTTTTTCAAAATGTTTTTTACAAAATTTTATGGAAATTCGTGTTAGGAATATTTTTATGGGATTAGTGTTAGAAATTTAAGCTTTTATTTTTTATCATTATGTTATAATTAATGGAAATTTTTATAATGAAGAGTAGTTCCATTATAATCCATATATGGGTGGTTACATTAATAATGCTAAATTGATGGTTTTCTTAGAAAATATGGTTCGGTGGTAACCATAATGTAAGAACCCAGATCTTCATTCATGTATGTTTTTCCATTTCTGGTCGTTTTTGAGAAAAAAGAGTAAAATATGGAAATTTTCTAAGTCCATGCCGAGTACTTTAAAAGTAAAAACCAGGTACTTTGATGCAGTTCCAGGCCATGTGTTGGCCTTGTCCGGGCCACACACACGGTGGGTAGGGCGATGTGGAGGACGCTTAAAGCAGAGTACGGAAAGGCCAACTACACGCCGTATACCCCAGATGTAGAAGCCGTGTAATTTCATTATTCATTAAATAGAACAGGGTCGCACCTGACGGACAGAACTCTCTTCTTCTACAGGTTCTTCGTCTGAGAGAACCTGTATGGTCGCTGAACTTTTCTGAGCCCCCAAGCATCCATCCATTCTCTGAATCGATCTCAGTTGAATGTGTTGGAACTGCAGCGGTAAGCCCTTCCTTCTCCTAGAGATTTGTTTTCCAATTCCTCCTCTTTCTCAAGATATGGGGGGTTGAGTATTTTGTGCTTTATCATATATATACATCGTTCTAAGTTGAATCAAGTCGTGTAGTTCTAGTATATTGATCTCCTAGGATCAAGGTAGGTGGATTGTGCCTTACCTTTTGATGTCTTTCAGTTTTATGTTCAATTTCCACCAATACCCGAGAATGGGGTATTGCGTGTTTACCTTTTGGACCCTATTGTTTTCATACCTTTCTTGTATGATTTTGTAGAGTTAATTTAATCATGTTTGTGGATAATTGTTATGCTTTGATATTTTTCCCATGCCTTTTTCTTGTTACGACCATTGGATCTTGTTAGCATTTGGCCTCTATACCTGTTTTCCATGCCTTGTGACCGTAGTATGGAATGATGTTCTGGGCATGCTTGTTATGTTGTAGACTAGTTATCCAAGTAGGTATATATGTGTACATTGGCCTTATATAATTATTATGAACCGACTAGCACGGGACCCTGAGAACCTGGTGTTATAGACTATATGTGTATCGATGGAGTGAGGTTCCTCAGAGAGTCTTTGACATTATAGACTACAGGGGATAGACTGAGTGAGCTTCCCAGAGAGTCTTGGATATTATAGACTACTAGAGGGTAGATCGACTAAGTTTCCCCAGACAGTATTTACGTTGTTTGATTTCCTTTAAATCCATTCCGGGCTAGAGAAGGAATTGACAAATCTAGCTTTCATAAAGTGTTTGTGTTAGACCTAAGACTGTAGGAGAAATATACCGAGTGAGCTTCCTCATAGAGTTTCTATACCTTGGGGGTATACGAGGGTTAGACCACGTGATCTTCCTCCGAGAGTGCCTGATTACCCTATACTATAAGGGGAATTGACTAAAGAAGATTTCACAGAGTGTCTTGAAATTTTCGTATGACCAACCTAGAGAGGTTAGACTATGTGCACTGCCCAGAGGGTTGTTGGTACTTCTTTGATAAGACCATAGGGGTTGGATATGAGTACTTACCAGAGGGGTTCATATTATGTTAGCTATTTTCTTCACTTCTGCTTCTTGTTCTATAGACTGATTACAGTGGTATATCATCTTGTTATTGCTTACTATTTACTGCATGCTTTTTACTTTTACTGTTTACTGCTTATAGTACTATTATTTGTTATATAATCACTGAATGTTAGGCACATATCATCGGGTGGTTGCCTACAGGGATTTTAATCTCACACCCTTTTGGGATATTCTTTTTGGCCCAATCAATTTATTTTGTTGCAGTTATATACAAGGGAAAGCGCCCTTTGACTTCTAGTACCTGATTTCATTGGAGCAGGAGAGCATGGGACCAAGCCGAGGCTTGAGATGCTGAGGAGTTTCTTACCTATTTACATTCTTTTTAATTTGGTTTAGTATTGTATTCAGCATTGTGACTTGTTTGGATGCTTTCCTAGAAATATGTAACATGCATCATTTCATATATACATGTGTGTTCAAGCTGTTTATTATTTTATTATTCAGTTGTTTATTGTTGTTGGATATTTACTACTTCTGCTATTGTCAGTTTTGTTTACTTCTCCTATGAACTCTGGAAATAAGGGCATATTTTCCCCACTACCACACCAAAGGCCCTCAATGCTACTCGGCAGCCTCTGGCATTTGGTGAAATGCTCTTGAGGCCATGTGACTAACCAGGTATGGGGCGCCTCTAGGTGGATTCCAGAACCGAGACATTACAAAGTGGTAATAGAGGAATTATTTTATCTTGATTTACTATTTGGAGCCTTTATCTAGGGATATGATAGATTCAGTATTTGGTAATAGGTTTTCCCAGGGAGTAGTTAACCTGTGTACAGGGGAAAGCTGATCTACCTCGTTTATTGAAGTTTTATGGTTTTGAGATTTTACAGTTCATATGATTTCACCAAGAGTGATTCACATGAATTTTTGTTGTTATTGTTGTGATATTGTGGTTCTATTTCTATCTCAACTCGATGAGAGGATGGTATTCCATCTCTTGAATCATATAGGGTCTTGATATAAATCACATTCCATGAATTCATGCCACTCCATCTAAAAAGCATTATAAATTGATGGTTGTTGTGGTAGATGTTGTGTAGATTATGCATGTTGTTGTGTAAGATTCTTTGAGAGAATCCATACATTTTGATAGATAAATTGTTTGTATTGTAACATTACTTATATGAACGGAAAATTTAGATTCTTGAGGGGTTATGGGACCTCAGGAATCAGAGTTTGGTGTATTTTTTGACTTCTTTACCTTGCATTATATATGTATGAGATTCTATGCTTTGATTCGCGTGGAATATGGGCCCCCCACATTTCAGAAATTGGAAACTTCATGTTTGTTTTTCAGGGTTTTTTGTGCTTCGGTGCAATTTCTGAGCTACTGCCCGGAAAAACCCAGAATACATGGTGTGTACTTGACTATACAGCATGTAGTGTTAAACCGTGTCACTGAATGTGTGAGTAGAAACACGTGGTGGTGAAAATTTTTTCAGGAACACATCGTGTACGGTAGTTACATGATGTGTGGTAGTGAGCCATGTATTTGGTCGGGTCACTAACAACACTGGTTGGGGAAGTTCGTGTATTACACATCGTGCTTGGTATGAACACGCCATGTAGCCTCGCTATAGATACCTGGTCATGTCGTGAACAACACGAGATGGTGTTATCATCTCCTATATAGGCTGTGTTTGTTCGAAAAACGCCAGGAAAGGGGTTGGCTGTGTTGTCGACCGTGTAACTAACAACATAGTTTCTGAAACCTCTTCTAGTACATGTCATGTCCTTATGTGAACATGCCGTGTAATCTAGGGTTAAAAAGACTTTCTGGGTTAGCTGTGTAAAGAGACTCGGGTAGGGGAATGGAGATCTAGTACACGCTATGTGTGGGGACAACATGTCGTGTAGTCGAGGGTGTTACAAAACCAGAGGTGGAAGTGGTACACGCCCTTGTGTCTGGAATAAGTGGACATGCTGGGTAGTATTAAACTCCCAGTGTATTATTGTTTTGTAGAACATGTTTGTTATTTTACCCTATTCCTATTTTGTGCTCTTGTGTTCTTTGTCCTTGATAATCATGATCTAAGGTGTGCTTTTGATCTTTCAGAGCTATGCCTCTGAGACGTCCTATGGTTGTACGTCAGCTACAAGTAGACGATCAGACACTAGATATGGCCGATCATGGATCTCTTATAGATCATCCAGTAGATCCTCTTGTAAATCATCCTACAGATCCACCTAATGTGCCAGCCTTGGCACTAGAAGTTATACCTGTTCCAGGCGCCAATGTGCAGTTTAGGGAGTACATCCATAGGATGATTCATACCTGTCAGGGAGCGATGCCTCTTGCCCAATCGATGGCTGAGTTGATGCGGGTTTTCCATCAACAGAATCCTCCTACCTTATTAGGGGATGGAGGAACCCATGCTATAGAGTCGTGGTTAGAGGCCACGCTGACGATCTTCGAGCACCTCGAGATACCTCCAGAGAAAACTGTAAAGCTGACTACTTATATGTTCTAAGACACTGCCAAGAGGTGGTGGGAGGTGGTCTCACAGTCATGGTTCAAGCAGTGTATGACTTGGGATGAGTTTTGGTTAATCTTTAAGGATTAATTTTATCCGGAGACCTTGAGGCCTGAAGGAGCCTGGTATTTTATGAGTATCGATCAGGTTACTCTTTCTGTTATGGAGTACTCGTCTCGTTTTACCGAGTTGTAGCGCTTCACGCTGAATCCAGGAGGTGATGAGTTGTTATTTTGATGGAAGTTTGAGGATGGTATCACACATGAGATCCGTTCCCTGGTGAATATCTTCAGTTTGACTTCGATATCATTTATTGACGACCAAGCGCTGATCACTGAGCACAATCTGTGAGATTCTGGGGCAGTAAGCCAGGGCGGTTCGACATCTAGAGTCATTGTTCCTTCTACTGATAGCAAGATGCATTGTACAGAGTGTGATCAAGGAGATTAGTGGAGATCGAATGTATATTTGGGAAGTCAGGTAGTATGCTACAAGTGCAGTAGGAGTGGGCATACTAGGCCAAAATTTCAGAGAGACCCGATTGAGTGCTGATCTTGTGGCGATATGGGATATCTTCATCATTTTTTATTGATCTTCTCACCTACAGCTGGTGGTAGGGATTCTTCAATGACCCCTCATATAGAATATGTATTGCATGTTTCTCACCAGTCTGGCAAATGGAGTTCTTCCGGCTGTTCGAGCCGAGGTGGAGGTCGCAGCCATGGTGGTCAGTCACCAGGTTACCAGTGACAACAGAGTGGATCAGCTCAGAGTGGTCAGCCAAGGGCACATGGCCATGGTAGAGGACAAAAATTTTCTGTGGAGAAGGCCCATCATGAGAAGGATCCCGAACCTTCTACAGTTTGAGGTACGATATTTTTAGCCTCAGTTTTATCTTCAACCCATTTCGATATTGGTGTTTCACGTAGTTTTATCTCTGTTTCTATTGTAGAGATCCATGGGATCTATGAATTTTCATCTGCCTATATGTTAAATCTTGATACACCGTTGGGAATAAGGAAATATATCATATGTCAGTGTAGATAGTTCCCTCTTGAGGAGGTAGGGTGTCACTTCTTATGGTACCTCTATGTCTTAGAGATGACATGGTTTGATGTCATTCTCGGTATGGATTGGTTAGTTCCCTTCCAGGCAGTCGTAGATTTCTATCACCACAGGGTGAGTTTTGTATCACTTGAGGGTGGATCTTTTCTTCAAAGAGGCAAGTGGGATGTCTAGGTAGGTAGAGATGGACCAGAGCATCATAGGCTATTGGGAGTTACACCCCGGATTTCCAGTCTTTATCTAGATGACCAGGGGACTTCGTAGTTAGACTTTCCTGCAGTGGTGGATCATTTCAGGGATGTCTTTTGGAAGGATTATTCTAGTTAGCCTCCAGAGCGTGAGGTAGACTTATTGATTGAACTCGTGCCAGGAGCGGCACCGGTGTCCATTCCTCCTAATCGAATAGCTACACTAGAGTTGCAGGAGCTCAAGAAGCAGTTGGAGGAGTTGCAGGAAAAGGGTTTCATCTGACCCAGTACTTGTCCTTGGGGTTTGACTATCCTATTTAAAAAAAAAGGTAGAAGACAACATTAGGCTTTGTGTGGATTATCATACGCTAAACCAGTTGACAGTCAATAACTGATATCCATTGCTGAAGATCGATGACCTTTTTGATAAGCTTCGAGGAGTATGGGTGTTCACGAAGATCTATTTGAGGTCTGGTTATCATCAGTTGCACATTAGACCATTAGATATACCTCTTACAGCCTTCCGGATCAGAAATGGTCTATATGATTATATGGTCATGCCTTTCGGTCTCATGAATGTGCCAACAGTTTTTATTGCACTGATGAACTGAGTGTTCCATCAATACATGTATTCCTTCATGGTGGTTTTCATGGATGACATCGTTGTGTACTCTCACACTCTACACGACCATGCTACCCATATTGAAATCATTCTATGTACACTGAGAGATCATTAGTTATATTCTATGTTCTCGAAATTCCACTTTTGGATGGATCAGATTCACTTATTGGGTCACGTTATCTCAGAGACAGAAGTATCAGAAGACCCATATAAAGTGAGAGACATAGTTTCGTGGGAGAAATAGAAGAATGTCTACAAGATGAATAGTTTTCTAGAGCTGGATGGATATAACATACATTTCATACATGACTTTTCATGCCTTGTAGCACCGCTGATAGGTCTGACTAAGAAAGATGCGAAGTTCGTATGGTCAGATTCTTGGGAGTCATCCTTTCAGAAGCTGAAAGGGAGATTGACCTCAGAACTGATACTAGTCTTTCCAGATCTAGGAAATATCTATACAGTCTATTGTGATGCTTCAGGTTTCGTATTGGGAGTTTTTCTTATTCAGGGAGATGAATTTGTTGCGTATGGGTCGCAGCATTTGAGGACACACGATAGGAACTACCCGACGCATGATCTGGAGTGGGCAGCTATTGTTCATGCCTTGCGCTATTGGATAAAATGACTTATAAGAGAGAACTTTTTGGTTTTCATCAATCAAAAGAGTCTCAAGTACATATTCACTCAGCATGATGTGAATCTGAGATAGTGTAGGTGGGTCGAGTACCTTCAGTCCATCGACATTGAGCTTGCATATATGCCAAGAAAGGGCAACATAGTGGCTAATGAGTTGAGCAGGAGAGCTCATACTCATGCAGTTTAGGAGGCCAGTAGTTAGTGGAATATTATGGATCTATTTTTTTAGATGCATTTGGAGGTTCACGACAAACAAGGGCAGAAATTATTATCTTCTATAGCTCTTTCCTCTACCATTCTTGATCAGGTGCAGATGAGGCAGCTATCAGACTCAGAAGGCCTAGTCCAACGGGAGAGTTTGTTAGGAGAGGATACACTTCCGGGGTGGATAGTGGGTGGGGATGAGATATTTTGTTTCCAGGGATGCGTATGGGTTCCATTAGACATACACGAGGAACTGAAGTGGGATTTTCATTCTTCTATTTTGGCAGTTCATCAGGGCGTCACCAAGATGTATCGTGATCTACAACACTAGTACTAGTGGCAATGTATGAAGAGGGATGTTGTTGGGTTCGTCATGAGATTTTCTACTTGTCATATGGTGAAATCGGAGCATCAGCGACCAAATGGACTTTTATAGAAATTATCCATCCCCGAGTGGAAGTGGAACGATGTCGTGATTGACTTCTTGACTGGGTTACCAAGGTCACCTCGAGGGATTGATGCTGCTTGGGTTGTCGTTGACAGGATTACAAAGGTTGATCACTTCTTTCCTATCTAGGAGACATTCAGTATTGATGAGATGGGATGGTTGTACATATGAGAGATTGTACAACTACATGGAGTTCCACACTCCATTGTTTCAGACAGGGATGCACGTTTTACTAATCGATTCTAGCAGGGGCTTTAGAAATCTTTGGGTACATAGGTACTTTTGAGTACATCATACCATCCCCAGATAGATGGCCAGTCCAAGAGTATGATCCAGGTGCTTGAGGATATGCTCTGAGAATTCATTCTAGACATTGGTGGTTCTTGGGAGAAGCATATTACTATTGTGGAGTTTTCCTATAGAAATAGTTTGTATGCAACTATTCAGATGGAACCATATGAGGTTTTATATTATAATCCATACTGATCACCTTTATGCTGGCTAGAGGCAGGAGAGGAAGCTTTTCTGGGAACTCGTCTTCTTCATAATACCTCAGAGCAGATAGAATTGATTCAAAAGAGGTTGGATACAACACAGTCTCGACAGAAGTCATATACTGATCAGCGGAGATAACCTCTATATTTTGGGGTCGGAGATCAGGTTTTCCTGTGTGTTGCACCGATGATGGGACACAAGATTATTCTGAGACAGGGTAAGATTTCACCACATTACATCGGTCCGTTTGAGGTGCTGGAGAGAGTTTGGCTGGATTCCTATCTGTTGCAGTTACCTCAGATGAATCGGGCTATGCACAATGTCCCCCACGTTTCTAAGCTCCGACGTTACTTTTCAGACACGTCTCATGTCTTTCAACCTGAGGAGATTGAGCTTGAAGTGGAAGCGTCGTTTAAGGAGCATTCTATCCGGATTTTCGATTGCAGTACAAAGGTTCTCTGTGGCCAGTCTATTCCTTTGGTATGGGTGCTATGGCAGCACATGCTAGTATAGGACGAGACCTGGGAGAGGGAGGCCGATGTACGAGCGTAGTGGCCAGAGCCTTTCGGGGTTTCTTCTTCTACGCCTCGCTAGGGAAATTCAGGGATGAATTTCCTTAAGGGGGTAGTTTTTAAGAACCTGAATCTTGGTTTCAGATATGTTTTTCCTTTTATGGTTGTTTTTGAGTAAAATAGTAAAATCATGAAATTTTCTAAGTACACACCGTGTACTTTGATATAGCACCAGGCAATGTGCTGGCCGTGTCAGGGCCACACACACAGTGTGTAGGTCCAATTTAGAGGCCACTTAATGCGAATAAGGGAAAGGGAAAGTACACGTTGTGTACCCCAGATGTACATGTCGTGTACTTTTGTTTCATTAAATGGACCAGGGTCGCGCCTGACAGACCGAACTCGCTTCTTCTTCATCAGGTTCTTCATCTGAGGGAACCCGTACAGCCACAGAACATCTCCAACCCCGAGCCTCTATCTGTTCTCTGAATTGGAATACATCAATTGTGTTGGAACTGCAGTGGTAATACCTTTCTTCTCCTAGAACATTTTTTCCAATTCGTCCTCTTTCTCAAGATATGGTGGGTTGAACGTTATGTGTGTTTTCATAGATCTAAGTTGTTCTAAGAAGAATCAATCCTTGTGGTTCATGTATATCAATATCCTAGGATCAAGGTAGGTGGTTTGTGCCTTACCATTCGAATTCTTTCAGTTTTATATGCAAATTTCACCAATACTCAAGAATGGGTTATTTTATGTTTACCTTTTTGACCATGTTGATTTCATTCCTTTATTGAATGATTTTTTAGAGGAAATTTTATCATGTTTGTGGATAATTGTAATGCTTGGATGTTTTTTCCATGCCTGGTTCTGGTTATGACTTTTGGGTCTTGTTAGACTTTGGTCGCTATACATGTTTTCCATGCCTTATAACCATAGGATGGAATGATATTGTGGACTTGATTGTTATGTTGTAGACTAGTTACCCTAGTAGCTCTATAGGTGTACATTGGACTTATTGCATTATTATGCACTGACTAGCACAGGACCGTGAGAACCCGGTGCTATAGTCAATACGGGGATAGACCGACTGTGCTTCCTCAAAGAGTCTTAGACATTATAGACTACAGGGGATAGACCATGTGAGCCTCCCAGAGAGTCTTGGGTATTATAGAATATAAGAGGGTAGACCCAGTGAGCATCCTAATAGAGTCTTTACTTTGTTTGATTTACATTAATACCATTTCAGGCTAGAGAGGGAATTGACTGAGCGATCTTCCATTGAGAGTATGTGTTAGGATAGAGACTATAGGTGGAATTGACCAAGAGAGATTCCTCATACAGTTTCTACACCTTGGGGATATAAGAGGGTTAAACCCCTTGATGTTCCTCATAGAGTCCCTGACTACCCAAGACTATAAGGGGAATTGACCGAGCAAGCAGCCCTAGAGAGTCATCAAATTTTTGTATTACCAAACCAGAGGGGTTATGCTAAGTGCACTTCCTATTGAGTTGTTGGTACTTCTAGGATATGACTAGATGGGTTGGTTGTGAGTACATCCCAGAAGGGTTTCTATTGTGATAGTTGTTTTCTTCATTGTTTCTTGTTGTTCTGCGGATTGATTACTGCTTTATATCCTGCTATTACTGCTTACTATTTAATTCTCTCTATTTACTATTACTGTTTACTGCTTACCATACTATTATCTACCAAATGCTCACTGACTGTTAGGCACAGATCTTCGGGTGGTTGCCTACTGGGATTTTTGTCTCACACCCTATTTTATCCATGATTTTGGTCTCAATCAGACAATGTTGTTGAAGGTATAATAAATGGAAAGAACCCTTCAGCTTCTGGTACCTGATTTCTTTGGATCAGGAGAGCATGAGACCAAGCTGAGGCTTGCGATACTGAGGAGTTTCTTACCTGTTTACAATTTTTTGTGCTTTGGTTTAGTATTGTATTCATCATTGTTATTTGTTTTGCTGATTTCCTAGACATACGTATCATACATAATTTTATATATACATGTGTGCTCCTACTTTTTATTATTATAGTCTTCCACTATTTATTGTTTTTGGATATTTACTTCATTCGTTATTGTCTGTTTTGTTTACTTTCGATGTGTACTCTACCAATTAGGGCATCGTTTCCCTACTACCAAACCCAAGGACCTTGCTTCTAGTCGGCAGCCACTGGCATATGGGGAAATGAGCTTGAGGTCATGTGACCAACCGGGTATGGTGCACCTCTCTATTTCTTCTGGAAACAAATTGTTACACAAATAAACCATGGATTAATGGGTCCATGATAACCCTCTTATTCCATAGGTATAGATGTTGACCATATAGTTATTCAATTTTTAATAGTGACTGTAAGAGTTATATGGGAATAATTTACAATATAACCTACATGTATTATCTCAGATTTATATATGATTTTACAAGAATCAGATAATTTATAAATGTTAGATATTGATCTAATGATTAAAGTGAATATTATTATACTATAAAGGTGTGAAAATTTTAACTTCATGAAAAAATGAAATTGATTTTTTTTCATTTTAAAATAAATCTTTATTTGATTTATTTTATCCACTATGGCTACTTATGAAATTATATATGAAAATATTTTAACATATATGGTGACCTTATAGGAAATTATCTGATTATTTTATTCCCAATGTATATTTCAAAAAAACTAATTTTTTAAATATATTCAAGAACAAACAATTTAAGTCATTAATTTTTTGTACCTAATTGAACTTTTTTTTCTCATCAACCATTTAGAAATGTTTTTCATTGGATTTAAGGGTGATTGTGGGAAATTATGGGGCCCTAATGAAAAATTTGTAATTCTGTCTTGAAAAAAAACTTGTTTAATCATAATAGTTATGTTTTGTGATAAAATAGATAATGAATAAAAGTGTACACTTTGTAATGTATGGGTGTTTATGTACGATTCATTACATATATCTCTATGAATATGAACCTAAAATATTCTTGGGAATTGAAAATGAGAATTCTAGTCTAAGGACACTATATTAATCAATATTTTCTCATGAGTCCTTGCAAAATGTAATTGAATATACAATTAAATGTACATTAATGTATAAAGAATAATATTTGAAAAACATTTTAAATATGTTATATATGGAATAATATGATATTATAAGAATAAATTAAAACATCGTATTAATGAAATCTCTCATACGATTTCTTTTATCTATGTACATTCTACAAATAATAAATATTAAAATTATATTAGTTGTATAAATTCATAGAAACCATTTCTATGTTTATTTAATTATAATTATTCCTTTTGATTCATTTATTAACATGTTTTTTAGTTACTAATGTGGTTAAGTTCTCATTGCATGTTTGGGGGCCATTCAGTTAGTATTCTAAAAATCACATCGATGCATTAACCATGGTCAAAAGGTTTATGGATCCATTATCACCAGATTCAAAAAAATATTATATTTATCATATTTGTTTAATAAATAATATGTTAAAATAACACATTTACGGAGGGTATGGATAATGAAATATTTCATTTTATTAAGATGGTAGTATGTATGTATGCATGAACTCAATTTTCAATTTTATATTATGGGTGAAAAATTTTGAAAATAGATAAAATTTTAAATTTACTGAATCATAAATATGTTATTAACATCATATATATTCATTAGTTCCGCCATGATGACTATCCTTATAATTTGAAAATGTAAAATGTATCAAATCAATCGTTTTTATGGTGTTTTACATTAATGCATGAGAAAACGTTTCAATATTATTGTATAATAATAGTAAAAATATATGTATTGTTTTTTTCCAAGATAAATAATTTTTTCATAAATATCTTTTATAAACAATTATTAAAAAATTTAATCCATCCATATTATCCAATTATAAAAATTATATATGCATCTCATCATGGAGGTGGTGGTCCGCACAGATACATGAGAGATGTTTCCTTCTCTCATAAGTTTAAAAATGTCATGGAAAAGGATTATAAAATATTCATAATATTATTTTTTTGTATTTATGTGATAGATTTTGATTTTTTATAAATGTTTTAAGAATATTTTATTGAGGTATAAGAATCTAATAAAATAAATAGATTTTTTTAGTACCTATACATTATTCTCATTTATCAACCTTTGGATTACACATCATACCATTTGGGATTACTGTTTTTAGAATAAAATTTCTTATAGAAAATATATTGGGATATTTGGGATACATTTGTGTTGGTCATGGATGAATTATATTTCTTAAATTGCTAGATTAAGGGAAGATAAGTGGTTCCCTATTACTATAATATGATATTCCTTAATGAATCCACTATTAAATTATATATAACAAGGGGTTAATTATATTATATTTCCAATAAAATTTTGATTTATCCTTTTAGTTAAAAGGGAAGAAAATTAATAAAAATGTGGAAATTTATAAATAATGATTAATTCGATAAAAACATGTTATTTATAAATCCAAACATTCAAAGTTCACGGTAACTCAAAAATCTTGACCTCTGAATTTATTATCATTTATACCCAGCCTTATGAACTACAAAAAATAATTAAAAAACAAATGATGAGAGAATAATAATAGAAAGGAATACAAAATAAAATGTATAATTATTTCTTATGGAAACCTAAAAACATTATTATTATTCGGTATCATCACAATAAAACATGATATCACATATCCATTGAATTTATAATGAAAAAAATTTATAATCATAAGTCATTGATGAAATATTCCTTATGAAATCAAAAATGAAAAATCATAATCATAATTGTTTTATGGATAACCAAAAAATTCATGAATACATTTCCTTGTAACAAATCATTTATCCTTTATATAAAATAGGCCATAATTTTTCCTTAAATACACAATCTAATTCCTTTGACTATCGGAATGAGTAAATTTATTTTATATACTAGGGAAATTATATCATGTTGGTACCTTTTAAAATTACTTATATATTTGTTGTTACCAAAACCATTAAAATTGAATCCCCAAATAAGATAATTCCAATACCTCCTTGGAGTAACCAATAACTAGTACACATTATCAATGTACCCAATGCATCAGAGAGAAATATAAATTTCACCTCTCATCGGAGCAATTTGAAGATCAATAATTTTTAATATAAAATTTTCATAAATCATATAATTATTAAAAAAAATTAGATTTAATCAAAATAATAATAATTTTAATTGGAAATCAATCACATAATCATTTATGATTTTTTATATCATAATGATGAAAACGAGTTACTATATTCATTGATTTTTTTAAAATAAAAAATTCACTCAAAAAAATTATGAAATATTTTCACCCAAAATAACCGCTGAGAATTTTAAAATAATGCTAAACAATTTGAGGCTATGATGGAATAAATTATAATTCAATCCATATATAAGAAATATATTTCAAGAACAATGGTAAAAAACATTATAATTACCCATTTGGTAAATGTAAATTAGTTAACTTTATAAACCATTTAAAATAATGTAAATCATAGTTCAATATAAAATTTAAAAAACTACTAAATATAAAAATTATATTTTATGAAAAAATTAATGGTAAAATGACATGAAATATATTTATTCTTGTAAAATACATTAATAAATGTTTGACATAAAAGACCATAATCATATATCCCATACAGCTTTGTACATTCTCCATATTTTGAAAAATAAAATAATTTTAGTTTCATATTTCAATATAAAAATTTTTATGTCCATTTACTTATCATTATTACTTTAATTTAATTTATTATTATGTTTTAATTGGTTATTAAAATATTTAATTTCATAAAATATGTTTTGGGGTACTTCTGTTAGAATCACCAAAATCACATTGATACATTGACCATGTTAAAAGGGGTTATACTTGAATTTTCCCCATAATATTACATATTTTATATTTATTATATATATACATTGATAATCTTTTTCAATCGTCCATTTAACGTAGTTATGGAAAATGAACCACATCATTTTATGGAGATGGTAGTCTGTATGTACGCACAAATTTCATTTTAATTTATTTTTCAAATGTGTGGAAATGAATTTTTATTACATAATCATAAATATGTTATAAATTTAAAAAAATTTCATTAGTTTATTCCTTTTGACCATCCATATATATATAATGTGAAAAATGAATCACACTACTTCATGGATGTGTTACTCAAAATTTTTCCATTGGTGATATTATCAATTAATAGATGAATGAAAGTGAAATATGGAATGTATCATAGATAACATTATACCAACACAAACCAATGAGTGGTTACCAAAATTATTGTTGAAACATTACCTTAGGTGCACTTCCCTTTAGGCTGAAATTTGACTGTTATTATCTAGGGTATATAGTAGTACAATGTGGATAACAAAACCTATGTATCAGAGAACACTAAAATTGATTCAATAAATAAGGATCATACATGCAAAGTAAATCAATGTTCAACAAGTAAAAAAATAGAAAATGAGATGAAATAGTGGTAAAAATAACCAAGTTACACATAAAACTAAACACCCACCAGGATAATTTAATGTAAAAAATATAATACAATAATGAACCTACAGTAGTTTAGTGAGATGTATGAGCCATACCTTATCACAACATTCATGTACTCATCCTTGTTTAACCACATCAATAAACCCTACCAATGGATAAAATAATTATAATGACATCTTGAATAAATAATGTAGTGGGGACCTAAGATGGGTGTATGTAAATAACACAATAGTGAACCATTTATGCACTTCTGTACTAATTAACAAATGATATTTTATGACCATGTGATATTCTCTTCTGAAAATATATGAATAAAAATAAACCAACATTGATCATTAAGTAACAAATCCAAAACAACCACACAATATTTTACTATTGATAGGTTATCAACGAGCACAATGTACAATCATTCCATCAATAATAATAAATATGGATTTAACTCTATGGAATCGCCAATTATATTATCATTGAGCTCCCTCAATGGGGAGTTTTCATAGTCATCACAGACATCCCCATAGAAGAGTTTTATTTTTTGGAAATAATCTTCCATGAATCAAAAACCTAGGGCCAATATCCTCCTAGAATACAATACTAGACACACCAAAGAAGATAGTTGGCCCTAATATATTCCAAACCATGCTCCTCCACTATCAGCCTCATAGGGATAACACATGATAGTGAACAAAAAATTTAACGACTAAGAATTCTTGTAAATCCATATCATATATACAACTCTGTTATATCCCTATCTGTATACATTTATAATTCATGGTATCCCAACCAACATTAATTCCTCACATAAAATAGTTTTCTTAGTTGAGGCACATGAACTACAAGCATCTCATATAACCTACCATATGAGAGATTCCATCCAATCAGGGAGATATTATTAGGTGTATTCCAAATCATAAATTATTATAAAAGGTTTATACATGGGTTTACATATTCTGGAACATCCACATTGTTTGTGTTCAAACGCTTAGAAGTGATACTGAACTCAATTTAGTGTAAAAAACTCAGAAATCACTGATATGGACACAAAGTTATCATCTATAATAATATATGAAAATTACATATGTACAAACTAATGGATTTCCTACCAAATAACACCAAATAGGGTCCCTCATTATATCAATAAAACAATGAAACCCCATATGGGTTCATCAAGCTCAGTCACATTCTTGATTCAACACCTAATACAAAATAAAAGCACATCACTCGATGTCGCCACTATGGTGTCATGGAATCATCATCTATACATGCACTCACCATATAAAAATTGAGTAAATGGATGGAGAACATCCAATATTAGTCAATAAGGCCTCTTTATTAATGAATTCTCCCATATCTCAGTATGGTCCTCCCGATGTCTATCATCTAATTCCTTATCACAATAAATTGGATAACATCACTCTTCTTGAACATGTCTCCATGAGACCAAAATGATCGAACTATAAAAATGGTTCTCATAAGACCACACTACCTATGATATCGTTCCCATTCAATCCTCATACTTGGAGGAATTTCAAGACCCTACCAATGTTATATGGAGTCTCACTGAGTATGTAATAACCTTATAAGAGGTTTGATGGCCATTTAGTATCGTAGGGGTCCCAGATATGGTCATCATAAATAGAGGTGTCAAGATAGAAAAAATGGTTTATTAGTGACCATTAGAACACATTGATTTAATTTAGATGATTTATATTATTAAATTTTTTGATAATTTTAATTATATATTTAAATTCTCTCAATTGTGTTATCAATCATCGACATTGAACATAATAAAATATAATAAGCCATAGGAAATGATGGCGAGATAACCTAACTTTTCGTAGACATTCATTTTTATTATTAAGAGGCTAACAATTGTTACTGATTCCCATCTACAATTATTCTTCCTTATACAAAACATTTAAAGCCCTTCCTCACAATAAAAATGAAAAGAATTATTTTACTATTATCAAATTACAATTACTTAATTAATCTCACAAAATTTTAATTAATTAAATTATTCAATCCATATTGAAAATTCCCAATTTCATACCAAACAATCATGTAATATAGGATATGTGACTAACTATTCCCAAATAACTCACATCATACACCTGATATCAAAATTGGTAAAAACACAATCAAATAACATGAAAACAAATATTAATTTAATTTAATTTAGGATTAGGGAACTAAAAATTATCCACAGTGAAATACAGTAACAAAACACCATTCTAAAATGTATCTACATAGTAATAAGTTTTCTTCTATATAAGAAGAATGATATCACATGGTAGAATATTGAATTCAACCATGATCTATTGGAATTGACATAAAATACATATTTAGGGTAAAATTAATGAAAAATAGTGTAGGAGAATAATGGTAGCCAATATAGGAATATAGTCACCCTGAAATTCAAGTAAAATACATCAAATTTTACCCAATGTAAAGTGGGTAGAATGGTATGAGAGTTATTTATGAGATACGAAAACATTCCAGGATAATGATAGTTGAATGTGGGGGGTGGTGGCACCCCCTTTAAAATGATATTTAAACATTTTATTTTCCTCTTTTAATAACACACACATTTTGGCCGCCTTATTTCCCAAATATATTTCTTACCATGCATTTACCCTTTGAACCAAACAATCCACAATTCAGTGGTTTGACACGTGGTTATCTATGTATGATACCGAGTTTTCTTTTAATGAATGTTTTTCTTTGTTCTGGTGTTTTTTTGGAAAAAAGTGGAGTTTTCTGGAAATTTCAATAGTACACATCATGTACATTATAAGTACACAACTTGTACTCGGTTACCTCAGGTAGTCAAGTTATGGCCATGTTAGGGCCATGCACACAGCCATGTGTGGTGCCTGGAGTCCGCCTAATGTGGGGGCCAGTAAAGGAAAGTACACACAATGTACATCTAAAGTACATATTGTGTACTTCTAAAGTGCATGTTGAGTACTTTAATATTTTTATTAAACATATCAGGGTCACATATGATGAAAAAAACCATATCTTTCTATGGTTGTTTCATCCGAGAGAGACTGTATAGACATGATATTTCCCAGAGCCCTCGATTGAGCATCCATTTTCTAATTCAATTTCCATCGATTGCGTTGGGATCGACACAATAAGCTCTTCCTTCTGTTATAGCTCAATTTACTGATTCCTCCTCATTCTCAAGTTATCATCATTTGAGAATTTTGATAATTTTTCATATATATGGTGTTCTTGGGCGATTCATGGATTGAGGTTCATGTATAATGATTCTACAACACCAAGGTAGGTGGTTTGTTCTTTTATGTAATGATTCTTCATGTTATATGTGCAAAGATACCAATACCCTTTCGCAACGTATTGCATGATTATTTTTTATTCCTAATACATTCCTTCTATACCTTGGAAGATGGGATATAGGTTAGATGTTTTGAATATGGTTTATTTTTCCTTGCTATGGAGATTTTTCCAATGTTTTCTTATTTTGACCGTTTTCTCTAGTTTTTCCTGTTAGGATACTGCTTTGTTTTCCATTATTAGTATTTTTAGGATTGATGGATTATTATATATCTTTATGTTATGTTTTAGGCTGGTTATCAAAGATTTTCTTTAGTTTACATTGGTTGAATTTCATTTCTATGCTTGTTTGACATATATAGGGTCGTGAGAACTGGGTGTAGTGGACTATAAGGAGAATGGATGTAAGGCCTTCCCCAGAGTGTTTGTTATTATTGTTAAGATGTGAGACAATGAAGGGAATTAATGAAAGTGTTTCCTTAGAGTGTTTATAGTTAATCAACATGGGCCATATGGGGAATGAGACATAAGTGCTTCCCTAGAGTTCCTTTTAGTTACCTATA
The DNA here is from genome assembly GCA_963277665.1 of Viscum album. NCBI lineage: Eukaryota > Viridiplantae > Streptophyta > Magnoliopsida > Santalales > Viscaceae > Viscum > Viscum album. Next base: position 40,009,470 of record OY728158.1, on the reverse strand, counting down.
AAATAATCTTAGGGGAATTGATGGCAAGTTCTTCCCCAGAGAGTCTACACTAAAGGTAACCAGAGGGGTTAGACTGTCTGTACTTCTTAGAGGGTTTCTTGTGTTTTCTAGTTTAGACCAGAGAGGATTAGGCTATGAGTACATCCCAGAGGGTTTCCTATTTTTGATTATTTGTTTACATGATATGTGGAACCTAATTCTTTGAAATAATGGAATTGTTTACATTTTAGTACTTCCTTTTTTACTGCTTCTTTTGTTTGTTGCCTTCCATATATATTCACATACTGTTAAGATAAAATATCTAAGTGGTTTCCAACTGGTAATTAGTCTCACGCCATATTTGGGCCATTCTTTTTGACCCAATAATATTTTATTATTGTATGTATAGATAAGGTAAATCACCCATATACTTCTTGTTCCTGACTGCATTGGAGCTGTAGAGCATCAGAGCATGCTTAGGTTTTCAATGCTGCAGAATTGTTCATTGCATTCCTTTGTAACTTGGTTTAATTCTATATTTATGCATTGTGACCTTTTTTGCTGCATTCTTAGATATAATTTTCATGCATCATTTATATATATGTGTGCTCTAGTGGTTATTTATTTTTTCATCCATTGTTTACATCTGTAGGGAATGATTACTACTTCCTCTATTCCATTTATTTTTTACTTCCACTGTGTTAATCTGCCAATGAAGGCATAATTTTCCCATGATCACACCCAGGTCCCTCACTGATAGTTAGCAGACTCTGGAATTTGGGGAAATGGGATTGAGTCTATGTGACCAACAGGGTAGGAAGAGTCTCTGGGTGGCTTTGGGAACCAGGACGTTACAATGTTGTATCAGAGAAAGTATTTTCATATTGAAATACAGTATAGAGGCTATATTCTGGGATATAATGGATATATGTACATGGTAATTTGTTGCGCCAAGGAGTAGCTATCCCATGTATAGGGAAAATCCATTTTACCTCATTTTATGGAAATTTTCTAGTTTTTCAATTTTACGGTTTATTTGATTTCACAGTTGGGTGATTCAAAAGCATTGTGCTATTATTGATTATATTATTGAGGTTCTATTTCTATTTCATCATGATGAGATGAGGGTATTCCATCTCATGACTCATATAGAAACTTGCTATAAATCACATGTCATGAATTCTGGCAATTCCATTTATGATGCATTAGCGATTTCATGTTGGTGTGAATAATTTTGTGCTAGATATGTTTGATGTATTGATATATTCTTTGATAATGTACCTACTATTTGATCGACTATTTATTTTTGTATGGATTTGTTTATATGAATGTCAAAATTTGGATCTGTAGGTGTTATGGGACTTCATAGATCAGAATTTGGTGGATCATTGCATTGTTTTTTATTGTATATGACATGTTAGATATGCCTAACATTGATTCGTGGGGAGTATGGGCCCTCACATATCAGAATTTGGAATATTAATGTTTTTTTCAGTGTATTCGTGGATTTTGGATAATTTTATGAGGCTTTTTGTCTTAAAAAACCTAGAATACAAACCTTGTAGTTTTCAATACATGCCATGTGTTTTTCTATTCGAGAAAAAACTGTTTTTCTTATGTACATGACTTGCATTCTTTGTACATGCTATGTAGTCTCTGACCATTTCTATGGATCTGTGGGTAGAGACACGTGGTTAGGAAAATTCCTTAGTGGAACACATCGTGTACTGGACGTACATGGCGCATGTTTAGATCCTATGTATGTCCATCTGACTTATGACATGGGTGGATAAAAACATAAGAAATACATGTTGTGTCAGTCTTGAACATGTCGTTTATTGTAATCCTTGGAATTCAGTCGTGTAACTAACAACACATGTCGATGAAATCCTTTAGTACACACCATGTCCGTCTAGAACATGCCGTGTAGTGTGAGTTGTGTAACTGGTTGTGAAGCTAATATCACGGTTTGGAGAAGTTCATCTAGTATAAATAATATTTGGCAAGAACATGATGTGTAGTCTCATTCTAATTCAACCATGTAGCTTATTCTTTTTGAAGTAATAAGATAGGGGAAGAGTATTCAAGTACATGTCATGTGTTTGGATGACACATCGTGTGTCTGGGGTGTTACACGACCAAGGATGAAAGAAGTACATGCCCTTGTGAAGGAATAATTTAACATGTCGTTTGGTCATTATACATGTTGTAAATCCATGTTTTCTAAAACATTAATTGTTTCTATATCATGTTTCATTCTTACCTTTTAGTTTTCATCCATTGATAATATTGATCTAAGGAGTGCACTTGACATTGTAGAGGCATTCCACCGATCTTCCGGTTGTTATCTATTTATAGGGCATCGATCAAACCCCAGATATGGATGATTAGGGACTACCTGTAGATGCACCAGTTGTGCCAGTCTTTGCACCAGTTATCATTCTAGAAATAAGTGCTGACGAATTTTTCCGAGAGGGCTTTATGAGCTTCATACAAACCATTCAAGGAGTGTTGCATCCAGCCCCATCTATGGATGAGTTTACACTGGTCTTTCAGCTGATGCATTCTCCAACCTTCATAGGGGAAGAAGGACCTTAGGCTACAAATTAATGGTTAAAATCCATTATTTATATCTTCATTCATCTAGAGACTCCATCACAGAAGGGGGTGAATCTTGCTACCTACATGCTTCAGAATCCCACCATGAGATAGTGGGATGTGATATCATGGGCGGAAAACCGATAGGTCTTGTCCTAGGATGACTTCCATTATTCCATCTAAGATAAAATATACCTGGAGACTTTGAGGGTTGATTGAGACTAAAATTTTGTGAGTCTATAGTAGGGTACCCTTTTAGTTATGAATTATTCTTCTTGATTCACTAAGCTGCACCACTTTACGCCTAATCTAGGAGGTGATGATTTATTTCTATTAAGGATGTTTGAGGATAGTCTGAGGCACGACATCTGATCACAGGTGAACATCTTCAGATTGACTTCCATCAATTCTATAGTCGTCCAAGTGCTGATCACGAGGAACAATTTGTGGGACTCTAGTGTTGTGAGTCAGGGTGGTTTTCCATTCGGAGTAAGTATCCCTCCTACTAAGAGCAGGGAGCGCCACTGGGGGTCTTTACACAGTGAGGCACTTCATATGTTATCTAGGTGGTGTGCTACTAGTGTGGAAAAAATGTGCATATGAGGCCACATTTCTCGATAGTCCTGATGGTGTACAAATCTTTTGGTATAATGGGTCATCTTCACCATTTCGATTAGTTCTTCGCACTAGAAAATAGTGATAAGGGTCCTTCTAGGACTCCTTTTACAAAAGAAGCACCACCAGTTATTCATTAGGGTGGGAATTTGGGATCATCATATTTTTGATGCTGAGGTGGAGGTCACGACAATTGTAGTCAGTCACTAAGATTTCAACAATAATAAGGTGGATTATCTCAGAGTGGTTAGGATGTGTCCCAAGGCTGCGGTGCGAGTCAGAATTTTGCAGTGGGGCATGTCCAGCAATATCGGGATTCCATACCCTCTATAGTTCAAGGTACGATCCATGTTTCCTCAGTTTTTTCTTCTTCCCTTCTCGATACAGGGTCTTCCCATATCTTTATATCTATTTCTATTTTGGAGATCCTTGGGCTCCATGTTTTTTCCTCAGGGGATATCTTGATTATAGAAACATTTTTGGGGATAAGAAAGGCTATTTTAGGACAGTGTAAGGAATTCCCTATAATGGTTAGTGGGTGTTACTTATTATGGGACAACTATGTTTTAGAGATGGCATGCTATGACGTCATTCTCAGAATGTATTGGATGGTTCCCATCTAGGATTTTGTCGACACTTATCATCGTAGAGAGTGTTTCACACTAATAGATGGTAGATTATTTCTATAAAAAGGGGGATGGGATGTCCATGCGAGTAGAGTGGGACCTAAGCATAATGGGTTGGGAGGAGTTACATATCGGATTGCTAGTCTATATCTTGTTTACCAGGGGACTTCACAGATGGACATTTCTCCAGTGGTGGATCATTTCAGAGATTTCAATCCAGAGTACTTTTTAGGATTGCATTTGAAGCAAGATGTATACTTTTCTATTGAGCTCATTCCAGGAGCAGCACAAGTGACCATTCCTCCTTATCGGATGGCTACACCAGAGTCACAAGAGCTCATTAAATAGTTAGTGTAATTGCAAGAAAAGGGATTCATCCCACTCCGTACTTCTCCTTGGGGTTCACTTGTCTTGTTTGCAAAGAAGGTGGATGGTACTATCAAAAATTCTATGGATTACTGGATGTTGAACCAATTAAGAGTCAATAACCTATATTATTTTCCCAAGATTGATGATCTATTTGATCATCATTGAGGAGGTTGTGTGTTCTTGAAGACTGACTTGAGGACCGATTATCATCGGTTGCACGTTCAAACAACTGATATCTCTATTATAATATTCTAGAGTAGGTATGGTCTATATGAGTTTGTGGTTATGTCATTCGGTCTCACTAATGTGCCTGTAGTCTTCATGGAAATGGTGAACCGATTGTTCCATCCATACTTGGATTCATTTCTCGTGGTCATTGTGTATGATATCTTACTGTAATATCACACTCGACATGACAATGATGTCCATATTGAGATTGTTTTGAGTACACTGAGAGAGGATTATTTATATGCTATGCTCTCAAAATGCATATTTTGGATAAACCAGGTTCACTTTCAAGGTCATGTTATCTTAGAGACATGATTATAAGTATCCAGAGAGAAAGTGAGAGCAGTAATTTTCTAGGGGAAGTTGAAAAACATCTTAGATATAGAATGTTTTCTTGGGCTGGTTGGAAACTACAAGCATTTCATAAAAGACATTTCATGCTTAGCAGCGCCACTGTCAGGTCTGACTAAGAATGATGTGAAGTATATGTAGACATATTATAGTGAGTCAACCTTTTAGGAGATGGAATATATGTGAACATCATCATTGATACGAGTTTTCTCAGATCTGGCCAAGATCTAAACTACTTACTTTGATGCTTCAGGTAGTGGGTCGGGTGTTTTTCTTATGCAGGGAGAATTAGTCGTTGACTATGGGTCTCAGAAGTTGAGGCCACATGAGGGGAATTACCCAATTAATGATCTCGACCTAGCTGTATTTGTTCATGCTTTACACTGTAAGAGAGACTAAATGTTGGGAAACATTTTTTGGTTTTCACAAACCACATGAGTCTCAATTATATCTTCACTCAGTGTGATCTGAATTTGAGAGAGCAATGGTGGGTTGAGTACCTTCGGTGTTTTGACCTTGAGCATGCCACATTCCTGGTAAAGGCAATGCTATGGTTGGTGAGCAGAGCAGGAGGACTCAGATATAGGCTGTTCAAGAGGCCAGTTGTGAGTGGCAATGTATGGCTCTATTCTATGAGATTTATTAGGAGGTACACAACATATAGGGGCAGAATTTCTTTCTTCTATAGTGGTTACCTCTACTCTTTTAGATCTAGTTATAATGAGGCTTCTATGAGATTCTAAATTTCCAGTACGATGTGAAAATGAGTTAAGAGAGGACCCTATTTCTAAATGGACCATAGGCGAGGATGAAATCTTGTGTTTCAAGGTTGTGTATGGGTGTCAGTATACATACCCTTGAAGCTAATTCATGTGGTTCACTCCTCAGTTTGGGAATTTCATCCTAGTCTCACCATGATGTATCGTGATCTACATCAGTTGTATTGGTGTCCCAGTATTACGAGAGATGTTACCAGTTTTTTCATGAGGTGTTCCACCTACCAGCAGGTAAAGGTAGGGCACCAACGACCATCAGAGCTTTTTCATCAGTTACCCATTCTCGAGTGGATGTGGAATGATGTCACAATGGATTTTGTGACGGGATTATAGAGATCACCATGAGGGAATAATGTTGTATGGGTTGTCATTGAAAAACACACAATTTTTTCTCACTTCTTGCTGATAAAGGAGACTTTTAGTGTTGATGAGATGGGCGGCTTTACATTCGCGAGGTTGTACATTTAATGGATTTTGACTCTCCATTTTTTCAAACATGGATTTATGTTTTACGTACCAGGTATGAATGGGGATACTTAAGGCTTTGGGAACACAAGTAATTTTGAGTACAAATTACTATTCTAAGATAGTTTTCCAGTCTGAGCATACGATTCAGGTGCCAGGGGACGTTCTTCAAGAATGCATCCTAGATTTTGGAGGTTCATGGGAGAAGAAAAAAACTCTTTTGGAGATTACCTACAATAATAGTTTCCAAGAAACTATTTAGATGACTCCTTTTGAGGATTTGTATGGTAGCCTATAATGATCACCCTTATGTTGGATAGAGATAGGAGAGGAAACTATCATGGGACCTCATTTTTTCTAGGAGACAACAGAGCTGATAGATTTGATTAAAAAGAGGATGGCTACTGCACATTCTTGACAGAAGTCTTATGCTGATTAGTGGATATGACCTCTAGAGTTTGAGGTCAGAGATCATTTTTTCCTGTGTGTCTTCGTGAGGGTGGGACACATGAGGATTATCATCTAGGGTAAGCTTTCATTGAGGAATTTTGGGATATTTTAGGATTTTGAATGAGTCGGGTTTGTTGCCTATCAGATGTACTTACCTCAGAGGTATCGGGAAATACACGAAGTCTTTCACGTTTCTCAGCTCCGACGTTACTTCTCAGACGTGTCTCTTGTTTTTTAACCCAAGGAGGACGTGTTAGAGGTGGATACCTCATTCGAGGACCATCTTACCTGGATTGATTATTGTAGTTAAATGGTTCTCTATTTACGGTATGTTCCTATTGAATGAGCGCTATGGTAGTACGAGCTACTATAAGATGAGATTTTGGAGATAAAGATCGGTTTATGATCGTAGTGGCTAGATTTGTTCAAGTATTCTTCTTCTACGTTGACATGAAATGAAAATTAATGGATAAATTTCATTATGGGGGGATGTTCATAAGAACCCAGATCTTCATTTCAGGTTTGTTTTTTTCTGATGTTTTTGAGGAAAAAAAGGATTATTCTTGATTTTTCTTAATTACACGCCATGTACATTATAAGTACATGTCGGGTACTGGGTTACTGTAGGTAGTCGGTTGTAGGTCATGTCACTGCCATGCACACGACATTGTGTGGTGAACTGGAGACCGCCTAATGTGGGGGCCGATAAAGGTAAGTACACGCCCGATAATATTTATGTACATAATGTGTACTTCTTTTCATTAAACATACGAGGGTAAAATATGATAGATAGAATTGTGTCCTTATATGTATGTTTGATCCGAGAGACACAGTACAACCACATCCATTCCTCGATCCCTCGATCGAGCATCCCTACATTAATTTGATTGTCGTCGATTGCATTTGGTTTACCATGATATGATCTTCCTTTGGAAAGAGATTCATTTCATAATTCCTCATATTTATCATGTTATCCTCATTTGATAATTTTTATCAATTTTTTAGATCTATGGTATTCATGTGAAATTCAAGGCATGATGATCACGTATAATGATACAAAAATACCAAGGTTGGTGGTTTGTGCCTTTCTATATATAGACTTTGAGATATATGTGAACGGTGCCCAATACACTTGAACAAGGTATTGTGTGTTTAGTGTTTAGCTCTAATGTTTTTCTTATATTCCATGGTTTATTGTATAGAGGTTATATATTGAGAATAAGGGTTATTTTTCCATGCTATGGGGAGTTTTCCTATTTTTTCTTATTTTGAACATTTGGTCTAGTTTTTCATGTTATGCTTCTACTATGTATTCCATGATTAGTATTGTTAAGAGGGAGTGATCATTATCTATCTATTTGTTATGTTGTAGACTGGTTTTCCTTGTAGTTCTTGAGGTTTACATTGGACACTTTTCATTTATATGCTTGTTTGACTTAAACAGGGCCATGAGAACCTAGTGTAGTGAAACATAGGGATAATGAACATAAGGTCTTCTCTAGAGTGTCCATTATTATTGTTATGATGTGAGGCCATATGTGAAATGATTATAGTCATTCCTCATAGTATCTGTAGTTCCTCATCGTGGGAGACAGGGGGGATGAGACTTATGTGCTTCCCTAGGGAACCTTATATTTACTGATTCGAGACTATATGGGGGATTGATGATGAGTGCTTCCCTAAAGAATGTATACAAAAGAAAAACCAGAGGAGATAGACTTTCTGTACATCCCAGATGGTATCTTTTGTTTTATATGAAGGACCAATGGTGATCAGGATCTGACTACATCCTAGAGGGTTACATATTTGTGATTATTTGTTTACTTTATTTGTGGAACTAAAAGCATTGGACCTATGGAATTTTTTTACTGTTGTGTACTTCCTTGATTACTACTTCTATTTTTTATTTCCAACCATATATATTCACTAAATGTTAGACACTGATCTCTTGGTGGTTTTCTACTGAGATTTTTTCTCGCACCCTGTTTGGGGCATGCTTTTGGGCTCAAACAAATTTTATTGTTATAGGAATAGATAAGGTCGAGAACTCTTCTATGTCAGGTATATTACTACATTGGGGCTGCAGAGAATGGGACCAATCATAGTCATCAAATGCGGAAGATCTGTTTATTACTTTCCTTTCTACTTTTATATTGTACAATATTTCAGAATATTTACTTGTTTTTCTACTTTTGTAAACATATGTATCATGAATCATTTATATATATGTTATCTAGTGGTTATTCCATAAGTCTTCCGTTGTTTACATTTATACGGTATTATTACTCATTACACTATTGCTTTGTTTTTTCACTTCCACTATGTTACTCTACCCATGATGGAATAGTTTCCCCACTATCACAACCAAGGACCTTGCTACTACTCGGCCTATGATTTAATAGTCTTAAAATGTTTACTTTCATATGGTTTTATTAAATCATCATCTCTTTCATTATCTTTTTACTTCTGATGTGTTACTCCGCCAATGAGGGCATAGTTTCCCCACTATCACACCCAAATCCCTCACAGCTAATTGGAAGCCTCTGGCAATTGGGGAAATGTTTATCAGGCCATGTGACAAACCATGTATGGAGCGTCTTTTGGTGGATTTCAGAACCATTATGTTACAAAGTGGTATTAGTGAAATTATTTTCATATTTACTTACTGTTTAGAGATTATAGTGGGTGATTGGACGAAAATTGGTACATGGTAATCAGTTGGGCCCAGGAGTAGCTAACTCATGTATAGGGAAAATTCAATTTACCATGTTTATTGAAATTTTCTGGTTTTTCAATTTTATGGTTGATTTGATTTCACTATTGGGTGATTCACATGCTTTGTGATGTTATTGATGATAGTATTGAGGTTCTGTTTCTATTGAAACCTGATGAGATGAGGGTATTCCAACTCATGCATCATATAGGAACATTCTAGAAATCACATTTCATGCCTTCTAACCTTGACATTTATGTTGCATTAGCGATTTCATATTGGTGTGATAGATTTTTTGTTAGATAATAATGATGTTGTGAAATATTCCATGATAATGTACATGTTGTTTGATAGGGTATTGATTTGTGTAAGGATTTTTTTGAATGAATGTAAATCATTAGTTCTTAAGGGGTTATGGGACCCCATGGATAATAATTTGGTGGATAATTTATTAGTTTTTTATTTTATATGACATGTTAGAGATGCCCAGAATTGATTCGTGGGGAGTATGGGCCCTCAAGGATCAGAATTTGGAACATTAATGTCTGTTTCAGTGTATTCCGGGATTTCAAAGAAGATTCTAAGGCTTACTGTCTTGAAAACCCTAGAATAAACGTCGTGTAGTTTTCAATACACAACATGTATTCATAAATTTGAGATGAAACATTTTTTCCTAAGTACATGTTGTGTACTCTATGTACATATAGTATAGTATAAGACAACCTCGCTGGCTATGTGGGTAGAGACACGTGGTTTGGGGAAAACCTTGGTGGAAAACATCGTGCACCAGACATACATATCGTGTGTTGAGATCCAATGTTTGTCCGTGTGGCTTATGACATTGGTTGATTAAAACATAAGAAATAGATGTCACGTCAGTCATTAAAATTTCATTTAGTGTAATCCCTAAAATTCGGTCATGTAACTAACTACATGTTTCGATGAAATAATTTAGTAGACATAGTGTTTGACTGGAACACACCGTGTAGTGTGAGATATGTAACTGGTCGTGAACATAACAACACGGGTTGGTGATGTTCATCAAGTACGCATCGTGTCTTGGACAATCATTCAATGTAGTTTTGTTCTAGGAAAACCTTGTATCTTAGTCGTGTACAAAAACTCGGGCAGGGGAAGTGGATTCAAGTACACATTGTTTCTTTGGACAACAGGGCGTATGTTTGGGGTGTTACATGACCTGGGATGTCCGAAGTACACAACCATGTGATGGATTAATAGAACACATCTTGTGGTCATTATACATGCCATGTATTAATGTTTTGGAAAACATGAATAATTTATATATCCAAGTACCTTCTTAACTTTCTAATTTTCAGTCATTGATAATACTCATCAAATTTTGGTGCTTGACCTTGTAGAGGCATGCCTCCAAGTAGTCCTCCAGTTGTAATCTAGTGATAGGGAAACAATTAGAAACCAGATACGGCTGATCTAGGACTACCTGTAGATCCACAAGCTGTGCCAATCTTACCACCAGTCATCATTATGGACACAGGTGCTAACCCATAGTTCTGAGAGAGCTTTATGAGGTTCATGCAGACCTTATGAGGAGTTCTAATCATGTCTCTTCTATGGATGTGTTGACTTCGGTCTTTTACCAACGACATCCTACCACCTTCATAGGGGATATAGGAACTCATGATACAATGTATTGGTTAACATCCATGCTTTCTATCGTCACTCATTTAGATATGCTTTCATATAGGAGGGTGAAGCTTGATACTATCATGCTTCAAGATCCCTCCAATAGTTGGTGGGACGTGATCTCCTAGGTGGGATTCTAGCAGGACATGGCCGGGGATGAGTTCCAACGTGACTTCTATGACGAAATCTATATGGAGACTTTGAGGGCCGATCGAGCCTGGGAGTTTATGATTCTATAGTAGGGTGCCTTTTCAGTTATGAAGTATTCTTCTTTCTTCAATGAGCGGAAGTGCATCATACCTATTCTAGGTGCAGATGAGTTGATCCTAGTAAGTATGTTTGATGATGGTCTGAGGCATTGCATCCGATCGCAGGTGAACATCTATAGGTTTAATTCCATTACTACTATAGTCAACCGGGCGCTGATCACAAGGCGCAATTTGAGGGATTCTAGAGTTGTGTGTTATGGTGGTTCAACATCCAGAGTTAGTATCCCTCCTACTGAGAGCAGGAAGTGACATAGGGGGTCTTCACGTGCCAAGACACATTATCTAGTAGCAAGGTTGTGTTCTACCAGTGCGGGAAGAGTGTGAATACGGGGCCAAATTTCTCGATAGACACAGTAGAGTGCCGATCATGCGGAATGATGGGTCATCATCACCATTTCTATTAGTTTTTCTCACCATCCTCTGGTGACATGGGTCCTTGTATGACTCCTTGTACAAAAGAATAACCCCCCAGTTTATCATCAGGGTGGGAATTAGAGTTCTTCTTGTTGTTCAGGACAAGGTGGAGGTCGCGGGTAGGGTAGTCAATCAATAAGCTTTCAGTGACAACATGGTAGATCAGCTTAGAGTGGTCAGGTTGTGTCAAAGGGACACGGTGTAGGTCATACATTTTGATTGAGCATGACCAATAGGAGTAGGATCATGGACCCTGTATAGTACGACATACGATCTAAGATGCCTCTATTTTTTCTTCTGATCTTTTTGTTATAGGGGCTTCCCATAGCATTATATATATTGATGTTATGGAGATCCTTAGGATCTGTGTATTTTCTTCTTGTGATATCATGATGCCGACACACCGTTGGTGAAAAGAATGGCTTGTGTAAGATTGTGTAAGGATTTCCCTCTAGAGGTTGGTGGGTGTCACTTCTTATGGGACATCTATGTATTTGAGATTAAAGGCTATGATGTCATTCTCATAATGTATTTTTTGGTTCCCTTCCATGATGTTTTTGACTGTTAACATCATAGGGAGACTTTTACTTCACTAGATGACAAATCGTTTCTTCATAAAGGCGAATGGGACGTCCATGCGAGAATAGCGGGACCAGAGCATCATGGTATGAAAGGAGTTGCTTCCCAGATTTCTAGTCTATATTTGGGTGTTCAGGGGACTTCACAAATTGAATTTCCATTAGTGGATGATCATTTTAGAAATTTCATTCCCAATGAAATTTCAGGTTTGCCCTCGAGGCAGGAGGTATACATTTCTATTCATCTCATGCCAGGACTGGAACCAGTGTCTATTCTACATTATAGGATGGCTACAGAAGTTTTACAGTAGCTCAATAAATAGTTATAGGTGTGGAAAGAAATGGGTTTTTTCCAACTCATTGCTTTTCTATGGGGTTCGCATGTCCTGTTTTCAATAATGGTGGATGATAACCTCCAACTTGGTGTGGCTTGTCTGATGTTGAACTGGTTGATGTCCAAGAACTAATATCATTTTCTAATGATTGATGATCTCTTTATTATTCTTCGAGGAATTCTGGTGTTATTGAACAATTACTAGAGGACCAGTTACCATCATTTTCATGTTAGACAATCTAATATACCTATTACAGCTATCCAGAGCAGGTAGGGTCTATAAAAGTATGTGGTTATGTTGTTCAGTCTCATGAAAGCTCTTATAGTCTTCATGTAACTGATGATCTTAATGTTCCATCTATACCTGGATTCCAATGTTTTGGTCTTCTTGGACAATATCTTGGTGTACTCTCAAACTTGACATGACCATGTTATACATTTTGAGATCATTTTGAGTACACTGAGAGAGCATTAGTTATGTTTTAATCTGTAAAAATGACAATTTTGGATGGACCATATTCACTTCCTAGGTCATGTTATCTTCAAGATAGATGTATCAGTAGACCCAAAGTAAGTGAGAGCAGTAGTTTATTAGGGGAATACGAAGAACATATTTGAGGTACATTGTTTTCTAGGGATGGGTGGATACTACACTTGTTTACTACAAGAATTATAGCACTTAGCAGAACTACTATCTGGCTTGACTAAGATGGATTTGAAGTACTTGTGGACAGATTCTAGTGAGTCGGCCTTTTAGAAGCTGAAATAGAGTTTTAGTTCAGCATTGATACTAGTATTGCCTTAGCTTGGAATGAGAAATACTGTTTACTATTATGCTTCAGGTGTTGGGCATGGGGTTGTGCTTATGCCGGGATAAGTAGTCATTGCGTATGAGTCTCATTAGTTGAGGGCACATGAGAAGAATTACCCAACCCACAATATCGAGCATACTGCATTTGATCATACTTTACACTATTATAGACGCTAAATGTGGGGAAAACATTTTGTGGTTTTCACCGACCTTAATATTCAAAAGTATATTCTTACTCAACGTGATATGAATTTGAGAGATCGAATGTGGGTTGAGTACCTTATGTATTTTGACTTTGAGCATGCCTACATGACTTTGAAAGGAAATTCTATAGTTGTTTCACTAAGTAGGAGGACTCAGATATAGGCAATTCATGAGGCCTATTGTGATTGAAAGCATATTTATATATTCTATTAGATGTATTTGGAGGTTCACAATAGGCAGGGGAAGAAATTTCTTTATTCTCTAGTAGTTTCCTCTACACATTTTGACCGAGTGAGAATGATGATGCTATCAGATTCAAAATGCATAGTACATTAAGAAAATGATTCAAGAGAGGATCGTATTCCTGGATGGACCATATTTGAGGGTGAGATCTTGTTTTTTTATGGGCGCGTATGGGTGTCAGCAGACATACAGAAAGAGATGATGCAGGATGTTCACACCTATGATTGGGCAGTTTATCCTGGTGTCACCAAGATGTGTCACGAACTACACCGATAGTATTGGGGGATAGGTATTAAGAGAGGTGTTTCACGTTTTTTAATGAGGTGCTCCACCTGCCAACAGGTGAATATGGAGCACCAACAACCAGCATGGCTTTTTCAGCATTTACCCATTCCCAAGTGGAAGTGGAATTATGTCATGATGGATTTAGTGACAGTTTTACCGAGGTTTCCACGAGGGAATGATGATGTATGGGTTTTCATTGAAATTATCATGAATGTAACTCACTTATGTCCCATAAAATGTACTTTTAGTGATGATGAGAAGTGGTGGTTGTACATCTATGAGATTGTACGATTACACGGATTTCCACACTCCACTGTTTCATACATGGACGCATGTTTTAATTCTCGTGCATGGAAGAATATACATAAGGCTTTGGCCATATCTACACATTTGAGTACATCTTACCATCTTATGATAGATGTCTAGTTGGAGCATACAATTCAGGTGCATGAGGACATTCTTCGAGCATGCATCCTGGATTTTGGAGGTTCATGGGAGAATCACGTAACTCTTGTGGAGTTTTCGTACAATAATAGTTTCCCTGAAAATATTCAGATTTAACCTTATGAGGCATTGTATGGTAGGATATAATGATAACCCTTATATTGTCTTGAGATAAGAGAGACGACTATGCTGGGACCACATCTTTTCTAGGAGACCACATAGCATATGGAGTTGATTTGGAAGAGGATTGCAACTTCACCGTCTCAACTAATGTCTTTTGCTGATCAGAAGAGGTGACCCCTCTATTTTGAGGTCATAGATCTGGTTGTCCTGCATTTTACCCTGAGGTTGGGGCACATGAGGATTAGATGATAAGGTAATATTATGTCGAGTTATGTTGGGTCATTAGTGTTTTTGGATAGAGTTGGGTTAGTTTCCTATCAAATGTAGTTAAATTAGAGGTATCAAGAAATGCACGACATATTTCACATTTCTCAGCTTCAACATAACTTCTCAGACTCATATCATGTTTTTTAACCCAAGGAGTCTGAGTTAGAGGTTGATACCTCATTCGAGGAACATCTTATCCGGATTGTTGATCATAGTGAAATGCTTCTCCATGGATGGTCTGTTCATCTGGTAAGAGTGCTATGGAAGTACGGGAATGTATAGGAAAATACATGGGAGAGGGTGACCGACGTATGATCGCAGTTACCAGAGTTGTTCAAGGATTCTTCTTCTACGCCGCCTTTCATGGGAAATTATTGGACAACATTTTTTAAGGGGTAATGTTCTTATGAACCCAGATCTTCATTTCAGGTATGTCTTCCTTTTTCTGGTGTTTTGAGGAAAAGTGTAGTTTTTTGTAAATTTCATAAGTACAAGCCATGTACATTACATGTACACACCACGTACTGGGTTATCACAGGTATTCAGGTGTAGGTCGTGTCACGGACATGCACAAAACCATGTGTGGTGACCTGTTGGCCGCCTAATGTGGGGGCCGATACAGGCAAGTACATTCTATGTACTTCTAAAGTACATGCCATGTACTTTATTTCATTAAACATAACGGGGTCACGTCTGATGGACTGAACTGTCTCCTTCTAGGAGTGTTTCTTCCAAGTGAGACCATACAGTCGCCTTATTTCCTTGATCCCCTAATAAATCATCCCTTCTCAGATTCAACTTTCATAGAATGCATTGGGATTTCCATAGTAATATCTTCCTTCTTCTAGTGTGTCCTTTCAGGATTCCTCTTTTTTCTCAAGTTATACTCAGTTGATCTTTTTGATCATTTTTGTAGATATATGGTGTTCATGGGAAATTCAAGGCTTGAGGTTCACCTATAACGATCTTACAACACCGAGGTTGGTGGTCTGTGCCTTTCTATAGTTAGTCATTGAGTTATATGTTTAAAAGTTCCCAATACACTTGAACTGTGTGTTGCATGTTTAGTTTTTTAGCCCTAATAGTTTTCTTATACGCCTTGGTTTATTCGATAGAGGTTATATTTTGTGATATGGTTAATTTTTTCCATATATGGGGGTTTTTCCAATGTTTTATTTTTTTGACCATAGGGTCTAGTCTTTCCTATTAGGTTGCTTATTTGTTTTTCATTCCTTGTATTGATAAGATGGAATGATTATTATCTATCTGGTTGTTCTGTTGTAAACTGGTTTTCCATTTAGTTCTTGAGGTTTAATTTGGCCATATTGCATTTCTATTCTTCTCTTTCTTTACACAAGGCCATGATAACCTAGTGTAGTGGACCATAGGGAGAATGGATGTAAGGGCTTCTCCAGAGTGTTTCTTATTATTGTTAAGAATCAAAACCATATGTGGAATTGATGGACGTTCTTCCTCAAAGTGTATGTAGTTCCTTGACGTTGTCCACAGTGGGAATGAGATGTAAGTTCTTCCCCAAATAACCTTTTAGTTAATGATATGAAACTATTGGGGGGAATTGACGGAGAGTTCTTCCCTAGAGAGTCTATACTAAAGTCGAACCAAAGGTGTAAGACTTTGTGTACATCCTAGAGAGAAACTTGTGTTTTCTAGGTAGGACTAGAGGGGATTAGGGTATGGGTACATCACATAGGGTTACCTATTTGTGATTATCTGTTTAATTGCATTGTGGAACTGAATTCTTTGAAACTGTAGAATTGTTTACTGTGGATTACTTTGTTTAATACTTATTCTTTGGTTTATTTCCTTCCATATATACTCAATAACTATTAGAAATAGATATCATGGTGGATGCCTATTGGGATTTAGTCTCACACCCTTTTGGTCCATGGTTTTGGGCTCAAACAGATTATATTTTCGCTGATATAGATATGGTCAAGATCCCTTCTTCTTATGGTACTTGACTGCGTTGGAGCTGGAGACCACGAGACAAATCATAGGCTTGTAATGTGGGAGATATGTTTATTTCATTAATTTTTACTTTATTTCAGTACTTTATTTTATAATTGTGACTTGTTTGGATAATTTTTTAGACATATGTCTCATGAATCATTTATATATACATGCTCTAGAGGTAATTTCTTTAGTATTCTATTGTTTACATTCGTATAGTATTATTACTGCTTCCGTTATTGCTTTGTTTTTTCACATCTAATGTGTTACTCTGCCAAGGAGGGAATAGTTTCGCCACTACAAAAACAAAGTCCCTCGCTGCTAGTCTACATCCTTTAGCGTTTGGGGGAATGCACATGGGGCCATGTGACCAAACGTGTAATTGGCCGGACCTCTCCGGCCCTATCCTTTGTCAAAACGAAGGTCAAGAAGTGTTCTAGAGGGTAAGGTGGACCTTTCCCACAATTTCCAGAATTTTGAAACTACACGCCATGTAGTTTGAGTACATGCCATGTACCCCCTTTCCGGGTATACCCCATGTTGCAAGACGTGTCCTTGCTGTGTGGAATAATGGGTGCACTCCGTGTGACCAGTTCTACACTCCATGTAGTCCTTCCCCACGTACGCGTTACCAGTCAACGGTCGTGTACCATGTTGGAGCTGTGTCCTTTCCATGTCCAATGAATGAGTACATGCCGTGTTTCTAAACTACATGTCGTGTATTCCCTCTCCGCGTATGCGTTACCCTCAAACCGTGTGTTGACCAGCCAATGGCCGTGGAGCAATGTTGGAAGCCGCGTGGAGACCGTGTGAAAGAACCAAGTACACACGGTGTAACATTAAGTACACACCATGTACTTTTGCATTTCACGACTATAAAAGGATGGGTCCCCTCATCCTTTCCACTCACACCTCTCCTCTCCTCTCCCCTGAGCAGATCTCTCTTAAGAGACTCAAAGGCTCTTCCTTCCATAACTTCTTCGTCCGACCTCTGATTTACAATCTGTCAGCGGCCATGAGATTGTAACGACGAGGCGGAACATCCGAGCTTGGATTTGTTGACATTCCTTCAGCCTTTTCTTTCTGAATTCCACTCGAGGAGGTTTTTTCACGACCCGACAGAAGTGATGGACGTCGACAGACGTCTTATAAGGTTGATCTGGGGGAGCGTTGTGATCGGAACCAGTTGAGGTAGGGATTTTACCATCGTCTCTCTAATTTGTGTATCATGTGGGTGGGTGTTCTCTTGTTTACATGAAACACTTTTGAACAAGTTTAATGAAGATAATAACTGGCTTATATAAGAGGGATGGGAAGTTGTGATTGCTGTTACATTATATCCTGTGATATTATGTTTTGAATTGAATGAGCTTCTACCTACTGAAAATCATAGTCGATGGGGGCCTTTTCTTAAGCAATCAAATATTGCCATATCCTTATGGATTTTCTTATGGATGTAAACTTTGTGGAATGTGGAAATTGGTTAATCACGTAAAGTTGGGTTTTAAAATTTGGAACCCTTGTGTGATCACCCATGTTAAAAAAAATTAGAATAATGAACATGTGGGTGTTGGCTTGGTTACGAGGCATGTGTTGGGGGTGTTTTGTGGGTTATTGTGGATCGGGTGAACAGTAGGGATGCGGTTGACTTGGTTGTGGGTTGGTGTGAATGTTATGATGGTGATGGGCAGCGGGGCTGCAATAAATGGTATTAAAGAGGTGATGAAGTACGGTATGGTTGTGGTTATGGTGGTTGGCAGTGGGGCTGTAGGGATGGGTTTAAATGTGAACATGCTATGGGTTGTGATAATTAAATAAAAAGTGGAATAGATAATGAATGGTGGGGCGTGGTAATGGAACGGGTTTAATAATCAATGGGGTTGGATGGTTAATAAGAGGACTTGGTTGTGTTGCTTATGTTTTCCTAACCTGATTTGTGGATGACAGGGTTATGCTTTATGAACGATCTATGTTGTTGGTTGTGGATTGTTGCCCAGTAGTTATGGAACTAAATAAACTAATTCTACTGAAACATGAAAACCTAAATGGTGTTGGGGTTGTTTTTTGTATCAATGCTTCTTAGTAGCAGTGCCGAGGCATGTGCTCAGTTTCTCTTTATAAAAACCATAGTTTGGGCTGTGTGGTTGGTATATATATATATATCTGTATCTTTTGTGTTTTATATCACCCCACGTATGTTGAGCACTTAGTGTCGAACACTCCCATTTTATGGGAGAGGGTGTTTTTCCCTTGGTTACTAGCTCCTTCCTGTTCCTTCTCCCCTAGGCTGTGATGGCTTGAGGCGACCTTACACCTAAGAATCTTCAGGTAGGTTTCGATTGGGGTTGTTTTAGCCCAAGAATCTTTGGGAAGGTTATACTATTTCCCAAGAATCTTCAGGATGAGGCCCAGGTGTGTGCGGGAGAGATACGTGGTTGTGAGGCCCAGGTGTGTGCGGGCGGGATATGTGGTTGTGAGGACCAGGTGTGTGCGGGCGGGGAGAGCATGACAACGTCAAGACGTTCGTCGTTAGAAAGAGCAGCTAACTAAAGGAAAATGGTGCGGGGTACCCAATACTCTTGTTCTTATATACTACTACCTATTGTGATTGTGTTTTTGGTTATTGTGGATGGTGAGGTTGGGTGGATAGAATTCCTTTCTTGGTTTCTTCTATTGTTCTCACGGGACATTACGATGTATCCCCACTTCTGCATGAGAGCTTTAGGTTTCCCTACTAAGTATACTTGTATGCTCACCCTATGTTTACTTTCAGGTTTCCAGGAGGACTACCAGGGCCGTGTGGGACCCTACTAGTCGCACAGTTGGAGTTTTTGTTTTTATTGTACCTTTGTTTTCTTTTGGTATTGTTCTTTGAGATTTCTTGTACATGTACCTTGTTATAAAATTATTTAAACATGCATGTGGGCTTGGTTTGAGTTTATTTATATACACTGGTTCTTTTCCATTTTGGTGGTTGACTTGTTCTATTTCCCGATATTAAAAAAAATAAAAAATGGTAATGCCTCCCATATTTGGGAAAACCCATACCCTTGGTGCTAGTCGCCACCCCGGGGCCTACTTGAGGTGGGACTCAGGGGTCATTATCTCCCATTCACCATTTCCAGATCAGGAAGGGCATCTTTGGTGGGAGTGGGTCGTGATAGAATGGTATCAGTGTTGATGGTTGAGAGATAGGATGGAGTCTGAAGTTAGGCATAGTGTGGATTGAATGGGATGGTGGGGCAACTATGTTTGTTATTCTTGGTGCGTAACATAGGCCAAGGAAGACCGGCTAGGACACGAGATTTTAGGGCCCCCCGTGATCCGATGCAAGGACTCTGAGCCTACCGAACAACCAAGTGAGACTACATTGATTGCAGGGAAGAGACCCTATGGAAGGTACTTGCATCATCATGATTGTGTTTTACTTGATTTGGGTGTTCTGGGAAAGAAAATGAATTAAAATGATAAAATGAAACCCTGAGTTTTTCCTTAATACTTGGGCTTAGGCGATGCTTTTTTAACGTACATCTATGGCACCTTGACGTCGTCCCCGGGTGGCTCAAACGGGGAAGGCCCAGCAGATTTAGGCGGTCGATCAGTTGAGGATTGACCGAGAGGATGAATATAGCCAGTGGCCGAAGACTCTCCGTTCTTTCCAATGGCAGACCCTCAAGAAGTACGAGGGTAGTACTTCAGATATGGAGATGGAGGGGTGGCTTGAGGAGCTAGGGATCATTTTTACCTTGATCCGTGATCCAAGAGAGTACTGGGTTCCCTTAGCAGTCAGTCTGCTGAGAGGTGCGGTGTGATAATGGTGGATGCTCTACCTTAGAGAGAGGATAGAGGTAGAGGTTTCATGGGATGACTTTGATAAAGAATTCTGAGAGGAATTCCATTCTTCCATGATCAAGGTGGAGAAGTGTCATGAGTTACTCTCCCTTCAGCAGGGGAGTATGTTAGTATGAGAGAAGAGGATCATGTTCAAGGATCTCCTGCGCTTTGCTCCAGATCTCTTTCCAGATGAGGAGTCTCGGGCAAGACATTTGGAGGAGGCTCTTCGTCCTTCACTCTAGTATGCTGTCACCCCCTTCACCCTTCCGATGTTCTTGGCAGTACAGAAGAAGGGAGAGGTTTTATAGAGGATGCACTCACTGGGAGGTGCACCCCGAGAGGGGATCCATCCAGGATCGTCGAAGGGGAAGGCATTCAGCAGCAGGTCTCTTGCGACGGGACCTTCTTGGTTCAGGTCAGTGGGGAGGAGGCCCTAGCAGTTCCAGTTCTGATCTTCGTGTCCTCATCCTTTTTTCACAATCCTATGACCGAAGTGTTTTTATTGTGGAGGTTTCGGGCACGTTCAGAGTTGGTGCGCGACCTGAGCTCAGTACAGCCATCGGTGGGAAGGTACAACGCCCACCTCAGTAGCACCAGTTTCCTGCGAGGTCGTTCCAGCAGCAGCAGGACCATGCTCCTCCAAGGGTAGACTTTGCAGGAGGAGGCCGACCTTAGGGTGCTCCTCAGGGACCTCGACCAGGGTGTGGTCAGGGATTTGTACGACATCATAGAGGCAGAGGAGCTGGGCGTGGACAGTTGCACATAGCAGAGTTGACAGCTCCAGCAGGACCAGAGGTGGTGCGAGGTACGATTTTTTTGTTCAGCACACTTGTTTCTGCATTGTTCGATTCAAGAGCCTTGCACTCCTTTGTTGCACCCGGACTAGCCCATGCTTTGGGACTATACGTAGAGATTCTTTTCATACCACTAGTGCTGATTACACCATTTGGAGGCCATACCAGCGTATCTTGTGTTTTTCGGGGATGTGGGCTGATGTTGGGACCACAATGATCTAGTGGGGACCTTCTTCTGTTACAGATGCAGCCATACGATGTCATCCTAGGCATCGACTGGTTTTTTTCTGTTAGTTCCATTATCGACTGCTTCCGGAGAAGAGTCGTGTTCTCCGACGTGGATGGTTAGTGCATATTTTTTGTTGGCGAGGGGAGCTATCAGGCGGGAAGCCTGCGTGTGGAGCCTATCCATTCCTTCATAGGCGGGTTATCAGTGGTTCCAGCTGATACCGAGATGATGGATGTCCCGGATGTTGTTGTGGAGTTCCTCGATGTTTTTTTTGAGGAGGTTGTGACTCTACCCCCCCCCCCCCCCCCGGTGTGACGTTGAGTTCGAGATAGACTTACAGCCTGGTGCCCATCTGATTTCGATGGCCCCTTATCGGATGGCACCTTCAGAGTTACGGGAGTTGTGGATTCAAATTGAAAATCTGATGGAGAAGGGTTTTTTTCGACCCAGTGTGTCGCCATGGGGTGCTCCAGTTTTGTTCATGAAAAAGGAAGATGCTGGTATCAGTCTTTGCATAGACTACCGAAGGCTCAACCAGGTAACAGTCAAAAACCGATACCCCCTTCCAAGGATAGATGATCTCTTCGACCAGTTGAGGGGAGCAGGTATGTTCTCTAAGAATGATCTGTGATCAGGATATCATCAGCTGAGGGTCAATGACAGTGACATCTCGACGATGGCTTTCATGTGTATGTATGGGCACTTCGAGTTTGTAGTTATGCAGTTTGGAGTTAAGAATGAACCAGATGTGTTCATGGGACTTATGAACTTTGTCTTCCATGAGTTTCTGGACCGGTTCGTCATTTTGTTTATCGATGAAATCCTGATTTATTCACGGTCATAGGAGGAGCACGTTGAGCATCTCAGGAAAGTCTCGGAAGTCCTTCGACCCCACCAACATTATGGGAAATTGTCGAAGTGTAAGTTCTTGACGCAAGAAGTACACTTCCTTGGGAACGTGGTCTCTCAACATGGAGTATCGGTGGACCTGTCGCAGATGGAGGTAGTTGTTTCTTGGGCATCACCCAAGAGCATCGAAGAAGTTCGTAGTTTCCTGGGGTAAGCTGGTTACTATCGGAGGTTCGTTTTGGATTTCTCTCGAGTTGCTGCTCCTTTGACAGCTTTTACAAGGAAGAACAAGGTCTTCCTATGGAGATATCAGTTCCAGAAAGCTTCTGACTACCTGAAGGAGAAGTCGGTCAGTGCTCCCATACTCAGGTTTCCAGAGGAAGGGTTGTTGTATGAGGTGTTTTGTGATGCTTCTGGCCTTGGACTGGGTTGCATGCTGGTGCAGAAGAAGGGAGTGATTGGTTATGGGTCTAGGCAGTTGCGCTCTCACGAGCGTAAATATGCCACCCATGACCTGGAGCATGCGGCAGTAGTGTTCGCACTGATGTTTTGGAGACATTACCTCTTTGGGGAGCGCTTTGTGGTATTTTCAGATCACAAGATCCTGCGTTATATCTTCTCCCAGCGTGACCTGAAATTACGACAACGTTGATGGGTCGGGTTTCACCAATACTATGACTTTTAGATCTCTTACATTGAAGGTAAGGGAAACGTTGTGGCTAATGACCTTAGCAGGAAGTCGCATAAGGAAGTGGTTTGGGAATTTGTTGATGCCTGGAAGGCAATGGGAGAGTTTTCTAACTCGCACATGGATGCCAGGGTAGAAGATGTTAGAGGCTGTTTGTTTCAGATGACGGTGCAGTCCTCCTTGATGCAGTAGGTGGAAGAGACTCACTGAGGGGACTCCGAGGCGGGAGTGATGCGGGATCATGTCGATCAGGAGAACTCACTAGAAGGATGTTCGGAGGACAGCCGACATCAGATGATTTTCCAGGGAAGGTTTTTTGTTTCGGAGGTGATGCTTCAGGGAGTTCTCCATGAGTTCCATAGCTCATCCTTGGCATTACATCCAGGAGTTTCAAAAATTTACCGAGGCCTGAGGGATCAGTTTTGGTGGCCCGGGGTGAAACGGGCAGTGGCAGAGTTTGTGGCTAAATGCCTAGTGTGTTAGCAAGTGAAGGTTGAACACCGTGTTCCCAATGGTTTGTTGAATCCATTAGATGTCCCCGAGTGGATGTGAGACGGCTTCTCAATGGACTTTGTCACATGACTACCCAGAGCTCAGGGTGGTTATGATGATATCTGGGTGGTGGTGGATCGACTGACGAAATCGGCTCACTTCTTAGAAATTAAGGAGTCAAGCCCGGTGGGTACCTCAGCACATAGGTACGTAGACAAGGTGGTGCGTTTGCATGGAGTTTCGAGGACTATCGTCTTAGATTAGGATACTCTGTTTACCTCATGAGTCTGGAGGGGGTTACATCATGATTTTGGCACCCAGCTACGCCTTAGCACTGCTTTCCACCCCCATACTGATGGTCAGACGGAGCGGACTATCCAGACGTTGGAGGACATGCTGTGAGCATGCATTCTGGATTTCGGAGGATCATGGGTACGACACTTGCCTTTAGTAGAGTTTTCCTACAACAACAGATTCCACTCTACTATTGTCATGGCACTGGTTGAGGCTTTGTATGGAAGGCCATGTTGTTCACCCATTTTTTGGGCAGAGGTTGGTGAGACAGGTGATCTTGGGCCATATGTAGTGCAGAGCACCACATAGAATGTCCAGCTTGTACGTGAGAGGATGAAAGTGGCTCATAACCGACAAAAGTCATATTCTAATCATCAGAGGAGGCCCTTGGAGTTCGAGGAGGGGGATCTTGTGTTCTTTATAGTTTCCCCTCGACAAGGGAAGCGGAGGTTTGGGAAGGGGTGAAAGATCTCACCTAGGTTCATCAGACCTTTTGAGGTGTTGAGGCGAGTTGGCGAGGTGGCTTATCAGCTATCCCTGCCACCTCAGTTGGAGAAAGTTCATGATGACATCCAAATTTCCAAGCTTCATCGGTACCTACATGAAGACTCCCACGTTATTGACTGGGGAGAGTTAGATATGGGAGACGACACGACCTTCGAGGAATGACCAGTCAGAATCGAGGATCGTAAAGAGAAGGTGCTTCGTGGATGAACCATTCCCTTGGTTCGTGTGTTGTGGAGGCATGGCAGCCTCGAGGAGAGCACTTGGGAGTGGGATACCCAGATGCACGCGCAGTACCTGTAGTAGTTTTGACTTGTGTTTTTCCCTTGTTCTTTTGAGCTTTTGTTGATGTCATACTCTGTACCCTTGTTATATAAAATTCTTGTCCTGTTAGTTGTGAGACCTTTTGTTTCTTTGTTTCCTGGTAATGTGTAACACGTCCGGATGTGTGGCAAAGGGAAAAACCCGACCCTTAATCGAGACGCATTAATGCGGATGTGATTGAACCCATGCAGGTGAGTGAGTGCCACCTAAATCAGATATTATCTCGACATAGGTGAAGGAATTTCACATGCCCACATGTTCGGGACGTGTGTTAACTTCAGGAAAAATGACCTATACCCACGGTTCAAAACCGTGGGTATAGCCCCCAAAACCGTGGGTATAGGCTATACCCACGGTTTTGGGAACCGTGGGCTGGAACGTCGTCGGTATAGGGGTCTCAGCCTATACCCACATTTTTGAAAATCGTGGGGTATTGAATTTAAAAAATCACACAGGGGGTGGGAATCGAACCCGCAACCTCGCAGTGCCTCAAACTAGCGCCCCACCATGAAACCAACTAATATAATGCCGTTATTGATATATCAGTATAATTTAATTTTTTATAGTAATATATATGATATAATTGAAAAATAAACTTCCGCCAGGTTTCGAACCCGCACTTCTCATTCTCAACACAGTCACATCGACCAACCGAGTTACCGACGCAATTGATATATCAATATAATTTTATTTTCTTGTATTAATATATATGCTATAATCGAAAAATAAAATATGCGGGGTTTTGAACCCGCATCCTATGCTGAGGGAAGTGAGGAACTGCCCAACTGACCTAAAAATATTATACGGTTTAATATTTCGTAGCCATAATTTTCTATTATATCAGATCATATTTTCACCAAAAAATAGTTTCCGTCCCGCAGAATTTTTTGTTCCCGCCATAACGTGGGATTGATATACCCACGGTTTTGAAAACCCATGGGTATAGGTATTTGAAAAATATACCGCGTATACCCACGGTTTTCAAAAACCATGGGTATACGTCTGCATAACAACACCTATACCCACAGTTTTGTTAAAACCGTGGGTATAGGTCTTCAAAAAAAAACCTATACCCACGGTTTTTCCAAGAACCGTGGGTAAAAGGGACCTATACCCACGGTTCTCCCAAACTGTGGGTATAGGTCCCGATACTTTCCTTATACCCACTGTTTCCAAAATCGTGGGTATAGGGGGGTCCTATACCCACGGTTCTACACAAAACCGTGGTTATAGACCCAATTCCCAGTTGTGGTTGGTTGTGTTGTGTTGGGGTTAGTGCGAGATGAAAAATATTAATGTATGAAAGTGGGAAGACCCAATTCTTAATCGAGACGCATTAATGAGGATGCGATTAAACCCTTGTGGTCGACTTAGTGCCACCTAATGCGGATAATACCTCGACATAGGAGAAGGAATTCCTAACACATTTGATTAGGGTTGTTGGTTAGGTTCCTATTATAACGAGAACCCTAATATGAATCTTATAGGGTTCCTCAGGGATGGTTTTTTAATTCTCGGGGATGAGAATGTTTTAAGAGGTATCTGATGTAATTTCCCGGACCTCTACGGCCCATTCCTTTGTCAAAAAGAAGGTCCAGAAGTTTTCTAGATGGTAAGATGGACCTTTCCCACACTTTCCAGAATTTTGAAACTACACGCCATGTAGATTGAGTACACGCCGTGTAGCCCCTTTCCGGGTATACCCCGTGTTTCAAGCCGTGTCCTTTCTGTGTGGAATAATGGGTGCATGTCGTGTGACCTGTTCTACACGCCGTGTAGTCCTTCCCCACGTACGCGTTACCAATCAACGATCGTGTACCGTGTTGGGGACGTGTCCTTGCCATGTGAAATGAATAAGTACATGTCATGTGTCTAAACTACACACCGTGTAGTCCCTCCCACGTATGTGTTACCCTCAAACCGTGTGTTGACCAGTCAAGGGAAGCGGAGCCGTGTTGGAAGCCATGTGGAGACCGAGTGAAAGAACCAAGTACACTCCATATACAATAAAGTACACGCCGTTTACTTTTTATTTTCACGCCTATAAAAGGAGGTGACCCCTCCTCCTTTCAACACACACCTCTCCTCCCCTCTCATCTGAGCAGAGCTCTCTTAAGAGACTCGAATTCTCTTCCTTCTATAACTTCTTTGTCCGAGCTCCAATTTACGATCCGTCAGTGGCCACGGGATTGTAATGACGAGTCGGAACTTCTGATCTTGGATCTGTTGACTTTCCTTCAGCCTTTTCGTTCTGACTTCCACCCGAGGAGGTTTTTCAGGGACCCTACAGAAGTGACGGATGCTGACAGACGTCTTCTAAGGTTGATCCGAGGGAGCGTTGCGATCAGAACCTGTTGAGGTAGTGATTTTACCTTCATCTCTCTAATTTGTGCATCATGCGGGGTGGGTGTTCCCTTGTTTACGTGAAACACTTTTGAACCAGTTTAATGAAGATAATAAATGGATTATATAACGGGGATCAGAAGTTGTGATTTTTGTTACTTTATATCATGTGATATTATGTAGTGAATTGAATGAACTTCTACCTACTGAAAATCACGGTCGTTGGGGGCCTTTTCTTACGCAATTAAATGTTTCCCTCTCCTTCTAGATTTTCTTATGGATGAAAACTTTGTGGAATGTGGAAATTGGTTAATCACGTAAAGTTTGCTGTTAAAATCTAGATCCCTCGTTTGATCACCCCAGTTAAGTAAAATGGAATAATGAACACGTGGGTGTTGGCTTGGTTACGAGGCATGTGTTGGGGGTGTTTTGTGGGTTGTTGTGGATCGGGTGAACAGCAGGGCTGCGGTTGACGTGGTAGTGGGTTGGTGTGAATGTTATGATGGTGATGAGAAGCGGGGATGCAATAAATGGTATTAAAGAGGTGATGATGTATGGTACGGTTCTGGTTATGGTGGTTGGAAATGGGGCTGCAGCGCTGGGTTTAAATGTGAACGGGCTATGAGTTGTGATTATTAAATAAAAAGTGTAAGAGTTAATGAATGGTGGGGTGTGGTAATGGAAAGGGTATAATAATAAATGGGTTTTGTTGGTTAACAAGAGGACTTTGATGTGTTCCTTGTGTTTTCTTAACTTGATTTGTGGATGGCAGGGTTATGCATTACGGACAATAGATGTGTATGGTTTTGGATAGTTTCCCAGTAGTTAAGGAACTAAATAAACTAATTCTGCTGAAATATAAAAACCTAAATGGTGTTGGGGTTGTTTGTTGTATGCATGCTTCGTAGTAGGAGTGTCGAGGCACATGCTCAGTTTATCTTTTAAAAGCCATAGGTTGGGATGTGTGGTTGGCATATATATATATATATATATATATATCTTTATCCTTTGTGTTTTATCCCACCCCACCCATGTTGAGCACTTAGTGTCGAACACTCAAATTTTATGGGAGAGGGTGTTTTTCCCTTGGTTACTAGATCCATCCTGCTTCTTTTCCCCTAGGATATGATGGATTGAGGTGACCTTACACCTAAGATTCTTCGGGTAGGTTTTGATTGGGGTGGTATTACCCCAAGACTCTTCGGGCAGGTTCTACTGTTTCCCAAGAATCTTCGGGATGAGGCCGAGGAGTGTGCAGGTGGGATACGTGGTTGTGAGGCAGAGGTGTGTGCGGGCGGGATACGGGGTTGTGAGGCCCAGGTGTGTGCGACAGGATACGTGGTTATGAGGTGCAGGTATGTTCGTGTGGGATACGTGGTTGTGAGTCCCAGGTGTGAGCGGGTGGGATACGCGGTTGTGAGGCCCAGGTGTGTTCGGGCGGGGAGAGTGTGGCAGAGTCAGGACGTTCTTCGTTAGGAAGAGAAGATAACTAAATGGAAATGGTGTGGGGTACCTAATACTCTTGTTCTTATATACTACTACCTATTGTGATTGTGTTTTTGGTGAGTGTGGCTGTTGAGGATGGGTGGATAGAATTCCTTGCTTGGTTTCTTCTGTTGTTCTCACGGGACATTAGGATGTCTCCCCACTTGTGCACGAGAGCATTAGGTTTCCCTACTGAGTATACCTGTATGCTCACCCTACGTTTACCTTCAGGTTTCCAGGAGGACTACTAGGGTCGTGCGGGACCCTACTAGTCGGACAGTTGGAGTTGTTGCTGGTGTTGTACATTTGTTTTCTTTTGGTGTTGTACTTTGAGATTTCTTGTACTTGTAGCTTGTTATAAAATTATTTAAACATGCATGTGGGCTTGGTTTGGGTTTATTTATATACACTGGTTCTTTTCCATTTTGGTGGTTGACTTGTCCTATTTCCCGATCTTTAAAAAAATTAAAAAGGGCAAAGCCTCCCATATTTGTGAAAACTCATACCCTTGGTGCTAGTCACCACCTCGGGGCCTACTGGAGGCGGGACTCGGGGGTCATTATCTCCCTTTCACCATTGCCAGCTCTGGAGGGGCATATTTGGTGGGAGGGGGTCGTGAAAAAACGTCAAAATTTCAGTTTTTGACATTCTTTATTTTAATTATTAAATACATGTCTCTTTTAGAAAAGGATTTAATAAATATTGATCTCATATTCATATCATGATGTTTTCATAAACATTATGGTTATACGTAAAAACAACAATTTCACAATTCCATAAAAAATATCTTTTTATAATTATAACCAAAATCCATATGAATATATGTCTAATGTTATGATTCAAAAAATGTAGTAAATTTTACCAAATAAATTATTTAAAATAAATTTTTATTTAAATGAATTTTTTTTTAAAATAAATAATAAAAAAAATTCCCTTTGAACATTATATTTTCATAATAGTATATCTTATAAATTTAATATTAAATGGGAGTTAATATTCATTTATTCTTATATATTTTTTATTTTTCTAAATAATCACTATACTATGGTAAATTTGAATTTTTATTATAAATATATATAATAGAAATAGATTGTTTTTCTAAAAAAAATCAATATTAAATGATTTGATACATATCTTTAAAAAAATAATAATCTATATATAAATCGTTATTAAATTTTTAAAATAAAATAATGGATTTAATTAATTTCATATATGATATATGTAAAATATTTATTTTAAAAAAGAATATAATGTATGAAAAAATATCTTATAAAATAATTTTTATATTTGAAATGAATATTAAAATTAAAAATAATGAGATTCATATATCTATTAGATGGAAATTATTATTTTTACTAATAATTCCTAAAATTTTATAACAACATTTTAGTGTCACAATTCTTTAAATTTAAAAAATATAACAAAAATTATTTAATTCTTAAAAAAAAGTTTGTTAGGGTCAATTATGTATTCTTATGTGAATCAGTATATTATATTCCTATTATAAAATAAATTATATATTTTGAATAAATTATTTATAATGAATATTTATATTTTTTAACATATAAATAAAATTTATATCAATTTTTTATTGATAATTCAAAGTAGTTAGATGTTTACTGATATTTTATTCCAACCCTAATTACTTTTCAAAATTATCACATATTTACTATATTTTCCAAATTACATCATAGAAAACCATTTCAATGTATCTTTGGAAAGATCTATTCTCAATCATGTAGTTTTCATTATATAATTTTTAATAATATTAATGATTTTTTGATTCCATTTTTATTTTATGTTTTATTCCATTAAATATGATTATATGGGGTGATAATTTTCCATGATATTTGATACTGGTAATGATATTATTCTTTTATTCTTATTTTCCAATTATAACATATCATATTTTTATATTTGAAAAAATCCAAGATATGTAATTCGTGGCTTCATGTACTTTAATTACAATTATTCATCATGATTGGGTAAATTTGGAATAATTCTATATTCTATAAAATAATAAATTTTTTTACATAGTTTTAAATTATTTTTGAAAAAATAATAATTAGAATTGGGAAATAAAAGTTATAAGTAAATTTGGGATGTTACATACAACACAATCCAGCCCCCCCCCCCCCCCCCCAAGATCACATGCATTACATAAACCATTGTATCCAGTAAACCCCAAGAGAAATATAATCTAAAAATTACAATATCGAATAAAAACTATTTTAATAATAATCGTGAAGTAGTGTAATATTGCATCATTGAGGTAAATACATCAATTGATAGAGTAACAATAATGATTGATGACTCAGACTTCATAATAGAAACTACATTAATCAATGATTTACTATAAAATATTGTTGACACACACACACCATAATAAATCACATTGGTTGAGAGAGTATATAATACAATAATGTACGACCCACAATAAGTATTTGGGGAATATTCATGCCCTGTTAAAAGTAAATTGGTTTCTTACCTTATTAAAGAAGTAATAATCATGGGACTACCAAACCACATGGATGTCATGAACGTACCATCACTCATGTACCATAAGGATTATATTACTCATTAATGTATTTGAGAGACCAAATACCTATGATAAATATATTAGACATGGAGTAATAAACCTTATAACCACACTGATCAACTCTTATTAACCTAGTTTGTGTCAATATAGAATAAGTTTCTAAAAATTTCTAAAACTGCTCATAAATGGCCAATGAAGGAAAAAAAATAGAAATATTAAGATCTATATTTAAAATTATATATGGATGGACAAATCACTTATCTAAATTATAAATATATGAGTAACATATAAATATTCCAAAACAAGATTATATCATGCCATGTAGCGGTGAAAAAGACATTCAATGTAGTAATGTTAAGATTGAAAGATATTGTACTCTTATGGGTTGATTTAGTCCATTTTTATGAAGGGATCATAGGAATATAGTGTGACATGAGCCCCATCTAGGGACAGAAATGGATCATTAGGGGACACACATTTTGGTTTAGATACTTAAATTTGTTGTATGGTTAATCTTCTCAGTGGGGAATTCATCCAAATGATTGTTTAATGTGAAAATTAGGATAAGTAATGGCAGTTGGAGTTCAGCGTAAGGGTAGGGTCGTGAATCCCCATGGAATTTTGGACTACTGTTAATAACCTACCATCAAGACCTATCTAATTTTTTTGATGGTTCACATAAATTGTAACACCCCGAGATTTTATGAAAAATATTCTTTTTAATTTCATTAATGTCTCGTGTTGTACGGTACACCAAAAGGAGTTTGCACAACACGCATTCCTGACTTGGCTTGCATTACACACAAGTGCAACCTTCCACGATAGCGTGTGTTGTATGCAATACCGAGATTCGCTAAACAACGATATGCTATTAAAATGTTATTAAAACTAGCCGTTATGAATAGTAATAACCACCTTTTAAATTTTTTTTAAATTTTGGACTTCATTTTTGGATTCAGAATATTGAAATTAGATTTGGGTGAAATTTTGGTACTTTTCGGATAACTTTCATATTCTGATAAATTGTGAAAATTACTAAATTTTAATTAAAAACAACTTTTTTAATCGAAATAATTATTATTGATAAATTATTAATTTTTGTGGTTTTAAATTATATTTAGAATATATTTTTACAATTTAATACAATGTTGGTCATTGGATGTAATTTCA
This sequence comes from Viscum album, assembly GCA_963277665.1. NCBI lineage: Eukaryota > Viridiplantae > Streptophyta > Magnoliopsida > Santalales > Viscaceae > Viscum > Viscum album. Next base: position 39,977,147 of record OY728158.1, on the reverse strand, counting down.
CATTTAAACTAGACATAAACAAGTGTCAATCTTTTGATAGTTATTATCTCTTAAGAACACACTATTTGTGTTGACAACAGGAATTAATTTTTAAATTAATTAATGCAACTAATATGTTTTGAATTTGGTAAAATTGACATCATTTTTGAGTTCATAATATCTAATATATCTTAGGCATAATTTTTGGTATTATTCTGAAAACATTCATTTTTTGATGAATAGTGAAACCACTAAGTGGTAGTTAAAAAAATGAATTTTTCATAAAACATAATTTTACCACTTCTCTGAGTGGAATTTCAAAAATCCGAGAGACACGGTTGATGTCAGTAAGTAAAATGTGGTTCATTGAGATGAAAATAATTTTTGGTGAATAGTAACTTTTTTCTTTTTTTTCCACGGTTAAAAGTAAATAGGGTAATTAAGGGTAAAATTATATTATTATTAACCTAAAACATGTCCTAATTCTATTGGATAAGGTTAATTCGAACAAAAACAACCTTAGGAATAAAATATGACCATTTAGGCAAACTTGGATTAGATTATGACATTTATTATTATTTAATTCAAAGAAGAGTTAAAAGAGTTAAAAACAAATTTTATTTACTAAAACATTTTTAATATATGGTTATACATAAGATAAATTCGATTGTAAATATTAATTAGAAAGATAATAATATTTCTTACATAATGATATTTTATTTATAATTTTTATACATTAATTAATTTAATTTACTTATGACACAATGATGATGCAGTAATTACCATAATAGTGAAAAATTAGAGTAATTGATTTTATAAATACCCAAATAAATATAATATCATATTTTTTATGAATTACACTAATTTTATAGGTTAATATGTCATGTTAGGATTGATTTAATTGACTTTGTTCTAATTAATCATTTTGTTATGAGTTTCACAAAAATCAACTATTGAATAGTGTCAAAATTGACATAAAATAATTTTTAAAACAAATATTATATTATTGATTGTTATTTTATTCCTAAAAATATAAGGATCGGCCAAGATACTTATATCATGATAGTTGTATCATTAATGGACCACTTGGGGTCTCTTGGATGTATATCTCATGTTTATTAACTATATAATATAAAAATACAAAGTGACATGGTAAATGTCAATCTAATTAACTAAGAGATAAAACTAAAATATAAGGTTATTATAATGACCTAAACTTGTCTAAATTCTATTGGATGAGAGGATTTAGACCCATCACCACCCTATATTTGAAATAAATCAATTTGGAGCTATTTAAATCCGACTTTGGCTTTATAATAAAATAATAGTTTTAGTTATTCCAATGGTGCCCCTCTCCTCCCTTATAAAAGGGCACCTCCTCCCTCTCTTACTCACACCACTTTGAGCCTTCAAGATCGGCCAAAACCTGAAAAATTATCTTCTAAAATTCCCTAGAAACATCCTAGAGGTTCTGGTCTTCCTCAAAGACCAATTTTAGTTTCCTAAAAAGAGATCTCAAAGAGGCACTTCAAAGAAGAGGTAATGTCCGTTACCGATTCTTTCAACTTTATTTCTTCTTCCACTTCTTCTTGTTAGGTTGTTTCATTATTAAGTAATAACATCAGAATCACTCATATAATGATATGTTATTATAAGTATGAGACAACCCTATTTCACCATCTATCCATCCTACGGAAAACTAAATTACCGCGCATGCGTACGTAAAGAATACCGTCTCCACGTCGTGGTGTAATCTATTTTCCACCACCACCTTACTTGGATGGGTATAATGGTGTACATAATAACTATATATGATTATTGTAAAGTGATATTGACTCTAAAAAACTATACCTACACTCCAATACAATTCCACGATCATGAGAACGATATCATCGCTCGTGCGTATGTACGGACTACCGTCTCCACGACGTGATGAGATTCATTCTCCACGTTAACCATTCATGAATGATTATAAAGTATATATAATAATTAATCATGAAATATATGACATAATAATGATACTGGATTTATGTGTATATATATGTATGTCATCTACTTAATTCCATAAGGAAACGAAAACAGCATTCATGCGTACGTACGGCCTACCGTCTCCAAGAACAGTGTATTTCTTTCCATTTACTGATCTATTATATATATGTATATTCTGAATATATATTATATATAAATCGTGTTTTATATTATGGAATTAAGTAATCATGATCTAAGTAATCATATGAATAATTACAAGTCAAAACACAGAAGACAAATGAAATGATTTTACCCAAAATGCTCTTTGACATGGAATTTACAAATGAACAGGTAAAATAAAGTCATCAGTGAACCATATATGATATCCTAACAATGTGTATGATTCTGGAATAAGTCAATGACATTATTTAAATCATTATAAAGGATTTTCGGACACTTACGAAGCAAATCTGTCCTAAGGTAAGGGATAATGTTGCAATCTCAATTGTTTTCTATCTGAGATTGCTTATACGTAAGTATTTACTGGGTTTATTTCTATCATCCATGTCCATGTTTTATAAAAGTGTTGTAATGTATGTTTAATGTCCTTTTTACCCATTTTTGACTTTTACTGCATTGTATGTAAGGAATATTTATTTTGTTTACATTACGAGGCACTTTATTTACTTATCCGGAAAAAGTACGAGAAGGATGTTTTTTTTAACTTATACGGGATGAACATATTTTTACAGTATTATAAAGCCTTATTTTCATGAAGCTTACTCCAAAATTCTTCATGACTATTTTCAACAAAATATTTTTCTTTTCAAATTTCATGAAATTTTGTGAAAAGAAAATTATTTTCAAGAAGAATGGATATTTTCATCAAGAATTCATTTCAAGTGTTTTATCAAAACCATTTTTCATCTAAGATGAAATTATTTCATATGTGTATGTTTCAAGTATAATGTATCTATGATTTACATTATTTCACTTATCTTTTTATGAAATGATATCCATTTATTTTATATGGATTATGTGATGATGAGATTATGTTTATGAAACCCATCTTATTCGTTGGGATATTATGAATGACGTATGTTTATTTTGTGGCCCAAGTAAGAATGATTTAATTATGAGATGGGTGAGACCTATATCTCCCTCCAATGTATTGGGTAAAGATTTATATCTCATTAGATATACATGGCTGGAACGACAAGTTAAACTAGATCAGTAATATGGGACTGGAACGAGGAGTGAACTAGATTCAGAAAGGGACTTTGTCCTCTAAGATGGTCTTGGCGGCAATGCCTTGGATAATATTGAAATCATATCAAAAGATTAATGGTTTCCACAATTACATGTTTTATTCCCATGCTATTTTATCATGATTTATGTTCAATTATGATCTATGCCTTATGTACTTCCATGTTTTATGTTGTTGGTCAATATTTTTAATGTTCATTTTTTTGTTCAAATGAATATGTTATGATTTATCTTATCCATGCTTACCCTTATTGAGAATTTGAGCTCACCATTTTTATGTTTTCCCCCAGGATTAAAAGAAAGATATTAGGTAAGGAAACAAAAAGAGGAAGATCGTTATGGGAGATGTTGAAAATCCTTCAACATTATTAGTTGTTTATATTCCGAGTTTCCAAAGACACTAAACTATTATGGTCCTTGTGTGTCTTTTTTTCTATGTATTAAGTATTCCGCAAAAGTAATGTAATGTCCATGTACATCAAGCTACAGGTCTCTACAGTTGGTATCAGAGGAATGGTTTAGTCATCCTTTAGAAACTAGGATGCGAAAACGTTAGTGAGATCCATAGAAATATTTATAAGGTATGTCTATGGATGTCCCTAAGGATAAGTATACATATAGAATATATTCCTAGAACTACGGTAACGATATTAAATTTTAACCTAAGTTGTTAGATATTGAGGGTACTCCCCCTTTACTATTTTTTTCCCAAGCATGATTTTTGCCTCTCACACTATTCTTTTTGGGTTTTAGAAAATGGCTGGAAACATGAAGATTCATGATAATGGATGATATGAAGGACAATGGAATGATATTCTTCATGAGAAACCAAATGAAACGGGATTTAGAAGTCTAAACATCGTTATTATGCCTAATTATCAATCTCATTATATGATCAATAATCTCAACATTGGTAAGTTTCCCGACTCAGATAATAAGAGAATGATGGAGTTTCATGATTATCATAGAGGAAAGAAAGTTCAATTACCCTCATGTAAATCATTTGGGAAGAGGCATCAGGGAGATTGTTTCAAAGGAACTGGGAGATTCATTGGGTGTGGAAAAGAAGGACACAAAGCTAGTAAGTGCAAAGGAAAAGGTTCAGTTAACACCAGGGATGATGATAATGGTATTGCTACGACATCAACAATGGTTAAATGTTTTAGATGTGTAATGTACGGGAATTATGAAAACCAATGCCCTAAGGGAAAGTCTAATGAAGAGAATCAGTATGGTCGTATGGGTAGTATTTATGTTGATGATGATAAAGAGACTGAAAATGATATTTGAGATGAAAGAATTTTTGAAGCTCGATCAATGGGTTAAGAAGGTAGTGGAATGATTACATGTTTATCAAGTGTAATGTTGTATATGTAATGTCATGGTACTATGGAAAAAAGATACATCTAAGGATTGTTACACGGTTTTCTTTCCTATGTTCTAAAAGTGTATGATTAATGGTATTAGTAACCATGAATGGTTATTCAGATATTTTTGGAAAGTAGATGATAAGCTCATAATGAAGGGATAAGAAGATAATGGGATATTTGATTGTATTCATGAGCTCATGACTGATATAAGGACTAAGTGATATTATGGTTTGATTATATATAAATTTTGGGATTTTGGTATGTGGAAAGAGTTAATTTTTAACAGCATTCATGTTTTCACTAAGGTTCAATGGGTATTCATTCTTCAAGAGAATAAATGATTAACGTATTAAACACGGTATATTTTATGATATATGTGGGATAAATGATGGAATTCTTGTGATTGTTATGTGACATTTCAATAATCATTTTCTTTATACTATGAGCTTGGACTGAAGTATTTTAGATAAGCCTAAAGATTGGAATGAATTATGTTGGACATAAGTTAGTATTGTTTAAGGATAAAACCTTTTTCGATATTATTGATGTGATGTTATAGTAATGTAATTTTATAAGAAGGACAACATGTAGGATGGGTGACAGCCCATCACGTCGGACAAGGATGTGGGAATCAAACCTACAACTAAAGTGCGACAGGCCTTTATCACCTACCACTGGCCTACAGGATGTCCCTGTTTAGTGGAAAGTAGTTTTATTTTATTAAGAGGTTTGATAAATAAAGTATAAGTCAATTTTGGGAAAAATATACGGTTAATCTCACCATAATATGGACTTATAACTTTTGCTAACCATTTGTTTGAAACAGATGGAATGACCCATCATTTTATCACATGATCTACTAATTCTTCACGAATAACAAATTCAACTTCATTTCGTTATTATATGAAGTGTAAATTGTTCAATTCACTAACAAGAGTGAGATTGAACCAAAATCATGTAAGTATTTCTTTTAATTCATCAACATTAGGGAAATGATCTTGAAAACCAAAAATGTTGTCCTAGTGCTCTTATATCCGATGAACCAGAAGGTACCCTAGATCATCAAAAATTTATGGCTTTGTGATTGTTGGATTTTTCATATCCATGTTCTCTACCACTCTCTATCAGAACTTGATGGTTGGATTTTTCTTCCATATCCATATTTTCACCTATTTTCTCCTACGTGGAAACCCAGTGACGAGTTAATTTGGGTTACATTTACATTTCATACTTTAGTTTTTAAAGCCATGTTTTGTTATTCCTTTTTATGATGTGGGTTTCTATTAAAGAAACTTTCGAGTAGAAATCCATTTATAACCCCGACGAATTTCGAGGGAGAAATTCATTTTAAGGGGGGTAGAATGTTACACCCTGAGATTTTATGAAAAATATTCTTTTTAATTTCATTAATGTCTTGTGTTGTATTCTACACCAAAAGGAGCTTGAACAACATGAATCCCTGACTTGACTTGCATTACACGCAAGCGTGACCTTCCATGATAGTGTTTGTTGTACGCAATACCGATTTTCGCTAAACAACGATATGCTATTAAAATATTATTAGAACTCGTCGTTATGAATATTAATAAACACTTTTTGAAATTTTTTAAATTTTGGACTTAATTTTTGTATTCGGAATATCGAAATTAGCTTAGGGTGAAATTTTGGTAATTTTCGGATAACTTTCATATTCTGATGAATAGTCAAAACTACAAAATTTTAATTAAAAACAACTTTTTAATCGAAATAATTAATAGTGATAAATTATTAATATTAGTGGTTTTAAAGTATATTTAGAATTTATTTTTACAATTTAATACAATTTTGGTCATTGGATGTAATTTCACATTTAAACCAGACATAAACAAGTGTCAATCTTTTGATAGTTATTATCTTTTAAGAACATGCTATTTGTGTTGACGATGGGAATTAGATATTAAATTAATTAATGAAACTGATATGTTTTGAATTTGGTAAAATAGACATCATTTTTGATTTCATAATATCAAATATATCTTAGGCCTAATTTTTGGTATTTTTCTGGAAACTTTTATTTTTTGTTGAATAGTGAAACCACTAAGTGGTAGATAAAAAAATAAATTTTTCATAAAACATAATTTTACCGCTTCTGTGAGTGGAATTTCAAAAATCCGAGAGACACGATTGATGTCAGTAAGTAAAATGTGGTTCAATGAGTTGAAAATAATTTTTTGTGAATAGTAACTGTTTACTTTTTTTAACCACGGTTAAAAGTAAATAGGGTAAATAACGATAAAAATGATATTATTATTACCCTAACACATGTCCTAATTCTATTGGATAAGAGTAATTCGACCAAAAACAACCTTAGAAATAAAATATTACCATTTAGGCCCACTTGGATTAGATTAGGACATTTATTATTATTTAATTCAATGAATAGTTAAAAGAGTTAAAATCAAAGTTTCTTTACTAAAACATTTTTAATATAGGGTTATATATAAGATAAATTAGATTGTAAATATTCATTAGAAAGATAATATGATTTCTTACATAATGATATTTTATTTATAATTTTTAGACATTAAATAAATTACTGTACATATGACACAATGATGATTCATTAATTACCATAAGAGTGAAAAATTAGAATAATTGTTATTATAAATACCCAAATAAATATAATTTCAGACTTTTTATGAATTAAACTAATTTTCTAGGTAAATATTGCATGTTAAGATTTATTTAATTAACTTCGGTCGGAGTAATCATTCTGTTATGAGTTTCACAAAAATCAACTATTGAATAGTGTCAAAATTGACATAAAATAATTTTTAAAACAAATATTATATTATTGATTGTTATTTTTTTCCTAAAAATATAATGTTCGGCCAAGATACTTATAACATGATATTTTTATCATTAATGGACCATTTGGGGGTATCCTGGATGTATATGGTATGTTTATTAACTATATAATATAAAAATAAAAAGTGACATGGTAAATGTTAATATAATTAACTAAGAGTTAAAACTAAAAGATAAGGTTAGTATAATGACCTAAACTTGTCTAAATTTTATTATATGAGAGGATTTCGACCCATCCCCACCTTATATTCGAAATAAATCAATTTGGAGCTATTTAAAAACGATTTTGGATTTATAATAAAATAATATATTTTGTTATTCCAAAGGTGCCCCACTCCTCCATTATAAAAGGGAACCTCCTCCCTCTCTTCCTCACACATCTTTGAGCCTTCAAGATCGGACAATCCCTGCCAAATTATCTTCTACACTTCCCTAGAAACATCTTAGAGGTTCTGTTCTTCCTCAAAGACCAATTTTAGTGTCGTAAAAGGAGATCTCAAAGAGGCGCTTCAAAGAAGAGGTAATGTCTGTTACCGATTCTTTCAACTTTATTTCTTATACCAATTATTCTTCATAGGTTGTTTCATTATGAAGTAATAACATCAGTATCACTCATATACTGATATGTTATTATAAGTATGAAACAACCCTATTTCACCATCTATCCATCCTACGGAAAACGAAATCACCGCCCGTGCGTACGTACGGAATACCGTCTCCACGCCGTGGTGTAATATATTTTCCACGACCACCTTACGTGGATGGGTATAATGGTGTACATAATAACAATATATGATTTTTGTAAATTGATATTGATTCTATAAAACTATACATACACTCCAATACAATTCCATGATCATGAGAACGATCTCATCGCTCGTGCGTACGTACGGACTACCGTCTCCACGACGTGATGAGATTTATTCTCCACGTTAACCATTCATGAATGATTATAAATTATATATAATAAGTAATCATGAAATATATTACATTATAATGATACTGGATTTATTTGTATATATATGTATGTTATCTACTTAATTCCATAAGGAAACGAAAACAGCGTTCATGCGTACGTACGACCTACCATCTCCATGAACGGTGTATTTATTTCCATTTACTGATCTATTATATATATGTATATATGAATATATATTATATATAAATCATGTTTTATATTATGGAATTATTTTATCATGATCTATGTAATCATATGAATAATTACAAGTCAAAACATGGACGACAAATGAAACGATTTTACAAAAAACGCTCTTTAACATTGAATTTACAAAAGAACGGGTAAAATAAAGACATAAGTGAACCATATATGATATCATAAAATTGAAAATGATTCTGGAATAAGTCAATGACATTATTTAAATCATTATATAGGAGTTTCAGACACTTTCGAAGAAAATTGGACCTAAGGTAAGGGATAATGTTGCAATCTCAACTGTTTTCTATCCGAGATTGCTTATACATAATTATTTACGGGGGTTATTTCTATCATCCATGTCGATGTTTTATAAAAGTGTTTTCATGTATGTTTAAAGTCCTTTTTACCCATTTTTTACTTTTACAACATGGTATGTAATGAATCTTTCTTTTGTTTATGTTACGAGGTACTTTTTTTACTTTTCTGGAAAAAGTACGAGAAGAATTTTTTTTAATTTATACGGGACGAACAGATTTTTACAGTATTATAAATCCTTATTTTCATGAAGCTTACTCCAAATGATTTAATGGCTATTTTCAAAAAAAAATCCTTTTCTTATAAAATTTCATGACATTTTGTGAAAAGAAAATTTTTTTGAAGAAGAAAGGATATTTTCCTCACGAATTCATTTCAAGTGTTTTATCAAAACCATTTTTAATCTAAGATGAAATTATTTCATATGTGTATGTTTCAAGTATAATGTCTCTTTGATTTATATTGTTTCACTTTTCTTTTTATGAAATGATATCCATTTATTTTATATGGATTATGTCATGATCGGATTATGTTTATGAAAAACATTTTATTCATTGGGTTATTATGAATGATGTATGTTTATTTTGTGGCACAAGTAAGAATGATTTCATTATGAGATGGGTGGGACCTATATCTCCCTCCAATTCATTGAGTAAAGATTTATATCTCATGAGATAGACATGGTTGGAATGGAAAGTTAAACCGGTTCAGTAATACAGGACTGTAACGAGAAGTGAACTCGATTCAGAAAGGGACTTTGTCCACTAAGATGGTCTTGGCAGCAATTCCTTGGCTAATATGGAAATCATATCACGTGCTTAATGGTTTCCACAATTACATGTTTTATTCACATGCTATTTTATCATGATTTATGTTCAATTATGATCTATGTCTTATGTACTTCCATGTTTTATGTCGTTGTACAAAATTTTAATGTTCATTTATTTTAGTAATAATGTATATGGAATGTTCTATCTTATCCATGCTTACCCTTACTGAGCATTTGAGCTCACCCTTTTTATGTTTTTTCCCCAGGATTAAAATAAATATTTTAGGTAAGGAAACAAAAAGGGGAAATTTCTTATGGGATATGTTGAAGATCTTTCAACATGATTAGATGTTTATATTCCGCGTTTCCAAAGTCACTAAACTATTACGGTCCTTGTGCGTCTGTTTTTTCTATGTATTAAGTATTACACAAAAGTAATGTAATGTCCATGTACGTCAAGCTACGGGTCTCTACAGTTGGTATCAGAGGAATGTTTTAGTAAATCTTTGGAAACTAGGATGCGAAAACGTTAGGGATATCCCTAGATATATTTATAAGGTATGTCTAGGGATGTCCCTAAGGATAAGTATACATATAGGATATAGTCCTAGAACTACGGTAAAAATATTAGAATTGAACCTAAGTTTTTAGATATTGAGGGTACTCCCCCTTTACTATTTTGTTTTCCCTAGCACTATTTTTCCTCTCACACTATTCTTTTTGGGTTTTAGAAAATGGCTGGAAACAGGAAGATTCATGATAATGGAGGATATGAAGGACAATGGAATGATATTATTCATGAGAAACCAAATGAAATGGGATTTGGATGTCCAAACATCGTTATTATGCCTAATCAGAAATCTCATAATATGATCAATAATCTCAACTTTGGTAAGTTTCCCGACTCAGATTATAAGAGAACGATGGAGTTTCATGATGATCATAGAGGAATGAAAGTTCAATTTCCCTCATGTAAATAATGTGGGAAGAGGCATCGGGGAGATTGTTACAAAGGAACTGGAAGATACTTTGGGTGAGGAAACGAAGGACACAAAGCTGGTAAGTGCATAGGAAAAGGTTCAGTTAACCCCAGAGATGAGGATAATGATATTTCTACGACATCAACAATGGTTAAATGTTTTAAATGTGGAATGTACGGGCATTATGAAAACGAATTCCCTAAGGGAAAGACTCATGAAGAGAATTAATATGGTCGTATGGGCAGTATTTATGTTGATGATAATGAAGAGACCACAAATGATATGTGAGATGAAAGAATTGTTGAAGATCAGTCAATGGTTTAAGAAGGTAATGGAATGATTACATGTTTATCAAGTGTAATGTTGTATATTTAATCTCATAGTACTATGAAATAAAGATACATCTAAGGATTGTTACACTGTTGTCTTTCCTATGTTCTGAAATTTTATGATTAATGGTATTAGTAACTATGAATGGTTATTCATATATTTTTGGAAAGTAGATGATATGCGCATAATGAAGGGATAAGAAGATAATGAGATGTTTGATTGTATTCATGAACTCATGACTGATATAAGGACTACGTGATATTATGGTTTGATTATATAGAAATTTTGGGGTTTTGGTATGTGGAAAGTGTTATCTTTTAACTGCATTCATGTTTTCACTAAGTTTCAATGGGTATTCATTTTTCAAGAGAATACATGATTAAGGTATTCAACAAGATATATCTTATGATATATGGGGGATAAATGATGGAATTCATGTGATTGTTATGTGACATTTCAATAATCATTTTCTTTATACTATGAGCTTGGACCGAAGTATTTTAGATAAGCCAAAAGATTGGAATGGATTTTGTTGGACATAAGTTAGTATTGTTTAAGGATAAAACTTTTTTTTGATATTATTGATGGGATGCTATAGTAATGTAATTTTAGAAAAAGGACAACCTGCAGGACGGGTGACAACCCATCGCGTCGGACAAGGCTGTGGGAATTGAACCCACAACTGAAGTGCGACATGCCTTTATCACCTACCACTGGCCTACAGGAAGTCCCTGTTTAGAGGAATGTAGTTTTAATGTATTAAGAGGTATGATAAATAATGTATAAGTCCATTTTTGGAACCATATACGATTAATCTCAACATAAGATGGACTTATAACTTTTGCTAACCTTTTGTTTGAAACAGATGGAATGAGGCATCATTCTATCACATGATCTGCTAATGCTTCACAAATAACAAATTCAAATTAATTTCTTTAAGATATGAAGTCGAAATTAGCTTAGGGTGAAATTTTGGTACTTTTCAGATAACTTTCATATTCTGATGAATAGTGAAAATTACTAAATTTTAATTAAAAACAACTTTTTTAATAGAAATAATTAATAGTGATAAATTATTAATTTTAGTGGTTTTAAAGTATACTTAGAATATATTTTTACAATTTAATACAATTTTGGTCATTGTATATAATTTCACATTTACGCCATACATAAACAAGTGTCAATCTTTTGATAGTTATTATCGCTTAAAAAGACGCTATTTGTGTTGACGACGGGAATTCATTTTTAAATTAATTAATGAAAATGATATGTTTTTAATTTGGTAAAATAGACATCATTTTGGAGTTCATAATATCAAATACAGCTTAGGCCTAATTTTTGGTATTTTTCTGGAAACTTTCATTTTTTGATAAATATTGAAACCACTAAGTGGTAGATAAAAAATGAATTTTTCATAAAACTTAATTTTACGGCTTCTGTGAGTGGAATTTCAAAATTCCAAGAGACCCGGTTGATATCAGTAAGTAAAATTTGGTTCAATGAGATGAAAATAATTTTTGATGAATAGTAACTTTTTACTTTTTTTTACCACGGTTAAAAGTAAATATGGTAATTCAGGATAAAAATGATATTATTATTACCCTAACACATGTCCTAATTCCATTGGATAGAAGTAAATCGACCAAAAACAACATTAGGAATAAAATATTACCATTTAGGCCCACATGGATTAGATTATGACATTTTTTATTATTTAATTCAAAGAATAGTTAAAAGAGTTAAAATCAATGTTTATTTACTAAAACATTTTTAATATAGGGTTATACATAAGATAAATTAGATTGTAAATATTCATTAGAAATCTAATAGGATTTCCTACATAATTATTTTTTATTTATAATTTTTAGACATTAAATAAATTAATTTAAATATGACACAATGATGATACAGTAATTACCATAAGAGTGAAAAATTAGAATAATTGATATTATAAATACCCAAATAAATATAATTTCAGACTTTTTATGAATTAAAATAATTTTATAGGTTACTATTGCATGTTAATATTGATTTAATTAACTTTGTAGGAAGTAATAATTCTGTTATGAGTTTCACAAAAATCAACTATTGAATACTGTAAAAATTGACATAAAATAATTTTTAAAACACATATTATATTATTGATTGTTATTTTATTCCTAAAAATTTATGGTTCGTCCAAGATACTTATATCATGAGAGGTGTATCAATAATGGACCACTTGGGGGTCGTTTGGATGTATATGGTATTTTTATTGACTATATAATGTAAAAATACAAAGTGACATGGTAAATGTCAATCTAATTAACTAAGAGTTAAAACTAAAAGATAAGGATAGTATAATGACCTAAACATGTCTAAATTATTCTGGTTGAGTGGATTTCGACCCATCCCTACCTTATATTTTAAATAAATCAATTTGGAGCTATTTAAAACACAATTTGGATTTATAATAAAATAATATTTTTGTTATTCCAAAGGTGCCCCTCTCCTCCCTTATAAAAGGGCACCTCCTCCCTCTCTTTCTCACACCACATTGAGTCTTCTAGATCGGCCAACCCCTGAAAAATTCTCTTCTCCACTTCCCTAGAAACATCCTAGAGGTTCTGGTATTCCTCAAAGACCAATTTTAGTGTCCTAAAATGCGATCTCAAAGAGGCGCTTCAAAGAAGAGGTAATGTCTGTTACCGATTCATTCAACATTATTTCTTCTTCCACTTATTCTTCTTAGGTTGTTCCATTATGAAGTAATAACATCAGTATCACTCATATATTGATATTTTATTATAAGTAGGAAACAAACCATGCGTGCATAAGTACGGAATACCGTCTCCACGCCGTGGTGTAATCTATTTTCCCCCACCACCTTACTTGGATGGGTATAATGGTGTACATAATAACTATATATGATTATTGTAAATTGATATTGATTCTGAAAAACTATACATACACTCCAATACAATTCCATGATCATGATAATGATATCATCACTCGTGTGTACGTACGGACTACCGTCTCCACGACGTGATGAGATTCATTCTCCACGTTAACCATTCATTAATGATTATAAAGTATATATAATAAGTAATCATGAAATATATGACATAATAATGATACTGTATTTATGTGTATATATATGTATGTCATCTACTTAATTCCATAAGGAAACGAAAACAGTGTTCATGCGTACGTATGTCCTACCGTCTCCATGAATGGTGTATTTCTTTCCATTTACTAATATATTATATATATGTATATTCTGAATATATATTATATATAAATCATGTTTTATATTCTGGGATTAAGTAATCATGATCTAAGTAATCATATGAATAATTACAAGTCAAAACACTGATGACAAATGAAACGATTTTACCCAAAACGCTTTTTAACATGGAATTTACAAAAGAACGGGTAAAACAAAGTCATAAGTGAACCATATATGACATTATAACAATGATTATGATTCTGAAATAAGTCAATGGCATTATTTCAATCATTATACATGAGTTTCAGAAACTTACGAACCAAATCGGACCTATGGTAAGGGATAATGTTGCAATCTCAATTTTTTTCTATCCGAGATTGCTTATACGTAAGTATTTACTAGGGTTATTTCTATCATCCATGTCCATGTTTTATAAAAGTTTTTTGATGTATGTTTAAAGTTCTTTTTACCCATTTTGGACTTTTACTGCATGGTATTTAAGGAATCTTTCTTTTTTGTATGTTACGAGGTACTTTTTTTACTTTTCCGGCAATAGTACGAGAAGAATGTTTTTTTTAACTTATACGGGACGAACGGATTTTTACGGTATTATAAAGCCTTATATTCATGAAGATTACTCCAAAAGATTTCATGACTATTTTCAAAAAAATACTTTTCTTTAAAAATTTCATGACATTTAGTGAAAAGAAAATTATTTTGAAGAAGAAAGGATATTTTCCTAAATAATTCATTTCAAGTGTTTTATCAAAACCATTTTTCATCTAAGATGAAATTATTTCATATGTGTATGTTTCAAGTATATTGTATCTATGATTTACGTTGTTTCACTTTTCTTTTTATGAAATGATATCAATTTATTTTAAATGGATTATGTGATGATGGGATTATGTTTATGAAACCCATTTTATTCGTTGGGTTATTATGAATGATGTATGTTTATTTTGTGGCACAATTAAGAATGATTTCATTATGAGATGGGTTTGACCTATATCTCCATCCAATTCAATGAGTAAAGATTTATATCTGATGAGATAGACATGGCTGGAATGGAAAGTTAAACCGGTTCAATAATACAGGACTGGAACGAGGAGTGAACTTGATTCAGAAAGGGACTTTGTCCACTAAGATGGTCTTGGCAGCAATGCCTTGGCTAATATGGAAACCATATCATGTTCTTAATGGTTGCCACAATTACATGTTTCATTCCCATGCTATGTTATCATTATTTATGTTCAATTATGATCTATGTCTTATGTACTTCCATGTTTTATGTCATTGCTCAAGATTTTTGATGTTCATTTTTTTAGTAAAAATGTATATGGTATGTTTTATCTTATCCATGCTTACCCTTACTGAGCAGTTGAGCTCAACCTTTTTATGGTTTTTCCCCCAGGATTAAAAGAAATATTTTAGGTATGGAAACAAAACGGGGAAGATCGTTATGGGATATGTTGAAGATCTTTAAACATGATTAGATGTTTATATTCCGAGTTTCCAAAGACACTAAACTATTATGGTTCTTGTATGTCTGTTTTTGCTATGTATTAAGTATTCTGCAAAAGTAATGTAATGTCCATGTAATTCAAGCTACGGGTCTCTACAGTTGGTATCAGATGAAAGGTTTAGTCAACCTTTGAAACTAGGATGTGAAAACATTAGGGAGATCCCTAGATATATTTATAAGGTATGTATAGGGATGTCCCTAAGGATAATTATACGTATTGTATATAGTCCTAGAACTATGGTAACGATATTAGAATTTAACCTAAGTTGTCAGATGTAACACCCCAAGCTTCCACGGTACGTTTCCCTTCGAATAATGCGATAGCGTGTGTTGTACGCAACCTCGAGTTCTAACACACACCACAACTAATTAAACTAGCCGTTGTGAATAGTAATACCAACTTTTTGAAATCATATATATTTTATATTTCAAAATGGACTTCATTTTTGGATTCTTAATATCTAATTTAGCCTAAGGTGAAATTTTGGTACATTTCGGATAACTTTCATATTTTGATGAATAGTGAAAATTACTAAATTTTAATTAAAAACAACTTTTTTAATCAAAATAATTAATAGTGATAAATTATGAATTTTAGTAGTTTTAAAGTATATTTAGAATATAGTTTTACCATTTAATATAATGTTTGTCATTGGACATAATTTTACAATTAAACCGAACATAAACAAGTGTCAATCTTTTGATAGTTATTATCTCTTTAAAACACGCTTTTTGTTTTGACAGCGGGAAATAATTTTAAATTAATTTCTGCCACTTCTGTGTTTTGAATTTCGGAAAATGGATTCCATATTTGGAATCAGGATGTTCAAATTGTGTAAATAGGTAACTTTTATTTTTAGACATTTTGAATAATTACTGCGGTAAATATTTTATTTACCATGGTTAATGATAAATCCGGTAAATAAGGGTTAAAAAAATAATATTATAATAATACTAAATTACCCTAAAACGTGTCATAACCCTATTGGTTGATACATAGTCGACCATGGGCATCTTTGGGTAGATTTTGGGACCCCATGGATCCACTTGTATGTGATAATGACACTTTATTTTAATTAAGTTAAAATGAATACAAAAATTACACAAGCATATATCGTTTAGCAAAACAATTGTTACATAGGGTTATCTATGTTGGATTTTAGATTATAAATATTCATTAGAAATATAAAACGATTTCCTACATAATGATATTTTATTTATAATTTTTAGACATTAAATAATTTATTTTATTTATGACACAATGATGATGCAGTAATTACTATAATAGTGAAAAATTAAAATAATTGATATTATAAATACCCAAATAAATATAATATGAAACTTTTAATGAATTAAACTAATTTTCTAGGATAATATGATATATTAGGATTGATTTAATTGACTTTTTTTGAAGTAATCAATCTGTTATGAGTTTCAAAAAAATCAACTATTGAATAGTGTCAAAATTGACATAAAAGAGTTTTTAAAACAAATATTATATTATTAATTGATATTAAATTCCTAAAAATCTAAGGATCGGCCAAGAGACTTATATCATGATAGTTTCATCATTAATGGACCACTTGGGGGTCTCTTGGATGTATATAGTTTGTTTATTAACCATATTATATAAAAATACAAAGAGACATTGTAAAAGTGAAACTAATTAAGTTAGAGTTAATACTTAAAGATAAGGTTAATATAAGTACCCAAACCTGTCTAAATTATATTGGTTGAGTGGTTTTCGACCTATACCCACCTTAAACTTTGAATAATAAACTTTGGAGCCATTAGAAACAGAATATGAATTTATTATAAATTAATATTTCTAGCTTTTCCAAAGGTGCCCCTCACCCCTCTTATAAAAGGGCACTCCTCCTTCTCAATTCTTCACACCTTCAAAGCCTTTTGGTTTGGCCAAACTCTACCCAAATACTCTACCAACATCCCTCACTACAACTTAGAGGCCTTAGTTTGATCAGAAAGCCAACCTAAGGATCCCTTTTGATCAAATCAAAAGGAAGAACCCGAAGAAGAGGTAATGATTTCACCACCCTTTTCCAAGTTCATTTCTTCTTCCACTTCTTCTTCCTTTGTTGTTACCATTCTAAAATAATAACTCCAGTATCTCACATATACTGTGATGTTATTATAAATATGGTACATCCATATTCAGTATTCTATCCACCCTTTGAATAACATGTCACCATACGTGCGTACGTACGGCTTACCGTCTCCACGTCGTGGTGTAATTGTTATTCAATATATTATTATTTGGATGGGTATAATAATGATATGTAACTCATGTAAATAATAAATAAAACATGATAATGATTCTGTATATATGATATAACAACCATTTATATATTTTTTTAATATCAAAAGAATGATATTGTCGCTCGTGCGTACGTACGGACTACCGTCTCCACGAACGCGATGAGATTCATTCTCCATCGTATCCATTCAAGTATAATTATCATTTGATGACTTAAAAATGATGTTTAAGGACTTGATATCATTCTGGATATGAATAATATACAACCTATCCTTTACAAAAATGTCTTACGTAACAAAACATATAAAATAAAACAAGTAAGTTAACACCCGAAACAATGATAATACAAAGATATTATTATCAAATCAATATTAAAAGATCATATATGATATCATATTAATGTATATGATTATTGTATAATTTAATAAAAATTATTTCACCACTATACAGGAGGTTAACCTACCCCAACCAAGGAAAAGTACAAGGTAAGGAGTTTTCATCTCACTCCTTATTCCCGTGAGATTCATGCCATATTGCCACCATTACCTTTTGTGTGGTGTATGTACTGCCCATAATTATAATCTTTGTGTAATACACTCTAATTTATGTGTACATACATATTCATTGTATGATACCTCTTTCATGGGTTGTATGTTTCATAAGTTACCTAATTGGTAAGGGTTATTTCACAATCTCTTCATTATCCGAGATTGTTTATACGTAATAATCTACTGGGATCTCTTTATCATCCACATCCATGTTTCTTAAAAATGTATTTCAAAACATTTTTACTATTTACTAGAATATGAGTTAAAGTAATTTATACCCTTTTTACTTTTATAAGTGGTCTATAAAGGAATATTTCCATCGTTTTCCAAACAAGGTGCTTTTTAAACTTTTCGACAAAATTAAGGTAAGAATGTTTTTTTTAAACATATACGGCGGGTGCGGCTATTTACCGCCGTTATAAAATTTTCAAAGCTTCCCTTACAAGCTTACAAGGATATTTTCAAAGTAAATGTTTTATTTTATAATTATGTGACTTTTAAATGATTTCAAAATTAATAATTTCAGAATTTCAGAAAGGTACTCTTTATCAAAATAAGAATTTTAAATGTTTTAAAGATTTATCTTTATAAATCTTTTTAATTAATGTCTTCAAAATGGTTTTTAAGGATTTATTTATATGGACATGAATGTTTTTATAAATGTTAATTCCTTTCAAAAGTTTCAAAGTGGTATGGGACACTTTGATTCAAAAATCTCTTTTTAATTACTTCCTTTATAAATGTGTGACTTTTAAATGATTTCAAAAAAGGAGATATTTCTCCCAAATAGTTTTGATTTCATCTATGTCAACATCCTTTGATGGATTTTAAGCTTATTTTAATATGCTTTATTATGATACAAAACTTCTATATTTTATTGAAGGTTTTGTGATATGTTTGACTGTGGATGTGCTATTTTTATACCATTCATAGATTATGGTGAAAGTATTGACATTCCGTATGCTAGTTTTAATACGAATGTTTATGTTATGTTTAAACCTTTTCATATGGGAATGCATTGGACTTAATATGTGACGGGTGGAGCCCGCTATAGCTCCTCGATGCATCGGTAGGTCTCATGAGACAAACTAGTGTCTTGGCACAAGCCTTGACAAAATCTTATTTGTAGTCTTGGCATGAGGCCTTGACTATGTGGTTATGATAGTCTGGCATTATGCATTCCAACATTATGAAAGTGGTTCTTGATTTTGCATGTGATTATTCAATTAGTAGAATAACCATGTGAATAAGTAAATGGCATTTTCTCATTTTATTTATGCCATACTATGTTAAAAGTTCAAGTTTAAAAGGCTTTTGTTTTATTTATACATTTCCTTAAATGTTTATTCTTATTTATGAAAGTTTCCGCTATATTGTTATCCTTACTAGGCATTTGAGCTCACCCCTTTTCTATGTTTTATTTTTCCTAGGAAGTGAAGAAGTAAATTATGAATGACCTGCATGGATATTATGTGAGGATATGAGTGTGGATTATGGAGACAATATGTTGTTGTTGTAGTTTTCATTTTATGATGTAATGTAAGACTTATGAATATATCTAGTGTTTCCAAGGCTACTAAACCAATAGATATTTCGAGATTTGATCTTTCTTGTGATCATGCCAATGTTATGTAATAATGCACCGACTCTGGGTAACTAGGGTCGCGGCGTTACAGTTGGTATCAGAGGAAGTTTAGTACAAACCTTGGAAGCTAAATTTAGATAAACTCTGATTAGAGCACATAGACCTAAGATGAACTTTGAGGATTAGTATAGAAGAACTTCCTAGAATTTTGGTATTGTAGAGATTTTGTGAGTTTTCCGAGCAATACATCCCTGTCTGGATACGAGCAGGTAGAGGCGGCTCTGGCACAGATGTACCTAGGGGTAAACCCCGAAAACACCGCTTTGAGCTAGACTCGAACGGGAACTGGTGCACGACAACGGGCCTTGCTGCACTATTGGTTACGACACTCCTGGGGGATATGCTTAGGATAACTCTCATTTTTCATTACAAATAATTTTGAAGGGATTATGAGTATATACTTCCTCAAAGAAAACATTCTTATGATTATGGATTATATCCATAAATCGTTCAAATTATGTTAAGTGTTTTATAAGTATGGGATTATGTATTTTGATTCATAAACTGATCTAGTTTATGCCATTGTTTAGAAATGGCGCCTAGTGAAAGAAATGGAAACTGTATCAATGCACGCACTCCATGTAGGGATTTCCCTCCTGCTCAAGATAATTATATTGGGGCTGGTGATGCAACTGGTGCTGATCAGCTAATCACCATACTGGGAAAACTTACTCAGGTTATGAATAATAACCTTACCTGTATAGAGCACCCTGATCCGCAGCATGGAGGATCAATGTTAGATCGATTCATGAGGCAACAACCACCAACGTTCAATGGGAATACAAATCCCTTAGTAGCTGAGCAATGGATATTTTCCCTAGAAAAAATATTTCAGGCTTTGGGGAGCAGTGAAAGGGAAAAAGTTATCATGGCAGTTTACCGCCTCACTGGAGATGCTGATCAATGGTGGTCATTGATTCAGAACATGAAGGAAGATGATAAAGTATCAAATATGGAATGGAGGGAGTTCAAAGATCTGTTTTTAGAAAAATACTTCCCTCGCGACCATCGAGCAGATATGAAAAGGCAATTTCTGAGTCTGAGACAAAAGGAGGATGAGAATGTCACAAAGTATGAGGCTAACTTTACAAGGTTAGCGAGGTATGCTGGAGATTATATTCGCAACCCAAGAAGTAAGATTGATCGTTTCTTTGATGGGTTAAAACCATTTCTCCGTCGAGAATTAGTCTCACAATCCTTTTCATCGTACGAAGACATTGTCTCATGTGCTATCAAGACCGAAAAGGAATTCTCTAAGTCTTATGACTTTAAAGCAAAGAAAGAGAAGAAGAGACCTGCTGATCAATCTGGGAATGGAAATAATGGGAATAAGGGAAAGGTTGAATATCCATCATGTGGTAAATGCGGGAAGAAACATCCTGGTACTTGCTTGAAGGGAATGGGAGTCTGTTACAAGTGTGGTGAAAAAGGCCACCAAGCTCGTGATTGCAAGGGGAAGAAGGAAGCTACCAACGTTCAGTGCTACAATTGTAGGGAGAAGGGGCATTATGAAAATGCATGTCCTAACCGTCAGGAGAACTTACCTCAGAAAAGGCCAAGAGATCAAGGCCAGGCTTATTCTATCACTACTGCAGAGGTAGAAGCTCCAAAAGACGTGGTGGCAGGTAATTTAATGGTTTCCTCAAGTTTAGAAAATTCATTATTTGACTTTGGATCATCGCATTTTTTCATATCTTCCCAGTTTGCTAAGAAAATTAGATATTTCCAATTTGATTTAATAAGGGAGTTGTCAGTTAAAACTCCTAAGGGAAGTATCATTGCAACAAAGTTTTGTGAATCAGTCCCCATAAGAGAACATAAATTTTCTTTATTTGCTGATCTCATGGCCATACCTATGATTGAGTTTGATATAATCCTCGATATGGATTGTCTTTAGGACTATGATGCGAAGATTTATTGTATGAAGAAAGAGGTTACGATTCATGATGATAATGATAAGGAACACCTTATCTTTAGAGCAGAATCATCACCACCTAATTCTTATTTAGATCCACCCCCAGTAGCTCAACTTAATTCATTTATTGGGGAGGAAGAGAATGAAATAACTGTCGGTGAGGAAAGGAATGTTCAAATAGAGGATGTACCTATTGTGAACGAATTTGTAGATGTATTTCCGGAAGATTTACCTGGACATCCTCCAGAACGAGAAGTTGAGTTTTCCATTGATTTGATTCCTGGATCAAGGCCTATATCGAAGACCCCTTATAGAATGGCCACTATAGAGTTAGTCGAACTAAAGAAACAACTAGAGGAATTGAGTAATAAGGGATTTATTCTCCCTAGTGTTTCTCCATGGGGAGCCCCTGTTCTTTTTGTTAAAAAGAAAGATGGATCTATGAGGTTATGTATCGACTACAGGGAGATCATTGCTATAATGATAAAGAACAAGTATCCCCTACCTCGTATTGATGATTTATTTGACCAACTGCATGGAGCTCAATACTTTTCAAAGATTTACCTTCGATCTGGAAACCATCAGTTGTGTGTGAAGAAGGAAGACATTTCAAAGACAGCATTTCGAAACAGGTACGGGCATTACGAGTTTACTATAATGCCTTTTGGATTGACTAATGCACCCTCTGTATTCATGGATCTGATGAATAGAGTTTTCAAGGAGTATCTCGATGAATTTGTGGTGGTATTTATTGATGATATCTTGGTATACTCCAAAACCAACGAAGATCATGAAAATCACTTGCCCATTATCTTGAAAACTCTGAGGAGGCATGAATTATATGGGAAGGTTAGCAAGTGTGAATTATGGCTTCAGGAGATTTCTTTTCTTGGCCATATTGTCTCTAAAGATGGAATCTCAGTTGATCCTTCTAAGACCAAGGAAATCCAAGAATGGCCAGCACCTACGAGTATAACTGAGGTACGCAGTTTTATTGGTTTGGCAGGTTATTATCGACGTTTCGTCCAGAATTTTGCCCGATTGGCTAACCCATTAACGAAGCTCACACGTAAAGGGGTTAAATTAGTTTGGACAAAAGAGTGTGAAGATTGTTTTGATGAACTGAAGAAAAGATTAGTCAATGCTCCTATATTGACTCTACCATCGGGGAATGATGGGTTCGTTATTTATAGTGATGCATCAAAGAAAGGACTTGGCTGTGTCCTTATGCAGAATGATAGAGTTATTGCCTATGCATCACGACAGTTGAAAATTCATGAACAAAACTATCCTACTCATGATCTCGCGTTAGCAGCTGTGATCTTTGCTTTGAAGATATGGAGGCACTACCTTTATGGTGAAAAATGTGAGATTTATACTGATCACAAGAGTTTGAGGTATATTTTCTCACAAAACGAACTCAACATGAGGAAAAGGAGATGGCTTGAATTACTCAAGGATTATGATTGTACGATACACTACCAACCGAGGAAGGCAAACAAGGTGGCAGATGCTTTGAGTAGAAAAGACCATGGAGTTTTGAACAATATGAGAATTGAAAGGGATCCAATTTTCATGGATCTAGTAAATATGGACATGAGAATAACCAGGGAAGGAAAAACATCATTTCTTTTTCAAATGGTTGCCAAACCATCTTTACTAGAAAGGATTAAGAGTTCTCAGACTGATGATGAAGAATTCCAAAAGAAGATTAAAGCTATGAATGATGGGAGATTGAGAGACTTTGTGTATGAAGATGGAATTTTGAAATTCGGGAAGAGACTTTGTGTTCTCAATATACCTAAACTAAAAAGGGAATTGCTGGATGATGCTCATAGTTCCAATTTCTCTATACACCCTGGGAGCACCAAAATGTATAGAGATTTGAATGAACATTTTTTGTGGGAAAAAATTAAGAGGGAGATTTCTGATTTTGTGTCAAGATGTATGGTTTGTCAATAAGTGAAAGCTGGAAGGCAACAGCCTAGAGGAGTCATGCAACCTCTTCCCATACCGGAGTGGAAATGGGACAATATTACGATGGACTTTGTCATGGGGCTACCAAAGACTCCTAAAAGGAATGATGCAATATGGGTTATTGTTGATCGTCTTACCAAGTCAGCACATTTTCTTTCTATAAGAGAAGATCTACCCCTAGAACGTCTAGCAAGACTATATATTAATGAAGTTGTGAGACTTCATGGAGTACCCTTATCAATGGTTTCTGATCGTGATCCCCGTTTTACTTCAAGATTTTGGAAAAGTCTTCAGAAATCCCTGGATACTGAACTTCATTTGAGTACTGCTTACCACCCTCAGACAGATGGACAATCAGAACAGACTATTCAGACCTTAGAATACATGTTGAGATCTTGCTCACTTGACTTTCAGGGTATGTGGGATCAATATTTACCATTGGTATAATTTTCCTATAACAATAGTTTCCATTCGAGTATTCAGATGGCACCATATGAAGTGTTATACGGAAAGAGATGTCGTACACCAACCTGTTGGGATGAAGTTGGTGAAAGAAAACTTGTAGGCCCAGAACTGGTGGAGGAAACGGTGGAAAAGGTGAAAGTAATCCAAAATCACATCAAAGCAGCTCAAAGTAGGCAGAAGAGCTATGCCGATAATCGAAAGAAGGATTTGGAATTTCAAGTCAGTGATCATGTTTTCCTGAAGGTATATCCGTGGAAGGGAGTCATACGTTTTGGTAAGAAAGGTAAATTGAGTCCCAGGTACATCGGACCTTTCGAAATTCTAGAACGAATTGAGGTTGTAGCTTACTGATTGGCAATGCCGCCAAGTCTCTCCAAAGTTCACGATGTGTTCCACATATCTCTGTTGACAAAATACATGCCTGACCCAATGCATGTACTCACCTATGAGGAATTAGAACTGGAACCCGATTTGTCTTATTGTGAAGAGCCTGTCAGGATTCTTGATACAAGAGAACAAGTAATGAGAAACCGGACGACGCGTCTGGTAAAAGTTTTGTGGAGAAATCATAAGATGGAAGAGGCAACGTGGGAACCCGAGGAACTTATGATGAAGAACCACCCGAGTCTTTTTATGCAGTAATACCCTAGAAATTTCGAGGATGCAATTATTTGAAGGAGGGGAGAATGTAACACCCCAAGCTTCCACGGTACGTTTCCCTTCGAATAATGCGATAGCGTGTGTTGTACGCAACCTCGAGTTCTAACACACACCACAACTAATTAAACTAGCCATTGTGAATAGTAATACCTACTTTTTGAAATCATATATATTTTATATTTCAAAATGGACTTCATTTTTGGATTCGTAATATCTAATTTAGCCTAAGGTGAAATTTTGGTACTTTTCGGATAACTTTCATATTTTGATGAATAGTGAAAATTACTAAATTTTAATTAAAAACAACTTTTTTAATCAAAATAATTAATAGTGATAAATTATTAATTTTAGTAGTTTTAAATTATATTTAGAATATATTTTTACCATTTAATATAATGTTTGTCATTGGACATAATTATACAATTAAACCGAACATAAACAAGTGTCAATCTTTTGATAGTTATTATCTCTTTAAAACACGCTTTTTGTTTTGACAGCGGGAATTAATTTTAAATTAATTTCTGCCACTTCTGTGTTTTGAATTTAGGAAAATGGATTCCATATTTGGAATCAGGATGTTCAAATTGTGTAAATAGGTAACATTTATTTTTAGACATTTTGAATAATTACTGCGGTAAATATTTTATTTACCATGGTTAAGGGTAAATCCGGTAAATAAGGGTTAAACAAAATAATATTATAATAATAATAAATTACCCTAAAACGTGTCTTAACCCTATTGGTTGATACATGGTCGACCATGGGAATCTTTGGGTCAATTTTGGGACCCCATGGATCCACTTGTAAGTGATAATGACACTTTATTTTAATTAAGTTAAAATGAATTCAAAAATGACACAAGCATATATCTTTTAGAAAAACAATTGTTACATAGGGTTATATATGTTGGATTTTAGATTATAAATATTCATTAGAAATATAAAAATATTTCCTAAATAATGATATTTTGTTTATAATTTTTAGACATTAAATAATTTATTTTATTTACGACACAATGATGATGCAGTAATTACTATAATAGTGAAAAATAAAAATAATTGATATTATAAATACCCAAATAAATAAAATATGAAACTTTTAATGAATTAAACTAATTTTATAGGATAATATGATATATTAGGATTGATTTAATTGACTTTTTTCGAAGTAATCAATCTGTTATAAGTTTCACAAAAATCAACTATTTAATAGTGTCAAAATTGACATAAAAATAGTTCTTAAAACAAATATTATATTATTAATTGATATTAAATTCCTAAAAATCTATGGTTCGGCCAAGAGACTTATATCATGATAGGTTCATCATTAATGGACCACTTGGGGGTCTCTTGGATGTATATAGTATGTTTATTAACCATATTATATAAAAATACAAAGAGACGTTGTAAAAGTGAAACTAATTAACTTAGAGTTAATACTTAAAGATAAGGTTAATATAAGTACCCAAACCTGTCTAAATTATATTGGATGAGTTTTTTTCGACCTATCCCCACCATAACCTTTTAATAATAAACTTTGGAGCCATTTGAAACCGAATATGAATTTATTAAAAATTAATATTACTAGCTTTT
The DNA here is from genome assembly GCA_963277665.1 of Viscum album. NCBI lineage: Eukaryota > Viridiplantae > Streptophyta > Magnoliopsida > Santalales > Viscaceae > Viscum > Viscum album. The sequence goes on along the minus strand of OY728158.1, from coordinate 39,950,357 downwards.
CCAAAGGTGCCCCTCACCTCTCTTATAAAAGGGCACTCCTCCTTCTCATTTCTTCACACCTTCAAAGCCTTTTGGTTCGGCCAAAATCTGACCAAATACTCTCCCAACATCCCTCACTACAAATTAGAGGCCTTAGTTGGATCAGAATGCCAACCTATGGAGCCCTTTTGATCAAATCAAAAGGAAGAACCCAAAGAAGAGGTAATGATTTCACCACCCTTTTCCAAGTTCATTTCTTCTTCCACTTCTTCTTCCTTTGTTGTTACCATTCTAAAATAATAACTCCAGTATCTCACATATACTGTGATGTTATTATAAATATGGTACAACCATATTCATTATTCTATCCACCCTTTGAATAACATGTCACCATACGTGCGTACGTACGGCTTACCGTCTCCACGTCGTGGTGTAATTGTTATTCAATATATTATTATTTGGATGGGTATAATAATGATATGTAACTCATGTAAATAATAAATAAAACATGATAATTATTCTGTATATATGATATAACAACCATTTATATATTATTTTAATATCAAAAGAATGATATTGTCGCTCGTGCGTACGTATGGACTACCGTCTCGACGAACGCGATGAGATTCATTCTCCATCGTATCCATTCAAGTATAATTATCATTTGATGATTTAAAAATGATGTTTAAGGACTTGATATCATTCTGGATATGAATTATATAAAACCTATCCTTTACAACCATGTCTTACGTAACAAAACATATAAAATAAAACAAGTAAGTTAACACCCGAAACAATGATAATACTAAGATATTATTATCAAATCAATATTAAAAGATCATATATGATATCATATTAATGTATATGATTCTTGTATAATTTAATAACAATTATTTAACCATTATACAGGAGGTTAACCTACCCCAACAAAGGAAAAGTACAAGGTAAGAAGTTTTCATCTCACTCCTTATTCCCGTGAGATTCATGCCATATTGCCACCATTACCTTTTGTGTGGTGTATGTACTGCCCATAATTATATTCTTTGTGTAATACACTCTAATTTATGTGTACTTAAATATTAATTGTATGATACCTCTTTCATGGGTTGTATGTTTCATATGTTACCAAATTGGTAAGGGTTATTTCACAATCTCTTCATTATCCGAGATTGTTTATACGTAATAATCTACTGGGATCTCTTTATCATCCACATCCATGTTTCTTAAAAATGTATTTCAAAACATTTTTACTATTTACTAGAATATGAGTTAAAGTCATTTATACCCTTTTTGACTTTTATAAGTGGTCTATAAAGGAATATTTCCATCGTTTTCCAAACAAGGTTCTTTTTAACCTTTTCGACAAAATTAAGGTAAGAATGTTTTTTTTTAAACATATACGGCGGGTGCGGCTATTTACCGCCGATATAAAATTTTCAAAGCTTCCCTTACAAGGTTAAAAGGATATTTTCAAAGTAAAAGTTTTATTTTATAATTATGTGACTTTTAAATGATTTCAAAATGAATAATTTCAGAATTTCAGAAAGGTACTCTTTATCAAAATCAGAATTTTAAATGTTTTAAAGATTTATCTTTATAAATATTTTTAATTAATGTCTTCGAAATGGTTTTTAAGGATTTATTTATATGGACATGAATGTTTTTAAAAATGTTAATTCCTTTCAAAAGTTTCAAAGTGGTATGAGACACTTTCATTCAAAAATCTCTTTTTAATTACTTCCTTTATAAATGTGTGACTTTTAAATGATTTCAAAAAGGAGATATTTCCCCCAAATAGTTTTGATTTCATCTATGTCAACATCCTTTGATGGATTTTAAGCTTATTTTAAGATGATTTATTATGATACAAAACTTCTATATTGTATTGAAGGTTTTGTGATATGTTTGACTGTGGATGTGCTATTTTTATACCATTCATAGTTTATGGTGAAAGTATTGACATTTCGTATGCTAGTTTTAATACGAATGTTTATGTTATGTTTAAACCTTTTTATATGGGAATGCATTGGACTTAATATGTGACGGGTGGAGCCCGTTATAGCTCCTCGATGCATCGGTAGGTCTCATGAGACAAACTAGTGTCTTGGAAGAAGGCCTTCACAAAATCTTATTTGTAGTCTTGGCACGAGGCCTTGACTATGTGGTTATGATAGTCTGGCATTATGAATTCCAACATTATGAAAGTGGTTATTGATTTTTCATGTGATTATTCGATTAGTAGAATAACCATGTGAATAAGTAAATGGCATTATCTCATTTTATTTATGCCATACTATGTTAAAAGTTCAAGTTTAAAAGGCTTTTGTTTTAGTTATACATTGACTTAAATGTTTATTCTTATTTATGTAAGTTTCAGCTATATTGTTATCCTTACTGGGCATTTGAGCTCACCCCTTTTCTATGTTTTATTTTTCCCAGGATGTGAAGAAGTAAATTATGAATGACCTGCATGGATATTATGTGGGGATATGAGTGTGGATTATGGATACAATATGTTGTTGTAGTAGTTTTTCATTTTATGATGTAATGTAAGACCTATGAATATATCTAGTGTTTCCAAGGCTACTATACCAATCGATCTTTCGAGATTTGATCTTTCTTGTGATCATGCCAATGTTATGTAATAATGCACCGACTCTGGGTAACTAGGGTCGGGGCGTTACATTATATATTGATGGTACTCCCCAATTACTATTTTTTTCCCTAGCATGGTTTTTTCCTCTCACGCTATTCTTTTTGGGTTTTAGAAAATGGCTGGAAACCGGAAGATTCATGATAATGGAGGATATAAAGGACAATGGAATGATATTATTCATTAGAAACCAATTGAAATTTGAATTTTAAGTCCAAACATCATTATTATTCCTAATCAGCAATCTCATAATATGATCAATAATCTCAACTTTAGTAAGTTTCCCGACTCAGATAATAAGAGAACGATGGAGTTTCAGGATGATCATAGGGGAAATAAAGTTCAATTTCCCACATGTAAATCATGTGGGAAGAGGCATCAGGGAGATTGTTTCAAAGGAACTGGAAGATGCTTTGGGTGTGGAAAAGAAGGACAAAAAGCTAGTAAGTGCAAAGGAAAAGGTTCATTTAACACCAGGGATGAAGATAATGGTATTGCTACGATATCAACAATGGTTAAATGTTTTAAATGTGGAATGTACGGGCATTATAAAAACCAATTCCCTAAGGTAATGTCTCATGAAGAGAATCAGTATGGTCGTATGGGTAGTATTTATGTTGATGATGATGAAGAGACTACAAATGATATGTGAGATGAAAGATTTGTTAAAGCTCGGTCAATGGTTTAAGAAGGTAGTGGAATGATTACTTGTTTATCAAGTGTAATGTTGTATAAGTAATATCATGGTACTATGGAATAAAGATACATCTATGGATTTTTACACTGTTGTCTTTCCTATGTTCTGAAAGTGTATGATTAATGGTAATAGTAACCATGAATGGTTATTCAGATATTTTTGGAAAGAAGATGATATGCGCATAATTAAGGGATAAGAAGATAATGAGATGTTTGATTGTATTCATGATCTCGTGACTGATGTAAGGACTATGTGATATTATGGTTTGATTATATAGAAATTTTGGGATTTTGGTATGTGAAAGAGTTAACATTTAACTGCATTCATGTTTTCACTAAGGTTCAATGGGTATTCATTCTTCAAGACAATACATGATTAAGTTGTTCAACAAGATGTATCTTATGATATATGTGGGATAAATGATGGTATTCATGTGATTGTTATGTGACATTTCAATAATCATTTTCTTCATACTATGAGCTTGGACCGAAGTATTTTAGATAAGCCTAAAGATTGGAATGAATTATGTTGTAAATAAGTTAGTATTGTTTAAGGATAAATTTTTTTTCGATATTATTGAAGGGATGTTATAGTAATGTAATTTTAGAAAAAGGACAACATGTAGGACGGGAGACAGCCCATTGCGTCGAACAAGGCTATGGGAATCGAACCCACAACTGAAGTGCGACAGGCCTTTATCACCTACCACTGGCCTACAAGAAGTCCCTGTTTAGTGGAAAGTACTTTTATTTTATTAATGTGTATGATAAATAAAGTATAAGTCCATTTTTGGAACCATATACGGTTAATCTCGCCATGAGATGGAGTTATAACTTTTGTTATCCTTTTGTTTGAAATAGATTGAATGACCCATCATTCTATCACATGATCTGCTAATGCTTCACGAATAACAAATTCAACTTCATTTCTTTAAGATATGAAGTGGAAATTGTTCAATTCACGAACAACATTGACATTGAACCAAAATCATGTAAGTATTTCTTTTAATTCACTAACTTTAGGGAAATGATATTGAAACCCAAAAATGTTGTCCTAGTGCTCTTATATCCAATGAACTAGATGGTACCCTAGATCATCACAAATTTATGGTTTTGAGATTGTTTGCTTTTTCATAACCATGTTCTCTACCACTATCTTTCAGAATTTGTTGGTTAGATTTTTCTTCTATATGCTTAATTTCACCTATGTTCTCTTACGTGGAAACCCAGTGATGAGTTAATTTGGGTAACATTTACATTTCATACATTAGTTTTTTAATCCAAGTTTTGGTATTCATTTTTATGATGTGGGTTTCTATTAATGAAACTTTCGAGTAGTAAGCCTTTTATAACCCCAACGAATTTCGAGGGAGAAATTCATTTTAAGGGGGGTAGAATGTAACACCCCGAGATTTTATGAAAAATATTCTTTTTAATTTCATTAATGACTAGTGTTGTACGCTACACCAAAACGAGCTTGCACAACATGCATCCCTGACTTGGCTAGCATTACACGCAAGCACGACCTTCCATGATCGCGTGTGTTGTACGCAATACCGAGTTTCTCTAAACAACGATATGCTATTAAAATATTATTAAAACTATCTGTTATGAATAGTAATAAAAAGTTTTTGAAATTTTGTAAATTTTGGACTTTATTTTAGGATTCTGAATATCAAAATTAGCTTAGGGTAAAATTTTGGTACTTTTCGGATAACTTTCAAATTCTGATGAATAGTAAAAATTACTAAATTTTAATTAAAAACAACTTTTTTAATCGAAATAATTAATAGTGGTAAATTATTAATTTTAGTGGTTTTAAATTATATTTAGAATATATTTTTACAATTTAATAAAATGTTGGTCATTGGATGTAATTTCACATTTATACCAGACATAAATAAGTGTCAATCTTTTGATAGTTATTATCTCTTAAGAACACGCTATTTTTGTTGATGACGGGAATTAATTTTTAAATTAATTAATGCAACTTTTATGTTTTGAATTTGGTAAAATATACATCATTTTTGAGTTCATAATATCAAATATAGCTTATGCCTAATTTTTGGTACTTTTCTGGAAACTTTCTTTTTTTGATGAATAGTGAAACCACTAAGTGGTAGATAAAAAAATAAATTTTTCATAAAACATAATTTTATCGCTGCTGTGTGTGGAATTTCAAAAATCTGAGAGACATAGTTGATATCAGTAAGTGAAATGTGGTTCAATGAGATAAAAATAAGTTTTGGTGAATAGTAACTTTTTACTTTTTTTAACCACGGTTAAAAGTAAATAGGGTAATTATGGGTAAAAATGATATTATTATTACCCTAACACATGTACTAATTCTATTGGATAAGAGTAATTACACCCAAAACAACCTTAGAAATAAAATATTACCATTTAGGCCCACTTGGATTAGATTAGGACATTTATTATTATTTAATTCAAAGAATAGTTAAAAGAGTTAAAATCAAAGTTTATTTACTAAAACATTTTTTATATAGGGTTATACATAAGATAAATTCGATTTTAAACATTAATTAGAAATATAATAAGATTTCCTACATAATTATATTTTATTTATAATTTTTAGACATTTAATAAATTAATTTACATATGACACAATAATGATGCAGTAATTACCATAAGAGTGAAAAATTAGAATAATTGATATTATAAATACCCAAATAAATATAATTTCAGACTTTTTATGAATTACACTAATTTTTTAGGTTAATATTGCATGTTAAGATTGATTTAATTATCTTCGGTCGAAGAAATCATTCTTTTATGAGTTTCACAAAAATCAACTATTGAATACTGTCAAAATTGACATAAAATAATTTTTAAAAGAAATATTATATTATGGATTGTTATTTTATTCCTAAAAATCTAAGGTTCGGCCAAGATACTTATATCATGATAGGTGTATCATTAATGGACCACGTGGGGGTCGCTTGGATGTATATGGTAAGTTTATTAACTATATAATATAAAAATACAAAGTGACAAGGTAAATGTCAATCTAATTAACTAAGAGTTAAAACTAAAAGATAAGTTTAGTATAATGACATAAACTTGTATAAATTCTATTCGATGAGAGGATTTCGACCCATACCCACCTTAGCTTCGAAATAAATAAATTTGGAGCTATTTAAAACCGAATGTGGATTTATAATAAAATAATATTTTTCGTTATTCCAAAGGTGCCCCTCTCCTCCCTTATAAAAGGGCACCTTGTCCCTCGCTTCCTCACACCACATTGAGCCTTCAAGATAGTCCAACCCCTGACAAATTATCTTCTCCACTTCCCTAGAAACATTCTAGAGGTTCTTGTCTCCTCAAAGACCAATTTTAGTGTCCTAAAAGGAGATCTCAAAGAGGCGCTTCAAAGAAGAGGTAATGTCCATTACTGATTCTTTCAACTTTATTTCTTCTTCCACTTCTTCTTATTAGGTTTTTTAATTATGAAGTAATAACATCAGTATCACTCATATACTGATATGGTATTATAAGTATGAAAAACCCTTATTTCACCATCTATCCATCCTACGAAAAACGAAATCACCGCGCGTGCGTACGTAAGGAATACCGTCTCCACACCGTGGTGTAATCTATTTCCCACAACCACCTTACGTGGATGGGTATAATGGTGTAAATAATAACTATATAAGATTATTTTAAAGTGATATTGATTCTGAAAAACTATACATACACTCCAATTAAATTCCATGATCATGAGAACGATACCATCGCCAGTGCGTACGTACAGACTACCGTCTCCACGACATGATGAGATTCATTCCTCCTGTTAACCATTCATGAATGATTATAAAATATATATAATAAGTAATCATGAAATATATGAAATAATAATTATAATGGATTTATGTGTATATATATGTATGTCATCTATTTAATTCCATAAGGAAACGAAAACAACGTTCATGCGTACATACGGCCTACCGTCTCCATGAACGGTGTATTTATTTCCATTTAATGATCTATTATATATATGTATATTATATATATATATTATATATAAATCATGGTTTATATTCTGGATTTATGTAATCATTATCTAAGTAATCATATGAATAAATTACAAGTCAAAACATGGACGACAAATGAAATGATTTTACCCAAAACGCTCTTTAACATTGAATTTACAAAAGAACGGGTAAAATAAAGTCATAAGTGAACCATATATGATATCATAACAATGAGTATGATTCTGGAATAAGTCAATGACATTATTTAAATCATTATACAGGAGTTTCGGACAATTACAAAGCAAATTGGACCTAAGGTATGGGATAATGCGGCAATCTCAATTGTTTTCTATCCGAGATTGCTTATAAGTAAGTATTTACTGGGGTTATTTATATCATCCATGTCCATGTTTTATATAAGTGTTTTCATGAAATTTTAATGTCCTTTTTACCCATTTTTGACTTTTACTACAAGGTATGTAAGGAATCTTTGTTTTGTTTACGTTATGAGGTACTTTTTTTACTTTTCCGGAAAAAGAACGAGAAGAATGTTTTTTTAACTTATACGGGATGAACGGATTTTTATGGTATTATAATGCCTTATTTTCATGAATATTACTCCAAAAGATTTCATGACTATTTTCAACAAAATACTTTTTTTTCAAAATTTCATGACATTTTGTGAAAAGAAAATTATTTTGAAGAAGATAGGATATTTTCCTCAAGAATTCATTTCAAGTGTTTTATCAAAACCATTTTTCATCTAAAATGAAATTATTTCTTATGTGTATGTTTCAAGTATAATGTCACTATGATTTAAATTGTTTCACTTGTCTTTTTATTAAATGATATCCATTTATTTTATATATATTATTTGATAATGGGATTATGTTTATGAAACCCATTTTATTCGTTGGGTTATTATGTATGTTTATTTTTTGGCACTAGTAAGAATGATTTTATTATGAGATGGGTGGGACCTATATCTCCCTCCAATGCATTGAGAAAATATTTATATCCCATGAGATAGACATGGCTGGAATGGCAAGTTAAACTGGTTCAGTAATACAGGACTGGAACGAGGACTAAACTTGATTCAGTAAGGGACTTTGTCCACTATGATGGTCTTGGCAGCAATTCCTTGGCTAATATGGAAATCATATCATGTGCTTAATGGTTGCCACAATTACATGTTTTATTCCCATTTTATTTTATCATGATTTATGTTCAATTATGATCTATGTCTTATGTACTTCCATGTTTTATGTCGTTGCTCCAGATTTTTAATGTTCATTTTTTAGTAAAAATGTATATGGTATGTTTTATCTTATACATGTTTACCCTTACTGAGCATTTGAGCTCACCCTTTTTATGTTTTACCCCCAGGATTAAAAGAAAGATTTTAGGTAAGGAAACAAAAATTGGAAGATCGTTATGGGATATGTTGAAGATCTTTCAACATGATTAGATGTTTATATTCCGAGTATCCAAAGACACTAAACTATTACGGTCCTTGTGTGTGTATTTTTTCTATGTATTATGTATTCCGCAAAAGTAATGTACTGTCCATGTACGTCAAGCTATGGGTCTCTTCAGTTGGTATTAGAGGAAAGGTTCAGTCAACCATGGGAAACTAGGATGTGAAAACGTTAGGGAGATCCCTAGATATATTTATAAGGTATGTCTAGGGATGTCCCTAAGGATAAGTATACGTATAGGATATAGTCCTAGAACTATGGTAATGATATTATAATTTAACATAAGTTGTTAGATATTGAGGGTACTCCCCCTTTACTATTTTTTTCCCTAACATGATTTTTGCCTCTCACACTATTATTTTTGGGTTTTAGAAAAAGGCTGAAAACAGGAAGATTCATGATAATGGAGGATATGAAGGACAATGGAATGATATTCTTCAGGAGAAACCAAATAAAACGGGATTTGGAAGTCCAAAAGTAGTTATTATGCCTAATCAACAATCTCATTATATGATCAATTATATCAACTTTGGTATGTTTCCCGACTCAGATAATAAGAAAAAGAAGGAGTTTCATGATGATCATAGAGGAAAGAAAGTTCAATTTCCCTCATGTAAATCTTGTGGGAAGAGGCATCGAGGAGATTGTTTCAAAGAAACTGGAAGATGCATTGGGTGTGGAAAAGAAGGACACAAAGCTAGTAAGTGCAAAGGAAAAGGTTCAGTTAACACCAGGGATGAGGATAATGGTATTTATATGACATCAACAATGGTTAAATGTTTTAAATGTGTAATGTACGGGCATTAAGAAAACCAATGCCCTAAGGGAATGTCTCATGAAGAGAATCAGTATGGTCGTATGGGTAGTATTTATGTTGATGATGATGAAGAGACTACAAATGATATGTGAGATGAAATAATTGTTGAATCCTGGTCAATGGTTTAATAAGGTAGTAGAATGATTACATTTTATCAAGTGTAATTTTGTATAAGTAATCTCACGGTACTATTGAATAAAGATACATCTAAGGATTGTTACACTGTTTTCTTTCCTGTGTTCTGAAAGTGTATGATTAATGGTACTAGTAACCATGAATGGTTATTTAGATATTTTTGGAAGGTATATGATATGCGCATAATGAAGGGATAAGAATATAATGAGATGTTTGATTGTATTCATGAGATAATGGCTGATATAAGGACTAAGTGATATTATGGTTTGATTATATATATATTTTTGTATTTTGGTACGTGGAAAGAGTTAACTTTTAACTGCATTCATGTTTTTACTATGGTTCAATGGGTATTCATTCTTCAAGAGAATACATGATTAAGGTATTAAACAAGATATATCTTATGATATATGGGGGATAAATGATGGCATTCATGTGATTGTTATGTGACATTTCAATAATCATTTTCTTTATACTATGAGCTTGGACCAAAGTATTTTAGATAAGCCTAATGATTGGAATGTATTATGTTGGAAATAAGTTAGTATTGTTTAAGGATAAAACTTTTTTGATATTATTAATGAGATGTTATAGTAATGTAATTTTAGAAAAAGGACAACCTGCAGGACGGGCGACAACCCATCGCGTCGGACAAGGCTGTGGGAATTGAACCCAAAAATGAAGTGCGACAGGCCTTTATCACCTACCACTGGCCTAAAGGAAGACCCTGTTTAGTGTAATGTAGTTTTATTTTATTAAGAGGTATGATAAATAAAGTATAAGTCCATTTTTGGAACCATATACGATTAATCTCACCAAAAAATGGACTTATAACTTTTGCTAACCTTTTGAATGAAATAGATGGAATGACCCATCATTCTATCACATGATCTACTAATTCTTCACGAATAACAAATTCATCCTCATTTCTTTAAGATAAGAAGTGGAAATTGTTCAATTCACAAACAACAGTGATATTGAACCAAAATCATATAATTATTTCTTTTAATTCATCAACTTTAGGGAAATGCTCTTGAAAACAAAAAATGTTGTCCTAGTGATCTTATATACAATGAACCAGAAGGTACCCTAGATCATAAAAAATTTATGTCTTTGTGATTGTTGGATTTTTCATAACCATGTTCTCTACCACTCTCTATCAGAACATGATGGTTAGATTTTTCTTCCATATCCATATTTTCACATATGTTCTCCTACGTGGAAAACCAGTGATGAGTTAATTTGGGTAACCGTTACGTTTCATACATTAGTTTTTAAAGCAAAGTTTTGGTATTCCTTTTTACAATGTGGGTTTCTATTAAATAAACTTTCAATTAGTAATGCATTTATAACCCCGACGAATTTCGAGGGTGAAATTTATTTTAAGGGGTGTAGAATTTAACACCCCGAGATTTTATGAAAAATATTATTTTTAATTTCATTAATGTCTTGTGTTTTATGCTACACCAAAAGGAGCTTTCACAACACGCATCCCTGACATGGCTTGCATTACACACAAGCACGACCTTCCACGATAGCGTGTGTTGTACGCAATAACAAGTTTTGCTAAATAACGATATGCTATTAAAATAATATTAAAACTAGCCGTTATGAATAGTATTGACCACTTTTTGAAATTTTGTAAATTTTGGACTTCATTTTTGGATTCAAAATATCTAAATTAGCTAAGGGTGAAATTTTGGTACTTTTTGGATAACTTTCATATTCTGATGGATAGTGAAAATTACTAAATTTTAATTAAAAACAACTTTTTTAATAGAAATAATTAATAGTGATAAACTATTAATTTTAGTGGTTTTAAAGTATATTTAGAATATATTTTTACAATTTAATACTATGTTGTTCATTGGATGTAATTTCACATTTAAACCAGACATAAACAAGTGTCAATCTTTTGATAGTTATTATCTCTAAGAACACGCTATTTGTGTTGACGACATGAATTAATTTTTAAATTAATTAATGCAACTGATATGTTTTGAATTTGGTAAAATAGACATCATTTTTTAGTTCATAATATCAAATATAGCTTAGGAATAATTTTTGGTATTTTTCTGGAAACTTTCATTTTTTGATGAATAGTGAAACCACTAAGTGGTAGATAAAAAAATGAATTTTTCATAAAACTTAATTTTACGGCTTCTGTGAGTGTAATTTCAAAAATCCGAGAGGCACGGTTGATGTCAGTAAGTAAAATTTGGATTAATAAGATGAAAATAATTTTTGGTGAATTGCAACTTTTTACTTTTTTTCACCACGGTTAAAAGTAAATAGGGTAATTAAGGATAAAAATGATATTATTATTACCCTAACACATGTCCTAATTCTATTGGATAAGAGTAATTAGACCAAAATCAACCTTAGGAATAATATATGACCATTTAGGCTCACATAGATTAGATTAGGGCATTTATTATTATTTAATTCAAAGAATAGTTTAAAGAGTTAAAATCCATGTTTATTCACTAAAACATTTTTAATATAGAGTTATACATAAGATAAATTCTATTGTAAATATTAATTAGAAATATAATAATATTTCATACATAATTATATTTTATATATAAATTTTAGACATTAAATAAATTAATTTACATATGACACAATAATGATGCAGTAATTACCATAAGAGTGAAAAATTAGAATAATTGATATTATAAATACCCATATAAATATTATTTATGAATTTTTAAGAATTACACTAATTTTATAGGTTAATATTGCATGTTAATATTGATTTAATTAACTTCGGTCGAAGTAATCATTCTGTTATGAGTTTCACAAAAATCAACTATTGAATTGTGTCAAAATTGACATAAAATACTTTTTAAAACCATTATTATATTATGGATAGTTATTTTATTCCTAAAAATCTAAGGTTCGTCCAAGATACTTATATCATGATAGGTGTATTATTAATGGACCACTTGGGGGTCTCTTGGATGTATATGGTAAGTTTATTAACTATATAATATAAAAATACAAAGTGACATGGTAAATGTCAATCTAATTAACTAAGAGTTAAAACTAAAAGATAAGGTTAGTATAATGACCTAAAGATGTCTAAATTCTATTTGATGAGAGGATTTCGACCCATACCCACCATAGATTCGAAATAAATCAATTTGGAGCTATTTGAAACCGAATTTGGAATTATAATAAAATAATATTTTTAGTTATTCCAAAGGTGCCCCTCTCCTCCCTTATAAAAGGGAACCTCCTCCCTCTCTTCCTCACACCACTTTGAGCCTTCAAGATAGGCCAACACCGGAAAAATTATCTTCTCCACTTCCCTAGAAACATCCTACACGTTCTGGTCTTCCTCAAAGACCAATTTTAGTGTCCTAAAAGGATATCATAAAGAGGCGCTTCAAAGAAGAGGTAATGTCCGTTACCGATTCTTTCAACTTTATTTCTTATTCCACTTATTCTTCTTAGGATGTTTCATTATGAAGTAATATCATCATTATCACTAATATAATGACTTGTTATTATAGGTATGAAACAACCCTATTTCACCATCAATCCATCCGACGGAAAATGAAATCACTGCGCTTGCGTACGTACGGAATACCGTCTCCACGCCGTGGTGTAACCTATTTTCCACCACCACCATACTTGGATGGGTATAATGGTGTACATAATAACTATATATGATTATTGTAAATTGATATTGATTCTGAAAAACTATACATACACTCCAATACAATTCCATGATCATGAGAACGATATTGTCGCTCGTGCGTACGTACGGACTACCATCTCCACGACATGATGAGATTCATTCTCCACGTTAACCATTCATGAATGATTATAAAGTATATATAATAAGTAATAATTAAATATATGACATAATAATGATACTGTATTTATGTGTATATATATGTATGTCATCTACTTAATTCCATAAGGAAACGAAAACAACGTTCATGCGTACGTACGTCATACCCTCTCTATGAATGGTGTATTTCTTTCCATTTACTGATCTATTATATATAGGTATATTCTGAATATATATTATATATAAATCATGTTTTATATTCTGGGATTAATTAATCATTATCTAAATAATCATATGAATAATTACAAGTCAAAACACGGACGACAAATGAAACGATTTTACCCAAAACGCTCTTTAACATGGAATTTACAAAAAACGGGTAAAATAAAGTCATAAGTGAACCATATATGATATCATAACAATGAGTATGATTCTGGAATAAGTCAATGACATTATTTAAATCATTATATAGGAGTTTCAGACACTTACGAAGCAAATCATACCTAAGGTAAGGGATAATGTTTCAATCTCAATTGTTTTCTATCCGAGATTGCTTATACGTAAGTATTTACTGGGGTTATTTCTATCATACATGTCCAAGTTTTATAAAAGTGTTTTCATGTATGTTTATAGTCCTTTTTACCCATTTTTGACTTTTACTACATGGTATGTAAGGAATATTTCTTTTTTTTACGTTATGAGGTACTTTTTTTTATTTTCCGGCAAAAGTACCAGAAGAATGTTTTTTAACTTATACGGGACGAACAGATTTTTACAGTATTATAAAGCCTTATTTTCATGAAGCTTACTCCAACAGATTTCATTAATATTTTCAACAAAATCCTTTTGTTTTAAATTTCATGACATTTTGTGAAAGGAAAAATATTTTGAAGAAGAAAGGATATTTTCCTCCAGAATTCATTTCAAGTGTTTTATCAAAACCATTTTTCATCTAAGCTGAAATTATTTCATATGTGTATGTTTGAAGTATAATGTCTCTATTATTTACATTGTTTCACTTTTCTTTTTATGAAATTATATCCATTCATTTTATATATATTATTTGATGATGGGATTATGTTTATGAAACCCATTTTATTCATTGGGTTATTATGAATGATGAATGTTTATTTTGTGGCACAATTAAGAATGATTTCATTATGAGATGGGTGGGACCTATATCGCCCTCCAATGCATTGAGTAAAGATTTATATCTCATGATATATACATGGATGGAACGACAAGTTAAACCGGTTCTGTAATATAGGACTAGAACGAGGAGTGAACTCAATTCAGAAAGGGACTTTGTCCACTAAGATGGTCTTGGCAGCAATGCCTTGGCTAATATGGAAATCATATCATGTGATTAATGGATTCCATAATTACATGTTTTATTCCCATGCTATTTTATCATGATTTATGTTCAATTATGATCTATGTCTTATGTACTTCCATGTTTTATGTTGTTGCTCAAGATTTTTAATGTTCATTTTTTAGTAAAAATGTATATGGTATGTTTTATATTATCCATGCTTACACTTACTGAGAATTTGAGCTCACCCTTTTTATGTTTTTTCCCCCAGGATTAAAAGAAATATTTTAGGTAAGGAAACAAAAAGGGGAAGATCTTTATGGGATATGTTGAAGATCTTTCATCATGATTAGATGTTTATATTCCGAGTTTCCAAAGACACTAAACTATTACTGTCCTTGTGTGTCTTTTTTTGCTATGTATTAAGTATTCTGATAAAGTAATGTAATGTCCATGTACGTCAAGCTACGGGTCTCTACAATTGGTATCACAGGAAATGTTTAGTCAACCTTTGGAAACTAAGATGCGAATACATTAGGGAGATCCCTAGATATATTTATAAGGTATGTCTAGGGATGTTCCTAAGGATAAGTATACATATAGGATATACTCCTAGTACTACGGTAAGAATATTAGAATTTAACCTAAGTTGTTAGATATTGAGGGTACTCCCCCTTTACTATTTTGTTTTCCCTAGCATGATTTTGGCCTCTCACACTATTATTTTTGGGTTTTAGAAAATGGCTGGAAACAGGATGATTTATGATAATGGAGGATATGAAGGACAATGGAATGATATTATTCATGATAAACCAAATGAAACAGGATTTGGAAGTCCAAACATCGTTATTATGCCTAATCATCAATCTCATAATATGATTAATAATCTCAACTTTGGTAAGTTTCCCGACTAATATAATAAGAGAAAGATGGAGTTTCATGATGATCATAAAGGAAAGAAAGATCAATTTCCCCCATGTAAATCATGTGTGAAGAGGCATCGGGGAGATTGTTTCAAAGGAACTGGAAGATGCATTGGGTGTGGAAAACAAGGACACAAAGCTAGTAAGTGAAAAGGAAAAGGTTCAGTTAACACAAGGGATGAGGATAATGGTATTGCTACGACATAAAAAATGGTTAAATGTTTAAAATGTGGAATGTATGGGCATTATGAAAACCAATGACCTAAGGGAATGTCTCATGAAGAGAATCAGTATGGTCGTATGGGTAGTATTTATGTTGATGATGATGAAGAGACTACAAATGATATGTGAGATGTAAGAATTGTTGAAGCTCGGTCAATGGTTTAAGAAGGTAGTGTAATGATTACATGTTTATCAAGTGTAATGTTGTATACATAATCTCATGGTACTATGGAATAAAGATACATCTAAGGATTGTTACACTGTTGTCCTTCCTATGTTCTGAAAGTGTATGATTAATGGTATTAGTAACCATGAATGGTTATTCAGATATTTTAGGAAAGTAGATGATATGCGTATAATGAAGGGATAAGAAGATAATGAGATGTTTGATTGTATTCATGAGCTCATGACTGATATAAGGACTAAGTGATATTATGGTTTCATTATATAGAAATTGTGGGATTTTGGTATGTGGAAAGAGTTAAATTTTAACTGCATTCAAGTTTTCACAAAGGTTCAATGGGTATTCATTCTTCATGAGATTACACGATTAAGGTATTCAACAAGATATATCTTATGATATATGGGGGATAAATGATGGAATTCATGTGATTGTCATGTGACATTTCAGTAATCATTTTCTTTATACTATGATCTTGGACCGAAGCATTTTAGATAAGCCTAAAGATTGGAACGGATTATGTTGGATATAAGTTAGTATTGTTTAATGATAAAACTTTTTTTCATATTATTGATGGGATGTTATAGTAATGTAATTTTAGAAAAATGACATCCTGCAGGATGGGCGACAACCCATCGCGTCGGACAAGGCTCTGGGAATTGAACCCACAACTGAAGTGCGACAGACCTTTATCACCTACCACTAGCCTACAGGAAGTCAATGTTTAGTGGAATGTAGTTTTATTTTATTAAGAGTTATGACAAATAAAGTATAAGTCCATTTTTGGAACCATATACGATTAATCTCACCATAAGATGGACTTATTACTTTTGCTAACCTTTTGTTTGAAACAGATGGAATGACCCATCATTCTATCACATGATCTGCTAATGCTTCACGAATAACAAATTCAACTTCATTTCTTTAATATATGAAATGGAAATTGTTAAATTCACAAACAACAGTGAGATTGAACCAAAATAATGTAAGTATTTCTTTTAATTCATCAACTTTAGGGAAATGATCTTGAAAACAAAAAATGTTGTCCTAGTGCTCTTATATCCAATGAACCAGAAGGTACCCTATATCATAAAAAATTTATGGCTTTGTGATTGTTGGCTTTTTCATAGCCATGTTCTCTACCACTCTCTATCAGAACATGATTGTTAGATTTTTCTTCCATATCCATATTTTCACCTATGTTCTACTACGTGGAAACCTAGTGATGAGTTATTTTGGGTAACCGTTATGTTTAATAATTTAGTTTATAAACCCATATTTTGGTATTCCTTTTTACGATGTGGGTTTATATTAAAGAAACTTTCGAGTAGTAAACCATTTATAACCCCGACGAATTTCGAGGGAGAAATTCATTTTAAGGGGTGTAGAATGTAACACCCTGAGATTTTATGAGAAATATTCTTTCTAATTTTATTAATATCTTGTGTTGTACGTTAAACCAAAAGGATCTTTCACATCACGCATCCCTGACTTGGCTTTCATTACACGCAAGCATGACCTTCCACGATAGCGTGTGTTGTACGCAATACCGAGTATCGCTAAACAACGATATGCTATTAAAATATTATTAAAACTAGCCGTTATGAATAGTAATAACCACTTTTTGAAATTTTGTAAATTTTGGACTTCATTTTTGGATTTGGAATATTGAAATTAGCTTAGGGTGAAATTTTGGTACTTTTTGGATAACTTTCATATTCTGATGAATAGTGAAAATTACTAAATTTTAATTAAAAACATCTTTTTTAATAGAAATAATTATTAGTGATAAATTAATAATTTTAGTGGTTTTAAAGTATATTTAGAATATATTTTTACAATTTAATACAATGTTGGTCATTGGATGTAATTTCACATTTAAACCAGACATAAACAAGTGTCAATCTTTTGATAGTTATTATCTCTTAAGAACACGCTATTTGTGTTGACGACGAGAATTAATTTTTAAATTAATTAATGCAACTGATATGTTTTGAATTTGGTAAAATAGATATAATTTTTGAGTTCATAATATCAAATACATCTTAGGCCTAATTTTTGGTATTTTTCTGGAAACTTTCATTTTTTGATGAATAGTGAAACCTCTAAGTGGTAGATAAAAAAATGATTTTTTAATAAAACATAATTTTTTGGCTTCTCTGAGTGGAATTTAAAAAATCCGAGAGACACGGTTGATGTCAGTAAGTAAAATTTGGTTCAATGAGATGAAAATAATTTTTGGTGAAAAGTAACTTTTTACTTTTTTTTACCACTGTTAAAATTAAATAGGGTAATTAAGGTTAAAAATGATATTATTATTACCCTAACAAATGTCCTAATTCTATTGGATAAGAGTAATTCGACCAAAAGCAGACTTAGGAATAAAATATTACCATTTAGGCCCACATGGATTAAATTTGGACATTTATTATTATTTAATACAATGAATAGTTAAAAAAGTTAAAATCAATGTTTATTTACTAAAACATTGTTAATACAGGGTTATACATAAGATAAATTCGATTGTAAATATTAATTAGAAAGCTAATAAGATTTCCTACATAATGATATTTTATTTATAATTTTTATACATTAAATAAATTAATTTACTTATGACACAATGATGATGCAGTAATAACCATAAGAGTGAAAAATTAGAATAATTGATATTATAAACACCCAAATAAATATAATTTCAGACTTTTTATGAATTACACTAATTTTTTAATTTAATATTGCAGGTTAAAATGATTTAATTATCTTTGGTTGATGTAATCATTCTGTTATGAGTTTCACAAAAATCAACTATTGAATAGTGTCAAAATTGACATAAAATAATTTTTAAAACAAATATTATATAATTGATTGTTATTTTATTCCTAAAAATATAAGGTTCGGCCAAGATACTTATATCATGATAGGTGTATCATTAATGGACCACTTGGGGGTCTCTTGGATGTATATGGTTTGTTTATTAACTATATAATATAAAAATCAAAAGTGACATTGTAAATGTCAATCTAAATAAATAAGAGTTAAAACTAAAAGATAAGGTTAGTATAATGACATAAACTTTTCTAAATTCTATTGGACGAGAGGATTTAGACCTATCCCCACCTTAGATTCGAAATAAATCAATTTGGAGCTATTTAAAACCGAATTTGGCTTTATAATAAAATAATATTTTTAGTTATTCTAAAGGTGCCCCTCTCCTCCCTTACAAAAGAGCACCTCCTCCCTCTATTCCTCACACCACTTCGAGCCTTCATGCTCGGACAACCCCTGCAAAATTCTCTTCTCCACTTCCCTAGAAACATCCTAGAGGTTCTGGTCTTCCTTAAAGACCAATTTTAGTGTCCTAAAAGGAGGTCTCAAAGAGGCGCTTCAAAGAAGAGGTAATGCCCGTTACCGATTCTTTCAACTTTATTTCTTCTTCCACTTCTTCTTCTTAGGCTGTTTCATTATGAAGTAATAACATCAGTATCACTCATATACTGATATGTTATTATAAGTATGAAACAACCCTATTTCACCATCTATCCATCCTACGGAAAACGAAATCACCACGCGTGCGTACGTACTGAATACCGTCTCCACGTCGTGGTGTAATCTATTTTTCACCACCACCTTACTTGGATGGGTATAATGGTGTAAATAATAAATAATTATGATTATTGTAATGTGATATTGATTCTGGAAAATTATACATACACTCCAATACAATTCCATGATCATGAGAATGATATCATCTCTTGTGCGTACGTACGGACTACAGTCTCCACGACGTGATGAGATTCATTCTCCACGTTAACCATTCATGAATTATTATAAAGTATATATAATAAGTAATCATGAAATATATGAAATAATAATGATACTAAATTTATGTGTATATATATGTATGTCATCTACTTAATTCCATAAGGAAACGAAAACAACGTTCATGCGTACGTACGTCCTACCGTCTCCATGAACGGTGTATTTCATTCCATTTACTGAT
The DNA here is from genome assembly GCA_963277665.1 of Viscum album. Lineage (NCBI taxonomy): Eukaryota > Viridiplantae > Streptophyta > Magnoliopsida > Santalales > Viscaceae > Viscum > Viscum album. Next base: position 39,930,164 of record OY728158.1, on the reverse strand, counting down.
CTATTATATATATGTATATTCTGAATATATATTATATATAAATCATGTTTTATATTCTGGGATTAAGTAATCATGATCTAAGTAATCATATGAATAATTACAAGTCAAAACACGGACGACAAATGAAACGATTTTACCCAAAACCCTCTTTACCATGGAATTTACAAAAGAAAGGGTAAAATAAAGTCATAAGTGAACCATATATGATATCATAACAATGAGTATGATTCTGGAATAAGTCAATGACATTATTTAAATCATTATACATGATTTTCGGACACTTACGAAGCAAATTAGACCTAAGTTAAGGGAAAATGTTGCAATCTCAATTGTTTTCTATCTGAGATTGCTTATACGTAAGTATTTACTGGGGTTATTTCTATCATCCATGTCCATGTTTTATAAAAGTGTTTTCATGTATGTTTAAAGTCCTTTTTACCCATTTTTGACTTCTAATACATGGTATGTAAGGAATCTTTCTTTTTTTTACTTTACGAGGTACTTTTATTACTTTTCTGGCAAAAGTATGAGAATAATGTTTTTTTACTTATACAGGACGAACAGATTTTTACAATTTTACAAAGCCATATTTTCATGAAGCTTACTCCAAAAGATTTCATGACTATTTTCAAAAAAATCATTTTCTTTTAAAATTTCATGACATTTTGTGAATAGACAATTATTTTGAATAAGAAAGGATATTTTCCTTAAGAATTAATTTCACGTGTTTTATCAAAACTATTTTTCATCTAAGATGAAATTATTTCATATGTGTATGTTTCAAGTACAATTCCTCTCTGATTTACATTGTTTCACTTTTCTTATTATGAAATGATTTCCATTTCTTTTATATGGATTATGTGATGATGGGATTATGTTAATGAAACCCATTTTTTTCATTGGGTTATTATGAATGATGTATGTTTATTTTGTGGCACAAGTAAGAATGATTTCATTATGAGATGGGTGGGACCTATATCTCCCTCCAATGCATTGGGTAAAGATTTATATCTCATGATATAGACATGGATATAATGGCAAGTTAAACCGGTCCAGTAATACATGACTGGAACGAGGAGTGAACTCGATTCAGAATGAGACTTTGTCCACTAAGATGGTCTTGGCAGCAATGACTTGGATAATATGGAAATCATATCATCTGCTAAATGGTTTCCACAACTACATGTTTTATTCCCATGCTATATTATCATGATTTATGTTCAATTATGATATATTCCTTATGTACTTCCATGTTTTAGGTCATTGCTCAAGATTTTTAAAGTTCATTTTCATAGTAAATATGTATATGGTATGTTTTATCTTATCCATGATTACCTTTAATGAGCATTTGAGCTCACCCTTTTTATGTTTTTCCCCCAGGATTAAAAGAAATATTTTAGGTAAGGAAACAAAAAGGGGAAGATCCTTATGGGAGATGTTGATGATCTTTCAACATGATTAGTTATTTATATTCCGAGTTTCCAAAGATAATAAACTATTACGGTCCTTGTGTGTCTGTTTTTGATATGTATTAAGTATTCTGATAAAGTAATGTAATGTCCATGTACGTCAAGCTACGGGTCTCTATATCAATGTCTAAGACTTTGGACTAGTTTAGGCCTCCTATTCTAATATGGGTCGAGGATAATGTTAGACCACATATGGGAATTATAAATCCATCATTGACCCCTCCTATATCCAGATTGTTGGTAGAGATATCATTGATCTCATGTGTGGACATATTATTTGGAGGAAAACATTATTTCCACCTCACAGAATACCCCTTAAGCTATTAAACCGTGAAAGTACACCGCTATCAAACCATTTCCTCACCACCATCAAATAACAATCCATGTATTCATGAAAAAAATATCACCAATTTCTTTAGATTGTACTATATCCACTTCTGATGTGTTCTATGTGAGATAAAATATAGTTCCTAATATATTATCACTGATCCTCATGGCCCACTTTCATGAAAATAATCTTTAACACTAATGATATACTATGCTTTCATATCATAATTTCTCTAGGTCATGAAAAAAATTATCATTTTCCATCAATGAGCATCATTTTGATGATTTGGATTTATTATTTTGATCATAAAAATAAATCAACATATAAAAGTGAGACCATTAAAGTGGGGTAGATTGTGAGGGAAAAAATATTTCAAGGATACCTTCATTCCCTAATTCAAACTCATGTATATTGAACCAGATAACACTAATAGAAAATGTAGTATAATAAAAGAGATATGGGTATTGGATCGTAGTTGTATTCAACCAAAATGGCTCATCCTCACTTGTTACCCATTTCGGCACACCATAAATCCCGAAGCGCATTCCATATTTCAATATTGTTGAGAAATGCATTGAGAATAACAAAAAATCACTTAGTAATGGTTTCAAAAATAGTAAAAATCAGTGAACTATCCATAATAATGGGTAGACTGTTAAAATACCACTTGATTTTACAATAAAATCCAAGAGATATTAGAAAAATACATACATAAATTACAAATAATTCTATAATAGAACACATACATTATATATGAAAATTAAAAACTAAAACTCAGAAGAGATGGTTCAATTCCATATAAGGCGCTAGTGCAACCAAACATGTAAAAAATTAAAAAACCTAATTCACTTGAGCTGATCTCTATTTTACCTCATATCCTCCACAAAACATTGGATGAATGTAATAATGATTGAAACCCATGTTATGTGGTTCCCCTTCCACTAAATACAAAATCCACTATATATATATATTCCCCAAAAATTCCAATGCATGGTGGAAAAAACAAATTCCAATTGCATATCACCATGAATCAATATAGATTTTTTACCCATGTAAATCATTATACTAATTTTAAAACATTTTCAAAAATAATAATCATTAAAAACATATTATTTTAAAATAAACATTTAAAAACCATTTGTTTTACCATTCAAAAATATCATTTATTAAAACATAAAATTATTGATATGCATGAAATAAATAATCATTCTAACAAGGAACTAAAAGATCAAAAGGAATAACAATGGTGAGAATTAAATTCATCGTTAAATAACCATATAATTGTAAAAGGAATAAATGGGTATAATATATCACATATCATAGAAATAGTGATAATAAAATACATAAAGAATATAATCCAATCATGAATCTGAAGTTTTCACCTTGTGTTCTAACTTTCAGTCCTATTGTGAATAAGTAAAAAAATATAATGAAAATATATGTAGTGTAATCTCTCACATTCCTCCACATTTTCTACAGATATACCTCATGTGGTATCTCATTAATCGACATGGATTCTCACAGGGTCCTCATACGCAAAGGCTCACTCGGGAAACCAATGAATCATATCATGGCCCCCCATTAAAAGGTTCACATGGTGTCTAAAATATAAATATCTCTTTTATAATAGTTAACCCTTGTTATACTCCATAACAATTCATCATAAGAAACATTCTACATCAAGAAAAATATTACACAAACCATTTCATAAGAAAAACATCCCAAATAAGCAAATGACCATTTCCGATGTAATATAATTTCAAAACCCTCTTTATTATCCATTTAAAATCAAAAATCCTCTTTGATCTATATTACAAAACACATGGTGGCATAAAATCCACACCCATTTAAAAAACCCCACATTAAACAATAAAATTCAAAATCTAATTCATGAAATACATCAATCATCGAAAACATGAAAATAATAATTTTTCAATATATATTTAAAGAAAAAACATTTCAGATTTGAATTTTAATGGTATTTCACTAAAACCAACATAAATAGATTTACCGACCTCAAATTCTATCAAATAATATTGGTACTGGATTGATACCCCTTAGAAGTTGTAGGAAAAAACATTTAGTCATAATACATATGAAATAAACCCTAAAACACCATTAATTACTTCCGATTTGGCCAATGGCACCGCTAGGTTTTCACATATTAAAAATTTAAATAATAAGGCTTGATAAGGGTAATGGAGGAAGAAATCATGAATATGTATAATTAAATCAAGAAAAACACCATGAATATATGAGGAAATATGGAAATGATGGATATTATGAATGACACAACCAAAGAAGATAGGTTTAATATTGGGATGAAATGAAAAAATCCCATGAACTAAATAAATTGATAGTGAAAAATATTTCAATAATCATTTTTTAATGTGTTTTCTAGCATCACATTGTTTGGAGACTCAATTAGGAAAAATGTTTGTCATGCCTTTGGGTTAAATATTCCACAAAATATAGGATACATTGTTCTCTCTAGATATGAGATAAAATTTCCAAAACAATGGAAGAAGACATTATCAAAACCATCAATCACCTCGTAAGGTCACCACATGGTATATAGAAATATTGTCTCCTATTTTGTCTCCTAAAAATAGTCAAAATAAACCCCTAAAACATAGTAACTCCATGAATTCTCTAAAATTTAAATGATACTAAAAATTATACATACCTATGATATGAATGGTGTCAAAAACTACCAACCCTGTCATATTGTTACCTTAGAAAGGACTATTAATTTTATAGATTAAAAATTGTAAGGCCACTGTTCCCCCAACTATGATCTGAAATCCCATGTATTGTGTATATACCCACTATGATGAAAGATAAAATGGAAAAGTGGGAACACATTCCCATGAATCACCTTTTTCAAAATATACATGATATAGACATGCTACTCAAAAATGATGGAATCACGATATATCTATAAATATTGTCACTCAAAAATATGATATGGCTCTGTATGGTACCTCTTCATTTAGAAATAATGAAATATATGATACATAATTTTCATAATTGGTTGTATCTCTGAATGATAGGTTTCCTTCTTGATAGAATACACAAAACTAAATCAGTCAAAAATATTGAGTACTAATATCATTTTATTTCCCAAAACTGATGAACCAAATGAAATTTCACATAAATAACCATCATTTAAGATCCCATAATTTTCTTAGTATATATCTATCATAGTTTTTCATGTCATCCTTTTTGGTTGAGTTTTATTCAGAATCGGTGATTCTTTATTAGAGAAAATATACTTATGTTATGGGGTATTTTTTTTGTTTTAATTGATGGTGTTTGGGTATAATTGTGGAACCACATTATTAGGTTATTTTTATTTAAAGAATCTTTAAAAGTGTATTGGAGTGTTAAATGGATGATGAGTATAGATCTCAACTACGGAAAATTTATATGTAATGTTAATTGATTACATGCTGTGTAATTTTACATGGGTTTTAATTACATAAATATGAGTTGATAGGTTTTTCATATAATTATAGTAAAAATATTGACATGATTTGTAACTACATTATATTCCATGTAAATGAAAATCATTCTGTTTTATACATGTTGTGTGGATGAATTCTCATATGTTTCGACTACAGCTCTTCCCCTCTTGACTTATGTTGACACACATGTGATTGTGGAGATCCAAAACACCTTCTAGAAATCCCATTTGTTTGATAAATTATTATAATGTTCATTTGGTTAGATTACTATATTTTTCCCTTCTGTTTTCTAATAGTTGCATTGAAATCCTTTGGTTGATTGGGTTTTTTGTTTTGATCTGGATTATTTTTTATCTACAAACCGCTTTGATATTTTCCTCACCTCCTTCCTCATGAAATTAGTCGATTGGAAGCATTGATGGATCATAAGATAATGGTAGGGGGCCCAAATCATAACCATATACTTTGATATTTTTCATGGATATGCAATATTTTTTTTAACACTAATGCAGTATGTGCCAAAATTAATTAAATAAACCTTAATTAGATATTTTATTACGTTATATTCACAATGACATGAAACCAAGGGTGATTTCATGTCATATACTCCCAAAAATGTGGTTTATTTATTATTTATATAAATTTCAATCAATTATTAATTACATTTTAAGAATAATATCAATGAATAATGGTAATTCACATAATTAACCTCTGAAAAATGTGATGTAATATTGTGATTTCAATGATATATAACATGATTTTTGTTCCTTGTTGAGATGATTAAATAATGGTCTAGGCCTAGTAACATGCACACTAATATTATGTAATTTAGACTGTTAGCCGCCTCAACCCAGTCCCATGCCAAAATTATTATATTGATTTGAACCAGAAATATAGTAATGGTTATAAGGCTTTTCCCTGTTTGTTTTTTATGACTATACCATGATTATATGGTGGTGGTTGTCATGGTCATAAGACATTCTCGAAGTTATTCATTAATTTATGTGATGTAGGTATTTACCATTATAATAGGTTGGTTTTCATGATTGTAAGACATAATCAAAGATATTTTTCATTGGCACTGATGTGGGTTGTTTACCTTGGTTATAAGGGTAATGGAACTATTGTATGTCATGATCAGAGATATTATTTCCTAGAGATGGAAAAGTTTATGGTTTTATTTTTTTAATTTTTAAATTTAATAATATATCTATTTATCACTATTTTACAAAAAAAATTATTATACTATTTTTCTTTATAAATGGTGGTGTCATCCTACTCAATTATACTCACACCTTATTCCGGATATCATTTGGTACAAAAGATGATTCAATGATGTGGGTTTGAAAAAGGGAAACTGACCTATCTATTGACTTCATGTATATTTTTGGGATAGTTTTTAGAGATGGTACATCCATGTGGTTCGGGACCTAATCAATTGAATCATTTTTTAATCTTCTAGTCTTTTTCAATTAATGTTCTAGAAATAAATTTAGTTACATTCCAAAAAATAATTAATTTATTACTTAATTAATTTTTTATTAGTCAATTTGATTTTATTTATTTCTTTCTCTATGTATTTAATTTTATTTTTATTTCCATATTTTGTTGATTTTTTTATTCCTATGTAACTTCATAATAGTTTTTATATTCTCCCGACTATACACTATTGACCCCCACTACCTATCTAATGCCTTTAGAGGATAGTTGAGGTTCACTTCGGATCTAATAATCAATTCCCTCTATCCATATGAGAGGTTATCGTATTGGGTACACTAAAAAGTGGTATGAAGAAAGGTTCTTTCCGTTTTCCATACAGTATCAGAAAGATAAAAAGAATTCTACGTAGTTATAGGATGTGGTAATGAGATTGTATGTGACAGAATCTAACACATGTATGTGGGGAAATCATATTACCAAGGGATGCGATTCTAGTTTGTGCCATGTGCTCAACACCATTTATGTAATTGCACCTTGGGTGATTGAATTTTTTTGAGAGGTATTTATTTTCCAATATTTCTATTTGTTAATATTTTTACTCATGGAATGATAAGACGTGATAAGAGAATACATATATCATAAGAGGCACATAAGGATATATTGACTTTCTTTTTTCATGATAAGGGAATTTCTATTTTTTTCATGTGAAATATCCATTCATATTGATCTATAATAAGAGATATCCCTTCACTGGGTAAATTAAATGAGTGTATTTTTTTATTCAACAATAATTGTAAAACATTACTTAGATACCAAGAGATAGGGTTCCTAACTTGTAGTCACAAGTTGGGTTTAAATTTTTTTCCTTCCAGTACTATATGGTGTGAATTTTTGTTGTTGGTAAAATGACTCTCCACCATCTTCAACTACAGTAATATGATACTGGAAATAAAAATGTTACTAACACACCTAATCTTGAGAATTTTATTTGTTTATAAAAGAGATAATATATGATCATCTTAATGAAAGCTTCCTGAGTGTCATGTGATCCAATAAAAGGGAGATTTTTTGTACTATTCCTTCAATTTATGAGCTATCAAGAGAGTTTCAACATTATCACCCATTATTTTTACTGTGTAAGGGAATACCAAGGCATCTGAGTTCTTGTTTGAGTCAATCTAGAAAAAATATAAACATCTTGATAGACCTGAAGATATGAGGGTCAAGCATATTGTTGATATGATTTGTGGACCTTCAATGTGTTGATGGTATATTCTGTAGGAAACTGGGAATCAATATAAGTTATCATGTAAGTAATTCAATATGATGTTATAGAGATATTTGTATCATAAAACATTGAGCGATGAAAAATATAATGAGTTCAAGCTTTTAACGCTTGAAGGATTAGTAGTGCTAGACTATGATAGACATTTAATTAACTTACTATGGTTTGAGTGGTACTTTTCACCTTATGAGAAATATGGGTAATGATGTTTCCAAGATGATCATTAATTTGAGATCAGGTCACAGATAAACAATTTCAATATAAATATCTTCAATGATGTAATGAATCAAACACTCATCACTGTTGAAAATCTATGAGATGCCCCGAGTATCATCCAATATATTTTATCATATAAAACTAAAATTTCATCTTGTAATAGAATTATGTTTTGTTATGATAGTTTCCCCCATAGAAGTAGTGGTCAGAATAATCAATGAATTAGACTACCATATCAATATCATTTTCAATCAATTTGATATGTGTTTTGTAATTTTTTTCACAAGATCCCAAAGACTCCCTACCAGGAAGTGGATTTTCATTTATATATAATAATGGGACTTTTAGATAGGTTCTGAGAAAAATTTCTATAGAATACCAATGGATGTAGATCCAGAGAGAAACTATATTTGGGAAGGGGTTCAGCTACACCTTAGAGAGAAGGTGCCTATAGTTCTACACACTGTTTAGGCATAGACAGGGGACATGGCACCCTAGTGCATTAGCAAAAGTACCATGAAATGGATTTATATTTTGTTATTCTAACTATATCCTAAGGAATATGAACAATCCAATTACATGTTATGCAGTCTACTCAAACCTATGTTGATGCAAGACATTCTACTGTGAGTGGTACGAATCTTGTATAATATACTTTAATATGTGTTTTGTTTGAGAAAAGAGCATTATATTATCTTCTTTTTTTACAAATATTTTTTAATGTTGAAATATAACATGGTGTTTTAACCATTGACACAATGTTCAGAGTGCGGTCGTAAAATATCAAACGTTTCATGGAGTTTTCTGTAGATAGTGGTGGTTACTGTTTCATTTATGAACTATTTCAGCTAGAAATTATACTGTTCAACTTGATTAATTGTATGTATTGGTCAGTTCAATAAAAACAGTACATGGAATATTAAAGTAATAGATTTACTTTTTTATCTCCAGAAGGATGAATATATTCTCAATAGGGTTAGTGGGATCTATATGTTGGTCGTGCAAGACCAATTCAATTTATATTGGATTTTATTGCAACATAGAGTGCACGTATTACTTTAAATTATGGCAGAATATAACATGATTATTTTCTTCTAGTGGTATACAAATTTTAGGATGTTTTCTCTGAGTAGTTATATGGATTACCTAAATAGTGTGAGGTTGAGTTCACAATAGATTTGGTTTTAGGAGTAGAATTAGTTTTTATACAACATTACTGAGTTGAACAACTACATAGTCGGGAGTTAATGGTTATATTGAAAAATCATGATTCTAACATATTCATATGACTAAGTACATATCATTGCGAAATCCTATTATCTCCACCAAAAATGTTGATTAATCCATACATTTCTTTTTGGAAAATAAAATGTTGAACTAGATGATTGTCATAAATGAGTATCCTCTAATATTCATTGATGATCCATTCAATCAGTGTGATTGGTTGTAATATATTCTCAAATATTTATTTGAGATCTGTAATCAAATAGTTAATAGTTATACAATCAGACATATCTGGGACTACTTTTAAGAGTATGTATGGATGTTACGAATTTGTCCTAACGTTAGTTTGGTTGACTAATGTACCCAAAATATTAATTCACTAAATGAATATAATATTTCATCAATTATTGTACAATTTTGTGATGGATCTCATCGAAAATAACATAGATCACTCCTAGTTAGTAGATGGTCATTCCAATCATATTGACGTATTCATGAGTACATTAAAATAACAGTGACATTATTCCATTCTCAGTAAATCAAGGTTCCTGATAATTGAAGAAAACTTTTTGGGTTTTGTTTTCATAGAGGAAGGATTGTCAAGGGACCCAGAGAAAGTCACTATTGTGATAGTTTGGTAAAAAAAAACAACATCATTGAAATTTGAGAATTTCTTGGAATAACGGTTTATAATTGGAATTTTATCCATGATTTCTCCCATTTGGCTGCACCAATTTCTGGGCTTACAATGAAAGAGTTGATGTTTTATTGTTTTTATGATTTCAAAATACAAATTTCTGGGCTTACAACTGTCGGGTAATGCATATATAGTGTATTTATATTCTTATAGAATTGGACTACAGACAATTCTAATAAAGGAGGATCACGTGGTTTCATATAGCTCTAAAAAAAGGGAATACATGAGAGGAATTATGTTACACAATATCTAGAGTTAATAAAAGTGGTACATTACCTAAGACGTCATAAAAACATATTCATTGGTGAGTGGAATTTGGTATACATGGATTATAAGATCCTCATGTACAAATTTTCTCAGTGGGACCTAAACCATATCCAAACGAGATGGGTCGAATATCTATAGTCATATAACATTGAATTGACTGGTACAATAGGCAATCAAAACATTGTTGTTGATGCATTGATATTAATATCATAGAATAACATAGTATGTGATTCTAGTGATTAGTGGTGGATAGTGTCTCTGTTTAAATATATACACATTGATGATCAAGATTATTAGGGGTGAGTAGCCTTGACATTGATATCTTTTATACCAGTTATTTTAGAATGGTTTTAGTTGTCTGACCAAGGGTGGTCAGTTCTAATATACAAATTGAAAGGGGGGGATTCCATCATGATTCTCTCATAGTATTGGAAGTTATATTATTAATTGTGGATGAGAATGGGTTTTTATAGTCTTATGTAATGAGTTAATGATGGAGTTCCATGTTCTTAGATGGGTGGTGCACCCTGGATTAAAAAAATGTATCATGATATTTGTAGATAGTATTGGTGTATGAGAATGACGATGAAGGTGGAAAAAGGTATTACAATATTCTTCCCTTGTCAATAGGTGAAAGTTGAGGATCAGGTAAAATATGGGATATAGCAGCCATTACCCTTCAATGAGTTGAAATGGGAAGATGGAATGATAGATTTTATGACATGATTAGCCATGATAAACTATAAATAATATTGATGTATGGGTTATTCTGGATAAACTGACTAAGGTATCCCACTTATTATGTATCATAAAAAATTTTATAGAATAAGGTCAGGGATATGATTATGATCATGAGGTGGTTTGGTTTCATGATGTTCTGAGGAATATTGATCCTAAATGTCATCCATGTTTCACATCACATTTGTTGTAGGGTTATCAGAAAACCCTATGATCGTGAGTTCATATAAGAATAACCTATCATTCACATACTAATGGTTCACTTGAGTAGACTATTTATTTTCTATAGGATAGGGTTTGAGTTGTTATTTATGATTTTTGTGGTTCGTGCGAGAAACATATGTGTATGAACCATATTTTTGAAATGGATAAGGATAATCAAAATAATGTTTAAAATCTATTTTATGTACATAATGTGGATCCTTAATGAGTTAACAGATGTCTCAAGGGTGTATGGGGATATTTCAGAACCTCGAACAACAATTTATAGAAAAATGGTCATGTTTCATGGTTACATTAAACTATCCAGGGAGGACGCATGGTTATCCTAAACCATGTGGATGGCCTGCATTTTTTTGCAGATCCATATCTCAGGGTTGGTGCATGGGTTATTAAACCATTATTCATAACCACATGAATTCCCCCTTCTCTCCATGTACTTGTACATGGTTGGTGCACTATATAGAAACCCGTGTGGCCAAACTGTGTAGTGGATAATTTTTGGGAAATTGGACTATTTTACCCTTAATGATCTATTTAATATAAATCTTCTTCCTCAAAATTTATTCCAGTGAGATGAAACTCTATTTCACCCATTTTGGATCACATTAAATAACTACTATATTTATTGATATATCTATTTTATATGGGGTATGATTGAAATTCCAGTTTTCATATTGGACGTGCAATGATAGGTACTCATTTGTTATTATGTCATTCTTCATTTATATTTATATCATCCTAATTATTTAGGTTTAGGCTCTTATTTTTGTTTTTCATCTCTACATTTATCCTAAATAAAAATTTTTCAATACAAGAGTTGGAGAGTTGTATGAGTACTAGTTTTGTGTTCTAAAACTCACCCCTCATGTTCATTGATATTGGGTTTGACATGTAGCGCCCGAAAATCGCATCAGGTGACATTTATTGAATTTAAATTGCATGCTTATATTCATTAAAACCAATTATCTATGCACTTTATTTAAATTTCTTCACTTTTTGTGGCAATGTTAATAATGCAGAAGACCCCATGTAGGTTAATGTTCTATAATTGTGTATTTCGTGATTTTGATAATTTACAGTCACCGTTCGGGGGTGTTTGAGCTTGACCGCAATAATTGTATGTCGCATCACATTAACTTCATATTTTATCATAAAATTGTGAACATCAAGTAACATGAAACTTCCACATGGTCTACCTAAGGTGTGTTTCAAAATGTATGTAATTCCTTATGATAATATTTTTGAAATAATACATAAATATATGACATAGAATTATTAAATTAAAATTAATTTATTGTTGCATGCACTTAGCACACATTTCCATGTTCATGGAAGGAAGAAAGTGGAACTTATTAATGAAACGTGGCCAACATGGTTTCAATTAAATTATTTCATTCTCCAGGTCATTGTCAAACTATATAATGGAAAGGCTTGAAACAAGTAAATTACATAGTGGCATAGTTATCGTATGACCAAATTAATTGAAGTGAATTAAATTTATGGTTACTCAGTCACTCATATTCCTTAACATAATTATTAAATAGAATGTGTCATATTATCTCTTGAATTATTGACGAAAATTACTTGTGTACTCAAGGAAATAAGAGCTATTCATAGTTGTCAGTTTCCAATGGCGAGAACTACCTGAGAACTAGATCCTTGTCTACCATTTGATGTAGTATATGGAAATATAGGATACATTTATTATTATTACAGGACTCCTCATACAAAATCCATGTATCCCTCATGACATAAGGTTACATGGTTACATCTATAGTAATGAACAATAATTATCTCCCATTATACAGTGTTTGAATTCCATAGACTCTGTTTGAACTATTATAATTCGAATTGATTGGATAATTCTCCTTGGATTTCACTCTTACCACCTTATCTAGACTCATTTAATACTATGTTAGTTTCTCTATATATCACGGTTTCCTTGGTGATTACCTTGGAAACACATCATATTTAGTGATCATTCATGGTTTCCTTTTTACTCCATTAAACATTCTGTATTTATAAAATCACAAGGTGATTTCTTTGCTGTACATGCCTCAAGTGAAAAATTTATATATTGTATAAACTAATAAATTAATGAATTGGTTATATCTTTAGACACCATCTGACAGATGAATTGGGTACATGGAATTTCGTTATATTATACTAATATACTTTACATATTCATGCCTACACACTGTTACATTTATATTACACATGCCAGATGTTATAAACGCTGTTGGTGGTGGCCCAATTTGATTTATCTCACACCCTTTCTGGGTGTCAATTGATAATAAGGGAATATTATAATATACATGTGTTGATAATAGTAGTGTAATTCGTATTCCACATGATTTCTTGTTGTGCTATGATGGATCTAGTAGAAAATGATCGTGATATAGATCAGGATTCTTGGTATAGTGTTTTTATTTCCGGTTTTCTACATCGAGGTTATCATGTATGCCTTCTACATTGTTGTGATGTTTTCCAATTATATAGTGACATGTAATTTATCATCGTCGACTATTATATGTTATTACTATTATTTAGATTATTGATTTCATTGTCTCCTTCCATGGAGCATTTTGTTTACTTATTTCATCCTCTATTTATATATGTTTATAATTATTCATTATGATACACACTAGTAATCAAAGCATAGTCTCTAGAAAAACACAACCTAAACCCTCGCTACTAGCCAAGAGATTCAAGAATTCGGGGAGATGTTCTTGAGGCCATGTTGCCCACTGGGATTGGGGAACTTCCTATGTTTCTTTTTTGGTTCTATAATATCAAAATGATTAATTATAGGGTTCCCTTTTTCCATTACAATTTGTATAAAATATTCAGGAGATTCAGAATTCTTATGAGAATGTTATATGATGTTCTTGGGCATCATGGAAACTCATTCGGGGTTGGGGCCTAGTTGTCTAAATTATATTTTTTTTCTTTTTCCTATTACATTTTATATAATTCCATTGTAGGGTGACACATATGTTTTATGGTGCTTTTAGTTACTCTTATGATGGATATTCAATTTTATACTTATCCTAATGATATATTGGAAAGGAAAATTATTACAAGTATTAAAGAAGGAGCCTAAAATTTACATCTCATATATATTTCCCTGATATATAGGTTCACTGCACTGATTTCACTACTTTATGTGTCATTTATTTTTGAGTGATACTTTCATAAATATATATATATATACGGTTGTGCAACTTTTCGGTAGTGATTGAGTTATTCCATCTTTCTATTCATCAGTTTTTATGTCCCCACATGGGATGGAATGATTAACTTACTAAATAAAGCCTTTTATTTGAAATTTAAGCTGGTAGTAATCTCAGGGATAAGGAGTATGTGTCCTAAGTCACAGTGTCATTCAACTAATTTTAAATGAATGTTGTTAAATGTTCTAAGAAAATACAAACATAAATGTTGAATGGTCGCATGTCCTTATCTGGGCTTGTCATGATTATGAACTGTAAGGAATTTAACCTATTAATTAAATATAAAATGATATTAAAAGGTTTCAAATAAATGATGTAGAAAATTAATATAGACCCTTAATTTATTGGAACCCCTAAAACATATAAATGATCACATACCTACACCAAACCTTCTATATGGGTAGTTAAGGTTGTATGACTTGGATAATGAGTTCTCATACATCTATAATTATCTAGTGATGATATAATTTATCATATATATCTATTCATAGGAATGTTTTTAGAATTTATATACCAATGTTGCCACAACATCTTTGTGTCATATTACCAGAAGGTGGGGATGGCCATGTTATAGACGTTGTGGGTCCTGAGTAGCTAGTCTTCCCACTATATGTTCAACTTGAGGAACCCCCTATTGTACCAGATCTAAGAACTGATTCCCATGTCATTGATAGTTTTCTATGTCTAATGCATTCCACACATGGGGCTCTTTGAATTTCACCTATGAAGGATAATATGACTTGTGAGATCCAATTGTAGATCCATCCAACCTTTTTAGGGGATGGTGGTAACAAGTGGCTGAAATTTGGCTCGAGGATACCCTTTATATCATTTATCATTTGTAGAAACCTAATTATATGTCGGTCAAATGTGATACTTACCTATTATGAGACTCATGAAAATTGTGGTTGGATTTGATTACTAATACTGGTCATCATCAGGACATGTTATAGGTTGATTTCCATGATTCCTTCATTGTTTAATTCATTCCTTAGATGGTAAGGGAAAACATATCTATATATTTCATGAATGTCAATTAGGATTCATTATTAGTTATGTAGTATTATGTGTGTTTCGTGGAGTTGAACCACTTAACACTAAATTTTCCCGTGATTAGCGTGCACTTGCTAATCACATTGAGTATGGGGTCCTGTATTCCATCCATACTCAGGCGATTTTTTCTACCTTCCTATATTCCCCGAAATTCTAATTTTGCTCTAATAATTGAGTGAAACATCAGGGATAGTTACATTACTAGTCATAGAGGACCCACGATGCATCAAGACATTAGTTCTTCTAGTTCCATAAAGAGATCCCTCATGGTTTCTCTATAGGGAAATGTTATACATGGTATCCTTGTAGGTAGCTCTGTAGTGTTTCACTAGTGTAGTGGTATACAGAATATAAATTCTCAGTGTGATACAGACCCACTATTGAGTTGTGCATTTAGACGTATGCGGAATCTTCAACAATTCATTTGGGACAGTTCCATCAGTTTCAAGTGTAGGATGATACACACTAGTTCATCATTCACATGTAAGATCTTTGTTGTTGTGTTGGGCGGGGAGTTATAGTATCATTGTCAGGAATTTATGAGGAGGAGGTAATGGTCGTGGTAGCTAAACCCCTATTCAATTTTAGTGAAAAAATAGTTTTAATTATGGTAGTCCAAGTATTTCATAATGTCATAGATCATGACTGATGCATGCTTTACAGAAGATTCATGAGGATTAGGCTGCATGACCATTTACTGTATAAGGTACAATTATCGTAGCCTCTACTATTGTATTTGTTTTGTTTTATTTAGGTGATTCGCAATCATTTATCCCTTTATCTAACATTGAAATAATTGGGTTGTAAATATAGTTTTTTGTGGTGTTGTGACCCTAGATATTATATTTATTGTCCCTTCATATAGTGTACACCAGTCTAGTGGAATTCATATTAAGTTAGTTTATTACCCATTGTTATGGGACCTTGTTGTACTCAAGTTGATGTTATTCTATATCATTATCAATGTGGATTTGATTGTTCTGAATCATGCCTTTATAGACTACTATCTCTGAAGGGTATCATTTACATAACCAAAGAGTAGTAGTTTTCTACATAATATTGAGTGGGATATCCAAACTAGTAGAATT
This sequence comes from Viscum album, assembly GCA_963277665.1. Taxonomy (NCBI): domain Eukaryota; kingdom Viridiplantae; phylum Streptophyta; class Magnoliopsida; order Santalales; family Viscaceae; genus Viscum; species Viscum album. The sequence continues at coordinate 39,913,437 of OY728158.1, read as the reverse complement.
AGACTAGAGACTCAAGGTCTAGCTAGGGAGAGTACCCATATTTTTTAATATCATTATAGTGGATCATGGTTTATGATAGGATGAATTCCTTCTAGTGGAAGACCATTTCATGGATGTTTTTTTCAAATGAACAACTAAGCTTACCTCCTCAGTTATAGTTTGTGTTTATGATTGATCTTGTTGTAGTAACAACTCAAATTTCCATTCCTCACTATCTTATTGAAATTATAGTGCTCTTGGAGCACTAGAGGCAGTTAGAGGACCTGAAGGCTAAAGGTTTCATATGACCCATCACATACCCATAGGGTTCACCCATTCTTTTTTCCATTTAGGTGGATGGGAAACATAATCTATGTGTATATTATAGATAGTTGAACCATATAATTGTTAAAAAAACTAAATCAACATCCTCCTATGGATTATCTATTTGACCATCTTTGAGGAGCTAGGGTGTTATGTAAGATCGATATGGGATCGGTTTATCATTTGGTTATAGTAATGCCATCATACATACATTGTAAATCATTATATAATATTTATGGTCTTTATATGTAAGTAGTTGTTCAATTTAGTCTTATGAATGTAGCCTTCATTTTCATGCCTCTGATAAATAGAGTTTTCCTCCCCAATTTGGAAAATTTTGAATTTGTATTTGTGGATGACATCATGGTGTATTCTCACACGCACAGTGACCAAGAAATGAACATGGATATCACTCAATGTACAATAATATAGCATAAAATTTATGATAATGATATTATGTACAACTTTTTAATTGAAAAATATCACTTGTTTTATATTATTTTCATAGAATTAGGATTATCTATTGACAAATAGATGGCGAGTGCGATGGTTTTCAAGGAGGAATCCCTGAATGTGTTTGATATATGAGGTTTCATTTGGTGGGATTGATATCACATGAGTTTAATATATTAATTATCTTGACTTATCTTACCTACCACAAACCTTACAAAGAATAGGTTTATTTTCATATGGTCAGAAGCGTGTGAGAAAGCCTTTAAGGATATAAAAGGAGGCTTGTCTTAACCACAATTTTGGTTCTACCGGAACCATAAATAGGTAATATTATCTACTATGAATCATATAAAATCATCCTGAGGGTAGGGATGTTTTAAGAGGGTAGTGTCATTGCATAAAATGTTTTACATTTGAGGACTCATGAGGTAAATTGCCCGACACATGACCATTAGCTATCAGTAGTAGTCGATTCCTTACATTACTAGAGACACTATCTATTGTGTGATAACATTATGGCTTACACTTACCCAAAAAGACTCAAAAATACATTTTCACCCCATGAATTGAAATTCATACAAATTATATGGGTTTAATATCTCCAGTCATTAATTATTGAGCTTATATGTACACATGGAGAGAGAAAGGTATTTGCTATTGAATTCATCCATAAAAACTCACTTGTTCCTTGAAATAATCAAGTGATGAATAGAAGTGAATGGATATCTTTTATGAGATATATATGGTGTTTCATGATTTTCATAAAAAATATGACCACTTATCCTCAATAGCTACATCTTCCCTCATTGAGAGGGTGAAGAGTAGGCAATTTTCAGATCCTGGTGGATTGGTTCTCCATGAGAATATATTTAGAGAAGACCCCCATAGATTATTCTGTAGACAGAGAAGATATCTTGTGTAATCATGGGAATGTCATGATTACTTCATATTTGAGATAGGAATTGATTCAAGAGTCCCATGCTTCCCAATTTGTGGATTATCTAAGAATATACAAAATGTATTGCGTTACATCGTACCAATATTGGTTGCATGTAATTAATCATCAGGTATCCATCTTTTTCACAATATGTTCTACTTTTCAGCAGGTAAAGTCGGAGCACCAATGACATGTATTCTTATTAAATCTACTTAAAGTCCTAGAATTCAAATGGAATGATATTTCTATGGATTTTTTTGTCATCATACCCAAGTCACTTGGGGGTGGCGATGATGATTGTGTAGTTATTGAATAAGAAATGATATCAACCCACATCATACCTATTCTAGAGACATTCTTATTTGATGATATGGGAAGAATGTATGTACATGAGATCGCACAACTACACATGCTCCCTCATATTGTCATTTTTGATAGAGACATTCGTTTCATGTCACAATACTCGTAGGGATTGAAGACAGCTATGGGTATACAACTTCATATAAAAATAAACTCCCACCCTTATACATATGGGATATCCTAACAAATGATACCAGTTATATATGAAATTCTCCATGAATGTGTGTATTATTCATGTGGTTCTTGGGAGAATCATATCCCTCTAATTGACTTTTCCTATAATAATATATTTTTTGTGACAATTCATATGGCTCTTTTTGAGGCCATGTATGGTAGGTCGTGACATACACCCCTATGATGGATATAGGTAGTTTTGGTAGCCCAACTAGTCCCCATATTCTATAGGAGACATTATTGAAGGTCTAGATAATATTGATTCATATGACTATTACTCAGAATATATATAAATATTATGAATATATTCTTCGATGAACTTTAGTGTTTGATGTCAGAGATCATTTTTTCCTACAGGTATCACCCATACTAGGGAATAGATGTCAATAGAAGCAATGTATGTTGTCACATCATTATATGGGTTAATTTGAGATCATATAATGAATTAGTAAAGTAGAAAAGAAGTTGTTACTAGATTAGAGGTATCATCCTATGCATGACATCTTTCATGTTTCACATCTTTCCCATTATATTACGGACCCATCTCTTAATTTTGATGAAAATGATGTTGATCATAATGGTAAAACATAGTTTTAGGTATATCCTATATTAATCGCTGATTGGATCATGATGTTTGTTTGAGACTTGTATGTCAATCTTGTATGGGTGCAATTGTAGAACGACCATGTATAGTATGATACTTGGTAGAGGGAGGCTAACAAACATGCTTAGTGGCCAATGTGATTCTTAAATAGTGTTTCACCACCATTATAAGGTGAACTCAGAGACAAATTCTTTAATAGGGGATTACTATGACAACCACAGTTTCTTAGGTAAGGATCCTTAAATGATTGGTCTAATTCACTTAAGGGACCTAATGTTGATCCCTAATGAGTTCACAATGGTCTTAGAAGTGTCTTGTGCTCATTCATAGCACCAAACCCAAATTTTTGGGTAAATGGTCATATATCATGGTTATAGGTAAGCATTTAAGGATGACACATTGTTATTCTAAACCATAATGATGACCTAAAATTTATAGAAAATCCATATCACATAGTTGGTGATTGATTTCTCAAATAGTGATTCCTAATTGTGTGGGTGACCCCTTTTCTCTTGGTACCCATGTATGGTTGTTGCGCGGTTTGGGAGAATGTGTAGCCAAATAATCCATATTGTTACATTGGCATAATTTTACTATTTCAACCCTTAATGATCTAATTATCTTAATCTGTCATCCCTAATTCTAATTACAGCGGGACAACCCTGATGTTATCCCATTTTGGTTATCATTAAATCCCAAATCAAGGGATTTAGATTCTCTTTCTTCTAGGGTCCAATCGAGCTTCCATTTTTCAGATTATATGCACATCGATATGTAATCAACTTTTCATAAGTCGTTCATCATTAATATTCTTCTCAACGTAGATAGAAATGATTATAATTTTATGGCCATTTTTTATCTAATCCAATCCATGAAAAATCAGAGGTTGATACTATAGGAGGTGAGTCATATGAATACAAGGTTGGTGGTTTATAACACATCCATCAAGTTCATTGATTTTTGGATTGACATGTGAGAACTAACGATTTCATAATTTCCATTTATTGAATTTATATTAAAAGATTATATTTATTAGAATTGTATTGTTATTCCCATTCCATATATGTGAGTAGTTGTTAGTGGTTATATTAATAACGCACAACATCCCATGTAGTGTAATATTCCATTATTTGGTTTTTAGTGTTTTGATATTATGATTCACGGGTTCAGTGTGTTCAAGCATGAAATTCGAAATATTATGACCCTTACGTTCATTTCATATAATGTCATGAAATTTTGAATAATGTTTATCTTTTCCCTTTAACTTGATCCAACTCAGTTGGGTGCCTAAATATAAATAATTCACTCAAATGAAATTTTTGAAATCATACTTTTGTGTATCTATTTTCCATATTAAAAGTAAATAAATGTTTGGTTTCACTTCCCTATCATACCATTCCATGTTTATGGAAGGTTTTAGAGTGAAACTTATTAATTGCATTAGACATACATGGATTTAATTATAAGGTTTCATGGTACATGCCCTAGTCAATGTAATGAAAAATAAGTTTTGAACCAAGAGTATTTGTTAATGGACTAGTGATCATATGACCAAATTAATTGTAACGAATAAAATATAAGGTGAATAATTATTCACATGTACCTTGAAATATTTATAGGATGTCATGACTTGTGTTTTATCTTGGATTCCTGAGTGAAACACCTTTGTAACATGATGATGTTATTCTGATTCTGTGATGTCGGTTTCCTTGGTTGAGGGTTACTTTGGGTACTAATATGTGACAACCTTTGGAGTCCTAGTACGAAATTATAGAATCCCTTCGTTTTTATTACTGGATTCATTAGATACAGTCAATAAATCTATCATATGATTAGGATACATTCTTACATCCTTGATCATGTACACTACATATCCCCCAATATTACATGGATTAATTCATTGGACTTTGATAGAAATATATTTTTTTCAATTACATGGATGATTCTCTTTGGATTACACTCTTACCCACATAGATATACTCTGTTACTATTGTGTCAGATTCCCCTAAGGTTTAGTTTTCCTTGGTGACTACCTTATATCAACTTCCTTTTTGATTCTCTGTCATGTCTTCCTTACTACTACATGGGACCATCACCATTTATACTATCACAAGGTGATGTCCGTGTTGGATATGCCTCACGTGTCCTACTAATATAAATTGGTAATTAATTAATGATTGAAAATGCTAACATGTTCATACACAAGACCAGGCCTGAACACATACATGGAATTTATTTATATTGTACTGATTTACATTACATATGCATTCTTTCACACTGCTACATTTCCATTAACCATGACATATATTATAGAAACAGATGTTGGTGGAAAATTGATTCTTATCTCACACACTCTTTGGTCATTGTTTGGATCCTAAGGTATATTACTTCCTTGCAATTGTTGTTAAAGGTAATTTTCATGCGTTGGACACTTCATTTATTAATGTGCTAAGATGAACCTATTTGAAGATGACCCAACTATAGCTCAGGAATCCTATAAATGTTTATCTATTTCCATTTGTCTACACTGGGGTTTTAATTTATTCTTTCTTCTTCGTATCAATTTTGTCAAGAATTCTATTGACATGAAATTTATCATCCTTAAATATTGTATGTTATTCTAGTTATATCAGTTATTTTTACCCTTGTATATTTTCTATATGAATATTTTTTACTCACTGATTCTTTTATTTAACTCTATTTGTAATTATACACTATGCTACACTCTGGTAATGAGGGAATAGTCTCCCCACAGACACACACAAATCCCTTACAACTAGTTGGAAACCTATACCTTTCATGGTGATGTGCATGAGTCCATGTGGCCCATCAGGATTAGGGACCATCCTAAGTGGATTCCAGGACTGGGACATCAAAATATGGAACTCATGGAGTTTTCATATGATAATAGATTCCCAACATCAATCCAAATTTAACTATTTTAGGCTTTTTAGGGAAGGTTGTTCCATTCAACTCTTTGTCAGATGTAGGAAAGTGATTCAACACCAGTTGGTCCTAGACTCATATAGGATATATCTGAAAAGTATTAGTTTATCAATAAGTAGTTGGTGTCTACACAACATTGGAATATATCATATGATGACCATCAAAGATATACTTCTGAATTTTTTAGTTGGTAAAAATGTTTCTCATTTAGTTTACCTACTTTTAGGTTAACATCATGTCTAGAAATAGTTAATGATAGAGCCCATGTTTGTTAGTCCATTACAAATAGTGTCAAGTGTAGGTCTTGTAGCATACCATTTATCACCTATAGAACTCAACAATATCATAAAAAACGTTTTCTTCATGTCACAAATAAGAATATATAATCCAAACCCACCCTGTGTGAAAGACATAAATTATATATTTTTAGGATCCATCCATTGAAGAAAATATGAAATTGTATCTGAATTGTAGGGAGAAATGTCTCCAGGTTAAAAATATATTGCCAGTTCTAGTTCTATGGACACATGGTTGAGTTCAAGAAGTGATATGGGATATGTAGTCTGATATTCGAACGTAGTGTACATATATGTTGGATGAAACCACACAATGATTGTTGGAGTTACTTGGGGATGATCTGTTATAAGTTGTGGATGTTGTAAGATGTTTACTTTTTTCTAGGTATGTATCACTTTATGCTTTCTACTTTATCCATGGTAAGTAAATCTTGTTTGAGGAAAGAGAGTGTTTTATAGATAAAATGACTTAAATTTTGGGGTTTCATGATTTTTGAATTAATGGAGTCCTGGTATAAATAAGTAATAGCATTCATGTGTTCATTGTGAGTTGAGATGATTGAAAATACGTTCTGAGAGGTACAAGGGAAATGGGAGGATAAATCAATAGTAGAATACTTATACATTTTTCAATAGGATGACACATCATTTAATTTCTCATGGGGTTTAGTAAAATAAAATAGAGGTGATAGGGTTTTTTATGACTTCCATTATGAACATTTACACAAACATTCACTACATTTCACTCTATGAAAAATCTCTTCATGTTGATTTAAACGTATTTTGTAGCTGAAATATTATATGTTTCTACATTATCTATTCATCTATCAAACTAGGTTGACCCTCCAAATGATTTTGGAGCACCAAACACCGTTATAGATATCCATTCTGGGTTATAAATCCCAACTATGTTCCTTTAATGTGGTTTCTTTATTCATTCGTTTGGTTCTTAATCTGTTATGGTGAAATCATTTAGCCGATTACATTGGTGGTTTTAATCTAGATCCTTTTTAATTTAGGAAACTTTTTGAAATACTCCTTACATTATTCCACATGTAATTTGTTGGATGCATTATTAGATCGTTGGTCAAAAGTAGGGGGTCTAAATCGTTCCCCTGTAGTTTTAAAAATTTTATGGTTATAAAATATATTGGCAGCACATAAATAGTGTGAGCCCAAATTAATTGAATAAAAATTAATTGGGTAATATATTAAAGTATTTTTATAAATATATGTGACCAATGGTTATTACTTGATTAATATCCTAAAATTGTTTCTTAATTTTTATTTATATAATTATTATTCAATTGTGATTTTTTTAAAAAGGTTTTGGTCGAAGCCTCATTTATTATTAAATAAAAGAAAATACCACTTTAACAGGGTAGAGGGAGGCCCATTACAAAACCCAAAGGCCAAGTGGGCATTTAGCCCATTACATGGCCCATACGTCAAATTTTGTGGCCCAATGCTCATTCTGTGAATAGTACCAATACAGTACCTGCGCTGCTACAATACTGCACAGCACCCACCACTGCTACAATACTCCACCTCCGCTACAATGACCTGTCGCCGCTGCAATACCTGTTGTTGGTACATTGCATCCACTACTACAGTACTGATATAGTACCCAATGCCTATTGTGTTTTAAACCCCCATTTATCATGTAGAATTAAGGGGTGCTTACCACTAAGCCAAACCCCAACTACTTTTCAATTTTGAATTGAATTTAAGTGGTTTACGAAAAAAATGTAATTCAAATAATTATTCATTGATATGTTTAATATGATATTGTGATATCCATGTCATATGATATGAATTTTGTTCCATGATGTGATTCTTACATAATGGGGTAAGCATAGTCACATGGAATCATATATGCTATAATATTGATTGTAAGATGGATCGACACATTTCATTGTTGTAATTAATATAGGGATTTGACATATAAATGTTGTAATACATATATAAATTTGATGAAAAATAGTTTGTTGTGACTATAAATGTTTATAAAGTGGTGGTTAGTTACATAGTTAGACATTATGAGAGAATTTCCTACATGGTACCAATGAATGTTTGTTACCATGTTTACAGGGTTGTTGGAATGTCCATAGGACATGATCAGATATATTCTAGTAGGTAAATACTGTAGGTTTTTACCTTGGATACAATGTGGTTTTCTTGGTCATAAGGAATTCTTAATGATATTCTTACATAGAGATGATGATGATTGTGGTTATATTTTATTAATTAATAAATTTATTAATACATATATTTATTACATTATTTCATATACATTAGTTCGGACTAGTATAGATTATCAATGCTGGATTCGACCTACTCAGTTATACAGACACCCTATTCGGTCTGCCATTTGGTACTCTAGAATATTTATGAGATTTATTTTTTGACAAGGGAAAAGAAAAAATGATTTTCATTTTACTTATTTGGATTGAGTTTGGAATTGGGACATGCATGGGGTTCAAGACATAGGACAATGAGTCATTTATTTGACTATTATAGTTATTTTATTATATAATTCTATCAGGACATTTAGTTACATTCCATAACATCATTGCATTATTTTCTTATAATTATATTATTCAACTAGATATTATTGTTGTATTGCACTATGTATTTAAATTGATTATTTTTAAATTTAAATATGATTTAATATAAATTTATGAATCCACATAATATTGGGAATAGTCTCCCCAATATACACATTACGCCTCAGATACTATTAGGTGACATATAACATATAGGGAGGCACACTTTAAGTCTCATAACATACGCTTTCTGGCAATGTGAGAGTGAACTAGATTGGGTTGCATTAGACAATAGATCATCTGACCTAAAACACCAATGGACCATTATGATATTCATCATATTAATATGGTGACTCTAAAATATCACAAACAATTTCAAAATTTTCCTCATTAACTATGTCATTTCCAAGATGAGACTCAATGAATCCAAATAATTCTGTCCTACCTCGTCACAAAAAAATAGGTAATAGCTAGGGTTCCCATATAACACATCCAGTAAGGACATCCTGAGGGAGTCATAGAAACTATTATTATATGAAAACAAATGTACTAATAAGTTAATTTAACACGATCTTTTGAAATCAAGAGACATTCCTACAATATATCATTAACTATTTTGATGGTCTACTATTACTGACCATCCATCTATAGGTGGTATTTGGTTGCCGACCATAATTATGTTTCAAAATGATCTAATTTACCCTTATAAAAGTGATATGTAAAATAAGAATTGTGGTCTGAAACTATCTCCATGGGCTCACCATGACACTGAAAACCCTCTTGAATATCAAGGCATATGAGGTCCACTAACATCATCGACACCTTTATGGGTAGAAAATGGAATGATTTATTTATAATATCTAAATTTTTTCATATGTAATGTGTCCCAATTATAGAATGACATACCCTTATTATGGGCTCCATGTTGATTTTATCCAACTTGTACACTAGAACAAGACGTGCCCAGACAACCCCAACAAGTCACTAATTCTCAACATTGAACCTCTCTTATATCAATCATTTGGAAATAATGTTCATCAAAACACATCTCATCCCCACTGATATTATCATCCTATAAACATATAGAACATCTTGGTCACATCGGGGTGAATGAACCAAGTAGAATGAGTCACCTACTACATAACGTCATACTTCAAACCAACAGAAAAAACAATCTCCTTCTATAATGGAAGAGAAATATCTAGTAATCAAGACCAATTAATTAATTTCTTACCACCATATAATGAAATTATAATATGTGACACTTGGTGTTGGATGGCTACTCAAAATAAACAAAATTGATTAGAGAGGGAGTAATATTTTTAGTGTCCAAGAATGCCTTCCAACCATCCAAATTTATTACGATTATCATATCATCAAACAAGCACAATAATCCACACTCATCCACTAATTCCCAAATGGATAACACTATAATCTTTCCTCAAAATTCATCAGAAACCACATTCTCTTTTCCAGGGGTACATTATATCTCATAATAAAAATTTAAAATATACACCACCTTGTAACTCTTTCTAACAGTCAGATATGTTTTAGTGAAAATGTAATTTATGATCATATTTTTCATATAAATTTTGAAATTAACGTCGAAGAGGTAATGTATCCATGTATTCTATTAATTCACGATAGTTGAAATTTCTATTGCATGAGTGGTATAATTTTATTCCTACTATGTTATCTTCCACAAGAATTAGGCCACCAAATTCCAATGCTTCATCAAAACACACACTAAAAATACATTGGGAGAATCAGAAAACAAAACATAATGTCACAAATGAATAGGTTTAATTGTAATAGGTTCATATGTTAGATGGGTCTTCTACTGCTCAGAGTCACTCTCTCACTTCTCATCACACTAAAATATCAACCCTTTTCTATTAAATTTTTCTATCGGGGGATATTATATGGATAATTCTGGTACAAAGCATTTATAATTATCAAATGTCCCAGAATGGTATGGATCTATAACATGTTATTGGGATTATTCCAGGACATTATAGCTATAAACCTATCATGATCAATTGAATCTCTTATATCAGAAACCATGTGGACTAATAATTTCACTCCCAATATCAAAAACAGTTACTTGGGAAGCAATAAATATGGATTATTATCTATTAAAACCCCCAAAAAATGACAATATATTTTTCATGAGCCTCACCACCTTAAAATACACAGAGATGTAATCAACAGATAATACCATTTAGGATTCCAAAACAAGATGAAAGATTTAGTTCACAAGTTCCATGAAATCAACAAGAGAAACCGTAAGACAGAATTTCAAAAAAAAAATCGTGACATGTCTACATGATTCTATATTTTAGGTTTTAGAACAAACTCATGCCATGACCTAGAGTTGTGGCATCCCAATATCATATCAATATTTGAAAACTAATTGGTTACTACGGGTTGGTAAAAATGATCATTAATTTAGTGATTTATTTATTTATTCATTACCATCACCTAATTAATCTTATATTAGTCTATGAATAGTGAGAGGATTTCATCTATCTTCATTTCAAAATGAACTGGAGAATATCATGATGGAATTTTTGGGTTGATAAAACTCCCTCTATCAAGATCCTTTAGCCAAACATTCAACTCCACCAGCCTAGTGAGAGCCATCTGATATGAAAAATCAAATGATATTCTAATCATAGGGAGAAGATCAATTTTAAACTATACAACACATTGTGTTATAAATCCTGATTAATATTCTATAATTTATTATGGGTACTTATCCCAGACCATGTCAAATTAATCTCTTGAACATTTCCCAATATCTTCAAGGAAAAACCTAGAAAAATGGCATGAGATAAATGCAAAATCTAAAGAAATACGTCTTTTCCGCCAAATTACAGATCACATTAACAATTAAATACATGATTACCCATGTTAGGAATAATGAATTGGAATCATTGGTGATAAATTTTATCTATAACCTTGATGATGATCAACCTATCCATGTCGATAATGAGGTCAAACATGTCCAGGTCCATATCAAGAGAATCCAAATATACTTCTACAGTTGTTCCCATAACAAGACACTCTTGGAACCTAAAACCGATCTCATTTTCTACCCAAATTTAATCTAATACACAAAATATGGTATCAATTCAGCCTTAATACCATGAGAATAAATCTAGTAAAGTGTAAAATAAGAAAATGATGTAGTAGTATCAAATAAAAATAATTCCCCATAAGAATTAGTAAAAAACATGCCTCAAATGTCATATTACATGGAATCTAAGTCCAATAGTTTGAACTCTATTAAATAAAGAAACCATAGCTCAGAACAACAATTATTCTACATATATTATTTTAATTTAACTTCTCATTAGTATTATATCCCCTGACCTTATAAGTCTCAAAAAACACTTAAGAACCCTTCAAAAAGAATTGCATACACAACTCCCATGTGAATTCAAGTAAAAATAAAATAGATATTCCCTAAATTACTAAACCTATGAAACATCCTCAAATACACTATTATATTCATCCTAGTGTGTCTTGAATTCCCGCACTAATAATATATGACTCATAAATTCCTCGAATGATCCAGATGATCTTAAGGTCAACTAGAAATTATTTCCACTACCTCTATTATAATTATCCCACTTTCACATCTATCATTATGAAGAACTTCTGGTACCATCCAAAAAATAAACACCACTGTGACCTAGATTTTCATTCCAAAATGCCTCTTCCATTACTTCCTTTTCATCCTCCCCTAAATAGGTCGACCAACATAGAATATTGATCATAAATTTGAAATTTTCCTTCAAGAACATGTCAAAACCCCGATCATTAAGGCAATAATATTCATTTTAATCTAGAGAAACATGAATAGGAATAGTGAATCTAGAAGAATAATCTATCATTCTATGTTCACCCTCCTCTTTCATCATAAACAAATTGCCCTTATCAGTTCTTATATTCTCTAGGTCAAACTGAAGAATAAACACCACTTTAATAGAGGTCCATGTGAGATCCTCGTAATTCATCCAGATATCCATCTACTCTAACCATTTTATTCATGCCATCCTATCACATAGTTTGTGAATCCAACATGAGATATAATTGGAATATTTAAAAATATTAATATCCACTCAATGTGATCCATCCACTCTATATTTTTATTGGGTTGCATTTTTCCATGGAACTCTAGTAGATTTTCATTGAAAACTTATTATCATGGTCCATGATATGTGATTAATCATAACCTTCAACATGACCCATGGTTTTTAGAATATGAATCATGGGTTAAAATAAATCCATATCAATGGGTGGGTTATCCTATAGTTTTTCCTCCATAGATAACTCTCTACGCCTAGACAAGTTCCTTAGGACATGAGTTGTCTACCAGACATATTAAAAAATATTACTTTTGTATAATACAAGATTATACGATAAAAATATCTAAAAATGACTCCCCAGCATTGGAATCCACTATAAGTTTAACTATGGATGAGTTAAAGCAACATAAAAACCCATTACTATATATAAATCTCAACCACAATCCTGAACCACAGATTGAAGCTGATGGTTCGTCAAGAAGAATACTTTTCTCAGCATTCCTCCATTCAAACATATTGTGTCATGATTGTCCAAGATCACAACTACCAATGAGTCCCAAATAACATCTTAATATTCCAATATTTATTGAACAATCCCAGGTCAACCTAAACCATTTACCAATTAAAATTTTTACAATATTGAAAGCATTTTCCTGGTCAACAAAGATCGGTAAAAAACTATTATAATGACAAACTAGGACATGGGAAATGTAACAACATTTTTAAATAGACATCAACTGTCTATAAAATTATTATGTACATACCAATAACATCATAGTAAATAACAAAAAATAAATACATACTATAAACAACAACATACATAATGTGAAAATAATTCCATAAATAATTATAATTATGTTATCTCAATAGGAAAACTATGAATTCAAAAGGAATGGAAACATTCCGAATAAGGCCCCTATATAACACAATGGGTAAAAATACCAAAAATGACCACACATGACTTTATTCTAGAGAGAACATGTTACCATCACAAAACACTAAATGATAATAATTAGGACGAGTCAACATGGAATGTGGTCCCCATTCCTTTATATATTTCCTTTAAAACTATATCTAAAAATTAAATAAAATGGAATGTAAAGGGTGTGAGACACAAATCTCAATTTGATACAAACATGAATATATTTTATAATTTTACACATGAAAACCATAAAAATAGTTAGAGATAAATTAGAAAACTAAAATACTTTGAAAACATACTATTTTTATAAAATATTTTAAAACAATGGTTTCATTTTTCAACACAAAATATGGTTTTTGAAAATAATTTAGAAATATTGATCATATAAATAAACTTGTAAATAAGGAACAACATTTTAAAACAGATTAAAAAATGTGATTTTAATAATTCACATCATATAACCATATAATTGATAAAATTGGTATAATACACCTCATCACATAAAAATGGAACTAATCAAATGATTAAATCATAAAAACTGACATGTTATAAGTAATGTGAACCTAGGCCTCTAACCATTAGGACTATTTCGAGTGCGTATAATATATGGTAGCTATCTATAAAATTGAATCTTTCACAGACATCCACATGCCAAATTCCAATAGCTTACAAGGTCTCTGAGAACCCATAATTGAAGCTCACATGATTCTCTTACCAAAGGTTCAATCATTACCTTAGAAATAATATGACTCTCAGAAATTTATTAATTTTATGGATCACATGTCCCCTAAAAAACAATCTCACATATTGTTTAACCGGTGTTATACTTCATTCCAACACAACACATATAGGTTCCTATACCAAATAATCTATTATAAAATCCACTTCATAATATTAAAGGACCTATTTTACAATAAACCCATTAAAAGGATAAATTATTTAATAAAACATTTTATAAATCCATTAAAAATTAACAATCTTATTTGATCATTTTTTTCAAACCCTTAATGAAAAAAACCACAACCATTTGAAAAAAAAATCAAATTAAAATCCAGAATTTCTAATACAATTCAAAAAATTCATAAATCATTGAATAAAAACCAAGAATAATTTATTTAAATGGAAATTTAATAAAGGGAAAAAATCGATTTGAATTTAATATAATTACTTGAAAAACTCCCTTAAATAGATACACATAACTAGAATTAATCCAAATCTAATCACCATTGATGAAGACCACTTCTGATAAGTTGAAACGAGAATCACACAACTAATCTGTTATAAATAAAACAAAACCACCATTTCTCACCCTAAATTCAACCAAAACCATACTAAGGGTTTACACTTCCATGAAATTGGAATAACAATTCAAGAGGAGGGGAAATGGGGAAGAAATCATGTTAAATCATCATAACACAATCCAAACACCAAGAACTATAGAGAAAATCCATGAAGGAAGGAGGAGGATAGATCCATAGTAAAATATGAATGGTTTCATGCCTAGGGGAACAAAAAAGATCCCAAAAACATTTATAAATATATATATATTAAAGGGGAAGGAAATCTCTTGTTAATGATCTGGATAGTGTCACACAATTTGGCTGCCTAGTTAGGAAAACCATGAAAAAACCATACGAGTGTCACTATTTACCCAAAACAGTTTGAACAGTTTTCTTTGGAGGTTTTACATTATTTGGAAAACCATTCCAAAATACTGAGAAACATCACTATCAGATAATATATCACCCCTCGAAGGTTAACCTCAATGTTTTTAGAAACTATTCCATAACTCTATTCGTTGCTATTTCTTCCCCAAAAAACATGTGTTAGAAAATAGAACTGATGAACCTCATGAACACACACACAAGTAAATAATGTAGTAATTTTATTGTATGAATGACCTGATGGGTGTCATAATTGTCACTAGCCCCACCATACTTATATACCGTCAAATAAAAATAATATTTAAAATAATAAAAATAATTATATAGATATAATCATGTGAATAAAACCCAATAAAAACATAAATTAATAATCCAGAATATTGATGAATTGAAAAATTGAAATTTAAAAATGATCCCTAACATGATCAATGATTCATCATTTCCTTGATATTTTTCATTTCTCAATGATATCTCAGCATAATGAAGAATAATTAGAAAATATTTTCTATATGGTTTATTCCAAAATGGAGATAAATTTTTTTGTATATATTTATGAGGATAGAAAAAATATAATATATTTGTGATATGCTATTATTTTTAATAAATATATATAGACCATATTTGAGTCCCAGAACAACATAAATAATTAAACCTCCCCAACACAAAAAAGACTTTCATTTATGAAATAGCAGTGAAATGTTTTCCATCAATGACTTTTCTTAAGATATATTTATGCTTTTTCTCATTCATAAATGTGATTTATACAATTTATTATATTTTTTAATATTTAAAATTTTATAAAAAGTTCATAAAATAAAAAAAATTCCTACAATATGATACGTAAATAATATTTATATATATATAATTCAAAAAAAATTCTGGTGGCTAGACCCTCCCCATCATTAATGTTTTTCATAATAAATAAAATTAAAAGGCTGAGTATATTAGGGTTTTATAAGATTCTCAATATCTCATGTGTTTTTCTAATTGTTCCCATAATTCCACAAGAAAAAACAATTTGGTATCACATAGAAAAAATGGTCTTCTTTTACTAATGTTTGACCTGCACTATATACTCCACAATTATAGTGCAATCTCATAATATATATTTCCAAAATTAATAAATTTTTCAGGACTATGAACATGTCATATTAGTAGTCACAAATAAAAGATGTTGTCCTCCCAATCAAATAGAATGATTCACTCTAGGTGATATGCAATATATCTTAACCTATTTTGTAACTAGAAAGTCCCAATTATCCATATTTAGAGATTGTATATATATTTAAACCACTAATAACAATTTAATTATATGGCCATTATAAATTATTTAATCAAATATAATTAATATAATGTACTAATTATTGATTGGTTAAGGGAGAAAATCTTATGATATAATGCAGCAGATGAATCCTAAGATATTCATAATATACCATTAGTAAATTCACCATACTAAAAATGATGAAAAGTAACCAAATAATATCTACAATCATATACTTCCCAAAAAAATCATACTTGTGGTGAAAATAATGAATATAATCAAAGCAGTAGATAAATTCTTTTATTCATAAACGGTGTTACACAAGCTAATGGATGCTTGATTTTATTGATATGAGTCTCGTTTTTTAAAAGAGTGTTAGTTCCCCAATTTAAGATGAATTATGAATGTGGAACCAAAAATTAATTTGGATAAATTTTCAAGTATCAACAATAAAACAATATAAGGGTTCCTATAAATTTTATATACAATTTTAAAATCATTAAAAATAATATGTTTCTTCTATATTATGATACATTTCATTAAAAACAAATGTTGCAATCCATTAGTTCCCTATTGATTTAAAACATTGAGAAGTGTATTCATAAGTGAAAATAAATTAATTAATTATCACATTGTCTTCTGAATATAGATAAACATATGTTTGATGAGGAAAATTACATCTAGTCAATATCATATATATAAATCCCGCACATTCTCTACGATGACATCTGATTGTATTCAATGATTTGTGTATAAATATAAACATATCAAAAAATTTAATATTTGATATCATAATATATGATATCCATTTTTTAATTTCCAAAATAAAAAAACTTCACAAAATTAAAACAAAGGCATTATTGAAAACATCAAAAATCTATGTGAATTTCTTAAAAACTATTTAGAACAAGGTTTATCAAACACTTTTCATTTTAAAAATAATAATATTCCAAAAAATAATTCATTATATAAAGCTATGCCTTTTTGACCCTATAATAATTAGGAAAATTTACATGAAATAAAATATCAGAACGTTATTTTTTCAGTAACGACCTTTATATAGAAAATAGTAGTGTGATATTAAAACTATAGGGAGTTTTAAGGGATATCTATAAAGAATATCATCTAATGATATGAACATATCCAAAAAAACATCCATCAAATAAATCATAAATATTCCTATATAATTGTTGTTTTCATGAATTTGAATGTGTAATATAAATTGATAATTATTAATATAATATATTAAACATGGCCATTCATTTCACTAGTATAATTTATTTACATGATATATTTATTTCCACGACATATAAGATTATTAAAATAATATTTTTTCAACTCTAACTAAAAACATGTTCAAAAAATTTATTTATGTCCCCATGATTATCTAAGCCTAAATGTTTGAATAAAAATTATAACAACGTATTCAATTTTTCATACATGATATTTCACTAACTGTAGTCAAATGATTTATAATTTTTATACACTCTTATAAATTTTGATGAGTATTTGTCATCCATTGGGATATATTTTTGTGGGATCACACAGATATTAAGTCTTCACTAATTATATTAGGAGTTCTAAATTTTATTTATTCTATAAATATCACCATAAAATATCATAGATATAGACAACACTACATCATACATTGAGTATTTATTATCAGTGACTATTTGTGTAATGTAAATTGAAGAACACATAAATAAATGATAACAATAGATTTCCTTTATTAAAAACCCACCATTTAATATTCAACCATTACAAAAATTTGATATATATTATATTCCATGCGATTAAACATGGACCTCATGATTCTAAAATGATCTTTTTTTAATCAATGTATCTTCTACATAACCCTTTTCATCCAACTTGCATATTATATCATCAACCCACTCAATAATCTCTCATATGGGGCTGTATTATCTAAATATGTATTTGTTCCATTCAGTAGATGAGATTATCTTATCCTAATAAAATGGTTTATATCTATCTTATTAATGTTCTAATTTTACATTATATGCTATAAAAAACTCATGTTTATAAATAAACTACCCTATATAAAAAGGATCATTCTAAGCTTCTTATGTAGTGATATAGTCTACGTCTATTTTCATGTCTTTCATAAATGATTTTTTCCATCCATAATTTTAATAGAATATAAACTTAGGATATAATTTAATATAATAATTATGTAATATACGAACCCTATCAAAAAATTATCTAACACTCTCTAATGATATTATATACATGTAAATTATCTAAATTATTTTGGAAAAAATGTCATTGATTATATAATAAAATTAATATTAAAATTAATAAAATTATGCTATAATCCCTGAATTCCTCATTATAGTATACATACAATACTGGAATCCTATGGAACCAAAAAACCATTGGTGTGTATCATATATAAATCCTTGAATAATTTGTTATTAATGAAATGAGTAGATTACATATGGTTCATAACTATTCAATAACATCAAAAAATTTCAAAACATAATTATTATTCATGGAGTCTATTTCATATTCCATACATTTTGTCAAATTATCATAATAAAATCTTTCAAATGATTCATTGTAAGAAATAAGTTCATATACAATGAGCACAATTCATTATCATTTTCTATTTGGAATCCATATAAAAAATTCTTATTATAATTACAATAAAACATTTTAGGTACATGGGTACCAAGAGTTAGTTCTTCATCATTATATCTTTGTGCTGATGGGTTGATATCTATATCAAGAACAAGACATAATTGTTTCATCAAAAGAATATTTACTTTCAATATTACATCCATTAAATAATTTTATTCTTGTAATTACATTACTTATATACACATTATTAATAAACATACCAATTCATACCATAATAACTATTTTCAGTAGTAGTATAAAAAATAACACCTTATTCCCTAGAGATTTCCAATAGATATTTTTTTATATAACCGTGACATGTATATGTTAATAAAATTATCATACAGGTTTTTCACACAAAAAATATTTATATAAAAACATATTATGTTTTGCCACAAATATGTCATATTATGTAGTCGCTACTATTATAGATGGAATATTATTGACTGGGAAGTTTGTATCCTCTAGTCCATAGCCCCATAATAAAATAAGATGGTCATAGTGACTCTTCATTTAATGAATTATGTTTATCAATATAATATCCATCCTTTGAAACACACCATTTATCTCTAGTGTTCTATAATGAGTGTATTGGAAAAAATATTCACAATTTTGTAGTAGATCAATGAATTTCATGCTTATGTATTGACCACCTTGATCAGACCAAAGAATCATAAGGATTGTTTCAAGTTGATTTTCTACCAAAAATATATATCTATGGATTCTTTAAATGATATTTTCAATAATATATACATGAAACCAAATCCAATGATTTGTGGTATTAGAATAAACATAGACCACTATAATTGAAATATTATATATATAATTATCCATATATAGAATATATAAACACTTTAAAAAATTCACAATTCTATAAAATATTTCATTTATATATATAAATGAAATTTTGAGATTAATAATTTATTAAAATAATTTTTTTATAAATAAATTTGTGTAAATAAAACCACTATTAATGAATGAAACAAACTAAAACTCTAAAATTATTGACCTAAAAAACATATTATTGTAAGATCATAAATATTTTTATCCAATGAAGAATCACTTTCATCATTAAAAACAAATTTATATACATCATCCTTTTTAAAAAGTATCTAATTTTATAGTCTATGATTATCAAAACAAATTATGTTTTAAAAAACTGCTATACAATACCCATGTCTAATTGTTAAAGAAATTATTCTATATAAGATTCATATTCATATGAATTGAAGGTTTCACATTGAGAACACTTCATAATCTTAAATACCAATAAATTTGTTTACATGATCATATATATTCCAGATATTAAAATTATTTTCATGTTGCAATACATAATCTTCCACAAATACATATCTATTGGTGAGTATAATGTTTTTTATTATTAAATCAAGGAATATTAATGAATATAGAAAAACTAAAAAAGATTTCCATATAAACTAAATAAATTTAGGTAGAAAAGATTCAAATTTCAATATAATATAAGATGATTTTTCATTTATTTCATCAATTATATATTTAGTTCAATAAATTTCTGTTAATAGTAGATAGGATTCATATATTATTGAGAGTGTATATATTTATATAAATATATCATATGGAAACACTCAATACTAGTACTATGATAATTTAGTAATAATAGGGTTAATTTAGTTGTGTAAAAGAATAAATCACCAAATTTATGTTCTTAATATTATTTGGACAACCAATTACATTCATTCCTTAATGTATAAAAACATAAAATAAAACTATTTTTTCATGACTAGAATAATTTTATGATCAATATCATGACATGTGCCGCCCTTGAAAAAATGTCACACTTAATATTAATGGTTTTTTCTTTCAATGAATCATCAATTTAATAAATATCACATGTTTATTAAATATATACTATTTAATTATGTGATCCATTAAACTTGTTATGGTTTATTCCTATTAATAAGAATGATTCTTGTGGTTTAATATTTTAATTCATATTTCACCGCCTAATAATTTATTTTTACACAACATTAATGTGTGAGGTTTTACACAACCCCTATGATTGAAATTGTCACAGAACAATAGTAGTCAAACAAAATCATACATTTCAAAATACATATCATAATATATAATATGCACTCCTCATTAAATTTTTTGTAATTGTATGATATTGACAATTTATACATGAGTAACCATAGAGCTTTATATAATGAACCCTCGCTTTTAAAAATGATGTCATATTCATCGTGGAAAGCATGATGTTAAACTGAATTCCACTATACATAGAGTTACATTACAAAACCTATAATACAATCCATGATAAACAGGAAAATCTAATACATAAAATAAATGTCTGCAAAGTATAATTAATCTAACAAATTCAATAATAAAACAATGTTACGTTATATTAAAAATGAATCTTATCTGGTTATATGTAACCAGTAATATATTGAATAAAAATATTCAAGATAAAATTTATCAAGTTATTTTATTAACATTTCATGAACATATAATCAACCTTAATATTTTAAAAAAAAAATTAAAATAACGGACTAATTTTATTATAAAACATGATATACAATTTTGAAATTTTAAAATTTACTTTACAAGTTTGAATTATAAATTTTCCAATCCCTATAAATTTTAATTTATATAACAGTTATATTACACTGTAAAATATATCAATTTACTAATTATTTATTTTTACCTATATTTATTATATAATTAATTATATGAATTATCCTTCATAAATTATGAAAAATATAGTATTATAATATCTAATGAATAAAACTCATTATATTTTATAAATTCAATTATATTATATGGTCATTATTTCCAATTATAACCTGGGATAACAATAATATCCTATCATATTATATGATAGAGTATATATCATAAACACACCATGATGCTCTATTATTCTGAAACATTTGGAATATGTCATAACCTACCTTATCTCATATAGTATCCTATAATATAGTTACGATTTTACAGATTATATTATTACATAATAAAAAATATATGGTTCTCATATAGTACAACGAAACATAACAAATTAATGGACACATATCAAGTTTTAATTAGGTTAATAAAATGTTTCTGATAATTTTTTTAAATACCGATAACATTTAAAAATGCACACATTGAGAAAAATGTAACTCAATATGTGGTTGAGTTTACATGGATTTTCAAATTACCTTAATCATTGGAATAAACTAATGAAAATCCAATTCAATCATCAAAAGAATCATCATTATAACAATATGGAACATAATAATAAACATACCAATAATTTTGTGGTCTATATAATAAATCCTTTAAATAATGTATTTGATAGAAGATTCCCAAGCAACTGAAAAATAAATCCCACCATTGATGGTGCCAAACTAGCCACAAAATCAATGATAATATTAATAGGACCTTTATTCTTAAATAGGTTTATGTTATTTCAATGAATTTTTATCAAGAACATAGAATCCTCGTAAGATTTGTGTATGTTTTCATCTATCGAGTATAACCCAACAGCAATGATTTCATCCAACATATATCCCCTATATTGATAATTGATGAGATGAGGTGCCAGATAAATCTGGTTCAATCTCATAGAAGATAAAAATTATACCAATTTTGATTATCATTCATTGAAAAATTTAATTAAAATATTTCATATTGAAATGAAATTTATAATTCACCTATTATATCAATAATCATATATAACCAAAATAAATATATGGTAGATTGAATTCATAAATATCACATATTGTGTTCCCCAACATATTATATGATGGAAGGAAATTGTACATTTTGGTACATTTACATTTATGGACTTATTTGAAAATGTGATTATGGTATATAATAACGTATCATATCCCATTTTTATGATTTTCAATATTTATCACCCAAATATATTAATATTGATATTAATTTTTTGTTTTCATTATATCCCAAATCAATGTGTTATCTTTATAATAAACAGTAATAGATATATTTTATGAAAATATATATAATAAATATCTTATTTATTTTGAATATATAAACTATATCATTGAAGTTGGGCCATCAAATGAGTCTTACTGATAATGTTGTCCTAAAATTTTTTGTATATAAATTATACAAATAGGTGGCCCTCATCCTAATTTTACTGAATAAATATTACCCTAAATTGATTAATATTGTTGAGAATGTGAATTGACATATTATATGGATCATATATTTCAATATGTAAAACTATTAATTACTATATCATGATACCAAATACATTCTTTTATACTATTTATAATCAAATAATGAATCTAGAATCTCAATTTGAATCAATAATTATAAAAACCTAAATCAATGATATACTATCATATATTACAATATATTTCCCAATAAATCTGCTAAACACTACTACCAAATAAATAAAAAATAATTTTACTTAGTTTATATATAGATGATTAACCAGATGAAATTATGAGAAATTATAGAATGTTTAATTACACTCACTTATTAAATTAATATCCAATTACACCTATTAAATTTGACTATTAATCATCTATATCTATCATGATAGATCATTATTCTTTACCTTTTTAAATTTATAGTTGATTCATTTATGAACAAACACCACAAAAATTGTTTTCCATCTGAGTCTCCAAATACTATATATGAGAACCTATAACATTTAAAAAAAATTATATTCCACTATGTTTGAATTCTATAACTCCCCCAAAACAATTTCTTATAATATATCTAGAACTATTTTCTTAGATGAAAAAAACCCTAACTTATATACATAATATATCATTATATATGAATATTAATTATATATTATAATAGATCACAACCCATTACTGAAATATTTATTGTCCTTTGAGAATAGAAATATAATTTACATTTTAAACAATGATGTGAGTATCTCTCTATACATAAACTATATAAAATCCCTTATTTTTTACATATCATATATTATCGAATTATTAAAAACCATGTTATTGGATATACATTAAATGGTGTTCATAGATTTTCATTAATGGGTGGATATAAGATATATCAATCGAATATTATAAGTGAATATAATATGAAATTTTTGTAGTGGGATCATAATCAACGTAAATGAACATAATTTTTATAAAACATCCCACATAAAACATAGTTCATAAATCAAAATAATGACGTAATTAATTTTGGATTGAAAATGAAAAAGGAATATGAACTTCGATATATAAGGTAATATTTTAGTTTAATGAATAATTAAAATGGAATGACACACAAAAATAAATATATAAAATCTTTTCTTATGCCAAGGATCACACAAAGACAACCATCACATTGTGGATAGAGTAACATGATATAATAGATTGTAGTTAATAATCAATACGAAAAGCATCATTTATTATGTCCATTGTGGAGTCTTATTCAAGACATTTCATGAGATATAATTCTTCACTCGTTAATTTAAATACTGGTAAAATTCTTGGAATACCAAATTCCTAATGAACAAGACATATATGTGTTTCATGATAATGATCAAAGTCATAAATAAACCATTTAACATATAACATTTGAGAAATAATTAATATTAGTTGATAATATATATTTGGGAAAATTAAATCATCATAATAAATTTAGTGGTTGTTTTTTCTAAAAAACATCTTTCAATAAAAAAACAAATATTAAATAGATATTGAATTATATGAACTGCTGTATAGATTAATATGATAAAATTATTAAAGGTTTACAGAAATATTATGTAATATTGGATAAGTAATATTCTAAATTATTTTTTTATAAAAAAGATTATTTTTAAAATAGTAAATATTTTTTATTGAAAATTACAAAAATATATTACTTTCATAATTTAAAAAAATTAGTTTAGTAGAAAATTTCCATAATATATCCTATATATATGGATATGTATATCTCTTTAATATTTTAAAAAAAATAAACATGACGAAAGGGATTGTGAACCGAATTGAATAGATAAGTCAAATTCCATATAAAATAAAAATTTCAAGTGAATTATAATTAAATGGGAAGGGAAATTCTATGAATACATATACAACTGAAAAATACACATAGTGGTTAAAATAAATATTGTCATAGAAAAAATTATCATAATTTTTCCCATGAAATATATTTATATATATATAAATTGTATTCCAATTTGGGAGTGGGGGGAAACAAGTACAATTAATCCTAACATTGATGAAATAGAATTCAACTCATATATGATCAAAATTAGCTTCTCAGTCATAATATTTTCAAATGTTTATTCATATATATGTTGTTTTACTTTCATTATATAAATTATTTTATGACACATATATTAGTTATTGATTACATGTTTTCATTATCAGATGATAGAAATATAATTATTTCCTAAAAGACTCATAATGGTCATTTTGATCCCTATTATGTAATGAATCCATTTTTATTCAAATATTATTCAACTTACTGAAATCACTATGTTTTAATTATTTATGTAATTATTTATTTTTTGATAAAATTTAATTATATTTAACATTAGAATTTAATCCATGATTAACATGTTTCGTGGACTTTTCTGATTATAATTTTTTTTGAAATAATGTCCCTTAATTATTATTTCATCATTGTATAATAATATTCATAAAAACAATTATATTTTAATTTCAAATATTTCTATTATTATTTTCTTAAAAATCATTCTTGTTAGTAAAATTGATGAAATAGTTTTATTGTTCATTTTGGTTCTGGAGATAAATAAAAAACAAATTAATTATTCTAATAATGATTAAAAGTATAATGCTATATTAGTGTAAAATCATTTTAATAAATTATAAGTTATGTTATATGATCATCAGTATAATATTTTTTGGTATTTTATAATAGTGTATAAGTGATGATAATTGAAAAATAAGGGGAAGAACAAGATTCATAATTTTATGAATTCACTCCATATCAAATAATGTCAATGGAAATGATAGTTTTAGTACTCTATTAAACGAAAATAATATGAAATAAAGGGTAGATGGATTTTATATAATCATTTCTTCATATGATCCTTGATAAAAAATAATGAAAAGTGTGTTCTATTGTGGGTATAGGAAATAACTTTTCACTAGTGATATTTACTATGATAGTGACTTTTAATGCATATAATTTATTTAGAAATTTTATTCCTTGTTCTTATACTCTAATTGATATATATTAACACTTTTTTGGACAATATATTTAATTTTTTGGTCAGTATACATTCGAAGGTTGAATCTGTGAAAAAAAAACCGATCATGTCTTATGTCTTGAAATTATTTTTTGTATCGGGAGATATTCATGGAATATTCAAGGAGTTGAAATTGAAATATCTTGTGAAAAGGTGTTATAGAGTAGATCATAATATTATATATTGTGAAACCTTATTTAAGGTCGTGAATCGATTGAATCTTATATCACTATACTTGTGAATTCTATGCATCATCGTAATTAATCCAAACACATTACTATGAAATTTTAATTTTATTGAAGATGTCAAATGGAAGAATTAGTGATTAGATCTTAGGGTCGGGCACTTCACTACTATAGATTTATTCTCCATTTGTACCCCAAATTTTTTTCCTCATTTCTTTCTCTCTTACCCTCTATCAATCACATCACTATCATGAAAGAGTAACTCTAATCATCTCTCGGGTGAAATTAACAAAGATGGATGGGTTTTAAATTTATTTTATTATATTTTTATCATGTTATGGTTTTTAAAATCATAATTCATTTTCAATTTCATTCCTCATAATATCTCAGATCATTGGAATAATATTCTATAAAGTATTTTTATTTTACACAACAAATATCCTTGAACAAAACATAAACCTTGAATGATTTAGGGTAATTATGTTAAAAAATAGTTTCAATACATATCAATCAAAAAAATATTAATTACTTGGACATATAAAAATCATTATTTATACATGAAAGTGGGGATAACAAGATGAGTAATCATCCCCATATTAATACCAATGTTAAACATTAATAATTAATTTAACTCTTAATGTCACTAGATCATGAATCTATAATTTTCAAAAACTTCCATTATTTCACCAATTTATTTCAAAGCCGAACATTATTTATTGCCCCTCATCAAAAAATGATTATCAATTATTTATAAATTTCCTAAATTATAAATTAAAAGTCTCTTGGGATTTTTTAGGAACATTTATCTTTCAAAATTTAGTTATTGAGTCACACTTTATTATGTTAAATATTAATTATTGTATTTATTTATCCACATAGGATTAAATGATGCCCTTTAGGTACCACCAAATTTTTATTTCCATTTCTAAAGATTGTGACAATGTAGTATAAGACTTTTAATGTTATAATTTAATAATTTTTATTTAA
The DNA here is from genome assembly GCA_963277665.1 of Viscum album. Taxonomy (NCBI): domain Eukaryota; kingdom Viridiplantae; phylum Streptophyta; class Magnoliopsida; order Santalales; family Viscaceae; genus Viscum; species Viscum album. The sequence continues at coordinate 39,885,909 of OY728158.1, read as the reverse complement.
TTTACATATTTACACTAGGTGTTCTCATGTCGCGTGTGTTAGGTTTCTAATTCTGTATGTACATACACTACACAAAAAAAGAGAGAATAAAATAATTTATTTCAACCTTATGATATAATGAACCATGAGGAATAAAAAATTCCATGAGTCTATGGCCGGAGTTTGAAAAATAAAACTATTGGATGTATTCAAGAATGAAGTCATGAACTATGATTGCTATAAGATTATGGTACTAGAGCTCAACTGAGCAAACACTTACCCTTTGTTGCTGGATAACTTCTCATGATCATGTTGACTATCATTCTCATAATTTACAATACTATATAATACACTATAGTACCACTTTAATATCAAAACATCCATTTGTGGATCTTCCTTAAACTATTCATTTCATTCTAATTTCATCACCTTTTAATCAACGTGATAATAATTTATCTTACGCAATTTTCATTAAGGGAGCATGATTGTGAATGGATTCATGGATTTCTATAACTTTCCTCTAACACCTGGGTTTATTTATCTAGACACATTCTCGCCCAATTATTTTCTCCATCTGAATACATAGACATCCACATTAATATTCAATATTTCGATAAATATAATGATGAATAACTTTATAGAAAATGGGATAAATTTAAGGAAAAAATTATAAAATTCCCATATCATGGTATTGAGATTCCACTGTTAAATGATCCATCCCATAAAATTGGGTTGGAAGGTGACATGTTCATTTTATATTTTAAAATTTGTGGATTTTGATGAAAAATTCATTATAAGATATATATAGTTCATGAGACAAAATGGAATGAATCAATTTCCAATGCAAGACTAAAGGATTATAAAGAATAGTAATGAACATGGAGGACATAATAGTTAATTGGTGGTAAATAAAAAATGTATGAAAAAACATGGAAAAAATTATTGAATAAAACACAATGTTATGTGCATTGAAGAAGTAAATTATATTCATTGTATCCCTAAAAATAATTATTATTGTAATTTAAATAAAAAAAATACCGTCATGGGTAACAGTTTAGAAAACCAGGCTTCCAAGCATAGGAATTTCCAACACATCCTATCTAAATCTAAAATGGGAATGTTATCAGGGATTTGAACACATATTTTATTTTATTACTATAATTATATTGATAATTTTAATGAACATTTCTATAAAATGGATTCCATATATTTTATTTGTTTAGATTTTATGAAATTGGAAGAAAACAGATCTTATGTTAACTATCATATATTTTTTTGGAAGTTGTTTATATATAAATTGATTTATAAATTTTTTGGAATTAATTATTAAAGATAAAAATGGGTATATGGATAGGGAGGATCATGATTCTAATAGATTGGTTAATTTTTATCAATGAATTTTTTCTGAAATATAACATACAATGTATTTCCAATGTTATATGTATTAATTTATTATTACTATGTATTTACATGTGGGATTTTCCAAATTTTATGCCTCATTCCTATTAATTATTTTAATACTAATCAGTCCAATATATTATTTATTATATTTTGTGATTCAATGTCAAGAATGTTTTCCTTCTAGAGCACACATTTCATCTCCCTGATGCAATGAATGTACAAAATTGGCTATTAAAATTATTAACTCATTTTTAAGGGTTATAATATTTATCATTGAGAATAACATGTACATTAATCTTTCTCTACACCCTTGATGTTAGGGATATACTTGTTTGGAAGGAACCACATTATAAACCATGATAATCAATTCGTATAATGCTCTATATTTTTTTTGGATTTTCATGAAATTGGTTTTTTGGGAGATGATACAATTGTTATAAAGATGTGTATTTTCAATCATACATCTATGGGGATGATTACATGGGTTTTTTGAAAAATTTTCTACATTTTCATTTATTTAAATTTATTTCATAACCTCTATGAAAAAAATAAAAAAAATTAAATATAAATTGCGTCATTTGTTGTTAAATTAAAACACCACCATTTAATTACCACTAACCTTATTATAACTATTAGAAATAGTGTTGTGATAATATCATTTTACATTAACCCATTGAATAGCAATTTTTTCCATGAACAAAATTCAAAAATTATATACGAGGGAATGTTTTTTATTTTACTTTTTTACTTCATGTGGGTTATTAGGGTTATTTGTTTTTGGGAAAGGGTGATAAATTGTATAAAAGTAATTTTATTTAATATTTTTTTATTTATCTTGAAAATTAAATTTAAGGTTAATGTATTTTTTGATATTTTATCATTTTATCTTCATTTACCCATTCACCCTTAATCATCGAGTTCATTTGATACTAGTGGATATTCTGTCATGATTAATTGTGTTTTTTTTATATGAGGTGGAGAATATACATGAATTAAATACCATTGTTAGTGATTTTTATTTTATAGGTTGGAAAAACTCTTTTAAAAATATCAAAATGATTGATGATTTAAAAAAATAAAATAGGTGTAAATTGAAAGCATTATGTAAATTGATGATAAATTGAAATATATTATTATAGAGAGTAGGGGAGTGGTTATTTAAAAAGAGAAATAGTAAAATTGATTTTTTTATAATTGTTTTTGAAATAATAAGATGACTTAAATTTATTATCTAATGTTTGAATGCTTTATTATCCATTTTTTAATTTATGTGGATGATATGTCAATTTTAATAACTCTAGGGAGAATATACTTTGTATAATCATAATATATCATTCTTGGGGATAATCATTAATTCATATGTGTGTGGGGGATCGTGTTATGTAATTAATATATATATTTGCTAAAAATTTATTTAATTAATTAAATAAGAAATTCTTACCCATATGATTGATTATTTTTTTTCATTTGGTGTCACGATATACTAGGAGGTTAAACCCAGGAAAAAGAGGAAAATATCTTCAGGAATATTATAATGTGATGCTTATTGAACTCATGATATGTTCAAGGAATGTTTATTGTGATCATAACTGAAAAAAGTGAAAAAATCACCCTGGATAAGAGTTTAATATTTCACATCATGCCACCATATTACACTCCATTAATCTGATGATGGGTGAAATAATCTTTCAATATTTTTAAATTCCTTATAAGAACCAATAATTATTGACTCAATAATCTCTTAAATCCTCATGATTGACTGGGTTTCATTTATGTTCTATTTCAATTGAATTAATGATACTTGAGGGATACATTGATTCAATTTAATATAAGGCTTGGGGGATGCTGATGGTTGGGGTTTATAAGAAAGATACTCATGTGAGGTTTTGTTATGTTGTAGTTTCCTTCACCAGGAATACTCTACCATTTTTTTCATACCATTTTTTCACTCTGCCAACTAACCCACACATGATTCAGATGACAATGTAACTCCCAACTTGTTCTAGGTGAATTTGTTTAAGTGGGAATGTTCTATGAATGACTATTATATTTGACGTAAGATTATGAAAACAATTTTTCAATTTCAAAACCAATTACCGTGAACTAAAGATATCCATTGAATTGTTTAGTGTAATTATTTTAAAAAATATATCATAACACTTAATTCACAGAAAACACAAATATCATGACAAAAAAGGTGATTTATGGATTAAAGAGGGGATACAATGACAAAAGATATTTCAAATCATGACTTTGAAAAACAACATGGAAAATAAATATACCTTCTAAGTTAACTTATTAATGAACATTGAATGTCTATAACATATCAAAATTTCTAGACATTATTTAAAAACAAAACCTACATTATTTTATCATTTAGATCAAAATAATTAAATTTTGTCGAATTATCTTGATATATTCATTCATCATATAAAAATATTTCCATAAAATTTTCATTTTTTAGGATGATAGCATGATTTTATTGAGTAAAATATACATTATTAAATTTCCACATCTCCATATGAAACAATGTCACCCATATAGTGTAAAATCATTTTATCATATAAAAACATTACCAAAAATGAATATAGAAATCACACCTAATTAAAATAAGCTGAATAAAAAAATTATATCTATTTTAATTTAATTTAAATTAAAATATTTAAATAAACTAATTTTAAATAATAAATAAAATAGATATAAGAATATACCATTTATGAAATAAATTTTCAAGACTAAAAGTGATCATATAATAATTATTTTATAATTAAGAATCATTATATTCATTTCATTTCATTTTCATGAAAATATCAAAAACACATTTCTTTATTTTTTATACACCATTCATGAGATACTTTTATATTATATATTTTCTTATAGAATATTATAATATTTTAATTAAATCATTTTCCATTTACCATGAGCATTAATTTGTTATAAACTATGTCACACCCAAATTTTTCATTAAAGGTACATATATTTCGTATATCTTTATCCTAACATCCACCCTATGTCTACCCTAATCCCCCACAATGTTTGGTGAAATTTGGAGATGTTTTGAGGGAAAAAAGGATGGTACATTGTTTAGGTGCACAGTTTACCAAACCGTGTACACAAACGGTTTTCCATTGTCCATAAAAAAAATTACTTAAATGGCTTATTTTCCCTCAAATTATTTATCCAAATATGACCCTTCATTCCCCCATTCGACCCTTTCAACCCTTTCAACCTCCCAATCACCTCAAATCTACAATTTAATTTCATTTTGAAGGGGGGTTTGGTAGAGGAACACCACACAATCTCAAGTAAGTGTCTCTCCCTCAAAGTTACTCCCCATTTCATGAAGTTTATTTAAATTTCCTTCAATTATCAAATCACCATAGATTAGGTATTATATCCTAGGGTTTATCGTTGGATTATCTTGGTCAAATATTTTTATTTTAGGCTCAATCTACATTTTTTTGAGTTGCAGCGGTGGTTCGCTGGAATTTCCACAAAACAAAGTCAATGTTTTAACAATTTTGGAAGGCAATTTCCTGTGTTTTAAATTATTGTGACTAAGCATGATGTGTCTAAAATAATTTCTTGTATATCTCATTTTATTATTGATGGAAAAAGAAAATTATTGGAATTTTAAAAAAATTGATGTTTAAGATTCATTTTTATGTGAAATTGGAAGGTTTTTTCATAGAAATATTTTATTGGTTCATTTGGGGATGCCATATAACTAATTAGTTGATTTTATCTAAATTTATTAGTGTAGAATATCATTTTTTTTATTTTTTATCCATTTCCTTTTTCACTTTAATTTTTTTTAATGGTGCTTCTGAAGCATATGAACATTAAGTTCCTTGAGGGTGTGAAAATGGTGGTTTTACAGTGATATCCCTTCCTGGATCAAATGTGACATCCCTAGAACTAATTTTTTTGTTTAGTTAAATGTTATTGGGATACCATTATTGTTACGGTGACTTTTAATTGTGAACATAGTGTGAGAAGTGGGGATTTCTAGAATTTTAGTGTGCAAAACTATGAAGAATTTGAGAAGTTGTTTTATTGAAAATTATGGTTTTTTGTTGTGTGTTTTATGTTTTGTAATATGTATATGGAAACTATATTGTTTTTATGTGAAATTTAGTGAAATTTTTATATTCAATGGGTGTAATGTAGCATGTTTAAATTTTTTGGGCACAATGGGGGAATCCCAGGTTCCTAGAAGGGTGGACATGTACTGGTACGCTAGTGATCAGGATGGGTTCTGTCCCTATTTTACTAAAACTTATGGATAACCAAAACTCTAAAAAATTATTTGGATGATGTTTTGGGACAAATAAGTTATGTATATGTTGCCTAATAGAGTATAGTTCATGGGAATGGATTGTGATAGAGATATTTTACACCAATGTACGTGGTACAATGGGCCCTATACTATTTAGTTCCTAGGGGTGTTCACAGTTTTGGTTCTCATGAGATCTGTGGTATTTAACATTGTATTAGGTTGTTTTTGTCTATATATTATAGTATATAACATGTCTTATTTTTATTTTTTATCATTATGAATGTTTATTTTGAAAAAGGTTTACAATTTAAAGTTGCATTTCATGTAATTTATCACAATTTTTCTATATATATTAAATTTGCATGATTTTTAAACATTTATTGAATAATATTTTGAATATTTGGGTGGTATGTTATTGGTCTTCGGATCACACCCTACAAACACTCATAGGGTATAAGTAGATGCAATTATGTTTTACACAGGTAAAAACAATGCCCCGGGCAATGGCGGTTCGGGTTGTTAGTTTTCTCCTATGGTTTGGTGTTTTGGAGGCAACTCATGGTTGATAAATCCTTGTCATTTGGAGTATTATGGGATGATTTGATGATTTTTTATATATGTTTTGACCTCTTACACATTATTTAAAACCATGTATTCAGATCTTGTTTCTGTTAAGGCTTGTTTGGAATGAAAATTTAAGATTCATATTATTGTTTGTTTTTAATGTTTTATGCTTTCATACTCTGGTAAATCATTACCAAACAAAATTTATTAATATCCACGATCTTTTGCCAGCCCATGGGGATAAGGAACACTCTTTCAAACATTTAATGGGGAGGATTTGTTACCAGTATTAGTGGAGAATATATTAGGTTCATGACAATATGGTATCAAATAATGAAACTTTTTTGGGATATATTAATATTATGGGATGAGTTGAGATAGATAAGAGTTAGATCATTCAGGTCTCGGGGTTTTTTCAATGAGTAGATATCATGGAATTCACCTCTCATATAAGTCCTTCAATCACTAGGGGAGTTGGAATTGTCTGATTGACTTCACATCCCGGTGAGACGTGTGGGCTGCAGACCACACATGGAGATTAGGTGGGGGTATAATGGTTTTTTCATTTATAGATGTAATGTGTTTATAATATTTTTATTTTACGTATTTGATTAAAAAATTTATAATTTTGGTATTGAATATTGTGTTTTACTATTACATTTTGTAGCAACATGCCTTTCTAGAAAGCTACCAAGCACCCACGAGAGGAAGCCATAAAGGGTTATCCCACACAGATTTATAATAGGCTAGTCGAGTATGTGGTCTGGGTTGTCCAAGAACTATGAAATGGAGCAGATCATATTCCATCTTCTGTTAGAGAGGAAGAGATAGGTCCTAGAAAGGAAAATACCCATGAGTTTCGGAAAATTGAGTCTCCAACTTCCCATGGTAGAATTGAACCCCAGAATGTAGAGGAATGGATTGAGAAGATCGATCACATGTTTTAGTTCTTGGAAGCACCTGAGGAGGTCAGGGTGATGTTTGACATGTTTTTATTAGAGGGTCCCAACATCATGTGGTGGGAGTAAGTAGTCTGGACTCATAAGAATGATCAGATTCTTTGGGGAGATTTCAAGGCCATCTTCAATGACCAATACTAGCCAGATGTGTTGGCTCATGAAATATCCTGAGTGTTCAGCGATCTTGTTATGGGAAATCATTATGTGATGGAGTTTTTAAATAATTTCACTATGCTGGTTCATTATTCAGCTGAAATATTCTCAAATGAACTAGTGGAGGAACATATGTTTGAGATAGGCTTGAAACTATAGATATACTCCCATGTTTTATTTTTCAAGCTGTGGACCTATGCTAAGGTCATTGACCAGGCATGTATGGTTCAGATTGAATGTTATTGCATGGATGGTTTCTCTTGGTCAGTATCAATAGTGGTAATTGGTAGCTCTATATAGAATAAAAGGAATCAAGAGTATTCAGTGACGAAGGGAGGTGGTAGTTCACGCCACTCTTCAAGGGAGTTATCATTTGTGGCTTGTGATGCTTGATCAGTTTCCTGACACCAGAGTGGGACGTTATGGCGCATCTGAATAGTATTCCCATTTCCTCTAAATCCCTATTAACAATGATGTGGTATGGGTCATTTTCAGTGCTCTTGTGGTGTGGCATGACCACATCAGATTTGTTCAGTATTATTGTCCTCAAAAGGAGTGTGATCTTATTTAGTGATAATAAGAATGATGGTGATATCAATTTGGTGGTCGTGTTGGTTGGGTTGGGTCATCATCTAGGTCAAGCCAATTTAGGGAACATCCACAGGCTAGCAGCCTTCCTCATGTACAGACCTGACATCTCTATGCGATGGATTAGCCACCGACAATATATGAGACGATACTATCGATAGTGTGAGTTACAGTTTTGATCGTATGTTCTATTTCTGCTACTCATTTGGATATTTGTGCCTCTGTTTAATTAATTTCTACTAGTTTTGGGGAAACTCTAAATTTTCCAACCGATTAGATGTTTTTACGATGGAGTTGGTTACACAACTGGGAAAGAAGAATGTGTAGGGTATCATGTCCCCATCATGTGCGCTTTCTATGTTAGGGGGTTGTGATGGTGTGGGAAATATTGGTATTAGATATAGAACTATTTAAAGGAATACATGGAATGTATTGGCCTGGAAACTTCTTAGAACACATCTATTTCTATAGGCAGCATGTCGGTTTTATAGCACCTCATGTGATTCATCGGGTTTTTCATATGGAATACTATCCTCAGTAGGGTCACACAGGACCACCACTCCCATAGTTGGGAAGTCATGACATCCAGTTATAATCCCTCATGATAGTGTATGATGGTGATGCTCTTGATGTTGGGCTACCTCGTATAGATGATGAGTTTCTAGAGGTATTTATGAATTATTTTTCAGGTCTTCCCACGAAGCAGGTTGTGGAGTTCTCGATTGATCAGGGGCCATGAATATAGATGACATATCTTCATTCATATCACATGGTCCCCACCGAGATGAATGATTTAAAGATAAAACTAGACAACCTATAATAAAAAGGATTCATTTGTCAATGTTTCTCTCCTTGGTCTTCTCCAATTTTTTTCGCAACGAAGGATGATGGATCCCTCCGGTTGTACATTGACTACCAGAATATGAGTAAGGTAAAAAGCAATACAAATATCATTTTCCCATAAAAATGACTTGTTCGATCAGTTGAATAGGGAATGGTAGTTTACTAAAATATACATTTTTATGAGACATCATCAACTCAGGGTGAAAGAGGCGGATATCCCAACGAAATCAATTCGAAGAAGGTATGGCCACATTGAATATTGGGTCATGCCCTTTGGATTGACCAATTATACATATATATTTGGGGGCACTCAAGAAGAGGTACTATAGTTTATATATCAATACCTTCATTGTGGTTTTGATGGATGACATTTTAGGATACTCAGACTCTGAGGAGGAACACAAAAATCACTTGAGGGTTGTTTTGGGTACTTTGCTGGTTCACTGCCTTTATGCAATGTTGATGAAATTCACTTTCAGGATCAATGAGGTCAAATTTAAAGGGAATGTTGTCTTGTATCAGGGGTTTACAGTGGACCTCAAGAAGATAAATGTAGTCATACCATGGGAGAAACCAAATAATGTGTTCGATATTCGGAGTTTCCTTGGCCTGGATGGATATTATAAGCGATTAGTGTGGGATTTATCTTAGATTCCTTCACTGATGAATTCTCTCATCTGTAATGGGGTGATGTTTGTATAGTTCCTATAATTCCATGTATCCTTTGAGGAGGGGATGCAGCTACTAAATACCACACCCATGCATATTTTTCCTGACAGCAGGAAGGGGTTTATAGTCTATTTAGATGGTTTTGTTATGGGTCTTGATTGTGTTCTTATGCAGGATGATCATGTGGTGGCATATAGATCTCTCCATCTCCAACCATAAGAAATTAATTACCCAACCCATGAGTTGGATTTGGCAGTGGTGGCTCATTCTTTGAATACCTAGCATGACTACTTAATTGTGGATAATATTGGGGTCTACTATGGTCACAAAATCTTGTCCTATATAATATTGCAGAATGACCTAAATAGGTGGTAATACCATTGGATAGAGTACTTGTAGGGGTTTTACATAAAAATTGATTATACCCTAAGAATTGGGAATGTAGTTGATGATTCCTTGAGAATGAATTTATAGTTAAATACTATAGAAAATCTAGTTACTATAGGATCATGATTGCACTCATTCCTGAGATGCATGTGGATACTAATGAGTTAAATGGGGGAGCGTTCATAGTGAGAATTCTGTTGAATCCATCACTAGTGGTGCTAAATCAATGGGATCAGCTTAGTGATGTGATTTTTTAGTGGACGAAGTAGTTTCTTCATTTTTGGGAGACGTCCTATGATTGTTCGTCGTCTCCTAAGGGCATATTTTTCTTCAAGTGTTGTTCAAATGTGATGTTATCTCTAAGGAAGTTGGAGATGGAAGATTTACACTAATCTTTGTGGGATTTCCATTCGGGTTCCACCAAGATTTATTATGATGTAATTCGATAGTTCTAGTCACCTGGTATGAGACGAGACATCGCGAACATCATGCCGAGATGCTACACATGCCAGCAGGTGAATGTAGAGCATCAAATTCCCTCTGGTTTTCTCCAGACATTACCCATTGCTACCTAGATGTGGGATGCTACTTCAATGGACTTCATTATTAGATTTACTTGAACACCATAATGTAATAATTCTCTTTGGGTGATGATTGATTGTCTTAAAAAATCAGAAAACTTCATTACGGTCAATGATACAAATAATGTGAATGAGATGGGTCATTTGTATCATTAGGAGGTGGTGAGAATACATGGAATGCTATCAGCTATTTTATCATATAGAGGCCCCTATTTCAGTTCTCAGTATTCTGAGGCCAACAGTGTGCCTTTGGGTCATATATCAAGATACACGTACTATACCATTCCCAAACGGATGTTCAGATAGAATGGGTGATCTAGATTCTGGAGGACATGGTTCGTGCATGTATTTTTTTCATTGGAGGTTCTTGGGATAACCATTTTGAATTGGTTGAATTTTCCAATAATAACTATTACCAATCATCAATTCAAATGGATCCTTTTGAGGCCTAGTTTTCCTTGTCTGTATCCCCTGTGTTGGGATGAGATAGGTTAGACCTCACTTCTGGGGACGAGTATGGTGTAGGAGATGTTTATGAAGTTCACGTTGATCATGTCGTGCCTATAGACAATTTAAAGAAACCACAAATCTTATGCTGACTAGAGGCGTCGAGACATTGAATTTTCTGTGGATGATATGGTATTCCTAAAATTTGTCCCTTGTATGGGCCATCGTTGATTGGGGAAGCAAGGGATGTTGTCGTCGTGATATGTCAACCCTTTTGTGATTACAGAGCATATTGGAAAAGGGGATTATAGGTTTGATATACATTCTCAATTGAAATCCAACCATGACATCTTAAATGTATCTTGGTTGAATAAATACTATATGGATATGTCTCTTTTGCTGAGTTGGTATGATCTAGAGATACAACATGACTTTTCAGTTTTTGAGCAGCCCGTGAAAATAGTGGACCCCCAATAGAATGTGATTTGAGGGAAGCCTATTCTGTTGGTCCGTGTTTGTTGACATCATAGTAGTGTTACAAAAGAGACCTAAAAGTAGTAGTTATGGGTAGATGATGAGAACACATTTTGTTTTCTAATCAAACCTCTAGTCAACGTTCTAAGACGAAGGTTTTCATGGTGGGTAGAATTGTCATGCACATGATATTCAATAAAGGTACTTATATTTCTTATATAATTATCCTTACATCCCCACTAATTCCCCCTAATCACCCAAAAATATTGGTATCATTTTTAGAGGTTTTGAGGAGAGAAAGGGGGTATGGGTTTAGGTGCATGGCTTTCTATACCATGCACAAAAATTTTGCACCCATGTCCAACTCATGAAATATGAGTTAAATTACTTCTTTTCCCTCCCATGATTTATCCAAACTCTCCGATTTTTCCCCAGTTTGAATATTTTATTCATTACATCTTCCCAATCATGTCAAACCCACCTTGTAACTTTTTTAATGGAGATTTGTTGTGGGAATATCACACAATATCATGTATGTGTCTCTCAATATTAGTTCTTCCCATTTTCATGAAGTTTGTTCCAATTTCGTTGAATTACCAAATTACTAGAGGTTACAGTTTAATACCTACAGTTTATCTATTGCTTATCCTAGTCCAATATTTTGATTTTATACTTGAGAAACATTCCTTGAGTTGTGGAGATGGGGTGATTGAAATTTTGCACAAAGGAATCAATGATTTAACAATTTTTTTATGTGATTCATTAACTATGAAGTCCATGGGACTTATATTTCAGGATTTATAATATTTTCATTTTTATTTCATTTTATTATTATTTCCAAAATTGGTTTCAGTGGTATTTTTAATGAAAATAAATTTAATGTTCCATTTTTAGTTGAAATTAGTGGTTTCCATTGAAATATTTTAATGGTTCTTTGGGGATTTCCTATAACTAATGAATTTATTTTATTGAAATGTATTATGGTTGAAAATAATCTTTTGAATATTAATCTTCTTTGGTTGGGATGTGAATTTTTAATGGTTTTTTTGAATCATATGAACTTTAAGTTAAATGATTGTGTGAAAACGAAGAATTTACAAATATATCACTTCGTGGTTCATATGGGGAATCAATAAAACTATATTATTTTGATTCATTGAAATTTCTATTGATGAAAGTTTTGTTTTTGTGACTTATATGTGTTCAATATGTGTGTAATGTGGGGATTTCATGTAATTTTGGGAACAAAACAATTCAAGATTTTCAGAAGTTGTTTTATTGAAAATCAAAGTGTATTGTTCTGTGTTTTATCTGGTGAAAAGTGGATATATATACTACATTGTTTGTATGTGACCAGTATTGGTTTTTATAAATAAAAAGTGATTTATGTAGCATGATGAATTTGTTTTATCACAACAAAGGGAATCCCAAGTACCTAGCAAGGAGGATATGTACTAGTACGCTATTTATAAGAATGTTTTTTGTCCCTATTTCATGTATAATTTTGGATAACGATAACTTTAACTAATGTATGTGGATGATTTTGATGTCCACTAGGTTATGGGAACATTTCCTACTAGACAGTAGTTCATGATAATGGATTGTAACATGGATATTTTACACTATGGTATGAAGTTCATAAGGCCTGAGACAATCCATTGCCTATGGGTGTTTCCAATTTTGGTGATCAGTGGATTTTTTGTATTTACCCATGTCTTAGTGTGTGATTAGTTGTATATTAATGTTGATAACATCTCTTATTAGAATGTGTTAATATTATGAATGTTTATTTTGAAAAGTCTTCAGAAATGAAAGATTCATTTCATTTAATTTAACATTTTTTTTCCATACATATTAAAACTGCATGATTTTTCACCTTCTACTGCATACTATATTAAATAATTGGGTGGTATTATATTGGAAATAGCATAAAACACTACTTAAACAAATTAGGTGTTACAATACTTTATTATGTCTGACACAGGTAAAGGTAACCCCTTATGTGAAGGTGGTTTGAGTTGTTTGATACATGAGAACTTGTTCAAGCATGTGCTCATAGGGAATGCCCTTCGAGCCCGCTTTTGGTGCCAGTATTAGTTGTGACCATATCCTGTTCATAACGATTTATATCATTATAATTATTTATTAAATGTTATTTACTTATTTTACAAATAAATATAAACATGTTTTCTATATATTTTATCTGAATTATTAATTAAAAAAATAAATTTAATTTTCAAAACATTGTACATATTTTTTTATTAAAATATATGACATTTTCATAAATTTATGAGATTCATTATATTTCTTTTGAGAATTATATATTTCAATGAGATTAAATATATTTTATCTGTACCACATAATTTAATTATAACATTAAAATACCAAATATTCATATTTTACACATATTTAACCAGTGAATTTATATACCAAAACCATTTAAATTAAGGCCACACATTTAATGACAATAAATCAAACAACAAAATATCAATTGAAAATATATAAGGACCATATAAAATCCTATAAATAACATTACATTCATATCTAAAATATATTTTTTCAGGAATATTTACACATAAAAAAAATATCTATTATATTTATCATTTTTTAATTATTTCCATAGTTTTAATTACTCGAATGAAATTCAACGGAATCCTTGAGTTTAATGATTTCATGTTCATAATCATATTATTTTTATTTTATTTTATTCATTTTTTATTATTTTATGTAATATTTAATATTTGTCTCGCATAACCAATTAATTTTTATCATTTATTTGAACAAATTTACTCAATAAAATATATCATAGTCTTTTTAAATTTGGTTTCTCATGTGAAAAATGATATTAATCTTATTAAATTTGTAAAACATTATGGAGTTAAATACATATTTTTATACAAGAATAAATTCCTTATAATTTCAATATTGAAATGAAAAAATTACGATAATTCCACATCGTTATATCATTTGGCTGGCATTTTTATTATGAAATCTTGTGATTCCAGTAGAAAATATTAATAAGTTCATTATAATTATATAATAGTAAATTAACAAATATTATCTATGATTTCTATGGGATGTTCCTAATAAATGAAACAATAATTATGTTTTACTACCAACGAGTTTTCCACATGTGAAGCATTAGTTATTTTTTTATCAAAAGTGTTACATTATTTACATGTGGGTGATGAAGAAAATATCCAAGGTAATACACTATCATCCAAACACCATTGATGATTTAGATGTGGTGATTATACATAGGTCTCCACATTCAATTTTTATTCAATATTGTAACAATACTACATGAGAATATTTTACTTATTATCTTTTATAATGTTTAAAACATAAATTTCATTTATCATTTTTAATTTATATCATAAGTTGAAATCATCCTTTATAAATAACATAATAATTTGAATGTCCTATAGAATTTCTTTTATACCATCTCCTGTCAATATCATTCACTCTTATTATCCAACATAAAAATTTAGTGATTTTCTCGTCTATCCATATAGAGACCCGTTTAGTGATACTTAAATTAATGAATAGAATGTACTATTGAATATGAACACTATGAGAGGATCATATTTATACTAATACACACTGAAATTCATTATACATATTTTCTAAATAAATTTTAGATTTTAAACCATACGTTCAGATTTAAAATTTTTATTGGTACAATATAGTGATAAAGCATAACTTCATATTGAGTATATATCTAGAATATCATTGTAAACTACTAGTAATAATTTGAAAAAATGTACATTGGAACAATAAAATTATTTATAACATTATTTATGCATATCCTAAAAAATTTAATGAGTGAGAAATCATCTAAAATTTAAATAAACTCTTTAGAATTATTAATATTATCAAATAAACTGATACAGAATTATGGACATTAGAATTCATATAAAGACATATAATTAAATAAGTGATGATATTATAAAATTTTAATACATGTATGGGAACTTTGTCATATTACCCTTAACTATATGACATTTAACATTAACTTTTTTATAGAATGAGTATGTAGATATATAATCTATTATCTGAGACATCACTTTTCACCCAAAAAATAATCATATGATCCTTATCAACATTTTTACTCTAATGAAAAAATGATATTAATGTGGCATGTACAACATCCAAAATCATAATCATCTTTTTGGTATTGAAATTACATATATTGAGTTCAAATATATTTCTATTCTTTGATTCTCAATATTGAATTTTGGAAAAAATCATAACTTCAGCAATAATTGGATATCTTATTTCCATAAATCCACTCCCATCACATGCATGTCTAGTTGGTAATTAATTTGTGATTTATTTGGATTACCCAATCCCATATTGATGTTGTAGGACCCCAAGACACAATGAAAGGGGATGGGTGAATTAGGGTGTCCACTTATTATTTTAATATGATAGATCTTGTTCCCACGTTGGTAGGAACTAGTTAAAAATGTATGATGGATATGATCAGCAATTGAACATTCACCTGTAATGAGTTTACACAACACTTATACTTGGTTTACCACTACGGTCTACATCCATGAATCTTACACTTACAGGTTGTCAGTCGTACATAGTTACACTATTCTACATTAGTTGTGGATTACAAAGGTTTGTGCATAGTCACTTTGTCCCAAGCTCAATACCTTTACAAAAGTTCAGGAATAGCTCACTACGTCCCTCAGGTCACTCTTGTTGACTCCCCCTGGCTCACTGCGTTTTGGTGAAGTTACCATCAGTTTATAGATGTGAAGGTCTCTTCAATAAATAATCATTGATGTCTTTGTCTCCTATTCAGCATTAGACAATGCTTGATTCTCTGTCTTGGACTGATGCACTTTTGTATTCAATCTTCCACATTATTACAATACCTAAATGCAATAAATATCCTTCTTCTCTTCCTTTAATTCCCAATATTGACACCGGTGTGTATCAGTATAATTCCCCTTTCAATGAATATCTGAGTATAGATGAATAAATCGTTCTTTTCCTCTCAAATCATGATTATGGTGTTAAACACCAGTCGTGTGTGTGTGGTACTACTTCTCTTCGTAAAACAAAATGGTTCACTTTTCATCCTTATTCGTGAATCTGCTTTGAGAGTTCAAAGCACATGTCAAAGGCCAGCCAGATCCCAAAATTTTTCAAACACCCTTCTCAGTGTCATCTACGTAAAATTCAAACCTAGCACATAAAAATACATTTTTCCATAAAAAATCCTATTCATGCAACTCTTATTTTTTTCACGAAGAACATCACTTTTTCATGCAACAACGTCTTTTTCACCGAACCCTTCTTATTTTCGAGAACCACTATGTACTTCAATTTTCCCACACGGTAGATCTCATGATTTGTCTATGTTTCAAGCCTCTCCGAATGAGAGGTGTTTACTTCTTATTTTGAGTTGTTTTTGACCCTACCATTCTCAGCATGAAAAAACCTCTCAAACGACGCCCAATACTTTTTGCGCAGTAATCATTTTTCGCGCATATCTCTAGGTTTTTCACATGCCTCATGGGTTTTCCTTTTTTGTTCATTCTGAACATGAATCCACTCTCGTGTGTATAACATCATACCCATTTTTTGTGCACAACCAATTTTTTTGTGCACAAGTTTGAGTTTCCACGGACATGGCATGAGCATCTCCTATTTTTCACATGCATCTTTCCTTTGACGATTTTTGGTATTTCTGAACTAAGAAAAAAATCTAAAAAAATAATCACTGAGCTATTTCGTGCATATAATTTTTTCTGCGTTCATTTCCATGTTTTTTGCATAGCCCTTGCCTTTTCCATTTTTCGACGTTCTGATTCGGAAACACCTCTTGCGTGATAAATCGCGCTCCACTATTTTGCACACACCACTGTTTTTTCATGGTCGCCTCTATTTTTTTCACAAACCACTTTTTTTGTGGATTCCACTTTTTTTCGTGCACGCCTCTATTTAATGTGCACACAGATGTTTTTTGCGTACGCTGATCTTTTTCGCACATGCCGCTGTTTTTCGCGCACGCCATTGTTTTTCTCACACGACACAGTTTTTCATGCATGCCGCTATTTTTCACTCACAACTATCATATTTCATTCACCAATTCCTCTTTGTACTCGCCTCCTTTTTCGTACACAACACTGGAGAATAGTTTCACCTTCAATATATGCTTCAGTCATAACCTTCATACTTATTATCAGTGATTTTCCTTCTTCAAAAACTCTTATTATTCAACCCTCATTCTCTACATCATACAAATCATTTGACTCGATTCTTTAAGTAGGATCTTGTAGGGTTCTCATTCAATCATGAACAATTTCATGGTCTTTATCTAATCCATATTCTTCTTTACTCATCATGAGATGGATTATACCTTATCATTAGTAAAAAAATCATCTGAATTTCAATTCCTCCATTTCATTAGAGTACATCTTCATCTCCATCATTTTGATATTTGTTGACAACTATTGCCAAAAAATACAACCTTATAAACAATGTGTTACCAAAAGTCTCCCCCTATGTCTTTTGTTGTCAATAACTCAAAAATATCCTTAAATTAATATTTCAATATCACAATGTGAATCTTATCTCTCATCTTTACATTTTAAACTTTTACATTATCTCTCCCTTATCGACAAGAAATATAAAGCACATGGTAGATATGGTATCAATCTGTACTTAAGAAATGTTTCATCAGTCATTTCACTCTAAGTCTACTTGAGAAACGCTCGATTTAGAAAATAAGAGGATTTGATTTAGACAACACGCCTTTTTGTTATTCGCAGGCCATGATAACACAGGATATGAGAACACATATACTTGTCTTCAAGGGATTTCCACTTTCATTCCAGGATGAGAATAATAAATGTGATGAGATTATCCACATGAAACTTATGCACACAATTCAACAAATAGATCAAAAAAATTCAAGTGAAATAGGAAAGATAAGTGACCATGGGGAACTTCCATACATCTTATATCACCGATTAACTTTGGAACTCCCCATTTGAAAAATACTTTTTATTTTTAGTAACCAAGGTTGATAGATGACATAACATTTCTAATGAAATGATCATGAAGAAATTTCCAGAGTAATTAAATTTGACACCATCAAACGTTGATACATAATGAAATTATAATTATGGAATCTTGTTCATTTTTCTCCCTCTAAAGGGAAACACACCTCATCATATTAATCAACCGTTCTCGTTCAATTTAATATTTGAATATCAATTGAACTGTTTTTCAATGATGAAAAATTCTTCATCATAGCTATCAAGAGAAGATAGCATTCACTACTTCTTATGTTCTCCCCCTGAGAGAATTCCTCACCTTCAATTCCCTGTATTATTATCCCAAATACAATAAACAATTGATTAAGAGAAGTAGGTGGTTCCTCCTTGCTTCATCAAGATGAGTTAAATGGTTTGGGTGTTTTTCTCAACAGTTTTCCTCTATTTACTCTAGTATTCAGTCTTGAACAATTGAACATATGTTCTGACATCTGTTGATGTGGCATCGATCTCTTAGTATTCCCTTCTGCTATGTGTGGTGAATTGTTATGCTTAACAGCCATCATGAATGATATATTCTTACTCCACTTAAGGACTGCTTATTTCTCTAGTATTCAGGTTATACAACCTTTTTTAATGTGACCTTATTTCATATATATCTCAGACATAAATTCTTTAACATATGTCTTTTTATTCATTTTTAATATCGCATGCACTTCATCATCATCATGTGAATGTTTTCCTTTTCTGTTAGCACCAGCCTTTTCTTTTTTATCATCATGATTCCTCATAATTTTCAAATCTTCTGGCGAGATGACATATATGTCATTTGGAATTTATGCAGCTGGTTTGGATCATTCACATGGGTTCATCTGAGTTTTATCCCTCATCGTTTTTTTTCTATTGGATGAATGAAACTTCAATTTTATGGATCTAAAAACCTAGGTCTTCTAAGCTTCCCTACATGATATCTCCTTGGGGAAAGGTATGTTCACAATATTCTCATGATTTCTTCCCAATGTACATGCTTCATACATTGCTGACATCAGAGGTCTTCTTTTCTTATAAATAGTGAAAGAATGTTGAGATTTTCATGTACCAACCTTGTGACCACTTCCATGTGTACATCACAGATGTTATCAAGCATTCCAAATCTATTTTCTTTAATCATATTCTTCTCGAACTATAGATGTTTCTTCTTCTTCTCTAGATTTCTTCCATTTGATACAGGTTTTCTTTTTGCTTTTTCATTTAAGGGATTGTATGGACATTCTAGTGAACAATGCCAAAATCTATTACATCACCAACATTGACCCACAAATCATTTATTCATTATATTATCTGTATGAGGTTGTTGGTCATTCTTCTTAATTTTATGGGCTCTATATGATGAACCATCTTCCCCCTTTTTCTTCACATCCAACCTAGCCATAGTGGTAGTTTTCTTATCCTCTCCTTTCTTCATCCATACTGGTTTAGTATTTTTCTTCCAACCTGCTATTTTTGTAGATACATATTAAGAAACAATATTACAAGTTTTTCTGGAAGTTAAATTCCCTTTCGTAGCTGCTTGTGATAGATCAGTGAGTGAATCCATGATCATCTCATCAGATTTTAGAGGTCATTTAACGTAGAATCCTCCGGTGTTCATTGAGTACCATCAGTAACTGATTCTTGACATGGATAATGAAGAGTTGTCATAGTCTTGTTCTCACATGTTGACGGTATTTTAGCTTGGAATCCTCCAATAAACATTGACTACTAGGATCACCTGTTTCATTCTTTTGTGGAGTCTCAATATGTGTCTTCTCAATATTTGTCAACTGGGACTCCAATTATTGACTTTAAATTTTTAGGATGATATGTTGATCATCAATCATGATCATATTCTCTTCAAAAGTCACCTTCAATATATCAACATCATCTTCATGCATCTTAATAGTGTATTTAACAAAGAGTCATGTTTATTGAATCTATTGGAAGTTTCGTCCAAACAAAAACACTTGAATTTAGTGATCTTCTTCACCTCAGCTTCAAGCACATAAATCATTTCATTAAAAGCCTTATGGACTCCATGTTTTTCATCAAATAATTTAATCTATTTGGTGAGCTTTATTCATTAAAGAATGTTTCCTTCCAAGCCATTTTCAAAATTATCAGCTTCACTTTCTAGTGGTTGATCTCCACCTGCATGCATTGAAATATTGTAAAAACAGCATCAAATAATTATTTAGGAATATCATGTTGACATGTTATTAATTTCCCTTTATTACTTGAGATAGAAGGGACTTCCTCTCCTGTGGTAGGAACCCGAGCCACTACCTCAATATTCTTTAAGGCTGATATTTCTTCATTATTGGAAGGGCATGGAGAAGAAGACATTGTATCTTCTTTGGATATGAGGGATATCTTCAACTGCTTAATCTCATACTTTTTCATGTTTGTCATTATCTTGATGGATGCAGGATTTTGTTAAAAAATTACTATATCTTTATCAAGACTGCACTTCATTGTTGACTTTAGTAATGAAACTCAAATCATCTTCTGAATAAAATAAATATAGAGTATCCAACATACATGTACCATGGTCCTCTGATACCACTTTTAGGACCCCAGGACACCCTGAGAGGGGAGGAGTGAATCAGGGTTTCAACTTTTTTTTATTTGATGGATCCTGTTCCCATGTTGGTAAGAACTAGATAAACATGTATGATGGATATGATTAGAAATTGAACATTCACATGCAATGAGTTGACACAACATTGTCACATGGTTCAAAACTGAGGTCTACGTCCAAAAATCATATACTGATAGTTTTTCGGTCGTACCTAATTCCACTATTCTTCACTAGTTTTGGATTACAAAGGTTCAGGTACATTCACTCTGTCCCAGACTCACTTCCTTTACAAATGTTCAGGGATAGCTCACTTCATCCCTCGGGTCACTCTAGTTGACCCCGCTGGCTCACTGCCTGTTGGTGAAGTCACCCTCAGTTTATAGACATGAAGGTATCTACAATAGATAAGCATGGAAGTTTTTGTATCCTATTCAACATGAGACGATGCTTGCATCAATGTCATGGATTGATTCACTTTTGTATTCTATCTTCCACTTTAGTACAATAACACAATTCTCTAAATATCCTTATTCTCTTCCATTAATTCCCAATTCTGACACCTGTGTGTATCGGTATAATTCCCTCTATCTGTGAATATCTGAGTTTATATGCACGGATGGTTATTTTTTTTTGCAAAGCACATAAATGATGTTAAACACCAGTCATGTGTGTACGGTACTACTTCTCTTACTAAAACCAAATGGTTCACTATTCGTGTGTCTTAATGAAGTAGCTTTTAGATTTCTATGAACCTGTCAAAGGCCTGCAGGATCCTCAAATTTTTCGTGCACCCTTCTCGGTGCCTTGTGCATTTAATTCAAACCTTGCGTGTAAAAATACCTTTTGCCATGAAAATACCTATTCATCCAACTCTTCTTTTTTTTCCAAATAGAAGTACCTTCTTCGGCACATCACCTTCTTTTTCACGCAACCATTCTTCTTTTTACGCACCACTCTATACTTAAATTTTTCCTTTCTTTAGATTTCAAGATTTGTCTATGTGTCAAGCCTCTCTGAATGAGAGGGGTTCATGTCATATTTATAGGGATTTCTGACCCTGTGTGTAAAACCCCTTCTTGGCGAAAAAAAATCCCACATCGCGTGCAATACTTTTCTCTCATTAATATTTTTTTGTGCACATCTCTAGGTTATTCATGCACCTCATGGATTTTCCATTTTTCATCATTTTGACCATGAAGCCTCTCTCGCATGTAAAACATCAAACCCACAATTTGCGCACAACAAATGTTTTGTTCCCAAGTATGATTTTCTGCACACATGGCGCAAACATCTCTGATTTTTCGTGCACCACTTTCCTTTGAAGATTTTTAGTATTTAAGATCAGAGACACTACTTGTGTGAAAAACTCACCAAGCTATTTCACACACAACATTTTTCCACATCAATATACATGTTGTTCACATAGCCCTTGCCTTTTCCATTTTTTAACATTCTAATTTTGAAACATCTCTTTTGTGAAAAACCTCACTCAACTATTTCTCTCATGCCGCTGTTTTTTGTGCACGCCACTGTTTTTCGTGCACGCCACTATTTTTCATGCATGTCACTGTTTTTCACGCATGCCGCTGTTTTTCTCGCAGACCATAGGTTTTCGCGCACGCCTTGGTTTTTAAAGCACAATGCTATTTTTCACGCACAACCCAACCGTTATTCTCTAATTTTGGAAAATCATATGATTCTATTCTTCAAGTAGGATCCTGCATGGTTCTCATTCAATCATGTTGAATTTTATGGTCTTCATCAAATCCCCATTCTTCATTAACAATCCTCAAATAGATTATACCTTATAATCAGTACAACAATTATCTGAATATCCATTCCTCTATTTCATTGAAGTATTTCTTGATCTCCTACATTTTGATCTTAATTGACAACTGTTGACAAAAAATTCAAACTTATAAACAAATTTGTCCCAACATATATCTATATAAATAAATTGAAAATAACTGAGTATTGGTATTCTTTTATACCTAATCACAAAAAAGTTATAATGATTTTTATTAATATAGGACAAGTTACATTTTTCCATCATTGGATTACCAATTAATGAGAAATCATAGTCGTTGAAAAACATAATGACCTTAATTTGTGCATGTTCATATGCTTCTATAGTAATATATATATATTTCTTCATTTTTCACTAGTATATATATAACATGTTTTAATATATGGATTATTATATAATAATAATAATATAAATATTATTACTACTAGATTATAATCATGAATCTGGTAATTTTCACAGAAACCATAAATTTGGGTAGGAATAAGATACTAACTATTTATTTTTTAGTAGAACAAACCACAATCTATCCATTTATACGTCATATTATATCCCATACTCTTATCCACTATTGAGTAATGTGAGTACAAGGGTACTGACCGACCATTCCGATCCTATGTTATCTATAATTATAATATTCTATCTAGAAGATCATTAATGAATTAATAGTTATCAATGTTAGTGAATTTTACAAACTGCAGTAGTTTATTAGAATGGAGGGATAATATCTAGCTAATCAAAGAAAACTAAAGACCTCGATTGAAGTTCTAGGTTTAGTGAAATAATAAACAACCTCCATTATATAAGGAATTAAAAATATAATTTATATAGTGATTACATGACCAATGTATGATACATTATCTTCCTTAAAATTCATATAAGAATGAATTGGTATATAGTTTTTCCTTTAACATGTTAATCAATTCATGCCTCAAATCTTCATTATGACCACTATTTCACCAGGAATAAATAATAACAACAACATTAATGACTATATAATATTAACTAAAATACTTTATTAACAGTATATTCATTGTATCATGATGGATCATGTATCATTTGTTTTCTTAAAAGGAATAATTATATAAATAATGAGTCAAAATATTATATGAAAGGAATTTTTGCGTATATCATCTCTTTTTCCTATTAATAGATAATTGCATGACAAAAGTTCTATATTTGAGAAAAATATAAAGTCTATTAAATGATTGAACATGTCATCAGTATATTTTATAACCTTCTAGTTCTTAATTATTATTTTTTATAATAATTATAATGAATATAGATAATAATCAATTCAATTTCATTTAGAACAATAGTGGTTAGTGTACCCCATTTTGATACACATATGAATAGACACCCTTATTTAGGTTCTATTTCTTAGGTTTTTAATTAATACCTTTTTATTCATGTTATTTAATAATGAATATTTAGTATTTTCCTAGGATATATAATGAGATAAACTAAAAACACAACATCATGATTGAGTGGAAAAAAATTCAAATCCAACATATATACGTCAAAATATTAAAAAAATTGATATTTAATTATCATTTGACTCTCAAAAATTAGACTTATATAACCCTCATTAATATATATTAAGACCCATTTAAGAGAAAAAATGTATATGAGGACTTCTCGTTTAATCTTGTACCAATAGAGGACCATTATTTGATTTTTCATATGAATTATAGTTTATCTATCTTGAAAATTGTCATCGAATCATTATACACTGATCCCTTCCACAGTCCAAACCACATAACATTTTCCCTAAAGGAGAACAATATGTTTTTAAGGAACCATATTCCACTAAAATATTACCATAGAAGAGTTTTAGGACTGAAAACAAGTCATCAATCTATTTTGAGTTTTCATCGATAAATAAATATATATTTGATGGAAATTTTAATTATTAGACAATGATATTAATCATTATATGACAGGATAGATAGCTAAAATAATACAGTATTTTTTAGTAATTATTATAACTTTCACAAATAAAATTTTATTATTTCATTCTTATCCCCTTAATAAAAAAATGGTCAATATAAGTTATAACAAAAATATTCAAAATAAAAAATCATATCTAGAGGAAAGCCATTAGTATTATATCCTATAATAAGAAAATATTATATGAATATTTTTTATATTATATTTACCTTATATAACATTATTTAATCCTAGGTTGATATTTTAGGTTTCGGGCGCAGCGGAAGCGCATTGGTGGGTTTTCCCAACTTTAATTTTAACATTAAGAAACAGTCAATCTGAGATATTTCACCATTTAAAATGAAAAATCATTAGAATAGAACGAAGAATAAAAAATATAAGAGGGAACCCTAGAACCATAGAGATAGGATCATCATATGTTGGTTATAATTAATTTAATTAATTCACAAGAATTACCTTGGTGGAATTGTTTCTTCGTTGATGTCTCCGGTCACGATCCTATGAACCATCATTGCATCGTAGAATCCAATTGTATAATTCCTTTAGTTTAGAGACATGTGTGCCACATATCTCTAGATGTCGCTGAAGGGATCTCTATGTTCTAGAATGGAAGATCCTTCTCTTGCGATGTCCACATTCAATCGCCTTGGTCTTTCTGTCTTGAGAGCGTTCTTGGAGGAAGGAGTTCTTTCAGTCTTGAATGAATTCTAGAAAATTATTGTGCACAAGGATTCCTTGAAATGTGTTGGGGTTTTGAGGATATTTATAATAGTGTTTTAAGTTATAGAGTTATGACAATAAATAAACTTGTCATGCGTTTTATTTATTTCATTAACAATTATTGAAAACCCCCATGTCAAATTATTAAATCCTTGACATGTGCCCACGCAAATAATAATTAATATCATAATAATGATATTATTTCCTCAAAATCAAAACTATGAAAACTACACGTATTGTATATTTAATATACATGATGTTTAATTTTATTTTCCATGTTCATTTATTTCCTCCTCCACATTTATAAGACCTTGAGTAATGGCTATTTATTTCATAAATAAATGTAACTGCATTACCCGCTAATAAATATTTTATTTCACCCACAATATATTCAATCAAATAACTAGTGTCAAAATAAATGTGGTCAGGAATCCTCAAATAATTATAAAACCGACGTCGAGAATAATCTTTATTTAACTTCTTAAATTAATATTTAACTGAGATACATGGACACACTTAGTGTGTCACCCACTAGGTCTCTTTCTCAGTGGAATTAGGAGGTGCCTACCAAAAGTCCTAGGTTAGTGTCTAGGAACATTCCACGGCACCCATAGAGAAATAAGTTAATGCTGAAATGATGTGTCACCTGATACAAACTTTTACTGTGTAATATAAACCTTTTTTCACAATATTTCGAATCAAGTGGGTTGCATGCTAGTGTCACAAACCCATGGGCTAGATTATTCTTTCTTTAACTTTCTTGAGTTGAACTCGTTCATACTTTACCATGGCCATGGATTTATTTAGGCTTTATAAATTCCATCAAAGGGCCTGAGATATATACTTCTGTTATAGAACAGAAGGGACAAATCCATTCTCGCAATATTTATTAAAGCTTTATTACTCGTGACACATTCAACGTACCCTACCTCACTGCGAACAATGTGTCATTACTGTTTTCGTCAATACATCTATGTGTGTATGTTTTAATACCCATTAATAATAATCTTAAAGTCTAAGGAACAAAACACACGTCCGTAGATAGGACCATCCAAGGACACTATGAAATGTTGGTTTCCAACTAGTGTGTCTCATTCTCATAATATCCTCCTGGATATTACCAAGGGAACACATCCTGAGAAGGTGCCTGAATGTTTTATGAGTCCTCACCCCTAATGGCCTTTATTATTTGTGTCCCTCAAAATACATCATCCAGCAGTAGAACATATATTCAAGAAAAAATTTATGGAACTTCCGAGTTCTCATCATAGTAGGGATCCGCTATGACCCATTAATGCAACAGTTGTCCTTAGGACATTATCACATGCATTTTCACAAAGAAGAACAATCAAGATGTGATAATGAATTTATTAATGAAAAAAGTACAAAGTAGTTAGTTCCAGACCACCAACTCCAATATACATTCACTTTGACTAGAGTCAACTGCTAACAACCTTTAACCCACTACCTCTAAAATGATATTCATGATTCTGCTAGGATAAGACTTTAGTCATGGGGTCCACCACATTCTCTTCCGGGGACACTCTATGTAGAGACCCAAAGCTTGACGTACATGGAAATTACATTACTTTTGCATAATACATCGTATATAACTAAAACACACACATGAGGACCATAATAGTTTTGTGTCTTTGGAAACTCGAAATATAATCTTCTAATCGTGGTGAAAGATCTTCAACATCTCCCATAATTATGTTCACTTTTTTAATACCTATAACCATTCTTTATATCCTGGGGAAAAGAAAAAATAAAAGGGGTGAGCTCAAATGCCCAGTAAGGGTAAACATAGAGAACATAAAACAATCCATAAACATTTGAATGGAAACACTTGAGCATAAAATCTAAACCTCAAAATCTTGAGCAAAGACATGAAACTTGGAAGTACGTAAGGCATATATCATAAGGTAACATCAATCATGATAAAATAGCATGGGAATAAAATATGTAATTGTGGAAACCATTCATCATAGGTTATGATTTTTATAGTATCCAAGGCATTGTGGCCAAGACCATCTTAGTGGACAAAGTCCCTTTCGAAATCGAGTACACTCCTTGTTTCAGTCCTGTAACACTGAACCGGATTAAATTACCATTCCAGTCAAGTCTATCTCATAAGATATAAATCATTACCCAATTAATAGGAAGGAGATATAGGTCCAAACCTTCTCATAATGAAATCATTCTAACTTGTGCCACAAAATAAACATACATCATTCATAATATCCCAACTAATAAAATGGGTTTCATAAACATCATCCCATCATCACATAATCCATATTAAATAAATGGAAATCATTTCATAATAAGAAAAGTGAAACCATTTAAATCATAGAGACATTATACTTGAATCATACACATATGAAATAATGTCATCTTAGATAGAGGAATGGTTTTGATAAAACACTTGAAATGAATTCTTGAGGAAAATATCCTTTCTTCTTTAAAATTAATTTCATTTCACAAAACGTCATGAAATTTTAAAAGAAAGAGATTTTGTTGAAAATAGTCATGCAATATTTTGGAGGAATATTCAAGAAAATATGGCTTTATAAAACCATAAAAATCCTTTCATACAGTATAAGTTAAAAAAACATTCTTCTCGTACTTATTCCGAAAAAGTCAAAAACGTACCTCGTAACGTAATCAAAAGAAAGATTCCTTACATACCATGTAGTAAAAGTCAAAAATGGGTAAAAAGGACATTAAACATAAATGAAAAAACATTTCTAAAACATGGATATGGATGATGTAAATAACCCCAGTAAACACTTACAAATAATCAATCTCGGATGAAAATGAGATTTGCAATATTATCCTTTACCTTATGTCTGATATGCTTCGTATGTATCCGAACCTCCTCTTCTTTGAAGCACCTTGTTGAAAACTCCTCTTAGGGAACCAAGATTGGTCTTTGATGAAGACCAGAACCTATAGGATGTTTCTAGGGAAGTGGATAAGAGAAATTGGAATGGGTTTTCCGAGCTTGAAGGCTGAAAGTGGTGTGAGGAAGAGAGGGAGGAGGTTCCCTTTTATAAGGGAGGAGAGGGGAACCTTTGGAACAACTAAAAATATTATTTTTTTATAAATTCATATTCGGTTTTTAATAGCTCCAAATTGAATTATTTAGAAGCTAAGTTGGGTATGGGTCGAAATCCTCTCATCCAAAATAATTTAGAGAAGTTTAGGTTTCTATTTTAATCTTATCATTTAGATTTAACTTTAAGTTAAATAATTTTACTTTTACCATGTCTTCTTGTTTTCCTACACTATAAGGTTAATAAACTTACTATAACAAGCCAAACGAACCCCATTTTGTTTATATATAACCTGATCTTTGTCATTTGGCAGAAGCATAGTTTTTTAGGAATAAAATAACAATTAATAATATAAAAAAATTTTAAAAAAATATTTTAGGTCAATTTTGAGACTATTTTGTAATTGATTTTTGTGAAAATAATAACAGAATGATTAGTTCAAAAGAAGTTAACTAAATCAATAATTACATGTCATATTAACAAAGTAAATTATTGAAATTCGTAAAATGTCTGAAATTACATTTCTTTAGGTATTTATAACATCAATTATGTCAATATTTCATTAATTAGATAATTATTTCATCATCATTGTGTCATAAATAAATTAAATTATTTAATGTCTAAAAATTAAAAATAAAATATATTTATGTAGGAAATATTTTTATCTTTCTAATTATTATTTACAGATGAATTTATCTTATGTATAACCCTATATTAAAAATGATTTAGTTTTTAAACTTTGATTTTAACTATTTTATCCCTTCTTTAAATAAATTAATATTAAATGTCCTAATCTAATCCAAGTGGACCTAAATGGTCATAGTTTATTCCTAAGATAGTTTTTGGTAGAATTAAACTTATCCAATAGAATTAGGGCATGTGTTAGGGTAATAATAATATCATTTTTACCTTTAATTACCCTATTTAATTTTAACCGTGGTAAAAAAAGTAAAAAGATACTATCTACCAAAAATTATTTTCAACTCATTGAACCAGATTTTACTTAATGACCTCAACCGTGTCTCTCGAATTTATGAAATTATATTCACAAAAGCGGTAAAATTATGTTTTATGTAAATTTGAAAATTCTCCTAGGAGGTGGGTAAAAGACAGTCAAAACTTATTATATATCTAAAATTATTATAAAATGACTCCGATGAATTACATTGAACATATTGAGGTGTTATTTATCAAATTTGACCTAAAATAAATTTAAATAAAATAAATAATTATTTAAATAAATATTCTGTTTTTAAATAGTAACCTAGTGTTTTCACTATTCATCAAAAATTGAAAGTATTCAGAAAAATACCAAAATTTCACCCTAGGATAATTTTGATATTCCGAATCCAAAAATGAAGTCTATTTTTAAAAATAAAATTTATAAAATTTCAAAAAGAGGGTATTACTATTCATAACGGCTAATTTTAATAATATTTTAATAGCATATCATTGTTTTGCGAAACTCGGTATTGCGTACAACACACGCTATCGTGGAAGGTCACACTTGCGTGTAATGCAAGCCAAGATAGGGACGTGGGTTGTGAAAGATCCTTTTGGTGTAGCAGAAAACACAAGACATTAATGAAATTAAAAATAATATTTTTCGTAAAATATTGTGGTGTTACATTCTTCCCCCCTTAAATGAATTTCACCCTTGAAATTCTTCGGGGTTATAAATGGTTTACTACTCAAAATTTTATTTAAAAGAAACCCACATCATAAAAAGGAATAACAAAACATGGATTTAAAAACTAAAGTATGAAACGTAACAGTTACCCAAATTAACTAATCACTGGGTTTCCACATAGGAGAACATAGGTGAAAATATGGATATGGAAGAGAAATCTAACCGTCATGTTCTGATATAGTGTGGTAGAGAACATGGCTTTAAAAAATCCATGAATCAAAAAGCCATAAATTTGTGATGATCTAGGGTACCATCTGATTCATCAGATATAAGGGCACTAGGACAACATTTTTGGTTTTCAAGATCATTTCCCTATTGTTGAAGAATTAGAATTAGAATAAATAATTACTTTATTTTGGTACAATCTCACTGTTGTTCGTGCTTTGAACAATTTCCACTTCATCTCTTAAAGAAATGAAGTTGAATTTGTTATTCGTGAAGTGTTAATAGATCATGCGATAGAATGATGGTTCATTCCATCTAATTCAAACAAAAGGTTATCAAATGTTATCAAATATACATAAGTCCATCTATGGTGAGGTTAATCGTATATGATTCCAAAAATGAACTTATACTTCATATATCATACAGCGTAATAAAATAAAACTAGTTTCTAGTAACCAAGGACTTCATGTAGGCCTGTGGTTGGTGATAAAGGCCAATCACACTTTGGTTGTGGGTTTGATTCCCATAGCCTTGTTCGACGCGATGGGTTGTCGCTCATCCTGCAGGTTTTCCTTTTTCTAAAACTATATTACTATAACATCCCATTAATAATATCAAAAAAAGTTCTATACTTAAACAATACTAAATTATGTCCAACATAATCCATTCTAATATTTAGCCTTATCTAAAATAATTTGGTCCAATCTCATAGTATAAAGAAAATGATTACTGGAAATGTCACATAACAATCACGTGAATGCCATCATTTATCCCCCACATATCATAAGATATATCATGTTGGTCAAATTACAAACATGTGAATACCTTAATCATGTTTTCTCTTAAAGAATTAATACCCATTGAACCTTAGTGAATACATGAATGTAGTTAAACGTTAACACTTTCCACATACTAAAATCCTCCAAATTATTTATACTCAAACCATGATATCACTTAGTCCTTATATCAATCATGAGCTCATGAATACAATCAAACATCTCATTATCTTCTTATCCCTTCATTATGAGCATATCATCTGCTTAACAAAAATATCTCAATCACTTTCCATGGATACCGGTACCATAAAATTATTGAAAACCACAATAGACCAATACATAAATATTCCAATATTCCACGACAATATATACAACATTATTTTGGAATCCCATTACATAAACACTTAATCATTCCACCACATCATTTTCATATTCAACATCGCCAATAGTGATCGCATGTGACTTCCCTTTTCCCTTTTCCTTAAGTGGTTGCACATGTGGATCATCATTAACCCTTGGACTAGGGCATTGATTATCATAATGCTCAATTTCATTTCACTTGAAGAATTGAAGTGTTGTTGGTGCGTTCTCTGCAGTATTTTCATTATTTGCACCATTAGAAACACTTTTTCCATTACATAGACACTCAGATTCTCGATGAACTTCTTTTCCACACTTAAAAACTTTTCTAGTCCCTTTAAGACAATGTCCACCATGCTTCTTTTACACACATTGAGAAAAGGAAACATTCATTTTCTTTTCACCATTTTTCTGAGATTTCTCCTTGAACTCCATATTTCGTTTATTTTCAGAACCATGAGATGGATATGTAACACCAACCTACATTTCTACCTTAATATCACAATTCAAAATTTCTTCGTAGCTACTGAAGTCTCTTATAGCTAATGCCCTTTGAAAATTTTGTTTTAAGCCACTGAAGAATCGATCAACTTTACTTTCAGGTTGGATGATAAAGCGAGATGCATACCTTGCAAGCCTTGTAAAATTCTCTTCGTATATACCAACAGATTCACCATCCTTTTTCATTAGTTCAAGAAACTCCTTCTCCATCTTTGTTCAAAGAATACGAGGTAAGTACTTATTTAAAAATATGTTCTTAAACCCATCCCATTCCATGGACTCAATTTCATCTCTTGTCCTCATATTCTTGATAAGATTCCACCATTGACCAGCTTCACCTTCCAAACGATATACTACTAAGATGACTTTATCATGTTCTGAACATTTCAGAACTGAAAATATCATTTCAGTTGTAGTGATCCATTGTTCAGCAACAAGTGGATCAGAAGACCCCTGAAAGAAGGTGGATGTTGCCTTATGAAGGACTCAATAGAATATTGTTCCCTTCTATGCTCATTTGGATATCCAGAATGATTCATAGCATGTGTAAGTATAGAAATAAGATTTTTAACTCCATCTACCAGAAAATTTGTTTGTTTAGGAGGAAAATAATTGCATTTTCCATTACATTGATCAACACGGTTCTTTCGGGTTCTAGCCATCGTCTAAAACCCAAAAAGAATAGTGTGAGAGGAAAAAATCATGCTAGGGAAAACAACATAATAAAGGGGGAGTACTTTCAATATATAACATCTCAAGTTGCCTTAATTATAGTAATATAACCTATAATTATACTTAACCTTAGGGACTTCCCTAGACATACCTTATAAATATCTCTAGGGATCTCACTAAAGTTCTCGCATCCTAGTTTCCAATGGTTTACTAAACATTTTCTATGATACCAACTGTTGAGACCCTAAGCTTGATGTACATGGACATTACATTAATTTTTTGGAATATATAGTATATAACAAAAATACACACACAAGGACTATAATAGTTTAGTGTCTTTTGAAACTCGGAATATAATCTCCTAATCGTGGTGAAGGATCTTCAACATCTCCCATTAAGATGTTCCTTTTTTTCTTACCTAAAACCATTATTTATATCCTAGGGAAAAGAAAACACAAAAGGGGTGAGCTCAAATTCCTAGTAAGGGTAAACATGGAGAACAAAAAACAATCCATAAACATTTGAATGAAAAAACATCAACATAAAATCTAAACATCAAAATCTTGAGAAAAGACATGAAACTTTGAATTACGTAAGGCATATATCATTAGGTAACATCAATAATGATAAAATAGTATGGGAAGAAAACATGTAATTGTGGAAACCATTCATCATATGATATGATTTCCATAGAAGCCAAGGCATTGCTACCATGACCATCTTAGTGGACAATGTCCCTTTCTGAATCAAGTTCACTCCTTGTTTCAGTCCTGTAACACTGAAACCAGATTAACTTACCATTCCAGTCATGTCTATCTCATGAGATATAAATTATTACCCAATGCATTAGTGGGAGATATAAGTCCCACCCATCTCATAATGAAATATTTATAACTTGTGCCACAATATTAACATATATCATTCAGAATAACACAACGAATAAAATGGGTTTCAAAAAAATCATTCCATCATCAGATAATCCATATAAAATAAATGGATATCATTTCATAATAAGAAAAGTGAAACCATGTAAATCATAGAGAAATTATACTTAAAACATACACATATCAAATAATGTCATCTTAGATGAAAAAATGGTTTTGATAAAACACTTGAAATGAATTCATGAGGAAACATATCATTTCTTCTTTAAAATCAATTTCTTTTCACTAAACGTCATGAAATTTTAAAAGAAAGAGATTTTTTCTGAAAATAGTCATGAAATATTTTGGAGGACGCTTCATGAAAACAAGGCTTTATAAAACTGTAAAAATCCTTTCATGCCGTGTAAGATAAAAATAACATTCTTCTCATAGTTTTGCTGGAAAAGTCAAAAAAGTACCTTGTAACGTAAACAAAAGAAAGATTCCGTTCATTCCATGAAGTAAAAGTCAAAAATGGGTAAAAAGGACTTTAAACACACATGAAGACACTTTTATAAAACATGGATATGGATGATAGAAATAAACCCAGTAAATAATTATGAATAATAAATATCGGATAAAAATGATATTTGCAAAATTATCCCTTACCTTTTGTCTGATATGCTTCGTATGTATCCAAACCTCCTCTTCTTTGAAGCGCCTTTTTGAAACCTCCTCTTAGTTCACCAAGATTGGACTTTGAAGAATACCAGAACCTCTAGGATGATTCTAGGGAAGTGGAGAAGTGAAATTGTCAGGGGTTTGCCAAGCATCAAGGCTCAAAGTGGTGTGAGGAAGAGAGGGAGGAGGTTCCATTTTATAAGGGAGGATAGGGGCACCTTTGAAATAAATAATAATATTATTTTATTATAAAGTCATATTCGGTTTTTAATAACTCAAAATTGAGTTATTTAGAATATAAGGTGGGGATGGGTCCAAATCCCTTCATGCAATAGAATTTATTCAAGTTTATCTTTCTATTTTACCCATATAATTTAGATTTAACTTTAAGTTAAATAATTTTACTTTTACCGTGTCTTCTTGATTACATACACTTAAGGTTAATAAACTTACTATAACAAGCCAAAATAACCCCACATTGTATATATATAACCTTATCTAAGTCATTTGGCCAAACCATAGATTTTTAGGAATAAAATAACAATTAATAATATAATATTTGTTTTAAAAAATATTTAATGTAAATTTTGACACTATTTCGTAATTGAATTTTGTGGAAATCCTAACAGAATGATTAGTTCGAAAAAAGTTAACTAAATCAATAATAACATGTCATATTAACATAGAAAATTATTTTAATTCATAAGAAGTATCAAATTACAATTATTTGAGTATTTATAACATCAATTATGTCAATATTTCATTAATAAGATAATTACTGCATCATCATTGTGTCATAAATAAATTAAATTATTTAATGTCTAAGAATTACAAATAAAATATCATTATGTATGAAAAATTTCTATATTTCTAATGAATATTTATAGTCTCACTTATCTTATATATAACCCTTTATTAAAAATGATTTAGTTATTAAACTTTGATTTTATCTATTTTAACCCTTCTTTAAATAAATTAAAATTAAATGTCCTAATCTAATCCAAGTGGGCCTAGATGGTCATATTTTATTTCTAAGGTTGTTTTTGGTCGAATTAAACTTATCCAATAGAATGGGGAGATGTGTTTGGGTAATAATAATATCATTTTTACCCTTAATTACCCTATTTACTTTTAACCGTGGTAAAAAAACTAAATAGTTAATATTCACCAAAAATTATTTTCATCTCCCTGAACCACACTTTACTTACTAACATCAACCGTGTCTGTTAGATTTTTTGAATTCTATTCACAAAAGCGGTAAAATTATGTTTTATGTAAATTTATAAATTCTCCTAGGAGGTGGGTAAAAGACGGTAAAAAAATATTATATATCTAAATTTCTTATAAAATGACTCCAATGAATTAAATTGAACATATATAGGTATTATGTATCAATTTTTACCTAAATTAAATTTAAATAAAATAAATAATTATTTAAATAAATATTTTGTTTTTAAATAGTAACCCGGGGATTTCATAATTCATCAAAAATTGAACGTTTTCATAAAAATAACAAAATTTCACCCTAGGCTAATTTCGATATTTCGAATCCAAAAATTAAGTCCATTTTCAAAAATAAAATTTATAACATTTAAAACGTGGGTATTACTATTCATAATGGCTAGTTTTAATAATATTTTAATAGCATATCATTGTTTTGTGAAACTCGGTATTGCGTACATCACACGCAATTGTGGAAGGTTGCATATGCATGTAATGCAAGACAAGTCAGGGATGTATCCTGTGCAAGCTCCTTTTGGTGTAGCGTACAACACAAGAAATTACTGAAATTAAAAATAATATTTTTCATATAATCATGGGGTGTTACACTCTGCTCACTGCAACTTCACCCCTTTGATTGAAATCACTCAATAGGTGATACTTCCAAAGTATGTTCTTTTTCCATTGATGTGAACTTGGTTCTTTTGCAAGAGCCATCGATACAGTATTATCACAATATAATGTAATGGGATCTTTACTTCTAGGAATCACAACAAGCTCCTCGAAAATGTTCTGAATCCAGATGGCTTATTTGGCTACATCAAAAGATGCTATATATTCGGGATCCTATTTGGAATCGGCAAGAAATGGTTGCTTTGATCTCATCCATCTCACAACTCCTCCATAGAGACATATAAAATATCCAAATTGTGACTTTAGATCATTCTGATCTGTTTGAAAACTAGCATCAACATACCCTCTAATGACAAGCTCCTCGTCTCCTCCAAACACGAGGAACATATCATTAGTTCTTCTGAGATACTTAAGGATTGTATTAACAGCAGTCCAATGTTGTTCTATTGGATCTCTTAAATATCTACCTTCCATGATCAGTGCATAGGCAGCATCAAGCCTGGTACATAACATTGCATTCATGATTGATCCTATAACCGAAGAATATGGGATCTTACTCATTTTATCATTTTTTTGTTGTGTCGGAGGACACATTTTCATAGAAAGATGTTGGCCATGTGAAACTGGAACCAATCCTTTCTTGGATTGTTCCCAAATAAATCACTTTAGTATCTGGTCAATGTATGTACTCTGACGTAGTCCATGAAGCCTCTTGGATCTATCAAGAATGATCTTGATCCCTAGAATGTAGGTTTCTTTACCCAAGTCCTTCATGGAGAAACACTTTTTCAACCAGTCCTTAACTGACTGTAAGACTGGTACATTGTTTCCAATAAACAATATGTCGCCAATATATACTACTAAGATAACGATCTAATTCTCATTAAACAATTTTTAAACATGTGGCTCAAATTCATTTTTAATGACCCCGACATCCTTTATGGCTTCATCAAATTGAATGTTCGATGACCTGGATGATTTCTATAATCAATAAATGGATTTTTGCAACTTACAAACCCATTTGTCTTCCCCTGGTGTCACGATACATTCTGGTTGTGTCATATAGACATCTTCCTAAAGGTTCCCGTTAAGGAATGCTGTTTTGACATCCATCTGCCAAATCTCGTAGTCATGGTAAGCTGTTATGGCAAGTATGATTCTTATGGATTTAAACATGGAAACTTGTGAGAGGGTTTCATCACAGTCAATTCCTTGACGTTGATTGAACCCTTTAGCCACTAGCCTTGATTTATAGGACATAACATTACCATCCATGTCCAGCTTCCTCTTGAATACTCATTTGCATCCATCGAGCATTACATCAACTGGCTCATCGACCAGAACCCAGACTTGGTTCTAATACATGGATTCCATCTCAAAATTCATAGCTTCTAGCCATCTTGCAGCTTCTTGAGCATTATACTACTTCCTTGTAGGATAGAGGTTCATCATTGTCAACAATTATGATTCACCATCCTCGGTAACTAGGAAACCAAATCTCCCGGGTTCCCTTACCTCTATTGAGCTCCTACACTATACTAGTATTTCTGGATCCTCTTCCACGGGGACCTGTGGAACTTGTTCCTGTACCAACTCTTGTGTATCATGAGAATCAACATCGTCGAAGTCAATCTTGTTCCCACTATCCTTCTGGAGGATGTGCTCCCTCTCAAGAAAGATGTCTTGTCTGGAGACAATCACTTTCTTGTCTGAAGGTTTATATAGGAAATATCCTTTCTATTTCTTGGGATATCCTATTAAGAAACACCTCATGCCCCTGGGTGCTAGTTTTTTCTTGATAAGGCCTTAACAAAATCCTCACATCCACATACATGTGTGTGAGAAAAAATGAGTTTTTATCCACTCCATAGCTAGGAGGGAATTCAATTGGCCTCCATAGTTGGTACTCGGTTTAATGTGTAAGCTGCAGTTTGTAATGCATATCCCCAAGAGGATAATGGAATTTTTTCATGACTCATCATCGACCTCAAAATGTCCAAAAATGTGTGTTTCCTCCTTTCACTAACACCATTCCACTGTAGACTATAATGAGGAGTGAGATAAGATAGATTCCCAGACTCTCGTTGAAGATCGATGAACTCTTGGTTCAGATATTCTCCACCTCAATCCGATCGAAGTTTATTTATCTTCTTTCCAATATGATTCTCTACATCATTCTTTAATTCCTTAAATTTATGAAAGGCCACTAACTTCTAACTCATAATGTAGACATACCCATATCTACAAAAATCATCAGTAAAGGTAATGAAGTAAGAATATCCACCACTAGCTTCTAATGGAAATGGTCCACACATATATGTGTCTACCAATCCTAGAAGCTCTGTCTCCCTTTCACCCTATCCACCAAAAGGCATCTTGTTCATTTTTCCTTGTAATAAAGTGTGACATCTATCAAGGGGTTTTAGCTCAGTAGAGTATAAATAGCCATCTTGGCAGAGCTTTGTCAAGTGCTTCTCATTCACATGATTGAGACGGTGATGCCAAAACTGGGTGATGTATGAGTCATTTGAGTTTGGTTCGTTATCGATTTCCAACACTTTGTTTTCGTAATTCAATACAAACAAACCATTATTTAAATGTTCCATACCATAACATACATTGTTCTTATAAAATAGACAACCCTTATTTCCAAACATGAAAATAAATCCATCTATATCCAAACAGGATACAAAAATTATGTTCTTGGTAACACTAGGCACATAATAACAGTTATGTAAAACCAAAATCATTTCAGTCGGCAATGAGAGTTGGTAATCGCCAATAGCAAATGCAGCCAACATTGCGCCATTGTCAGCTTGAAGATCCACCTCTCCTCTGATAATTTATCTAAATC
Organism: Viscum album; assembly: GCA_963277665.1. NCBI lineage: Eukaryota > Viridiplantae > Streptophyta > Magnoliopsida > Santalales > Viscaceae > Viscum > Viscum album. The sequence goes on along the minus strand of OY728158.1, from coordinate 39,847,003 downwards.
TAATGGGTTCCTTCGTTATAATACAGATGTGATCCCCACAAGATGTATCTAATACCCAATGTGTATGAATATAAAGATTACACTCGATAACGAATTTACCATTAGCATCCCAATGCATATGGGTGCAGTTTCTCTTCCAATTTCCTTGCTTGTCACATGAAAAACACACCACCTCCCATTCCTTGCCCTGCCACTGGATCATACCCTTATTGGAGGGATGGTGGTCAAGGTCTTCAAACCATTTATAAGTGTTCAGACCCTTTTCCTTGCCCTTCCTTTTCCTATTCACCATAATGACTGCGGGTTTGTCATGCCCCATGTCCTTATCTACATGGAAAATCATGGTGAGAAGTTCCGATAGACTCTTCTCATTCTTTATCATGATGTAGTAGACAATAAATCTAGACAAGGTCTTGGGCAGTGATGATTGGATGAGATCTGTACACAACTCATCTAGGAATTTAATCCCTAAGATGTCCAGACATTCAATGTTGCCAATAAGCTTCACTGCATGAGGCCCAGCTGGCGCAGAATCTCTATGAATAGTTTTAAAAAAAGCATTTGAGATCACATATCACTCTTGTCCTACTTTATCATTGTAGATACCGTTAAGGTGAGATATAATGCTATACCCATCCATGTTTTCATGTTGCTTCAAGAGCTCATTGGACATGGACGATAGCATGAAACACTGGACATCTGTGGCATCATCCATTTGTTTTATATAGAGATATAATTCCTCATCACTTGCCTCTTTCCCAGGCACAACTGGAATAGGCTCTTCCAGCACATACAATTTCCTTTCATGGTGAAGGATGACACGTAAACGCCTCTGCCACTCTATGAAATTTGTGTCAGTGAGATGTTATTCCTTCTCGAGTATGGTTCACAATGATATTTTTGATGTCATTTTCTTGTCGTTTATACAAATTAATATTATTAATGGTTTTGTACATTATTAATAAACTAAGAAAAATAAATATATTAATACTTATTAATCTCCCACTATTTTATCAAAATACAATATCCCTCACTATTGAATTTTTAATATTGTGTCGCCTAAATATTCTTGTGGAAAGGATCCATATTTCCCTCTCTATTACCCCAAATAGGGTTGTTCACACAATGTGAAATGTTTTAGGTCGGCATTCAAAATTCCAACTGCATTGACACGCAGCTCCTTGATCCGCTGAGTGGACTCTCCAATCCTGAAATCCTTTTATTTTGGATTTCATCAACCTTTGCCTCTTGGTCTCACCAAGTCCTGCTGTGGCAGTAAAACCTTGATGCGAACAATGTCAAGTCAAACCAAAACATTGAATTATAATTCCCCGATAATTTAAAGCACCACAACTAGGGTTGGTCAAGCACATTGAACTATGGTTCGATTCTAACCATGATTATGGAAGGCTATACCGATTTAATATTTCTTTTGATGATTTTATACCTATACGTAAATTTTTAATTTATTATCTTTTATTGCATGATTGTTAATATTAAGTGGGATATACTTAACTGATTAACAATATCTAAGAAAATATTTACGTATAAGATGGTTTTATTTTAGTTCCATCTTGCATGATCATTAAATTCATTAATTGTGTGTCTGTGATAACACATCAAAAATAAATAAACCATGTCACTAATAGAAATAATATAAAATTTATGATCATGAGATTTTTCTATTGGTTAGTTTTTCTAGTGGTTGATAAACTATCCCAAGACCCATGGGAGAAACACCTTGAACCTTTCGGGTTCATTCTTACAACTTTGCACCAGTCCACCTTTGTATCTCCTTGGATTGGTATCACCTTGGAATCTAACTTGAGCCACCTCCATTACCTTGGGAACACCATCCATTAGATATGAATTTATCCCACATGTATATGAGGGGTAAATAAGTTTGTTTACAAAAAATAATCCTTGGGTGCATATTCTATACATATTAATGAGGAGATAGATCACATGCCAAAAAATTTAATATAAATAAATAAATTAAATGGAACCATTCACATAAAAAGATCTCGGTCGAGCTCATGATAATCCATACATGAAAAGATATTAATGCATAAATAAAACTAGCATTCAATTCTTTAATTGTTCTTGTTTATGATAAATCACGCTCGAATATATTAATTATCTTTAATTAATCAATCCTTTATCTTAAACCATTTTTTGAACTTCCTTGATATTCTCATCCATCATTATTTTAAACAAAAAAATTCATTTAAAATTATCCTTGTACATAACTTTTTCCATGGAGGCAACCCAGTGAATTCCCATTTATTACGCAGATGTTAAATTATACACATACATATATAACACCTATCACATGTTGTGCCTCGTCTTTATGCCTGCACTGTGGTACACATCTCAAGGGTCTGTATAATATAATAATAAATTTTAATAAATCTGTGTAATTTGGGTGAGTACACGACGCCAAGTTTCGACTACATGGCATGTAATTTTCTTCAGCGTAAATCCGAAGTACAAGCCCGGGGACATGGCATGTTAATGTACTTCAGAAATTTTCGGAGTACACAACATGTACAGTGGGAAAAACACCGTGTAGTTTCCACGTTACACGGTTTCCAGCTAGTCAAGCCGTGTATGGGGTACACAGTCCAACCCTAACCTAAAGGGACTACATACGGTGTTCTGTTGAACCACACGGTGTGTAATCCAGAAACCATGTGCCACATTTTCCTGGTCAACATAAAATGTCATAAATGACATAGATATGATCAATACATGACCTGATTTAGCAGACCAGTCTGATGCATGAACCTAGACTACACAGTGTGTATTTTTGAATACACACCGTGTATTTAGGTGTTGTATGTCCTGAAACCTTTGGCTCCTCCGGATGAGTTCATCTACTTTATTTTAATCAAAATTTAATGAAAACATCGTTTCTGTGAGGTGAACGAGAAATGAGGTAGGTGGAACAGATCTAGAGTTTCATGTTTCTAGAATGATTAAACTTGAATTGAAACAACTATATTATTAAATTCATAAAACAAAAATTAAAAACTAAATAATTATAATCAATGATATGACCCCTATGATAGCACTTGTAGGTTTTGGGTGTAGCGGAAGCGCATTGGTGGGTTTCCCAACATTAATTTTTACATTATGAAATGTTCAATCCGAGAACTGTCATGACTTAAAATGCTTAATCTTCGGAATAGATTGAAGAACTAAAAAATTAAGAGGGAGTCCAGGAAACATAGAGATAGGATCATTATATGTTGGTTATAATTAATTTAATTATTTAACAAGAATTACCTTGGTGGAATTTTTTCTTCACTGATGTCTCCGGTTACGATCTTGTGAACTGTTGTTTTTTCATAGAATCCAAGTGTAAAATCCATCTTGTGGTGATCCACACATGTGCCACATTTCTTCGGACGTCGGTGAAGGGATCTTCGGGTGCTATCGCAGAAGAACCTTCGCATGCGATGTCCACCTTTGATCCCCTTGGTCTCTCTGTCTTGAGAGCGTTCTTGGAGGAAGGAGTACTTTCGGTCTTGAAAGAATTCTCCATAATTGTTGTGCACAACGATTCCTTGAAGAAGTGTTGGGGTTGTGAGGATATTTATAATGGTTTTTAGGTTATAGGGTTATGACAATAAATAAACGCATCACACATTTTATTTATTCCATTAACAATTATTGAAAAACCCCATGTCGAATTATTAATTCCTTGACATGTTACCACACTGATTATAATTAATATCATAATAATGATATTATTTCCTCCAAATCCCAACTAGAAAAACTACATAGTGTGTATATTTAATATAGATGAAGTTTACTTTTATTTTCCACTTTCCATTATTTCCTCCTCCACAATTATTATACTTTGAGTTATGGCTATTTATTTCTTAAATAAATGTAACAACATTACTCGCTAATAAATATATTATTTCACCCACAATATATTCTATTGAATATGTAGTGTAGAAATAAATGTGATCAGGCATCCTTAAATAATTAGTAAACCAATGCCGGGAATAATAATTATTTAACTTGTTAAATTAATATTTAACTGAGATACATGGACACACATAGTGGGTTACCCTCTAGGCCTCTTTCGAAGTGGAATTAGGCGGAGCCTGCCTAAATTCCAAGGATAGTGTCTAGCAACACACCAAGGAACCCATAGAAAAAGAATTTAACACCGTAATGACGTGTCACCTCATACGAATGTTTACTGTGTATTATAATCCCTTTGTCATGATATCTCGAATCAGGTAGGTTTATGCTAGTGCCATCAACCCATGTGCTCGATTATTCTTTCTTTGAATTTATAGAATTGAACTCGCACATACATTACCATGGCCATGGATCTATTTAGGCTAAATCAATTCCATCAATGGGCCTAAGATATCAACTTCCATTATTGAACAGAAGGGACAAATCCTTTCTCACATTATCTATTAATACAATATTACTTGTGACGCACCCAACGTATCTTACCTCGTTGCGAACAGTGTGTCGTCACAGCATTTCTCAATACATCTATGTGCACGATTTATAATACCCATTAAAAAAACCTTAAATTCGAAGGACCAAAAAACACGTCCACAGATAGAAACATCCAATGACACTATGAAATGTGGATTTCCTACTAGTGAGTCTCGTTCTCATAATATCCTCCTAGATATTACCAAGGGCGCACACCATGAGAAGGTGCCTCAAATTTTATGAGTCCTCACCACTTGTGGCCTTATTATTTGTGTCCCAAAAATAACATCATCCAGCCATAGAACATATATTCATGAACAATGTTATGGAACTTCCAGGTTCTCATCATAGCATGGATCTTCTATGACCCATTAATGTAACATCTGTCCTTAGGACATTATCACATGAATTTTCACGCAGAAGAAAAATCAAGATATGATAAAGAATTTATTAATGAATAAAGTACAAAGTTGTTGGTTCTAGGACACCAACTCCAACAGATTTAAGTGTTCTCCCCTTATACCAAATCCTCAAATTTATTATAACCACAACCTAATACCATGTGATACATATGAAATTCATCATTACCAATTAATATTCATATAATATCATAATAAATAACACCCAATGATCTAGTTTTTTTATATTTCATTGATATTAAAAAAACATTCTATCTAATTAACTAGTGAAAACTTCATCATGATAACAATATTAACATCTCTTAACCCGAACATATCATTTTTTATACCTTCTAATATACCATGAAATGGTAATTTATAAATGGTTGTGTATATATACACTATATGGGGTTAATATAAGAGATAATAATTGAATTTCATAAGTTGAAAGAATAATTAAATATGGGTAAGAGATCAAAATTGGGGTGAAAAAACATTGTATAGTGAGATCATAACTATGAAATGATAGGTTAATAATCATGCTGCATCACATTAAAATTTTATAAGAACATAAAAAATTTGACATATGAATATGGAAATATAATGAAATAACCATGATAAATGAATCATAACACAATCATTAGAAAAAATTGGAAAGAGTTTGTTAAAAAATTGGATTGGGATAACAGACCATTGACAAAAAATAATGTATTGTGTTCAATCCCAAATGCCATACATGTCATCTAATAAAATATATTTATAAAAATAATATATTACAATATAGTTTCAGTACCAACAATTACATAATTAAATACAATCCAAAATTTTGATATATAATTACAATCACATCCATAAATAAACTATAGCATATATAACGCATGGTGTAATGACATGAATACTTGAAACCCCTATTTATTCTACAAAAAGGAGAGAGTATCCTAAAAAACAAACACAAAAAAGAACTATAACACCCAATATTTTAGTTTATTAATAATATTTACAATATCAAGAAGTACAAAAAATGTTCTCAAAATGAACTCTAATGTACCTTTGAAATATTAATATTTAATTTTAATTATTATAAACATGAATTTTGGCTGTTAGTTAGGCATATAAGTAAGTTAATAATGAAATAAATGTAAAAATATTTCCATAGAATCATATATTAATTATTTTCTACAATATTTGGATGCAATTTTTAATTATATGAATTAAATAACATATCATGAAGAATAATAAACTGTTTAATATATTATTTTTCAAAAAATGAAGATATATACATAATTACATATGATTCCTTAATAACATAAATTTCACTAATTCTTAGTATTAATTATTTTTAAAATTTAATTTTCTAGTATTAAAACTAATGAGGAATAATTCACACTTTGATTATAAATTTTTAATAATGGAATATCATATTTTTATATTTTAAATGATAAATTGTTTTAGAAAATTACTCTCAGGTGATTAATGTATTTTTATATTTAAAAATTATGATAATAATAATTGACTAAATATTTTAATTAATATTATATATAATATATTAAATGAAATAAAATAAAAATCATATTATGGTTATTATATTTATAGAATGTGAATAAATTCATTTTCTATTTTGAAATTACAATTTGTTAAATTGTATTAACACATCTTGTAATTAAATATTAGAATTAAATTTTAACACATTTACAAATTTAATTTCATAATATTAACTCAAATTGCTGTATAAAAATATCCAATTTTTGTTAGGATTATATATATTTTTATTTTACTCAACTATTTTACATTCAATTGAATATCAAAAAATACCAATATTACAAGTTATATCACGTTTATGGCATTATAAGGATGAAAAGTTTACATGAGATTTTTTATAAAACATTTGTTCTTGAAAAATATATATTTATGAATTTTTATAATTTATTTAATAAATTAATTTTGAACTTATAAATCTCTTGTGGATATTTTGATAGTCAATTTAATGTTTTAATTCGAATAAAAACTATATTTGTTCCTTCAATTTTAATCACATATTAATAATTTTTCTTTTGATTTATGATTGGTTTAAAATTAAAATATTAATAAATTTATGTAAATTATTATACATAATTACATAAGAATCAATATTATACATCATTTTTGGGTTAAATAATTTTAAAGATTAAAATGGTCATTTTATCTCAAAATAGTTTTCATTGCATTTTATGAATATGTATTAAATAAATTTTGTAAAATAATATTAATTAAATCATATAAAATTGATTCAATATTTTATGTAAAAAATTTAAATTAATAAAACAAGGAAATATTTTTTCCTAATGAATATTATGTCAATTTTTTTACAATCATATAATTTTCAAATGATGTATGTGGGGTTAAAGATAATGATATAAGGATTAAAATATCTTAATAACAGGTGTAAAAACTATTAGATGAATGGATTTTTAGCCTATATCATCCATTTTTTTGTAATTGGACCATTTTAGAGCCTCATTCCAATGAGAGAGACATTTTATATTTTAATGATCAAAATATTTATGTCCTTTCCAAGACCCTCTTATAAAAAAGGTAGTATCTATCCCATAGTTATCCACACTTCCTGATCCATTTATCATTCCATTTCATAAGAGTAGTAATTTTAAAATTTTCTTTATGGAATCTTACTGGTGTGGGAATTTACAAACAGACCACTTCAATAAGGTTTACGTTGAAAACCTAAGGAGTTTACCAAATATATATATATATATATATATATGTTCTTGACATGAAATTTCATATTATTTTATTCTCAGAACTCATAAAAATATTTAACAACCATATAAAAGTAATTAATCCACTTTATTATATATTCCCATAGAAAAGAAAAACATCACACTTATGCAACATTGGCCTATCACCACCATAAACCTATGTGCGTCATTTATCATCACTATTTAACATGGATGATAATAAATATGAAATTAGTTAATATATTAGTTATTTTGGAAAGAAATTTGATTCTATATATTTATGAAATTGTACCACCCTGAATATCTAGAATAAAATTATACTATATCTGATTGTATTCATAACACACAACACTTATCTTTATAGGAACAATGAAACTATAAAAATATTATAAAAATATGACCATTAGAACATATCCATTAAAATAGGTACTATATTAGAAATAAAAAATTTTGAAAAATAATTATGGAGGATTTGTATAAGTAATTTTTATTTATGGATGCAAATGAAAAATGTTAACAATTTTCAAGAAAGTCATTTTTTACATCAAAAATATGTTCTCTTCGATAAATATTTTATATGATTTTTTGTGAAGCAATTTAAATTAATAAATTTTTTAAAAATTTTATATTTTTAAATTAAAGTAATTTTTAATTATTAATCTTAACACTAACACAATGTGACATTATTAGATTATAGTAAAAAAAATAATTTTAATTGAAAATCGATATTTCTAATTTTTAAAAATTTCAATTCATTTGATCAAAAAGGAATTTAAATGCCCTGTTATATTTTTTTTAAATTATATATTAATGTAAACCTTTCTAAAAAACACATATTTATATATACTATTACCAATTTCATTGGAATTGATATTATACACTATTTTTTCATAATTTCATTTTTTGGATTTGAACAACATTATTTAAAACCCGTTTTATATAAATAAATTTTATATATAAGAAAACTAATTTATTATCTATTTTGTAATGGTTTTAATGATTTTCTCCATTAAATATTGTCTAAAATAATTTATTTTTTCTTTTTATGGTTTTCACAAGGTATGGAATGAATGAAAATTTTATTATATGAAAAAAAATTCTAAAAATGGGTTACATTCAATTTTATAGGCTTATTTTAATGTATATTTATAAAAACTATACAATTTATCTATTTAAATGGACTAAATATTTCTATATATCATATAATTTTACAATTTCAAATTGTTAAATTAGTATTTAGTCTAATGACATGTAAAAAGAGTAAAATTGTGTTACGTGATTATGGTTAAAACATGCTTACCGTGGGGTTAAACAAATGGATAAGGAAAAAATTCAGCATAAACATGTATATTTAATATATTATGAATATATTTATACCAAATCGTATCTTCAATTTTTTTCAACATTTTTAGTCACTTACACATGGATGTGGCCATATGTTATTTAAATATTTTAATTAATTCGACGATTCTGTCACACCACACAATTAAAATGGATACTATTATCTTCAATTATTCCAAAACATTTACCATTATGTAACATAAAATTTATACCAAAACACATAAAATATTAATTAACTTAATCCAAGAAATTAGTTTCTTCTACTAAGTCCATCCTAAGAATGTAGGAGGTGTAAAACAAACATGGTCTGTCAAATAAGAGGAATTAATATTAACTGAGATCTTCCAAGATAATTTTTCTTACACATTTTATTAAAATATTTTATCTATAATAGTATTATTATAATACCTTAATTATTAATAATATGTGTTATTTTTATGGTGGAATAAACTTTTCCCACATAATCAATATCAATTATAACATAAATGTATCACTTCTGTATACATGTGGAGTATCACATCCTTGTAGTGATATGATTTATTTTAGATCACATTATTTCATGTATGTGATTATGATTTATTTAATTTTTATGTATATAATTTAATAAATTAATTTTATATTTTAATTTTATTATCATATCTACCATCATACATTTAAATCCACTAATGTCGTTAATGTGTATGGGTGGACTACAACATTTTCGATGTAATGTGATTCATTTTTTATTTATTATTTTCATGATAGGTAATAAAGATGTATTTAATGACCATATATAATATTAATTAAATAATAATAATTATATATAGATGAAATATTATTTATTTTCCTTGATTACAACCATCAAAAATAAGGAAGATCATTCATGTGTACATATGAACAATCATCTATACTATAAGGAAACATCCTTAAACATTACATAATATTAAATTAAATGAATGATTCACATTGAGGATCTTTTCAGGTTTAGAGTTTTATTGAATTAGGACATAACTATTAAATTACATCTTGAATATTACAAGTAGAAACTACTACTTAGTATCCATTTTTCATAAAATAAAATCTCTTAATAAGAAACATGTCTAGTTCGATGTTTTAAATAGCATGATTATTCCTTGATCTCATCATTGAACCTATTCATCTTTAAGTCAAGTGGAAAAAATTTCAAAAACTTTGGATGAGAATAAAAATCTCAATCAGTGTTATAAAATAAGGAAGGAAAATAATAGACCATAAATAAATACAAACCAATGAAACCATACTTTTCAATCATAACATACCATATGAAATCATGATATTTCTGAATAACACACACAAATCATAAATCATAAATATTAATTATTCCATCCAAATCAAACATACATTGTAGCTATCATAGCTTCATAGGGAGTTACACTTGGAATACCCATCACTATATATTCCCTAAATCTCTTAGGAGAAACATCACATTTACCTCTTTCATGTTACCCAATTCATTAGAGAGATATCTCGGTTCACCTTCCCTAGGTTTATCACGGAACCTCCCGTATACGTAAAAAATTACTATCAACCATAAAATAATAATAATACATAACAGATTTATAGAGGAAAGATAACATTTCCACATTCCACTATATCAAATCATGATACTGAAATAAAAAATGCTTTATTAAATCATTTTCAAAACCATTTAAAAATATATTTTTGAATCAAAGTGTCTCATACCTCTTTGAAGCTTTTAAATGTATTATCATTTGAAAACATTAATGTCCATATAAATAAATTGTAAAACCCATTTTGAAAACATGGATATTAAGGATAAATATTTATAAGAATAAATCTTTAAAACATTTTAAATAATATTTTAGTTAAAGTGTTTTTTTACAAAAATAGATATGCTTGAATACAAATAATTGAGGAATAAATTTTAATAAGAACATTATAATATCACAAGAATAAAGGGATTCATGATATAATATTCCATAGGACATTATATACACCATATATGAGTGAATTGGTTCATAACAACAATAAAGACTCAATTGAAATGTAAATTGAGATTAAATTTCTTATAAAGATGGGATCCTTAAATTAAGGATAAATAAATCACATAATTATGTGTGAAAAAACTTAATACACCCAATATAAGTGGATATTATGTGTAAATCAATCTGATTTCATTCACACCTATTCACATGATGACATATTCAAGAAATGCGAGTTGAAGCTGAAGTATTGAAATTGGGTGAAGAGGTTCCCTTGTAAAACGTTGACAACCCTACAACATCACTTTAAAATTCATAAAATGAGTTGATGATATAAAAAATGTGTATCTAATCACATGGAAATTAGTTTTACATCAATTAATATATAGAATAACATATCCCAACATAATAAGATGTATATTAAAAGACATATCAAACGAAGTCTTTTAAAAAGAGGAGGGTGAATGGTTCTTTTACCGATTTGGTAGCGTTCAAAACATACGCCACATGAAAGAATGATCATAAATTTTAGATATAAATACACATAAAAGAATTATATTACACATATAGTACCATCATGAGAAGTATATACACAACACCAAATGAAAATAGTGGCAAATATTGCATTAATATCATGGGAATAAAAAGTGATATAAACCCCTTACAACGTTGTAATCAACTGACTCATATGACCAGAGGTTAATATCCAATAGATGAATTATATAATACCATGAATATAAATATAATCATGATAATATATATCAATTTATGTACACATTACACCACATTCAATTAATAAGTGGTGAACAATGGAAATCTCACGGAATTAAAATTGAAAATCCCTTACAAATATTCTGCAGCCTAACGGTGCCACTTAAATAATATTAAATTGAATTGATCAGAGTAATAGGGTGTATCTAATCATATGGAAATAAAAATTACATTATGGTGAATATAAAAGAACATCCTCCGACATATGTACATGGAGTATAAAAGAAATGAAATATAAGGGAGTACTTGAAAAGAAAGAGAGAGGTCAGATCCCTTACCTCATGTCCGAATTGACTCGATCATTCCTTAATCAATGGAATTATAAACTAAAGATAATTTATACTTGATTGAGAACCATTTTCTTGTTTATTATTCCTTTTAAATCACTTATTTCTATGTTATAATAATTTTGTAATCATTTAAGTTAATAACGTTCATTTGTTCGATATTTGGTAGTTGAGTTAAGAATGAACACATTATATTTAAAAGTTGTCCATGTGCTCATGTTTCTATTATATATGGAATGGTTTTCATGATTTAGATATAATATATATCTAGTATACACATGTATTTATAATATTACATAACTTTTGGAAGTACGAAATGAAATGCACCTTTCTTGGAGATGGTATGTCGTACGTACGCATGAACGCTACTATCATTTCTATTTATTATTTTAATAAAATTAAAACATAATTATACATTTATATATTATATTTCCAGTATAATATCAAATATAATATCATTCACTCTATCCATTATACATCCCACATAAGGCATTAACGAGTCACATCACTTTGAGGGGGTGGTAGTCCACGTTTCCTCAAATGAGAATATCATATTTACCCACTATGAAAACCATAAAGGCATGATATAAATGGAAAATAAAAAAGAACAAGGAAAACATAAACATATTATATATCATACATAAATACAGTTCTATTATAACAAACAACATGAGTGTCGGTTGGAGATATTTGAACAATCATCATTTCGTGGGGCATTAGTTTTCCATCCGCAGAAACATTTTTTATTCATCCATTAGATAGAGGTATGTGTAATTGAAGTTTGAATAATACTCATAACAACAACCTAGTATATTTATGATACAAGGTTTGTTACAAAATAATGGAATAAAAAACATTTGGTGTTGGATAATTAAAATAAAAGAATACAATTTAAGAGAAATTGTTACCTTTAATTTGGGTAACTCCGTTTGGTTTGAACCAAAGGACTTCTTGAAGTGCCTTATGCCTAAGGTAAGGCCTCTAAGGGTAGGATATGGATGTATTTAGATTAATTGGGTAGTGTTTTGATGATCCAAATGGCTTGATAGTTGTGAGGATTTGGATAGAAATGGTCTTCTATTATTAGGGAGAGGAGGGTCTCTTTAGGAAAGTGTGATAATATTATTTTAATATACAATGATATTTGGTTTCAAAAGGACAAAAAATCATTAAAGATGAATATAATATGACCCATGGTCTAATATTAATCATCCAATCATAATTTGACATTTTTTGGATAATATTGTAATCATAAAAATCTTATTTATTCAAATCATTTATGAATGAGGTAAATACTACATCATTATTGCGTCATAAATAGTTCAATTTATATGATGACTAAAAATTATAAAACAAATAACATGATATAGGGAATATTTTTAGCTTTCCAATAAATATTTTTTGTTGAAAATATGATTTATATAACACCATATAAATATTAATTACTAATTTTTTTTTTTTGATATCAATTTTGTCTTTACATTATATTAATTAATCTAAATTGTCATTTTCACTCCCATTTGGCTCAATGGGGTCCCAAAATCAACCCAAAGATTCCAATTGTCATTAATGACTCAACCAATAATGTTTGGACAACTGTTAAAGTAATTTTGAATTATTATAATATTCTTTTATCCTTGAATTACCCTATTTACTTTCACCTCAGTAAATAAAATTCAAAAGTTTCTATTCACCAAAAATCATTTTCATCTTACTAAACCACATTTTACTTCTTGATAACAACCATGTACATTGTATTTTTGAAATTCAATTCACAGATGTGGTAAAATTTCATTTAAATGAAAAAGTCGGTTTTTTTAACTAACACTATGTGGTTTCACTATTCATAAAAAATTGATGTTTTCAGGAAAATTCAAAAAATTCAGTCTAAGATATATTTGATATTCCAAATTCAAAAAGGATTTTTATTTTTTCAAATTCAAAAAATATAAGTGGCATTAATTAATTTTAAAAATAATTCATGTTATCAAAACAAATAGCGCGTTTTTATGAAACAATAACTATCAAAAGATTGATACTTGTTTGTGTCCAATTTCAATGTGAAATTAATTCCAATGACCATCATTGGATTAAATGGTAAAAACAGATTTTAATTTCACTTTAAAACCACTTAAAAAGATAATCAAACTATATAAATAATTTATATTAAATGGCACTTTTGGATTATAATAAAATATTTTTCAATATTCATTAAAAAATGAACTTTATCGGAAAAATTCCAAAAATATACACAATGTAAATTTGTATGTCCCAATTCTAAAGATGGATTTTATTTGGTCATATATAATTTATTAAAGGAAAAAACTATATTTAAAAATTTTTCGCCATTAAAAGGCGATAAATCAGCATTTTAATGTAAATTATGATAAAAATTAGATTCATTCACATTTTAAGCCTCTAACATTTATTGGATAAATGTAAATACATTTAACAATCAAGTATAATAATATTGTAGTTATGTTTGTTAATTCCCACCAATAAAATGGCTAGGAGTGAACTACTGTTTATAATAATAATATATTATTATTGTGCAAAGTAAGATTACAAATAAACACAATGTTGCATATCGGGTTTTCTATCATACATACCAACCCTTTTAAAGTAAAATTAAAATTTAATTCAAAAATTAATAAATATGAAAAATTCATATTCTTTATTTACCTGGAATGTTACATCATACCCCCCTTTTTGGGAATTTGAACCTCTCATTTTTTAAATTTGGTCTTAGAAGCTTTATTAAAAGTCCCATATTGGAAATAGTGTCAGTAAAAATATCACTTTAAAAGAAAGAAAGAGAAGTAAAATGGTCACCCGAGTTAACCCATACTGATATTCCATGAAATTATGGATATAGAGGAGAAACAAAGGGTCATGTTATGATGGAGAGTGATATAAAACATGTTAAAGAGAATGTCAACCACAAGAAAATCACAGTCTTGTGATGCGTTAAACAGTCTTTGATTCCCAATTATGAAAAGTTAACGGACAAGTTTTTTGTTTAATGTCACATTTTGTTGAGGAATTTATTTATGAGATTAACAATAAACATAAGGAAATATACATAATTGTCATGTATACATTCATCCTTTACTATATTTCTAACACAAACTCATATTTTCTCCAATCAATGAATATTCAGGATGGATTTTTTCATATTATGAGTGCTATAATCAACATTGATAGAATCAAATAATCAATAAAATATTAACTATATATTTACCTTATCTTTAGATATTAACTAAAACCAAAACATTTAATATATGATCCGATAATACCCAAAATGAATAAGCCTTTATAAAATGAAATATTACTCTTAATTTCCAAAATTCAACAAAAAGAAACCAATGTTCAAGAAACAGCATTAAATAAACTTATATCCTTAAAATTATTCAAAGTAATCCAAAAAAATATTGAAACCCAAATCGTTTAAGGATTTAACCACATAATCATACAAGGTAAATCTTATCATTTATCTCAAAATAATATCAGTTACTGTTAAAGTCTCATACTAAAAAGTAATTTACCTAATTACATATCCTCCATGATAGGTTAATCATTTCCATATATAACCCAAAATAAACTTATTCCTAATTCATAAGATCATATAACTAAAAATAATTAGTCATACTCTCCAGTGACATCACGTAGTCCAGTGGTAGGTGATAAATACAAGTCAAACATTAGATGTGGGTTCGACTCCCATAGCATCATCTGACGCGACGGGTTTTCACACGGTTTGTTTGTTGTCCTTTTTAAAAAACTACAAAATTTTATAATATTCCCAAAAAGAGATAAATTCATCAAAAATAACTATAACATATTTTAAACACAAAAGTTATCGAATAACATTCATTTTGCATCCCAAAATCTATTAACCGGTAATTGCATCAAATTCAAGGATCATATAACACCAAATGGTTCATTATAACTATATCCCCAAAAGAGAAGACAATTATTCCATTAATAAAATTTTTATATATCGAACATCAGTGTTAAACATACTATAAAACGTCCTCTAATGTAATCCCATCATCAGAAGTGCCTTAACACTTTTAATAATTTAACCATCCTATATTCTACCATAACTCTTAAATCCCTTATAAGTTGAATTCTTACTCATTCAACATTATTATTAATTCATTAACCATTCCCTTCAAAATTATTCTGAAATACATATTTCCGAAAAGAAAAATCAGGAATAACATCCTAGGATTTCAATAATAAAAAAACATATGTTAATAAATAATCCATACCTTTCATTTCTCATTGTCAGTTTATTCGTCGTCAATTGGAATGGAATTTGGTATTGGTAAATGATTATTTATATGATCCCGGTGATCCCATTCCCAAAACATCTTTATAGTACATGTGTTTGCATAATGACCCTGCTCACGAAATTTAAAACATTCAATTGATCCTTCATAAAGAACATCATTCCCTTTCCTAGAGTCAACTAGATGATTCCTTTTTCCATGGAAGGTTCTTGCTTTATGACCTTTATTTCCACATCTATAGAATCATTATGTCCCTTGGAAACATTTTCCTATGGGTTTCTTTCCACATCTTTGACACATAGGTTTTTAAACACACTTACCTTTATGATTATTACTTGAACATCTGTAGGTATTTGTTTCTCGCATATATGATGCCTTAGAAAGATCAATAATGTTCAAGTGGTCAATAATGACTCGAGATTGTTGGTTGAGAATAACAACAAGTGTTATCATTGCAGATATCATATCATTCAGTTGCTCATTCAAAAAACCATCAGAGTTTTCTTCACATCTACTATTACTATAGTGCCTACTAGATCCAGCCATTTAGTAAAACCAAAAAGTTCAGTGTGAGTATATCAGTAAAATAATCATATAATATATTATGAGTAGGGTAAAAACTAAGATATATTTATTCATGTTATCTTAAAATAATGAAATTTATAAAAATAACTATGACTCTTTCTAAAATCCTAACCATTATGGTAATGTCACTTATGCTTAAAGAATTCCCTAACCTCTAAATTTATCTAAACCAACCTCTGATACCTACTATAAGGTCTCATCCGTAAAATTTACATAATATTGAATTAAATGAATAATTCACACTAAGGATATTTTCAGGATTAGAGTTTTAGAGAATCAGGCAATACCTATTTCTTTACAACTTGACTATTACATTTATACACTACTACTCAGTATCCATTTTTTATAAAATAAAAAAACTTAAAAAGAAACATGTCTGGTTCCATGTTTTAGATTGCATGACTTTTCCTTGATATCATCCTTGACCCTATTCAACTTTAAGTCATGTGGAAAGTACATTTAAAAAATATGGTATGAGAATAAAAATCTCATTAAGGGTTATAAAATAAGGAAGAAAAACATTAGACCATAAATAAATTCAAATCAATGAAATGATACTTTTCAATCATAACATTCCTTATGAAATCATGAGATTTATCAATAACACATAGAAATAATAAATCATAAAGGTTACATATGATATACATATCAAACATACATTATAGCTATCGTAACTACATAGGGAGTTACACATGGAATACCCATCATGATATATTCCTTAAATCTCTTAGGAGAAACATCACATTTACCTCTGTCACTTTACCCAATGCATTGGAGAGATATCTCGGGCTCACCCACCCTAGGATTATCACAGAACCACCTATATACATAAACAATGACCAATAACCATAACATAATCATAACACATAACAAATTTATAGTGGAAAGAAAAAATTTCCACATTCCATTATATCAAATTAAGATATTGAAATAAACAATGCTTTATCAAGTCATTTTCAAAACCATTTAAAATGAGATTTTTGAATCAATGTGTCCCATAACACAATGATGATTTTAAATGAATTATAATTTTAAAACATTAATGTACATATAAATAAATATTACAACAAATTTTGAAAAAATGGACATTATTGAGAAATATATAGAAGAATAAATCATCTTAACATTTAAAACTTTATTTTAGTTAAATAGTTTTTTACCAAAAGAGAGACGCTTGAATACAAAGAATTGAAGAATAACTTTTAATAAGAACATTATAATATCATGAGAATAAAGAGATTCATGATATAATATTTCAAAAGATAGTATATACACCATATAAGAGTGAATTGGTGCATAACAACAATGAAGTCTCAATGGAAATGTAAATTGAGTTAAAATATCTTATAAAGATGGTATCGTTAAAATAAGGATAAATAAATCACATAATTATGTGTGACAAATATAAATAAACACAATATAAGTGGATATTAAGTGTAAGAAAATCCATGTTCATTAACACATATTCATAGGATTACATATTCAAAATGTACATGTTGAACCGGAAGAATTCAAGTTGGGTTAAAAGGTTCCCTTGTAAAACATCGACAGCATAATGACATCACTTTAAAATTCAAAAAATTAGTTGATAAGATAAAAAAGGGGTATCTCATCAATTGTAAAGAATGTTTACATCAATTAGGATATATAAGAACATATCCCAACATAATAAGATGTAAATTAAAAGACATTACAAAACAATGTCTTTTAAAAAGAGCAGGGTGAAATGTTCCTTTACCGATTTGGTAGCTTTCAAAACATACACCACATAAAAGAAGGATCATACAATGAAGATTTAAATACTCATAAAAGAAATTATATTTCACAAATAGTACCATCATGGGATGTACATACACCACACAAAAGGAAATAGTGGAAAATAAAGCATCAATCTCCTGGGAATAAAAAGTGAGATTAAACACTTTACCACGTTGTAATCAACTAAGTCGAATGACCTGATGTTATTATAAACTAAATGAATCACATAATACCATGAATATAAATATAATCATAATAATATATATATATAATTAATTACACATTACACCACATTCAATAAATAAGCGGAAAACAATGGAAAACTAACGGAATTAAAAGTGATATAAGAAATCCCTAACAAATATTTGGCAGCTCAATGACGCCACTTAAAAATTCATAAAATGAATTTTTGAGAGTAATAGGGGGTATCTCATAATATGGAAATAAAAATTACATTACGGTGAATATAAAATAACATCCTAAAACATAATTAAATGGAGTATTAAAGAAATGACATAAAAGATAGTACTTGAAAAGAAAGAGAGAGGTCAGATCCCTTACCTCGTGTTCGACATGACTCGATCATTCCTTAATCAATGGGATAATGAACTAAAGATAATTTATACTTGATTAAGAAAAATTTTCTTTTTTATTATTCCTTTTATCTCACTTATTGCTATGTTATAATAATTTTGTAATCATTTAAGTTAATAACGTTCATTTTGTCGATATTTGGTACTTGAGTTCATAATGAACACCTTATATTTACATGTTTTCCATGTGGTCAATAGTACACTATATCCAGAATGGTGTTAATGATTTAGATATCATATATATACAGTATATACATGGATTTATAATAGTACATAACATTTGGAGGTAAGAAATGAATTGCACCGTTTATGGAGACAGTAAGCCATACCTAGGCATGAACGCCGCTTTCATTTCTATTTATTATTTTAATTTAATTAAAAAATAATGATACATAGATATATTATAGTTCCAGTATAATATAATATATATTATAATTAAATATATCCTTTATACATCTCACATAAGTCATTAACGAGTCACATCACTTTGAGGGGGTAGTAGTCCATGCTACCTCAAATGAGATTATTGTATTTACCCACAATAGAAAACATAATGGTGTGAAATAAATGTAAAATAGTGAATCATAATGAAAACATAAACATAATATATATAATATATAAATACATTTCCATAATAATGGCCTCTATCAGAGGCAGTTGGAGATATTCGAACAATCATCGTTTCGTGAGGTGTTAGTTTTCTATCTACAGAAAAATTAGGTTCTTCAACCATTAGATGGTGGTGTGTGTATGTGTAGTTAGAATACTTCTCATAACAATATCCTAGTATATTGAGGATACTAGTGTTGTCGCAAAATAATTAAATAAAATGATTTTAGGGGTCGGAGAGGTAAATTAAATGATAACAATTTAAGAGAAACCATTACCAGTAATTTGGTTAACTCCCTTTGGATTTACCAAAATGACATCTTGAAGTGGCTTATGCTTAAGGTAAGGCTTATAAGGGGAGGAGAGTCATGTATGGAGATTAATTGGGTAGATTATGGATGACCTAAATGTCGTGAGATGTGTGAGGATTTTGATAGAAATGGTCTTTTTTTATAAGGGAGAGGAGGGGCTCTTTAGGAATGTGTGAAAATATTTTTTATCATATAACGATATTCGATTTCAAAAGGTAAAAAAATAATTACAGATGAAGATAATATGACTCATGATCGAAATAATATCATCCAATCAGAATTGGACATGTTTTGGATAATATTTTAGTCATTATGATCTTATTTATTTAAATCAATTATTAATGAGGTAAATACTGCATCATTATTGTGTTATAAATAATTTAATATATTTGATGTCTAAAAATTATAAAAAAAATACCATGATGTAGTAAATATTTTTATCATTAAAATTAATATTTAGAGTCTAAAATATGATTTATATGATACCATATAAAAAATTAATTACTAAAATATTTTTTTTATTTCAATTTAGTCTTTACATTATATTAAATAATCTAAATTGTCATTGTCACTCCCAAGTCCCTCAATCGGGTCCAATAATCAACCCAATGATTCCAATGGTTGTTACTGACTTAACCATTAATGTTTGGAGAAGTTTTAATGTAATTTTTAATTATTATAATATTCGTTTAACTATGAATTACCCTATTTACCT
Organism: Viscum album; assembly: GCA_963277665.1. Taxonomy (NCBI): domain Eukaryota; kingdom Viridiplantae; phylum Streptophyta; class Magnoliopsida; order Santalales; family Viscaceae; genus Viscum; species Viscum album. Next base: position 39,826,177 of record OY728158.1, on the reverse strand, counting down.
TTAACCATGTTAAATAAATGTCAACAGGTACTATTCACCCAAAATTATTTTCATCATAATGAACCACATTTTACTTCATGATAACAACATTTTATATTGGATTTTTGAAATTAAATTCACAGAAGTGGTAAAATTTCATTAAAATGAAAATGTCAGTTTTTTTAACTACAACTAAGTGGTTTCACTATTCATCAAAAAATGAAGTTTTTCAGAAAAATACAAAATATTCAGCTTATGCAATATTTGATATTCAGAATTAAAAAATTATACGTATTTTTCCAAATTAATAACATAGAACTGTCATTAATTTATTTTAAAATTAATTCCCGTTGTCAAAAAAAATAGCGTGTTTTTAAGAAACAATAACTATCAAAAGATTGATACATGTTTAAGTCCAATTTCAATGTGAAATTATTTCCAATGACCATCATTGGATTAGATAGTAAAAATATATTATAATTTCACTTTAAACCATATTAAATAGATAATCTAACCATATAAATAAATTAGATAAAAAGGCACTTTTGAATTAAAATACAATATTTTTCAATATTCATTGAAAAATATACTTTATCAGAAAAATTCCAAAAAATTTACACAAAGTAAATTTGTTTGTCCCCATTCTAAAAAAGTATTTTATTTGGTCATATATGTTATATTAAAGTGACAAAAACTATATTTAAATAGGGTACACCATTAAAAGGCGATAAATCATCCTTTTAGTGTAAATTATGCTTAAAATTAGATTTATTCACATTTTAAGCTTCTTAAATATTATTGGATAAATGTAAATACATTTAACAAACATGTATAATAATATTGTAGTTAGTTTCATTCATTCCTGCAAATATAATGTCTAGGAGTAAACAACCATTTAAAATAATAATATTTTATTAGTGTACAATGTAAGATTTCAAGGAAATCTGTTTTTGGGTATCGTGTACTCTATTGAACATAGAAACCCTTTGAAATTAAAATTAATATTTAATTAAAAAATTAATAAATATGAAAAGGTCGTATTTATTATTTACCTGGGATGTTACACCTACATAGTGATGTAATTCATTTTTCATCTTTGGTTTATATGATCTCTTTTAAAAGTATATATAAAGATATAAAATGATATTTACTACCATTAAAAATATGTTATCATTAAAAAATAATATTGATATATGGAAGATGAATTATGAACAAAAATATATATGAAAAATGATATTTTTATCTCTAAAATATGTTTATTTGTATAATAATGTATTAATTTATGGGTCTTGAAATGTAATAACTATATTATAATTGATATTAAATGTATTTAATTTGATCTATTATAGAGTAATAAGAAATATAAATTTATCATAAATGAGGGTATAGTTTTTAAAAATCATGTTAGCCATATGGTTAGGGTTATTTATCACAATTATGATATATTGAGACATGTTTGATTTTATGCATCTATTTGTGTTTATATGGTGGATATGCATAAAATTTAAAAATTATATATCAATTATTATAATTATTTTATATTATTTATGGATACAATAATAATTATTTAATCTAAGGGTATTCAATTAAAATGTTGGTAATTTGGTAAGGGTATACCATCTCAAAATTCATTATTTGGGACATATGTTATGTAATACAACTATATTATTTTATGATTTGTATATACATATACTTGGATATGATATATGATTAATATGATAATGATCATGTTATTTAATATTTCATTAGATTTTATTCATTTCATTGGAATTATGACTTAGATGTTACCAAAACAGCATGGGTAATATTTTACAATCTCGGTATTTACTAAGAGTTATTATGCATAAATTGAATACGTTGAAATTATATGTTATATCTCTCTAAACTATTATTTATTTTATAATCCACATTTTAATTATCTAAATTACTTGTTTTCATTTCATTTTAATATTTCTAGGTAGTCGTATGTATGGAATAATGTATTTATGGAAAATGATCATTGTTAATCTATTATGTTTGGAATAATTTTCATCAAGGTACATGATTTCATTAAAAATAATTGAATAATGTTTTAAATATTATCCAATTGGATTTTAATTTTAATTTTACCAATTTTAATATCTGTAAAATTGATTAAAATTAATATTCTTGAATTTATCTGAATAATGTCCTTTTTACCAATTCTGTGAGAAAAATAAATATTTAATCTATACTGCATGAACATCTTTTTCTTATACTGACATATACACATTGATGTTATGATTACCCATTTTTTATTATTTATATAATATTTATGAAATTTACATATTTTAAATAAAATAATTAAATTGAAAATTTATTTTCCTCAATAAATAATGCAAGGATGTTTTCATGGAAATTTTCATCTATGATAATATCCTTCGATGGTACTACGGAATTACTGAGGATATGATCATTGAATAGAATGATTATTATTTCAATTGATGTTTAATGATTTATATTATGAAATATTAATGAAACCTATTTTATTTTCAACGGGTTAGGCTATGATGAAATTATAAAAAATGTCTTCATATTGTCGAAGCAATATCATTGGATTAAGATTATTTGATTGGTTGGTTTGTTATGAAAACTAGTTCATTGTGTACAGATCAATGATTTAAAAGAATAAAGGGTACATGAGAGGTAATTAGAATCATAAAATATGTTATATATGTGGTTATCCATGTCCCAATATAGGGTACACTAGAGGTTATTTGATGCTTTATGTAGGTACATGAGTGGTTAGTCTAAGAATAACATGTAATGAATGACGTAGTGGGTATTCTTGAAAAAATATTCTATTACTCTATCTATGCCACACTTTTTATGACACTCTCTATGATATGATCCTATACGTATGTTATAATCTCAATGATAATTACATCCAACTATTCTAGGATTCATGTCTTTTAATGTTCATGATCATTTTTTCGTGATTACGATCAGTTAAATATTGTGTATGATTCTAAAATGTTAAACTCATTCTCTTGTTAAATTATTCTCATAATATTCCTTCATATTATCATTTATTAATATCTGCCATTTTTATCATTACTATTCATCTGATATAACACTTTATTATGTTTTCTTTTTGTTAGTATATAAATAATAGTTTTTAATATGATATATATATATATATATATATTAAGGTTGATTGTTATAGTGAACTTATTGGGAGATGATATATATCATTCATGTTCAACTTCATTATGAATCGAAAAATCTAAATAAACTGAACCATTAGAGTTCATACATTGATTATAATGAAATATTAATAATTTATATCTAATAACGTACAATAATTATGTATATATTTTTAGGTTTAGCTCAATGTGTATCAAAGAAATATTTTTTTTCTTTTTTTGGAAACTAGGATGGGAAAGTGATAGTGAAAAAATAGGATAAGGCTATGTTTAAGATTACATACTATATAAGGGTATAATAAATAAATAATATTCTTATAATGTGAATACATATATAGATAGTATAATCTTGATGTAGTTATTCTATATATAATCCTAGAGGAAATAAATATGAATTTTGTGGATTGGATATCATGTTAATTAATCATTGGTGCATGATGGGTGGTACAATGACTACACACATAGATAGAAAATCCAGGTGGGGTTCCAAATTTAATTCACATTTTCTACCTAATCAATTATAAAATATTTTAATTTAATATGAGTATATATAATCTAATTTTTACTAAATTCATAATTTATTGAAATAATTTATCATAATTTATTTATCCTATGAATAAATTTTTGTGATTATTAACATACTCAATATTTTTTCTCACACTATGATTATTGATTTTATTTATTTGATACAACCCATAAGAATTTTGGTAATCCTAAATGAGAAATGATATGTCATTCCATCCACTATATTAAACAAATGAAAAGGATTATTTAATGTTAATTCTTGTGATTATGAATGAAATATGTCTAGACATATGATAAAGATTATTTACAAAGAATAGTTTTTAAATGAAGAATATATGATAAAAATAGAGTTACTTGAAGACTATAGAGTTACAAAGATTAATTTTTCTACATTGTGAGAATATGGGAGGAACACCCCATTGAAATTTCTTAAAGAAACATAAAAATATTTTTTGGGAAAAAATTATTAGTGTTGAAAATTGTTTAGGAAAAATGAATTGATTGACTATTGTAATAGATGGGAATAATTGTTCCCATAATGTATCATCTATATTTGAATATTTCAAAATGTGTAATATATATAAATTATAAAAATTAATTTCTTAGGGGGATGGAAAGAATGTGGCTCAACTAGGTTGTATATGTAAAGTGATTAATGTGGATGATAATGAATGTATTTATGAAAAATAAAAGTTATCATTTATACTAATAGAATAAATTATGTTAAAAGTATAAAACATGATAAAATATATGTTGACAAATATTAATACATGATTCATATTAAATATTGTATCAAGTAATTTTTAGGGAATTAAATGTAAATGTTTGTCAAATTGTATTAGAAGGAAGTGTAATTCTATGCATTTTTATTTATTGTTATTTGAGAATTATATTGTAGAATTGTTTTATTAATGGAATTAATTTTATTTCAATCATGAAGCATCTCAGTATTTTACTAAATATTTTATTAAAAATGGATTCATATGGATATTTTTAATGGTATCAATAACATAGAAATCCGATTTAGTAGTACGGTGAAAAATATTTAAGAAAAACTGATTGAGTGATATATAACCCTTAATATGGTCCTCATTCTGAGATAATAATATTTTAATTGTATAAATATATTATATATATTGATAAATTGAATTAGATAGTATTGGTGACCATGAAATTAATTTTTGATTCGATTGTTGAGTTGATTATTTAGAAATAGTTTTGGTATTATTACTGAAAAATTTGATAATAATTTTCAAAAGAAGGTAAATACATTTTAGTTATATTTGAATGTACTATACACTATTAGAATTTTCAACTTAATAGACAATTGAGGAATTTCATGTCCATCTTTTTTCAATCATATGATCTATAAGAGTTTTCATGGAACACTATGCTTGGAAAATTAATATTTTTTATTCTTCATTTTAATATTTCATGAAATGATTTGAAAACAAATTGAAACACAAAATGAAATCATGGAATAATGAATATTGATTTGAAAAAAATAATGTAATTATAATTTTTATTCAAATGTAATATAATTCATAAACTAATGTAAAAAAGACATTTAATATTAATTATTTTTCATTCATACGAATATTTTTGATGAATTGATGCTTTTCTTCATGCCATGAAGATTTAGGGTTTTATAGTAATTAAATTTCATTAAATTATGTTCTCTATCAATATCAATTTCTGTATGTATACTATATATCTCCTCTATGGAAATTATTTCACTTAGTCATACTTTTATCCATATATGGGAACATGATCTTTTGTTATTTTATAAAACAGTTGTGTTAGGCAGTTTTCATTTTAAAATTTTATTTTATTATCCCCATATAAAATTTTCATTTCCAATAAATGTATTTTCAAATATTAGTCCATTGATTAAAAATAAAACATATAAATTAATCAATTTATTTCAGGGTGGGAGAGAATTAAACACTCATAAAATATATCATAAAATTAAACTATACTCAATATGTTTCATAACACACAAAGCTAAACTCTTAGTGGATTATGTTTCCATAAATTTATTTTTAAGTGGGACAATTATAAGATAAATATTAATTTAAATATATTAATATGAATAATACTAATTTAAAAATATGTATAAATGGTTTAGTTAATGAATATTTATTTATTTCTTTATAATAAAAAAGTTGTTATTTTTTATTGAAGTCATTTTTTACAATATAAATTTAATCTCATAAAAAATAGTATTTTTATATTTTTTCTATAAAAATATTATTCTTTATTTTGAAATTGTATTTTTGGAAAGAAAATATTTTTTTAAATATGATTTCTATAATATCACAGGGTTAATTTTAGGGATATTGTATCCATTTTTTTATATTAATAGTGAACCAACCATTTTGTTTTGGAAAACATTAATTAGAAATTAAAAAATAAATTTTTTTAAATGTAAAAATGCTTTTAAAATATGATCATTAGGTAATTTAACAATAATTTAATATTAAATTATAAAATTAAGTACTAAGGAATCAGAATACAAATTATTTTAGTATTTGTTAAATTATTCTCTTAAAAACAAAATATTGTAATAACTCTTTTTATGGGACCTTGGAGTTTTTATAAAATTAAATAAAATTAATATTTATTTATTAATGGATTTAATTCAAATTTATAGACAATATATTAAATAATAATTTAATAATTCATTTTAGGGTTTCATGTGCCCTAAATTGCCTGAAGAACATCATTTTTATTGATTTTTTATTACCCTGTATCAAGGGATGAGGGAGAACCCTTATAAGGACCGTAGGCTTAGAGATTACATGGACTATAGGCTTAAGAGACTACATGAACCCACTATATTATGTAATTTAACCAGTATATAACTACAAGGTACATCGCCTCCCAACATCTGTATTGCGATGATAACTCTCAACCTTCACATGGTTGTTTGTCTAGGCATCCCATGCATGAAATGGATGGTCCCGATGGCATTGCCATACCCTATCATTTTCCCAAGTCCATTTAGTTATATATGGTGGGTGCACATGCTCTGAATTCTCATGTGGGGAAACTATTTTTGTGTAGAGTATGTTAGGGGAAATTGCCCTGATGTGTCCCAAAATCCTTGAAGTGTCCCGAAGGCCTTAAAGGTCACCCAGAAGCCTTACTCACCCTAAGGCCTAAAAGATCCCCCAGAAGCCCTACTCACCCGAAGGATTTGGTGAACCAAATTCCTTAATGACTCCAAGAAGAAACTAGTGGCACAAGGTGATTAATTATAGCAGATACAATACCAAGCAATACCTGCTACAATACCTACTCCAATACCTTCAATGTACTGCCACAAAACTACTACGGTACTTGTTATAGTACTGCTACTATACACAAATTGATGCCTCTACCTAGTTTTGAACCTTTGTCTTGTGGACGCACATAAAAAGACACACCAACTAGGATGAGGCTGATGTGTTTCTAGGTTTCCACTTGGAATGTGAATTAATGTAAACTCAGTTTTATAATTACAATTACATTCTTTGAACATGGATTTCCTTATGCAGAACCCACTTCTTTATGGTGGATTTCTACCACATATAAAAATGTATATTATAAAATTGATATAAATTTTATCAGTCATTGTAATTAATAAAATTTAATAATTCAACATATGATTTAGTGGCAATAAGTAGTAAAAAATTACAATTCTGTTACCATGATTTAGGTGAAGGCCTGTTTATATGTGGTAAAATTATGATATTAGTGTATTAATGCTATGTAGGCCATTGAAATTATAGTTTTTCAAAAATATAAAGAATAAATTGTCTTATATTTTATTTATTTCTATTTGTATTAACATAAAATTTATAAAATTCTTATATTTTAGAAATTTTATACGTAACTCCATGTGTGTCCCTCCTGTCTCATAAAAATTGTAATCAGTTATTATCCCTTAGTTAAAAAAATATGTATTAATATATTAATATATTTATATATTAGACATGGAATTTACCAAAAACATACAATATTATTTTATTAAATAATATTGATTTGTTTATTTTATTATGGGCATCATAGAAGGATTGTGATGTAATCTAAAGGCGGTCTCTCAAATAAGTGGTATAAATATTAATCAATCTCTTTAAATTTTATTTCATTTACAATTTACAATAAATATATTTTATATTTAAAAACATAATTAATCATGTATCACTAATAATATGTGATGTTATTATTATGTTGATTGAAAAAGTTCGTAGATCCTTTTGGTCAAATAGAAATAGAATGTATCGATCATGTGTGCATATTGGATTCCACATCAATATAACGATACGATTCACATTCCATAACAAAAATTCCCCATTATATTTCAAAATAATATATATATATATATATATATGTAATTATTCTTTTGTATGTATTATATATTATTTTGTGTCATTTCATTACATCAATTAGAAAACAATAATGTCCCTCAAGAGTGCGCGTGGACAACCACCTACATGAAGTGATGTGATATGTTTTTCATTTCCACATTAAATGAATGGAAATATTTAATTTTTTAATAAATATATATGATATTTATGATATAATAACTATTTTTTAATATTTTATTATTTTTTATCATTTTTTTGTTACATCAGTCATAAATTGAAAATACCACTAATGTGTACAAATATACTACTGTCACAACAAAGTGATATAGATAAATTTTCAACAAAAACATTTAATTAATGGACATAAAATCTTATATAATTCATAAATATTATACTTATTAAATTATTAATATTTTATATTTTTGAAAACCATGAAAAAATATCAAGGAAAATTATTTATTAGTTGTAACTTATATGAAAAATGAAACAGTAATCAACTATAAATAAGGATTTTAGTGAAATTTTTTTAATAAATGGGTGATGAAATTTTATAAATAGGTCTTATAAGAAATGAATACTTTAAAAGAATTCTAATTAAAATAATTGAATATTTATTATACAAGAGGATAGAGCACATATGAATCAAATGAGAAATAATGTAAGGTTTCTCTATCAAAATATTGTTCCATCCAACATGATTGATGATATTAACTTATTTAAGTTTTTATAGTTTATATACTAAATAATATACATATTATATCATGTATAATTACTAATTAATGGTAATAAATGTTAAAATTGAAAATATTTTAGCAAATGGGATTTGGTTCAAATGTTACCAGAGTGGTAAGGTTTCACTCTCTCAAATTTAAATATTTTTGACAGATGTTATATTATAAAAATATAAGTATTTATGAGTTCCATATTATAAAAATTATATATACGATATCAGGTATATAATTATATCCATTTTATTTATTTTTAAATTTTTTTTATTCAACTCAAGGGAGTTACGAATCAAATGTTATTGTAGTAGTTATTGTTAATCATCCTTTTATGTGAATTAATTATGCTACAATTAATGATGATGAAATTATATGATATATATATCAAATATATTATGTATTTTCTTATACAATACTTAGTTTTATAAATTAATTGTTTCACATTCATTTTATTCTCTCTACGTAGTCAAGTTTATTAATTAATTTTTTTACGAAAATTAACATTATTTTTCTATAATGTTTGGATTTTTTTGATATGTTATTTTCATTTAAATAATTTTAAGAATAATTATTCTATTATCTTATTATTAATTAATTACATTTTCCCCATGTTATAATTTCAATAAATTTGTTTAAATGAAATCTTTTTTTCATTTTATAATGTGGTACATTTTATCAATAGTTTTGCAAAAAAAATTTACTTATATAGTAGAAATGGATTATCCTTGATATCACATCTAATATATAATTTGAAACATCCTTTATATATTTAAATATTTTTTAAAAAATAATATGTTTCATTAATATTTTGGAAAAATATATATTTTAAAAAAATTATTTCAAAAAATAAATTGTATTTTTTTCATGAAAAATATTTATGATTTCTAAAAGCCTATATAATATATTATAATATATTTTTAAAATAATTATTCTCTGTTAGGGATGTGATACTATGATAACTTCCTTATCAATTTATTTGATGGTTTATAATTATGATGATGTATTATTAATTAAATGGATTTTATTTTTCATTTTTTGGGCTATGGTAAAATGATAAATGTGTCTATGATCTTCTAGAATTAAATTAAATCGATTACAATAATATGATTGGTGTGTCCACTATATACCTTCAATTCATTATGTAAATGTTAATGTATTTGGACCTCATATGGTACGTGATAGGTAATACAAATCCCACAAAATGGTACATGGAAGGTTATCTCACTCCAAAAAATGGTTTATCAGTGGTTTTCCCAAGATGAATATAGGTACATGGGTGGGTATCCTAAGCCTAAAATGTGGTTTCTGTCTTAATGTGTTGATATGAAATAATATTTTATGATTACAAATATTCCACAAATTTTATGACACTATATTTGAATTATTTGGATTCTTATGTTATGATCTCAAGACTTATGATATATAATTATTCTATGATTCATGTCTTATTATATTCCAAATGATGTTGTTATGATTAACTTTTATGAATTGTTGGGTATGATTTATAATTGATATGCTGATGTTCTCATTAATTTATCTTTATAATATTCTGACATATGATTAATGATTAATGCCTCAATGTTTTATCTTTATCGAGATTTTGTAGTCCTATTTTATGAAGCTTTATTTTCCTAGAGATATGATATTTCGTTTTGTTTGTGGTACATCAAAGAGTAGTTTTAGTAATGAAGAAGATATTGAACGGTAATGGATATCATTTATGTTCTAGTTATTTATGTATCCATGTTTCTAAAGACCAAAACCCTTTTTATCTTTTCGTTGATCAAAATGATGTGAAATGAATTATAATCAAATAATATATAATAATTATTTTTGTAAAGTTTGGGGAACGTTAGATATAATATATATTCTTACATTTACATTAATTATAAAATGATAATGTTGTTCATGTGTAGGTATGGATACCACATCAATGAATTGATGCGATTCATTTTTTAATTACCACCAATCATGAATAATTCCATAATTATATATTATGATTTAAACATATATTCATTAAATTATTAATATTAAAATGTTTAGGATCGATTTCAGATCACAATAATCAATAGAAAATATACCAAGGTAATTATATAGAAATTTACCTTAAATGATTAAATGGTAGAAAAAAGTAATAAATTTTTATTCAATTGCTGTAAATTGATCCAAATTTTTTTTAAATGAATTTTTTTGAATTTTTTTCTTAAAAATGTGTTTGATAGCTTTAAATTGAGTATTCATATGGATATAATGTGCCTGGAAAAGAAGGAATCCATGGTATGTGTTATTCTTCTCAATTCCACTCCATTGATTTTTATTTTATATATTGATCTCGATTTCATTTATAAATTATCTATTCATCAGATATTACAAAATTATATCATGGATTACTATTTAATAATGGTAATTTAAACTCAATTCATTTTAATTATTTTTTTCATTAAAATGTTACAAATGTTGTAAATGTTAATTTTACAAACATTATTTTATTTGAGATTTATAATTTTTTTTGTTGGAATATTTGAATTATATCTTTATTTATAAACGTAGATATTTTATTCTCATTTTGTCATTTCAGTAATTCTATGGATTCATTCAAATATTTCCCTCAATGGTACTATAAGACAGAAAGAATGTTTATAAACTAAAAATATTTATTCCATATTTTAGGTTACTCATATTTCTAAATTATAACTATATTTATCAAATTGTTTTAAAGATTTATTTTTTCTAAATTTAAATGAATTTTAATCTTATTTTTCTAATTCCCTTTATTTTATATAAATAATTACAAAAATATACTTGTAATATATTATTAAAGGGATGTTTTTCTTTATATACTATAGTGTGAATTTAATATTCATTTTAATATATATTGAGTGAAAACATTGTAACCCTTTTATACCTATTAATCATCATAAAAAATCCCCAAAAATATTCTATAATGTTTTTAAAATTATAAATTATTTTGTGAATTTTTAGTATCTCTATTAAAATAAAAATGAATTGTCTATTAAAAGGAAGTGATGTATTTTCAGAATGATATATAACAAACTTTTTACAGAAAAATGTTTAACTATATTTAATGAATGTTCATTTTAATTTTATTTTCTATTTTACTTTTTTAATAATTTCATCATAGATGAAATTATATTCCTACATACTCTTTTACTAATTTATGGACTATAACCTATTTTATGATCGATCAATTTTTTTATGACCATGTTCTCATTCACTCTATATAATTCATTGGTTATAATTTCTATCCATCGTTTCAATAAATTCATAATAATTTATACATAAAATATCTTATGTACAAATTTTATACTTTCTAAGTCACAAAACATGACAATATACAGTTCATGTTAATTGATACTTCTTAATAATGTAATTTTGGTAACTTGGGAAATATTGATGATCAAAATTCATTATTTATTGTAGATATTTATATTTTGATAATAATTAATAATTAGGTTTTATATCATAGACTAAATATATGGGTAATTCATTCAGAATGTGTAAATGAATTGTAGGTTTTAGTTATAGATATCCCCTAAATGCATCAACATGTCTCGTGAAACATGGTATTTAATATTTATTTTTGTATTTGGGGTATATATTCCCATTTATTATAATATTTTATTACGAGGCCATGATGTTAAGGTTCATGTTGTCATTGAATGAGTCCTTGCTGGTAGGATCCTAAAATTTGGGATTCTGTATTACCTTCATTATAATTTCATTTATAATCATCCATGGGAATTTTTTTATTTTTGGTATATTACATTAATAAATTTTAGAGCTCGTTTTATTGATTAAATGTAACATGTATTGATTATTATCCTACCATATTGTTTGTTACTTATCTAATCCTGATAGATTCTATTATACATAAATATTATCGGTATCTAATATCACACATTTTTATGTTTTCATCACACTGGATATAAAGAAGGGATCGTCGAATGATAAAGAGGATGTAAGATATTTTGTCATCGTATTAGTCATTTTAGTTTCTTAATATTGAAATAAGGTATGACTCTAGTATCAAATACATTGTAAACTGATCGATCGATTATTTTTTATTCCTTTGAAACATTTACAAATGAATACAATTATATAATAGATCTAGGTTACTATAGTCAATGATTATATAGTTTTTATCAATGGATGATTGAAAAGATGGTGGGAAACTAGATTTGAAAAGAATATTACTAAAATGATCATCATGATATTAAATTAAAAAGACTGATAAATAATTATGTATTTTTAGTTTATGGATCAATATTCCTGATTCAAGGAATTTATTATTATTATTCCATTATTTAAAGATGGTTCCTGGAGGAATAATGTTAAATTATATAAATTCATATAGTTAATATATGGAATAACCTTATAAAAAATTAAATAAAATAAATGTTTGAGTTAATATTATAATGAATATATAATGGAAAACACTAGGTTATCACCAATAACCGTTCTAGTTTGATGAAAGAACTTATTCTATTTAGTGATCCCCATACATTGTAATAATTAATGTGATAAAAGCCTCCATCAATAAACAGAAATACTTAATTCAATGATAATTGGGAGATGGATCAAGTCCCATGAAATTTTATTCATATAATTAGGATGAAATCAAATTGAAATGATTATTCTAGAGGTAGATTTTTTTACCAGAAGATTCATACCAATGTTCATCATTGATTCAGAATTCTAATGTGGAATATGAATTTGAAAGAATCTAATGGAGAAATTTTTAGGACATGTTTTTTTTGGAAATATTTTCCTCAATAATACTAATATTATATTGAAATGAATTATTTAAATGATTATTATATGTAACAAGATAATGTAATGGATTATGATTTTAACATTACTATATTATCGAGGTATATTGATGACTTCATAGGTCGTCAAAAAAGTAATAATTATTGTTCTATTGATTGTCATAAGTTGAGGCATCAAATCTCCATATATTAAAATGTATTGTAGTCATATGAAGATGTGATATCATATTAAATTAAAAAATAATAATTAGAGAGGAATAATAATTTTAATGGTAATAAAGAGAATAATTTTATGATTGGGGGCTAAGAAGAAAAATAATTTGACATAGAAGAAGTGAAGAGTGGATGTTTAAAGATGATAAATGTGTGGAATGAAACATCCTAGAAAATGTTTATTGATAATTGATGTTTTTAAATCAATTGTGTAATTTAAAATAAGTATCATAAATATAAATTTTTTAAGTAATCCAACAAAATCCAATTATTTAAATATAATTAGATTATGAACCATTAAAATATATTTCCTCTATTTCTTGTTTTATTCTTTAAGAGAAATCATGCCCCACCAGGGTAGCTCACTACCGTCACCCTTCTGAAAATGTCTTATGAAGGGAGGGTTGTATGGGAATCTATATCATTCCCAAACCCATCCAGTCTCTGATATGGTATAAAAAAATACTTTCTCATGATATGGAACCCATATTCAATGTCATGACACCCATGCAGGAAACAACCATGACACGTAATGATGCACTTCATTCATTATGGATTCCAATAGTCTCCCCAACTACATTACCTAAGAATCAGAGACTTTAGTACATGATATAATAACATTTGTAGGATATAAATTGGGGTTATATGACCGTACATCACAATATTGTCCGATTTTGTTCACTACCTCCCATTTAATTCTTCAATAGTGCTCACTACACATCTACGTGACTCTCTACCACCCACTTTAGGAAAATGCCATATGATGCGAGGGGGTTCATGGGGTTTATATATTATTTAAATAACCCTACTATCATCTATTTTATATATCCAAATATGTTTCCTAGCATGACACCCATATGTTAGGTCATGTCACCCTGGTAGTAAGCAATCATGACCTGTAGTGCAACACTACATTCTGTTTGGATTCAAACTATTTTATTGAATCCCTGTATAGGATATATGATAATGATTATATGTTATGGTAAAACCTAACTATCATATATAACCATTATGTTTAGTAAATATTTTCATGTCATGGTAATTATTGTGAAATTTAGTGAATATATTATTATAATGTTTTAATAAATAGTGTAACATAGTCTGATGATTTTAGGGTGAAATGATTAATATTGATCATTTGGTGTGGTTAAGGACATTTTAAAGACATTACACCATCAATATAAGGTTTACAATCCAAATTGTTTTCTTATTCTAATCAATTTGGGTTTTACTAAATTTCATTGAATGGGAGGAATCACTATTTAGAAGTTATTTCATTTAAAAAAAACAAAACTATCCTTGAATTGATATGAAGATTTTATAAATTATTATTTTATTGATACGAGAAATAATAATCAATACTTTTAAATTATCATTATTAATGATAGATTAATTTTATGTAGTAACAGATATAATATAAACCAAAAAAAGAATCCATGTAAATATTGTTTTTTTGTAATTTATCTAACTCAATCAATTAATGATAAATTTATCAACCTTTTTCATGGAAATTATCACATCAATATTAGTGAATGCATCATGAAACATATTCACAAGTATATGTCTTACAATGTAATGTGTATTTTTTCAAATAAACTATTTATTTAATAATAAATTTCCCAATGTTATCTTACAAAATAAAATTAATGGTAAAATTATTGTTGCATGATATGATCATTTGGATTAAAATTAATTATGATTAAATTGATGAAATTTATATACATAGGGGAGACTGTAACAGCCAATGTTTTTAGTTATTTAATATTATATACAATATCTTGGGATATATAAAAACCAATCATTAATGAATCATGATATTCCATTAAAATGTTATTGAATTTATATGACCACAATAACCTTGTCATTAGATTGGAAGGTGTGAAAAAAATGATCACAATATGAAATTTAATTAGAAAAGATTATATCATAGATATATATTACAAATTTACTATGAAATATGTACCCAATTTTGAATTATAATTATTTATTAACATAATGTTTAGATCATTTAAT
Source organism: Viscum album (assembly GCA_963277665.1). Classification (NCBI taxonomy): domain Eukaryota; kingdom Viridiplantae; phylum Streptophyta; class Magnoliopsida; order Santalales; family Viscaceae; genus Viscum; species Viscum album. Next base: position 39,810,416 of record OY728158.1, on the reverse strand, counting down.
ATTTAACGATGTCATATTTCTATAAAAGTAGTTTTTAGTATATTGTATATATTTCATTTAAATGAAAAATTTCACATATTTTGACTATAGAATATATTTTAATTTAATTTTTCACTCATCCAAACTAATTATAAAAAATTTATACATTGATAATCAATTTTATGAATTCGAGATAAAATCATGTGATATTAAAATAGATATTTATTTGGAAATAATGTGTTATCTTCATGTTGTAATTTTATTTTAATAAATTATTATAATAATTATTGATGTGTTATTTTAAGTAAATATATTAATTATTTAGTTAATATTTAAATTTAAAAATATAATATTTTCTAAATGTAATGAAATGAGAATAGGTTTGTTATATTATTTTAAATTATATTTCTTCTAAAAGTGGTATTTTATGGATTTTGTTCACGTATATTGTATATATTATGATTTTTTTGATAACTTATTTGATAAAATGTACATAATTTATGATATCATCACATCAAATATATATTAGGGAGAACTGTTTGTAATTCAATTATATAGTTGATTGTAAGGTCAAAATAAAAAAAATCCATTTTTTGTATTACAAAATGAATATCATTATAATTATATAAAAGTAGGTTTTAACAGTTATGACCCCCTTTTAATATTAGAAAATAAATTTATTATTTAAAATAACGGATATAGAAATATAATTTTGACCATATAAATGACTGTCTAAAATAATGGAAATCATGGTTTTTTTATAGAGATAAAAACTATTTTCATTCATTTTGTTTTAATCAATTATTTTCAGGGTTCCTTTCAATTTTTATTTATACTGAAATATATATATATATCAAAGGTTTTAAAATAAACCAATACATTCCATATAAATCGACATTATAATTTATTTTGGTGTAATGTCATTTTTATGTTTTAAAATGAATGTTTTCTATAAAATCAAGTATCATTGATTTTTTTGGATACTAAATTGAATGTAATTTCTTCAAATTCATTGAACAGATAAATATATAAAGGATTTCACATTTGGGATTTGAATAAATAATATTATTTTAATTATTTAATGTTAATTTTTTTCACATTGAATAGTTATTATGGTAAAATCATATCACTATCATAATGGGTAAAAAGGATTAATGAAGGGATTTAACTAAATAGATACATTAAATAACTAAAAAATATATAAATCCTATTGGTTGAATGTATTTAAATCCTATATCGCCCCATAATAGAAAATAATCTCTCTTGGGGAAAAGTACTGTAGCACCCGAGATTTTTATGAGTAATATTTTGTTTTTATATATCATCAAAGGAATCTTTCACTACACACTTGGTTGTCTTACTTTACACGCAATTGCGACCTTCCACGATAGCTTGCGTCGTACGCAATACCGAGTTTCACTAAACAACAATATGCTATTAAAACTAGCCGTTATGAATAGTAATAACCACTTTTTGAAATTTTATAAATTTTATTTTTCAAAATGGACTTCATTTTTGGACTCAGAATATCGAAATTAGCCTAGGGTGAAATTTTGGTATTTTTCTGAAAACTTTCAATTTTTGATGAATAGTGAAACCACTAAGTGGTAGGTTAAAAATTGAATTTTGCATAAAACATAATTTTACCACTTCTGTGAATGGAATTTCAAAAATCCAACAGACATGGTTGATATCAGTAAGTAAAATGTTGTTCAATGAGATAAAAATAATTTTTTGGTGAATAGTAACTTTTTACTTTTTTTACTGCTGTTAATAGTAAATAGGGTAACTAAGGGTAAATATGATATTAATATTACACTAACACATGTCCTAATTCTATTGGACATGTGTAATGCGACCAAAAACAAACTTAGGAATAAAAATATGACCATTTAGGCCCACTTGGATTAGATTAGGACATTTATTATTAATTTATTTAAAGAGGGGTTAAAATATTTAAAATCAAAGTTTAATAAGTAAATCATTTTTAATATGGGGTTATACATAATATAAATTAGACTATAAATATTCATTAGAAAGATAAAAAGATTTCGTACATAATGGTATTTTAGTTTTAATTTTTATACATTAAATAAGTTAATTTATTTATGACACAATGATGATGCAGTAATTATCTTATTAATGAAATATTGACATAATTGATGTTATAAACACCAAAATAAATGTAATTTGAGACTTTTTATGAATTACACTAATTTTCTAGGTTACTATGATATCTTAATGTTGATTTAATCAACTTGGTTCGAACATTAAATTCTGTTATGACTTTCACAAAAATCATATATCAAATAGTGTAAAAATTGACATAAAATAGTTTTTAAATCAAATATTATATTATTAATTGTTATTGTATTCCTAAAAATCTATGGTTCGGCCAAATGACTTAGATAAGGATATATATATTAATAATAAACAATTTGGGGTTCGTTTGGCATGTTATTGTAAGTGTATTAACCATATAGTGAAAGAAAACAAAAAGACACGGTAAAAGTTAAATTATTTAACTTAGAGTTAAATCTAATTGATAAGGATAAAATAATACCCTAAACTTGTCTAAATACTATTGGTTGATATTATTTAGACCCATACCCACTTTATCTTCTAAATAATACCCTTTGGAACCATTATAAACCGATTTTGACTTTAATATAAAATAATATTTTGAGATATTCCTAAGGTGCCCCTCTCCTCCCTTATAAAAGGGCACCTCCTCCCCCTCCTACTCACACCAATTTGATCACTCAATTCGGCCAAACCCTGAAATTTTCTCCTCTCCACTTCCCTATAATAATCCTAGAGGTCCTGGTCTTCTTCAAATACCAATCATAGTTCCCTAAGTGGAGGATTCAAAGAGGCGTTCCAAAGAAGAGGTAATATCTATTACCGATCTTTTCAATTTCTTTCTTCTTCAACTTCTTCTTCTTTAGTTGTTTCATGATAAAGTAATAACATAAGTATTACTTACATACTTATATGTTATTATAAATATGAAACAACCCTAATTCACCTTCTATCCATCCTATGGAAAAATGAAATCACCGCGCGTGCGTACGTACGGAATACTGTCTCCACGCCGTGGTGTAATCTATTTTCCACCATCACTTTACAAGGATGGGTATAATGGTGTAATGAGTAACTATTTATGATTATTATAAATTAATATTGATACTGAAATAATATATATATACACTCCAATACAATTCCACGATCATAGGAACGATATCATCACTCGTGCGTACGTACGGAATACCGTCTCCACGATGTGAAGCGACTCGTTCTACATGATCATCATTACATAATAATTATATAAATGAATTGAATGAATAAATATGATATATGTTACACTAATAACATTCTGTATATAAGGTATCTATAACCATAAAAGAAGAATAAGAATTTATTCGGCAAAACACGCATAAGAACAAAAGGCAATAAAAACCCGAGTAACAAGTAACAATGAAATATTACTAACAAGAAGCTAAGAATATGACCATATATGATATCATATCAATATGTATGATTCTGGAATAAGTCAATAACATTATTTAAACCATTATACAGGAGCTTCAGACACGTACAAAGCAAATCGGACCTAAGGTAAGGGAAAATACCACAATCTCATTTTTATCCGAGATTGTTTATTCGTAAGTATTTACTGGGGTGTATTTTATCATCCACATCCATGTTCCCTCAATATTTAATATTGTTTCAATCCACTTACAATATTTTAAATCCAATTTTACCCTTCGGTGAGTTTTTAGTAAAGAATATGAAAGGAATCTTTTGTCGTTTTTTTTCGTACGAGGAACTTTTTGACTTTTCTGACAAAGGTACGAAGAATGTTTTTTCTTTACTTATATGGCATGTATGGATTTTTAAAAAATTATTTCCAAGAAGATTCCTTTATAAGTTTTCAAGTTTATTTTTAATCAACTTCTTTTATTTTAATGTCGTATGACATGTTATGAAAGGAAAAATGTTTTTTTGAAGAAGAAAGGATATTTTCCTCATGAATGGAGTTCAAGTGTTTCATCAAAATTATTTTCCATCTAAGATAACAAAGGGTTCTATTTTTATCCCTATTATTACATTGATTTGATCATGTTGTGATTGAATTATTTTTATGAATTCCTTTATCTTATATGAATTGTTTTATGATGTCATGTTGTTTAAGAATCCCATTTTTATTACATGGATTACGCTATGATGTATGGTTTATGATTATGTGGCACACATAAGAAAGGATTCATTATGAGATGGGTGGGACCTATATCTCCCTCCAATGTATTGGGTAAAGATTTTATATCTCATGAGATAGACATGGCTGGAACGGTAGGTTTTACCGGTTCAGTGAAACAGGACTGGAACGAGGGTGACATGGTTCAGAAAGGGACTTTGTCCACTAAGATAGTCTTGGCAATGAGTCATGACTAACAAGAAATGATTTTCCATGATTATGTGTGCATGCCACAAAGTTTCAAGTTTCATGTTATGATTATGGTGATCTCATTTTCACTTCTATGATTTATTCCATGTTAAGATATTATCATCTCTTTTGCAGGTTATGATTTTCAAAAAGATATGATATATTTCCTTTATTTTCCCTTGCTGAGCATTTGAGCTCACCCATTTATGTTTTCTTTTCTCGAGGTCAGGATGATGGATATTAAGTAGAATATTCTAAAAGGGACCCTAGATATGATGAAATAAATGGGAGACACTGTAGAAGATTTATGAACCGGTTGTTTATGTTTCCCAGTTTCTAAAGACACTATACCTATACGGTCCTTTGTGGTTTTGTCATATGTTGTAATAAGTGTGCTTCAATTTTGATGTATTAACAATTTATGTAAAGTATGGGTCGTTATAGTTGGTATCAGAGGAAAGGTATAGTCAACCTTTTGAAACTAGGATGTGAAAGTCTTAGTAAGAACCCTAAGGATATGTCTAAGCATAGAACACAATCTTAGTGTTTTAGAAATGGCCATGAATACCCTAGGATAAAACCTTAAGTGTGAAATTTTATCCTTGATTATGTGGTTTTCCTATTATAATTAGTGTTTCTCACACTATTCTTCTTGGTTTTAGTCAATGGCTGGAACCCGAAGGAACCGTGTTAATGCGGAATGCGATTGGCAATGCAATGATTGTACCCCTGAGAAACCAAACGATATGGGAGCTGGAATGCAAAATCTTGTTGTCATGCTCACACAACTTTCTCAAGCTATTAATCATGCAGGACTTCCAAACGAGCAAAGGAAGGAGCAACATTCTGTTGAATCCGTCATGAGGCAGCATCCACCTTCTTTCAGCGGGTCTACTGATCCATTAGTTGCTGAACAATGGATTAGTACTACTGAAAAGATATTTTCAGTTCTTCAATGTTCTGAACATGATAAAGTCATCCTAGCAGTGTATCGTTTGGAAGGAGATGCTGATCAATGGTGGAATCTTATTAAGAATACGAGGCAAAGGGATGAAATTGAGTCTATGGAATGGGACGAGATCAAGAACATATTTTTTAATAAGTACTTCCCTCGTATTCTCCGAACAAAGATGGAGAAAGAGTTTCTTGAACTGAAGCAAAGGGATGATGAATCTGTTGGTACCTATGAAGCAAATTTTACAAGACTTGCAAGGTACGCTTCTGGTATTATTATCCAACCTGAGAGTAAGATCGATCGATTCTTTAGTGGCTTAAAACCAAGTCTTCGAAGGGCGTTATCCATAAGGGACTTCAATAGCTACGAGGAAATTGTTCGATGTGCTCTCAAATTCGAGATGGATATTGGAGTAACCCATCAGTCACATGGGTTTGATAAGAAGAGGAAGATGGAATTCAAATGAAAATATAAAGAGCACACTGAAAATAAGATGAGCTTTCCCTTATGCTCAAAGTGTGGAAAGAAACATGGAGGTAGTTGTCTTAAAGGGACAAGTAAATGTTTCAAATGTGGAAAGGAAGGTCATCGGGCATTTGAATGCCGTGATAATGGGAAGAAGATGTCTAATGATGCAAACAAAGGAAGGGATACACAGAATGAACCTACTACACATCAATGTTTCAAGTGCAAGGAGATGGGGTATTATGCCAATCAATGCCCAAATCCAAGGGTTGATGATGAAGGTCGACGTCAACAAAATCATAAGGCTAAAGACAAAGGAAAGTCACATGCAATTTCTATCAGCGATGTGGAGTACGATAATGAAGTGGTGAAAGGTACACTTACCGTCCACTCTAAAGTAGCAAATGTTTTATTTGATTCTGGATCCACCCACTCTTTTATTTCTGAAAAATTTTCTAAGGGTATCACCGTTCTACCTCAACAATTAGATGTTGAGTTAGCTGTGACAACACCTAATGGCACAACAGTCGCATCAAAAATTTATAATTCTTCTCCGATCGAAGTTTGTGGGAAAGTGCTTCCTGCAAATCTTGTGATCCTTCTTTTAGTGGAATTTGATGTGATTCTTGGCATGGATTGGCATTATCTACATGGAGCTCATATCAATTGCCAAAGAAGGGAAGTCACATTTCATATTCCAGATCAATCTACGATCGTCTATCAATGCAAGGATGAACATAACTTTCCAGTGGAAATTTCTTCCATCTTATGGGTATTGATTCCACTAAATGAAGGTTATTTATCTCAAATGGTTGGTGAGAAACACACGATTAAGAATATTCCCATTTTACGGGAGTTTGATGATGTATTTCCGAAGGAATTACAGGGTCTTCCACCAAATCGTGAAGTTGAGTTTTCAATAGAACTCGTACCGGGCGCTTTGCCAATTTCAAAGAAACCTTATAGAATGGCACCAATTGAGTTGCAGGAATTGAAGAACCAACTCCAAGAGAATCTTGATAAGGGATTCATACACCCTAGTGCGTCACCTTGGGGAGCACCTGTTCTATTTTTTAAGAAGAAAGATAGATCAATGAGACTCTGCATTGATTATCGAGAACTTAACAAGATCACTATCAAGAACAAATATACTCTCCCACGCATTGATGACTTATTTGACCAACTACGCGGAGCTCAATACTTTTCCAAAATTTATCTTCGTTCAGGGTATCATCAATTAAGGGTCAAATGGGAGGATATACCAAAGACGGCTTTCCGTACAAGGTATGGGCACTATGAATTTATAGTGATGCCATTTGGTCTTACTAATGCCCCTGCTATCTTCATAGATCTAATGAATAGAGTCTTTAGAGACTATCTTGATCAATTTGTGGTAGTATTTATAGATGATATTCTTGTCTATTCAAAGATCAAGGAAGAGCATGAAGATCACATGAGAATTATATTGAAGACCCTGAGAAAGGAGAAGCTTTATGCCAAATTTACCAAGTGTGAATTTTGGCTTCAAAAAGTTGCATTTTTGGGTCACATAATCTCAAAAGAGGGGATATCTCTGGATCCAGCAAAAACAAAAGTTATCGAAAGATGGTCAAGACCAACAACAGTAACTGAGATCCGAAGTTTTCTTGGTTTGGCTGGATATTATCGACGTTTTGTAAAGGATTTTTCACGATTATCTAATCCACTCACCAAGTTGACTCGAAAAGGAGTTAAGTTTGTTTGGACAGAGGAATGTGAAGAGAATTTCAAGGAGTTGAAAATAAGGTTATCCAGTGCACCTGTGCTCACACTGCCTTGTAGTGGAGAAAGGTTTGTGATCTACAGTGATGCATCCAAGAAGGGATTGGGGTGTGTTCTTATGCAAAATGATATGGTGATAGCTTATGCCCCACGACAGTTGAAAATCCATGAGCAAAATTACCCAACTCATGATTTGGAGTTGGATGCGGTAATCTTTGCATTAAAGATTTGGAGGCATTACCTTTATGGTGAAAGGTGTTATATTTATACTGATAATAAAAGTTTAATGTATATTTTCACACAAAAGGAGTTGAATATGCATCAAAAAAGATGGTTGGAGATGATTAAGGATTACGACTGCTCAATCCATTACCACCCTGGGAAAGCAAACAAGGTGGCAGATGCATTAAGTCGACAAGACCATGCTAGTTTATCCATGATGAGGATCACAAAAGATCCAATATTTATGGATTTACAAAGGATGGATCTTGGAATTATAATGGAAGTGGAAAAATCTTATCTTTCTCAAATGAATGTTCAACCATATATACATGTAAAGATTAAAGAGGCACAGAAAGAAGATGTTGAGTTACAAAAGTAGGTGAAAAATGTTCCCGAATTCAACCTTGATTGTGATGGGATAAAAATGTTCAGGAATCGGGTTTGTTTTCCTCCCATCCCCGAATTAAAGAAGGAGCTGCTGGATGAGGCTCATAGTTCATCATTCTCTATTCATCCTGGAAGCACGAAGATGTATAGGGACCTGAAAGAGTACTTCTGGTGGGATGGCATGAAAAGAGATATTGCTGAATATGTCTCTCGATGCTTTGTATGTCAACAAGTTAAAGCCGAGAGACAAAAGTCAAAGGGGATGTTACAACCATTACCCATACCCGAATGGAAATGGGAAAACATCACTATGGACTTTGTCACATGACTTCCTAAAACATCCAAAGGCAATAATGCTATTTGGGTCATAGTTGATCGTCTTACAAAGTCTGCACACTTCATTGCTATTAGAGAGTATTTCTCTCTAGATCAGCTTGTCAGGATATATGTAAAGGAAGTGGTAAGATTGCATGGAGTACCACTTTCTATTATATCTGATCGGGATCTGAGATTTACCTCGATGTTCTGGCGAAGTCTTCAGCATACTCTGGATACAGAGTTGAGTTTCAGCACTGCTTATCATCCTCAGACAGACGGTCAGTCTGAGAGAACAATTCAAACCCTAGAAGATATGTTGAGAGCTTGATCTATGTATTTAAAAGGAGGTTGGGATCAACACCTACCTTTGGTGGAATTTTCTTATAATAATAGCTTTCACTCCAGTATTCAGATGGCTCCTTATGAAGCTCTCTATGGAAAGAAATGCAGGACTCCAACATGCTGGGATGAAGATGGGGAAAGAAAGCTGTTAGGACCTGATCTCGTTGATGAAATGGAAGAAAAGGTTAGATCTATTCAACAACACATAAGAGCAGCTCAGAGTCGACAGAAAAGTTATGCCGACAACCGAAGAAAAGACCTAGAGTTTTAAGTGGGTGATAAAGTGTTCTTACGAATATCACCATGGAAGAGGGTTATGAGATTTGGAAAGAAGGGGAAGTTGAGCCCTAGATATATCGGTCCTTTCGAAATAATGGATCGTGTTGGAAAGGTAGCTTACCGATTGGCGCTTCCACCAAATCTCTCTCAAGTTCACGATGTGTTCCAGGTATCTCTCCTGAGAAAGTACATACCATATCCTTCACATGTACTCAGCTCAGAAGTTGTACCGCTGGAGCAAGATCTTTCTTATGAAGAACAGCCGATAGAGATTCGGGATCGTAGCGAAAAAGTCCTACGAAACAAGACCACTCGCTTGGTGAAATTTTTATGGAGGAACCACCAATTAGAAGAAGCTACATGAGAGCTTGAGGATATGATGAGGGAGAAGTATCCTCATCTGTTTGTTACAAAGTGACGAATTTCGAGGGCGAAATTATTTTTAAGGGGGGTTGAATGTAACACCCGAGATTTTTATGAGTAATATTTTGTTTTTATATATCATCAAAGGAATCTTTCACTACACACTAGCTTGGATTACTTTACACGTAATCGCGACCTTCCTCGATAGCTTGCGTCGTACGCAATACCGAGTTTCACTAAACAAAAATATGCTATTAAAACTAGCCGTTATGAATAGTAATAACCAATTTTTGAAATTTTATAAATTTTATTTTTCAAAATGGACTTCATTTTTGGACTCAGAATATCGAAATTAGCCTAGGGTGAAATTTTGGTATTTTTCTGAAAACTTTCAATTTTTGATGAATAGTGAAACCACTAAGTGGTAGGTTAAAAACTGAATTTTGCATAAAAATTAATTTTACCACTTCTGTGAATGGAATTTCAAAAATCCGACAGACACGGTTGATATCAGTAAGTAAAATGTGGTTCAATGAGATAAAAATAATTTTTTGGTGAATAGTAACTTTTTACTTTTTTTACCGCAGTTAATAGTAAATAGGGTAACTAAGGGTAAATTTGAAATTAATATTACCCTAACACATGTCCTAATTCTATTGGACAAGTGTAATTCGACCAAAAACAAACTTACGAATAAACATATGACCATTTAGGCCCACATGGATTAGATTAGGACATTTATTATTAATTTATTTAAAGAAGGGTTAAAATAGTTAAAATCAAAGATTAATAAGTAAATCATTTTTAATATGGGGTTATACATAAGATAAATTCTAATATAAATATTAATTAGAAAGATAAAAAGATTTCCTACACAATGTTATTTTATTTGTAATTTTTAGACATTAAATAATTTAATTTATTTATGACACAATGATGATGCAGTAATTATCTTATTAATGAAATATTGACATAATTGATGTTATAAACACCAAAATAAATGTAATTTTAGACTTTTTATGAATTCCACTAATTTTCTAGGTTACTATGATATATTAATGTTGATTTAATCAACTTGGTTCGAACATATAATTCTGTTATGACTTTCACAAAAATCATATATCAAATAGTGTCAAAATTGACACAAAATAGTTTTTAAATCAAATATTATAATATTAATTTTTATTTTATTCGTAAAAATCTAAGGTTCGGCCAAATGACTTAGATAAGGATATATATATTAATAATAAACAATTTTAGGTTCGTTTGGCATGTTATAGAAAGTGTATTAACCATATAGTGAAAGAAAACAAAAAGACACGGTAAATGTTAAATTATTTAACTTATAGTTAAATCTAATTGATAAGGTTAAAATAATACCCTAAACTTGTCTAAATCCTATTGGTTGATAGGATTTCGACCCATCCCCACTTTATCTTCGAAATAATACCCTTTGGAACCATTATAAACCTATTTTGACTTTAATATAAAATAATATTTTGAGATATTCCTAAGGTGCCCCTCTCCTCCCTTATAAAAGGGCACCTCCTCCCCCTCCTCCTCACACCAATTTGAGCACTCAAGCTCGGCCAACCCTTGCCATTTTATCCTCTCAACTTCCCTAGAATAATCCTAGAGGTCCTGGTCTTCTTCAAAGACCAATCTTAGTTCCCTAAGTGGAGGATTCAAAGAGGCGTTCCAAAGAAGAGGTAATATCCATTACGGATCTTTTCAATTTCTTTCTTCTTCAACTTATTCTTCTTTAGTTGTTTCATGATAAAGTAATAACATCAGTATTACATACATACTGATATGTTATTATAAATATGAAACAACCCTAATTCACCTTCTATCCATCCTATGGAAAAATGAAATCACCGCGCGTGCGTACGTACGGAATACCGTCTCCACGCCGTGGTGTAATCTATTTTCCACCATCACTTTACAAGGATGGGTATAATGGTGTAATGAGTAACTATTTATGATTATTATAAATTAATATTGATACTGAAATAATATATATATATATATACTCCAATACAATTCCACAATCATAGGAACGATATCATCACTCGTGCGTACGTACGGAATACCGTCTCCACGATGTGAAGCGACTCGTTCTACATGATCATCATTACATAATAATTATATAAATGAAATGAATGAATAAATATGATATATGTAACACTAATAACATTATGGATATAAGGTATCTATAACCATAAAAGAAGAATAAGCATTTATTCGACAAAACACGCATAAGAACAAAAGGCAATAAAAACCCGAGTAACAAGTACCAATGAAATATTACTAACAAGAATCTAAGAATATGACCATATATGATATCATATCAATATGTATGATTCTGGAATGAGTCAATAACATTATTTAAACCATTATACAGGAGCTTCGGACACGTACAATGCAAATTGGACCTAAGGTAAGGGAAAATACCACAATCTCATTTTTATCCGAGATTATTTATTCGTAAGTATTTACTGGGGTGTATTTTATCATCCACATCCGTGTTCCCTCAATATGTAATATTGTTTCCATCCACTTACAATAGTTTAAATCCAATTTTACCCTTCGGTGAGTTTTTAGTAAAGAATATGAAAGGAATCTTTTGTCGTTTTTTTCGTAGGAGGTACATTTTGACTTTTCCGACAAAGGTATGAAGAATGTTTTTTTAACTTATACGGCATGTATAGATTTTTAAAACATTATTTCCAAGAAGATTTCTTTACATGTTTTCAAGTTTATTTTTAATCAACTTCTTTTATTTTAATGTCGTATGACATGTTATGAAAGGAAAAATGTTTTTTTGAAGAAGAAAGGATATTTTTCTCAAGAATGGAGTTCAAGTGTTTTATCAAAATTATTTTCCATCTAAGATAATAAAGGGTTATGTTTTTATACCTATTATTACATCGATTTGATCATGTTGTGATTGAATTATTTTTATGAATTCCTTTATCTTATATGAATTGTTTCGTGATGTCATGTTGTTTAAGAATCCCATTTTTATTACATGGGTTACGCTATGATGTATGGTTTATGATAATGTGGCACACATAAGAAAGGATTTATTATGAGATGGGTGGGACCTATATCTCCCTCCAATGCATTGGGTAAAGATTTTATATCTCATGAGATAGACATGGCTGGAACGGTAGGTTATACCGGTTCAGTGAAACAGGACTGGAACGAGGGTGACTCGGTTCAGAAAGGGACTTTTTCCACTAAGATAGTCTTGGCAATGAGTCATGACTAACAAGAAATGATTTTCCATGATTATGTGTGCATGCCAAAAAGTTTCAAGTTTCATTTTATGATTATGGGGATCTCATTTTCACTTCTATGATTTATTCCATGTTAAGATATTATGATCTCTTTTGCAGGTTATGATTTTCAAAAAGATATGATATATTTCCTTTATTTTCCCTTGCTGAGCATTTGAGCTCTCCCTTTTATGTTTTCTTTTCCCCAGGTCAGGAAGATGGATATTAAGTAGAATATGCTAAAATGGACCCTAGATATGATGAAATAAATGGGAGACACTGTAGAAGATTTATGAACCAGTTGTTTATGTTTCCCAGTTTCTAAAGACACTATACATATACAGTCCTTTGTGGTTTTGTCATATGTTGTAATAAGTGTGCTTCAATTTTGAAGTATTAACAATGTATGTAAAGTATGGGTCATTATAAGTACTATTTATAAGGAATTTATTATATATTATTATTCTTAATATTTACAAGTTTTCCACCCAACACATTTATATATGGGAACCTCATCTACCCTATTCAAAAAAACATTCTGGTTCATATATATAGACCATGATCTACATAATTTAATTCCCAAATTTCGATTCCCTAATATAGAAATTGGATATTTCCAAATATTCACTTCAATATTGTTTATAGTTCCAACTAAATGATGCTACATAATGAAGTTTATTAATTATCTGACAATAATATTCAAGTTAATTTCATCATAAACCTCATAAAACTATTCAATAACCATCATAACATACTAATATCTGTTGGAAAAAAATCCATCAAGTTAATATTGAGTGATATGGGGTTGACTATTATTGTGGAAAATGTTGGTTTACATAGATGTGGTGTTCGAGAGATATTTTTGACTCGGTATATTGAAATATATCGAGTAAAATGGAATGGATGAGATGGTAGTGGTACAAAAAGGTGCATATATATGGTGAAACAATTTCCCAGTGTTTACTAAATTTTTCTATGTCCAAAATCCAAGGACTAGAAAAATAAATTTTTGAAGAACAAAATTACAATTAATATTGATGGTGTATATAAATTTTGGATACAAATGATGATTGAGGAACATCTAATGTAAATATGTCTAAAGAAACAAGTGCATGACATATTTTAATGTGCATTAAATATGTGTTTCTTAGTTAGAAGAAGATTTTCGCACACCCATGAAATAATGATGAATTAAAATTCATTAAAGAGAGTTACACAGTAAACATGATGTCAAATATATACATTTTAGCTCATGCAAAACATTAATGGAAATAGGTAAGAATATATGTATTTTTCACAAAGGGATGGGCATGTTTATAAATTTTGGGCTACCCACCACATTTTATAAGCTCAAAAATATTAGAAAATAAAGGCTCTAAATAATGTTTGTAGCTCCATATAATGATTAAATACACGCACAAGAAGGGTATAACAATGGAAGAACTCAACATTTTGTTTAGTCAAAAAACAACTCTCTATATGACCAAGAAAATTACACAAAAAGTGTAAAAGTATATATCTTGTTGGACATTTGTGAAGAAACTAACATGTTACGTAAAAGGTGTAAAATTTTAATGCAAGATTTCATTGTGTTCTATGAAAGACAGAGTTGTGTGTAGAAAATTATTTACACTGTAATACTATGGTGATGGGGTATTCATCTAGTTGATTAATGTTGAACATAAAAATGAATTTAATGAGGTAAAAGAATTGATTCAAGTGATAATGGAGATTCTATTAAAGGATTTGTGGGATCACGTCACGTGAGAGAGCAATGAGATTTCATTTTGTATTAGTCAAAAACTAGGAGGGACAACGAGATTGATCCAAACACTGTAAATAATAGTTATGTTTTATTGAATTCCATAAGTCCTCAATTTTTTGTTTTCTGATCTTTCAATATAACCTAGTGAGGGTGAACATAGTAAAATTGATGTGTCTTCTATATTCATTTATTTGTGTTCACACGTCAATATGGAAAAGAGATAGAAAAGTGTTTTTTCACTAATCACTCATAGTTTGATGGTGTCGTTCTTTTAATCAATCATATCCTGAATCACCCACCCCCTTAGGTTATTTTACCTAGTTTTGATTACAATTGTTATCAAAGACAATGGTTAATTTCATTTTTTCTCCCATAAATGTTATTAATCATAAAGGGATTTTGATGTTTGATGGAAAAAATGTTAAATTATGGAAGAATAAGAGGCAAATTTTTTTTATATCTTTAGTTATGTATATCTATAAAGCTGTAACCCATGGTTATCCATCCAGTGTGGAATACAAATCATTTTCTTAAGCATGAAGATGATAATTTATTCTGACTCTAGAAGAATCAATATTATATGGGGTGAAATAACTATCAAAATATAAACAATGATGATATAATTTATGTAAACTAAGGATATGTGGGAAAATATATTAAATATATATGAAGTCTATTAAAAAATAAATGAATAAAATCTAAATGTTATCACAAAATATTATGAAGATATTAGAGTGAACCCCAATGAGTTAATTGAATAAATAATTGGTCGAGAAATATTTTTGTAGAGGACATGTGTCATCATGGATTAATTATTGAATATGAAATGATCACTCATAGAATTTTTGGAAAACTCCCACCATGGTTCAATCTGAATAGATCTATTGTGGAAGATAATGATCCAAGGGTACTGACATAAGAAATTTTACAAAGTAATCCACATGAATATGATATGAGAAATGAAGATATTGATTCGATTTAAAAATGTAATTCAAATGAAGAGGAAATCAAGTCCAAGAAGAAGCTCACAATTGAATATTGAGATGAATAAAAAGAGATGAATAAGGTTATTTAATTCAATTCCTCAAATATTCAATGAGGAAGGTAACTTTCAAATGGATACTCCCACTATCATTCATTCAATATAGAATGTATGGTTATATTTTTTCCTGATACCCAATGTAATTTCAAGAAAATAATGAGTACAAAGATGACATTCCCAAGAAGACGTCTCATTCTATTTGAATGGTAAGAAAATGTTTCAGATAAATTTTTTCTCACTTATGCAGTATCATTCACATTAAAATGAATGTTCAAATGAATATAGGGTTGAACAGATGAAAAAATGAAAATATCATGGAGAAAATGATATGGGGGTAGTAGATGGTATTCCATATAAAGGTGGTGAATGTGATAATTATGAAGAATCAATTGAATGACTTATTGATTTTTAGGTTTAATTAAATGCTTCTCCTGAGGAGATAGAAATTAGAAAATCCAAAATGAATAATGATAACAATGTGGGTTTTGGTTCCAAATAATATATAAAAGAATAAAACATAAAAATGTCTGACATGAATGATTAAATTGAAAATTTTAAGTCTTCAATTATAGAGATTGTCACGACCCGTCCTCGGGGCCCGTGCCGTGACTACCCCAATCCCGCCTTCCATAGGTCAGGGGCTGGCGACTAGCACCAAGGCGTAAATCCAAACAAAAGGGAAGGCATTGCCTTTGAAAAGTAAACAAGCACCACAGAGTAAGCAAGAGGAAAAGTAAACACTAAGTAAAAACTGTACAAGCTATGCTAAAAGAAAAAGGGGCCGGAAATAGAAGCCCAACTGTAAAGTACAACTGAATGGAAAAACAACAACTGAAAGGAAAAACTGCAGCGTCGAGCCGTCCTCTGGAAGTCCCACCTGAAGGGTGGGTACAGATAGCGTCCACTGCTCCTCGGGTCCACCTGACCGCTCCGAGTACGTCCCGCCCAGTGTTCCACCTCCAGGTACCGTCCTGCTCCGCACGCCTCCACCACGATCAGCACTGTCCGTTGTCTGCAACCAACACCACGTAGTGCGGGCAAAGCCCGTGCAGGGGTGAGTATAAGATACTCAGTAGGGACCCCGAGACCCCCGATGGTCTCCCAAAATCCATGAAGGATAATCCACAAAGGAAAGATACAATCACGAAGTAACATCTGACACGGTTTTGGTATATACCAATACATATACCTAAGTCATCAATTCCCATTCTGCTCCAACGTTCGAGCCCAAGTACAACCCAGTCCACACAGGAAAGCAAAACATATACCCACACTGGATAGCACAACACAATCCACAAAGCATAGAAAATAGTAAATCCACATAGGATATCTCAACACAATCCACAAAGGAGAGTAAACAGTAAATCCACACAGGATTGCTCAACACAATCCACAAAGGAGAGTAAATAGTAAACCCACACAGGATAGCAAAATCCACAAAGGAGAGTAAATAGTAAACCCACACAGGATAGCACAATCCACAAAGGAGAGTAACAGATGATTCAGCTCACACAGGTATACTTCTTCGGATGATGATAAGATGATCTCTGATCCATCTAAGTCTTCCGACCCACAAAGGATCGATAAGTAACTAACCCCCGCAATGACCCACACAGGATCGGGCCCACAGAGGACCTATAGGCGTTGGCTCACACAAAACCACTGAGCGCGGACCCACACAGGATCGGACCCACATAGGACCGGGCCCACACAGGACCGGGCCCACACAGGACCTGTAGCACTGATCCACGTAGGATCACTGAGTGCAGTAGTCATCGCAGTCAACTAAGGATCTCTGCAGAGTCGTCGCCGTAGTCCACTGAGGATCTCTGCATGGTCGTCGTTGGAGTCCACGGAGGATCTCTGCACAATCATCGCTGTCGATGAAGCAGTCGCAGCCAGCACTAGGGTTTCCGCACACAGCAAGCTCGTTCGGGAGGGTCCGCTCCATGAGCCGAGAGGCCGACACATCAACTTACACATAGTCCGAAGTTGATGTATCCAAAAGTTCCGTATCGTCAACAGGAACTCAACGTCGCAGACGGCGCGTCAATCGGACGCCCAGTCTGAGAGTTATTGGCTTTTTTGTCAAAGGGGGCCGGTTGGTTTTTAAGGCAAAACCAACCCGACCGTACACCACCTGCGTCCAAACCTCGGGCAGAGTGAGCCAAAAGATCCGTCTCACTTAGAAGAATTCAACAAAGCTGAAGGCACGTCAAACGGACGTCCGTAGCTCAAGATATGAGTGTTTCCGCTCCGACGGCCCGGTTGGTTTCGTGTACGAACCAACCCGGCCGAACTGAAAGTATTCCGAAACCTTGAGTGCGATATACCGAAACGGCCGTCTCGATCCAAAGATAGTGTTGTCGTTGACGGCAAGACGTTTGGAGGCACGTAGCTCATGTTACTGGCATTTGAACGAAAACCGTCCGAAGACGGGGGGTCCGGGCCCCGCCCGACCCGGCCCGTCCCGCCCTGGGTCGGCCGAACCGGGTCCACCCGGTCCGACCCGGTCTGGCTCGGCCAGCCCGGCCCGGCTCGGCCGAGCGGCCGAGTGGCCAACGCGGGGGGAGCCGCCGCCCTGCGTGACACCCCCGCGGCACCCGCGTGGTGTCAGCCAGACAGCCGGATGCGGCTGAAGCCGCGTCCCGGGTGATGCGGGGCGGGGGGGAGCCGCCGCCCCCGCCTGACACCCGCGGGTTGTCTCCCGGGCGCCGGATGCGGCTTCGGCCGCGTTCCGCGAGCGCCGCCGCCGTGGCTGGTGCCGCGGCCGGTACCGCGGCGGTCTCGTCCAGCGGCACGCCGGAGCCGCCGTGCCCGCGACCCGCGCCACCGCCGGCTTCCGCAGGCCGCCGGAGTCGCTCCGGTGGCCTGATTTTCTACCCATCTGCGCCGTTACTCCTCCCGGGATCCGTTCTTCACTGCGGGATCAGCAAACATCCGTTGCGGCACGTTCCTTCGTCGCCCGTCAAATCCACACAAGAACGAAGAACGGCGGAGGGTTGTCGGGCCGTGTTCGTTTGGCCCGCACCCTCCGCGTTAGTGATAAACAACGGGAGGAATAAATTCAACATATGAATTCTACAATTTTAATGGAATAAAATTTTTCTTATTTATCCGGTTCTTTACTTTTAAAATAAAAAGAATGATCATGGGAAAAGGAGATAAACTCACAAAAACCCCTACCTCGTAGTCACCGTGCGTGAGCGTTCTTCGTGGAATTGTTCATCGCGGAAGAAGGGGATCGTCATGTCGTCGCGGAAAGGCATCGCGTCGTCGCGGAATCCGGCATTGAGTCGGCGAACTCAACGGACCAAGAACAACAGATTTAGATTATAAATAATTAAATCTGTGTTTCGTTTTAAACCAAAAAGAACTTTTAGAAGAAACCTGATATCACTCACCTCAAACGGTTGGTGATCGGAGATCGGGGCGGGGAAGAACATCTCGGATTGGAGCGTCGTCGATTATTGCGGATGACGGAATTCTTCGCGTTCTTCGCGTTCTTCGTGTTCTTCCCGTTCTTCGCGAAGGAGAAAGAAGATACAAGGATTCTGTCAAATCCTCTCAACGCACAATCTTTCAAAAGACTGGTTGGTCTTATTTTATTATTATGCCAACACATGAAAAATGGTAAGTAACGATCCATCAATTCGTTGAATTAATTCAACGAAAGAAACAACTCATTTAATTTACGAAATAAACCGCCCAATAAAATGTTTTGTTAAGAATTTAAGAAAACGCGTCAGTTGACTTTCATAATGACGGGTTTTTGCGGGTGCGTTACTTAGCGGAAAGAAACGGAGGGGCTCGTGTGGGCCCCACCTCACAAATATCCTACCAAGAGGGTAGGATATTCCTGGATAGAATCCTATCCAGTTCATCTCAGTTTAAGCCGCTTTTAAGTGGATTCAAGTGGCTTCCAAGTGGCTTAAGTGAAATAAAATAAAGTTGTCGAAAAATTATTTTATTTCTTAACCTTAAGCCCAAAAATTAAAAACCACACCAGAGAAAACGCATCTCCGGAAGAGGCGTTTCTAAGCAAATACCGGTGCTGCGATTTCATCGGTGCCCTCAGAATTCGATTCCGGGCACCGGTTCAAAAGTTAGAAAAACCCACTCGTCTGTTCACTGAACGTACCCGAGCCGAACTTCGGAAAACGATTCTGGGAACACCGGGCATCGGAATCAGGTGCCTTCAGAAACTGCGCTCTTGTAAAATTCCAAAGAAAATTAAGAAAAAAAAATTTCCTTGAAATTTACGGGTATTTACATTACTCCCACCTCAGGACTTTACGTCCCCATAAAGTTACATCATAAACTAGGGAAACAAATGGGGGTACTAAGCACGCATCTGATCCTCCCACTCCCAAGTGCTCTCCTGGAGGTTCTCGTGCTGCCATCTGATGCGCACAAGAGGAATCGATCACCCACGTAGGACCCACTCCTGTCGATCCTCTATCTCCACCGAGACCTCCGCAAAAGTCACCCCATCATCCACGTCTAGCTCCCCATGGTCAATGATGTGCATCGGGTCATGCACGTATCTCCTCAGCTGAGATACGTGGAAGACGTCGTGCCCCCGGTGCAACTGAGGTGGTAGAGCCAAGCGATAAGCCACCTCTCCAACCCTGCCGAGGACCTGGAAGGGTCCGATGAAGCATGGAGTCAACTTTCTGCCTCGGCCAAATCTCCGCAAACCATGTCGAGGTGATACCCGCAAGAAGACGTGGTCGCCATCCAAGAACTCTAGTGGCCTCCGCCTCCTATCAGCATATGACTTCTTCCATCTCTGAGCTGTCCTCATCTGCTCCTGGATGACCTGGACCTTCTCTGTCGTGGCCCGAACCATCTCTGGCCCCAGAAGTGCTGACTCTCCAGGTTTTGTCCAGCACAAAGTAGATCTGCAAGGTCTGCCATACAACGCCTCGTATGGTGCCATCCCGATGGTGGAGTGGTAGCTGTTGTTGTACTCAAACTCCACCAAGGGTAGGTTGTCCTCCCAGCTGTGACCATAGTAGAGGACACGTGCGCGGAGCATGTCCTCGAGAGTCTGAATGGTCCTCCCCGTCTGACCATCCATTTGAGGGAGAAAGGTGGTGCTCAGACATAACCGCGTCCCGAACGCCTCCTGCAACCCCTTCCAAAGACGGGAAGTAAAACGAGCGTCCCGTTCGGAGACGATAGTCGAAGGCACACCGTGAAGCCTTACAATCTCCTGAACGTAGAGACGCCCCAAGCTCTCCACTGAGCCCTGCTCTTGGATGGGTAAGAAGTGTGCCTACTTGGTGAGTCGGTCAACAATCACACAAATGGAGTCGTGACCTCTGGAAGTACGTGGAAGTCCAGTCATGAAGTCCACAGATATCTCATCCCACTTCCACTCCGGGACCTCCAAGTGTTGTACCAAGCCTGCTGGTACCTGATGCTCTGCCTTCACCTGCTGGCAGGTGAGGCACTGTGAAACGAACTCTGCCACAACCTTCTTCATGCCCGGCCACCAGTGCTGTCGTCTGAGATCCTGGTAAATCTTCGCCACTCCAGGATGTACCGCCAAAGGAGAAGTGTGAAACTCTCTCAGCACCTCCTCTCATAAAGCAACTGGTACCAGGGTACGTCCTCTGAAAAGGACGTCGTGCTCTGCTCCAAGGGATAAACCATCAGGTGCCTGTCCCGAGGATATCTGTGAATTCCATGTCTCACAGTCAGCGTCCCCACGTTGTGCCTCTCTGACCCGCAGTAGAAGTGGAGGAGAGACGGTGAGATACTGAAGGAAGGCTGATCCATCTCTATCCGCGAAGGATATCTGCAAAGAGGCTAGCTGCTCTGTCGCCTCCTCATTTATCTGGATTCTCGTCCTCCTGCTGAGGGAATCAGCTACCACATTCCCCTTCCCAGGAATATAGACTATCTCAAAGTCATAGTCCTGGAGGAACTCGATCCATCGCCGCTGTCTCATGTTCAGGTCCTTCTGAGAGAAGATTTACCTGAGACTCTGGTGGTTAGAAAAGATTGTAAAGCGCTCTCCCATTAGATAGTGCCGCCATGTCTTCAGGGTGAAGACCACTGCTGCTAACTCCAGGTCATGGGTAGCGTAGTTCTTCTCATGCGTCCTCAACTTACGTGATCTGTAGGCAATCACGGCCCGCTCCTGCATCTGGACACACTCGAGTCCGGTCCCTGATTTATCATAGTAGAATACGTATCCAACTCCCTCCTCAGGAAACCTCAAGATAGGTGCGCTGGTAAATCTCTGTCTCAGCTCCTGGATGCTCTGCTGACATCTATCTCACCACACGAATGGTTTCCCCTTCTTCGTCAACGCTGAGAGTGGAGCAGCAACTCTGGAAAAGTCCGACACGAATCTCCGATAGTATCCGGCTAGACCCAAGAAACTCCTCACCTCCGTCACGCTGCTGGGTGGCTCCCAAGCTAGCACTGCCTCGATCTTCGCGGGATCCACAGTAACTCCAGCCTCAGAAATGACATGCCCCAAGAAGTGGACCTCACAGAACCAGAACTGTCACTTCGAGTGCTTTCCATAAAGCTGGTGCTCTCGGAGTGTGTCTAGTACAACCCGCAAGTGGTAGGCGTGCTCCTCCTCCGTGGTCAAGTAACCCAAAATGTCGTCGATGAAGACCATGACAAATCGATCGAGGTATGGCTGGATGATCCTGTTTATGAGGCTCATGAACACTTCTGGAGCATTGGTTACACTAAAAGGCATAACCAAGAACTCATAGTGGCCATACCGACACCTGAAGGCCGTCTTCTGCACATCCTCGTCTCGAACTCTGAGCTGATGATATCCTGACCTGATGTCTATCTTCGAGAACCACCGTGGTCCCTTGAGATGGTCGAAGAGATCATCAATCCTGGGTAGAGGATACTTGTTCCTCACTGTCACCTGGTTCATGTGACGATAATCGAAACACAGTCGCAAGCTCCCGTCCGCCTTCTTGGCGAACAAAATCGAGGATGCCCAGGGTGAAACACTGGGTCGGATGAACCCCTTTCCCTGCAAGTCCTCCAACTGTACCCGTAGCTCTCGAAGCTTGGCGGGGGCCATCCGATATGCTGGAGGGGATATAGGGGTTTTCCCGGGGTACAGTTCAATATAAAAGTCTACCCTTTTGCGAGGTGGTAGCCCTAGAACATCGTCGGGAAAGACGTCCGCGTACTGATCCACCACTGCAGGAAAACTGGGACTCCGCACGTCAACTGCTACAAGGATGAGGCTATCCAACTGATGAGTGATGGGTGGTCCTCTCCTCTGTGTGAGTCCAACCTATGCTGCTAAGGCTCCCTTCTCGCCGGTGAAGGTGAACCTGCTCCCATCGGTGCGCACACATCGCACCTTGCTCCTAAAGCAGTCAATCTGAGCATGGACTGTAGATAACCAATCCATGCCCAAGATGACGTCGTAAGGCCTCGACGCCGCTACAAGAAGATCACAGCCGAAGCTCTCGCCCCCTAGAGTAAGCTGACACTGTCGGCACAAGTCCGTAATCGTCGAGTCTGCTCCCCTAGGAGTCTCTAGACGTAAGGATCGAGCCAACGGCTCTGTCAGAATCTCCGAGCTCCGAACAAGGGCAGTGGCTATGAAAGAGTGACTCGATCCTGTGTCTATAAGAACTGCAGTAAGGGTGGAATAGACACAGATCGTACCTTGAATCATCTCTGGTGCTTCGTGGTCGTAGGCCTCCGCTTCCTGGAGCTGTTCCTGTCTCTACCCGCCAGCTCCCGGTGGTCGGGGCGGACCTCTTGGTGGTGGTGGTGGTAGAGCCTCAAAGCGTCGCCCACCACCTGCTGCTCAGCCAGCTCCTCCGCCTCGTCTGCCTCCTCCCTGCGGACCGCCATGGTCGACCCTCTGCCTCTGCCTGGGTGGCCCCTCCACCGTCTGCTACTCCTCGGTACGACGGGTCGGGCAGTCACGAGCCATGTGGCCCTGCCCGCCGCACGAGTAGAACTGTCTGCCTCTCGGAAGACTGGCCCCGTGCTGTGAGCCAGTGTCCCGAGGTCGTCTGCCGGAAGGCCTGGTCTGCCTGGAACCCTAAGTCTTCCGTCGGCTACCTACTACTGAAGACTCCGCTACCTGCCGCCCTGTGGTAGGTCTCGCTGTGGACTCATCCAGGAAGATCTCGATCAGAAGGGCTCGCTCTAGCACTCCTGCCTGGGTCGGGATGCTGGGGGAGATCATCGATGCCCTGATATCGTGTCTCAAACCCTGCTTGAAAGTCCAGGACCGGAAGAAGGGGTCTCGTACCATGTCTGTCGAGTAGCGAGAAAGGTCGGTGAACCTCGCCGTGTATTGGGAGACCATCAAGCTGCCCTGCCTCAGCTGAAGAAGCTCCTGAATGTTCACCGCACGCAGGGTTGCCGGGACGAACTCTGAGCGGAAGAGGCTCTCGAAGTCCTTCCAGATGAGGGTGGCCTCATCGGGTACCTGGTGCATCAAGCTCCACCATCACCCTGCTGCTGCGTGCAGTAGGCTCGCCGCGAGGATCACCATGAGGTCTACTGGTGTCCTCACTAGCATGAAAACTCGGACGACCGCCTCAAGCCAGTCCTCAGATGCTTGGGGGTCTGTCTCCCCACGGAACCTGGGTGGTCGCTGGAACTAGAACTCATACAGAGCTCCGAGGCGTCGTGCGTCGTCAGCGGTCGGCGCTGGAAGCATCGGGGGATCGGCGGGTAAAGGTACCGCTGGTGCCTCTGCGGTCAATGGGCCCTGTACCGAGGCCTCATCGCTCGGTGGGTTGTCATCACGCTATACTCTCGGAACCCTAGCTGGCTGCTGTCGTTGGGCCATCCTGAAAAGGAAACAAGTGCGCCATAGTCAGAACAGTATACCTGGTGAGCTGACTCAAGTAATCACAATGAAAACTTGAAACACACCTGCAATCAATGTTTTCGTGCATTAAGTCGGAAATCAGAAGTCAGGGTCCTGGTGTACGGATATATCGGCCGCCACAATAACACTGGACTCCCTGGACTGATAACCACACTCAATATGCTAAACACTATTGCTTCACATAGAAGAAAGATCAGAGTCTGCGGTAGGACCGACCACCTCTGATACCAATTTGTCACGACCCATCCTCGGGGCCCGTGCCGTGACTACCCCATGCCCGCCTTCAATAGGCCAGGGGCTGGCGACTAGCACCAAGGCGTAAATCCCAACAAAAGGGAAGGCATTGCCTTTGAAAAGTAAACAAGCACCACAGAGTAAGCAAGCGGAAAAGTAAAAACTAAGTAAAAACTGTACAAGTTGTGTTGAAAGAAAAAGTGGCTGGAAATACAAGCCCAACTGTAAAGTACAACTGAAAGGAAAAATAGCAACTGAAAGGAAAAACTGCAGCGTCGAGCCGTCCTCTGGAAGTCCCACCTGAAGGGTGGGTACATATAGCCTCCACTGCTCCTTGGGTCCACCTGACCGCTCCGAGTACGTCCCGCCTAGTGGTCCACCTCCAGGTACCGTCCTGCTCCGCACGCCTCCACCAGGATCAGCACTGTCCATCGTCTACAACCAACGCCACGTAGTGTGGGCAAAGCCCGTGCAGGGGTGAGTATAAGCTACTCAATAGGGACCCCGAGACCCCCGAAGGTCTCCCGAAATCCACAAAGGATAATCCAGAAAGGAAAGATATAATCACGAAGTAACATATGACACGGCTTAGGTATATTCCCATACATATTCCTATGTCATCAATTCCCATTCGGCTCCAAAGTCCGAGTCCAAGCACAACCCAGTCCACACATGAAAGCCAAACGTATACCCACATAGGGTAGCACAACACAATCCAAAAAGGAGAGAAAACAGTAAATCCCTACAGGATAGCTCAACACAATCCACAAAGGAGAGTAAACAGTAAACCCACACAGGATAACACAATCCACAAATGAGAGTAAACAGTAAAACCACTCCGGATAGCACAATTCACAAAGGAGAGTAACACATGATTCAGCTCACACAGGTATATTTTTCGGATGACGATAAAGATGATCACTGACCCATCTAAGTCGTTGGACCCATGAAGGATCGATAGGTAACTAACCCCCGCAATGACCCACACAAGATCGGGCCCACACAGGACCTGTAGGCGTTGGCTCACACAGAACCGCTGAGCGCGGACCCACACAGAATCAGACCCACACGGGATCGGGCCCACACAGGACCGGGCCCACATAGGACCTGTAGCACTGATCCACGTAGGATCGCTGAGTGCAGTAGTCGTCACAGTCTACTGAGGATCTCTGCACAGTCGTCACCGCAGTCCACTGAGGATCTCTGCAAGGTCATCGTCAGAGTCCACGGAGGATCTCAACATAGTCGTCGCTGTTGAAGAAGCTGTCGCAGCTAGCACTAGGGTTCCCACACACAGCAAGCTCGTTCGGGAGGGTCCGCTCCATGAGCCGAGAGGCCGACACATCAACAGACACAAAGTCCACAGTTGATGTATCCAAAAGTTCCGTATCGTCAACAGGAACTCAACGTCGCAGATGGCGCGTCAATCGGACGCCCGGTCTGAGAGTTATTGGCTTTTTAATCCCAGGGGCCCGGTTGGTTTTTAAGGAAAAACCAACCCTACCGTACTCCACCTGCATCCATACCTCGGGCGGAGTGACCCTAAATATCCGTCTCACTTAGAGGAATTCAACAAAGCTGACAGTACGTCAAACGGACATCTGTTACTCAAGATATGAGCGTTTCCGCTCCGAGGGCCCAGTTGGTTTCGTGTACGAACCAACCCGGCTGAACTCAAAGTATTCCGAAACCTTGAGTGTGATATACCTAAATGAACATCTCGCTCCAAGGATCGTGTTGCCGCTGACGGAGAGTCGTTTGGAGGCGCGTAGGTCATGTTACAGGGTGATTGAACGAAAACCGTCCGAAGACGGGGGGTCCGAGACCGGCCCGTCCCCCCTGGGTCGGCCGAACTGGGTCAACCCGGTCCGAACTGGGTCCACCCGGTCCGACCCGGTCGGACCTGGTCCGACCCGGTCTGGCTCGGCCAGCCCGGCCCGGCTCGGCCGAGCGACCGAGTGGCCGACGCGGGGGGAGCCGCCGCCGCGTGTGACACCCCCGCGGCACCTGTGGGGTGTCGGCCAGACAGCCGGACGCGGCTGAAGCCCCGTCCCGGGTGATACGGGGGGGAGCCGCCGCCCCCGCGTGACACCCGTGGGACACCCGCAGGGTGTCTCCTTGGCGCCGGGCGTGGATTCAGCCGCGTTCCGCGAGCGCCGCCGCCGTGGCCGGTGCCGCGGCGGTCTCATCTGGCGGCGCGCCGGGCGCCGCCGCCTCTGGGCGCCGACGCCGCCGGCTTCCGCGGGCCGCTGGAGTCGCTCTGCTGGCCCGATTTTCTTCCCGTCTGTGTCGTTGCTCCTCCCGGGTTCCATTCTTCACTGAGGGATCATCAAACTTCCGTTGCGGCACGTTCCGTCGTCGCCCGTCAAATCCACACAAGAACGAAGAACGGTGGAGGGTTGTCAGGCCGTGTTCAATTGGCCCGCACCCTCCGCGTTAGTGATAAACAACGAGAGGAATAAATTCAACATATGAATTCTACAATTTTAATGGAATAAAATTGTTATTATTTCTCCGGTTCTTTACTTTTAAAATAAAAAGAACGATCACGGGAAAAGGAGATAAACTCACAACAACCCCTACCTCGTAGTCATCGTGAATGAGCGTTCTTCGCAGAATTGTTCGTTGCGGAAGAAGGGGATCGTCGTGTCATCGTGGAATGGCGCCGCATCGTCGCGAAATCCGGAGTTGAGTCAGTGAACTCAATGGACAAGGAACAAAATATTTAGATTATAAATAATTAAATCTGTGTTTCGTTTTAAACCAAAAAGAACTTTTAGAAGAAACCCGAAATCACTCACCTCAAACGGTTGGTTATCGGAGATCGGGGCGGGGAAGAACGTCTCGGATTGGAGTGTCATCGATTTTCGCGGATGACGGTGTTCTTCGTGTTCTTCGCGTTATTCACGTTCTTCGTGAAGGAGAAAGAAGATACATGGATTCTGTCAAATCCTCTCAACACACAAACTTTCAAAAGACTGGTTGGTCTAATTTTATTATTATGCCAACACACAAAAAAGGGTAAGTAACGATCCATCAATTCATTGAATAAATTCAACGAAAGAAATAGCTCATTTAATTTACGAAATAAACCGCCCAATTAAATGGTCTGTTAAGAATTTATGAAAACGCGTCAGTTGACTTTCATAATGACGGGTTTTCACGGGTGCGTTACTTAGCGGAAAGAAACGG
This sequence comes from Viscum album, assembly GCA_963277665.1. NCBI lineage: Eukaryota > Viridiplantae > Streptophyta > Magnoliopsida > Santalales > Viscaceae > Viscum > Viscum album. Next base: position 39,782,530 of record OY728158.1, on the reverse strand, counting down.
CGGGGCTAGTGTGGGCCCCACCTCAAAAATTTCCTACCAAGAGGGTAGGATAATCCTGGATAGCATCCTATCCAGTTCAACTCAGTTTAATTTTCTTTTAAGTGGATTCAAGTGGCTTCCAAGTGTCTTAAGTGAAATAAAATAAAGTTGTCGAAAAATTAATTTATTTCTTAACCTTAAGCCCAAAAATTTAAAACCACACCCAAGAAAACGCAACTTCGGAAGAGGCGTTTCTAAGAGAATACCGGCGCTGCGATTTCATCGGTGCCCTCAGAATTCGATTCCGGGCACTGTTTCAAAAGTTAGAAAAACCAACTCATCCGTTCACTGAACGTACCCGAGCGGAACTTCGGAAAATGATTTCGGGCACACCAGGCCTCAGAATCAGGTGCCGTCAGAAACTGCGCTCATGTAAAATTCCAAAGAAAATTAAGAAAAAAAAAATTCCTAGAAATTTACGGGTCTTTACAGAGATATCAAATTTTTTTGAATAAAATTTCATAACCAACGAACATAAAAGTGAAAGTGATAGTTTGACCAACACATAATAATATGAAATAAAACATATCCATTAACATGAATAAGATATCGACGACTATATTTGATGTGTTAGGGATCATTAAAAACTCTATAATCATGGTACAAAATATATAATGATAATCATACAAGAAATAGAAATTATGAATGTGGAATCAAGAGGTCGATCATACAATAGAAACACTCAAATCCAAATGATAATGTAAGAATGAGGATTGATCAAAAATATAAATCAGTATTGGTTGATGTTAGACCACATGATCCTTTATTTGTATTTAATTGTTTTTGTATGAATAAGTATGAAAATATTCAGATAACCCAATGGTAAACCTATGGTGTATATGTGACACATAATAATGAACCTCACCTCTTTTGTTATTTTTGTTGGATAATTAGACACTAAAAAATGTGTTTTTGATATCCATGAGATACAAAAGGGTATAAGCACAACATAGGAATCCAAGAAGATCGTAATACACTATGAAATCTTTCTATTTTCATTGTTTTTGGGGTGGATAATTTGGACACGTAGCTAGATATTTTACATCAACCATGTAGTGGAATATAACAAGGTATAATCAAATTGTTATCAAGAAGTAGCTCAATGAATCATCAATTAAACTGAAATTTGTAAAATTGAATTTCAAATACGCATGATGGTGTTTTTCAATCATAATCAATGAAGGATAAAACTGATAAATCTATACTGAGTTTGAAGTAGATATATGGGTCAAAATTAAAATAGATATGAAGTTAGTGCCCTTATAAATTGACATTAATGACTATTATCATTTTGGTGTATGGATTCAAGGTAGTGGATATATGTCCCATATGATTAGAAATTATGTAATTTTTATAAAAATACAACATGATAAGGTATGCGTTTTCAAATTTAGAAATGAATATGTCTTGAAGACATTTTTTGCTTGAAAATCTCTTTTTGGGGAAAAGAAATGAGACATGATGATTTCTTAGTCATTAAATATCTCATTCACAACCTGATAATTTTTAGTGAATTATCTAACATGGATCCACAAATATGACATACTAAGAACATGTCTATTTTCAGATGAAGAGAGGAACTGGTGTTCCTAGAGAGAAAATGAACAAAGGGGAATCTCTACCTTCTAATTAGTGAATAAGATATGTTATTTTTATACATAAATAAGAAAATATGTTTTCACATAAAAACATGGAAATATATGAAAACAATCCATAAAAGACCATGCCAAATGTGATTTAGCTTCTGGCCTCCCTAATCTATCATGTGACATTACTCATATGTGTGATGCTTTTCTTCTATATCAGATTGTGATATATATATTCAAGGAAAAATAAAAAATGTCAAAAATTGTTCATGAATAAGTGTATGCAGATGTATGTAGTCATATTTTACCAATATCCATTAATTTTTAGATGTATTATGTTAATTTCATTGATTATTTCAACGTGATGGTTTGGGAATATTTTATTTACTACAAGACTGATGTGTTTTTATAAAAAAGAGTATATTAGAGGGAATCGAGATAGATTCATTATCCAAATAATAATTATATTTTATACTGATAACGGTAAAAAATTTACACGAATATTTGGGGAGTATTTTCTTGAGAAAAATTAGGATAATGCATCAGGTTTCATCATGAGAACTCGTATAAAATGAAGTGGTTGGGATACAAATTTGGGTTATCAATGAAATGGTATTAAAAATACATATTGAAAAACACCTGTAATAAAAAATCAAGATTAAACCCATCTAGACATTAGTTCACATATCTAACAAGGATTTGTTATATCTGATGTAATAAGAAAACTATATATGAGATGTGTTAATGAAATAATACAACATTTAAATACTTTCAAATCATTATTAGTATGTCATTTATTTCCAATAGAGACAAATAAATGATATTTGTGTCATATAGAGATGTGGGGATATGTCATGATTACTCAAGAAATATGAAAGATTTCAAATAATTTAAAAAGTGGATAGGAAAATTAGTTACATGAAATGATTTCACTATAATGGAAAATGAACAAAATCATCAACAACATAGAATACATTTCATCAATGAATGTGATGACGAGGTAAGAAACAATGGGGGAGAAAAAGTGAAAATTTATTATTTATATGAAGATACAGATGATGAGTAGGAGGAATCAAAATATGTATCTATTCAAAAATAAATGTGTTATGATGAAAATATACATAAAAATATCATTGGTGATCAATTAGTACCACTTTAAAGACAACGATTGAAGTCTTTAAAATAATTTTTCTTGTAATACATGATAAAACCTAAAAAAATTGAGGAAGCATAATTTTAAGAAAACTAGGTTTATTCATTGGATGAGGAGATAGAACAAACTGAGAAGAATCAATCATTGGATCTTGTTTCAAGACTAATGAAAAAGAATATCATCCAGAATTAATGGGTCTATCACAAAAAAAATGTATGATAATGTTGAATCAATTCATATCAATGAGTAAATAGAGTGATATGTTACTCCCATATAGAGGGTATCAATAATGATGGAACATTTTCACTTGTTGCAAGTATAGATACAATTATATTTTACATAGATGTAACAGTACACTAAAAGAAAGATATTTTCTATAATGATGTAAATTATATATTTCAATAATGTGTTCGGGAAGATTTAGATTATATTTAGAATCTATATTGTTTCTTATTAATGAATATGATAATAATGTTTTCATCTACTAAATGCACTATATGGGATTATGAAATAACCAGGATCATGGTATTCTAGTCACAAATAGTTCGTAATGAATCTAAGTTTTCTTCATAGTTGAGTTGATTAAAATTATTATGTGTACAATAACTATAATAAATTATTGATTTGGATTCGATATGTAGATGACATAATATTTGGAGGATCAGATGAGGCCTAGTTCAAGTATCTTATAGAATTCAGAAAGAGTAAATTTAAAATTTTAATAATTGGTGAGCTGACATTTTTATTTGGTTTACATGTCACACAAGGAAAAAATGGAACATTCATTTCCGAATATTAATATTCCAATGATGTTTTGATAACATTTGGAATTGATAATTCCGATGAGTTGAAATCAATATAGGTTACAGGGATTATAATATCACATGATGATAAAGAGAATACAATTAAGGGAACAAAATACAACAAATTATTAGATGTCTAATTTAATTGAGTGTGACACGACCATATATTATTTTTTTCACATGCCAAGCATTATAGTATCAATGAAATCCCAACTAAGACACTTTTTTGTAGTGAAAATAATACATTACTATAATAAGGTAACAACAGAATTATGTTTTCTATATGATGAAAAATATATGAATGGTTAATTTGGATATAAAAATGTACATTGGTTTAGTTCAGAAAATTATTGAAAATCAAGTTAATTTAGTGTATTATATAATTGATGATTGTATATTTATTAGATAAGGATGAAATAGGATTTTATTGCATCGAGAAAAGTAGAAGCTCAATATTTTGAGGCTTCTCAATCACGTTTGTTGTTATTGCGGATGAATCCCCTGTATAATTATATGGGAGTTGATGAGAAGTCTCCGATCAAAATTAATTGTTATAATTCAGGTTACATAAATCATATAAATAAATCATTCCACTACCCCAGGATAATGACAATTAAAATCAAATATCGGTTTATTAATTAGAAGGTGGAATGTGGGATTGTGATGCAGGAATACATGGCTTTAGAAATATAGGTTCTAGAGATTATGAGGAAGGAATTACCGAAAGATGAATTTTAATATAATCAACTATCACTAAATGTTAAGTTGACATACCACACATTTAGATGTGTGAATGTGGAAAAAACGATCCCGGAGGAATGGTGTGTTTTTCCTAATACGATGATCTATCTTATTTATCATTTTTCATTCCTCAATGAAGAGACCTTCATTTAAATTTAATAAGGTGGAAAATTTTATGGAATTAAATGGGAGAAAATGTCTTAAACAATATAGGGGAGAAATTGATATATGGAGTAGTGATATTGGGGGATTTTCCTAATTTTAATGGTTTTAGAATAATGAAATGCCATAAAATTCTTCTGTGACATTTTGAGAATTATCTGATTCAAGGAAACATTTTATAGCTATCAAAACATAGTTTTGAAATATTTAAGAGTTTCAAAGCATGAGAACCCCACCAGTGAAGTAAGGGGTGTTTTAAATATGATGATTCTAATTTTGATATATCAAATGATATATATCAAAAAAGATATATTTCTTTATGATATCAGTTGATTGGCATTAGGAATGAGCTGTTTCATTGATGATCTTTGCATGTTACTATTTTTTCTCACCCCATGCATGAATCATGAGGGATTATAATTGTTATTGAGTAAATCATATTTCACTATCAAAATATAAATACACAAGTGACAATAAAATATATAACAAGCATTAAACTTGAATCACAATGTAAGGAGTTATCAACAAACAAACAGGAGGATTTTTGGGGAAATAATCCCTCAAGGTAACATTTCAATGTTATTAGGTATATCATTTTGTTGAAAAATAATTTTTACAAAGTCTATTGTGGTGTTCTAGAGAAATTATTGACATGGTATGTTGAAAAAGATCCCTGAAAAATAAATGGATGCTCCGTTGGTGGTATAAATATATTCATATAAAAGGTTACACTATTTCGCAATGATTTCCAAATATTTGGATTCTAAAAACTGAAAAATAGATAAAGGTCTTCTTTGGAAAATGATGTTGGGAACATGATAGATGGGGAATTTGAATGTTGTGCACAATTCACAATTCAGTATCATCACTACTAAATATGTATAAGGAATGGTGTGAAAAACAAAATTGAATGGGCACAACCTATGACTATAACAATATAAAAAATAATCATGCAAATTTATCTCTTCATATTGTAATTTAATACATTAAAATGAAACTAAAATCATAGAGACCATAATAAAAACTTTTTAAATGAGGAAATAATTAAATAAGAAGTGTTTCTAGAAGGTATAGAACCGTTGATGATGAAATATTAATTGACCGTATGAATATTAAAACAAACCGTATGAATAGTAAACTAATAAAATTAATAGATAACTCAACCATCAATGTAGAAATAATATTTTGGCATATTTTAAGTGAAAATATGATATAATTATACGATTTTATATTTAAGTAAATATTTTAATAAAATTTCAATAATTACTGGGATTTTTGTAAGTAATAAATATTTAATGACAATTTAATTATTAAAAAAAATTGAAAATTTATTTTAATAATATGTTTTCATAAATTTATATATAGATCTCTTGTGTTTCGAAGATAATTTTATGAGACCATATGTAATTTTACAATGTGTTATATAATCATTTATAATTTTATAATCTGTATTTTTCATGTCAACGATGAAACAAGTTAAGAACTAAATTAATCATATTTAGAAAATTATTTTTATAAAATGCAGGTCATTTTTGAATTCTACATGTGAAGAAATGTTTATGGGTAATTTTTTGGAATTTTATAAAATACCTGATTTTTAGTGAATCGTAAAATGAAATAATTTATGGTATTTATACCTTATAAGGTAAATATATAGTTCCTTGAGACATCACTATTGTAGTAAGTATAATATCAACCTTACCTTATATATATTAATAATTTTTATCATAATGGTAAAACTATTTATAGTATCGAACCAAATAATAAAATATTCAATATAATATTTAGAAATCACCTCTCTCATACAATATAAATACCTTCTTCAACCCCTCTTCTCCTCACACTACAAAATGTTTGACCCTTTCCAAAATTATTATACATAACCTTCCCTAGAACCTCCCCAATGTCCATGAGGTCCTCATTGTAACACCTTGCGATTTTATGTGATATATTTCTTTTAATTTATTTGAAGTATTTTTTTTACATTACACCATGATTTTCTTGCACTATATGATATTCCATATTTTCTTGCAATATATGCAACACTATTCTTGTCTTGTGTTACATACAATATCATGTTCTTTTGATAGAATTAATTTCACACAACAATGAGTATAGATTTTGTTCTATGTATAAAAGAAAACTTTTTGGAACACCAAAGAAACCATTCACTACACGGAACACCGACCTGGCTTGCGTTACTCAAAAGAGTGACCTTCTTTAAGAGCTTGTGTTGTACACAATATCGGGTTTCACTAAACAATTATATATTATAAGAATATTATTACATAATGGGATATAAAATAGCCTTTAGGTATAGTATTAAACACTTTCGTAATTTTCTATAACATGAACATTAATCTTATAAATTTTCTAGATTATATATGAGAACAAAATCAATTTTTCGGATAAATGAAGTATTTTTCAAAAAAAATCAACCTCATTTTTTGGGTGTACTAATTTTAATCCTAGTTTTGACAATTTAAAATGAGAAATTTGAAAAAATAGACTTTTTATTTAGAAGAAGGACATATAAATTATCATTTTTTGGGAAATTATACTATTTTTATAATGACAATAAAATTTTAATAAATAATGAAATATACTACATTATAATTCGAAACAATTTTTTAATATAATTTATTTATACAGTTAGATTAATTTTTAATTTGTTTTAATGTTTAATTGATTTATATTTTTATCATTTAATCCAATTCTATTTTTTGTATGTAATCTGAGTTTTAAATTGGTCATTACAACTTATAAATATTTTGATAATTATTACATTCTAAAAAACCCGCTTTTTTTACTATGGGAATTAAATTTAACATAATTACTGAAACTTATATTATTTGAATTAGGAAAAATGGATTCCATATTTTAAATTAGAATATTCAAATAGGGTGAATATGTACCTTTTATTTTTTTCCATTATTAATAGTTACTTCAGTAATTATTTTATCTATCATGGTTAAAACAAAAATATGGTAAATGGGATAAAAATAATATTATAATAATATGAAACTACCCTAACACATGTTATAATCCAATTTAATGTGAAATTTATGAACAAGTTCTTTATTTGGTGGATTTTGGGACCCCATGGATTCACATGGATTTTAAAATGACATTTTAAAAGAATTAAATTAATGTATAGATAATTATATAATAAACTACTATCTTTTTCTAAATTTATTTTCCTATGGGTTATATTACTGATATAATTGACTATAAATTGTCCTTACAAATCAAAAAATATTTCCTATATCTTTAATATTTTTTTATAATTTTAATATATTCGATAAATATATTTATTTCTGACACAATTATTATATTGTGATTACCACATTAATGAATGATTCAAATAAATGAATTAAAATATATTAAAATAAATATAATTAGAATATTATTATACAATAGAAAAATATTATGCATGTCAAATACATATTAGTTATTAGTATATGACATTGGTTTTATCTAATCATGTAGTTATGACTTTAAAAAAAATCAATTAAAAAATTGTGTCAAAATTGACAGAAATGTTTATTTAAAACAAGTACTATTCTATTAAATGATATAAAAATTATAAAAAGATAATGATCTGAAAGAAAAAATTTATGGTCATACAAATTTCTTAAATGATCAACATTATGTTTCTTTGTAATTGTATTGTAAATATATCAACCATGTACTCTAAAAAAACAATAGGACATGGTAAGAGTTAACTTATTTTACGAATCGTTAAATCTACAAGAAATGTTACTTTTATGAACTAAAGAAGTATAAAACCTATTAGTGGATAGAAATTAGATCCATAATCATCTTTTTTCTAAATAAATCTGTTTTGGAGATATTTGAAACTGAATTTATTATTATTTTAAATTAATAATTCAATATTTTCCTAAAGACCCCTCACTTATCTTAAAAAAGGGCACCTCTCTTTCTTTTTAACTCAAACCTATAAATCATTTTAGTTCAGAAAAACCTGCCCATTTCACCTCCCAAACTCCATCACATTATCCTAGATGAATAAATTTGAGCATAATGCCATTATATGGAGCCAATTTGTTCAAATCAAAAAGAAACACTTGAAGAATATGTAATCATTTTATAACTTCTTTCAATGTTCTTTTCTTATTATACACCCTCTTCCTATGTTGATTCCATACTAATTTAATAACTCCAAAATATTATACATTATGGTATGTTATTAAAAAAATTGGACAATATTTTACCTTCTTCAATCGATCATACGATTAAAAATATCACTATATATACGTACGTATGACTTACCACCTCCACGTTGTGGGGTAATTTGTTATTCAAAAATAATTTTTCTGTGGATTGGTATAAAAATAAGTTTAATGATTTTAAATAATGAATATAATATGATAACTAATATATCGTCAAGTAATATGACATATATCCTTCAAAATAATGATATCGTTGCTCGAGGCTACGTACATCCTACCATCTCCATGACACAATGCAATTCATTTTCCACATTAACAATTAAAGAATGATTAAAAATAAATTTATATATTAATTATTAATCATAATTATTAATTATATGAAATAATAATTCTATTATAAATATATATATATCTGTATTTACATATATTTCATTCACTTACTTCCATTATACAAGATAAGAAAATGGAAACAACGTTCATTTGTAGGTATGACCTACCATCTCCATAAATGGTGTTTTCCATTTCATTTGTCTATCAATTATATTATAAATATATATGAAATAATATACATTTTGGATATACGTAAATAATGATCTATGTAATTTTATCAATAATAACAAGTCAAAACATGTACAATAAACAAAAAGATGTTACCTGAAATGATGCATTAATTTGTAATTGTTAATTAATTGGTAATATAATGTCATTAAAGAATCCAATATGATATCATAAATGTTATCATTATTTTTAAATAAGTGAATTATATTCCTAAAAACAATAGACAATAGTTTTGGACTCGTGTAAAGTGTATTAGACCAAGGATAGGGTATAATTTTAAATTCTCATTTTATTCCGAGATTTCTTATTCACAAGTATTTACTAGGTTATATTTATCATCCAGGTCCATGTATTCTAAAAACGTTTTCATAAATTTTTCGTATTATTAATTGTATTTTTAAATTAATTTTTTTCCATTTGGACTATACTATATGGTTTTGAAGGAATTTTTTTTCACGTACCATACAATTTACTTTTTGACTTCTCTATCAAAAGTACGAGGGGAATGTTTCTTAACTTATACACAACGAATCAATTTTTACATCTTCATAATGCCATATTTCCATGAAGCATTCTTTATAATATTTCATAATTATTATCAATTAGATTATTTTATTTTAAAATGTTACTACTTTTTTATAATAGAAAATATTTTTGATGTAGAAAATATTTTTTTCTCTGAAATTACATTCAGGTGTTTTATCAAAATAATTTTCCATATATTATGGCATAAGATTCTCTCTATATCCTTTTTATTGTATTTATTTTATTTATTTTATTAGGTAATTATATTTATGAAGTCCATTAATCTTATAAGGATTATGTATTGATGAAATTATGATTATGAATCACATTTTATTAAATGGGTTATACTATGAAAAATGATTTATAATTTTATGATTAATAAGTTAGAATTATTTCACCATGAAATGGGTGGGTCCTATATCTCCTTACAATTCTTTTGTTAATGATTCATATCCCCTGAGATAGACATTACTAGAACAACATGTAAATTTGGTTCAGTAATATATGGCTGGAATGAAAAGTAAAATGGTTCATTAATTGAAAATGTCAACAATGATGGTCTTGGCAGCAATGCCATGGATACTATGGAAACCATATTATGTGATTATTAGTTTTCCACAATTACATGTTTTATTCCAATTCTATTCTATCATGGTTAATGTTCCTTTATTTTCTATGCCTAACGAACTACCATGATTTATTTCATGACTCTGGATTTGATGCTTAAACATTTTGTTCATGTTTCTATGTTCAAATGCTTATGGTTTTATTTATGTTAACCATGTTTACCCTTAATGAGAAATTGATCTCACCATTTTCATGTTTTTTTCTATGGATATAAATATAGAATTTAGGTAGGAATAAAAGGGGGAAGATCCTTATGGGAAATGCTGATGATCTTTCACTATGATAGAATAGGATGTTATGAGTTTCCTAATACTCTAACCTAATACAGTTTTGGGAAACTTTTATGTCGTGTATTAATTATTCCAAAAATTAAATGTAATTTCCATTTATGTCAATCATGGGTCTCTACAGTTGGTATCAGAGTGAAGGTTTAGTCAACCTTTGAAAACGAGGATGCAAAAAAATTATGGAGACCCATATAATAATTTATAAGGATATTTATTTGGATTTCATAAGGATAAGCCTTGTATAGATCACAATAATAGGGGATTTTTTTGATAATAATCACTAACAAAGGGTTAAACTGAAGATATCCCAGATTAAAATATTATATATAATTTTCAATACATATGTGTTTATAATATCTGATATGTATATCTTACACTTTTCCTTATGGTCTTGTTTATCAACTATAACTATATATATCATAGTAAACCATTGAATTTTTTATATGAGAAAATAATTTGAACTATGAAGTTCAATTTCATATGTGGAAATATCATTACTAGAATCATGATGATCTTACATGTATTGGTCATACTTCTGAGGATAAATATTTTGGAAATAACAACTGAAAGGTATGTGATGTTATTTCAATATTTTTTACATTATACATATGAATCATGAGGTTGAGAATATTTAATACATAGTTCATATATTAGGATATATAAATATGATGGATCAAGAGTTGTGGTTTAAGAATAATGTTTGATGATTGAGATATATATATATCATATTTCAATGATTTTTATATATTAATCGATAAATAAATAATTGTTTTCAATATAATTTTTTAATTATGTATTGGAACCAATTTTATTAATGGTTACAAAGAGAAAAAATTTGATTTAAGGTTTTGTTGATATACCTGGAGAACACATCATTAATGAAAATATAACCCTTAATGTGTCCCTTATGTTATGATAATTATGTTTGGATAAAGATATGTTGGATTTGAATTAGTAAATGAGATGATGATATTTTTTAGGGAACTAATTTGATGATATTTAAAAGTGAGTTATGCTATCATGGATGAAGTATAATACTTTTCAAGACTTAAAGAATATAATCAATAAGTTTAGGAATAAGGAAAAATTCATGTTTTCAATAAAGATATCTAATAATTCTGGTTTTTTCATGACTCGAAATAATATATGTTTAGGTTATTCACATGATTGGAAAGTGACACCAAAGAAATACCTTTTGAGATATGAGAGATATATGTCATATTGATTTAGTTCACCTCTTTCTAAAGATTCATATTTAAGGTTTTTAGATGGATTGAAATGGTATATATTAATAGAAAGTATATGTTATATTATGGTTTAAATTTATTATATTAATATATTATCTCACTATTTTTATACATATGCATATTTGATAATATGTTGTAAACCTTTTTCTATTATATATGTAATGGAATATTATTCTATCGAATGATCTTCTAACACAACAAGAATGAAAAATTCAGATTCATTTCATTAAATATGTGATGATGGCTAAATTGTTTAAGTAATGAACAATGATGATATTACACTGAAATATTTTCCGTATTTATCCTCATATAAAAAAATTCATCCACATTAGGAAAAATATCATGAAACCCAAAATTTTATCCTACTACCTTATTATTTGTTTAATCAAATGGTCCTATAAATCAACGCATATTGATCGATTTCAGGTAGTTAACTTTCTCTAAAACTTATTCTCTATCAATATCCTCTGAACATGATTGTTAGATTCTCTTCCATGTCCTTGTTTTCACTTATCATCGATGTTTTCTATGTGGAAACTCAGTGATATGTTTATTTTGTTAACCATTAGGTATATAACTATCCCTTTTAAAATTAAGTTTTAGTATTTCTTTTTACTATGTGGGTTTCTATGAATTAAAGATTCATGTAGATATCCAATCATAAACCTAACGAATTTCGAGGGAGTTAATAATTTTAAGATTAATAGAATGTTACACCATGATATTTTATGAGATATTTTTTTTTTACTTTTATGTCTTATTTTTTATGCTACACCATGGTTATCTTGCACTAAATGCAACACCGTATCAACTTGCGGTTTCGAAAACAATATTCTTGAATTCTATTTCACACAATTTCATTTATATTGATAAAATTTATTTCATAAAACAATAGGTAATGATATTGTTCAATTTATAAATGAACTATGTTTGGATCACCAATGTATACTTTCACTACACATAACACTGACTTGGCATGAAATACACACAAGAGCGACCTTCCTCGATATATTGCATTGTATGAGATATCGAGTTTCACTAAACAATTATATATTATTAAAATATTGTTATTTAATTTGATATAAACAATTTTTTATGAATTCAATTAACTAGATTTTTAATTTTATATCACATTAGCATTCATCTTATACATTTTCAAGAACATTATATGAGAACAAAATAATGTTTTCTGATAAATGAAGTACTTTTTAGAAAATGATTTTTTACTGCATTTTGATGGCGCACCCATATGAAATATATTTTTGATAATTATATATGATAAAGTTTACAAAATAATATTCCTCATTGTATATAAGACATAAAAATTAACCTTTACTTTCAAATTTTGGTTTTTTTCTAATAAAATTAAAATTTTAACGAAATGTGAAAAATACTATATTTTATATTGAAAGAACCTTTTAATTTAATTTATTTATATTGTAAGATTTAAATCATAATTGGATTTAATGTGTATCTGGTTTATATATTTAATATTAAATCAAATTTTGGTCATTCGACGTAAGCACATGTTAATCATTTTATAGTTATTACATTCTAAAAAATCACACTTTTTGGTGTTGACAGGGGGAATTAATTTTAAATTAAATAATAAAAATAATGTGTTTTAAATTTTGAAAAATGGATTTCATAATTTTAATCATAGGGTTCATAATGTGTAAATAGGTTCCTTTTATTTTTGGACATTAGAAATTGTAACTTTAGTAATTACTATCATTATCATGGTTAAAGGGTAAATCTGGTAAATAAGGCTAAAAAATTATAATAATATATATACTACCCTACACATATAATAATAATATTTTATGAGATATAACAGACCATGGTAATCCTTGGGTCAATTTTTTGACCCCATAGATTCACTTGAATTTGAAAATGACATTTTATAAGAATTACTTTTTAGTGATGATAATTATAACATAAACATATATCTTTTTCAAAATAGATTTATATATGTGGTTATATAACATGTCTCGTAGACTATAAATAATAATTATAAATCTAAAATTATTTCCTACATCATGGTTTTTATATACAATTTTTAGACATTAGATAAATAAATTTATTTATGACCCAATTATGATGTATTGATTACCTTAATAATGAATGATCCAAATAAATGAATTTATAATGTTTATAATATATTTCATTTTAATATTACTATGTCATAGGGTAATTTTATCGATGAGATGGACATATTGGGGACGTGATAATGCATTTTTTATAATGATTCAGGTTTTTATGACTTTCAGAAAAACAAAATACTAAATTTTGTCAAAATTGACATAAATGTGTTTTTAAAACAAATAATATTTTAATAAATGATATAAAAATAATAAAAATATAAAGTTAATCCAAATAAATTTTATAGTGAAAAATATTTTATAAATGATCCACATTTCGGTACCTAGGCATTTTATAGTAATGATATATACTATGCGGTATATCAAACAAGAGGACATGGTAAGAGATTACTTTTTTTTCAAAGGGTTGAATATAATAGATAAGGTTATATTTATGAACTAAAAATGTATAAAATATATTATTTGATGGTATTTAGATCGATCCTCATCTTATATAAAAAATAAATAAATTTGGAGCTTTTGGAAACCGAACATACTTTTATAATAAATTATTATTTCATGATTTTCCTAATGTTCCCCACATCACTGTTATACAAGGGAACATCCCTTTATCATTAATTTACACATCTATAGCATTTTAGATTGTCCAAAACCTTAAAATATCTCCTCCCAACCTCCATAAATTCATCCTTGAGGAATAAATTTGGTCATAGAGCCAACCTATGAAGCCCTTTGGTTCATATCAAAAGAAAATACCTAAAGAAGGGGTAATCGTTTTATCCCTTAATTCAATGTTCTATTCTTCTTATACTTACTCATTATAAGTTGATACCATACTAAATTAATAAATAAAGTATGTTTTACATGATTATATGTTATTATATTTATGGGAAAACATTATACCTCCTTTTATCCAACCTATGAATAACAATATCACCATGCATGCGTACGTACATGTAATCGTTTCCATGCTGTGATGTAAATATTTATTCAAAAATACTTAATTATGTTGTGTTGAATTCTGAGTATAATGAATATAAAAAATTAATATAACATGATAATTAATATACAATCTAATTACATAACATCAAACCATCATGATAATTATACCATTTCTTGTGGGTATGTACAGCCTACCGTCTCCACGACGAGATTAGAATCATTTTCAACTTTAACTATTCGTGAATGATTTTAAATATATATATATATATATATATCATACTTATAAAATATATTACATAATAATTATAAATATATATATATATATATCTCTCTGTAAATATATGCCATTCACTCACTTCCATTGAATTTGATATGAAAACGGAAGCAACGATCATGCGTACGTATGACCTCCCATCTCCTTCAATAATGTATTGTATTTAATTAATATATCTATTATATTATGAATACATATTATATATTAAATTTTTTTGAAGTATATAAATATTTATCTAATAAATATGGTAAATAGAAATATGTCAAAACACGTACGATAAACAATGTGATACTACCTGAAATGTTGCATTAACATGTAATTTTTAATTAATAAGAAATATAAAGTCATATAACAATAATATATGATGTAATAAATATTTTTATGAATCTGATAAAATTGAATTATATTTTTAGAAAAATTACACAGGAGTTTTGGACTCGTACCGAGAGTAATGGACCTAGGGTAATGGATAATTTTGCAATCACAATTTTATCCTAGATTGTTTATTCCTATGTATTTATATTTTTATACTTATAACTCATGTCCCTGTATTCTATAAATGTTTTCATTAAATGATACAATAATTAAGTTTATGTTTAAATTTATTTTTACCCATTTTTACTTTTACTACATGGATTGGAAGAAATCATTCTTTTGTTTACCATACAAGTTACTTTATAACTTCTCCGACAAAAGTGTGATTTGAATTTGATTTTAACATATACATAATGAATGGTTTTTTACACATTTATAATGCATTATTTCCCAAAATCTTCATTTATAATATTTCAAGTTTAATTTCAATTATGTTTTATTATTTTAAAATTTCATTACATTTTTAGAAAATAAAACGTTTTGGAAGAAGCAAGGATATTTTCCTTAGGAAGTAATTTCAAGTGTTTTTTAAAAATTATTTTCCTCTAAGATGACAATGGTTTATGTATCTATCATTATTATTACTACTATTTGACTAATTATATGATTTATTTATTTTAATTAAGTCTATTGGTTTTATAAGGAAAATTTTATGATGAAATGATGTTAAAGAATCCCATTTTATTTCCGGGGACATGCTATGATGAATGATTTATATTTTGTTGTGGCACATGTAAAATGATTTCACTATGAAATGGGTGGAACCAACATACTCTTCTAATTAATTAGAAAAGGATTTATAACTCATGTGATAGAAATTACTAGAATGAAAAGTAAATCTAATTCTGTAATACATGGATGGAATGACTAGTAAACCTAGTTCAGTAATAGACTCTGTACACTACACTGGTTTTCTATGAAATCACATGGCTATTATAGAAATCATATTATGTTCTTATTAGTTTTCAATAAATTCATGTTTTACTCCAAATATATTCTATCATTGTTAATGTTCCTTTATTATCTCTACCTTAATAACTACAAAGATTTATATCTTGATTAATTATTTTAATTTTTATACATTATGTTCATGTGTTTGGGTTCAAATATTTATGGTTTGTTTTTGTTCTCCATGTTATCTCGTACCAAGACTTTGAACTCTCCCTTTTTCTGTTATCCTTTCTCCAGGATATATTAAATTTTTTTAGCTACGATAAAAGTGGTTAGATTATTATGGTAGATGTTAATGATATTTCACAATGTTATATACTTATGTTCTGTGTTTCCAATGACACAAAACAAATACAGTCTTTAAGCATCAATACATGTCATGTATTATGTATTCCTCAAAATAAAATGTGATGGTCATGTACATCAATAATTGATCTTTACATTAATCTCATCAAAAGAGAAATCCTAGGATCCATGAATATGATCTCTAAAGGAAAATTCGAGATGTAAATCATCTTTATTTTTTTTCATTGTATTTCTTTTTTTTCCTTTTTTTAATTCCCTCCACCCCTCCATTCATCAAAATTGTAATTATTACACAAATATATTTAATTTATTTTAATTATATCATTTTAATTTAATATACATAATTATACACTTCCCCCACCCATACTCTTTGATTTTAAAAATGAAATCGTTACACATGATGTGCTAATTTACCAACATCATGCGCGTTTCACATTTATTTTCCTTAAATTCCTTCAAGGATATTACAAAAATAATTAAATGGTGGAAAACATATTATAAAATTTAATATATAACACATATAATTTATTTTAACTAACTTATGAAAATAATACTAAATGAGAAAATGAAACATGTTTATTATGATCAAAAAACCGCAAAAATTATCCTAAAATGATCATCATTAACTTCGTTTCTAATGATTAGTCATATTTCTATATAAAAAAATAATTTATAAGGTAATTTATAATTTCTAATATCTTTATTAACATATAATTACAATTATATATATTTATCCACATTTAATATGATCTTCCATTCATTTTTACAAGTGAACCAATCATGAAACGTATGTAAATGAACTATTCAAAATTATGAAATAAAACTCTATAACTCATCCAGATGACCATAATTGAAAATAATAAATCCTTATTGAACAAAATTTAGTTATAAAAAGTATTTTATTTGATAAGTAATGATTCAAATACGATTATATATGATATTTCCATGTATAAATCATTTAGATACATGTTAAAGGGAATACACAAACCAAATTCACTTTCTTTGGGTTTCCCTCTTTCACATCATTTTTACAATAGATATTCCTTAAATATAATTTCATCATAATTATATATGAATTTCTACGATATACATCTTTTAAAATTTACTTTATAAAAAAACAATTAATTCAAAAATAACTCATCTTAAAAAAACACATCTTTTATCATTTCTTCTTCACTCAAGGTTGTTCAAATTTGTAATTCCAACATTCATTTGGGAATAAAAATTTTATGAATATATACTTTATTAAATTCAAACCATTCCTTTTCAATGAAAACTTAATGGCCAATAGTTATTTAAATTATTAGTGGAATTCATAATAATATAAATGTAATTATTCGACAAGTACTCCTGGAATTATATAGCGCAATATAAATGTTTTCATGTGACAGATGAACCTGGATTTATATAGTGCTTCAATGCATGGGGTAATTACATTTATATTAATATAAAATGTTAAATATGAATGGAAATGATGCATTATTTTCTCCCTAATATGTGATGTAGTAATCCACTAAGACATGATGTTTCATTTTTTTCATTTCGCCATTAAATTCCTTTAAATAATGTTTCCTCTCATGATAATTATGATCTTTTTATGATTAAGATCAACCCATGTCATTTTATTCATTATCTATTATATAATTTTACAAGGATTTTATATTAACCCTTTTTATGTATATCCTAGAACGATTACTTGTATTATGATGATTCTTATGACCAATAAGAATATTCAGAAGAGGGAATTAAATAAATATCTATGTTTTTTTGCAAATGTTATGTTTTGCCCTTTTTTCCAAGACACTAAACCATTGTGTCCTGGTTTTATAATATTAATATATTTTTATTATTAAATTGATTAAATATGTCATGAATGAAGATTTTGGGTCTCTGTTGTTATTATCAGATCATGGATTAATTACGTTTGGAATTAAGAACCTTTATGAAAACATAGACTGTGATAATAAGTATATGTATGAATAAAATAATATTTTATAAACATAGGGATCCCATAAGATATTATTTTTGTTTTAAATTAAAATAGGAATAAATAATTTAATCATGATTTTTTGACTTTAGTTTTTTATAAACTTATTTACATAACAAAGTAGTGGGAACCAATAGAATCATTCCCAATAACCCATTAGAGGGAAAATATAGTGATTTCCTAAACAGAATCCCCAATCCTTTTGGTGGTGGAGTTTAAAATTTCATATAATTTACTACGCAACTATTTTAGGTTATAAAAAATAATCTGAATAATTTGGAACATCCTCCTACAACTAAGATGGAGCAACTGGCTATCTAGTTTTTTATACAGTAACCACTGCAGACATTTAGTCAATATTCTGATCCACTGGTGGCAGAACAGTTGGTCAACTCAATAGAGAAGGTATTTTATATATAAAAATATTTTTAGATTTAAATGGAAACTCTATCCATTTATAATCTATTTTAAGAGGTCTAACAATGGTGGGATTTGATTTAAAACACCAATATGAGGGATGAAATTGAAGATATTGACTAGGAGGACGTTAAAATAAAATTAAACAAAAATTATTTCACTCAAAATCTTCATAAAAAGATATATATTTAATTAATAGAGTTAATTAATAAGGAAGGATAATCATTAAGGGTATATGAATAAAATTTCATTAATCTTTCATGAAACGGTTCTAGTTTTTTTACCAACAATGAAAAAAATTGATAGATTTTTCTATGGATAAAAACTGCACCATCGGAAGGCTGTTTAAATTCAAGGAATTGGTAGATATAAGGAAGTTTTTCTATGTTATTCAAAAGTTGAGTTTGTTTTTGAAAAATGGTCTCATGGATATGGTGATAATTATGGAATGATTTATTTTTTAACTAGATGATATTATGAGAAAAGTGGAATGAAAACTCAACCAAGCTGATGTAAAAAATGTGGGAAGAAGCAACATGGGAACTGCCTCAGTGGGATGTGGAAACTATTCAAGTGCAGTTGATAAGGGAAGAAAGCTCATGATGGTGGAAACACACGAGGAATCAGCAAAATGAACTTGTGGAAAAGACAAAATAACCCACAATCATATACTATAATATTATGAAAAAATGGAGTTATGATTGATAGTGCCTTAAACATAGAGTCCTTAAAGGTAATCCAGGTCAACATCAACTAAATCCAAAGAAGATAGGAAGGATTCTGCCATCACTACTGAGGATGTGGAGCATGACAAAGATATTATATATGGTACACATCATATTCACTCAATAATGGAAGAATAATTAAATGATTCTCATTCTACAAATTCTTTTGTATCTTGAATGTTTACATGAACTATTGAATCAAATCATAAAAAAATTTAAGTATATATATCTGTAAAACACCATGTCGTGCAATCATTGTAACCCAATAGTTGGACTCTTCCTCTATTGGTGTTTGTAAAAATATTTTTATAGGGAATCTCATGAGTCTTACGTTTGTGTAATTTAACACTATAATGGGAATGTATTATCTCTCATTATATAGAGCACCTGTAAACTATTTGGAAAAAAATATCTTTTCATATTCTAAAATATCCCATGCTCCACTAAAAATGTAAAGAACATCATAAATATTCACTGTGAAATCTATAAATGTTGTGGGTGTTGCATCCTTGGGAAGAGGCATACCATTCCCAAATGGTTGATTTAAATGAAAGTGTTAACTTAATAGAAAATCTAATCACAAGGAAATAAAGTAATGTATTTATAGTTAGTGACATGGACATATACATAATTTTGATGTTTTATTCTCAATAGAACTCAAACCAGGAGATACTCCATTCTCAAAGTGTCCCTCTAGAATGGCTCTTATAAAACCGGTGAAGTTAAAGAAAAAGATGAAAGAGAACATGGTCAAAGGGTTCATATTCCCTAGTTCATCACCTTGGTGTGTTCCTGTGCTAATATTAAAAATATTGGTGGATAAATGTTTTGGTATATCAATAATTAAGAACCCAACAAGATCACAATAAAATAATTCTCTATTCCCAATATTTATGACTTGTATGATCTTTTATGATGATCCCAATACACAAACGTGTAACATAGTTTTGGATAACATCAGTTATAGTTTAAGAAGTTAGATATTCAGAAGAATGCATTCCATACATTTTAGGTTTTTTATGATTTCTCTGTGATGCCCTATATAAATACTAATTTCCAGGTAATCTTCTTGTATTTGATGAATAGATTCTATAGAAATAAACTATATTTTTTATGGTCAGTAAATTATATAATCATTTATTCAAATAGTATGGAGGAACATTAAGATCATAAATGTCTATTATAGTGACATTATGAAATGAGAAGTTGTACACCTTGTTTAGTATGTGTGACTTTTGGATGCCACAAGTCACATTCTTTTGACATGTGATCCCAAATAATTGAATTTATGTGGACCATTCAAAAATTAATGCAATTGATTAATGGAAAAAGACCTTTATTGTCATTAAAGTCATTATTTTTCTTAGAATTGTAGGTTATTATCAAAAAATTTTGAGAATTTTTATAGGTTTTAAATCTTGTTAACTATGTTGATAAAAAAATGGGTAATGATAGTCTATATGGAATAATGAGAAAAAATATTCAAGGAGATAAAGAGAAGGTTAATCACTACACCTATACTCACATTACTAAATAGTGTAGAATTATTTGTGATACAAAATGATTCATCAAATAAGGATTCAGATGTTTACTCCAAAATAATGATAATGTGATATCCAAAACATTATTCTAGTTGAACAATCATGATTGGAACTACATGACACATGATCTAGGTTGAGTAGCTGTTATTTTTTCCTCGAAATTATGGAGTTGTTACCTCTATGATGTGAATTATTAAATATATAGAGATCAAAATACCCTAATGTTTACATTGGCACAAAATGATATCAACATGAATTAATATAGATGGGAAGATCTAATCAATTCTTATGATTTCTCTATCCACTATCAACCCGGTAAGGCAAGCAAGGTTTTAGATGATCATCGAAGAAAACAACCCACCAAGATATCTATGTTAAGGATCGAGAATGACCCCATATTCCTCGATATGAAATTTAATGATATGTAAATCATAAGGGAAAGGAATAAATCATATCTTTCCCAATGATTTCTCAACCATATATCCAATAGAAGGTTATGGTGGCATAAAGGGATGGTTGGATATTAAAAAATAACGTGTGTGTAATAAAGTAAGGGGAGATATAGGAGTTCCATATTGATGATGAGTCTGTCAATTGGGTTAGAATATGTATTTTGGTGCCTTCATAATTTGGAATAAATAATGAAATATTGGATAATTTACATATCTCTACATTCTCCATCCATATTCGGAGTACCGATATGTAAATTGATTAATGTGAACAATTATAGTGATACAACATGAAGAAGAATATATCTTAGTATATTTCATGATGTGTGATATGTCAACATGTTAAATAAGAGTGACATAATTTTTATGGGATGATGAAACCATTTCCTACACCTCAGTGGAAATAGGAGAATGTCACTGTAGAATTTGTGATGGGCCTATTGAAGAAATCCAATTGAAAATAATGCGATATGGTTTTTGGTTGACCAAAACACCATGACTTCCCACTTTATCACTATTAATTATTATATCACACTTTATAAAAATGCTATGACATATGTGAATTATGTGGTGAGAATACATTAGGTTCTACTCTCGAGTGTCTCTGATATTGATCATTGGTTTACAAGTAAATTTTAGATAAGTCATCACCATGAATTGAGTATAAAATTAAATTTAAGCATGATTATCACCAAGAAACGAATAGCCAATCTAAAAGTAAAATTCAATCGAACGAATATATGCTATGATAAATATCATTATAATTCAATGGTGATTGACATCAAAATCAACCATTAGTTGAGTTCCCATACAAAAACAGATTCCAAAAATTTATTCAGATGGCTCTATAAGATGAATTGTATATGATTTTATGTAGAAATAAATCATGTGGGGATAAAGTTGGTGAAAAAACTCTACCTGTACCTGATGTTATACAAGAGAAGGAAGTGAATTTCCTAGTCATCCAGCAACATATCAAATCATCTCAGAGTCATAAAAAGTGTTATGGTGACAACCTTCAAAGGGACATGGAGTTCAATATTGCAGATAAAGACATCCTTTGAATATAACCATAGAAGTGAGTCATGAGGTTTTGAACGAAAGGGAAGATTAAACCAAGGATCACTAGACCCTTTGAGAACCTTTCTCTCATAATTGTCGTGTCATATCTTCTTAAACATCAAAATAATATGGATACAGTTCATGATGTGTTTCACGAATCACTCTTGGTATGTACATACTATATCCTTCACATGTACTGAACCCAGAAGTGGTGCAACATGATGATGATCTCTTTTATATGGAGAATCTTATAATGATTTTTGATTGAGGAGATAAGGTTCAACGCAACAAGATAACCCGGCTTTTCAAAGTATTGTGGAGGAACCATAATTTTGAAAAAACATCTTGTGTAATAGTGGAGGTGATGAAGGACAACTACCCTCCAATATATGTGTAAAAATAAAATTTAAGGAAAAATTTCAAAAGTGGGAACATTCGAATAATGAAAACCTTTATCAATGAAATTTATCTCTTCTTATATTAATTTCATATAAATGAATCACATAAAACACTTACAGAAAATAATAAAACCATTATAAATGAGGAATCAAGGAAAATAAGTTATGATTCTAGAAGTGAAAAAACCTACAACGATGAAATAGTTATATGACCATAGGAATAGTAAAATTGCTCTTATGAATAGTAAACTGACCAAATAAATAGATACCTCACCCATTAATATATAAAAAAAATATAGGCATCTTATAAGTGAAAATTTTATAAATTTATTTCCTTGTATATTTATGTAAATATTTTAAAAATTATTAATTATGTGTTGGAATATTTGTAAGTCATGAAAATTTATTTAAAATTTTATGTTATTAATTAATAAATTTAAAATAAAATAATTATTCATAATTTTATTATATAAAATAATGTTATTATTTATTTAAATTTTAATATTATTTTATGTGACCTTAAGAAATTTTCAATGTGTTATAAAATCAGTTATAATTATAAAAATTGTATTTTCAATGTAAAAGATGTTCTTAATAAAAAATAAATTAATAATATTTAAAAATTTATTTTAATAACATTTATTTATCTTTTTAATACTAAATGTCAAAATATGGGTAGGGTTTTTTTGGGATTTTTTAAAATTACAAGAATTTTGTGTGATTTGTAAAATACGTTAATTTTTTGTCTTTATAGATTATAAATTAAATGAACTATTACATGAATAATATCTTATGTAATAACCATAATCTAGAACTTTTATTAATTATTTAATAATTTTTTATTATTATAAATACAATATTCATATTCTTGAGCCAAAATAAAAAACTAATGAATATAATATTGAAGGAACACCCCTCTCATCCACTATAAATACCACCCTCTCTCTATTTTAGTTTATAAATGAAACTATCTCCCTTGATTAGCCAATTTACTATAATCGTTGGCGATGCACATTATTTTTCCTTCAATGTATAACATTAAATTGTAGTAAAATGATGTTAATATTGTTTTTATTACCCCTTTTATGTTCTGGAAATATCTTATATACATAATACTTAATGATAACACAATATGTGTTTGTTATGATTGAAAAAGTGCCAAAATTAACCTTAAATGATAATCATTATCATTTATCTAATCATTCATCCTCATCATATATTACCATATACATTATAAAATCCTTGATAATTCAAGAATATCATTAGTATTATAATATAACAATTCTGGATATTTATCCTCATTTTAAACAAACTTCTGTTAATGTATACATGTGAACTGATCATCAAAATTATGAAAACGAATAATTCTAAACAATGAAATTAAACTCTTTTACTCATAAAAATTCCCATAATTGAACATAATAAAACCATAATGAATAAAATTATTTTTATAAATGTTATAAATGTGTTATCTAATGAATCTAGTGTGATAATACATGATTTTAAATAAAAAAAGCATATGAATACAAGGAAAGGGGAATTCTCATACCAAACTCTCTTTCATTGGGGATTCCCTATTTATCCCCAATTTCAGTGTGGATATTTCATAAATATCAGTTCATAATCATTATATTACTTTTTCTATGTTATAAAGTTTTTCTACAAGATTTTATGTTAGACATAATGTTTTCTATAAGAACTCTTCTTTTAAAAAACACACCTTTTATTGTTGATTCTTTTCTCAAAGTTGATCAAGTATATCATTGCCTAATTCATTTGGGAACCAAAATTTTATGAATGTATGATTTGTGAAATTAAATCCATTCCATTGAGTGGGAATCATTATGAATATTTTTGATATAACTTATCTGTGGTATTCTTAATTATGTATATTTTTTTATGTGTCAGGTGCACCAAGAATTATATATAGCAATATAAATATTATGATGTGATGGGTTCATGAAAAATTATATTTATCTCCAATGAATTCGGTAATGTGATGTATCGCATTAGGAAAAGTGAAATATCTATGAACATGATTCTACATTTCGTCACATCTATGTGTGGGAGATTACCACCAGTTCTTGATGTTTCATTTTTATGCATTTAAAAATTCCATTCCATTATATAATTATTACCCTAATGATTATGATGATGATGTTATGATTACTCTAAACTTATATCATATAGTTTCATGAAATTTTATATCCTCTTACTCGGTATTTATCTCACCCCTATTAATGTATATACTTAGGTGATTATATGTAAAATGGATAATATGATGGTCAATAAGATGCTAGAGAATAAAGAATGAAATAAATTTCGATGTTTTATTTTATAAATGTTATGTATATTCTTAGTTTTACCATGACACTAAACCATTTTATCCTGGTTGTATAATTATATTATGATGTTTATCATTAATATTTTTTTATAAGGAATGAATGAAAATCTAGGATCACTATAATCAGTTCTCATTTTGGAATAATATTTGAAAATACATGTGAAATAATGATAAAATAAATTTCATGAAATAGAGTTACATGCCAAATATGATGACAATTGTTTACTTTAGAATGCAAGTAAATGTTGCATGTAATGAGGTTTTAATGATATGATATTTCATGTTGGGTCAACTAGGTCATTAAATTGGAGGCTACCTCCACATTTCTATATCATAACCCTTAGATAAAATCAAGGCTATGAATAATATAAGAAGATGAATGAAAATCATTATGAATTTTACAATAAGAGTTTCTCAAAACAAAGAATAAAATTTATGTTGACCACAAAAAATAATTTTTTTCCTTGTATCCAAGGGAATTGTCTGGAATTTTTTAAAGATTCATGCTTCTTGTACATCTGTGATAATGCTAAAATATTTTCTTCAAGATATTAATGTTGTGGGTAAGGCATCCACATATTCTGTGAAATAAAAAGTTGTGTGATCTAAAATTACTTTCCCCGTAATATTATTTTATGTATATATTCATCACGAGAAAGAACGTGTAATGTAATGATTAAATAAATGAGATGTAAAAAATATTGGATAAAGTAATCATCATGGGTTATTAATAATGAACAGTGAGCACAATTGTTTTGATGGATTAGTGAAATTTTATTTTATATGTTGTTGTAAACCAGGAGGGATAGTGAGTATGCTCCAAAATATAGAAATTTTTTTTCACTTTTAGTGGATTTGGAACATCCAATCATTTTAATTTTATAATCCTTGTTTGTATATCTATGAGGGTGAACCATGTAATATGGATGTGTGTAGTTCATGGTTTAGTTTTTATTCATACATATTTGGGAAAGAGAGAGAAGAGTACTTTGTTTAACAACGAAACGATATCTAAAGGGGAAATTGTTTTTATATATCTTAACTAGATTCACCACGCATATTTTGATATTTAACCAAGTGGATCTAAAAATACATATATTTACAATACATATATTTTTTTTGTTAATGGTGTATTCATTTTATATATTGTTTCTATCCTATAAAAAGGGAAGCATTGCTCATGCATACGTGTAGACCACTACCTCCATATAGCGATGTTTCTCATTTTTCATCATTTAATTAGTTTTCTAGATATAATGAATAAAATAATGAATATATATTATATTTGTAACATAAATATAATTTTATAAATATATTATATCATTAAAATTCTTACCCTTCCATCTTTTGTAAAATGATGAAATCACCCATGCATACATGTGTAGGACCATCTCCATGAAGTGATGTGATTCATTTTTTGATGTCAAATTTCATGGATGGGTGTAAATGATTCATAATTAATAAAAAAATATATTTATTAAAATTTTAAAATTATTAATTTGATTGAACTATTTCCTAACACCTTTTACCATCATCAATATAATGAAGTAATTTTTGAGAAATTAAATAAAAAATTATTTATCATTTGCATATGGAAGATTAATTCAATGGAGAGATGAAAAATATACTATAATATGAAATAAAAAATTTAATATATATGATTGATGTTCATAATAAAATATTTTATATATTCTAACCAATTATTCCAGGTGGTATGATTCATCTGACCAAGCATAAATTCATAGTAAGAGTTTTTCATCTCAATTCCACTCCATTGAGACATATATTATATTTTTTGCCTAAATTATTTTAGATTGGTTATATTGTTATCATATTTAATATTATATAATTATTTGTAATAGATTAATTATATATAACATGTTAATTCACATATTCAATTTTATGGTATTTTTAAGAAAAAGTTACTAATCCCATTGAGGATTATTTCACAATATTACTCTTATTTAGGATTTTTCAGGTTTTAATAATAATTAAAAGAATAATAAGCTATTTATGTTCAAGAAAACCCATGTATTTTATTGTCCTCGGGTTTTTTTAATCTAAAATATTTTTATTATATCTTATTCAATATATGGTACAAAACTATCGAAATAACTTGTAAAAAATAAAGAACCTTATTACTATTTTAAATAAGAGACCATTTCTATTTTGTATACATATTCTTTAATTTTTTTATAACGTATTGATGTACATTTAAATGATTGGTAATGGTTTTTTCCTATTTAATTTTATAATTTTTAAATATATTTAAATTAAATAGTTATAATATTTTCCATATGGGTTTCTATTTTAATTTATTTTTGAAATTATAAATGGAAGGATCCTTTACATATATACAATGTGAATATTTAATATTGAAGAATCAATTAAAAATAATCACATTTTATTGTATAATTAAAAAAATTATTTTTCCATTATTCTATGATTTTTTATTTTCTTTATAAAAAAATAAAGTCATTATTTTCTGGAAAATAAGTAAATAATTTCTCCAATGATTTACTGCATCATTTTTACTGTAATGGTATAATAAATGTATGGGAATTTCAAATTAATGATTCATATACATTTTTGTTAAAAATTTTATAAAAAATATTTTTTTGATACCCTGATTTATCCTAAATTTATGTTATTTTGTCTTCCTTTACTGATTTATGGATTATACCATATTTTGTTATCATTCACTCACTTTTGATCCAACCCTCTATTCATCATCATTATTCCTGGGATATTGTTAGTTTTCCATCGTGTCCATACATTATCTAATATGTATATATTTAGTATCATATATACTATATATATAGTTTCATAACGATATAAAATTTCAATATACGATTTTACTTGACATGAGCATGATATAAAAATAATTTCATTTTTATAAAGTATTAACAAAAAAATTGAATTTATAATAATATTTATTTAATTATAGGGGATATTGATTATGTATTTTATTTTTATCAATATATAAATAATCTAGTTGAGAAATGTATGTGGAGTGTGTGTCCAAATTAAAGATATCTCCTCAATGTATCAATAATTCTAACAAGATTAATAATAGATTAATAAATTTTGTAGTTGCTGTATACCTAACAATTTATTAATTATTCATAGAAAAGGGACCTGATAGTATAATTTATGTTATCTTAAAATGAGTCTTTAATTTAGATACAAATAATAATACATTATTCATTAACTTCAATATGTTTTTCTTATTATTAATTGTGTTATTTTTTAGTGATATTTTATGTGGATATAGTTTGATGATCTTGTTAAAAATTAAATGTAGCTTATATTGATCATTTACTCTCCAAAATTGGTTATTCATTATATTCTCATGGCAAATTCTATTATTGAAAACACATAATGTTAATTTAATGTCACCATATTTTATAAATTCCATTGTCCATGATCTTTAGTGAATTATCATTACGGGTAAAATACTATTTTTCATTATATTTTACCCTATTGTTATATGGAAATGATGTATGTATATTTTATTAAAAGAATAATAATCTGACAATTCATTCATGTTGTGATCCATTTTATATTGTTGTAATATAAAAATACAAAAAAAAACTCTGGGTTTCAAGAGTCAATGTAGTTACAATCCTCTAGTTTTCATCTTGTATCGAGGTTCTAAAATAGAAAAATTTGAATTATTAAAGCGATATATTCAAAAAAATAATTATTTTTCAACTAATAAACTATACTAAATTCCATTCTACAAGAAAAATTATAAATAAATATTTAATACCTTTATTTTATATAAAAAACAGTCAATATATACAAGAAATAATAGATTCTAAAACAATGTGGAATTTAAAAACATTACACAATCTATACTAACAACATATCTAATCTAATACGGTGAATCTTTAAAACAGATAAAAATCACTAGTGGGGTGAGATATTTAATGTACATAGTTTGATAAAACTTTTTAAAAAATAAGTTTATTTGTGTAATAAATATGCGAGGGTGAGAATAATATATGTTAGAAAAAAAAGAAGAATGACCTATATATTTAAATAATAGAATGTATAGGAAAATGAAGATTACTCTTCCAATTACATGTTCCAAATAACATTCAATGACTTCCACTATTTTTTTTATATTCTATAACATTCATATAACCAAAAAGGAAAACCAATTTAGTAACTAAAATTGTGAAATATCATCAACTTCATGAAAATTATCGAATAAACAAAAATATTGGGCCGAAGAATTTCCAATGATCTCACATAAGTGAAGTTCCATTAAAAATTGTATTGTTTACAAGACAGCATGATGACACCAATTGAAATATGACTAAAATAACAATAATGAAACCATTATTGAGAACATATCATCAACCATCATCTCTTATTTAATCATGAATCATGTGTCAACATTTTATAGCATCCCATACAATGATTCCATTAAATATATACATATAACATCACCAATATCCACACATCACTTACCATAAATGTAATATATGATGAACAATAATGACATCAACCTTATTCCATAATACCATACACTATTCCCATTATATATATCAACACATCATCTAATTACTCTCTCATAATATCCATCATAATGGGGTATATTGAGTATGTAGTGAATAAATTTCATTCCTTCCACCAACTATACATGAACTACATCATATATCACCATATATATCTGTCTCATGACTATGAGAACCCAAATTACATTAATACATTAATGTTCATATGATCGTACACACTTTAATCTTTTATATCATTTAAAGTTACACCTCATTGATCCCTTTCCCACATCACCTCTCCTGAACCACTACGTTGATATCATTAATAAATCATAACAACCAGGAATAAATGAAATAATTTATATGGGAAAGTATTATTATCATCAGAAAAACCAATCGATTGAAAATTAAATTATAAAGGTAAATGCTCACATCAATACATCTTTCTTATCCAACTATTTGTCCAACTTTCAGAACTTTTTATATTTATTATTCCATTATCTCATATATGAAAACCCGATATAGAAAAAGACCCACATTAAGGATATTAGTTTTTCACCATATTCATTTCATCCATTTTTAGTTAGTTTATTAATCAATATTTTAATACACATTTTTTAGTAACTAGCCACCCCTTGACATTTTAATCATAATAACCAACATTCATTCATTACACATGATATTATTCCATAAAATACAACTCAAAACTAAACCATAATCATGTGTCCTTCAATATTCCCATTCCATTATTTCAGGTTAATTTTACCTGCCATTAACATATTTATTAATAATTGATTTTCTTGTTTTAAACCATCCTTTTAACACATTACATTCATATTTTTATTCATACCCCCATATACTTCATAAACCTATAGATCACATTGTTAATTATTTAATGAGGATGCACAAAAATCACATCAGTTGTATTATATATAGTAAATTATAATAATAAATTCTCAAATTTTTATATTTAAAGAATCATCATTTATATTACTTGGTTGAAGTAATTTTTTATAGATGGGTAAGGGTTAATAAATAAAAATAGAAAAAATGGATCCAAAAATTATACATACCTTTATCATGATTGCTGGTTCTCTTGAACACCAGGTATTCGATTAACACTACAAAATTTTCCCTATAGATCACTACTAATATCAGCATAAATCTCCATCATAATATTAGAAAACATATTGGCCTGAGAACCTAGGATTACGGAGTAGGCTCAACCGTCAAAAAAAATAAACTTCCATGTGCAATACATAAAAAATCATAAAAAAATATTATTTGAAAAGAAAATCATAATAACGAAAATAAGAATATATTAACATTTGTTATCAAATAGATAATTATCATCAATTTCAACATTTTGAATTATATACCTCAATTTCCCCCATAACTTAATCATCATCATCCATTCTCACCAGTAAAAACATGTTAATTTCATAACTATCATTGATAAATATCCTTAACTCAACTACTATAATAAAATTATTATGAATCATATAACCATTAATTTCAACCACATTTCCCAGTTATCAGAAAAGTTAAATTTTCCAATGAAAATATGATTTTTATGGTCTGAAATAATTAATCATTGACAACATATCATTTACCTATATTATTTATCCATCACTGAATAAGGCGTTAATATATCATAACATCCCTATATTGGAAATAATTTTAATATCAATAACGAAAATGATATGTATATATCCCTAAACAAACCACCAAATATCATTTATTCAATATTCAGTCACACAAACAATATCTTAATTATCACCCACTTGTCACCTAACAAGATTATTTGGTAATATGAACATGAATGAAATCAACCATGGTTCCTCCTCCAACAGTGAATGACACCAACTACATATATCGCTTTATCACTCTATAATCACTACATTGATATCCACCATCTTAGGGTATCATAAACATGAATAAAATAAACTATATTCCCTCTCATGACCAAATATGACCCATGTATCTTGTTAGTACCATATGTGGTCTTCTAGGAAACAAATTTCATACCATTAATACATTATATAATGACCCACAATCTTATAGGTTTAAGAAATTCAGTGGAATTAATCATTTTATTCATAGATTATTTTAAAGTAAATAATCATAGTTTATCAATTGATATGATCTTAGATAATATTTATGATCACTATAGCGATTCCAGAAAAGGTATTTTAGCATTAGAAAATAGTTTTGGGGAAATATGAGTAATGGATTTTGAGATATTATTATATAACTAATTATATTTAAATTTATTTTATCATTTTATCTCAATAATATCATAATAATGATGTTTTGGATTTATATTATGACACCTTAGATTATTCATGAACTCGTGGTAGTTCAAAATTAAGCATAAACCTATCATGGGTTCTAGGCTCAGTGTATGACCCCTTTTTTAATTTTTATTTTTTCCATTTCCCTGAGTCTTTTCCTCTTCCATTATGTGGATTCTCAAATATTCCCTCATGTGGGTAATTTTCATTCTAGAATAAAATTGAGGTAATGTGATACAATATCATTGTTGAAATAACTATGGTTCTCATATAAAGTTTGATTAGATCTTTGTGGCGGTGTATAATATGTCTGGTACAAAGCTTTAGTATTTGAAAATTAATGGTTAGAATAATTTATTTTTTATCCATAAATATAGGTAAATAAAAATTTATTCATTATTATAATAATTATATTGTTTATTGGGACACCACGATGGTCAATTTATGTTTTTAAAAGAAATAAGGGTTTTGGGATGATAAATAAGATATCTATTCAAGAAACCCATTTTAATTCCATGTAGTTCAGAGAACACATACATTGTTTTCTTACTTTTGGGAAATCTATGGTAGACATAGTACTAAATCATGTGTGTTTAGGAGATTCCCCGTAGAGAAACTTGATGTGTGGTCATGGACACATTCAGAGACCTCATTTTTAGGAACACGTTGCAAAAAGGAATAGGGACAGACCTCATTTCAGTGATATGACTAGTGGGTTACTATGTCATTCGATCATACCATATTGTTGTTATATGTATAGGAACCTTAGAATGAACAATATATTGATGATATTCGATGGGGATATATAAAAAAATATACTTGTAATTTAAACAATATTTTTTATTAGGGTTCATGACCCGAGAGGGATATTATAGGTACATACCTTATATATGATATATAAATATTGTACTCAAACCATGTAGTTGATTTCACTATTTTCTCAGATGGAAGTAAAAAACGGACAGGTGTGTATCCCATTATAATAATTTTTTCAAATAGATGGTAATGGTTATATCCTTTTAACAATTTTATTATCTGTAGAGGGTATTTTTGATTTAGCAGTATTTTGTATGGTGGATTTATCTTATGGTATTATTTTGAATCCTAAATGTAGTTGTATTGTGAGATGTGTGTATAGGGTGAGGTATTTGATAATTTTGATCATCCTATAATGTTTATTTACATTAATGTTCATTTCGAATATTTTTTATGATAGGATCCATCAATTTATTAGATGGAGAATTTTTCCTTGGTTTCATGAGCATTGTTTGGATGAGTTTATATAATGATATATTGATATTTTTGAACGAATGATAGAGTATATATATAGTTTTATATTTTATGATGGGTTGAAACCATAGGGGTATCTGGTATGGTTGTTAGCCCCGAAATAGATGGTGATATTGGTCGGTGGGACATGTTTTATATTACTGTATTGGTAAGTAAATACCCATGGATGGGTATTTTGTCAATATAGATATATAATTTTTTATATGACATGATTTTTACCCAATATCCATCTATATTAGAGGATCAAAATTTTGGTTGAACTTCCCTATTAAAGGTAATTATTTTCATTTAAAGAAACCGTTTTTTCATGGAGATTTACTAGAATTCCCTAGAAAGTGTGATATATATCAAGTTTAGTTGATGATATATTGAGGGATACTTGGCGATATTTCACACCATGGTCCTTTCCATCAGGTTGGATGTAAAAAAGGATCTCCTTAAAGGGTAAATTTTTTTAATATTTCTATATGTACATGGCGGTGATTATATGCTTTTGGTTGGGTCAGGTGTTCAGTTTTCATTAAACATTCATGTATTTTGTGTGGACGGCGGTTTGATATGGGTGTAATCTACAGGATTTAAGGAGCCAAATTTTTGTTGTTGGCCGAAGATGGTGTAATTAATTTCTCAACATTACGGACTTAATGTTTCACCATATAATAGACTGGATGGTGGTGATAGCATGTAGTGTTTTTGTGTGTGTTCAAGGTGACCATTAGAGATATGAGTTTCATTTACCATTATAGAGAATTTTATGATATTTCAACAATTGGATGATAGGATTGAATTTAGATCAACACACACATTATGGATTATGACTAGAATGTTTTGGGTATTTATACAAATGAATAATTTTATCGGATGCCTTTGGATATTATTAATCAACTTTCTCAATGAGTTTGATCTAGTTATCTCTTTTATTGATGGTCGATTTTTGTTTTACAAAAAAATGGATCTAGAGGATGATCTGGAGGAGTGAAACCCTAATGTTGGTTATTTTTTCACCAGCTAGGTGATGGGTTTCCTGGGTTTTTATCATTTTAATGTCCCATGTTATAGATTTCTCCTTTGCCTAATTCTTATTTCACAAATACAGTGGGTTCAAAATGAATTATTTGTGCTTGAAAATTTCCTTCACTGTTAGTTGAGTTCATTTACTTTGTTTAGATTGTTCTAATATATTCCTAAATCATTATAGTGTTTTGTGCTATTATTATGACACCAATGGTTATTCTATGAGGTCAAAAATTATTCTATATTTCATTTTAGATTAGATGGATCTTCTGCATAGACATGGAAGATAAACATGATTTATTTTTTCTATTTGAGAAAAAAGGTACATTTCCATTAATATGGAAAATACTTTTGGTTGAATTTTGTGGGGGTGTTATGTTACTACAAAAGGTTGGTTTTTTTCATTTTTTTATTTGTCCTACTTTTAGTTTATGCATTTTATCTTTTAAGCTGGTTCTTACTGATTTTTTACAATGTAAGTCATATCATGTGTGAATGAACTTTTTATGATAGTAGATTATATATTATCCACACATTGTTTCATACTGTGATTAATTTATGAATTTTTATACATGCAGACCATATATCTTATTTCAGCTCAGTGCATAGGTTTCATAATTTATGGGGATATGGTGCAAGGAAAATTAGAAAAGAGATTTTTATGTATTCTAATGATAAGGCTAGAGAATATCAATAGATGTGGATACTATTTATATGTTTCAACATGTCCTTGGAATTAATTATTGGTGTTTTTATTTATATTGTGTTTTTTTTATATGTTTTTCATATTTGGAAAAATTTTGTTTTTTGTTTTATAATGATTAGGGTATGTAGGACTATATAAAACATTTAATATATTATAGAATTATTTTCATTCAGTTTTTTAATATTTTGTAATCTGATATTTATTTTTTGGATGACATTGGATTGTTTTTTTATTTTCTTTTCACATTTCATGAGGTTTCAATCTACCAACAATATTTTATTACCATTTTCACTAGTCAGTGGCTGTTGGAATATAGGGATGAAATCTTGGGGCCTGATAAAGATCCAAATTAGAAGACTTGTTTGCACTACCTGCGTTGGTTTCTTGCATAAAGATTTTTGAAG
The DNA here is from genome assembly GCA_963277665.1 of Viscum album. Lineage (NCBI taxonomy): Eukaryota > Viridiplantae > Streptophyta > Magnoliopsida > Santalales > Viscaceae > Viscum > Viscum album. The sequence continues at coordinate 39,746,523 of OY728158.1, read as the reverse complement.
AAAACTTGTTTGCTAATTTATGGTGTTTGTTGGATTGTGGTAATGGTATGCATGAGTTCTGGTGATTGATATTTAAAAAGAGCATCAAGAAAAACATTTTTGATTGGATTTTCTTGTTTTGAGGTCATGGGTTGAGTGTTCTTGGTTTCTATTTTAATGGTTCAGTGATTTGAAAGTGTGTGATACAATTAGATTTTCTGATATATGTTTTATTTTGAATTTTTTCTCTATGTCAAATAAATTGATTACAATTTTCCCCCATCATTCACATCACATAGGATTCTTACAAAATATGCATGTCAGTGTGTGATTTTAATATTTATAGGGGGTTAATTTATGATGTGTATAAAATAAAATAAATCTATTTTTCCAATATATTTTCATTATTTTAATTTATATAACGATCAATATATGTATATTTATATATTCTTATAGTGGAATAACAAGTAAATTTGATAAAGAGATGACACTCATGATGGTTATTCAGTTCTTTTCTCTAGGGTTGCATGGAGGCCCTTCTGGGATTGTTAATGCTCTTAGTTCTTTGTTTGTGGATGGATGGAAAAATTGATTTTAGAGAGATATCTCTATTGGGCTCAAGTATCACTATGGTTGTGGTTTCACTAAAAATCATCGTTCAAGATGTGAAGAATACATTTTAAATCATTATCCGGAAGATTGTTATATTATAACTTTGGGTCGAATACCAGGTATTTAGGTGGGGCTTCTTTATCTTCTATCACACATGGTTTAGGTAGTCATGGACAATAGTTTATATTGTGGGTCCCACCTTGGGTTTCTATTAATAGGGGATCATTGAATAATAATATTCCATTGTGGTTAAGAATGGGGTATCCTAGTTTTTAATTGGTGGAAGTCTAGGATAACTCAATGTTTATGGACTGTTATGAGTGGTTATGTTTGATTGGATACATGGCCCTATTAATGTTTGTTATGCTTTTGGTATAATAGTGTGAGACTTGTTTGACTCTATGAAATATTGACTGATTCACGGTAGTATGGTGGACCCTTGGAAGATTATTTATATATGGAGATTCCTTAATCTTGATTAGGAATGACATATGTGAAATCACATGTCAAAAATGGACTAAATAATAATCAAGGTAAGTGGTTTAGGTGAGACATCCTAGGCTCATTAATACCTGTCCCTTGAAATCATGATCATATTATGAATTCGGTCATGTTAGAACCTACAAGACGTTCATGGGGAATATATATATGTTGATGAGGAATGTGGTGTTTGACATAGATTTTTGGGATATATTATTTTTCTATAAGGGAGTATTCATAAATATTAAATGATTTTATGATCCACCCATGTGTTGGATAATTTAGAGTTTTTCATTTTTTGAGGAATCCAATGTTTTCTAGTTATTCTATATCCATTGAGATCAGAACTCAAAATGTTCTATAAGAACATCAATATGATGAGGATAATAACATAGTATAGTATGATATATAATACTCATTTTTATTGGATTATTGAGTGTAGATGACTTCACTATTGTTGAGTTGGGAATGCATGGAAGTTGTTGAATGAACCAAGATTTTCTTTCAGGTATGTTTCCTTTTTTTGGTGTTTTTTAGAGAAATATAAATTTCTAGAAATTTCTTAAACACACACTGTGTACTTTACAAGTACAAGACTTGTACATTACAATTACATGTCGTTTACTCAATTACTGGGGGTAGTCATGTCATGGTCGTGTAATGACCATGCACACAGATGTGTGTGGTGACTTAGAGACCACCTAATTTGGGGGTCAGTAAGGGAAAGTACATGTTGTTTACTTCTAAAACACATGTTGTGTATAATGTTTTTCATTAAACGTACTAGGGTCACCTCTGACAGAGTGAACCAGAAACCTTGGTCAATTTCATCTGTGAGAGACCGTATGACATCGATCATTCCCCGAGCCCCTGATAGAGCATCTATTCTTGTATTGGACCGTAGTCAATTGCATTGTGATCACACGGTATGATATTCCTTCTTCTAGAGTTTTTTTCCTGATCCCTCCTCTTTCACAATTTATCCTCTATTGAGCGTTTAGAACGTTTTTGTAGATCTACAATGTTCATGAGAAATTCATGGATCATGGTTCGTGTATAATGATCATAAAACACAATGGTGGCATATTTTTGCCTTTTCGAAGATTGTATATGAGTTTTATGGGAAAAAGTTCCAAATACGCATGAATAGGGTATTGCGTGTTTATGGTTTTAGGAATATTTTTTTCCTATTATTCCCTAGTTTCATTGGAACGAGGTTATTATTTTAGAATTGGGTTTACTTTTCCATGCATTGGAGGTTTTTCCAATGTTTTCTTATATTGACCAATTGGTCTAGTTTGTCAGTTAGAGTACTATTTGTTTCCCAAGCCAAGTATTATTATGATGGAGTGATTGTTTTTCTGACATTTAGTTATTCCGTAGGCTGGATAGCCAAGTAGTCCGAGAGGATTATTTTGGCTGCTTTTCATTACTATGCTCATTTGGCTCACATATGTCTATGAGAACCTGATGTAGTTCACTATATGGATAATATACGTAAGGGAAACTACAGGGTGTCTATAATTGTTATCATGTTGCGAGACCATAGGGGGATGACATTGAGTTCTCCCTCAGAGTGTCTATACTAACGTTATGAGACCCCAAGTGTAATTGACGTTGAGTTCTTCCTCTATGTGCTTGTAGGTTGCCTTTAATATACATTAGGCAGATTTGATGTTGAGTACTTCCTGAAAGAGTATTTTATCATACATGACTATAGGGGGAATTGATGTTTAGTGCTTCCTCATAGATACTCTTCAAAAGATTTACAAGAGGGGTGAGACTGTGTGTTCTTATCAGATGGTTTCTTTTGTTTTCTAGGTAGAACCAGAATGGATAGGCTGTGAGTTCATCCCCGAGGGTTTCCTTTTTGTTTTTATCTTCTTAATTGATACGTGGTATTTGAATTATTTTAAACTATAAAAATATTTATTGTTGAGTACTTCCTTGTTTACAACTTATTTTTTTATTGCCTTCCATATATATTCCCTGACTTCTAGGCACAAATCTCTTGGTGGTTTCCTACTAGGATTGAGTATCACACCCAGTTTTTTACATGCATTTGGGTCCAAATATATTATGTTGTAGAAGGTGTAGATAAGGGTATTCACCCTTCAACTATATTTACTTGACTACTTTGGAGCTAGAGTGAATGGGACCATGCATTGGATTGTGATGATGTGGAGTTGTTTACTATTATTCTTGTCCTTTGGTTTTGTACTTTTTCTCAAAATTGTGACCTGTTTACACGGATTCCTAAACATTTGTATCATGAATCATTATATATGATCCCCATCTATTTATTTCTTCAGTCTTCCATTGTTTCTTTTTGAATTGTAATATTACTTCTTCTGCAATTTCTTTGTGTTTTACTTTCGTTGTGTTACACTAATAATGAGGGAATAGAATCCCCATTATCACACCCAAGGCCCTCGGTACTAGTCGGTAGCCTATGGAATTTTGGGAAATGTGCTTGAGGCCATGTGACCAATAGGATACGGGGTGGCTCTAAGATGCTTCCAGACCCGGGACGATACAATGTGGTATTAGATTAATTTGTTTCTTCTGGACATACTGTTTGGAGCCTATAGCTAGGGATAGAATGAAAATAGTTACTTAGAAATAAGCTGGGCATGGGAGTAGCTAACCCGTGTACATGTAAAATCCATTTTTCCTTGTTTATGAAATTTTCAGGTTTTTAAATTTTACGGATGATTTGATTTCACAATTTGGTTATTAATCTGTTTTGGTCTATTATCATTGATAATGTTGAGGTTCTATTTTCATTGCAACATGATGAGATAAATGTATTCTATCTCATGCAACATATATGATGTTTCTAGAAATCACATTTCCTGCATTCTTTCCATCCCATTTATGGTGCATTAGCGATTTCATGTTGTTTTGATTGATTTTTTGCTAGATATTCATGATTTTTTGATTGATGACTTGATAATGTACCTGCTATTTAATATGGTATTGATTAGTGTATGGTTTTGTTGGAAAGAACGCCAAACATTGATTCTTGAGGTTTTATGTGCCCTCATTGATCAGAATTTAGTGGATCATTGCCTTTTTTATTGTATAGTACATGTAAGAAATGACTAGGATTGATTCAAAAATAGTATGGGTCCTCATGGATTATAATTTGGCACATTAATGTTTGTTGAAGTGTTTCCTGGGATTTTGGAGTAATTTTTGAAAGAATACATGTTGTGATGTTTTGAATAAACAGCATGTGTTTTTTTATTTGGGAAGAAAAAATTTATCTTAAGTATATTCCATGTACTCTATGTACATGTCATGTAGTCTCTAACTGTGTCTTAGACTGTGTGGGTAGAGACACAGTGTTGGGAAAATTTTGGTGGGACACGCCGTGTACCAGATGTACACGTCCTGTGTTTAGACCAAGCGTCTGTCCATGTGACTATCAACACAGATGGATAAAAACATAAGAAATACGCGTAGTGTTAGTCTTGAACACGACATGTAGTGTAATACCTAAGATCCGGTTGTGTAACTAACAACACGGGTTGGTGGAAATCCTTTAGTACACGTTGTGTATATCTGGAACACACCATGAATTATGATCTGTGTATCCAGCTGTGTCTCTAACAACACTAGTTAGTGAAGCTCATCTAGTACATGTTTTGTCTAGCACAAACATGCCATGTAGTATGTTCTAGGAGTGACATGTGGCTTAGCCATGATGAAGAACTCGGGTAGGGGAATATGATTGCAGTACACGCCATGTGCTAGGAAAACATGTTGTGTATTTGGGGTGTCACAAGACCATTTTTTGTAGAAGTACACACCCATGTTAAAGGCATAAGGGAACACCGTATATAGTTAAGTATACATGTTGTGTATCAATGTTTCATAAAACATGAATGCTTCCTTTATCTGGTTACATTTTACCCCTCCAGTTATCAGTCCATGATAATATCGATCAAATTTGTGTGTTTGACCATATAGATCCATTCCACTAAGACGTCCTCTGATTGTACACCAGTTGCAAGGATGCAATCAGACACTATACATGGATGATCAGGGTCTTTCAGAAGAGCCTCTAGTAGTGTAATTCTTAGCCCCATCTATCATTCCAGACATAGGTGTCGACGCAATGTTTTGAAGGGGCTTTATGAAGTTCTTGTAGACCTTCTATGGAGTTCCACACCCTTTTTCATCTATTGAAGAGCTGACGAGATTTTTCCAGTAGTAGAATCCTCCCACTTTCTCGGGGGAAGGAGGACCGTAGGCCGTAGGGTCGTGGTTGGAGGCCACGTGGAAGATCTGTGAGCATCTGGAGACGCCATCAGAGGGAATGGTCAAGCTCACTTGGTATATGCTTCAAGATTCAGCAATGATATGGTGCGTTGTGATCTCACAGGATAGATGCCAATAGGATATGGCCTGGGATGAATTTCAGCGTACCTTCTATAATTACTTCTATCCAAAGACTTTGAGGGATGATAGAGCCTGATAGTTCATGTTTCTGGAAGAGATTAATCTTTATGAAATGGATTTCTCTTCTCATTTCAATGAGTTTTACTACTTCATGCATATCCCAAGAGGTGATGAGTTATTCTTATCAAGGATGATTGATGATGGTATGAGGAACGCCATCCGATTTAAGGTGAACATCTCCAGGTTGACTTCAATATATTCTATTTTCAACCATGAACTAATCATAGAGCATAATTTGAGGGATTCTAGAGCTGTGATCCTGGGCGGTTTAGCATCCAAAGATAGTACCTTGCCGGTTGATTGTAGGAATCCTTAGACGGAGACTACACGTAGAGATCAGAGTAAGCCGGATGCACCTTATGGTAGCTAGGGGGTATGCTACATGTGTGGGATGTTTGAAAATTAGAGACCACATGGCCCAGAATACCCAGTAGAGTGATTATCATGTGGCAAGATGGTTCAACTTAAGCACTTATGTGAGTTCTTCTCCCTATTATTTGGTGATATGGTTTCTTCTATGAATTCTCGTTCAAAATCATCACCACGAGTTTATCCTTAGTCTAGCTAATGGAGTTCTTTGGGTTGTTAGGGCCGAGGTGGAGGTCCTGGATGAGGTAGATAGACTCCATGATTCCAGCAACTACAGGGTGGATCAGCTCAGGGTGGTCAGGCAGGGTCACTGGGAAGCGGTGCATGTTATACATATTCAGTGATACATGCCTAGCAGGAGTAGGATATTGTACCCTCTACGGTTTGAGGTATGATCCTAGTTTCCTCAATTATAGCTTATTATCTTTTCAAAATGGGGGCTTCTCATAGATATATATTTGTTGCTGTTTTGGAGATCCTTAGCCTCTATGTCTTTTCTTCTACTAATATCCTGATGCTAGACACATCATTGGGGACTGGAACGACTAGTGTAAAACAGTGCAAGGACGTCACTCTTGAGGATGATTGATGTCACTTCTTATGGGATTCCTATGTCCTATAAGGTAATATGATATGATTTCATTCTCATAAAAGACATGTTAATTCCCTTCCAGGATGTTGTCGATTTCTATCATTGTAGGGTGAGTTTCACATAACATAAAGGAATATCCTTTCTTAATAAGGGTGAATGGGATGCCTAGGAGTGTAGAGCGAGACCTAAGCATCATGGGTTGGGTGGAGTTACAGCCCAATATGCATGTATATATCTGGATGACCAAGGGACTTTACTATTCGACATCCCCCCAGTGGTGTATCATTTCAGGGATGTATTTCCATAGTACATTTCATGTATTCCACCAGAGCAAAGGGTATAATTTTCTATAGATATCATGCCAAGAGCGGCACCGATGTCTATTCCTCCTTATAGGATGGCTACACCAGAGTAAGAGGATATCATGAATTAGGTGGAGGAGATGCATGAAAGGGGTTTTATCTGACCCAATAATTCTCCACGGGGTTTTATTTTCATCTTTGCGAAGATGTATGATGGTGCCCTCAGACATTGTGTAGATTATCAGAATCACAACCAGTTGATTGTCAAGAACTGATATCTCTTACTAAGGATTGATGATATCATTGATCAACTTTGATGACCCTGGGTGTTCTCAAAGATTGAATTGAGATCCCGTTATCTTCAGTTTCATGTTAGACCATGTGATATACCATTTACAGCATTCCAGAGCTGGTACGGTCTATACAAGTATGTGATTATGCCATTCGGCATCACGAATGCGCCTATAGTTTTCTTGGTACTGATAAAACCAATTTTTCATCCATACTTGGATTATTTATTAGAGGTTTTCATGGATGATATATTGTTGTAATCTCACCCTAATAACAACCAAGACACCCATCTTGAGATCATTTGATTACTCCAAGAGAGCATCAGCTATATGCTAAGCTCTCCAAATGAAACTTTTGGATGGACCAGATTCCATTCTTGGGCGATATTATCTCTGAGACATTAGTATTAGTCGACCTAGAGAATGTGAGAGATATAGTTTCATGGGAGTAGACTTAAAATTTATTTGAGGTATGACATTTTCTAGGGCTAGTTGGATACTATATGTGTTCCTTATAGTACTTATCTAGCATAGCAGTGCCACTGATAGGGCTGACTATGAAAGGTTCAATGTACCTATGGATAGATTATTGTGAGTCCGCATTTATAGAGAAGGATGGGAGGTGGACTTCAAAAATTATAATAGTATTTCTAGAGATAAGAATGATCTATAATATTTACTATGATGCTTCAGGTATTGGGCTGGGTGTTGTGGTTTTGAAAGGAGAAGGAGTCATCGCCTAGAGGTCTCGACATTTGAGGACACATGGGAGGATCTACAAAATGAACGACCATGCGTGGGCTGTGGTTTTTCATGCCTTTTGTTTTTTGTAGAAATTATCATTTGGGAGAAAATTTATGGGTTTCATTGACCATAATAGTTTCAAATATATCTTCCCTCAGTGTGACCTGAATTTGAGACTATGAATATGGGTTGAAACCTTTAGTCATTTGACATTGATTTTTCCTACATGTCTGGGAAAGGAAATGTTGTAGCTGATCTGTTGAAAAGGAGGAATCAGATATAGTTAGATCATAAGGACAATAGTGAGTGGAAGCTATTTTCTATGTTCTCTGAGATTCATTTGGAGGTGCACGACAGACAGAGGTTGATGTTTCATTCTTCTGTAGAAGTTACCTCTACTCTGATTGATTGATTGAAAATGAGGAAGCTTTCAAAATCTGAATCATAGTCCTCCGGGAATGTGTGTCAGGAGAGGACCCTAATCATGTATGGATTACATGCGAGGATGATATTTTTCATTTCCATGGGACTGTATGGTTGTCAGCAGATATACATGTGGAGCTGAGGTAGGACATTCATTCCTAAGTTTCGGCAGTTAATCCTGGTGTCCCAAAAGTTGTATCGTGATTTACACCATCAGTATTGGTGGCTAGTTATGAAGGAATTGATGGTGGTTTTATCAGGAGGTTTTCCACCTATCATCATTTGAATGTGGAGAAACAGCGACCTACACGACTATTGAAACTGTTATATATTCCCAAGTGGAAGTGGAATGGTGTCGTGATGTATTTCAGGACAGGTTTGTTGAGGTCGCCTCATTGGAATGATGCAGTATGGGTTTTCATTGACCGACTCATGAAGTTCATTCACTTCTCGAAAATCATGTATACTTTCAGTGTTTATGATATAGGATAGTTATAGTTATATGAGATTGTACATTTAAATTGAGTTACACACTCCATTGTTTGAAATATAGATACATGTTTTACTTATCAGGTCTGTTAGGTGACTCAGAAGGCTTTGGGTACACATTTAATTTGGGGTACAACTTACAATCCCCAGATAGATGGTATGTCCAAGAGTACAATTCAAGTGCTTGAGGATATGCTGTGATCATGCATCCATGATTTTGGAAGTGCGTAGGATAAGAAAATAATTCATGGGGATTTTTTCTACAACAATTGTTTTAATGAATCTATTCATATGGAACCATATGATTCTTTGTATGGTAGGCCATTCCAATTATCCATATGTTGACTAGGGACATGATAGGAAGCTATGTTGGGACCTTGTCTTGTCTAGAAGACCACAATGCAGTTATAGTTGATTCGGAAGAGGATGGATTTTCCACAGTCCTAAAAGAATTTTTATACTGATCAGCAGAGACAACCTCTAGAGTTAGAGGTTTGAATGTCAGGTTTTATTACATGTCACACCAAGGATGGGGCACAAGAGGATTTAGAGACATGGTAAGCTTTAGCCGAGGTACGTCATTCTGTTTGAGGTTTTTTAGAGGTTCAAGTCAGTTTCCAATTGGTTGAAGTTACATCAGTGGTACTGAGTTATGCACGATGCCTTTCATGTTTCTCAGAATTGACATTACTTCTCATAATCGTCTCATGTTCTTCAACCTGATGATGTTTAGTTAGAGGTGGATGCTTTGTTCGAGAAAAATCTTATTCGGATTATTGTTCGAAGTGTGAAGGTTCTCCGTGTACGGTTTGTTCTTCTGGTATGAGTGATATGGTGGAACAAGCAAGTAAAAGACACGACTTAGGAGATGGAGGATGGTGTACGATCAAAGGGGCCTGAGTTTTTCGAGGATTCTTCTTCTACGCCACAATGCTAGGGAAATTTGGGGTCAACTTTCTTTAAGGGGGGATGTTTGTAAGAACCCAAATATTCATTTTAGTTATCTTTACATTTTCTGGTGTTTTATAGAAAAAGATAAATTTCTGTAAATTTCATAAGTACACTCCATGTACATTACATGTACATACTATGTACTCGGTTACCGCGGGTAGCCGTGTGCTGGCTGTGTACCATCCCTGCCCACGACTGTGTGTGGTGACTTGGAGACCGCCTAATGTGGGGGAAATTCCGGGAAAGTACATGCTGTGTATTTATAATGTACACACAATGTACTTTTTTCATTAATCATACCAGGTTCATGTCTGACGGACAGAACAATCTCCTTATAGGTCTGTTTCGTCCAAGAGAGACATTACGACCATGAGATTTCCCCGAGCCCCCGATCGATCATCCATTCTCAGATTCCACCGCTGTCAATTGTGTTAGGGTCACCAGGTAAGATATTTTTTCATATAGAGCTTTGTCTCATGACTCCCCCTCATTATCATGTTATCCTCAGTTGATCATTTTGGAAGTTTTTGTAGATCTACGATGTTCTTGGGTGATTCAAGGATTGAGTTTCATGTGTAACGACCTTACAACATCGAGTTAGGTGGTTGGTTACATTTTTTAGATAGTCATTGAGTTTTATGTTCAAAAGTTTCCAATTCTCAATTACGATATATTGCACGTTTATGGTTTTATCCCTATTTGTTTCCTGCTACATGCTAGTTTGATCAGATAGAGGTTATTTGATGAGAATGGGGTTTACATTGTCAGGATACGGAGGTTTTTTCCATGTTATCTTATTTTTAATATTTGTTCTACTTTTCTTATAAAGATGTTATTTTCTCCATGTCTAGTATTGTTAGGATGGATTAATTGTTTATCTGGTAGTTGTTATGATGTAGACTTTTTCTCCAAGTTTCTCTCGAGGTTTACATTTGCTTCTTTGCATTGATATGCTAATTTGACCTACACTAGGCAGTGAGAAGCTGGTGTGCTATACCATAGGGAGAAAGGAGGTAAGGGATTCTACAATGTGTCTCTAAATATTATCACACGGTGAGACAAAATGGGGGATTGACATTATGTTCTCCCTCGACGTGTCTATACATTGGTTAGGAGTCCGGAAGAGGAATTGACATAGAGTGCTTCATCCGAGTGAAAGTATGATACCGTTAAAACACTATAGGGGGGAATTGACGGTTATTAATTCCTCAGAGGGTCTTTGATCACACTTGACTATAGAGGTATTTGATTTTTAGTGCTTCCTCAGAGTTCTTATTCTAATGCGGAACCAGAGGTGTGAGATAGTGTGAGATTCCTAGATGGTTTCTTGTGTTTTCCAGGTATGTTCAGAGGGGATTAGTTGTGAGTAATTCCCATAGGGTTAACTATTGGTGATTGTATATTTACTTTATATGTTGTATTTTAATACTTTGAAACTATAAGGATGTTTAATGTTGAGTCCTTCCTTGTCTAAAACTTATTTTGTTTGTTAAATTACATATATATTCACAGACTGTTATGCATAGATCTCTTGGTGTTTGCTGATTGGGATTTAGTTTCACACCATATTTGGGTCGTGCTTCTGGGACCAAACCAATTATATCGATTCAGGTATAGATAAGGGAAGACACCCTTCTACTACAGGTACATGACTGCGTTGGCGCTCGATAGTAAGAGACCAAGCTTTGGCATGCGATGTAGTGTAGTGGTTAAGTATTTTTCATGTACTTTGGTTTAGTACTAAATTTCAGCAGTTTGAATTTCTTGGATACATTATAATACATATATATCATGCCTCATTATATATGTTATTCAGCTATTTATTTATTTTGTCCTCTGCGGTTTCTTTTTGTATGGTAATATTACTACTTCCTTTGGTTATTTGTGTTTTACTACCATTATAATACTCTTCCAATGCGGGCATAGATTCCCCACTATCACTCCCAAGGCCCTCACTACTAGACGACAGCCTATGTAATTAGGGGAAATTTTCATGAGGCCATGTGACCAACCAGGTATGGGGTGTCTCTAGGTAGTTTTAAGAACTGGGACATTACAGTAGTACTTTTCATGTTGTCACTCTAGTCTGACTATGTGAGACATTTCTAATCATTGTTTTAGGGATATATGGACTTTGGGACATTGAAAATGTAAATAGATGTAGGCAAAATATTATGTCACTTATTTATTGAGGATAATCATATAGTTTATGATATAATGAATTTATAATAGGATATTTATGGGTTTTGTGAGACCAATCAGTGGATGGTACTGATATCATTTGTTTTGATGGTTCATTGAGTGGGATCAAGGAGGTTAACAAATCATTCATGTAACTTAGGGGTGAGAATAGTTGTGGTGGGGTGATTTTATCGAATAAAATCACTATTGGTTTAGGAAATTAAAATGAATTTCTACCATTTCTTCCATATCTATTTTAATGAACAAAATTGTAGTTTCATTTATGATCTGATCAAAAATAATTTTTCATCATTCTATTTGTTATGTAGTATTTTGTTTACCCTAGGATAGGGGTTTGGTTGATATGTGAGGCATTAAATTTTTCGTAGAATATTAAAATTTAATAGAAGAAATATTAATTCTTGTGTCTAATTTTGTAGATGAAAATTTTTAATTGACCATAAAATTGTTATTATAACACAACAGTAGTGTCTAAAAGGGGTGTTCTTCATAGGAGATCTAAAAAACAGTCATTGATGTCGAGGATGGGTCTTTGTCCCTTTTTTTTCTATTTTTTAAATTTATTTTCCTTCTATTCATTTACTCCACTCTCATGAGGGTTCTTTAATATGACCCCCTTGTGGGCCACATTTATTTGAGATTGAAATCCTTCGAGAGTGAGAATGGACTATCACAAAAATCACTAGTGACCACATCCCAAGGATTGACATAACATTTTTGTATCATGGTGTTGATTTGATTCAATGATTTGGAATTTTATGCATAGTGGTAGGTTGTATTTATGTTTTAGATATAACTGCACATTGATCTTTAATATTTATGTTGTCAAAACATTAATGGTTTATGATGAATCCATGGGTGTTTACCAATAAATGTTTGGGGATATGGATGGGGTTTTGAAAGATCTCAATGGATTTCCATATAGAAACCGATTTACATAACATGTAGTTTTTAGAATACATAGTTACTATTATTTAATTAAGTGTCGATGAGGAAGAAGGGTTTATATGATGTCTATGTGTAGGACCTATCTTGTGGATTGATTCGAGGTGTTTCCATGGGAATTCCCAAAGACCCAATTTTTTGGATGAATATTGTGAGAGGTACATAAATAGTTCCCATATGATGTATATGACCAATGAGTTTGTATTGATTAAATATAGGGCCCTTATGGGATAAATGGATAGGGAACTCACTATAAATATTTTTTTGTTGAAAAGTGATGTGGTGACAGTACATGTGATCTACATGGTATTTATAAACCATGTTCAGTTGTAGAATATGATTGTAGAGGTTTGTTATAGGTACAAACCATGTAGATGATGAAAACAATATATACTCCCAATAGGTAGGTGTTTGGGTAGTTTTCGCACATCTAATTCATAATCGGGACCATTAGTTGTCTATTTAGATATTTTTTTGTTTATTGACCATGATGGTGATATCATATCACCATTTATAGGCCATGTAGATGGATTTTTGGATAGGGTGTGTTTTGGAAGGAAATTTTCATTTATTTTTATGTTTAGAATCCAATTATTGGTTTTGTTGTGAGATGTAAGGCTTGAGTAATGGATCTGATCTTGGTTATTCCCTTAGATTTAGTATAATGACGAAATATATTCTGAGGTTCTCTTTCATGTTTACAAATTATGTGATAAAATGGTTTCTTGGATAAGGGTTTTTATCTTAGTTTCTTGAGCTTAGAGTGGACAAGAAATTAGTCCACTATCTTGATGTTTTAAATATGAAGTTGTAATATTTGTTTGATAGGATCCTTTAGAATGGGCTAACACAATAGAGTGCCATGTGATGATATGTACAATAGAGTAGTTGTTGTTCTGGTTATAAGGTTATAGTTTTGGATACCCATATAGGAAAGGTAATAAGTGATGATTGGTGGTATACTAGATATGTTATTGGGGTTTTCATGAAAGGATATTTTTTTAAGGTTTCCCTTGTGTTGGAGGGGACCCTTGTAGTTTTTATTTATATTGATGTGTTCATGAAAACCGTTGAGTATTCCAACACTATTGATGTGATTATCCAATATTTTTTAGAGCATGTTGTTGAGAGATTATTAATGGAATGCTTAAGAGGGATGTGTACGGATGTTTCCATTATCATGATTCTCTTGTGATTTGGATGTGATCGGGAAGCCCCTTATAAGGAGTCATGGATTATCGTTATTGATTACCTTGTGGGTGTTTAAATGATTATCTATTGATTTTGGTGTCAAGCATCCTATGAGCATTCAATTATCAGCCATAAACTATGGTTTATGATGGGTGTTTTCCAGGGGACTAATGGACATCCTTTTTTTTCATTACCCTATGATGGGTTGGTACTTTTTAAATTTTTTCAATGGCGAGTGCCCCATTTTACACATTGATCAATGTTGAGATCCCATAGTGGTTATTAGAGTATTATATGGAACTATGGTAGTGATGATCGTTGTTTTATCATAGAAGATTAGTACCAATTTTCTATAAGTGTATGATTCATTCAAGAGTTCATCAAACAATCCATTAAGATATATTTCATAAACATTTGGGGAAGTAATGATATTTACGTATGTGAGAGGACAACATTAAGAAATTTTAGTAATGAGACATATCCTAAAATTTGATCAATTAAACTTTTATATTAATGAATGGATGTGGATGTATGGTTTCAGGGGGGATAATAAGTTACTTAGAAGAGTTAAAGCCTCTCTTCTCTCATTTGGTTTTTACTTATATAGGGGTTGGATGTTCTTTGAGGTAGGTGTTATGAGGGATAACGTTCGGAGTGACACCATTTCATGATGTTTGTTATATAGACACACTGAGTTATAATATAATAATGTTTTCTCGATAGGTTCTATTAGTGTTATATTAGTTTATATCACCAGTTCAGATCATAATGTTGGATTCATAGATCCTGGAGAGATTATACTTTCAAATTGAATGTTTATATATGTGACTTATGGTCCTAAATTCATACATATTTCATATAATATTAATTTAATATCCTTTGTATATTGGATATACACTCTTGATGTCATGTTACGTGGTGGGTAATATACAGTAATTCATCTAGAATAGTATCGAGATGGGATAGATTTACCTTGGCTGTATGGTTATATTCTACAGTTGGATATTTTATTTGTTTTCTTAATCTATTATATCATGTAATTATTTTATTTTAAAATATAATTAGATTTCATTTGGTATTGAAATATAAAATTTCCAGGAATTTGTTAAGCTAAAATATTATGTGTTCATAATTTTGGGTGACGTAAAGAGATTTATTTATCACCAAATATATGTGTAGCTTAGTGTAATGATAGACCATACATCTATTTTGATGATAAAGAAAAAGTATCACATTGGTTACAAAGAAGTCCTGGTGTTTCTATAACATGAGGGGATACTCATGTTGAGTATTATGTTCATTTTAGAGCAGCTTAACAAATTTAGAGAATTAGTATGCAGTGTGGGTCAGATATTTTAGTGGATACTGATGTATTTTTATCTGTCTTCTTTATTTGTTTACCTGTGACTAGGACAATCAGTGACCATTTGTTTTCTCAATACCTCTTTTAGTCTATGTGAATTTATTCCACATTTATTATTATATAGTTCTATTACTTATTTTTATTTATATTTCATTATTTGATAATCATAATTTTTATGTTTTTTGTTAATTTTGGAGATGTCATTTCACTATTTCATGGGATATATTCTAGAAAATATATATTTTATAGCATTACAAAAAATTATAATACTATTTACTATGGTAAGGTGTTCTTAAGAAAATGTGGTGATCCAGATTTGGTGTCTTGTTAGGTCAACATTAGTTCATTTGTATCAATTTCCAACACATTTGATTTTACATACTATAACGCCTTAAAAACCATAATGTTCAACCACATCTCTCTATTTTCAACATCAATTCCGAAAAACCAATTTCACAGTGTCATTATACTTGAATAGAAACAAAAAATTAGTTACAAACATTAAACTATTAGTCACAACTAAAAACATCAAAATTAACACTCATGAAACAAAATTATACAAATAAAAATTTTACATTCTAATATACTTTTCAATTTCATCGCTTATCAATTTCCATAACCAATAAATTATTTTTCTAGTAATTAATCCAATAGACCACATTTTAAAATCCAATTAAAATTTATCGACATTCAATGTTCATAAATTTCATCCCATCCATGTTCACCTTATTCAACCATTTATAGTTTACCAACAATTTATCATCATCCATCAATCCCTTATCATATTCATAATATAAATTTTCATTCATTATTTTTACCCATTAATATATTATTTAAACTCTCCACTTTTATATATTCCTTCAATTTAACAATCCCAACAAATCAATCAAAACATTAAAATTGAACACCCCATTCTTTAATTTTAGGATTGTTTCATGTGATATTACTCAAATATTATCAAAAATAGTATCCAATTAACAATGAACATTTTAACCCATCATTTTCATATTTTTATCCATAATTTAGATATCTTCATAAACAAATAAATTAGTTTAATATTTATTCAAAGTTTAGTCATCAAAATCACAACACATCACGATTTAAAAGATAATATAAATAAAGAACCATAAAATTTCTATATTAAAAACAACCTTCATTATATTACTGAGTTAATGTTATTATTCAATTGAGTTAGTGTCACGTTTTCTCAATAATTATATAAATTATAGGGTCAGAACTACAAAAATCATCCTATATAAAAAACACAAAAAAATCAATCATGAAATACATTACACACATACAACACCCCATTCCATATATATATATACATCATCAATTAACAATTCATTATTCTATCAAAATGATTATCACATGTTCGTCCATTTTTCCGTCATCCAAAATCATTTATAACAATCAATATATAGTAATATTGGATGAATATTTTTATATGATATCCAAATAATTAAATCAAGCATATAACTCTAGATGATAAGATATGTGTTTATAAATAAACTAGAATAACTGGAAATTTACATTCATCTTCAGGATAAAGCATTAAATAATAAAATTACCTCATGATTTGACCCACCTTAGATGATCATCGAACAAACCTAAACCACAACAATATTACCATCCAAAATAAATCCAAGACACTTTATAATAATTATATGATGAAATATAAAGTATATTATATATAATAAAAAAATTAAAAATACTTTAGATAGAATGGAATCAACCTCTTAATGGAATGGAAAATTAAAACAATGAATGTAAATAAATAGACACATTAAAATTATATAATGTTTCCAGTATTTCAAGTGATAAAAATGAAAAAATTATTATTTTGGATGCCCTATCAAATGTATACTATAGATAAAAATTTTAAAACAATGGTTTAATGGAATGAACCCATCCTCAAGTGTATATGTAGAAAAATTAGACAACACATAATTTATTGGGACATGTATCAAAGGGTTTCTACCAATCATACCTCTTAAGACCATGAAAATAAATTATCCATTAAACAATTCCATTCCACTAGGTCCTATAATACAAATAATGGACCACATTATGACTAATTACCTTCGAAAAATGACACCCAATAGGCATTAAAAAATCCACTATTATATACTCAATACTATAGTTTAAAAAACTATTCCACTAATTTTAGATTACATATAACCCATAAAAACTCAACAAATAACCATAAAATAACCAAAATGAACCACAGAAGGGGTCCTTCATTTGTCAAAGATACATGGATTCCAACCCCATTATTACAAAAAAGGAAAAAAACTATGTTGGAAATCAGTATAAATTTATAATAAATCCAAAATATGATACACTAAAACTAATTAAACTATGAAAAAATCAATCCTTACCCATTACTCTCTGGATCAATGTGCACCACCATAGTGTAGAACCTATTCTGGGAAATAATTTCATCTTGACTTCGACATAAGATCATTAAAATGTATGATAGGGAATTATAAATGTCATAACTAATAATATAATAGTTAAATAATATAGTGAACCTTGATTTAAATAAACATATAATTCAATAGTTTAGATGATTAATCATTCAATCGAATAAATTTTCTCATAAACTAGAGAACCTATGGTTTAGAGTCATTGGGATCTGGTTAAAAAGAATCCCCTGTGAACATCTATAAATAATCAAACCTCAATAGACATCATACTTGATCTCCTATAAGTAATACATATCTTTTTAATGTATGTACGAGAAACATAAAAAAATGGGTAGCTCAATCTCTAGGTATGGTTGAAATAGGAACATGCCATCGAGGCTTGGATAATAACAATATGATGAATCATAGACATGAGGAAATTATTTTTTCAATAGATAATGTAATAATAACAGTTTTCAATGAGTCTTCATAAAAAGACATGTAATCTTCACTAAATAAACACATACCAATAAAATAGTGTGTCATCTATTCATTCCTTAAAAATTAGTCAGAGAGTATGGTCATAATCAAAATATTATACTAAAATAGTGGTGGATAAACATATGTAAATAAATCATATGTCACTGATACCAACTAATATGTTCATCCCATAAAAGGATTTTTATAATAATTATTGTACGTTATGGGGCACGTGATAATTTTGCAATGTAACCTTATGCATTAGATAAAATATACATTGTACTAATTAGGATTGGGATAAATCCTATTGCACCAAATTTTTCATTGCATAAAAAATCATATATAACCATTGGAATCAGATAAATCTTACAGAATACGCTTTTCAAATGGAAAATCCTCATGTGTAACTTGTGTATCGGGTTAAATACTCTAATGTAACCTTTTGATTTTGAAACATACCCTCTTTATAACCATTGGAATGTCAAAAATCCACCACTATATCACATTTAAAATCAAGTTATAAAATCATTAACAATTCGTTGAATGTCTGTAATAACCCGAGATTTTATAAGATATTTTCGTTTTAATTTCGTTCATATCTTCTATTGTGCGCTACACCAAGATTATCTTGCGCTATATGCAACACTGTATTAGCTTGCAGTGTACGCAACACTATTCATATATTGTGTTACACACAATTTCAAGTCCGTTTGATAATGGTCATTCTATGCAACATCGAGTATATATATATATATATATTCAATGTATAAATGAAAAAAATTGTAGAATTATGTTATTAAAAAATGAGTCTTTCACTATACGCAACCCGGACTTGGCTTGCATTACACGCAATCACGACCTTCTTCGATAGCGTGTGTTGTACGCAATACCGAGTTTTACTACACAACGATATGTTATTGTAATATTATTATGAACTAGCTGTTATGAATATTATTAACTATATTTTGAATTTTATAACATTATTAGTCATCCTAGACATTTTCTAGAAAATGGTATAAGAACAAAATAAATTTTTCGGGTAAAATAAATATTTTTCAAAAAATGCAGTTTTGCCGCCTTTTGATGGCACATCAACTTTAAATCTAGTTTTTCACATGTTTATAAGTTCAATTTTATAAAATAAAATTATTATATGGAATTAGGATATATAAATTTTACCTTGGATAAAATTTTCATATTATTCTGATAACTTTCATATTTTAATGAAGAGTAAAAACACGCTATATTTTAATTAAAAACATCTTTTTTCATCATAATAACTTATGTGGTTAAATTATAATATTGAATGGTTTTAAATTATAAATAGAATATATTTTTACCATTTAATATAATGTATGTCATTGTCATTTATTTTACATTGAATTCGTAGGTTAAATCAATTCAATCTTTTAGAATGTTTTAAACAAAAACCCGTTTTCATTCGACAACGGGAATAATTTTAATTTAATTTCCGCAACTTCTGTTTATTGAATTTGAAAAAATGGATTCTATATTTAGAATATGTGGGTCCAAATTATGTTAATAGGCTACTTTTTATTTTTGGGACTTATGAATAGTAACTACGGTAAATTTTATTTACCATAGTTAAAGGTAAATCGGGTAATTAAGGGTAAATATAATATTATAAAATTACCCTAACTCATGTCAAAATTATATTGGATGGCTAAATGTCGAAACATATAACCTAAGGGTCGGATTAGATTCATTTTATAGACTTTGGACCATGAAAATGATTTAATTATTATTAAAAACAAAGAAAGGGACAACATGTCACTCTCTTAAATCTTATAAGTATCATAATTTTAATTTAGTAATAAACATCATGAAACTTAAAAAATTAATAGTCTCCAAAAAGCTAATAAAATTATCTACATCATTAAAATTTATTTAGAATTTTTAGGGATTAAATAATTGTCATTAATGGTGATACATTAATGATGCATAAATTATTTATTTAGTGAAAAATCAGCAATATAGTTTTTATTGAAATAATAATACTCATTAAAAGGCCCACAAACCTGGCCAAAACTTATTGGTAGTGTATATATACACATTAATCATCCAATGAACTAATATATAACCTTTTTGAGCCTTATAAAAGTGATTATTACACTTATATTATTTTATTTTAAATGATTCCAATGTTGTCACCATCATAATTTAATAAATATAACAATTTAACTATTGTTATTTTAAGATGATGAATTCTATTAAAAACCTTATTGTGAAATCTAATAGATTTATCTTCATCATAGGATTTTATTTTTAATATTTATTAAAAAAATAAGTATATTAAATAATTCTACAAAAATGTTTTAGTAATTATTTTATTAAGAGATAAACCAAATAAATGGTTTTAAAAATAATAAAATAAATATTATATGGAAAATTTAATGTGATCCACTATTTTTCTAGATACATATGACCTTTTATGAATCTATTAATTCTTTTAGTTCGAACATATCTTCTATAGATATTTTATTTAAATTCAAATAAATGAATAGTGTAAAAATTGACACTATTGTTATTTTATAAAAATAACATATAATAACATTGTTAAAAAATCACCAAAATATTTAAAAATTATAAATTTAAATTTATATGGTCTATAATGTTATAATGTAACCAATTATGGAATATTCACAAAAAATAAGTAATTATCTGGTATAATTTTAAATTTAGAATTTTATTACCACAAATAAACTTAAATAGATTAAATAAGGATAAATCAAAATGATAAGGTTTAAAATAAGATCCAAACATGTATAAATTTGATTGGTTGATGAGTTTACAACCCTATATCATCTAATATTCGAATATCAGTCATTTTTGGAGGTTTCTATGTGGGGTTAGATTTATTATAAATTAATATTTTTACGATTTCCAAAGGTTCCCCTCTCCTCCCTTATAAAAGGACACCTCCTCCCTCTATTCCTCACACCATTTTGAGCCTTCAAGCTCGGCCAAACCCTGACAATTTCACTTCTCCAATTCCCTAGAAACATCCTAGAGGTTTTTGTCTCCTTCAAAGACCAATTTTAGTACCATAAGAGGACGATTCAAAGAGGCGTGTCAAAGAATAGGTAATATCCGTTACCGATTCTTTCAATTTTCGTTCTTCCTCAAATTCTTCTTATTTAGTTTTTTCATTATGAAGTAATAAAATAAGTATCACTCATATACTGATATGTTATTATATGTATGAAACATCCATATTTAACCATCTATCCATCCTATGGAAAATTAAATTACCGCGCGTGCGTACGTACAGAATACCATCTCCATGCCGTGGTGTAATCTATTTTGCACCCCCACCATACTTGGATGGGTATAATGGTGTAAATAATAACTATATATTATTATTTTAAAGTGATATTGATTATGAAATAGTATTCATACACTCCAATACAATTCCAAGATCATGAGAATGATATCATCGCTCGTGCGTACGTACGGACTACCGTCTCCACGACACGATGAGATTCATTCTCCACGTTTACCATTCATGAATGATTATAAAGTATATATATTATGTAATCATGAAATATATGAAATAATAATGATATTTTATTTATGTTTATATATATATATGTCATCTACTTAATTCCATTCAACTCAATAAGAAAACGAAAACAGCGTTCATATGTACGTACGGCCTACCGTCTCCATGAACGGTGTATTTCCTTCAATCTACTAATCTATTATATATATATGTATATTATGAATATATATTATATATAAATCATGTTTTATATTATGTAAATAATTAATCATTATCTAAGTAATCATATGAATAATTACAAGTCAAAACACGGACGACAAATGAAACGATTTTACCCAAAACGCTCTTTAACATGGAATTTACAAAAGAACGGGTAATATAAAGTCATAAGTGAACCATATATGATAACACACCAATGCTTATGATTATTTAATAAGTCAATAAAATTTTTTAAATCGTTATACAGGAGGTTAGGTCACTTACGAAGCAAATCGGACCTCAGGTAAGGGATAATTTTTCATATCTCATTTTTATTCGAGATTGCTTATTCGTAAGTATTTACTGGGGTTATTTCTATCATCCATGACCATGTTTTATAAAAGTGTTTTCATGTATGTTTAAAATACTTTTTACCCATTTTTGACTTTTACTACATGGTATGTAAGGAATATTTCTTTTGTTTTTGTTACGAGGTACTTTTTGACTTTTTCGGAAAAAGTACGAGAATAATGTTTTTTAAATTATACAGCATGAACAGATTTTTACGGTTTTATAAAGCCTTATTTTTGTGAATCTTACTCCAAATTATTACATGATTATTTTCAACAAAACCCTTTTCTTTTAAAATTTCATGGAATGTTTTGAAAAGAAAATGATTTTAAAGAAGAAATGATATTTTCCTCAAAAATTCATTTCAAGTGTTTTTCCAAAAATATTTTCCATCTAAGATGACATTATTTCATATGTGTATTTTTCAAGTTTAATGTATCTATGATTTACATGGTTTCACTTTTCTTATGATGAAATATCCATTTGTTTTATATGGATTATGTGATGATGGGATGATATTTATGAAACCCATTTTATTCTTTGGGTTATGATGAATGTTTTAAGTTTATTTTGTGGCACAAGTAAGAATGATTTCATTATGAGATGGGTGGGACCTATATCTCCCTCCAATTCATTGGGTAAAGATTTATATCTCATGATATAGACATGGCTGGAACGGTATGTTAATCCGGTTTAGTGTTACAGGACTGAAATGGGGAGTGAACTCGATTCAGAAAGGGACTTTGTCCACTAAGATGGTCTTTGCAGCAATTCCATGGCTAATATAGAAATAATAACATATTCTTAATGGTTTCCACAATTACATGTTTTATTCCTATGCTATTTTATCATGATTGATGTTCCTTTATGATATATTCCTTACGTACTTCCAAGATTTATGTCTTTTCTCAAGTTTTTAATGTTTAGATTTCATGATCAAGTTTTTGATTTCAAATGTTTATGGATTGTTTTATGTTCACTATGTTTTCCCATAATGATCGTTTGAGCTCACCCTTTTTATGTTTTATTTTCCCGAGGAAATAAAGAAAGGTTTTAGGTAAGGAAAAAAAGGGGAAGATCATTATGGGAGATGTTGAAGATCTTTCAACATGATTAGTTTTTTATGTTCCGAGTTTCCAAAGACACTAAAATATTACGATCCTTGTGTGTATTTTTTGTTATGTATTAAGTATTCCGCAAAAGTGAAGTATTGTCCATGTACATCAAGCTTCGGGTCTCTACAGTTGGTATCAGAGGAAAGGTTTAGTCAACCTTTGGAAACTAGGATGCGAGAACTTTATTGAGATACCTAGAGATATTTCTATGGTATATCTAGGGATGTCCCTAAGAATAAGTATACGTATAAGATATAGTCCTAGAACTATGGTAACAATCATATAATTTAACCTAAGATGTTAGATATTGAGGTTTCTCCCTCGTTACTATGTTGTTTTCCCTAGCATGATTTTTACCTCTCACACTATTCTTTTTGGGTTTTAAAAAATGGCTGGAAACATGAAGATTTATGATAACAGAGGATATAACGGACAATGGAATGATATACTTCATGAGAAATCAAATGAAATGGGATTTGGAAATCCAAATGTCGTTATTATGCCTAATCAGAAATCTCAGAATATGATCAATAATTTCAAATTTGGTAAGTTTCCCGACTCTGATAATAAGATAAAGATGGAGTTTCATGATGCTCATAAAGGAAAGAAAGTTCAATTTCCCTCATGTAAATCATGTGGGAAGAGGCATTGGGGAGATTGTTTCAAGGGAACTGGAAGATGCTTTGGGTGTGGAAAATAAGGACACAAAGCCAGTAAGTGAAAAAGAAAAGGTTCAGTTAACACCATGGATAAGGATGATGGTATTACTACGTCATCAACAATGGTTAAATGTTTTAAATGTGGAATGTATTGGAATTATGAAAACCAATTCCCTATGAGAAATTTTCATGAAGAGAATCAGCACGGCCGTATGGGTAGTATTTATGTTGATGCTGATGAAGAGACTACAAATGATATGTGAGATGAAAGAATTGTTGAAGCTTGATCAATGGATTAAGAAGGTAGTGGAATGATTACATGTTTATCAAGTGTAATTTTGTATAAGTAATGTCCTGGTACTATGGAATAAAGAGACATCTATGGATTTTTACACTGTTGTCTTTCCTTGAGTATTTAAAGTATATGATTAATGGTACTAGTATCCATGAAAGGTTATTCAGATATTTTTAGAATGTAGATGATATGCGCATAATGAAGGGGATAAGGAGAAAATTAAATGTTTGATAGTATTCATGAGCTCATGACTGATATAGGAGAAGGTTATATCATGGTTTGAGTATATAGAATTTTTGGATTTTGGTATGTGGAAAGAGTTAACTTTTGACAGCATTCATGTTTTCACTAAGGTTTAATGGGTATTCATTTTTCAAGAGAATACATGATTAAGGTATTCACATGATTGGAATGTGACCAACCAGATATATGGGGGATAAATGATGGTATTCACATGATTGGTTGATGACATTTCAAGTAATCATTTTCTTTATACTATGAGCATGGACCGAAGTATTTTAGATAAGTCTAAATATTGGAGTTGATTATGTTGGACATAAGTTAGTATTGTTTAAGGATAGAACTTTTTTTTATATTATTGATGGGATGTGATAGTAATGTAGTTTTAGAAAAAGGGCAACTCGCAGGATGGGTGACAACCCATCGCGTCAGACAAGGCTGTGAGGATCGATCCCACAACCAAAGTGCGACTGGCCTTTATCGCCTACCATTGGCCTACAAGAAGTCCATGTATAGTAGAAACTTGTTATATTATATTAAGTAGAATGATATATGAAGTGTAAGTACATTTTAGGAACCATATATGATTAATCTCACTATAGATGGTCTTATCTATTTTTGATAACTTTTATAACCTTTTGTTTGAGACAGATGGAATGACCGATCATTCTATCACATTAGCTGCTATCACTTCACGAATGACCATTTCAACTTCATTTAATTAAGAGATGAAGTGGATATTGTCCAAAGAACGAACAACAGTGAGACTGTACCAAAATCACGAATGTATTTCTTCTATTTCCAATTTCATCATATTTAGGGAAATGATCTTGAAAACCAAAAATGTTGTCCTAGTGCCCTTATATATGATGAATCAAATGGTAACTTAGATCATCGCAAATATATATCTTTGTGATTGTTGGCTATTTCATAGCCATGTTCTCTACCACTCTCCATCAGAACATGATGGTTAGATTTCTCTTCCATATCCATATTTTAACCTATGTTCTCCTACACGGAAACCTAGTGATGAGTTAATTTGGGTAACCTTTATGTTTCATACATTAGTTTTTAAAGATAAGTTTTGGTATTCCTTTTTATGATGTGGGTTTCAATTAAATAAACATTCAAGTAGAAAACCATTTATAACCCCGTCGAATTTCGAGGGCGAAATTCATTTTATGGGGTATAGAATGTAATAACCCGATATTTTATTAGATATAATCGTTTTAATTTCTCTCATATCTTCTATTGTGTGCTACACCACGATTATCTTGCGCTATATGAAACACTGTAATAGTTTTTCGTATACGCAACACTATTCTTAGATTGTGTTACACGCAATTTCATGTTCGTTTGATAATAGTCATTCTACGCAACATCGAGTATATATATATATATATTAAATGTATAAATGAAAAAAATTGTTGAATTCTATTATAAAAAACAATAATGGAGTCTTTCACTATACCCAACCCTGACTTGGCTTGCATTACCCACAATCACGACCTTCTTCGATAGCGTGTGTTGTACGCAATACCGGGTATTACTAAACAACGATATATTATTATAATATTATTATGAACTAGCCGTTAGGAATATTATTAACTATATTTTGATTTTTATAACATTATTATTCATCTTACACATTTTCTAGAACATGGTATATGAACAAAATAAATTTTTCGGGTAAAATAAGTATTAAAAAAAAGCAGTTTTGCAGCCTTTTGATGGAGAACCCACATTAAATCTAGTTTTTTACATGTTTATAAGTTCAATATTACAAAATAAAATTATTATTTGGAATCAGGATATAAAATTTTAACTTGGATAAATTTTCCATATTATTCTGATAACTTTCATATTTTTAAGGAATAGTAAAAACACGCTATATTTTAATTAAAAACAACTTTTTTCATCGTAATAAATTATGTGGTTAAATTATAATATTGAATGGTTTTAAAGTATAAATAGAATATATTTTTACCATTTAATATAATTTAGGTCATTAGCATTTATTTAACAATGAATTCGTAGGTTAAATCAATTCAATCTTTTGCAATGTTTTAAACAAAAACTCGTTTTCATTCGACAACGGGATTAATTTTAATTTAATTTCTGAAAGTTCTGTGTATTGAATGTGAACAAATGGATTCCATATTTGGATTCCGTGGGTTCAAATTATGTTAATAGGCTACTTTTTATTTTTGGGACTTATGAATAGTTACTACGATAAATTTTATTTACCATAGTTAAAGGTAAATCGGTTAATTAAGGGTAAATATAATTTTATAAAATTACCCTAACACATGCCAAAATTATATTGGATGGATAAAAGTAGACCCATATCACCTAAGGGTCGGATTAGATTCATTTTATGGACTTTGGACCCTGAAAATAATTTAATTATTATTAAAACCAAAGAAAGTGACAACATGTCACTCTCTTAAATCTTATATGTATAATAATTTTAATTTAGTAATAAACATCATAAAACATCAAACATCAATAGTCTATAGAAATATAATTAAATTATCTATATCATGATTATTTATTTAGAATTTTTAGGGATTACATAATTGTCATTAATGGTGATACATTAATGATGCAGAAATTATTTATAAAGTGAAAAATCAGTAATATAGTTTTTATTGAAATAATAATACCCATTTAAACGACCAGAAACCTGAAAAAAAATTATTATTAGTTTATATATACACATTAATTATCCAATGACCTAATATATAACCGTTTTGGGCCTTATCAAAATGATTATGACACTTATATTATTTTATTTTAATAGAGGTCAAAGTTGTCACCTTCATAATTTAATAAATATAAAAATATAACTATTGTTATTTTAAGATGATAAATTCGAGTAAAAATATTATTGTGAATGTTAATTAATTTATATTCATCATATGATTTTATTTTTAATTTTTATGCAACAAATATGTATATTATATAATTATACAAAAATTTTGTAGTAATTATTTTATTAAGAGATAAACCAAATAAATGGTTTTAAAAATAAGAAATTAAATATTATATGGACTATTTAATGTGATCCACTAATTTTATAGATACATATGAACTTTTATGAATCTATTAAAGCTTTAATTTCGAACATATCTTCTGTATATATTTTATTTAAATTCAAATAAATGAATAGTGTTAAAATTGACACTATTGTTATTTTATAAAAATAACATATTATAACATTGTTTAAAAATCACAAAAATATTTAAAAATTATAAATTTAACTTTATATGGTCTATAATGTTACAAAGTAACCAATTATGGAATATTCACAACAAATAAGTAATTTTTTGTTATAATTTAAAATTTAGAATTTTATTACCACAAATAAACTTAAATAGATTAAATAAGGATAAATCAAAATGATAAGGTTTAAAATAAGATCCAAAAATGTCTAAATTTGATTGTTTGATGAGCTTACAAACCTATCTAATCTAATAATATAATATGAGTCATTTTTTGGAGGTTTTTATGTGGGGTTAGATTTATTATAAATTAATATTTTTCAGATTTCCAAAGGTGCCCCTCTCCTCCCTTATAAAAGGGCACCTCCTCCCTCCTTTCCTCACACCATTTTGAGCCTTCAATCTCGGCCAAACCCTTCCCATTTAACTTCTCCACTTCCCTAGAAACATACTATAGGTTCTGGTCTTCTTCAAAGACCAATTTTATTACCCTATGAGGAGGATTCAAATAGGCGTGTCAAAGAAGAGGTAATATCTGTTACTAATTATTTCAATTTTATTTCTTCTTAAAATTATTCTTATTCAGTTGTTTCATTATGAAGTAATAACATCAGTATCACTCATATACTGATATGTTATTATATGTATGAAAAAAACATATTTCACCATCTATCCATCCTATGGAAAATGAAATCATCGCGCGTGCGTACGTACGGAATACCGTCTCTACGCCATGGTGTAATCTATTTTCCACCACCACCTTACTTGGATTGGTATAATGGTGTACATAATAACTATATATTATTATTTTAACTTGATATCGTTTCTTAAATATTATACATACACTCCCATACAATTCCATGATCTTGAGAACGATCTCATCGCTCGTGCGTACGTACGGAATACCGTCTCCACGACGCGATGAGATTCATTCTCCACGTTAACCATTCATGAATGATTATAAAGTATATATAATAAGTAATAATGAAATATATTAAATAATAATGATACTGGATTTATGTGTATATATATGTATGTCATCTACGTAATTCCATTCAACTCAATAAGAAAACGAAAACAGCGTTCATGCGTACATACGGCCTACCGTCTCCATGAACAGTGTATTTCTTTCCATCTACTAATCTATTATATATATGTATATTATGAATATATATTATATATAAATCATGCTTTATATTATGTAATTAAGTAATCATGATCTATGTAATAATATGAATAATTACAAATCAAAACACGGATGACAAATGAAACGATTTTACCCAAAACGCTCTTTAACATGGAATTTACAAAAGAACAGGTAATATAAAGTCATAAGTGAACCATATATGATATCACAACAATGATTATGATTCTGGAATAAGTCAATTACATTATTTAAATCATTATATAGGTGTTTTGGACACTTACGAAGCAAATCAGACCTAAAGTAAGGGATAATTTTGCAAATCTCATTTTTATCCGAGATTGCTTATTCGTAAGTATTTACTGGGGTTATTTCTATCATCCATGTCCATGTTCTATAGAAGTTTTTTCATGTATTTTTAATGTCCTTTTTACCCATTTTTTACTTTTACTACATGGTATGTAAGGAATCTTTGTTTTTTTTGTTACGAGGTACTTTTATGACTTTTTCGGTACAAGTACGAGAAGAATGTTTTTTTAACATATACAACACGAACAGATTTTTACGGATTTATAAAGACTTATTTTCATGAAGATTACTCCAAATGATTGCATGATTATTTCCAAAAAAACCCTTTTCTTTTAAAATTTCATGGAATTTTGTGACAAGAAAATGATTTTAATGAAGAAAGGATATTTTACTCAAAAATTCATTTCAAGTGTTTTGCCAAAAATATTTTCCATCTAAGATGACATTATTTCATATGTGTATGTTTCAAGTTTAATGTATCTATGATTTACATGGTTTTACTTTTCATATGATGAAATATCTATTTGTTTTATATGGATTATGTGATGATGGGATGATGTTTATGAAACCCATTTTATTCTTTGGGTTGTGATTAATGTTTTATGTTTATTTTGTGGCACAAGTAAGAATGATTTCATTATGAGATGGGTGGGACCTATATCTCCCACCAATGCATTGGGTAAAGATTTATATCTCATGAGATAGACATGGCTAGAAAGGTATGTTAATCCGGTTCAGTGTTACAGGACTGAAACAAGGAGTGAACTCGATTCAGAAAGGGACTTTGTCCACTAAGATGGTCTGGGCAGCAATTCCTTGGCTAATATAGAAATCATAACACGTGCTTAATGGTTTCCACAATTACATGTTTTATTCCCATGATATTTTATCATTATTGATGTTACTTTATGATATATTTCTTACGTACTTCCAATATTTATGTCTTTGCTCAAGGTTTTATTGTTTAGATTTCATGTTCAAGTTTTCGCTTTCAAATGTTTATGGATTGTTTTATGTTCTCTATGATTGCCCTTACTGAGCATTTGAGCTCACCCTTTTTATGTTTTATTTTCCCCAGGAAATAAAGAAAGGTTTTAGGTAAGGAAACAAAATGTTAAAGATCATTATGGGAGATGTTGAAGATCTTTTAACATGATTAGTTGTTTATATTCCGAGTTTCCAAAGACACTAAACTATTACGATCCTTGTGTGTCTTTTTTGTTATGTATTAAGTATTCTGAAAAAGTAATTTAATGTCTATGTACGTCAAGCTTCGGGTCTCTACAATGACTATATTGTAACCATCTAGTCAATCATCCATACATATTGTGTAAGATGAAAAATCTCATTAAATAAATCATAATGAACCATGAAATGAAAAATTTGTTTCAAAAAACCTAATGATTGTATCACCAATGTTGACATAAATAAGGTAAAAATTAATTCAAATATTTATATTCACAAAAGGAGTACTTAAAAATTAATTTTAAAGGGTGATACCTAAAAAATAAATTCCAATTAAATAAGGAAATTTTTAATAAAGATAAAAATGGTAGTAAAATAATAAAAAGATTTTTGTTGAAAAATATATTAACTTTGGTGGACATTATGGTGATTTGGGTATCTTTAGAATGTTATTTTAAAAAATTTATGTTTTTGATAAATTTTAATTAATTAATTTTTTAAATTAACTACATGGAAATTAATATAATTAATTAATACATTTAGAAGGCAATAAGGGTTAAAAAAGATGATGTGAAAACATTTACATTTAGAAATAATTTTCCACAATTGAGTCATACAAATTCATAAGGTTTTCCATATAGTAAATCACATATTTTGAAAAATAATAAATTTTAAAAACAATACTTCAATAATACGTCAATTAAATTACATAATGTTTATAAACTAAAATATATAGTGAAATATAGGTCATTTTTTATCTTCCTAAATCTAATAATCTTGGATCCTGTTCCTACATCCATTACATTATCATACTAACTGAGTTTCACTTCCCAATGAACTATGAAGTTTAGTAGTCTTAAAAAACCAGATGCATACATGAGTTTTACATTACAAATGAAAACAATAATTTCAATTTTTTAAATAACTATATTCCCACATACCAAAAGCTCACTTTTTTTTAATATAGTCATTGGAATCCAAGGAATAAGAAACAAATTATGTGTGAGCACAAATTCTTCGTAAGGGTAATTTTTATTGGTTGAAATAATGAATCAATGATCATAATCATTTTTGGAACGTAAATAACTAAGCACAAGTGTGAATAAAAAACGTTATGTAGCTTAATCAATATAAAATCAATAAATGATAATTGAATAACTCTATAAAAATTATCAAATGATATTGAATCATTACCATAGATAATCCATATAATGAAATAATCACTTATAATAACAATAATGATGGAATGCATAATAGTAGATGATTGATCTAGCAAGATATATCATCTATATAGTTACATTCAATATCTATCCTCATGAATGATAATTTCAAGATCAATTTTTACGATATATTATATTATTAGGTATAAAATATATAAACTCTCATGATCTATCCTTATATAATTATAGTAATGATCCATCATCCAGTGATATTTAAACGACATGGAAACAAACATGAATGGTTCTTTGAAAAACTAATTTCATCCCAAAACTATATTGATGCATTAAGGGGTTTACAATAATCTATTACCGACCATTTTATGTAATGAAAAAACACTATTCATATATTTAATAATCTGTTTACATCATAAAAAATATTCCTTTTAAATATTTTTATCCAGTAAAGGATACAAATTTATCAAAATTTCCCCAATTAATCATATATGATTTATAGTAAACACTATTACTAAAAATGGTATAGAGTGTAGGAAATAATTATATCCATCATCAAATAAATTATATTTTAAAATTAATTATAATTTCCTATAAAAATTAATACAGGAAAGCAATTTTTTTATAATAAAGTTAACAATCAAAAAATGATGTGAGATTTTATGATAATATTACCATATAGATATTTTCAAGTCAAATACCCGAGGATGCGATAATTGAATTTGAAAATTAATGTATAATTAATTATGAAATACTTATTATATTATATCACAATGGTGTATAATGCTTGTCATATATAAGAAATTAGTTGCACACCAATAAAGTATGCCTCAATGAATGCATATTGAGATAATGTTACTTAATAGTTAAGTAAAATTGGAATTGTAATCCTCATTGATTAATAATTTAAATTGGAAATTGGAGTAACATAATATTATGGAAATTTATGATATAAAATTTTATATGTAAATATATAAAAACACAAAAGAAATTACTGTGGAATATATCATAAGTCTCAATTAAATAAAAGTAAAACATTAAATCCCATTACCATATGCTAAATTTTGGGGAACAATCTTAAACCACATATAAATAAGTTTTAATAATGTGAATAAATTATTCAAGAATAAATATTAATATTTTTTAATTCATATATAGTCCTTTTAAAACATAACATTTTCTATTCTTTATGAATCTGTACTTATTTTTATTTTTTTAGGTGTATTTACATAATTTTTATGAGTATGTTTATACTTTTTATTTTTTTCCTATGAAAAAGATCATTATTTCATCATCTATATATATTAAATCATTATTTAAATATTATATATATTCAGTATATCTATTTATATAGAAATCCATATTATTTTGGATATCGGAAATGGAAATCAATGTTTATGGAGACGGTTGGCCATACTTTTACATGAACACTATTTATCTTTTCTTCTCGTTTTAAATGAATGAAAAGTAAATTTTTAATATATATATTATAATTATTGTATCATAATAAATATATAAATATATATATATATTTAATTCACCCGTACTTCATTACAAGGAAAGCCTGAATGCATGAAGTCGGTTGGGGGAGGGGGTAGGGCACACATCCCCAAAGGATGGTACTTTATTATCACAAAATGGAATGCAATTTTTTTTATAAAATAACTAAATAAGAAAAAAATCATAACTCTCACATATATTATATAAAAATAGTATGTTTATCATAATTCACATCCATAATATTTTGTAACGTAAAAACATATGGTATCGTTTCGTGATGTGATAGTCCACCATAAACACGAATAATGATTTTTTACCCCATTTAATTTGTGTGTGAGTATGTTTAGGTGTTACCCATATAATAAAAACATATTATTATATTTATTATTTTGAGTTTATTATATAATCATCGAATAATAATTATTTAATGTGTGGATAATGCTATTAAAAAAACGTCCTATTTGATTAATGTTAGCTCCTCTTCGGGTAACTCCTTATGGGTTTTACCAACATTCAAACATGTATTTAATTATGATCAAGTTTAGGAGTTTAGGATGATAATAATGATGTTGGGAGTTTATATGGGAATGGTTGTTAGGATCCAATTATTAGTGATATGTTTGTGGAAGGATAATAATGAATTCCTTTTTATGGTTGAGGAGGAGTGGTATTATTATAAATACCAAATGGTGAAAACTATTTTCAGTTACCGCATACATCATGTTCATATAAAATGAAAAAAGTTGTAGATTAATTTGTATTTAATGTTTTTAAACGTTAACACCACAAATAAATATTCATTTTTATCATTTTTCCTTTGTCCTTACATTTAAATATTTTTATCATTTGGGTTTTACTCTTTGTAACTATTTCTCCAACCGATTTAATTTGTCTATTAAGGATAAATTAAATTTATTAATATTATAAAAATTATTCCAAATATTATAAAATAAGAAAACTAATTTATTGGATAAAAATGTCATATTTGATTGAATATAATTCCATAAAATCACATGTAACATGATAAAGATCTACTTTAACTCTATGCATGATATGTAATTTTTTTATTATTAATGTGTCAAAATTCTAATTATTGATGATAAATTTTTCAATTAATGGACCATATTTGAAGTTAGTTAACACAAAAAATTATTTTTTTTAATATAGTGTTTTCAATAATTTTAAATCATTTAATAATTTTCATTTGTTACAATATAACATTAATATAAATTTTCATATTATTTAAATAATTTTAAATTAAAATATCTAACCCAGATTAGAAATTTAATCTATTAACTACACAATCTTTTAAAGGGTCATATTCATTTAAAAAATTAATGGAAGGCAATAATTCAATAAATTTAATAAAAATTAAATATTTTTAAAATCATTTATGTAATTTAATAATTTAGTAAAAATCCATGAACATGAATTTGTTAAGTGTTTAATTTATTTATACATTGATTAAAAAATGATTATAAATTGTCATGATAAAAAATCATTTAAATTTAAAAATATGATTTATAACTAGAAATATGATTTTTTTAACAATCTCAATTCTTTTAATGTGTTAAATGAATGAAGTCTCCTTTTTTTTCATTTTCCTTACCTAACTTATTATATAGGTCACATTCATTGAATATTTTCCCACTAAATCATAACAATAGAGTGAGTACCCAACCCAAATCATTGAGTTGGTGTCGAAAACAAGGTGTGTAATTTTCTTATAAAAAATGCTGAAAAAATTACACATCACATTCCATCACCGATAATATTCTCTGTTTAGGTTTCTCACAACCAGTTACAATTGGTACATTTCATCCAAAGATTGAAAAACATAGGCTTAATATTTTTTCCATCACATAATAGTACTCAAAGCATGAAAAATATAATAAACCACGAAATGTTAATTGAATATTTAGGGTGAGCATTTAAATTTATCAGAAAGGTGTATTAAAAAAATTAATGAAATTATTTTTTAAAAAATTCAATTAAAATAATTACAAAAAATTTCATCGAAAGGTAACCAACATTTCCAAAAGCACTTCGTCAACATTTTCCAAAGGTTACATGAAACCATTTTTGTGAAAATCACATACACAATAATTTATATATTCAGTTAAAATCTATAGAAAATATGCATATTATAGTACGCATATAGGTAAAAAATTCATCGAATTCTACATAATCCAAAAATTGATCAAACTAATTTTATGGTGATATGCAAGGATATAGATAAAAAATTTACACATGTAATAATATATTTATTCAATTTAATATGTAATAATATATTTAATAACTTATCAATTTAAATTAAACTCGTGAAATGAAAGAGGTAATATTAATTTTTGTATCAATATTGCCAAAATTGGTGCTTCACATTCTTTATAAGTGACTTTCCACGAATATACATCATTATGTCATGATCTTATACTACCATTTTCAATAAGTAAATGTAGAGACCCAAAGCTTAAAATACATGAACATTACATTACTTTTGGGGAATACATAATATGTAACGAAAACCAACACTCAATGATCGTAATAGTTTAGTGTTTTTGGAAACATGGAACTATATCTTCTAATCATTGTGAAATATCTTCAACATCTTCCACAAAGAACGTCCCCTTTCATTTTCTTACCTAAAACATTTCTTTAAATCCTTGCGAAAAGAACACATATAAAGGGTGATCTCAAATAATTAGTAAGGGTAAGCATGGAGAGAATAAAATAAACCACATACATTTGAACTTAAAAACATGAACATAATGTTTAAACAACAAAATATTGGGCAATGACATAAAACATAGCAGTACATAAGGAATAGATAAATCAATCATGATAAAATAGCATGGGAATAAAACATGTAACTGTGTAAACCATTAATCACATGATATGATTTCAATGAAGCCAAGGCATTACTGCCAAGACCATCTTAATGGACAATGCCCCTTTCTGAATCGAGTTCACACATCGTTCCAGACCTGTAACACTGAACTGGATTGACATATCGTTCCATCCATGTCTATCTTTTGAGATATAAATCATTACCAAATGAATTGGATGGAGTTATAGGTCCCAAACATTTCATAATGAAATCATTCTTAATTGCACCACAACATAAATAAAAACCATTCATCATAACCCAATGAATAAAAATGGGTTTCATAAAGTTGGGAAACAGTCGGGTTGGATCGAGCACGAATCCAACCGGGCCCTCGGGACTAAGATGCTAATAACATACAGACTGAGCGACCGTTTGGCACACCGTCTATTGCATTGAGACCCCTATGAAATGGTGGTCCTTTGGGATAATTATTCATGGGTTTTCATGGCAGTTGGAGTATCAACTAGTGGCTTGAGGAGTGGACCCTCTTGGAGACAAGTGAGCTTATTGCGGGAACCCCGTAGCTGGCTGTAACGATGTACTAGGATTCTGTGTGGGTCTGACGATGTACTAACAATGTACTATGATCCTGTGTGGGTCTAACGACGTACTGACGATGTACTAGGATCCTGTGTGAGTCTGACGACGTACTGGCGATATACCAGGATCCTGTGTGGGTCTGACGACGTACTGACGATGTACTAGGATCCTCTATGGGTCTGACGACATACTGATGATGTACTAGGATCCTATATAGGTCCGATGATGTACTGACGATGTACTAGGATCCTGTGTGGGTCTGACGACATACTGACGATGTACTAGGATCCTATGTGGGTCTGACGATGTACTGACGATGTACTGAGATCCTGTGTGGGTCTGACGATGTACTAGGATCCTGTGTGGGTCTGACGTCGTACGCAATACCGCGTTTAACTAAACAACAATATACTATTAAAATATTCTTAAAACTAGACGTTATGAATAGTGATAACCACTTTTTAAAATTTTGTAAATATTATTTTTCAAAATGGACTTCATTTTTGGATTTGGAATATCGAAATTAGCTTAGGGTGAAATTTTGGTACTTTTCGGATAACTTTCATATTCTGATGAATAGTGAAAATTATTAAATTTTAATTAAAAACAACTTTTTTAATCGAAATAATTAATAGTGATAAATTATTTATTTGAGTGGTTTTAAATTATATTTAGAATATATTTTTATAATTTAATACACTGTTGTTCATTTGATGTAATTTCACATTTAAACTAGACATAAACAAGTGTCAATCTTTTGATAGTTATTATCATTTAAAAACACACTATTTGTTTTGACGACGAGAATTAATTTTTAAATTAGTTAATGTAACTGATATATTACGAATTTGATAAAATAAACATCATTTTTTAATTCATAATATAAAATATAGCTTAGGCCTAATTTTTGGTATTTTTATGGAAACTTTTATTTTTTGATCAATAGTGAAACCACTTAGTGGTTGTTAAACAAACTGATTTTTTCAGAAAACAAAATTTTACCGATTCTATGAGTAGAATTTCGAAAATCTGAGAGACACGGTTAATATCAAGGACTAAAATGTGGTTCAATGAGCTGAAAATATTTTTTGGTGAATTGTAACTTTTTACTTTTTTTTACCACTATTAAAAGTAAATAGGGTAGTTAAGGGTAAAAATTATATTATTATTACCCTAACACATGTCCTAATTTTATTGGATATGTTTAATTAGACCAAAAACAGCCTTGGAAATAAAATATGACCATTTAGGCCCACTTTGATTAGATTATGACATTTATTATCAATTTATTTAATGAAGGGTTAAAATAGTTAAAATCAATGTTTAATAACAAAAGAATATTTAATATAGGGTTATACATAAGATAAATTCAACTATAAATATTAATTAGAGATGTAAAAATATTTCCTACATAATTATATTTTATTTGTAATTTTTAGAATTTAAATAAGTTAATTTATTTATGACACAAAGACGATGCAGTAATTATCTTATTAATGAAATATTGACATAATTGATGTTATAAATACCCAAATAAATATAATTTGAGACTTTTTATGAATTCCACTAATTTTCTTGGTCAATAAGACCTGATAGTATTAATTTAATTAACTTTATTCGAACTAATCATTCTGTTATGATTTTCCCAAATATCAATTACCAAATAGTGTCAAAATTGACATAAAATTGTTTTTAAAGCAAATACTATATTATTAATTGTGATTTTATTCCTAAAAATATAAGGTTCGGCCAAATGAATTAGATAAGGTTATATATATTAATAATAAACGAATTGGGGGTAATTTTGGCTTGATATAGTAAGTTTATTAACGTTATAGTGTAAGAAAACAAGAAGACACGGTAAAAGTTAAATTATCTAACTTAAAGTTAAATCTAAATTACAAGGTTACAATTGATAACTAAACCTATCTAAATTCTATTTTATGAGAGGATTTAGACCCATCCCCACCTTATTTTCGAAATATATCAATTTGGAGCTATTAAAACCCGAATTTGACTTTATATTTAAATAATATTTTTAGTTATTCCAAAGGTGCCCCTCTCCTCCCTTATAAAAGGGCACCTCCTCCCCCTCTTCCTCACACCACATTGAGCCTTCAAGCTCCAAAAACCCCTGAAAAATTCTTCTCTCCACTTCCCTAGAGACATCCTAGAGGTCCTGGTCTTCTTCAAAGACCAATTTTAGTGCCCTTAGAGGAGGTCTCAAAGAGGCGCTTCAAAGAAGAGGTAATGCCCGTTACCGATTCTTTAATCTTTATTTCTTCTTCCACATCTTCTTATTTAGTTGTTTCATTATGAAGTAATAACATCAGTATCACTCATATACTTATATGTTATTATAAGTATGAAACAACCCTATTTCACCATCAATCCATCCTACGGAAAAAGAAATCAACGCGCGTGCGTACGTACGGAATACCGTCTCCACGCCGTGGTGTAATATATTTTCCACCACCACCTTACTTGGATGAGTATAATGGTGTAAATAATAAATATATATTATTATTTTAAAGTTATATTGATTCTGAAATTGTATATATACAATCCATTACAATTTCACGATCATGGGAACGATATCATCGCTCGTGCGTACGTACGGAATACCGTCTCCACAATGTGATGCGACTCGTTCTAAATGATATTCATTGCATAATGATTATATAAATGAATTGAATGAATGAATATATTACACTAATACCAATCTGGAAATGATGTATCTATAACCTAAAAAGAAGAATAATAATTTATTCGACAAAACACCCATAAGAACAAAAAAGTAATAAACACCCGAATAACAAGTAGTAATGAAATATTACTAATAAGATGCTAAGAATATGACCATATATGATATCATAAAAATAAGTATGATTCTATAATAAGTCAATAACATTATTTAAATCATTATACAGGAGGTTCAGACACTTATGAAGCAAATCAGACCTAAGGTAAGGGAAATATCACAATCTCATTTTTGTCCGAGATTGTTTATAATTTGGTATTTACTGGGGTGTATTTTGTCATCCACATCCATGTTTCCTCAATATGTTATATTATTTCCATCCACCTACATTTTTTAAAATCCATTTTTAAACTCTGGTGACTTTATAGTAAAAGATATGAAGGGAATCTTTTTTTGTTTTTCCTACGAGGTACTTTTTTGACTTTTCCGACAAAAGTACGAGAAGAATGTTTTTTTTACTTATATGACATGAATGGATTTTTAAAACATTATTTCCAAGAAGAATCCTTTACAAGTTTTCATGTTTATTTTTAATCAACTTATTTTATTTTAAAATTGTATGACATGTTAAGAAAGAAAAATGTATTTGAAGTATAAAGGATATTTTCCTCAAGAATGGAGTTCAAGTGTTTTATCAAAATTATTTTCCATCTAAGATAATATAGGGTTCTGTTTCTATCCCTATTATTACATTGATTTGATAATTTTGTGATGGAATTATTTTTATGAATTCCTTTATCTTATATGAATTGTTTTATGATGTCATGTTGTTTAAGAATCCCATTTTTATTACATGAGTTATGCAATGATATATGATTTATGATTTTGTGGAACACATAATAATGTTATCATTATGAGATGGGTGGGACCTATATCTCCCTCCAATGCATTGGGTAATGATTGTATATCTCATGTGATAGACATGGTTGGAACGGAAGGTTAAACCGGTTCAGTGAAATATAACTAAAATGAGGAGTGAACTCGGTTCAGAAATGGTCTTTGTCCACTAAGATAGTCTTGGCCATGAGTCCTGACTAATAAGAAATGATTCTATATGATTATGTGTGTATGCCACAAAGCTTCATTTTTTACGTTATGATTATTGTGATTACATTTCACTACTATGATTTATCCCATGTTATGAAATTATGATCTCTTTTGCAGGTTACGATTTCCAAAAGTTATGTTCTTATGAATTTGATGTGATTGATATTTCTTTTGTTTACCCTTACTGAGAATTTGAGCTCACCCTTTTGTATGTTTTATTTCCCTAGGTCAGGAAGAATGTTATTAAGTAAGATATGCCAAAAGAGACTATAGATATGATGAAATAAATGGGAGACACTGTAGACGCTTTATGAACAAGTTGTTTATGTTTCCCAGTTTCTAAAGACACTATACCTATACGGTCCATTCCTTGTTTTGTTATATGTTGTAATTAGTGTGCTTCAATTTTGATTTAATAACAATGTATGTAAAGTATGGGTCATAATAGTTGGTATAAGAGGAAAGGTATAGTCAACCTTTGGAAACTAGGATGTGAAAGACTTAGTAACAACCCTAAGGATATGTCTAAAAATAGAACACAATATTAGTGTTTTATAAATGGCCATGAATAACCTAGGATAAGACTTTATGTGTGAAATTTTATTCATGATTATGTGGTTTTCCTATTATAATTAGTGTTTCTCACACTATACTTCTTGGTTTTAGTCAATGGCTGGAACCCGAAGAAACCGTGATAATGCGGAATGCGACGGGCAATGCAATGATTGTTCCCCTGATCAACCAAACGTTATGAGATATGGAATGCAATATCTTGTAGCCATGCTCACACAACTTTCTCAAGCTATGAATCATGCAGGACTTCCCAACGAGAAAAGGAAGGAGCAAGATTCTGTTGAATCCTTCATGAGGCAGCGTCCACATTCATTCAGCGGGTCTACTGATCCATTAGTTGCTGAACAATTGATTAGTAATACTGAAAAGATTTTTTCAGTTCTTCAATGTTCTGAACATTATAAAGTCATCTTATCAGTATATCATTTGGAAGGTGATGCTGATCAATGGTGGAATCTTATCAAGAATACAAGGCAAATAGATGAAATTGAGTCCATGGAATAGGACGTGTTCAAGAACTTATTTTTCAATAAGTACTTCCCTCGTATTCTCCAAACAAAGATGGAGAAAGAGTTTCTTGAACAGAAGCAAATGGATGATGAATCTGTTGGTACCTATGAAGAAAATTTAACAAGACTTGCAAGGTATGCTTCTGGTGTTATTATCCAACCTGAGATTATGATCTATCTATTCTTTAGTGGCTTAAAACCAATTCTCCGAAGGGACTTAGACATAAGGGACTTCAATAGCTATGAGGAAATCATTCGATGTGCTCTCAAAGTCGAGATGGAGATTGGAGTAACCCATCAGTCATATGGGTTTGATAAGAAGAGGAAAATGGAATTCAAAGGAAAATCTAAAGAGCACACTGAAAAAGAAGATGAGCATCCCTTATGCTCAAAGAGTTGAAAGAAACACGGAGGGAGTTGTCTTAAAGGGACAAGTAAATGTTTCAAATGTGGAAAGGATGTTCATCGGGCATTTGAATGACGCAATGATGGGAAGAAGATGTCTAATGATGAAAACAAAGGAAGGGACACACAGAATGAGCCTACTACACTTCATTGTTTCAAGTGCAATGAGATGGGTCATTATGCCAATAAATACCCTAATCCAAGGGTTGTTGATGATGATCGACATCAACAAAATATTAAGGCTAAAGACAAAGGAAAGTCAAATTCAATTTCAATCAGTGATGTGGAGTAAGATAACGATGTGGTGAAAGGTACACTTACAATCCACTCTAAAGTAGAAAATGTTTTATTTGATTCTGGTTCCACCCACTCTTTTATTTCTGAAGAATTTTCTATGGGTATCACTGTATTACCTCAACAATTAGATGTTGAGTTAGCTATGACAACCCCTAATGGCACAACAGTCGCATCAAAAGTTTAAAATTCTTCTCATATTGATGTTTGTGGGAAAGTGCTTCCTACAAATCTTGTGATACTTCATATAGTGTAATTTGATGTGATTCTTGGAATGGATTGTCTTTCTTTATATGGAGCACATATGAATTGCAAAAGAAGGGAAGTCACATTTCATATTCCAGATCAATCTATGATTGTCTATCGATGCCAGGATGAACATAACCTTCCCGTGGAAATTTCTTCCATTTTATGGGTCTTGATTCCACTGAATGAAGGTTATTTATCTCAAATGGTTGGTGAGAAACTCACAATTAATAATATTCCCATTTTACACGAGTTTGATGATGTATTTCCAGAGGAATTGTCGGGTATTCAACCAAATCGTGATGTTGAGTTTTAAATAGAACTCGTATCAGGTGCTTTACCTATTTCAAATACACCTTATAGAATGGCCCCAATTGAGTTGCAGGGATTGAAGAAACAACTCCAAGAGAATCTTGATAAGGGATTCATACGCCCTAATGAATCACTTTGGGGAGCACCTGTTCTGTTTGTTAGGAAGAAAGATGGATCAATGAGACCCTGCATTGATTATCGAGAACTTAACTAGATCACTATCAAGATCAAATATCCTCTCCCGCACATTGATGACTGATTTGACCATGTACTCGAAGCTCAATACTTTTCCAAGATTGATCTTCATTTAGGTTATCACCAATTAAGGGTCAAAAGGGATGATATACCAGAGACGACTTTCCGTACAATGTATGGACACTATGAATTTATAGTGATTCCATTTGGTCTTACTAATGCCCCTGCTATCTTCATGGATCTGATGAATATAGTCTTTAGATACTATCTTGATCAGTTTTTGGTAGTCTTTATAGATGATATTCTTGTATATTAAATGAGAAAGTAATAACATGAAGATCACTTGAGAATTATATTGAAGACCCTAAGAAAGGAGAAGATTTATGCCAAATTTATCAAGTGTGAATTTTGGCTTCCAAAAGTTTCATTTTTGGGTCACATAATCTCAAAAGAGGGGATATCTGTGGATCCAGCGAAAACAAAGGTTATCGAAAGATGGTCGAGACCAACAACAGTAACTGAGATCCGAAGTTTTCTTGGTTTGGCTGGATATTATCGACGTTTTGTGAAAGATTTTTCATGATTATCTAATCCACTCACCATGTTCACTTAGAAAGGAGTTAAGTTTGTCTAGACGGAGGAATGTGAAGAGAATTTCAAGGATATGAAAAGAAAGTTATCCTGTGCACCTGTGCTCACACTGCCTTGTTGTGGAGAATGGTTTGTGATCTACAGTGATGCATCCAAGAAGGGATTTGTGTGTGTTCTTATGCAAAATGATATGGTGATAGCTTATGCCTCACGACAGTTGAAAATACATGAGAAATATTACCCAAATCATGATTTGGAGTTAGCTGTGGTAATATTTGCATTAAATATTTGGAGGCCTTATCTTTATGGAGAAAGGTGTGATATTTATACAGATCATAAATGTTTAATGTATACTTTCAAACAAATTGAGCTGAATATGCGCCAAAGAAGATGGTTGGAGATGATTAAGGATTATGACTTCTCAATTCATTACCACCCTGGGAAAGCAAACAAGGTGGAAGATGCATTAAGTCGACAAGACCATGCCAGTTTATCCATGATGAGGATCACAAAAGATCCAATATTTATGGATTTACAAAGGATGGATCTTGGAATTATAATGGAAGGGGGTAAATCGTATCTTTCTCA
This sequence comes from Viscum album, assembly GCA_963277665.1. Lineage (NCBI taxonomy): Eukaryota > Viridiplantae > Streptophyta > Magnoliopsida > Santalales > Viscaceae > Viscum > Viscum album. The sequence goes on along the minus strand of OY728158.1, from coordinate 39,702,373 downwards.
AATGAATGTTCAACCATCTATACATGTGATGATTAAATAGGAATAGATAAAAGATGTAGAGTTACAAAATAAGGTGAGAAATATTCCTGAATTCAACCTTGATTGTGATGGGATAACAAAGTTCAAGAATCGGGTATGTGTTCCTCACATCCCCGAATTGAAGAAGGAGCTGCTGGATGAGGCACATAGTTCTTCATTCTCTATTCATCCTGGAAGCACGAAGATGTATAAGGACCTGAAAGAGTACTTCTGGTGGGATGGAATGAAAAGAGATGTTGCTGAATATGTCTCTCGATGCTTGGTTTGTCAGCAAGTAATAGATGAGAGACAGAAGTCTAAGGGGATGTTACAACCATTACCTATACCCGAATGGAAATGGGAAAACATCACTATTGACTATGTCACAGGACTTCCTAAAACATCCAAAGGAAATAATGCTATCTGGGTCATAGTTGATCGTCTTATAAAGTCTGCAAACTTCATTGCTATTAGAGAGGATTTCTCTCTGGATCAGCTTTCCAGGATATATGTAAAGGAAGTGGTAGGATTTCATGGAGTACCACTTTCTATTATATCTGATCGGGATCCAAGATTTACTTTAAAATTCTGGAGAATTCATCAGCATACTCTAGATACAGAGTTGAGTTTCAGCACTTCTTATCACCCTCAGATAGACGGACTGTCTGAGAGAACAATTCAAACTCTAGAAGATATGTTGAGATCTTGCTCTATGGATTTCATAGGTGGTTGGGATCAACACCTACCTTTGGTTGAATTTTCTTATAAAAATATCTTTTACTCTAGTATTCAGATGGCTTCATATGATGCTCTCTATGGAAAGAAATGCAGGACTCCAACTTGCTGGGATGAAGTTGGGGAAAGAAAGCTAGTAGGACCTGATCTTGTTGATGAGATGGCAGAAAAGGTCTGATCTATTCAACAACACATATGAGCAACTTAGAGTCGACAGAAACGTTATGCCAAAAACTGAAGAAAAGACCTAGAGTTTGATGTGGGTGATAATGTTTTATTACGAATATCTCCCTGGAAGAGGGTAATGAGATTTGGAAAGAAGGGGAAGTTGAGCCCGAGATATATCAGTCCTTTCGAAATACTGGATCATGTTGGAAAGGTAGCTTACCAATTGGCGCTTCCACCGAATCTCTCTCAAGTTCATGATGTGTTCCATGTATCTCTCCTGATAAATTACATACCTGATCCTACACATATACTCAGCTCAGAAGTTGTACCGTTGGGGAAAGATCATTCTAATGAAGAACAGCCGATAGGGATTCTGGATCATAGTGGAAATGTCCTACAAAACAAGACCACTTGATTGGTGAAAGTTTTATGGAGGAACCACCAATTAGAAGAAGCTACATGGGAGCTTTAGGATATGATGAGGGAGAGGTATCCTCATATTTTTGTTACAAAGTGAAGAATTTCAAGGGGGAAATTCATTTTAAGGGGGGTAGAATGTAACACATGAGACTTTAATGACAAATATTTTGTTTTTATGTTTTATAAATCATAAATGGAATCTTTCAATACACAAAACACTAGCTTGGAATTCTTTACACGCAACCGCGACTTTCCTCAATAGCTTGCGTCGTACGGAAAACTGAGTTTCAGTAAAAAACGTTATGCTATTAAAATATTATTAAAAATAGCCGTTATGAATAGTGATAACCACCTTTTGAAATTTTGTAAATTTTATTTTTCAAAATGGACATCATTTTTGGATTTGGAATATTGAAATTATCTTAGGGTGAAATTTTGGTACTTTTAGGATAACTTTCATATTCTGATGAATAGTGAAAATTACTAAATATTAATTAAAAAAAACTTTTTTAATCGAAATAATTAATAGTGATAATTTATTAATTTGAGTGATTTTAAAGTATATTTAGAATATATTTTTACAATTTAATACAATGTCGTTCATTGGATGTAATTTCACATTTATACCAGACATAAACAAGTGTCAATATTTTGATAGTTATTATCTTTTAAAAACACTCTATTTGTTTTGACGACGAGAATTAATTTTTAAATTAGTTAATGTAACTGATATGTTTTTAATTTTTTAAAATTAATATTATTTTTGCTTTCATAATATCAAATATAGCTTAGGCCTAATTTTTGGTATTTTTCTGGAAACTTTCATTTTTGATTAATAGTGAAACCACTAAGTGGTAGTTAAAATAATTGAATTTTTCATAAAACTTACTTTTACTACTTCTGTCAGTATAATTTAGAAAAAATCTGGGAGACATGGTTAATATCAAGGACTAAAATGTGGTTCAATGAGATGAAAATAATTTTTGGTGAATAGTAACTTTTTACTTTTTTTTACCACGGTTAAAAGTAAATAGGGTAGTTAAGGGTAAAAATGACATTATTATTACCCTAAAACATGTCAAAATTCTTTTGGATAAGTGTAATTCGACCAAAAACAACTTTAGGAATAAAATATGACCATTTAGGCCCACTTGGATTAGATTAGGACATTTATTATCAAATTATTTAAAGAAGGGTTAAAATAGTTATAATCAATGTTTAATAACTAAATCATTTTTAATATAGGGTTATAAATACGATAAATTCAACTATAAATGTTAATTATAGAGTTAATAAGACTTCCTACATAATTATATTTTATTAGTAATTTTTTTAATTTAAATAAGTTAATTTATTTATGACACAAAGATGATGCAGTAATTATCTTATTAATGAAAAATTGACATAATTGATGTTATAAATACCTAAATAAATGTAATTTGATACTTTTTATGAATTACACTAATATTATAGGTTAATATGACATGTAAGTATTGATGTAATTACCTTTTTTCGAACTAATCATTCTGTTATGATTTTCACAAAAATCAATTACCAAATAGTGTCAAAATTGACATAAAATAGTTTTTAAAAGAAATACTATATTCTTAATTGATATTTTATTCCACAAAATCTAAGATTCGTGAAAATGACTTAGATAAGGTTATATATATTAATAATAAACAACTTGGGTTTCGTTTGGATTGATATAGTATGTTTATTAACCTTATATTGTAATAATAGAAGAAGACACGGTAAAAGTTAAATTATCTAACTTAAAGTTAATATAAATGATAAGGTCACAATTGATACCTAAACTTGCCTAAATTATACTGGATGAGAGTATTGCGACCCATCCCCACCTTAGCTTCGAAATATATCAATTGGGAGCTATTAAAAACCGAATTGACTTTATAATAAAATAATATTTTTAGTTATTCCAAAGGTGCCCCACTCCTCCCTTATAAAAGGGCACCTCCTCCCCCTCTTCCTCACACAACATTGTGCCTTCAATCTCGGAAAAACCCTGCCAATTTATTCTCTCCACTTCAATAGAGACATCCTAGAGGACCTGGTATTCTTCAAATACCAATTTTATTGCCCTAAGAGGAAGTCTTAAAGAGGCGTTTCAAAGAAGAGGTAATGCCCGTTACTGATTCTTTAATCTTTATTTCTTCTTCCACTTATTCTTCTTTAGTTTTTTAATTATGAAGTAATATAATAAGTATCAATAATATACTTATATGTTATTATAAGTATGAAAAAACCCTATTTCACCTTCTATCCATCCTACGGAAAATAAAATCACCGCGCGTGCGTACATACGGAATACAGTCTCCACGCCGTGGTGTAATATATTTTCCACCACCACCTTACTAGGATGGGTATAGTGGTGTAAATCATAAATATATATGATTATTGTAATGTTATATTGATTTTGAAATTTTATATATACACTCTATTACAATTTCACGATCATGGGAACGATATCATCACTCGTTCATACGTACGGAATACCGTCTCCACGATGTGATGTGACTCGTTCTACATGATATTTATTGCATAATGATTATATAAATGAATTGAATGATTGAATATATTACACTAATATCAATCTGGAAATGAGGTATCTATAACCTATAAATACTAATAAAAATTTATTTGACAAAACACGCCTAAGAACAAAAAAGTAATAAACACCCGAATAACAAGTAGTAATGAAATATTACTAATAAAAAGATAAGAATATGACCATATATGATATCATAAAAATAAGTATGATTCTAGAATAAGTCAATAACATTATTTAAATTATTATACAGGTGGTATAGACACTTACGAAGCAAATCAGACCTAAGGTAAGGGAAATATCACAATCTCATTTTTATCCGAGATTGTTTATACTTTGGTATTTAATGGGGTCTATTTTATCATCCACATCCATGTTTCCTCAATATGTAATATTATTTCCATCCACCTACTATTTTTTAAATCAATTTTTACCCTTTGGTGAGTTTATAGTAAATGATATGAAAGGAATCTTTTGTCATTTTTCGTACGAGGTACTTTTTGACTTTTCTGACAAAAGTACGAGAAAAATGTTTTTTTAACATATACAGCATGAATGGATTTTTGAAACATTATTTCCAAGAAGCTTCCTTTATAAGTTTTTAAGATTATTTTTAATCAACATCTTTTATTTTAAAATTGTATGGCATGTTAAGAAAGGAAAATGTTTTTGAATTAGAAAGGATATTTTCCTCAATAATGGAGTTCAATTGTTTTATCAAATTTATTTTCCATCTAAGATAATATAGGGTTTTGTTTATATCCCTATTATTACATTGATTTGATTATTTTGTGATGGAATTATTTTTATGAATTCCTTTATTTTATATGAATTGTTTTATGATGTCATGTTGTTTAAGAATCTCAATTTTATTACATGGGTTATGTAATGATATATGATATATGATTTTGTGGCACACATAAGAATGGTATCATTATGAGATGGGTGGGACCTATATCTCCATACAATGCATTGGGTAAATATTTTATATCTCATGAGATAGACATGGCTGGAACGGCAGGTTAAACCGGTTCAGTGAAACAGGACTGAAACGAGGAGTAAACTCGGTTCAGAAATGGACAGTGTCCACTAAGATAGTCTTGGCCATGTGTCTTAACTAATAAGAAATGATTCTATATGATTATGTTTGTATGCCACAAATATTCATGTTTTATGTTATGATTATTGTGATTACATTTCACTACTATGATTTATCCCATGTTATGAAATTATGAGCTCTTTTTCCGGTTAAGATTTCCAAAAGTTATGTTCTTATGAATATGTTGTGATTGATATTTCTTTTGTTTACCCTTACTGAGCATTTGAGCTCACCCTTTTGTATGTTTTATTTCCCCAGGTCCGGAAGAATGTTATTACATAAGATATGCCAAGAGGGAGTATAGATATGATGAAATAAATGGGAGACAGTGTAGATGTTTTATGAACCAGTTGTTTATGTTTCCCAGTTTCTAAAGACACTATACCTATACGGTCCTTTCCTGGTATTGTTATAAGTTGTAATAAGTGTGCTTCAATTTTGAAGTAATAACAATGTATGTAAAGTATGGGTCATTACAGTGGGTATAAGAGGAAAGGTATAATCAACCTTTGGAAACTAGGATGTGAAAGACTTGGTTAGAACCCTAAGGATAAGTGTAAGCATAGAACACAATCTTAGTGTTTTAGAAATTTCCATGAATAACCTAGGATAAGACATTATGTGTGAAATTTTATTCGTGATTATGTGGTTTTCCTATTGTAATTAGTGTTGCTCACACTTTTCTTCTTGGTTTTAGTCATTGGCTGGAACTCGAAGGAACCGTGTTAAGGCGGAATGTGACGGGCAATGCAATGATTATCCCCCTGAGAAACCAAATGTTATGGGAGATGGAATGCAAAATCTTGTAGCCATGCTCACACAAATTTCTCAAGCTATGAATCATGCAGGACATCCAAACGAGAAAAGGAAGCAGAAACATTCTGTTGAATCCTTCATGAGGCAGCGTCCACCTTCATTCAGCGGTCTACTGATCCATTAGTTGCTGAACAATGGATTAGTACTACTGAAAAGATATTTTCAGTTCTTCAATGTTCTGAACATGATAAAGTCATCATAGCAGTATATCATTTGGAAGGTGATGCTGATCAATGGTGGAATCTTATCAAGAATATGAGGCAAAGAGATGAAATTGAGTCCATTGAATGGGACAAGTTCAAGAACTTATCTTTCAATAAGTACTTCCCTCGTATTCTCCGATCAAATATCGAGAAATATTTTCTTGAACTGAAGAAAAAGGATGATGAATCTATTGGTACCAATGAAGAAAATTTTACAAGACTTGCAAGGTACGCTTCTGGTATTATTATCCAACTTGAGAGTAAGATCGATCGATTATTTAGTGTCTTAAAACCATGTCTTCAAAGGGCATTAGACATAAGGGACTTCAATAGCTACGAGGAAATCGTTCGATGTGCTCTCAAAGATGATATGGAGATTGGAGTAACCCGTCAGTCATATGGGTTTGATAAGAAGAGGAAAATGGAATTCAAAGGAAAATCTAAAGAGCACACTGAAAAGAAGATGGGCTTTCCATTATGCTCAAGAGTGGAAAGAAACATGGAGGGAGTTGTCTTAAAGGGACAAGTAAATGTTTCAAATGTGGAAAGGAAGGTCATCGGGCATTTGAATGCCGCAATGATGGGAAGAAGATGTCTAATGATGCAAGCAAAGGAAGGGACACATAGAATGAACCTACTACACTTCAATGTTTCAAGTGCAAGGAGATGGGACATTATGCCAAAAAATTCCCTAAATCATAAGGTTACAATTTATATCAATAAATTAATTTTATTAATATCAATATATTCTTTAATATTAGTTAAATATGTGATTTTTTAACTATGTAAACACATATGTTTTTTTTTGTATCACGAGAGATCCATTTTTTCTTATTATTTACATTAATTATTATATTGTTCACTTACAATGAAAATTGAGTAATATAAAACATAAACATGGAATATCTTAATAAGAGAAAAATTAAATTCTTCTAAAAATATTTAATTTCAATAATGGTAGAATTTTCAACTATTTATAACATGGGATAACAATCTTACCCTTTTATATTGGTGATGAATTTTTATTGTTTTTATTATTAATTATGATGAAAAATTATCTAGATAATATGAAAAAATAATAATCGTAATGAATCATAATATTGAATTTTTTTAATAATTATATCTATAATAATAGAAGAAATTATTTTTATATGTATCATATAAAATTTGATGAATAAACACTATCCCAAGAAAAATTTAATTTTTAAAGGAAAATATGATTTTATATTAACATTAGAAGTAGGAATATTTTTGATGTGAATTTAAATTCATATATATAGATATATAATATATAAATTTATTTTAAATAACAAATCATTAGGTGTTATTTAGTAAATTCTAGTAGAAAAAACATGGGCCCTATAAAATTGTTGTTAGGAAATTTTTATTTCTACATAAAAATAGTTTTAAAAAAAATAATGAATGTTAATGATGATATAAATTAAATTATTCCAAATCAAATTGATTGATGGATAATTTATGTCAAACTAAAATATATAATTTTATTTTAAATTAATTTATTTTATTAATGGAAATTAATATTTTATAAAAATGATATTTTTACGATTCATTGAAAACACAATATTTTGAGGAAAAAAATGAAAATGTGACCCTACTATAATTTAGATATGAATATTTAAAAAAGAAATCGTTTTTATAAAATATAATTATTATAAAGTTTAGAAATTAATTATGTTATATAGACACCAATTTTTACAAACCATCAAAGGTTCTCTGGTAACCCGATAACTGAGCCACCTCAATCAAGGCCCGAACGACGTTCCCCATTCACAAGATTTAGTGAATTGATCCAAGATTCATAATAAATAAATTGGGAGCACAATTTTCATAATAAATGTGTATGTATAATAACCAATTCAGTATGTATACAAGGTAACTTCATTGGTAAAATGTACTAAAAATGAAATAAGTATAAACCAACGAAAATAGTATATAAAAATACCAAAAAACAATATGGTAAAAAACCATAATCTAAAAATAAAGAAATCTCAATCCACAAGGATAAATAGATAATATCACCTCAAAGTGGTTCCTTACAATTTTTTATCCTAGAAGAAGATAATCTACAATATCATAAAGGAACATTTATTTCGTGATCTAAAAGCCAAGTAGAGTCTCACCGATGATTCAATAAAATCATTTTTTATAAATAAATTTATGTAAATAGTTTAGAAAACGTTCTTAATAGACATTTAAAATAAAACCAAATTTATATATTCCGAAGATATGTTTAAATATTTTACAAAAAAATTAGATAACATATTTTATATAAAAAAAATATGAAAAATGGTAATCTAACAATTATTACTACAGTTCGTGGTTATGAGACTCCCTCACAATCAAAATGACTCCCCAAAATACGAGTTATCACATCCCTTTGGTTGTGGTCAAAGAAAACTCATCACCATTAAATTAGGAATTTGAATGTTGTTTTTGTATTGTTAGTGTGGTATATTATTAAGTTATTTTGTGAATAATTCACTAAAAACATAGGAATTAATGTTATATAAAAAATATTATGGATTAGAAATTTTTTTAAGATTGTATACAATACAATTCATCCAATTATCCAATTATAAACATTCAAGTATTCAATTTAAAAACCAAAATGTATTTTATTCATTTATTCCTCTTCATGATAAAAAATGATTTCATTCAAAATAATTTCAATAAATTTTTTCCAAATACCAATTAATGATTAATTTTTACAAATCCTTCTAGATAACAGTACCACATACTTGTAAATCCAAATACTTCCTTCGTTTATCGGTATAGTTCTTTTTCTTTATATGAGAAGCTTTGATGTGGGTTCGGATAATCATCACCTTTTCTATTGATTCCTCATCATGTTCTTTGCCTATCGGTTTTCTTTCACCAACATCATCCCAACATGTTGGTGTGGACATCTCTTTCTATATAATGATTCATATGGTTCCATCTCAATACTTGAATGGAAGATGTTGTTCTAGAAAAAATCTACCATAGGTTAATATTGATCCCAAATACCTTGAAAGACATGTGAGGATGACCTCAAAATGTCTTATAGAGTTTGAATAGTTATTTCAGATTATCCTACAGTTTGAGGGTTGTAGGCAGTGCAAAAACAAAGTTCAGTAACCTATTCATTCAGAAGACATTTCCTGAATTGTGTTGTAAAATGGGGATCACGTTCAGAAACAGTCGATAGGGGTACTCCCAGAAGCCTTAAAAATTCATTAATATATATTTTTGTTAAATTTTCAAGTGGTAAGTCATTTATAATAGAAAGAAAATGTGCAGACATAGTAAGATGATCCATAATGACCCATATTGCATCATTACTTCTAGGGTTCATTGGTAGTTCCATGACAATGTACATCGTAATATCAATCCATCTCCACTCAGGTATGGGAAGAGGTTTCCTAAATCTTCTAGGATTTTTTCTTCCATCCTTCACTTGTTGATAAACCATTCATCTTGATTCCAAATCAGCAATCTCCCACTTCATGTTTTCCAACCAAAATCATTCCTTCAAATAACTATACATCTTATTACTACAACGGTGTATAGAGAAATTGGAGTTATGATCATCATCCAAGAATTCAGTTTTTAGATCTGTATGTCTGGAACACAAAGTCGCTTCCCAAGCTACAAAATTCAATATTCATTTATATAGTTGATCAATCTCCCATCATTCAATGCTTTAATATTCATTTTAAACTTCTCATCATCAGTATGAGAACATATTATCCTTTCTATTATAGATAGTTTAAGAACCATTTGAAAAAGTATTGATGTTTAACCTTCCATGATTACTCCCATATCCATCTTTACGAGATCAATGAACATTGTATCCCATTAAAATATAATTATGTTAAAAAATCCATGTTCTTTTATACTCAAAGAATCTACCACCTTATTTGTATTTTCTTTGGTGGTATTTAATAGTGCAATCGTAATCTTTGACTAGTTAAGTCTATCGGCATGTTCTCAGGTTGATCTCCTTCTATGAGAAAATATAATTCATGCTCTTATGATTAGTATATATCTCAAATTTTCACAATAGATATAGTGTCTCCATATCATCAAAGGGAATATTACAACTTCTAACTCAAGATCATGAGTATGACAGTTTTGATCTGGATTTTTAGCTGTCGTGATAGATAGGAAATAACTATGTCATTCTGCATAAGGAAAAAACCATGACATTTACTCAATGAATCACAATTAATAAAAAACCCAACATTACCTAATGGTGGAGTCAATATAGAAGAATTGACTAATCATGTCTTCAGTTATTTAAAACATTCTTCTAAATATTTTTTCAAAAAAAATTTAACCCCTTTATGTGTGATCTAGGATAATGGGTTATCCATTCAGGAACAATTTTGGATGAAATGTGGCTAATAACCTGCTCAACCAATAAAACTGGGTACCTCAGTTATACTCGTAGGTGTTTTACATTCATGAATTTCTTTGGTCTTTGAATGATAAACAATTATTCCTTCCATATGGAAAATATAGACAAGAAAGGAATTATCCTAAAGCATGAATTCACACGTTCTAAACATCCCCTATAATTCAATTTTTATAAGGGTTCTCAGAAAAGTGTATGTTGGATTTTCTTGATCTTCATAGGTTTTGGAGTAAACAAATATATCATTAACAAATACCTCCAAAAATTAATCAATATATTCAATTGAAGCTCGATTAATTAGAACCATGATAACATAGGGTGCATTAGTCAGTACAAAAGGAATTAATGTAAACTTGTAATACCCTACCAAGTCCAAATTACTGTTTTCAGAAAGTCATTAATCTTCTAAGACAACTAATTAAATCCAAATTAAATTTCAATATTTATAAAATATTGAGCTCCTGGATGTAGGTCGAATAAATTAACAATGAGAGGTAGGGGATACATGTTCATTATTTTTATAGCATTGATCTCCCAATATTAATTGCACAACCTCATAGATCCATTTTTTATTAATAAAATTAACCCTGGCTTCCCATAGAGAATAATTATGGAAAATAAATTCTTTATTATTCAATTTTTATATTTTTTCTTTATTTCCACTAATTCCACAGTGGCCATTCTATAAGGTGTATTCAATATGAGCCTCAAACGAGGAACTAAATCAATGGAATACTCAATTTCATGTTATGGAGGGTGTTTAGGTAAATAATATGGAAACACATCAACATTCTTACACAATAGTGTATCCTCTATTTGATCATTAATTTCCTCAAAATAATTATTTATTTATATTCCACCCCAATAATTTAATTTAGTTGAGCAACTGGGGGTGGATCTATATACGAATTTGGTGGTGACATTTTTTCTCTAAAGATAAGTCACAACTTATCATCATTGAAAATTTAACCCCCTTTTTCTTATAATAAATATTTTGTATCACGTTCCAAAATCCAATCCTTACTGGGGATTATATATAATTCAATCATGGGTAAGATTTTGTGATCATTATATAATGTAAACATATTTTCTTTATAGGGAACATATTTCTAAAACATTGTTGCAATGATACATCCCTTGGGTGTTTTGACTGAAAACTCCATTGTTAAATAAAATTTAAAGTATCTAATTTTATTAACAATCTAGGAAGATATAAAATAATGTGATGATCCATAAGAAAATAAAGCATTGGATAAGTTTGAGGAAACCATTAAATTTCATGCCACCACTTCTTTTGGAGCATCAATCTTAGGAGATGTGATTTCATAAGCATGGTCGTTCTTCCTTAGCCTTTTCCGAGGATAGTATCCTTGTATCTTAGGACATTAATTTGTTCAATTACCCATTTCTCTAAAATTATAGAATTCATCTCTGAAAACCTCTTTTTTCCATTACAATCATGTGTTTGGTGGCCATTTTCAAGACACTTATAACAGGATCCCAATCCCCTAAAAAGTGTATCATGGTATTTCGTCCCATATATATCGCATGATGGATATTAAAAATTTCCCATATACTTTTTATTTACTTCTCCAGAGTGTTTAGCAGATCTATTCTTCTCTTTATTTTCCTTAACATTGTATGACTTAGATTTCTTTCTCTATCTTGAGTGCACATTTGATAATATCATTATACGATGAGAAGGATTGTGAGACAAATGATCAGTAGTGAAATGGTTTTAACCCATCAATGAATTGACTAATCATACTCCTAGGTTTATGTATATAATATGATGCATGCCATGAAAACCTTGTATTGTTAGCCTCATACATTACGACATTCTCATCTTCCTTTTTCCTCAAAAATAAAAATTTTCTTTCCATATCTAATAGATGGTCATGAGGAATATGATTTTCTAATAAATTATCATCAAACACCATTCATTCTATAATTGATACTTCTCCATCTCCCATTGTATTTTGAATTAATGACTTCCATTGATCTGCATCACCCATGAGATAATAAATTTCCATGACAACGTTTTCCCATTCACTTCTCCCCAAATCATGAAATATTGTATATAAGAAACATATCTATTTCTCAACTAAAAATGGATTTTTATTTCCATTAAATGTTTGTGGTTGTATCCACATGAATTTTCTTAACATTGATCCTTCACGTTGAAAATCAGGGTGCTGTATACGGGTAAGGTTATCATCCATATCTTAAGTTAGTTTTCCGAGTATGGGGATAATCTAATCAGCTCCAGTTGCATCACCAACTCCATTATAATTATCTGGAGTAGGTAGTTAATCCCTACATTTAATATGTGTAAGGATACAGTTTCCATTATTTCTAATAGGTTCCATTTCTAAACGATGCAAGACATTAGATTCGATAATTAATCATAATACATAATTCTGAACATGTATAACATCTATCATAAATTAAACATTTTATGGGTATAATCCATAATCATAAAATTTTATTCAATGAGGCCGTATATACTCATAAATCCTTCATAATGGTTGGTAAAAAAAATGTGAATTATCCTATGCATATTCCCAGGGACTGTCATAACCACGAGTATAGTAAGGCCCATTTTTTGTGTACTAGGATACCCTGAGTCAAGGATGATACTCCATGTCAGAGTTTCCATTACTAGGTACATCAATGCTAGAGCTGCCTCTACCTGATCGTAACCAGACAGTGATGTATTTCATCGAAAAAACACAAAATTGATACATTTAAAAAATTATATAATGTTCATATATACTAATCCTCAATGTTTATCTTAGTGTAATGTTCTCTAATCAGGGTTTTTCTAAATCTATTGTCAAATATTTGTAGTAAAATTCATCTGATACCAACTGTAACACCCATACCCTAGTTACCTATGGTCGGTGAATTATTACGTAGCATTGGCAAGATCATAAGGGATCAAATCCTGAAACGGTGATAAGTTTAGTATCCTTGAAAATACTAGATACATAAAAAAAATTTACATTATATTATAAAATGAAAAACAACCACAACATTGTCTACTTGAACACAAGAAAATCCATTAAACTATCCCTAAAAGTCAGTCATAATATACGTCTTCTCATCCTGGTAAAAAGAAAACCTAGAATGGGGTGAGCTCAGCTGGTTAGTAAAGAATACAATATAGAGGAAACATTAATAAATAAGCCTAAAAATTTAAAGAAATGTAAAAAAATAAAAAAAATTTAAACATAAAATTCAGCATAATACGGAAATGATAAATAAAATAATAAAATTTACTTTTTCACATGGATATTTTACTACTCGAATAATCCCGCGTAATATAAATATATAATTTCAACATGATGGAATTCATAATGTCAGACTCTATAAACACATAATCCAATCATCGTTCAAAGAATACAAATAATATTTATGCAAGGCCTTGATCCAAGATAATAGTTTGTCTCTTGAGACCTACCAATGCATCGGGGAGTTATAGAGGTCTCCACCTATCCCTTACTTAGTCTAATGCATTACTTATATGAAGATGTTGAAACATAAAATAAACATTCATATTAAAACTGGCATAATAAATTATAATACATTAACAATGAACAATAAATGGTATAAAAATAACACATCCACAATAAAAAATATGACAAAATATTAAATACAGTATGGAAGATTATATCATAATAACTCAACTTCATGCAAGTGTAAAATCCATAAAAGTATGTTGCCATTGATGAAATCAAAACTATTTGAGAGAAGTATCTCTTAATATTTTGATATCATTTAAAAGACACCTAATTATAAAACAAATAATTTTTAAAAAATTTCATATAATATTTTAAGGGAATCTTCAAAGATGCTATAATTATAAAAAATAGCCACGCTCACTGTATAAGTTAAAAAACATTCATTCATTAGTTTTTCGAAAGGGGTTGTAATGTATCTTTTTTGGAAAACAATGAAAGGATTCCTTTATAAATATTTTTTAAAAAAGTTAAAAAATGGAATAAATGACTTTAATCCATGGTCTAGGAAATATTAAAAGTGGTTTTATATACTATTTTAAGAAACACATATGTGGATGTTAATGAGGTCCCAGTAGTTACTCACATACAAACTACTTCAAATAATGAAGATATTGTAAAATTATACCTTACCATGTAATTTTTTCTTATTTGAGGTTATATTAACTTCTTATATAATAGTAAAATAATTTTTATTAAATTAGAAATGAACTAAATTAAAATATATCATATCATATATTATCTTCTAATATTTCTTTGTTAATAATATTTCAGTGGTATTGTTGTTTTAGGTGTTAACTAATTCATTTTCCTCTAAATGTTTTGTTACGTAAGTCATGTTTATTATAGATAAGTTATATATGATTCATATCCCGAATTAATTTGAGTTTATACACATTATTTTTAATCATAAAATAGAATTTATTCTTTGATGATTATGATGGGTAATAAATGTCATCATGTTCGTTGAGACAGTAATCTGTATGTACGCATAAGCGACAATACCATTTTATTGATGGTGAAATCATATGTAATTGGATGTAATTGCATATATACATAAAACATAACATGTGATATATAATATTTACATCAGTTAAACTCATTATTATACACATCAAAATAATGATGTGTTTGAATACCTAACGACTCCATGATGTGGAGATGTTAAGTCGTGCGTACGCACGTATGGTGACTTGTCATTAATAGGATGGATTGAATAATGAATATAGTTATAAAATATTTATAATAACATCACTGTATTTCTAATGTTCCAGATTTATTATTTTGGTTTGCGAAAAATAAAGAAAGTGGTTGTTGAAGAAGAAAAGAACTATGAAAGAGGTGGTGAATTTATTACCTCTTCTTAGAGTGTTTCCTTTTAAGTTAGTCAAAAGGGATCCATAGGATGGATTTATAATAAAATTAGGTACAGTTGAACAATTTATCGGCATTTAGGAGGATATTTGAGTAGTTTATGGCTGAGGAAAATGTCTATCAAGGTTTGAAATTAATAGAAGGGGATGTACCTTCTTAATAGGGTCACTTTAGTAAAAGCTTGACATATTATTTTATTATACCATAATATTCAGTTTATAATGGCCCCAAAATGATTTATTTTAAGGATAAGGTGGGGACTAGTTGAAAAACTATCAAACAATAGGTTTTAGATAGTTTTTGGTCACCATATTATCCTTATCATTTATATTAAACTCTTTATTAAATTGTTTAATTTTAACCATGTATTCTGTTATTATTATAATAAATGATTAATAAATATACAATAAAAATCCAGGTGAACCCCATGAAGTTAATTATTAATATTTATAGACTCAAATATGTCCATTGGCTTAACATTTGATTTTTAGAAATATTATAATAACTAATAATATATTATTATTTTTTAATAACTCATTTATGTAAAATTTTACAATATTTGGTATTTTGTTTTTTTGGAAGTAATGAAATCTTTATCACATAGAAAAAACATTATTTAATCAACCCTAACATGTCATATAAACCTAGAAAATTAGTGGAATTAATTAGTGGTCTCAATGTACATTTATTTGGATATTTATAACAAAACTTATTTTAATTGTTCATTAATAAGATTATTATTAACTCATCATTGAATCATAAATAAATGTAATTATTTAATGTATAAAAACAAAAAATATATACTATTATGTATTATATCATTAAATTTTTCTATATAATATTTAATGTCAAATTTATCTTATTTATATCCCTATATTAAAAATAGATTATTTATTAAACATGAAATTTAACACTTTTTACTATTTTTGAAATAAAATATTAATAAATGTCTTAATCTAATACATCCAAACCAAAAGAATCATATATTATTTATAATATGGATTTTGGTGGAAAAAAACATAACCAATAGAATTATGACATGTGTTAGAATAATTATAATATCATTTTTTACATTTGATTTCCCTATTTACTATTAACCGTTGTAAATAAATGTCAAAAGTTACTATTAACAAAAAACCATCTAATTGAACCAAATTTTACGTAATTATGTCAACCATGTATCATGGAATTTTCATGTTATTTCATAGAAGCAGTAAAATTAGGTTTAATGCCAATTTGCAATTGCACCTAAATGGTGGGAAATATACAGTAAAAGGTTCAATAAATTTTAAACATCTAATATTATTATAAAATGACTCCTATGAATTAATTTGAACATATATATATATACTGTATCTATTTTTACATAATATAAAATTAAACAGACATATAAAATTGATTAAAAACATTTATTTTTAAACAATAACATAGCGGTTTTTAGAATTCATAAAAAATTGAATGTTTTCAGAAAAATACATAAATTCACCAGAAGCTAATTTTGAAATTTCAAATCCAAAAATTAAGTCAATTTTGAATACTAAAATTTATATAATTTTAAAAAGTAGATATTAATATTCATAAGTAATAGTTTTATTGGTCGTGGTGTGAAAAAATCAAAGTTCCATACATTGCATACTATTGAATTATTAAAAGGGAAACATATAGTGGATTCTTTGGGTGTTACATTCTCCCATACTTCAGATAATTTAATTCTCTAAATTTCTAGAATACTACTGCATAAAAAATGGTGTTTCTTCATCATTGGTTCTTCAGCTTCCCATGTTGCATCTTCCATATTATTATTTCACCATATAACTTTTACTTGACAAGTCATACAGTTTCTCAACACTTGTTCTTATGATTTATGAATATTGACAGGCTCCTTACTATAAGAATTATCAGGTTCCAATTCAACTTCCTTATAGGTATTTAAATGTGTTGGGTTAGTAATGTATTTTCTCTATAGTGATACGTGGAACAAATCATGAACATTGGAGAGACTTGGCGGCAATGCCAAAGGATAAACTACAACTCCAATTCGTTCTAGAATTTCAAAATCTCTGATACACAAGGGACATATTTTCCAATTCTTACTGAATCTTATAACACCCTTCCACGGAGATACCTTCAAGAAAACATGATCTCTTACATGAAATTCCAAATCCTTCATTCTGTTATAGTCATATCACTTTTTCCTACATTTAAATGCTTTGAAGTGGTATTGGATAACCTTCTCCTTTTCTATTTTTTCCTCAAAACGTATTGGCAATACAATTTTTCATTCACCAACATCATCCAAACATGTTGGTGTGCGACATCTACTTCCATATAACTCTTCATATGGCACCATCTGAATAATTGAATGAAATATATTGTTATTGGAAAATTCTATCAAATGTAAATATTGATCCCACATACATTGAATTTCAAGTGAGCAAGCTCTCAACATGTCTTATTATATTTCAAAGGTCGGTTCTGGTCGTCCATCACTTTGACGGGGGTAGGTAGTGCTCAATCGATGTTTAGTAGCCAAGTCTTCTTAAGATTTTTTATAATTTTGATGTCAAAAAAGGATCATGACAAGAAACAATCGATAGTGGTACTCTATGATGTATTAAAAATTATTAATATATAGACTTGAGAAAAGTTGAAGTGGTATTTATTCACTTATAGCACAAAAATGTGCTGACTTAGTAAAATGATCAATAATGACTCTTATTGCATCATTCCTTCTATGAATCATTGGGATTCCCATGACAAAGTCCATTGTAATATCATCTCATTTCCACTCAGGTATGGGAAGAGATTTCATAAATCATCTTGGATGTTGTCTTATAGCATTTATGTGTTGAAAACCCATACATCTTGACTCATAATCACCAATCTCCCTCATCATGTTGTCCCACAGAAAATGTTCCTTCAAATATCTATACATCATAGTGTTGCCAGGGTGTATAATAAAATTATATCTATGATCACCATCCAATAATTTAATTTTATGATCATGTATGTGAGGAACCAAAAATCTCTTACAAAATTTCAAAATTAAATCTTCATATATGATGTCAATCAATCTCTCGTCATTCACAGCATTAATTTTATTTTGAAACTCCTCATCATCTGTTTGAGTAATTTTTATCCATTCTAGTAATGATGGTTTGGAAACCATGTGAAAGTGTATTTTTTTATACACTTACATGATTATTCCCATATCCATCTTTACTAGATCCATGAAAATAGAATCCCTTTAGATTCTCATTTTGTCCAAAATACCATGATCCTTTTAGATCAAAACATATACCACCTTATTTTTCTTCCCTGGGAGGTAGTATATAGTGAAATCATAATATTTTAGTAGTTCACGATTTCATCTTTTCCTCATGTTGAGTTCAGTAAGTGAGAAAATATAATTCAAAATCTTATGGTTGGTATATATCTCACATTTTTCACCATTGAGAAAGTGTCTCCATATAAAAAAAGAAATGATTACAGATTCTAACTGCAGATCATGTGTACTATAGTTATGCTCATGAAATTTTAGCTATAGTTATACCTAGGAAACAACTCTCTCATTCTGAATATGGACAAAACCGTGTCTTTTCATGGAAGCATCTCTATAAATAACAAGACCATCATTCCATGATGGAAGAGTAAATATAAGATCATTGAATAATCTTATCCTCAGTTCTTCAAAACATTCATCACACTATTTTTTTCAAAACAAATTAATCCCCTTTACATGTGTGTTTGGTTAATGGGATAGCCAATCAAGAAACAATAATGGACGAAACACAGATAATTACTTGTTAAATCAATAAAACTATGTACCTCAGTTATACTCATCATTGCTGTCCATTTTTGCATTGTATTTTTCTTTGAGGGATTAACAGATATTCCTTCTTTATAGAAAATATGTTCAATAAATGAAATCTCCAAAATCCAAAATTCGCAGTTGCTAAACTTCAAATATAATTTATTTTTTATGATCATTGTCAGAATAGTGAAAATTTATTTTCATGATCTTTATATCCATTTGAGAAAAAAATATATCATAAATAAATACCATTATAATGTCATCATGTTATTCCTTGAAAACACTCTTCATTAGATCCATGAAAAAATATGGTGCATTTTTCAGTCAAAAAAGAATTACTATAAACACGTAATGTCAATACCTGGTCTGAAATGTTGTCTTCAGAATGTCTTCCTTCTTCAAACACAAATGATGATATCCAGATCGAAGGTCAATCATTGAAAAATATATATCTCCATGAAGTTGTTCAAATAAATCATCAATGAATGTTATGGGATGCTTGTTCTTTATTGTTATAGAATTGATCTCCCTATAGTCAATGCACAATTTCATAGATCCATCATTCTTCTTAATAAAATGAAAATGGGCTACCCATAGTGAAACACTAGGGATAATAAATACTTCATTAATAAATTCCTCATTTTTTTTCTTTGTTTCCACTGATTCCACAGTGGCCACTCAATAAGAGGTCTTCACTATGTTCCTTGATCGAGGAATTAATTCAATGGAAAAATCAATTTATCCTTCAAGATGGTGTCCAGGTAAATCCACTCAAAACAAATCTACATATTCATGAACAATAGAAACAAACTCTATTTGAACATTCATTTACTCATCAATTGTTAATTCATTCCCTAAATCCCCAATAATTGAATTTAATTGACCTACTTAGGGTGGATCTAATAAGAATTAGGTGGTGAAATTTCTTCTCCAATAATATGGTACTCTTAATCATCATCAAAAAATTTAACATCCTTCTTATTACAATATATTTTTGCATCACTATAAGAAATCAAATCCATACCAAGGATTGTATCCAATTCCATCATGGGTGTATCGATGAGATCAGATGATAAAAAAAATTTATTCCCTAAGGGGAACTAATTCAAAAAACATTTTTATAATGATAATTTTCTTTAGGGTTTTGACTTACAACTCCCTTGTTAAATCAAATTAAGAATATCTAATTTTCATAGAAAACATGGAAGATATTAAACAATGTGATGATCTATAATCAAATATAGAATTGTCTAAATTTTTGGAATCCATTAAATTACTTTCCACCATGACATTCAGAGCATCAAACTCAACAATAGTGATCGCATAAGCTTGGACTTGATCCATTGGAAAATTTTGAGTTATAATTACATAGGTTTTAGGAAATTAATTTGACTAATTCCCCATTTTTCTATATTTATAACATTCATAATCAAAAATATCTTTTATTCCCTTGCAATCACAATCTTGGTGGAATTTTCATGAAACATGAAACTGATAATTATTACCTTCATGAATGTACATGCTTATTTATTAACACATTTACAGCAAGGTCGATATTTAACTTTTCTCTTCTTCAACTTATTTACATTTCCAGTGTATTTAATAAGTCTTTTCTTATATTTCTTTTCTTTAAGGTTGTTTGACATAGAGAATTCATTGTCTGTCTTGATAGCACATTAGACAATATTGTCGTAGGATGAGAAGGTTTGTGAGACTTATTCTCAATGGAGAAATGGTTTTTACCCATCTTCGACTCGATCAATCTTACTCACTGTGTTATGTATATAATATGTTGCTTTACTTGATAACTTTGTAAAGTGATCCTTATACATTGTGACACTCTCATTCTCTAATAGCCTCAGAATCAGAAATATTCTTTCCCTATTTGGTCGCTGGTCCCGAGAAATCTATTTTTCAAATAAAATAATTGTAGACTCCCTCTATTCCATATTTGATACTTCTTCATCAATATTTTTGTTTTTAATTAATGTCCACCATTGATCAGCATCTCTCGTGAGGTGATAAAATACCATGAAAACTTTTTCCCTTTCACTACTTACCAAAGCATGAAATATTATCTCTATAGAACATATCCATTGATAAGCTACAAATGGATTTGTAGTCCCATTTCACGTTGGTTGTTGTTTCATCATGAATTGGTCTAACATTAAGTTTCCAGGTTGCGGATTAGGGTGCTCCATATGGGAAAAATATTATTCATAACATGATTGAGTTGTCCCAATAAGGTGATAAGCATATCATTACCAGTTGCATCACCAGCACCAATATAATTATCTTGATTAAGAGGGAAATCCCTAAAGGGATTACATGTTTTGATAAAATTTTCAATCCTTCCACTATGCGCCATTTCTAAACAATAGTATAAACTAGATTAATTTATTTATCAAAATACATAATACCAAAGTTATAAAACAATTTACATAAATTGAAGTGTTTATGTATATAATCTACAATCAATTAAATATTTTCTTTAAGGATATATATACTCCTAAATCCTTTATATTGGTCTATAAAGAAAATATAAAATACCCTAAGACTATTCTCTGGGAGTTTCATAACCATGAGTGAAGCAAGGCCCATTGTCGTGTACCAGGATACCTCGGGTAATGCATAAAACTCTTGGTCTTAGTATTCACTCCAAGGTACTTTTGTGACAGAGTATCCACTACATTCTTGTATCCAGATAATGATGTATTTCACGGAAAACTCACAAAATCTCTACATTACCAAAATTCTAGGAAGATCTTATATTATAATCATTAATGTTTTTCTTATGGTAATGTTCTCTTGTTACAATTTCTCTAAATATAACTTCTATGGTTTTTACTAAACGCTCTATGATACCTACTGTAACACCCCGACCCTAGATACCCAAAATCGGTGAATTATTACAGAAAATTATCATGATCAAAAGAGATTAATTCTCCAAATACAGATCATTTTAGTAGACTTCTAAGTACTAGATACATACATAAGTTTTACATTACATTATAAAATGAAAAAAGAACAAATAAATTTCCTTCATGAACGAATTAATATCCCTTAGAATATCCATGAATGTTACTCATAATATACTTCTTCACATTATGGAAAAAATAATACATATAAAGGGGTGATATTAGGTACACAATAAGGATAACAATATAACAGAAACAATCATAAATAAGAATATGATATTACGGCAATGTATAAGACTAAAGAAAAAGACGTTTATAATTAAAATTATACATAATATTTATAAGATAAATCAAATAATGAAATTTACTTATTCACATGGATATTCTACTAGTAGAATAATCACATGTAATATCAATATCAAATTTTATAATGATGTAATGCATAATTCCATAATTCATAACAACATAGTCTAGGGATCATTCCAAAACTATAAAGAATATTATTTTCAAATCCTTTTACTAAGAAAATAGTTTGTCTCATGACACATACTGATGCTTCAAGGAGCTATAGTGGGATCCACCTACAAATAACAATGTCCAATTCATTCCTCATATGAAATGGTTAAAAATAACATAAACATTCATATAAAACTATAATAGAAAATGTTTATACATTAACCATAAACAATAAATGGTATAAAAATAACACATCCAAAGTCAAACATATGACAAAACATTCAATAAAAAATGGAAGATTATATCTTAATAAATAATCTTCAAAGAAGTGTAAAATCTATCAAAGGGTGTGGATATAGATAAAATCAAAAATATTTGAGGGAAATATCTCTTTATATTATCGAATCATTTAGAAGTCACATAATTATAAAAGAAATCACTTTTTAGAAAATATTCCTATAAGAATGTATGGGAATCATTAAAGATGTTATAATGATAAAAAATAGATGCACTCAATGTATATGTTAAAATACATTCTTTCATTAATTTTGACGAATAATGACGTTAAGGACAATGTTTGAAAAAAAAAGAAAGATTATTTTATAAAAATTTCATAAAAAATAAAAAAAAATTATAAATGACTGTAAACAATAGTCTACTAAATCGTGAAAATGTTTTGAAATATATTTTTAAGAAACAAGGATGTTGATGATAAAGTTGTTCCAAATGATACCCATGTATAAACTACCTCGGATAATAAGGAGATTCTAAAATTAACGCTTACCTTTTACTTTTACTAGATTAAATGAATGTTTACCAGATGTATTATAATTTACTAATTTCTATTAAATTATTAATGACCAACATACAAAAATTTGATATCATATATGATCTTCTAATATTTCTTTGTTAATACTATTTGAGTAGTATCATTGTTTTAGGTGTTAACTGATTCATTTTCCTATATATGTATTGTTACGTATGAAATTTTATTTATGGATAGTATTCATTTCATTCATTTCCATAAATATATTGAATTATTAAACATTATTTTTAATTATAAAATGAAAATTATTCATCAATGATTATGATGGGGAATAAATCTCATCATGTTTGTTAAGACAGTAATTCATACATACACACGAGCGACAATACCATTCTATTGATAGTCTAATAATATTTAATCGGATGATATATTATATATATAGAATACTCAAATTTCTATATTTATTATTGACATAATTTTTGATAATTTTTATATCTATAAAAATATTGAAGTGCTTGAATAACAATCTACACCACGACGTGGAGACAATAAGTCGTAAGTACGTACTTTTGGTGACTTGTCATTCATAGGATGGATAAATTAAGCAATATGGATTTTCCATATTTATTATAAAATCAATGTATGTATAAGGTACTATAGTAATTATTTTGGTATGTAATAAGAAATGAAATAGTAAGTGGAAGAAGAAAAAATCATTGAAATAGGTGGTGAAATTATTACCTCTTCTACAAGTGTTTCTTTTTGAGATGATCGAAAGGTATCCCTATAATGGA
The DNA here is from genome assembly GCA_963277665.1 of Viscum album. Taxonomy (NCBI): domain Eukaryota; kingdom Viridiplantae; phylum Streptophyta; class Magnoliopsida; order Santalales; family Viscaceae; genus Viscum; species Viscum album. The sequence continues at coordinate 39,678,285 of OY728158.1, read as the reverse complement.
TTTCTGATCAAAGTATTGATAGTAGGAAGAATTGAGGGTTGTTGGGAGGGTTTTGAGTAGGTTTTGGCCAAGTCAAACGGCATTGGATGTGTGAAATTAAGAGAAGGGTAAGTACCAATTTATAAAACAGGTGAGGGAAACCTTTAGAAATGCATGAAATATTATTTTATTATACAATCATATTTGGTTTATAATGTGTTAAAAAGTATTTATTTCAAGGATATGGTGGGTATGGATCGAAATAATCTCATCCAATAGGTTTTAGACAGGTTTAGGTCAAAATATTAAGCTTATCTATTAGATTTGACTTTTAGTTAAATAGTTTAACTTCTACCATGTATTTAAGTATTTTTATAATAAATGGTTAATAAACAAACTATAAAAACTCAAGAGAACACCATGTTATTAATTATTCATATATATCACCTTTTCTATGTCCCTTGTCTCATCCTTTTATATTTAATAAAATTATATCAATTAATAATATAGTATTTGTTTTATAAACTCATTTATATAAATTTTTATACTATTTGGTATTTTGATTTGGTGAATGTCATAAAAACATTATAATTTTGAAAAAAAATTATTTAATCAAACCTATAATGTAACTGTAAACTAATAAATTAATATAATTCATCAAAAATCTCAATTTACATTTATTTGGATATTTATAATATCAATTATTTTAATCACTCATTAAGAAGGTAATTATTGTATAATAATTTTATCATAAATAAGTTTAATTATTTTGTGTGAAAAAATAACAAATAATATACCATTATGTAGGATACATTTTTATATTTCTTATGAATATTTATTGTCGAATTTAACTTATCTATAACCCTATATTAAAAATAGATCAGTTTTTAAACATTGAATTTAACACTTTAAACTCTTCTTGAAATTAAATAACATTAAATGTCTTCATCTAATAAAAGTGGACCAAAAGGATCATAATTTATTCTGATGTATAATTTTGGTTGAAAAAAAATTACCCATTAGAAATGGGACATGTTTTAGATTATTTATAATTTCAATTTTTACATTTAATTATCATATTTACTTTTAACCGTGGTAAATAAATGTCAAAAATTACTATTCACAAAAGATTATTTTCATCTTATTGAACCAGATTTTACATAATTATGTCAATTGTGATTCTTGGAATATTGAAATTATATTCATAGAAGTTGTAAAATTACATTTAATGAAAATTTTCAAATGCTCCATATAGGTTCGTAAAAGAAGGTGAAAAGTTGAATTAATTTTATATATCTAATATTATTATAAAATGACATTAATAAATTAAATTGAACATATATAGGAATTATGTATATTTTTTTCCAAGAATAAATTTAATATAAAATAATTATTCAAATAATAATTTGGATTCAAACAATAACATATTGTTTTTCCAAAATCATCAAAAAATGAATGTTTTCAGAAAAATACAGAAAATTCATTATAATTAAATTTTGATATTCTAAATACAAGAATAATGTCCATTTTGAAAAATAAAATTTATAAATTTTTAAAAAGTGGGTATTACAATTCATAACATTTAGTTTGATTGGTAGTGGTGTGTTTGAAATCGATGATGCCTATAGCACAAGATATTGAATTATTCAAAGCAAAATGTATCATGTAAGCATGGGGTTTTACATATTTTTTTATTTACTATTTAATATAATACCTTCAATATTTTTTAATAATAAAAAAATCTATTTTAAATTAAAAATAAATCTTTAATTTTTATTTTCATCAACATTATACATGAATTTGGTATAATTTTTTTAATATTAAATGGAATTTTTTTAAAACCGTTTTTATCCCCTTTTGTTGGTTTATTTTAAAATTTATTTATCATAATTATTGATTGTACAATTAAAAATATATAATATATATTTTAAATTATAATTTTAATTTTTTTTTAATAATTTCTCTTTTATTTCTGGGCATTATTAATTGTATAATTCTTAAAAAATATAGTTACCATAGTTAGTTATAAAATAGTTTTAAAGGGTTAAATCATAAATGATATGGGTAAAATGACATACACAAATTTCTAAATATAATTTTACTATCATGATATGTATCAATATTACCTATTCAATGAATATTTTTGGGGAATTTTTTTTCTTGAGTAAGGCTTAAATATATTTATTTTTTAAAAACAATTACATGTTTTTCGACTACCTCCCTAATAAAAGTATACCCTATATAATTATTTCATCAAAATTATAGCGGAAATTACAATAAAAACCTAACCACATATATTCATAATATTTTTATTATTTTAATTTAGGTCCTAGATTGATATGAAGACCATCCAAGGAAGGATTTAGGTATAAAAAATAAGAGACTGCATAAATAAGAGGTATAATACTTAAGAAATATTTTTTTCATTACATTTTATTCTACCTATTAAGAAATTATGAAACCATAATAAAATTATAAAATATGTAAATTTGATATAATTTATTCTTATTATCATTATCTGATAACCTATTTGAAACTACTTAACCAACTAAAAATTAAATAAATATCATTGATTCAAATGTGTATACTACCTCCTTGTGAGAAAATGTATTGAATATATCATCACCATCTATTATAGTTGTTCATAATATAGGTTAAAAACTAAATAAAATGATTTAAATGATATAAATTTGTTTTTATAATGTTAAATTAATATTATAATTTTATATATACCATCAAATTGAAAATAAATTCATCGCTTGTATGTACATGGAAACAATATATTAAGAAATATTTTATATTATTTTACATATCCTCCTCGCATGGATTATATATATATGCCTATTTATATAAATAAAATTGTATTTTTGTTATATAAATAATTTCATTTATATAAAATAATAATACCTAATTTACTAATTATTTATGGAAAATATAAATGTAACTCATGATCATATATGATGCACCATCTCTATGAATATAGAATATTTAATGATTTATAACATTCTTACATTGTTGGTTATAAATTAAAATTAATTAAAAAATTATAATTATGAAATTATTATTTATATTTATATTATAGTCATGATACATTTGAGTAATGTCAACCTAATTAAGTAATTATTACTTATGATACAGAAATTATCAAAATATATTAATTAAATATATTCAAATAAGTAATTTTCATTGACATGTATTTATTCAAGATAAAAGGAATGATAATATTTAAAAAGAATATTTAAAAATTAAATATTTAATATCTTTCTATTATTTTGTGTAATATATATGATAAATAAAAATTCAGACTCAATCTAGGGGACACGTTAACTTAATACCTCATTATAATTATGTCAAATTTTTTTTTAAATCATGTTAGTCTATTTACAAATACTTAAAAAATTGTTTTATAAGTGAATTTATTTGGAGATAAAGAAAATTCATGTAAATTATATATCTATTTTGCCATTATTTCATTTAATTTGAAAAGGAATATTTATAAATGTTTTATACTTAATGTTTTGATTAAAATATAGTCAGTTTTTCTATTTTCACAGATATAGTGTCCATGGATTTTATTAATCTCGTAGCGATTTTTTACACTTTCAATCCATTATTATTATCCAATATTGGTTAAATTAATTACCAGCCACCGCTTTTTTCAATGTATTCTAGTTTTTAAAAAATGGTTTTAAAGGAAATGAATAAATCAATATGTATAAAATTTACTCATTCATTGTAAATATTATTTTAATAAGTTTTATGATATAATTGAAAGATTCATGAATTTATTATATGGAATATTCATATGAAATTTTTTATTATTATGGGTTATTACAATATATCCTGAAAATTCATTTGTTATTTGTTATTTTCTACAGAGATTTATGTTTTAATTTACCAATGTGTCAATTCCATTCATAAGTGTTCTTAATAGAGTTATTATATAGGTTATACGATAATGATGTCCCAATAAAAATACATGACAAATATATGATTTAATTTTTTTATGGTTATATTATTATTTCATTATTTATAAAAATGATCTTTTATTTAATGAAATGGATATTACCTTTAAGGGTAAACTATATTGTCATTATGAAAATGATTTTCACGGGTTGTCATATTTTATATGAAACAATATTGATTATGATTTTACGTTTTTTTTCATAAAATTTTTATTATAAAAAGGATTGGGAATTAAAGATAATTTCATTAGTACTTAACTAATTACATGATTTAAAAGTTTATTATTTTCAAGCCAATCATTCATATTTAAGAGAAATGAAACAATTATCTAAGACACTAAAAATAAAAATAACGTTTTGAATATAATGAAATAAATCTATGTTTATAGAAATTACGTGTTGAATAGGGATCATGCCTTTATAGTTTGTATTATAACTGAGTTTATATAATTTTATAGATTATTATAAAGCATGTATGTCTTCTTACGAGACATTAGTTTATTGTTATATTAATATAGATTTTAAATATTACTATATTTTTTAACTAAAAATTCTATATTCAGAATAGTTTTATATATATGAAATAAGTAGGATGATGATTTGAGGCACTATGAGAAAAATATCTATCAAAATCATCGACCCAGAATGGTTGTAATGGGATCATATCAGTCTTATTATATAATGTGTAAGATAATAAATCCAATAATTGGGGGAAGTATCAATAAAAAAGAGAAAAATCCTCACCATTGAGGGTAGCATATCCATTGTATGGGAAATTCATGAAATATGACCCTCAAACATTTTGTTGATATTATGAACACATGAATGTGGAAGGATGGTTTAATTTCATGGAAAAAATATTAAATTCCATTAGTTTTTTGGAAATTAAAATATGAAACAACCGATATTTGTCATTTTAAATGTGTTGTTGATCTATGGTATTCATTAGTTAATAATAATAGTTAATTATATGATATAAATTCTTTGTAATGGAATGAATTTATTAATATATTCCTTAATAAATAAATTACAAATGTTCTTCAACATCGGATTGAAATGAAATTCGAAAATGTTTTTTCATATGAAGATGATTTAGTAAAAAAATGATAGAAAATCGCTAAATAGTAATGGAATGTGTATAATTCTATCTGGGATATTTATTGTCAAATTAATAAACACTAATTAGGAATAAATGAATGAAATTAAATGGCATTGGATTTTTATAATTTCAAAATATATGAGAAACATATTTAATGGGGTGATATAGATGAAATCCAGTTTCTCAAAGAACGTGTTTCCTATTAAAATAAGAATAAAAAAAGATCCAAATGGATTAAAATGGTGAACAATACAACCAATAAATTTTAAGGGAATAATATAATGTTTCCAATTTGTGATAAGGGTGTTAAAAACATCCATGGTGAATTTATTGTTTAATAACATACATGTTATAGATGTTTTCTTTTTTTTAAAAAAAATTTTCACCATGAATGGAATTAAAAGGATCATGGCGATGCTAATTCAAATAATGTATGGTTTATAGGATTCTTTTTAACTTGAAATAAAATGGGACATTATGTGAGTACTTTTTTGAATATAGGATTAATGGATATGAGCCTTCAATATCAAATGAAGAAATGTTAAAATAAATAAATCAATACTTCTTTGGATTATATAGGATCATATAATGTAATGATGTCATGTATATACTTATTTGTTAATATTTTCAAAATTTATTGATTTATTTTGATCCAATACATTATTTTATTTCTATTATATTTTTTCATGGGAAATTTCACCTCAATAAATGAAGAATTGTTTTTTGAAAAAACAAATCTGTTAGTGGTATAAAAAATAATTTACAAGATTCATATCATTAATTTATTTAGAAAATATTTACCTACAATCGGCTTTCTCATTGAACTATTACAATTATCGAGTTTTCTAAAAATAATATGGCTTTCTGTTTAGAATGATATAATATATTCTCTAGAAAGAGATTTTTTTTCAAAATTCATTTTGTTTGTATAATTTAATTTTTTTAGACATTTTCATAAATTTATAGATAGTTATTAATTGTTCTAAATATTGTAATATATGTTATTTGAACATATTTTATGGAATAAGGGGTCTATTAAAATTTGTTGTGTTTTTGTAGTAACAGAATATATAGATAAATTTTCGTATGAATTTCAATATATTAATCCTATATGTATATTATTATTACTATTTAATTGGTTCATGATGCTATGAAAATATCAAAATATCAATACATAATTATAAAAGTAGAACCTTTTGAATTGAAAAATCAATTATCATAGTTATATTGTAACGAAATCATTTTGTCAATCACATCACCATATGGTTCTATAAAAAATATCAAAAAATTGGAAGATTCTTAATTGTGGTTTTTATTCATTTTATAAAATTATATAATATAATTATTAAGAATAATTATGTTAATGACTCACATAGATTAATTTTTTTGATGAACTATATGGATCTCAATATTTTTTAATTGTTGATCTTAGTCATGGGAACTTTCTACAGATGGTGTAGGAGGATGAAATTAAAAATATAAAATTTTATTATTGGTATGGTAATTATAAGTTCATGGTTATGAAAATTGGATTGGGAAAGGATCTAGGAATATTTTTTGACCATATAATTAGTTTTTCAACGATTTTTGGGATAATGATTTGTTTTTATTATTTTTGAAATCCTATTATATTTTAAAAAAATTTATGATCATGAAAAATATTTGAGTTTTTTTCTACAAAACAATAAAGAAAATATGTTATATAGTAAATATAGAAAATATTGATTCTTTTTATGATTTATTTTTTTCATTATAAATCTTGTAAAAATAGATTTAATAAATTTTATCAAATATAAAAATTAAATGGTTGAAGGGTGGACAATACTAATAAATGACACATATATTTATAATGATAATAGATTATAAGGTTAGTAGTAATTGTTATATATGTCTATTATTGGTTATCTATTCTATACACTATGTCAAATTTTAATAGAGAAAAATTCATATGATTAAAATAATGTGAGGAATGTTTTAAAGAATTTAAAAAGAAGATTAGTCAATTCTCATGTTTTGGACTTATTATACATAATCGGTGAGTATTTTTTCGACATAAAATCAAATTTAGATTGAGTTGGATGTTTAATAATGTCGTATGATTATGTAATTATTTATTCATCCCAAAAATTTAAATTTCTTCAGCTAAGTTATGATACACATGATCTTGAACTGGATATTTTTCTTTTTATCATTAAAATTTTTTGATATCTTTTATATTTTTTAAATTGTGAAATATATATTATTAATAATTTATTAATGTATATATCTAATCATAAAAGATTAACACGATATATAGAATAATAATATAATGGAATAGAAATTGTAACAACAAGATTAATTACCATTCAGGAAAAGAAAATTGAGTAGATTATTATTTATGTTGGATGTATAATTCATATTTGATATTTTTTCATATATAACATGAAATTTTGGTCAATGATTTCATTAATATTAGTCTGTAGTATTTTCATGATGAAACATCATCTGTATTGTTTTAGTTTTCAGAGAAATTTATATTGTTACATCGAATAATGAAACCATAAATGGTGGTTCATCATTTATATTAAAATGTATATTTTTTAGCATGTTAATTTTTCAAAATTACACATTTTATATGAAGGGGTTATCAGACATACCAATTGGATAGACGTTCCTTATGTTTTATTTTTAATGAAATAATTTTAAATTAAAGAACACACTTCTATATTTTCAATTCATCCCCAAAACAATGATTTATATAAAGGCTTATAAGAATATATATTGTGTGATATAATTAACATAGATACTACATATTATACCAATAAATATTTTAATTATCTGAAAATTAACGTAGAATAGAAATTTACCAAGGGAATAGTTTAGCCTCTTCTGGTTTAAGAATAATTATGGGAGAATATATCTATAGATATTATGTTTAGATTTCTAAAGACATATCAATGTAATAATGATATTTATGTTTTTCTTGAAAGATTGTATCAATCAGCACAATTAAATCTAATTCAACATACTATGTTTTTTTATTATAATTATCAACTATATATCAATTATATATTCATATTAAATTGAATACATATATACATTTTAATTTATTGAAAGGCCATGTTTTCTTATAATTTTTGGATATTCATATAAATGTCATTGGGTACAAAGTTAAATGTTTCTATAAATTTTTTCCTCAATATGATCAATAAAAATCAAGAATGATTTATAATTTGAAATTCAATATTTTTTATAATTTAATGGAATAATATAGAATATTGTATTAAAATATTTTATTAGATATGTTTTTTTGTAATAACAATTTTTATTCCAGTAAAAATATAGTTCTTCATTAATATTTATATAGAAATATGTATCATAAAATATTCTTATTGAATGGAATATGGGAGTAGAAGTAGTTGATTCTAGAATTTTTATATAGTATGGATGAGTAAGTAAATTTTTCCTAAAATGTATTTGGGTGGCATAGATCATGCATAAAATTTAGGAAAATTATCGAAGGAATGATCTTTTTTTAGGAAAGTGTTCTTGTTATTTGTGATGTATCAACATGAAAATTTGTCATAATTTTTTTATAAAAATTGAAAATTGGGCCAATGTATAATTGGACCATATAAAATCCTGAAATATTTTGGAATATTTTCATTCAAAGTGTCACTTCCACCAAGGGTATAATAGCTACATGATGAATTTCATAATTAATTGTTTAGAAAATAATTATTAGTTGCGTCAATTGTTTTCAAAAGTAATGTTTCAAAATTGGAAGAGAATATTTCATATGAATAATAGACTCATTACATTATTTAAAATAGATATTAGGTGTTGAGGAATATTTTTATTCTATATGTGAGGGTTTTCTGGATAACCATATGATTAAAGAAGCTACATGTGAATTTGAAAATGTACCGATGGAAAAATACCACCACTAGTGTACACTGTGTATACAATTTAAGGGAAGTTATTTAAAAAATGGTAAAGAATGTTACAACCCTATTATTGATAATGGTAAAAAAATTTAAATCCTTATTAATATTTATAAATAAAATTTTGTATATTCATACTCATTAATCGAATATTGTGAAATGTTTTGCAACAAAAAAATAAATTATATAATTTTTACTATAATTATTTATAAAATTTATATGCAAAAGACGATTTAATAAATATTTTAACTTGAATTTTATAATATAATATCATTTTTGATACCATTTATTTATAATTATCATTTATTATTGTTTTCTCAATTTTTTGAAAAAGTGGATTTTTTGGTAAATAATAAAAGATAATACATTTTTTAGATAAACCAACTTTTATATGTCATGTAGTAACAATGTAACAGTGAATTTTTTATTAGTAAAAAGTAAAATTATTCCATTTTTATTATACATAGAACAATATATTTCCATATACTCAATAATAAAAATTCATTTGGAAAAAATAAAATTTTATAAAAAAAATTAATATTATGAAAAAAATTCTCCGTGTTTTTCTGTATATTTTAGAATAAATTAATTCCAATTATATAAATTGAATTTTAAAAAATTAAATCCATATTTGGAACCACCCTGAATAATTATTTTAATGATCACACTTTCAATTCCATTAATTTGTAATAATGACATTGTTAAAAAATAATTGTTACCATGGTAAGAATTAAAATGTGTTAAAAGGGTTAAAAATAAAATAATAACGGTCAATATGAACTAAAAAATCTCTCAATAATATATAATAGACATATTGTGACTATATATTAAATATTAATCGTATGTGAATCATTTTGGAGACATATAGATTAAGTAATTTATTAATATCTTTTAATTGTTTGAAAATTTCATAGTGGTTTCTCTCCCTTGCATATAAATGGGAACCCCATATCATGTTTTATACACATTAAAATATCCCAATAGCAATACCATGACATTAAAAAATACCTTCTTAACACACTGACACAAGTTATAGATGTCCTGTTTTGATCATAATATCATCATAGGAAGGATGAATGTATAATGATCTAGAGGTCATCCAAATAAGATCTATGGTACATAATAGAGTGTTTTTATTTTATTTATTCTTTTACCAGCTTGAAATAATAATCGATCATTTTTAAATAATAACATCATGAATCTATAATAAAATTATATTTATTAAATTTAATTTATAACCAATTTTAATCTACATAACCATCAAATGATAAATATGATAATATTTCTCGTCTATTTTTGCCGAATGCCACCTCAAGTGTTAATGTATTTAATTATTGATCACTATCTTCTATATCAAGATATAATTATGTATTAATATTAAAAAATATTTTTTATATGATTTAAATGTCATTATTTAAATGTATATATATATATATATTCTACTTCGTTCATTACTATCAAAAAAAACATCACACGTTTGTACATGCATACTAACACTTCACGAACTGGTATATTTTATTTTTAATCACTACCTATCTTAAATTATATATGGATTTAATTAAATAAAAATAATTATATTTATGATATAATATTCACTACAGATATATAAAATAATCCTTATCTTATTTTCCATGGTTAGTAGAAAATTTGAAACGTGGCTCCATTGTATGTACGACCTATCATATCAATGATTGTTTTATAATTCATTATTCCTAAATTTATTTTATAGTGTTTTTAATATAATAATTATTTTATGAAAATAATATTTAAAACAATATTCTTATTTTGTTATTTATATAATAACCATCGATTAAATTAATGTCAACCTACAAATGTATTTTTGGAATTAGGGACAAAACATCCCTAAAAACCTAAGAAAAGATAATAAAATATGTAATTATGCAAGAGAAAATATATGAAAAAAAATAATCAATAAAAAAACCACTAATAAATTCAAAAAAATAACTGAATTTTGTTTACTAGAATGATAAATAACAAACATGAAAAATTGGACAGAAGGTAAGAGACACATTACATTATGTAACAATTTTAAATGTCATCAATTTTTATTTTATATATATTTTCCGTCCATTTACATATTCAAAAAAATAATTTTTAAATTTTATTTTCATGGGATGAGAATATTTATATAGGTTATGTAATATATATGGTTTCATTTATTTATTATTTTTTTAAATTTAATATTTAATGACTTTTATATAGAATGTTTTAATAAAAGGAAGATATAACACTTTATTTTAACACATACATCATCAATAGATTATCTGAACATAAAAAAATTATTTGATGATATGATTAATTTAAAAGATTCTATGATTTATTAAAAAACCCATACCATCATTATTTTCAAGTTAGTATTGAATATGACGTTTTAAAGGAATAAAATATATCATTATCTCATAATGTGTTTTTTAACTGTTAAAAAATATATTTTATGAGTTTCATGATGTAAATGAAATATTTTATGTGTTTTATGTTATTATAGTCCTTCAAAATTGTTTAATATGATACGTAAGTCTGATATAGCTCTCCAATTCATTGAGTAATTATTATGTTCATTGATAAATTTTGTTCGATTTAACAGAGTATGTTAGTCAATTTGAAGGGGTTCTTATAAGGGTTTCATAAAGATAATCTCACAAATCTCCTACAAGTATTTTATATTCATTGTAAATAGTTTTCATGGAATATTTCTTATTTTCTATGAGAATAAAATGATATCTTGATTAATTAAATGATTATTCCCTATAAGGGTTATAGTTATGTTTTTTAGAAAATAGTTTTCATGGTTTATCATTTTTTCTAAGAAACCCTCATGATTATGATTTTCATTTTTGTTCTCGTACGAAGATTTTTTGGAAAACATTAAATAGTAATGATGATTTTATTTTTATGTAATTTGTTATTTTATCTCAATTTTTTTTATATTGAAGTGAAATTCACTTATAAGATCTTATAGTTTTGAAACAAACTATCTGGTTTCTTTCATTATTTTTATATGCTTCATTATAAGAATTATGGTTATACTCAAATGTTTTCAAATGTTTTTTAAAATTTGTTATGCTTTAATAGAGATAATGATGATGTTAATTTGGAAGTCATGATTATATTTTCATTAAAATAAAACATGTTTCCTTTAAAATTTTCTACGTTTTTTGTGAATGGATACTAAGAATAAGTTCAATAATTTAAATCTACAGGATTATCACATAATATTTATGATCAGATTACCAAAAACAATACTACAAAAAAATATAACTTTAGGAATGATATAATAATAATTCATGTATAAAATTACCATGGTTAAATCCCATGTCTTTATACCAAGTCACACACATAAAGCCATTATGTTTTTGAACACAATGAAAATTATAAAAAATATATTGATGGATATATTATTCTTATTTATATAGTAATTTGTAGTATACCATTGGATTTAATATTATTTCAATATTATCTATTTCATAGATGTTATATTCTATTTTTAATAATTTATACTATGTATAAATTGTTCTTATTAATCCAAATTAATTTTTAAGAAATGAAACCATATTTTTAAAATATATTTAAATTTCATAATTTATATGTTTTTCAACATTTTTTACTGAAATTTGTTTATTAATTTTTTATTGGAATAAATATTTTTAGAATGAAGAATATCAATTTTTAATATGGAATAGAAAATATTATTCTTTTAAACTAGTTCTAATGTTTAAATAGGCTGATAATTTTATTTCCCAATGATGTTTTATAAAATATCAAAATTTGAAATATACATACGTCTAAATTAATGATAATCTAATAGTAAATTTTTTAATACATTTTTTCAGATAGATGCAGAAATTTTTCAGATAGCGACATTATCATAAATAAACAATATGATTACCAAATTTTTTGTATCAAAAATATTGATTCCACCATATGAAATATTAGTCCACTATGGTGGTGTATAATATAACAAAACAATTAAAATTTTGATATGTAATTTTTATGTTTTTAGGAAATTATTTATAACTCTATGATTCATGGAATATAAAATTTATTTATCATTCTATAAATAAGGTTGGTGATCAAAGAGGAAAAATCTCTGAAATCTCCGAATATCAATAGTTTGTCTAATGATTTTAAAAATTTATGTAACACATAGAGTGCTTTTCTTTATCCAATATAGATATGTTTTCTTAGGTCTTATATTAGAGGATTATTTAAAAATACATTATGTGTTTTTGTTTATGGAAATAATATGTGTGATTTATTTTTATCGATGGCCTCTATATGTTGGAAGTTAGAGACTTGTTTGATCTTGTAGATGGATGTTTTCTGTTTTAGGGAATATTTGTTCTTCCAAACATAATATTAAGGGCTTCCATAATAAAAATAGACTTTTAGAGCATGGTTAAAACAATGGGTACCATATATTAGGGATATATACATCCCTAACACTATTGTTCAAAGTGTACATCAATTTTTTACAACTTTATATAAGTTTTTATTATTAACATAAGAAAGGATTACTTCAATTGTCGTTAAAAATTATATTTTCCACTATGAATTTTTATAGAAAAATATTACTTAATCTATAATTTTATATCATCTTATATTTAAATGAACTATCTTTCCAATTGATAGTCTAATTATTAGGAAAAATTTATAGATAAAAATATTAATTAAAGAGGTCATTGAATTGTTTATGTTTTAATTTAAAAACTAATATTAACCACCCACTAATAACCATTGTATTACTATTCGATCTCACATTTTGTTTTATAGAATGTTCTGGTTCATAAATTGCTAGTTTCTTTTATAATTATTATTTTCATAATGTTTTAAAAATTTTCTTATAAATTTATATTTATAATATTTTTATGAATTATTTATAGAATATTCTGTAATTATAGAAAAATTTTAATACTTAATTAAAAATATGTATTTTTTAAATTTTAGAATCCTTTAAAATTGTTCTCCAACCTGACCACTGATTTTTGATGGTTTTTATTATGACTGCATAGAGATCATATGAAAACATACTTATTCAGCATAGGAGTAGTTAATTATATTATTTTAAATGATAATTATTAGATTCTTGAAAAATAGGTTTCCACATTTACAAATTAATAAATTATGGAGTATCAACATAACTATTCAGTTTTCAAACCCTTGATAAGTTTTATGACTACGAATATCTATAGTCATATATGTCCTTTTTGAAGTTAAAAATAATACTTTTTCAAAAGATATAAATAACACATTTATCAACTTTAAATGTAATATAATCTATCTGAGGAATTTATAGAGATGATTATTGAGAATTTTATTTCATTCCAATAGAAACATTTTAAACTATTCCTCAAATATTATATCATTTTGAGGAATTATCAGAGTTTAGTTGTGATAAAAAACATAATGATGTAATTATAGATAAATAGATCACTTTGATAAGTTTAGGGGAGTGTGAATATAATATTAAAACTCCTGTTGTTTCAATGAAAATTAAATTTTTTTTCAAAAAATAATTTTAAACGTACTATTATATAGTTTGAGGGATGATTGAAAAGATATATTGAAAATAAAAAAACAAATGGATTAGATTATTGTCCTACTTCAACTAATTCAATGGAAGTGATATATACAAAGAATTTTTCATTGACTCCAATGAAAAATAATGTTCTTGTAATAACCATAAATTCTAATGTAATCTCCATATATTAGATAGTGTGTCTAGCATGCGAGACCTAGAGAGAAAAGTGATATAATATCCTAAAACATTAAAATATAATTACTATTTTAAATATATGTGATATATTATATATATTTAAATTCACCGAACACCATATTATAATGTGTTACACACAAGATATATTTTCATTAAAATCTTATTTTAAACTAAATATAATGTTTTAACTGAACAATAATATATTAATAACAAATTAGTTTTTAATATAATAAGACTTATTGTTGCCATTTTAATAGTTTATATTAATATAATTAACTATAATATTGAAATTTACTATTGATTAAAATATAAAATGATTATATAGGTTACAAATTAATTTGAAATTATAAGTTAAACCAATTTATAAAAAACAAAAAATTAAAAATATTATACTCACAAAATAATGTTTCGTTAACAAATTAAAATAATTAAAATTAGAAAAAAATTATTATGACACATATTTGTTACATATTAATGAAAATATTTTTAAAATTCATTCAATTGATTTGTTTGAATTAATATAAGATAAACTCATTGTTACACCTAAAATAACATATTATTATTATGGCATTTTTACTACCTTTTAATATGGAACCCCTTTTGAACCCAGTTTTAATAATTTTATAAATTCAATATGTCAAGTATACTAATAAATTGTATTTTAAAAATGAAAATTATCTTAGGGATAATTTTTTTTGTTTTTTTTAAGATTCTTTTTTCATTAATAGTGGAATGAGACAAATTAAAGTAATAATTTTTTTTCAAACATATTTATAAAGATAATTTATATTTTAAATTTTAAAAATTGATTAATTATATCATATTTTTATCCATTTATCCAATTTAATAAATTTTAATCAATTTTTCATGGAATTGACAATAATCAAATCGTAAACATTGAGACATTTTTAATTTAAAAGCATGCAATGTAATCTCATCTGTAAGATTGATTTTAATTTAACTTCTACAACATATGTGATTTTAATTTCATTAAATGGATTCCATTTTTTAAATATTCATAATATATATTTTATAATAAGTTCAAATTAGTCTTTTTACCAATCATAATAATGAACATAATTTAAATTAATTATGACAATTAAGTATAAAATAAACATAATAAAAGAACTAAACATCTTATATACTACATTAAAACACATTTTTTGTACATATTTCAACAATATCTTCAATTTTCATTAATTTGGTCTATTATTTATTACATTACATAAAACATGTGGGTGAGATTTATATATTTTAATATATTTCAAGAGTGTCATTCCACCTCCATTATAAAAGGCCTCAGTTATTCCCACTTCCCCACACCTCTAATTCTATCTAATCTGGAAAAAAACTAAAAGAATTTCTCCCCAACATCTTTATTAATATTTGAATCCTACCTTTGGATATAAATAAATCCAAGGAATTGTTTTGGTGCAAGACAAAAGAATAAAACAAATAAGATGTAACGTCTTTCTTAAAGCTCATTAATTTTATTTCCATTCCCCACTTCCAAAATTATCTTTATTCCAAGATAATGTAACATAACTATTATCCTCAATATACTATTTTGCTTTTATGTGAAGGGATTTACATGCACTTAATCACACATCCTATTAATGGGTTATGAACTATATGTTTACGTCTAGGGAGGACTATAAAATAACAAAATGATGATTGTTCATTTCCCCTTTAACAACTATCATGGTATCCATTATATTGGAATCATGTTTATATATTTTATATATAATATTTATTATGAAATTATTATTTTGAAATATTTTTGAACAAATACCTTTATACATGGTTATTTGTCTCAAAAATAATCACATCATTTGTGGAAGTTCATACTCCTCCCCCCCTTAAAGAGATGTGATTTGTTCATTCTATAAACTGAATGTATTAACGATAATTCCAATAAACCGGTTTAAAATATAAGAAATTAATATATATGATTCTATTATTATATGATTTATAAAATTATATTTTCTTCTTCTATATAATATGATAATGAAATAAAAGTAGCACTCATTCATATGTATAGAATACCACCTCCATGAATGGTGCATATCATTTATTATATCCAAAACATTATAAATTATTCTAAATACATATTTATAAGGTGAATATTATAATTAATTCATTTTTAATTTTTTTTAGGTTATGAAATCATAATCTCAGTTATAGGAACAATAAGTAACAAGTCAAAACATACTTGGGAAGATTATGAAGTTAACACCTAAGATAGTAAAAATAATGATAGATTATTAAAAAATGGATAATTAGATATTATAATAAGATGATATTAGATATTATTAAGATGATTATGATTTTGGTATAAATTTGTAACATATTTTTACCTATATAAAGAAGGATAAATACTAAATAACAAAAGGAATGTTATGGTAAGGGAATTTCATCTCAGACTACATTTCCTTGAGACTTATTTGTTATTATTATCCAATTACAACTTATTTGGGTTATATTATACCTTTTTCATGTTATATTATGAGTATACATATTTTCTTGAAATTATATGTTTAATCTAATTTCATACATTTCTTTGTATTATGATTAAGAGGTTTCAAATTTGTATGGGACAAATTATAATGTTAACTAATAATTATCCTCAATAATGTTCTTAATGATTAAATTTGCAATCTAAATTTCTTTTTTTATTATTAAAATTATCTTATAACAGTATCAATATTGTAATAATTTTTCATTATAATTTAAATTTTTTTATATAATCTTATAAAATTGATATTAATATTTCATTAACAATATATAATTTTTAATAAAGTGATTACATTGATAGTTATTTTATTAATTGCAGAATTACTAATAAGTATGTATTTTACATTCATTACGATTATTTAATAAGGCCTATGAAATATTTTTATTATTAAATATACGGAATTCCTAAAACTAGAAATTGATGGTGGATCTCATACATTTTATAGGTGATCGATTCATTGAGAGGTTCTCATGAGAAAAATAAGTTCTGCAAAATGACTGGATTTGAACAATTATTTAAACCATCTTGTGAAAAGTATTAATGGTATTGGATTTCAAATTCCATAGAAATGATTTCTATTATGAATATTTTGATAATATTTAATTTAGTTTTATATATATTGAGTACATTCTTCATTGAATTATTTGTGGATGTAATTCAAATATATTCTATTGATCAAAGACATGCATTTTGGTTTCCTAGATTTCAATATTAATTATGTCTTTTATAGTATCTTAAATTGAAATTGTTCTCATCCATTTATAATTCCAAAAAATTTTACCTAATATTTCATCAATTTTATTTACCCTTATTAAGTATTTGAGATCAAAATTATTATTTTTAAATCAACTGGTTAGGAAAAAAAATATTAATTACACATTCAATTGTTGTTTACTTTATTTTAATATTTTCAATATTTTATTACATTTTCCCAAACTATTATGTGTATCATGTATATAATCTAGCTTCTATAGGCTGATAAACTGATCAATCCTTCGTGATTTGATATCTTGTAATCATTTAAATGTTATACAATAATGTTCTGGATCTGCTATTGTTTTGTCAGGGTATTACTATTGGTATCAAAAATTGATTAACAACAACCTTGGAAACATGGTTTTGAAAAAATAGTTTCTGAAGAAAAATATTATGATCGATATTAAGGATAAGTATATGATAACATCCTAGAAATTTTTAATAATTGACTATAACACCGCAAGATTTTAAATAAATAATATGAAATTAAAGAAAATGTTTTTTGCAGATAGTTATAACCATCTTATAAACACATTTTTTCCCACTTATGTTGTTTTAATTTCAAAAAAGGGTCAACTACGGTTGTGATTAGTATGTTATTTGGAGTTTGATAGAACAAACTAGTTTTTTGGTGAATAATAAGACACCCTTATGAATTGTAATATGAAACATAATATAAATCTTACGAATAATAAGACATATTAATAATTTATTTTCTTATGGTTATAAGATAATTATATGATAACTATTTATTTATGGTGATAAAAAATGAGTTATAGATTTAAAATTGTTATTTATGAATAAAATTTGTTTTTATTTAAAAAATAATTTTATAATATTTAGAAAATTATTTCAGAAAATTTGTTTTCATTTTTGAATTCTACATGTAAAAAATAGTTCAGGGGTGTTTTTTGGATTTTTCTGAAAATATAAATTTTTGAAGAATAGTAAATTACCATAAATTTAGATATGTTCCAAAAAATTGTTTTACTCCATCATAGGTGATGAGAGGCTTATTTATGCCCACGTGGCTAGAAAATCTATGAAATTAATACTATTTGGGGTCACATGAATCAATAATATTCATATTCATGAAAAATAATATTAATGAAATTATGAAAAAAATGTATATTCCCTCTTCTCCCACACTATAAATACCACACTAATTCCACTCTTCATCACACTATTCTATGTCCCTGTTCATTTTATTAGATCTTCCATATCCCCTCCACATTTATCATTCCCACGTTCATGAACATTTCTTCACACTAAAAGGGAAACCTCAAAGGCCTTGAAGAGGATATCAAGGAGAAGAGACCAAGAGGTAATTATCCTCTTCCTTTTTCACCTGTTCTCATTCCAATTATTTTCTATTCTAACACACACTTATCTAGGAGGTATTAAATCTAAATAATGTCATATATTCATTATGATATCATTATCATGTAAAATATTCTTCTTAATTATTTCTCTCCTCTCCCACTTTTTCTATAAAAAAACACTATACAAGATGTTCCGATTTACCAAATTTGTGGATGATGTGTTTCCAATTTCCAATACTTCTTTCAAATATAATCATAAAAAAAATTTAATGATTGAAAAAAATATATAAATTAAATATTTTAACCTATTTTTTGTTCTTTAATAAAAATATATTCATGAATTTTAATTATGTTAAGAAAATATTACATTTTTATCGGCAAACAACTAAAAATGATCTAAACAAACATTATTCATGTTTTATATAATGACCCACCATAATATATGATATAAAAAATAATCCTTTTATCATTATATATTTTGGAATCATATTTAAAAATTTTATTCTACTTCTGTAATTTCACTTCCATAAGACAAGAAAATCAAATACAACCTAGCCATAGAAATCATGTAAAGAAAGCACTCAAAAAAATGGATGGAACAAAATAATAATAATTAATGGGTTAAATAGAGTTATGGAATGATCCTATAATTTAGTATAAACATGAATATATTTCATTAAGATATTAAGAACACTCTTTTATCCCTTTTACATTATTTTTTATCATGTTTCATGTTAGACAAACCCGAAGTAAGGAAATTATTAGCACAGTTTCCATTATATTGGTTAACCATCTACTTCATTAATTTTTTGGTTTTATGATCAATTGTGTAATTATTATATTATATCATAGGTTGTTATGATTATTTATATTATATATAAAAATTCCTTTTATTATACTAATTATCATATCAATTATATGTTATTTACATGTCTTTTCATATAAAATCTTCTTTTATAATTCTAGATTTACAAAATTCAATGTAAATGTTTTTATTAAAGTATTTTTATTGTTAAATTAATTTAGGGTTATTGTTAGTAGATTATAATAAAGGGTTAGACCTATCTATCATTCCAAGGCATTGGGAATGAGTAATTTGGAGGTTGGTCCTATGGTTACTCTATGTTTATCTACGATGGTTACACAATAAGGTAGTTGTGAGGGTTACATTTTAAGGTATACACGAGTGATAAAAATTATAGGGTAGATAAAATAGAAAAAATATTATTTCTGAATTCCCCAATATACATTGAAATTTATATTTATGTTCTACATGTTTAGTAGAAATTTCATCTAAATCTCATGTTTCAGAACGTATGTATATATGGGTATCATGTTTTTATGTTTTGAAAATGATTTCAAATAATACATGTATTCAGGTAATAATATTTACTTTCCTTCATCATATATTCCATGATAAATATTTTGATCAAATTCCATGTTTTTAAATTATTTTCATAGGGTATAAGGATGAGTATGAAAAATAATGTAATCCAAGTTAAATGTTATGAAGATTTATAAAAGTAGACATGTTTTATATTAAAATTTTAAAATATTTGATGAAATGTATACATTTTTGGAGTTATATTATTTATATGTGGGTTCTATTATATGTATGTATAATATCCCAATAATATAAGCCTTTATACATTATATGATCATCAATATGAATGGAATTATGTAATTGGATATAATTAACGATTATGTAATGTAATAAGGCCTATTACTTATATCAAGATTATGTTGGTATTCCGGACAATGCATCCTTGTCTAGATACTATGGGTGGACGTGGATCCAGAACAAATGTACCAAGGAGATAACTCATACATGGTGTTATGAGTCTGACATGGGGTAAGCTGGTACATGAAAACATGTCATACTATTTAATTGGATTGACACTTCTCGAGGGACTCACTTAGGATAATTCATATCTTATTTACCTACCATTATAAAGTACTTAGACCTAATGATTTCCCTAAAGTATCCAATGATTATGATTCAAGGATTCAATATTCCAAAATTTATGTGGTATATTATATTTGGAATTATACATTATGTTATGAAATAATCTTATATATTACATTATTTAAAAAATGTACCTAGTATAATGAATTTGAACCTCACAGATGTAGAGTATTCAAAAAGTAACAAAGATCTAATTGTGCATGGAACTAAGATAATACTTCAATGGAAAGAATTAACCCAAAAATACACATTTTTAGAGGATAGAGTATCATGTTACAATGATATGGGTGAAGAAGTATCCATGTACAGGGTATTTGAGGAAATTTGAGACAAGAAAGGCCATCTGATCACCATTAAAAGGGTAATAAGTAAAGAAGATGAAAGGAATGAAGGATCTTATGATATGTGATAAATTTTTAATGAAAAACAATAGTAATTACTTTAAGGGAAGCGTAGTTTGTTATAATTGTGGAGAAAAAGATAACCACTATCACAACACATCCCAAATGGTCCTATGTCATGACTACCTTCTTACCACATCGAATAATCCAGGGTCTGAAAACTAGAACCCACAAAGTATATCACACAAATGATATGAATTTTCCTATTTTCTTGTACTCATGCAAAAATTATTCAAGCCCAAAATGTTGAAATATAAAAAGACTTACAATAAAATGCATACATATAAAAAGATAACAGCCACATAGTACGACTCAAGGAATGTGGAAGGTAAACAGTACCCGAATGCAAGACCCAAATTAAATATTTTACAAAAGTGAATTCCCATGTTCCGCAAAATTGTCCATAGAAAACATTATTTAAACAATAGTTTTAGGAAAAATATCTAAAGATATAGGATAATACATTGTTTTTCTAGTCAATATAACCACCACCTAGTCTTGGTACACCTAGGACAACATCAAATCATCAATTTTATTCAAAACATAGTACTTGTGTTTGCCGATATTGTGCAAGGGTTAGCAAAATAATACTCAATTAGACACCCTGAAACCACAATGGAACACCACTTAGAAATAAAATAAGTACATCACATAGAAATAAAAATAGTATACCACTAATAAATACATTAAGTGTGTGTCAATTGAAACAAACTTTGTATATCTCATTGGAAACACCTGATGTGTAGCCAGGTCACATAAGTTTATGTAAATGTCCTGATAATTAGGATTATCATAAATATTACAAAGAATATTGAGTATCGGTATGGCACATAGTGTTTATAACAAACAATGTTTTTATAACACATTGAGTCTCAATAACACATGTATTTTTTATAACATTAAGAGATTCAATAATATAAAGAGTGTTGATAACACATGGAGTATCGATTACACACGATGTGTATATAACACAATCTGTGTTGATAACCCACAATGTTTGGATAATTCATTCACCCCATATCATGTAGTCCCAATGTAATGTAATCAATATTCCACATCGAGCAGTGGGATTCAGTTCATTTCACGCTTGTACCATTAGATCCTACCATATAATCCATTAGTTTATATTCCAAAATCAAACATAAAATCATTTTGGGTATCTCAAAATGAACATCACATCAAAAGTGTCCAAATGTTATAATAATATCAAAAATTATGCAGACTGTTTTAGCGTTACAGGTTTTTTATTTAAAAAGTTTCACCTGGGTTCAGTCAGAAATTACCCACCGACCCGACCAGACCCGATCAACCAGACCCAGCCTGTTCAGGCTGGCCACCTTCTCTTGCGTGAGTCTAACCCATTCACATGTTCCATCTTAATGTTCTGCCGCCCATGTCCTCCGACACCTGGGATCCTACGTCATCCCTCCTGGACCATGGTCTCACACTCCACCACTGGCTACCCCAACAATGACCAATAGACCACATGCTCTCTCTCCCCCCCATCCAGGCCACGTGCCACATCCATCTCCAGCCACCCTATCAGTGTTCCACTATATTACATGTGTTATTCCTGAACCCGATCAAAGATTATACTTTAGCTGTCTCCTTACACAACCATAAACTGCCCCCTCTTGGGATTCACAACACACCTAATTCGACACAACACTGTGATGCTTTTGTAGTGTTGGATCCCCAGTACTGGTTTGTTGCACCATATATTGAAGGTGAAACCATGATTTATTAGTATTTCATGAAAAATGAGGTAGAAAAAAATATTTTCGGAAATAGATAAATGCATATAATTGATAAAATAATGGATATAGGCCTCGTACATGTCATTCTTGGTCTTTTCAAGTTTGTATGAAGATCATAGAGGGAATAAAACAAATCTCTAAAGAGTATCATCCCTCCTATAGACCCCATTAATTATCCCTCCAGACTGAATTATGAATTCATGGAAAACATCTTTGTGGTTTTGTCTATATTTTTATTTTAATTTGGAATCTAATATATAAATGATCACAATGAAAAACAAATTCATATCTAATGCAAGGATCGATTTTTGGATGAACGGTGAACCACATAGATGTCGTTCTTTAATCTATCGAATCTGATGTTCATCAATATTGATTCATAAATCCATCGATGTTCAATGGATGGAGCTCTTTCTCCAATCATTGGAGGATTTCTGGGGTTTTTTCAAAACCATGGATTCCTAATAATATGAATCATTGAAAAATACTAACTATGTGTCCAAATAAAATATATTTTTTTATATATTTTAATTACATTTTCGTCGAATAAGTAATATTAATTTTTTACCCACACTGGTTGATATTAATCCTCAAATAATCTGAATTTGATGTTTTGAATTTAATGGTGCTCTCAAATTTTTTATCCAGATATCCATTTAGGTGTTATTGTTTTTTAATGGAATACTCCACACCGACATTATTAAAAAACTGAACATAATTTATAAATTATTTGAGGGAAAAAATACCTTGAAATATCATGCCATCTCAGTACCTAGTGAAGGAATTTTACCAATTAATTTATAAAAATAAATTCTCAGAAAATATGAGTCATTCCATTCTCCCCACCGTTATAATTTATATCTTTTAAAGAAAAAACACGGTCTAATCAAATGGAATATGGGCGTACAAATCATGAATCAGAGCCTCACGCTCCCATATTCTCTCCTATTGATTGTCATGTTTCCACAAAATGCACGCCATAGGAATCGACTTCCCATGAAGGATCTTATCTCGTCAATCCTCGACCTTCAGTGGATACTCTGAAAACGTCGCTTGATCATCAATTCCCAGCTCTCCCTAGTCAATGACATGTGATAGATTAAATATATACCTATTCTTCTATGACTCATATATGTGGTCATGCGCCAAGTGAAACTATAAGGGTAGATCTGGGTTGTACACCACCTCACCAACTCTGTGAAGAATCAGAAAATGTCCGATGTATCTCTCAGAGAACTTGTCTCACAAGCCAAATCTATGAAATCCATATTGATGTGAGACCTGATGTAAAACATGGACACCCTCCGCGTACTCTATAGGAATATTTATCCTATTAGTATAAGGCTTATTCCGTCTATGTTCCATCCAATTATATTTATGGATGATATTTATCTTCTCAGTTGTATATCTCAAAAAAGTTTGGATCCATGACGGCTGACTCTCAGAGTTCTGTAAAAAAAGTTATGACTGGAATGGTCTCTTGTACAAGGCCTTTAATGGTGCCATATCAATGATGTATTATTATATATTTTTGAATGCAATCACCATCAGTGGTAGGTGATCCTCCAAAATATGACAAAATTCCATGTGTTGGATCACATCATATCATATAGAACAAGATTGGTCTTCTCCATATAGTAATCCATCTAGGGATGAAACATCATGATTAAGCATAACTAAGTCCCAAAAAACTCTTGCAATCCCCTACACATCACAATTATGAAATGATATTCACAATCTGAAATGATTGTTTATCGTACTATGTGAAGTCAAAATATCTCTAGCACGTAGAGGCGTCGCATGCTCTCTACTAAACATTACTACTGAATAAGTAGGAACTGGGCCTACACGGTGAGACAATAAACAATCACCCTGATGGTATCATTTCCCATATATTTACATGGTCTACCCATCACTATGTCCAATAATATGTAATCCAACTTTTACTATTTCACCTCAAGAGGTTGGGACAAGCATGTTGGAACCTGGGGCACAATATGCATGAATCCTAATCTAGTAGCGCTGGTAGTAACTGTTACTCGATGGGTAACACTACATTAGGTCAACCACTAGGAAGTTCCACCTCTGGAACATTCCCATGTACTAAAAACTAATCATTAGACGGATCATCCACATAATCATGAAATAGAAGACTATATGGCTGACTATATGTAGTCATCCTAAAATATAACAAGATGGTACATAGTCAATAGAGTACACCTAGTGAGATGACTCATGAAGGACATGGGGACACACACATATCCTATATGATTCGTGTAAGAGTAATTTCCGTACAACCAATTTATTCAGGTACCGAGTGGAAATGAAGGCATCTAGATTCTCTTTGTATGGATACATGGGACACTACAACAACACAAGATCCCCTGGCATTAACCCTAAAAAAGAAAAAAATAACACATTTTTTTCAAACCTACCATACAGACTACCAATCATTATGTAGAACTGACTTGGATCTGAAACAAGTATGTTATGACCAGTCATTGAGGGGCATGTGTCGTGAGTAACCCAATTTCACATCAAATAGGAAAACAAATGATTACTATGACTAACTAGGAACATCACAAAATTGGGAGGAATTTTCATAATTACTAGTACACACTCAAAAAAATATCTATGCCCAAATGTAAAAATATAAAATCACTATGTAGAAAATTAATTAACACACTAAGATAAAAACCATAGAGTATGACATAAAGAATCTAGTGTGTTTTCAGGGCTAGAATAGAAGCCCACAAATGAAAGATTCTACAAAAGTGAATAAAAATGTTTTTGATACTCATCCGTAGAAAACCATACCTAGAGTGTAGGTTTATGAAAGCTGTCTGAAGCTGTATAAGTACGTATCTTCTATCTAATCACTATAACCACCCCCTCTCCCTTTTCCATGTTGAACTCCTTCAATGCATCAGTCGTCTACAAAATACATGATATTTTTGAGCAAGGCCCATGTAGGGGTGTGTAAAACAATACTTAGTAGGAGAACTCGAAACAAAAAATGAAAACCACTATGAAATATATTTTATACTCCACAAAGAAAAAAAAGAAATATACCACAATACAATACATAAACTTTACCAATAATGAAGCACATAAAGTATACCAAAAAATGAAACACCCAAAGTATAGTAAACTCAAAAATTTATGAGTCCATCACAAGAAAAGTAGGATTATCATACGTATTTCATAGAACACCCAGTATCGGTAAGACATGGAATTTTGATAAGACACAGAGTGCCAATAAAACAGAGATTGTCGATAACACATAGAGTGTTGATAACAAATTGAATGTATATGACACCTAGAGTGTCAATAAAAAAAGCATTACTGATAACACATGGATTGTTGATATGTCAATCATACCCCATGTCACATAGTCACTAATTTATATCTAGCCACATGCTTCCGATCGTAGCATACTTGTACCTGGAGAACCACATATTAAATTTATTAGGTACTATAGAAACTTCAAAAAACAACTCACTTAGTGTATCTCAATTTTATCCTCTCTTCAAAAGTGTCTCAACCC
Organism: Viscum album; assembly: GCA_963277665.1. Lineage (NCBI taxonomy): Eukaryota > Viridiplantae > Streptophyta > Magnoliopsida > Santalales > Viscaceae > Viscum > Viscum album. Next base: position 39,651,321 of record OY728158.1, on the reverse strand, counting down.
TGAAACAAACCCATGAAATGGACATATAGTTTGAATGTTATGAATATTTAATGAAAAAGACTAACGTGGGTACAGTCCAGGTCGGTCCTGACCTGACCTACTGATGCAACCCAGTCTGATCGACACAACATGTCCCAGGCTGGCCGACCTGACCGGCCCCTTCTGATTGGGCTACTGGAGTAGCCTGGTCCCCCTAGCTCAGCCCACTGCATGTTGGTCAGACCCCTTCTCCCACATGAATCCAACCTACCAAATGATGCCCAGTATATGTGTATCCACCATGGTAAACAGAGGTGTCCATCAGGTCCCTGGAATCCCCCACATTATCTGCCACCATAATCTCCATGTCTTCCCATCCATGTATGCATCTCTTCACTACCACATCATGGGTGACAACCCATGACCTCCGCCACAACCCACCCTTATGGTCACCCATCTTCATCACACTCAACCTACCACCACCCTCCCGTTAATTTTATGACATCACTGCCATCAACCCTGCTGGCCCCCATTTATCTGCCTCCTTCTCCTCCCAAACCCAGCGGGATCCACTTCTCTAGGTGCCACATTACACCACCATTAATCAATGTCGTAGCTTATTTATTTCATGCCTTTGTTTTCAAACATCCATGATTTCATTGCAGTGTAAGATCCACTGTATTGTGTGATTGGTGCACAGATCAATGGTGCAATGATCCTTTTTCATATTTCATAATGAATGAGTAAGTCCTAAATAATGGATGAAATAGATAAAAGAATATGATTTTTCACTGAGCATATGTTTTTCTAGTTCATTCTACATTGATCTCTTCATGTTCGAATGATGAATGAAAATGGAATAAAATAAATATCTAAATATAATCATCCATGGAAATGAGTTTTCATAAATTATCACTCCCTAAAGACTGATCAAACCATATTTTCCCTCCTTCATGTGTTAGTCCTTTTTTCATAAATTTTTATTAAATAGAATGGGTAAATTATCAATATGAAAAACAATTCCCTACAATGATTTCTAATCAGTTGATGAAGTAGGGAGAAGCTACGTCGTCATCCTTTGTCAATCCTTTGTATCTGAGGTTCATCGATATTGAGTTAAAAGTCCTTATACATTCATTTGAGGGAGCTCCTTATACATTACTTAGATGGTTTAAATGGTTATTTCATAACCTTGTATTTCTGAAAATATGAGAAATTAAAAATAAAAGTATCATTGAATCAAAATGAAATTTATTATTAAATATATTAATGATAGTTACATCCCAAAAATATTTTTTCTAGTCAGCCTATATCGGTTGATGTTTGTAATCACCTAATGTAATGTCACTATACTCAACACAACTGTTCCCTCACATATCTAATATAAACTCCCATTTATGTGTTGTTCTAGTTTTAAAGAAAAAACTACCCTATTAATTATTAAAAATGAACAAAAATAAATGAACTATTTTGGGAACACTGTGCATCAAAATCACATGCCATCTCAACACCTGGTCTATGAATTTTCTAAATTGATTTTAAAAAACAATTCCAGTTAAAATTAGTGTCATTGTAACAACGTTCATGGTTAAAGGGTAAGAAAGTGGTTTGTAATTTAAATTTCTTCAACTACACGGAGATATGACACTATGTGAATCAAATGTCCCAATCATCAAAAGAATATACCCAATATTATTCCATTTTATAATGATCATGTTATATTTTTGTCATGAGGAAGATAATTTATTAAAATTCTTAATCAAGATTTATGTCACCAGAACATTTTAGAATCAATATACAAGTCACATTGATTTTGGAATATATAAGGATTGTACTATTGTACTTTTTCATCAAGGATTTGCAATCATTTGTTTAATAGTAAGAAGGAAAATATGTTTTATTTTTGAAAACACATAATTAAGGGGATAAAACCCCTTACTTTGTTCTTAATGATTAGATAATGATGAATAAATTATTAATTTTGATAATTTATGACTAGCTTGGAACTGAATAAAGACTTTTTGAAATGTAGTATTTTATATCATTAACGTAGTTTACACAACCATTAGATTAATGGAATATATTCAATAACATGTGAAATTCATAATAAATAATAAATATACATTTTTTCAGTGAGGTTTTATGTTAATTTTATTTATTACCATATTTCATGGGGATACGTGATGAAGTTATTCGCTTCTTTAGATTATTGAAATTTAATGTTTCTACTTGTGTACTAAAGAATACTAAAATGTTCATTTTCAAAAATTCACTACAAATCATTCTAATGTATTGGATAATTATATTTTTTAAATGTTAATCATTTAAGAAATGGTTTATGATGATATTTAAACACGATTTTATAGTTTGCTGTATTACATCACCATATTAGAAGAAAAGTGGAAATAGTTTGAAGCACATCCAATGGATAATATTATTCTTATATAAATTTAACAACAATATATATTTAATTATATTCATATATATTCATATAATTTCGTAACTCCATGACAAATGACTTTATACCAAAAATGTTTTCATAGTACCATAATTGTTTTTGAATCAAATGGAATCTTACATTATCGTGTATGTATAGAACTCTCAATTATTACTTTATCATGATCATGTTCATAGCACACTACATCATAACATTTTTGGTGGTTGTTTTATTCAGTGTCCATGTTCCATTTCCCACCATTGTTCTCATACAAGGGGATATAGTTATGTGACATTTGTGATTTACATTCTCTCTAATTTATAATATGCGATATTAACCATTTTTATGATTTGGGTCTTTCACAAATAGTTTTTTTCAATCCCTATATCATTGAGATAAAGATTAAATTTTGAGAATTCCATTTATTTAGGTTGAAAGAATTTGAAACAATGAAAGTCAATAGAAATGGCCCTTTATTTGATATTGTACATGACAGGTGATGCCTATGGATATATAATACCCTATAACATTAAAATATATTTACTATTTCAGATAGATTTAATATATTATATATATAAGAAATTACACAACACTACGGTAGTATACACTAGACAAAAGAGATACTTTCTCTTAATTCTTACATTACACATAAGATGAAGTTTTAACCGAACAATATTGAATTATTACAATATTATTATTTAATATATTAAGAGGAGACTGTGACATTAAATATGTGGTTATAAAAAAAATATTTCATGGGAATATATGGCTTAAAAAAATATAAAAATAACTTATAGGCTACAAATTAATTAAAAATGAAAATATAAACTAATTTTATTTAAAAGAAAAAATTATTATATTTATACTGACAAAGGATTTTTTTAATAAGGTAAATTATTTAAAATTAGTTAATTATATTAATAAAATATATATGTTATATATTCGACAAAATATTTCTTATAATCATCCAATAGTTTCAATAGGGAAAAAATAATAATAAAATCAATATTACATGTAAAATAAAACATTTTTATTAAGGCATTTTTACGTCCATTTAATGGAGATCCCATTTTTAAGTAATTGTTTTAACAACTTGGTAAATCTAATATCTCAAAATAATATTTTCCATTTTAATTGAATCAAAAAAAATATCATACCATAAACATTTTGAGATTTTATGTGAAGATTCCATTTTTTGGGAATAATTAAAAATATATATATTTAATTCAAAATTTACTTTTCATTTAATTTATTAATAAGGATATATTATATTTTTAAAATATTTTAATGTTTAATTAGTTAATATGTTTATAAATTGATCCAATTTAGGTAATTGGAATCAATATTTCATTAAAATTTTCTATAAAGTCATAAAAATCTTTTTAACTTTTTTTCTGTTAAATCTCATATTTTTATCCCATCTACGAGCGTAATTTTAATATAATTTCTACTGATTATATAATATGAAGTTCTAAAAAATGATTAAATATTTAGAATCATTATAAATTAAAAATTTTAATAATGATAACATAGTTTTCGACAAAAATTATTAGTGAATGAAATTTAAAATAATATTAATGATTAAGGTTAAATTAAGCATAAAATTAGAATAAAACATAACCTTAAGGTCCAAAACCACATATATACATGTATAAAATCCGTTGTATCAAAATATTTCTAAACTATACTTAATTTTTTATTATTTGGACTAATATTGATCCAATTTAAATAAATAAACTGGGTGGTGTTCTTATCATATACAATATAAAAAAAGTGACGCTCCTCCATTATTAAACGCCTCCTTTCCCCCCACATCCTACACCTCTCAAGCCACTTATGTTTTGAAAATAATTACCCAAAAACCTCCTAAAAATATCTTCTATTCGTCATGATGAATCCAATTGGGCATAATGAAACCCAATAGAGCCTTTTATAGAAAAAAATAATCAGTAAACTGATTATGAGGAAACGTCTTTCATAAACCACTTAAATTTTATTCCCATTATTCACTTCCTCAATTGCCCATATTCCATGATAATATAAAAAATGGTAACCTAAATATACTAGTACGTTTTTATATTATGGTTTTTACTTACACACACATCAATCTAATGGGTAGAAAATGAAATATTTACATGTATATTGGACTACCACCTCATGAAACAATGCTTATTAATTTCTACTATACCATAAATCATGGTGGCCTTTATGAAATACAATCTATTTATATATATGATTAATTAATTTTATACATGGAATATATAAATGATAATTTTAATAAACATTGGTAACATATATAAAATTTATATGATGATTCAATTAAAATATACATAAATATCATTTTATATTCATCCTTTCAATACGAAAAATAGATGAACGCAGGGTTCTTGTGTAAGTACATAATACTATTTCCATGAATGGTTTTATAAATTATTTTAAATAAATATATACTGGATATAACTAAAAATTAGATAATGTTATACATTCAAGATATTATGATGTCATAATCCAAGTTATAGGAACAACAAGTAACAAGTCTTAACATACATGATAATGCTAGGAAATTAACTCCCAAGATTGTGAAAATAATAATAGATTGGTAACAATAATGTAATGATATATTATAAGAATATGAAATATAATACTCTAAACATTAGTATGGTTTTGGTATATGTTATAAAAATATTTATTTCCATTATATAATTGGATAATCACCACACAACATATAGAATATTAAGGTAAGAGAATTTTATCTCAACTTACTTTCATTGAGACTGATTCGTCATTATGTACTAATTCAATTTTATTTCATGCATTTACATCCCTTATAATGTTATATAATGAGTCCAATTATTATAATTAAATAATATGTTTCATTTAATTTTATACCCTTCCATAGATTATGAATTATATGATTCATTGTGGAATGATACACTTTTGAATGTTTACTGATTATACATCTTAATAGTGTTCAAAATGATTTTCTTTGAAATATTACATTCATTTGAGATTGTTATATTTATATTTAAAATTACACTTTATAGTAATCAATTTCCATTTTAAATTTTCTTCATTTAAAATAGTATCATACAATTCATATAATTATTTCCTAGACCATATATCATTTTTCATAAAATGATTATATTGTTAATGATCACATTAATTGTGAAATTATTTAAAAATATGTATTTTTCATTCAATATGACTCTTTGATAAAGAATAATATTTATAATTATTATTAAATATGAATAATTCTTTGAACTAGAAATTATTTTTCGATCTTGACTATTATATATCATCTAAGTGCATTAATAGTTTCTTATGATCAAAATTTGTTGGCTAAATCGGTTCGGTTTCTACCATAAATTTTATTTGTCTTGGGAATGGTCTTCATTGTATGGTTTTAATGTACCTTATACATGACTTAAAACAAAAAGGAATTAACCACATTTAATTTATATTAATACTTTTCCATGATATTTTCCATCATCATATCTACAGATTTCATTAATTCTTAGTTTATTGATTTCTGACATGTGTTTTCTTTCTTACTGTGCCATAGTAATTATACTTATCTAGTTTTGTAAATTGAATGTTTTATCATCTAATTACCTTTCCATAAATACTGGATCCATATTTATTTCATAGTATTTATCATTATTGGGAAATTTATCTCACACTTATTATGTCCCTTTCCCCATGTTATGAAGAAGAGAACAATAATCAAGCACTAATGGTTGATGTTTATTTCAGTTTATTCTGTAGCATGTTTAATTATGAATTTCCAATTTGTAATGAGTATCATGTATGTAATATGGTTATCCATGACATCTATACTGATCGGTCCTTCTATATTTTATTCATTTCAATCATTCAAATTTAATAAAATAATGAACTGTAAATAGGATTATAGAGTTGGGGTTATATTTAAAGCCGACATATAGAGTAATTCTTCTAAAAAATTTCTAAATGAGTTATCCAATATTTCCATGATAATGAACAATTTATTTGGAAGAATGTTTTTTGATATACATCTTTGTATAATTTTTTCTACAAGAATGAAAAGAAGTATTCTTCTGAAGTTATACGATTAGATTAAAATAAATGTGGTTATATAAGATAATATTTGACATGGAATAAGAGAAAACACAATATGGATATAAAGTCTTAGAATAATTACATGAATATTTATAGACATTAGTGTAATAAATTTATAATGTTATCAAACATGTATAGTGCATGAATATGTGACATTTCATAAGATAATTTAATATATAATGAATGTGTAGACTGATAGAATATTGGTTTCTTTTCAAGAATTATAAATTGTATCCATTAATTCTAGAATAATGTATATACTGAATCACTAACCAACATTAATTTCAATTCCCACTATATTAAGTCAGAATATGAAAATAGTTATAAATTTTTTGAGAATAGAATAATAATTTACTTATATTTAATGATGTTTTTCATATTACTATACATTTTAAAAAACAACAAAACAGTGTTTCTAAAAAATTTTGACCATAAGGTAATACATCATAGGGTAAATATGCGTATTTATTCACTTCATCTACAAATTATAATATTTAATAATAATTCTAGAAATAAAATCTTGTGAAAAATATTTTTTTGAAAGAATTGTATATTTTAATTTTATTACTATATATATTGAGGATATAAATATACTTGTCAAAATAAATTTCTATATTTAAATTGTGAATTTCTTTCTATTATGAATAACTATATTTAATGAAAAATTTGATAAAATTTTCAAATTAATTCATCTTTCTTGGAATATCTAGAATCTGTTTTACTAATAATAAACCAAATTTTCAGGACAATTATTTCATTCCAAAAAGATCCCACATTATCAGTAACATCCAACATTAAAGATATTGAATAATTTGATGATCTTTAAATAATGTTAATCGATAATGTTTCAGAATTAATTTTTTTCAAAATAATATACAATTGCACAACATTATAGGATTGAAATAATTTCAATTCAAAATATATTATATCCTAATATTGATACACCCAATATGGTTTGGGTTCCAAAACAATAATCATCACAATTTCAGTAAAATAATAAATGTACCATCAAAAATTTAATTTGTAAAATTAATGTATTAAGATCCATCCATATGACAATGAACATGGATTTCTTCAAAAATGTTATTAAATTTTTCCTAGAGGTGTAACTTTTAGTGAAAATAAATATGGACAAATTATTGGAATATATAATATTGTTATTCTTAATAAAAAATTAATATCAAATGTTTGATTTGTTATAGTACATAAACACCAAATTATTATCACAATTAAAAAATTTATGAGGGTTATTTTTTTAAATTCTGGAATGTTAAATGTATTATTCATTGATAAAAATATAATTATATTCATTATACCAACATTCAAGAGAGTGTGTACATGATTAACAAAAAAGAGAAAAAGAGTCATGATCTACCATTTCAATGTGAAAGTAATGATCAATCTTTGATTTGAAATAAATGGTTAAGAAAATGTAATTTTGAAACTATAGTAAAACTCTCTATGTAAAAGATAGTTATAGATCCAAAAAACTATTGGATTAATTAATCTATTTTTCGTGATCCTTGTCAATTTAGAAAGAAAAATAATCCATGTTTTAACTATCATAGTAATGTTTCTAAATTTTATGCTTTATTTTTAGTGTAATGGAATTTATTTGGTACTATAAAAACATGAAGTGTTTGAGGGGAACATAATGTATTTTTTTTAGTCTATGAATACACTATATATACAATGGTCAAATTTCTATAAAAAAAGTAAAAATACTTTCATTGTTTGAATAATTATGTTTCCCATGGAAAAAATAAAAAAAATAATCATTTGGGAACTATTCATACTGATAATGGTGGAGAATTTGTAGATTATAAATTTCAAACCCTTTTTATTAAACACGATATAATATATAAATTAAAATATCCAATAATTCCATAGAAAAAAATTATTTCAATTAATAAATATAATTCTTTACATGATTACGAGAACAATGTTGAGGTAATACTAAATTACTACTTTTATTGGGGGGTAATGTAGTTAAAACATCAATATAAAAATTAATTCATATTTTAAGGTAAATTTAAATAATAATACATTCTATGATTTTTTTTATTTTATGGAAGAAAAGCAGTTATTATTTTATTTTTTTGACTAAAACTTATTCTTTCTTATTGAACAATTATAATATCCAAAAATTGGATTCACATCTAATGACATGACATTTTTATGATAATCTACTACAAGTAAGGATAAAATTGTTTTTTTAAATAAATGGTTTTTAAAAGAAACAATGCATGGTCAATTTGAGTGAAATGATCCTTTTTAAAAACTTCTTTAACCAATATATTCAGTTGTTATTTATAAAACTGATTTTCAACTCATCATGTAATGTTCCTTTTAATGTAGAAAAAAATACAAAATACCTGATGTTCTACCTAAATAAAAATTTCAACCTCTTCTTGATTTTTATTTAGAAACACAATAAATTAATTAATAATATGAAACCATCGAACTAATTATATCATTTTTGATGTAGATAAGAATGTGAGAATAAAAAATTCAGAATGAAATGATATTAAAATGTAAATTTCTATCATAATTAAAACCCAAGGCTCTTGATGAAGAGTGACGAGATAATGATATCTTAAAATATATAAAAGGTGAAAAATATTAATTTTAAATGAACTACGTTTGAAAATTAGTTGAATGAACTAAATAATATGTCTTCAAAGGGATACAATCATCAAGTATTTATTAATTATGATTCAAACTATGATACATTATCTTTTCATTAGGATATTTATATACTTATATCTCAAATAAAGTTTCTAAATTCCAAAATATTTAAAAGGGATGTGATATGGGGTTTCTATAATGGATATTTGTAGGAAAATGTTAACATTGAACAAACTCATAGATTTCAAAATAGATAATCTCCTAATAATTTATATAAACTTGAAAATTAAATTTATGGAACTAAACAATCTCCTAGAAAATTATAGTATTTATTAATTATATTTCTGTTCAAAAAAAATTTTGTTATAGGAGCAACAAATCCCACACATTTTATTAAATAAGTTTCCTAAAACAATATCATCGTTTAAATGTATGTCAATAAAATTTTATTTATATTATCTCAAATATATCACACATATTACATTGTATAACATAAGTAAAGTGAGTTTGATATGATCCTTATTGGTGAGAATACTCTCTCTATATTGATTATAAAATTTCACAAAAACCAGAAGAAGATTTTAAATCACAAAAAAATATATAAAATTTATTGTTAAAAAATTTGAATGAAAAATTGGTATATGTAAACCTATCAGAACCTAAAATATTTAATATTTTTTTCAATTATAGAAATGAATTGATCAAAATATTTATAAAAGAAGTCTTAGTAGTTTAATCTATGTTAAAACTAGTATGTATATTTGATGTCTTCTATATGATTATGTAAATTGTATCAAGATAATCCCCAATATACCCATATTAAATTTAGAAAATGTTTTTTATCATATGTGTACTAATGATAATCTATTATTTTATTATTCCAGAAATTAATTTGATCTTAAACAATATCAGATGAAAATTATGGTTCATGTAAAATTGTTATTAAAATTACATCTATAACATGTCATCTTATAAAAGTTTATTTAGTTTTTTTCTCTATATAAAATAATATTATGTAGCAATTTATATTGATAAAGTATAATATGTTTTAGTTTATTGTTTTCATGGTCATGTGTTCTGGATTCAACCGACCCTCCATGATGTTGACTTGATGTTTTTTAAAAATCTAATTTTATGTGAAAACAAAAGTGTTATATCGCTATGAAAAAAACTGAATGATCAATAATTGAGAATTGCAATGGTTTTGAACCTATATAATTGTGCAATGAAAAATAAAAATAATTAAAGTAGTTTTAGATAATGCAGAAAGATAGTCCTTATCAATTATTCAAGGAATAATTCCATTGTATTGAAAACTAATTATAAGTTTTTGGTTTGATAACATTAAGTGGTGACTAAATAATCTTCCTCTTAACTGTAACTACAAAAACTTTTATTAGATAAATTTCTCATGGATATGATGTCTTATTCTATAAAATTGTAATATAAAATATATGAACTTCCTTGGTTTTATGTCTTTGAATTTTAATATGCTGTTAATAATTGTTACCGTTATTAGTATAGCCATTTTACAATGACCAGATGATTAGAATAAATGTGGGGCTTTAACAAATAATATTTACACAGACAAAGGAAGTGATGGAATCTTCTAGTAGAATGGATCCAATCAAATCCCAAATTTCAGTGCTCTGAATGTAGGAAGTATCATTGGGCTTCGCTATGGACCAACCCTATTCCGATAATCATCACGTTATGCTTGAACAGAATTGCTAGTGGGAGAAGTGGTCATTAATAGATATTACTACCCCAACAATTTTTTCTATGCCTCCCCATTATGTCATCACCATCACACATCATACCCTTATGTCTTATACAGGTTTTATAAGGGGTTATATAACTAGACTCTACCACTATGTTTATGTAATTTATTTTTTTTATAAATAATATTCATTCATTTTATTATTGTTACATATTAAACGGTTTTTAAAAAACATTTTTTATTTTTAGTTAATATTAAATTAAGTACCCTATATGGATGAATTAATCAGTTTTTCAAATAAATAATATTTTTAAAACATATTATTACTAAATTACTTTATATAAAATATTAGTGATCATATAGTATTTTATTAACACAATTATAATATTCATTATGGATTGAACGTTGTTTTTGTCAAAACATGTGAATTTTCGATAAACATATGTTTTTATTTAAAAAATAAATTTAAAAAATATAGAAAAAAATTTAGATAAAATGAATATCATTTTTGGATTCAGGATACTGAAATTATCTAACTTTGATTTTTTTGAATTTATTGAGATAGTTTATTTTGGCATAGAAATTAAATACTTTTTAAATATATAATGTGTTTTTTGACATAAAAATGACCCAATACTGATGTTATAAAATAATATAATATAGATATTTAGATAATATATATTTTACCATTAATATAATGTGGTTTATGATTTTTATGATTAATGTTATAGTGCCTTAGTGGACCCTCTAAGACATATAATATACTTTAACTTCTTAAATGATTTCCTTGAGAGTACAACTCACCTCCACATAATTAATCCTAAGAGTATAATAATTTTATCCATTTTCCTTATAAAATAATTTTTTCCACCCCCCTATGGAAATAAACATGGACAAAAACAATTGGATGGTTTTTGGTTTTGATTTGTATAATGTGCAGTGTCCAAAAACTAAATAATAAATAATTCCATATCCATTCCTATATTAATCTACTCAATTTCTCATTACTCATCATTCAAATGATTTGTAGACTGACCCAACCCTACCCTCCTTTATCTAGAATCCTCCCAAGGTTCCACAAGATCCCAGGAAGCCTCTCCCATTAAGAATATCTCAAGCCGTTGGTATCACACTTCCATGTAAGGGATCCACAATTTTCTTCCTTCATTATTTATTTCTGAGTTTCCTTATATTTTTATTCCCATTTAGTTTAAATTAAAAATGTTTGGATTATATTTCACTTCTCCCCTATACTTCCCTCCTTGGGATTTAATGTTAAGAGACTACTTTCTCTCTCATTAATGCCTCCCATATACAATTGTTAGCATACTGAAATTCCTAAACGGATTTATCTAACCTCATATACATTCATGTAATTATTCTAAATTATGGATATAAATTCCATTTCATATATTGGGATATTATCTACCAATACCCCCATAGATTACATTTCTTTAATAAATGATGAGAGACTAATTTATCTTCCATTATCCCATTATTCAATTTCTATTTGATTTCATTATGATGTCAATGTTACACCAAAATTTCCATGACAAAATTATTATGTAATTGAATAGAATAACCATTTCACTATCAAGTGTATTCACCATTTATAACATTTAATTTTTTATTAATGAATTAAATTTATGTATTCCACATATGTTATTCATGGAATAAATTATGATGTCTAATGAATTAATGTTGTATGATCTTTATAGATCACTTATGCATGAAATGAAATGATTAGGATGGGTGTGTCTGGATAGGGTTCTAGAGAATTGGGTAATGAATAATATCAGGACACGCCATGTGTAATGTGGTTTTACACAAGATAATTAATGTAAAATTAGGGTTTACTCATCCTCCATGTGCAATGATCCTTGTCTAATTATAATATCATGTAAAATGATATTTCCATATTTGTATGTTATGATAATCATGCTATATCCTGCATTTATGTTCATGTTTATCATATGCTCCATTAATATACCTATTTCCAAAAATGTAATATTAACTTCATGTTATTCCTTTTCTACTCCCTTAATGAGCTTTATTTTAGAGACCCGAAGCTTGACGTACATGTACATTACATTATTTTTGCGGAATACTTAGTACATTACAAAAACACACACACAAGGACCGTAATAGTTTAGTGTCTTTGGAAACTCGAAATATAATCTTCTAATCCTGGTGAAAGATCTTCAAAATCTCCCATAAAGATCTTCTTCTTTTTTTTTACCTAAAACCTTTCTTTATATCCTGGGGAAATGAAAAAATAAAAGGTTGAGCTCAAATGCTCAGTAAGGGTAAACAAAAGAAATATCAATCACATCATATACATAAGCACATAACTTTTGGAAATCTTAACCTGCAAAAGAGATCATAATTTCATAGCATGGGGTAAATCATGGCAGTGATATGTAATCACAATAATCATAACATAAAACATGAAACTTTGTGGAATTCACACATAATCATAGAGAATCATTTCTTGTTAGTCAAGACTCATTGCCAAGACTATCTTAGTGGACAAAGTCCCTTTCTGAATCGAGTAACCCTCGTTTCAATCCTGTTTCACTGAACTGGTATAACCTACCGTTCCAGCCCTGTCTATCTCATGAGATATAAAATCATTACCCAATGCATTGGAGGGAGATATAGGTCCCACCCATCTTATAATGAATCCTTTCTTATGTGTGCCACATAATCATAAACCATGCATCATAGCGTAACCCATGTAATAAAAATGGGATTCTTAAACAACATGACATCATAAAACAATTCATATAAGATAAATGAATTCATAAAAATATTTCCATCACAACATAATCAAACCAATGTAATAATAGGGATAAAAACAGAACCCTTTTATTATCTTAGATGGAAAATAATTTTGATAATATACTTGAACTCCATTCTTGAGGAAAATAACATTTCTACTTCAAAAACATTTTTCCTTTCATAACATGTCATACGACTTTAAAATAAAAGAAGTTGATTAAAAATAAACTTGAAAAATTGTAAAGTAAGTTTCTAGGAAATAATTTTTTTTAAAAATCCATTCATGCCGTAAAAGTTAAAAAAACATTCTTCTCGTACTTTTGTCAGAAAAGTCCAAAAAAGTACCTCGTACGAAAAACGACAAAAGATTCATTTCATATCCTTTAACAAAAATTTATCGAGGGGTAAAATTGAATATAAACTATTTTATAAGGACATAAATATTACATATTGAGGAAACATGGATGTGGATGATAAAATACACCCCAGTAAATACTTATGAATAAACAATCTCGGATAAAAATGAGATTGTGATATTTCCCTTACCTTAGGTCCGATTTGATTTGTGAGTGTCCGAACCTCCTGTATAATGATTTAAATAATGTCATTGACTTATTACAGAATCATATTCATTGTTATGATATCATATATGGTTCACTTATGACATTATATTACTCGTTCTTTTGTAAATTCCATGTTAAAGAAGCGTTTTGGGTAAAATCGTTTCATTTATCGTAGGTGTTTTGACTTGTTGTTCATGACATTATTACTACTTATATCATGATTTACATACTTCCAGAATATAATATATGATTTATATATCATATATATTCAGTATATATATATATAATAGATAGATAATTGAAATGAGAAACACCGTTCATGGAGACGGTAGTCCGTACGTACGCATGAACGTTGTTTTCCTTTCCTTATTGTCTTGAATGGAAGTAAGTAGATGACATACATATATATATATATACATAAATCCAGTAGATTTATAATGTCATATATTTCATTATTATTTCTTATATATACTTTATAATCATTCTTAAATGGTTAACATGGAGAAAGAATATCATCGCGTCGTGGAGACGGTAGTCCGTACGTACGCACGAGCGATGATATCATTTCCATAAATATTGAATTGAATTGGAGTGGATAATACAATATATCAGAATCAATATGATTTTGTAATAACTATGTATAGTTATTCTTTACACCATTATACCCATCCATGTAAGGTGGTGGTGGAAAATAGATTACACCACGGCGTGGAGACGGTATTCCGTACGTACGCACGTGCGGTGATTTCTTTTTCCGTAGGATGGATAAATGGTGAAATAGGGTTGTTTCATACTTATAATAATATATCAGTATATGAGTGATACTGATGTTATTACTTCATAATGAAATAACCTAAGAAGAAGAAGTGGAAGAAGAAATAAAGATGACAGAATTGGTAATGGTAATTACCTCTTCTATGAAGCGCCTCTTTGAGACCTCCTCTTAGGGCACTAAAATTGGTCTTTGAGGAAGACCAGAACCTCTAGGATGTTGATAGGGAAGTGGAGAAGAGATTTTGGTAGGGTTTGGCCGAGCTTGAGTGCTTAAATGGGCGTGAGGAGGAGGGGGAGGAGGTGTCCTTTTATAAGGGAGGAGAGGGGCACCTTAGGAATATCTCAAAATATTATTTTATTATAAAGTCAAGTTCGGTTTTAATTAGCTAAAAATTGATTTATTTTGAGGCTAAGGTGGGGATGGGTCGAAATTATCTCATCCAATATAATTTAGACAAGTTTAGGTTCCTATTTTAACCTTATCATTTAGATTTAACATTAAGTTAAATAATTTTACTTTTACCGTGTCTTCTTGTGTTCTTATACTATAAGGTTAATAAACTTACTATATCAAGCCAAACAAACCCCAAATTGTTTATTATTAATATATATATCCTTATCTAAGTCATTTGGCCGATACTTATATTTTTAGGAATAAAATAACAATTAATAATATAATATTTGATTTAAAAACTATTTTGTGTCAATTTTGACACTATTTGATATATGATTTTTGTGAAATTCATAACAGAATTATATGTTCAAACCAAGTTTATTAAATCAACACTAATATATCATAGTAACCTATAAAATTAGTGGAATTCATAAAAAGTCTCAAATTACATTCATTTGAGCATTTATAACATCAAATATGTTAATATTTCTTTAAAAGGGTTATTACTACATCATCGTTGTGTCATAAATAAATTAATTTATTTGAAGACTAAAAATTATAAATAAAATATCATTATGTAGGAAATATTTTTAGATTTCTAATTAATATTTATAATCGAATTTATCTTATGTATAAACCCATATTAAAAATGTTTTAGTAGATAAACGTTGATTTTAACTCTTTTAACTATTCTTTGAATTAAATAATAATAAATGTCCCAATCTAATCCAAGTGGGCCTAAATGATAATATTTTACACTTAAGGTTGTTTTTGGTCGCGATACACTTGTCCAATAGGATTAGGACATGTTTTAGGGTAATATTAATATCATTCTTACCCTTAATTACCCCATTAACTTTTAACCGTGGTAAATAAAAGTAAAAAGTTACTATTCACCAAAAATTATTTTCATCTCATTGTACCACATTTTACTTACTGACATCAACCGTGTCTCTTGAATTTTTGAAATTCCATTCACAGAAGCGGTAAAATTATGTTTTATGAATAAAATTAATTTTTTTAACTACCACTTAGTAGTTTCACTATTCATCAAAAATTGATGTTTTTCAGAACAATGCCAAAATTTCATCCTAAGCTATATTTCATATTCCGAATTCAAAAATGAAGTCTATTTTACCAAATTCCTAACATAGAAGTTGAATTAATTAATTTTCTAATTAAATCCCGCTGTTAAAACAAATAGCGTGTTTTTAAGAAATAATGTCTATCAAAAGATTGACACTTGATTATGTCTGGTGTAAATGTGAAATTACATCCAATGACCAACATTGTATTGAATTGTAAAAATATATTCTAAATATACTTTAAAACCACTCAAATTAATAATTTATCACTATTAATTATTTCGATTAAAAAAGTTTTTTTTAATTAAAATTTAGTAATTTTCACTATTCATCAGAATATGAAAGTTATCCGAAATGTACCAAAATTTCACCTTAGGCTAACTTCGATACTCCGAATCCTAAAATGAAATCCATTTTGAAAAATAAAATTTACAAAATTTCAAAAAGTGGTTATTACTATTCATAACGGCTAGTTTTAATAACATTTTAATAGCATATCGCTGTTTAGTGAAACTCGTTATTCCGTACTACACACGCTATCGAGGAAGGTCATGATTGCATGTAATGCAAGGCAAGTCAAGGATGTGTGTTGTGTAAGCTCCTTTTGGTGTAGCGTACAACACAAGACATTAGTGAAATAAAAAGAATATTTTTCATAAAATCTCGGGCTGTTACATTCTACCCCCCTTAAAATGAATTTCGCCCTCGAAATTCGTCGGGGTTATAAATGGTTTACTATTCGAAAGTTTCTTTGATAGAAACCCACATCGTAAAAAGGAATACTAAAACTTATCTTTAAAAACAAAAGTTTGAAACGTAACGCTTACCCAAATAAACTAATCACTGGGTTTCCACATAGGTGAAAATATGGATATGGAAGAGAAATCTAACCATCATGTTCTGATGGAGAGTGGTAGAGAACATGGCTATGGAAAACCCAGTAATCACAAATCCATAGATTTGTGATGATATAAGGTACCATCAGATTCATCAGGTATAAGATCACTAGGACAAAATTTTTGGTTTTCAAGATCATTTCCCTAAAGTTGAAAATTTGAATTAGAAAAAATACTTACTTTATTTTGGTACAATCTCACTATTGTTCGTGCCTTGAACAATTTTCAATTCATCTCTTAAATAAATGAAGTTGAATTTGTTATTCGTGAAGTGTTAGCAGATTATGTGATAGAATGACGGGTCATTCCATCTGTCTCAAACAAAAGGTTAGCAAAAATTATATACATAAGTCGGTCTATAGTGAGATTAATCATATATGGTTCCTAAAATGGACTTATACTTCATATATCATACTTATTAATATAATAAAACTAGTTTTTACTAAACAGGGACTTCCTGTAGGCCAGTGGTAGGCGATAAAGGCCAGTCTCACTTCGGTTGTGGGTTCGATTCCCACAGCCTTGTCCGAAGCGATGGGCTGTTTCCCGTCCTGCAGGTTGTCCTTTTTCTAAAACTATATTACTATAACATCCCATCAATAATATCGAAAAAAGATCTATCCTAACTTATGTCCAACATAATGTATTCCAATCTTTAGGCTTATCCATAATACTGTAGTCCATTGTCATAATATAGTGAAAACGATTACCAGAGATTTAATACCATCTTTGATCCCCATATATCATAAGATATGTCTTGTTGGTCACATTCCAAACATTCAAAGGCCTTAATCATGTATTCTCTTGAATACCCATTGAACCTTAGTGAAAACATGAATGCAGTTAAAAGTTAACACTTTCCACATACCAAAATCCTCAAAATTCTATATCCTCAAACCATGATATCACTTAGTCCTTATATCAATCATGAGATCATGAATACTATCAAACATATTAGATTCTCTTTATCCCTTCATTATGCGCATATCATCTACATTCCAAAAATATCTGAATAACCTTTCATGGATACTGGTAACATTAATCATACACCTTCAAAACTCAAGGAAAGACAACAGTGTAACAATCCTTAGATGTCTCTTTATACCATAGTACCATAAGATTTCTTATACAACATTACACATGATAAACATGTAATCATTCCACTAAATTCTTAAACCAATGACCGAGCTTCATCAATTCTTTCATCTCACATATCATTTGTAGTCTCTTCATCATCATCAACATAAATACTTCCCATATTACCATACTGATTCTCTTCATGAGTCTTTCCGTTAGGGCATTTGTTTGCATAATGCCCATACATTCCACATTTAAAAAACTTAACCATTTTTGATGTCGTAGCAATACCATTATCCTCATCCATGGTGTTAACCGACCCTTTTCCTTTGCACTTACTTGCTTTGTGTCCTTCTTTTCCACACCCAAAGCATCTTCCAGTTCCCTTGAAACATTCTCCTTGATGACTCTTCCCACATGATTTACATAGGGGAAATTGAACTTTCTTTCCTCTATGATCAGCATGAAACTCCATCTTTCTCTTATTAGCCGAGTCAGGAAACTTACCAAATTTTACTTTATTGATCATATAATGATATTGCTGATTCAGCATAATAATGATGTTTGGACTTCCAAATCCAATTTCATTATGAAGAATATCATTCCATTGTCCATCATATTCTCCATTATCGTGAATCATCTTGTTTCTAGCCATTTTCTAAAACCCAAAAAGAATAGTGTGAGAGGAAAAAATCATAATAAAGGGAGAGTAACTTCAATATCTAACATCTTAGGTTAAATTCTAAGATCGTTACCATAGTTCTAGTACTATATCCTATACGTATACTTATCCTTAGGGACATCCCTAGACATACCTTAGAAATATCTCTAGGGATCTCACTAACGTTTTTGCATCGTAGTTTCCAAAGGTTGACTAATCCTTTCCTCTGATACCAACTGTAGAGACCCGAAGCTTGACGTACATGTACATTACATTATTTTTGCAGAATACTTAGTACATTACAAAAACACACACACAAGGACCATAATAGTTTAGTGTCTTTGGAAACTCGGAATATAATCTTCTAATCCTGGTGAAAGATCTTCAAAATCTCCCATAAAGATCTTCTTTTTTTTACCTAAAACCTTTCTTTATATTCTGGGGAAAAGAAAACATAAAAGGGTGAGCTAAAATGCTCAGTAAGGGTAAACAAAAGAAATATCAATCACATCATATACATAAGCACATAACTTTTGCAAATCTTAACCTGCAAAAGAGATCCTAATTTCATAACATGGGGTAAATCATGGCAGTGAAATGTAATCATAATAATCATAACATAAAACATGAAACTTTGTGGAATTCACATATAATCATAGAGAATCATTTCTTGTTAGTCAAGACTCATTGCCAAGACTATCTTAGTGGACAAAGTCCCTTTCTGAATCGAGTAACCCTCGTTTCAGTCCTGTTTCACTGAACCGGTATAACCTACTGTTCCAGCCCTGTCTATCTCATGAGATATAAAATCTTTACCCAATGCATTGGAGGGAGATATAGGTCCCACCCATATTATAATGAATCCTTTCTTATGTGTGCCACATAATCATAAATCATGCATCATAGCGTAACCCATGTAATAAAAATGGGATTCTTAAACAACATGACATCATAAAACAATTCATATAAGATAAAGGAATTCATAAAAATATTTCCATCACAACATAATCAAACCAATGTAATAATAGGGATAAAAACAGAACCCTTTTATTATCTTATATGGAAAATAATTTTGATAAAATACTTGAACTCCATTCTTGAGGAAAATAACCTTTCTACTTCAAAAACATTTTTCCTTTCATAACATGTCATACGACTTTAAAATAAAAGAAGTTGATTAAAAATAAACTTGAAAACTTGTAAAGTAAGTTTCTAGGAAATAATTTTTTTAAAAAATCCATTCATGCCGTAAAAGCTAAAAAAAACATTCTTCTCGTACTTTTTTCGGAAAAGTCAAAAAAAGTTCCTCGTACGAAAAACGAAAAAAGATTCCTTTCATATCCTTTACCAAAAATTTACCGAGGGGTAAAATTGAATATAAAATATTTTATAAGGATATAAATATTACATATTGAGGAAACATGGATGTGGATGATAAAATACACCCCAGTAAATAATTACGAATAAACAATCTCGGATAAAAATGAGATTGTGATATTTCCCTTACCTTAGGTCCGATTTTCTTTGTGAGTGTCCGAACCTCCTGTATAATGATTTAAATAATGTCCTTGACTTATTACAGAATCATATTCATTGTTATGATATCATATATGGTTCACATATGACATTATATTACCTGTTCTTTTGTAAATTCAATGTTAAAGAAGCGTTTTGGGTAAAATCGTTTCATTTATCGTAGGTGTTTTGACTTGTTGTTCTTGACATTATTATTACTTATATCATGATTTACTTACTTCCAGAATATAAAATATGATTTATATATCATATATATTCAGTATATATATATATAATAGATAGATAAATGAAATGAAAAACACCGTTCATGGAGACGGTAGTCCGTACGTATGCATGAACGTTGTTTTCCTTTCCTTATAGTCTTGAATGGATGTAAGTAGATGACATACATATATATATATATACATAAATCCAGTAGCTTTATAATGTCATATATTTCATTATTATTTCTTATATATACTTTATAATCATTCTTAAATGGTTAACATGGAGAATGAATCTCATCGCGTCGTGGAGACGGTAGTCCGTACGTACGCACGAGCGATGATACGATTTCCATAAATATTGAATTGGAGTGGAGTGGATTATACAATATATCAGAATCAATATGATGTTGTAATAACTATGTATAGTTATTCTTTACACCATTATACCCATCCATGTATGGTGGTGGTGGAAAATAGATTACACCACAGCGTGGAGACGGTATTCCGTACGTACGCACGCGCGGTGATTTCTTTTTCCGTAGGATGGATAGATGGTGAAATAGGGTTGTTTCATACTTATAATAACATATCAGTATATGATTGATAATTATGTTATTACTTCTTAATGAAACAACCTACGATGAAGAAGTGGAAGAAGAAATAAAGATGAAAGAATTGGTAAAGGTAATTACCTCTTCTTTGAAGAGCCTCTTTGAGACCTCCTCTTAGGGCAATAAAAATGGTCTCTGAGGAAGACCAGAACCTCTAGGATGTTGATAGGGAAGTGGAGAAGATATTTTGGCAGGGGTTGGCCGAGATTGAGTGCTCATATTGGTGTGAGGAGGAGGGGGAGGAGGTGTCCTTTTATAAGGGAGGAGAGGGGCACCTTAGGAATATCTCAAAATATTATTTTATTATAAAGTCATGTTCGGTTTTAATTAGCTCAAAATTGATTTATTTCGAGGATAAGGTGGGGATGGGTCGAAATCCTCTCATCCAATATAATTTAGACAAGTTTAGGTTCCTATTTTAACCTTATCATTTAGATTTAACATTAAGTTAAATAATTTTACTTTTACCGTGTCTTCTTGTGTTCTTATACTATAAGTTTAATAAACTTACTATATCAAGCCAAACGAACCCCAAATTGTTTATTATTAATATATATATCCTTATCTAAGTCATTTGGCCGATCCATAGATTTTTAGGAATAAAATAACAATTAATAATATAATATTTGATTTAAAAACTATTTTGTGTCAATTTTGACACTATTTGATATATGATTTTTGTGAAAGTCATAACAAAATTATATGTTCGAACAAAGTTGATTAAATCAACACTAATATATCATAGTAATCTATAAATGTAGTGTAATTCATAAAAAGTCTCAAATTACATTCATTTGAGCATTTATAACACCAATTATGTTAATATTTCCTTAAAAGGGTAATTACTGCATCATCGTTGTGTCATAAATTAATTTATTTATTTGAAGTCTAAAAATTATAAATAAAATATCATTATGTAGGAAATAGTTTTAGATTTCTAATGAATATTTATAATCGAATTTATCTTATGTATAAACCCATATTAAAAATGTTTTCGTAAATAAACGTTGATTTTAACTCTTTTAACTCTTCTTTGAATTAAATAATAATAAATGTCCTAATCTAATCCAAGTGGGCCTAAAAGATAATATTTTACACTTAAGGTTGTTTTTGGTCGAGATACACTTGTCCAATAGGATTAGGACATGTGTTAGGGTAATATTAATATCATTCTTACCCTTAATTACCCCATTTACTTTTAACCGTGGTAAATAAAAGTAAAAAGTTACTATTCACCAAAAATTATTTTCATCTCATTGTACCACATTTTACTTACTGACATCAACTGTGTCTCTCGGATTTTTGAAATTCCATTCACAGAAGCGGTAAAATTAAGTTTTATGAAGAAATTAATTTTTTTAACTACCACTTAGTAGTTTCACTATTCATCAAAAATTGATGTTTTTCAGAACAATGCCAAAATTTCATCCTAAGATATATTTCATATTCCGAATTCAAAAATGAAGTCTATTTTACCAAATTAATAACATAGAAGTTGAATTAATTAATTTTATAATTAAATCTCGTTGTTAAAACAAATAGCGTGTTTTTAAGAAACAATATCTATCAAAA
Source organism: Viscum album (assembly GCA_963277665.1). Taxonomy (NCBI): domain Eukaryota; kingdom Viridiplantae; phylum Streptophyta; class Magnoliopsida; order Santalales; family Viscaceae; genus Viscum; species Viscum album. The sequence continues at coordinate 39,628,303 of OY728158.1, read as the reverse complement.
GATTGACACTTGATTATGTCTGGTGTAAATGTGAAATTACATCCAATGACCAAAACTGTATTGAATTGTAAAAATATATTCTAAATATACTTTAAAACCACTCAAATTAATAATTTATCACTATTAATTATTTCAATTAAAAAAGTTGTTTTTAATTAAAATTTAGTAATTTTCACTATTCATCAGAATATGAAAGTTAACCGAAATGTACAAAAATTTCACCTTAGGCTAAATTCGATACTACGAATCCAAAAATGAAATCCATTTTGAAAAATAAAATTTACAAAATTTAAAAAAGTGGTTTTTACTATTCATAACGGCTAGTTTTAATAACATTTTAATAGAATATCGCTGTTTAGTGAAACTCGTTATTGCGTACTACACACGCTATCGAGGAAGGTCGCGATTGCGTGTAATGCAAGGCAATTCAAGGATGCGTGTTGTGCAAGCTCCATTTGGTGTAGCATACAACACAAGACATTAGTGAAATAAAAAGAATATTTTTCATAAAATCTCGGGCTGTTACATTCTACCCCCCTTAAAATGAATTTCGCCCTCGAAATTCTTCGGTGTTATAAATGGTTTACTATTCGAAAGTTTCTTTGATAGAAACCCACATCGTAAAAAGGAATACTAAAACTTATCTTTAAAAACAAAAGTATGAAACGTAACGGTTACCCAAATAAACTAATCACTGGGTTTCCACATAGGTGAAAATATGGATATGGAAGTGAAATCTAACCATCATGTTCTGATGGAGAGTGGTAGAGAACATGGCTATGGAAAAGCCAGTAATCACAAATCCATAGATTTGTGATGATATAAGGTACCATCAGATTCATCAGGTATAAGATCACTAGGACAACATTTTTGGTTTTCAAGATCATTTCCCTAAAGTTGAAAATTTGAATTAGAATAAATTCTTACTTTATTTTGGTACAATCTCACTGTTGTTCGTGCCTTGAACAATTTCCACTTCATCTATTAAATAAATGAAGTTGAATTTGTTATTCGTGAAGTGTTAGCAGATTATGTGATAGAATGACGGGTCATTCCATCTGTCTCAAACAAAAGGCTAGAAAAAATTATATACATAAGTCAGTCTATAGTGAGATTAATCATATATGGTTCCTAAAATGGACTTATACTTCATATATCATACTGCTTAATATAATAAAACTAGTTTCTACTAAACAGGGACTTCCTGTAGGCCAGTGGTAGGTGATAAAGGCCAGTCGCACTTCGGTTGTGGGTTCGATTCCCACACCCTTGTCCGAAGCGATGGGCTGTCGCCCGTCCTGCAGGTTATACTTTTTCTAAAACTATATTACAATAACATCCCATCAATAATATCGAAAAAAGTTCTATCCTAACTTATGTCCAACATAATGTATTCCAATCTTTAGGCTTATCCATAATACTGTAGTCCATTGTCATAATATAGTGAAAACGATTACCAGAGATTTAATACCATTTTTGATACCCATATATCATAAGATATGTCTTGTTGGTCACATTCCAAACATTCAAAGGCCTTAATCATGTATTCTATTGAATACCCATTGAACCTTAGTGAAAACATGAATGCAGTTAAAAGTTAACACTTTACACATACCAAAATCCTCAAAATTCTATATCCTCAAACAATGATATCACTTAGTCCTTATATCAATCATGAGCTCATGAATACTATCAAACATATTAGATTCTCTTTATCCCTCCATTATGCGCATATCATCTACATTCCAAAAGTATCTGAATAACCTTTCATGGATACTGGTAACATTAATCATACACTTTCAAAACTCAAGGAAAGACAACAGTGTAACAATCCTTAGATGTCTCTTTATACCATAGTACCATAAGATTTCTTATACAACATTACACATGATAAACGTGTAATCATTCCACTACATTCTTAAACCAATGACCGAGCTTCAACAATTCATTCATCTCACATATCATTTGTAGTCTCTTCATCATCATCAACATAAATACTTCCCATATTACCATACTGATTCTCTTCATGAGTCTTTCCCTTAGGGCATTTGTTTGTATAATGCCCATACATTCCACATTTAAAACACTTAACTATTTTTGATGTCGTAGCAATACCATTATCCTCATCCATGTTGTTAACCGACCCTTTTCCTTTGCACTTACTTGCGTTGTGTCCTTCTTTTCCACACCCAAAGCATCTTCCAGTTCCCTTGAAACATTCTCCTTGATGCCTCTTCCCACATGATTTACATAGGGGAAATTGAACTTTCTTTCCTCTATGATCATCATGAAACTCCATCTTTCTCTTATTAGCCGAGTCAGGAAACTTACCAAATTTTACATTATTGATCATATTATGAGATTGCTGATTCGGCATAATAATGATGTTTGGACTTCCAAATCAAATTTCATTATGAAGAATATCATTCCATTGTCCATCATATTCTCCATTATCGTGAATCATCTTGTTTCCAGCCATTTTCTAAAACCCAAAAAGAATAGTGTGAGAGGAAAAAATCATAATAAAGGGAGAGTAACTTCAATATCTAACATCTTAGGTTAAATTCTAAGATCTTTACCATAGTTCTAGTACTATATCCTATACGTATACTTATCCTTAGGGACATCCCTAGACATACCTTAGAAATATCTCTATGGATCTCACTAACGTTTTCGCATCCTAGTTTCCGAAGGTTGACTAATCCTTTCCTCTGATACCAAATGTAGAGACCCGATGCTTGACGTACATGTACATTGAATTATTTTTGCTGAATACTTAGTACATTACAAAAACACACACACAAGGACCGTAATAGTGTAGTGTCTTTGGAAACTCGGAATATAATCTTCTAATCCTGGTGAAAGATCTTCAAAATCTCCCATAAAGATCTTTTTTTTTACCTAAAACCTTTCTTTATATCCTGGGGAAAAGAAAACATAAAAGGGTGAGCTCAAATGCTCAGTAAGGGTAAACAAATGAAATATCAATCACATCATATACATAAGCACATAACTTTTGGAAATCTTAACCTGCAAAAGAGATCATAATTTCATAACATGGGGAAAATCATGGAAGTGAAATGTAATCACAATAATCATAACTTAAAACATGAAACTTTGTGGCATTCACACATAATAATAGAGAATCATTTCTTGTTAGTCAAGACTCATTGCCAAGACTATCTTAGTGGAAAAAGTCCCTTTCTGAATCGAGTAACCCTCGTTTCAGTCCTGTTTCACTTAACCGGTATAACCTACCGTTCCAGCCATGTCTATCTCATGAGATATAAAATCTTTACCCAATGCATTGGAGGGAGATATAGGTCCCACCCATCTTATAATTAATCCTTTCTTATGTGTTCCACATAATCATAAACCATGCATCATAGCGTAACCCATGTAATAAAAATGGGATTCTTAAACAACATGACATCATAAAACAATTCATATAAGATAAAGGAATTCATAAAAATATTTCCATCACAACATAATCAAACCAATGTAATAATAGGGATAAAAACAGAACCCTTTTATTATCTTAGATGGAAAATAATTTTGATAAAATACTTGAACTCCATTCTTGAGGAAAATAACCTTTCTACTTCAAAAACATTTTTCCTTTCATAACATGTCATACGACTTTAAAATAAAATAAGTTGATTAAAAATAAACTTGAAAACTTGTAAAGTAAGTTTCTAGGAAATAATTTTTTTTAAAAATCCATCCATGCCGTAAAAGTTAAAAAAACATTCTTCTCGTACTTTTGTCGGAAAAGTCAAAAAAAGTTCCTCGTACGAAAAACGACAAAAGATTCCTTTCATATCCTTTACCAAAAATTTACCGAGGGGTAAAATTGAATATAAACTATTTTATACGGATATAAATATTACATATTGAGGAAACATGGATTTGGATGATAAAATAAACCCCAGTAAATACTTACGAATAAACAATCTCGGATAAAAATGAGATTGTGATATTTCCCTTACCTTAGGTCCGATTTGATTTGTGAGTGTCCGAACCTCCTGTATAATGATATAAATAATGTCATTGACTTATTACAGAATCATATTCATTGTTATTATATCATATATGGTTCACTTATGACATTATATTACCCGTTCTTTTGTAAATTCCATGTTAAAGAAGCATTTTGGGTAAAATCGTTTCATTTATCATAGGTGTTTTGACTTGTTGTTCTTGACATTATTATTACTTATATCATGATTTACTTACTTCCAGAATATAAAATATGATTTATATATCATATATATTCAGTATATATATATATAATAGATAGATAAATGAAATGAAAAACACCGTTCATGGAGACGGTAGTCCGTACGTACGCATGAATGTTGTTTTCCTTTCCTTATTGTCTTGAATGGAAGTAAGTAGATGACATACATATAAATATATATATATACATAAATACAGTAGCTTTATAATGTCATATATTTCATTATTATTTCTTATATATACTTTATAATCATTCTAAAATGGTTAACATGGAGAATGAATCTCATCGCGTCGTGGAGACGGTAGTCCGTACGTACGCACGAGCGATGATATCATTTCCATAAATATTGAATTGAATTGGAGTGGATTATAAAATATATCAGAATCAATAGGATGTTGTAATAACTATGTATTGTTATTCTTTACACAATTATACCCATCCATGTAAGGTGGTGGTGGAAAATAGATTACACCACGGCGTGGAGACGGTATTCCGTACGTACGCACGCGCGGTGATTTCATTTTTCGTAGGATGGATAGATGGTGAAATAGGGTTGTTTCATACTTATAATAACATATCAGTATATGAGTGATACTGATGTTATTACTTCATAATGAAACAACCTAAGAAGAAGAATTGGAAGAAGAAATAAAGATGAAAGAATTGGTAACGGTAATTACCTCTTCTTTGAAGCGCCTCTTTGAGACCTCCTTTAGGGAACTAAAATTGGTCTTTGAGGAAGACCAGAACCTCTAGGATGTTTCTAGGGAAGTGGAGAAGAGATTTTGGAAGGGGTTGGCCGAGCTTGAGTGCTCAAATTGGTGTGAGGAGGAGGGGGAGGCGGTGTCCTTTTATAAGAGAGGAGAGGGACACCTTAGGAATATCTCAAAATATTATTTTATTATAAAGTCAAGTTCGGTTTTAATTAGCTCCAAATTGATTTATATCGAGGCTAAGGTGGGGATGGGTCGCAATCCTCTCATCCAATAGAATTTCGACAAGTTTAGGTTCCTATTTTAACCTTATCATTTAGATTTAACATTAAGTTAAATAATTTTACTTTTACCGTGTCTTCTTGTGTTCTTATACTATAAGGTTAATAAACATACTATATCAAGCCAAAAGAACCCCAAATTGTTTATTATTAATATATATATCCTTATCTAAGTCATTTGGCCGAACCTTATATTTTTAGGAATAAAATAATAATTAATAATATAATATTTGATTTAAAAACTATTTTGTGTCAATTTTGACACTATTTGATATATGATTTTTGTGAAAGTCATAACAGAATTATATGTTCGAAACAAGTTGATTAAATCAGCAATAATATATCATAGTAACCTAGAAAAGTAGTGTAATTCATAAAAAGTCTCAAATTACATTCATTTGACCATTTATAACATCAATTATGTTAATATTTCCTTAAAAGGGTAATTACTGCATCATCGTTGTGTCATAAATAAATTAATTTATTTGAAGTCTAAAAATTATAAATAAAATATAATTATGTAGGAAATCTTTTTATCTTTCTAATGAATATTTATAATGGAATTTATCTTATGTATAATCCCATAATAAAAATGTTTTAGTAAATAAATGTTGATTTTAACTCTTTTAACTCTTCTTTGAATTAAATAATTATAAATGTCCTAATCTAATCCAAGTGGGCCTAAATGATAATATTTTACACTTAACGTTGTTTTTGGTCGAGATAAACTTGTCCAATAGGATTAGGACATGTGTTAGGGTAATATTAATATCATTCATACCCTTAATTACCCCATTTACTTTTAACCGTGGTAAATAAAAGTAAAAAGTTACTATTCACCAAAAATTATTTTCATCTCATTGTACCACATTTTACTTACTGACATCAACCGTGTCTCTCGGATTTTTGAAATTCCATTCACAGAAGCGGTAAAATTAAGTTTTATGAAGAAATTAAATTTTTAACTACCACTTAGTAGTTTCACTATTCATCAAAAATTGATGTTTTTCAGAACAATGCCAAAATTTCATCCTAAGCTATATTTCATATTCCAAATTCAAAAATGAAGTCTATTTTACCAAATTCATAACATATAAGTTGAATTAATTAATTTTATAATTAAATCCCGCTGTTAAAGCAAATAGCGTGTTTTTAAGAAACAATATCTATCAAAAGATTGACACTTGATTATGTCTGGTGTAAATGTTAAATTACATCCAATGACCAAAATTGTATTGAATTGTAAAAATATATTCTAAATATAATTTAAAACCACTCAAATTAATAATTTATCACTATTAATTATTTCGATTAAAAAAGTTGTTTTTAATTAAAATTTAGTAATTTTCACTATTGATCAGAATATGAAAGTTATCCGAAATGTACCAAAATTTCACCTTAGGCTAAATTCAATACTCCGAATCCAAAAATGAAATCCATTTTGAAAAATAAAATTTACAAAATATCAAAAAGTGGTTATTACTATTCATAACGACTAGTTTTAATAACATTTTAATAGCATATCGCTGTTTAGTGAAACTCGTTATTGCGTACTACACACGCTATCGAGGAAGGTCGCGATTGAGTGTAATGCAAGGCAAGTCAAGGATGCGTGTTGTGCTAGCTCCTTTTGGTGTAGCGTACAACACAAGACATTAGTGAAATAAAAAGAATATTTTTCATAAAATCTCGGGCTGTTACATTCTACCCCCCTTAAAATGAATTTCGCCCTTGAAATTCGTCGGGGTTATAAATGGTTTACTATTCGAAAGTTTCTTGGATAGAAACCCACATCGTAAAAAGGAATAATAAAACTTATCTTTAAAAACAAATGTATGAAACGTAACGGTTACCCAAATAAACTAATCACTGGGTTTCCACATATGTGAAAATATGGATATGGAAGAGAAATCTAACCATCATGTTCTGATGGACAGTGGTAGAGAACATGGCTATAGAAAATCCAGTAATCACAAATCCATAGATTTGTGATGATATAAGGTACCATCTGATTCATCATGTATAAGATAACTAGGACAAAATTTTTGGTTTTCAAGATCATTTCCCTAAAGTTGAAAATATGAATTATAATAAATACTTACTTTATTTTGGTACAATCTCACTGTTGTTCGTGCCTTGAACAATTTCCACTTCATCTCTTAAATAAATGAAGTTCAATTTGTTATTCGTGAAGTGTTAGCAGATTATGTGATAGAATGACGGGTCATTCCATCTGTCTCAAACAAAAGGTTAGCAAAAATTATATACATAAGTCGGTCTATAGTTAGATTAATCATATATGGTTCCTAAAATGGACTTATACTTCATATATCATACTTCTTAATATAATAAAACCAGTTTCTACTAAACAAGGACTTCCTGTAGGCCAGTGGTAGGCGATAATGGCCAGTCGCACTTCGATTGTGGGTTCGATTTCCACAGCATTGTCTGAAGCGATGGGTTGTCGCCCGTCCTGCAGGTTGTCCTTTTTCTAAAACTATATTACTATAACATCCCATCAATAATATCTAAAAAAGTTCTATCATAACTTATGTCCAACATAATGTATTCCAATCTTTAGGCTTATCCATAATACTGTAGTCCATCGTCATAATATAGTGAAAACGATTACCAGAGATTTAATACCATCTTTGATCCCCATATATCATAAGATATGTCTTGTTGGTCACATTCCAAACATTCAAAGGCCTTAATCATGTATTCTCTTGAATACCCATTGAACCTTAGTGAAAACATGAATTGAGTTAAAAGTTAACACTTTCCACATACCAAAATCCTCAAAATTCTATATCCTCAAACCATGATATCACTTAGTCCTTATATCAATCATGAGCTCATGAATACTATCAAACATATTAGATTCTCTTTATCCCTTCATTATGCGCATATCATCTACATTCCAAAAGTATCTGAATAACCTTTCATGGATACTGGTAACATTAATCATACACTTTCAAAACTCAAGGAAAGACAACAGTGTAACAATCCTTAGATGTCTCTTTATACCATAGTACCATAAGATTTCTTATACAACATTACACATGATAAACATGTAATCATTCCACTACATTCTTAAACCAATGACCGGGCTTCAACAATTCTTTCATCTCACATATCATTTGTAGTCTCTTCATCATCATCAACATAAATACTTCCCATATTACCATACTGATTCTCTTTATGAGTCTTTCCCTTAGGGCATTTGTTTGCATAATGCCCATACATTCAACATTTAAAACACTTAACCATTTTTGATGTCGTAGCAATACCATTATCCTCATCCATGGTGTTAACCGACCCTTTTCATTTGCACTTACTTGCATTGTGTCGTTCATTTCCACACCCATATCATCTTCCAGTTCCCTTGAAACATTCTCCTTGATGCCTCTTCCCACATGATTTACATAGGGGAAATTGAACTTTATTTCCTCTATGATCATCATGAAACTCCATCTTTCTCTTATTAGCCGAGTCAGGAAACTTACCAAATTTGACTTTATTGATCATATTATGAGATTACTGATTCGGCATAATAATGATGTTTGGACTTCCAAATTCCATTTCATTATGAAGAATATCATTCCATTGTCCATCATATTCTCCATTATCGTGAATCATCTTGTTTCTAGCCATTTTCTAAAACCCAAAAAGAATAGTGTGAGAGGAAAAAATCATAATAAAGGGAGAGTAACTTCAATATCTAACATCTTAGGTTAAATTCTAAGATCGTTACCACAGTTCTAGTACAATATCCTATACGTATACTTATCCTTAGGGACATCCCTAGACATACCATAGAAATATCTCTAGGGATCTCACTAACGTTTTCGCATCCTAGTTTCCAAAGGTTGACTAAACCTTTCCTCTGATACCAACTGTAGAGACCCAAAGCTTGACGTACATGTACATTACATTATTTTTGCGGAATACTTAGTACATTACAAAAACACACACACAAGGACCGTAATAGTTTAGTGTCTTTGGAAACTCGGAATATAATCTTCTAATCCTGGTGAAAGATCTTCAAAATCTCCCATAAAGATCTTCTTTTTTTTACCTAAAACCATTCTTTATATCCTGGGGAAAAGAAAACATAAAAGGGTGAGCTAAAATGCTCAGTAAGGGTAAAAAAAAGAAATATCAATCACATCATATACATAAGCACATAACTTTTGGAAATCTTAACCTGCAAAAGAGATCATAATTTCATAACATGGGGTAAATCATGGCAGTGAAATGTAATCACAATAATCATAACTTAAAACATGAAACATTGTGGCATTCACACATAGTCATATAGAATCATTTCTTGTTAGTCAAGACTCATTTCCAAGACTATCTTAGTGGACAAAGTCCCTTTCTGAATCGAGTAACCCTCATTTCAGTCCTGTTTCACTGAACCGGTATAACCTACCGTTCCAGCCCTGTCTATCTCATGAGATATAAAATCTTTACCCAATGTATTGGAGGGAGATATAGGTCCCACCCTTCTTATAATGAATCCTTTCTTATGTGTTCCACATAATCATAAACCATGCATCATAGCGTAACCCATGTAATAAAAATGGGATTCTTAAACAACATGACATCATAAAACAATTCATATAAGATAAAGGAATTCATAAAAATATTTCCATCACAACATAATTAAACCAATGTAATAATAGGGATAAAAACAGAACCCTTTTATTATCTTAGATGGAAAATAATTTTGATAAAATACTTGAACTCCATTCTTGAGGAAAATAACCTTTCTACTTCAAAAATATTTTTCCTTTCTTAACATTTCATACGACATTAAAATAAAAGATGTTGATTAAAAATAAACTTGAAAACTTGTAAAGTAAGTTTCTATGAAATAATGTTTTTAAAAAATCCATTCATGCCGTAAAAGTTAAAAAAACATTCTTCTCGTACTTTTGTCGGAAAAGTCAAAAAAAGCACCTCGTACGAAAAACGAAAAAAGATTCCTTTCATATCCTTTACCAAAAATTTACCGAGGGGTAAAATTGAATATAAACTATTTTATAAGGATATAAATATTACATATTGAGGAAACATGGATGTGGATGATAAAATACACCCCAGTAAATACTTACGAATAAACAATCTCAGATAAAAATGAGATTGTGATATTTCCCTTACCATAGGTCCGATTTGCTTTGTGAGTGTCCAAACCTCCTGTATAATGATTTAAATAATGTCATTGACTTATTACAGAATCATATTCATTGTTATGATATCATATATGGTTCACTTATGACATTATATTACCCGTTCTTTAATAAATTCCATGTTAAAGAAACGTTTTGGGTAAAATCGTTTCATTTATCGTAGGTGTTTTGACTTGTTGTTCTTGACATTATTATTACTTATATCATGATTTACTTACTTCCAGAATATAAAATATGATTTATATATCATATTTATTCAATATATATATATAATAGATAGATAAATGAAATGAAAAACATCGTTCATGGAGACGGTAGCCCGTACGTACGCATGAACGTTGTTTTCCTTTCCTTATTGTCTTGAATGGAAGTAAGTAGATGACATACATATATATATATATATATACATAAATCCATTATCTTTATAATGTCATATATTTCATTATTATTTCTTATATATACATTATAATCATTCTAAAATGGTTAACATGGAGAATGAATCTCATCACGTCGTGGAGACGGTAGTCTGTACGTACGCACGAGCGATTATATCATTTCCATAAATATTGAATTGAATTGGAGTGGATTATACAATATATCAGAATCAATATTATGTTGTAATAACTATGTATAGTTATTCTTTACACCATTATACCCATCCATGTAAGGTGGTGGTAGAAAATAGATTACACCACGGCGTGGAGACGGTATTCCGTACGTACGCACGCGCGGTGATTTCATTTTCCATAGGATGGATAGATGGTGAAATAGGGTTGTTTCATACTTATAATAACATATCAGTATATGAGTGATACTGATGTTATTACTTCATAATGAAACAACCTAAGAAGAAGAAGTGGAAGAAGAAATAAAGATGAAAGAATTGGTAACGGTAATTACCTCTTCTTTGAAGCGCCTCTTTGAGACCTCCTCTTAGGGCACTAAAATTAGTCTTTGAGGAAGATCGGAACCTCTAGGATGTTTCTAGGGAAGTGGAGAAGAGATTTTGGCAGGGGTGGACCGAGCTTGAGTGCTCAAATTGGTGTGAGGAGGAGGGGGAGGAGGTGTTGTTTTATAAGGGAGGAGAGGGGCACCATAGGAATATCTCAAAATATTATTTTATTATAAAGTCAAGTTCGGTTTTAATTATCTCCAAATTAATTTATTTCAAAGCTAAGGTGGGGATGGGTCGAAATCCTCTCATCCAATAAAATTTAGACAAGTTTATGTTCCTATTTTAACCTTATCATTTAGATTTAACATTAAGTTAAATAATTTTACTTTTACCGTGTCTTCTTGTGTTCTTATACTATAAGGTTAATAAACATACTATATCAAGCCAAACGAACCCCAAATTGTTTATTATTAATATATATCCTTATCTAAGTCATTTGGCCGAACCATAGATTTTTAGGAAAAAAATAACAATTAATAATATAATATTTGATTTAAAAACTATTTTGTGTCAATTTTGACACTATTTGATATATGATTTTTGTGAAAGTCATATCAGAATTATATGTTCGAACGAAGTTGATTAAATCAACAGTAATATATCATAGTAACCTATAAAATTAGTGGAATTCATAAAAAGTCTCAAATTACATTCATTTGAGCATTTATAACATCAATTATGTTAATCTTTCCTTAAAAGGGTAATTACTGCATCATCGTTGTGTCAAAAATAAATTAATTTATTTGAAGTCTAAAAATTATAAATAAAATATAATTATGTAGGAAATCTTTTTAGATTTCTAATGAATATTTATAATAGAATTTATCTTATGTATAAACCCATATTAAAAAAGTTTTAGTAAATAAACGTTGATTTTAACTCTTTTAACTCTTCTTTGAATTAAATATTAATAAATGTCCTAATCTAATCCAAGTGTGCCTAAATGATAATATTTTACACTTAAGGTTGTTTTTGGTCGAGATACACTTGTCAAATAGGATTAGGACATGTGTTAGGGTAATATTAATATCATTCTTACCCTTAATTACCCCATTTACTTTTAACCGTGGTAAATAAAAGTAAAAGTTACTATTCACCAAAAATTATTTTCATCTCATTGTACCACATTTTTCTTACTAACATCAACTGTGTCTCTTGTATTTTTGAAATTCTATTCACAGAAGCGGTAAAATTAAGTTTTATGAAGAAATTAATTTTTTTAACTACCACTTAGTAGTTTCACTATTCATCAAAAATTGATGTTTTTCAGAACAATGCCAAAATATCATCCTAAGCTATATTTCATATTCCGAATTCAAAAATGAAGTTTATTTTACGAAATTCATAACATAGAAGTTGAATTAATTAATTTTATAATTAAATCCCCCTGTTAAAACAAATATCGTGTTTTTAAGAAACAATATCTATCAAAAGATTGACACTTGATTATGTCTGGTGTAAATGTTAAATTACATCCAATGACCAAAATTGTATTGAATTGTAAAAATATATTCTAAATATACTTTAAAACCAATAAAATTAATAATTTATCACTATTAATTATTTCTATTAAAAAAGTTGTTTATAATTAAAATTTAGTAATTTTCACTATTCATCAGAATATGAAAGTTATCCGAAATGTACCAAAATTTCACCTTAGGCTAAATTCGATACTCCGAATCCAAAAATGAAATCCATTTTGAAAAATAAAATTTACAAAATTTCAAAAATTGGTTATTACTATTCATAACGGCTAGTTTTAATAACATTTTAATATCATATCGTTGTTTTGTAAAACTCGTTATTGCGTACTACACACGCTATCGAGGAAGGTCGTGATTGCGTGTAATGCAAGGCAATTCAAGGATGCGTGTTGTGCAAGCTCCTTTTGGTGTAGCGTACAACACAAGACATTAGTGAAATAAAAAGAATATTTTTCTTAAAATCTCAGGCTGTTACATTCTACCCCCCTTAAAATGAATTTCACCCTCGAAATTCGTCGAAGTTATAAATGGCTTACTATTAGAACGTTTCATTGATAGAAACCCACATCGTAAAAAGGAATACTAAAACTTATCTTTAAAAACAAAAGTATGAAACGTAACGGTTACCCAAATAAACTAATCACTGGGTTTCCACATAGGTGAAAATATGGATATGGAAGAGAAATCTAACCATCATGTTCTGATGGAGAGTGGTAGAGAACATGGATATGGAAAAGCCAGTAATCACAAATCCATTGATTTGTGATGATATAAGGTACCATCTGATTCATCAGGTATAAGATCACTAGGAAAACATTTTTGGTTTTCAAGATAATTTCCCTAAAGTTGAAAATTTGAATTAGAATAAATACTTACTTTATTTTGGTACAATCTCACTGTTGTTCGTGCCTTGAAAAATTTCCACATCATCTTTTAAATAAATGAAGTTGAATTTGTTATTCGTGAAGTGTTAGCAGATTATGTGATAGAATGACGGGTCATTCCATCTGTCTCAAACAAAAGGTTAGCAAAAATTATATACATTAGTCGGTCTATAGTGAGATTAATCATATATGGTTCCTAAAATGGACTTATACTTCATATATCATACTGCTTAATATAATAAAACTATTTTCTACTAAACAGGGACTTCTTGTAGGCCAGTGGTAGGCGATAAAGGACAGTCGCGCTTCAATTGTGGGTTCGATTCCCATAGCCTTGTCCGAAGCGATGGGCTGTCTCCCGTCCTGCAGCTTGTCCTTTTTCTAAAAATATATTACTATAACATCCCATAAATAATATCGAAAAAAGTTCTATCCTAACTTATGTCTAACATAATGTATTCCAATCTTTAGGCTTATCCATAATACTGTAGTCCATTGTCATAATATAGTGAAAACGATTACCAGAGATTTAATACCATCTTTGATCCCCATATATCATAAGATATGTCTTGTTGGTCACATTCCAAACATTCAAAGTCCTTAATCATGTATTCCCTTGAATACCCATTGAACCTTGGTGAAAACATGAATGCAGATAAAAGTTAACACTTTCCACATACCAAAATCCTCAAAATTCTATATCCTCAAACCATGATATCACTTAGTCCTTATATCAATCATGAGCTCATGAATACTATCAAACATATTAGATTCTCTTTATCCCTTCATTATACGCATATCATCTACATTCCAAAAGTATCTGAATAACCTTTCATGGATACTGGTAACATTAATCATACACTTTCAAAACTCAAGGAAAGACAAAAGTGTAACAATCTTTAGATTTCTCTTTATACCATAGTACCATAATATTTCTTATACAACATTACACATGATAAACATGTAATCATTCCACTACATTCTTAAACCAATGACCGAGTTTCAACAATTCTTTCATCTCACATATCATTTGTAGTCTCTTCATCATCATCAACATAAATACTTCCCATATTACCATACTGATTCTCTTCATGAGTCTTTCCCTTAGGGCATTTGTTTGCATAATGCCCATACATTCCACATTTAAAACACATAACCATTTTTGATGTCGTAGCAATACCATTATCCTCATCCATGGTGTTAACCGACCCTTTTCATTTGCACTTACTTGCTTTGTGTCCTTCTTTTCCACACCCAAAGCATCTTCCAGTTCCCATGAAACATTCTCCTTGATGCCTCTTCCCACATGATTTACATAGGGGAAATTGAACTTTCTTTCCTCTATGATCATCATGGAACTCCATCTTTCTCTTATTAGCCGAGTCAGGAAACTTACCAAATTTTACTTTATTGATCATATTATGATATTGCTGATTCGGCATAATAATGATGTTTGGACTTCCAAATCCAATTTCATTATGACGAATATCATTCCATTGTCCATCATATTCTCCATTATCGTGAATCATCTTGTTTCCAGCCATTTTCTAAAACCCAAAAAGAATAGTGTGAGAGGCAAAAATCATAATAAAGGGAGAGTAACTTTAATATCTAACATCTTAGGTTAAATTCTAAGATCGTTACCATAGTTCTAGTACTATATCCTATACGTATACTTATCCTTAGGGACATCCCTAGACATACCTTAGAAATATCTCTAGGGATCTCACTAACGTTTTCGCCTCCTAGTTTCCAAAGGTTGACTAAACCTTTCCTCTGATACCAACTGTAGAGACCCGAAGCTTGACGTACATGTACATTACATTATTTTTGCGGAATACTTAGTACATTACAAAAAAACACAAACACAAGGACCGTAATAGTTTAGTGTCTTTGGAAACTCGGAATATAATCTTCTAATCCTGGTGAAAGATCTTCAAAATCTCTCATAAAGATCTTCTTTTTTTATACCTAAAACCTTTCTTTATATCCTGGGGAAAAGAATACATAAAAGGGTGAGCTCAAATGATCAGTAAGGGTAAACAAAATAAATATCAATCACATCATATACATAAGCACATAACTTTTGGAAATCTTAACCTGCAAAACAGATCATAATTTCATAACATGGGGTAAATCATGGCAGTGAAATGTAATCACAATAATCATAACTTAAAACATGAAACTTTGTGGCATTCACACATAATCATAGAGAATAATTTTTTGTTAGTCAAGACTCACTGCGAAGACTATCTTAGTGGACAAAGTCCCTTTCTGAATCGAGTAACCCTCGTTTCAGTCTTGTTCCACTGAACCAGTATAACCTACCGTTCCAGCCCTGTCTATCTCATGAGATATAAAATCTTTACCCAATGCATTGGAGGGAGATATAGGTCCCACCCATCTTATAATAAATCCTTTCTTATGTGTGACACATAATCATAAACCATGCATCATAGCGTAACCCATGTAATAAAAATGGGATTCTTAAACAACATGACATCATAAAACAATTCATATAAGATAAAGGAATTCATAAAAATATTTCCATCACAACATAATCAAACCAATGTAATAATAGTTATAAAAACATAACCCTTTTATTATCTTAGATGGAAAATAATTTTGATAAAATACTTGAACTCCATTCTTGAGGAAAATAACCTTTCTACTTCAAAAACTTTTTTCCTTTCATAACATGTCATACGAATTTAAAATAAAACAAGTTTATTAAAAATAAACTTTAAAACTTGTAAAGTAAGTTTCTAGGAAATAATTTTTTTTAAAAATCCATTCATGCCGTAAAAGTTAAAAAAAACATTCTTCTCGTACTTTTTTCGGAAAAGTCAAAAAAAGTAATTCGTACGAAAAACGACAAAAGATTTCTTTCATATCCTTTACCAAAAATTTACCGAGGGGTAAAATTGAATATAAACTATTTTATAAGGACATAAATATTACATATTGAGGAAACATGGATGTGGATGATAAAATACACCCCAGTAAATACTTACGAATAATCAATCTCAGATAAAATTGAGATTGTGATATTTCCCTTACCTTAGGTCCGATTTGCTTTGTGAGTGTCCGAAACTCCTGTATAATGATTTAAATAATGTCATTGACTTATTACAGAATCATATTCATTGTTATGATATCATATATGGTTCACTTATGACATTATATTACCCGTTCTTTTGTAAATTCTATGTTAAAGAAGCGTTTTGGGTAAAATCGTTTCATTTATCGTAGGTGTTTTGACTTGTTGTTCTTGACATTATTATTACTTATATCATGATTTACTTACTTCCAGAATATAAAATATGATTTATATATCATATATATTCAGTATATATATATAATAGACAGATAAATGAAATGAAAAACACCGTTCATGGAGACGGTAGTCCGTACGTACGCATGAACTTTGTTTTCCTTTCCTTATTGTCTTGAATGGAAGTAAGTAGATGACATACATATATATATATATACATAAATCCAGTAGCTTTATAATGTCATATATTTCATTATTATTTCTTATATATACTTTATAATCATTCTAAAATGGTTAACATGGAGAATGAATCTCATCGCGTCGTGGAGACGGTAGTCCGTACGTACGCACGAGCGATGATATCATTTCCATAAATATTGAATTGAATTGGAGTGGATTATACAATATATCAGAATCAATATGATGTTGTAATAACTATGTATAGTTATTCTTTACACCATTATACCCATCCATGTAAGGTGGTGGTGGAAAATAGATTACACCACGACGTGGAGACGGTATTTCGTACGTACGCACGCGCGGTGATTTCTTTTTCCGTAGGATGGATAGATGGTGAAATAGGGTTGTTTCATACTTATAATAACATATCAGTATATGAGTGATACTTATGTTATTACTTCATAATGAAACAACCTAAGAAGAAGAAGTGGAAGAAGAAATAATGATGAAAGAATTGGTAACGTTAATTACCTCTTCTTTGAAGTGCCTCTTTGAGGCCTCCTCTTAGGGAACTAAAATTGGTCTTTGAGGAAGACCAGAACCTTTAGGAAATTGGTGTGAGGAGGAGGGGGAGGAGGTGTCTTTTTATAAGGGAGGAGAGGGGCACCTTAGGAATATCTCAAAATATTATTTTATTATAAAGTCAAGTTCGGTTTTAATTAGCTCCAAATTGATTTATTTCTAGAATAAGGTGGGGATGGGTCGAAATCCTCTCATCCAATAGAATTTAGACAAGTTTAGGTTCCTATTTTAACCATATCATTTAGATTTAACATTAAGTTAAATAATTTTACTTTTACCGTGTCTTCTTGTGTTCTTATAATATAAGGTTAATAAACCTACTATATCAAGCCAAACGAACCCCAAATTGTTTATTAATTATATATATATCCTTATCTAAGTCATTTGGCCGAACCTTAGATTTTTAGGAATAAAATAACAATTAATAATATAATATTTGATTTAAAAACTATTTTGTGTCAATTTTGACACTATTTGATATATGATTTTTGTGGAAGTCATAACAGAACTATATGTTCGAAATAAGTTGATTAAATCAACAATAATATATCATAGTAACCTAGAAAATTAGTGGAATTCATAAAAAGTCTCAAATTACATTCATTTGAGCATTTATAACATCAATTATGTTAATATTTCCTTAAAAGGGTAATTACTGCATCATTGTCGTGTCATAAATAAATTAATTTATTTGAAGTCTAAAAATTATAAATAAAATATCATTATGTAGGAAATATTTTTACCTTTCTAATGAATATTTTTAATCGAATTTATCTTATGTATAATCCCATATTAAAAATGTTTTAGTATATAAACGTTGATTTTAACTCTTTTAACTCTTCTTTGAATTAAATAATAATAAATGTCCTAATCTAATCTAAGTGGGCCTAAATGATAATATTTTACACTTAAGGTTGTTTTTGGTCGAGATACACTTGTCCAATAGGATTAGGACATGTGTTAGGGTAATATTAATATCATTCATACCCTTAATTACCCCATTTACTTTTAACCGTGGTAAATAAAAGTAAAAAGTTACTATTCACAAAAAATTATTTTCATCTCATTGTACCACATTTTACTTACTGACATCAACCGTGTCTCTCGGATTTTTGAAATTCCATTTACAGAAGCGGTAAAATTAAGTATTATGAAGAAATTAATTTTTTTAACTACCACCAAGTAGTTTCACTATTCATCAAAAATTGATATTTTTCAGAACAATGCCAAAATGTCATCCTAAGCTATATTTCATATTCCGAATTCAAAAATGAAGTCTATTTTACCAAATTCATAACATAGAAGTTGAATTAATTAATTTTATAATTAAATCCCGCTGTTAAAACAAATAGCGTGTTTTTAAGAAACAATATCTATCAAAAGATTGACACTTGATTATGTCTGGTGTAAATGTGAAATTAAATCCAATGACCAACATTGTATTGAATTGTAAAAATATATTCTAAATATACTTTAAAACCACTGAAATTAATAATTTATCACTACTAATTATTTTGATTAAAAAAGTTGTTTTTAATTAAAATTTAGTAATTTTCACTATTCATCAGAATATGAAATTAATCCGAAATGTACCAAAATTTCACCTTAGGCTAAATTCGATACTCCAAATCCAAAAATGAAATCCATTTTGTAAAATAAAATTTAAAAAATTTCAAAAAGTGGTTATTACTATTCATAATGGCTAGTTTTAATAATATTTTAATAGCATATCGATGTTTAGTGAAACTCGTTATTGCGTACTACACACGCTATCGAGGAAGGTCGTGATTGCGTGTAATGCAAGGCAAGTCAAGGATGCGTGTTGTGCAAGATCCTTTTTGTGTAGCGTAAAACACACGACATTAGTGAAATAAAAAGAATATTTTTCATAAAATCTCGGGCTGTTACATTCTACCCCCCTTAAAATGAATTTCTCCCTCGAAATTCGTCGAGGTTATAAATGGTTTACTATTCAAAAGTTTCTTTGATAGAAACCCACATCGTAAAAAGGAATACTAAAACTTATCTTTAAAAACAAAAGTATGAAACGTAACGGTTACCCAAATAAACTAATCACTGGGTTTCAACATAGGTGAAAATATGGATATGGAAGAGAAATATAACCATCATGTTCTGATGGAGAGTGGTAGAGAACATGGCTATGGAAAAGCCAGTAATAACAAATCCATAGATTTGTGATGATATAAGGTACCATCTGATTCATCAGGTATAAGATCACTAGGACAACATTTTTGGTTTTCAAGATCATTTCCCTAAAGTTGAAAATTTGAATTAGAATAAATACTTACTTTATTTTGGTACAATCTCACTGTTGTTCGTGCCTTGAACAATTTCCACTTCATCTCTTAAATAAATGAAGTTGAATTTGTTATTCGTGAAGTGTTAGCATATTATGTGATAGAATGACGGGTCATTTCATCTTTCTCAAACAAAAGGTTAGCAAAAATTATATACATAAGTCGGTCTATAGTGAGATTAATCATATATGGTTCCTAAAATGGACTTATACTTCATATATCATACTGATTAATATAATAAAACTAGTTTCTACTAAACAGGGACTTCCTGTAGCCCAGTTGTAGGAGATAAAGGCCGGTCGCACTTCGATTGTGGGTTCGATTCCCACAGCCTTGTCCGAAGCGATGGGCTGTCGCTCGTCCTGCAGGTTGTCCTTTTTCTAATACTATATTACTATAACATCCCGTCAATAATATCGAAAAAATTTCTATCCTAACTTATGTCCAACATAATGTATTCCAATCTTTAGGCTTATCCATAATACTGTAGTCCATTGTCATAATATAGTGAAAACGATTACCAGAGATTTAATACCATCTTTGATCCCCATATATCATAAGATATGTCTTGTTGGTCACATTCCAAACATTCAAAGGCCTTAATCTTGTATTCTCTTGAATACCCATTGAACCTTAGTGAAAACATGAATTCAGTTAAATGTTAACACTTTCCACATACCAAAATCCTCAAAATTCTATATCCTCAAACCATGATATCACTTAGTCCTTATATCAATCATGTGCTCATGAATACTATCAAACATATTAGATTCTCTTTATCCCTTCATTATGCGCATATCATCTACATTCCAAAAGTATTTGAATAACCTTTCATGGATACTGGTAACATTAATCATACACTTTCAAAACTCAAGGAAAGACAATAGTGTAACAATCCTTAGATGTCTCTTTATACCATAGTACCATAAGATTTCTTATACAACATTACACATGATAAACATGTAATCATTCCACTACATTCTTAAACCAATGACCGAGCTTCAACAATTCTTTCATCTCACATATCATTTGTAGTCTCTTCATCATTATCAACATAAATACTTCCCATATTACCATATTGATTCTCTTCATGAGTCTTTCCCTTAGGGCATTTGTTTTCATAATGACCATACATTCCACATTTAAAACACTTAACCATTTTTGATGTCGTAGCAATACCATTATCCTCATCCATGGTGTTAACCGACCCTTTTCCTTTACACTTACTTGCTTTGTGTCCTTCTTTTCCACACCCAAAGAATCTTCCAGTTCCCTTGAAACATTCTCCTTGATGCCTCTTCCCACATGATTTACATAGGGGAAATTGAACTTTCATTCCTCTATGATCATCATGAAACTCCATCTTTCTCTTATTAGCCAAGTCAGGAAACTTACCAAATTTTACTTTATTGATCATATTATGAGATTGCTGATGAGGCATAATAATGATGTTTGGACTTCCAAATCCCATTTCATTAGGAAGAATAGCATTCCATTGTCCATCATATTCTCCATTATCGTGAATCATCTTGTTTCCAGCCATTTTATAAAACCCAAAAAGAATAGTGTGAGAGGCAAAAATCATAATAAAGGGAGAGTAACTTCAATATCTAACATCTTAGGTTAAATTCTAAGATCGTTACCATAGTTATAGTACTATATCCTATACATATACTTATCCTTAGGGACATCCCTAGACATACCTTAGAAATATCTCTAGGGATCTCACTAACGTTTTCGCATCCTAGTTTCCAAAGGTTGACTAAACCTTTCCTCTGATACCAACTGTAGAGACCCGAAGCTTGGCGTACATGTACATTACATTATTTTTGCGAAATACTTAGTACATTACAAAAACACACACACAAGGACCGTAATAGTTTAGTGTCTTTGGAAACTCGGAATATAATCTTCTAATCCTGGTGAAAGATCTTCAAAATCTCCAAAAAAAGATTTTCTTTTTTTTACCTAAAACCTTTATTTATATCATGGGGAAAAGAAAACATAAAAGGGTGAGCTCAAATGCTCAGTAAGGGTAAACAAAAAAATATCAATCACATCATATACATAAGCACATAACTTTTGGAAATTTTAACCTGCAAAAGGGATCATAATTTCATAACATGGGGTAAATAATGGAAGTGAAATGTAATCACAATAATCATAACTTCAAACATGAAACTTTGTGGCATTCACACATAATCATAGAGAATCATTTCTTGTTAGTCAAGACTCATTGCCAAGACTATCTTAGTGGACAAAGTCCCTTTCTGAATCGAGTAACCCTCGTTTCAGTCTTGTTTCACTGAACCGGTATAACCTACCGTTCCAGCCCTGTCTATCTCATGAGATATAAAATCTTTACCCAATGAATTGGAGGGAGATATAGGTCCCAACCATATTATAATGAATCCTTTCTTATGTGTTCCACATAATCATAAACCATGCATCATAGCGTAACCCATGTAATAAAAATGGGATTCTTAAACAACATGACATCATAAAACAATTCATATAAGATAAAGGAATTCATAAAAATATTTCCATCACAACATAATCAAACCAATGTAATAATAGGGATAAAAACAGAACCCTTTTATTATCTTATATGGAAAATAATTTTGATAAAATACTTGAACTCCATTCTTGAGGAAAATAACCTTTCTACTTCAAAAACATTTTTCCTTTCATAACATGTCATACGACTTTAAAATAAAAGAAGTTGATTAAAAATAAACTTGAAAACATGTAAAGTAAGTTTCTAGGAAATAATTTTTTAAAAAATCCATTCATGCCGTAAAAGTTAAAAAAACACTCTTCTCGTACTTTTGTCGGAAAAGTCATAAAAAGTACCTCGTACGAAAAATGACAAAAGATTCCTTTCATATCCTTTACCAAAAATTTACCGAGGGTTAAAATTGAATATAAACTATTTTATAAGGATATAAATATTAAATATTGAGGAAACATGGATGTGGATGATAAAATACACCCCAGTAAATACTTACGAATAAACAATCTCAGATAAAAATGAGATTGTGATATTTCCCTTACCTTAGGTCCGATTTGCTTTGTGAGTGTCCGAAACTCCTGTATAATGATTTAATTAATGTCATTGACTTATTAAAGAATCATATTCATTGTTATGATATCATATATGGTTCACGTATGACATTATATTACCCGTTCTTTTGTAAATTCCATGTTAAAGAAGCGTTTTGGGTAAAATCGTTTCATTTATCGTAGGTGTTTTGACTTGTTGTTTTTGACATTATTATTACTTATATCATGATTTATTTACTTCTAGAATATAAAATATGATTTATATATCATATATATTCAGTATATATATATATAATAGATAGATAAATGAAATTAAAAACAGCGTTCATGGAGACGGTAGTCCGTACGTACGCATGAACGTTGTTTTCCTTTCCTTATTGTCTTGAATGGAAGTAAGTAGATGACATACATATATATATATATAAATAAATCCAGTAGCTTTATAATGTCATATATTTCATTATTATTTCTTATATATACTTTATAATCATTCTTAAATGGTTAAGATGGAGAATGAATCTTATCGCGTCGTGGAGACGGTAGTCCGTACGTACGCACGAGCGATGATATCATTTCCATAAATATTGAATTGAATTGGATTGGATTATACAATATATCAGAATCAATATTATTTTTTAATAACTATGTATAGTTTTTCTTTACACCATTATAACCATCCATGTAAGGTGGTGGTGGAAAATAGATTACACCACGGCGTGGAGACGGTATTCCGTACGTACGCATTCGCGGTGATTTCTTTTTCCGTAGGATGGATAGATGGTGAAATAGGGTTGTTTCATACTTATAATAACATATCAGTATATGAGTGATACTGATGTTATTACTTCATAATGAAACAACCTAAGAAGAAGAAGTGGAAGAAGAAATAAAGATGAAAGAATTGGTAATGGTAATTACCTCTTCTTTGAAGCGCCTTTTTGAGACCTCCTCTTAGGGCACTAAAATGGGTCTTTTAGGAATACCATAACCTCTAGGATGTTTCTAGGGAAGCGGAGAAGAGATTTTTCAGGGGTTGGCCGATCTTGAGTGCTCAAATTGGTGTGAGGAGGAGGGGGAGGAGGTGTCCTTTTATAAGGGAGGAGAGGGGCACCTTAGGAATATCTCAAAATATTATTTATTTATAAAGTCAATTTTGGTTTTAATTAGCTGCAAATTGATTTATTTCGAGGCTAAGGTAGGGATGAGTCTAAATCCTCTCATCCAATAGAATTTAGACACATTTAGGTTCCTCTTTTAACCTTATCATTTAGATTTAACATTATGTTAAATAATTTTATTTTTACCGTGTCTTATTGTGTTCTTATAATATAAGGTTAATAAACTTACTATATCAAGCCAAACGAACCCAAAATTGTTTATTATTGATATATATATCTTTATCTAAGTCATTTGGGCGAACCTTAGATTTTTAGGAATAAAATAACAATTAATAATATAATATTTGATTTAAAATCAATTTTGTGTCAATTTTGACACTATTTGATATATGATTTTTGTGAAAGTCATAACAGTATTATATGTTCGAACCAAGTTTATTAAATAAACACTAATATATCATAGTAACCTATAAAATTAGTGGAATTCATTAAAAGTCTCAAATTACATTCATTTGAGCATTTATAACATCAATTATGTTAATATTTCCTTAAATGGGTAATTACTTCATCATCGTTGTGTCATAAATAAATTAATTTATTTGAAGTCTAAAAATTATAAATAAAATATAATTATGTAGGAAATATTTTTATATTTCTAATTAATATTTATAATCGAATTTATCTTATGTATAAACCCATATTAAAAATGTTTTAGTAAATAAACGTTGATTTTAAATCTTTTAACTCTTCTTTGAATTAAATAATAATAAATGGACTAATCTAATCCAAGTGGGCCTAAATGATAATATTTTACACTTAAGGTTGTTTTTGGTCGAGATAAACTTGTCCAATAGGATTAGGACATGTGTTAGGGTAATATTAATATCATTCTTACCCTTAATGACCCTATTTACTTTTAACCGTGGTAAATAAAAGTAAAAAGTTACTAATCACCAAAAATTATTTTCATCTCATTGTACCACATTTTACTTACTGAAATCAACCGTGTCTCTCGGATTTTTGAAATTCCATTCACAGAAGCGGTAAAATTATGTTTTATGAAGAAATTAATTTTTTTAACTACCACTTAGTAGTTTCACTATTCATCAAAAATTGATGTTTTTCAGAATACTGCCAAAATTTCATCCTAAGCTATATTTCATATTCTGAATTCAAAAATGAAGTCTATTTTACCAAATTCATAACATAGAAGTTGAATTAATTAATTTTCCAATTAAATCCCGCTGTTAAAACAAATAGCGTGTTTTTAAGAAACAATATCTATCAAAAGATTGACACTTGATTATGTCTGGTGTAAATGTGAAATTACATCCAATGACCACCATTGTATTGAATTGTAAAAATATATTCTAAATATACTTTAAAACCACTCAAATTAATAATTTATCACTATTAATTATTTCGATTAAAAAAAGTTGTTTTTAATTAAAATTTAGTAATTTTCACTATTCATCAGAATATGAAAGTTATCCAAAATGTACCAAAATTTCACCTTAGGCTAAATTCGATACTCCGAATCCAAAAATGAAATCCATTTTGAAAAATAAAATTTACAAAATTTCAAAAAGTGGTTATTACTATTCATAACGGCTAGTTTTAATAACATTTTAATAGCATATCGCTGTTTAGTGAAACTCATTATTGCGTACTACACACGCTATCGAGGAAGGTCGTGATTGCGTGTAATGCAAGGAAAGTCAAGGATGCGTGTTGTGCAAGCTCCTTTTGGTGTTGCGTACAACACAAGACATTAGTGATATAAAAAGAATATTTTTCATAAAATCTCGGGCTGTTACATTTATCGCTAAATATTTTCTTATGTATGTCCTTAGGTAATCCCAAGAAATGCTATGTAGGAAGAAATGATGTGGTAATGTAAAAGAAGTTTTCATTTACGATTTTTTATTTAATGTTCTAAGATTTTATTTAATGTTCCAAATTTTTCAAGAATATTGACTTCATTATATTATGAGTTTTATAAAGTGAAATTTTATGTAACAAATCATGTTTAATTTTGTAAAAAAGAATATGGCTTCAATAGAAGTAATTGATATGTCAGCATGTTAATTAGGAATGAAAAATGTCATAGTGGATGATGTATCCATTTACAATAAATTTATGGAAATCAGAAGACATCACCATCAATTTGGAAGTAGTATTACCAAGTATATATAGAGTAATTAATTTCATTATGGTTATAGTTAATCATCTAGCAATGTGATCTCATTATATTTTAATTTAAAAATAATTCATGATTTCTATCTAAACATGATATAGATATGTGATGTGTTTAAGTTAATGGAGTACAACTATACTTTGTATATTATCAATATTTGAGGTTTATATTTTGGTTTTTTGAAATTATTCATCAAGATTAGCGATAGATATGATCTTTCAAATCACATATTAATCTCAGACTGAAGGTATGTCTAAATGTACTATTCAAATTCTTAATGATATTATGAGACTTAATTTAATGAATTTCCATGTATATTGAGATAAAATCCTAAACCTTATAGTGTTATAATCTGAAAACAACTTCTATTGTATAAGTATAATTGTACCATTTTAGTCTCTTCATAAGAATAGATATAGGAAATCAATATATTTTCCTGAATTTGGAAAGGGGAATCTAATATGACCTAAAATTATCCAACAATAATCAGATAAGGTTCAAATATTCAGAAATTTAGGAATGTTGTTTAAATTTAAAATAATTTTTCTGTATATATTCATCAATGAGAATTGGATTTTTATGTTGGTTACATGATGGTCCCTTAGATTTATCCACAAAACTAGGTTATGATATTTGGGATGAATGTTAAGTGTATCCCAAGGTTTTCCAATCACTTTTAGATCCATGATCAGGTTTGGGAAACAGTTTTTCTCTTATCAGTCCCTTTAAAACACTGTGAAGTATATGATATGTCCCATATATAACTATAGAGTAATTCTATACTAGACACCTCACATGTAGTGAACTCGGAATCCATTGAACAATAACATCATATTCCATATGAAGAACAACAAATAGATATCCTGGATTTATGTGAACATGTTGAGTTTAATAAAACAGAGCATATTAACAATTTTATATTGTAGAATCATATTTTTTAAGAAGTTACGTGGTGACCCAATTATGTAATGAGTAAAAAATATCATCATTTGATTTTATAACATTAGTAAAATTTTATTGTTGTTATTTTATGGATTTGAAAAATATTAAATAATAATTTAACCTTTCGAATTATTATAAGAGTGGTATCCTAGGATTAATTATTAACATTTTTATCAGAATATTTAATTCCTGAAGAATCTTTGTAATTAAGATTATTAAAAATACTATTATATTTATTATATTGTTTTTATATATTAATAACATAATACTCTAGAAGCCTTTTTCCAATCCAATGATCCACTTATAAGTAATTTTTGGCATTTAATGTTATTTTTATTAATTTACCTAAATTTATTAGACATTTTAGAACATTTCTTTTTCTTTTCACTGTAATTTTTTGTTACAAATTTATTATTTTAATATTAATTTCAATTAAATTTAGAAATTTTTCATGTTAATATTATTTCCATAATTTCAATAAATATATAAAAATATTATAGTAACATTAAATATATTTTTAGTCTTACAAGTATGTTGTTTATGATAATGAATGATGTACTATTATAATATTAATATATGTGAAAAGATAAATTATGATGAAAAGACAAAAATACCTATAAAATTACAAATAATTATAGATAATATATTTTGTATGATACAACAAGAACCATTATCTTGTATTTAACACTTTTGGACCCACATTCCATGAATCTTTTTCTATTATTCACAAAATTTCCAATTCTCACACTTATAAAATGAACCCTTCACCACCCCAAATATCTTCACAATAGATGACATATATTTTAACCAAAGTATTCCAAAATCACATAAAACACTCCTATAAAATCACTATAGTTTTTAGTCCCATTATAAGGACAACCATAAATATGTTAATATAATTTCAACTAGATTTATTTGATCTAGTCATGAAAAATTTATTAATCGATCCATTTCATTTCGATTTTATGTCATATTTTCTTATTCCAAATTCAATTTTTCCTTTATAAAATAATGAAATTATTATCATAATTTTAATAAAATTTTATTATATTTATTTTAAAACATTTTCATTCCTTCATATCTTCTCTTAATAAAAATAGAAAATCATCATCCCAGCTTACGTACCAACTATCTCTTCCATGGTTGATGTATTTTATATTTCATCAAAACCGTAAAATAATGTTTATAAATTGGTATTAAATGAATATATATGATACTTGTGAAACTATTTTTTCCAAAAACATAAACTATTTTTATTCCTCCCACGTTCATGGTAAAATGAATGTGTTGTTCGCGTGTCCATGAAGACAACCCCATCCATAGAAAAAACTATTTCCTTTTTTCATCAACACATTATGTAGCCAAATATAATACTTTATATAATTATTTAAAAATAATTTTATGAAATTATTATGTTTATAATGTTTTTAAATTAGTACATAAATAATTTTTAATATAGAAATTTTTTTGGTAAAAACATTACCAAGTCATGTTAGTCAATAATTTCATAATCACAAATCATATCTTAAAGTCCGTAAAAATAAAATAAAATTTATAAAAATAACTATAAAACAACAATTATTGTACCCTTTATAATCATGGAATTAAAAACATAGTATAAAATAATGTAAATTTATATTTTTATTTTTAATATTGTAAAAAACTATAAAACTTTCTCGCACTTGGGGTGAAAAATAAACTATAACTAACATATAAATGTGTAATAAATAAAAATAATTGATGAATATATAGAATAATATATATGTATAAGGTTCTTAAATAGGTTATTAAAATTATTATATTTATAATTTTCATAAATAATACACTCTCATGAATGTTGGTAGTTCGTGTTATGCTATTTTTCTCTCACTTATCATTCATTGAGACACATACCATATTCACTGTTTGTTCTATATATTTAGTCTAGATAATGACCTGGTAATTTGTTATAAACAATTCGTTAGTTTTTAATAATATGAAAATCTGTTTTTTACTCATTATTTAATGGGTTTTGGATTCAATATATACCAAAGTTGTGAGTGACTTTTTTAATCAAACATAGTTTACTGACTTATGTAGCTCTGACTTTATCATCCATAATCTATGATTGGTTTATTCCACCAAAAGAATTTATTTTATTGTAATTATATATTATACATAAGATAATTTAAATTTATAATTCCAGGATTCATTTGTGATGTATTTTTCTCTCATAAAAGTATAATATTGTTAAAAAAAGTCGTAATTTTTAATTAATGTTATTAATAAATATCTCTATTATTTCATCCCTTTAACAATCTACTACATTATTTTGAAATAAAAACATTAGTAAATTATTTTTATCATCATATTTATCATTTTCTCTTAGTAATTATATTTTTTTATAAATTATATATTTGATTCAATAAGTGTTTTTTTTAAATGATGAAAAGGTGTTTTCCTCCCATATCATACATTTTATCTTGAAGACTGTATTTCCCTAAGATAAACATTATGAATTTCTATTGATTCAATTTTAGAATTTAATTTCATTTATTTCATGAATTATGTTTCATTTATATTTCTTAAAATGAAAATTTGAAAATGTATGCACAAATTATTCTCCTCATGTAATTTTATGAAATGTTTCATAAAGAATCTTTAAATTTTTATTCCATTTTTATCAATAAATCCAATGGATATAACTCAAATCGGTTATGTTTTATTAATAAAATTCAAAATTATTTGATTAAATAATAATTTTGGATTTTTTATTTTTTGTTAACTGATCTACTTTTGGTATCACATAAAGTGATACCACATATTTATTACTTGAATCACATTCTCCTTCTATTATTTTCCATGATATGATGAATGATTTACATCAATAGAAACATATGTATGGTTATAGATGAGTGGAGTCATATATATACCCCCAATGAATTGTTTAAAGATTTATTTATGACGTGCTTATATATAATGTTTATCATGGATGTTTTTACC
Source organism: Viscum album (assembly GCA_963277665.1). NCBI lineage: Eukaryota > Viridiplantae > Streptophyta > Magnoliopsida > Santalales > Viscaceae > Viscum > Viscum album. The sequence continues at coordinate 39,597,895 of OY728158.1, read as the reverse complement.
ATAAAAATCATGGGAATCATGGGGGTTCACATAACACAATGAATGGTCTCCATTGATTTCATCCCATAAAAAGCATGTGCATCACATGTTTATTCCAAATGTAATGTTTCTATTTTATTTTATTGTCATTCATAAATCAGCATTTTTATATGTTTTCATGAAATTAAATATATCTATATCATATACATATTATTATACTAGATGCCCTTTGTTAATTATCTTACATTCACATGTCATGGAAGATGTTTTCTATTTTAGGATTAAATGTTTTTCAATCATTATTTTTTGAAAAATCTTATTTATCTATGTTATTTTTTAATAATGCATTTCCTTCATGATCATTTTTATTCATATACTTCTGATATAACTCATGATGACTTGTTCATCACTTCTTTCCACTTACTAGTAATTTCAACTCACGTTTATCTTTCATTCTAATCATTATTTTATATTGATGAGTATTCCAGGTTAGCTGAATATAAAGGAGTCTACTATGGTTCACTTATTGACAATCATATAATATATTGTACAAATTATTTAATATTTATCTAATCATAAAAAAAATAAAAAATTAATTATTTATATTTAGATATTATTAGTGAAAAGTAATGTTTAATATAAATAATTATATAAATAAATTTATCGTTTCCATAGGATTACTCACTATTAATGTGTCAAAAATCATGTAGATATCATCCCCACAATATACAACCTGCAATATGATTAACATATAATTAATGAACCACATAATTTTTATAAAGTGGGATGACAAGGATTCCATTTTATGATTAAATAGAGATAATGTTATAAAAAATCTATGTTATATCCATTATAGTAGTGAACTTCTATTATATTGGGTATAGGAAATCCAAGTATACCATTATAGAAAAATTCTAAGGGGTCACAAAACCTAGTCAGTGAAAAAAAGGAATAAATAAAATGGTAATCAAAAATATTAATTTAACATGATTATAGGTAATACACTATTAGGTGATGAGTAACAATAACCACTATAATTTCCTGAGGAAAATAGGAGACATCTAATTTGAGTTAATAATAATGGAACACACATGACCTCTATAACTTGTAATGAATGAAACAGATCCCTATCATATGATACTATAGATTACATGTTGAAATATATAATACAATATATTATAAATGTTATTTATAAATAAACACAATTAAGATATATTTCTAAAATGACCAATGATATGAACAAGATCCATGACATTCATAGTTTCTTGGTTTTTCGTATAGGGAATCCACCGCAACATTTTTTGTTGTGAAAAAGTGGGTAATTAGAGGTGATATAAAATATAGGTAGAGGTGACCATTCTAGAGAAATATATTATATAATGACCAATATTTTTTATGAAAAATAATGTCAAAATCCAGAATTGAATGCAACTATTGTAATAGTAGATAACAAAAACAATTATATCAAAGATTATTATGAATTTCCATGACCATACCAAAATCACAGAAATATGATTCATTAGTAAAAAAAATTTATTGGACCACCATGACACTAAATATGAATATTATCCATATATAACACAACCACAGATTATCATATACGTGATATAGAATTCATATATATTCACTAGGGTTTCATAATAAAAGAAATATTTGGGAATCTACATAATGACAAATTGTAATTGAGAAATATGTATCAATGAATCATTACCCAAGATAATGATCCAAAAATATTTAAATTATGTTTACTAATTACTAGGTATTCATTTTAATCTATTTTGAAAATACATTATCTCCACTATGATCAAATTAATATAAATATACATGTGGTTTATATCGTGGAAATGGTTAAAATTTTCAAATATATTCAATTCCATTCAACCAAATATTAAAATTTTTGAAATAATATTTCAGTATTCATATTGTCATATCCTTAATCATTTAACATTTTTTAAATAAACCACTTTATTCAAAAAAATTGTTTTTTTATTCGGAATAATCTCTAATGTGGAATTATCCATTTTCAAATACTACTAAAAATTCCTATAATGAATCCAATATTAATTAACTAATTTTTCATGTAAATAAATAATTTTAACATTTAAAATACATTTATTCTAAGAGGGTATCAACAACAGTTTTATTTTTTTTAAATTCCTTCATTTAGCATTAATGATGATGTTGACTTACACGTTTTACCTCATACTTGGGTATTCATACATTACATATTCATCATCATGATAATATTTGAAATAAAAATGTATATTATTACTATAACAATTATCTATATATATTTTATTTTATTTTATATTATCTGAAGAAAACTCCTCAATTTCAACAATTAGATTGAATAATGTTCATTATTGCTCACACAAATCAATAAAATGTTTTAACACCATCAGATTAAAAATATAAAATACATTTCCTATTTTCGTTTTATAAATATAAAATCTTCTTCTTTTATATTGAAATACAATAAATATTCTACCAAATTTACATTTTTATGAAATACTAATTTGGTATCCTCTTGGAAAATTTATGATGAAATTTATGATCACAAAATCTGACACACATTTGACTGAAAATTATTAAATTTTACCATATATTATAACAATAAATTATTAGACAATTATTTAAAAATATTCATCCCTATCATAAAATCAAATTCATATATTTATTAAAATGATTGATATATTAAATTTGTTAAAATATATGTACTCTCAATATGATCTTACCACGGAAATATGATAAAATCATTGATAATTCATAATAATTCATCTATAAAAATTTATTTAAACCATTTATTTCATATTACTGGTAGAAAATCCCTCAAACCAAACTAATTTCTTACACAAATAATATTCAAAAAAATATTAAAATATACTAACATAAATATATATATATATATATATATATATCAATATTGTACAATATATCCACTTCAACAATAAAATAGTCAACATCACATCCCCTGAGATTATATCATGATCTTACCATTCGAGTCATGTACATTTTACCACAATAAATATAACAATATTATAGGAACAACAAGATTAACTTAGTCATATACTAGAGGGAATACAATAATTCCAAACATTACAGACTCATAATGTATTCCACAACCACATACCACATCACTATCACATAAGAAAAAATATATAAAATTATGAAATAATTTTCATATAAACAAGTATCTATAATAATAATTTTACCAAACAATCAATCCATAAATATATATCATATAATAGAAAAAGAATGTGTGGATGTGGGATTAATAAATTGTTTATGTAACCAATGTCATATTTGTTATGATTCACCCAAGAACAATAATAGCATATGTGTGTTAGTAAATAACCCACACATTTTATAGTTCTTATGAATCAATGAAAATTATGATAAATTTATCATAATAATGTATAAGACTATACTTGGGTTTAGTCACTCCAAAATATTCCCAATAATCAAACATAGTTCTTTACCACCACTACCTAGAATTGTCAACTATTTAATCTATAAAAAATCACCAACCACTACTATAAATATTTAAAAACATATATTTAACCATCAAAAACATTCCAATTAATATAAATATTAATTCACAGTTAAATATTTTAAATTCCACAAATTTAATAACAAAAAAATATATAATAAAAAATAAATTATATCATTTAGATTGTTTTACCATTAAACTCATAATTTTTAAATCATTATTTCATTTAAATTATTACATATTGAATAGAAAATCCATTGATATTTATTACATAAAATTTCCTATACGACCCATTTATTATTATTATTATTATTATTATTTTTATTAAATATATTCACTAATATGTTAACTATTTACACATCCATTTATTGTCATATCATTCTATCATATCATCCTTAATACATCACCATGTCTAAAACCCATAATCAATGTCCCTAAAAATCTATAACCCATATGCGTCCTAGAGAAAACAAAATACATGGACCATATAAAACTACATAAGAAATGAAATTAAAATTTTACCCTATTTTACCCTACAATATACTATAAAAATACTTCCAATATTGTAATTGAAAAATAATAACAACCTCATAATAGAATTCAATCATATTTTCATATCAATTATTAATATTTGTTTATTTATGAGTAATTAAAATAACAACCAAAATTATAATTTCTTGATTATAACCCATTATACCTTTACCCTTTGGAATTACAACACAATTATGATCATGTTTTAGGACCACAATAATAACAATAATATAATACCAAACATCTCATTACAACAAAATTATCCCCAAATACAAAACATCATTGAAATCAAGTAATCATAAACAATTATAAATCCTCTAATAAATTATTTATGATGATTTATTATCATAATTTGGCCTATTTAATTTAAATATATAATGAATAAAAAATACTTATCATAGAAATCCAATGTGGAATAAATAATGTGATATTTTAACCCATATACAAAAAAAGGAATTAAAAATAATTGTTAATATTAAGTGTATAAATTCAAAAAATAAATTCCTACAATAACACCAAAAAAATATCCTAACACATATCATATCATGATTCATTAACTTCTACATTAACTAATAGAAATTTCAAACATAATACTTTGGAATAGAATCCTTATAAATGAAAAAAATTTAATAATGAAGGAGAATTGAGGGTAACAGAACCTTAGGACCAATGATTTCATTCAAATAATAATATTTCAATTAAATCCAAAAATTATATAAAAACCCAACATATAATTTTGGGAACCCAAATTTATCAATAGAAAATATTATAGTCAAACCAAAAAGCAATACCCATAAATTGAAAATAAAATTTCAATGACAGTATATAAACCTATTGAGTGTCCAACAATGACATGGCTGAACATGATACATGGATATCTATGACCATTAGATATTTAGACACATCATCCAGATTTTATTTAATTTTTTCTGTAATTAAAATTATGATTTACCACCATTATGAGATTATGATATATTTAATGACTATTTCCCCCTTATTCTACAATTTGAAAATAGAATATCCCAACAATGAATGTATTAGTGCAGCCATTATGTTAACATACCAACAAATTAATTTTCAAAACATTTCAATTCAATCATTAATTTCTAACCCATGTCACAATAAACATTAATTCCTACACATTCTACTATAGGAAAATATTACTCTAAATAAAACAATGAATCATGACCTTAAAATAGTGTAAAATATGTCATAAATTTCCATCAAATCATAAATCCTCTATCAAATATTTAGAATAAACACTTGTTTTTAGTATTAGAAATTTATAAAAACCACCATGATAGGTTTTTATCCTTGATTACTACCAAAATACCCAATAATTAGTTAAAAACATCCATATTAGGATCCATTGTATATTTTCAAAGCATGAAATGTAACCTCAAAAAAACATTTATGTGAAAATAAAAATCTACAAAAAAAATTAATGATCCATGATACTCCAAAAATATATATTAGATACCACCCCATCAATTTTAAAATTCCAGAACCATCATACACCATAAAAACTATATATAAAATAACTAGACTCACCTTAATTCAACACAAATATTTTTATCATATATTCATAGAAAAAAAAAGAAATAATATAAGATTAATAAGAACAAAAATCATAAAATTTAAAATCATTAATAAACATATTAAAAATAGTTCCAAAAAATCTTCAATTCTGATAACAAATATAATATTCTTACACCATATTACATTCCATTGACATTACATTCCATTATAAGACTCATAATAAAAAATTTATGAATCCAAGAAACATGGTATGTTAATTATTCATCTTTTCAATATGATGATACAAAAATATCCCATCTTCTATAAAAACTAATTCTTCAATCAAATCAGATAATAGTCACCATTAAGATACCAACAATTTAGTAAAATATCAAAAAAAAATTAAATATTATCCATCAATATAAGATGATAAAATCGATATAAATTTCCACTGGCATGATCTAACAACATGAATAGAATAAAAGTTATGTATAAATATTTATTACTATAAAAAACGTATACAACCCATGGAAACTAAAATAAAAGTAAATACTTGTACGTTATCAAAAATGTATAGATTCCTAAACATATAATTCCCATAATATATATAGTGTCCTAGTGTCTCTATATTCAACTAGAAAATTTCCTACAAATTTTTTCATGATTTGAATAAAAAATGAGGTCCATGAATCAATAACTCTCTAATACACACATTACCTATAGATACATGAAATTTATCTAAAAAATGCATTAAAAGGGTACATACACATGATTCAATTAAAATTTCTATCAAATTAAAACTAAAAAATGGGAAGATTAATAGACCAAGAAAATATAAAATATTGAAATTATGGACACAAGATTCACTCAAGAATTTTGTTCTTCTATATATCAATAAATTCATTAGGGTTTTTTATATAGAGCTACACATGAAATATATGTCGAAATTACCAATCATGTAAAACCAAAAGTATGATAAAAATAAGTTTTTTTTGATGAGATATGATCACACTAAAAACCCATTAAAGATGAACCACTTCATAAAAATGTATCCCTAAAAAATACAATGATACACATAACTTTTTTTCACTAGGAAAAAATCTCAAGTAATTATATAATATAAAATAATTGAGTTATCGTCACATATCCACATGAATCATGTAATATTATAAACCAATACATTGTTATTTCCCCTAACATTAACTATTAAATTTTCTATTTTTACAATATATAGAAAATACTAATACCGAATGTCTGATAGTAACCACTACATAGATAACCACTATATAAAACACATTATATTAATATATAGAATGGATATATTGGGATTAACTAATAATGTTATGGTATAAAAGTTATATAACCCCACCTAACACCTCAATTATGGAATAAACATCATCAAATATAAAAATATCTAGTAATGATCATCTCGTGATCTTCCCTCGGGAGAGTCTAAATATATTAAATGATATGTCTACACATCCACATAAGGATATTATTAAAAATATTCCTCCAACTCATTTAACAAATATGTATATAAAATATTATTAAATAGAAAAAACCCCACCCAAAATGCCTTCATATCAAAATGAAAATATATAAGGTCCCTCACAAGCCTCTTTATACTCTTCAAAAAATTCTCCATGAGACTCCAAAACAATTCATCAACCACAACATTCCATTTCAATGTAGATTATTTCAAATTAATGTATTACTCATATAGAAACCTATATAAAATTGGCTAAATATATTTGAATCTAATTATGAGATTATTCAAATCATTTTCTTGGTGTTAGTGAAGAAAAAAATCCATCACACAATATATTATGCCTCTGTATCTTTCGATAAGAAAAAATATTCATCCACAAATATTCATGTTCAGAATATATTTTTATTGATGGATTAAAAATATATAACAATTGGAAATTAGGGAACTATATGTTACATTCATGAAAACAAATCCATGATGGGAACAATATAAAATAACACTAAAAATGAACTCCTATAATAGATTTTCCTGAATAGTTTCACTGATCACCTTCAATTTCAATACTTCAACAATGAATGGAATTTACTAATAACTATGATTAAATTTTCTATCATTATATTGGAAAAAAGGTTTTTATTCTTTTCAATCTAAAACATGAACGTTTTATTATATCCCTAATGACATTATTAAAATTGAATTTCTACAATATTACCTAGAGAAACACAATAAAATATTACCTCAAAATTTATTAGATAAATCAAAAAAATGATATTGAATATCTAACATAAATTACATGACATACAATTTGAACATGTACTTAGAAAGAATCCTATATAGTTGATGAAATTTATATATATCCAAATCCATCATAAAATTCTCAAACTTATCCCATATTTATTTTATAAATCTAAATACTCATTTAATGAATTAATACATAAAATTCAACTTAATATAATGGAATAAAATTTTAATATTTCTCATGAAAAATAATTTCAGAATTCATGACACTGAACAGAATCCACAGAAACCAATTGTTGACAAATCATTAATTATATGTTGTCATTGAGATATCATTATAATTTAACCTCATTTAATTATGACCAGACTATAAATAATCATTTAATAGAACTTTATATTTCCTAAACTGATCGAATATGTTTTAAATTATTTTGATGGGATAGTGGTTCATCAAAATCCCTTGATTCAAATTATTTTAATTAATTTACTATCACAAAATGTAATCCACTATTATTTATACTTTTAATAGGGAATCCCAAAATGATACACTAGGTAAAATGAGATACATATCTAAGAAATCATTTATTTCCATCCTAAAATATCAAAACCAAGAGTGTATTATCCATTATTGATTAATAAAGTTCAAGGAAATGTCATTTGTGAAAAACTATCCATGATGAAGGAATTTTTAGGGGTTCCTAAATCATACCAAGATAAACATGAAATAAATAATTCATTAATATCTATATTTAAATAATAAATTAGAGAACTATTTCACATACATATGACTGAAAGGTTTTTCTTCTTAGAGATTACCAACACAGATAATCAGTTTTAATACAATTGGGCACCTTTATCAATATTATGGATCCTCGAGATCATTTTATATACATCTCAAATGATATATTCATATTCATGGCCTATGTATTGTAAATATTTGTAATGGGTGAACTGTTACAACCATTATATTCATTTCAATTTAAAATTTGATTTATAAATAATGAAAACATTAAATACAGCCTGTATGATACAAAATTATAGTGTCTTTAGGAATTAGTTTTATTATAAAACTTTATAATACATGGAAGAAAACATATTTATAGAAAAAATGATTTACATTCATAAAAAATATTTCAATCAAAAAAATGCAGGGGATATCATGGTGACATACATAATAAATGGTTGAGCTACAATGCCTATCTAGGGGAAAATGACATAAATGTTAAATGTTAAATAATAGTAATATAAATTAAGAATACCCCTAAAATAGATAATACTGCATGACATAGAATGATATTAAAAACATGTGAAATGTGACAACAACATAAAATAGTGAATCCTAAATATAGGTCAAGGCTAAACCCTCTAAGAAATCACACTCAAAAAATTACAATAAAAAATTAGGTTCACTACCATTCCCAAGTTTTTGTACCATGATACCATACAATAACCAATTTGTTAGAGTACTACATGTGTTAATCAGTCATATTTATTTTTTTTACATTCATTTCATTACAACATATATCATACAATATGAATTCATTCATTATAATTTATTCAGTGATCAAAGAAAGAGTAATGAAAACATTTATGTCCCCAATGAAAATGTATATGTTCATAATGGTGAATACCCTTGATTGAAAAAATTGTATATTAATCACTAGAATATTTTTTCCCATGGGAAATCATTTTAAAACATCAGCAGCATAAACATTTTACATTAAAATTCATAAATTTTTTTCATGAGAGTGAAAGGGTTATCTCATCACATGTATGTGAAATTTAAAGTAATAGGGACGTGGAAATACAAATCCCAACATTATTATATTTGAAATATAATGTATATGGATGTAAAACAAACATGAATAATGAAGATAAAATGAGGATATCTCAACAAATTCTAGCATTGTAACATCTTATTTAATGGTCCAAATGGACGAGTATAAATGATAAATAATTAAAATAATAACAATTATATATTATTTAATGTTTATAAATGAATTAAAATTTTATCAATTTAAATTAAAAGTTAAAATTTTAATGATGTTTTGAGAATTTGAAAGGAGGATAGGAAGGTGGGGATACCTTGTAGAATTTTGGCCCAATAAAAAATATGGTAAGGGCCCATATGAGGGTGGATAAATTCTACAACATTAAAATAACATAAATTGGATGGTAAGGTTCTGTTAATGAATTAATAATAATAAAACAAATAGAAATTAAAATAACTAATTTCACAGTTTACTGAATTTTAAAAGACGAGAGGAAGGTGAGGATACCGTACTAGAGTGTATAACATCAAAAACTTGTGCGTGGTTTCTTGAGGGCATGAGGATCCTTTGAGGACTATTGATAGTGGATGGAATATTATGGTAATTATTTAAGTCGTTTGAGTGAATATAAATGGGAGACTGTATGTGTTTAAATAAGAAAAGGTGGGATTTCATTATTATTTAGGTTATGGAAACTACATAATAAAATATCCAAAGAAAAATCCATACCATGGATGTTTTCCATGTTTTCTATATAATTTATTTTTCATTCATTAATTTATAATTTCATTGATTGAAATTAATTAAACAGATCCCATGATAGTGTGTAGGAGAGCGACAATCATAAATAATACATTTTAATACCTTAAAATATATTATATTTTTTCAAGCATTCATAATGGTCTTATAGATTAAATAAACTAAAAAATTAAATATTTTATGTTAAAATAATATATTTGGTCATGGATCATAATTATGGTAATTATTACATCATTTTTTAGTCATTATATTTTCATAATTCATAATGAATATTCATACGGTATTTAATTTTTATCTGAATATTAAATATTATCATAAAAATTATATAAATTTACTATTTCATAAAATTGATGTTCTGATTCAAGAAATAAAAATTATTTTTTTCTAAATATAGTTATTTTTAGTTTCAAAATTAAATCGACATATATTATGAAACGTTTTGTATTTTTATAATAACTATTTTTTGATCATTATTAAAATTACATTAGAAATCATAACAATTATATGATAATTTATATTTGTTAAAAATTATTTCATAATAAATATTTATTAAAATAATATAGTTTTTAAAATCATCTAACTCATGAAATGATTAAATGAATACAAAATACAATTATTTTTTTTATTTTATTCTATAACAAAATCATCATTAAAAGGATAAAAACTTGTTCAATAATATATAAAAAATATACCTATTCATATTTCTTTGGTGTTGATACATATCTCTTTAATACCTGAATACACCCTAAAAAAAGGTGTGTGATAGTTGGGCATTCAACAGGTGGTTCAGCAAACATGGTTTGGGTCGTGACCTCTATGATCTTGAATATGTACAATAAATGGTTCCACACATGATTAAGATGTCAGATCGTGGATTAGGATTGGTAAAAGTAAAGTCCTATAAATTCTATCTCCCTCAGAATCATTGATAAAGGGATTTAAATGGAATTATCCAACTGATTGAGAACATCCCTTATTTTGTATCTGTTAATTAAATTTTTTAAAACCCCAGATTTATGCAAACTATTTGATCACTATGAAATCATTATATTATCAATTGTAATGATACTTAATGAACATCTAAATTTAATTAGAAATAATAAAACTAGATAAGGTCAGGTGTTTCCTTCTACCATATTTAATGATGATATATTAAAATAAATAAAATAGTTAATTATATTTATAACAGTTCTGGTCATTACAATCTCCCCCATTATGAAATTTCCTCCTCAAAATTTCATTCCCCAGTATAATATAGTTTGGGGTAAGTCTTATTCATCATCTTCTCTAGTTCCCATGTTTGTTCATTATATATTTGGATTCTACATAACACTTTTACAAGGTTCATTATATTATTTTGTAGAACTTATCCTCTATGATATATAATCTAGACCATCATCTCCACATAACAAAGGTCATTATCCAATGGTAGAACCTAGGAATTGGGTAAATCTTATGGCTATGTTGTGTACTACCGTAGGAGGTATATATGTAATATATCGTGTAATTATGATAGGTTCGATTAGAGTGAAATTCTATGGGATACAATTTCAATGCGATCATAAATTTCGAAGTGGGATCCAAATCGTAGAATAAGATTTACATTCATCTCAAATGTCATAAATTTATTTCTGGTAAATATGTGCAGGAATGTTGTGTATCAAATATCCATCATTATTACCCATTGGTGATTATCGGTATAGATCTTATGTCTACTCTGAGCATCCTTGATGTGATGTAGAATACATTTCACATTTTATACCATGTCCTCGACCATTTTAGGACTGTGCAGTTCATTTTCCCCAAAATCATTCTAACATGCAGGTATTATGCACCTCCTCCAATGTACGGATTTAAATGGTTCCATTTATTTTCTTTATTAAAAAAATGTATAAGAACTCGCCCATATAAATAGATTGGTTCTATACTAATTTAATGTTCATAGAAAATACTCATAACATTTCTTCAAGTTTCTAAATATTCCATTTATATTTAGAATCTATTTTAGTATGAAATGACACACTAGGATATGGTGTTTCGATAATGTTGGAGACATTTATAGATCTAGTCGTTGAATCTCTGATATCAATGAGATACAATTGATAAGGCACTCCAATAATCCTTAACACCTTATTGATGTATATCCATTCAAATTTATACAACAAGAAGTTCTCTCGAATTGTGATAAAGTGTGTTGTATTTGTAAGATGATCAATCAAAAACCATAGAGTGTTGTTTATTAAGGATGTATTCAAAAGTCTGCGGAAAATTTCTAATCATGTTTTCCAATATCCATGTTTTAATGGGTAATGGTCACATAATCCCCTTAGAATTCATCCTTTCTACCAGTACTAGTTGGAATACTAACACTTCTACATATATTAAGGGATATCCTTATTCATATCACCCCCCCAAATTCATCATAAATATTTTGATACATCTTTTTTCTTCCTAGATTAATTGGTAATTTTAAACTATGCAAATAATCCAATAGTTCCTTCCTTAAATCAGGATTTGATAGAACAAATAGTCATTACCCAAATCTCAGAATTCCACCATTATAAATTTTGTACTATAAAGACTTCCACATTCTGAAGGATTCAAACTTATTCTGAATTTACAAATCATTTAATTATGCATCCTTTATCCTTTATTGAAGATACAATTTAGAAATAATTTGGGTAATAATTAATGATATTCATTCCTTTATAGTTCCCACGCCAATCCATCAACGGTTTAAAAACATCAGATATTTCTAAATTCTAATCATTTATAATGATTCATGGTTTTCTCTACAAATAGAATATTTCACTATATTCCCATTAACAGGATTGTAGTGTATTGAAAAGTCATGGTCCTTGTTTAGAAATAACCATCTTCATTTGTATATATTCATCTAGTTCTACGATAATATATACTTGAGGATTTTGTGATATATATATATATATATATCACACATATCATAATAGAGATAACGTCAGAAGATTTTATATTCCAAGATCACATAATTCAACTCTAGATCGTGTGTCAAATTATTTCTCTCAAGAACAGTCAACTTCCCTGAAGCATAGACTAGGAATTTTTCATTTTTCATCAACACACAACTCAATACCTTCTTCGAACAATCCCTAAACACTATGAAGACTTTTTCAATTCTGTGTAATGTGATTAAATGTTTAGGGATGAAACTACTTTTTAACTATATGAATACCTATTTTCAATCATCATTATATGAAAACATATGCCCTTATGAGTTATATTGCTAAAGGGGTTTGAAAATTGGGAGAAAATTCTCAAAATTGTAATAATACCAAACTATCCCTAGGAATCTATGAATATCTATCTCAGATGTTGGCCAAAACCATCTTATGATTTATTCCAAAATTGAAAGTCCTACAAATATACCATTTTTTGATCATATTCCCAAATAAAGTGATTTCCTTCAACATGAACTCACATTTTATGTACTTAGTGTATAGGTTCACCTTTCGTTGAGTCATTAGTTTGGTTATCATATTCTACACATAATCCTAATTGGGTTTAGAGTATATTTGAATATCATCTATAAATATAACGACACATTTTTTTGGGTAATATAAAAATAGTATATTCAAAAAGTCCATGATGATTTTTAGAGCATTAGTGAGTATGAATGGAATCACTATGAACTCATAGTTCTCGTAACATGTATGAAAAATATTAGTTGCGGATATCTACCTTCATCTCCTTTACATGATTATATCCCTAATATAGATCCAAATAAGATAATTATTACTCTCACATATATAATCAATAACTATAGAAATACGAGGTATAGGATACTTGTTCATTATCATGATATTGTTGTGATCATGAAAATCAATGAAAATGCGCATTGACCAATTATTATTTTTTATAAAGTGGAATAGTGCACACTATGTTGAAGCACTTGAGAGTATGAAATAATTTTTTAGATTCTCTTATATTTGTTTCATCTCCTCACTAGGTGGAACAAAAACTGTTATATATGGAGTCTTGGATAATGGAAATTTCCCTGGTATACACTCGATTAAAAATTCATCCACTCGGATAAGAGGAAGACCAGATAATTCATCGAGAGAAACATCAGAATAATCCCTCACATTGGGAATGATATCAAGGAATTTTATTTCATAATAGTCAATATTTTTTTCTTTATACACATTCTCATAGGGAAATAATACACATTAATGATAGGATTGTTCCATAAAAGTCTCAACCATCTCCATGCTCTTATATAGAATCGAGGATCGATTGACAATACGAATATTGATTTCCTTCTAATAGAAATATATTTTGGCTCTATAAAGGGAAATCCAATCCATTATTGGAATTATATAAAATTTTACCAAATATAGTATGACAGGGTTTTCCATGAATTTCATCCAACAAACTATGATAGAGGAGGAATTATATACATTGTACGCAATCATTTCCCATTTTTCATTTTCACTAATAGATATACAACAATTTGTTGTATTGGTGTTTGTATATTTATACTAAACATCAAGGATATGAACTAATTCAGAGAACCAAAATAAAAAATTATGTTTTATATTCATGAATTAATAACATTAGTACTTATCAACACATAAATAATTACATAATTCCACTTAGTAAATTTCTCATGTTCTTCTTCATGAACCTTTGAAAAGTGGGATGTTTATATTTTATAGCACCGATATATTTCTCTAGTGGACTATAAGAATTAAATTACACTTTCAGTTTATGATACCCATAATAATGATGAGATTATTCGATTCTTCATTTTGAATTTGGTCTAAATTAGATAATTTCCTCATATATATCAAATTCAAATATTTTTAAGGTTTTTCATATACTAGGATTGACCCCCCAAAGAAGGGGCCTTCCTTGAAATCATGTGTATCAAATAATCTAATGGTTTATCATGAATGTGTTTTTATTTTCCCTTATACTCCCTTATGAATTCATCATATATTTTATTGTGGGAATAGAAATAGATTTCTATTTTATGTCATAGAGTCTGAAAAAATATTTATCACAAAAGAGTTTCCAGAATTCCATCCCCTCCATTGCATAAATATGTTCCTCATGATTTATATTTTTGATTGTGTATTACCATTAATCAAATTCACCCTCCATAAGATAACAATATAATATAACCATATTCTTTAAAAACTATGAAGGATGGAGAGGATAATCTCAATGGAGTTGATCTATTCTTCAACAAGTAAGGTATAAGAAGATCCATTGAAAGTATTAGTACTTTTTAAGATGAAGATCTCTATTGTAGTGTGTTATCTATTAGGGTAGCGTATTAAATCCTCTTTATCTTGGATTCTATATAGAACCCTAGTAATCTAATAGTGTATCATTATAATTTTTTTTGATTCCATCTCCCATTGGGTGAGGAATTTCATTAGGTATTTCAACATGTTTCCAGTCTCATCCATTTTACCCGATTTCTTCTATTTTCAGACTTTGAATATAAACAATTTACATTTAATGATGGTTATTATTTAACAATAATACACATAAAGGAAAATCCATTTACATTAATTGGAGAAATTATAAATCACAGTACTATTCATAACTTATAATCTGTAGGCATCAATATATGTTATCAATAATATATTCCCTAAAATATATTATTATGGGAATTTTTTACATTCCATTAAAAATGGTTCATATAGTGATTTTGAATTTACCAAATCATATCCCCCAACAGTGTCAAATAAGGTGTTAAAAGGTCCCATTTATTATGTACATGTATACCCAGAGTTAGTCTTGGAACACCTTGTCAGAGTTTCTTGTCCTACGTACATTTGTGCCAGAACCACATCCATATGTAGTATCCATATAAGTGTTTTGTTTCATGATAAATCACATACTATATAGTAACTTATACATATAAGGGTATTATTATACATTGTATTATCCATGATATATTCACCGTAGTTTTCAATTCCAGATCATAAATTTTTTAAACATTACCCTTGATACAAACTATCTAAAACATGCTATTTATTTCATATAAATAATTGGTTTATTACATTAGAAACACTTAATATAACCTATATGATCAAGAATTATAATATATCTAGAAATTAGATACATTACAAAAAAATGAAAGACATAGAAAACTAGAAATTTCTTGAAATAATATTTAAAATACTCAAAATACTCCTTCCAACATAAACCTGAATTTGATAACCTCAGGACATATATAAGAAATGGTTGAGGTATCAAGGACAACAAGGGAATAAAAATGTAATACCTGATGGATTATATAAAATAATTATATCAATGAGTAATTAAAGAAACATGAATAATAATGAAATAAATACCATGATAATCATAACACGGGAAATGTGGGAACGTCATAAAACAGTGAATCATATTAATATATCAAGGATAAACCAACCAAAAACTCACAATTGGAAAAGACCAATAATTAAATCATGTTAACAACCTATCCCAACATGATGTATCATAGTACTAAACATTACCAAATGAGTTGAAGTGATATTCATGTTCATCATCCACATTCATTTCATTCTCCTACTTAAGTCTGCCACATAGATTATAAAATATGGATTCGTTCATCTTAATTTATTCTACTATGATGAAATGTCAATGGGATACATGTGAGTCCCCAATAAATATTTATATGTTCATAAAGGATAATAAACGTGATTGAAAAATTGGTTTGGTATTCACAACACCATTATTTTTTCTTGTAAAATCATGGTAATATTTTTGTAGCATAACAAAAATTATTAAATGTTAAGAAAAATTTTGATGAAATGGAAATGTGTCTCTCATAATTTGGCATTAAAATGTATAGTAATAAGAAAATTTAAATGATATCCCAACATTATAAAATTGAATTGGTATGAAAAATTTCTTCAATAAAATTGATTAAATTTTAGAAAGTGAGGGACTACAAGGAATTTATGTATTTTAACGAATTATGTATGGGTAATAATGAAGAAAGATAAATTATACCACATTAAAATAATATAAATTGAACAATAAGGGAATTATAATAAAATAATGAAAATATACACATTTGAAATTAAAGGAACTATATACAAATAAGGTTCATGAATTTTAATGCATGACGGGATGGTGAGGACCCCATAGGAAATTTTGGTATAGTAACAATACATGATTGAGTCAAATTATGGGAGAATAAATGATCCCTCTTTAAAATAACATCAATTGGATATTATGTGATTGATTATAAGAGAACGAAAATGTAATGACCAACAAATTTATTAATGAAAATTTCTCTTGATCTATTAAAATGTAATGTTATGTAAAATGGTTATATAAAATAGATTCACATCTAGGGTTTTATGTTTCTGAATTTTAAAATATTGTTAATAATTTTTACCATTACTAATATTTCTATTGAACGATTATCTCATGATTAGTATAAATATAAAACATTATTCAATACAATTTACTCAAAAAGAAAGTGATGGCCTCATTCGGTAGAGTTTCTCCATACGAAGCCCATTTTTTCAGAGCTCAGAAAAGAGGTAACGTCATTAGGATTTTCCCTTTACTCATCCCAGGACAATATCCAATAGGTTATTCTTGAAAGGAACAACCTACAAGGGAAGTGGATGTCAATAAATATTACCACTTGAGAGATGTTATCTGAACCAGCCCAAGAGTCTGTCACCACCTCCCACCTTACCCATAGGTCTTATAATGGTGATATAAGGGGATATGTTACAGGACCCTATAACTATGATTTTATGCCTTATTTGTTTCTATAATTAATATAAATTCATTTTAGTATTGTTACTATGAAAATTGTTTTCAACGAGAAAATATTATTTTTAGTTAATATTCAATTAAGAAATCTATTTTGATAATTTAGTGGATATTTTAATTAAATAATATTTCTAAAAAATATTATTACGGAATTTATTTTTATTAAATATAACTGTTTCTATAATTTTTAAGAATACAATTGTAAATATTAGTATGATTTGAAAACTATTTTTATCAAAACCCATGAATTTTCAATAAAAGTTGGTTTTTATATTAAATATAATAATTCACATATTTAGAAAATTATTTAGATAAAATTTATATTGTTTTTTAATAAGGATGTCTAAATTATATAGTGGTAATTGTTTCATAATTTTTTGAGATAGTTGGATTTTTGGGTAAAAAATTAATACTGTTTAAATATAGATTGTGATTTATGGCATCAAAATGACCCAATTGTGATTCAATAAAATACTATAAAAGGGTTGTTCCAAAAATATATTTTCTTCCTATAATATAATGTTATTTTATATTTTTTTGATTTATTTTATGATTCCATAGTGGACACTACAAGAATAATAAAATATTTTATATTTTTAAATACATTTCCTCAAGAGTGTGACTCACCTACACATAAGAAAGTCTAATATTTTAATAAGTCTGGCCATTGGACTTATAAACTAATTTTTATAATCACATTTTTCATTAAACATGGGCAAAAACCATGGGTTGGTATTTGGTTTTCAATATTTAATTATATAGATTGTTAAACCTATGTTTGTGAAATATTAAATAATTCCCCTCTCTTTTATTATATAGACCCACCGATTCTCCCACATCTCTTCACTCAAAATCATTGGATCTCGACCAACCTCAATCTTCGTTTCTATATAATCATTCGAGGGCACCCCAAGAACCCATGAATCCTTTCTCAAGCCTCTCCCAATCCTTTGCGATCACACTTCCAAGTAGGGGATCTCTTCTTTTTTTATTTTTTTACAAACATATTTATGTTGTTATATAATTTTATATTCAATTAAAAATATTTGGGTATGATTCCACACCTCCCCTATAATTCCTAGCTTATCGTTGAATTATGTGAGAACTTTTTATCTCTAATTACTTCCTCTCTTGTACACCTGTTACCATGCCAAAATTCTGTAAGAAATTTATCTCTTCTCATTTAAAATCTAGAAATTCATTTCTATTATGAATCTAAATTTCATTACATATGTTGGGATAATATGTTCAATGAACCCCATACATTTCATTTAAAGTATTAATGATGAGAGACCCATTTCTCCCTCATCAATATATTTATTGATTTCTATTGGATGTTGTCACGCTGTCAATGTTATACCAAAATTTCACATGCAAAAATCATTGTGTAAGTGAATACCATACCCTTTTATCTATGATGTTTTTTCCCCATTATTATGATGTATATGTAGATTTAGAACGTACAATTATTTATTCCACATATCTTATTATTTGAATAAAATATTATGTTTAATTAATCCTTTTTTATGATCCATGTTGAACAGTTATGCATGAAATGACATGATTACAAAGGGTGTTCCATGATAGTAATCCAATTCATTACGTAAATATACGTTTCATGATACATCAAGTGAAATGATGGTCCAGTCATTCTAATTCATGTGAAATGAGGGTTTACTTATGCTTCATGTGAAATGATCCTTGTTTCATGCTAATATGATGTTAATTGTTGTTTCCACATTTCCAAGTTATGATAATCATGCTATATCAAGCCTTTATGTTCACGTTTCTCTTATGCTCCATTGATATTCATATTTTCTAAAATTTACTATATTACACATTTTTTAACATTTTTACTCCCTTAATAGAGTTTATGTTTCACCTTTTTCTTATGAATATCCTTAGGTTATCCATTATAATGCTATGTACGAAGCAATGTTAGGATCATGTAAAAGATTTATTCAATAAATATGTTGTGTTTTATGTTCTATGTTATCATATAATATTCCTAATTTTTCCATGACCGATTAAATATCAATCCTATATGATGGACTAATAACATGTTGATTTAATAAATCATTCTTAACTATGTATTAAAGAGCAGCGTTGTTATAGTTGGTATCAGATGATATGTTAATTATTTTTGTTATTATTAATAAAAAACCCCAGTGAAATCCATTAGGATAAGGATATGTATATTAAAAACAAACCAAAATTTTGATGAGTATATAAGAAGTGTTTTATTAATAAAATACATCTGTGTCTGGATAGAAATAAGTAGTGGTGACTCGGTAACATATGCATTTATGGGTAAACCTCGAAAACACCACTTTGGCTAGACTGGAACAGGATCTACTGGATGACAGTGGGCATTGCTATTTTATTGGTTATGAAACTCCAAGGGGATATTCTTTGGTAAATTCAAAATAATTGTAGGAACCATTATTCAGGGAATTTGATAGGTCCATAAGGCTGAATTCCTTGATGGGGGGGGGGGGTGAATCAGGTTATGACTAATTTAAAATTAATGCTTGTTCTGATCTTGTTTCACTGTTAAGAAAAACACTCTTCTCTCTCCTTCCTAGTTCACAATATAAGCAGAATGTAAAGCAAGCATAGGACACATCATTTTTACTTGGTTCACCACTAAGGGCTACGTCCAAGGAGCATACGCCGATTGGTTTCTGGTCGTACCAAATTCCACTATACTTCACTAGCTATGGATTACAATGTTCAGGATAGATCACTTCTAAGCCCAGGTTCACTGCCTTTACAAATTTAGGGTTAGCTCACTGCTTTCCCAAGGGTCACTCCCTATTTCTCTCTCTTTGGCTCACTGCTGGTGGAGAGGATCACCTTCTTTCTCTTCCTTTGCTCACTCTTCTTAATAGGAATCCACTCATAGTTTATAGACCTGTAGGTCTCTTCATTTTCATGAATGAATGCGTCTTCCTCTGTATGAAGATGCACTGTTGAAGTAAAAATTTCACCCATAGATGTATATCTCTTTGCACCTAAATAATCGAGAAACCTTCCAGCTTCCACGGAGCCTAAAAATCACTTCTGGAAATAAACCTTACATGGGGCGTAAGTCTATCTCGGCGTGCAAGTATCGGTGTGCAAGTCACAAAAGGCGTGCAATTCCACCTCAGACACTTGCATGACACAAGCTTCCCTAACTCCAAACTCGCATGACTCTCTTCCATTTATGCCCAAACAAATATTGGCGCGCAATTACCAACTAGCGCGCAACTTCTCACACTGGCGCACAAGTTCAACCACAGGTGCACAACTTCACTTGCGCAGCCCACACACAACTTGAAAGACCACCACACCTACGCGACGGGAGCTCTGATTTCTCAAAGTGTTGAACTCCGGTGAAGAATGAAGAGGGGTGGTCCAGTATTTATAGGCAATATGACCACCCTTCACGATGGAGCGCATGTCAACCCTCGGTGCGCAAGTCTAGATGCGCAGGTCTCATCCCCTACAAGTCACTTGCGCGACCTACATCCAAACTTGCGCGCACCTCTTTCCTTTTCCATATTTTGACCTTTGGATCATGAAAAACTATAGGCGCACAAGTTCTCACACTTCCAAGGCATTAGTGCGCAATTATCTTTCACGGCGCGCAAGTCACATACGCGACCTCACCAAAACGTGTGCGGAACTTATCCCTTTCCCATATTTAGATGATCTGATCATGAAAAACATATGGTGTGAAAGTTTCCAAGACTTCATGTATAGGGTGTGAAAGTCCCTTTGCCACCTTGTATCTGTTCTTTTGTACCGCCTCCAGATCATCCATTCCTTTTTTCGACATTCTTGAATAAAACATGGATCGTTGACCTAATCTCTTGAACTCGACATTCCGTCATGAAATCCTATTTGTCAACAAATTTTTATGTCATTGTTTTTCTTTGACAATAATCACCACTCAGATGTCCACTTTGTCAACAAACACAATCACCTAAAAAATGCTTCAATGATTCATTGAGGGATTTTTTTCCCAACAATCTCCCCCTTTGGGTTTGATGACAACTCTTCCATAAAATGACACATCATTGATTTTTCATCCACCATTCGCCTTTTGTGATTTTGATAGCAATAAAGGATTTACTCAACACATACTCTAATCACACATGAGCAATGCTCGGCGTGATAAACAAGATTAAATGAAATGTTCATCAATGAATCATTTCATCTCTGACATCCACTGTTGACACCAAACTGATACCAATTTGTACTAAACTGATACCAATTTTTGAAGGACTTGTTGGAAGACGAATTTTTGTTTGAAAATGTTCTTACCACTCTCTAACAGCACTCTTCTGCATTTATCATGATCCTCAGCTGTCGTGATATCAATCCTTTGATTGATCACTTCTAGCATTATCATTTTTAATATGCTCCCCCTTTCTACTCATAGATTCAACCCTTGTTTGCTTCAAAACCTCTTTAGCCCTATTTCCTGTGTTGTCCAAGCTAAGATCTGGCTAATAACATTCAACTAGCTTCAACTCTCCCTATCTGGTTGCTCCACTTGTCAGCATCTCCCCATATCATTCATGATTTATCAAATCTCCAAATTGTCTCCCCCTTGAACAATCACTATTTTCTCCCCCTTTGTCAACGAACCAAAAGGTCACTCTTTTGAAGTCTATAACAGATTAGAGAACACATATCATCACATTAGGGAAAACACATCATACCTCGGGGAGAGGGGGGTTCCACATCCACACGCTTTTATGTGAGGGGAATCGACTGAACTCCCAGAGCCAGTCGATGCCTTTCAAATGCTACCTTGGGTAAGGCCTTTGTCAAGAATATCTGCAACCTGTAACTCTGTAGGAACATACTCCAACTTCAGAAGTCCTTGTTCCACCTTCTCCTTGATGAAATGATACTTAATATCAATGTGCTTTTTCCTTGAATGATGGAAAAGATTTTTGCTAATATTTATAGAACTTGAGTTGTCGCACTGGATTCCGATCGGAGACTCCACTTCAACTCCCATATCATCAAGTTGTTGCTTCATCCACAATAACTGTGTTCATTCTTGAGTGGCTGCAATATATTCAGCTTCTGCAGTGCTCAATGAAATAAAATCCTTCTTCTTGCTTAACCAAGCAATACATAGCCCACCAAGATAGAATGAACCACCTGACATTGATTTTCTATCATCTGATGAACCGGCCCAGTCTGCATCATTATATCAAAATAACTCTGTCTGAGATTTGTCAGTATATGTCAACCCAAAATCCATTGTGCCCTGGATATACCGAAGTATTCTTTTCACTGCAAGCATGTGGCTTTCCTTGGGATTACTCTAATATCTCGTTGCATGGCATGTGGCGAAAACAATATCAGGCCTTGTTGTAGTTAATTATTACATACATCCAATAATTTTCCTGTATTCTGTTATAATAACTGCCTTGACATCCTAATCATTTGATAATTTCATCCGAGTAGCAACCGGAGTCTTCATCTCCATGGAATTCTCCATTCCAAACCATCTCAGAACCTCCTTGGAATAATTATATTGAGAAATGAATGTTCCATTCCTTCCTTGTGTCACCTGTAGACCAAGGAAAATGTTAGCTCTCCGATCATTGACATTTCAACCTCATTTTTCATGAATTCGGAAAATTGTATGCACTGAGATTCATCTAATCTGCCAAATATTATGTCATCGACATAAACCAGCACTATAATCCTTTGATTACATTCATTGCTGAAATAAAGATTGTAATCAACTCCTCCATGCTGAAAACCAAGATTCTTCAAGTACTGATCAAGCCATGAGTACCATTCTCTTGATGCTTGTTTCAGCCAATACAATGCCTTCTTCAGTCTGCAAACATTGTTCTCATCCTCATGAATGAGAAAACCATCTGGCTGCTCAATGTAAACCTCTTCTTCCATAACCCCATTCATGAATTTGGATTTGGCATCCATCTGGAACACATTGAACGTTCTTTTCACTATTATGGAAAAAAATAATCTGATTGTCTCCAGCCTTGCAACCGGTGAAAATGCCTCATATTAATCTATTCCCTCTATCTGGGAGTATCCCTTGCACACTAGCCATGATTTGTTCTTAATCACTGTTCCATCTTCATTTATCTTTTTGGGATAGAACCATTTAGTCCCGATGAAATTCTTATCTGCTGGCCTCAAAAAAATCTCCCATGTCTGGTTCTTCTCAATCTGATCAAGCTCTTCATTCATAGGATGAACCATGTTTTCATCTTCAGCTTCATCGGAAAAACATTTCGGCTCCACCTGAGACAAAAACGAAGTTTTTTGTGATGATTTCAATCTTCGAGTCTGAACTGGAGCTGTCTGGTCACCAATGATATTCAACCTATCAATTTCAACTCGAATCATTCGCTTCCTTGCAGACACAGACATGACACTTTCTTGTTCATCATCAGTATCTTTTTCTGAGTCAGCCTCTGCCACTTATTCTCCCCCTGTGTTTCATACCTCATCATCACTTTCATCCAGAAACTATTCACTAGGTCACTGAGTATTCTGTTCATTTTCGACTATAGTGACATCATTGCTGTCAATAATTTTTCACAGCCTCTTGTGGAAGCATTTATATTCTTTTCTTTTCCCGGAGTAGCCAAGGAATATCCCCTCATCTCCTCATGACTGAAACTTCCTATGATTTTCTTTTTTTGAGAATGAAACACCTACTTCCAAAGAATATAATGTATTTCAACGTTGGCTTCTTTCCATACCACATTTCATACAGATTATTCCCTTGATTTGGACACAATAGAGACCTGTTTGAAACATAGACCGATGTCAAAACTGCTTCATTCCATAATTTCCCTACTAGGTCATTATCAATAAGCATTGTTATGGCCATGTTGTTGAGGATCCTATTTCTCCTTTCAACCACTCCATTCTTTTAGGGAGTTCTCACTGATGAAACTTGATTCCTTATCCCATGTTCCTCGAGATAGTTTTCAACTTGAGTGTTTGTGAATTCTGTACCGTTATTAGTATGGAAGATATGAATTTTCTGCCCAAGATTCTTTTCAGATTCCCTCCTATAATGCTTTATGCAACTGAATACCTCTGTCTTATGGGTAATGATGAATAACCAGGCCATTCTACTATAATCATAAATGAAATGGACATAGTACCCTTTCCCATTTATAGATGGTGGTGAGATAGGTCCACATACATCAGCATACACCAATTCAAGCACTCTAGTTTATTTATGTTCCTTTGGCATGTATGTCTTTCTAATGATCTTCCATTTTTGGGAAGCATCACACATATGAGTGCGATCATGTGATAGTTTGGGAAGGTCTCCAGCCACACCACACTTTACTAGATCTTCCATAGATGGTTGGCATAGATGACCAAGTCGCTTATGCCCCAACTGGTTTTCTTCCTCTATGGATAAGTGTAACATTTCTTCTTCTCCACCTACAAGGTAGATATTCCCTTTTTCCTTTTTCCATTCAGAACAACTGCTCCATATATTCCATTCACAACAGACATCTTCGTGGTAAATTGGATAGGGTTCCCAGAGTCACATAGTTTACTGACACTGAGTATGTTATGATTAAGACCCTCTATTACCAAAACATCAGCACATCTCATTTCTCTTCCCCCAAACATGGCTTCCTTGAGCCAACAATCTTCAGCCCTTCATCATTTCAAAATTTGACAACTCCTTATTTTTCATATTTTTGCCTGTAACAAGATCCTTATTAGCTGTCATGTGGGATGTGCACCATTGTCAAGGAACCACACACCAGATCGATATGATGCTTTAAGGGAAATCTCTGCCACCATGACCTTCTCATTTTTATTATTCTTGGTCCATAGTTTTTCTTTCACACTCAGCATGGATTGGGACTTCTGTTCTTTCTCAGAGTATGATGGAACAGCCTCATCTTGCAAAGCCGCAAATCTATTCTGCATTTTTAACTCACCTTTCGGTTTGTTGATCCGTTACTTGCGAACATTTTGATTCTTCTTTGGCACATTTCTCTGAATGGTCGAAGTGAAATACCTAGGCATGTGTCCAATCCTCCACACCAAAAACAGTTCCTTCAAAATATATTCTAGAAAACTATTCTCTATTTGGATTCCATCTTTGTTCATGTTCCCTTCTATATCTCTTGTCAATGGAACACATATACTATGAATGTCCCATTTTACCACATCAATAACACCTGATATAGGATTCTTTCCTTAGTGATACTTCATCACTATGATTTTCCCTTTGGGACCTCTGAATATTCTGATTCTGTTTTGTCCCCAAATCAACCTTCAATTTCGGGATGGTTGCTTGCAATCTGGCTGCCATTGTCACAGATTTTTGTTCCTGATTAAGCACTGAAACAGCCTTAACACATGAGCACAATTGCTGCTTCTTCCCTGCTGAACTACATGGCTCCTCTTTCATCTTCTATGTCTTCTGAATGGCCTTATTTTCTGATATGACATTGAGGGTCAAGATTTTTTCTTGATCCTTAATTTTTTTTCGCAGACTGACCACTTATTTTTCATGAACGTTGATACGTCTGACCTGTTCTTTTCTTGTGTTAGTCAAACAATCAATTTCCTTCTTTTGTTCTTCAATTTTATGCTTATACACAACAATATTTTCTGAGGTCTCTGGTGTTTAGGATTTTAGTCTTTAAATTTCTTCTATCATACCAGACATTTCTTCATCCTGTTGTTTCATATAGAGTTTGGCATCACAAACCACTTTATTGGATTTCTTCGTTTTGGCTCTCCAAATGTCTATCTCCTCAAGAGCTGCTGCCAATTCAGCTTCCATATCAACTCTCCCATCAATTTTTCTTCTTCTTCAGCATCAGTTTCTTCCTTTTTCGAAGAACTACCAACAATCGCCACAAAGGTATTTACCCCATGATCTCTGCAATTTTATATTTCCTCAACCTCTTCTTTCTCATACTCATCTAAACTTTCAAATTCTTATAAATGATGATTCTTTTTCTTGAAGAAATTTCTAATGAATTATTTCTTCCCATTAACAAACACTGAAATCTTTTTCTTGTTAATTTCAACCTCATCATCATCATTATCGTTATCTTGAATCTTCTTGGGGGCATCTTGCTGAAAGATTACCAACCTTTCTACATCAAAAGCATGCTAGTGGATGTTTCCCTTTAAACATTCCTCTTCCTCTTTGCAGATTTGAAGAAATTAAAGAAATCACCTCATCTATCTCTTCTTCCTCATTGGAATCTTCAATGGGGAGCTTATTCATGGCCTTGAATGCCACCTCTTTGGATTTCCCCTTTTACACATTCTCATTATCATCGTTTCTCATTTCATATGGAATAAGTGGGTTGTGCAGGTTATCCAATGTCAGATATTTTTGTTGTTTATCTTCCAAAAAAGAAACTTTCAGATTGAACAGAGATGGATGTTTTCTCAATAAGCACTTCAAAATTTTTATATCTTTGATAATTTATCCAAGACCCCATAGGTCTTCTACCACAACATTTACCCTGCCAAAGAATGCATCAACAGAATCATTCGGGTTCATTCTCAGATCTTCATAATTGTTCCACAATACTTGCAGCATTGCCTCTCTCACCATTGTATCCCCTTAATATATATTCAAAAGCTTTACCCACATGGAATGCGACATTTTTCATGACATCGCCTTTTTATAGATGGGATTGGAGAGGGATCCCCCCTAAGGCATTGATCGTTTTGGAATCAGCATCCAACTCTCTATGTTGAGCTTTTGATAACACACCACTAGTAATATCAGTTCTGATACCATGCATAGCTGCTGAAAACACATCCATTACCAATGATCAGAAATAGTGTTGCATTCGATTCTTTCATATTTGAAAATTACATCTATCGAAGATCGGAATCCCTTTATGATTAGTGACCTCCATTGAGAGAATAACAACTGTCAAAATTTCCCTATGATACCAATTTTTAGGTCCACAAGGCAAATACCCTGAGATGGGGGGTGAATCAGGGTATGACTAATTTAAAATTAAATCCCATTCGGATCTTGTTTCATTGTTAAGAAGTACACTCTTCTCTGTCTTCCTTGTTGAACAATATACACAGAAAGTAAAGAAACCACATGACACATCAATTTTACTTGGTTCAGCTCTAAGGTCTACATCCAAGGAGCATACACCGACATGTTACCGGTCATACCAAATTCCACAATACTTTACTAGTTGTGGATTACAATGTTCCAGCTTGATCACTTATAAGCCCAGGCTCACTAGCTTTACAAATTTAGGGTCATCTCACTGCTTTCCCAAGGGTCACTCCCTATTTATCTTTCTCTGGCTCACTACTGGTGGAGAGGATCACCTTCTTTCTCTTCCATTGCTCACTGCTCTTGGAAGGAATCCACGGACAGTTTATAGATTTGTAGGTCTCTTCATTTGCATGAATGAATGCATCTTCCTCTGTATGTAGATGCCCTATTGAAGTAAAATTTTCACCCATAGATGAATATCTCTATGTGCTGAAGGTATTGAGCAACCTTCCATCTTCAACGCAGCCCGAAAATCACTGCTGGACAGAAATATTACTTGGAACACAAGTCTATCTCGGCGTGCAAGTATCGGCGCACAAGTCACAAAGGGCACGCAAGTCCACCTTAGACACATGCGCGACACAAGCTTGCACAACTCAAAACTTGCGCGACTCTCTTCCTTTTATGCCCAAATCAGTATTGGACCGCAAAAACCAACTGGTGCGCAACTTCTCACACGAGCGCACAACTTCTACCACCGGCACGCAACTTCACTTGTGCGACCCACACACCACCTGTGCGACCACCACAGCTATGCGACGGGAGCTCTGATTTCAAAAAGTGTTGAACTCCGGTAAATAATGAAGATGGGTGGTCTAGTATTTATAGGAAATCTGACCACCATGTGCGACAATGTGCAAGTCAACCCTCGGCGTGCAAGTCTCGACGCGAAGGTCTCTTCCCCTACAAGTCACTTGCGCGACCTACTTCTAAACATGCGCGAACCTCTTTCATTTTCCATATTTTGAGCATCTGATCATGAAAAACCATAAGTGTGCATGTTATCAAACTCCCAAGGCATTGGCACGTACGTATCTTTCACGACATGCAAGTCACCTGCACCACCTCCAGATAATCCATACCATTTGTCGAAGTTATTTAATCAAACATGGATCGTTGAACATAGCTCTTGAACTCGACATTCCATCATGAAATCCACTTTTCAACAAATTTGTATGTCATTGTTTTGCTTTGTCAACAATCAACACTCAGATGTCCACGTTGTCAACAAACACAATCACCTAAAAAATGCTTCAATGATGTCATGAGGGATTGTTTCCCAACAGAATTGATTTAATTCCCCTATGAATATATGTTATGAATTAGATCAAGGATAATAAAGATTTAATCATATAAATTGATATTTTATGGAAGTAAACGGAATTTATAAGTTATCCATTTTTGTATTTGGATTCCCCATTATTTGTTACACCTAACATTCCTATTATTCCATCTAATGACCAGTAATAGAAGGACACGGGCTAACATCCAATGTGATGATCAATGTGATGACTGTTCTAAAAAGATTCCATATTCGATTAGAGAGGGAATCTCAAACATTGTCACGATACTCTCTTAGATAAATTCTATTTTGAATATAAACATTGGACATGAAAAATGTCCACCCCCAACCCCAATGAATGAACAAGCCGAAAATGATAGCTTCATCAGAAAAATGCCTCCTACTTTTAAAAGACCATCCAATACATCAATCAACAAACAGTGGATAAACTCCATTGATATAATCTTCTCTATCCTTAAATGTTCTGAAAAAGATATTGTTCTTATTGTAACTTATCACAAGGATGGTGAACCATGTCAATGGGGGACATTGATCAAAAACAAGAATCTTGAGGTAGAGATCATGGCATTAGAATGGAATGATTTCATGAATATATTTTTTGATAAATATTTTTCTCACACCATCCTACCTATGATTGAAAGGGAATTCCTTGCCATAAAGAAAAAAGACAAACAATCCATCAGAGTGTATCAAGAAAACATCACAATTATGGCATGATACGCCTTCGACTTTTTTATTATCATTGAATGCATGTTTTACCACTTCTTTGGTGGGCTATATCCTTGCCTACAAAAATGAGTATCGATCCATGCCTTTGAGAGCTATGATAAAATTGTTCATTTTTCCTCAATGTAGAAATTAATATTGGTAGATATCATGGGTATCATGGCGATTATAAGCATAATATGTAATTTAAATATTTTGGTATGATGGATAAATTCAATAGTTCTATGAAATTCTTGCACCACATTTTATAAAGGTGTAGAATGAATCACCCAGTAAATTGCCTGAAGGGAACAAGTAAATTACATTGGAGCGCCATGTAGGATATATATAAATACCATTTAGGTATGATCCATGGTGGATGATCCAGGAGATGCTTATCACCTTCCAGCTATTTAGTCCCTTTTTAGTAGTACTTATATTCATTTTTCCTTGTACGTTACAGTTGGGCCTGTATTTACGAATCCGATTACTTTCAGCACTCCTTTATTATATAGTTTTACATAGTGTCTTGCTTCCATCTTATACTCTCATTGTGTGTGTTTATCCTTTTTAAAGACAATGCCTTCCCAGTTTTATGGATTTACGCCTTTGGTGCTAGTCGATAGCTCCTGACCTATGGAAGGTGGGCTTGGGGTAGTAACTTAACGGGTACCAAGAATGGGTCTTGACAAATTGGTATCTGAGGAGATAGTTCTACCACATAATGTAGGCCTCTGATCAGTATTACTATGAATAAATAGTGTTAAGAGTGTTGTTTGTGGTTTTTAGCCCAGGGAGTCTAGTGTTGGTGTCGCTACCAATGTATCCATACACCAGGACCCTGACCTCTGTTTTTCGACTCAGTACACGAAAACACTGATTTTGTGTTTGTTTCAAGAGTTTTCTTTGTGATATCTTTGAGTCAAATCACTGGTTATAACTTATTGACCATGGAACACCTGTTTTTTTTTCAGGATGCCTCCACGCAGACAGCCAGACATGGTTCCGAGTGTTATATGAGATGGAAACCTAGTGTGCGACGAGGCCTCGATGTAGGGACCTATCATAGTGGAGGAACCAATGGTATCACTACCCATTAGGCCACCGATGTCACTATCCCTATCAGCATACGATGAATGCCTCTTGATCCCGTTGCATGAGTTCCAGTGACAGAGGCCACCCAGGTTTAGGGGAGAGACAGACCCACAAGCAGCTGAGGATTGGCTGGAGGGTGTGGTGAGAGTCTTCAGGATAGCAGGGACACCAACAAACATTATGGTTATCCTTATAGCTAGCCTCCTTCAGGTAGCAGTAGGTAGATGGTGGAGCTTAATTCTCTAGTTTCATGATGTGATGACACTTCTTTGGGTAGACATCGAGATCCTTTTCCGGGCAGAGTTTGTACCAGCCACCCTATGTGTGGTGCGGATTCGGGAGTAACATCATCTGCAGCAGGGCTGCATGACAGTGGCACAGTACTCAACGAGGTTCACCGACCACTCATGCTACTCCACCAATATGTTGTGGGACACATTTTTTAGGGCATGGACCTTCGAGTAGGCGCTCAGGCGAGAGATCAGAGCTTCGATGATCTCCCTCAACATCCCGACATAGGTAGGGGTGTTAAAGGGAGACCTCTTAGTAGAGAGTTTCTTTTATGAACATACACTAGCAGTGAGACCTACCACCAGACCTCACGTAGAGGAGTCTTCTACAGCTGGCAACTGGAAGATGTCACAGAGGTCCAAGTGGAACAGACCATCAGTTAGATGACCTCAGGATAAAAGTTTAGTTGTGCGGGGAACTCAAGACAAAGCCAGTGTGGCCAGGAGGGGGCAATGATACTATTGCAGCGGGCAGGGTCACATGGATCATGATTGTCTGACACTACATTCTAATGATAAACAGACAGTTTTGGGACCTCCCAGGAAAAGGCATAGGTTCGATCGAGGCGGTCTGTAGTGAAAGAATTCGGGACACCCTAAGATGGGAGGGGTGAATCAGGGTGACAACTTTTTCTTTTAATGTGATGGATCTTGTTCCCACATTGGTAGGAACTTGTTGAACCTGTATGATGAATTTGATCAGAAAGTAAACATTCCCATGCACAGAGAAGACACATCCCTTTTTACTTGGTTCACCAATAAGGGCTACGTCCAAAGATCATACGCCGACAAGCTGCCAGTCATACAAAAATCCACTAATCTTCACCAGTTGTGGATTACAATTGTTCGGGCATAGTCACTCTATCCCAGGCTAACTTCCTTTACAATGGTTCAGGGAGAGCTCACTACTTCCCTCGGGTCACTCCCGTTGACTCCCCCTGGCACACTGCCGTTGGTGAAGTCTCACTCAGTTTATAGACGTGAAGGTCTCTTCAATTGATAGACATGAAGGTCTCTGTCTCCTGTTCAGCATGAGACTTTTCTTGCATCAGAGTGCGGAGTTGATTCTTTGTTAATGTCTTAATTCCATCCCCTGATGAATACCCCCTTTTCCCTTGTCCACTGGGAAAACAACCTATGGAAAGGGCCTTCACAAATTACCCTTCTTCGCAAGGCTCCCAATTTTGCAAAGCTCAAAAAAGCCTTCGCGGAGTCCCTGCCTTTTCGCGAAGTTCAATCGCGAAGCACTCTCGCGATGCACAAGCCTTCGCAATGCTTGGATATCGCGGAGCTCCTACCTCTTCGCGAAGCTCACTGAGCCAATGCGGGGCGCACGACTTTCGTGGAACTATAATAGCATCCGAGAAGCTCCTCTATCACGAAGCACACTGCCTTCGCGTGTGACCTTTTCAAACTGAGAGAAAAGTATTTTCTCTAAAATTATTTCTACTTCTCTTGAATGTTTCAGCCTCTATTTATAGGTGATTCCACCGACCCTCGAATCTTCCGTGCAAAGTCAATGCCACGTCATCACAAATCGTGAAGCTCCGAAGTTTCTGCCGAAATTCTTTCCAAATCGCGAAGCACCTCAGAAATTTTCGGATCGCGGAGCTCGTCGTAATCGTGGAGTATCACCATCATCATTCCATCGCTCCTTCGCCACGAAGATCCATCACAAATCCCTTCAACGCCGCGATGCAGTTCAACTCTGCCGTTCGTGAAGCTTTGACGTAATCATGATGACTCACCACCTCCATTCTTCTAGTCTACTCTATTTCCTAACCATGCATCATATTTTTGCGAAATTCATGCCTTTTCCATATTTAATTATTATCTTCATAAAAAACCACTTTTCGCGATTCTCAGCAACTTCCAGATTTTTGGAAATGGCACCACCTTCAATACTGTTGTCTTCTTGAATAGTATGATCTCCTTTCTGGTACACGATCCGAACTTCCATTGATGATTTACAACAAACACAAACCATACTCAATATCATGCATAGAAGACCATGGTTCCAACAATCTCCCCCTTTGGGTTTATTGGTAATCAGAAAATAATTTCAATAGATATCCATCTATGTGAAGACAAAACATGTAGGAATCCACTCAGAAAACACTCTAAGTCCACATGAGAAATACTCGGTGTAGAAAACAAGAGAGGAGGCTTGAATTGGGTTCCACTGTTTTCCTTCTAATTCTTCTCATAACATAAGTTTCCTGAATTTATTCCTTTCTCCTTTCTCGCCCATTGACAATAAATCCAAAGACCAGTAATTTTTTTTCACATTCAACTCAAACCATACTCCCCCTGGATAGTATCTCCCCCATAAACCTGCATCACAACCATAAACAGATTAAAGAAGCTATAACAAATAGGGAGAGTGGATTTCTGTAACCTCCTTATTCACTGGGAGGTGGTTGAACACTGAGATTCAATAGATTCTTCTCAAACACAGCCACTGATAGTGGCTTTGTCAGGATATCAGCTACTTCATCATAAGTTCCAACGTGATCCATTCTAATCACCCCTTTCTCAACTTTTTCTTTGATAAAGTGATACCTGATTTCAATATGTTTTGTACGAGAGTGTTGAACATGATTTTTTGTAAGATCAATTTCACTCATGTTATCAAAGTAAATCACCATTGGTTGCCTGACCTCATCACCAAT
Source organism: Viscum album (assembly GCA_963277665.1). Classification (NCBI taxonomy): domain Eukaryota; kingdom Viridiplantae; phylum Streptophyta; class Magnoliopsida; order Santalales; family Viscaceae; genus Viscum; species Viscum album. Next base: position 39,563,688 of record OY728158.1, on the reverse strand, counting down.
ATATGTTAATTGTTTCTTCATCCATAGCAGTTGAGTGCATGCCTTTGTGGCGGATATATACACATCTTCAGCAGTACTAAGAGAAGTACATTCTTGTTTCTTGATCAACTATCCAACACAGTTATTCCCAGTAAAGAATGATCCACCACTGGTGGACTTTCTGTTCACAACATCGCCATCCCATTCAGCATCTGAAAATGCTTACAATTCATAGTCCCTTCATGTAGCAATGTATAAGCCATAATTGTGAGTACCTTGAATATACCTCATGATTCTTTTTACTAATGCCAAATGTTCCTCCTTTGGATTACTCTTAAAGCAGGCTGCAAGACATGTGGCAAAGAAAATATCTGGTCGTGTCACTATTAGGTACAATAGGCTCCCAATGATCCTCATGTACATGGTGGGATCTACATATTTGTCATTCTCATGCTTTCCATGTTTGGTTCCAACTGCAATCAGAGTTGACATTGGTTTGGAGTCTTGCATATTAGACTTTTTCAGCAGTTCTATTGCATACATTTCCTGAGAGATAAAAGTGTAGTATTTCCTTTGAGTAACCTGCAGTCCCAAGAAATATGTGAGTTCCCAATCATTGACATTTAAAATTATGGTTTCATATGATTGGAAAATTCATCAACTAATGTCTGCCTTCTTCCACCAAATATAATGTCATCGACGTAAACGAGAACCATGAACTAATCTTTCGGAGAATTCTTCACATAGAGATTGTGATCTACTCCTCCTCCTTTGAATTCCAGGTTCTTGAAATAAGAATCTAGTATAGAGTACCACGCCCGTGGTGCCTCTTTCAAGCCATAAAGTGATTTCTTTAGCTTGCAGACCATTGATTCATCATCACCAAGATGAAAACCCACTGGTTGTTCAAAGTAGACTTCTTCTTCTAGTACACTATTTAAAAATTCTGTTTTGACATCCATTTGATATAATTTATATCCTCTCTGGAGAGCCATGGAAAGGAACAACCTGATTGACTCCTGTCTAGCCACTGGAGCAATGGTTTCTTCAACATCAACACCTTCAATTTGAGAATACCCTTTACATACCAGTCAAACCATGTTTCTAATAAAACTTCCATGCTCATAAAACTTGTTCTTGAATATCTATTTTGTTCCAATCACATTGTGACTCTTGGGTCTCTGGACAAGATCCCATGTCTAATTCTTGTAAATCTGATCTAACTCTTCATTGATGGATTTCACCCAGGATTCATCCTTTGCAGCTTCTTCAAATGGGGAAGGCTCCACAACTGACAGAAATGCAGAAGGTGTGTTATTCCTCATCCTCTGTGTCTGAGTGGGTGCATTCATGTCTCCAATTATGTTAGATGTATCAATCTATGCTCTTCGATTTCTCCTGTGAGGTTCAGTCACATTCTCACCATCCAAGATTTCCTCTTTAGATTCTTCGTCTGAGTCTTCATCATTATGTGACTGCTAAGTGTTTTGAACTACTTCCTCTATTTTTGCATCTGTATTTTCTTCCCGTTCACTTTCATCCTGATTTTCTATCACATCAACATATGACGTCCTTGAATCATTTGTACTTTTCTCTTCAATTATCTTCACATCACTGCTTTCCACAATCCTTCCTAAACACTTGTTGAAAAACTTGTAGGCTTTGATGTTCATTGTGTAACCAATGAAAATTCCTTCATCTGCATTTTCACCATATTTCCCTTGATTTCCTTTTTGTTCCTGATAATGAATTTACTTCCAAAGACACAAAAGTATTTTAAATAAGGCTTCCATATATGCCACAATTCATATGGTGTCTTGGTCTCACCCATATAAAGTCCCGTTCGATTATGAATGTTCACTGCAGATTGAACATCCTCTTTCCAATAATGTCATGCAATACGACTCTCAATCAGCATAGTTCGTGCCATGTTGTTCACCTGTCGATTCCTACATTCAACAACCCCATGTTGCTGTGGAGTTCTCACAGCAGCTACCTCATGCTGTATCCCATGCTTCTCCATATAATTTTCAAATTCAATGGAGGTGTATTCTCCTCTATTGCCGGATCACAACACATTGATTGTTCGTCCAGTATCATTCTCGGTGATTCGCCGATATGTTTTCATGTAGTCAAGGACATTTCGTTTCCTGTGAATGACCATCACACATGCCATTCTACTGTAATCATCTATGAAAAGGAAAAAGTACATTTCTCCATGAGTTCTAGAAACATTTAGCAGCCCACATACATCAATATGAATCAAATCAAGAAGGTGAGATGCCCTTTTCTTCTTTGGCCGATATGAAATGCATACCAGCTTCCCACGAATGAAAGCATCACAAGATTTTTCACGCTCACGATTTATGTTAGGAATGTCCATGACAATTCTCAATTTTGATATTTTCTCCATGTATTATTGATTGATGTGTCCCAGTCTCCGATGCCACAAATTGTTTCTTCTTCAACAGTAATGTAACATACATTCTCTTCACTATCAACCTGATACAAGTTTCCTTCTATTGTGCATCCCTTCATAAGTGAATTTCTTGACTTTCCCTTGATAGTGATGCCTTTTTGATTAAAAGTAACTATATGTCCTGAGTCACATAGTTGACTGACACTGAGGAGATTATGACATAGACCATCTATGTAAAGGACTTCAGTCTTCTTTATTTCTCCATTAGCTAACTCGGTACTTCCACTCTGTTTGATTTTCAGAGCCCCATCATTACCAAATCGTATTGTACCATCAACTGTCCTTTTGATATCCGTTAGCAGGCCTGCATTACCCGTCATATGAGATGAACAACCACAATCCAGAATCCAGGTACTATTGTTCTTTGTAGCATTGAGGGCTACCTCTACAAGGTTGTATTTCTCAATATTCTTCCTTTCCTTCCATGAGACATTGGATTAAGTATATAGTACTAATGGACTTTCAATTATCTCTTCCGCATACCCAGGTTTTTCATAGTCAAAATCTTATTCGAGAGGAGAAAACCAATTTGAAAGATCAACAATGTCTTGCTGACGAGACTTGACTTGTCATGAACTTCTGTATGAGGTTTCCATGTCCCTTCTCTGCCTGCAATTAGCAACCTTATGACCAATGTTTGAACAACAAAAATAATATCCATAGAAATTGTTTCTTCTATAAGAATTAGGATATGAATTTGTTCTCCTTTGTTGAACTTCTATATCTTCTCCATTTAGATAGCTTCTTGCCTCTTCACAATAAGATATGGTATGGCCCAGATAGCCACAGAACTGACACTTCATGAGAGGAAAAGTCTTATCCCTTGAATTTCTGCTCATACCTTCTTCCTTGGGAGAAAAGTGTGGTTGTATTTCATTTCTGAATGTTTGAGGATAATTTTTATTTCTCCTTTTAGTTTTGGTTGAGGGTTCCTTTTTCAGAAAATTGGGAAACAATTGAACATGTTCAACATTCATCTTATATTTCTTTTAGATCTTTTCACTTCCAGTAGTTGATGTATCAGCCTCACGGCCAATTCCACTCTTTCCCATGCAAGCGGGTCTTTGATTACTCAAGATTTTTCCAACCCCATCTGAACTGTACTTGGATCTTGCAAGTAATTATGCATCTGAGAATCATCCAAACTTTATTTTCTTCCTTGATTATTTTGGAATTGATTTAGTCTCCTGTTTACTCCTTATAGTAACAACTTCCTCCTCAAGACCCTCAGCAGTCATGGATTTTTCATCTAGTCTGGTGGTGAGGTCATTGGTGACCTTTTCCTGCTCTTCAATTCTCAGCTTCAGATCCACTACATCATCATTTCATTCAATTATTTTAGACTGTAACTTCACAAATTCTTCTAGTAGTTCAATTTCAGCTTCAAGATGATCATAGTATTCAACTGATTCTTCTACAATTGATTTCCACTTGTTGCAACTCTTGCATTTAATCTTAATCTTATTAACCTCATCCTTAAGTTTCATCTCTGGATCTACAAAAGTTCTCAGTTGTTTTTCTCCACCAGTATATTCTGAATTTTCAACAGTGTCCATCATGGAAGCATGGTTCCCAGTTTTGAATTCTGGTTCTTCTTCATCACAGAATTCATTATCATCTCCTTCCTCTTCATAGACAAAACTCTTCCTTTGCATTTTCATTCTAGATTTGAAGTCTCCCTTTTTGAAGAACCTACTCCGAGGCTGCTCGAAGTATTCATATTCACTATCTTCATCATTGATCTTTCTTATGCACTGAGAGGAAATGTTCCTATCTTTTCCACAATGAAAACATGTGAGAGGTAACTTGCCATTGAATTTCCCTTTCCCCTTCTGGAACTTCTTATCAATGAGAGAAAGATTTTCTTTTTCTTCTTCATCTTCACCACTACTATATTTAGAGATTTTTTGTTTATCCATGTCATTGAATTACATTTCCTTGCTCACACGAGTCATAAAATCTTCTGTTTTGACTCTCATTTCATATGCTACCAAGCTGCTAAGTAGATCATCCAGAGAAAGTTTTGATAGATCACTTTCCTCAAGGGATGACACCTTTGCATTGTACAGAGGTGGAAGTCGTCTTAATATTTTCTTTACAATATCAATGTCTTTGATTTCTTCACCTAGACCCTGAATTGATCCAACCAATTTAGTAATTCGATTGAAGAAAGAGTCTGTATTCTCGTCTGGATGCATCTTCAGATCATCAAACCGATTGTGCAGAACTTGTAGTTTCACCTCCTTCACTTTTCTATCTCCTTCAAAAATATTCTCAAGTTTATCCCACATGGATTTTACTGAGGTACAATTTATCACCTTTAGGTATATCTGATCAGAAAGAGATGTAGTAGGAGAATTTTGTGCTTTAGCATCTGCATCAAGAATTTTCCTGTCTGTTTCAGTCATAGCCATGCCTGTAGGGTCAGTGATTTGAATTCCTTGCATAATAGAAAATAGAACTTCCATTCCAAGAGATCTTAGATGAGATCTCGTTCTATTCTTGCATATTTGTAAATTACTTCCATCGAAGTGAGGGACTCCCATGACATTGACTGCATTCTCCATGACAGTATAGGACAGATTCAACACCAGAAACCTTCCTCTGATACCACTTGAATGACCCCGGGACACCCTGAGAGGGGATGGGTGAATCAGGGTGACAACATTTTCTTTTAATGTGATTGATCTTATTCCCACATTGGTAGGAACTTGTTGAACCTGTATGATCAATATGATCAGAAAGAAAACATTCACATGCACATATAAGACACAAACATTTTTACTTGGTTCACCACTAAGGGCTACATCCAAGGAGCATACACCGAAAAGTTTCCAGTCATACCAAAATCCACTAATCTTCACTAGTTGTGGATTACAATTGTTCGGGCATAGTCACTTTGTCCCAGGCTCACTTCCTTTAAAAAGGTTCAGGGAGAGCTCACTACTTCCCTCGGGTCACTCCCGTTGACTCCCCCTAGCTCACTACCGTTGGTGAAGTCTCACTCTGTTTATAGATGTGAAGGACTCATCAATTGATAGACATGATGGTCTTTGTCTCCTGTTCAGCATGAGACTTTGCATGCATCAGAGTCCTGAGTTGATGCTCTGTTAAAGTCTGAATTCCATCCACTAATGAATACCCCCTTTACCTTTTTCCACGGGGCAAACAAACTTTGGAAAGGGCCTTCACAATGTACCCTACTTCGCAAGGCTCCCAATTTTTTAAAGCTCAATCAAGCCTTCGCGGAGTCCCTGCCTTTCCCCGAAGTTCAATCGCGAAGCACACTGCCTTCGCGAGTGACCTTTGCGAACCGAGAGAAAAGTATTTTCTCTGAAATTATTTCTACTTTTCTTGAAGGGGTCGGCCTCTATTTATAGGTGATTCCACCGTCCCTCGACCCTTCCGCTCGAAGTCAACTCCACATCATAGGAAATAGTGAAGCTCCGAAGTTTCTGCCAGAATTATGTCCAAATCGCGAAGCACCTCGGAAATTTTCGGATCTCGGAGCTCGTCGTAATCTCAGAGTATCACCATCATCATTCCTTCACCCATTCTCCGCAATGCTCCCTCACAAATCCCTTCACTGCCGCGATGCACTTCAACTTTGCCATTCGCGAAGCTTTGACGTAATCGCGAAGACTCACTGCCTCCATTCTTCTGGTCATTGCGATTTCCAAAACATGCATCCTCTCATCTCGAAATTCATGGCATTGCCATATTTAATTATTATCTTCATGGAAATCCCCTTTTCGCGATGCTCAGCAACTTCTAGATTTTGGGAAACAATTCCACCTTCAATATTGTTTTCTGCTTGAACGGTATGATCTCTTTGCCGGTACACGATCCGAACATCCATTGATTATTGACAACAAACAAAAAACATACTCCAAATCATGCATAGAAGACCATGGTTCCAACAGGTAGGGAGTAGGATGATGAGGTAGAGGTGCTGGTAATGCAACTGGTGGTGGATGACAGTTGGAGGTGTTACGACCACCACCACCAGGATGTCCACCGCGACCGCATGGAGCAGATGGACGTGGAAGAGCTCTTCTCAAGGCAGATAAGGAATACAACAATTGTTCTCTAGAGGTGATTCAAGGTACTATCTATGTCTACTCCACCGTAGTTGATGTTCTTATAGACACAGGTTCTATTCATTCTTTCATAGCCACTACCCTCATTCTGAGCTAGGAGATTCCAATGGAGTTGTTGGCTCAATCCATACATCTAGAGACTCCTACGGGAGGAGACATGATGATTACGCACCAGTTTTGGCAGTGCAGTCTTACTCTAGGACGTGAGAGCATCGGTTCAGATCTCCTCATATCAGCGTCGATTCCTTACGACATCATCATGGGAATGGATTGTTTATCTACATTCAATGCTTAGATCGACAGTATTTTGTGTAAAGTGTGGTGTGTCCACATGGATTGGACCATGTTCACCTTCACCGGCGAGAAAGGAGCCTTTTCACCGTAGGACGAACATACTCGGTGGAGGGTGCAGTCGATCACTCATTAGTTGGCTTGCCTTGCCCTTGGAGAGGTTGATGAGGAGAGTCTGACATATCCTGTAACGGTGGACCAGTATACGGTTGTTTTCCTAAATGATGTTCTAGGACTACCTCCTCTCAGAGAGGTGGACTTCTACATTGAAGTATAACCCAGGACAGAACTGATATGTAAAACAACATATCGGATGGCTCCCGCTGAGCTTCATGAGTTGTGGGTACAATTAGAGGATTTGTAGGGAAAGGGATTCATCCGGCCTAGTCTTTGCCCCTAGGTAGCACTGATTATCTTTAGCAAGAAGTCAAATGGGAGCTTGAGGCTTTGTGTCGACTAACATCTCCTGAACCAGTTGACTGTGAATAAAACGTACCCACTCCTGATGATTGATGACCTATTTGATCAGCTTAAGAGAGCTCGGTGGTTCTTGAAGATAGACCTCAGATCAGAATATCACTAGCTCAGAGTTCGAGATGGGGATGTAATGATGATGGCCTTCAGGTGTCAGTACATCCACTACAAGTTCGTTGTTATTCCATTCGGAATATCCAATGCTCTAGTAGTGTTCATCTGTCTCATGAATAGGATCATCCAGCCTTACCTCAATTGCTTTGTCGTAGTCTTCATTGATGAAATTTTGATCTACTCGACTATTGAAGTGGATCATGAATACCATTTGCAGGTAGTACTGGACACACTCTAAGAGCACCATCTTTATGGTAATTTTTCAAAAAGCGAGTTTTAGATTCGAGAGTTTCACTTTTTGGGACACATCATCTCAGAGGCTGGTGTTGCAGTAGATCCAATGAAGATTGTGGAAGTACATTCTTGGGATCCACCAAGGAGTGTGATGGAGGTACGAAGTTTTCTAGGCTAAGATGGATACTATATAAGATTTGTCCCGGATATCTTCAGAGTTGCAGAACCACTACCAACCTTCGAAAATAAAGGGAAACCCTTTGTGTGGTTTGAGAGATGCTAGCAGAGATTTCTAGAGTTGAGGCAGAGGCTGACTAGTGGCACTATCTTGAGGCTTCCAGTGGAGGGAATATGGTATGTTGTATATTGCAATGCATCAGGGACCATACTTGGGTGTGTTCAGATGCAGGAGCGAGTAGTGATCACTTATGGTTCTCAGCAGTTGAGACAACACAATAAAAACTACACTACCCATGACATGGAATTAGCAGTAGTCTTATTATCCTTGAAGACGTGGCAGCACTATCTTATTGGTGAACTTTTTACCATGTACTCTGATCAAAAGAGTCTCAGGTATATCTTCTCTTAGAAGTACCTGAACCTGAGAAAGCAGTGATGGCTTGAGTTCCTCTAGAACTATGACTTTGAGATAGTCTATACTCTCGTGAAGGGGAACATTGTAGAAGATTCTCTCAGTAGGATGACCGGTATTCACCTTCTAGGAGAGGAGACATGGTAACTGGCTACCATACATATATTCTTTGTGGATAGGGATGGAGATGCCTTTCTACAATCTCTTACAGTCACTCCTCCACTTCATCAGTGAGTCAACAAGGCATAGCAAGGGGACAGTGACTTTGAGACATGACGTGATCAGATATCCACAGGGCAGGCACCTGATGGATTTTTTAAAGGTGGGGGCATGAAATCCTCTATAGGGGATGTACTATGGTTCCAGTTTCACTTCATGAAAAAGTGTTGAGGTAGTTTCACAAATCCACTATGGATTTACATCTGGGATAGGGGAAGATGTGCCAGGACCATCCAGGAAAGCACTGGTGGCCAGGTGTGAAGAAGGCAGCAGAAAAGTTTTCTTCACAATGCCTCGCTTTTCATTATGCTAAGGCGGAGCACCAGGTACTAGCAGGCTTGGTTCGACATTTAGAGGTCCCAGAATGGAAGTGGTAGGGGATATATTTGGACATTGTGACGAGTCATCCACATACATCCAGGAGTCACGATTCGATATGGGTGATAATTGACAGACTCACCAAGTCGTCCCACTTCCTACCGATTAGAGAGAAGGGATTAGTAGAGTGAATGAGATGTCTCTACGTATAAGGGATTGTGTGATTACATGGGGTACCATCTTCTATTGTCTCTGACCATGATAGACGGTTTACTTACCGACTATGGAAGGGGATGTAACAGGATTTTGGGATGCAGCTTCTCTTGATCACTGCCTTCTATCCTCCGATAGATGGTCAGACTGAGAGGACCATCTAGACCCTCGAGTTCATGCTTTGTGCTTATGTCCTCGAATTCGGTCACATCTGGGAAGATCAATTAACTTTTTGTGGAGTTTGCCTAAAAAACAAATATCACTCCACCATCGGTATGTCACCTTTTGAGGCCTTCTATTCTCGACCTTGAAGATCACCATTGTGATGGACAGACTCAGGGGAGTTTGCACTAATGGGAACAGAGATGGTACGGGCTACCACAGAGAAGGTGCAGATCATCCAAGAGCAAATGTATACTACATAGAGCCGGTAGAATTTGAATGTTGACCGGATACGGAGGCCTTTATAGTTCAAGGATGACAACCAGGTCTTCATTCATGTCTCAACTCGACGAGGCTTATGAAGATTTGGCCGAGGTGGCAAGTTATCTCTACGATTTATCGGACCTTTCCAAGACCCTAGCAGAGTAGGTGAGGTTGATTACTGACAGGATCATCCACCTCAGTTTCACCAGGTGCAAGATGTCTTCCACGTATCTCAGCTGAGAAGATATGTGCATGATCCTTCTCACATCATCGACCATGGGGAGCTGGACATCGATGACAGTGTGACATTCAAGGAGGTTGGAGTGGAGATTGAGGATCGATAAGAGCAGCTCCTGCATGGATGGTCGATACCTCTGGTTCACATTTGTTGGCAACATTGGAACCTCTATAAGAGAACATGGGAGAGGGAGGCTCAGATGTGTTGTTAGTTCCCCTTTTGATTCCTTAGTTCGAGTTGTAGCTTAAGGGGACGTAAAGCCCTAAGGTGGGAAATGTAAAGACCCATAAATTTATGTGGAAATGTTTTCCATAAATACATGTGAATTTTTCAAGTCTTTAGATTTTGACAGTTCTTGATTCCAAGGCCCGGTGTGCCCGGAATAAATTTCTGATTTTTTTTGAGTTCATTCAGTAAACGTACGAGAGAGATTTTATATCTTTTGAACTGGTGCACGGAACAGAAATCTGAAGACACTGTTGAACTCACAACGTCAGTGATTTCTTAATGATACCTTCAATACAGTTGCTTTCTAATGAGAATGGGAGTTAGTTTTGGGGGATATTAATTAAAATGAATAAAAATAAAGTGTTAAATTTATTTTTATTTGATGAGGTTAAAACCTCCAAGTGGAGGGTAGAAGTTGTTCCCACCTGCACATAACCTCCCTTCTGAAGATATTATTTTATGGGGCCCACACGAAGTTTAAACATTGCATAAAATCAATGAGGTGGGGCCACACGAGCTTTATCCCCCCTTTAATCCCTTGGAACCCCCAATTAATTGGGGAGCCTCTTCACCTTCCCCTCATTAAAGTGCCAACTCCTTCACATAATTAATTTCACATTTTGAATTATTTTAAATTCATGCCATCAATATAATAATATGCAAAGCTTTTATTTCATTTTGGGTTGGAAACTCTCTTTTGGTAGAGCCTTCGAGAAACTTGGAAGAATTGAGAGATCTTCATCTTCTCCAAAAAGAACACGAAGAACTCCACTCACCACCAAAGAACGACGAACACCATCTTCTTCATTCTGCAATTAGAGAAATAAAGGGATGAATCACCACCCACAATGTATGCTGAAGACGTCGTATCGACTCATCTTCTCTGAGAACATCCTCCTCCGACATTGACGGAACGATGTCCACCTTCCGTGACTCCATCATCGTTCACCAAACTTGGGGTAGGGGTTGTGTTTTGGTTTTGAGAAAATTTAATTATTCCTTCCATTATTGGATTGTTTCCTCTTGATCCACTTGCTATCAATCTAATTTGTAACAACTAGGCCAAAATAACGAGTCTCGATTACTTCTTATTGTTCTTTTGAATATTGGTGTGTTCTTCACTTTCTTCATGGGTGACGAACAACAGATCGTTGCGAGTACGCTGTGAGACTCAATGATCATAAGTTAAACATCCAAAATTATGACTACCTAGATGAGGTGAGACGAAAATAGTAGGTGATGGATTGAACATGAACTGGAAGGACCGTCCCTCTACATTCTTCAAGAGGTGAATCAAATCACATTTTTGGAGCCGATCAGAGGCCCGATAACACTAGAGAAGATCACAGGACATCGGGGAAACCAATTGTCTGATGTTTCAGGACAAACAAACCATCATAATTAATAATGTAATTTATGGGAGGTGCACTGGATAGAGGCGTCAGTTCTGGAAAATTCCAGAATACACATTGTGTCTCCAGAAGCACACACCATGTAGTACGGGAATTCTGTAGCTTGAGTTCCGGTCGTCAGAAATGTAACACACAGCATGTGACCCTGGTCACACGACATGCACATTTTAAGTAGAAAGGTTGAGGCGGCTTCATGAGACTCAGCATGTATTTGGGGAAACACACGGAAATGCACAGAACAACACAGCGAAAAGGCACAGTATGCATTCTCTACGCAGAATGGCAGAAGCGGCTTCGAGAGACTGAACATGTATCATGGGGATACACAGACACAAGTTGGAGTACACTGGCATGTTTTCCACCACACGGCCAGGGATGGCCGGTGGCATGAGCTACCCCATGTATTTTACACTGTCATATACTCCACCACATGGCCAGGCATTGCCAGTCGCACGGGCTACCTCATGTATCAGTTACACAGTTTGGAGAACACGGTTTGAGGCCGTGAACTGGAACATGGACAACATACACGGAGTCAAAACCAGTTTCATGTACATGTCATGTAATCATACCACATGAAATGTACTTGTTTTTCTATATAAGGAGCCTTCCGACACATTTCGTTGCGTACAGGCAGGACCTGAGGTCTTACTACACGGCATGCACCTTATACCAACACACCGTTTACTTTTTGGTAAAAGGTTTGGCCATCTTGTACTCTGTATCTTGGATAAATTTTTTTGTATTATCCACCTATGATGTGGTGGACCTTAGAAATACCTCAAATTTGGAATACGTGGATGTTGATGTGTCGACACTTTGCATGAGGAACGAACCCTCCCGGAATCAAGCATGTTATGTGGAAGCCCTAAGGCTCGCTATGAACTGTTGACTGTTCCTAGATCAGGTGTTGGTCTGACAGTTCTGATGACTGTTCATGGAACATGTGTTGGTCTGAAATTTCTAACTTCTATACCCGGATCATGTGTAGGTCTGAAATAATAGCTGGACCTGGATCATGTGTTGGTCTGATAGCTCTAAAGACTATTCCTGGATCATGTGTTGGTACGACAGTTTTGAATTATGTTCCTAGACCATGTGTTGGTCTAACAGAATAGCTGGTCCTAGATCATGAGTTAGTCTAACAACATAGATTATTCAGTGGCTATATCTGATCATCTTAACATCTCTACAAATGTTGTATACATATGTGTGCTGAGTCAGTCACTCTTTTTTTTCCTTGCGATTGATAAGGGTCATTTGATAAACATAGGTATATGTATCGGCATTTAACTAAGTGAGGTTTTCAGTTGATCTCATACTTTTTGGTTTATCATTTCTGGATTTTTGAGACCTAGAGGGTCTTGGGGTACATATTGAGTATCATTATACTCACTCATGCATGGGATTTTCCCACACCTTGTTGTGTTGGATGTAAATGACAGACATCACTGACCGAAGCGGAGAGTACGAGGACTAGACGGTACTTGGAGGTGGTCCTCATGACGAGTCAGTACCCGGAGGAGATTGACGAATGTGGATCACGTAGGAAGCTATCTATACCTACCCTTCAAGTAGGATCCATGGTGGATGATCCACGTGCTTCTTGTCACCTTCCAGTAGTTATTTCTCTTTTTAGTTGTACTTGTTTTCAGTTTTCATTGTAATTTACTATTGGGCTTGCATTTTCGGCCCCCTATTAATTCATCATTCCTTTTTGTATACGGTTTTTCATAGTCACATTCTTCCATTTTATACTCTTATTTTATGTGTTTATCCTTTTTAAAGGAAATGCCTTCCTAGTAATAGGGATTTACACCTTTGGTGATCATCGCCACCCCCTAGAATATGGAAGGCGGGCTTGGGGTAGTCACGACATGGGTCCCGATGACGGGTAGTGATAAAGACACTTTTAGACCCTTAACGTTTTGTTCATTACTTCATCCTCAATTTACCATGGAACTTCACAAACTACTTCTCTACGACAAGTGTTTTTGGAGACAACTAATGACCTACAATGTAGAAACTGATAGATTTTTCCATCACTACCACCGAAGTGAACCCCGAAAATGAAGTGGTGACTGGTATTGTTGTTATTCATTCATGAATAGAGAACATAAAATTTGATTCAATTTATATTCAATATTTTATATCCCGAATGATCAGTAAAAATATCCCAACACCCCCCAATAAATAATAGAAGAAATGACTTTAGTTAGAATAGAAAATGTGGAAGTCATTGCATCCCATTAATATAACTCAAACCCTATCATAATTTTAGTATTGAATTTCCTGGAAAACCTCATCAAACTACCTTTGGTTTAATTTGATACAAATCATGGCATTGATTATCATTCCTTATATTGAGACATCATAAATTCCCGCGATAGGGAAATCACTATCTATATGGGGAATCAACACCAGATACTGTAAATGATCAAGGAGAATTATTCGTCTTATTTAAAACCATTGTCTTAAGTTGAGATATTAATGCATTATTATCACAGGTATCTTGCTCAAATGATTTATTCTAAGGTAGAAACCAACTATGAAGTCATTCCTTTTGTAAGGGAATTCACTGAGGTGTTTTCTAAGTAATTTCCTAGTCTTCCTCCTAGAAGGATTTTTTAATTCTCAATTGATCATATACTAGGGTCATAGACAATATCCAAGACTCCATATAGAATGACTATATTGGAGATTGAGGAGATAAAGAAATCATTATAGACGAATCTGCATAAAGGTTTTATACACCGAAGTGCTGCACCATGGGGTTCAGTAGTACACTTCATCAAGAAGATGGATGTTTCAATGATCCTTTTCATTGAGTATCATGAGCTCAAAAAATCATTATAATGAACAAGTATCCTCTGCAAAAAAATGAGGACTTATTTGATCAGGAATGTGGGGCACAATACTTCTCCAAAGTGGATTTGTGGTCTGGATATTACCATGTAAGGGTGAAGAAGGATGATATCCTAAAGACAACATTTCGTAATCTATTCAGCAACTATGAATTCATTATATTTCCTTCCAGACTCACTAATTCTCTATAAATCATCATATACATGATGAATAGTGACATTAGATATTACCTTGAAAAATTATTATAAGTTTATATATATATATATATATATATATATGATATTCTAATATACTCCCAAACATAGGTAGAGCATGAGGAGTATCTAATACTGTAACATAGACCTTACGAAAGGAGAAGCTCTATGAAATGTACAGTATGTGTGAGTTTTAGTATAAATATGTCTCATTCCTCTGACATATCATCTCAATATATGGTATATCTATTGATCCCACTAAGAAAAATTAAATAGTGGGATGGCTGAATATTATCAGTGATTTGTGAGAAATTTCTCACGATTTTTAAATCCTCTTATGATGATAAATCCTATGGGAGTCATGATTACATGGTGTGATGAATGTGAATATATCTCTATGAGTAGAAATGGGGTCTTATCAATGCGCATATGCTCACACTACCCTCAAGTGGAGAAGTTTTTTTTTGTATTTAGTGATGCTTCAATGAAGTGCATGGGATGTGTGTTGATGAAAAATTACAAAGTCATTACCTATGCTTCCTGGGAATTTAAATTTGTTGAGATAAGATATCCAACTCTTGATCTAGAGTTGGATGTAGTTATCATCGCTTTAAAAATTTGGTGACATTACCTCTTTGGGGAGAAGTGTGAAATATATATGAATCACAAAATACACAAGTATATTTTACCACACATAGAGTTGAACATGCTACATTGTATATGGTTAAATATGATTGAATAATATGATTGTTGAGACCATTACAACCCTGGGATAGCAAACAAGGTGGTAGATGCTATAATAAGAAGTACCCAACAATTATATCATTAATTTGAATTAAAAATGATCAAATATTCATAGATTTGATAAATATGGACATGGGAATCATAAATATGGAAACATCATCAACCAATTATCAAATTATTTCTCAACCATCTCTTTTGTAGTGGATAATGGATTCTGAAAATCATTATTCTAAAATTTTGATGAATGAGGAAACTATCAAAAAATGGTAAATCCATTGAGATCAATATTAATGAAGAAGGAATTGTGATATTTGTGACAAGGCTATGTGTTCCATAAAATCCGGAGTGGAATAATGAACTTTTAGATGATGCACATAGTTCTAATATCCCCATTCCCCAAAGGAAACCAAAGATGTATCGATATATCCAATAAAATTATTGGTGGGATAACATGAAAAAGAAGATTGCTGAGTATACATCAATGTTCTCGGTATGTCATAAAATGAATTTTTGAGAGGACATAATCTGAGGGGATGATGCAATCATTACCTATACCAACATGAAAATGACATAACATCACCATGGAAATTTTTACCATACTATGAAGACATACAATGAAAATAATTCTATCTGGGTTGTATTGGATCCTCTTACAAATAATGCATAGTTCAATGGAATTAAGGATGATTTATAATTTGATCAACCTACCCGGATATAGACAAGATAAGTGGTAAGGTTTAATTGAGTACCACTATCATTTATGTATGATCAAAATCCAATAATTAACTCTATGTTTTGAAAGAGTCTACAACATGCTCAAAATATTGATCTGAACTTCAATACGGCATATCATCTCAAACTAATGGCTAATCGAAGAATTCTATACAAACAGTTGAGGTCATGTTTTGAGCATTTTACATGGGCTTAAAATATGACGGGATCAACATCGTTCTCTTATTGAGATCTCAAACAATATTAGGTTCTACAAAAGCATCCAAAATGGCTCTTTATTAGGCCATTTATTTGAAGAGGTGAAGAATACCAGAATATTGCAAAGAAGTTGGGGAAAAATCTCCTAGGTCTAAAAATGGATGAAAAAATGTTAGAAAAGTGATGATAGTATAGAATAACATAAAAGATGCTCAAAACCGACAAAATAGGAACGATGATAAGCATTAATGAGACCAATATTTTTCTTTTAGAGACTTGGTATTCCACTACATATCACCATGGAAGAGATTTATGAGATATGGGATAAATATAAGGCTTAGTTAGAGGTACATTGGCCCTTTTAAGATCTTGTATTTAAATGAATCAATCTTCTATAGACTAGCACTCAGACAGAACCTATTTCAAGTACATGTTGTATTCCATGTATAACTCTTTAATAAGTACATACCTGACCCATCACATGTAATCAATCCAGTGGTGTTTCTATATGATAATGACCTCTTCAATGATGAGAATCTAGTGATGATCTTAGATCATCAGAAAACTGTTCTAAAAATAGTATAATGCCCCTCATCATGTTTTGGTGTAAAAAACATGTGTTTGAAGAAGTAACAAGGGGATTGGAATACGTGAGGAAGAAGAGTTACCCTCAACTTTTTTAGTTTGTAAATTGAAAATATCGAGGGAGAAATTTCATAAGGGGGAAGATTTTAATGACCCCAACATTTATTAATGAAAAATCCTATGGATATAATTAAATGCCTTATTATGTAAAATGGTTGTATAAAACATTATCACTTAATTGGTTTTATGTTAGTGGATTCAAAAATAACATTATGAATTATTACAATTGTTAATTTTGATGTTGAATAGTGATCATATGATTAATATAAATATAATTCTTTATCAAATCGATTTTACTCAGAAAAAGGAAGTGATAGCCTCATCTGGTAGAATTGCTCCATACGAATCACCATTTATGAGTTCTAAAAATATTTATCATCACTAGGATTTTCTCTTAACTAATCCCATGTTGATCTTCCACTCATTAATCTTGAATGGAACCTCCTATGAGATACGTTGATGTTAGTAGAGATTAACAAACGAGCGATGTTATCCATGCTCCCCAAGAATCTATCACCATCACACACGTTAACCATATGACTTATGTAGGTGTTATAAGAGTTTATATAAAAATACCGAATAAGTATGATTATGTGCATTAATATTTTTTGTATAAATAATATACATTCATTTTTTATTATTACTTTCTAAATGGTTTTTAAATAACAAGTAGTATTTTGAGGTAATTTCATTTAAGACAGATATTTTTTAAGAATTAATCAATTTTTTAACTAACTAATATATTCATAAAATATTAATAATTTTTTTTATATAAATAATCATATTATATTTAGAAATAAAATTTTAATTTTTATTAAAGTTATAAAAATACTTTTGTCAAAATCCATGGATATTCAATAAAATCAGTTTTCATTTTAAAATTGGAAATTCACATTTTGATAAATTCATTTAGATAAAATGAATAAACTTTTTTCATTTAGGATGTAGGAATTATCATAGAGTGAATTTTATGTAATTTTCTGAGAAATTTAAAATTTAAGGTAAAAATTAATTAATTATTAAATATATAAGGTGTTTTATATCATTCTAGTGACCCCAATAGTGGTGTATTAAAACACAATAAAAGTTTCCATAGGATAATATTTTTTTTACCTATAAATTAATGTTATTTTTTATTTGATTCATTAATTTTATCATTCCTTAATAGAACCTTAATTCTTATAAAATATTGTTACTTTTTTAGATATATTCCCTAAGAGTGTGACTCACCTCCACATAAGAAAGCCTAATATTTTAATAATATCATACATTATCTATATAAAATATTACATTCCAATCCACTTTATCATAAACCGTGGGAAAAATTGGCTGGTTTGTGGTTTTAAATATATAATTATATAGATTCAAAAACTAATGTTAGTGGAATATTAAATAATTCCCCTCTCTTTTCCTATATAAACCCACCCAAGATCCCACATATGTTCACTATGAAACTTTTTATCCTGACAAAATTCTTTCCTCTTATCTCTATAATTTTCTTGAGGTTCACCATTGTCCTATGAGTCCTCTGTCACGCCTCTCCCAAGCCTTTCGGGTCACACTTCCAAGTAAGGGATTTCATCATTTCATGTTTTTTGTCCAAATTTCATTATATTTTTATAGTATTTATTTTCAGTTAAATATTATGGGTAATGATTTATCACCTCCCCCATACTACTATCTATATTTTAAAATTATTAGAGACATATTTCTCTATCATTACTCCCTCCCATGTACACTGGTTTCCATGCCTAAATTCCATAAGGAATTTATCACATCTCAATTACATTCAAGAAATTATTTTATATTATGCATCTAAATTTCCTTAAATATATTGGTATATTATATTCCATGACCCCCATACTTTCCATTTCATTTATAAATGATTATAGACCCATTTATCTCTCATCAAACTATTTTTCAATTTCTATTTAATGTCATTATGTTTCTGATGTTACACAATAATTTCCTCGGCCAAAATCATCATGTAATTAAATAACATACAAATTTCTCTATCATGGGTATTCAAATCTATTAAAATGTAATTGTTCATAAAGTACAATCATTTATGTATTCCACATGTCATTTTATGTGTAATAAAAAAATATTTTTAATGAATCTATGATGTATTATCCACATGACACACTTATGCAGGTAATTAAATTCATATAAAGTGTGTGCCCTGATAAAACTCACATGCATTGGGTAATGATTAGTACCATGATACATCTTGTAAAATGAGTTTTTAATCTTAGTAATTCAAGTCCAATTAGGTTTTCCTGATGCTCCATATGCAATGACTTGTGTCGCATACTAATATTATATTAAATATTATTGTAACATTTCCATGTTCTGATAATAATGAAATGGCATGACTTAAGGTTCATGTTTCTCTTTCGATCCACTGATATTATTATTGCATAACATGTAATATATTCTTAATGTTATGAATATTTACTCCCTTAATGGGATTCTATAGATAACCATTTTTTAGGTATGTCCCCAAGTTATCCCATGCAATGCATTGCACGAATGAAAGTTGTGGTCATGTAAAAGAAGTTCTCCATAAATATGTTGTGTTTTACGTTGAGCCAATAAGGCATTCCATATGAATAATCCATTCCTTCATACATAGGGGAGATTGATATGTTATTAAGGCCTTTCTCATGAAATCATGATTCCTTCTTGTTTTGAAAATCACAAACACCTTGTCTTAAGGAAAATTTCTTTTTACCCTTGATTTACTTCTTTATGGAAAATTTCCTTCCCCAATGAAATTTATCCTTATCAGGTTTTCATTACTTATATCAAATTTTTCTATGTGTAAATTTTGGATTGAAACCAAAACCATCGAATTCCATAATTTCATAGATATAAAACATTCTGTTTTAGATTCTGAATTCTCAGAATTCTAGATACGAACTGTTCAGAGTTCTGACTCTGAATTCTGAATCAAGATTATGGTTATAAACATTTCTGAGTTATGACACCGAATTCATATTGAAAATTTTAGTTGAAAAAATGTCTATGATCTGAATCTGAGTTCTCTGAATTCAGACTCTGAACTCCTATGAGTTCTGACTCTGAATTCTCATGAACATTGACACCAAACATTGTGAGTTCAGGTACCGAATTATTGTGAATACAGATTCTGAATTTCCATGAAATTTAGACTCTAGAATTCTGTAGAATTCCGGTTCTGAATTCCTAGAAAACAGAATCTGAATATCTTTGTATTGTAGACTCTTATTTCTATTTTGGATAGACTCCGAAATATCATTTACTTACATTTCGAATATCATTTTTTGGTTATGCTTACACCTGTTTAATGATAAAATGATGTTGTGCATTCAGTAACTCATTAACCATTGTTTGAGTGACATTTTTACAAGTCCCATCTAAATTTAAGTAAAAAATATGACTGTTAGAGTATGGAGTCGACCATTGAATCCATGCCTACAAATAGGATCTCATTTGAATGAGCTCGATACATTTGGAAGGTTTGGTACTTTTGGAATTTTTAATTCTCAGAACTTTCAGAAGTGATTTCTAGAGATAGAGGATCTTATAAAATATAATGATTCATGAAAATGTTTTTCAACTACTCGTGCATATTTTCTTAGGAATGTGGTGCGATTTCCTTGAAATCTGAGACTTCTAGATGTGAAGTCAATGGTACTAATTTCCTTACAATTCGAGGGCTTGCGGGGATAGCAAGTCAGATACCAATCTTCGGATTGGGGGCTTAACTGGTTTTGGGTAGGACATACTTTCTTAGAAATTATAAATCATGGGACCTTTTATCCTAGGTTGTTGGATATCCTCATCTTTGGGTTAAAAGAGTTACTTCTTTATTCTTGTAGTATTTTGTTTTCTACAGTGTAGTTGTATTGTTGAAGAAAGTATAACTTTCTTATAATTCTTTATATTTTTATTGTGATTTAGTAAGATTTTATATGATTTAAGGTAGAATATTATTTCATGTATACTTTTTTTATGATTAATTTCTAGAATCACTTTTCTGGAATCATCCTAGTTATTAGAACATAGAGGTATTGTGAATTTTGGTTAAGAAGAATTTCTGTTGGGATTTTTAATGTATAAAATTCACCCCACTATTATATTTCAGCATCTCATGATTATATATTTGATCCTAAATTTGGTATTATAGAGTATATATTACTCATACATACCATCTCAAAAATTGGTATTATATGGGCGTACCTCTGAATTAATCTCACGATTAGATTAAAAAGAGAATTATCGGGATTGAACATCCGGATTCAAACTTATTCAGAATCACTTTTTCAGACTCATATAGTTCGGATTCATTATTTATTAGAAATAAAATATCTAATTCCTTTCTTAGGATATTTTCTTTTGTTTAAAAACTCATACTACTAACAAGGTTGTGTGCCAAAGATTTTCTAAAGGATGGCATGTTTAAATGTTTGTTTTATTGATAATCTAAATCCTACTAGACCTCATATTTTTAATGGAAATGATTATGTGTACTAGAGAGATAGGATGAAGACTTTCATTATCAACACTAGAGTTGATAACTCTCTAATACCGACAGGAGATTATATGATTTCAGATAAGGAATTGAGAACCTTTACAAATCATGCGAAATCAGAATATCACGCAAACATCATAGTCAGAAATAATTTGTTATATTCCATGACTAGGAACATCTATTTTCAAATATCATCGTGTGAAGCTATGATCAGTATATGGTAGAAACTTTAAGTTGCACATTTTTTACATCTAAAGTCATAGAGACACAAAGAGCTATGATCGGAGCTGAATATCATGGCTTCTTCTTTTTTTATGGAGAACATATAAGAAAAGTACAACAAAGGATTATGACTATCATGAATAGATTACAATCTATGAGAGAAAAAGGTTTGAATGATGAGGATCTTGTTGAGAATATCATAGATATAATTCCAAATGAATGGGATTCCAAGAGGACAGCTATTGATGAGAACAGGAATGTCACTCAGATTTCCATAGATGAGTTGTTTGGAACTCTTCATCAGCATGAAACTAGAATAAAGAGAGATGTTAAAATGTGAAGGAGAATAATGGGAATCGAGGAGTGGCTTTTACAACCACTTCGAATCATATGAAAGCCCAGACCCCAAAAAAGAGAAACTAGATCAAAGAAAACAAATGTCATTATTCAGTCAGAATCTAGTGACACAGAAAAGTATAAGAATGAATTAACTAAACATGATCATATAATGAACAAGATTGTACCTCAATTGAACCATCAGAATAAATAGAAGAAGAAATAATATAGATATAATAAATATGGAGAAGTTACATGGTATGAATTTATAAGAACAGTTCATATCAGAACTGACTTTCCTTTGTTGAAAAAGAAGGAAAAGAAAGAAAGGATTTTAGAAAGGATCAAGAAGAAATTCTATCGATAAAAGTAGAAGAATATCCGTAAAGTTATTGATACATGGTGTTCTAGATGTGGAGACTCTTTAGAATGTGAATGTTCTGAATATGATTTATCAGCATAGAAGAATAAGAGATTCATTTCAACTACTTCATTCCTTAATACATGTCATATGGCCAAGGTACGCTCTACCAAGGATTTATCAAATTTATCACTTTATAAGAATTACTATTCCAAAAATAGTACTTCTAATCAAGATAATTCATCCTCAAATAATGATGAAATACCTTTATATGAAGATGTTTCCATATTTTCCAAGTGCCATGAAGCATGAAATTGTAAAATTTCTAAGAATTTAGATAAGGAATATACTAGGGAAGAAATCCGTACAAAAGAGATTTCAGATCATTTCAGAAATCTGAGGGATAATGATGAGCTTTTAGAATAACATTATAAATACCTTGAGAAAATAAATTCTATTAAGGATTAACTTTATAAAGATATGAAGATTTCTATTTTAGGGATAATAGTTTTTCAGGAAAAATCTAACTCGAAGGAAATGTTTCTTGAGGTTAGAAATTTATTCTTCAGACTAATTTCTGAAATATTTTCTCTTAAGAAGCATCTTGCAAACATTACCTCTAGGAAGGAAAATATTCACAAGATGTATTCTAAAATTAAACAACCTGGAAACACTAAAGGAGTAGGATATACTCATCAAAAACCAATTTCCAAAAACAAATATTTTGTTCCTTATAGAGCCTCTTTTTGCAAAAAATGTCAAATTGGTGGGCATTAGAAGAAAAATTTCTCCTTAAATAATGTTCAATCTCTTGGGTTTCATACAGCATATGTTTCTAAAAAAATATGTATACCCAAAAATTTTTTTCCTAACAATTCGGAATCCAAGAATGTTTGGATTCCAAATGTCTAACCTTCTTATTTTCATGAAGATAAAGAAGGTACCAACACAAATGCATGGTAAATTGATCATGGATGTTCACAACAAATGACGGGAAAAAAGAAACTATTTTGAAAAGTTAATCAAGACGAATTGAGGAAAATTAAATTTCAGAGATAATGCTCAGTGAGAAATTATTCATATCAGTAACATCGTTCTTCTTGGAAAAACGTTGATTTCAAATACTTTATTTGTTACGGGTCTTAAGCATAACCTCATTAGCATATGTCAGTAATGTGATGAAGGTTACCTTGAGAATTTTATGAATTTTAAGTGCTTAGTACACAATTACAAGGAATAATTTATTCTTTCGGACAATAGGAAAGATAATTTTCACACACTAAAAATAGAAGACCTTAAGAGCAATGATCTTCCATGCCATAGTGTAATAAAAGATAACTCTTTCTTATGGCATAGAAGGTTAGGTCACTATAACCAGGGAACATATGAAATCATTCTATGAAAAGATTAGTTAAGGAACTTCCGGAGCATAGATTTGATTCTTCAAAAGTTTGTGACCGTTGTCAAAATTGAAAGGAACATAAATCACTTTTTAAATCAGTCAGTGAAGTCTCAACTAATGATGAATTACTACTAGTGCATATGGATCATTTTGGTCTTACGAAAACTGGAAGCATTGGAGGAATGTATTATGTATTTGTCTTGGTTGATGATTACGCTATATTTACGTGGGTCTATTATCTACCAAATAAGTCTAAAGCCTTCTCTTATTTCAAATGATTTAGATCCAAAGTCAAAAATGAGAAAAACCTTCCATTAATAACTATTCATAGTGATCATGGAGGAGAATATCAAAATTTTGATTTTTAATCTTTTTTTAGTAAAAAATTTATTACTCACAACTTCTCAGCACCAAAAACACTGCAAAAAAAAATGGTGTTGTTGAATGATGAAATAGAATTCTTCAGGAGATAAATAGGACCATGTTGAGTGAATATTCTATATCCATTTTTTTGGGTTGTAGCTTTATGTACTTCTTGTTATAATCTAAATCAAGTTTTGATTTTTCCTTTTCTTAATAAAACACATTATGTGTTATGGAATGGAAGAAATCCTAGACCTTCCTACTTTATGGTTTTTGGTTTTAGGGTATTCATTTTGAATACTAATGATAATCTAAATAAATTTGCACCAAAATCTGATGGAGGAATTTTATTATTTAACTCCACAACTTCTAAGGAATGTAGAGTTTTCAACAAAAACACTTGTACTGTTGAAGAGACAGTACATGTAAAATTTAATGAAACTAATCCTTTTGTTTTTAAACAACCCAAAACAACATCCTCAGATGTGTTTTAAGAATCTAATTATCAAAATTCAATTGAACATCCTTCTGATAAAGAAAATGTTCAAGAAGAAACTCCTGAAACATTTACCACAGAAATTTCCCTACCCTATGTTGATGAACAGGTTTTACAAAACCCAATTAAGTTGTTTCTAATGAATCATCTCAGCGATAATATCATTGCTGATGTGAATAAACCTGTAAGGACTATAATTTCCTTAATAAATGAAGTAGAACATCTATCATTCCTTCCCAATTAGAACAAAAAAGCACTGATTAAATTTTATGTGATGATGATTCGATTAAATCAATGCAAGATGAACTAAATGTATTCGAAAGGAATAATGTCTGGAACATGGTGAATGACCTAAGGAATATTCTGTTACTAGAGTAAAATGGGTCTTCAAAAATAAGTGTGATGATAATGGAATCATTGTTAAAAATAATGATAGATTAGTTTCTAAAGGCTATAATCAACATGTAGGAATAGACTATGAAGAAACCTATGCTCGATTATCTAGACATGAATCTATTCTTATTGAACTTTCCTTTGTCACATTATTCAATTTCAAACTTTTTCAAATGGATGTGAAATGTGTTTTTCTTAACGGTTATTTTCAAGAAGAATTTTTTTTGAAAAACCTCTATGATTTCAAGATATAAAACATCTTGATCATGTTTTTAGACTAACCAAAGATCAATATGGTCTTAAACAAGCCCCTCGAGCTAGGTATTATAGACTTACGAGATTTTTTCTTCAAAATAACTATGTTAAGTGAAATGAAGATCAAACACATTATATAAAGAAATATAAGAAAAATGTTTTGATTGACCAAATTTATGTCAATGACATTATATTTGTTTCAACTCAGCAATATTTAAGTGATTAAATTGTGGATCTAATGAAATCTGAGTTTGAAATGAGTATGATGGGTGAGTTAAAGATTTTTCATTTGTTTTAAAATTTCTAAAAAACTAGAAAAAATAAATATATATCAAAATAATTATATTAAATACCTTATTAAAAAGTATGGATATGTCAACACAAAAAATTATAAGTACTCCAATTGGTACCTAAAACACTCCTGATGTTGATGAAGCTGGGATTCAAGTAGATCAAACATCTTTGAGTGGTATGATAGAAATTCTACATTACATTACAGCTAGTTTTCTAGACATAATGTTTTCAGTATGCTTATGTTCAAGATAACAATCCAATCCCATGGAATCTCATTTAAAGGCAGTGAATATAATTTTTCACTACATAAAGGGTTACATGGATCTATCACTCTTTTATACCTCTGGAAATGATTTTTTTAAAAAGTTTATCATATTCTAACATCGGTGGATCTAGAATGGATAGATTGAGAACATTCAGAACTTGTCATTTCATAGGAGATTTATTAGTTTCTTGGTTTTGTAATAAGAAACACTCAGTAGCACTTTCCACTGCTGAAGCTGAAGATGTAGCAGCTGGAAGTTGTATGCAACACACACTCACAGATTA
This sequence comes from Viscum album, assembly GCA_963277665.1. NCBI lineage: Eukaryota > Viridiplantae > Streptophyta > Magnoliopsida > Santalales > Viscaceae > Viscum > Viscum album. The sequence continues at coordinate 39,537,806 of OY728158.1, read as the reverse complement.
TGGCTTGAGTTTTACCAAAACAAAAATTTCGTGTGATAAAACAAGTGATAATTCACTTTTTAAAAACCTTTCACATCATTCTCGTTCAACAAACCTAGATAATAGGCATCACATTCAAAGGGATCACACACAAAATAGAGATATCATTCTCCAATTTATTGTAATGCAAGATCAACATGATGATATTTTCACAAATCATTACCCTTTGATAGATATGAATAAATTAAAAAAAATTTGGGAATGATAAATGTAAGGTAATACTCCTTGATTAACATCCTGGTGAACCAATATCCATAAAATAATAAAAATCTTTTCATAGGGGGAGTATATTTGTATGTTTTCGAAAAAAAATTCATAGGTAGTTTTTCAAACATTTAGTAATGAAAATTTTAATAGTTAGTTTTTAAAATTTTTTATAATGATTTTTTTCGTAGATAGTTTTCCAAACATTTCATAATGAAAATTTCCATTTATAGTTCATCAAAATATTCATACTTGAAATTTTCTAAATGAAAATTTTCATGAACATAATTTTCGTAGTGCAATTTCGGTACTCAAATGTTTTTTAATAAACTTTTTCGAACATAGATTTTTTGTATTGTTTTTTTCTTAGTCATACTTGTTTTAAACTAAATTTATTTAAGAATAAAATAATCTATTATGAATAATCCTCCATGAAATCCAAAAGGTATGATTTCCTTCTTAAATTTTGATAGACATTATTTTGTTGCTAGTATTTTCTTTTGATTTTTAAATTCTTGGATTCTAGTGTTTTTTAAAATAACCTCAAAAGATCGGATAATACCGAATTTTTTCCTTGCTGGTTTCATATAATCTGTTATGTCTGATCAGAAGGTTTCTCAAATGGTAGATTTGATTTGGAAGATGAAAGGTAACTTTCATTTCCTATATAAAAGAACCCAGAAGGGTAGTCCCATATCAGTTTTCAAGCTCTCAGGTGTTGATGTTCTACCCCCTTTCATAAACCTCTTTCGAATCACTTAGAGTTCCTCCAATATGGATGTCTGGAGAAGCCTCTTCTCATGATATATCTATTGTGAAGCCAATCTCAAGTTGTAAAATTTACTGGGAATGGTTGGTCCATCCGAACATTTTCAAATATGATTCTATCATCTCCAAGAACATAATGCTCAATGGATGGGAATATTTATCTCTTTCAATGATAGGAGCTCAGGATGTTTTTTATCAATATTTTCATATAATCTTTTAAGAGTTAATTTATTTATTTAAGGAAGATAGAAGAGAAAAATTATCCATTAAGATAAATGGAAAAACAGATAAACTCTCATACACCAAGGCTACTAGCTTGGAGGAGTTATCTTATGAAAGGGAAGCTGAGTTTTTCTCTCACAATATACATGACGATCGAGGAAGTTTTATTAAGGTGAAAGCCTTGGAATTTCTCAAACTATTAGATGTCATGACTGCAAATATTTCTCACTATCAATAATTGGATCCTACAGTTATGGGTTCAATGTTTTTTTTGTACCGAGAAAAGGTGATTAGGACACCTTAATGAAAATTGACATATATATATTGGATTTCATGGTAAATATAAGGAAAATAAATTTAATGAGGCGCATTATAATTATGATTGAGAATATAAAAAATGGTAATTTGAGAGCTTAGATTATTATGTGTCCTGCATTACTTTCAAAACAGATAGTTCAGTGTCATGAATCATTCATGATCCCTTGCAGTTCCATGCCAATTTATTGTAATGTTATTCTTGTATGTGAGGACACATCGAAGAGAATTAATATGGGATTTTTCTAAGGAGTTAGGAGTGTTTTATGATCTTCCAGTTGAAGAGGCAATAGTAATTCCGAAGAATACATAAGATGTTGAACCATCAAAAAAAGGATGGTATGAAAAGAATGTTGATGGAAGTGGAAGTAGAAGACAAAACTCCTTAAACTATGGAAGTTCAATCCTCACCTCCAAAACCCAAGAAGCAGAAATCCTACCCAGATGAGGTTGTAGAAAAATGGAGGGAGGATAAGAAAAATAGAAAATCATGGAAGCCACGGTTCATTTTGGATCCTGCTAAGGCTAAGTCCTTGAATGAATCAACTATTGAAGTGCTTGAGAAGAAATTCCAATAGAAGAATCTTAAGAAGAAAGTGTCTGAGGCCGAGACTAAGAAATATCACTTGAAGGCTACTGATTTAGCATCCTTGAATATTCTTGTTCCATAATCTTTCTTTCCATAGCCTTTACCTGGGACTCCATGGAGGGATTTATTAACTTTGTAAAAAGGTAAAGAAAATATTGTCGAAGAAGTGGAAGAATTGGTAGAGATAGAATAAGACAATGAGGAAGAAGGGACATGTAACATTGATAATATTATAAATCATGTCAAAAATTATCAATACAAGGGAACCCTATCCAAAAATATTTCACTCCGAACTTCTGAAGATGAGTCATTCAGGCTTGTCACCTCCGAGATGGATGAATAGAAGGATAAAGAGAAGGGTGAAGAGAAAGGTGAATAAGAAGTTAATAAATTGATTTAAGAAGACTTTATAAATCATAATTTCATTTATCCTGAGGAAGATGAGGCTAAAATCAGAAATAAGAGGTAGATGATGATAGAGTTGTGCAGTTTTCTGACTTCAAGGATGAATCCCCTGATGAGGAAGCCATACTAAGAGTTGATAAAGGTAAAAAAGTGTTTGTTGATACTCCTAGAAAATATGTAGTGAAGAAGAAGGATGTTGAAGGAACATCAATGAGGATGCTTGTTGATCTAGAAAAACATGCATCACCAAGTAATGTCATGGATTCTGATTCATTTATTTATGGTCGTGATTTTGTTGAACAATACTTGAAGAATCTTTTCATGTCCATTCCGAGTTTTTCACGAATAGATTCTAGATGTCAGATGCATCCACATTCTATTAATCATAAATCAGATTCGGTGTCCATGGTGATGGAGAAGTGTTTCCAGATGGAATCAGATTTCAAAATGTTCTTCATAGGCAACGAAGCACACAGAAATTAATGTAAGAGGATAACCAGCTTGTTAAAGAAGACAGTATAGAAAATGAGTGATCTTGATCAATTTCAAGAAGAATTCAAGGAATCTTTTTGATACCGAAGACACCAAAATCAAGGATCTTACAAACAACATTAAAGAAAAACTGACTGTAGAACCAAATAATCTGATTCAAGGTGCGAGTGACATGAGTGGGATGTTGACCAATGTAGCTCAATGCTCGAGGAGGGAAAGAGAACTCCAGATTGAGTTTTAAGAGAATCTTGTAAAGAATAATGAGTTGCTGAAGGCTCAAGAAGAAGTTATTAAGTCTCAGGAAGAGAGAATCAATGCTCTAGAGGAGAAATCTGAGGAATATCACAATGAAATAAAAAAGATGAAGACTATAGTCAATAAGATGATTCCCAATGAAAATGAATTAAAATAGATCCAAAACAGATCTTCTATTGTATCTCTTTATCCTTGTACAATTTTTTCCAAGTATTATTAAATTGTGGTTGATTTTTTTTGTTTAGTTTTATGTACTAACATTTCAGGTAGCATATTTTTTTCCATTCCATCAAATTATTTTTGAAAATCACAAAGCGGGAGAAGGAATAATAATTCTATGTATATTAGAAATATCCCTATGTAAGGGGGAGTTTATCTAAGGGGGAGTTTTTCATTACGAATATTTCAACATTAAAATTAAAATTCTCATTCTGTAAATCTAGAATATTATCTTTAATGTTCCAAAACCTAAGGGGGAGTTACTCGTATTCACCATTGTCCATGAGTAATGGGATATATGATTTATTTGAAAAGTTTAGTAAAATATTTCCCAAGTCCTTATATTATTTTTCATAAGGATGTTTGTACATTCCAAAAATAGAGAGATTGTTGAGTCAATAAGGCTTTCCTTATGACTTTTCTATTCTTTCATACATGGGGGAGATTGTTACATCATTAAGGCCTTTCTTATTTCTTCAATATTCTTCTTGTTTTGAAAGAAAAAAACACCTTATCTCAAGGAAAATTAATTTTTACCCATGTTTTACTTCTTTAAGGAAAATTTCCTTCCCCAAAAAATTTATCCTAACCATGTTTTAATTTATCATATCAAATTATTCAATGTGTAAAATTAGGATTGAAACCAAAACCATGGATTTCGATAATTACTTAGATATGAAACATTCTTTTTTAGATTCTGAATTCTCAGGATTCTGGATATGAACTCTTTAGAGTTCTAACTCAAAATTTTGAATCCGGATTCTAGTTATGAACAATTATAAAATTTGACTCATAATTCTATTTACGAATTCAGGTTACGATCTTGTCTATGTTCTGACTCTGAGTTCTCTGATTTCAGACTCCAAAATTCTATGTGTTCTGACTCTGAATTATCATGAACTCCGACTCCAAACTTTTTGAGTTCAGGTTATGAATTCTTGGGAATCCAGACTCTAAATATCCTTGAAATTAAGACTCTAGAATTCTAAAAAATTCTGGTTTTGAATTCCTAGAAAATAGAATCTGAATATCTTTGAATTCTAGACTCTGATTTCAATTTTGGATAGACTCCAAAATTTCTTTTACATACATTCCGAATTTCAGTTTCTGGATATTCAAACACCTGTTTATTTATAAAATGATGTCTTTATTTTAGTTACACACTAGCCATTGTTTGAGTGACATGTGTACATGTCACTTTGAAATTTACGAAAAAATATGACCCTTAGTGGAGGGAGCCGACTGTTGAAGCCTTGCCTAAAAATAAGAGATCATTTAAAATATCTCAAGACTTTTAGAACTTTTGGAACATTTATAACATTTAGATCATTTGGATTTTTTGAAGCTCAGAACATTCAAAAGTTATTTCTGGAGAGAGAGGCTCTTATAAACTCACAGGATTCATGAAAAATGTTTTGAACTAATTAATCAAACACTGATTCCTGCATATTTTCTTAGTATAGAGTTGTGATTTTCTTGAAATCAAAGACTTCGGGTTGTGAAGTCAAAGGTGTCGGTTTCTTTAAAAATTGAGGGCTTGAGGGGATATTAATACAGATATTGATCATTGGATTGAGGGATTACTAAGGATTAAGTAATATATAATTTCATGAAAGTATAAATCTAGGGACCACTTATCTAGTGTTGTTGGACATCCTGCACTTTCGGTTAAAACAGTTATTGCTTGTTACTTGTTGTATTTTGATTTCCGCTGTGTAGTTGTATTGTTGAGGAAAGTATAACATAATTATAATTCCTTATATTTGTACTCTGATTTACTAACATTCTATATTATTTAAGGTAGAATCTTATTTGTTGTAATCTTTTGTTAAGTTTTATTTCCAGAATCACATTTCTAGAAACAAGAATGTTATTAGAACTTAGATGTGTTGTGAATTTTGGGTAGGAAAAATTTCCATAGGGATTTTTAAAGTATAAAATTCACCCCCCCTTGTATTTGAGCATCTCATGTTTATATATATAATCCTACAATTGGTATTATCCAGTATATCATACTCAGACATTCCATCTAAAAATTTTATGGTCTATGTTCTCATGTAATCTTCCATGTTATCCTAAGACACTAAAACTATCGATCTTTAGAGTTTCCTAACTATCATTTTTTGTAATAAATCATATTTATGTGTGTAATAATGAGTAGGTTTGTTATAGAAAATATATCACAATGAAATAAAAATAACTATTTTCAAATAAGGTTGTTGAATTTTTAATGGGGAGTGGAAGGTGAGGATCCCTTACTTGAGTGTCTAATATCAAAATCATGGGATGGGATTCTTGATAACAAGGGGGCACCTAGGGAGGGATGTAGAGAGTGAATGGATGCTTATTCTTGTGCTCTAATGGATATGAATTATTATAAATGGGTGATTGGTAGGATTATATATGAAAATGGGTGGAATTATTTATATTAAGGATTATCGACTCTAGATAATAAAATATTCAAAAACACAAATCATCTCATGGGATGTACCATGTTTTCTGTCAAATTCGAGTGTTTCTAATTATTTTATGAGTAAATTGGTCAAAATTTAAAAAAAAATCCCAATCGTATGTGGAGTTGAGTCAGATTTATATAGAATGGAATTTAAAACCTTAAAATATATTAAATGTTTTTGAGGATTCATAATTGTTTTAAAAAATAAATCTAATCAAATTAATATCAAATTATATTAAAGAAAAATCTATATTTGGTAGTGGATCCCATTTATTTTAATTATTACATCCTTTTGGGTCATTAGAATGTCACATTTCAGAAGTTATTTTTTTACGATATATATGTTTTAGCAAAAATTTTGACTGTCTAGGAAAATTATGAAAAATTTACCATTGGAAAATATTGAATTTATAACTCCAACAATAATATTCATATTATAAAATTCAATTTATAAATATTTAAATTCCCACTTTTAAAATAAAATTTACATTTATTATGAAATTGTTGGTTTTTTACAATATTTTTATAATCCTTATAAATTTCTCGTATGAATTTTATAAAATTAAATGATAATTTCTGTTTTATAAAAATTATTCATTTTTAATATTTATTAAAATAAACATATTTAACAAATAAAATAATTAATTAATTAAATAATCGAATCAAAGGTACAGTTTTTTATTTAAAATAAAAATCATCAAAAATATGATAAAAAAATATTCATTATTCTATATAAAAGTACATATTAATATTTCAAGGGTATTCATAAATATTCCATTCATATGCCAGATAACTCTTTATGAGTCAGGTGTTTGATGGTTGGACATTCTAGAGGTGGTATATGAACATGGATTGTGTCTAGATCATGATTATCTTGAATTTATCTTGTAAATTGTTTCACTCATACCAATGTTTGGTGTATCTCATATTAGTCTAACACATGATAAATTCCCAAAGATTTTATCTTATTTAGAAGCACTTATAACTGGTATTTATTGTGTATGATCCCACTTTAGAGCCATAACTTCTTCTTTATGTGTCAATTATATTTAATATATATATATATATCAATATATGTATATATTTACCATATAATCATTTTTCAACATCTATATTATCAACATGTAATGTTAAATAACATTAATTTAATCCAATTGGAAATAATATAACCAAATATGTGCATGTTTTAACCATATTTCATCCGTATGTATTTTAATTAATCCAAACGTATAATTATATATATGATAGTTCAGGTAATTACATAAACTCAAACTCTCATTAAATTAAAAACATTTCATAACCTTAAGGGGATCAAGCAATAGAAATCAATATCACAATAAATTGTCAGAAGACTATACAATATAATCTAAATTCATCTTTTACAATTATTAGATATTAAAAAGATCATTACGGTAGCATACTGTTTCGGTCTAGCTCAAAATCCATCATTATAGAAATATAACATTAGAACATAACATAAATGTGTGAAATACATTAAATATATGGTGTTATCAGTAAATCATGGAATTTCATGGAAGTGAAATGCATCATGAAAATATTGAATAACAATATATTAAACGTGGAAAATTGGAACAAAAATATTCATATAAGAAATATAAATATGACATGAACATACACATTTTGTCTAAAATGAATTATATCATTGATACAGTCATTATAAATCTATTTTAGTCAAAATTAGACCCTAATGATCATCATCTATCAATATGTCTGACACATTAAACAAATAATAAACATATCATACCAATCCCATTGAAAAAATATGTGTTTTCACATGACATGATCTTTTGAAAATATTGGTATTAAAATAAAATTTTGGAAAATGAATCATAACCTGAAAATTATATATGACAAAAAAACAGCACATTACATGATGAAAAGCATTGTGGAAAATTTTTGTGAACATATAAAATGTTTCAAAAATCATTTTAATCATTATTATTAAATAATAAGATTTAATTATTTTCAAAAATATATTTATTGAGAAGTTATATAGATTAATTTTTTAAAAAAATATTATAAAGAGATAAAAATATCCCTTCCATTTAAAGACATAAATGATATCGAAATATATTAAGAGTGGATATTAAAACATTTAATTTTTTGAAATATATCAAATGAATATTTTTTTTATTATTTTAAATGACATTACTAAAATACCCACATCATTAAGAAGTGTATTAAATTTTTATTATGAAAATGAGTAAATATAATACTGAGAGAAATAGAAACTAATCACTTTTATATCTCCAAAAAATAGTTGTAATCCTTATAATAATGTTAAAACTTGGATATAAGTAAAAAAACCATTAAAATGATAATTATTCTTAAAAAAATATTTTTTCAAAACAATATCATCATAACAGAAGAAGAATTTTTATTTAAAGGTGAATATATCTATATGTCATGTTATATGTTAATAATATCCTCATAATAGTGATAAATATACTAACATTCGAAAACATAGTTAAATAATAGTTATTATTTCCCAATTCAAATATTTTATTCTTAAAACCCCATTAAAATAATTATAACTATTGATTAAAAACCCAATGATAGTAAAATATTAAATTGAACAATTAATATAACAAAATATAAGCAATGAATTCTATATAATGAATATACATTTGTATTTATTCCAAAAAATGGAATCATGGTGCATTAATTAATCATGTCTCAAGGGATTCAAATTTGAGAAACGAAACCCTCACATTTCTTCCATTCATTGTTGGATTTAGTATGAGATCATGTATAAAAAAAATCTTATTTAGAACCGTAATCATAAATAAAATTCTATTATAATCCTTGTTATATTTTTTATCACAATTTCATTTATTAGATATATCATATTATGACAATATGTTGTTAATAACATTCACTAATTTGTTCTTGTTTATTATTTTTTATATCATTACCCATTATTTAATACAATTATAATTATACACATAAAATTACGCATTTTAATATATAACCTACATGTATCATGAATTTTCTTAATATTGAGCATGTTTTTTTATTCAATGGTACAGTTTTTCCTACGGGGGAGATTGTTGAGAACAATACCTTATGTCTTTATGATGATTTCGATGCTCACAAATATCCTAATTTTTTATTCTAATAATTTTACATTGATTATATTTTAGGAAATTAATATTATTTATTTCTCTATATTGAAAAAATATTAAAGTGTTTAATTCATGTGGAATATTTGGTAATGTATCCAAAAATAAATTTTAGCATGTTTTGGAAACATTGTTCATGCTCTACATGTTAGGAAATAACTTGAGCGTGTTCTGCATGCACTGTTCATACACTATGTTGAAGAGCATATAGTAAGGATGGATTCCATTATTTACTTTTGTGGTTATTAGAATAGTATTGTTAAAGAACTATACATTATCAGAAAAGTATGAATGAAAACACCATACATTTGGAAGGAACATTGCTTTTGGGAGGAACAATACTTTTGGAATGAATGTTACTATTGGAAGAACAACCCTATGTTTGGAAAGAACCTATCATTTGAAAATTCTGAAATTTATGGAAGAATATCATTATGTGAAAATGGAATGTTATGTGTGTTTCCTAAAAGTATGGTTCATCATCCTTACTTTATTGATTGATCAACCTTATGTTTGGATGATAAAAAATGTATGGATCATTAAACTTACATTTGAGATCAACCATATGTTGTGATCCTTACGTTCAATGATTGTATGCTATGCAGTTAAAACCTGTGTCTGTCGTCAAATATTTATATTATGAGTTTAATAAAGAAACCGAATTTATGAAAATTATTTGGATGTTTTCAAGACAGATTAAAATCCAATGTCTAAAATGTGTCTTTGACATACTAAAATCCACTTATTTATGATTTAGGGGATCATTTTTATTGGATATTTTCATGCTGTATTTTTATGGGATTTATGATAGATTTGTTCTTCAAACTATTGAATATTGTGATTCTAAAGTCATCTTTTGTAGATCTAAATTTTAAAATAAGAATGCACGTATTTATACTATATTTACCTGTATCATTTTCTATTACAGATACAGATGTGTATCATCGAAAATATGTATCATGCTCTTGTGTTTTTCACTTCTACAATTTACAGAGACCATTGAGACTTACAAATCTGAGGTTATGAAGAATGGAAAATCATTATTATCTAATGAAGAAGAAACACAGTGGAAGATTCATTGATTCTACATTGAATAAATTTTGTGAATTTACTTTTGATTAATGTTGAGAAATATATTTCAAGATCTAAAACAACTAAATTAGATCAAAACTACTTCTATCTAAAAAAATATATTCTGAAAATGATGATCATTCTACTTTCAATTGTGTGATGTTGAAATTGTGAAGAACATCTTGAAAGTATATTATAGAACAAATACTCTTTTACATTGAGTAATAAGATTCTCATACTATGTTGTGTATTTGGTTATATGTATGATCCATAAGGTTCTTTTAGCATTAACTTGTAAAGGTGTCAAATGCCTGCACTCAGTTGTGGAACAATATGTTGATTTGAGGACCAGATATTGAAAATCACCATGCTCATGGAGTAGAGCATCAGTGGAGTGGACTAGGGGTCTTTTATTCCCAGAACCACTATACATCGTGTGTTCATTGCTATTTACTTATGGCTTCTTAATAATTCTGATAATGGTGAGAACACAAATAACAATCTTGTAATGAAATTATAAAAGACACAATTCACCCCCCTCTTGTGTATATTTTTTATAACCCAATATGAAATTTTTTATAAGAGGATGAGATTTTTCGAATCAATAAGAAGTAGAAAATATTCATATTATACAAAACATAATGACTGATACACGAGAGGATTTTTCAATGGTTCGAGCTCCCTACATCAATGGTGAACATTATGGATGCTGGAAACCAAGGTTGATAATTTCTTTAATGATCCTAGGATACAGATTCTACTCAAAAATTCTAACACTCTATGTGATTCCATGGAATCCTGAAACATGGAGCGATGATAACGAAGTAGAGTAAGACACAATCTCAAAATCCATGAATTCTATCATCTATGGACTTGGACTAGATGAATTTAATAGAGTATATTTATGCCCGACAACGTATCAAATGTGGTATAGTATTGCAGTTTCTTATGATGGAAGTAACAATGTCATACAAATGAGGTATGCTAACACTAAACTAAAATTCGATAGATTCATGTTTTTTTGCGGATAAATCATCACCCAGTTGAATTAAAGGATGATAGATATCTTAACCAACATCACTTCTTTGAGAGATCCAATTAAACCAGTTGATCATGCTCTGAATGTACTATGTGTTCTACTAAAGAGATGTAATCGAATTTCTATTGCTATCAGACTATCTGCACCAATAAATGCTTTAACTTTGAGAGAGTTATTTGGAACTGTAATGATGTATGAGGTTGAGATGCAGGATGAAGCAAGGAAGAATAATGTTTTGATCTAGAGAGATGACACATCCATAATGTTTTCATTTCAAATAAAAATCATAATTTTGAGGAAAAAAGAAATAAAGATGAAATTAGAATATTCTGATTCATGCAATTTAGATGTGGAATTGGTTCAAATAGAATGAAAAATTAGTATGTTTTAACGAATGAAAAAATGATTTAGAGTTTCTTTTAAAAATGATGAGGAAGAAGCAAGATATTATGAGTTCAAGAAACATGGTTATATCAGACATGACTGTCCACAATTAAAGGATGAAAAGAATAATAATTTTTAAGAGAAGTTATTTTGAGCAAAAAGATAAGAGGGAAATGAAAGCTATTGGATTGTATTTGAAGACCCAAACACCTCATTAGAGTTATAACTCATAAAAAGAGGAATCGAACAAAAAATCCAATATGTTCTTTATGGAAGTATGATGAGTTACAATCATATTACCCATCTGACTCTAATTCAATCTACTCAAATAATAAACTAACATCTTACTGCAATATGATTGAAAATAAATATGATTCTTTATTTGAGAAACACAAATCATTATTGAATATTCATAATGCGTTTTTATGAGAGATAGATATACTCTACTAAATCATCATCAGTAATTAATGGAAATGTATAACTTAATTAACCCAAACTATATAGATAATTACACATATATAAAAGCATGGGAAATAGAAGTAGAAACTAAAAAGGTGCAGCTCTTGTTTTTAAACAAGGAGAAAATATACTAAATTAAATACATGGAAAGAATGTGATTAAAAAGGAAAGATATGGAAGATGATGTTAATATTAGAAACCTTAACTATATAAGGACTGTTTTGATCCAAGACCAACAGATAAATTTTTAACTACTATGGGACAAAAGATCAAATATCTAGAAATTGTTATTTAAGGAATCCATAAATAAGATCGATTAAGAATGACTTTGTTGAAAGTAGTTTATATGATTCTATTGATTATATAAAAACAATGAAATTCTGGATTCCCAAGTCTTTGCAAGCCAACACTACTGGATGTAATAGAATATGGGTACCAAAACAAATCCATGTTTAATTGACATTGTAGAAAGAAGGCTACAGAAGCCAAACTGAAATATGGCAAATGGTCAGTGGCTTTATTAGGCAGAAGAGTGAAAACTCATCAAATTTTAGAACGCTAACTCAATATGATGGTGGTCTAGTCCCATTTGGTGAAAATGTCGTATGCAAGATTATTGGCATTAGAACTGTTAGAGATCTCGAAGTAGTCTCAATCAATTATTTACTCTATGTACAACAATTGAAACAAAACCAGATAAGTATCCCTCAACTCTGTGATGATCATTATGTTGTTGATTTTTCTTACAATTTTTGTTCTATTTTCAATGTCAAATTGCATAAAGTTAGTGAACCAAGAACTGCTAATGTTTATACTCTAGAAAAAAATTCCTTCTGAAAACAATTAGTAAAATGATTCACTACCAAGTTAAATGAATCTTTGGTCTGACATATGAGAGGTGTACATTGAAATATATATTTTTTAAATATGTTATCTAAGAAACAATTTATTTCATATTTTCCTAGTCTCAAATTTGAACATGATAGATTCAGTGATGCATGACATCTAGTCAAGTAGCACAAATCATACTTCAAATATATTAACAAAATTGCTACATCTAAACCTCTAGAACTTATCTATACAGATCTATTTGGGACTTTAAGGGAAAAAATATTGGATGGTAAATTATATTTGTATGTTTTAGTTGATTATTATTCTAGATTTACTTGGATTTATTTTATAAAATAAAAAATTTAAACTAATTATATATATGAACATATTTACAAAGTTGTTCAAAATAAAAAAGTTTTTAAAATAATTTCATTATGATGTGATTATGGTGGAAAATTTAGAATTTTAAATTTAATTAATTTTTCTCAAATATGGGTATTAAACACTCCTTTTGCACCATGAACACCTCATCAAAATGGAACTATCGAAATAAAGAAAATTACTATTAATGAAATGAAAAAGACTATGTTAAATTAATATAGTCTTCCAACTTATTTCTATGAAGAAGCTGTAAGAACATACTGTCATATAATGAATAGAGTTTTAATCAGACCTATTTTCAAAAAAATTCCTATGAACTCTGGAATTACAGAAAACCTATTGTAAATTACATTAATATTTTTGGATGAATGGTTTATATCATAAACACAAATAACAAAGTTGGAATGTGAGATCCAAAATCTGATGAAGGAATATTTTTTCGGATATTCAATGACTTACAAAGCTTATAGTTTTTTTAATAAAAATTCAAGGATTTGTGAAGATTCAGTTCATTTGAAATTTGATGAATCATATCCCTTTGTGAAAATGAAAGAACAAATAGATGAATCTAACTCTAATGATAACATGGGACATGAAAACATGAATGTTGATTTTAAAAAATATATAAATAAAATTCAGTCTAGTTCATAAGGACATTCCATTGAAGAACCTAATAGTGTACTTTCTAGATAGTCCAGAACCCTAAAAAATCACCCTCGCAATACTTTTACAGGGGACATAATCACTAAAAAAATCTAGACTAAATATTGTAAATATTGTTGAATTATCTATATTTCTATACTAATTAAAACATAATACATCAGAATAGGCCTTAGTTGATGAATTATGGATGATATAAATTCAAGATGGACTAAACCAATTCAAGATAAAAGATGTTTGGAATTTAGTTGAAAGGCCTTAGAACCATCGAGTTATTTTACCTAAATTGGTCATTAAAAATAAACACGATGATTAAGGAATAATAACTAGAAATTATGCAAAACGAGTTGGTAAAGGTTATAATCAGGAATAAGGTATAGACTATGATGAATCCATTTCACATGTAGCGTGATTATAATCCATTAGGATCCATTCAGCCTATACATCTCATGTGGACATTAAATTATTTCAAATGGTTGTTATGTCATCCATTTTAAATGGTTATTTAATGGAGGTTTTTTTTGAAACATCATGGTTTTGAAAATTCTCAAAAACCAAAATAAGTTTTTAAACATACTAATGCTCATTATGGTCTTAAATAAGAACCTAGAGCTTCGAACGAATGATTTAGCCCTTTTCATTTAAAAATAATTTTACCTTGGGAGGTGAATATTCACACTTTTTAAGAAAAATAATGATTATAATGTTTTATTAGTTCATATTCATGATGATAACATACTTTTAAAAAAAATCATAACATTGATGGGATCATTCAAATTTATTGCCAATGGAATTTGAAAGAATCATGATTGGAGAATTAAACTCTTATTTTGTACTTCAAATTTTTCTAAAAGCATTTGGAAATGTTTTAAATCAATGAAAATAAATTATTGATTCAATAAAAAGATTTGTACTTGAAAACAACTAGAAATTTTCAATTTTATTTTTAATAATATATAACATGATTTGGATGAAACTGTAAAACTTGTTGACCACATGTTATATAGATGTATGATTGGAGTTTATTATATCTTAGTGCCAGCAAGCCAGATATAATGTATTCATTTTGTCTTTGTTCTAGATATCAATCTGATCCAAAATAATATCACTTTTGTTTTGTCAAATTAATATTTAGATATTTAATGGGAATTGTTTTTTAATCTATTATCAATCAAAAAACTTCTGATTTTAATTTAATTTTATATTCATATGCATAAAATTGATGTTTTATATTTGAATGAAAAAGAAATTCAGTGACTTGTCAATTTATTGGAAAATCCTTAGTGTCATGGTCTAGTAATAAACAACATTTTGTTGTCATGTCAACTGCTGAGGAAGAATATGTATCTGCAGGAAGTGGTTGTGAACATGTTTGTTGATGAAAAACACTCTTATGGACTTTGGAAATTTTTTAACTATGCACATATTTTTTTGCGATAATACATGGGCTATAAATATTTCAAAAAATCCAATTATTAATTTCGTCCAACAAAGGTTTTCTACTTTCTATGGGTGTAATGAAAAATGGTAGATAGAATATAGTACCCCAGTTTCAGGTACATAAACCCTTTTGTCGAGTTATTTTAATTGGTCTTCTTAAAATAGAGAGTATCGATAAAATAGGGAGTTTCCATAAAATATAGAGTATTGATAAAATTGAGGGTTTCCATAGAATTAATAGTTTCAATATAATAAATAGTTTCCATTATATAGTGTGTTTCTATTATGTTGGGATTTTCCATAATGTTGGTTTTTTCCATAAAGTGGGTTGGTTTCGTAATTTGGGGTGTTTCCATAAAGTGGGTCGTTTCTATAAAGTGGGATGCTTCCATAAAAATTATGTTTCCATAAAAAGGGTAAAGGTGAAGTATGGTATTTTTTTGTTTTTTTATAAAGTGTGTTAGTAAAAGAAGGATGGTTGTACAATCCATACATGGTTATCCCAAACCGTGGGGTCAAACCTAGCTTAGAGGTCAAATCTAGTTTCTATTTCCTGGGAGTTTACATGTTTTGATATATATATATTTCTCTTTGGTTTCAAAACGCCACTATATTGATATTAGTCTTACTAAAAAACTGTAAAACCTTCCCCACAATATTTGGAGCCATCCTAGAGGCTTCCCTTGGTGATTTCAAGTCTGATTCTTGAGGTATGTAACCATTCTTTCTGAATTTTTCATGTTTTCTTAGATCTTCTTAGATCTACTTCACATATATCCATTCTTTCATAGATATGAAGCTATTTTGGGTAGATCTACATTTTAGGATGCGAAATAATTGAAGGTTGATTCATTATTTTTCTATGATAAGAGAACTTTGTCCATTCTTGTAAAATCGACTTGCGTTATTGTGTGTTCTTCGTTTGTTGTAAATGATTCGTCCAAACCATCAATGAAAGAGGCTTATCTAACAACTTCTTTTGATATAATTTATGTATTAGATTAAAAATGTTGTATTTATTATCCCTGGAATAATATTCGTTTGCAATTATTTATAGTTTTTGTGAAATTATGTGATCTTAGTGAATAGTTGTGCAAATGGTGATTACTTTGATGAATTAAAATGATGATTTTAAATTATAGATTCTCTAGAATTTCATAATGGATGATGATAATTGGTTTTTAATAGAAATAGATTTCAATAAAAATAGAGTATTATTTAAATTGTTTGGAGTTGAAATGGTTTGGCATTGAAATAGTTCTGACAGAAATAGTTTTCCATAAAAATTTCTTTTAATGAAAGATATATTTTGGCTCGATCGTTGGGAATATGTGTTGAGTGTTTATATTTCATATAGAGGGTTGTTTTAAAAATGATCTTTTTCTCACTTCTAATTTTTTATTGGATCATTTGAATTTCATATACATGGCTTGGTAGAAATATGAACATATGCTAGGTTCCAAATGATTAATGGCACGTGAGAAATAATTACTTTGTGAAAGGTTAGAAGATCAATGTCAAACCACTCATGAGTATGGGACTATCCCAATGTATCACTCGTGGATGGTTTAATGGGTATGAGGAATGGTTGAGTATTCCCATATATGGATATTGGGGAATGATGCTAAAGAATGTTTTTTATTTTTCAGAAAATATAACTTGTTGGGAAAATTGGTTTCATTTGAACTTGTATGATTTTTGTAATAAATAGTTTTGGAAACTTGTTAATATTTAGTTATAAACTACTTTTGAAAAAATGTTTTTTATAAAACATTTTATATATTTGTTGCTAACTCTTCCATCCGAGTGGGGTGAGTAGGGAAGTAATTGTGGAAAACATGCTATGTTTTATACTCACCCTTGCTTGGTCACTTTGGTGATTTTGCAGATGCTATATTCCAGGACAAGGGAAAGGGTAATGTTTCAAACTTGTTTAGAACTACCATGTGATGTATGGACTATTCTGATATTTTGAAGCATGGAGCATCTGGATCATGGAGACCCGAGGTATTCAAAAATTCATGTGTGGTCTATTTACTTTGTACTTGATTTGTGGTTATTCTTCTATTATTGCTTAAATTGATGTGGTTGTTAGATGCCTAAAGTTGTTCATTTGTCTTCTGTTTGTTCATGCATCATATAATTAATTTTTGGATATGGTCGGTAGGTTTATTTATTTGTTTCATAAATTGTAAATCATCCCCCACTTGAATTTGAAACATGTCATCAATTGTTGCCATCCATGGGCATCTTGTTATGTCGTTTACGGACAAGTAATGACTCATTTTACTCTCTAGACAATGAGAATTTGATGGTCTTAACATAAAATAGTAGAGATATACTTCAGAAATGGCAAATACCAAGATGACTAATGAGCCAGAGACCCGTGGAGCTATGCATCATCACTTGATAGGAATGAAAATTATGCATGGAAATGTTAATGATTTCGAATGTCTATATCATACAGATCTGATTCTATGGCAAGCCCTATATTTTCAGAACCTGGAAAAAATGATTAATGGAGAGAACAATAAGATTTTATATGAGGTATAACTTCATATCTTTTTTAAATCTGTTCAGTTTATCCCATTAAAGGATGAAGGTAGTGTGAAAGCAAAGATCCAGGACAGAGACATTTTGATTTCCTCTGTGGAAATTGCTCAAATTCTTAACTTCCTCATGAGGGAGTATATAAAATTGATTGAAATAATATATGTGATATTGTGCATAAGTCATATGATATTATGTCTATTTTTTCGGATCAATGAATATATAGTAGATTATAGTGAATGATCTAGAGCTGGACTAAAAGATTTTTGTTAGGTATGTTCAAATAGGGATTTCACCTCATATGTCAGAAATGAAAAAATTTTTATACCCTGACATATATATCATGATTCTATATATGTGTGATATCATGTATAATATTCCGAGATATTTGGTGATATATCTCAGTTATATCTACCAACCAATAGTAGGGATGAACTTCTATACCTTTGGATTATTCATTTTAATGATTTTGTTTAAGAGATATATGATAAGGTTGGGGGATGCTCGAGTGAGATTCCACCACAAAAACTTCTTCAATTTTTGAACATTTAGAATTATTTGTTATTGGGATACCAATAAATTTCAATTTCATTCCTGTAGGAGACGAGGAATATGAAGAGAGTGCTCAAGCACAACATGGAAAGTCAAAAAAATGACAAGATGAATCGAGAGTATGCAGAGTTTCATGGAGAATAAAATTTGAAACTGTTGATGTAACGACCCAAATATTCATTAATGGAAATTCTAAATGAACTAATTAAATTTTTATTATGTTTATATAAAATTTGAACTTCATTGGTTTTATGTTTCTGGAATTTAAAATACTGTTATGGATTGTGATCGTTGCTAATATAGTCGTTGAAAAGTGATCACATGATTAGTATTTATATAGGTCATTAAAAAAATCTAATTTACAAATAAAAATTAAGTGATGGCCTCATTCATTAGACATTCCCCATACGAATCCCATTTATCGGAGCTCGGAATGAAGGTGGAATCTTTTGTCTTCTCTCTTGGCCATGCCCATGTCGAGCATGTACACATTAAGCTTGAGTGGAACTTACTATGGGAGATGTGGAAGTTAATAAATATTACCATAGAAGCGATGTCTTCCAAGCCACCCCAATAGTCTTTCACCATCTTACCACATACCCATCTGTGTTATGCGGGGTTTATAAGGGTTTATGTAACAAGAACCTTGCACTATGACCATGTACATTATTTTTGTATAAATAATGTGCATTCATTTTATTTTTTTACTATGTAAATAGTTTTTAAATCCAAAAGAGTTTTTTTTTATATTCAACTATGAAATAAATTTTGATGAATAGATGGTTATTTTAATTAAATAAAATTTTAATAAAATAACATTATTATTAAATTATTTTTATTAATGAACATATAATTTTATGAATGCAATTTTAGTTTTTGTTATGGTTTGAAAGATGTTTTTGTTAATACCCATGAATTTTTTTTAAAGGATGATTTTTATATTAAAAATAAAAATTCGCATATTTATAAAATTATTTAGATAAAATGAATATTATTTTTTGAATTTAGATGTTAAAATTATCCAACGGTAACTTTTTCATAATTTTCTGAGACCGTCAAATTTTTGGTAAAAAACTTAAAACCCTTTTAAATATATAATGACTTTTATAACAACATAATGACCCAATTGTGACGTAATAAAATAATTTAAAAATTATTTTCAGCCGATATATGTTTTACCGTTAAAATAATGTTATTTTTTGTTTGTTTCATTTATCTTACAAATCATTTTGGACCCCTCAAGTCTTATAATACATTTTGTCTTTCTAAATTGTTTTCCTTGAGAGTGTGACTCACCTCAACATAAGAAACCCTATTATTTTAATAATTTTGGACATTTTCCTTTTAAAATATATTTTTCCACCCCCCTTGAAAAAAAACAGTGGGAAAAATCCATGGTCTGGTTTTTGGTTTTGTTTAGTTTAATGTGTGGTGACCCAAACCAAAATATTAATGAATTCCATCACCTTTCTTATATAAACCCACCCAATCTCCCACATATCCTTCAGTAAAATCATATATAGTTCATATAACCTATTCCATCCTCTATCTTAAATTCTACCATGGTTCCCCAAGCTCCGATTAATCCTCTTTCAAGCGCCTCTTAAGCCTTTGGCAACACACTTCACAGTAAGTGATTTCACCCTTTCTCATTTTTGTCCAATTTTATTTTAGTTGTTATGACCTTGTGATTTCAATTACTAATGATGGGGTATGATTACACACCTCCCCCATACATTGCCTTTTTTGGGATAATGGGATACCCATTTCTCTCTCATAATGCCTTCAATGTACACCCATTAACATGTTGAAATTTCTTGAGGGATTTGTCTCTCCACTTTTACATCCAACTAATTATTTTGTATTATGCATCTAAATTCCATTAAATTTGTTGTGACATTTATCATTATGACCCCCTTAGTGTCCATTTCATGTATATATGATGAGACCCAATTTTATCCCTCCTCAACCATTTCTACGATTCCATATGTCACGCTGTTATGCTGCTAAAAATGCACCGCATTTTTCCAAACCAAGATCATTGTGTAGCGAATATTATAACAATGTCTCAATCAAGGGTATTAACCTTTATAGAAAAATACATATTGAATGGTACATTCATGTATTTATCCCATATTAATTAATAGTGAAATAACGTATGATGTATATTGATTTCATGATCAATGCGGCACACATATGCATTAAATAAATTTTCTATGAATGGTGTACCCTGATAGTGCTCTAATGCATTGGGTAAAGTATTAAATCACGTTACATCATTTTCAATGGTTGTTGACTCATGATTATTCAATTTAAATGGTGTATTACTCATGCTTAATGTGCAATGATGGTTCACTCATGCTCTATGTGAAATGGTACTTGGGTCACGCTAATTCCCGGTTAAGAGTTGTTGCCAAATTTCTAGGTTATTATTATCATTCATTATCATGCCATTATGTTCACATTTCTATTTTTATCTAGTGAAATTCCTATTTTATAACATTTATTGTATTCCATATGTTATTCCATGTTAATTATCTTACCATGATCTATTTATCTCCCTTTTCTTATGCTTTCCCTCAGGTTATCCGATTGCATTGCTATGTATGAGGGAATGTAGTGGTCATGTAAAAAAAGTTTTCAATAAGGATGTTGTTTGTTTTATGTTCTTAGATGTTATGTAATGTTCTTAAGCCCCAAAGACTATATAACTCTTGATATTATATGTTGAATCATGTTATAATTTTATGTACTAAATCAAGATTAAGTGTGTAATAATGATCTAGGTTGTAATAGTTGGTATCAGAGGATAGGTTTAGTTATTTTTGGGATCAGGAATAGAAAACCATAGTGAATACATAGAGAAAAATGTATGTATAATAAAAACATACCCACGTATTGGTCAGTATTGAGTAAGTGGTTTATCAAGAAAATATATCTATGTCTAGATACGAGCTAGTAGAGGTGGCTTGGGCATAGAAGTATCATAGGGGTAAAACCTGAAAACACCGCTTTAAGATAGACTCGAATGGGAACTGGTGCACAAAAATGGTATATAATGCTCTCTATATTATGAATCTTTCGAGGGATATTCATTAGTAAATTTAAAATCATAGTATTAAGCCTAATTAATGGAATTATAAAAAATGCCTCTAATAATATATGTTATAATGTGGATCATGAATTGCATAGATTGAAGCAAATGGATTCATAAGTTAAAAAAAATAAAAGTTATTTATAAGTAATCAGTTTTGTCCTTGGATTTCCCTTTATGTGTTACCCCTAACATTCTTTTTATTCCAGACAATGGACGGTAATAGGAGGACTAAGACTAACAACCAATGTAAATATCAATGTGATGAATATGCTAATGAGATGCCCAATCTAATGGGAGTGGGAATAATGAACTTCGGGATCCTTCTCTAATAGTTAACTCATGATTTGAATATAAACATGGAAAAATATGATTGTTCAACGCCCCCCTCATGAAAGAACACGACTCTATCGATAGTTTGATGAGATAAAGCCCTCCTACTTTTAATTGATCGTTTGATACCTCATTCTTCGATAAATGGATAATTTCTATTGGAAA
Source organism: Viscum album (assembly GCA_963277665.1). Taxonomy (NCBI): domain Eukaryota; kingdom Viridiplantae; phylum Streptophyta; class Magnoliopsida; order Santalales; family Viscaceae; genus Viscum; species Viscum album. Next base: position 39,515,741 of record OY728158.1, on the reverse strand, counting down.
GATCTTCTCTATCCTTTAATGTTATAATCATGATAAGGTTCATCTGGGTGCATATCGTATAGAGGGTGAAGCCAATCAATGGTGGTTTTTGATCAAAAATAAAAAGCTTGACGAGGAGATTGAAGAGATGGAATGGAAGGATTTCACGACCATGTTTTTTGATAAATATTTTCTGTGCATCCTCCAAATTAATATCGAAATGTAATTTCTTCCCCTCAAGCCAAAAGACAACAAATCTGTCAGAGCATATGAGGAGAACATTACAATGCTCGCATGCTATACCTATAGCTTTGTCCTTACACCCGAATTCAAGGTTTACCTCTTCTTTAGTGGGATGGAACCTAGCCTATGGAAAGCATGGGAAATCCAAGACATCAAAATCTATGAGGATATTGTCTGATGTGCCCTCAAGGATGAAATGAAGAATAGAGAATCTATTGGATATCATGGGGATAAGATGATTAAGACGGGCTTCAATGCTGGCAGTCCAGTGGGTAAATATAATAGTGCTAAGAAGAACCAGCACCCCTCATTCCAATGGTGTGGAAAGAAGACCCCCAAAAATTTCCTAAAGGGGACAAGAAAATTATTTACTTGTGGAAGAGAAGGGAACCTAGATTTTAACTACCTACTAAATAACCCCACAGCTGTAATAGAGGAGAGGAAGGCTCTGTTCAAACCACAATGCATTGTTCATTTCTATAGCTGTAATGAACCAGAGAATATTGCAAATCCAGGCCCTAATCCAAGGATTTTTGGAGGCAACCAACAACCTCTAAGGCAACAAGGGAGAGATTTTTCCAACACTACTGCAAAATAGAACCCCGAAAATTATGTGGGGATAGGAATTCTAGTTATACATTTATTAAAAGAGAACTTAATTTTGGATTCTGGTTATACGCATTCTTTTATATCACAAAAGTTTAGTAGAACAATCCCACAACCACCACAGATAACGTTAGTAACGATGTAAGTGAGTTCAATAAATGGGGAAAGCATTGAATCCCATGAATATAACTCCTCCCCTATCATAATTTGTGGATTTAATTTCCATGGGAACCACTTCATACTCCCTCCCATGGAATTTTATGTAACTCATGTCATGGATTGGATTCCATTATATAGAGCCAAAAAAATTTCTATGAGAGCTAAATAACTCTCCATGTTGAGAATCAACCCCCGATTCGATAAAAGTGCAAGGAGGAAGATGAATCATCTTTATCTCCACCATCTCAATCATGGATATTATTTCCCTTTTGGAATGCGTATTTGGCATATATGATTGAGTCTAAGGAGGAAACCATCCTAGAAGACATGCCTATTGTGAAAAAATTCACTTAAGTGTTTCCCACGAAATTTCCTGGTCTTATTCCTAGAAGATATGTTGAATTCTTAATAGATCATATACTTGGGGAATTTCCAATATCCAAGACTCCATATTGAATTTTTGTTTTGATGCTTAAGCATCTTGAGAAACAACTATTATAGAATCTAGATTAAGGGTTTATACACCCATGTGCTTTACCTTTGGGTCCACCAGTCCTCTTCGTGAAGAAGAACGATGGGTTAATGCACATTTTCATCGATTATCGTGAGCTTAAAACAAATGACGATAAATAAAAAGTATCCTCTCCCATGAATCGATGACTTATTCGATCAGCCGCTTGAAAGACAATACTTATCTAAGATGGATTGGTATTTTGGATATTATCATGTATGGGTGAAGAAATAAAGATATCCCCCAGACAACTTTTCATACAAGATACATGGACTATTAATTCAATTTAATGCCTTTCAGACTCACTAATGATCCCCCAATTTCACATACATGACGAATAGGGTCTTTAGTGATAACCTCAACATGTTTTTGGTAGTATTTATTGATGATATTCTGATATACTTAAAAACCATGGAAGATCATGAGGAGAAACTAAGAATTGTACAAGAGTCCTTGCAGAAGGAGAATCTCTATGAAAAGTAAAACAACTGTGAGTTTTGTTTTATGTAGGAACCATTCCTTGGCCATATCCTCACAGAAAATGGAATATCTGTAGATCCCTCCAAGACAAATGCAATATAGGGTTGGTCACTACAAACATAAGTAATGGATATCCATAGCTTATTAGGGATAGTTGGATATTATCGATGATTTGTGAGAAATTTATCATGGTTTTCCAACCCTCTTACCTAGCTAACTCGGAAGGGTGTATTGTTTTCCTAGAGTTATGAATGTGATAGAATCACATTGGATTTAAAATGAATCTTATTAGTGCATTTGTGCACACATTACCCACATATAGAGACCTTTTGTGGTATTTAGTGATGCATTGAAGAAGGGTAGTGGTTGAGTGTTGATGCAATATGAAAAAGTCATTGCCTAGGATTCGAGGCAGTTGAAAGTTCATGAGATGAATTATCCAACACAAGATATAGAGTTGGTAGTAGTGATCTTCACATTAAAATTTTGGTGTAATTGCCTATTTTGATAGAAGATTGAAATATTTACAGACCACAAAAGACTCAAGAATATATTGCACATAAAGAGTGGAACATACGCAATCGAAGATGGTTAGAGATGATAAAATTCTATGAATTCTCAATCCATTACCACCCAGAGAAAGAGAACAAGGTGAAGGATGATGTAAGTATAAATGACCCGACAATTCTATCATTGATGAGAATTGAGAAAGATCCAATCATCTAATAATTGATGATAAAGGAAATATTAACCATAAATAAGGTAACATCATAAATCCTTTCTCAAATTATTTCTCAACTTCCTCTTTTATAATAGTTAATGAATTCTCAAAAGGATGATGTGGGAATTCAGAAGAAAGTGGAAGATATCAGAAAGGGAAATCCTCAAATTTCAATGTCAATGTAGAAGGAATAGTGAGATTTGGGGAAAGGTTATGTGTTCTATCATGTCGAGAGTAAAAGAGGGAACTTTCGAATGATACACAGAGTTTATATTATTATATTCACCTAGGAAACAAAAAGATGTATCAAGATATCTGAGGGAATTATTGGTGGGATAATATTAAGAAGGAGATTGTTGAGTATACATCAATGTGCCTGGTTGGTACGCATGTGAATGCAGAGAGGTAGAAGTATTATGGAATGAAACAATCATTGCCTATAACAACATGTAAATGGGAGAAAATCACCATGGACATTGTCACCGGACTTCCGATGACATCCAAAGTCAATAATGCAATTTGGATTATTGTGGATCACAATAAACAGTCAGCACACTTTATTGTAATTTGGGAGGATTTCTCATTGGATCAACAGGCACATATATATATTCGTGAAGTGGTAAGTATACATGAAGTACCATTATCTATTTTATCTAATTGAGATACAAGAACCACTTCTATGTTTTGGAAGAGTCTCCAATATTCTTTGAATACTGAAGTAAAATTTAGTACAGCCGATTATCCTCAATTAGATAGCCAATCTGAGCGATCAATTTAGACACTGGAGGATATGTTAAGATCATTTCTTATGGAATTCAATGGAGGGTGGGACCAACATCATTCACTGGTAGATTTCTCCTACAATAATAGTTTCCACTTGATCATTTGAATGGAACCTTATGAAGCCCTATATGGGAAGAGGAGTATAACACTGGCATGTTAGGATGAATTCGGTGAGCTTAAGCTGATAGAACTAGAAAAGTTAGAAGAAATTGGGGTGAAGGAGAAAACCATTCAGGAACATAACAAGGCAGCCCAAAGTTGACAAATGAGTTATGTAGATAACCGTCGACAAGACCTTAAGGTTAAAGTTGGAGACAAGGTATTTATACGAATATCTCTATGGAATATGGTCATCAGGTTTGGATTGAAATGGATGTTAAGTCCTAGGAACATCATCCCCTTTGTGGTTGTTTATCGGGTTGGAGTTGTGGCCTATGGACTAGCACTTACGCCTACCATGGCCAATGTACATGATGTCTATCATGTATCCCTCTGATTCAAGTACATACAAGGCCCTTAATCTGTACTCTCTACAGAGTTAGTACAACTAGAGGTTGATATTTCTTATGAGTAGAAACCAGTGAAGATATTATATCATAGAGAAAAATTTCAATGAAATAAGACTATGACCCCCCCTATTAAGGTGTTGTGGAGAAACGAAAAGTTTAATGAACCAATGTCATAATCAGAGGAAATGATGAAGCAGAGTTACCCACATCTATTTTATTGTGGGATAAAGAAATTTCAAGGGAAAAATTTCTTAATGGGGGAAGATTGTAACATACGAAATTTTCCATAATAGAAATTCATCATGATCTAATTGACTATTTATTTTTGTTAAAAAATGTGAACTTCTTTGTTTTTATATTTCTAGATTTTAAAAATACCATTATGAATGGTGATCATTTCTGATATAGTCTATGAATAGTGATGAAATGATTACTATAAATATTGTTCTTTAACAAATCCAATATAATCAGCCAAAGGAAGCGATGGCCTCATCCAGTTGACTTTCCCCGTACGAAGCCCATTTTTCAGAGCTCTAAAAAGAGGAGGTGTCATTGGGCATCCCTCATGACCAATACCAATATGAGCATGAACACATTAATCTTGAGCAGAACAGAATATGTGAGAAGTGGAAGTTAATAGAGATTACCACCCAAGCGATGTTATATAAGCACAACAAGAGTCTCTCACCATTGCACACCTAACCCTTCACACATAACCTGGTGTTAAAAGGGGTTATGTGACCAGAACCTAGAAATCTGACTATGTACATTAGTTTTGAATAGTGAATGTGCATTGATTTTATTATAGTTACATTGTAAATAATTTTTAATGCATAAATAATATTTTACTTAATATTCAACTAAGAAATATATTGTTATGAATAAATGGATTTCGGAATTAAATAATATTTGTATAAGATATTATTATTATTAAATTACTTTTTATTAATGATCATATAAATTAATGAATGCAATTGTAATTTTTATTACGGTTTGAATGTAATTTTGGTAAAAAAGCCATGAATTTTTTATAAATGTTAGTTTTTATATTTAAATTAAAAATTCACATATTTAGAAAATTATATAGATAATATGAATATTATTTTTTGATTCAGGATTTCAAAATTATCCAACTGTGAAATTTTCATAATTTTCTCAGACAGTCGATTTTTTGGGTAAAAATTATATACAGTTTAAATATATAATGTGTTTTATTATATCATAATAACCAAATAGGGTTTTTTTAAAATAATATAAACATTGTGTTCTGCCAATATATGTTTTAACATTTATGTAATGTGATTTTGGGTTTGTTTTATTAATCTTACAATAAATTAGTGAATCCTTCAAGGCTTATAAAACATTTGGTCTTTTTAAATTGTTTTCCTTGATAGTGTTACTCACCTCTAAAAAATATACTCTATTACAATAACAAGTTAGCCCATTTTCCTTATTAAATATTTTTTTACACACCCCTTTGGAAGAACCCCATTGAAAAATCTATCGGATGGTTTGTGGTTTTGTTTAGTTTAATTTTTTGAGACCCAAACCTGAATAATAATGAATTCTATCACCTTTACTATATAAAACCCACAATAATCCCACTTCATCATCAAACAATGAATTTATTGTTCATCCAAATTCTTCTATAATATCCATAGAGTTCTCCCAAGGTGCCCATCATCTGAAGAATCCACTCTCAAACCTCAACCAATCCTTTGGGATCACACTTCATAGTAAGGGATTTCTTCTTTTCTCAAACATAACTAATTTATTTAAGTTGGTACACCCTATTGTATTCAATTTTAAATATTGGGGAATGATTTACCACCTCCCCCATAATTTCCACTTTATGTTACGATGTTGGGAGATCCCTTTCTTTCTCATTAATGCATCCCATGTAAACCCATTACCATGGTGAATTTTCATGATTGATTTCTCTCTACTCTTTTATATCAATGTAATTATTTTGTATTATGATTCTAAATTAAATAATCTTTGTTGGGACATGTATCAGTATGACCACCTTACTTCCCATTTCATGTATACATTGTTAGACACCATTTACTCAATCATAACTCATATTCTTGAATCATTATGGCACACTGTTAAGATGCCAAAATTGCACCGCATTTTTCAATCCATGATCATTGTGTAGTGAATACCATACCCATGTCTCTATCCGGGTTACTAACCATTATAAAAATATATGTATATAATGTTACTTTAATGTATTTAATACACATTAATTAATCATGTAATAACTTATGATGTTGACTAATTCCATGATCCATGTGGAAAACTTATGCATGAAATGAAATGTTTAAGAAGGGTGTGCCCTGATAGCGCTCCAATGAATTGAGTAAAGTATAGTATCATGACATGTCATGTGAAATGGGATTTGACTCATGATAAATCAAGTTAAATGAGGTTTTACTCTTGCTTCATGTTCAATAAGGGTTTACTCATGGTCTTTGTGAAATGAGCCTTCGCTCATGTTAATTCCATGTTAAGTTTTGTTGTCACACATCCATGTTATGATTATCATGCTTTATCATTCCTTAATGTTGTTGTTTCTCTTATGCACCATTGATATTCCTATTGTCTAAAATGTATTTTATTCCTCATGTTATTCCATGTTTATTCTCTTACTGGGATCTATATCTCACTCTTTTCTTAAGAATTTACTTTGGTCATCCCATGCAATGCTATGAACGAGGGAATTTAGTGACCATGTAAATGATTATTTCAATAATGATGATGTGTGTTTTAAGTTTTATGTTATTATATAATGTTCCTATGCCCCAAATACACTATCCTCTAAATCATCTATGTTGTATAAAGTGAATATTTTATGTAATAAATCTAGTTTAAGTGGGTAACAAAGTGCACGGTTGTTATAGTTAATACACCTACATATGGGGAAATTCATGAAGGACTTCAATGAAAAACACATAGAGTGGCTCATGTAAGAAATTATCCTACTCAAACAAATGAAAATGAAATTGAATTTTATTTTGAGCTATAGATTTTTTATAGAATCTACAGTATATGACATTGCATGACAAACAATTTATTTGATTGACATGACTCCTCAAGTGGAACAAAAAAATGTTCCTGAGGCATAGTCAGAAGCATAAACAGAGGTATAGGATGAGGCAGTGCCTAGTGAAATTGAAGTGGTTGAAACTATAGTTGATATAGAAGAAAAATTTATAGAGAATCCAGTCATGGAATATGTAAATGATGATGCTGCTCGTAAGGATCAACATTAAGAAGGTGTTGAAATTCAAAAATAAAATTAATCTAAAGTTCATAATGATTTATTAAATGAAAATTTTTCTGTGGATTAGTCTAGGAATGAATCTTAAGAATGATCTGTGTAAAAACTAGTATAGGAAGGGGTTGAAGAGAAATAAGTTGTTGATCACTTCCCCTAAGTATTTTTACATCAGAATGAGGATGAAATAGAGAATAAAGCATAGTGTGCCTCTGATTACGTGGATGTAGAAGTGAAAGAGATACATAGAATGTTGATAGAAGTTGAATCTGAGAATGATGCTTTAAGGAGAGCATTGGAAAAGGAAAATCTATGATATCAATGACTAAAAGAATGTAGTGTTTCTAAATAAAATTTGAAATTTTCAATAAATAAATATTAGTTAAAGTCTCTTTGTTGAAGTCTGAGATGGTGATGATGTCTGATTTAGTAGAATTTAAATCATTCATGGAGAAACAATTTACATCTTTCAGGACTAGGGAAGCCATTACATCAGGTACATCACCTAATCTGATAAGAATATTCTAGGTCATTACCATAGTAATGAGTAATATGAATTAAAGGTTGAAAGACCTACAATGCAATAGTGCTCCTTTGATAGTGTTACTAGACAATCAGAGGTTTCTATTAGACCAATTGACTTCTAGTGAATCAGGTATCAGAACTATGTTGAATCAGTTCATAGACAAGTTAACTCTATTTATTTTGGGTAGAAACTATAAACACCATTTTTTACATTAATCATTTAAATAATTTATGGGGTATATTTTTATTATCTTTTTAGAATTCTCAACTATCTCTAATTAATTTTTATGTAATTTCATTGGTTATTTTATGTGTTTTTTTATCATTAATATGTGGGAGATTTTTGAGAATGCATTGTTTTGAATAGAACATAATTTTATATAAGGTAGATTATTGATAAAAATACGCTATCTCTTTATGATGATTTTGATCCTCACAAATATCCTTATTTTTTATTCTATTAATTTTTGTTTGAGTATATTAAAGGAAATTATTATTATTTATTTTTCTATTTTGAAATAATATTAATGTGTTTAATTAACATGGAATATCTGGAAAAGTATTCAGAAATCTTTTTTTGTGTGTTATGGAAACACTGTTCATGATATACATGCCTATAAATAACATGAGCGTGTTCTAGAATCACTGTTCATGCCCTACGTTGATGAGTGTAGCATAAGGATGGAATTTTTCATTTACTTTATAGGTTATCAAAAAGTACGGTTAAGCAACCATATGTTATCCAAAATGTTTGGTTATTCAACTATACGTTATGAGAGAAGAATGAAAGAATGAACCTTACTTTTGGAAGGATCCTTACATTGGGAAGGAATGTTTCTTTTAGAAGAAGAACCCTGTGTTTGGAAGGAAACTTACATTTGGGAAATCAGTAACTAATGGAAAAATATCATTATGTGAGTATGGAACATTATGATTGTTTCTTAAAAGTATGGTTCATCGACCTTTCTTTTGTAAATGATCTTCCTGACGTTTGGAAGCTGAGAAAAGTATGGATCAAATACATTATGTTTGAGATCAAGCTTACTTTGAGAACCATACGTTCGTAGATTGTATTCTATATAGTTCAACCCAGTATTTGGCTTTATATATTTAAATTACAGTATTAATAAAGCAATGGTATTTATGTAGATTAATTGACTGATTTCGAGCCATAATAAAAGCGTGAATCTAAAATGTGTAATTGAAAAATTAAAAGCCGTTTATTTATGATTTAGAGGAACGTTTTAAAAGGATAATTTCATGCCAAATTTTTAGGGTCGTTTCTACAGATTTTTTTTCAAACATTTCAATATTGCGATTAAAAAAGAGACTTTTGTGGAGAAAAATTTTCAAAGGATAGATCTCATATTTATTCTAAATATACCGGTATTATTTTCTATTACAGATATAGAGGCGGATTATCGAAAATATATATTATGATCTTGAGTTTTTCATTGATACAATTTATAGTGACAATAGAGACCTACAAGTCTTCCATTACGAAGAATTACAATGCACTATTTTATAATGAAGAAGAAACACGATTGAAGATTCACTGATTGTAAATCGAATATCCTTTCTGAATTGACTATTAACTAATGTTGCAAAATAAATTTCACGATCTACTGGAATGGGATCAGCTCCAAACTACTCTTAACTGAATAACATCATTTTTGAATATGAAAATCATGCAAATATCAATTGCGTGCTACTGTAATTGTGAAAAACAAATAGAAAGTATTTCAAAGAAAAAATAAAAATTTACATTGAGTAACTGGATTCCTGAACTAATATATTTATTTGGTTCTATGTATGAACCAGATGGCTATATTTTGCACTAAACATGTAATGGTGTCAACTACATGCACTATGTTGTGGAATGGTCTATTGATAAGAGGACCAGATAGTGAAAATCACCATGCTCATGGAGTAGAGCATTGGTGGAGTAGACTTTGGGCCTTCTATTCCCCGATCCACTTTACATAGTGTATTATTTTCTATTTATTTTAAGTTGCATAATCATTCTGATAAAGTTTAAATAATAGATCACTATCTTTCAAAGAAATTGAAAATGACATAATTCACCGCCACTCTCTTGTGCATATTGTGTATAACCCAACCCAACACATAATTCATTCCATATTTATTTTGGTTATGTTATGTGATGATAGAAATTTTATTTACTTATTTCAGTAAAATATGGGGGCAAAGATAATTCTCTGTTAATAAATTAAATAACATATAAAGCATTTAATGATCCATAAAATTATTATTATTTTTTCTAAAATTAAATATTTTTTGGACTTTGTTTCTTAGAGTCATAGAATATCATACATTAATTAATTACTCATTAATTTAGTTTGAGCATCAAAAGGATGAACTCACTTTCCCATGAGGGATGAGTATTATAATGTATGAGTTTGGTTTGATATAATATCATTATAATATATGCATAATTGTATTATTTTTATATTTATATCAAGGTGGAAAATGTTTTAATTGATTTCTATAAATTAGTAAATAATATAATAGAAATTAGTGAAAAAATGTTTGTCAGGGAGAAGTTAGTCTGCACATATGAATGATTGACATTCTTTTATTATAATTCAATGTATAAGGATAAATAAGGGTTAAAACATTAATATGAAAGCATATAATTATAATAACTATATTTAGTTTTCTTTTATTATTATTGTGATATTATTTTGGAGGAGTAATATTATGATGAAAAACATTATAAGAAGATACTACATACATTGTAGACATGATCTTCATGTAGAAGTCCTCATGAAAGTGATGAGGTATTCTAAAATCAATAAATAGAGGAGTATTTTAATGGGATATAGTTATATGAAGATTAAAAATGATGATATTAAATGAAAATTCAATGGTCACGTGTACTGTTTTTTGTGGAAGTGTAATGTTTTTATGTGTTAATGTAAGGGAACTTTGGAAAAATAATTAAATTTTTCAATAATGAAATGTAGTTTTCAGGGACATAAGGATTAAAAATAGCCAAAATTATAGGGGAAATATGTAGGGATAAAGAAATAGATCAAATATTCATTTCAAAGGTCGTTTTTAAATTTTTTTGTGATTTTTATTGAAGGTGGAATCAATTTACAGCGAGTACCTTTACAATGATATTTATTATATAAATTCTAAATTAATTCTAAAGATAAAAATAAAAAATAAAAATAATTATATTAAATAATTTTTTAATTTTGAAACAAATTATCAGATCAATTTTACTAGATAACATTTCCTTATGTATGAGAAGATAGTTTTTATATAGAAACACTTTAATATTTTAAATTCATTCTTTGAAAAAAATGATATACAAATTTTAAATTTATATATATGAAAAAATTACCCTCATTTTAGATTTCAAAGGAATAAATAGAATTATTTTTAGTTGATTATTATTATGAGTATTTAGTATAATTCCGAAATTTAACTTCTCCATAAAAATAGTTTATTTCAATATAATATCAAAAATAATTTTTCTATAAATGTAAAATATTATATTAGATCTAAAAGAGTATATATTTTTTTTCTACTGTAAAAAATAATATATCATAAAAAATTATTTAAATAAATAAATTTATTTAAAATTACTATAATGTTTTTCAAATCAACATGGTGATAACTATAAAATCATTAAATCATTGAAATTATAACTTCTAGAAATATCAGAATTTTCCACTAAAAACTACTATTTTAGTTATTGCAGAAAAATAAATAATAAGTATGTTTTGATTTGATGATTTCAATAATATTATTTTTTCTATATAATTATATTTATTAAATAATCATATTTATCTTTTAATGGAGAAATATAAAATATTTAGGAAACTGTTTTTATTGAATGTACACCTTTTCAATATTAACTCATATTAACTACTTGACTTCTAATGGTAATGATTTATAATTAATTATCATGTTAGGATAATTATAATTAATATTATAATATTTTAATGGATATTTTATATATGATTTTTCCTTAATATGGAATTATCATATATTTTATTATTTTTTACTGGACCTAAAATATCATGTTATTACATTTTACCACCATAATTAAATTAAATCCACAGAATTTAAATTATTGATTACGTATAAATATTATGAGATACATTACATGTAATTATACATAATCCAATGATATAAATATTTTAATATACATTTTTAGATAAATATATTTATCTTTTTTATAAAATAACATTATATAATAATATTCCCATGTATGAATATACCTGAGTCATACATTCTCTATAGTACAATTTTACTATTAAAAGTTTATCACAATAACATAAATCTACAAAAATACCATATTATTATAAAGATAGACTCTATCAAAAAAGATAATATATTACTAATATGTACTGCAAAATATAATATATTATTTTGTAAATAAATCCCATTATCCCAAAATATGTCAAACCTTAAAAATATAATAATCCAACTATCAATCTAAATATCAAAAATATTATCTAATTTACATATCCAAAAATTCATCCCATAAGTAAATATTAATTCAAAAATATATCGATATTGTAACCAATTGTTATTCAATAGTAATCTATTGTAATATTACCTTATCATAATATATAATCTGAAGGATATTGATACCATTAAAAAATAGAAATCCAAAACATTATATTAGTAACACTAATGAACACTACCGATGCATTTTCTATTTTCTAATATAACATTTCTATTACACCAAAATTTCACAAATAATATGAAATCTCTTATTCGATTATTTAATATAAACAAAGTTTATCTTTTAAAAAGATATCAACATTAAAAAATTTGGCATGGATTGAAATATCTATTTTCTACTTAAGAAGATTATAATATGATTAATCCATTTAATTATTATTTATTATTTAGTAATAAGACATAGAGGTTTATAGAGTCATACATTTATATTTATTTTTTTCCTGATACACTTTAAACCCAAACCTAAATAAAATGTTTTTATGATAACATTCAATATATGAATATGCAAATGTTAATAAAAATAGGTTTTCTCTAATAAAACAATATTTTTAGACTATTATATAATTTTAACAACCAATAACATTATAAAGGTTATCCATATATTTTTTAAAACTAGATGTTTGAACCATACTGGTTCGAATCAATCTCTAATAATTTATAATGGTTATAAATGAATACATGAATTAACAAAATTAAATCCATCATCTGTTTCTATCTAGGTACATAGTATGTTCCCATTCAATGTGCACAACCATTTTGACTGATATAAAATTAACTAACTCTTTATTGGGAAATCTTCCAAGGATTTATTTTTTCGAAAATAATATCCCCTTTTAGTATTTATTCCATGATATAATATTATGAAAAATATATAATCCTTTAAAAAATTTCAATATTTTATCCTAATTTTATCCTTATTGCTTTTTCTAATGTTCACTAAAATAATATAAAGAACAACTAAATGAATCTCCCACATAACTAAACCCTTATAAGATATCCATTATAGTGAATAAAGATAAACATTCTATAAATAAGAAAATAATTTTATTATTTATGAAAGAAAGCATAAAAACGTTTCACACCCTTTGAAATGGTAAGTTTATTGTGGGATATATTATCTAAAAAATCATTTTATTTTACTATACATATTAAAAAACATATATATTTTTACTCCCCAAGATAATTTTCTATATATATAAAATGATATAATAATTATCATAACCAATATAATCAAAAAATAATAACTGGGGGAGCTCAAACTCATAATAAGAGAAAAACATATCATAAAATTAAAGAAAAAATAAGGGAGACCTAAATATCATATTACATTATCAAAACACCATATATGATATGAATAAAGCATTATATAGTAATATATATCCTTAAAAATATTAGTAATGATTCATAAGTGATATGTACATGCATCAAACACATATCAAATTTTTTTTAACATGTTCTCCTATCATTAAAAAACAATGCATAAAAAATATTACATATTCATGAAAACATGAAATTTCCATGATATTAATTGTGTCTTTAAATTTTCTCATAACATAACTAACTACATGGAAATGCGTCATAACCATAAGAATTGGAAAATCTAAAATATGAGAAAACCCATTAATGTGATGAATGTTGGAAAAAACTCATTATATGTATATTAAACTTTCTGAAGACATTAAAGCTCAAAAAAAATTAATCAGAGGGTGATATTGGTCTGCACCCATCATCATCCAAACATATGTGTCCCACTAAAAAGAATTTATGAATAATTATTAAAGAACCCATGGATAAATACTTTGTTTCACATAAAATGACTATAAAATAATTATGTATATTAACATATTTTTTATATCAAATCGAATATAATAATTTATAAACTATGATGATAACTTCACTTATTGGGATATAAACATTGGAGTAAAATAGAGGTGAAAATATATTTATTTTCAAAAAATATTTTAAACATTGTAAAAAATAGTAATGTGTAATTTACATTAAATCAAATATTTTAGAAGAATTAAATATCATGTTGTTAGAAATTATTTTAAAATAGAGTTAAAATAAAATATAAATGAAAATGAATAATGATCGTCAAAAAAATATGGATTTATTGGTTAAAAAATTTATTTTTTGAAATGATAGTGAACCATATTTCATTAGTATATAGATATTCATGTGTTAGATAACCATATCAATAATAACTTTTTTAAAATTTTCTTTATAAAAAATAGTATGTATTATTATGGGAATAATATAAAATAATCCATATTATTATTCTAAAAAATAGGTATGAAGATTGGTGGAAAGGATAAAAATGGATATGGAGGGAAAATTAATTAAACGTAAGGGTAAATATTCATTAACAATATACATTTTTACAAAATAATTGAATCATTATGGAAGAAGAATTGTGTTTAGGGAATTAATTTAAATTTAAATTAATATGTAAATAATAAATAATAGCATAATATGATACATAATTTTACTAATGATATATTATTGTCAATGAAGAGGTATTCCATCTTCAAGAAAAAATATGAGTCGTAAGAACCCCTTTATATCATTATAACATTTAAATACAAACTCCATGAGATGTATAAAATTAAATAGAAAATTTATTATCATTAATTATAATTTAAGAAATTTTTAAATTAAAATATATCCACATTTACACAATTTAATTATCATGTTGCATAGCTTAAAAATATCATTGTGGATTCTTATTTGGGACAAAGACACAATTACCTTATTTTCCCACTCAGTCGTATGCACTCTATGGTCATTTTAAAAATACATATATAACAATATATCATTTTTATTACCTTAATAAAAATTATTATTTTCAAAAAATCCATATTATATTTGTTATCATGATTAAATTAATTAGTAATAGCATATAATTATCATCAGGTGTTAATAACATTGGATGTTTTGTTATTGTTTAATAATTTGGATATATTTATCAATCCTATTAATCCTATTTTATTTTTTGATATATAAAACAATACCTAATATTTTACTTCTATTTATTTAAAATATTCTTATTTCACTATATAAGGGTTTTGGTTATGTTATTGGATGATTGAATTGATAACATATTTAATCAGTAATTATGGTGGCCAATGATAGTTTATTAATAAAAAAATTATATAATTTATATAAAATTTAAAAATTTATATAAATTATCATCATTTATTAAAAAAACCATATCATAATATTATTATTTAATTTCTCATATTCATCCATGTTCATATATGAAACCATAGTTCATATAGGTGTATATCCATCCGATACACGAACCATCATCATCTTGATGGGTGAGTTTGGTCAAGTAGAAGATTCATATATCATAATATAATTATAAAAAAAGTATAATGGTACAATTATTATTTATTTGTAATATGGAACCCTATTTTAATATGTTTATATGGTTAATGAAAAAAGAAAAAGAAAACAAAAAAATGATTCACAATGGAGGTGTACGTTTTGACATATGATTGATTGAAGTTACTTTATTTTCAAAAGCATATTTAAATGAAAAAATAAGTGTTATGACATTTATATAACAAAATATTAGTTTACTAATCATAAATAATTCATATTATTATCATTTCATCAATAATTTAGGATGAGGAAGACAAATGAAAAATATTAGAAGAAGATAATACATATGTTAGAGATTTAATTTATCCTTGGAAGAATCCATGAAAATGAATGGATTTGATAAAATATTAGTGTACATGTGACTATATTATTCGGAAAGGGTTATAAGATTACTAAAAAGTGATATTATTAATGAGTAATTTTTATTTCAGATTATCTATCAAGGGTGGAAGTGGTGGTACAATACTTTTGGAAACAACATTAAATTTTTCAATAAATAAATGTCCTTTAAAAATAAAAATAATAAAAAGGGAAAAGTTACATAAGATAAAATTCGTAGTTAATAAAAATATAATCCAATATAAAAAATTCATATTTATTTAATGTTTTAGAACTTTTACTCTATGTTAAACTCAGTTTACCAATTTTTATCTGACAATATAATTAATTTTTATACTTTTAATTAATTTTAAATCTTAAAAACATAGTCATTACCTAATATGAGTCTTCAAATTTAAAATTTTAAAACTATTTTATCATATAAAATTCCAACATGTATTATAGGAAAATTTCCAAATAAAAACACTAAAAATCATAAAATGTCCCATTATAAAAATTTTATGTTTATATATTTCATATAATAAACATGGTTAGCAATTTTAAATACAAAAATTGATCTAGTTGAAATTTAAAAATGATATTAATATTGTATTGAAATCCAAAAAAAACTTACATAGAATATAAAATATTTTTTGAGAAGACCAAAAATTGTGTTCATATTATAGTATCATTTTACTGTTGGTCTAAAAATGTTTGCAATTTGATTTTTATATACAAATAAAACATAAAAACACATTCATTAATATCATGTTATTTTATTTTTATGGGGTTTAAATTATAAATGTCAAACATACCTAATGATAATATCATGGAAATAATATCTTCTATAAATACAATACTTTTCAAATATAAATGTAATATATAAAATACTCAAAATTTAATATTAATTACATAATGGTATGATTATTTGAAATGTTAGATTATTTCAGATACAGAAAAAAAATATTTTATTTAATTGAAAAATAAAATATACAATAAAACCATGTTCTATTTAAAAGGACATTTTTCAAGATTAACGCATATTAATTAATTTTTTAAAAAGTTATATATTAAAAATTTTCCCAATATTTTTTTAATTACTATTGTCAATATAATATAATGTTGATTTTATTTTAAATTGTTTTTTTGAAAAAAAATAAAAAAATGATTCTTATATTTACAATATCTTTGTTCTTGGGTCTTTATAACTAGTATCACGACCTCTTAAAAATTTAATTTTTATACTATTTAGTTACTCTTGTAAAATCCTCTTATAGATATTGAACTAAACTCAATAATAGATATATGTAATAGTATGAATGTAGAACAAGGAATATATGATTGATCCAATTATCCAGTGTATCACCTCATGATTCTAGAAATAAATTATCTAATTTAATAATATATATGATAGCTTTCTCAAAAAACAACACCATAATAGGATTTGACGTTACGTATTAGATAAATATAATTTTTAAAGTCAATAATAATAATACATAATTTTGAATTTAAAATATGGTTACTCAACAAAATTTTTAAACATTTAAGGAATAAGTAATTAATATATTTTTTTATTAAAAATAATTCCTCTTTCACAAATGACTGATTTTTTTCTTTTCTATTTTTACCCCTAAAAAACTAAATTTTATGAATTTAATATATTATTAACTATGAAATAAAATATTTATATTACGTTAATTTATAATTTATATGAAGTTATATTATAAAGGAAAAATGTTTAAAAATGTTATTTTAATAATATTAATTTTATTTTTATTATATAAATAAATAATAATATGTTATAAATTTTAGAATTTTTTGTTTATAAAAATATATTTATGTATGAATAAATTTTTTAAAAGGTATATTTGGTTGAATAATATTTTTTTTATGAAATAGATTATATTTATTTCCAATGTTTAAGAATACAGTTTTTATTAATAATATATATTGTTTGACATTACAATTTACTACACATGATCAAAATAAATTATTAAAAGATTTAGTGACAATAAAACCATTTATAAATTACTATGATTTATTTGAAAATTAATACTTTGAATTTAGAATACCTAAGTGTTTAATTTTGAAACATAAGTAATATATTATTATAATATAAAACTTTTTTTAATAATTTTAATTTAATTTAATTTAAAAAAATTAAAATTACAATTTTTGAATTATTTTAATGAAACAAAATCTTATTAGGATAATATTAATCCAATTAATGTTATATAAATATATAGCCTTAATATATTATCTTAATCATAATTTTTAATCTAATAAATTCTATTTTTATAAATATGATTATTTAAATTTCGTTCGGCATAATGTAAAAATTAATTTCTTCTACACATATAAATATAATTTTAAATAATAGATTTCTTATTTTTAATAATAACTAAAAAATATTAAATAATACATATTTTAGTTTTATTCGTTAAATAAATAATACCTGGGTAGTAATTATTTATCACTGTAATAACAAAATATGGAAATTGTGTAAAAAATGTGTTTAATACACTAAAGTTAATTCAAAATATATATTTTTGTGGATTAACCCTTCAATACGTGAGGAAATATATATTTAATTACAACCATAAATAGATGGTGAAAATCATTGATCTAGGGAAAAATATTAATATAAAAATATTATTATCTTCTTATAAATTTATATCAATTTCTACAATCATTAAAATCAATGTAAAATGAGAATGACACACGTTTGTGTGTGTGAACTAACACCCCAATGAAAAAATCAATTTCCATTTTACATTATAAATTTTATTATTTACTATATCAGATTAAAAATTTATAAACCACATTAAAAATATAAAAAAATATAATTTTTTTGGAGTGATAATTAAATTATTCGGAATATTCACATTGAGGGACACACTCTCCCAAATATAATAATCTATTGTTTTTTGAGTCGGTATAACCTCATACATACAAAATGATATAAATTTGTCACAAGGAAGAATATTAAATCATAAAAAACTTTTTTTTAGTTATTAAGTAGAATATAATTTCTGAATTGTGATTCTATAACTGATATACTAATATTTACCTTATTATTATTGCACCACTATTTGGATCCAAATGTTTAACGAAAACAATCTAATAACAGACTTTTTCATTATAGATAAAAAATTATGTTCTACTAAAGTAAAATGAGTATGGAATAAATATTTATAATACATATATTATATGACCAATAAGGATATAATAATGATGAAATTTTAATCTATGAACATGGATCAACACAACAATTTCAATAATAGTACATAACATAAAACCAATGATAGTAACATCCAACAATGAAAATAATCCATAAATAACATATATATTTATAATAATTGAATATAAAATTAGATAATAGAAGGCTATAGGTATGAATAATGTTAATAAATTGGATATTATTATTTTTTCTGTTATACTAATGGTTTTGTAGCATTTTTGGAATTCTAGAATTGAGGTAATAATTTTTTATTCTAAA
Source organism: Viscum album (assembly GCA_963277665.1). NCBI lineage: Eukaryota > Viridiplantae > Streptophyta > Magnoliopsida > Santalales > Viscaceae > Viscum > Viscum album. Next base: position 39,496,235 of record OY728158.1, on the reverse strand, counting down.
TTATACATCACAGAGACACGATATTTTTTCAATTTTTTTTCCATTTTATGATTTTTATATTTTCTAGGAATTTATCTTACAATTTTGTCTACTAAAATATATGAAAAATAATAATTCTTCTCATGTTTGAACATTCACTGGTTTTCATTTCAAAATTAAAGTGGATGTTTGAGTGTTTAATCTCAATTTACATTCATTGACTATTTTTTTTTACCAAATATCATTGAGTTGCAACATTTAATATCTATTAGTTATATATTATCATGAAATTTTTTATTCATGGAAATTGAAGTCCAATTTCTGGATTTCAGTTTTGAGGGGATTCTATTAAAATGTTTGTTATGTTACAAGGTGGTTTTCTTGAGTGAAGAACTTTTCTTATATCGCACTGATTTTTTTTAACTATGTTTGTGTTAAGAAAGATTTGATATATTATATTATGAAATTATAAAATGTTCCCCAATATTTTGGGAATTAAATTTTTGAAATTAATTCTCCATAAGTTTTTAGGATGTTAATAATAATTCCAATTAATTTCAAACGACCTCTTTTACATTCATATACATATCAAATATTCCTAATAATTTTAGTGAATTATATTTTATGACAAAATTTTTTTATATATAAATCATAAAATATCCCTTTACCCATTTAAATAGTATAATATATAACCCTTTTTTTATATATAATTTAATAATGGTTTTTTAAAAAAGGATTTCCCTTTTATGATTTTATTTTTATCAAGCAATTCTCTTTTTCTTTAGAAACAAATTATGGAATTTTAAAGGATCCATTATTTTGTTTTAATTTAATGGATTGTTTTAGACATTTTTTGACATTACCTTATTTATTTTTTTTATAGTGAGGCCTAATATTTTCTCTATATTATAATGTTAAGGGATTCTTTTTCAATCATCTTTTTCTTGGTTCTACAAATATGTTCCTTTTAAAAGTTTATAAATCTTTTAGAGTTATGTTTTATGAAAACTCTAATAAATACCCCTATGAAATACTCATTTTGGGTGAAATTTTTTGGTGCAAAGGTATTTAATCCTAGAATTCATTTTATTTCTTAACATATAGAAATAAAATAAAAAAATAATTACCAAGGGTTCTTTAAGATATGATGAATAGAAAGAACATAATTTCCATGTGGTATTTATGATGTGAGTAATGATTTATTTAATGTGGAATACATATGTAACTATGATTATTTGGTTTGGTCCTATATTACAATCAAATGAATTGGATAGAATATTATATTTCCTGATAAATATATAACTGGTTTTAATTTTTTTTAAACCCAATGATTGATTATAAGTCGTTACCAGTGAAGGTGTTAGGACAAATAATTACTCATGAAGGTGTGGGTATGTGTAATGAACCAAGAAGGTTAAAATATACTATTATTTTATTTATATAAAATATTTTTGTATTCTATATTTTAGTAGAATGTCACATTTTTCATCCCTATACATATGTATATTATCTATTCCCCATGTATATTATCACATGATTCCATAGTCTATTGCTATGTAATCTGTTTTTTGATTTCACAATGCATATATTTTTATAATGAATAATGGATAGATATTTTTTTCCCAGTTCATTTTAATGAAATAATTATCTCATTCTCAGTTTTACAATTTTATTATTATTTCACTAGTGGTGTATTGTTAATTTGTTCATATTATTATGATATAACCTTTCCTAAAAATTAGGTAATGTTTTTATTATCTGTTTTTCCTTAAAATTACATCCCTTCATAGATACAATCATATGAATATAGTTCTGGAACATATACCAATATATTAAATCACCGAACAAGGGATGTTATAATATTATATAGATCTTTACTAGCAGCATTATGAGTGTTCATATGACTAATGACCTGGATATAAACTCCTAGGGGATATTCTTTGTGGATTCACATACATATAAAAAAATATTTTGTTGATTTTGATGGTATTTTACTAATATAATATATAAATAGTTATTTTAGAAAACATCATAATAAATTACCATTGATAATATTTAATTAACTAGAAGAGATAGAGTGTTGTAAAAGTATTTTTTAATTGAAACAAAATTATAATAATTTTAAATGAAGGTGATTTTTGAGAACATGTCATAGAATTGATTTTTCAAAATATCATTTCATATAACTTAATTGGTTAGTATCCTAAAATTTTGTGAGTAACTATTTTGTTTCTAATATGATATGGAAAATATGTCTTTGAATTCTATATCCATAAAAAATCAAAATGAAACATATTTTTCAAAACAAAATGTTATTTTTAGAGTGTAATGTAGATATCCAATTTGAATTGAAATACTACGTCATGAATATCTTAGATAAAATTATATATATCTCATTATTAAGTTTTAATGAAATTTCATAGGTTTCAATTTAATTAATAGGGGATAGGGATAATGTAACACCCTCAGAGTTTGGAATATCCGTTATTCATAATTAATATTATCTATGAGGACATTCTAGAGAATAAAAACATAACTAAAAAATGAGATGATATATTTATATAATATTAGTGTGAAAATTAAAAAAATATTATATACTAATGTAGATAAAATATCTATTACTCAACTAAATTTTTATTCATATAGAGGGAAAATAATAAATATGATTTACTATATAATTGTATTTTTCTTTATCAAAAAATATTGTTAATGGTGTTGTAAATTTTATCATAATTGATTCTATTTTTCACTTTTAGAATATAATTACACATGTAATATATATCAAAATTCATTAAATTTTTAATTTATACCGACTAATATTATGGACACTTAGTATTTAAAAAATCAATTTTCCAAACAAATTATTTTTGAATATATTATAATTTTTTATTTAAAAGATAAACTAAAAAAATTTTCAATTATAATATTATAAAATTATATTATATTATAAATTTAATATTTTAAAATTATCATAAGATGGATAATTGTTAATTTTTATTTTAAAATTTTTTATTTCAAGGAAAATAATAAAAAATAATGTTTTTAATAATAATGTTGTTTTTTCATCATAATGATCAATTCATAGAAAAATACTTCTATAAACTTTTTTTGGAATATTAATGTTTTCAAGGAATAATATTATTCAATTAAATACATTATTTTATTTTTATAAAAACTATGAATAAAATTTTTAATATAAATGATAATTATTCTTGATATTGAATCTATGATTCCCCATAAATATTATAAAAAAAATGAAAAGTGGTAGATACAAAAATTTAGATGAACATTTGAACCTATATTATATATTGATTATATCATGGATTAATATAGTTCATTGACACAACACCTAGATCTGTAATATTATCAAACATGTTTTTTCCATCCTTATATTTGTGAGACAATACAAGGTGATTCTTCTTACCAAATTTCATGCAATCTCTGCACACCATTGAAAGACTCCAATAGGTAATTGAAGTGTTAATAATAATTATATTAATATAAAGAGGAGTAAACTTTTATCTATAACCTATTCTAATTCTTTTTATCCAGAACAAAAATACATATAATTACTCCTTCTATTTCAACTTTATAGAATTGGGAGTACCCAATTACATTAAATGGATGAATGAAGATCTCATTTATAGACCGAAAAATCCACATCATAGTTAAAATGACATTTACATTTCATGGATTCACAATCAATGTCAATTTTAGTCCAACTTCTAATGAGAGGTCCCTATATCATTAGTATTCATAATGTATCATCCATGATGTTCCCATGAATACTGAGAATATCATGAACTATTCGATACCATATGAAGTAACATTGTAAACCAATATTCATTAATACAACCACTATGATAAAATAAAAAATTTTACTTAGGATAATAAAGGGATCCGAGTCTTTTCACTATGAATTGTAATGTTCCTTATAATATGGCATTTATCGACAACTACATCATCAAGTAGATTCATATGTGGTGGAAAAACTTCACAAATTTAGTATCAAACAAGATGAGATGGATTTTCAAAGATATTAAAATAATTAACCTCAAATAGTTCCAAAACAATTATTTAGAAACATTTTCCAATGTGAGAATTAAATTATATATGATAAATGTATTTAGGGTCCTAGTAACTAACTTTGTCAATGGTTAAGATATTATGACCAATAGTTAAGAGATAATATTTTGTGGGATTCTTGTGAAAGACCATTAAAATATATATGGTGGCATTTTCCTTCAATTTAGATTGATCAAATGTAAATAATTTTGGTGGAAGGGATGAATCTGGGGAACACATAATGTGAAGTCTGGATATGGGAAACTCATGACTAAAAACCTTATATCTCAGAATAACAAATAGAATTTATCTGCCTAGTTTTAGTTCAAGGGTTTCAGGTGGAGTGAATGATTGCATTTTTGTGGCTAAGTCCCAACACCATAGGTTTCAAAAAATTATTTCATCTATGTCCCATATTCACATTTCAAATAACCCATGTAGGATGAATATTATGCACTCTGGAAGTAAACAAAAACTGGTTGGATCCCAAAAAAATCAATGTACACGGCTAGGTACAAGGCCCTAAACCAAAATACATAGCCTCATCCAGGAGCACAGGGGTAGTCCCTGAGTGTCTATGACTCCCCATGTATGACACATAATCACCATGTCATATGAAATGGATTCCAAATTCCATCATATAAGAGAACATGATCAGGAAACAAGAAGGGGTCACATTTCATTTGTACCACAAACATGTTATGTATTCCCTCTAGAAAATTATTTCAATCATATTTCCTTTTTTGACTCATATTTAGTCTATTGAGTAGATTACCATGATTTCTGTATGACCTGGAATATGTAAATGGTCTTTATGTTACATGAAAGATAATATACGAGTCCTTTTGTTAACGATGATTCTTTATGTGACACATTATAATGGTTCTGACTATGGAAGGATCATCGTAGTGATTATAGGGTAGGAATTCCCATATCTCACTAGGAAGAGGTTTCCACAATCTCATTATATTGATAGATATGATAGTTCCTTATATCAAGAATTATTCTTCTATATACAGAGTCGTACACCGCTATCATTGAGCACTAGTGGCATGTAGGTCCTCCATCGGGGTTATGGATCCCACGACTATGGAGCACAATAGCGAGGAGTGGCCCCTCTCCATGATTTTAGGAGAGGGTTAATTTGATTTTAGTCATAAGTAATTAAACTCTATAATGTTTTGTAAACTCCTCAACAATGGAATAGTTTTTCATGTGGAGATCCGTGTTTTCCATATACATGGATTTTGTAGGAGAATATTTGATTATTGGGATTTCATTTCCATCTTATTATGGGTCGATATAACCATCTGTTTTATCATTTTATTGATATATATTTTATTTTTAAATCATCATTATATTACTTTTAATACTCGCCAATAAATGAAATTTTCCCAAATATTTCATACCATAATAGGATTGTAGAAATATCAATTATGATTTAAGTGGAGCTTATGGATACTTGTATTCTCTAACTATGTCTGGTGGTTGAGACATAAAGAGAATGAGCTGAGAACTCCCAAATTTCTATTATTCCAGTCATTTTCTTGATGGTATTTACTTGGATTTCATTTCTTCCATTTTTTATACATTATAATATCATGCTCTGTTTTATTTTATTGAAGTGTATTTCTTTGATTTTTATATTACTGATGTTAAAAAATTCATTTTCACTTTTTAATGTTTATAGTATGGTTTATGCATATAATTCATTAAAAAGATGATTCCCATTTTATTTATTCCTTCTCGTCACATATCACCAATTCCTTTCCAATTAGTGGTTATCATTGGTTTGTCAAGGCACATCCAGTCACCATCCAAGAAGACCTCATTACCTCGGATTATGACAGAGTGGCAGTAGACAAATTCATTCCTTGGGATAATTTTTTATGTTTCCCACATATAAGGAATTGGTTCAGACATACGAAAAATGTGTCATAGTGTCTCAATTGAATCTTTTAGTCTAGGGAACCCATTATTAGTAGGGCGCCTGAAGTATCCATACATTAATACTCTTACTACATGATTATCGACTTCATATATATAGACATTGGTTATTGAAAAAATAGTACATGAAACACATATGATCAAGTCCTTTGACATTTATTATTATTTAAACTACATGTATATAAAAATATATATAATCATTAAATAATGGTACATCATGATCACATTCATGATTCCTCCTTCAATATAAACATCTTTTTTACTAATTTAGGTCGATAAAAATTATATTAAGAGTTTTGATGCCTCAGTTCAAGGGATATCTCATGATTTGTTTCCATAAGGTGGGGAGGGTGTTTAATCCCTTATTTTGAAGATGAATTTTGAAATATCAGTTCAAATTTATGATGTTCGTAGATATAAAATAATCCAATAGTTTTTTTGTAATTGATATTATGTTATAGTAGAGAATTGTCAAGATTTAGTGGTAGGAGTCTTAAGGGTGGGTCAAACACTGACTGATTAGATGGTTTAATTGGCATCTAATATTTTCCATGGATTAGTCATGAAATTGTGGAGCCTAGTCACACTGTCTCATGATGAGCCAGTGCTCTCATGTTTTGACCTCCATAATATATTTCATTAGGATTATTACCCATTGTTTTTATACATAGAATTGATCTGGGAGTTTATCGGAATGCAACAATTTAGTAATAATGTAGATGAGTATTCCATGAATTTTAATTTCCTCATATATACTCACATTAATTGGTGCAAGAATTTTTCTTCATCTTTAGAATGTTCAAACATGATATTTGAAGAGAAATGTTTTCCATCATGCACTCTTTATGACTTCAAAACGATACATGAGTTCTAGAGTGGGATCACGATACTAAGAGATTTCATGTAAAGGGACACCAAGGTGTTAGATTTTAGAGATGGAATAATATGGATGAGTCATTTGAACCAGGTATAAAGATTTATAAATTGAGGTCCCGATAGAGGATACATTCTCATTATTGAATTCATACACATGAGTACCCATCATAATGATCATGTTGACGGTCTTCTCATCATAGAGAGGGGTGATTATATGATTTTGTTGGGATCTATTACATGGAAAATGATATATTATCCATTAATGGTTAACAATATAGGAATAATGTGGATTAACCCCACAATAGGGGCAGTGTAATGATCAGGGATCTCCCAGACAAGTCTATGGTGGGCCCTTGGGAGGTGGTCCAAGATGTGGATCAAGAGGTAATCCGAAAGGAGGGAAAATTAGTGGTTATGATGCTATTATCTAATACTACATCAAATACTAGGAATCCCATATTAGTCTTAAGTAGCCAGCACTCCTGTCAATAGATATTTATAGGCTATGGACGACTATGACCAAAAAACACATCATGTTATTTAATATGTGATTTGTGTCTACTATGTTATTTACAAAGTGCTAGTAGAAACATGTGTCAGTCAATTATTTACCTCTCCGTTCCAATTTAAATATATGAATATTCTAGTTGATAATCTATCCCATTAGCAATGGCTAGATAAAATTATGTGGAACACTTTTCCTTTTCCACTTATCCATAGGATATTCATATTATATCATGGTGGATAGAGTTTAACATGGATCCAATTGGTCATACCAATGACACCTTAGGCCTTTAAATTGGGTATGGATTAGTTTTATATGTTACAAACCCCAATTGACTATCATTATAGATGACTTAGATTCCTATGGAAAATTAAGATGAAATTATTATTTTTCGGTGAGCGATAAATTATGGATATGAGATTATGAATTATTAGAAATCAATTTCAACCCATCACCCATCAGTTATTGATTTTTTTTGGATGTAGTAGTATTTATTGGTTTTTAGATTTCATAACTCATTTAATATTATATAAATTCCTTATCTAGGTTGATATGGGACAACCACCCTGGAAGGTGATAAACTGGTACATTATAATTCATTCTCAAACCAAATTGATATCAACAATAGAATATCATATTTCCCCTACAGATCTCATGGAGATGAGGGTGTAGTTGAAGGACCCTCATGGGAAGGGCTTCATCAAACATAATGTCTCCCTATAAAATGCTCCCTCTCTTTTACTGAAAAATTTCGATGAGATACTTAGTCTTTTTGTTGAAAAATATCACCTAAACAAGGTCATGGTAATCAATATGTTTCCCTTTTTAAGGATTGATGAAATTTTTGTCTAGTTGTGTTGTTGAGTCATTAATAAATGATCGAACCCATTTACGACTACCACCAGTTGAGGGTTAATGAGGCTAGTATTCTGAAGGGGTAATTTTGATGATTTTTAAAAAAATGATTAGTTCTTAGAAATGATGTTCTTTATAATTAATATCACATTGTTTTCACGACTATTATGGACTAGATCCACCATTCATATTTTTAATGATTAATGTTTATCCTTATCAATGATCCATTTATTAAAACTATGATAGAGTTGGATCATGAAGAGTATTTGAGGATGGTCCAAGACATACCCCATGTGAACCAACACATTAGTAATCTCCCTAATTTATATATTTGTATCATCAAGGTTAAATTTTTTGAGGATGCCATTTTTAAGGATATTTTAGTTATGGATCCATTATGGAATGGTGTAGTGATTAACTGGGACCCAACTAAGAGTGTGATAGAGATTTGGATACCTATTGGTTTTGAGGGGTATTATAGGGAGACAATGGAAAACATCTACATGATTTCATTCACTTTTTCTACCCTAAGTTAGAATGGAAAATTGTTTCCCTAAACAAAGTAGTGTCAGAGAGGTTTGGAAGTGTTTAGGTTGAGGATGGCCCACACAATGATGTTTAGACTATTGGATTTTAGTGTATGGAAATGTAGTGTTTTTTGATTCCTCTATATCTATTATTTGTTTCATATTGATTTTGACATTGGTTGTGATCAAATATGCGTTATATTAATTGAGACCTAATGAATTGAGTGACATAAATCACATCCTATATTTGGAATCTACAACAATGGACCATGGAGTTTGAGAAGGGAGACCATGTTTTCCTCAGTGACTCCCCATGATGAGGAAATAATATATTTGGATGGGAGTAAAGCTATCAATATGGATACTTATGACTCTTAATATTTTATAGATTTTTGGAGTTGTTTCTTTCAGTGACGTCCTGATGCGAGGTTCCACTAAAATGATCCCCATTCTTGGTTGTCTACATGGCCCCAAGTGCATCTCCACAAACTCTAGAGGTTTCTAACTATAATCGATGGCCTAAGATAAGTCAATGGACAGACTATACCTTATTTACTGAAGTTTAGGATTGTGAAATTATCTAATAATAAGGAAATATTAGATGTAATATAAATAAACAGATGAATCATTACAAGAAAATTTAATAATGATGGACTTGTAACCTACCATAGTTGAAGCAAATAAAAAAATAAAAAGAGTACGAAATTGATAATATTAATGTAATAAAAAAGATTATGACATTGTATTTCATGTATCTACAAAACCAAAAAATATGTATACATTGTATTAGAAAATAAGAAATATACAATGGAAGTAATATACTCCAAATTATATCCAAGCATCCCAAGTTCGATCATAATCATTTTCTGCCATGATCCATCCTATTTCGAGATAGAAATATTAGTTTGCATACATAGGATGACTCCATTTTCCCACACTATCAAATATGTGATCCTCCTAGGTACCAATAGCAGCCCAAATAAGGTGTGAGATAATTCTATGTAGGCAACCACCCATGATTTCTATAAAATAAATTCCATGTAATATAAACTGAAATTGTGTTAATGCATCCATATATGAATGTAAAGTTGTATGGTAATGTAAATACCTAATACCATCTTGATCCAGAATGGTTTTTTTAAAATTTAAGAATTTAATTTATTAATTATGTTCTAGTTTTATTGTTTTTCATGTGAGATATGAACATTGAGGACAACGTGTCCTGATAAAAATAATAACAAAGGATCCAAGAGGTAACAAGGAATATATGATGAGAATAATAATGTTGATACAATTTAATAACTATGGAATCATTTCCATCATAAGGTGATCTAACTCAGTAATATCCAATATCATTACGTATGGGGTAAGAGTATAAACCATGAGGAATCTCTAAAACATTACACAATAAACTAATTCTAATCATGACTATGGTATTAATCCAATATAAAATGGGATAAGAAATGAGTTGACCCAATGGGTGTAAACATAGTTACACATGTTCTTAGATATCATGTTGGATCCATAGTATGTATCCAAGGCATCCTATAATAACAATTAGTGGATCCTATGGTGTCATACTGAAAATTTACTAATAGAAAAAGCTCAGGTTCAAAGATCGATATTGAATAATTAAACCAGAATACCAATATCTGAATGGAATCTTTGGGTGCTCTGGGAATTCCAATGGTAATTAAAAACCATCATGACACTAAACAATTCTGTAAATTTTTCAACATCCATATGAATTTTTCAACATATAAATAATTAAATTAATTAATTAGTTCTTGTATTAGTTCGGTTATTTAATTAGTCATTTGGTTTATTCCATTGACTTTCATACATGTGAAAATTCTTATGGGACATGCCACCATTGATTGTTACATTTATCACATAATCTATTAATTAGGCTCACTCAACTACCCTCCACAAACATTTCAAGGTTGATGTGAATGTGAAAACAAGTCATTAATATACAATTAAATAGCCAATGTGATATATAAAGACATGCATTAAAATTACAATTTATTTTCATGAATTATTTGAAATAATTACACTATAATGGTCAAGTGAAATTATCATAGTAATGGTATAACCACTAAAATTCAAAAAATACTTTTTCCATTTATTATCATACAATTATTAGGGTCAATCCATTGCACAATAATATGATGGTGTGGAAATACATAACAAATACATAAAGTAATAACTAAGGAGACCACCCTACTTGGGGTTGTCAACATTGAGGGAGTAAACTCTATTGATGAATTAAATATATAATAAGAGGATTATGAAATTATCACAATTATTATAATATTGTAACATAAATTTAATAGTGCACACCTAATGAAATTGGTAGACACATTAATTGATATATTTATATAATGATGAATCTTGAGTAATGAGTCATATACCCTTTATCATAATCTCGAACAACCCTCATCACCAATTATCATCATTTAGTCTTGAATAGATTATAATTGATATGAAGAATGAATCAATTAATGGAAAATATTCCACATGATCATGCTCCTTAACATAATTATTGAGTAGTAGTGAATTGATGACTGCCTAAAAATGAATCGATATCTTATTAGTGTTTATCCAATGAGACCGATAGATTCTAAATCATAATTTATATCGTAGAGATATCATGAAAATTGTTTTTATGTGGAGGATATATCAATGAGATAAAAAGGGAGAAGGTTTTCTACTAGAATGATCCATGGTGGATTAATGGTTAATTAAACATTTTGATAATGATAATATAGTCATTCCACCCAAAAAAGTGGTGTGTAGGGTATTGCTACACAGTTGGACAAACCAGGTTCCAACCGTCTACATGGAATAGTCTCAATAGGGGATACTCCTAGTTAGGATGAATGGTAAGGGAATATATCATCAAACCATGTGAAAAAACGCTACTAAAAATTCCAACCATCTTCATGGTCATGCAGTCCAATATATTTGGTTTTGTCATACCTCTCAGATTACTTATACCCACTCTTATGCCCCACACACCATGGGATAATCGGGAGTCCTTCCCCTCGTAGTTAATTCTCAATATTTCATCATTCTATTTCTCCCAAAAATTTTGGTTTTGGGCTCTGAAGAGGCCCCAAAAACCCAAAGGTAGCCATGAACTCATTATGAATCCATATTAAGTCCAAATTAATGAACTATATTAAATTTAATAGGATTTTTACCTATTTGAGAATAGGGTTCATACAATCTCTGTCCTAATGAATCTCATACCCAATTTCACCAACTAAGGGTAGATAAACAATGTCTATGAACAACACTATCAAATAACATGTACATTGTCCATCTCCAATATCATATCCTGTAAATGGGTGTGCTTCCATATAACATATAATAATGGGACAAACCAATCTCAAAGGGCCATGATTCTCATTTCAGTGATGCATATATGATACTCTTCTAAAGAATAATAATTATCCCACTCATCTTTATCGGGATAAAATTTATTAGATATGTCATGTGATAAGAGTAAATATGTTAAATGTGGAAGACATCATGCGTGGAATGAAAAAAAGAGGTTTTAACAACTTACATCCTCTTATCCTGACTAAATATACAGTTTCAAAAAATCCAAAAAAGCATGATGATTGGTACTCTAGCCTCTATATCAATATATTACCATGACTATGTGATACCCATATGTATACATGATCCCAAACATATAACACCATAGGTCATAAAAGATGATTGACATATGATTTATTCTTATACTGAGAAGAATATATATTTTTCCTAATCACCTAAACAATCTCTAAAGTTTCCTTCATGATACGAGGACCATGTAGGGCAGCCTCTCTTACCACTACAAAGCACTGTAATGACCAACTTTTTTTTCAATGGAAATTACCTTCTTTTAATTATGTCATATAATCACATAAATCCTTACTCAAGGAACTAATAAGTACTATGTGACATCTAATCATAATATTTTCACATCCTCAATTTGAATTATGAAATTATGACATACACGGTTGTGATTTGAATGATGTTTGGAGTCCGATGGAACAAACATAATTTTAGGTTAATAGTAACGTAACATTATTAATATTTACCTACCCCTGTGAATAGAAATATAACCCTTGAGAATATTAAATTTTTCAAAATAATTTTTACATCACTATTGAATGTATTAAAATCATTTAGGCATCAACTAAGTGATAATATGTCCATAGTAAATGTATTCGTATTTTTGTAAGTCATACATAATTAATTTCAGTTAATTAATTAATTTAAATGCAATTTAATTTTCCAAAAATGTGTTTATAAATTAAAATAGAAATGTCTTTAGATTTTAGGATATTTTTATATGTCCTTATGAAATCATTGAAAGCATTATAAAATCAGTTATAGTTTTAAATCTGTATTTTCAATTAAATTATGATTCAAATTTCAAATTATATTACTATTTTTTGTAAATTAATCAACACTTATTATTTTAATATGGAGTAATAATAATCTATTTATTAAAATATTAAAAAAATTGTTATCCTCTGTACTATATAAACTCCCCACATTCCAAAATTCACATCACTCCTCTAAAGACGTGTAACTTTCGTAGATTCCACTCAAATCTATACCCAATATCCCCCCCACATATAGAACCCTTTTTCTCCTCAAATGTCCAAATCCTCATCCTTTAAGAGACTCCCAAGGAAGATTAACTGAAGGGGTAAAGTCCACTTTTCAATTATTTTACATTCTTTTTAAGTTCCATTGTTTTATATTCTATCCTCACACTTCCTCATCCAAATGTTAGACAACTATAGTTCCTTATATGTACTGTCATTTTTTATGATAATTTAATAAGATATACCAATCTCTCATTTACCTTTATTATATTATAGTAGTAAGGACACCTTCCGAGATGTGTTAATTTACCAAATTCAAGGACGATGGGTTCCCAATTTCCATTATTGTATTTAGTTCGTGTCATGAAATCATTCATAGGGTTGAAAAATATATAATGTTTGAATAATTTCTCATCTACGTCTTTGAAAACATTTTGTACACATGGTTTTTATTTATAAAACAAAATTTGTTCATTGTGATCAAAATATGCATTAAACCCAAAATGTTATCAGTAATTATTTATATAATGATTCCTCTTAACTATAACTAAAAAATAAATAAATTTAGATCCATGTATCTTTATGGATGTCCTCTAATAACAGAAAACTTATATTCTATAATTCATCTTCATTTTACTTGATTATTCATTAATTTATATAAGTAAACTTATCGTGAAACAAAATGACCAATGATATTGAATATCATAACCCATCAAAAAGTCGATTTATGAATGTTAAATGGTTATAATAAATAAATTAAATATAAAATAGTTTCCTTAGTTTTTAAATAATGGCCCAAATTTTATAATTTAGGTCATTAATATCTATTAGAGAACACCATCAGAATTAAGGTAAGGGATTCTAATCGAACATCCATTATTCATTAAGGTGCTTCTTACTCTATTTTTACCCAAATGAAATAATTTATTTTGTACATTTACATCTCCTAATTTCTTTTTATATTTCCCAAATCATCTTTCATGTTCCATTAATCATTCTCTTTTTGGGATATACATGTTTTTAAGTGATTCCATCGGCATTACTTCTCGATAAGCAAACCTGATTTATGGGAACTTCTTCATTTATTACCTGATTTCATGTACAATATACAATATTTTTTTTAATAAGACATATTATTTATTAATGAGATTTTTTATCATGATAATATTCTATGGTCACTTATTTATTTATATAAAATAATATTACATTTTATTTTTAAATGATATTTTATATTTTCATTAAAACAAATTAAAAGGTTTTAACATTTTGGTTTATTAAAAACACTTTTACATGTCACCACTACAATATGGAATCACTAATTATTATATATTATTTTTATAACTTATGAATTACCTTGGTAAAACTAATTATTTTTTTAAATATACACTTTTATGATATGCCCATTTATTATACTCTAAGACAAGATCGTGATACCCATTTATTTTTGCGGTCCCCCTTACGGTTATTAATGAATAATTAATAATGATTATTTATATTTCAAGAATATTCATAAACATTTATAAATGAGAATAAAAGTATATTTCGTTGATGCATTGGGTAAAGTCAAGTCTCATGATATTTCTTGTGAAATGGTCTTGGCGTTAGCATTGACTCATGATACCAAGGGAAATGGTTTTGGCGTATCACCTAGACTTGTTCTCTTCTATTTGAAAATATCATTGAATAATTTGTAATGTTATTTTTTATATCTCTTCAAATTTTTATGACTACATATTTATTTGATCCCATGTTTATATGTAATTATCTCACATATACATTGCCTTTGTATATGATTATTACATTCCATCTATCTCATGTGCTAAAGCATTATTGATATCCTTCTTCCCTTAATGGGATTTTAGCTCATCTCTTTATTGATGTTATCCCTAGGTTATCTTATGAGGATGTATGACTAGAAATAATTTTAATATATTATTATGAAGGAAATCAATGAAATGGTTTATTTAGCCCCATGTTTTTATTTTAATGCACAGAGTCTTCCAGGACTGTAGGCTTCGCGATCATTGCCTTGTAATATGATGTTTTATTATGCATAAAATCATGTAATGTTATGTGTACACGGTTATGGTTTTTATATTTTGTATTAAAGGGTGGTCTTTTTATTTTTGGATTTTTTGAATAGAGAACATGAGTAAGATCCTTAGGTATGAGACTAATTATAACACAACATCACTAAATTTTAGTAAGTGTAGTGTAAATGGTTTATTAAGAAAATTCATACTTTTTTTATTAGAAACTGGTAGTGGTGTCTATGGACCAAATGTATCTAGGGGTAAACCCTGAAAATACCACATTGAGCTAGACATGAATGTGAACTGGTTCAGGACAATTGGCATTTCTGCATAATTTTTTTTACACTCCCAAGGGACATTGTTTGGAAAATTCATCAGCATAGTTTTAACAATTATTAAGGGAAAAAGGATCCCATAAGAATATAATTTCAGAAATAGATCAATGATAAGCTATAAATAAACCAAGGGAATTACATGTTACGTTATAATTATCCTTTTCATGTTTATCATTTTATGCTCAAAGTTTCTATTATAATATTAAAAGCCAAGTATTCAAGTCCTCTAATTGTATGTTCTTTTTTATATGTTAATAGTGTCAAATAAAAGAACACGTGACAACAAACAATGTGATAGGTAATGTGATTATTTCTATATTGATATGAAAAATATGAAGGTATTGGATTCCTAAAACATCAGGATAGTATATGCTCACCTGTCTCAATTTCTGAATAATAACTTGAATCATGTGAAATGCCACCTTCGACATGGAATGATTATGTTGTGATTGAATACTTCATGATGAAATGGTATCCCATGTTTAATGGACCATTTTATCATATAAATTATCAATGGTTCATTAACTCAATTGAAAATATAAGTATATCCTTTGGTTCATCGATAAAGTGAAATTAGAACATTCGTACTATTAATTTGATGGGGAAGAAAATTCGTGGCCGAAATTGATCAATAATATGATGTCCTAAGAAGAAATATATTCCATGGATTGGGAAGAACTAATGAATATGTTTTCAATAAATATTTTTCTTAAATCATTCACCTCAATAAGGAAATAATGTCCCTTTGAATCGAACAGAAGGATGACGACTACATCGGTGAATATAGAAAAAACAACACATGGTTTGTAAGATATACCTTCGGCATTGTCCAGAACACTGAATGAAATATGGATCACATCTTTTGCGGACTAAAATATAGTCAATGAAAAGCGTTGGTGATTCATGATTTAGACACTTATGAAGATATTTTTTATTCTTCCCTTAAGGTTGAAATGGATATCAGTGACTCTTAGTGGTCACATGCGCCTAGTGAAAAAAGTAAAAAAATAGAATATAATATTGGTGGTTCAAAAAATAAATTTCACGATGGAATGAATATCGAACATAGAATGTGAAATTTTTTTGGGAAGAACCATCCTTGGAAATATCTAATAATAACTAAGAATTGCGTCAAATGAAGAAATATCATTCATATAGTAAAGAACAATCGAAGGGATATGAAGAACCCCACTATTCTGGAAGAAGAAAATAATGTTCATATCAATGATTATCTTGTTGTACAATGTTAAAACTATAAGGAGCATGTGAATTATAAAAAAATTCCATAAGCCATGGGTTCTTGGTGGAAATCAATAACAACCACACCAGCAACATTGATGGGATTTGGATATAATTACTACAAAGGTGGTCCCGGACAACAATGTGGTGAAAGGTATGGTAGAAATTCATTAATGAATATTGAACATATAATTTTATTATGGATAAATTAATTATTTCATATATTTCAAGTCTAGTAGAACAATTCAAACACCACGTCAATATTTAGAGGGTAATTTATCTCTTAGAATGACGAATGGTCAAATTATTGTGTCCATGGATTATAAATCCTCCTTGGTAAATGTTTGTGGACTAACCCTATTAGTAAATCTTGTTATACATACATTAGTAGAGGTCGATGTTATCTTGGGAATGAATTGGATATCATTATACAAAGACAACATCAACTGTCAGGAAAGGGACATCACTCTTAAAATCTGAAAGCATCCTCCAATTATTTACAATCTTATGGGGAAATATGAATTAATTCATAACCATTGTCTCATTTTTGGATATTAAAATTATTATAAAGAGTGTCTAGCTCAAATGATTCAAGCTTAGGAGATGATACTTCTCGATGATATTCCCCTCGTGAGGGATTACATGGATATATTCCCTAATGAGTTTCATAGTCTTCCTCCTGATTGAGAAGTTGATTCATTAATTGAAAATATTGTTGGATATATTCATGTATCAATGAAACCATATTGAATGAACAATATAGATATGGAAGATATGTATAAGCAGTTATTGCGTAATCTGGATACGTGATTTATAAGCCCATGTGATTCAACATTTTGTTCACTAATCCTCCTCATCATGAAGAAGGATGTATCAATGAACCACTTCATTAATTATCATGATCTCAATAAAATAAATATGAATAAAATTTATTAACTAAAATGGATAGATGAATTCTTAAATAATTCTTGTGGTGCCGTTATTTATCTAAGGTGGAAATTCGGTCGGCAAATCACCAATTAAAGGTTAAAAAGGAAGTTACTCACAAGACGGCTTTTCGAATGAGGTATGAACACTATGACTTAATATTGATTCCCATCAGTATAAATTATTCTCTATTAATTTTCTTGTATTTAATAAATGGAGTCATTATAGATTACGTTGAAAAATTGTTGGTAGTGTTTATCAATGATATGATGATATAATCTAGGTGGAAGGAGGAACATGAGGAGAATTTGAATACTGTTCTAATGACATTGTGAAGGGATAAACTATTTGAATTGTATATTAATTTATGATTCTATATTAAGGAAGTATCATTCTTGGGGAATGATATCACCAACAAAGGGATATCATTGTATCCTTCTATGAAAAGAGAAATTAAAGAGTATCCCAAACCAACATCTGTAATGGAAAATCGTAGCATTCAGAATCTAGCAAGGTATTATAAACAATTTTTTTAGAACTTCTCATGACTATCGAACCCATGGACCAAGATTACATGGAATGGAGTGAAGTACATATGGACTCAATAATGTGAACATTGCATTAAGGAGTTTATGAAAAGGCTTATCATTACACCAATACACACAATTTCAATATGGGGACATCTCATTGTGTTTTATAGTTATTCTTCAATGAAGGGATTAGTATGTGTGTTCATACACAATGATAATCCAACAACCAATGCCTCAAGGATTCAGAAAGTCCATGATAAAAATTAACCTATGCATGATATGGAGTTTTCGGCTATGATCTTTGCATTTATAATCTGACTGCATTTTCTCTATGTGGAGAATTTTGAGATATATACTGATTACCAGAGTCTCATAAATACATTAAAACAAAATGAAAGTAATATGAGATAGTGAATATTGTTAGAGCTCATCATGGATTATGTCATATCAATACAATACCATCCTATTAAAGAAAATAAGGTGACTAAGTCTCTATGTAGAATGGATCTTGCATCATTATCAACGATGAAAATAGAAAAGGATCCATTCTTCCTAGATTTAAAGAGAATGGAAATGGGAATCATTAATGAAGGAACGTCATCAATCCATTATAAAATGTTTTCTCCAATATTCTTCACGATAATAATTATGGATTCTCAATGAAAATATTTGGAAATTAAGAAAATGATTTATGCTATCAGAAATGGGAAATCTGATATGTTCAAGAATGATAAGGAAAAACATGTATGATTATTGTAATGATTTTTTGTTCCCAAGGATCCATAGTAAATGAATGATCATTTGAATGATTCACATAGATCAACCATATCTATTCACCCATGGTGAACAAAGATGTATTGAGATTTCTGAGATAGCATTTGGTGGGAAATTATAAAGAAGGTGATTGCTGAGTTTACATCCATGTGCCTAGTGTGTCAAAAAGTGAATGTTGAAAGATAGAAGCCCAAGGGGATGATGAAACCACTACCCATACTAAAGTGATAGATAGATAACAGCACCATGGATGTTTTCAGCAGACATCCAAGGAAATCTATAAGAAAAAACACGATATTGGTCATTATGGTCCATCTTACAAAGATATCTCACTTTATCAAAATTCGATATGACATATCATTGGAGAAAATTTCAAAGATATATATCAAATAAATAGTAAATAAGAATGGTGTACCACTATCAATTGTATTTGAATGGGATCCGATATTGACTATAATGTTTTAGGTTAGTCTCTAACATGCTCTAAGAACTGAACTGATCATCAATACAACCTATCACCCTCAAAATCTTGGACAATCTGATTGAAATAATCAGAAATATGACGATATGTTGAGATCATATACTATTAATCTAAAATGAGTATAGTACCAATATATTCTAAAGGATTAATTATTCTATAACAATATTTCACACTCGAGAATCTAAATGGAACAATATGAATACCTTTATTGGGATTTGTGAAAAACACCATCATGTTGGGATGATGTCGGTGATCATAAAATGCTAGGACATGAAATTGTCGATGAAATAGTGGAGAAGGTTAAAACCATTCAGGAAAACATCCAGGCAGACCAAATTTGACAGAAACATTATACATATAATAGTCGAGGAGAACATGAGTTCAATGTAGGAGACAATGTATTTCTCGCATATCTCTGAAGAATAAGGTCATGAGGCGTGGGAAGAAAGGACAGATATGTCACATGTATATCATACCCTTTGTTATTAAAAACATGTAGGGGTTGTGGTCAATTGATTGGAACTTAAAAATACCATGTCTAAAGTACATGATGTATTACAAATATCCCTCTTATGTATTTACATACCATATCCGTAACATGTACTATCATTAGTGGTGGTGTAGTTATTGAATGATATTTTCTATAAGGAGAATCCAGTGATGATTTGGGATCATAGAGATAAGGTATTACGTAAAATCACTACTCATCTGTTCAAACTGCTATGGTTGAACCATAAGTATGTAGAGGAAATATGAGAACTGGATGATTCAATGAATGAAAAGTACATGACCCGGATTATTTGAATATAAAATCAAATATCATGGTAAGATTTTATAATAGGGAAATAATGTTAAGACCCAATGTTTTATCATGGGAAACTCCCTTCTTGTAATTATGTAATATAATCACAAGAAATCCCAACTCAATGAAAATACTACGTTCTATGTGACCTCTAAACATAATATTGTTACTTTATAGATTTTTTGTCTGAAAATTTTACACACATGGTTGTGATAAGTAAGATGTTTGGAGACTGATGGAATTAACATAATTTCTTGTGAATACTATCTTACCCCTTTGAATAGAAACATACTCTTATGAATAGTAATATACCCCTTATGAATAGTAAATCATCTAATATAATGGAAATCTCACCCGTGAATGTATAAATAACATTTAGGTATCATAAATGTGATAATATGACTATAGTAAAAGTATTGGTATTATTGTAAGAATAACTAACTAATTAAACGTAATATATTATTTTAAATGAAAATGTATTTTCTTGAAAGGTGTTCACAAAATGACAAATTTATATCTTCTGGTTTTAAGATAATTTTATAAAACCTTAAGTAATTTTTGAAATAATTATAAAATGAAATATAGTTTTAAAAACTATTTTTCTCATGTGAATTATAATTATAATTAAAAATTGAATTAATCATATTTAGGAATTTTCGTAAAAATGGATTACAATTTTGGATTCTACTAGCTGAAAAAATTTTATTGTGAATTTTTGTTATTCTTCTGAATAAGATTAATTTTTTTAGAATATTAAAATATGATAATTTATAAAATAAGCTAAATACATTTATTAATGAGTCATGGGTGATGTTCTACAATTTTAATAACTATTTATCCTAAGTAACTTGCACTTATTACTATTTTGTTCATTGAATCATCAGTATTTCATGTCTTATTGTTAAAATAATAAACTATTGTTAAAAATATTAAGAAAACCTTCCTCCCGTCAAATATAAAAACAACCCACGCTCCCCGCTTTTCTTAACTCCTCTTAAGCCTTTCTCCATTCATAAATTCTACTCAAATGTCTCCTGAAGCTCTTAACCCACAACCATAAGCCCTTGTTCTATTCACATGACATAGTATGACCCCCTTAAGAGGGTCTCAAAGATGATTAACTAAAGAGGTAAGATTTTCATTTCAATTATTTTACTTTATTTTCATATTCATTTATTTTCATTTCTATACTTACCTCTACTCATTCAAATTTTATGAAAATTAATATACATTATTTGTATTGGAATTTTGTATTTAATATGTAACAAATTTTTATTATCTCTCATTTACGTAAAAATGCCATCAGAGATGTGTTAATTTACCACATTCAAGGCCTATTGGTTTTCAATTTCCATTAATGTTATCAATTATATACATGAAACCATTAATATGGTCAAAAAATACAATAATGTACTTTTAAAGACTTGTATATTGTTCTGGAATATTTTTTACACATTATTTTTATTTATAAAACAAAATGAGTTTGTTGTTGTCAAAGAACACGAATTAACCCAATAGGTCATCACAAATGTTTTATGTAATTATTCATCTTCAATCTAAGTAACCTAATTAATTAAAAAACCATGCATTATTTTGGATATTCAATAAAAATATAAAACTCAAATTCTGGATAGCCATCCTCATTTTACATGGTTATCCATTCGTGTATAATAGTATACCGATCATGAAACAAACAAACCTGAACAATGAAATTTAACCTCTTAACCCATCAAAAAGGCTATGATTGATTAGAAAAAATGTATAATAAATCTATTACATTTAAAAGAGGTTATGAAATTATTAATTAAAATAACCTAATTTCATTATTCATCTTATTAATTTCATGTGGATAACACAATCAGACATAAGCATGAGAATTCTACCTAAACCTCAGTTATTCCATCGAGTCATTCTTACTCTCTTTTTACCCAAATGAAACCATATATTTTTTATATTTAAATCATATAATTTATATTTATATGTCCAGAATAATGTATCAATATCCATTAATTGTCCTCCTTCGGGGATATATATGATTTTATGTGATTTCATCATCAATACTTCCCAATAAGAAAATCTGTTTTAAGGTAACATCCTGATATCATACCTAGTTTTATGTACACAATATGAACTATTTTTAAGAAAAAAATATATTTAGTATACAAAAATTTTTATCATGAAAACATTATTTGTTCGCATCTTTTTTATATAAAATTTTATTCCATTATCTATTTTAAAATGATATTTGATATTTTCATATAACCACACTAAAATGTTTGAATTTTAATGTTCATTAAAATAACTTTTACATGTTATCAAATCAATTTGGAATCACATATTTTTATATATTCCAATTCTACCATATGAATGTCTATATTTGAAAAAAAATCATGGACAATTCTATAATACGCCCATTCATTATGCTTTATGACATGATTATAAAATCATTTTATTTATGTATGTACCCTTATGATTATTTATGATTAATTATGTATTGTTATTTATGTTGAATGAATATTCGTGAAAATGTTATGATGGTTTCACCCAGATATCTCTCCCACATATTGGTTTATGTTGAGTCTCAAGATACATTTTGTGAAACGGTCATGGAGGTTACCCATGACTCATGCTACCATGGGAAACAGTCTTGGTGGTTAACCATGAATTGTTATCCTCTATGTCCAATGAGCCTTGAATCAATCTATTTTTATGTTTCATAATGATTCCACATTATTATGAATCCATGATTATATGATCCCATGTTTATATGTTAATATTTAACATGTTTCATTCCTTTTTCTATCATTATTTAATTCCTTCTAACCCATGTGATAAAGACTTACTACTATGATTTTTCCCTTATTGGGCTTTTATCACATCTATTTGTTCATGTTATCACATAGTTATCCTATAAGGATGTATGAGTATAATAGAAGTTAGGATCTTTTTATGATGGGTAAATAAATAAATTTTTATTTAGACCCGTGTATTCGAGTTTATGTATATTTTATTGCAAGACACTAGGCTTCACAATCCTTATCTTGTACTATGATATTTAATTATCATTGAAATCATTTAATGTTATATGAAAATTCTAGGGTGGCTATAAGTATAGTGGTGACAAGAATGACTTGGTATAAAAGAACATAAAAGGAGTTGTCTGACTTGTGTCTTGATGGAAATAATTATTTGTGTACTCGATGATAGGTACATGATTTTCTCTTGAACCACCAAAATTAATTATGCATTACAGGATAATTTCATATAGAACCAGTATTTTTTATTCTAACAAGCCATCAGTCTGAGGATAAAAGGTTCTTGTTGAATCCCTCATATACCCATAACCAACTGCAATCGCTTCCAAAACCATGATGAAATTCCATGGTCCCTATATGAAATGATAGTACGAGGGACCCAATGAAGTTGTTTGATATTTCAGACGTACAGTCTACCCATATCATCATTTCATAATTTCTCTTAGACAGAAAAAAATTGGTATACATTCATAAGTTGGTCAATAACAACCCAAAGTCAATCGCTAACTCAAGGGAACCATCGTAAGATAAATACAAATTCAATGGAAAAATATTCCCATTTCCATTCTGAAACGGTATATTAGTGTAACAATATTACAGGACATTGGTTCTCTATCTTCACCTGATGAAAGTTGGAACACTTACAAATAAAACTATCTATATGATGTTTCATCCAAGGGGGACAGTAATGGTTTCGAATATCATGAAACATTTTGGGTATGTATATATCTACTTCTAACATGGATGCATTGAACTCATACATCAATTCCACTCTCATATCGATAGGCATCAAGACAACTCCATGTATATGTAAGATGTCATCTATACCCCCCAGATCAATCTAGAGGCGGGTCCTTATAATAAATACACTCCTGTTGAACTAACCCTTATGGATTTAACATATTTCATCTATTTTCCCTCTCAAAGAGTAAATAGGCAATGATAAAGGTTGAGATATTAGACTTCTCATGACATTCATGAATCTCAAGATGCAACTCAGAAACGTTTCCCATCAATTTCCATTGGTGATTGAATTCCAGTATGGAATGCACTAGATTTTTCTCACTCATCACAATAGTTACTTCATCTACCATTCCAAACATGTAGAAAAGATAAAAATCAAAGTGAAAAAGATATTTGACCAATATTCCTATATGATATTAATTTCTTATTGTGTAAATATATACATGATGGTATTGTATCCCATATATAACACAATGTATTCTCCCATATGATAGTTTCACTAGCTACTTATAGCATATAGAACTGTTACTAGATCAAGGTCGTGAGTTGGGTAATTTATCCCACAACTACTCAACAACTAATATCTATATGCAATTATTCTATTATAATATATCATAAATTCTCTACGATCAATTTTGGCTTCATGAAAACATAATATATATTAATTTCCAGGATCTAGAAGTATCAGAATCTGTTTTGAAACATTACATCATTTTATTACCTGAAAGGCTTTCTCTTACTATTATGAATGTTCGAACATAACTTCCTACATCGTATGACCAGAAAGAGGTGCATGATTTTTTTTGTGAATTATTATATTAAAAAACTCTAATATCTTTTCAAACTCCTGAAATATTATACATAAAACATGTTCATTGGATTCTCCAAGGAAAACACATCACTCACCTTCATTGGGTCAACCGATACTCCTGTTTCTGGAATAATATGACCCAATACAGGATCATTTTTTATCCATAAGTGGATCTTATCATGTTTCAATTAAATTTATTTTTAATTCCATGTATTGAAAATGATCTCTTATTTCTTATTATGGTAACTACAAGGATTAGTATACAACAAGCTTTCATCCTTAAATACAATGAGAAAATAGTCTAGATAGTGGTAGAAACCCTTTTCAGTAGAGCTTTAAGAACATAAAGAATGTTATTAATACCAATTGACAGAATTATATACTCATATATAACACTCATTCTACAAAAATATGTATGAGGTATGTCTGATGGTCTTATTATGACATGATTATAGCCCAATCATATGTTGATCGTTGAAAATATCCTATCTACTTAGAGCTTGTCAGAGATAACATCTATTTGAAGAAGTAGATACTAGTTATCGACTATAATCTTGTTCAATTATCTGTAATCCATTCTCAAATTATGGGTCTCATCTTCCTTCTAGGTCAAAATCAAGGTTTAAACCCCAGTAAAACATGTTAGTTGTATAAAACCATCTTCTTCTAGATCATCAAACTACCATTTAATCTCATGGATATCAGTATATTATATCATATATATATATATATATATAGTTATTGTCACTTGTGCTACTCCTATAATAAGATCAATCATAAACTCTACATATATATCAGAAATTAGGCTATAAAAATCATTAGGAAATATGTCCTTGAAACAATCTACTATGGTAGGAAAATATGCGAAGTCTACACTATGTTCCCCAATGAATATACTATTAATATGGGTTGTCACACAACCAATCCCATGAGGCTTTGGACTAGATCTTCAATACAAAGAATCTCTCTCAACATTGTATAGACAAATTCATTCCTTTGATTGTGTAAAAGATACCTTGTGGTGATAACATTCTATAAATGTGTGATATGTGACCAATCAATCTATTATGAGAATGACATGGAAGCAAGTCATATTAATAACAAAGCATTCCCACAAGATAGGGTAACTTCTTTCGTTAATCTGACAATTCTTTTATTGAATTATTCCATCAGACAATACACCTAATATCTTATCTATATTAAATACAACATAGTAATAATAACTTTCAATCTTGAGACATTCTCTTATATATTAAGAGATGAGGTAGTGTAAATTAAGTGTATAAAATAATATAGATACAATAGTGGAAGATACCAGAATACTACCTCATTATGATGATGTAATGCCCTCTGGTCCTTGGGTATCTGTTGTAAATTATGAATCTAACCTAATCCATGACCGTGTTATATAGAAAGAAAACCATTTTCATGACCACTCTTCAAGACTTAATAATCAAATGTTCATCTAATACTGATATAACCTCATACTCAGTATATCATTATAGTTCGACTCAGAATATCCAACAAGACACAGTGTAAATGAACCTTCCACTGATTGTGGAGTGTATGTCGATCCTATTTTACTATAAGAGGATGTATAAGATTGAAATAATCCCTAATGATGGTCTATATTACCTAAATCCCATCACTCAATAAGGTCTAAAAAATATTGATGCTACAGATTCCCCATACATCATAACTGATGGAATATAACGTATCTTCATGTATGGTAACTATAACTACCATTTATCTAATGTGTAATCTGTAAAAAATGATTCCTTATAAAAGAAGAACGACTATGTATCATCAACACTAATCCTCAAAGCAAATTACTATTTCTATCTCTCGGGATATGCTCTGTGATAAGAGCCTTATTAATAATTCAAAAAATTTATATCAGATAAAAAAATTTACCTATGTGAAAATTGATGTATAGGTCACATCCTCAAGGATACAATAATTAAAAAGATAATCCCCATATATAATTGGATCAATGAACTTAAACTCAATAAAATGTGTCTAATATACAATGAATGATATAGTCCCATTTTATAGATTAATGAACTCTCAGGCTTGGTCATCTCTCTACATTCGAGGAAAGAATTACTCGAAAATGATAGTCTAGAAGTCCACACAAAATTTTTCATAATGGTGACGATCTTGGATAACCACATCCCCCAGTTCTGGATGAATCAGGAATCATGTAAGTAGAAATATTATCCCTTGTCTTAGAAAGCTTACTCATTTTCAAAACAATAGATAGGGTGGCCCCCGACTAAGAATCATCCGCCTATAGACTACCATCCATCATGATGGTAGGGTTTTTTTCTTTAAGAACTCACATGTTATATCATCTATAGATGGTGTAGGTCATAGACAACAATTAATATATTTAACCAAACATAGGAATGTTTCTCAATGCCCAGAGTTACTGCATTCATCATGTATAAATGGATGTTTCTCAGGTGGAACTCTTATCAATATGAATGGAAGCTTAGAGACCACCACATATAGAGAATGGTAATTAAAACCCTCGTGGGGAACTCCATGAGGATTTTACTGATGAATACATTTAAGAATTCCAAGAAGACACCTCATTACAATTATTGAAGTTGATCGAAACTATTTCTAAAGAAGAACCAGTGAATAAGGGATCAGTACCCATGGTGTACTACCCCAACAACCTACCTAGAAGAAAACGTGTTTGTATGTTATCAAGATATGTTTATAGGGTTTCCATGGGATTATGGTTTTTTTATACCATTACTCATCATTTATTTCCAACAATGTCATTTTTATATGCATTTTTACATTTTATGTTTCTTTTTCATACTAACTTATTTCATATTCTATTTAAAATTGATTATCATTCCATGTGAATTAGGGACCGTACACATTATCAATGAAATCAACACACATTTAATTTATGTTAAACCCCATCAACATTCGGTCTCAAAATGTAAAAATTTATATTGGTTGGCTAGAATTGGTAAACTACCCCTTCCAACCCCTGATGGCCCATAAACCTACAAAATGAAACTAGATAAGACTCAATCAGAACCAAAGATAAGCAAATTAGATTAATTTAAAACAATTCTAACTCTACAATCATAGGAAAATATTAAATGACATATATGAAATGCACCTATATGGAGTGGAATATGAATGAATCATAAATTATTTAGTTTCTATGGTTATCCATGTAACAATGATTTGGGACATCATGTCATTAGACAATGTATGTAATTAAATCAACAATCATACTAATTACAACAACCATCACATAAATTGTTTTCCACAAAATAGTTAAAGGTTATCAACTTCAATAGGAAAAATCATTACAACAATTATTATTCAGTCAACTTGGTGTTTACCCTGATCATGGGATAGATATTCCCAGTCACATATTATAACCTTGATTAAAAAAATTATACCATTATTTTGGTCTTAAAATAGTAATATAGTAAAGGATTCCTCTGATGCAACATTGTGACGTCTCATACCACAGTTCCACTCAATGGATTCACATGCCCAGTTGGTCACATGGCCTTAAATGAATGTCCCAAAATGCCAGATGCTATTGACCAATTATAAGGGCTTATGGTGTGTTTATGGGAAGACTATTCACAATTAATATAATTTAGCCATTAAAAATTATATAATTATAGGTAAATAGTGTCATAAATAAAGGTAAAAATTTATCACCATAGAATATGATTCTATAACATTGGACTTGTATCCCACTACAAAGGAGGAATACATAAATAATAAAAAACTTCTTAAACTGATAATTGTACTCATATAAAAAATATGATGATAATGTATGTCATGTATCTACAATAATATAAATCATTTATACATGGAAACAATAAATACATGCTATATTGAATAATAAAAAGATTCTAAAACATATCCCTGAATCCTGATATCCATCATGGTGATATACTTCTAAGCTCCATTCTAGTAAAAATAATGACATATGGTTTTTCAAATGTGGGATGCTTACTATTGACAAAACATTCATACATTTTATCTTCTTAGGATCTAATGGAATCATGGATTGGTTTGGAGATAATTATTATTACACCACCACCAAAATCATTAAAAACAACATGTCCATGTAATATAATCAAAAAAAATATTTAGGAATCAATATATACTAGAGAAGAAGTATTGTAATGTTAATAGCCAATACCCTTTTAATCCTCAAATGGTTTCCAAACATGCAACCATTTAATTTTTCAATTATGTTACATTTTATATATTACATCATATAAGGCTGATCCAACTCTTTCATTATGTTATGATTATCATAAATACAAAATTTCCAAGATTTAATAAGGCATCCATGATGAAAAAAATTAAAAAGTTATACGGTAATAACCAAGGAATCATTGAAATTATGGTTTGAAACCACACAAGAAAAAACATATATCCTAGAAAAAGGATTACAAAATTAATCCAATGGTTATCAATGAAATCATTCCTCAATAACATTATTTTATTTAAGTATATAAAATTCATCAATGTTAATATAAAATATTAAATGACTAGGCCTAATGGGTATAACCATATATCCACGTGTTCCATAGAAGTCATGATGGATCTATTGTCTATATACAAGTCCTCGAATAATAATAACATGGGAATCCTATTGTGTCATATTGGTAATCCAATAGTAGATAAGGATTGTATTCTAAGGAGGGTATCAACAATGGAAAACAGCATCCCTAAATCGGAATGGAATCTCTGAGTACACAAGGAATTCCCATGGGAATCTAGCCTATCTCAAGTATGACCACTCATGTAATGTTTTCATGGTTTTTATGCATTAGGAACCTTCTAATTAATCCTATTAGATAATTATTCCATGTATTAATCAGGAAATTTAATAATTCATTTGGCACATTCCATTTCAATTCATTCTATTAACACGGATCAAAGGACATGTATGTATTTGTTGGTACATTAATCACTTAAATAATTAATTTGTGTCATTATGTTTCATGCCATAAATATGAAACAGATCTCGAAGGAAATGAAAAATACTAATTCATATACATTTCAATTGACCATGTGATATTTATATACATATATGAATATTAAAATTAAGACTCACAAATTAATTTAATGACATACCTTAGAAAATTCAAGTAGAATTTTCATGTTCAAGGCCTAACAATTAAAATTCACAAAACATTTCATTAAGCAAATGATTACCATTGTTTGAATGTATCCATTTCAAACCTTAATGGTAGAAGAAATTATCATAACAAACTAGTGAACCCTGGATTATGGGAAACATCCAACATGTGGTGGTCATCATTGATGGTGTAACCTCTAACTATAGATTATATATATAACAAGGGAATTTGAATATTATTCTAAGGACTATAAGAAAGGATAATGAATTCAATAGGACTTTCTCAATGAATTCTAAATGTGATAAACGAAAAAAAATTTATAGAACAATGAATATAAAGGGACGAGTCATAGACTACCTACTTAAATCTCATATGACTCTCCTCATCCAGTATTATCCTTTACTTGATCCAAGATTGGAAGAGATTTGATGAATTTATAAACATGTAAAAGATTAAGAATATGAGTAATCGCATTATTAACATTATCAAGGATAAGAGAAATGAGTAATGACTATTATGGAATCGAGAACCTACCAGATGAAATCCAATTATATAAGAGGAAAGTGAATTAAGGACAATATCAAAAAGTTATCAAAAATTCATACATTATGAAGATGAGAGATAAATTAGAGAAAAACATATAGTGTCATCCATTGGAATGATCCTTGGATGAATAATGATGAATTAAAACAAATAAAAGTGTTTTAATCATATCACACAATAAAATAGGGGTGAAATGTTTTCCCACATGGTTGTCCAAACCATGCACCTAATATTTGCTTGGAACTGCCTCCTAAGAGGACCTACATGGTTAGGTATTATGGTCAGGGAAACCATGCACCAACAATGAGAAATGATTATACTAAAAACTATAGACCATTGATATGGTCGTGTGGTATATGTTTCACATTTTACACAAACCATTTCACCTCAAGTTTCCTATTATCTTTCCTTGTATGATTAGGGGTGACAATGAATCCTTCCTAAAATTGTTTCTCTAAATTAAGAAGCCATCTTATTTCTCTAAATAATATAGGGACTAGGCTCTAAGAAATCACTCATACTTCCCAAAACCCCAATGAACTCATTAGTATTCTATATTAGGTCCAAATTAAATAATTACTCTCAAATTTAGGGGATCCATACTTGGGTCAAAATAAGGATCTTACAATTAACCCATATCCCTACCCCCAGTATTCAACCATGTGTAAGGCACCTTTCATGTGTCATAGATGAGGAGATAAATGTGTCATCAGATTCACATTATTGACCGAAGTTAGATATTTATTAAGGATGTATCGACCTTAATGGGGTACCTAGTGGTTATTACGTTTTGGTAGAAGATGATCTTGTGATAATGGAATATTCTCTTGATTTTTCGGTTGTTTCTTTATTAGAGAATAAAGGAGAGCTATAGGGAGTGAGATATCCCTATGTGGATTTAGTATCCCCATCATTATGTTTATGTACTGCATTTTCATTTAAAATTAATTATGGATGGGAGAATGTAGCTACTCTATTTCTATATTGTAAGACATTGTAAAAATTTATGGATTAATTAGGATACAAGATCTATGTCAATGTGACAATACTATCCCTAGAGAGACATGGAATGAATAAATTATTAATATTATTTATATTATATCAACATCACACAATGTCTTATGTTTCATTGTTCAGGACCTTAGGCGGAAATCCCAAAACCATGATTGAATAATGAATGTTGTATTTACCCTATAAATGAGTATTGGTTGGTCAATTAAAGACTCCTAGTTGAGGGATCAATTAGTGTTATGTTTTAAAAAAACATTTAAATATTTATCATTATTTTAGATTAAAATGAACTAAAATCCTACATTTATACTGAGTTATAACAAATCTCCAATTTTAGTTGCATAACCCTACGAGTATTTAATAGGTTGTATGGGATATTATTCTATGGATGATCAATATTGGGTAATAATGGACTATTCCATTGAACTGGATTGAGTGGAAAAAATGTATTGGGTCATCCTTCTCAATGGTGAACAAATTCTTTTCCAATAATCGATCCAAATATATGTAAGACTATTCGATTATGGTTTCATCCATTTTGATAATAAAATTGATCATGTAATTTTTAATCTTATTGTCAAATATAATTACATTATATTTTTTATAATCATGGAAGATAAATTAATTTTTTTTAATTCAAATTATTCGTGTTATTACATGTTATCAACTGTGATATCATGTTGTGAGATTTTTAGATTAGATCGCTTGTCTAATGTTGGTTACACCATTGTTATAATTCTTCTCTTGCAATCATTTTTTCATTCTTTATAATTTTACCATGGGGTTATGATTCAAAATTTACATGTGGTTTCAATCATGATCAAACACCTATATTCATGATGGTTGATTGGGAGAAATAATTATTTTTTTTACAAAAGTATGGAAATGGATTTTTGTGATTCATCATGGATAAAGAATTAGTAGTGGTGATGAGTGGTGTGAGGGGCATGACACACATAGTGATTGATTGGTGGTTCAATGAATTCCATTTTTTTGACACCTATGTTGTTAAAATTAGGGCTGGAGTAAATTTCATTTGATCATGGGTAGTCAAACCGTGAGATCTATGGATGTATGGAAATATCATGGAAATTTTGTGACTGTTATTGGTATCTATATAATTCATAAGTGAATGTTGTGTTTCATAGAATAACACATTATGTCAATCCACCCATGATGTTGAAATAGGGTTTATTATAGAGTTAAGGGTCACACACCGTATGGTCATGCCAAAAATATTGTGTGACCAATCCTTGGAAGATAGGATTTGTGCCAGTAACATACTCCCAGGACCATGTGTGTGATGATGCACTCTGTATATAAGATGTAAAATGCAACATGCTGAAAAATGGATATCTCCAATCACATTATCACAAGTATAATAACATTGGAATGACTTTGGGAACATGATAATGTCACAATTATATGAGAAACTCTATTTATACCCTACAAATATCATGTAGTATGACACAACCTTCAAATAAATTTCATATAGAGAACACAACTTGGTGGTAAGGTGGGGTCACAGGTTGTTGGACCCTACACAAGGTATGTATTTCCTATGGAAACATCGTCCTCTATTTTATCCATAAGTTATACTAAGATTCATGTGCACGAGTAATCAATCTAGAGTGTTTTTTCACATATAATGTGATGATGGACTTTTTTGGGGACAAAACGATATGATACATGGTGTTATGCGGGTGAATATTGTAATGTGATTCTAGAAGATGGAAGAGATCATGGAAGGGTCATTATAGTGATTTTATGGTTGACATATCCCAATTTTAGTAGGTAATGTGTCCCTTATACTCTTTATATTGATAGATAAGGTACTCCCATACATCAGGCATAGTTCCTCTATCTTTGGAGTGGTACTCCTGTATCATTGAGCATAGGTATAATGTGAGTCCACCATGGATTTATGTAACCCTTTTATTTGGATAAATATAGTTAGTAGTAGGACCCTCCAAATAGCTTCTTGTGATGTTTCATTTGATACTAAGAATCAATGATGGAATTTTGGAAGTACATGCTGACTCATCAACTATGGACTCGGTTGTGAGATGAAGTTCTTAATTATCTCTCTAATGGGATTCTTTATGAGAATATATATATATATATATATTGGGTTTTAATTTCTATTTTGATTAAGGTTAATATTACCATATTAAATATCATTTTAATTCTCCCTCTTCTATTTTAAGAGTTTTATACTTGGTATGTAATATTCTCATGAAAGAAAGGAATTTTCCTGCACATATCATCTCTTATATAGATGAATGATAGATTATTGGTAAATTTTGTGGAGCTTATAGAATCTACTGTGTATTTATAATGAATAGTGGTCAAGAAAAAAATTTCAGGAGTCTGACTTGGTCAATTTTCATTCATTCCATTTTCATGATTAGGATTTCTTTTCTAGATTGGAATGTACATTCCACCATTAATTTTGGTTTTTTACATTCGTACTCTAT
Source organism: Viscum album (assembly GCA_963277665.1). Taxonomy (NCBI): domain Eukaryota; kingdom Viridiplantae; phylum Streptophyta; class Magnoliopsida; order Santalales; family Viscaceae; genus Viscum; species Viscum album. The sequence goes on along the minus strand of OY728158.1, from coordinate 39,461,985 downwards.
TTTATTTAGCAACAGGTTATTTATTTAATTCATACATTGTAGATTTTGTGGTCTTTTATATTCCAATGATTTTTTCTATAGATATTGTTTAACACTTGTTTATAGGTAAATTAGAAAAATTTCATTGATTTCATTCATGATTTCTTAGTGCTTTTGGACAACCCCAATGCTACTGATGGAAGGAAAGGGGTTTTCACATATCAATTTTTCAAATGATGTGGGGATATGTGGGTGAGATTGTTTCAATTGATATCATATAAATAAAAAACTATTATACTTTTATGTTATTCATAATAATTAATTTGAAATATATATTTATTCTAAATATGTTTTTTTGTAGTTTATGTGTGATAATATGAATGCTATTTTTTATCACCCTTTGTAATTTTACTTGACAATAATAATTCATATGAATTATTTTTATGTCCAAATTATGTAATAAGACGCATTTTATTTTTTTATTTAATTCACATTGTTTTTGTAAAAATTTCATTATCATAGAAATAACTAATAATGTTATAATTGGATAATATACATGTAAAAAGTTTACAAAAATATTTAAAAATATGTGAAAATAAATATATAAGGATTTATTAACCATACCACTACCCACATAACATTACTTTCCATTATTGGATTTATATTACCATTGAAATAATTTCATTACCTTTCATATGATTATAAATATGCCACTTTTCTCCCTTATAAAAGGAGAAACCATAACCCCGCTTATATTAAAATCCTTACATGTAATTGATTATAAAAAATAATAATAACTCCCAAAAACTCCTAGAATCTTCATTTAGGTTTTTTTATTTTCCAAGTAACTCCTATAAAAACTTTAATCATTTTTGAAGGATCTATTCCATGGAGTAATGTCACATTCTCAGATACTCTATTTTCAATCATTTTCCTTCATTTATTATTCTACCTCCTTAAAATATAATATACCATTGTTTAAATAAATAGATTATTTTTATATTTATAGTTAATTTTAATTATGTTTATAAGATTAGAATTTTCTACCTTCCTCACAAGACTTCATTAAAAAAGTTTATTATGTTATTTTTAGTCTATCACCTCAAAATTAGATTTAATCTAATTTTTAAAAATTATATTAAATTATTGTTTCAAATGATGGGTCAATTATTAATTGTAATATTCAATAATTTATTATTATTATAAAAACATTTAAATATTCATGACATTGTTATGTTTTATGTAAAACAAGAATAATTCTTATGTGTACATGTAGACAACCACCTCCATGAAGTATCAAATTTCATTTACCATAAAAATTTAACCAATTTATTCACCTATGTCATAAAATTATGAAACACTTTGTAAATAGCATAGTATTATCAATATTCTCCTACAAAAATCACATTTTCCAAAGTAATCCATTATACAACCTTACTCACCTATTGATTATATCTTAATATTATTTTGGTCAAGTTATCCACCTACTAGAACAAATCATTAAATTTATATGTTTTATTACAATGGATACATAATTACTAATGTTAATAAAAATTAATTAGAAAATATATCTTGGTTTATTATTATGTAATTATTATATTATTATCTAACTTATTATTATTATATCACTTTTATTTCTGCTAAAATTTCCTTTAACAAGCTTTTCACTAACATCATTATCATTAATAGTAAATAAAATACTAACTAATCTGATTTATAAAATTAAAAAAATTATTATATTATATATTATAATAACTATAAATATATCTTTAATATTAACATTATGTATAAATAATAAGAATAAATACCTTTTTTTAAATTAGTATTAAACCTACAATCTTAGATAGTAACCTCTAATAATGAATATAAAATATATCTATAAAATATATTAACAATAAATTGTAATAAATGATGTTAATAAAAGGATTTAAATTCTTTAAATGTTATAAAATATGTTATTAATGTATGTTCTATTGATTATATATGAATTTTAGGATCTTTTTTGGAATTCAAGAATAAAGGAAATAGTAATCACAACACACCAATTCTTCATTGATATGTGATGTGTAGTAACGTATTTCTAACATTTTCTGTAGAGTTTATTTTTCCCATGTATATTATGAAAATAATTTTAATGATATTAATGTAATTTACCAAACAATATTAGGTTTCACCTATCATGTGTTATCAATTAGACAAAAAATGATGAGGTAATAGTGATTTTTAAAAATTCACTTTCTCAGTGACATGTTTTTTTATCAAGAACCAAATGTAATTTAAATTGTGTTTATATGACCTATTTAACATATAATTTGGATAATTAGAATTTATTCATTGTAATTTAAATTAATTATATGTTATCTATTCAATGTGGTTTCTAACAAAAATATGTATCTTTAAGGTGTTTTTCATGCCTCAAATATTTATATTTAGTCATATTGATTCAAATTGACTATAGTTTTTAGAGGGGTATATTCTTATATTATTTTATTTTATTTTATTTCATTTCATATTTCTTTTCAAATTAACCAAATTGATGAACATATTTTTTTCATTTAATATGATTATGTTATGAATTCATTCCATTCTTTAAAAATGAGATCGTTGTCTATCATATTGAAATTCATAAATTATATTAATTTTTTATTTTTTATTTTATTTCAAAATTTATTTTATATATTATAATAATAAAATTAAAATTTATCTATTTTACAATAATTTAGCACCCTATTTATAATGTGGGGTTTTATATAGTTATTTTTAAATTTTAAAAGTATTTCTTTTTCATGTTTATATTTTTATCTTCCACTTGATATTTTATATAGATTGATATATTTTCATTTTAAAGGATCCATTATCTGTATTTTCAATAATTAGATGTTTTAAATTTGTCTTTATGTTTCCATATGAAAAATCATATTTCAATTTGATGTGAATTTTTTTTCTATATCACATAATTAAAGAATGTTTTATGAATTCTATTTTTTTGATTTTTACTTAAATTTTTGTTTTTAAAATATTTCTCACCTATGGAATTTCTTTTATGAACAACATCTCCATGAAATAATATATATTGTTTTTTATAAGATGTTATAAATATAAATATTATCTAAATTCTTATAATGTGATGACATATAGAAATGGTAGTAATTCTATTTCATTCAATTGTATCATTAATATGTAATAAAAACAATTTTCCTTCCATGGAATATTTATTATATGATAAATGAATGATTTCACATGGCATAAGGATTTATGGATAATTCATGTTGGAGGAGATATATCAACCACCTATTAATTAGATAGAATCTGTATCACATTATAAATGTATACATATATGCTCAAATAAGTTTTTTTATAAGATTAGTGACTCTTGAAGCTATGAGTTAGTGTATTGACTCACCATGGTTTAGGTATGTATAATGACTCATGAATGTGATGATAAAAAATAATTATTTATTCACTAAATATATTTTTATGTAATATTTGAAGGCAATTCTATATTTCAATGCAATATTCATAGGATTATGATATATGGTTAATGGTTATTATTATAGGATTCCACATTATTTTTATGGGGTATTTGATTGTTAATTTTATATTAAATATGATTCTATCATGAAATTAAATTCTCTATTATTGTTCCATATACTTTTGAAAAATCATTTTCCGTTTCTCATTTTTTCATTTTATTGTGATATATCTATCGATGACATGTTTATATGTTTATACTATATTTTTTTCAAACTCCAAATTTTATTATGTGTTTATTACCCTTGTTTTGTGGATTATTTTAACTTTTAAGACATTTAGATGAATGATTAGTTGGCCCAATTATTGAGATATTTTTACAATTGTTGTTAAATAAGATTCACATGTAATGAATTCTCAATGACACTAATCCATTGGTTAATATGATTTTGACTATTTATGATATTTTTTATTTAAAAAATCTAAATGATGTAATATAATTACATTTTTACATTGGTTTGTCTATAATTCAAGGAATAATTTATTTGTGACATTGGGAACATTGATCCTTTAATATCCCAATCTAAAATAATTTTTTTATAATACCTACATACAAATAGTACTTTGGTAAGAAGGGTTTAACCATAATAAGATAAGTTGTGGGGCCTAAAACAAAATAAACAGATGGAAAAGAAAACACGAATATAAAATAATAGAATGTGATGTGAATTTTTAGGGTGAATGTTGTGTGTGTGGAAAAAAGTGAAATAATAAAAATAGAAAGAGATATAAAAAATTAATTGTAATAAGTGAAATAGGCTACAAATAATTGAATGAAATAGAAATATTTTTTCATAAATTAATCATTATCATGATGATGTATATTTTTTTGAGGAATGTGATGCCTAGTTTTCATAAGCAATGATAACCTTGCAAGGTATCTCACTATAAAACTACTATTTCTAATGGCACACATGATGAAGATGCTTCCTCATAGAGAATATCAAATGAAAACATTTTCCATGTATTTAAAATGGTTTTTTTCATAGAAAAAAATGAATTGCACTCTTATCATATCGATATATAGATTACATTAATAAAATCATCACAATGAATACGATGTGAGGACACAAACTAAGAGACGTCACTAATCAATGACATAAATAGACCAAAGATCTTCAACGAAAATAATTCAATTTATCCATATAGATCCCCAAATACTTTTATTTATTCTTTAATAATGAATGAATCATAATTATATTCAGTAGAAAAATCTCATTATATGAAGACATGAAATAAGTGAAAATAATCTGATACAAATATGTTCACTTGCCCCATGTGTACTCCATACTCCGGCCCAAAACCTCTCAGTTGTGTACTCCCCTAGAATGGATTCTCAATGTACCAACTATGAATCCTGGGATTATTGTTGGTGAATTGTTTTTTCAATCGTATAGGGCCCTTGGTCACTAGAATATATACCCTTAAATCATCTCACAATTACCATCCTGACAGCTATATGACGTACATGTTATTCAGTATTTTCATGAATATACTCCACATTTAGGGAACGTTACATTGATCTCCACCATTATTCTACTCAATTAGATCTCCCTCATTTATGGAATGTTACATGGATCTCCCTCATTATGATACTTCAAGATTTGGTGAATGTCACACTCTTGAAATCCAGATCACGTGAGTAAGATTTGAAGTGAATTTATACTATGTGGTTTCTGTTGATTGTATATGAGCATTGTATCACAAATGGGATTGAAAATAACTAACATTCAGAATGAATTTATTTTAAAAATACATGATGATAAATTGTTTTAACCTTTAATATTAATAGTCTTTCATAGTCGTGGTTATTTACCATTACTTATTCTTGGTTTTTCATTGTCCATGGATTGACTTGGATCAAAACAGGCTAAAGCATTGGATTGGGAATTTCAGTTGAATACTAGTTTGTTATGGGTAAAATATCGAGAGAGGGAAAATATATAAGTTTATGTGAGAAATCCTGAAAGATATTTTGATTATCATTTATCACCGAGCATAATAAAATGTCCAATAATGTATCCCAATATTATTGTGCATGGTCTTTTCTTTTTGAAATATAAAGTGTGTTGGTATACCTTAAGTTGGTAAAGTCATCCAACCCCATTTGTGTGTTCATCAATGTATTTTCTTCTAGTTAATTGGGTATATTTGAGGTACTTCCCTTTCTTGTAATATAGTATAAGTCTCAATATAACTCATTAAAAAATAAATTCATCAACTCTGAACCAGATTCAACAACTTAGTAAATATCTAATAGTATTTTATCGATGGTTCATCTTTAATAATATTTGGGAATTATTAGTTCAACATAAACTATTGAAATTGAATGTGTTTGAGAATTGGTATGGTGAATAAGACCTCTTTTTATTCGTTATGCCTCAACAAGTTTGTGTCTAAAACCCCTCAAAATTTATTTTTCCGATTATATTCTTCTCAAATCAAGGATTCAATATATTATAGTGTTATGATGTTCTCAAATATTATTTTCTCAATTAGGTTTAATTAGTGTCAATCCAACTATTCATAAAATGTATGTATACTATATGGTTTTCATAAGATCATTCAATAATTTTTATGCTCAATACAAGGGTAAATCATCTTCTTTATGGTATGGGTTGAGTTACTCAACATTATTCCTTAACAAATTTATGATCAATTGAGATTCGATTTTCATTCAGACAAGCATTAATTAAGTGAGCTTGGGTTGTTTTAGTTATGATGTAATTCTACTTCCTCATCAAATCTCAGGTAGTGTGGTAGGATAAAGAAATGAAAATGGGGACATTGTTTGAAATCCTTCATTATGAATTATAGCATGAATTTATGCTTTCTGATTACTTTAATTTTATCCCAGAAGTCACATGACCATTGAAAAACGTACAATTACATTTTCTGTAGGATTATGATTATTAGAAGGTGGTTAATTTGTAAATTTGAGGAAAAAATATGGTGAAGACCATAATAACTTAAAAATTTATCATATGTTCTTTGGGGATTCATTCTTGTAGTCAGCTTCATCCTTTTCCATTTTCGTATATCATAGTAATTCATCCTCAAATGAGTGTGTAATATAGTCATTAAAAAACCATGAGATTCCAATACTCAAACAATGGGTATAATTAAATTCATCACATTGTTATATGGAGTCTTATTAAGGTAGGTAATTCATCAAGCAGAGTTGCATCCTAATATTGATATTTTTGGAGCCTATGGTCTGTGAACAAATTATATATTTTTTTCATGGAAGCTTGAAACATTTTCCACCAAATCCAAAAACACACATAATGAGAAATTAAGTGAAAATGACCATTTTCGTTGAAATGGATAAAATGAAATACCTTAAAATTGTTTTTAAATTTTATTTATGATAACAAATATTAATATATTTTCTCTATTGAATAATATTTAATTTTGAAAACAGAAATCTTTTAGAAGAAATAGTTCTAACCACAAAAATATTGTTACTGTAACAAAAAATTCCAAAATAATTTGAATAAAATATTGAACTCAAAAAATGTAATACATAATTAAAAATGTTCAACTAAATCCCAAAAAAAACTATATTACAATATATTAATTTGATTCCAATCATTTGATTGATTTGTTGATTATTAAATAATTTCATTATGAAATCATGCTTTGGAATAAATGAAACAAATAAATCTTTAATATTAATGTCGTAAAATTTAATAAAATAAAATACATATTCAATCCACTAACACATGGATAATTTTTATCCGTGAAATACTACGTATTTTATATGTTTTTACAATATATCCTAAAAAATTAATTATTTTACATAATTTAAATAGTATAGCATAATTAATGATTTAAAAAATCATCTATTTCTAAGAATTATGATTTCTAACCCCAATTTATTAATACAGCTCAAATGATATTTATTTTTTAATTAAATTTCCACCAATGTAATTTGGGATTAATATTTCCGTCATGTAAATAATGTATTTCTTGAAAATTAATTTAACTTTTACTAAATTAATTTAATAGCCTTAAATGTGAATTTTACTTATTTATATGAAAATAGAACTTCTTAAACTCATAAAAAATGTTCCAATTGTCACATAGATTAACTATAGGAAACTAATTACCAATTTTAATCAAGTTTCAGATAACTTTCCTGACTATAAATTGACTTGTCTCCCTATGTAATTCAATTTACCAAGGACATGTTATTAGTTTTTGGATCATTAATAATGTTTCATTATGTTTTAATCTCAATTCCCAAAAAATATCATTGATCACGCTCCCTTCCATAGTTCCTAAAATAAATTTCCCTAAAAATGGATGGTCATATCAATCTAAAATCATCAAAATATTTTAATTTAAAAATCATAGGAATACAGAATATATTATAAAATTATCACCTTAGATTGATATGTTTAATATATATTTTTCTATTCTAGAGGGACACTGTAAAAAATATTAATTTTATAAATTGTGAGATTATATTAATATTAAAAGGGACACAATTCTTAGAAAACATTTGATGTTTTTTTATTTATACTGAATTGCGGAATATTTAAGACACATATTAGATACATCAGGACAACATATAAACATCATATTCCCTAATATTTAATCCATGGTGAGAGGAATGATAAATAATTTTCATTTAAAATAAATTTAGAAATATACAAGTGAATATTTTCTGTATGTTGATGAAAGAATGTTAAAAAATTATCACTACACAGAATAAATTATAATAATATGTTTCACATGATATAGAAGACATTCATGTAACAACATTTAATAATATTTTAGAAATAAAACCATGTTTTCCATTAAATAAGAAATAAATCAATTAGAGTTCAGAATATATTTTCAATACGAAATAAATTTAAGAATAAATGTAGTGGAGTTCAATAATCATGAAAAATAATCTATTTCTTAGAAAAATTATACTAAATTGAATTATTTTATAATTTATACTACATATCAAGATATTAAAGTTCAAATTTAACCATCTGAAACACAAATAATTATTTAAAAACAAAATTGTTATTATTTTTTTTTAAGTAAAAAAATGAATCCACTATGAATAATATTGTTAGAATTTATATTTATCCAAGTATAAACCCCCTTATTTCTATAAAAATCCATATATATACTTATTTAATGTTCTTAAAAAGTTTAAAAAATCATTATTATTGTTTAGAATATTATTCGATATGAAATTAATAAAAAATGTTATAGATAATGATGTTTAATCTAATAATATTTAGATTGAAAATACTTATAAATCAGAAAAATAGTTGAACAATAGTATGGTTAATCCATTCTAGGAATAAATTATACTTATCTATAACTGAATAAATTAGTTGAATTTGTTTCATCAAAAAGTAAAATAATAAATAAAAAAACATGGGTTTATTTTAATGCAGTGATAAATTTTTAATCATTAATTACACATACCACTTAATTCCTAGAAAACCTAAATCAATCAGTGTATATGATTTATTGATGATGTTAATTTCACTATTTTTAGAAGAATTCATTTATACTTTCTTCTAGGTATTTATAACTCTAACATATAGTAATGTGTATCAAGAATAAATATATCTACATAAAATAAAAATTGTTTTCTATTATTTAATATATCACTAGATCATCAATATTAGAATAAAAGAATAAAAAAATTATTCTCATTACATTACAAAAAAATTTCAAACACTATTTGTCTATGAAGATTCCAAGGTAATGAAATAAAATCCAGCTTCCATGATATAACTCTTAGAATCCATTCTTTTCTCATATGAGGTTAATTAAAAATAAAAATAGAATATTTTTATCAAAATCAACATCCATGATTATATATATGTGACTTTTTTGGAAAACATTTCTATTATGATTAGTAATATAAAACAATTTTAGTAGGTTTTTACCTACTACTCTCCCAATATATAATGAATTTAAAAGTATAAATTTGAGATATAAAGAAATCATAACCCTATTCATTGATTTCTAGAAAAAAACTAGTAATGAATATTGCTCTATAATGGGATATAGGGGAAGAATAAACCCATGGAAAATTACTAGAGTGATACTTCTATTAAATTTGGGAATATTAATTTCATTGACATTAATAAGAAATTAAGAAACACATATTTCACCTCAATTTTGAAAAATTTAATATAACTAATATAGAGAAGGAATGAAAACCTCATGGGAAGGGTGGTAGAAATTCATCATATACATTGTTTTAAAAAAAACATCTGAAATTTATTTTAGATTACATCCAACCTCATTATTGGGTTTCTCATTGATGTCAATTTAATTTACAAAATCTACATATTTAAGGGTTTTTCCCTATGCATCATCAATTACATCAACCAATCTTGCATGAAATTCTTTATTTATAATTATTGGAATATTTTCATGATACTTTATATCATGAAACCTAAACTTTAAGGGGAAATTTAAGCTTTAATAAATGGAAAAAGGTAATCATCCCATCTATTAGATTGGGTGAGTGAGCAATTTTCTTGTTTATGTAGCGGAGAGGAAAGTTCCAAATCACTAAGCCTTAGTTTTGAAATAAAGAGTATAGAATCAAGATGATATTAGGACCCTAATCACATATGTTGTTAAGTACCCTAATTCATTTTATTCTGCACTAAATAATTGTACATCTAGTTTCACCCAATATAGGATGGATCATCCTCCACCAAAACACCACTATAACTAGTAATATTGATGGTGTCTAATTTCATTGTATATATTTTTATCCCGAAATTTTTTGGTTATTTTGTGGCATGATAAAATTTTATAAAAGGCTTCCACAAATGGAATGTTTATGATAATGATTATAATGATTTTCCAGATGTTCATGTCTTATGGTTCAAATTCCATTTATACTCCTTCATTAAATTATATGGGTGGGGAATAATGTTTCAAAATAGAATGAGTTTCCACCTTATCCTCAAATCCTACATTACTCCCACCTTTAATGAATATTTCCAAATTCATTTTCATCAGTTATTTTATGTTTCCACCTATGCAGTCATATATTTTGAAATTATGGCTATATTTTTTAAATGATATGGTTTTTTATTTAAAAGATTTAAGTTCATATATTCATCATAATCCTTAACTCTTATTCCCAAGGGTTCAACATAGGGGGTAATCGTTTTTCAGTAAAAATATAGTGATTAAAACTATAAAATCTTCATTTGGATTCAAAATTACTTATCTATGAATATTTATATTGACTATATATCTCATATTCCTTTACATTTCTTCCAGTTAGTTCCTTAATTTTTGTCGATTCTCTATTGGGAATGTATTTTTTTCACCATTTTTTAGTAAGGACTTTTAAATTAGATTTAAAATTTGGTGGTAAGACGATGTTTTAAACAATGTTTTGTTGTTTCTTTTGGTACACATGAGCTCTATTATTTAGTATTATGACTACTAATCCTCCCATTATATGATTTAGAGTTTTTAAATTTTTATTTTTAATTATTTTTTAATGGGTCATTATTTCTATTTAAATTTCACTGAATCCAAAAATTTCATAATTATCTTTATGATTGTTATGAATATTTTTTTGGGGAAGAAACTGTGAAATTGTTCATACATCTCATATAAAGTTCATTTCTCCCTAACTGTGTTTTAAATGTAAAATATAGAAGTGTATGTGGTAACATATATAATATTTGTCACGCATGACCTATAAAACATGGTGCTGATATTTTTGTAATATTTATGAAAAAACTCAACTGACACTGAAGTTACATTATCTTTAAATAACACCAATAATTTTGATCCACCCAATTTCAATAATATTGTGCTAAACTATTCGATACAAAATGTCAATTTTTAGAGTAGGAGTTATTTAGTGGTTGGTACATTACCTAAGTATACCTCAAAACATATCTCACGTGTCATAGATGATCTCTTCCTCATCCTGATCAAATTATTTGATATAGTACCTAACTTTTATGAAACTTCTACATGGATAAACATTGTAGTAATGAATTTATAATATAGACCTAAGTATCAATGATTTAATCATCATGATCCTATAATAAAATCATAGTTTTCCCTTGAATAAAAATGGGAAAATTATAATCCATGATCATACTATGTTATCCCATGTATAGGAATTTGATGTAATAAACAATAATTATCTCTAATTTACTCATGTGAATCATTATTTCTTAAATAATATAAGGAAATAATAATGTTATATTGAGACAATTTATGTTCTTAGTTTTGGGACTTATGATTGTGACTTTTATAATAATAATTATGAGACATTGTTGGGAATTGGAACTACCTAAGTCTAGGAATCTCATCTCCAAGATTTCACAAAAATATTGGATTAAAATTTATATTTAAATATACATGTGTTTCAGTATCAATAATATTAATTTACAATATGTTTAATGATTTTTCATTTTTTTCTTTTTTATATTTTTCCTAAATTATAATAGACCATGTTATTGCTTTTCATTATTTCTACTTGTTCCTTCCATGAAAATGGTTCAAAAATTTAATTCAAGGAGTTGTGTAAGTATCTATCCCATGGTCAAATTAATTATTTATAACCAAAAGATTAAAAAAGTAATATCGTATGAAGGTTCAAACCACAATTAATATGCGGACATGTCACGAAGAAATAAAAACATGAAAAATAACACACACACAAAACAATGTGGGTAGTCAAATTGTTAGAGAATTTGGATTTGGTAAAATATAGTTGAAGTGGTAGAAATGGGATGTTAGACAAGATAATTGATTAAGATGTGGGAATTCGGACAGAAAAAATGTTATAGAAAAAAAAATTCTTTCATTTAGTTCGATTCAAAATTTTGATTACCTCATACTATCTATACATAGATTTATTTTATGAACTACTACTATTAACAATTGTAATGATTAATATGTTTCCTCATAGAAAATAGAATGATTTTCCATGTTAATGTTATAATATCTATTATAATATATAATTAATAATTAAGTATACTGATCACCTAATTATACTATGATTGGGGTGATTTAATAATCATAAGGAAGAAAATATGATTACCCTTAATGGAAGACATCATCCCCCCTAATTTAAACTAACACAATAATTTGAATGAAAATAATTATATTTACCAATTAAAATACACTAAATATATGTTTTTAGTCATAAAAAATAGCAATATAAATTACATTATGTGTAAATATCTTATTTTATGTGAATGAAAAATAAGTTAAAATATGAAGACGATACATTATTCTTCTATTCTATGTCTCATCTATCCTCTAGTCAACGTCCTTCCATCCATGTTCTCCTCAGGATGGTTGGAAATTTAATTAAGGTTAATCTATTGGATTAGACATAGTGGATGGTGTTGTGTGTAGTATGAGGCCCTCAGTCTAAATAATTTTCAATAAAAATTGTGTTCAATTTACCATCCATAAATCTATCTCTCAAACCTGAGTTTTGATATTTTTATATTATCCTCCATTTAGAGCTCATATCACATAAAATATCCCAATTATTATATAATGATTGAATTCCCATCAATGATTATTTCACCTCTCACATGTGTTTTATTCATAATCTAGAAACATCATTATTTTGGTTACTCTATAAATCTTTGTATCTTCCGAACATTACCTCATCATCATCATAGTTGGGCTTATCTCGAAATTTAAAAATTATCCAATCATAAATAATTTGGAAAAGAATCTGTGGACTAATCCCATAATAATGCTCAAAACATCTTGATACAAATCACTAGTTAAATGGTATTCTACATTGTGATTTTTTAAAATGCTCACTCTTCTAAATATGATAACATGTGAGATATTTGATTAAAATTTAATGCAAGATTTACCTTGCGATTGGATGATCAGAAACATTTTGTTTTATTTTTCTAGACCTTGTACTTAGTCGTCGTCATCATGAATTTTATTTACGAATATATTTTCCACTGAATGAAAGGACCCAATGGATTTAGATTTTTTATTTGTAGGGGTAATGTTTTTTCTTCTTTGATATTCATTTTTCATTTTATATACTATTATTTTTTTATTATTGATCCTCAAGGGTAGAGATTTGGTTTGGGAATATTGGGGAAATGATGGTTTATTTTTGAAAAAATATCAATAGTGTGCCTAGATAGAAATTTCTTATAGTAATTTTCATGAAGTTATGATGATCTTGGTTCAAAATCCATAAGGTGATTTAATTGAATGTTGTGAAGATTTAGTTTTCATCAGTCGTTATAGTGACAAGTGATGTGATTTTGGATAACATTAGGGGTAGAATTCATCAAGAACATTATGTCTATTCAACAATGGATTTAAAACTACATAATTGTGGAGCCTCTTCGTCCTCATATATTCAACAGATAGTAAAAACTAAAATATATATCTTTAAAAAATCAATTCATCATCTTTTAAATGAATACCATTTATTGGTAATTGTATAATACAATCTCATAAATGAAGTATATTAATTATAATTGAGTATATAGATTTATCATATATATGATATTTTTTTATTTTGAGCTTCTATTGGGAGAGATTGACATTCTCTATTTTTGCAAACCACATAGAGTTCTAGTCAAAACAAAATCACCATTTATTTTTATGATGATCTTATTCCAAAATCACATATTTAATCGTGGATTGTGTTCCTTAATTCTGGAATATTATTCTTCATAATCATCAGTAAATGTGACTTCACATAATTTTATCCCATTTGGTATTGAGTTGGTTTTTATAATTTTGGGTAGTACAAACTATGGTCTAAACATTTGTGAATAATCTTCATCATAATACAGTATGATATCCTCCTCAAACATCCATTAAAATACATATATTCTGAGCATAGAGCTTTTATCATGTTTATTTTTCTTCGAAATCATAATCACTTATGAATTTAATTTTTCTAAACTAATGCCAAGTGGTGTCATATGAAAATGAATACTTCATTTAGAAACACGTATGATACTAGTTAGCATGAATTTCAAATTTTTGTCACTCAAAAGTAACTGCTAGTCTCAAATTTTCATTTACCCAACTTGTTATTTGTGGATCTATAGGACCATGTTCAGTTGAGATTTTTACATCTGATCACAGTTAAGTTTTTTTTATTTTTGATAGAGCTTTTTGTGTTCTCCGATCATTTCTTGTTAAGGTGGTAAGTATAATCCTACGGTCAGTGGGTACATAGGAAAGTAGTATGATAAAATTCTTCATGTGATCACTTTTAGCATACTTGAAATCGTTTCCTTTTAATGAGTTATATCTTCCAGACACTAAATTGTTTTCAAATTTATATCAATAAACACATGATAATTTTTTCATGGTAGGTTGAAACTTTATCCACTATTTTCCCGAACACATAGAATTTGAATTCAGGTAAAATATCAATTTCAAAAGAAATCATTAAAACCAAAAATATGAAAATTTCATAAACATTATATTTTCAAAAAAAACTATATGAATATTTATTACATCAGAACATCTTTAATTATGAAAATATAGATATTTTTAATTAAATAATTTTGACATCTTAAAAACATTTAATCTATCTAAAAAATTAATTTGAATTGAAATCAAATAAAACATTAAAATAATTTAAAATAAAATATTCTAAAAAATAAATCAAGAACAATAGATAAATAGAATAACCAAAAAACTGATTATTAAAATATATTCTATGACTTCCACATTTTATATTGATTTATGGAATAATCAATAATTTCCTACAAAAAATATCTGGATATTAATTTATCCAAAAAATTCCCAACATTAATTTTAAACATTTAATTAAATAACCTATATATAAATATGATTATAGAAAAAAATTATAAGATTTTTGGTCTCATGTTACAGCATTATGTAAACTAAAGAACACTACGTTCTTTCCATTCCCAACGTAAAAAATTACTCCACCTGGGTTGATATAAAAAATAGACCCTGTAGAGTATATAAATTCATTCTAAAAATATAGTGAATTTTTTTTTCTATAACATGAAAACAATGATTTATTTTTCCCATCATTTATGCATATCCATGTCACACCATAAAAAATATATATTAACATCCTTCTTGAATAGTTAATGAAAAATTAACAGCATGATTTCCCACCATATTTCGTAATTCTCATACTAAGATAGGTGAAATAGATGAGTGAAGTTAAATGATAATAAAAACTCATAGAAAATAATATGATTATAAATATATGGAACCTTGATCAATCATATTGTCCTCTTGTGCTCTGAAATATCATGTCATTCAATTGACCATATCATGATCACCTACCTCCCCAAAATTAACAAAATCCACCACCATGAGAATGATCATTCCAATTCCACTAATAATGAGAAACATATTATAGTTATATTTTTATTAGTCACTCACAATTCAATATTGAATGGGTATTATAGAAATATTTCTATTGATAAGTTCTCACAAGAATATTTTATGGATGTTTTATTTGAAATTAATAACCATCCCCACACTATTAAATACATATTATCAGATAGAGGAAGTGATTATGGTCTAAATCTATTTGTGAAATTAAAAACATTAGTTATATTTATATAAAAAACAATATAATATAGATCTTGAAAATGTTGAAAATTAATGATTACACTAAATCCACACTATAAAAATCATTGATGTTATATAGAAAGAGAAACCAATAACCATTGTTCTACTCATTGGTATTTTATTATAAATTCCATATCAAAATATTAATGAATATTATTGTATCATATAAATAACCATATAATTAACTAACACCTAAAAACACAAAAACAATATATAAGGACTAAAAATTAAAAGAATAAACAACTCTATTACCACCTCATAATGCATCATTATTCTCATACTCATATAGATTATTAGTAGGATCATTTAGAATGTGATTTATGAGTCAAAATAAAATATCTTATATCCTCATGTAACATTTTTTAAGATATATAATATCAAATTTCAATGGGGGTATAATGTATTTATAATATAATCCTATTTTTAATCTAAATAAAAAACATCTCACATGGTTTCAAAAAAACCTTCTGATCACTGTAAAAATAAAACCTCGATTGATTATATAAACACCTAAAGGGGATATCAACAAGGAAATATATTTTTCATTAATTTAATAGAAAAATAATAATACAATTATGCATCTCTTTCAACCACCTATGTATCCTATGATGGATAATCATCCAATCATTCATTAGAAATCATTGACACTAAATTGATATGTTTATTCCTTATTGATAACTTTCATAAGGATTACCTAATCTATAATAAATTGTTATATTATGTTAAGTTCCACTACCTCAATGATATTTAAATTCTTTCCTTCATCGATCATTATTACACAATACCCCAAACCCAAAACCTAGTATATTGTATTCATTATAAACCATTTAAATACATGAACCATAAATTTTTCCATAAATCATCCACTCTCAAAAATAATCATAAAAAACTACGATTTATGATTCACATATTGGTCTCTAACTCCTAATATAATAAATCATAAATTAGTATATTTAGTGAAAATATATTTTTTATAATGGATCACATGGTCAATATACATGTCCTAATTGTTCCCAACCATAAAATTTGGATAAAATAAATTTTTTACCATGTATAACTATGTTATCCTAACTAATTAATAACTAATGGTTCCTTATTAATTTTATAATAAATATTTTTCAATGGTATATTAATTTTACCCCCGTAATAAACTACATTAAATGATAATAATTTCATGTGTTTCTCATTAATATTACTTCTAATTGTTTAATACTATGAGCCTACACCTGATAGTATTAAATTAATTTAATATGTTGAACTTCCCTCTTAATAATTAATAACATGAGAAAAAAATAAAAAATAAATAATTGGTAATACCATATGAAACTCACCATATCTACAGCACAAGTGATTTTATTCATAATCAATTTTCAATAAAATAAATAAATATGAATTGACCCTAAAATATATATTACATTTAAAAAAACCTAAAAAATGAACTAATATAGTTTATATAGGTTAAATAATTTATCCATTAAAAAATTAAAAATTATGATAATATAAATAGGTTTCAATATACATCTATACATAGTTTGTTCTATGAAATAGTCATATAACTGTGTAAATGGGATAATAGAACTCTAATATATGAATAATGAAGATTAATAGTAATATATACATTGTCAACTATCCTTATAATGTCAACAAAACTATTTCAGAAAATCCCTACACATATATGATAATATAGTATGGTATATATATATATAAATATCTGTGTGAATTTCTGGGTTACCCCATAATAACTTCTATAATTAACTAAATAATATCATTTGAAAAGATAATAGGTCATTCCACTCCCCTTTGTTTTCTTTAAATTTGATCACATACTTCATAAAAAATCATATCCATTAATACCTGACCATGTTCATCTACCTCATACTGTATACATCAACCATAGAACAAATCCACATAATTCTTTCATAATACACATAAAACACCTTTATAATGTTTCCACATCAGTAGAATAGAACCAAATAAAATTTATAGTGTCAGAAAACAATAATATATAAACAATACAATACATAACAACATGGAATAATATACTATATCTAGAATAATATTCCAGGAAGGGGGTAGTTTTTCATAAATATCACCCATATCCTCAACATTGGGTGTATAAAAATGAACCACAATCACATATGTGAAATAGAAACATTAACCAATTTTTATTATGTTTCATATGGAATAATATAAACTATAATTATTATATATAAATAATATGAAATCAAAATTTATACACCAATTCTACGAAATTCCACAACATAACCACATATCATCCATATATTGATACTTTCACATAACATCATCAAATCCCCCCAAAAAATAATATCTGCCCCTACAATCTAAAAATCCTTTAACTCAAAAAAACATTTGTACTAATATACATATTTATTCAAAAATAAAATTATTAAAACAATTTAATATATTATTTTTACTACCATAACATTAGATTCATATTACACATTCACAAATTTTTCATTTAAATTTCCTTACTCAAATTATGCATTCTATTACCATTTATGATACCTTGATTAAGATATATTGTTTTCAATACAATATATTAGACATGTTCAAATCCTAGAGAGTTTTTTGGAGGTGTCTTTGTGTTCTGAATGATTATTGGAGCATCCATTGTTCATTTAAGAGTTCTTATGGATGATATAGATAATTTATTCCAAATGAAAAATGAATATATTATATTTCTAAAATAATTGACTTATTAATAAGACATTTAATATAAATAATTGAGTTTGGATAAATAGTGAAGGATAATATCCTCCGCAAATTTGATATCATATACACATATGTTAATTCATTGACACAAAAAATATTGATACATGTAGTAAAATATTTTTTGAAGGTCATATAATATTATAATTTATTGAAACATCATTATCCATAAAATATTATGGAATAATAAAATAATTTTATCAAATATGGAATGTTTACATATTGAATGATATTTGAAATTTTTTATTTCCATCCAATCTGAGGTATATATAACATTTTGATTCTTTTATGAAGTTTTTGAAAATTATGAATAATAGACATTTATATAAAATAGTTTACGTATGTGTAATAAAAAGGATGACCATTTTTGATATTTCTCTATAATTATGTTATCATTAATATGAATAATTTTTCTGTAATCATAATCAACATCCATATAAGGGTTTTTTAAAAATAGATACTTGCGTAAAGGTAATATTTTAAAATAGGGGCAGTGTAATAATAAAAAGATCTCTATATCAAGGATGTCTAAAGATTATAAATGCTATATAAATGACATGTTGAACTGTATAATGTTAATTGAAATCTTCGTAAAGGAAATACAATATTTTTAAAATGATGTCTGAGTTTCCTGAATTTATTATTTTTATGA
The DNA here is from genome assembly GCA_963277665.1 of Viscum album. Lineage (NCBI taxonomy): Eukaryota > Viridiplantae > Streptophyta > Magnoliopsida > Santalales > Viscaceae > Viscum > Viscum album. Next base: position 39,442,511 of record OY728158.1, on the reverse strand, counting down.
AAAGGAATATTAAAATTTATAAATCATTGATAACTTTATATTTCAAGAAAATCATTTTTTTAGTCAAAAATATTATTATATACAATAGACATGGTTGTTTGAATATGTTTATATGTGTTATATCATTAGTGATTTATACAAGATTTCATATTAATTAATTAATATCATAAGTCATGTCCAAAGAGACAATTATTTAGGGAGAATATGAAATCCCAAGAGTCATGGGAGTTTTTATCAATCAGTATAGAAGTAATTTTCATTTATTTTTATGAGAATAAAAAATTGACATTAAGATGACACATGTTATTTTGTATTCATATAGAATTTAATACACTATTGTATCATAAAAATATAATTGGATAACATCAACAATGAATATTTATTCTTTTTAATATGTTTAAGATAGATTAATCAATTTATATCAATATAGATGCATCATGATGATAAAAAAAATATCATCAAGTGTTTTCGTTCTCTCACGATCTTATTCTTTATTCTTGAATAGAAAAATGAATATTGATCTATTTTTTCATTTAAAATTATTTTAGAAGTCTATTCATGTCGTAAATTATATATATTCTTTTGTGATGAATAATCTTATCCCATTTTAATGATTCTATTTAAAAAGTGTGAGATGAGAATATTCAATGTCTACTCGCACCTAAATAAAAAATTATATTTAGGTTGAGATACTATAGAAATTAAAGGATTTTATATCCCATTGCATTTTGTTAATTTTTTCACATCCCATTATGAGTCTATAATATAATCTACCACTATATATTCATTAATAATGTAGTACTGATATTTCACTTCTAGAAGCCAACAGAGTTTTTTCAAGAATATGGATGTCACATTGTGGTTGAACCTTTAAAAATTCATATATAATTCTTGATTATTTTTATTCATACATATGGATGAAGAATATATTTTAATATTGTATGTAATGATTAAAAAGTAGAAAGGGTATAAACACTAAAATTGAAAAAAGAATCATGGATTCCCAATCCCATCTTAGTGGTGTACTAAATTATATTGGTTGTTCATAATATATTATAGCCTCAAATACCACTAAATTATTTTTATAATGTCTATCATTTCTGTAAAATGATATCTAAACCTAATATATGTCACCATTTTCAATGCGACAATAATTCATATATGGGATAATCATATGTCACTTTAAAATTTTTTAGAAGGATTGAATGTTATTGATTTTATTATTGTGGGTTTTCCAAGCATTATATATGATAAGATATTAATTTTTTAACATGTATAACCTTGATATTTGTTTTAATAAAAAAATTATAAACTATAATTATTGTAATATAGTTATAATTTGATATCTCATGTCTTATATCATATTAAATTGAGATAAATATATAGGTATAGGTTTACATAAGAGGTAACCAATAGTATTGAGTAGTTTTTGTGGAAAATGTTTTTATAGGATTTTCATAGACCATAGTGCTAGCAGAGTTGATATGGATGTTGATTTTGAAAATAGATTCTAATAAGAAATTTTAATTGAATAATTTGGTGGAAGATACAAATGGCAGAATCTAGAGGTATAAAAAAGACCATGGTGATAGCTTTTGTCTTTTGATTCTAGAGGTAGCTGACATTTTATGTTGGTAGCATCTGGTTGGATCTTCTTGATGTGTCTTTTATCTGAATAATCTTTCCATAAATTTGGGTTGTATCTTCTAAATTTAGATACTAGTGGTGTCTCCTAGATGATCCTCCAGAAGTAATATACATAGTCTACCGGTAGCTTCTAACAGAATATTTTAACTATAGATCCATATGGTAACTTATGGTGTTTACTCATAGTTGTAGCTATAGAAGTTGGTTTCATTTGGAATCTCCAAATTGTATGTCATGGTTGTATCCCAAGATGGTAGTTTCTAAAATATATAGAGTATTAAAACATTATATTTTTTTTCTAAAAATTAATTGTTTCCATATTTATGATTTTTTTTACATAAAATGGTTTTAAATCAATATTAAAAGGAATTAAGGGAATTTTTATTCAGTATATATATATATCCTCTACTTATTAAAAGTCCATTGATTTTAAATATATAATCAAATTGAAATTCAGTAGGATATGATTTAATTTCCACATTTAATAATATATACGATATAAAATACATGTTGTTTTATATATATTTATTCTAACATTAACATATTTCTCCCATTGTTTCCTATATTATTTATCTCATGAATGGAGGTTCCAGATCCTTTTCATAGGATTTTGGAACCCCATTTCCTCCATTGTTTTGATTTTTTTCTGTAAGTGGTTCTATCTCGTGTGTAAAACCCCTATTATTGATACAACAAATAGTGTAATTATTTTTTTCTTTGTAGTGGGATCAAATATTTCTCATTGGTTTTGTCAAGTGATAGGGGTTTATTTTTTTATCTTTTGGGAATGTGGTTTGATCCAAAATAACAAAGATAAATTAATTTTTTATGGAATTTATGGTTAGGGAATAATATAACATGTTTTTTCATCTTTGTTATTTTCATTGATATTTTTTACTATGTAGACTAATTCCCCCACTAAAAAAGGTCATTTGGGGAATATTTTAGCATCGTAGTTATGTTGTTAGGGAACCACTATTATTGTGAATTTTAATATCACTTTAAATTAAATTAAATAACCTAATATATCTTTTTAATTAAATTGTTTTCACTAGATTACTATTCTTGGTTTATAATACCCTTACATCCGAAGTGGAATTGATTTAAATCCCTAATTCAAAAAATGAAAAAATTTATGCTGCTAATGTTGAATGTGTATGTGAATGTGGATGTGTTGTGGTTTGAAAATGCTATGGAGAAATAATGTAATGATTTTGATGGGATTTTTTTGAAATATTGTTTAATGATATTGTAGACATGGTTGGAAAATGGTGGGGATGCGGGATTGTTGGAATGGGTGTGATGGGATGCGTATTGTTTGGAAGTGTCATATAAGGCTAGTTTCATGAGTATTAATGGTATTAAATAAAATATATCATCGAAATCGTAATTCATTGTGGCATTTTTACATATTATTTTACTTATTGGTGAACTAATTAATAATAATAGGTTGAGGTGCTAAATTTTCTCGATGGTAAATATATTAATAAGCTGATAAAATAATGAACCAATTGGACAAGAAAATAATTTTATTACATAAATGATCTTGGATGGATAGTCGGAAGTCTAAATTTTATTAATGTGAACAAAAAAGTTAAATATTTAAATTTTCTTGTTAATTATTTTTGGTTTTCTGATTTTCAAAGAAATTGTGAATGCTATTAATATTGGGTGTTGGAGGGCACAATTTTTGTGAACCCCTTGGTCGGGATTTTGAGGCAAATTTACATATATTTTAATCTTACTTGTTTTATATTTACACACCCCACCCATGTCGATAATTACATGAGGACACCTATATATATATATTTGTGTGTGTGTGTGTGTGAGTATGGAAGATTTTTTTCCCAGATCTCAATGGTGATGATGGATGCATGTAAACCCCCATATTTCTCTCTCTTACTCTCTCCCTCTATTAGTAGATAAGTTGTTTCGAATGGTACATGAGTTTTGGATGTACAATGTGCATGGTGGTGATGACTTTTTTTGAAGGGATGAGATGGATTCTGGTGGGGTTCATGCAATAAAGGGGGATGGAATGAGGTCGATATCCTCAAATCTCACAATACCCTAGAAATCCAATTTTAATATGGTTTGGATATGGTGAGGGCGTCAGTATCTATGGGTGAGATGAGATGTCATGTATCTTTTATTTAGGGTGTGGTTGTTTGGTTTTTATGTCTAATAGATTAGAGTTCATGAATTCTTGGCGTTGATGTGTGAGATAGGAAAATCACAGGGAAATCAGTTTAGGGTGGTCGTTATTGATATGAATCATATTAGGCTATTATCAGTTTTGGTTCTTTATTTTTAACATTTTACCCACTATTGAATTAGTATGATTCATTCACTTCTAGATGAGGGACTTGGGTTTTACTAGTGATTATACTTGTATTATCTCCTAATATGTATAGATTTTTGAGGTTTTGATGAGGATGACATTGAACACATTGGAAATTACTATCTCAGGCATCTGAATAAATTATGAATTTCTTATATATTATTCATTTAGGTATTTACTTTCAGAAACATTTATCTTTGTATATTTCACTTATACATTTATTGTAGGATGGTTATATTTTAATTTAATGTTATAACATGTATTTATTTTACAATTTATATCATATCTTATGGTGATATATATATATATATTATAAAGGTTAATCTCTCCCATATTTATATTCTTATACCATAATTACCAGTTACCAATCTATGGATTACCTGAGGCTGGATATTGAGGTAATTATCTTCCATTTATCATTGATGTATCATTAATATAACTTTTTGAGGGACTCGGTCATGAATGGTTTGTATCAATAGTGATGGGTGAGTGATTTGATTTAGTATTGATTATGAATCTCTTAGGATTTCAATGGGATGAGTTGTGTCAAAAAAAATTTATGGTGTTAAAGCTTCACCTTAAATCATCAGCAATCATATATTATTCATAACCAGTGAAAGGCTATGTGGTGTATTGTGACACATCAGGGTCATGGTGTGGGTGTGTTCTCATGTAGGGGGATCACATGGGTACATATGGCACATGGACTATGAGGATGCATGATTAGAACTACACAACACATGATTTGGTGTTGGAGGAAGTGTTTTCTACATTCAAAATGTGGCATCATTTATTCTTCAATGATAAATTCATGGTGTTAACTGATCATAATAGATTCGAATAATTTGTTTCAAAAATAGATTTTAACATGAGGAAAAGGAGTTGTATGTAGTATCTATAGATGTCTCATTTTTACATAATATAAAAAATGGGTAAGGTAAATTCTATATCGGATGCATTATGTAAAAAATAATATTCTCATTTGCTAAAACAACCATCAGGTCACTAGTAATTGATGTCAGTCATAGTCGACATGATGATGGAATTTGAGGATCAGGTTGAGATAATGGAATTCATTCCTATTTTTTTGGTTCCTAAATTGGTTGTATTTTAACAAAGGCACATTCATCTGATTCTGAGTGTTGGAGATGAAGTCTGAAATCAATGGTGCGGAGAACATTGAGGACTAGAAACTAAAATTAGAATTCAATTTTTTATTTTTAGAATCACATGGTTATACAAGTGTATTTTCTAGAATAAATTCATAGGGATTATCATCATTTTTCGTGGATATCCATCCTATAATTCAGAAAATATATAAGGCATTGAATGCACAGTTTTGGTAGGCTAGTGTGAAATGATATGTGGTTGAGTTTGATTCTAGAAGCTTGACTTGTCTGCAAGTCAACACAGAGCGATAGTGGACATTAAGAATGATGCAATCGTTTCATAATCTAGTGTAGAAGTGGGATCAAATGGAGATTGATATTTTTATGGTTATCACTAGAATAGTTAGAAATCACGAATCCATGTCTGTGATAGTGGATTACCTCACAACGTCATCCCATTTTATCTTGATTCATGAATCTCAAAAGATGGAGGACCTTTCGAAAATCTATATTCGGGAAGTGGTAAAGAGGAATGGTGTTCTAGTTTTTATTGTTTCTGATAGAGATCCATGGTTCACATATCATTTAAATAAATCCTTAGTGAAAACCCGTGGGATCACTTGTCATTTATGTAGTTCTCATATAATAACATTTATCAATGTTCCATACATATGGATCCCTTTGAAGCATCCTATGGGAGACTATGTCCTTATCCAATATATTGGGTTGAAATATTTGAGACTCCAATGGATTTTCCAAGACATGTCTAAGAGACTATGGAAATGATCTTGTTGATCACGAAGAGGATGGATACAACCTAGAGTCATCATAAATCATATTCAAACCATGGTCCAAGACCATAGTCATTTGAGTTTTGTGATAATGTGTTTTTTAGAATCTATCATATGTTGGGACATTATCGGATTGGGATGAAGGTTATATTATCTCAAAGGTAGAATATCCCTTTTGAGATAATTTTTTGGATTGGATTGGTTCCTTGTCAGTTGACTTTACCACATTGTTTTAGTGTGGTGCACAGTCTGTTTCATGCCTCATAGTTAAAAAGGTATTATCTAGATCATGACCTTGTGATTCGATGGGATCATGTTGATATGGTGTTGGATGCTTCATTGGTGCATGTGGAAGTAAAAATTAATGATTAGTAGGATAATTTCATGAATGATAAGAATATAATTATAGTATGGGTTTTGTGGCAACATGGATAGTTTTAGGAAGAGGTTTTGGAGTGAAAGAAAGGGATGAACGAGAAATATCCCAACTCTTTTGGAAACGTGATGGTTCTATAAATTTCATGTATTGAAATTATAATTGTGGGGAACATGTAGCACCACCATTTTTATTCATGTAAACATTATTTTTAATTTTATATGTATATGATGTGATTGGGTAATTTTTGAGACGCATTTGGATAATTTATATTGGTTTTTGAATTTTTTGGGAGGTCTTTTTAATGCTACACAATTTGATTATGGTTAGGTGAACCCAGTCGAGAATACTATGCAATAATGTGATATGAAACTATTTGTACAGTAGCATCTGTATGGTTATTACATGATTTTTCAAACAATTTGAGATAATCTTGTAACCCATTAAAAATATTTTTTTTTGAATTTTGTAATTTTCTATTTTCCCTAACACTCTATTTACTCATCCCAAACAAACACTACATGAGACCACTTTATCTCAGTTGTTAGAGGGGATCTCCCATTAAGTATGGAAATGAATAGAAGTGTTTTTTTGTGTGGATTGAATGCATTTCTTCTCTTGTTAGACTCCCATCGTGGTTACATGTGGTTTTCTCTATATCTATATCCCCCCTCTCTCAATTTTCTATATCTACCATCATTGTGGGTACATAGTGGGTTAATGTTTCATTAATTTATTATATTAAATGTTTTTTATGATATGGAAGGAGATATAGAGTGGCTTTGGATGAGAGTTTTTCCAGAGTTGGGGGATGGTTTTTTGTTGGTCGATTTCATCGGAACCCTAGAGGCATGTGGCTTCTACCTCAACTCCACATTTTTAGAACAACAAGGATTATTCCAATTATTTTCTTCTTCTTGAATTAAATATTTATTTGATGTTTGAAATTGGATTCAAATCCATTTGGTAATGTTTTGATATTTATTTTGGAAATATGTTTGTCGGAATATTTTTGTTACATTGGTGTGTTATATGTTGGGTTATTGTCTTATTCATTTTATGTTTGTGATAGGAATGATGTGAATTGGGTAGGGAGAACCACTATAAAAATTGTGTAGAGAGTGGATGGAAGGGAACCCATTAAGGATATGTGGGCGCAAAGTACAACTAGAGTATAAATGTTTTTAATATGTTTTAACAGGATGTAACACCTTTGTTGTTCCTATTGAGTGTTTCTATACAAGATGAATTTTTTTTGATAATGTGAAATGGTGAAATGTATTATCAAATGGTATTTTTGAATTCGATGGTGTTGCATCATTTGGGTAAAGTTTTCTTGGTAAGAGTGTGTTTTTGTTATCGGGAATGGTTAAACTATTTATTGTTTAATATAAACTGTTTTATATAAATGTGTTATTAGTTCATTCTTAGTGAACTTTTTTGCGGAGTCATTTGGTGAAATCATATACAGTATTATTACTCACCCTTGATTTTGTTATTTTGTTTTCACATTTTTCTAACAAGTGAATTATTGCGATTCATTTACTTGTGGATGAGGGACTAGGGTTTTCGCATTGAGTATACTTTTATTATCACCTTACATATGTACATTAGTTTTCTGGTTTTAATGAGGATTACAAAGACCACATTAGCAATTACTATCAAAGGCATCTGAATAAATTATATATTTCTTATATAATATTTAATTAGGTATTTAATTTCAGTGAAATTTATCTGTATATATTTCACATAATCATTCATTGTGGTATGGTTTTGTTTTCATTTTATGTTATATCATGTATTATATTTATCATTTATATCATATGGAATGTTCAAATATATATTTTAGAGGTTAATCTATCTCAAATTTATATTCTTATACCATAATTATCAGTTAACAATCTTAGGACTACATGAGGTTGGTTGTCGGCGTCATTATCTGCTTTTTTTCATTGTCGTACCATTAGAATTTCCTTTTGAGGTAGTGGGTTAGGAATGATAGGTATAATTGGTGATGGATGAGTGATATGATTTAGTATAGAGTATGAAATTATTTTGATTTCATGATTTGGTAGAGAAACTATGTCATTTTATATTGCTTCATGATAATATGTGTGGAATACTAGAAAAGACATGATATTTTAGGGCCTCCATGATCTGTTGCCATGAATCTCATCCTACAGAATGAAACATTGAAGTGTTACCTCTTACAAGTCGATTCCTAGGAGTGGTACATGCATTATAAAGAATAGTGTTCATACATTAATTGGGTTTTATGGGTTTCAGCATGATCAAATAAATCAAAAGGAATAAAATGAATATTAATAAAATTCCATAATATTATGTTTAGTAAATATTTTTTCCCAATCAGATATGGATTTTGGTTTTTTCTATCATGTAGTTTACAATGTGTAGGTTTGGTAAGCTGGTCAAGATTATTACTAGAGGGTATATCTAGTTGTGGATGATGATTTTTGGCAGAGGATATTGTGTGTATTTATTTGGTGTTATTTTAGGAAGTATGATGGTAGTGTTTTTTATCATGATACATAGATCTAGTTGCTGGTTCATTATATCACTATAGGTTTGATCCTTTCACTAATAGTGTACTATCTACAATTGGTAGACAGTCAGTTGTATATTGATTCAAAATAATAGTGGACCTTGTATTTGGTTGACTTAAAGGTGATGGATGTTTCGTGTGTAGTCATTAAAAAATATGTTGAGAAGAGTTCATTTATTCAACCATTATGTTTATAAATAGGTTGGATCCACAAACTCTTTAGTAGGGCATAATGCCTATAGTATCTTGGAATCAGGTTCATGGACCTCTTTCATTTCACCATAAATTAATTTTTTAACGACGAGTATTGGTTGAGGAATCTTGAGATGTTAGCCCTCCCTTCTATCTTGTATGTAGTTACTCCATTTATGTTATTAACATATCTAATGGTTTATAAGATGGAAGAGGTGATTGAGCATATGAACTTGTGATGAGGTTTACCATGATATGGAAATAAAAAATGATTATAGAGGATAATATTTTTTCCATGGAATTTATCAGAAACTAGAAAATATTTGGTATCAACTAATAGGGTATCGATATCAGTAGCCTCCCATCCAACCATTATGGGATGGTGATTTTCATGGTATTCCACAGTTATTCAAGAAGTGTTTAATATCAATTTGTCAGTGGGAAATTATACGAATAAGGTACCTATTGTTCATTTAGATTATTTTTGTTTAGTAATTTAGGATCTACATCATTCTTAGATGCAGTTATATGAATGATCATTTCAGTATTGAGTGTGTCAGTTTTATGTTACAACGAGGGGAAATGAAGTAAGTATAGGATGATCAAAAGATTCCCTTTGGGATAGGGATCTTTAACTAAGAATTGTCATAGAGATTTCAATCAGAATAGTGCCAAGGGAGATGAGATTTTTTCAGTTTTATATGGTGGCGGCAACAGTTCTAGATAATACATTTTGGATTCAATGTACACTAAATGTTTCTTCATTTATTCCTTTGTTACACCTGCTCAAATCTGTTATATGAAACTATATGTAGGAGGCTTCTCATACCCCTAGTTTTGACTATGATAGTTAGGGGACAATGTATATTATTTATCATTATATCGGAAGTTTAGATTGATTATGGGGCCACAATTGATCCATGAGGTATTCATTTCCTCCTATGTTTCCATAAAAAGTCATCTTTGAGGTACATTGGTTGTATATTATGTAGTATATTATTTATCCTTTTAATGGAGTCCCATGTTCATGGATATAGATGGCCAGTGTGTATTTTTAATTTGTTAGAGGATTCATCATGGGGATATTATACTTATGTTTTCTCATCATTCACTGTTAATTATGTTATCGATGTGGTTAATAAGCACGATGATGTATGAAGTTTTCATGTTTTTCAGTGATTTTTTGCATGTTTTTCCAATTTTTGGATGGTTCTTCCATGATGTGATATTGAGTTTGTTGTTGACTTACTACCTAGTGATTCCCTTATTTCGATTCATACATGTTGAATCGAACCTTATGATAAATATTATTTGAGGGTAAAAATAGATTATATAATGTATAATGGTTTCATTTATCATATTTTTTCAATGTTGGGTGCACAAATTTTATTATAAATGATAACAGATAATAGTTTTATTTTTTTTCATAGATTACTAGAGGTTGAACCTTGTCACGATAATGAATTGTTATCATCTTTTGAGGACCAATAATCTTTTATCCAATTGATGGGAGTTAGTTGGTACTATTAGATTGATCTATGGTCTGGATAAAATCATCTAATGGTGAAGGAGAGTGATATCCTGAAGACTGCCATGAAATACAGGAATGGGAACCTTGAGTATGTGGTATAGTATTATGGTGTCATGAATGAACGATTTGTGTTCATTGGACTTGTTATCACATTGATCCATCGATTATCAGGCCATTTTAGAGTATTGTTCATCCACGAGAAATTGATCGACTCAATGTCAATTTAGGGGCATACTGGTTATCTTAGAGTCATAATACAGGTTCATCAATGAAAGTGGCTCAATGAAAATATGTCTAAGTGTACTTTTTGGAAATGATTGGGGCATTTCAATGGGGATGTGGTTTCCCTAAAGGGATGGCCATTGAAAAATAAAAGGATGATGTATTTTTCTTTTGGTATGCCTAAATGAGTGTGGAAGATGTCTGTGACTTTCTTACTATTGCAGGATATTACTTGATATTCATGATTGATTTCTTAGGTAATGTAGCCACATGGAAAACATTGACTGTGAAGGATCAAAATATTATTTGGACTGATCAGTGTTATGTAGAATTTGGAATATAAAATTGAAATTTGGTTATTACACTATTTCTTTAGTTTTTAGTATAACAGGTGAGGTTAGAACTTTTTTTATGATACATACCATCTGGTTAGAAATTCAACCTGTTGAAATTTAATGTGGTGGTCAATTATGGGTATATGATGTTGCACCACCATAAGTGAAACTATTCCACTCATAATATATAGATATCACACTACGCCAAAAATTTTATTTCATATTGGTTTAAACCGCCGCGAAATTGTTCTACGACGGTTTTGGAAAATCGCCGCTAAATCCTACGTCAGGAAATAATTAGCGGCTGTTTTTTAAATCCATTGTAAAATGATTAAGCGGTGGTTTTTTCGTGGTGGTGTAAACCGTCGATAAATTGTTTTAAATTTTATGTTTATTTTCTAATATTTTAAATTTTTTTAATTTTATTTTTTTATTTTTTTATTTATCTATATATTTATTTATTTATTATTTTTTAATACTTTCATAAATTTTTATGTATTTATTTATTTGAATTATTTATTTATTTAATATTTATTTATTATTTTTGTTTATTTATTTCTTTAATTGATTGATTTATTATTTATTAATTTGTTTCATTACTTATTTATTATTTTTAAAAATGTTAATATAATATTTTATTGATTGATTTATTATTTATTTATTTAATTTATTTTATATATTTGTTATATATATGTAATTTATTAATTTTATTTAATATATTTATTATTTATTTATTACTTATTTATTAATTATTTATTTTTTATTTTTTATTTATTAAATTTCTATATTTTACTAAATTAAATATTTATGTATTATTTTCTTATTTATTATTTTTATATATTTTCGTAATTTATTTATGTATTTATTTATTTATTTATTTACTATTACAACATTCATGTCCATCTCTATGCATAAGTCCATGTCCATGCACATGCCAAATAAATATATACAAATTCTGTGTTGGGTGAGATTTGAACCCCATAACACATTCTTATTCTCCAATGATATTACCTCTCATGCAGGCTCTCCATGTGGTCAATAAATCGAATTTATTATACTTATAACCACTTATATTAATCATAAAAATAAGTAATACATAACAAATAGATACACACTATATACATATTAATCAATAATTATTAACCAATAATTTTTAATCAGTAATTAATAATTAATAATTAATAATATATAATTTATAATATAGAATCTATAATATATAATATATAACATATAACATATAATATATAAGACATAATATATAATACATAATAAGTAATACATAATATATAATACATAATACATAATATATTATATATAATATATAATATATAATATATAATATACAATATATAATATTAAATATATATTTTATTTTGTATATTGAATAATATATAATATATAAATGATAATATATAATATATAATATATAATATATAACATATAATATATAAGTAATATATAACTGATAAATTTTTTAAAATGTAATTGAATATATGATAAATAAATAACAAATTAATAGTAAATTAATAAATAACAGATAAATACAGAAATGATAAATAAATGATAAAAAACAAATAATAAATAAAAAATAAAAAATAATTAATCATGAATCATAAATCATAAATTATAAATAATAATTATTAAATAATAAAAATTTAATCATAAATAATTGTTAATTAATAATAAATAATATATCACAAATTATAATCAATAAATAATAAATAATAAATAATAAATGCTAAAAATTAACAATTGACAATTATTATTTAATAATTAAAATTTTTTATATAATTAATAATTATTAATTAATTACTAATAATTAATAGATAATTAATTCATTTAAATTTAATAAATAATAAATATTGAATAATTAAATAATAAATAAATATATATTAACAGAAAAAATGTAATATTTAATAAATTAAGAAGAAAAAAATAATATATAATATATAATTCAGAATATAGGCTAAATAATAAATAAATAAATAAATAAATAAATAAATAAATAAATAAATAGATAAATAATTAATAAATTATTCATAATAACTAATAACTATTTTTTAATATTCAATAGTCAATAGTCAATATTTAATAAATAATTAATATTTACTTACTAAAAAATTAATAAATAATAAATAAATTAAAAATATTAAATAAATTAATAAAAAATTAATATTAAAATGATATTTAGTAAATTAAAAATAAATTAATATATAATAATGAATTAAGAATAAAGAATAAGAAATACAAAATAACGAATAATGAATAATGAATAAATCATAAATAATGAATCATTAATAAATATATACATAAATAAATAAATTGATAAATTGATAAATAAAAAATAATTAATTAATATTTAAAAATAACTAATACCCAATATTTAATAATTTATTATTAATAATTATTAACTAATAATAAATATCAAATTTTTAACATTAATTAATTAATATTTAATAAAAAATTTCAAAATAAATAATAATAATTTATTAATATTTAATAATTAATAAATAAATAATGAATAACTATTAAATAAATAAATTAAAAAAATTAAAAAACTAAATAATAAACTAATAATAATTATTAATTAACTAATTAATTAATAAATTAAAAATAAATTAATAATTAATGGTGATATAATAAATGAATAAAAAATAAATAAATAAATAATAGATAAATAAATAAATAAATTTTAGTTAGTAAACATATAAATAATAACAATAAATAAATATGAAAAAATAAATAAATAAACAAAATAAATCATCAAAAATTATGAACTTCTAAAAAACCATAAAACATTGAAATGAACATAAAATATGGTCTGAGAATCCTTTTTCTGTGCCAAAACACGTATAATCTACAATCATGAAATGAGCTTCGATATGATATGTGTTATTAGCCAAATAAACACCTATATCGAATGTTATAACAGTTTGAATTTTAATAAATCAGTGTTTGCAACTAAAACCTCTGTTTTGGAGGCCTTTTGGGCCTTTTGGTTGAATATAAAGGGGTACAATATTCGAAGAGTTGGTACCAGACCTATGAGGCGTAGAGCTCGTCATAGGCTTCGATTTAATATGTGGTAGATCCCAAACAGACACCAGAATTAAAATTTATTGTCGTTTGATGTTCGACTTTAGTTTTTGACATTTGAATTTTGACTATATTTTTTCCATTTTATTATCACATGATTAAAATCTCACATGGTTTTTTCTCATTTGATAAAATTTGATTTTAATGGTTATGAAGCTGAAATGGACTATCAGTTCAGATGTTATTGTTATTTGATGTCGAAGTCTGTACATCTACTTACTAATATTTTGTTTTCAGTTTAAAAATATTATTTACTAATAATTATAAATATTAATTAACTGACACAATAATTTTTTTTTAAATATAAATAATAACCTATGTTTGATTGCAAATATAAAACAATAAATATATAATAAATATTTTGTTTAAAATTTTCTAAATTATTGGGTCGGTTATGAAAAACCACTGCTATTTCAAGGTAGTTTTCTTAAAAGCCGACGCAAAAAATTATAAATTATTTTATTTTGATGATATATTAAAAATATTAAATAATATTAAAAAAATGCGATTGTTTTTTAAGGTGGTTTTAAAACCCACAACTAAATTATGATCGAAAGACAGTTAACGACAGTTTTATAAATTGCTGCAAAAATAACACCGCTAAAACACTATTTTCATGTATTATAATAGGATGTTTTTGTCATAAATTTGGGGAAAAATAATATCATAGTGGTTCTCATTGTGTAATTCATTGATCAGATCAATGTGAGGTATATATTTTCTGCATTTTACCAATATCAACAAAAAATTAGGTGGATATATTCTTCTCCGTATTACTATGTTGTGATCTCCTACATCACATGAAGGGAAAATTTTGTGGATAATAATTTTAGAAAGAAGACAAAAATAGGTTTGGTTATGGAGTCTCACCATGATTAGAGAGAAACTGAGGATTTGGAAGTCCATCAGATGGATTTGTGAGTTTTTTATGGAAGAGGTTTCTTGTTTTATATGATAGTTTAGTCCAAGTTAATCCATCAGTTGGAGAAGTCTCGATGGAGAGGCTCATAGAAGGAGTTAATGAACTTTTGTTTTTCCATAGTGATGTTATATAGGGATGTATGGAAGATGGCTTGAATCTGAATAGATTTTAGGGATTTCTAAATATTATAATAAATATTGGTGAAAGAGTCCATAACATGTTTCATTTCTCACATTCTAATGTGTAATTTGTAGTTTCAGAGATTTACCATGGATTTAGGGCATAATATTGGTGTCTCATGATGAAATTTTTGGTGGGAGATTTTTTATCTCGGTGTTTGTTTTTCTAGAATGTAATGTTTCAACATCATGTAACATGTGGTTTTCTACTACCCTAGCATGTTCTCAAGTAATGTGATGTATGAAATTAGCTCACATCCCAGAGATCAAGGAGTTGTATACCATGGTTTTTTGGAATGAAGGTAATTGGATAATGTGGTTTAAATTCATGGAGTCTCAATATCAAACATATTTAATTACAATAACTGTCTTACCACATGGATTTGGATGGTGTCACAATATCTTTTTCTCATTATGTTATGCCTCATCAATTTTTTCCACCCTTATATAAATGAGAGGCCATAGTATAATATATAAATGCCCGAAGATTAATTGTAATCATGCAGCTTTTTATTTGTCAGATCATGGAAAAATACCTTGGAATTGGTTATTTATTCTTATAAAAATTACAATCATTCATCTTGTAACATCCCGAACCAGAAGCCACTAAATCAGACTCTGAGCCAGTTCGACACAAGGCCTCATGCGCACCTCCCCGTAAGCCAGAGGCTGCCGACATACAGCGTGGCCTAGGGGTTATAGTGGGAAGACTATTCCATCATACTAGAGTAAGAAAACAGTAGAAATAACTAATTATCATACCCAAGGGATAATAAAATGAGTATGGAAGAAATAAACAATTGAAATAGAACAAGTTGTAATTGTAAAATGTTTTAAAAGCCCGAACAACTATGCAACATAATACAACACTGGTCACCCAACTGGCTGACCATAAAGATACAAGTACAAAAGAAACTAAATGTTAAAATATAGGGAAGTACTACTAACTCTGATCCAATCCATGGACATGATCTCTAGACACTGTTGAACTGCCACAACCTGATTAGTAGAACCACTTGAGGAGCTCCACTCAATAATGAAACATTGGGCCTCAGCACTATCCACCATGAAACTCGTGCTCAATTGGAAAAGCATACATATGTTCTACACATACACCAAGGTGCACGTGTAGGGGTGGTAAAATAATCTCAGTAGGGAACCCTGACATAAAACCTATAACTGTGCTGCTAAATGTGTATGCAACAATAATGTGCTCAGTATAGCTGGAACGCAACAAAAGTAAATAAACCAAACATGCAATTATAGTAGAACTCATGGTATGTAATCCCTGACAACTGGGAATGTGCCACCATGGATGTCCATATCTATATATGTACACATGTATAGTACAATACATATTCTAATATACATATTTATGAATATTCAAGAATAATTGACTTTAATAATAAGAAACCACATCAGCAGTCGATCCTTGAGACCATAACCCTGATCTTATGACATCTTGTGCAAGTTCATTGACCTTGATATCTTCCCACTCATGTCATGTATCATTTAGTCAATCTCTGGGTCCGTAATCCCAACGATATGTACCTCATTTGGCCAACGCCAGAATTATGTCTACGAACAAGCTAAACAAAAACAAGTTTCCCTCTGGTAAGTACTCATAGATTTTCCCCTCTTGTTCAACCAATAAAACACAAGAAAGTAGATAACACAACAAGTAACCCTATTATAAGTACAGTCATCATATCACCTTTGGTCCTACCTAACAACATAAGAAACCCTCTAGGATGTGCACTCAGTCTGACCATTCTTGTTCAGCTTAAGAATAGTCTCTCTAGGGAAGCACTCATCGCCAATTCCCCCTATAGTATCATATTGTACTAAAGGAGCTATGGGTAAGTACTCTACATAAATTCCCCATGCGGCCTCTATCACGGAACTAAAAACACTCTATGGAAACAGTCAATATCAATTCCCGTTGTGGTCACGAATCGTAAAATTATAAAGGCACTCTGGAGAAGCCCTCAATGACAATTTTCACTATGGTCCATACATCATGTTCTAATGGCCCATTGTAAGTCAAGCAAGTGTATCATCATGTATCGGCCCAAGTAAAACTCAAAACCTACATGGATAATAGTCTACATCATAACAACATGTCATAAATACAAACACTCCATCTTAACTATACTAGGCATGGAAACAAGGCATCCTAACAGGTAAAGCTAGACCAAACGGTCAAAATCAACCAACATGGGAAAAACACATCCACACCAAGGTAAAATACACTATTTAAAATCAATCCACCTCTAATAAGGCACACGAGTAATAGTATGATTCCAAACAATCAAGAAAGACACATCACAACAAGCTCAGCAGCCACTAACTAGGAAGCAACACCGGTAAACACTACAGCCTCAACAAACCAAGTCAGATATAAACAAACAGCATGGGTGGCCCGAATGCCCTACCAAACTAAACATCCAAAGACCAATGGGATCACTAGTTTGGAACGGGTTCTATGTGACACCTGATCACCATCTCTACCCAACCCGATATAAAAACTCGGGGTCGGTCAAATAATGATCACCTGTTGGGTCCCTCATGTCATACATAGAGGAGTAATCATACTCAGGATCATCCAGGTAAACGCGAGTGAAGGCATCCAACACAGTATCACTAGCGAAAAAAAGTGATTAATCATACATGGTATCCTCAAATGAAGTACAACATAGGCATTCTATAACATGGTTCATATCAATGAAAGAATAATAGAGAGATCATACACGGGACTCCCTAGGTCAACACAAAAGCAAAGGAATCCCTCAGGGGATCCTTAGATGTACCCTGTCTCAAAGCCTCATAGGTCATAAGGTAAAATCTCACAAGGGAAACATCCTCAAAAGAATAGGTTACTGAAGTTATCTCACATCTCATCTCATATTAAAGGTATCAAATAAGTTGGTATGAACACACAACCTATCATTCACGCCAAGTCTCACTCTTAGGGGTCAACAAAACTTGGTAACTAGAGGATGAACCCCTCAATTTATATAGAAACCCATAAAACACGATTTATATGACCTATAAATGTCAAAATTATTCCACCATTGTGATCTACAATAAAAAACAATCAAAATTGGCTACTCACATGCCCAATTCTGACTTAATGAGCCCAAGATATCCTTAAAACTACTAAACTGAAGTAGTATATGGCCAGAGCACATGGCCAGAGCTCATTAAGACTGCCTGTGTAATAGTACACGACGTGTACATTACTATAAATGGAGTGTTATTTTCACAAAAATTCACCCTGTGTTTTTTTCACTAATACACATCCCCGGGTACTACTACATGGCGTGTACTCAAAGTACACGACCTGTACTCCTAAAAAACCACAATTTGATGATGTAGTTCACACGGCCAGCCACATGACCACCCACTAAATGGTGTGTACTTAAAGTACATGTCATTTACTTAAGAAAACTTTGTCTAGCCCTAATGGTATGAACACACGGCGTGTAACCCTAAAAGACACGTTGTGTATTCTGGGTTTTCCGACGGGAAATCCCTTAAAATGCCTGAATCGCCCGTTTTCGCCCCAAAAACAATAGATCCAGACTTAAAAGGACACAATAATGAAATATAAGGATTAAAATACATAAAACTAGTTTAAATAGGATATATGTCGAAAACATAAACCACCCTACCTTAGGGATGAAGCCGCCGAATCGTCGGATGATTTCAGGGATCCTAGTGGCCACACGCCAACTCAGTGCATTGAGAGCGTCGAATCGGTAACCCTCATGTCTTATAACTCTCCCTTCTTCTCAATAAATAAATATATACCATATTTCATGTCCAATGGGGCTCCATAAGAGATGTGCGCAAGGAGGAATAAGAAATAAGAGAAGGAAGAAAAGAAAAGGAAAGGAAAAGAAGAAAAGGGGGCTCAGGCTGGCCCCGGTGCTCGACATGATATTATGCCTTCCCTAGGATGAAATCCCCATTCTGGACTCAACGAACCAAGAAAAATCTCAATCCAGTTTTCCATTTATAATTGGTTCACAAACAAACCTGCACGAATAATATAATATTAAATTTAATAATATTAAATATTAAATATTCCACTAATATTTGAACAACTCATATTTCCTTCAAACTCCTGTCATAGGGTAAATTATATATTCTGAGACCAACAGTGTTTTCAAGAAAAATTATCTAAGATCAGCGGGTAGGAGAAAATGACCATTTAACCCCTCACAATCATCTAACATCAAAAATTCATATTTCTGCTCAAAATGACTGTCTGAAAAAACACAGGTTCTTAAAAACTCCCCACCATAAAATTTCTCTTCAATGAGAATCCTAGTGAATGAACCAGCCACCATTCTCATAACCTGAGCATCTACACAACCAAGCTATCTAGACTATCCAATGACCTGCCTTATAGCATTTATCGCCACCTTATATATAGAAGAAATTCAACTATGACCAAACTGGTACTCCCAACCATACGAATAACTATGTCATCATCTTAAAAGAAAACACTGAGCTCAAAAGCTCCTTGAAAATACCGAAGATTAAGATAAACAAGTAGAACCACCCTAAAAGGGCCAATGGGTCACTCCCCACCATATAGATTTCCTTACATCGCTCCAAGAGCACAACCAGAACATGTTTCATCCTAAACCGATATGAACATTAAGAATGTAAATGAAGCTCCGTGTAGGGTTGATTCTCTCTCACCATACTCAAGAAGAATAAATATTTCACATGATCGTCTCTTAGAAGAATACATTATGATTTCACCAATGGCGTGTCTAGCTCCCTCTGAGCCATGCTAACATCCTTTAAAACCTGACCAGGATTCAAGTACGGGTCAACCATTTCATGGTAAGAAAATTTTTGAAAAAAGATACCTTTAAAACATAAGGACATTTCAACACAACTACTGGAATCCGAGTCCATAGAACGTCTTGATACATCGGTCCTCTGTTCTCACCCAACTACTCACCGATTTAGATTCAAACAATGCCACATGCAAAAGAAACATCAGAAACATTGGTTGACCTGGTTACGCACCCGAAGAGTCCTACCCATCAAAGCCAGTAAAGAAAAACAAGCACCTAATAAAGGTATTGGAAATCTCCGGACAACCATTCTCACACATTTCCCTAGAACGGAACAGTTAACGACCTACAAGGGTTCGAGTCAAAATGAAGGGTCTCTATATCTTCCACATTTCCCTACATAAAAAATCCTCACAACTAGGTCACATGGTCCAACCACCTCACCCAAAAGTTCAAAAACCTATCAGAAGACGGTAATGATTACAAAGACCAAACAATGCCAAAACCAAATCACAACCTACAAGGGCACATATCCTCACAGGGCATCCTCATATGGAAGAACTCCTTGGACGTCACAACCAAAATAGAATAGACTAGCTTAGGTAACAATCATTGGGATTCTGTATACAACAATACCATAAAGAGGACCAGATCACAATAAAATCCTATGTATTAATTGACATTGTTCTCAATGATCAGACTGGATAACCCCAGACCCAATAAACAACACACATGAAGGGTTAAAAAAAAGCATCACGTGCCATATCAACTAACTAGTGTCACTGGACCACTTGTCCACAAGGACTGAGTCATCATCCTCACCCCAACGCCTCAACGTAGATCCACATAACCTGACATCAAAGAAGAAAAGCATGTGTATGTAGACCCAAAGGTCTCATTCATCAATAAAAACACACACTAACATCCTTATATGATGTGAATCCTACATTCCTAGTACGATGCATGAGACGCCTCCTACATTTTCTTGACAACTGTCAAAATCCATCCATGGATTATTACCAATGTCCAAGACCCATAGATCCATAGTAAATCAAAACACCACACAATATGTTCATAGATAAAGGGGAAAACCATATACAACTGTAAAATTGCAAAGTCTGAATAGAAATCCCAAACCATGGAAAAAATGACCTAATATTATAACAACTGTTCTTGACGCACCAGCCCGATATCCTTCATAGGTTCCGACACATTCCTAATACTATTGTCTACCACATCCCAAATAGTAATGACTAGGAAGAAAAACTCCTTTGTTACCAATTTTTAACGTCCTAACCCAGAAGCTACTAAAAAAGTTCTCCGAGCCAGTTCGCCACAATGCCTCATTTTCACCTCCCTGTATGCCAGAGGCTGCCAGCTAACAGTGATGGAATTGGGTGTGATAGTGGGGAGACTATGCCCACATTCTAGAGTAATAAAACAGTTGTAATAAATATGTATCACACATATCAGAATGTAAACAGAGTGCGGAAGCAATAAACAACTGAAATAAAACTAGTTGTAATAGTAAAATGCTGTAAAATCTTGAAAAACTATGAAATATAATACAACACTGATCACCCACCATGATGAACATAAAGATACAAGTACAAGAGAAACTAAAATTAAAAGTATAGGGCTATGCTACTAACATCGTTACAATCCACATACCCGATCTCCAGAAACTATCAAACTGCATCAGCCCAATCCGGAGAACCTCTAAAGAAACTCTTCTCGATCATGTAACACTAGGCCTCAGCCCTATCCACCATGAAACTCATGATAAACCTGAAAATCAGACATAAGGTCTACACATACACTGAGGTGCACGTGCATGGGTGATAAAATAATCTCGGTAGGTCTCCCCGATATGCAACCTATAACTCTACTGCTAAAAGTGTATGCCACAACAATGTTCTCAGCATAGAGGGATCACAAAAAAAGGGAATAAACCTAACGTGAAACCACATTCGAACTCTCTATATATAATTCCCATAAAATGTCCAAATGACACCTTGTATGTCCATATCTATATAGGTACACATATATAGTCCCATACCTATACTCATATATGTAAATATGAATATTCATGATTAGGTGAATTAAATAATAAGAAACCACATCAGCAGTTGATCATTGAGACCATAATCTCGATCTTCTGGACATCATGTGCAAGGGAATTGAGCTGGACGACGTGCCAATCATGCCGTGTATCATTATGTAGATCTATGGTTTTGTAATCCCATTGGCATGTACCTGCATCATCCAATTCCGAAATTATGTCTCTGACAAGCTAAACAAATATAGTTAACCCTATGGGCAGTACTCACATCATGTCCCATCTTGTTGAACCAATCAACCACAAAAAAGTAGTTAACACAAACAGGTAACCCTATGGGATGTACACTCAGCCTATCCCCTCTAGTCCTACCTAGAAACACAAGAAACCCTCTTGGTAGTACACTCAGTCTAATAACTATGGTACAACTTAAGAATAGACTCTCTGGGGAAGAACTCACTGTCAATTCCCTATATAGTCTTGTATCCTACTAAAGGAGCTACGAGGAAGAACTCAATGTCAATTCCCCATGTGGCCTGAATTGAGGAACTATATACTCTTTGGGGAAGCACTCAATGTCAATTCCCCATATGGTCTCACATCGTATAATTATAAAGATACTTTGGAGAATCCATCAACATCAATTATCCCTATGTTCTATACACCAGGGTCTCACGACCCTATGTATGTCTAGCATGTGTAGCATCATGTATCGGCCCAAGTAATCCTAACGAACTATTTTTCTAATATTCTAAAGGAAACAATATGTCAGAAATACAACCACTCCGTCCTAACAATTCTAGAAATGGAAACAAGGCAGGGTAATAGGTAAAGCTAGACCAAAGGGTAAAAATTATGAAACATGGGAAAACACATCCATAGTAAGGTAAAATACAATATTCAAAATCAAACCACCTATGCTCAGGCACACAAAGAATAGTATGCATCAAAATAAACAATAATGACACATCGTGTCAGGCTTAGTATCAACCAACCAAGAAGCACCTCAGGTAAACACTACATCATCAGTAAACCATGTTAGATATAAACAAACAGTGTGGGTGGACCGAATGCCCAACCCAACAATACATTCAAAACTCAATGGGATCACCAGTTTGGCATGGGTTCTAGGGGACACCCGATCACCATCTCCTCCCAACCCGACATAACCACTCAAGGTCAGTCAGTTAATGATCTCTTGCTGGGTCTCTAAAATCAAACACAGTGGA
This sequence comes from Viscum album, assembly GCA_963277665.1. Taxonomy (NCBI): domain Eukaryota; kingdom Viridiplantae; phylum Streptophyta; class Magnoliopsida; order Santalales; family Viscaceae; genus Viscum; species Viscum album. The sequence goes on along the minus strand of OY728158.1, from coordinate 39,419,102 downwards.
GGCATCATACTCAGGATCCTCTAGGTAAACACGAGCGAAGGCATCCAACGTGCGATCCCTATAGAAGAGTAAGGGAGAAATACTACATAGGATCCCCAAATTAAGTACAACATAGACATTCAATAACATGGTTCCTATAAAAGTAATAGCAATGGAGAGATCCTACAAGGGACTCCCTAGGTCAGCACACTAGCAAAGTCATCCCTCGGGGTATCATTAGAAGTATTCATTCTCAAAGACTCATATGCCAGAAGGGAACTTCTCACATAGTAAACATCCTATAAATCATAGGATACATGACATATATAACAGATCATCTCATATTAATGGTCTCAACTAAGTTGGTCTGAATACCCAACCTATCAACAAGCCATATCTCACTCTTAGGTGTCACCTGAACTTGATAACTAGAGGAAGAACACCTCAATTTAGATAGAACCCCACAAAACCCCATGTACATGAACATTAAATGCCATAAGGATTCCACCAATTTGATATATGAAGAATAAGCATTAGAATCCACTACACACATGCCCAATTCTGACTTCTGGATCCCAATATATCCCAAAAAATACTAAACTAAAGTAGTACATTGTTAGAGCACATGGCTAGAGCATATTGGGCCTACCTATGTAATAGTACATGATGTTTAAATTACTTTACACAACATGTAATATTCACAAAAATTCACCCCGTTTTTGTTTTCACTAAAACACATGCCCAAGTACCACTACACGATGTGTACTCAATGTACATGGCGTGTACCCCTTAAAAACCACTATTTGGTGTTCTATTTTACACGGCCAGCCACACTGCCACCCAATACATGGAGTGTAATCAAAGAGCACGGTGTGTACTTAAGAAAACATTGTCTTCCACTATCAGGATAAACACATGGAAAGTACCCCTGGAACACATGTCGTGTCGTCTATGTTTTCTGATAGGAAATCCCTCAAAACACTTGAATCACCCATTTTCGTACATGAAACAATAGATCTAGGATTAAGATTACACAATAAAGAAATATAAGGAATTAATGACATGAAACAACATATTTAAAGAAGATATATGGTGAAAACATAAATGGCCCTACCTTCAGGTAGAAACCGCAAAATATTCGGTTGATTTCACCGCAATCGATTGCCGCACGCCGGCTCAGCGCATCGAGAGCTTCAAATTGGTACCCCTCTTGTCTTCCAACTCTCCCTCTTTCTCAATATCCATTTCTCCCATAGGTCAATGACATGGGTTTGGCATAAGAGATGTGACCATGGGGGAGGATGATAGAAGAGAAGGAATAAAAGAAAAGAAAAGGAAAAGAAAAAAAGGGTATGGGCTGGACCAAGTGAGTTTAGGGCTTCCCTAGGATAAACAACACATTCTGAACTCAATGATGCAAAAAAATATCTATCCAATGTTCCGTTTAGATTTAATTGACAAATGAACATTCACAAATTATTTAATATTAAATTTAATAATATTATATATTAAATATTCTTCTAAAATTTGAACAGCTCGAATTTCCACCAAACTCATGTCATAGGGTAAACCCGTTTTTATGAGACCAACAAAGTAGTTAGAAAAATTATCTGAGATGAGATGGTAGGGTAAAATGAATATTTTACCCCTCATGAGCATTTTACTACAAATATTCAATTTTTTTCTCAAAACAACTGTTCGGAAAAAAATGGGTTCTTACACATCAAATCGAATGACCCCTTTTCAGTTTGTGTATAGGTGGTAATGTTTGTCTTTGTTGTATAGGGTTGAGTGTGTGGAGTAAGAATTTCATTTAACTAATGAGGTTACATGAATGGTCGAAATGATTTTTTGTTCATGAGAGGATGAACGTAGTGAAAAGCTAACATAATTCATTGGCTAATCCTATGAAGACTCCCATAGAGTTTGAGGGTGGAAACCTGTTGTTCTTGAACATCTCCCCTTGATGTTCATAGTAATTCCTACAGCCATAAGTCAATTTATATCATTGTAACTTGAATGTCTTTTCACCACATTCTAGAATATTAAAAATCTGATTTTTAGAAAAAATATCAATTTCTGTTGAATGAATTACAACAAGAGACATAAATATTTTTATATAATGGATGTTCAATTAAATTTTGTAAAAAATATTTATAAGTTAAAAAATATTTATTTTTTAAATAATAAATATATTTAATGAAATGATTATTAATTCTAAATCACATGTAATATATCTAAAATATAAATCGAATCGAATTAAAGAAAAAATTAAAAAATTTCTAAAATAATATTGATATTAGATAAAAAACAATTAATCATTGAAATCACCAAAATAATAATTCTGTCAAGATAATCTATGAATTTAACATTACAAATTCATTTATAGAATAATAGAAAATACCATACCAAAAATACTATCATGATATTAATGATTCACTATAGAACGCCACATTATTTTCCTTCACCACATAAATAATAACTCCCCAAGGGTAGAAAAAAAATAATCATGTAGATTATAAAAATGTCATTCTAATAATTACACTATATTATTATGTCTGTAACATGAAAACAATAGAATTGACTAATTTTCCACATCATCAACACTTATCCATGGAGAAACATAGACAATCTATATTACCCTCCTTTATTCATTATCAATGAAAAATCAACACGAAGACTATCCAATATATTTCAGAACTCTTAGAACAATAGACATGAAATGGATTAGTGAATATCATTCATATCTGACAAATCATAGTGTACCATATAATTTTAAATAGACGGCACATTGTAATTTTTTTTTTCACATGTTGGTAGAAATATTATGACATAGAATCGGCCAAATATTGATCATCTTCCTTACAAAAAATAAGGAAATTCAATGCCATGAAAATGTTCACTCAAATTCCCCTAATGATGAGAAAAATGTAAAGTATAAATTTTTATTACTCACTCAAAATTAAATATTAAATGGGTATTATTTACATAATTATACTAATATTTCCTCACATAAAGATATAAATGATGTTTTATTTGAATGTAGAAACCATACACACACTAGTCATTATAGATTATCAGAAAAATGAACTGATGATGGTCTAAATAAATATGACAGATTCAGAACAAGATTTATCTCTAGTGGAAACATAATAAATAATAATTAATGATGAATTTTAAGAGTATAGACTAGACTAAATACCCACATGAAAAAAGAATTTACATTATATAAAAGAAAAATATTTCCATAGTTCTACCCATTTCGACATTCTTATGAATTCATGATGAAAAGGTACTCGAATATTCTAATATCATATAAATCACCATAGATTTTTCAAACACCTCTAAAAACAAAAAAATAATGGAGTTTCATGGTGGAGAATATATATATGTATTTACTCCTCAACATGCATTATTATTCCAATAATCGTCTATAAAATTACCATGACCACTGAAAATGTGACTCATGAATCAAATTAAAATATATTCGACACCAATGAAACATTTTTGAAGATAGATAATATCCATTTACAATGCATAATTTAGCATAAAAAATATAATCGTAACACGAAACTAACTATAGATCTTCTTTCATCATTTTATTAAATCATTTGGATCAAAAAAATCAACCAATAATGCGATTAATCCCTCATCAATCTTTTAACCATGGAATATAATCACTTGTCACTTCATAGTCAAAAAATAAAAATTCAGATATTTTGATTACCTTTATATCCCAGGATTGATACAAAACCCCTATTTCATTGAAAATTTTTAACACTATATCTAATATATATTATTCCTTATTGTATCATTGTCATTATGATTGAGAAATATAAAATCAACTACAATATTATGTGAACTTGTACTAACTAAATAACATGTAATTTCATTACATCATTCATCACAATTTTTCAAAAATAGAAACCTTAATAATACTATATAGAATATATTGTCAACCATCTCATTAAGTTTACTATAATTGTTTCCCAAATTTAGTCCTTATGAAACACAATCATAATGAAGTATGATTCATGTTTCATATCCTTCTATATACCTCATGACATAATTAATCACAAATTGTTATATTTCATAAATATATATTCTTTATCATAGTTTACAAGGTCAATATCCATGTACCAATAGTTCTTCTACATAAAATAGTTGCGAATAAAATATCTTCCCTACAAATCAATGTTATAATCTCCGATTCAGAAGTAAAACATCTTTCTTAATGTCAAACTGAATAATGCGTTACTAGTATATTAATTTCATTTCACCAATACTCTTCATTATCTATTAATAAATATAAATTTCACTCATAAATCATCCATCAAATAGAATATGAATAAGACCATACATAGTAATATATAAAATAAATTTAATTAGACAAATTAACCTCTAAAAATGAAATGCATGGGGAAATATTCAATAAAATATAATTGGTAATACCAAATGATACCCACTATCCAAAAAACACATGTAATTTCACGAAACATAAAATTATACAAAAATATATAAAAATGAATAGATCCTATAATAGAAACTCATTCCCTAAACGACCCAAAATAAAATTTAAATATTAATGTGTATCATAATAACATTCATTATCTATATAAATAATAAAAATTGGATATTAATGATAGGTGTGAGTACAGAAGTACAAAAACTAGGATCCTTCCATAGAGCATTCATTTAGTAGTGGAGGAGGGAAACTAAAATAATAATAAATTAATAATAAACATTAATAGTTACTTATACATTGTCAACTATCATGTTAACCTCAAAAAAATGTTTCTGAAAATCCATACACAGAAATTATAATATTATATGATGAATATAAATATCACTATTTTTCTGTGTGTCATCCCATTCTATATTCCCCAATGTATTAGACACCCACATTTGAGAAAAACATATGTCATTACACTCGCATACCTTTTTCATCAATGTGACCACATACTTAATAACAAAATCATAGAAAATGAAATATGACAACATTCATATACCACATACCACAACCATATACTGCATCATAAATCCACATAATTATTTCAATGGCCACATATAATATCTTTATAATGAATCCAAATCACTAGAAAACAACCACATATCATCTTTAAAAAAAAATCAATATAGACATATACGAAAACATCGTACAATTAAAACCAATACAACATCTAGAAGATAATAAAGATAAGGGGGACCAGTTTTTCAATAATATCACCCATATCATCGATATTTGATGAATATACAATAATTAATATATAATAATAAAATAAAATTTGTATCCGGACAACACTCCTAAAAAATCATCACAATAATAGTGACACGAAAACATAACATCATAAACATCCCTATATATACACAATAATAACCACAACTGAAATCTCAAAGAAATCATAACTCAATAAAAAAAATTATTTTATCTTAATTTCCATGTTTATTGTTAATTGAAAAAAAATTAAAACCAATTGATATATTAATTATACAACCATAACCACACATAATAATTACTCATTCCATAATATTAATTTAAATATTATTATTTTATTATAAAAGGGTTGACATGAATTTATCACTCAATTCATGCCCCAATAAAGAAGTGACCATGAAGGGGATGTGTTTTTTCAATATAATATAAGAAATATGTTGTTATCCTTGTGTCTTTTTAGATGCAATGACGTGTTTTGAATTATTCTTGGAGATTTCAGAGTCCATTTTAGAGATTTTATGGATGTTCTAGATAATGTTATCTAATTGAAAATGGTTACTATCATCTGTATAAATGAAATTAAACTTAGAATATGACATTTAATCTATAATATTGATTTTTTTAAAAAAATTTAAAGTTTAATATATTATGAAAATGTGATATCATAGACACAGAAGTTAATTCATTCACCCCTAAAAAACATATAATGTGAGAAAAATATTTTATGAATACTATATAAAATTTTTATTGGTAAAGGCCTCAGAAACCAAAAAAATATTATAGAATATTTCATTTTGATAGGATATAATGCTTTTTGTTGATTTTTCATGATATTTGAAATTTTTTATTTTTAGTTAAAGTCATGTACATATAAATTTTTTATTCATTTTTGATGTTACTGGATGTTGGGGAACAAAATAGGTTCACATAAAAGAACGTTCCAATGTGTAAGAGGATATATGTTCGTTTTTAAAATTTATCTATTATTATGTTACTAACAATAAAGTATTTTTAATATAATCTTTACCAACATCTACATAAGGATCATTTGAAAATGGTCACCAGAATATAGGTAAAAATAAAAAATAGGGAAAACATAATGACATTTGTATCTCTATATCAAAGTATCATAATGATTCAAATGTCTATATAAAGAATATATGGTCCTATAGAAATGTAACTGACATCTAAAAAATGACATCAACAATTTTTTAAAAGAATTATGAGTTTATAGAATTTCAAATTCTGATGAAATGTGAAATTAAATATATTAAATCATTATGAATCCTATATTTTCATAATAACCTAGGATTAGTTAATGATATTATATTATCCATGAAACATTGTATTTTTAATGTGATTGAGTTTTTATGATCATTTGATATTTATATAAAATTTCATATTAAATATTAAAAATTATCATACATTGGCAAATACTTGATTTTAGGTGGATTATATATAAAACAATGACTCATGGGAGTTTCTGTGAATTATTATGGATGTTTTTTTTCATTATATGTTGTCAATATAAAAACTAAGAATATATGATGGAAAATATTCTTGTTTACTTTGAGAGAGGATTATACACTAATGTGTCTTAAATTAAATTTTGTGAACAAAAAATTAAAATGTTATAGTCTTTTAAAGTGGTTGATAAAAGATGTTTCAATTTCCATCAATCTGGATGCTTCCTACTGAGAATCAAAAAGATAATATAATGTGTCCAAGCACTCATGATCATGTTTTTTATTCTGAACAATGGGGAGGGATATTGATCTTTTTATCTTCAGTAATATTATTTTAATAGTTTATTTAATTCATTAGGATGATCTTTTCATTGAGGATAGAGAACAATATAATATTTTAATTATTAAATTTTTCAAAGTGTGGGGAAAGAATATTCAAAATGTAGTGGTACCAAGATGGAAACATCCATTTAGTTCCAATTTTAGTACAAATTCAAGGATGTGGTATTCCATTACATTTTGAAACTTTTTGATATCACATTATAAGTCTAATATATACACTACCTCTCACATTTCATCGCTATTATAGTTCTAATATGTTATTTCTAGTAACTCAACAAGAACTGTTCAAGGATAATGATATCATATTGCCGCTAAACCCTTACAAATTCATATGTACTTCCTGTTTTTTATTATTCACACATATGACTGAGAATGTTCTTTTAATATTGGATCAAATTATAATATGTCATAAGTGTATAATTCCTATATAAAAATAATTAAAAAAATTAATAACCATTGATTCCCCTACCCCTCTTAGTGGTGTACTGAATGATCTAGGTTGTTTATGATATGTAAAATCTACCATCAAGCATAATATTATTCTTTTATTGATTCTATCATGGACGAAAAGTTCTCCTTAATATTAATTAGTGTAACCAATTTTAATGGGAAATGAATTTTTATATGGAATATTCATATTGAAAATTACATACTTTAAAAAGGTCTGTATGAGAGTGATTCCATTACTATGGGTTTCATCCAATTAAATATGAATGAAAAATTCAATTTTATGTCAATTAGAAACTTGATATTTATTGTAAGGATATAAATTATAAACAAAAATAATTTTTAGTAAATGATTGTGAAATTTCCTAGACCTTATGTCCTATTACAATGAGGTAAATCTCATGCTAAGGTGCATGTATGAGGTATCATGTAGTTATTATGTGTTTAGGTTGAAATTTTTGGTTTTAGATAATGACCATTGATAATATTAGTAGAAGACATTGTATGGGTTTAGTTTCATAAAATAGCTACTTTTGGTAAATTCTGATTTTAAAATTTGGTGGTAGCTCCGGATGGTATCACCTGAATGTAGAAAACATAATTTTTTGGTAACGCCTTGTCAATGATTATGTCCATTGTAGACATAGTTGTGTTATATCTTTTGGGGGTATGTTATTGATGTAGATTCTGGTGATATCATATCGTTATAGATTTCTTCAATAGAACTAGATGGTACCTTCTAGTGGTATCTTCTAATGGTATCATCATTAAGTAACATACATAGCATAATGGTAGCATCTTTAAGTATCTTACAGTGGTATATCCTGATGGTAACATAGGGTGCTATCTCATAATAGTATCACATAATGTGGGATTCTAATTGTAATTCCAAGTGGAATCGTATTGTGGTAGTACCTAATAGTCGCTCCTAAAAACAACAGATGGTAGTAGCACATTCCTGTTTTTCTAAAATATATTTTCTCCCCAATTTATAATTTTATTGACATATTTTTTTTAAATAATTAATTAAAGGAATCAATTGATTTTTTAAAATAATATTTTTATATCACCTTCTTTTAAAATGTCGAAACCATTTAAATGGGTCTTCCATATACAATTTAATGATATCTAAAGTAATAGGAAATTCCAATCATATCTAAGATCTAAAATAATGATAGTTTTATATATATTTATTCTAAAAAAGGTTATTTCATTTATTATTTAATTATTTATTTCTACCCACATTAGAGGTTGAAAATACATTCCCTATGAGTTATAGATCCTCTTCACCACCATTCGTTAGATTTATTCCCATACGTGGCTACATCATTTGGGTGAAACCCCTATTATTGGTGAAATTATTTTTTGGAAATATCATTCCTCTAGGTATGGGGGTCCTATGATTCCAATTTTTTTAACATTTGGGATGGGGTCATGTGTTTTTTATATTTTGGGGTTATGGTTTCATACAACATTACAAATATTAATTTTAAAATTTTTCAATTAATTTTTTTTGAGAATGAAGTATCATTTTTTCATCATTATTATAATTACTAAAATTATAAATTTTATGAAATATTTCTCCACTAAAAATCATCATCATTGGGGTCTTTTCATATATCATATTTATGGTGTTATGGGAACATTGTTTTTTTAATAGTTTGATATCACCCTAAATGGATTTTTATAATCACTTATATCGTCTTAATGAAATTTTTTCCATTATAAAAATATATTTATCAAATAATAAAATTAAATGTGAAGTGTAATTGATTAAAATCAATAATTCAATGTACGATAATTATTATCTTCATAATATTTTACATTTATGTAAATGTGTTTCTGTTTTGGTTTGGATATACTAAGGGGAAATAATGAGTTGTGTGAGATGGTATTTTTTGAGATATGGTTTGTTCAAGAAGGTGGATGTGGTTGTAAAATGTTGGTGATAAGGGATTGATGGAATGAGGATGATAGGATGCATGTTTTGTTTTTGATGGGATCTATTTGGCTACTTTCTGTAGGATAAATGAAATTATATAGATGAAAAAATTGGAAACACAATGATTTGTGAAGTTTGAAATATTATTTGAATGGATATTTAATGAATGAATAATAATTGATTGTGATGTTAAATTTATTTGATGTTAAATGTGGCATAATGTGATGAAAAAATGGAATGATCAGATGTAATTTTTTTTTCCAGACACAATGTTCTATTGATGGAATGTTTGAAATCATAAAAATTGAATAATGGGATTTAAAAATACAATTGTTCAATTTTTCATGTGTCTTGTGGCATCTTGTTGTTTATTTAGATGCAGTAGTGAAAGGGGGTAACAATGGTAGGTGGTTTGAACCTTTATTTTGAAAAAATAGGATGGGCTTATGTGGGGTTGTTATATATATTTTTTTGTATTCCTTGTTATTTCTTATCAAACCCAACCCATGTCGACCACTACATGATGAAATTCACACACACAAACACACAAACACACCCACATAGATAGATAGATAGATAGATATATATATAGTATTTTACCAATATCCCGATGGTGATGATTGATGAATAGACACCACATACATTCCACTCTCTCTTATATAAGATGTTGATATTCTTGGCATATGATGGAAACAAGTAAAAAATGAATTATTTTGATGATTGTTTAATGATGTGTTAGGATGCCTTTTGGTGGGTGTTTTGGATAGTTGGAAGAGAGAACAAGGTTGATGTCCATAATCTTTACGATACCCTAGAACTGATGTTTTGGTTGTTTTTTTTATGTGGCAGAGGACTGGGTATCTATAGGTGAGAGGAGATGAGATGTAACTCTACTTTAAGGTGGTATTGTTTTTCCTGTTTTTGAAGAGATTGGAGGACTATGACTTTAGATGTTGCGGTATGATAGTTGAAAATCAATGGTAATGTGGTGTGGGGCTCCATTTATCAATATTATTCATATTATTCTATTATAAATAGATTTTCTACTTTCTTAGTGAGACATGATGAGGTTGAGATCCGTTAGATTATCATTTTAGTGCAATTCATTTTACTCTTTTCTCATTGGTTTATTATGTTTATTTATTAACTTGTGCATGAGAGGATTTTTATTTCCCACTAAGAATAATTTTATGTTCACCTTACATATATACATTTTTTTTCTTGTTTATCAAAATATTATGTGGAACACACTGGACAATACTAGCTCAATCCTCTAGGAAATTTTCATGCTTCATACAGAGTTTTATGTTGGGTGGTTACATTTAGAGACATTAATTTTTATATTTTTACTTATACATGAATTATGGGATGGTTCTATATTCTTTTTATGTCATGTAATGTGTTTTATTGAAGTTTTATATCTTCTATCCTTTTCCTACATATATTATAGAGGATAATACCTCCCATTTTGAGATTTGTGTACCCTCGTTGTTGGTCTCCAAACTGAGGCAAAATGGTTGCGAGATTCAGGGGTCCTTATCTCTATATTATCATTGTTAGACTATTTGGTACCCTTGATGGGAGGGGGTCATGAAAGAGTGGTATCAAAGGTGATGGATGAATGATATGATGGGGTATGAATTATGGAATAATGAGTAATTCATTGGTTGGTAGGGAAATTATGTCTGTTGATATTGGTAAAAGACAATGTCTATGGAATACTGGATACGAAATGGGATTTCAGGTCCCTATAATCCGATGAAAGTAATCTGACTAATAAAACGACCATGTGATATTGAATATCGTGCATGTTAGAGACCTAGGATAATTTAAATCCTTATAATAAAATCCTTTATCTCTCTAATTGGGTTTTTTTTGGTTCTGGGAAATTTGAATTATGACATAATGATTAAAATTAATTTCCATAAAATTAAATATTTCCAAAAAAAGGATATTTTTGTTTCTATTTTTGATATTGATCATTGTAATTGTCCTCATGTAGAGTCTAAATTAGAGTTCTCACAGAAAAATATGGTATATCACTAGGTGGTTGACCCGATTGAGGATAATGATTAGTGATAGAGGATGATGTCTTCTTTTCTATAGTATACATTGGCGAAGAATTAGGTTAGTGTTTCAAATCTTGTGATAGTTACCTGGTTGGAGAAGAAAATTACCACTACATGTTTGACCATTTCCAAGGTAGATTAATATGTTATGTAGGATGCTAGTTAGATTCCAATTGATGCACAATAGTGGTGGAAATGGTATTTGGGTGAGTATGTAATGGTTTCTGTTTTAGGGTAGTCATAAAAAAATGTTTTGATTTGTCTTTTTTTGTCAACCATGATGGCTGTAAAGAGGTATGAGCTTCTCTGTATTCAGTAGGATATCATATCTATATTGGATATTGGGATCATGTTTAATAAACTCTTAACTTTTATGATGGAATGATGACCAGTCTTCAGCATGGCATCCTGAGGATTCATTCTACCTTTCAATCTAGTGTGTAGTTACTCCACTTACATTATAAATGTATCTGGTGGTTTAGAATAATGTTGAGGTGATTGAGAATATGAAAATGTGAGTTGGTTGAAAATTATAACATAATTAAGTAGGTTTCTAGTGGAGTAGATTTGTTCATAAAAGGTCTTAGGAACTAGGGACTTCAAGGATTTATCGAATAGTGTGTTGATATCAATAGATTCCCTTTCATCCTTATGGGGATAATTATTTTCATGATCTTTTTGGAGATTTTTACATTTTATTTTTCCATTAGGATCATTTCAATTATCCTATGTAGATCACTATATGTATATAAAATTATAATAGTGGAGGAAGTTAGGTTCAACATCATCCTCAACGAATGATATAAGTAAGATCATATCAAAAGAAATTATATCTGGTTTATGCTCCACCTAGGGGAGACAAAGTATGCATTGTAAGACACCCAGATACACCTTCTAACCGGGGATCTTGAACTAAGCATAGTTTTGTAGGTTTCAGTCAGAAGAGAAAAATATTATATGGGCATAGTCTATTGCATAAAAGGAAGGAGTCCATACCGAAGGGGCAATAGATCATTCTATGAACACCCAACATTCATTTTGAACTCCTGCATTTTATCTTCTCTAAAATGTGTTGTACAACATCACATACATAGGCTTCATGTTCCCCTAGTGTTAAATATGCTAGTCGAGGGGCCGAAACAGCTAAATTGATGAGTTCATGGAGTGTAGACAGATGAGCATGCCACATTAGTTATATATGAATTTTTTTTGTTAAGTAACCATGAAATTTAATCCTATACATAGATTGTTTTTATTTTGGTCATTCTATTACTGACAAATTTCGAAGGATTATAATTCTCTTGGATGTAGATAGATGTGGTATGGTTTTTTTAAAAATATTATTCATCAATTTAGAACTGTTAGCTTTTATACTCTCTATTCCTTGATAACTGAGTTTTCAATAGAGTTAGTGGATACCATGATAAAGAATTTTTTCTTATTTTTTAGGGATTTCAGGATGTTTTTCTCGAGGTTGCTGTGATATTACACTCATGACATGATATCATGTTTTATGTAGACTAACATCCCAATGACTCATTGATTTATAAGGATGATTTTAAAATGTACCAATCTAGGTTGGGAGAGTTGATGAATCATATATATTATGTAATGTGGAAAATATTTATGTACCCTAGTGTGTCACCGTTATTTTCACAAATGTTATTATCTAAGATGACAGATGGTAGTATACAGTTGTAAATAGACTATTGGAGGTTTATCTACATCATGATAAAGAATATATATCATAATATATGGATAAATGGTATTTTTGGATATATTAGTGGAGATATATTATTCTCATAGATTAATATATTTTCTAGATATAATCTGTTTTTGGTTAATGAGGGCGATAATGTGAAGAGTGACTTTAAATGTTGGTTGTGGAATCATGATTTTGTGTTCATTTTGTTTTTCCTGAGGAATATACCAAATTATTTCATGGGTATCTAGATCATATTGTTCTATGAATTATCAGACCAATTCATATTCATGTTCAACATTAACATATTAAACCACTCAAAGTCAATGAATGAGTATGATGATTATCTTAGAGCTGTATAACATGTTCCATTATAACATGTGGCTAATTAAATATATCTAAGATTATGTTTTCAACATGATTGATACATTTTATTTTTCATTTTGTGAACTATTATGGAATACCCATTAAACCATTAAATCTTTAGGTTTTTTTTCATCGGAGCCCTCAATGTGTGTGGAAGAGGTTCGTAGATTAATTATCTACTAAAGATATTACCAAATATTGATGTCTGATTTCTCATGGAAATTGTTCCCAATTAAATGATTCACTAGGAATGAATAGGATTTTATCTGGACATATTATAATTAGGCATAATTCTTCATTATTTATGTTATTTTGGTAAGTGATATAGTGCTTCACATTCTTAGGGAAGGGTTGATTTTTGGGGTATTTTGTGATGTTTACATTCTGGGATTGGATGTATTCTGATGAAATAGAAGGCATTGAACTCTAATAGGTATACTATGTCACACCCACATGAGTAAAACTTTTCCATAGATAATTTGGAGTTAGCAGTGGTGCTTTTTTATATAAGGTTGTTGTGATATATGAAAAATGGGGATCACATTATGGTATTCACATATCTTTAAAATGGAATGTGTATCATTTGATCATGTATAATGCATCTACATAAATTTAGGTGGATGCATTTTTGTCAATATTTTATTTTGTTATCTACTAATCCATTTTAAAAAGGAATGTCCTGGAAACAAATTTGAGAAAGAAGTCTGTGGAGTATGTGATTATGGAGTCTTAAGATTCATAAAGGGTGATGGAGGACATAGAATACCTAAAATTTTATATAATGGTTACTGATGGTGGGGGTTTATTTCTTTAGATGACAGTTCAGACCTTACTGATTCATCATGGGGAGGAGTCTCAATTATTAGACTTACAGGTGGAATTAGGAAAGTTTCATTTTTTCAATAGATATTCTCTTGGGGTTTGATTGGATAGAGGATGGATAGAAATAGATGTTATAGGGGATGATATTTATCCTAATATAGATGTATTATGGAGTCCTTAATGTGTTTCATTTAAATAATTTTGTGGTAAAACTGTGAGATTTGAACATGTTCCATGGATTAATAATTCATTTTCAGTGTCTTGGCATGAAATGGGTGGTGGTGAAGTTTGTGTCATATTTTATGTATTTCTAGTATGCATGGAATGAGCATTTTATTCATTATTTTTTTCTATAACCCTTGGGCGATCCCAACAGGATGGTGGAATATTAATCAATTCACATCATCATATGAATACACCAATTTCTAGGATGTTTTCATGATATCTAGCTAATAATAGATTGGTGGATGAAATTGGGCCACATACAATAAATCTAGGGGTTGGGTACACTGGAAGTTTTAGAGAGGTGTTTTGTCTATAAGGTGGTTTGACTTCATAGAGTCTCTATATCCACTCTCTCGAGTCATCATTATTGTTTTACCTTGTGAGTATAGAAGGGATTAGAGGCTTATTATAGTTTTACAAATTATGGTTATAACATATGATGATTATGTAATTATAATTTGGGATGATGATTCATTTAACTAATCTATTGTATAATTATAAATGATGATAAATTCCTTCTTAAACATGATTTAGATTCCACTAAATTTGGATGAGATTTCCAAAATATTGATTTTATCCACAATAACTTGTATATAAAAATCCATATGATTAATCCTTTATTTTGAATCATCAAATTTTACAAAATCCTGGCTTGAGGTGTGGGTAGTTGGGTAGTGAATTTTCTGTAGTGATACATTTATTTTTTTCATTTCACTCTTGTGATCTCTATTATTGAAATATTTTTTATGTGTGTACATGTAATTGAAAATATATTCCTCTACAATGAATATTAGATGACCCATAGGAAGGAATATATGACCATGATTTTTAGGTGATCAGATATTACCTTCCTACAGTGAAACTAGTGGAATCACCAATAGTACCACAATCTATACTCGGATTGTTCACTGAAACTCTTCGTAGAGGAGATTTATTGATGTTGTTGAAATATATATATATGTAGCTCAATGTTCATTATAGAATATGTCAGAGATAAGGTGATATATCTAGTAGTATAATCTTCATAATTTCTTAGGGGATGGTGGACCAATGAAACTATGTCTACGATAGATTCCATTCATTCTATATTCCAAAATTTTCATACTCTCTCAGAAGTAAGGGTCATTATTTTTTTACAAGATTTTTGGTACCACTAGAAAATTGTGGGGTGTTCTAAATCAGTATGCTCATCATTGAGTGAAGATCTTGAGATTTTCCAGTTAATCATCAAATAATATCCATACGCAAAAATATGGAGAGGAAATCGATGTAGGGAGTGTATTCAACTTATGTAAGGTATTATTTCAGTTAAATACTTTTCATCTCACATCAATGAGATTCATCGTTTTTCATTAACCATTACATGTGACGAACTATTCATGGTGTGATATTATGGTGATGAGGTCATGTAGGTTATCCGATCTCAAGTGATTTTATTTTGAATGTTTACCATATGTGAAATTATAAATTTTGAACTTATCTCTAAGTGAAAAATTATATAAGATAAAGGTACATGGAACAATGTTTCAACAATGACGTAGAGAAGTGATTCTTTATGTGGTAAGAAGTTTCTCTTTGAGTGTTCATTCTAGGATTGGGGAAATCATAATATATTCCAAAAAACATTAGTGTTATGACAACAATGTTAGAATAATGGTGAAAAGAAATGTAAGCGTGATGGCGACCTAGTTTAGTGTTGAGAATTTAGAAGATTGATCTATCTCAGTAGGTTTTATCAGACCACTCAACATTATTCCTTTGGGAGTGTATCCGCACCAAAACTTCATTTCAGATTAGGTTCAGTAGACTCACACCATGTAGGGAGCTAGTGTACACATTTTTTTCCTATATGATATAGTTATCAAGATCTAGGAATAATGATTTATGATATGCATCACCATCAAAGAGAGCTATCTTTGAATGGTTTGGTTATATATCAGGTCCAGGGATCAAGGCATTTACATGTTCTACATCCTAGACCTATTGTGAAGAGTTTCTAATCATCAAAAGTGTGAGGTACACCGTAAAATCATGGAATTTAGTATCTACATTAATTGAAATATGTGTTTTACATTAATAAACATCAATGGAAATCATGTATAATAATGGATTGGTGTTTATTTATTTTTGGAATTTTTGTCTCTTGATACCCTAGTAGTGGTATGATAAGACAGTGTACACCAATTCAAGGATTCCCCTAATTGATATTGGAATATAACTTTTATTGTTTAAACCATTCCTCCTCGAGATGATTAGATTTTATATTATTATTTGGATTGAATATTTTCAACACCCTCCAAATTAAAATTGAAAATGTTACGATCAAAAAAATACTAGAATCATGGTTATTATATTCTATATAAAAGGAGGGAAGTGGAATCATTGTTATATGATAATCAGATAGCAGGATATTGCAAATTATGTAACCCCAAGAAGGACACACGATTCCATGAAACTATGAAGGTCGTGTAGTTTAATCATGCGCTTAATGGGATCATTTAATTATCAATTAAGAACTGTAAAATGGTTCTTAGGATCATGATAAGGACCAAGTAAATTCTCATTAGATCCAGTGATTCCCCTCTAGTTCCACATAATAGGTGGGAGACTATCCATGACAATGCTTTCATGCCATCATAAGATCCATTGTTAGTTTGTTGACACAACACATACTTACAAATGGAATGTAAATGATAATACACACATATCATAGTATGATCCAACATTGATCATAAGACATCATTATAGATATAAATTGGTAAATTGATGGTTTTCTTGTAATGTAGAGGATAAATCATGAATAAGATGGACGACTCATACGATGAAAAGTGACTTAGTTTTTTTCACAACGGGGACATGAGCCTCATGTGATCAATTCATTGATAATGAGAAATCCCTTTTACATGAATTGGTGATCTCATGAAGTTCCACTAACAAGACATTGTCATCACATGGAAGGCCTCTAATAAGCCAATTCATTATCATGAAGGTCCCCATACTAGTTTGTATTGATCATGTGATATCCTCTTTGATAGGTGTTCTGGTCTCAGGAAGACTTCCATAAAAGTCCTCCCACTATAGAGAAGTCTCATTGACATATAGATATTATTGTGAAAAATCCATTTTGCCAATTCATTTGTATATAAAATATGGAGTTCATGGAGTGTTCTTATGGAAACCTTTTATCATGTGATTCCTATGATGTCCCAGAAAAGGTTCATGGGAAATATGTGATTCCATGCCCCCTCCACCAACATGAGACCATATCTGAAGCATATGCTCTATGTAAGGACGAATATATCTGTTTTGAGGGGGTAAATGCATTCCTCTACCTTAAGAACAATGATAAAATGAAATGAACACCCATGGGAGTATTTAAGTGAGTGACGACTTGTCCTAGAAGAAATCCACACAATCCAATGGTTCATACATTTGGTAAAACATATGGAAAAATATAAGGGATTAAATTTAATTTATATAAACTTTACATTACAACAATATTGATAACATGATGTACCTCACGAATTCCATAGAGATTATTCAAAAGAGTTTCTTCGTGAAGACATGGTCTCACATGACCCAAACAGGCCACTGCATGAAAAATATTGATGTATATATTTATAAATGATTGAAATATATTGTAGAATTACGAGAATATGGATTTGTTCAATTTTATGTGAAGTAATAATGAACTTTTTAAGGACTATCTAGATCATAGGAAATCCATACTATATTTTAAGTCTAGATCATGTGACACACTTAGAAGTGTATGTATTGATCAAACGATGTCCTTACAGAAATCTAGACATGTCACGTGAAGTACCCCTATCATGTCATCTAGATATAGAGACTACTCCTATACATGTCATCTAAGACATGATAAGTCTTATAAAATGTCACAATTGACAAGAATTTTCCCTTGGGTAGGTTTGATGGATTATACAAAAAACAACAGGAGAAGTCCATACGTCCTCATACATGATAGGAAATCAACGAGTACATGTATAACAATACTCATACATTTCAAGAAGACATACCTATCATGTCATATATGTATGGAACATACCCCATGATATGTGAATAATGTTATAAATATAGTCGTGGACATTATAACATGTGAAAAAAACACACATGGGAATATATCTTTATTGAACTATGAAAACTCTTATTCATTTCCAATGAAGATAGGTAGGATTCCTAACATCTGAGATCAAATTTGGGATCCACATCTGTGTATGTCCGTCCATATTGTAGAAACCCTAACCCATGAGACCAATATTTCCTTAGTGTTTTTATTTTTTTCTCACAGATCAGTGGATTGAAAATCCTCTGAACTATAAGGGCACTGATTCCTATTATATTCTAGATATGCAAGAGATTTTTCTAAGGACATATAGACATACCAAACACCCAACTTGGGATAACCTAGTTTATAATTCCTGAATCCATATGTGATGAGTCTAATGAATTGTTTTCCCTTGTTCCAACACTAATCAAGGATCAAATGAGCATAGGGATTTTCCATGATCATATCTTCTACATCATAAATTCCCCCTATCTAGGGAAACCTAGATGTATAATCCTCATTTAGTGACCAGATTTTATTAACCCCAAACAAGGGAATCCACCTTAGTTAATGTTCTGAATGAATATTCATATTGATACACCCTAAGAGAGTAACCCTAATAGGCATTAATTATCTATTACCACCCATCAGTGGGTTGAGGAACGAATAAACAATGACGACTCTAATTTCTTCTATAATAATTATCTTTAGGTTCACTTCTTTTGGTTCAATCATAATACATGGTTCCTACATTCCATCTTATATATCATTATCACGTGATGTTAAAAAATATTAAATAAACATAAATGAACTATGTGGGGGTTTTTCCTTTTAAACACATTATACTTATGATACCTTATGAAAATTAAATACCAAGTCCATTATATTAATATACTCCTTCTATGGTATTAATCGCTTTATTTACTAGTTATAAATATTTAAAAAATTATTTCCCATTTCTATGTAGTAATAGGAAATTGATAGATAACCGCATATACATAAATGTGGAATTATTAATA
Source organism: Viscum album (assembly GCA_963277665.1). Lineage (NCBI taxonomy): Eukaryota > Viridiplantae > Streptophyta > Magnoliopsida > Santalales > Viscaceae > Viscum > Viscum album. Next base: position 39,399,442 of record OY728158.1, on the reverse strand, counting down.
GGACCCACCTTACACATAGAATGATTCAACACATGATTATTTGATTTGTGTAAACTGGATTGTGTATGGTTTTGGAAATGATTAAAAATCATATTTTAAATAAAAGAGGGAATCCAGAATACATAATAATTCTCCTAGTGTAGATGGTACTAAAATACCTTCCTCTTGAATAATTTGAGTTCATAAGCTTTGTTGGTTCTGAAACACCACACATACACTTACCATTTTAATATCATTATGAACATAGTAATTTATTACTGAACCATTGGTGGATTTAATGGGAGATGAAAAATATTTAACATGATTTGAATGATTGTACAACCTCAATTGGAACCCCCATAATCTATCATCAATGATCATATTTCTATGAAGAAAGAAATAATGGTGACCACATTGTGAATCCATATAATGAAAAAATAACTAAATCATAATATGAATCAGGAATCATGCCTCCCAAAACAAATGGATACCATATCATCATATATAAAAGTAAAAAAATAATGAAACTGACATGAATCTATCAAATAATTAAAACTCTCAGATGAATATGCATCAAACTATTTTTTTGTCATATTATATGAAAAATAAAATAGTATGAATGATTTAAAATCCTTTATAACTTCAGTTCCCATGAAATTATTCCATTCAATCAATAAATATTCCATGAAAGATAAATCGACAAAATATTAACAATATACAAGAATTGGGTAAACAATGCATATCTAATCGATCACGTTTCATGCATACGATGATGCACTAATTTTTTTACCATCATACTTATTTAATTATTTAATACATAAATTTATCACATACATCTTAACCGAACATAATGCCTTTTCCAGATAACATTATAGTGCCTCATCTATAATAATAACCTATGTGGGTCACAATAGAACCCCACCCACCAATGACCTTTTTCATACGGTTGATAACATGCTGGATATAGAATAGTGCCAACATGGTATAATCACATCCCAAGATTGTTCATGTAAAGGTCTCTAAATGCTAAAACCTAAATTATGTCTCTTTTAGGGAAATATGTTATTAAACTAATGCCTCATGTCACTACAACCAGTCATTTCGAAAAATTATACATACACTGTATCATTCTCCACCATTCAAATCTTTTCAAGGATGATCAAGTAGTCGATTATGGATTATTCTCTAATCATGAGGAGCCTAGGACGGCTCCTACAAACCGTTGTCACCAGTGTCATCCCTCTAGTTCCCCTTGGTAACTTTTTGACAGAACAACATAAATAAATAACACCTGAAGACCTCATATAATGTTTCCATGTATGGATCACATGGAAAAAAATATGAGTCATCTTTTTGGTGCTCAAGATATTACATATGATGATGAAGACAGTTAGTATATTCTAACAGAAGCGACAGGTAATACTTATATCCCTACACACTCGGATCAATTTTTCACACATATTAATAATGAAATAATGGAAGGGGAACATATACCTTCTACATACACGAATTATATCAACATATTATTATGTACATGAAATATATGATGGGAATTATATCCAATATTCAATCGGAGAACAATTACAATATATCTTGAAAACTAAAAATGATTAAGCATACAATTACAAACAAACATTGATATAGTGCATATATATTCTAGAAATACTATAAGTGATTCTCTAGAATATTATGGAAGTCATAGAAATAAAAGGATGGGAATATTTTCTTATTCAGATTTCCAGAGCAGCATATCACCATGATCAGAAAGACCAAGTGGATACTATGGAGCAATCACACACTCATTCTCTATTTTAAGAGGATTATCAACATATTATGATAAAAAAGTCACAAGATAAGGATTATATACCCATTCTGATCTAGGTCTAAGAAATTTTTTTTAACATGCCTCAAGATAGCGACACATTCTAGTTGAATAAGACATGAGGAATACTCCATGGGAATAGGACCATGATTATATCCTTTTTCAAACGGGGGCTTAAGAAATATTTTTTGGCACTTTCATTAGGATAGACTCATTTTTCAATCGAAAAAATACTATTAGAAAACTAAACTGTAATACTACTAATCTAATATATTTACTAAAACTAAGGTTTTTCAAGGAAATATAGAAATAACATATGATCTGGCTCATATCCCTACAAATGAAGCTACTCAACATATTCGTCTAGATTATATAAATCATCTTCATATCCTTCATTACAGTGATTAGAAACTACATGAATATATTTTTGAGGATAAACTAGAGTAGGATAATATAAATTCTCTAATTCTAGTGTATTGTTGTTATATTCTAATGGGGAAGGTATATATGAATCATGTTAATACCCCATCTTCATAAAGGATTGACAATCTTATTCAGCAACCACCCAATGTAATATTTATATTCCCAAAAATAATACAGAATCACACTATCATACTCCAAAATCTTCTTAGAAGTGGGATCATATCCCAATCACAACATAATTTTATCAATGTATTCAGGAATCCATCATGCAACAATATCATATCCCTACTCATCCCCAGAAGACAGATCAACATATCCCAGTCACTATGTATAATTATTACTATATATTTGATCTTCTCAATTATAATTTCCATAGGTCATTTTGTTGAACACATATTACCCCTCAAGGGTCTTTTTACTGTTAAAATAAAGAATAAGTTGATAAATAAATAATTTTTCATACTAAATATAGTTAAGAGATAAATCACAGGGACTCAAATCTTGACATCCAATATGGGAAACCTCTTCATAGTGATATCTCTCTAAGACCAGGAAACCCTCCCCAATTCCCAGAAAACATCATATAGAGAGGTTCACCAATCTAAGAAATATTCATAGAGAGGGTTCCTCAAAACACCATATTTTTCCATATAATTTTCCCCATAAACAATAATAAATAGTTCACCATGGTTAGTGTTATTCTAGAAGTAATAAAGTTTGTTGTTTGACATAGTGGATGAATATAAATCTTATGTAGAAGATGAAAACATGGAAATACGGAGGGTGATTGCTTGAAATGACCTTTGAACCATATTATGGACTCTATAAACTTCTGACTATGAGATCCATGAAAACATTGAGATGTATTTCATCCGTTAACTATAAAAAAACAAGTTAGAAACTCATTAATGGATGATGTATAAACACCTCCCTTGTCCAGGATACAAATACCACCATAATTCAATACACATAAACAATTTTCAAATTGAATTTGATACAATGTAAATGGACCTAAAATGGGAAACATAAAATAATAGTGGGAATAAACATCACACATTCTTTTATTTCATAGAACAACTCATAAAAAATGACCATCGAATCTTCTCCAGAGATCTGTATCCAAGGATGGGGAATGTATAGATTATTTAATATCATTACATCCTCAAAAAATATAAATATGCATATATGGAATCCTATATTATCATATAAATATGGAAAATTATGGAAATGAGTAACACACTAGGAATTTGGTCAATATATAAATATTCCCCAACATTGATGATGTAATGACATTGTGAGTAGAGTGAGAGTAATGCTGACAGACCTTTATGTTCGGCCTTTCAAAATTTTGGTAATAAATTTAAGGCTTGGAGCCCATAATTGTGTAATATCCAGTATATTCCCAATGAAAATTAATCCCATTATATTCCTCCATTTCATGTAGCACATAAATGAGACTAATATTATCAAATCAAACATATCACAAAAATAGTCATTGTAGTAGCCACCTATAAAAATTACCTCCCACATGGCTCAGGATATTTTTACTACCTCCTACACCCCTCCATTCATAAATCCTATAGAGGATCCATAAAATATTTTAAGTATCTTCAATCCAACCCCAACATGGTGGTCTTGGGGAAATTTTTATCTCAATATCCATATGGAACTCATGGCATAATAAGGGAATTAGATAAAAAAACACGTACTTCTCACTGATGATCTAATTAGAGGAAACATTGTAGATGGGTATTGACTTCATATAGAGATTAATATCCCCTCAACCTCATGTTAAGAGATATTTAATATGTCTTCATGGGGAAAACATTATCATCAGGTTGTCTTTAGATCTCAGAAAATAGTCTGTATAAAATAGGAAGTTGAGGATGATCATGATTTTCCTCCATTATAGAGATAAAAACAACCATGATAGGGAGATCATTCATTCCTTCCACGAATTATAAATAAACACTATATGAAAATAGATACACCTAATCATGCCTTTCTCACACCCCAAAGAGTGGAGTTTTTCTAGATAGTGGAACCTAAAAAACAAGTTAATATCATTAGATCCCTAGCTTCTCGAATAGATGCTGGTGTCATGAACTATTATAGGTCAATAAAAACCATATCCTTATTGGTTTTATGGATAATTTTATCGAATTTTTTTTTTATAATCCCATCCCCTTAAAATTTGAATGCGAGACAGAAATAGAAAATCATATCATGCAATTCGTGGCATGATGTGGCATAATGATTTTCCATTGAGGACAATTGGAGTTGAACAAATATATATGTTTTGTACAAAATCATTTATGGATAGCCTTTATTTTCTACAAATACCTTATAGAGGGATCCATTTCCATATGGGAATTCATTCATCATCAACTCCTTTATCACTTCATATCCATGTAACGGGAAATAATAATTTTCAACTTAAAATTTTTAAAACAACATAAAAATGGGAGTTTTTATGATTTCAACACATGATGGAAAGGTTTAACCAATTCACATACTATACCTCTATCACAACCAAAATTTAAAAAAAATGTATTATAAAAAATATCTGGATGAATGACTAACACTTTTTATCCTGATGTGGTATCCATGAATATTATACTAGTTAATAGAGAAAAAACGCCTAAAAGATGTCATTCATACGACACAAGATAAATCTAGGGTCCTTCCCCCAGCATAGTGACAAAATATAGGTATTATGAAGACAACTATTGTTACACTGATTCTAGTAGAGTTTTGCATTCAAGCACCGAGTTTGTCCTCAAATAATCCAATACCTCCCATCGAGTAGAAAAGATCAAAAAATCACCCTTGACCAGAGAAAATATATATCATGTTCTCTAGCAATTTGAGTAACAGGTATATAAAAGGTATTCCATATGAAATTATTATGTTATAGGTTATTTCATTACATCCATAGAAAATATACTATATAAGGAATCATTGACCATGAACCATAACAAATATAATCCCATTGATCTGCCAAACTACTAACATTTTTATTGGATCCTAGGTTACTCCATCCAGGACTGATTTGTCTTCAAAAATATTCTATAGAATATTTTAAATTATATATAGGTGATGGAAGAGAATTACCTATTATGCATAGAATATATAACCATTAAACTAGTATAATAAGAGTGTTAATGGAATGAAGTCATATGTATGGTTGGATTGATGTTCTTCAATGCGACAAATAAAAATATAGTTTACAGAGTGCATTCCACCAATAAAGAACATATTATAAAAACTGAGATGATCTTTTTATCTATGTTGGTGACATTGAATACATTACCCAGAGTTAGATTTAATTATCAGAAACAATGAAATAAAAATAAGAAACAGTAATATAAATATCCAACAATAGATCTAAATCATGATGACTTATTTCAATAAACATTCAATGAACAAGAACCACACCATAAAATGGAATCATTATTGGATGATGTGATCATTTGTTGTTATTTTAACATACATATCTTAACATATAACTCCCATAAGGAATAATATTCCTCCACGATTGATTTCCCCAGTCTCTTCTAGGGAGCTATAGGCTGAGGGCATAGAATCTATGAATACTGGGTATGATGATGGCATGGTAGAACCCAATATTTTGGTCAAAACCCTGGAGAGGACATATTTGAAACTAATACCCACATAAATAACTCCATAATTACCAATATAAACATTAATACCACTCTGATCCCTCCAATAGTCGTTTAATCCCATTTTTTCTATATGACCAACAAGAGGGTCTAAAATTTTCAGAATCATCCTTGACAATGTAGAAGGTTGATGCAACCGATTCTAGTAGCAGTTGATTCTCCATTGAACACTTCATAAGAACCATGACCATACACATAAAACATTACAACTATTATGATAAATAATATAGTGTAACCCACCTCTGAAATCATTGAAATATGGCCTTGAAATAATAAATTTTTAAATATTAAATAGTTTTCCCAACCAGGATCTCAAACATAGATTTATCCATACATAAAAAAACTCAGTGAGACCCATATTGAGGCCCTCAAAAGAAAAAATGAGATTGAGATATATTTTTTTTAAAACTATGGTTTATTGAATGGATACTATATCATCATTGTATTATATAACCCTCACATTCAAAGAATCAGATCACATAGAAGTTATCATATAATATATCAAACCTATATATGTCTCATGAAAACTACTAAATATTAACATCCAATAAAATCCATCACTCACTGGTTCTAGGATAAACGTCATCGTGGTCCAGTCCCTATATATTTTTCAATAAAGAGATGGGGAAATTACTTTGAGAAATATAACCATTCATGCAAATGATAATTGTTAAAAAAATCCTCATAAGAAGATTATTATCATAGATTCATTTGGTAATCTCACATCTAATGTAGAGTTAATGGTTATAAAATAAGAAATATAATTTAATTTCTATCTTCGATGACCATGAATTCAACCCCACATGGCATCGCCTTTATCATTTCGTTAATGAATGAAATACCCCTTTGATTGGAAGGTCACAATACTATGGGGTGATAGTACTGCCTTTGATTCATCAATGAAGCATACATAGAGACATGCTTCTAAAACATGGATGTAAAAAACCTACAAATGATTAAAAAATATTTTCTTCAACCACCAATAGTTTTTGGAAGACCCCTTAAAATCCCTAGAGTGTGGTCAATATAAATTAAGTTCTACCAATAAACTTGATTGTGTTATTGGACTTAATATTAGATGAATCGGATTCTCCTACACATGGTGGATATGTAAAACCAAATAATCAACTCCAGAATCTCTTTGTGACCTCTTTGATAGTGAATGAGGATAATGTATCTTCTCATGGACTAACATACCTAGATAGTTAAAGATATACCTTTAGATTACCAATCATGTCTGAATATTACCACATGGAATTTGATGTTGAATAAGAAGAGTATAACCTCATGAATTCCCCTCCTGAATTTGAGGAGGGTTACTCATCTTCCATTAACGAGCTCAAAAAGGTGAATTTGGTTAAAAATAAGTCCTTAAAACAACATTGACTAGTTTCTCCATGCCTCCTGAGTAGCAATATTTTTATATTTAACTTCTAATGTTCCATTGATACAGACTTTATGACAATTATATAGAAATGTATGGACTAAACCCCATATGTGGCTACACATCACCTAGCCATACCCAATGAACATCTAGGATTTTGTAGGTATCTAGGATGATGAAACCCTCACATATTACTAATATAGAAAAAAAATTGGATAAATCAATCAAATCTAACTTTCATCCTAAGGTGAACTGCTCAAAAAAACTTCATCGATATAACTAGAATCATGAAAATGAATTGTTTGATTAGGGTTTTCATCAATTTAAGGGACCATTATATACATTACCCAAAAGAATATTTCACATTTCTGATCATATATATTTATATCAATGAAGCCACTATACACAATTACCTTTCTTTCATGGAAGGGTAATTAAGGAATAATCAAATAATAATGGCTCCTAAAGATGGGGAAGCCAACATATTCAGATCAGTTTAGGGGATATTTTTTTATCTAGTGATGACCATTGGATTATAAAAAATTAAAACTACATACAAACACTAAATGTATCATATCTGTGTTCCCTTCATTTGAAAAAATTTCAGAATTTAAGGTTGATGACCTGGTAAGGAAATGTCATTAGCGATGTGATAACATCGATGATCATCAAAAAATTATTGTCATGTTATGACATCATAGTTTGAAGATGAATCTTATAAAGTGTTATCATAGGGTAATATTATTGAAAATAAATCAATTTATGGTATTTAACTATGTAAAAAAGTTAATATCGGAAAATGATTGCACAAACCAAGATATTTCATTCTCTTATAATCATAATGAACACATGGGACTCCAATGTTACCTCATATACATTCAATGTTTCATAGTTAATTGAAATAGAAAATCTCTCATCGTCACCAATTTAATGAAGGAGGTAGTAACCTACCAATGGTGTGGGGACTAACAAGAATCATTTGAGAATTACGAGAAATACTTTTTGTGCCCAATTTTCTTAATGATACTGGTAGTCTAAAATATACATATCTAATATATAGAAGCCATGGAATGGTCACTTGGTTATTTCATAATATAGAAAAATTAATTAGGAATGAAAAATTAATTTACTTACTCAATTAAATTATGCTATGTACCAAGACCCAATTTTTTTATATTGAGAAGAACTACCTCTCATTGTTTGTTATTTCCAAACATTTGTGAAACGACATTTAGTATCACAAGGACAACATGGTTGATCATATTGATCATCATATGTAAATATTGGTCATCAATATCATTACATGTCATTTGGATCAAAGGGTGGTTATTTAAAAAAATATGCCATCAATTTAATTCCATAGAAAAATGAAAAAGGCAAGGTCCGGTCAGATTTCCTAATAGAAAATAACTCCCAGAAAATAACACAAGTGGACACAAAACATCAAGATCAATAGGTCTTCTTTGACCATGACACTCCACAATCATGGGAAATTTATTTTGATAGTGCCTCCGTATTTTATATTATAAAGTTGAATCAAAACATAAGGCTTAATCTTCTTGGTGTAAAGATTGTATTTATTTCCCCAAGAAAAAAAAATGTTTCCTTATTCCTAATTATCCAAATGATTCCCAAATAATGTGAAAGAATAATACACACTCATTTGTGGCATAGAACATTCCCTACAGATATAGATAGCTAACCTATATTTCAATGGGGGTTCTAATATATATATATCAAACAAATAAATAGTTATTACTCCTTGAAGAAGGAATAATTGGATCCTCTCATCAGATCAGTTAGAGGATTTTTTATAGAATTCCATTTTAAACACTCATTATACCATTTCCCCTAATAATAAAATGTCTTTTTCAATGAAAGAGATAATGTAGCCATTGTCTTCCCAGCCCTGACAAGGATGATATTTTTATGTATCACATACTGAAAGAATGTCTCATCATTCATCATCAATAACATAGTGGAAATTAATCAGGTCAACCCTAACCCAGATTATGATGAACCGATATACACGCATGGTTATTTAGGGCACAAAGTTGATAAACTCAAAAATGGGTCCCTCTTATTAGATCAAAATTGAAGGTAAGAAAATTGATGCAGATAAGGAAACATTTACCTTTTCTACTAGCCAAATTAACAAAAGGACCTCTATAAATTGGGAGTTTATGAAATCCTCCTTAGATTCATATAATAAAGATGTATTGCATCCATTGTGGAATAATTACATGTATTTTCTAATGAAACTCATCAATCTGGGACTAAACTCTCCAAATATGTATTGAGGTTTTGTTATTTCAGGAAAACTAAAATGTAAGAATTTTCGTAATTCAGTATATAATATCTTGCAATATTGATTCATGAAAATTTCACCTACCAATAACAATAATTTATATATATCTCTAAATATTCATGAATTTTATATTTTAATGATGAATGGATGTTATTGTTCTATATCCCCAATCCAAAACTAAGGAGATTAAGTACATCCTTTTTGTTAAAAAGCTCTTTTAAAAATGGGATAATGATATACCGCTCAACGATGTATATATGAAGAGTTTAATTTATTTTGTAATGTAAAAAATCATCTCAATAATCTGAGTCCATTACGAGGAATTAATGGACATAATAACCAAAATATATTATACTAAACTGAGTAAATTTTAATAGGAGTAAAACATTAAATCCAAACATTCATCCCACCATCATACATAAGGGAAAAAATAAAAATAGATTCCTTAAATAAGACTATGTCTTATATAATTCAAAATATTTTTGTATAATAACAAGAAATATGCATTTTAAAATATTCATTATGCTTTATAGGACAATAGTAACACCATTCACATGGCAATATAATCTACCCCGAATTAATTAGTGTTCAAAACTGGGTCATTTATTTACCTAGAAGTCTGGTTTCCCTCTCCCCAACTTGAAATATGTAAAAAAATATGAAATCATGAGACCCCAAAAAATTGAATGGATGAGTTGGAATAGATCAATGAGAATCGTTTCTGTACACTACACAACCTCTATGTTCATTATAATAATATCATATGAGTCTTCAATAAAAATGGTTTCCTCAACTCATTCCATTAAGGACACCTGGTATTGGCTCTTAGAATTGCAATGAAACCAAGAGAGAAACCTAAAAATTTAGAAACAAAATGTTAAGTTACATACACAAAAAATAATGTATATTCCAATAGAGATTAGACATTTACATCAATGGATAAGAAATTCATAATTCCCCCCCACAAATGAAATGTTTCTAAATAGTAAGAATTCATAGATACCTATAATCGTCTCTCATCATTTTCAAATGATGATAATTTTCATGGTATATTATTTCCATATGATGTTAAACAACATGAAAAAAATTCATTGTAGAAAGGAACTACAATGCACCACATCCCCATTCATGGAAATATGACATTAAACTACACATCATCTTGCATCCATACTGTATGACATTAATCATCACATAAGAAGTATTGGTAGAATGAATTAAAACTAAATTAAATCATTTTTTCTTACCTGCTAACATAAAATTCAAATACTTCTCCCTAGTCATATGAAATAAATCTATAAGACACAATCCATTATTATAGAATGACCCTAAACATCACATTGATCTCATTACCATCTGACCCTAAATTGAAAGAACCATACCATACTAGTCACAATGAAATATTCTGCACCACAAAACCTTTATAACATGATGATTAAATTTAGTCTTACCTTTTGTAACATGAATTTGAAGCATTGAGAAACTACATCAAGAGGCCTCATTTCACAAGAATGGGAAGCCTCTCCGAACAATATTTATTAGACAACATGATAGAGGTTATTTGGATTCATGAATTATTTTTCATGCCATGAAGCCCTCATCCGTACCACATGATGTTAAATTGTATAGTTGAAATACCTGTTATTTGGTGTTATAAATCACAACAAAATAAATTTGACTTTATTTTCATTATAGTGAGAATAATAGAAACACTCAAATCCTATGTCATTCTCTATCTACTTCATAGTAAAAATACCCTATTACTTTCTATTTATCACCCCTATGTAGTGATCGAAACATTTTTCCTTCCGTATTCCTATCACCAAGCATAGCTCACACATGATTCAGAATATTGGTATGGATTTCCCCACATAATCGAGATATATCATTTCATGTCAGTATTATCATGTTGCTGGATGCAATAACACAACATTAAGAAAAAATGTATTCATCCCATGAAATTAAATATCATGGTTATAATCTCTTTGATTATATAAAACTACCCATTTATAATTGCTTCATATAGAAAACCAATAACCTTGGGGTTGGTCTCCCACTACACCTCCACTCAAGAACTATAGTTGGGTTGATTTATTTTATAACAATAGATGTAGTCAAAAAAAATCTCCAGTGATGGGTCCATCCTGGATAACAATCAAAACAAATACATCAACAACATATGGTTTATAATTGTTGGGATCTTCTTCCATTCAATAATTATGTGTGTAATGATTAATTATATAAAAAAAATACATATATATGATCAAATATCAAATCCTATGACTATCTACAATAATAATGGATAAAAAATCGTCATATTTATATGTAAAATGCTTTCATGGATCTTTTTCCACTATAAACAATGGGTGTCTTGATTCATTTTTACTATATGATATATAGTGACACCCGGACCACCAATCATGGGTTCAAATACATAATTATTTAAATGAATCCCCCCCTTGACATATAAATCATACCTACATAGATACTTTTCCATCCACAAACTACATGTGGTCAGATAACTTTTACTATAGGATACAAAGTAGAACCTAGATCTATTATCATAGTTCGAATCAAATTATAAATGGAATCAATACCCCCACTACATATGGGTAAAAACTAATTGCGTTGTTTTCCTTCATTAAACTATTTGTGGATTGATTACAGCTTTCACATGATAGGTTGTGACAATCAAATATATAATATTGGCTTCATCCACAATATTAATGATAATAAAGAATCCTTATCCCTTTGTATATGTGTTAGATCTATGAAGGGAACAATATAAAATCCTTATATGGCTTTATTCATGACTTCATGAGATATGTAGTGATGCCTGGAATCTCTATTTTAGTCCCAGTCAAATATTTTCATCACTTATAATCATATACCTCCATGAGATTCATATCTCTAAAATGAGATCACCTTTAGTAGAGATAATTATGAAATTAGTCTTTACCATAAAATGTGATTAGGGACACCCAAGGAATACCAACCATATAAATTGTATTTTCCTTTGTTTATAGAGTGTTAAGTCATATATAATGGCACTTCCTATCAACACGTATCTTCTTTAAATAGATTTCTTATGGACAAGATAAAAAATTTCAAGAATGGATCAATAATATTTCTAACCATAAATAAAAATGGTAATGGTTTAGAGGTGATTCTCACATCTAGACACCCACAACTAGTTAAAAGTATTCTTGAGGATATAGTTCAAATTATCATATTATCCAATACATCCTTAAAACATTACATTAAACATCAAGGAAAAATCTATTCATACGATTTTAAACAACCCAATAGACATGTCTCCAAAAAATGATGTTAATACGATACGTAAATCTACCATTATCAATCCATATTAAATGACCAAGTGGTCTTGATCCTAGTTATCCAAATTTTGAGGTGCATCCCTCATCATTATGAGAACCTCAATCCACAAATCACACATCATGGATTGAGTTTCTCAAGTTTTAGAAAACCAGTCATTACCATTGGAAAATATAATTGATATATCAATTTGACCATTATATAGGTTGAAATATATAAGGTCCTTAGATCCCAAAACCAATTGAATCATTTCCCAATAGGAAGGCATTTCTGATCTTTTAGGAACAAAAATCATCATTGTAGATATAACGACCCATACATTCCATACATTGTTATTACATCAGAATTTAATCACACTTATTACAACATATAACAAAACCAATAAAGGACCTTATAGGTATAGTGTCTTTAGAAACTGGGAAACATAAACAACTGCTTCATAAAGCATCTACTTTTCCACCCATTTATTTCATTATATCTAGAGTCCATTTTTGGAATATTCTACTTAATAATCTTCTTCCTAACCTGGGGGAATAGAACATACAAAAGGGTGAGCCCAAATTCTCAGTAAGGGTAAACAAAATAAATATCAATCACATCATATACATAAGCACATAACTTTTGGAAATCTTAACCTTCAAAAGAGATCATAATTTCATAACATTGGATAAATCATAGTAGTGAAATGTAATCCCAATAATCATAACATAAAACTTGAAACATTATGGAATACACACATAATAATAGAGAATCATTTCTTTTTAGTCAAGACTCATTGACAAGACTATATTAGTGGACAAAGTCCATTTCTGAACCGAGTTCATTCCTCATTTCAGTCCTGTTTCACTGAACCGGTATAACCTACCGTTCTATCCATGTATATCTCTTGAGATATAAAATCGTTACCCAATGCATTGGTGGGAGATATAGGTCCCACCCATCTCATAATGATACCATTCTTATGTGTTCCACAAAATCATAATCCATACATCATAGCATAGCCCATGTAATAAAAATGGGATTCTTAAACAACATGACATTATAAAACAATTCATATAAGATAAAGGAATTCATAAAAATAATTCCATCACAACATAATAAAATAAATTTAATAATAGAGATAGAAACAGAACCCTATATTATCATATATGGAAAATAATTTTGATAAAACACTTGAACACCATTCTTGAGGAAAATATCCTTTTTACTTCAAAAACATTTTTCCTTTCTTAACATGTCATAAATTTTTAAATTAAAAGAAGTTGATTAAAAATGAACTTGAAAACTTGTAAATGAATATTCTTGGAAATAAGGTTTTAAAAATCCATTCATGCCGTATAAGTTAAAAAAACATTCTTCTTGTACTTTTGTCAGAAAAGTCAAAAAGTACCTCGTACAAAAAATGAAAAAAGTTTCCTTTCACATCTTTTACTAAAAACTCACCGAAGGGTATAATTGGATTTAAACAATTGTAGGTGGATGGAAATAATATTAAATATTGAAGAAACATGGATGTGGATGATAAAATACACCCCAATAAATACCAAAGTATAAACAATATCGGATAAAAATGAGATTGTGATATTTCCCTTACCATAGGTCCGATATGCTTTGTATGTTTCCGAACCTCCTGTATAATGATTTAAATAATGTTATTGAGTTATTACATAATCATACATATTTTTATGATATCATATATTGTCATATTCATAGCTTCATAGTAGTAATATTTCATTGCTACTTGTTATTCGGGTTTTTATAACTTTTTGTTCTTATGCGTGTTTTGTCGAATAAATTCTTATTCTTTTTTTAGGTTATAGATACCTAATTTCCAGAATATATATCATATTAATTAATTCAATTAATTTATATAATATTTATGAAATGAAGATCATGTAGAATGAGTCGCGTCACATCGTGGAGACGATATTCCGTACGTACGCACGAGTGATGATATCGTTCCTATGATCGTGGAATAGTATTGGAGTGTATGTATACTATTTCAGAATCCGTATCACTTTATAATAGTCATATATAGTCATTATTTACACCATTATACTCATCCAAGTAATGTGGTGGTGGAAAATAGATTACACCACGGAGTGGAGACGGTATTCCATAGGTACGCACGCGCGGTGATTTATTTTTCCATAGGATGGAAAGATGGTGAAATAGGATTGTTTCATATTTATAATAACATATCAGTATATGGGTGATACTGATGTTATAACTTAATAATGAAACTTCTAATGAATAAGAAGTGGAAAAAGAAATAAATATGAAAGAATCGGTAACGGACATTACCTCTTCTTTGAAGTGCTTCTTTGAGACCTCCTTTTAGGGCAATAAAATATGTCTTTGAAGAATACCATAACCTCTAGGATGTTTCTAGGGAAGTGGAGAGAAGAAATTGTCAGGGGTTGGCCGATCATGAATTCTCAAAGTTGTGTGAGGAAGAGGGGAAGGAGGTGCCCTTTTAGAAGGGAGGAGAGGGGCTCCTTTGGAAAAACTAAAAATATTATTTTATTATAAAGTCAAGTTCGGTTTTAAATAGCTCCAAATTGATTTATTTTGAAGCTAAGGTGGGGATGGGTCGAAATACCCTCATCCAATAGAATTTAGACATGTTTAGTTTCCTATTTTAACCTTGTCATTTAGATTTAACATTAAGTTAAATAATTTTACTTTTACCATGTCTTCTTGTGTTCTTATACTATAAGGTTAATAAACATTCTATAAGCATCCAAACAAACCCCAAGTTGTTTATTATTAATATACATAACCTTATATAAGTCATTTGGCCGATCCTTATAAATTTAGGAATAATATAACAATTACTAATATAATATTGGTTATAAAAACTATTTTATATCAATTTTGACACTATTTAGTAATTAATTTTTGTGAAAATCATAACAGAATGATTAGTTCAAAAAAAGTTAATTAAATCAATACTAACATGTCATATTAATATATAAAATTTGTTTAATTAATAAAAAGTCTCAAATTACATTTATTTTGTTTTTTATAACATCAATTACGTCAATATTTCATTAATAAGATAATTACTTCATCATCATTGTGTCATAAATAAACTAAATTATTTACTGTCTAAAAATTACAAATAAAATACCATTATGTTTTATATCTTGTTAGCTTTGTAATAATTTTTTATATTAGAGTTTATCTTATGTATCACCCCATATTAAAAATGATTTACTTATTAAATTTTGATTTTAACAATTTTGACCCTTCTTTAAATAAATTAATAATAAATGTCCTAATCTAATCCAAGTGGGCCTAAATGGTCATATTTTATTCCTAAGGTTGTTTTCGGTCGAATTACACTTGTATAATAGAATTATAACACGTTTTAGGGTAATAATAATATCATTTCTACCCTTAATTACCATATTTACTTTTAACCGTGGTAAATAACAGAAAAAAGTTACTATTCACCAAAAATCATTTTCATCTCATTGAACCACATTTTACTTACTGATATCAACCGTGTCTCTCAGATTTTTGAAATTCTACTCATTGAAGCGGTAAAATTATGTTTTATGAAAAATTTAGTTTTTTAACTACCACTTAGTGGTTTCTCTATTCATCAAAAATTGAAAGTTTTCAGAAAAATACCAAAATTTCACCCCAGGATAATATCGATATTCTGAATCTGAAAATGAAGTCCATTTTGAAAAATAAAATTTATAAAATTTCAAAAATTGTTTATTACTATTTATAATGGCTAGTTTTACTAATATTTTAATAGCATATCGTTGTTTAGTGAAACTCAGTATTGCGTACGACACAAGCTATCGAGGGAGGTTGTGATTTCGTGTAAAGCAATCCAAGCAAGTGTTGTGTGTAGAAAAAGATTCTTTTGATGATTTATATAACATAAAAGTCTCGGGTGTTACATTCTACCCCCCATAAAATGAATTTTTCCCTCGAAATTCGTCACTTTGTAACAAACAGATGAGGATACCTATCCTTCATCATATGCTCAAGCTCCCATGTAGCTTCTTCTAATTGGTGGTTCCTCCATAAAACTTTCACCAATTGAGTGGTCTTGTTTCATAGGACTTTTTCGCTACGATCCAGAATCTCTATCGGTTGTTCTTCATAAGAAAGATCTTGTTACAACGGTACAACTTCTGTGCTGAGTACATGTGAAGGATCAGGTATGTACTTTCTCAGGAGAGATACATGGAACACATCGTGAATGTGAGAGAGATTCGGTGGAAGCGCCAATCGTTAAGCTACCTTCCCAACAAGATCCAGTATTTCGAAAAGACCGATATATCTAGGGCTCAACTTCCCCTTCTTTCCAAATATCATAACCATATTCCAGGGAGATATTTGTAAGAACACTTTATCACCCACATCAAACTCTAGGTCTTTTCTTCGGTTGTCGACATAAATTTTCTGTCGACTCTGAGCATCTCTTATGTGTTGTTGAATAGATTTGACCTTTTCTGCCATTTCATCAACAAGATCGGGTACTAATAGCTTTCTTTCCCCAGCTTCATCCCAACAAGTTGGAGTCCTGCATTTCTTTCCATAGAGAGCATCATAATGAGCCATCATAATACTGAAGTGAAAGCTATTATTATAAGAAAATTACACCAAAGGTAGGTTTTGATCCCAACCACCATTGAATTCCATAGAGAAAGCTCTCAACATATCTTCTAGAGTTTGAATTGTTCTCTCAGACTGACCCTCTGTCTGAGGATGATAAGTAGTGCTGAAACTCAATTCTGTATCCAGAGTATGCTGAAGACTTCCCCAGAACATCAAGGTAAATCTCGGATCCCAATCAGATATAATAGAAAGTTGTACTCCATGAAATCTTACCACTTCATTTACATATATCCTGGAAAGCTAATCCAGAGATAAATCCTCTCTAATAGCAATGAAGTGTGCAAACTTTGTAAGATGATCAACTATGACCCAGATAGCATTATTGCCTTTGGATGTTTTAGGAAGTCATGTGAAAAGGTTCATAGTGATGTTTTCCCATTTCCATTCGGGTATGGGTAATGGTTGTAACATCCCCTTAGACTTCTGTCTCTCAGCTTCAACTTGTTGACAAACCAAGCATCGAGAGACATATTCAGCAACATCTATTTTCATGCCATCCCACCAGAAGTACTCTTTCAGGTCCCTATACATCTTCGTGCTTCCAGGATGAATAGATAATGAAGAACTATGAGCCTCATCCAGCAGCTCCTTTAATTTGATGATGGGACGAACACAAACCCAATCCCTGAACATTATTATCCAATCGCAATCAAGGTTGAATTTAGGAACATTTTGTCACCTTCTTTTGTAACTCGACATCTTCTTTCCATGCCTCTTTAATCTTCACATTTATAGATGGTTGAACATTCATTGAGAAAGATATGATATTTCCCCTTTCATTATAATTCCTAGATCCATCCTTTATAAATCCATAAATATTGGATCTTTTTTGATCCTCATCATGGATAAACTAGCATGGTCTTGTCGACTTAATGCATCTTCCACCTTGTTTTCTTTCCCAGGGTGGTAATGGATTGATAAGTTGTAATTCTTAATCAGCTCCAACCATCTTCTTTGGCGCATATTCAGCTCCTTTTGTTTGAAAATATACTTTAATCTTTTATGATCAGTATAAATATCACACCTTTTACCATAAAGGTAATGCCTCCAAATCTTTAATGCAAAGATTCCCGCAGCTAACTCAAAATCATGATTTGGGTAATTTTGCTCATGTATGTTCAACTGTCGTGAGGCATAAGCTATCACCATATCATTTTTCATAAGAACACACCCCAATCCCTTCTTGGATGCATCACTGTAGATCACAAACCTTTCTCCACTACAAGGCAGTGTGAGCACAGGTGCACTAGATAACCATCTTTTCAACTCATTAAAATTCTCTTCACATTCTTACGTCCAAACAAACTTATCTCCTTTCCGAGTAAACTTGGTGATTGGATTAGATAATTTTGAAAAATCATTCACAAAACGTCGATAATATCCAGCCAAACCAAGAAAACTTCGGATCTTAGTTACTGTTGTATCTCTCGACGATCTTTCGATAACCTCTGTTTTTGTTGGATCCAAAAATATCCCCTCTTTTGAGATTATGTGACCCAAAAAAGGAACTTTTTTAAGCCAAAATTCACACTTGATAAATTTGGCATAAATCTTCTCCTTTCTCAGGGTCTTCAATATAATTCTCAAGTGATCTTCATGTTCGTCCTTGAACTTTGAATTGACAAGAATATCGTATATAAAGACTACCACAAACTAATCAAGATAGTCTCTAAAGACTCTATTCATTAGATCCATAAAGATAGCAGGGGCATTAGTAAGACCAAATGGCATCACTATAAATTCATAGTGTCCATACCTTGTACAGAAAGGCATCTTTGGTATATCTTCCCTTTTGACCCTTAATTGATGATACCCTGAACGAAGATCAATCTTGGAAAATTATTGAGCTGCATGTAGTTGGTCAAATAGGTCATCAATGCGCGGGAGAAGATATTTGTTCTTGATAGTGTTCTTGATAAGTTCTCGATAATCAATGGAGAGTCTCATTGATCCATCGTTCTTCTTAACAAACAGAACATGTTCTCCCCAAGGTGATGAACTAGGGCATATGAACCCCTTATCAAGATTCTCTTGGAGTTTCTTCTTCAATTCCTGCAACTCAATTGGGGCCATTCTATAAGGTGTATTTGAAATAGGAAAAGCACCCGGTACAAGTTCTATTGAAAACTCAACTTCATGATTCGGTGGAAGACCCGATAATTCCTTTGGAAATACATCATCAAACTCTCATACAATGGGCATATTCATAATCATGAGTTTCTCACCTACCATTTGAGATAAATAACTTTTATTTATTGGAATCAATACCCATAAAATGGAAGAAATTTCCACTGGAAGGTTATGTTCATCCTTGCATCGATAGACGATCATAGATTGATCTGGAATATGAAATGTGACTTCCCTTCTTTGGCAATTGATATGAGCTCCATGTAGAGAAAGCCAATCCATGCCAAGAATCACATCAAATTCCACTATAGGAAGGATCATAAGATTAACAGGAATCACTTTACCACAAAATTCAATCATAGAAGAATTATAATCTTTTGATGTGACTGTTGTGCCATTAGGTGTTGTCACAGCTAACTCAACATCTAATTGTTGAGGTAATACGGTGATACCCTTAGAAAATTATTCAGAAATAAAGTAGTGGGTGGATCCAGAATCAAATAAAACATTTGCTACTTTAGAGTGGATGGTAAGTGTACCTTTCACCATATCGTTATCGTACTCCACATCGCTGATAGAAAATGCATGTGACATTCCATTGTCTATAGCCTTAAGAGTTTGTTGACGTTGACCATCATCATAAACCGTTGGATTAGGGCATTTATTGGAATAATGTCCCATCTCCTCGAACTTGAAACATTGATGTGTATTAGGTTCATTCTGTGTATCCTTTCCTTTGTTTGAATCATTAGACATCTTCTTCCCATCATCGCGGCATTCAAATTCCCGATGACATTCCTTTCCACATTTGAAACATTTACTTGTCCCTTTAAGACAACTCCCCCCATGTTTCTTTCCAAACTTTGATCATAAGGGAAAGGTCATCATCTTTTCAGTGTGCTCTTTAGATATTCCTTTGAATTCCATTTTCCTCTTCTTATCAAACCCATATGACTGATGGGTTACTCCAATCTCCATCTCAACTTTGAGAGCACATCGAACGATTTCCTAATAGATATCAAAGTCCATTATGGATAAGGCCCTTCGAAGACTGGGTTTTAAGACACTAAAGAATCTATCGATCTTACTCTCAGGTTGGATAATAATACCCGAAGCGTACCTTGAAAGTCTTTTAAAATTTGCTTCATAGGTACCGACATAGTCATCATCCTTTTGCTTCAGTTCAAAAAACTCTTTCTCCATCTTTGTTCGGATAATACGAAGGAAGTACATATTGAAAAATAAGTTCTTGAACTCGTCCCATTCCATGGACTAAATTTCATCCCTTTGCCTCGTAATCTTAATAACATTCTACCATTGATCAGTATCACCTTTCAAAGGATAAACTGCTAAGTTGACTTTGTCATGCTCAGAACATTGATGAACTAAAAATATATTTTTAGTAGTACTAATCCATTGTTTAGCAACTAATGGATCAGTAGACCCGCTGAATGAAGGTGGACATTGTCTCATGAAGGATTCAATAGAATGTTCCTCCTTCATTTGATCGTTTGGATGTCCTGTATGATTCATAGCATGAGAAAGTTGGGGGAGCATGACTATAAGATTTTTCATTCCATCTCCCATAACGTTTGGTTGCTCAGGGGGACAATCATTGCATTTCATGTCGCATTACGCATTAACACGGTTCCTTCGGGTTCCATCCATTGACTAATACCAAGAAGAATAGTGTGAGAAACACTAATTTTAATAGGAAAACCACATAATCAAGAATAAAATTTCACACTTAAGGTCTTATCCTAGGTTATTCATGGACATTTATAAAACACAAAGATTGTGTTCTATGCTTAGACTTATCCTTAGGGTTCTTACTAAGGCTTTCACATCCTAGTTTCCAAAGGTTGACTATACCATTCCTCTGATACCAACTATAACGACCCATAGAATTTAAGCACACTTATTAAAACATATAAAAAACCATGAAAGGATCGTATAGGTATAGTGTCTTTAGAAACTGGGAAACATAAACAACTGGTTGATAAAGCATCTACTTTGCCTCCCATTAATTTCATCATATCTAGAGTCCCTTTTTGGCATATTCTACTTAATAACCTTCATCCTGACCTGGGGAAATAAAACATACAAAATGGTGAGCTCAAATGCTCATTAAGGGTAAACAATAGAAATATGAATCACATCATATATATAAGCACATAACTTTTGGAAATCTTAACCTGCAAAAGAGATCATAATTTCATAACATGGGATAAATCCTAGTAGTGAAATGTAATCCCAATAATCATAACATAAAACATGAAACATTGTGTAATACACACATAATGATAGAGAATCATTTCTTGTTAGTCAAGAATCATTTCCAATACTATCTTAGTGGACAAAGTCCATTTCTGAACCGAGTTCATTCCTCGTTTCAGTCCTCTTTCACTGAACCGGTATAACCTACCATTCCAGCCATGTCTATCTCATGAGATATAAAATCTTACCCAATGAATTGGAGGGATATATATGTCCCACCCATCTCATAATGATACCATTCTTATGTGTTCCACAAAATCATAAATCATATATCATAGCATAACCCATGTAATAAAAATTGGATTCTTAAACAACATGACACTATAAAACAATTCATATAAGATAAACAAATTCATAAAAATAATTCCATCAAAACATAATCAAATCAATGTAATAATAGTGATTGAAAGATAACCCTATATTATCTTAGATGGAAAATAATTTTGATAAAACACTTGAACTCCATTCTTGAGGAAAATATCCTTTCTACTTCAAAAACATTTTTCCTTTCTTAAAATCCATTCATATCTTTTACTAAAAACTCACCGAAGGGTAAAATTGGATTTAAAAATTTGTAGGTGGATGGAAATAATATTACATATTGAGGAAACATGGATGTGGTTGATAAAATACACCCCCAGTAAATACCAAAGTATAAACAATCTCGGATAAAAATGAGATTGTGATACTTCCCTTACCTTAGGGCCGATATGCTTTATACGTATCTGAACCTCCTGTATAATGATTTAAATAATGTTATTGACTTATTACATAATCTTAATTATTTTTATGATATCATATATGGTCATATTCTTAGCCTCATAGTAGTAATATTTCATTGCTACTTGTTATTCGGGTGTTTATAACTTTTTGTTCTTATGCGTGTTTTGTCGAATAAATTCTTATTCTTATCTTTAGGTTATAGATACATCATTTCTAGAATATATATCATATTCATTCATTCAATTCATTTATATAATCATTATGAAATGAATATCATGTAGAACGAGTCGCATCACATCGTGGAGACGGTATTCTGCATGTATGCACGACTGATGATATCGTTCCTATGATTGTGGAATTGTATTGGAGTGTACCTATACTATTTCAGAATCAGTATCACTTTATAATAGTCATATATAGTCATTATTTACACCATTATACCCATCCAAGTAAGGTGGTGGTGGAAAATAGATTAAACCACGGTGTGGAGACGGTATTCCGTACGTACGCATGCGCGGTGATTTCTTTTTCCTTAGGATGGATAGATGGTGAAATAGGGTTGTTTCATACTTATAATAACATATCAGTATATGAGTGATACTGATGTTATTAATTCATAATGAAACAACTATATAAGAATAAGTGGAATAATAAATAAAGATGAAAGAATCGGTAACAGACATTACCTCTTCTTTGAAGTGCTTCTTTGAGACCTCCTTTTACGGCAATAAAATAGGTCTTTGAAGAAGACCAGAACCTCTAGGATGTTTCTAGGGAAGTATATAGAAGAAATTTTCAGGGGTTGGCCGAGAATGAATGCTGAAAGTGGTGTGAGGAAGAGGGGAAGGAGGTTCCCTTTTATAAGGGAGGAGAGGGGCTCCTTTGAAGAAACCAAAAATATTATTTTATTATAAAGTCAAGTTCAGTTTTAAATAGCTAAAAATTGATTTATTTAGATACTATGGTGGGGATGGGTCTAAATCATCTCATCCAATAGAATTTATACATGTTTAGGTTCATATTTTAACCTTATCATTTAGATTTAACATTAAGTCAAATAATTTTACTTTTACCGAGTCTTCTTGTGTTTTTATACTATAAGGTTAATAAACATACTATAAGCAGCCAAACGAACCCCAAGTTGTTTATTATTAATATATATAACCTTATCTAAGTCATTTTACCGAACCATAGATTTTTAAGAATAAAATAACAATTACTAATATAATATTTGTTTTAAAAACTATTTTATGTCAATTTTGACACTATTTAGAAAATAATTTTTGTGAAAATCATAAAAGAATAATTAGTTCGAAAAAAGTTAATTACATCAATACTAACATTTCCTATTAATCTGTAAAATTATTGGAATTCATAAAAAGTCTCAAATTACATTTAGTTTGGTGTTTATAACATCAATTATGTCATTATTTCATTAATAAGATAATTACTGCATCATCTTTGTGTCATAATTAAATTATATTATTTAATATCTAAAAATTACAAATAAAGTACCATTATGTAGGAAATATTTTCATAATTCTAATGATTATTTATAGTCGAATTTATCTTATGTATTACCACATATTAAATTTTATTTACTTATTAAACTTTGATTTTAACTATTTTAACCCTTCTTTAAATAAATTAATAATAAATGTCCTAATCTAATCCATGTGGGCCTAAATGGTCATATTTTATTCCTAAGGTTGTTTTTGGTCGAATTAAACTTGTACAATAGAATTTTTACATGTGTTAGGGTAATAATAATATCATTTTTACCCTTAATTACCCTATTTACTTTTAACCGTGGTAAATAAAAGTAAAAAGTTATTATTCACCAAAAATTATTTTCATCTCATTGAACCACATTTTACTTACTAACATCAACCGTGTCTCTCGGATTTTTTAAATTCTACCTACAGAAGTGGTAAAACTAGGTTTTATGAAAAATTCAGTTTTTTTAACTACCACTTAGTGGTTTCACTATTCATCAAAAATTGAAAGTTATCAGAAAAATACCAAAATTTCACCCTAGGATAATTTCGATATTCCGAATCCAAAAATGAAGTCCATTTTGAAAAATAAAATTTATACAATTTCAAAAAGTTGTTATTACTATTCATAATGGCTAGTTTAAATAATATTTTTATAGCATATCGTTGTTTAGTGAAACTCAGAATTGCGTACGACGCAAGCTATCGAGGAAGGTTGCGATTTCGTGTAAATCAAGCCAAGCAAGTGTTGTGTTTAGAAAAATATTCCTTTGATGAATTATATAACATAAAAGTCTTGGGTGTTACAGTGGACATCATCCCCTTAGAGAGATTCACAATCATTTGGAGATGATTTTCCAAAAATTATTACTCATAACATCAGAACCATGATTCATGATTTAAAAAATTTTCATATCTCAGTAGAAGGATATTAAGTGTAATATTGTCCTTGGGAATCAATATTAGGCAATTTGGTACTATCCCCCTCATACAAAGTCCATTTACATCAGGAACATAAACTGTATGCCATTTTGTGAATGATGCTTGACCTTATACATTATACATTGATGGTAAAAATCACAACACCCTAAAACTGACAGTGAATGTGACATAAAACCGAATCGGATGAAAAGGAGCAAATGGAATACTGAGAAAATTACCACTCTTTTCTTTGAAAAATCTTAATATATAAAATTTAGAAATATTTTAGAGTGAAAATAGTCAAGGGATAATTATTATATGGACCATGCTTCAACTATAGTAAAATTTGATCAATGATAACCATACATTATGGACTAAGAATCTGATGGAGTAATGATATGTCACATCTCATTGTAGTGATATCATGTTCACTATGGGGTGACACAACATTGTGGGTTCACAATACCATATAGAATATTATATTTTCCATAAAACACCTTTATGTATTTTATTTATGAAAATATACAAGCATTTAACCATTTAGAAAAACTTGTTAAATGGTTTTTTGATTTATACCACCCTATCGATTAAACTTTATCAGAATATGTTATTGATATTGAATAAATCATGATGTATGAGATAATGAATAAAAAATTATATATTTTCATCAATGAGTATATGTTTTTTGTAATCCATTAGATTACTGCATTGATATTATCCATCTATGCATTTGGTTCTAATATTATTTATAAAATTCAATGTGTTTTCAGTTATATACCTATATATATTGATTTGTCTTTATTTACATATAATTGATTGCACTATATGTAACATTTATTGAATATTTTAGAAATACCTTAATTGTATATTCATTTCTCAATATATAGTGTAGGATATCATGAATAATACATAATAATACATAATATTTCTAATGATATATTATATTATATTTCCAATGAAATATGGGAATCGTGTACATGTCTATTCTTCCATTAATATTAAACTGATCAATAATTAACAATGATAATCTGGGAATCTTATTCCAATTTAATTTTTTATATGTCATCTCTATGATATAAGAGTTTGGATTCTATATTCTCTATTAGTGGATGAATAATAGAATCCTTGGAAGTGATATTTTTTTTAAAAAAACTTATATGTGTATTGTGAAAATTATATATTGTATATGAGAAATTTTAGTGGTTTATGGATTTTTATTTCATGTATCAATATTCGAGAACAATATGATATTAGTCACACTATAATCTTATTTGTTGATAGATACTAAGATAAGAAATGGAATAAAAACAGGTAGTCAATGTAGGGATTTCCTTACTAATCAAGCCATACAACTAAAATTGTAATCCAGTAGTTCATTTATTTAATATATAGGTTTACTCAGGTTATGATGAATAATATTATGATTATATAGAAAAATGTTATTCCAAAACATGATTTAACTATGTTGGATCACCTCACCTAATATTAACCGCCATAATTTAATAGAAATAATATTTCATTCGTACATGAACATTGGATTTCGTAACTCAAAATATATTCTAGTATATAGGACGTGGAAATTTATATTTTGAAATAACCAATGATATTATACTGACACATAGATTAACCCGAACACTAAATGGAAATTACACCCATCATATGGGTTTTACTACCTATTTATAAGTGATATGTAACTTATATAGTTTTGGAGAAATTCAAAATTGAGGATATGGCTATTGTATCATATTTATTGATATCATTCTAAATTATTTTCTTAGTATCACCCATATTGTAGAATTTATATTTAAATAGGAAGTATACATCATGTTACACCAAATACATAGACTCCATAAATAATTTGGCCAAAGTATTCATAGGAATTGAAGATGATTCTCTTAGAAATATTGAAGATATGGGATTTATCGTCAATAATGCTTCACAATGGGGTGTACCATTTATTAAAGTAATAAGATATATGACTCATTGTGTCATTACATTTATTATCATAATCATAAAAAGTTCACTATTAAAAACATGTATCCAACACTCAATATCGAATAATTATTTGATAAATTAAGAGAATATTAATATTTCGTAATGATTAAAAGTCAAGGATAACATCATCAACTATGGTTAAAAATATTGATATAAAAGATTCATCATTTTATATGTTCCATGATCATTATGAATTTATTGTAATTATTTTTAATGTGACCAATTATCATGCTATCTTCAATTATTTAATTTAATAAATCTATATAGATTATATTCATTTTAATATTTTAATATTTATAGAAGACATTAAAATATATTTGAAGATAAAGGAAGAGAATAAAGATTATTTTAGGATTGTATTACTGACATAATGGAACTCGAGTCTATGTTCTAAATATATTTGGTGTTAATATTTGTATAAAAAGTCTAATAATTGAGACATATATTGTCAAGTGACGACATATCAGTGGATCATTAAATGATAGATGTTATTGAAAAATATATAATAACAACCATGGAAACCGAGAGAGACAGTTTTCATTGGTTGAATGGATACCAATGAACCTTTATGATATGTTTTTAATGAGTTTTTAATCTTCTAACAAATTTGACTCAAAATATAGATATTGTCGTTTAGACAAATGAATGTGCGGAAAAATTCAAATAACCGATGAGAAATTTTATCAAACAAACTATGATTACACTATCCTATAAAAGAGAATAGTTTTAGAAATATAGTGAAACATAAAGGAAGGTATTGGGATACATCCACATGAATAATGATATAGTGATATAATATTCCTCTTGATAATTGAATATTCTTGAATATAATTACATGACCCTTGATTTGAAGCATGTTATACCAGTTTTTCTATAAAATATATATAATAATTATCTTGATTGTGAATGGTGTGATATATGAAATAATCATAAAATAATGGTATATTAATTTATAAATAAATTAATAAATATTCATTTGACAATGTGGTTTGATTTTATTAATTATTACAACTACTCAATGCATTACCATCCACGGAATGAGATAAATAGATGATGCCCTGAGTAAAAAAGTCCATCATTGTATTTATATGATAAAAATTGAATAAGATCCAAAATTTATAGAATTCAAATCGTGAAATATAGAGGAAATGGGATATATCTGAAAATTATCATATGAATGTCGAACTATCCATCCATGATAGTATCAAAAAAGAACAAAAGGATGATATAGGATTATAATATAATGTAATGAATATTTTAATGATCAACAATAATCATGAATTAATGATAAGGATAAGGAATCTAGTATATGTTCCATTAATACTTGATTTTTAGAAGGAGCTCCGAGATTAAGATCAAATCCCATCATTATCTATTTATCATATAATTAAATATATTTATAAGGAATTTAAATTTTATTTCTAATGGGATACCATGAAAATGGACAGAAAAAATTTGTAACCCAATTAATAGGGTATTACAAATTTATGTATGATAGATTGAATTATAAGTGGATGTTACACCCATTTATCATATTATAATGGAAATGGGAAAACGTTACCTTGTATTTATTCCTTAAACTCCCTAAAGTATTTAAATTCTACAATGTTATTTAAATTATATTTGACCTTCTGAAATGTAATCATTCATCATTTATATTAAATAAAATTTATCCTTTGATAATATTAATTAGTTATATATTAAATATTTTTTTTGAATTCATAGTTTAACACTCTAAATAATATTTTATTATAATCATAGGATTACGATGAAACTTTGAATAAGTCTCCAGCAGGATTTGGATATAGGGTTGATCTTCAATATTTCTTATTTTCCTCAGACATGGATTCTATCTGAGAGGTCCATTGAAACTCTAAATGGCTTTCAATGAACATTATATAGGGATTGTAAATGTGTATGGGATCAACACCATCAATTGCTTTATTTTAATTACATTAATAACTTTCATGAAACCATTTTGAATGATTCATATAAATACCTCTTTGTAAATAAGCTCAAAAGTAGAATTTGTTGTGATATTTTTAGATATATAATGTTTTTTTCACATAATCTTGATAATAAACTGATATTTAATGTAATATCCAATTAATATTAAGTAAGGTAATCTGAAAATAATTAAAAATGTTACATTGACAATCATCGGTGATATCAAGAGTTTGATGTTGGTGATGTGATAATCCTATGAATCTATACATATTTTAAATATATGTTATTTTAAGAAAAAATAATTTTTATCAATATATATATAAGACCCATAAAAATTATTGGTCATATATGGATAGTAACTTATCACATTGAACATATGTTAAATCTCTTACAAATTAATGACCTGTTACACATCTCTATCCAATGGAAGTAAATATCTAATTTGTAACATGTAATCAAATAAAAGGTTATACAAATTAATAAAAATCTATCATATGAGGAATATTTCTAGATGTTTTTTTATCATAGAGAGAATAATCTATGAAATAATACCACTCACCTAGTAAATGTTTTTGTGGAAAATTAAAAAAAAATGATGTTTTGTGAAAATCTGATTATGTATTAAAAAAGAATTATCCTCAATTATTTTAATTAGAGTGATAGTATATTGTAGGTGAATTCATATAAGGGGAGTAAAATTTAAAAAATAAAGATTTTATAATGTATTTTCTTCCAAATTTTTTAATTTCTTTGATATCATGTGATCCATGTAACCCGGTGTCTACAAAAACTTTCATATAGTATACCATTATAACCTATCCATAAAAATTTGCAGTACGAATATGAATATCTAAAATTTAAAAATATATGTACAATTTTATATATAATGATAATTGTTTGATTAATTTCTAACAAATAAGTAATCAATTTAATGTGATGTTATTTTATACTTCAAAAAAATTGAAATTTCATAACTAATATTTTTATTTATTTTTGTGAGAAAATATTATAAATAATTCATATTAAATATATATATATTTTATATGATAATAAGGAGATCAATTATAAATAACTAAAATTTAAGATTATCTTATAATTAATTTTTTATAATTTTCAAAAAAGTCTGATTTCTCAATGAATAATGAAATATAATAAATTTTATTGAAAAATTACATTTCCTTTTCATCATTTAAAATAATTTAATTTTTTAATAAAAATTCAATGTAAAATTATTTAATTTATATGTTTAAAAATCCAATGAATAAAATTTTAATCAATTTTCTGGAAAATTGATTTTTATTAATGTTTTGATGCTTAAAATGAAAATAAAATTCCACAAAATATTTTAATAAATTTGATAAAATATATTAGAAAAAATTATTCAAAGTAATTAACATAATTTTATCTGACTAAAATAATTATTTTGACATTATGAGTTGTAACTATAGTAAATATCCATTATAAGAGTAAAAGCAGTAAAATCTGGTTTATACAAGGGGAAATGCTTTCAAATCCCTCCAAAACCTGCCTTTAACATATTATATTGGGGTTTTCTACCATATATGTATATATATGGTGTTTATTAAATTATTTATAACCGAGATTTTATTTTCATTACCAATGACTATTTTGTTGTGAAGAGCGTAATAGTTTATTCAAATGAAAAACAATTTATTGTTATCAGAATTTATTGGAATGTTTGGATGTTTAAATATTTTTATGATTACTAAAAAAGACTAAAATATTTCATTTTTTATTATTTAGAAAAAAACTCATATAAACCAACATTTTACATTATTTCAGGGTAAAATGATTTTTATGCCTAAACTAGTGATTTCATAACAGCTGTTTTTCACATGTTTTAAATCCAAATAGTATATTATATTTCATCCACCATGGAAAATTTAATCTTATTAATGGAATATTTTTTTCAATTAAAATGAAAAATTTTGGTTATAAAGAATCATTTATTTTTGGTCATATAATAATGTCAGCAGTGTAAAATTCATATTATCATAGTTAATGTTAAAATGGGATTAATGTGGTTTAATGCAAAACAAGGATAAACTGTGAAAAAAAACATTTTAAATTTGATTGGTAGAGTTTATATTGACCATATGAGATATTATATTTTAATTTTGAGTTCCTTGGTGCCAGTTTACATGATTTGGATGTTTATATAATTTAATTATTGATGAAACTTTAAGCATGTCATTTCCCTCACTTATAAAAGGTTACCACTCACTCTTCTCCAAATATTATGTGCATTAAAAATCCGTAATGTCATACAATTATACAATCCTATCTTCATTCCTCATCTCTTAGACCTTATGTTATTTCCAATATACCCTCCTATTGAGGCATAAGGTTTAAAATTAATGAGGTTCTTCAATGAATATCTAAAACTATTAATCAAGTAATTTTGATATTATTTGTTATTTTACCACCTAAAATTTATTTTAATTATCCAATAATAATGAATTTATTATCATCAATACACTTATACATTATTCTTATTATTGGACTACCATTTTCCAACATTTATTCTTCCTTTGGAAGTAAAATACTCTGTTCATCATTACATACATGTTATTATTCCCACATATCGGTGTAATTAATTATTCATCACCAATTTAAATGGATTTTTATAAATATATATGTAATTAATATATATGATATTTATTAAATTTCTCCCCATGATTAACTAATAATAAAAATTTTCATGAATGAATGTGGAATACTATCCCCATGAACTGATGATATCTATTTTTCACTTCCACCTTTCACGTATTATTATAATTAGATATATAGTGAATATATTGAACATTTATATAACTATTAACTTTATGTTGAAGACGAAATCATGTTAAATATGTATGTAACAAAACCACCAAACCAAAAAATTCAAAAAATTGAAACTATTAATACTATGAATTGATGATTTTAAAATGAGATCAATTATAAAAGGGTATTGGAATATTATAAGTGTATCATATTCTATATTTTAATTATGTATATTCATCTTTTATGGATGTAAAATTAATCTAATTTTCTTATAAAAGTGGTTTAAATCACTTACAAGACAGGTCAAGCTTGAGGTATGGGATTTTCTCTCAATTTCAACTCTGTTTAGTCATATTTTAAATTATGCACTTACAATCATATATATGGTAAATATACCAAATAATTGATTTATTTGATGTCGATAAATATTTATACATTCTGATTAATGCTTCAATTCATTTTTAATTATTTTTTTTGATTTCTTATTTTTAACCAACATTTTTTTTTACTTGAATAAGGAAATGATATGACTAAAATACAAATCCAATATTATTTCTATTTTTTGATTATATATCATTTTATTTCATATCCATTTTTTTTTAAAACTATATTTAAAAAATATTTTTAAATTTCTCAAATGATTTATTTAGGACAGTTTATGTTATCAAATAATTTTTAGATTTATATAATGTAATCCTAAAAAATTATTAAAAAGGGTTATTTATATCTTTCTTTTAAGGGAATATAGAAGGAATGATTCCTTATAACCTTTAAAGCATTAAATTATCTTCCATCATGTATAACGTTTTAAACAATGTTGCTACTTGTACATGTTTTCAATAGTTTTAAAAATAAAACACATTAATAATTTTTTTTTAATATTTTGATTACTTTTTATTTATATATTAATAACCCAAAATTAGTAAAAAAATATATCTATGAAGACTTTACGGTCATATTGTATCCCAATTTAATTTTTTGTTCAATTTTTTTTTAATAAACCCTTCTTATACTAATTTTTCATTTGATGATAAATTTCTATTAAATATAATTATTCATTATTTTATCAATATTATTCTTCCAAAATCTATATACCATTTATACATAGAGTGTTTTACAATGAATGTGATTTAATTAATGGTATAAATATTAGTATTATCTAACCTTTAATTAATATAGATATTGTTTAAAATTTAATATTATTTCATAATTCATCATTCTATAAATGAGGAATATATTAGAGATATAATGATTGTTGGGACCCCATTATAGATATACCTTTAATGCATATTCAATTATCATTAGAAAAAGTAGTTTGACATAATTTTTAACTCTGATTTTTATGTATACATATAAACATTGATTAAGATATGTTGGGATAAGTAATATATGACAAAGATATAATGATGGATGAGATCATGAATTACATCATTAAATAATTCCTTCATTTATAATTTAGTTATTATTGTTAAGGATATTACAAAATTTATGTAGTATATAGATGAATTTAATTCTAATTTTATTGATTAAATGTAATGTGTTTTCAATTATTTAAATTTACAAGTATATTTTAGATTATTTACCCATTAATGATTCCAATGTACATAAATATTAATAAGAATATGATCACACACTTAAATTTTTTTTGTTTCCCATAGGATGTAGTGACCGCAACCCTATTAGCCCATAATTAATCACATACATTATTACATTTGAATAAGATAAAAGGAATCTCATATCTAATGACTAAATAGTTTATTAGGATTAGTATACTAAATACATAAATGATTCACATATTACATTTTAAAACAAAAATTATTGCATTATTTTTTTAAAGAATATCATTATTCCCTATATAATATCCCATTATTATAATTCATAAAATAGTAATTGATATCCTTGGAAAAATAAAACATAAGAAAGGGGTGGGTTCATATAACGAGTAGGGATAAGAGTACATTGAAATAAATGAATAATTATGGAATAAAAAATATGAAAATATATAAAGATTAAAAAATAATTAATAAATATATTTGGCATAATATGGTAGTAATAATTTATTATCAAATTTTCATAATCCCTTCCACGAAAGGTATTGCAACGAGTCGAGAGAGATAATGAATCCAGATTGCCGACACTAGTAAGTCTCTAGTTGTCAACTATCAACGTTGGTATACAAATATCATGAAATGGGAGGCATTTACATTTAAAATAGTATAAGATCATGAGATAAGATAAATCATACACCCAATAAAACACAAGAAATAATGTAGAATAAAAAATATAACCACATTCATATATAATTAAAATGAATATAGATAAAATAATCCAATGATAAATACCCAAAAAAAATTCTAATGTAGAAAAATAGTTTAATATAACTTGACTGACATTGATAATGGGAACCCCACACATCATTTCCACTAGTATTCCACTCTCACACCCCAAAATCTTATGCACTGGATCTTCCATATCTTCTTCATACCACACCGCCCCTAATGCATGGTTACATCACACATTAAATATATATACCTCATCTTGATACCCCATAAGAATGACCACATCACATATATTTTTATGTCACCAAGGAAACAACACATCCATATACATAAGAAGATAAATATGGTATCACGAACATGAAGGACATCAACCTTATGCTATCCTCCTTCCAATAATGACCCCCATTGAAAGACACGTCATCCCATCTCATCCCACCTATTGACACCTATGATATTTCACATATTACCTAAATACTATTGGACTCACTACCCCCAAAAATATGACCACATCAATTCTCAATTGAAGACACCTAGTCCGTAATAAATCCACAAACATAACTAGAGTAGTATGGTTTCATGGACATGAATAAAATCAAAATTATTCCCTTATCCAAACATGAAATAACCCCAAAATAATCCACCATATCCAATATGAATCTATCAATAGTTTACTTGGACTATGTTACATCTCTCAAGAAGACACATGAGCTTCCATAATCAAAACCATAGCCATATCACATCATATCTGAAGACACGTTTTCACTCAAAAACATTGTCTAATGTAAAATATAACCTACAGTGATAAAAACTAGTGTAATACATGCCTCACATATAATAAAGGGTAGGAATGGGAGGGTACCCACTCATCCATACCCCTTAACAAATATCAGGAATTCACCCCGATGTGATGATATGGGAATCAACACATAGTGTACAATGATTATGGGTTGATCATATAAATAATAAGAATATACATGTAAATAAATATAGACACATTCAAAATAACAAACAATGGACTAAAAAAACACTAACGAACTCACAAAATCCCCACTTCTACTATAATCATTGAATGCAAAACAATAATCAAGTGAAAAAACATATCAAACCACATAGAAATTATATTATCCATCTAATTTATTTTATTATTCATCATTAACAACATTAAAAAACAAATCCCTTTATTTATTTATTAATTATACATTTTATTAAAATTAACCAAACAAATACCTGACCATAAAAAGCATTACTATAAAATTATTCCATCACTACTCAAAAATTTATTATAATGAAACCACCCATTATAACTAGATCATCATTCAAATTGTTCCATCACCTCACCACCCCACAAGAACAGACTATCAACCACTACATCACTACCTCAAAATCATATCCAACTATCCACTTCATCACAACACTATAATAACGGCCACACATTCACTACCAAGTTTCCCCAACATCATGGACAAAAAACTACCACCTCACCCCAAAAATGAAATGAAAAAATACCACCACCCACCACCCAAAAATAATGTCCACCCAAAAACCCCATCTATATTCAAAAATCATGACCATCAAACAATGAATCCCACATCAAAAAACCACACATCATCAATACATCACATTGAAATCACATATCTACATCCCATAATTATTTCCTCACAGTAAAACTCATTGATGTGCATTTTATATATTGATCAAACTAGATTTTATCACATTTGACATTATTTTTGGGCTATTATCACACATTCCGCAACACTGTTAAAAATCATTTATTTCAAAAATGTAGGATCTTATATAATTTCTATTTTATTCATATATTACAATAATGAATAGTGAACCAGTATTCATAACACATATTCTCCAATGAAAAAATCCCCCTCGCAACTATAATTTTAATTGGGACATCAAGCCCATACAATCCCTCATATCAAAATAATATCAGTGTTGTAAAAATATGATAAAATTTCTCCATTCCCATATTCAATTTAAAATAAAGAAATATTTATCATTGATCAACATGACACAATTACAACCCATTGACTAAAATTGGTAAATCCCCCATTCATGATACATACTAAATAGAAATAATGGATTCTTGGAATCAGGTAAGATTTTCTAACTCACTACTTAGCGCGATGTGAATAAGAATGGTTTGAAACCACAACTGAAAATGGGAAATTACTAATAAAACTAAACCATATAAACGTTTTGTCAAACATCATCCCAACTATCACCCCTAAAAAAATTTGAATCACCAATGTTGTCCTATAGGGGAAGAATGATAGAAATTAACTAAAAGGAATTTAATTTTTTACCATCAATCAACAATGAAACACCAGAGGAACCAATTGAATGAAGAAATGGATATTAGAGACAGTATGTCACATAAGGGATATTAGGGTTCATCTATAAAGAGTGGAAAATAATCCACTATGTAATAAAGAAAATTACACTATAAATTAACATAAAATCTAGAAATCAGCAGGATTCCTATCACGTAATATTTACATACTGTAAAAAATATTTTTTCAAAATGTTCAGATTTAAATAATAAAATGTCACCTTGATAATTAGTTAATACATGTCATGTATTAAACTGACATGATGTGAATACATCTAACTATTTCAACCACTTCCAATGTAAAATGACTGAACTCTCCAGTTGTATAATCCATGAAAAACAATTTTAGGTATTATAAATATTAAACGACTAGAATTATCAATAACAGTTCTATAATGCCATTATTATACAATGAAAAAACATGATTCCTCACTTGAACTCATCCAACAACCAAAAAATTCAATATATGATTCCAAGAATGAATGAAATATTACATCAGATACATTTAAAATTATTTATGCCCAAGAGAATTCAATACCATGCCTAGAATGAAAGTGGTTCGAACAACCATCCATTGAGATACCTCTCAAGGATATCATCACATTTGAAACACCACTTCCATCGGAATAGGAAAAAACAAATTTCTAGAAATCTTTTTTCTAAAGTCCTCTACCACATCTTAACAACATCATAACTATCCATTCTCCAAACAGAACAAACCATTAACTATCACAAATAAAATACAAACATTTAAAACATATGAATCATGAAATTTTATCACCCATTTAAAAATTTTATCATCTATGAGTGGTATTGAATCACCTATAAACCGTTAATAACATCATAGTATAATGAATCAAAATTTTGATTTTTCCTCCCCTTTTCATATTTTTGATCTTTATCACACATCATATAGAAACATCCAATGAAAAAATTCGTATAATAAAATAAAATTATACAAATATCAGATACCAAAGTAATCCTTGCAAGAAAAACTCATATTATATCTTGGTACTAGGAACACATCTACATATCTCACGTTCATATACTCAAATCTAGGTATGCATGCCTCCACAACACATAATCCAAATGAATTCTCATTATTTTTAGAATATTCTACTTGATATCATGGGTCTCTACTAGCCAGTCCATATACATCAGGTCATCCTAAAAAACTAACCATACCCAGTAAATGACCTAGAACTCATCAAGTAGATAACTATGAAGCTAAAGTAAGTAGAAGACATAATTTATCCTCTCCAACTACAGTGGTAATTGACAATAATAGTCCACCTCTCATAATCACCCAAACAACACAAATTGTCCATGTAACCTGGTACAATTCTTAAGACACTACCAAACTTCTACATCCTACATCAAGGGGATAGCTTACATAAAACATTTTCCCCAACCATGAAATAAAATGGCCTCATCATTTGATCAGTATAATATTTATTGTAGTCCTATGATTTTTTAATCCTCTCGAAAATAGTTTTATCATTCATTGTCATTATATAAAACCAACAAGGTCCACGATCTGATGACTCCCCAATCATCATCCATAAGAATAGAGAAATACAGAATCACTCGTATAATGACTCAAATGAGAAATTGTTTATTGATGATTTATATATGTTATTATAAAAAAACTCAGCCAAAATAATGTGTTATATCCATGATCTATGAATGTCCATGATGCACAGTGAAACATTTCCTACCACATCTAGTCATATCTATCATACCATCTCTCTGTGGCTAGAAAGTTGTGTTGTGGTGTAACTGTGTTCCATAAGAATAATGAAATCCCATATAGTATTTCAATGTATAACTGAATATTAATCCATGATAATGGAACTTGGAACTCCATGGAAAAACACTGCCTCATCCATTTACCTCTTAGACAAATTATTTTACTCTCTCGACTCCTTGATCTTCGTAAAGTATATAAATTCCATCAAATGATCCATGATCTCGAAGATATAGTCACATAATAATTGATATCAAGTTAAACATATTATGAAACATATCTATATATCATATCATTTACTGTTGATAATATATAAATGATTCAATAAATCACCAAAAATGTGATGATTGGCATTTACATATTGGAAACCCAAACATCTCACCACATGCTTCGCCACCTCCTATTTCACCCCAATCCACTAAAAATGAATCCTAAAACTACATTACAGCTTATATAATACTCTGTATAATATAGAAGGTGATTTTTTAAACATATAATAGAATCCCTCACATATTGATTCATGAATAAATAGATTCCCATGAAATTATACCTTGTTCTGACCATCTGGTGACCAAAATTCCAAAGCACCAAAATGGACAACAATATCATAAATCAGCTCACTAGGACTGAAATAGGAATATAGATGTTCAATTACATGAGGGTCAGGGGTAAATTGTATGTTTAAAAACATTTTTTTCATCCTTAAGGAAAACATTGTTTTACAAAGTTAAACAATGTAAATTCACAATACTTCTTAGTTAAACAAACATTCTAGGTTCCAAAATTATGTTCCTGGAAATGAATCTTAAGGAATGTTTATAATGAAAATATTATACCATAAATCATATAGAATCTTAATAATTAGAGTATAAAATTAATTTAAAGTAAAAGTTATTTATATTTTCCTAATTAAAAAAAGAAGCAGAAAATTAACTTGAAACAAAAACAAGTAACAAGTATGATATATTTTAACACAAAGATAATGTTATACAACAACCTTTGTTAAATATCCCATGATTTATACTTTCAAATAAGTCTATCTTACCCACACCAGGGTAAGCCCTCGATAGGAATATCAAAATATGTCTTGTAATCCTCACAATACCTCGAACTATAAGCTAGTCAGAACCTCTGTCTTCATATCCCCTAAAGACCTATTACTATTTAGCTAGTTGAATCCTCTGAAAGTCCTAGATTATAAAAAAAAACTATCGGAGTAGCACGAAGCAAGCATATCATAATGTTCAGTGCACATAGGCATGAGAATGTCTATCTCTAGAAATCACATCAGCAGTATATAATCTCTAGATTGATCATGTCATTCATTGTTGTGCTCGTATAAATGAACTCATATTTCTATGAATTTTCCCAATGGTCAAAACCCTCTTCCAGTAATCATATTTTTTATTGAATCATCGAGGAAACTATAAAACTGTTACTCAAACAATGATTACTTAGGAACATATTGCACGACATCATTTCATGACTATAATCAGGGTAAGTAAAATAAAGACTCTTAAACAAATAAATTTCCTACAGCCTAATGAAAATAAAAATTGGACTCTAAGAAAATAATCACATAGAAACTTTAATTTATAAATATCCGGATAATATTTTCAAGTAATTCGGTACCTGAATTCAATGGAATTTGGAATATGAATTCCATAAATTTATCACTGTGAATTACATTGAATTCAGAGTTTGAATTTTGATGAATTCAGAATCATAAAACTGAATAATATATATCTAAGAATTTATTGAATTCTGAGGTTTCATATAGTAATATGATTTTTAGACGTTATAAATAAAATCAGTTAAAAATAGAGAAATTATAAAATGAAAAAAGTAAACATAGGTAAGTATAATAATTTCTTTGGGGGGGGGGGAATTTTCTTAAATAAGATAATTTTTAGGGGAAATTAAATTTTCCTTAAGATAGGCTGTTTGTGATTTTCAAAACATGGAGGAATGGAAGAGTCATAATTAATTATTATTGGACTGAAAAATATCCCCCTTTTTGGAAAGCATAAATATCCTTATAAAATAGAAAATAATGATATAAAATTTTATGAACACGAAAATAAAAACTTATCTCCCTTTACATAGTGATCAAAGTGAATATGACTAACTCCCCATTTGGATTTGGAATCATTAAGGATTTATTATTTAATTCATTAAATGATATTTTAAATTATCTTTCATATAAAAATATTATTTCATAAGAACATCCAATTAGATGAACACCAGTTAATAAGTTAAATACCTTCGTACTTAGTATTGTTTTTATCAATCCATTCTCCTACATTGTGATTTTTAAAAAGGAATAGAAGTAATGGAAAGAAAATTTGGTACATGAAATATTAGTACTAAGAAACATAAATTATATTAAGAAAAAATGAAATTACATTAATATTGAAAGAATTTGTACAATTATAAATTTCAACAAAAGATCATAATTTGAAAAATTATCCTTTTTTATCCTTCGGTATTATTTTATTGGCAATGGATTTCAGCTTCTCGAGCTCCTTGTGATCTTCTTCCATATGATTAATATACTGATCCTGATATTCACTTTTATTTTCCTTGGCACTAATCATTTCTATTTGAGCATTAGGTAATTTTTCTTGAGCATTCAACACCATTTCTTTCTTAACCAGCTTATCTTCAAATTCTATTTTGAAATCCCTTTCCCTCATTCAATTCATGGCCCCAAAATTAAACTTTCCATTCAATTCCATAACTTCTTTATTTTGAGTAGTGTGTTTAAGGAAACATTAACATTGCATTGAAAATCATCTAAAACATTTAGTTCGTCGACATTCATCGTTGATAAGCTTGTAATCTTCATGCATGGCCTTTTATAGGACTCATAACTAATGGGAATGGTTTTGAAATCTACCTCGAGTCTGAAAAATTAATCCAAAACCATGGAAATTGAATATAGTATCTGATTCATCGAATATTAATTGATCATACATATAGAATCAATACATGGAAATAAAGGAATTTTAGAAACCAGCTTCATCAATGATTTTACCACAAAATCATTTCCCATAGAAGATAATTCTAAATAAGAATGTTTGTTTTGTGAGGAATCTTGTTCTAACTCATCAGCTTTCCTATTTGACGAACTTCCAATGAATTTCTATTTGACAACAAATATTTTCAGTGTATGGGGAAAAACCTTCTTTCCATTATCATCTATCTAAATATCATATTTCTCTACATCATCTACTTGATCTTCCATGTGAACAAAATTATGATTACTTATTTCTTCTTAAGAGGGTTTGTTTACTTCTTCCTAATCCTTCTCTTCATTCAAGGGAGTAGCATGTTTTGAGGATTCAACTTGAGATGTCCAGATTGATAATTTTACAGAGGTAATTTCATTCTCATAAAAATGTTCAACTTGTTTTATGACATCATAAATTATATTCACCTCTAATTCATCATCTTGTTCTTTATCTAATTCTTCTTCCTATTCCTGAACAATTTCTTCTTAATGTTCTGGATCTAGAATCACAACCTTCATTCTCAGATTCTCCGATGTGATTCTATCAAAATTAATTCTGGAACATGGATTTGTTCTGATGGTTTCTCAGCATCCTTGAGATGTGGTTGTACAACCTTGTCTTCTGACAACATCTCCCTTGGCTTCTTCTCTTTTTGTTGCTTCTCATTTTATTCATCTACCTTTGTCGTTAACGATATTTCCTCAACATTATACCAGACAAAAAATAGGCTGCCTTCTTTCTTGATATTATTATCATTTCTCTATTTATGCAACACTTCATCTTGATAAACCTTTTGTTTCATTGGCTTCGGTGGTACAGACTGAGTTTCCTTATCAACATGAGTTTTTCATTTTTTCTTCTAGTTTATTTCACCATCCTATTCCTTCCACCCTTCAATGACATCTCATCCACTACCTGTTTCCTATAAAGAGAATGGATTTTAGATTTTGAAAAATCATAAAATTTTCTTGGATCACGGGAAAAACCAACATTCATTCACTTTATAGTATCATCACCCAACAAAGTCATATTGAAATTCCATGGCTTAGAATGGCATGGAATTTTGATTGACCGACTGAAAAGAACTATAATCTTAAAAATAATAGTGGGATATATGATAATATGAGACAATAGATATATACTCATGATATTCTCAATTTTTACCAGGATATAATTTACATGTTTAATCTTCCCATGGATTATCAAGAAGTCTATAACATAGATATCACTTTTCCTCTGGGTATCCTTAATCTCTTTTCATGGAATGAAATAACCATGGAATAGTAACTCAAGTATCTGAAGGTTTTTAGATAAATGAACAATATTAAATGTATTCTCTCCTTTCATACCACCACAACATAGAGCCATCCCTTAATCAAAATATCCTTATGTATCCAATAATTTGGGAGTAAAAACCAGTGCTTCTCATTTAAAAGGAATTATGATAACACTTTCTACTTTGCAATAAAGAGGAAAATAAGTCATTCGATAGTTTTTGAAAGAAAATTTAATTATCCCTTATTCTTGGAAAAAAACTTACGTCTCATAAAATTCAATAAGCAAGTCCAGTAAGACTGGATCATGTGCCTTTGGTTTCGATATATAAAGGCTCTCCCATCCATTAAGAATAATATTACTCAAAATGATAAATTAATATTTCACAAATAATTTGGGATCAACTAACATCTGTCATTATATCTTCCATTAAAAAATTTCATTTACAGAAGAAATTTCATTCTAAGGAGAAGCTTTAGAAGAAATTCAGAAGTAAGAAAACCATAACAAATTTGAACAGACTTAAATAAAGCACTAGGGATTCATAACATTAGAGCTTGATGATTGATGTTGGAAAATTATTTGTGGGGGTACTTATATAGTCTATTTTGGTGACAATTAACCTTATTTACTTGATATAATGGATGAAATACTTTTGAACGGATCTGGTGGTTGATATGATAACCGAATAATTATTTTTATAGGTTCCTATCTTTCTAGGTTTTTAAGGTAAACAATAAGATTTAAGAAAATGTGAACTTGAAATAGTTTCGTAAACAAGATAAAAATACCGTCATACAAGAAAACGAATATGAAAATTTATGAAGGAAAAAAAATTCAAATTTCTAGGAAAATTCTTCATAATATGGAAAATTATTCTTGACTACAATAAGTTTTGACTAATAAAATATTTGAGTACAGAAAAATATTACTACGAAAAATTATATCTAACAGAATAATGAGCTCCCTCGATGAAAACAGATTCTTACTATAAGGAGATAGGTTTTAACAAGAATTTAATTTGGAATATTTCCTTATTGTTATCATTCCTAACATCTGTTTAATATATTCAAATTTATCATAGGGTAATGAATTTGTTAAAATATCAACATGTTGATCTTGTGTTCTGATAAATTGATGAATGTTATCTCACTTATGTGTGTAATCCCTAAGAAATTGATTCCAAATATCTATTTGTTTTTCATGAGAGTGTTGTACATGATTTTAACATAAGTCAATGTCCCTAGTATTATCACACAATATTTTTGTTTTGGTAAAACTCATACCATAGTCTGTGAGTGTGTGTTTCATACAGAATACTTGAGCATAACAAATTCCAGCTGCTACATATTTAGATTCAATAGTGGAAAGTGGTAATGAGTATTGATTTTTTCATGACTAAGAAACTAATTAATCTCATAATAAATGACATGGTTCATTTGTACTTTTCCTATCTATTATACATCTCCAAATTCCATCATCTGAACAACTATTTAGAATAATATCCTTTCCAGAAGTATAAAAGTGTTCTAAATCCATGGTTCCCATTAAGTAGAAAAAATTTATTTTCACTACCATAAAATAAGAGTCAATAAGATTATATTGATATCTAGAAAATAAGCATAAGGAAAAGAATAGGTCTTGATGACTAGCTATCATGTACAACATA
Source organism: Viscum album (assembly GCA_963277665.1). NCBI lineage: Eukaryota > Viridiplantae > Streptophyta > Magnoliopsida > Santalales > Viscaceae > Viscum > Viscum album. The sequence goes on along the minus strand of OY728158.1, from coordinate 39,355,271 downwards.
CTACCTATCATACACCTAAATGATGTTTGATCAACTCGGTTCTCAACTTCATCACGAACAATTGAATTTGTGGTACCAATGGGAGTAATTATACTCTTAGCCTTATTATATCCATTCTTTTTTAGAAGAACATTAATATAATTATGATTAGATATTTAAATACCTTATAGTTTTTTAGAAATTTAAAAAAATGGAAACAATTTAACTCATCCAACATACTCATTTAAAAATCATATATCAATTGATTCGAAATCAAATCAGTTATAGATTGATGAGTTTCACCGAATATAATGTCATCAACATAAATTTTAATGATCAAAATATATTAAGTATCTATCTTTATAAAAAAAATTGTATCAACATTTCCCTTAATGTAATTATTTTTTAACAAATATCGTGTAAGTCTATCATACTTGGATCTTGAGGCTTATTTAAGTCTACATAAAGAATTGTTATGTTTTAGAACATATTAAAGACGTTTTGAATCCAAAACTAGCAGGTTGTTTAACAATAAGATCCTATTGAACTTATCCATTAAGGAACACACATTTAACATCCATTTGAAAAAGATTGAAATTAATGAATGCTGCAAAGGTATGTAGTATGTGAATGGATTCATGTTTACATTACTAGAGCATAGGTTTCTTCATAGTCTATTCCTTATTGATGATTATTGCATTTAGCAACAAATATAGTTTTATTATTACTATGATTCCATTTTCATCCAAATTATTTCTAAAGAACCATTTTACTCCAATAACAGAAGTTTCCTTAGGTCTTTCAAACAAGGTCCAGACATTATTCATTTCGAATTTATTTAGCTCATCTTTCATAGCTTTTACCCAATCACCATCACTTAAAGATTCAATAGTGATTTTTAGTACTATTTAAGAACATATTACAGGATGTAAACATTCATATCATATGAATCTTCTAATTCTTACAGGTTGATTTACATCACCAATGATGTTATAACTGGGATGATTCATAAAAGAACAACTTATTTGTGTTTAGTAAAACATGTTAATCAACAAATGGTAGGAAATATTCAAGGGTAAATGTCTCAGAAAAATTTTCCTATTCATTTTTCTTAATATAAGGATCTTATATCCTGGTTTGATTATCAGTTTTTGAAAACACATGGGATGATGTAGTTTGAGGTTGTTTAAAAACATAAGGATTAGTTTCATCAAATTTTACATGTATTGTTTCTTCAATAGTATATGTATTTTTATTGAAAAGACTATAAAACAGAGAAGTTGTGGATTAGCCTACAAAAATTACTTTATTAGGTTTGGGTGAGAATTTATGTAAATTATCATTAGTATTCAGAATGAACAATTTGCCACAAAATACCTTGAAATATGAACGTATATGTTTTCTACCATCCCTTAACTCATAATGGGTTTTGTTATTAAATGTTCTAATAAAAACTAGATTTATATTATAAAAAGAAGTGCGTTGAGATTAATCTCAAAAAATTATTATCTATCAGATATTCACTCAACATGGTTTCAATTATCCCTTGAAGAACTCATTTTTTTCATTCAACAATACCATTTTATTGAGGAGTTCTTTGTGCTGAGAAGTTATAAGTAATGTATTTAATACTATAAAAGGTATCAAAATCATAATTTTGATGTTTTCCTCCTTGATCACTATGAATAGTTATCAATGGATGTTCTTTCTCATTTTTATCCTGGGAAATAAAAATTTTATAATAAGAATATGGTTCTGATTTCATGGCAAGAAAACAGACCCATGTAAATCCTGTGTAATCATCAACTAGAAAAAATGCGTAATATTTTATTCCAATGCTTACAGTTTTTGTTGGACAAAAAACATCCTCATGCACCAACTGTAATGCATCAGCATATGTGACATCACCAACTAATATAATACTTGATTTATACATCTTTCTAGAATGAAAAGGATCACAAACATTTGAAGAATAAAATCTATGCTTTGTTATATCTTTATCTAGTATTTTAATAGATAATTTTCAAAGGTTCCTAATGATACAGTTTCATAACCGTATTTAACATTACCAAGAATGATCTTCCATTGCACTAGGACAAGGTAGATCATAGCACTTAAGGACTTCTATGTTTATTGTGTAAGCCTTCTCTTGCCTATTTGTAGAAATGAATAAACTCTTCCTAGGAAATATGTACTAATAACTTGTCATTAATAAAATTCACACGGTAAACGTCATCACATAATCGACTTCTGCTAATATGTTTTTAATTATGTCCGTTAACATATAAATCTTTTGAAAATAATTTTTTCAAAAAATAACAATGTTACCTATACCAATAATTTCTCCCTTAGTATTATCTCTCAATATTATATTTCCTCCATTAATCTTGAAAATATTTTCAAAGAATATTTTATTACCAATCATGTGTCGGGAACATCCACTATCCATGTAAGATGTATTGTTGTATGCAATATCTTTATTTTCCTGAAAATAAGAGTGTTATATTTTTGAATCCCAAATATTCTTAGATCCAAAAACATCAGAAAGAAAAATTTTATAAACCCACATTTTCGTAAAAAAATATTCGTTGTGAATACCTAAAGACTGTGTTTTTTAAGGAATGATTTTTTGGCCCAATTTCCACCACCCAGACACTTAGTGTATAATAGAGCACATTGAGGACCAATATAATTATTACTAAAAACCAGTTTTGAATGATTATAACCAAATATGGAATTTTTCTTTAGAGTTCAAATTTGGTTATACATCTTATAAATGTTTTTCTAACCAAAGATAATGTTTGACGAACACTTCATGAAGGAAAATATGTTTTACTTACATCTAATAATTATGTTTTTATCTTATAAAACGTTAGTTTTATCACTAGAGTTACTCTAATAATTATTTTTCACTAAAATTATTTTCTATAGATCCTTAGTAAGTTTATCCTTCATATAATTGACATCCTCATGGTTTTTGGAAATAAATTCAAATTCATAAACTGTCATATCAATATCCTTAGAAATATATAATAATTCTTTAACAAGAATAGAAATTCTTGAATTTTCCTTATGATGTTTTTTCTTGATTTTAGATTTCTAAATGTCAATAATCAAAGAAAACATATAGATATATTAATAAGTAGGTAAAATATTATCTTCATCATAAGAATATTCTTAATATGATGATTCATAATATTTATTATCACTATGATTTTCATTCATGTATACATTGGTGATAGATTCATCGTTTTGTACATAGTCCATTAAGAAATGATTTTCAATGGGTAACTTGGAAAATAATCCAAGATTCTTCTTATTAGACGATTCATACTATGAGGATTACCTATAAGTGTCTCAACCACATGCACACTAGGTTTCAATAGATTTCATAACATTATTAGCTATAGTATTGAAGAACATATAACTATTTCTCTCAGAATTGTTTTCCTTTCTATCATTTTTCTTATGTAAAGCCCAATCTGGACTTATATGCCTTGCTCTTTTGCATTCATGAAACTAACTTCCAAGTCATTATTGTCCTTTATTTCTTCATACATAAATCAATTCTGTAAATATTTCATCCCAACTAACTAGTTCATCATTCGAACAAGATTAGTTAGCTCATTCTCAGAATGTTCATATTAACTTGATTTCAGATAAAATAATTACTTTCTCTAACTTGGATCTTGTAATCTTCTCGAGAGTCTTGACGTCAGTAGTTGTATAGGCTAAACTTCAATTTCCATTCATCTTTTTATTCAAATCATAATCTATTTTCATTCTTATCTCATGTTGTATAAGTGTTCCAAAAAGCTTTTCAAATGTAATCTGAGATACATTCCTTTTATCACCAATAGTTGTTATCGTAGATTCCCACTCATTAGGCATGATATATATGATCATTTACACTAGTGCCCCGTCATATAACCCTTTCTCACCCATGGATTGTAAATTGTTAACAATAGTCATAAAACATTGTTGTACCTAGCACAGTGGTTATTCATAAAGAAATAGAAATCCATGATATTATTCTCTATGAATAGATCTTCTAATTTTAATATCGACGGATGTACGAAAATGAGTATCCTCTAACTTCTTATAAATACAATTATTAGCTTCATAAGACAAAATCTGACTGTACATATTCCTGGTCATGGAATACAACAAAGTATTATGTACCTTGTAGATTAGTTGATATTCTGAGATCTACTGAATAGAAAAAGTTCCGGTTTTTTTTCAATAATATTTTAATATTAGGAAAGAATAACGAAGTATTCCACTCAAATCATAATAACAAAAAACATTATAAGATATATCCTATATTCATAATCATTCTCATCAAATATATGTGGTATTGTAAGATTTATATTATCAATCGAACTAAAATTCATCCCTTCTATAAAAAAGAAAATATCATTCCACATAAACATGTTAATAGTAAATGTTTATAAACAATGATAAGAATCCTATGCAAGGAAAATATTTTGAATAATGAAAACATGAGCATGAAAACACATATGTGAATATAAGTATATCAGATACTCTTCTGATACCAATTCTAGGATCAAAATATGAATGTAGATGCTCAATTACAAGAGAGGAGTTGAATTGTATATTTCAAATAATTTATTTATAACCTCAATGAAAACTATATTTAACAAATTTAACAAATATAAATTCACAAGACCTATTAGTTATACTAACATTTTAGGTTCTAGAGTTATGGTTCTGTAAAGGAAAAATAAGGAAATATTATAAAGAAATGATTCAATAATAATGCGTATAGAATCTTACCAATCTGAGTATACATGTACAAGAAAGTATAAGATAGATATACATTCTTTATTAAAAAATCATAAGGAAATTAAATTGAAACACAAATTTAATAAGTAGGTAATTTTTTAACCCAAAGAGAATGTTATCCAATAACCGTAGATAAAGGTCCATTGATTTTTACATTCATGAATGTCAATCATACCCACACCAGGGTAATCCCTTAACAGATATATCAGAATATGTATTGCTATCCCTGTAAGCCCTCAAACAATAAGGTAGTCGGAAACCCATTCTTCATATCCCATGAAGTCCACAAACATTTAAGGTAATCAACGACTCTATCTTCATATACCTAGAAGTTCTATATTGTAGACCACAACAATCAGAGTCTCCTAATGCAATACGAATAAGATGTTCAGTACGCACATGGAATGAGAGTCTCTCTCTACTAATCACTTCAGTTGTAAGTAATCTCTAGATTGATTCAGTCAGTCATTGTTGAGGACATTTAAATGAGCTCATATTTATAGGCATTTTCCAAATGGTTGGATCCCTCCTCCAAAAGTTATATTTTTCCTTGAATCATGGAGGCACTTATACATGTTTTTCTCAAACAATGGTTAATTAGAAACAGATTGTGTGATGTCATATCATAATTATAACAGGGATAGTTAAAATTGTTTACTAAACCAATTCCAATTTTCTGGTTTCTATGGAAATTAATGTTCAGTGTCTAGGAACATTAACACGTGAAGACTATAAATCATGAATATCAAGATTCTATTTCCAATGAATTCATAACCTGATTTCTATATATTTCAGAATATGAATTCAAATTAATTCAGAGTTTAAATTCTAAGGAATTTGAAATCTGAATTCTGATGAATTCGGAACAAGAATTCTGAAAATTATAGAATCTGAATTCATTAGATTGTAGAGTCCGAATTCCAATGAGTTTGGAGTATGAATTATGATGAGTTTTTACTATGAAATCGTTGGAATTTTGATTATAAATTATAATTAATTCCAAATTTCAAAATAGAATACTCTATATCTAATAATTTATAGAATTATGAGGTTTTAGATTAGAAACCGATTTTATGAATTTAAAATAATATATAGAATAAGAAAAACTATATAATGAACAATGAAAACATAGTTAAGGATATAAATTTTCTTGGGGATGGAAAATTTTTCTTATTAAGATAATTATTAGGGAAAATAATATTTTCCATAACTTAGGCTATTTGGGATTTTCAAAACATGATGGAATGGATAAGCCATAAGTAATTCTTATTCACTCATCAACCTCTACCATTATGTATCATCACCGAGACTCCTAAATCTTCCCAACCAAGTAATACCATACCATCATCTAAAAAAATATCCTAAAACATCATACACATTTGTATCTATGATCAAGGATTACTACTACTATATTTATCTATATGAATCATACGATTAAAAAATATATAATTCCAAGACTTCCTTCTCATATGTATGACCACAGAACACCCTATTAATGAGGTCAAAAAGATCCCAAAATCATAATCCTAGAAAAATTTCATCCACCTACCCTACATTAATTTAATATCATGTTGAGAAAATAATTCCTCATTCTCTTGTGGTTTGTGATGACAAGAAAGCCCACCCTAATTTGGTAATTATTCCAAAAAATCAGTGTGAACACCATCGCACCAATTTCAAATTATGGGTTGCACAACTACAATAATGGGGACATAACATTCCAGAACCATAAGAGATTATTGGCGATTTTTTCACCTACTTGCATCCTGGTCTCATAAAATAAGAATTATAAAACACATAAAACATCACACATGACTCATTAATATGAAGCACTGGAGAACTAACCAATTTTACCTTTAGGTAACTCAATGATTATTGGAACTAATTAGTTAAAAAATCATGTTACATTCTCGTCAATACTATCAATTTGGACCCAAATATATAGAAATCAAGAAAAAAACATTGAAAATAAACCTCAAGTCAAAAAAAATACAATCCTAAATTATATATATTGATGATGCCCCAAAATCAACATCCATAAACATTGATGATTCTATAGACAACCCTTCTGAGAAAACACATCCTTTAGTAATTGGGAATTTCATTTCCAAAACCTACACTTTGATATTTTTCCATATATTTGGTGGTGTTTACGGACATGAAAAAAAACTATGAGTTTCATATAATGGCCATCCAATTAAATAAATTTTTTTAAAATATCATTGATGGATGAAATGAATAACTAGTCTAGGAAATCATTGAACCTAGATTCTATAAGCCCCATGAACACAACTGGTGTTTTCGTAACATTTATCGAGAAGAATACAATCTTTACATTACAATAACTTCATCTGAAGGTATTCTTCAAGATTACATTCTTCTTCACCCCCAACTGATGATATCTATAACATTGATCAATCATATCATATTGAATCCACTATATTATCTATTTAAAAGAAATTTATATCATTATAATTGGTTAATATTTCTTGATTATCACCTGATTCAACAGCTAGTTATCTATAAAAAAATCACATACTACCATCCTCTAATTTAATAAAGAATAGTGTAAAAACCCACGATGAAACAATAGGCCCTATAAAACCATTCCACATTAGAAAATCCATTCAAATCCTCAACTACTGTAATATAGAAGGTTCATACGTTAATGATCCATTGATAATGGAGAATCAATAAACTATAATTCTATCCTGAACTCTACAACACATCGAGGGGGTTAACATCATAAAAACCTCAATAATAAAATCTAGAATTTCTTTAAAATACCTATGGACATCCACTATCACAAAATCCATTTATTCTTCTAAAAACCCAACCATAATGAATATAAGGAGCTCTACATGATTAATTAACACTTGAACACCGTGATTTTTAATGAAAACCACTTGTTTCCATCTGAATCATAGAAAAAGACTCTAATTTGGATAAATTTGGTAATATAATATATAATATAAAACCATTCAATCCATATAAAACCATTATATGGATGAATATGTATAAATAAAAGATTCTCAGGAGACTGATGTAGACCCATCATTAGTCTACACCCCACCACACATCAAGAAATATATTTTAGATTTTGAATATAATATTTAACATTAGGGAAATGTGAAACCTATATAAAAATAGTCCTAGAATATGGAATAGATTGGGTGATATAATGTTGTGTGATGCTCTATAACCAAAGAAGACATAAATAATGGTTCTAAAAAAGATTATCTTACCTTTAACAACCTATAGTGTCTCTATCATTTCCCCCTACACGCAACTAATAAATAGTAGTTTCTATACCTATGTATTGATGAAAGCCATATTGACCACACATGTGTTGAGTCCCAAAAAACATAATGAATGTATGGAGGTTGACCACTACCTAATATTACCCCCCATAGTAGAGCATAACCATCTAACCCCTGCTACTAAAATAGTTTTAGTTGAATTATTTAATGAGCATAGACCTGAACTTCTCCACCTCCACCAAATTGATCCTGGGGAAACTATGGAAATTAGTTATAGTAACTTCCAAAAACCCCACAATAGAAAATGATAATGTTACATAAATTAAAATGACAAAAAATGGGAAAAATAGATAGAAAAGAAGATGTTTAGGTAGAATACCTACTGGATGAGATCTAAATGGTCCATGATCCTGAGACCTTCCACTAGAAACTCATTCAATAGAGGAATCTTACTATTTCCAATAATATGGAAGACCTCATCATGTGTGAATCCACTATATAACCACCCCCTTCTTCTAAACCTTTTGATATGATGGAAATGTAAAAGGGTTAACTTTAAACTAGACTGAAGGATTAGTTTCTCATTAAGATGACTTGCATGAGACTCTTCATTATAAAATGATCTCATGAAATGTCCACGTGTAATTTGAAATTAATTCCAAAAACCATCCATTGAATTTTCTCACATTGAAGAGAAGAAACCTCCTTCATCTTCACTTTTTTAATGGTCAATGAATGGAACTTTAGATAAAACCCCTTCTGAATATCATCCCATGAATCATCTACCTGTTACTTCTCATCCAGACACAACATCCACTACAGATTCATAACTCCCCACATCTTACGAAATACCAAAGGAACCTAGTATCCCACATGGGCCTATATAAAATCAAATAAATTCATGATCTCCTATATAAAAATCTCAGTCACTAAATCTAAAACTATGCCCTCATACTTTTCTAATGTATGCCACAAAATTCATGCAATACCCAATTCCATGCCTCATAATTCTCTACCATGTCAAACATATGATGATAAAGTATATTTTGTAAAGATTTATGAAGTACCATACCTACACAATGATGATGAAAAAGATCCGTAGATAAAAATAACACAATAATATCCTATGCATGATAGTATGTAATTTTATTTAGGATAGTTTTTATTTTAATTATTAATTGTAAACATCCCAAATGAACACTAAAAGAATATGAAAAAAATTCATAATTATACTTGTACCACTACTATTTCTCTACACTGAAAATAGTTTGAAATCACTATGTTAATAAAAATGCTCCGGGTCCATGAACTAGATCATAGAGATGATAAAACCATGTTTCATAGACTTCTCCAGGGACTATGTCATGTACTAACGTCAACTGGTTTTACTACCATACTGTATCATCAAATTATAATCCTGTATAACTTTATTAACCATTAAATCTCACAACAATAATGTCTGATACCACTTTTTCATGTCCCCATCTCATGAATGATACCACAATAAGGGGGGAGAGGTAATTAACCATGATTTCCACCTCAAGTTGGACCCAAAATAAAATGTAGGACTAATTGTATAAAAATATCATGAAATCAGATTCATTACCCACTAACAATATTACGTAGGGATATGAGATAAATTTTCCAAAAAAAATAGAAGAAAAAATAAAACTGAAATCAATACCATCAAACATTCATGTATTAATAATACTAATATATATATAAGTCAACAAAATTAAAAACAAGAAATAAAATATAAAGTATAAAAAAAGATATACAGTGGTCCTAGAAACTAATGTCTAGCAGGTTCCACATAGTCCTCATAGAAAACTAAAAATCTCTTTATAAATATAAGGTGATAATAGAAGTATAATTAGTAAGAAATACAAAGATTATATCGTGAACATTTGACTAATGATTCTAAATTCCTTTCAGAGAAAATAGTTATACCATCAAAACTGAAATATTCCATCTATGAATTCGAACCTCAAAAATGAATGATCACAAAATAAAAAAAAGAAAATAATATAATATAGCATATGTAACATTGATAAAGGGAACCATACACCACTTCCCAACTCCATAACAGTATCCCATATCAACGCCGTACTTCCTACAATATCCACATCTTCCGTACATCACACCTCCACATAATAAAGATCAAATCACAGTAATCACAAAGACACCCTTTCATACAGAACCATAATAACAACCATATAACATCCCACTAGAAGACACATAGACAACAACCCATCAACAAACTTTACTAGAGAATTCTTGTTCCATGAACTTGACGGAATACAGTCCCATTCGCTCCTCCTACCATGATGACTCCCACTATAAGAAACTGCATCCCATCTCATCTCTATATCCGAAAACTAGGCTATATCACATATTACTTGATGACACATGGCTTCACTTCCCCTAAAGAACAACAACATCAAATCTCACATGAAGACACCCCAACCACAACCCCTCAAAAACTATAACAATATAAATAGTGTACCATGAATGTGATGGAAATCAATGTTATTACTTCCTCCTACCATGCATGACCCCAACCATAATCCACCTCATCCAATATCCTCCTTCTCGTAGACACCTTTGCTACATCACATCATGCCTGAAGACACATGGGCTTTCTTCCACAGATGAATGACCACATCCAAACTAATGAAAATACAATTTGGCTATAAAACCACCAACAAATACACGGTTAGACCTCTGAATGTCACGAAAATTTTTGTACAAACCGTGAATGGAAGAGAGAGAGGGAAATATAGGGTTCCCAAGAATATGTACTCCTCATTCGTTGTCAGTAAAACACCCAAAGTGATGATATGGGTTTTGGTACATAGTGCATGTTGTTGGGGGAGTTTTTAGTATAATTATATGAATATATATGTATATACATAGAGAAACTCACACATCACCAACCTATGGATTCAAAACCAATCACTATCCAACTCAAAATATTTCAATTTATTTACCACCTCAACATTAATAACAGTGCACCTACCAAAATCCAAATCTCACACCACCTTACAAAACACATTTTCTAACACTGTGGTTTCATTATTTAGAATCATCCACATTAAAACACACATCTGATCATTTATTTATTCATTATCCATTTTCATCAACATCACCAAACTCAACTCTAACATTTTTAATAATTATTAAATTATTATTCCATCAGTAGTTGGGAATCTAGTACAATGAAACCAAACATCAAAAGAAGTCATCATACACATTGTACCATTGCCTCACCATCCAAAATAACTGACAAAAAAACCACCCCCACCAGATCCTAGCCAAAAAACAACATCATCACCACCCAAAATACAAGGTCACAAATTTAGAAACACTGCATCCTAAAATTACATCCTAAAAACCACCCCTATCATCAACAAAATAACAACAAAAAAACATCCACCTTTCCACCCCAAAACAAAATCTATTCAATCATCAATACCATATTCCCTAACTACATATAAACATCACATCAAATATAAATTACAGATCACCACCACTAAATGTTTACCACAAATAAAAACAAATCAATGAATGTTTTACATTTATAAAAAAGTGTATTTTTTCACATTTCACTTTATTGTTGGGGTGTTATCTCATTATCCATAATCATGGGACAAAAATTTTATTAGCCAAATATATGCTATTAGAAAAATTTCATTTTATGGTGACAAAATTACAATAAAAATAGACATAATTGTTAAAGACTATCCTCATGTACAAAAAATCTCTTAATGGACAGAATTTTTAGTGGGGCAACAATACCATATAATCAATAATATCACAATAATAAAAAATCATTAAAAATTTTGGAATCATTCCCCTTAACCACATTAATTTAAATTAAAAAATTATTTAACATTAATTAAGACTACGCAACCATAAACCAAATAATTACAAGACTATAACCCTCCGACATGAAATTTATTTATTAAAATGTGGGATTCTAACCCTCAATGAAACATTATTGACCCATTATGAACATCAGGGTGAAGAATAAATTCCCACAACCACAACTACAAAATGGAAAAAATAAATAAACCGACACCACACTACATAATCATAAAAAATCACTCTAAATCACACCACAATAAAAAACTACACCACTATAAGAGATACATGTGGGGAGAATGAAATAAATAAACCAAAATAGAATTTTTTTACCACTCATCACCAAGAAACATCCTCTAGAAACAATGGTTTAATGAAATTGAGAATTGGTATAGAATGTCGCACATTGGATTAAAAGGGATTATCTATAAAGGGAGGGTAAGAAGCTGTAACTAATAAATAAGAAATATTTCAGAAAAGAAATAAAAATATGGAAGTAACCAGGTTTAATGTTGTGTAAAATTATCATTTCATGTAAACCACATGTTTTCTAATAATTTCCCAAAAAATTATCCACTGTTGACTTTATTTTATATAAATCGTGTATTACAATTAGACAATATGAATCCATCTAATAGATTCCCCTCTAATGATTTACATGCTGTGGACTTAGTATCTGTACACGCCATGAATCACTAATTTATGTTGGGTAAATATTACAGAATGTGAATTCACTAATGTTACCTTAGTGCACCTCAACCCTCCACAAAAAAAACTCCATAAACCACCTCTAAAATCAAAAATACCTCGAAAATTGGTAGGGTATTGGGATATGAAGACACATACCATTACAAATAGAATTCCATATAAATAATTACATGATCATGAAAATTGAAGCTAATATATTTAATCTAATCAATTAATAACAAAGAATATCGGTAACTGAATTCATAATGATGTCATTGATAATTATATAAATTTATAAGATACTATTGATACATTATCCTAATACATCAAAATAAATTGGTATGGCCTCGATGAAAACCCAATCTATTTTTTCTACATGGACAAACTGGGGCCTCAAGGGCCTTTAAAAGGACCCAACCATCAAATAATAATTCGAATTCATTCCACATATATAAGGGTTGAATCATAATCCACATATACATTCATTTTGAAATTACAATATGTGAAATTTTAATACATACTCAAATCAATTAACATAATCATAATCCATCCAATGTAAAATAGTGAATGGTAACCAGATTTTTCATCCGTAGTCCAACCAATCTTAAACTATATACATAAATAATAATTTCAGAATCTATTCAACATATAATTAGATTATCTGATGTAAAAATATAGTGTTTAATTATTTTATAAATATAAAGATGATGATAAGATCTATAAAAATATTTTTCTTAAAAATATCCTTTTAATTTTGGAATTTTTTTTTTCAAAACATGAAAATACAAATTAAAAATAGATTTTATTAAAAATAAACTTAAATAACTTGTAAAATAATCATTGAAATGTTGATTAGTCATTTGCGTTAAATATTATGGTCAATCTATACAAGTTAATTATACTATTCCTTTCACATTTGAATTAATAGAATAATGTAATGATTTGGAAAATGACATGAATATTCTGTTCAATATTTTTTAAAAGTAAAAAAATGTGAAAATTTATTTAATATATAATTTCAAATATTTCAAAAACATTTATTATATTTTTTTAACATGGGTTTTGAGGAATAATTAATTCTGAAAAAAATATAAATATTATATGATTTTTATAGTAAAAATTATAAATCATTTTGAAAAAAATAATGGATTAATATTAAGATAAATAAAAAAATTTCATTAATAAACATAGGTGAAAAATATATTTATATTAATATATAAGTATAAAACAGTTCCTCGAAGGTGGACAAACATAAAAACAATACCAAATAATGATCAGATTTTGAAATAAACCCTTCTTACATTGGTAACATTTGAATCATAAGGATCATAAAAGAAATGAAACAAAATTAAACAATAAATACGATGAAGATTAATTAAATATATATGTAGAATATAAAATTTCATTTATATAAACCACATGAAATAAGTATGTGGTGAATATATAATATGTCTCGTAGAAGTATATGTTAAATGAGAAACCCTTACCACATTTTTTTATCTAATAAATATTAATAGCCATTATGAAATAAAAAAATTGAAACATTATAAAACATAAAAAAATATTCATGACACAAAATTTCCAAGGGAAATTATATACCTCCTATAATGTAAATATGTGGTGAATATGACATATTGTTCGTAAAAGATATAGTGAGATGAGAAACCCATAACACTTGTAGTAATTCAATCATAAATATATGAAAATCCAATATAATAATTATAGGTTTGTTATAAATCAATTAAATATCTATTATATTTTTTATCATACCATATTATATTTAGTTATAGTTATTTATTCCTAATTAATTAGTATTTGTTTTTTGGATACCATTTTTAGGTAAAAATTTCATTATTTTCATGTATATTTCTATTTGGCGATAATAGTTATTTTAATACAATCATGGTTATATTATACAAAAATATAAAAAATTTCATAATTACAAAATTAACTTAATATAAATTTATTTAGAGTAATGTATAAAATTATTGATGAAAATTTGATTACAATATTTATGGATATGGTAGGTTATACATATGTAACGAAAATTTCCATTTTCTATAAAAAATATAATGAAAATAAAATAAAAAACATCTACATTTTATATAATAGTTTATTTTATTTTAATTACATTAATATGAATAAAATATAACCATGTTACCATCCATGTAAATATAAAAATTTAAAAAACACAACTTTATATAGAGGTGGTCATCCACAACAACGCATGAGAATCGTTATTCTTATCCAATGGATTCAAAAGTATGAATTTATAAGTGATTTTATTTTGTTATAAGTATGTTTATATATTAAATATTACATATATTCATTAACATTTATTCTTAATATCATCCTTCAAATATTAAGAAAAAAATGATTCATATAACTTTGTGAGGTGCTAGTCCACAGTAAACATTAGCGATGTTATTGTATTCCTCATGGAATATAAATTATAATGCTTTATATAATAATATTAATACATAAATAAAAAATATTAAAATATCATTTAAATATTTTATATCCATAAGTAATTTTATTCTTTATTGGTTGTTATCGAAAATGAATAATATCTGTTCATTAGGTGGTAGTTCATTGTATTCATGAATGATGATTTAGTAACCCATTGAATAGAATTAGAGATGTATATTGATGAAAAATTTAACAAAAATAAATGTTTATGTAGTAAAATTTTATTTATTATATACTCATTTTTTAATAATAATTTATGGAGGTGGAGGAATCAATAAAATAAAACATTCGGTAGGGGATGTTACATCTTCTCCAAATAACATCTTTTATTTTTCACCAAATTCCATACTAGTATGCCTTTTTGAAAAACCATAGGGTTATATGTTTTGTTAATTCATGTATTAAATTTATTTATGTAGGTATTTCATGGAGATAATTTGGTTTTAAACTATGAATTGGATAGTATAGTTTGTATCTTATTATATGTACGCTCTGTGATACACATGTAATATTTGAAATGAAAATGGTTTACCCACATTTTTCACAAACCAATGATATCCTAAATATTCAAGTATATAGAATATTATATTTAAATCCATTATATGAACATAAAATCGGTGTTTGAATTGTTTTGGGTCATTTTTAAACCTTATCATTTTTATCATAACCCCTAGTAGAGTTTTTTTACCTTAATCATGATAAATAATTGTAATTGTTTTTTCTATTCATTATTATGAAAAATTAATATTAAATTTTTAGATAATAGAAATTATTATAATACAATTTATTGATCCATTTTTACAAATTTAATTTACAAAAGTGTAATATTTTAATTAACAATTGTTACAAATGTTGGGATAAGAATGAATTTTTTCAAATTGAAGTTATTAAAAATTATATTGTTTTCTATATCAAAATTTTATTTTAAATTGATTTAGATGAACTAAATTTGATTAATTGATATATATTTTAATTAATATCACTTTTACAAACCCAATAAAATAAATTATCTTTAAATATATTAAAAATGAAAATTATTAATTAAAACTATCAGTTTTCTCTTTTCACAAAAGAGTTTAACTTTTTAGAAAATTATCAATAGTTGACCCAAATAAACTTTTATACCTGATGATTTTAAAAAATAAGTTTATTGTCTGAAATAAAATTTTTAAATTAATAAAATATTATTTATAAATTATTTGAACAATGTGGGAATTAGCCACCTTTTAGAGAAAAAAAATTTATCAGTAAACATTAGTTAAACATTAAAATAATTATTATTTTATTAATAATAAATAGATAATCATATATACTTAAATTTTATTAATTTAGTTAGTGTTGTTTTTCCCACAATTGTAATGGCTAGTTTATAATGGAAACAATTAAATAAAATTATTTAATATTGTAACATGTTTCTTTTAAACACGGTTTTTCGTGCTTTGAATGCTTTCAAATTGATTGAATTTATTTAAAAATAAATATATCAAAATTTATTATGTTTCTATATTATGTTTTTTGTTTCATTTGTTCGGTATATAGACAATCAAATATGATATTTCTATTTTTAAATCATGGGGAGTCACATTAAACCCCCATAAATAAGTCACATATTTAAAAATAAATACCTATCTCAGTAATGAGCAGTATGATAATTGAAAATATCATTCTTGAAGTCCCACATCATGGGTCTTGTTAATAAAATATACTTTTGATAAGAGATCAACAGAATTTAAAGGAAACCTATAATAATTACATTACTAGGTTTCTATGTTCTGGATCAATAGTGGGATTTATTGATATTTAAATCTTGAAATTTTTTAATAAATTATAGGTATTTCTTGATATCATTGATCCAAATAAAGTTAACAATATAAATAAATACAAAGAAAAAAAACATTAAATCTATAATTGAATAAAAAACCATTAGTTCATGCTAAATGAATTTACTAAAATTATATTTTAATTTCAAGATTATTTTTCTATTTTTTATGAATAATTTTACATCATATGAATATAAGTAATTATACTTACATTATATATTTATATTTAATACGAAATAATTCATCATTTTTATATGATTTGATCAATTTTCACATTATGTCCTGCTCGAGAAAATTATTTCCCAAAATAATTTTTTATTCCTGAATCAATGAAATACTATTTAACAGATAAAAAATTCTATAAAATAGTCAAAAAAATATTCCTATCATAATTTATAAAACAAAATTACATAGAAAATTGAATCATCCTTCTTCCAATGTTAAACATAATCCATTCAATAAATACTACCCCATAAGGATCATCCAAAATATTTCTAAACCAATTGATAATTAAGTTCACTAAATAACAATTATATTCCTCAGAATATATCAATAGGCTATGAATTAGACATTCCAAATATGTGAATTATTTTATCACCATAAAACCTTAATGAAAACATGCATTCTTTAAAATAAACTCATGTTTTTTAATATATTTTATAGATCCAAACATTCAATAAACTCTATAAAATGATATAATAAACCCTCAAATCACTATCAAATGTTATATTCAGCAATACTATCCATAAAACACGTCATTTACTTTATTATTACAACATATAGAACATACTAAATTTTTTACTTCTTAAATCAGTTTTTTTCTATGAATTTTAGCTTTTCACAAATTAAATTACATTTTTTTCTTCAACACATGATATAATATCATTTATAAAATAGTAATGATGTTTAATCTTTATAAATTTAGTGATTATTATAACATGAATATAATTTAGGAAATGAGACTATAACATAATTATTTAATTAAAAAACATGCATGTTAATCATTCCAATTTGACTGTGGTAATTTTACAATCTTACCCATGATCCCTTATATTTTTTTGAGTTATATTCCCTTGATGTTTTGGGTATATATTTTTGTAGATACCAATATATAAATATTTGATGCTTTGAATATTTAATTTCTTTATTATGGTGGCATTTCTATCCACACTATTCACACATTATCATTCCCTTCAAGAATGTATCAGGGGTTTTTTCTACATAATTATCAATTATGGGAAAACGTTTACTTCGTTGATTCCCCTAATAAATTTTTTATATATAATCTAATTACTCTATATCATCCCATAAAAAACGTAATACATAGATAATACATCCTCTACCTTGATATGACACAATATTATGTCCTTATACGATGAGAATGTTTGGGAGACTAGTTTACTTCTTCCGATTGGCCATTAATCATTAATGAAATGATATTTCATACTCATTGGATAACATGAATAGATATTTTTGACGTTATATCTCTTATTATACATTAATAAATTATTTAAACCAATATATTAAATCAAAATGATATGAAAAATAATTTATAACCCCAAAACTAGTGAATTAATGAACATAAATTGGAAATTTTATTCTTAGACAATCCCATAATAGAAAACATGTTTTCATTTTTGATATCATTATTTTAAAATACATCATAATGGATGGTAAATAAAATAAAAAATATTTTTATCATATACCTAGGAGTTTCAATCTATATGAATACTAATTCCCTTTTGCAAACACCATGTAATGATCGAGTCAATCCTAATTTAACATCCCATGTAAATGAAGAATAATACATATTTCATATTTATTAATATGTTTAAATTAAATATTAATTTTACTTTAAAGGGTTCTCTATGTTAGATTGTGTACCCGATACACAACAACGGGTTTCCTTGTAATCTTATGTTGCAAACTATTAATATAATATTATTATTTTAAATGGTAGTTAACTCCTAACCATTTTATTGGTGGGAATAAATGAAACTAAATACAATATGATGTTATATGTATGTTAAATGTATTTCCACTGTCCAATAAAATGTTAGAGGTTTAAAATGGGAAGTAATCTAATTTTATGCATAATTTCCATTTAAAGGCAAATTTATCTCATTTTAATGGAAAAACTCATTAAATATAGTTTTCGTCACATTAATACATTCTAATTGACCAAATTAAATCATTCATTAGAATGGGGTCATCAAATTTTACTCTGTGTAATTTTGTGGTATTTTTCTGATAAAGTTACTTTTTTAATGAATAGTGAAAAATACTATATTTTAATTCAAAATTTCATTTTAAAATATTTTATTTTTATGGATATATTATCATTTTAGTTGGTTATAAAGTGAAATTGAAATATATTTTTACCATTTAATCCAATGCTAGTCATTGGAATTAATTTTATTTTGAAATTTGACATAAACAAGTATCAACCTTTTGATAGATATTGTTTCTTAAAAACAAACTATTTGTTTTTACAATGGGAATTAATATTTAAATTAATTAATGAAAATTATATGTTTTTAATTTGTAAAAATATACATCAATTTTGAATTCGGAATATGAAATTCTGCTTAGGCTGAATTTTCGGTATTTTTCAGAAAAACATTAATTTTTTATGAATAGTGAAACTACTTAGTAGAAGTTAAAAAAACATACTTTTTATATTAAATAAAATTATACCAATTATGTGGATTTAATTTCAAAAATCCGACATACATGGTTCTTATCAAGATGTAAAATGTGGTTTATTAAGATAAAAATAATTTTTTAATAGTAACTTTTGGCTTTTATTTATCACGGTTAAAGGTAAATAATGTAACTCAAGTTAAGAATAATATTATAATATTTCCAAATTACCTTTAAAATTTTACTAACCTTATTGGATGAGTAATTTCAGAACTTCGGCATCCTTGGGTTGATTTTGGGACCCCATGGAGCCACTTATAAATGATGATGACACTTTTGATTAATTGATTTAACTTAAAGACAAGATTGATATTAAAAAAAATTGTTTTGTAATTAAGTTTTATATGGTGGTATATAAGTCTGATTTTCGACTATAAATACTCATTGTAAATCTAATACGATTTCCTATAATATAGTATTATTATTTATAATTTTTAGACCTCAGATAAATTAAAATATTAATGACATTAACATGATGTAGTATTTACCTCATTAATAAATGATTTAAATAAATAAGATTATAATGATTAAAATATTATCCAAAACATGTACAATTCTAATTGGATGATTTTTTTCAACCATGAGTAATGTTTTCGTAGACTATAATTTTTTTTGGACGTTTAGAAACTGAATATCATTATATAATAAAATAATGTTTTCACACTTTCCTAAAGAGCACCTCCTCTTTCTTATAAAAGGATACCACTTCTATCCAATTACACACACATCTCAAGAAATTTAGCTCATAAAAACTCTGCCCAATTAATCTCTCAACATCAATGTCCACACTCTAGTAGCCTTACCTTAGGCAGAAGGCACTACAAAATTCTTTTTGGTTCAAACCAAAGGAAGTTACCTAAATTAAAGGTAACAATTTATTTTAAATTGTTTTCTTTTATTTTACTTCTCCTAACCCTAAAATATTTTTATTCCTTTATTTTATAATAAAACCTTAATCTGAAATATACTAGGATATTTTTATGAGAATGATTCAAACTACAATTATGCACAATTCCATCAAATGGATGAAAAACATAATGTTTTGGTGGATGTAAAACTAAGGCCTCCTGTAACGATAATTGTTCAATTACATATTACCACCTCTCATGGTGGCCATTATGATGGAACTATATTTATATATGATATATATTATTTTTATGATTTCCTTATTCTTCTGTACTTCCCATTTATATCACGCCTTTATTGTATCCATAGTGGGTAAATATGATAATCTCCTTTGAAGAAGTGCGGACTACCGCCCCCTCAAAGTGAATTGATTTGTTAATGCCTTATGTGGGATTTATAAAGGATGGAGTTAAAGATATTATATATGATATTATACTAGAATTATAATATACCTATGTATAATTACATATTATTTCCATTAAAATAATAAATTGAAAAGAAAGTAGCGTTCATGTGTACGTACGACTTATAGTCTCCATGAACGGTGAATTTAATTTTTTTTACCTCTAAATGTTATGTACTATTATATAAACATGTATATGTTGGATATGTATGATATATATGATATCCAACTCATGAATTTAAATCTGGATATAATGAACCTTTGACCACATGTACAACTTGTAAATATAAGGTGTTCATTTTTTTACTCAAGTACTAAATATCGACAAAATGAACGTTATTAACTTCAATGATTGTGGAATGTTAATAACATGGTAATATTTGATATAAAAGGATTAATAAACATGAAAAATGTTCTTAAGAAAGTATAAATTAAATTTAGTTTATTATTCAGGAGATTAAAGAACGATTGAGTCAAGTCGAACAAGACATAAGGGACTTCATCTCAATCTCCTTTCATTGAGGAATTTTTAGCATTATACATGACTTTATTTTATAAGGTGTATAAAACACATTGAATTTTCATTTTATTCAAATGGAATATTTTTATACGAAGCATTTTACTAAATGATAAAATAAATGTTTTTTAACTTAGTCGGTGACAACGACCTTTCTTCCACCGCGAGTATTATTTGATCATTGGCTTCTTTAAAAAGTCGAAATGTTTTTAAAATGAAAATTAAATTCAGAATACTACTTTTATGTATTTTGGTATTGAAAATGATTTTGAGAATGGATTTATTTTTTCAATATCTTGAAATTATATTTTATTATTTCAATTTCTATATGTCATCTTTTCATTATGGTTATGTTATGTGTCATGATCATGTTATGGTTCTTGGGAATTAATTACGTACACGGGTGGTTCCGTGATAAACTGAGGGTTGGTGAGCCCGAGATAGATCTCCAATGCATTGGGTAACATGATAGAGGTAAATGTAAATGTTTCTCCTAAGAGATTTAGGGAATCTACTATGATGGGTATTCCAAAGTAACTCCCTATGTTGATGTGATTGCTACAATGTAATTATGATATGGATGCCACAAGTTAACTTTATGATTAATGATTTAAAAGTGTCTTTCATAAATCTTATTATTTCATGAGGTAAGTAAATTATTTCAGGTTTTGTATGTATTATGAACAAAATTTTTCATTCTTTGTTTAATAAAAATTGTTAAGCTTTTTATGCTCATCACAAGTTTTGAAATGTTTTCACATGAATTAAGGATGAATAGGGTCAAGGATGGGATTAAGGAAAATTCATGCTGTCTAAAACATAGAACTATAAATGACTCTTTTTTTCAAGATTATTTATTTTATGAAAAAAATGGAAACTATGTAGATATGTCTACCATGTAATATTTTGAGATGTAATAGTTTTGTCTTAATTCTATATAACTCTAAACTTGAAAAGATCCCCAATGTGAATTATTCATTTAATTCAATATTATGTAATGTTTAATGCCGGGTCTCTATAGTTGGTATCAGAAGCCGGTGTAGATAACATTAGGTGTTATGGTATTGTTAAAGTAATATCCATAAAGTAATTTTTGTTAATATTGACATCATATAGCATTTCCAGATTACCATGTTGCTTCTCCTATGATATTATTGTGTTCAAAATGGATTTCTGCAAAGTAAACAGGGCAGCTTTATTGGGACGACATCAAGAGGAAGACAACCTACCAAATCAGCAACCGAGGACGGTCGGAATCAGAACTGAATATTTTGTAGCAGTGATGGCATAGTTGACTTAGGCTAGAAATGGTGGTGGTATCCATGTACGTGATTAACCAGATCATCCATAGAGGAACATCTCAGTAGTGGAGCATTTCATGAGGCAACATCCCCCATCATTCATGGGATCAAATGATCTTGTTCTTACAGAATGGTGGATTAAAGCACTGGAAATGATTTTTTATGTCATGGTTTGTTCAGAACATAAAAAGGTTAGTCTTATTGTTTACCATTTTGAAGGTGAAGCTGATCAGTGATGGTTGATGGTAAAAAATAATAGGGATAGTGAGGAGATTGATGCTCTTAATTGGGATGAGTTCCAAGTTATGTTTTTGAGAAATATTTTCCTAAGGTGGTTCATCATAGGATGGAAAAACAATTCTTGGAATTGAGGCCGAAGGATGACTCAGTGGCTGCTTATGAAGAAAAATTCACTCGACTGGAAAGGTATGATCCAAATTTCATTCGAGATCTTGATATAAAAATCAACCTTTTTAACTCAAGAGTAAAGCTAATATATCGAAGGACTTTCGATTCTAGTGAGTTCAAAAGTTATGAAAAACTTGTTCGTTGTGTGGAGAAGGTGGAAATTGAGTTTGCCGATGATCATGTATTCTTTGAAAAACTATAGAATAAGAGGTCGATGTTCTAGGAGAAAGGGAAGAACTCTTCCAAAAAGTCTGATGGTAAGAAACATAAGATTGCAGTTTGTTAAAATTGTGGTAAAAATCATGCTGGATAATGTATTTTGAATTCTGGTAAGTGTTATCGATGTGGTATGATGGGACATAAGGCTCGAAATTGCACTGAAAAAGAACAGGGTAGTGGTAAGATAAAATCATATTTTCAGTCAGTAAAATGTTTTAAGAGAAATGAAATGGGTTATAACGGAAATGAGTGTCCAACAAAGAACACAATCGAAGGAAAGCATCCATACTATCAGCAGAAAGGGGTGGTGAAATCTTTTTCA
This sequence comes from Viscum album, assembly GCA_963277665.1. Classification (NCBI taxonomy): domain Eukaryota; kingdom Viridiplantae; phylum Streptophyta; class Magnoliopsida; order Santalales; family Viscaceae; genus Viscum; species Viscum album. The sequence continues at coordinate 39,331,607 of OY728158.1, read as the reverse complement.
ACTACTTCATCAGATGTTCGGCCATCAAATGAGGTTTTATCAGGTACACTGTTTGTCTATTCAGATTATGCCAATGTGTTGTTTTCTTCAGGGTCTAAACACTCTTTCATTTCCAAGAAGTTATCTAGTAAATTGGTAATTCCATCTCAAGTTATGAATACTGAACTTACTGTAAAAAGACCTGGATGAAATGTTGAGACAAAAATAACACATTAGAACATTCATGTCCTTCTGTGCGGAAACAATCTACCTGCAATCATTGTTTTTTTCCTCTAATAGAGTTTGATGTTATTTTGGGCAAGGATTGGTTTTCTATTTATCATGAAAGCAATCACTACAGTGATAAAGAGGTTTCTTTTTTGAAATATTTTAAGTTTTTATAAAAAAATGAACAATTTTTTTTGATAACATATCAGGAAGCTGAGAAACTAGTATAAAATGAAAATGAATGTTACCTTGCATATATTGCTGAATGTAAAGGAACTGTTCATATTAATGACGTCCTAGTGTTAAATTAGTACATTGATGTTTTTCCTGACTATCATCCTAGAATTATTCCTGATCGATAAGTTGAATTTATTGTTGATGTAGTTCCTGATGCTAAGCCAATTTCAAAACCCCCTCATAGAATGGCTCCAATTGATCTTTTAGAGTTAATGAAACAATTGCATGAGTTATTATATAAATGTTTCATTTGACCTAGAACATCACCATGGGGTTCTCCTGTCTTGTTTGTTAAAAAGAAAGATGATTCAATGAGACATCTCATTGATTATAGAGCATTGAATAACATCACTATTATAAATAAGTATCATTTTCCTCATATTAATGATTTGTTTTATTTTCTCAAGGGAGTTCATTATTTTTAAATGATTAACTTGAGGTTGGGGTACCAAAAGTTGAAAATAAAAGAAGCAAACATTCCAAATATTGTGTTTCGTACTAGATATGGCCATTAAGAATTTGTAGTTATGCCTTTTGGGTTAACCAATGCACCTGCTGTATTCATGGATCTTATGAATTGAATTTTTCGTGAGTTCTGGGAAAAGATTTTGGTTGTGTTTATTGATGATATTTTGGTTTATTCCAAAAGTAATGAGGAACATGAAATTCATTTAAGTGTTATCTTACAATCCTTAAATGAAAATAAACTATTTGGAAAATTTAGTAAGTGTGACTTGTAGTTACAAAAAATTTCATTCCTTGGTCACATTGTTTCAAAAAATGGCATAACTGTTGATCTTGCTAAAACAAAAGTTTTTGAAGAGTGGAAAAGACCCACAAATATAACCGAGATCCATAGTTTTCTTGGTTTGGCAGGTTATTACTGGAGGTTTGTTGAAAAATTTTCACGGTTATCTACTCTAATGACTATGTTCACTTGAAAAGGTTTTCAAGAATTGAAAATAAGATTGGTGAATGCTCCGGTTTTGAAACTGCCTTCCAGAAATGGTGAGTTTCTTATCTACAGTGATTCTTCTTTCAAAAGACATGGTTGTGTCCTAATGCAGAATGATCTGGTAATTGCTTATGCTTTACATCACATGAAACCATATGAGTTATATTACCCTAAACATGATTTGGAATTAGCTGTTGTTGTTTTTGGTTAAAAAATTTAGAGACATCATTTGAATGAAGTGATTTATGAAATATATACTGATCACAAAATATTTAATTATATCTTCACTCAGAAATAATTGAACATTAGACAACATAGATGGTTGGAATTAATAGAAGATTATGATTGCACGACCCTTTATCATCCGGGGAAAGAAAATAAAGTGGCAGATACTTTGAGTCGAAAAAGTAATACTTCATTAACCATGATCCATTTGGAATGAGATCCTTTGATTTTTGATTCAATGAACATTCGCATCGAAGTTATTGTTGTAGGAAATTCTACCGTGTTGTTTCAGTTTTCCGTGAACTCATCTTTATCCAACAGAATTAAGAAAGTGTAGAAGGAAGACAGTGGGTTGCAAAAAAACGTTTTGTTGGTTCAAAAGGGTATGTTTTCTGATTTTAATGATGATAATGATTGTGTTTTGAGATTTTAAAAGAGATTATGTGTGTCGTGTGATTCACAGTTGAAGAATGAGTTGTTATGTGAAGCTCGTAGTTCTTCATTTTCATTTCATCCTAGAAGTACTAAGATGTAAAGAGATCTTCAAGAGTATTACTGGTGGGATGGAATGAAAAGAGATATTGCTAATTTTACTGTGATGTGTTTGACTTGTTAGCGGGTTAAAGTAGAGGGACAATTAAAAAAAGGAATGCTTCATCCATTACCGATTCCAGAGAGGAAATGGGAATATATATACATGGACTTTGTTGTGGAATTACTAATTACATCTCAGGGTAATAAGGAAATCTTGGTTATAGTTGACAGATTTACTAAATATGCTAATTTTCTTTCCAATTAGATATACGTTGTCTCTAGATAAACTTGCTCGGTTGTATGTTGAAGAGATAGTCAGGTTGCATAGATTTTCCCTCTCCATTTTTTTGATCGTGATCTCAAGATCACTTCTAACTTTGGGAAAAACCTTCAGAAGTCAGTGGTTTTTGAATTAAATTTTAGTACAACTTTTCATCCCCAATCAGATGGGTAGTCAGAACGAACAATTCAGACCTTGGAGGTTATGTTACATGATTTCTATATGGATTACCAGGCAATTAGGGCCCAAGATGCTTCTTTGGTTTAATTTTCATATAATAATAGCTCTCATTCCAGTATACATATGGCTCCATTTGAAGAATTATACAGGAATCATTGCAAAACTCCATCATTTTAGGATGAAGCAGGTGAAAGGAAGCTGATGGGACTTGTATTGGTAGAAGAGGTGGTAGAGAAAGTTCAGTGGATTTAGAAGCATATGAGAACAGCTCCGAGAAGAAAAAATGTTATGCAGATAACCAGAGAAATGATCTATCTTTTGAGGTAGGTGACCATGTCTTTCTCAAAGTTTCTCCATGGAAAAGTGTGATGTGTTTTGGTAAGAAGTGTTAGTTGAGCCTATGTTTCATTGGACCGTATGAAATTCTGGAGAAATTTGGATCAGTTTCATATAGAGTTCATTTAACTCCATGTTTATCCAAGGTACACAATGTTTCTCATGTTTCGATGTTGAAAAAGTATATGCCAGATCCATCTCATTTTTGAGCCCAGAGGTAGTTCAAATTGAAGAGATTCTTTCTTATGAAGAACAACCCATCTTTATTCTTGACCTAGAGAGCCCATAGGTTATGTTACATGCTTGCTATATGGATTACAATTCATGTTTTTCCAGGTTTTGACATCATTATGGTTGGTCATTTTTTTCGCCATTTTAATTTTTAGTGTACTCTATCATACTATTTTTATTCCCTAAAATATTTGTATGTATGGTAATTATATTAGATGTTACATATTTTTCATTATACCTATCCAATTTTTCCTTAAAATGGGCGTGTGTGTCTGTATTGGTACCCTAGGAAATGGCCTTCCATACTATGTATCCCTTTAAAATAATATCTCTATCCCCTAGCCTACGTATACAGGCATGTGGTTATCACAGTCGATCTTGATTAGGTCATGTCATGAAATTTGTGTCCAGGAAGAATGCCTTCTCCAAATACATTTCATTTTGGGGAAGGTGTATTTGAATGTTATGCATTATACGATAACATAATATATATTTTAATGGCCTGAAAAATAACTATTAAATAGTTATAAGTGATTTCATAGATTTTATGACACGAGTTATCTAATGAAGACAATATAGGAAGCTTTAATGGTTCTTGATTAGACTCCAAACAAATACCACATTTATTGGATCTGATGGATGTCATTACCATATAAATAATAGAATACAAATCATATATAGCCATCTAAGATCAAATAATAACGAATCCTCGTCATTATTAAAAACTACTTATAAAGGATCTGAATAAAAATATTCATTAATTTAGGTTATTTCTTCATATGTATCAATGATATAATTACAACTTGTGGCACTTAAATGCATGATTGATAAATCATTAAATGCCGTGATTGATTTAAAAAATGTTGAAAACTAGATTTTTTTATTATCCAACTATAGTCATATATGTTTTACTCTCTTTTTTTGTCTTGAAACACTATTAGAGACTCCCAAATGTGGTGAATCCCCATTATTTTTAATGTTGTTATTGAATGAATCTTCTATATGATAAATTTTTGTCCAACATTATTTCATTCAAGATTGTCAATAAATTACATTGATATTATTCCATATCGACCACCAATGATACCAATACTTATTCAAATACCATCTAAACCCAAACCACATGATTCATTATTTTAAAGCCTTGTCGATTTATCTTGACAATTGATCTGGAATTTATACTAACCTATTATTCCTCAACAATATATCTTATCTATTGATAATAGTTTCACCTTTTTATAAAAGGGTGATTTGTTTGATATATATGACCCAGTGTGAATGAACTATAATTTTTCCTTATTTAGATTACTTATATAGAACAACATGATTTTTAATAGTGAAATATAATAATCCCCATAGGATTTATAACCATTTTATGTCACACTGTAGTTTTTGAAATAATTATACGGGGGAAAGAATAGTGCGTCTGGAATCAAATTTTTCACAGGATTCCATTTAATGAGTTTATAATTAAGCATGTTTTGTGAATTTTCCATATTTTCAAGTGATGAATATTTCATTTGTAACACAATGTGATTTTCTAGAGAGAAAAGAGTCGCATTTTTCTTAGTGTGTACTTATTTGTTTTCTGACCTGGTGGGAATTGTGTCTCTTTTAATAAAATATTTTAATATCATAGAAAGTAGACCATTTTGTTCTAGTAGAATAAGTTCTTCTAACTGAGATTATCTTCTACAATAATTTTTTTCAATCTACAATAGTCCTTCCACTAAAGGAATGTACAATTCATAATTTAACATTTCTCTATTGTTTAATATCATGTGGTTCGTGATTCTTCTATGTTTTTTGATTTCAAGGATTAAGGGTTCTTATATGTATTTTATTATCATGTGGTAAAAATGAAAAATTATATTTATATAATTTCATGTTGCTAGGAAATGAGATTTTGAGCATTTTATAGAATTTCTTCGAGACATAATAGAATTAAAGGGATGTCTTACCCATATTGATAGATGGAATGTGGGTAAAGAAAAAGATGTTACTTGGAGTTTGAATGATGAATATAGAATGGTCAAGACATGTCTCGGATGACCGAAAACACCATAATGTGTTCAGTTCTACAGAGATGTTTTTGGTATAACAATTATTAGAGTTTTGTTCTTGTAAGAAGGATATTATAGTATTGGTAGGTTAGAGTCCAATATATATGGACCCATAGGTAATACATTGATGGTATGCTATAGGGGGGCCCCACATGTTTCCATGGGCCCTAAATACTTTTTTGAAGACATTATTTGTATATGGTAAAATATTATGGAATAAGAGTCTATCAAGATATTTAGAATATAGGTTGTTTAAATCATGTATCATGGTACATGAATCGATGAATATATAATATGTATGACATTAATTGGATGAACCAAACCAACCTAAGTTTCTATTTTATTCTATGGTGTTTTCAGGGACCACAAGGATTGGATTTTTTTTCCTACAGAAATTAGATCCATCTAGTTGGTATCTTAGTAGACATTACACATGATCCAATACGATATAAATGTATTATCAAGTAAACTATATACCAGATATTTTTTTATGGTTCATGGAAAATTAGTCAAGACTAAACTATCTTGGTGATGAAATGGGGTATTGGGAAAAGAATTATCTGTATAGGGTTTTTTCAACCAAGGGTATTTTAGATTTAGGGTGGGCGGTTCTATCCCTTTTTCATGCCTGTTCAAGTCATAATGTGTCGGTTATTAAATGTTTCAAGAATGTAACATCATCTTCCAACTTTGTAAATTTGTAGAAAACATGATCATAAAATATTTATGATATTGAATATTTTTGAATATTTTGGTAATGATTATTTTAATTAATAGTCTCAGAATATCTATCTTAACTAAATATGGAAAATGTCGGGTATAGATCAACCTTTTTTAACTATGGAAGAAAATATTACATGTTCTCTAGGAATGATCCAATGTATTTTGGGGGGGGGGCTCATTTGGACAAAACATCCTCTAGTAATAATAACATTGGTAGGGTAAAATTTTCTTTAAAAAACAAGTGGGTCCTATTCGATCTGGTCCCTGCTCGCAAATTTGTATATAAAAAAATGTGGATAAGGGGATTATATGGTATATGGTGTTCTAAGAGAAGGATACCGACTTTGTCTCATGAGATATATAAATTCATTAAGGGGATATCTATAACTAGATTCCACACATCCCAAAATGCATATAGTATTCCTCATATATTTAGTGATCAATTTAATTCATAAAAAATATTCCCTGACAATATATATATATATATCTACAAAGTGTAGTTAATTAAAATATCATTATCTCCATAGTTACTCAATTAAAATTTAAAAAAAAATTCATATGAAGATATGATATATATTTTAGGAAATTATCATATCCAATACAAAATTAATTTTAATATTTATGACAAATGAACTGTATAGTGAAAAAATGAATTTAAAAATTGAATATTTCTATATAATGATAATAACCTAGTAATGAATAAGAGATAAAATATGGTTGCAAATTCATTTTAAATATTGTTTTTGTTTTAAAAATTTATCCACATGAGAAATAAGTAAAATTGATGTGAAATAATAAAATATGTATTCATTATATATTAATCTTCATAAAAACATTAACAACATGTAGAAGAAGCTTAATAAGGTAAAACTGTTATGATGGTGGGGAAATCCATTAACACTATATATGTTAAAAATATTCCATTCATCATTTTTAATGTAAGGTTGAAAATTAATCATTTTTATGACATAAAAAAGACTCCTTTCAAGCATTTTAAAAATTCTATATAAAGATAAAACACCTTTTAAATTCTATTTGCGTAAATAAAAGGAAATTTTGTTAAAAAAGTATGAAAACCAATATATATGGAATAAAAATATAACCAATCAATGAATTATATAACATATCATATTCATTTAATCATTTCATTTCATTATTCATGTTCCAATGAGAGGGTATGTTGGAATATAATAGAGAAAATCACTAAAAGAGTAATATTGAATTGAAACATTAATCATCATGAATAAATTAATATTCACATTAAATACATCAAAGGGATATTATATATAACACATAAATGTAATTAGGTTCATAATATCGAATACGTCTTACGGGATTAGTAATTGAAACAAATTACCATACCTTATGTTTTATATACATCATAATTTAATTTAACCATCGATTATAATAAACAAAATTATTATAATTCTGTAAAATAATTATTTACATAATGATTATATCTTAAATTCATCATATAAAATAATTATATACAAGTTAATTAATAATTAATTATTAAAATAGACATTTCTAGTTGTATGATTTGTCTTAAATGTATATTTCGGTTTGGTGGATTCAGTCCTTGAATCATTATCATGAGTTCATCATCTCTAAAATGATAACGATGATAGAAAAACAATTTATACTAATTATATATATATTTAATAACTATTGGGATATGTACTTAAAAATGGATCACATTGCTTCGTGGAGGTGGCAATCCACACTTGTAAATGAGAGAAGTTAATAATTTTTATCGACTGGAAGAATAAAAGCATAAATGATATTATATATTTAAAAGACCATATTTACATCACAAATATAATATATATTCATTATTTACAACTTTATAACCATCCAAAAAAAATTCTATTGACCCATGAAATACACCACAACGTGGATATGGTATGTTGTACATTCGAATGACTGATGTTTTCACAATCTATAGGTTGAAAAAGTGGTATAAAATGGATAATAGATAATGATACTAAAATATGAATATAAATTTGATACATGATTAATTATTATTCTATGGGTAAACTGATATATATGATGTAGGAGAAGAAATAAATTCGAAAGTAATCATTTAAGAGTTATACCTCTACATTGATAAACCTCCTTTGGATTATTACTAATTATATTAAAGGATGGTATTTTAGAAAAAATAAGATTTAGTATATGGGTAAATAATTTATGAAGTTTTTATGGTTGGGATTTATAATTATTGAAGACTCGTGATGTGTGTAAAACATATCATTGGGGGAATCCTATTATAATTCATGGAAATTACTCACTTGGTATTTGCTAAATGAATAAATAATATAAACATCATAGTCATGTATATTTTTATTAATAAACCCACAATGGAATATAATATTTGATAGGAAATAAAATGATTCAACTGATCTCATTTAATAAATATTATGTTTCATTTTAATCCTTATATCCTAGTTAAAACAGAAAAAAAAATTATACTTATTTGTGATAACATATATTTTTCCATGATTATATTCGAATATAAGAAAATATTAAAATATAATTATATAAAAATATTTACATGATAATAAAAAAATTCAATCAATTTTATCATATTATATTTCTATTGATGAAATAAGAAGTATAAAAAATTAGAATGTATAATGATTAAAAAAATTCGGAAAAACCTTATTTACGAGTAAAAACACTTTTCATTTAAATAATGTAATAATTTGGTATCATTGATTTTTTATGATTAAATAATAAAATATTTAAGATTTATAGAAATCTTTATTTATAAAAACCCAAATAGAATCATCCAAGTATGACATTAAATTCAAAGACCAAAAGATTATTTCTTATATAAATCAATATAACCTATCTTCAAAAAAGTAATGTGTGGGTAAAAAAAATTAAAAATGATTTTATAAAATAACTAAATTATCTTTTTATTCATATATTTGGTCAAAAACAATATTTCCAATTAGATTAAATAAATAATATTATATATTTTTAAACTCCACCTCATGGTTTATCCCAATTTTACCAATTTTACTAAGGTGGAAATTATATGATATGGTTACTACTCAAAATGAAAATAATTTAACCTGACCATATATAAATAAATTAAATATATATTTTTCCAAATATTGGATATATTTTTTTCAAAATTATTTCATAGAAGTGGTAGAATTTAAATTAATATTAAACCAGTAAAAAACCATGAAAACCATTTTTCCAAAAAAATCCTTATTAAGTATAAAAATTAAATATTAGAAAATCATGCATAATATTTATTCAAATGACATTAATAGAATTGTTCATAATATAATAAAATTAATAATACATTTAAAATATGTTAAAAAAATTATATAACAATAAATGATTGAAATGAAAATAATGTTTTCAATGAAATTAAATATTTCTCACTATTCGTAGACAACTAAAAAATTTTATAAAATATCATCTATTTATTAAAAGATAATGTTTACAATACAGTTAAAATTATATAGTAATTTTTATTCAGTTAAATTACCAAAATTTGAAAAAAAAATATTTTTATATATTTAGACAAAGAGTTATATAAACCATTTGTGAAAACATTTGTTGTAAACATATAATATAACTTTAATAGAAAATGGTCAAGTATTTATAATAAATTAATCATTTTTTTCAATGTATATGATATTTTTAAATATAAAACTATATTATAGTTCTTCATATTATTTTATCCAATTTTATTGGCTAGGTTATAAAAATTTATTATGTTATAGTTCAGGTAGAATTTGGGTTGTGTGTATCAAAATTGATAAATGTAATAACATTTATCTCAAAATAAATATATAATATAATAATGGTGTGTTACAATGATTATTAAACAATTGTTTAATTTTTGGGGGGTATATAATTTCCATGGATATCATTTATCATAATTTTATCATGAACAATATTGGGTTTAAAAATCAATATAATGGTATACCATTCATTGGTTTTTTATCTAAAAAATAATAGTAATGTTACAATATTTATTAACTCAAATATAATTTCATTGATTTGTAATGATTCATAATGAAATTATTTCATATTTTCCAATTTTAATCCACTCTATAAGTTTACATTTATCATTATATTTTTTTCTCTGAGAAAAAATAAACATCATATACCAATATTTTCATTGATGAATTTCCTTCCAATGAAATCATAAAACAGTTAAGAATAATTACCATTTGTCTCTAGTAATGAATTTCTATTTCATATTATTTTTTAAATTCCCACCATTGATCTATTATATATTTTTATAATGAAATTATATTTTTTTTATTACGGGACCTTCACATTCATATTTTTTACTTTTCAAAGGGTTGTTTTATTATCCATTTTGATGTTGTGGGTTTCAATAAATAAATTTTATATTATTAAAATGTGTTTCCTTCAATTTTATTTTTTATCATTTGTTACAAAATTCATTTAAAAAAATTATATCTATTCAATTAACCATTTTAATGGTTACCTTTAAGTGTAAAAGTTTGAAAAAAATATCACTTCATAATTTTAAGAATTCCCCAAAACATCATTTATAATAATTGAAAAAATTTACACTGACTCTTTTATGATATATCTTTCAATTTATTATTAATTTAAAATTTATTTATTTGATTTAAAATTTATTTTCATAACATAATATATAAATTCATTTATTCATTTTCGGTTTAATATACCTGTTGAAATCTATTATATATTGTGTCTTATAATATATCCACTATGTAACAATATGTATTTCCTCCTAATATCATTTATATATTTCCATGATTAATATATATTAATATTACATGATTTTAGATGAATATATGAATAATAATAAAAGTACATTCAAGTGGACCATAATAGTTTAGCATCTCTTGATACTAGGAATTTATTCTCCTAATTTTGTGAATGATATCAAACATCTGCAAAAAAGATATTATCCTTTAATAATAATACTAAAAACCTTTCTCCACAACCAAGGACAGGGTAGAATAAAATGGGTGATATCAGATGCCCATTAATGGAAATAATAATGGATATTCAGGTTCCTAAAATGAAAATAAGAGAATGATAACAAGAGAATAACATTTCGAGATCATACCCTACATATCACATATCATAATCATGATCCTTGTAGTAAATATTGGTAGTTTATAAGAAAAATATAATAAGTAAATCATAGAATATCAATCAAGAGTGAATATCATTTTTTTAAGACAAATTCTTTTTGAATACACATAATCTTATAATCCCAATTACAATAATTCAGGATAATTTCAGCAACATATTAGGGAACATCAAGGTGGATAAATCTATTTGGCATGACACATGAACATCCTTAGTTTTATCCCTTTGTATATATGGAACTTGTTACACCTTTTTCTCATAGTTAATCAAGACCGACATCATATTCCCATTATTTACATGTGATATATAAATACTTTACAATTTCAGTGAATTGATGTATATATCCCACCCATCATGTTTGATATAATGGTATCATCAAACACTATCTAGGTCACCCTGTAATATAATATGTAATGGGATAGCCATGAATTATATAGACGACCACATCATATAAATTATAATGGGTTTACAAATCTCTATATAGGACACACCATTATATAAACTCTCACTGTGATTAACCAATACTATCTGGGGAACCCCATCATATAAGATATAATAATTTTACCCAGAGTTAAATTTTCTACCTCATAGTATACGAAATGTAGAAGGACCTCAAAAATAATAAATCATAAATTTATATCATATAATCCTAAAGAGACATAAAAACCATTATTTTTTATAAGATGAGTATAACATATAATAAAATTTTATTCACATGAATATATTTTAAAATTTATTATACTGTGGAAACAAAATTGGTCTCACAACAATCACTTTGAAATATGATTTACGGATGGAAAATAAACATGTTCCAAAAACATCATTCCATCAAAATATAATCCATTATGGGAATGAATATGAATGATATACAAGGACAACATCATTTTTAATGCAGAAAAAATATAAAGGATTTGTTTTATAAAAACAAGTATTTATACAAATAACATTGAATTGTTATTAAATAAAATACACATTCATTAATAATATCTTTTTTAAAGACATAAAACGTTTTCAAAATATATTTTTTATAACCACATTGATAAAATAAAATTGGAAATTAATAAATACTTTAAAATGTTTCATGATGAAAATAACCTCAACACATTGAATATTTTTAACAAAATAGAAATCATTATTTAGAAACTATTCGTGGAAAATTTCCATGAAAACCTATAAAGGAATCATTGAAAATGATTTAAAACTAATTTTTTAAAAATATAAACTTTTTTGGAAACAAAATTATGAAAAATGATTTCATGAACATTATGAAAAAACAATTTCTTATAAAATAACATCATAATATTTTAAATGAATCATTAAAGGAATTATAGTAATGGTGGAGGGTAAATCTGGTCATACTGAACATTCTTTTTTTCAATAATATATTTGGAATGGTTCCTTGAATTAAAAATTACAAGAATATATTTTTTTAAAAAATTTATATGAATAAATTTAATCATGGGAAATATTTTATTTTTAAAATCATAGTAAAACATCTTTTAATTTTTTTAGAAAACATGATTATGTTAGAAAATATATTTCAAACTAAAGACATAATTTTTGTCATATTTCTTTCGAAAATGAATTCTTAATTATATATGGTATCAAATTCTTTAAAACTAGAATAATTACATTAATATATCATGAATTACCATATTAGAATAAGATTCATGTGATTTATTGAGAAATGGTTGTTAAATTTCATCAATACATGTATAAAATTAAAAAATCTTGATAAATTATGAGATAATCGAATAAAACTGTTACCATGTTGGTAAAATTGCATCATATTCCTCATGAATTAATTACATAAAATTAATCACAACATATCATTAAACGAAATGTATTCATTATATAAGATGTAAATGGGTAGTATATAAAACTCAATGGAGAATAAAAGAGCATAACATGGCATGATTCTCACTGAAATCAAATATAGATGAAATTATATTACCCATTTTTCAAATTTTTAACCATATTCCCCCTTAAAATAGATATCATAAAAAGGATATGTAAATTCCAATTAATTTGAGGAAAAAAATCATAGAACATGTTCATGATTTATATATTCATAACACAAAAAATAGGTGATGAATAAGGAATAATTCTCGTAGAAAAAAAATGATACTTGAAAACAAACTTACTACTTGAGTAACATTTTAGTCAGGATAAAAATGAATTAATAAAATAAATTATAACAACTAATTTCATTAAATATATAAGTCCCTAGCCTTAAATGTTACATAATATTGAACTAATATAATAATTCACATTTTGGATCATTTCAGGTATAGAGTATTAGAGTATTAGGTCATCAAATATACATAAAAAATTTAATATTACTTGTTGAGACTTTTACTCAATATTTATTTTTTCACATAATTAAAACACATAAAATAAATGAAACATGTTTAGTTCCATGTTTTATTCAACATGACTTTTCTTTTATCCCATCATTGACCATATTATAGAATATTTCTTTTGAACAACATTTCAAAAACATGAGATTGTTATAAAAACATCATTAAGGGATACATAACGAAGGAAAACTGTTTTTTATTCAAAAAAACAATTAAACAATGAAGAATTTATGATATGTAATATATTTCACCTTTATGATTTAGTAAATAATATTCACTAAATAAAAGCATTTTTATTACACTGTTATAACTAAAATATTACCATAAACCCCATAGGAATCACACATAACAGATAAAGGAATCTTTGTAAATATACATACGTAAATGGAATAAACATACGGTCGATATCCACATATATCACTAAATGGAATAGATATATTTTCGACTTCCAAACTCAATGCATTTTAGGTTATAATGTAACCACATGTACATGGTTTATTGATGAACCACTTGTCATTTGTTTTACCATGTAACCATCCTTCTAATTTCAAAGTACCATTACATAATCATAAAACATAGAATATTGCATATATAAACATTTCAGTAATAACTGTTAATTTGAAATCATAAGATATCATTACAAGATATTAAAATAATCAATCCATATAAAAAACCCAATTTCAAAACCAAAACACCCAAAAAGATAATAAGGGGTTTCTTTTTTCATTTTAAAAACACTATTTCTTATAGAGGAATCAAAATAACAATTACTACGGAGGAGAGTTCATTGTAGACACATATGTTTAAAAAACATTCATCATTTCATTAACTGAAATGCTTCATAGAAAAAAGGTTCCCTATGAATGAAAATATATGTCAAATTGGTTTTTCATACACCGTATAAACGAACATGATGTATATTATCAAAACATTCGCCAATGAAGGGAGATTAAGACAACGTCTCTTACCTCGTGTCTGACTTGACTCGTTCTTTCTCTAAATTCATTTAAATTTGGTACCTCCCTTAGGATTGAAATAAATGGTTTTATTAAATTGACTTCATTATTTGGGAAGGATTCATTGGGAAATATAGTTATATTGGGAGCTTATTAGTGCACAGTATGGATGAGCCAAGGGGGTTTTAGAGGTGTGAGTAAGGGATAGAGATGATGGCATTTTATATGGGGTGGAGGGGCTCTTTAAAAAATCTTGAAATTATTATATTATAATAAAATGAATTTATGTTTCAAAAGATCAATGACTCAATATATTAGTCTCTAAAAATAATATTATTTGAAATCTTTTATACCAAAATGTTTTAGATATGTTTCGAGTTAAAATTTAACTTTATCATTTAACATTATACATCGGTTAACTAATTTGACTCTTACCATTTTTTCTTGTGTATTCACTCTATATGGTTAATGTAGTTTCAATTGAATTCCAATAGAACCACAAAATGATCATTAATGAAATTTTAAACCTTATCTAATTCATTCGACTTATTCTTAGATTTTTTGGATTAATATATTGATTAATAAAATAAACTTTTTTAAAACTCAGTTATGTCAATTCAAATACTATTCATATCATGAAATTTTAAAAAATAAAAATCAACATTATTATTTATACAATACTTCATTAATACAAATATAACAATTCATAATCTTCCCTTGAATTAGTAGATGGCATAAAATTTTTTAAAGTAAATTTATTTTAATTTTTAAAAAATCTTTCATTTAAAACATTCATTAACAGTGTAAACAATACATCATAATTGTGTCACTAATAAATTAATTTATTTGATGTCTAAAAAAATTTAAATAAATTATCATGATGTAAAAAATATTTTTATATTTCTATTGACTATTTTTAGTCCCAAATATCATCTATAATACCACACATAAATTTTTTTTATTAAATAAATTAACATTTCTCATAATTTTATGTTTACATCAAATGAAAAGTTATTAATGTCATTATCATTCCAACGTGGAATTAAATGTCCAATTGTTCTACCAACCAATTTTACTGGTCAAAAATGAATCATCCAATATGGTTAGGAAATGTGCTAAGTTAGTTTTATATTATTATAATATTATTTTTAAATTGAAATATCATATTTACTTTTAACCGTAGGAAATAAACATCAAAAGTTACTGTTAACAAGAAATTATTTTGATCCCATTAATCTACATTTTTTTACCCTGATGACAACCATTTATGTTGGATTTTTGAAATTAAATTCACAGAAGCGTTAAAATTTCATTTAAATAAAAAAGATCATTTTTAACTACTATGTAGTATTTTTCACTATTAATCCAAAATTTAAGGTTTTCAAAAAAAAAATACATTCAATTCACCATTAGATAAATTTGATATTCTAAATTAAAAAATTATTTATTTGTTCCACATCAAATACATTTATGTTGATTTAATTAATTTAAAATTAATTCTCATTATCAATACTGGAAAGTGTGTTTTTATGAAGTAAAAACCATCAAAATATTGTCATGTGTTTTTGTCAAATTTATGAGTGAAATTGCTACCAGTGACCAACATTATATTAATAAAAAAATATAATCCAATTAAACATTAATACTTATTAAATAAAAATATAACTATATAAATAAATTAGATGAAATGACAGTTTGGAATTCAAATACAGCATCTTTCACTATTAATTAAAAAAATGCATTTTAACAGAAAAATATCAGAACTTTTCCCCATGTAAATATTGATGTCCCAATTCAAAATAAGAATTTAATTTTTCAAATTGATTATATAAATGTGAAAAAAACTATATTTACAAATTGATTTCCATCAAAAGGCTGAAAAATGACCTTTAAATAAATATTAACGTATTTCATGATTATAACTGTATTCATTCATATTTTAAACCTCAAAAAATAAATGTATAAATGTAAAGACATTTAAAAAACAAGTTTAATAAAAATTGTTCTTAGATCTGTTCATTCTTCCACATAAAACAACTAAATGTTAACAACCATTTAAAATAATCACATCACCATATTATTTTTCACTATAACTCAACATTGGGTGAAACATATGATTTCATTGAAATTAGTTGTTGCTTCTTGAGTATGCTATCAGAAATAACATCCCATTTTATGTAAAATTACAATATACTTCAAAAATATAAATAAATAGGAAAAATTCATATTCATTATTCTCCTAGGATGTTACATCCTTCTGCTATTGGGAATTTCATCCCAACAAATATATTCACTTTTCAAATAAATGGGGGTAATTATCCCTCATAGAATTTTTAGATTCCCATGTTTCTTATACTATAATTTGTTTTTTTGAAAAACTCTATTACCTGATTAATTTCCTTATTCTGCAACACATTATCTATTCGTTCAAGAATATGGACTGGTTGTTCCTCATAACAAAGATAGTATTCCAACTGAACTAGATATGGACTCAAAACATTAGATCTATCCGAAATATACATTCTTAATATTGAAACATGAAACACATTGTGTACCTGGGATAAACATGGAGGTAAATCCATAATAAAGGCAACATATCCAACTTTTAACAATATTTCATATGATCCAATTAACATTGGACAGAGAATTACCTTCCTACCAAAACACATCACACATTTCCTTGGAGAAACATTGAGAAAATCATGATCAACTACCTCAAAAAAAAGATCCTTCCTTCGGTTAACTTCATAACTTTTCTGACAACTCTGAGTTCTCCTCTATTGTTTCTGTATCAACTAAAAATTCTCACCCATCTCTTCAAACAATTCTGGTCGCATCAGTTTCCATTTAACTATATCATCCCAAAAAGATAGAGTTTGATACCACATCCCATATAATTGTTCAAATGGAGGCATATATATACTAGATTGTCAACTTTTATTATAAGAAAACTAATCCAAAGAAATATGATGGTCCCAAATTCCATATTAATCCATTGAACAAGAACATATCATATCCTCAAATGTCTAAATTATTCATTCTGACTGCCCATCTAATTGAAGATTTAATGCTATACTAAAATTCAATTAATAACCAAATGACTTCTAAAGGGATTTAAAAAATTATAAGCGAACCTATAATCATGATAATATATAATAGAATAAGGAAATCCATGTAACAAAACTATCTTTTTAATATATAGTAGATAATCTTCATCTATAGATAGAGTGTCTCGAATAGGAAGAATATGTGCTGATTTAGTCAATCGATCTACCATATCTATATTGCAGTGTTACCTCGAGAATTATTTGGTAATCCAACTATGAAATTAATGGAAAAATTTTCCCATTTCCAATCAGGTATTAGTAAAGGTTGAACCATCCCTTTTAGTAACTGATACTACATATTAACTTGTTGAAAAGTAAAACACATTATAGTAAATTCTCTAAAATCACATTTAATTTCATCCCACTAGTAATACTCATGATGATCTTAGTACATCTTAGTACTACTAAGATTAACCGAAAATATAGAACTATCGGTTATACATAACATCTCTTTCAAGAAATATTGAATCATAAGGCACACATAATCTCTTTAGAAATCTCAAAATACAATCAATATCATTGTTAAATTTAGGAAACATTCCCTTCTAAACCAACTCTAACATTTTATACAGATCACTGTCTTTCTTCAGTACTTGCTTAATTCTGTCTGAGAGAGATGATTTCGCTATCACTAGAATCAAAATGGAAGAATTTTCAACACCAAAAACATCTATGAAGATGTTCATCAAATCATTAATGCATGTATCTTTTTCTGAACATATAATTGTTAATATAGAAATTTTTTGAATCAAGGCATCAACAACTTTATTATCTCTTCCTGGATGGTAATGAATCTTCCAGTCATAATACTTGATTAATTCAAACCATATCCTAATTCACATTTTCAATTATTTCTGAGTGAATATATATTTAATCTTTTTCTATTAATATAAATTTCACACATTACACCATACAAATGATTACCAAAAATTTTTAAAGAAAAAATAATAACAGCTAATTCCTAATCATGTGTATGTTTATTTTACACATTATTTATCAACTGATGTGAAGCTTATGAAATTATAAGGTAATTATGGAATATGAAACAACTAATTCATTTCAACTAAGAATCATAGTGGTAAAAAACTCACCCTTTTTGGAAGGTAATTTCCAAACTAGATCATTCACTAATCTTCTTTTCAGTTACATAAAATAATCATCGTATTCTTTTGTCTTGAAAAATATAACACCTTTTCTAGTTATATTAGTCAGTGGGATAGATTACTATGAAATATTCTCCACAATCATTTTGCAATATCCATCCAAGCCATGAAAATTTCTAATAACAATTATATTATTATTTCATTTATATTATTCAATCAACTTTTGTTTTATCATGATCAAAAGTTATGCCATTTTATGAATCCATATGACAATTGAATTAAATATTTTGTAACTGAAACTCACACTTGATGAATTTACCCAGAAACATATTTTCTTTTAAGGTTTGGAAGACACCCCTTAAATGACCTTCATGATCTTATTTACTTTCAGAATAAACCAAAATATAATCAATAAACAGAAAAACAAACTTATCCATGAACTCACGATAAATTCTATTAATTAGATCCATGAATACTACATATACATTGGTTAACCCAAAATTCATAACTAAAAATTCCTAATGTTAATATCAAATACAAAACAGAGTATTTGGAATTTATTCTTCCTTTACTTTCACCTAAAGGTACCCCTACCTCATGTCAATCTTCGAAAAATACTGAGCTTCATGGATCAAATCTAACAAATCATTGATATGAGAAAAATGATACTAGTTCTTAATAATGATATTATTCAAGGCTCTATAATCATAGAAATGTCTCACTGGACCATAATTCCTCTCAATAAACAAGATTGGGGCACCCCACAGTGATATGCTTGGTCAAATGATTCCATTATTTAATTACTCATATAATTGTTACGTTAACTCTAATAGTTCAATTTGACCCATTTGATAAGGGGATTTTGAAATTGGCTTAGCATAATGCACTATGTCAACAGTAAATTCAAATTCCAGATCATATATGATACCAAGAAACTCATAAGTAAAAACCTCAATGTAATCATTTACAAATTGAATATCAGTAATCTAAACATTTCATTTTTTTAGAAATATGTGCAATGTAACATTACCTTCCATCTTTCTCTAGTTTCTCATCTTCATAATATGTTATCAAATATAAGGGTTAGTTATTCTACAGAAACTGAATGATGTTTTAAAAAGAAACACCTTTAGCTCTACAGTCATTATTTTCATGGTAAAAAAAATCAATCTATTTATTAAATAACATCAAACTATACTAGAGGAAATACAAAACGGTTTTCTGGTAAATTATTTCCTTGTAAAAGGATATAAATATTCGAATAATATCATTTTTCGTCAACAAATCCCTAGGTTATTTTACCTCTATTTAATTATTCATATTCTGTGATGGAATTCCCAATTTACTATAAAATTTCCCCAAAATGAAAAAATGATTAGACCATGAATCAAAAAACACATTTTCATAGTCTGAAATAAAAATGTCCCTAATACCACTTCATTTGATTGTCCCACATCAACTATTTTAGTATGAAAAGATTTTCCTGACACATTATACTTTTGATGGATATTGTTTCCACCCTCGGTAATAAACATTGGACACACATTGGCATAATTCTTATATTCATTGAAACTACAACATCTTACCAATGGCTTTTCATTTCATGCATGTTAATCTTTCTTATAATTACGATCAATATGAATAGTCTTACAACACTAGAAGAAATTCACAAACATTAATAAATATTTATCATGATGATTTTTACCACACATATCAAAAGATGGAAATTTAATCTTCTTACCTCCAAAATTGTTTTATAAATTACTTCCTTTTTCATTCCATTTGGACCACTTCTTTTTTTCTCTCTTGGAAAACCTGATCATCCAAAAAATCCATTAATACAATAACATCACATCTGACGTGATTCCCATATCTTTTTAAATCAGAAGAGGCAAATACCCATCGATATCACTGTTTATGTATTTAGAAAAGTTGATTTATCTTTCTATCATGCTCTTTGATGAAATGAAGAGCATAACTTGTGATTCAAGTGTTCTTTTCATCAAAATAAGCCACTGAGTCATCATCCTAGCTCAATTCTAGGAATTAGTTTTTCATACTAAGTCAAACCTCCTTAGTAAAATATATCTCATGAATAAAATCTTTGAATTAATCCCAAAAAGTAGATTCACTCTCCCACTATCCATGATATTTTTAACCATCAACCACCACTGATTGGATTGTCCTTCAAAATAAAAAACGAAGAGATTAAACTTATGTTTTATGTACAACCCATGACATCAAAAATATATTCCACTTCTTTGATCCACAGTTCACCTTGAACAAGGTCATATGACCCACTGAATGATGGGGGATGTTGCCTCATGAAATGGTATACTATTGACATATTCCTCTGGGGTTAATCTGGTTGATCAAAAGAATTAATACAACCAATATTTATAGAATGAGTCAACTACACCATTACTGCAAAAAAAACTTTTCTGTTCAGATTCCAACCTTCTCGGGTTACTAATTTGGAAGGTTATTCCTCTCTGTATGCCTTGCCTACATTGATGCTCTATTTCTTCTATGGAATACCATTATGAACATTAAAACATCTTTGGAAATAAAAAATGGTAACATTTAAACTCTATATTATTTCATTTTTACTGTAAAGTAAAAATTATTTATTGATATTAATTTGACAATATTTTAACTCCTAAAGTTGTCTAAACTGTCATTTGATACCCATTATAAGGACCTACACGTAAACATTACATAATGATTAATTAAGTTAATAATTTATAATCGGAATCTCTTCAGGTTTTGAGATATAAATAATTAGATCATAAGATATATATAATTATTTTAATGTTACATGTAGACAATTATACTTAGTATCAATTTTTTTTTAAATTAGAGATTCTTAAAAGAAAAGAAACATGTTTAGTTCCGTGTTTTAATAATCATGGATTTTATTTGATCCCATATTGGTCCCTATTTAACATTAAGACATGTAAAAAACATACCAATAACATGGGATGAGCATAAAAATTTCAGTAAGGGATAAACAAAAAAGGAAAACTACTAGTTTTTCAAAACAAGAAGTAAACCATGAATAATTTATCCTACATAACACTTTTCGCCTTTGTTAAATAGTAAATAAACGTCATTGAATACAATATTATTTCATACCCTTTTTAACAGAAATATTACAATAAAACCCATAGAAAGAATAGGTAATATATAAAGGTAACAACAGACAGAAACATATTTAAATGGAATAATCATACCCTCGACTTCCACACATATCACTAACTGAAATATCCATATAGACAACATCCATACCCAATTCATTGGAGGTTATAATGTAACAAACCATCCCTAGTTTATCAAGGAACCATCCATTATTTAGTGTATCATTTAATAACCCTTAAAAAGTTCAAGTACCACTTCATAATCATAACTCATAAAATATTTCAAATATCCTCATATTTGTAATAAAATTAAATTTTAAATCAAATGATATCATTTCATGATATTTAAATACTCAATCCTTTTCAAAAAAAATTTACAATACCAAAACACCAAAAAATAAAATAATGGGTTATTTATTATTTTAACAACATTATATCTTTGAGAGGAATCCAAATTATGATGACATCGCTGAGGAGGAAGCTTTCACCACATATGATAAGAAACATTCCTTTTTTTGTTTAGTAAAAGTATTAGAAAAAAAAAGATTCACCTTGAATGAAAAACATTTCAAAGTGGTTTATTATATATCATATAAAATAAGAATTTGTTTATTATAAAAACATTCCTCAATGAAAACAGATAGAGATAAAGTAACTTACCTCGTTTCTTACATGACTCATTCTTTCTTTAATTTCCTTTCAATAAGGTAACTATCTTTCCTTTGAAGAACAATTTTTTCTTGAATTTTATTCTACCTCGGGGAAGGCTTCGATGAGTAAAAGAAGAATGTTTTTATATTATTTGTGAAGAGTTTGGGAACCCAATGGGCCTTTATATGTCTGAGTAAGTTTAGGATGATGGGATTTTATAAAGTGGAGGAGGAGCTCTTTAAGAAATTCTTGAATGTATTATATTATTATAAAAGGATTTCCATTTTAAAAAATGATCATAAATCATTAAATTAGAAAAAAATATGTCTATAATTAGAAAAAATCTAAACCAATAGGTTTTAGATATGTTTTGGTTTCAAATTTAACCATATCATTTTGCTTCATCCCTTTGTAAACTAATTTGACACTTACTGCGTCTTCTTGTCTGTTCACAATATATGGTTAATATAGATACCATAAAATGACAATATAACAACAAGTGGATAATTAATTACATTTTCAACCATATATAAGTCATTTTGATGAATCTAATATTTATAGGATTATTATATCAATAAATGAAAAAAAATTGTTTTAAAAACTCATTTTTGTCAATTTAAATACATTTCAAATCCTGACATTTTACAAAATCAATCATTACTTGATTATTTCGAAAATAAATATTTAATATAAAGATAATATATAATACCCATTAACAAAATTATTTAATGGAATTAAATGTTTTAAAATACATTTATTTTAATTTTAATAATCTCATTTATTTAAAACATTCATTAATAAGGTAAACTATACATCATCATTGTGTCATAAATAAAATTTTTCTTTGATGTATAAATATTATAAATAAAATAAACTGAGGTTGGACATATTTTTACATTTATAATGTCTATTTATAGTCAATAATATCAATTATTAAACCTGACATATATTATTTTTACTAAAAATTATCATTTTTATGATATTTTTATTTTTTATTTAAATAAAACCAATCTAATTCCATTATCTTACCCAAGATGCTTTCAAAGCAATAATGATCCACCCAATGATTTTTCGGGATTTCCATGACTAATCCAATAAGTATAGGTTAGTAGTTAATGTAATTTTATATTATAATAATATAATGTTTACCTTGAATTACTCTATTTACTTTTTACCGTGGTAAATAAACATCAAAAGTTAATATTAAAAATAATTATTTTTATCCTATTAGTCCAAAATATTAACCCTCACTACAAAATTGTATATTTTATTTTTTAAATTCAATTTATTGAAGTGGAAATATTACATTTAAATAAAAAATTAGGTTTTTATCTACTATTCAGTATTTTTCCCTATTCAGAAAAAATTAAAGGTTTTCAAAAAAATAAAAATTATTCACCCTACGAAAAAGATGGCATTCCAAATAAAGAAATGATATATATTTTACCAAATTGAATATATAGACGTTTCATTAACTAATTTAAAATTAATTGTCACTGTCAAATAAAGAATGTTTGTTTTTATGAATTAAAAACCATAAAAAGATTGACATGTACTTATATCCATTTTAAGAGTGAAATTACATCAAGGGACCATAATTGTATTAAATTGTTAAAATATAATAAAATTAAAAATTAAGAACAATTAAAATAACAGTTTATCTATATAAATAAATTATATGAAAAGGTATATTTGAATTAAAATGTTGTCTTTTTTACAATTCTTTAAAAATCATTTTTATCAGAAAAATAAAAAAAATTACCCAAAGGAAATTTTGATGCCACGTTTCCAAAAAAGATTTTTGTTTTGAAAAATAGAACAAATGAATATAAAAATAAGTATATTTAAAATGGTTTCTCAATTAAAATGTTGTAAAATGATATTTTAATGAATTTTATTGTATTTCATACTTAAAATATGATTCATTCTAATTTTAATTCCCTAAAATTAATTGGATAATTGTAAATACATTATAGAAACATGTAAAATACTATTGTAGTTACATATATTAATTCCCACCAATACAATGGATAGGTG
Organism: Viscum album; assembly: GCA_963277665.1. Classification (NCBI taxonomy): domain Eukaryota; kingdom Viridiplantae; phylum Streptophyta; class Magnoliopsida; order Santalales; family Viscaceae; genus Viscum; species Viscum album. The sequence goes on along the minus strand of OY728158.1, from coordinate 39,307,161 downwards.
TTAAATACAATTTAAAATAATAATATTTCTATATTATATTTTCGTATAACTAAACATTGCGTACAAAGTAAGATTTCAGAGAAATCAGTTGTTGTTTTTTGAGTATGCAATCATACATAACAAACCATTTAATGAAAAATTAATGATTAGTTAAAAAATATATTTATAAATATTGAAATTTAATCTTTATTATTCATTAGATATGATACAAAATAAATTAAATTCATTACATAACATTTCATTGGGATGTATATACACTGCACAACAACAATAAGTGATGTATATATCATATATCTCTTAAAATGATAAGTGAGATGAGAAAACCATTATCTTAATTTTTAACTATCATTTGACACATTAAAACCCAATTTATAATAAATATATCTTCATTATATACCTAATACATAACAATATTAATATATATAAATCCATATTTTATTATATGATGACAATATATTACCTGTATATTAATTATTCCATGTTCAAGTTATGTTTCAGGTAATACTTTCTTTGTTTTTTGTATGATTTGACATTATTTTCCTTATCCTATCACTTATATAAGGATATAATTATTTAGATAATGTAAAAAATTAGATAAATATCATATACATTAAGTATATAATTATTTATAATAATCTATAATATATATAAATATGAAATGAAATACACCATTCAGGGAAATGGTAGGTCATACGTATGCAAGAATGATTCTTCCATTTTATTATCATATTGAATGAAATAATGAAAATGAAATATATATGTATATATATATATGTATACTATTCTCGTATAAATATTATTTCATATATATCATATATGTTTACTAAACGCACCCTCCATACAAATGTGTGAACTAATCATATCGCTTTGAGAAGGTGGTAGTCCAAACATCCACAAACGAAGATATCGTACTACCAAAAAATGGAAATAATAAATTATGTGTTATATAATTATTATAGAAGTATAAATAAATCATAATTAAAATATCTATATTTATATATCATATAAAAAATTTATTTCTACCATTACACCCAACATTCAATGTTGGTAATGTAAGAATGAATAACATTGGTTCCTGATGGGGTAGTCTGTTATAAACATGATTGATGATTTTGTAGCCCATTTGAAGGATATTTGTGTGAGAATATTACATACCAAAAACTTATAAATATATCATAATATTAATTTTACTATGGATGTTAAATAATCATGGAATAATAATAATATTTCAAATGGTAGAATCATATAAAAGACATGTGCTTGTGGACTGATGTTACCTCTTCTTTGGGTAAATCCTTTTTTCATTGCACAAATTGTATTCCTTTGTTGGAATTATTCCAAATGGAGTCTTATAGGATTAATAGAGGTAATTTGGGACCCAATTCAAATAGAATTTGTGTATTATCCACTACTATAACTCTCCCTCACATGGCAGTATATGGTTGGTTATGATACCTCAAGCGCGCCTCCTTGTATAATAGAGGCTGTGGAATACTACTGGGGGAGTGAAAACTAAAGTGGGAATTCTATAACCAATATGATAAAGTTTAAAAATAGTATATGAAATAATAATTAAATTAAAATATTAATCACAATAATGACATAGTGGCAGATAAAAAAATGAAATAATACTATAAGGAATAACTAATAATGTATTGATAGGATGTAATGCAACAAAATTTCATTATAGAACAACATAAGAAAAATATTCACAGAATAAAATAAAATTAACAATATCAGAGGTCCCAAAACACATTTTAGACTCATTCCAATCTCCATCCCAATAGCAAACAAGAAATCTACAATGACGTCATTTGGCCTTGTCCAAACCAACATCCACAAAATCTACTCCGGCACAAAAGAGATGCTCATATAGTGTGTGTGTGTGTGAGTCATAGTATTTTGACTACACCATGACTAAATAAACCATCATGAGAATTATTGTATTTAATAAATTTATAAACATGAGTATTAAAATCATTAATGAACATAAAAACCATTTACAACCTACATTGACTCCATTATAGAATAACTATGAGCAGTTCTTATAACCATTCCAACTATATATATATATAAATGGAAAATTAGATTACTAGTCATCATAATATAATAAAATTGAGCATGTATTAGAACCATTTAAACACTACAATATTACCATGGTAATGTCATATTGAACAATCTAGGTAAAATCCCTATATTAATTACAACATGGGACTATGTCTAGCTTGCTCCCTATAAGCTTTATAACATGGAATGGGATGAGCCCACTCACTTCCATCATTACAACATATATGATTTATTGTGCCTAGGAATAGAACATTTTATAAACATCTCATCATTAAACACAATTACTCTCCTAAATCATGTAAATCATAATATCACATCATATATCAATGTGGATAGTTATGTTAATTACAATTATCCTTTAATATGTTACGTTTCAATTCAATTCCAAATCGATTAAAAATTATATCATAAAAAATAATCAACAATTTATATATACTATTACAAGAAGTCACAATAGGTCTAATGTAATTCTAAACATAAATTAATATGTTACACAATTACAAATCCATTTTAATCCAAATGAATTCAACTGATAATATCATTCATTCATTTTATTAATCTGGGTGCACTCTTCTTTGGGTCGATCAAGATATTGTATAAAATTTACAGTATTCAAACCATATGTTTGAGGCATAGACCACTCACTATATCTAATGTTCTAACAACACTTATAATAGTAGTGTCCCATGATGAGGAAGGCTTGGATGATTATAAAGAGTTTCTTAGATAAAAATTGATCATGATCAAAACATACAATGCATTTAGCCAAGGGATTTCACCGAAATGGGTTGGATAAGGATGAAGGTAAGGATGAATCGAGGAAAATGAACATATATAGGATTTATTATGTGAATGGTACATCTGAAAGGGGTATTGGCACAATAAAATCACCAAGAGAATTCCATAAGGTTGATAGTACAAGAGATACAACCGATAGGAATCAAAATCAACTATATAGAAACATTAAAGCAGTCTATATGGAATTTACACGTCATTAAATTCTGCTACATATAGTATGAATTAATTTCAGGGTATCCAACAAAAAAATGGCTGCCTTATATTTAAATTATTAAACCCCATGAACAATTATAGGATTTTTAAACAATTTATATGGACTATATTAACACATGGAAGAATACATACCAAAAAATTTGGCCATTTTCACCATCAAAGGCTCTTCCTCCATGAATAATACATTTCCACTAAGGCTCAAATGAAAAACTCAGAGAGAAATTTACCTTGAAGTAGAGGTATCTCACAACCTCCACACCTTAAAATAGATCATCCCCGAGATGCTCCAAGGGTGACTATGAGGTATCAACGGACATTTTTGTATTTTTTTCGCATATTATACTCCAAATAACTAGTATATTTTTGAACTTTACCATGATTTCACTACACTCGAATAAATGGAATAATCGGACCATGATGATATTTGTCACTACGATCCATATCATGTGTCGGATGCTCTAGAACAGAAACACCATTAAAAATCTTTTCATTTTATACTTTCATCACATGGTATTGGAGTGGATGATATCTTCACAGTTTCTATATCTGTATCAAATCATGAATGGATGTATTATTTTATGGAAGGTTTAGATGGTACAACATTGGCCTGGCACTTGAAACTATCTCAAATGGCCAAACAAATCTTGGCTGCTATCATTACATGCTTCCTAATACAACATTTCCACAATCATGGTAACCCAATAAGGTAAAAAATATTACCAAACCAAATTGTAGATTTCATATATAATGACCTTCACATGATTTCTTCCTAATCTATGTGGTCACTAAATTCTTCCTGATAAAAAAAACATGGTCAAATGTATTCTGTATGAGTGTAGGCCCAATGAGTACCGAATCACTTGACTACATCCATAAAAGAGTACAAAAAATCATCCTTCACTGAAAGGCCCAAAATGTTTTATTTTTGATCAAGTACTGAAATATATTATTATATAAAAACTCCATGAGTTCCATATGTTTCTTCCAAGAACCAAATGAATCCAAAACACCAGCTCGAAAAATATCCTCCACAACCTGAATAGTATCCTCCAACGGACCATAAATGTGTAGATGATATGATATGATTTAAAGAACATGGGATAATAAGGAATTTTGAAGAACATTCTAGAAACATAATTTGAAATGAGGATCTTTTACTGAAACAATACTTCTAGTAATGTTGTGAAACCGATTCACTTGTCGCATGTAAATGTTTACCAGATCATCATCTGTAGAGGATTAAATGATATTTAAGAAGTGGGATACCTTATTCATTAAATAAAATACCACCCATAAATCATCATTCATATAAGTCATCATGGTTAATACCATACCAAAAAACTATCATGGCATCATTACAATTACATTGTAAGATTGGTAATGGATGAATATCCTATACGGCCTATGATGCCTAGTATTCAGCTGCTCACAATTGAAGCATATATACATGAATCATTCAACCTCTTTCATCATTTCTGAATAACAGTACTAACTACATATATCACGGTACATATTTTTTTATCCTGAATGTACCACCCTTATTAAAGCATGAAACTCAATCATCAACATCACGTAAAAGCCCATTGGAACCCATACTCAGATACAAAACATATAATTTCCTATGATGAGTTTCCATTCTGTTGAAATCTCCCCCAAAAAGTAAATTGAATCTCAGAACATATCCATAAGGATCAAAAAACTAATCAGTCTTAATTTAATCTAAAATCATGGTTAAAAGTGATGTTAATTATGGCGTCACTTTTCCCTGAGATTCCAAAAATATCTTGATTCATGTATGTAAATAGATACATTATCCACCACTCATTGCTAGTCACTCAATAGACAACCAACTATGTCTTTTAGATCACACAAATGGAAACAATGTTTCCCTTTTATAATTTATTATCCAAATCAATGTCAAATGATTGTTGATACTCAACCCACCTCCTCTGTCGTAGGATGAGGTCTCACTGACAAAAGATATACATAAGCCTCATGTGATCCTTATATCCCCAAAATATCAAACATTAAATAGTATCTCCCATAAATTAGGTCATGCACCACTCTCACTAAATCCATATCATTACTAGGGTAGTTCTACTCACGTTTTCCAAACAATATTGAGCCATAAGAAACTACCCAATCGTCCCACAGTAGAACTACATAGAGTCCAACTATATATGTGGCGTAGTACATGGTATATGATTTCTTAGGAATATGTAATAATTGGATATGTGCTAATATATGACTACATTTCATCTCTAGAAATTATTACACACTTGAATCCTACCAAACACATCTCACTTTTTTATTGGTTAGTCCAATAATTGGTGGTTCCAAATGGTGGAATATTAGATAAAATAATGGTGATGACTTTTTAATTGCAAAAAAAAATGAATTTCAGAGATGGTATTGTGATTTTCCCATGATATCACTAGTTTAAATTTTCAAAGAACTACTGAAACATTAGCATCTAATATCAAATGACACAATAAGTCTACTTTGTTTATCTATATACTAAATTTAGGTAGCTTGTCATTAAATCGATGCACTCTCAATGTAATCAGGATTCTTTCATATTGTTTGGAATGATCATAAGTTTACTAAGTGTACACTATGATATAATCTAGAAAATCCATTACAATCCCATCATAAAAATAATGAAATGTTATATTCATTAAGTCCATGAATTCCAAATTTCATTAGTCATCCCAAATAGTATCACTAAATATTCATACACTTCATAAATTCTCCTAAAAATATTATGTGGTATTTTCTATAATCTCACCCATAATTGATGATATCCGTACATCAAGTTAATCTTGGAGAATATCTTAGAAATTTTCAATTGATTAAAAATATCATCAATGTGTGGAATAGGATATTAGTTCTTCAGTGTCATCTGGTTTAACCACTTATAATCAACACTTAAATGAAAATATCCCCCACAATTTTTGGTCATGAGGACTGGACAACCCAATGGAGATGTGTTTATCAATTTGAATCATTTTGATTCCATATCATCCAACTAAACCATCTACTCTTGATTAAATTATGATACCTTTTGGTAACATGGGATAGTATTTTGTTATTCTCTCTACACCAAAAAGAGTTTAAACATAACCTATTTATTGGATGATATATCATAGATCTCATATGGTAAAATTTAAAAGAAATGTTTTACCACTATAGGAAAATAATCACATTTCATTCCACCATTATCATGTAAACAATAGGGAATCTGATATATAATACAATCCAATCTCCATTGAATTGATCTCGTGCAACCAGCCTCGAGATATCACTCACCGTAGTGAGAATAGTTTCTTCTCTATAGATATATAAATGTAATCCTTTCTTATAGTATTCTATTTGATCCTGGTATAGAAAAAAAACTATATAACCTATGAATCAAGTTGAATAATGTCATTTCCTATATCAATGGTTCCGAAAATAAACAGTAACCACCATTATTTAGAGAACATGGATTGCGATGATTGATATTTACATACGACACTCCCAATGGCGTGTCATCGGTTAAAACAACATCCAATAATTACTCTTTCAAGACCAACCCATTTTCCAATATTGAAGATATAAATGAATGTGATGCTATTATAACAAACAATACAATCTATACAGTCTGTGATACTGGAATCACACCTCTAAAGGTCGACAGTCTTGCATACAAATTTGATAGATCTTCATTCATAATGTGAAACTGACCCATCCATATTACACGACTACTCTTTCCACTACTACTCTAGTTGAAACAGTAATCATGAAACTTTTTACCACATGAATTTGAAGTGTCAGATTTTCCTACAGAAATAGCCTGGTCTATTTTTAACGCCTCATTCAGATATTGTTTCATGATGCGAGTCAGATTCACTAAATCTTCATATCTTCATAAATGGAGAATGTTAACCTACAAATTAGACTCATATAGAATACTATCCTCAAAATTTCCCACCCTTGATATCACACCATACTCCAAGTATGTTTAAAAGAATTGTAGGTTGGTAAAACGACCAGTTTACTCTAGTACTAAAAACCCTCTTATATTAGATGCATGAACAAGTGATATTTTTGGTCCCATAATGTATGGGGATAGAGATGGATATGGAACATCATCTTTAAGACCTTCCAAAATAGATCATACGACTACCCATATTCTTATGGAATATCCCAGCAATTATTCGATGGTCTATAAAGAATATACACCCACCTATATGTTGGTGTCTCAATATACTTCATGATTTTCTGGATTGACTTGATTGATAAATCCATAGTATGGGTTCTCCATTTCTTTCTAAACTCATGCTGATGCAGAAGTGGAAACTCTCTAGACATCTTAGATATTAATGGAATGGTATAAACTATCTCCCTTTCCATAGATCACTTGACCCTCGTGACAATGTCATAATGTTTAACATCTATATGACTGTCATAAACTACAATATGTTCTAGTTCAACAACATTAGGAGCATAAATAATTTCAGACTCGAAATTATCATGTCGATGATAGTGAGGATGCATTTTCTCCACTAGAAAAACACACACCTTAGAGAACTGGAATGAAAAAAAATTCAACCTTATGTGTGATCTCAATAGAGAACCACTGACTCTTGGTCTCTTGAATAAATTAAAGGTATTATAGCATGACATGATAACTCATTTTATTTATCCAGTGAAACATATAAAACATATTATAGTTTAAAAGGAATGTATATATAACATTAAAAAATTTATATGCTCCACTAATGATTAATTCGTGTCAAAATTTACTAATGTGGCTATTCTCATGGATTTATTCTAATATTGAACCATACTAATAAATGATAAAAAATCATAATGATACATAACATCATAAAACAATAATCATACAACACAAGTGAATCTTCTATGCTAAAATTTCATTAGATGTCTAAAATCAATCTTCCCAATTATAATCCCATCCTTGGGTACTCGGATTTTCTCTCATACATTGGTCAATGACTCCCATGGAAAAACTCATTACCTTTTCCCGAAACATCATAGTTTACTTTATAACATTCAAAGATATAATGAAAATGAAAAGAAAACTTGTCCCTTTTATACCACATTTTAACATCCTCCAATATTTTACTATATCACATGGTCAGAGGGGGTTGGTTATGAGAACCAATGTTCTCATTCCCAAACCTCAGAGGCTGCTGACTAGTATTGATGGTGCTGAATGTATAGTGGGGAGACTATAACCTATAGTATGAAGTTTCATATAATTTTAAGATATCATTATTAAATTAAAATAATAATCAATGTGAATACATATTTGAAGATAAAAATAAATCCAATGGAGTTATAAAATAAAAAATACAGAATTAAGTAACTAAATGATGGAATGTAACTAAATGACGTTCTCGAACAATACAAGAAAAAGACAAGAATACTAAAAAAGTCTCAATGTCCCAGGTCCCAAACCTAATGTTGGTCTTTACCCAAAACTATAACCCAAAAACAAACAATAAATCAACACCATGATCCATGTGCCTTGTACAAATCTACATCTCTAAAACATATTGGGTACTAAATGGCAGCCTAAAAAGGGTGTGACTAAAAAGTAGTATGTTGACCACACATTGTCTAAATAATCTACCCTGATAAGTAGTATGTGTAATAATGTGATAAAATGTTATTTTAAATTAATAAAAAGATTAATAAAATTCCACAATAAATTGAGCCTTCTCTATATTGGGATAACATTGGGCTTGTTTGATGACCACACCAACCATAACGAAATAACCAAAGAAAATAAAATACATAAGATCCATGAAAAATATATATGATCATTAATTAAAAACATTTCAACACCACCATATAACCATGGTATAGGAAAAACAAAAAATCTGAGTCATAGTCCTAGAAGGATTATATCATGGGACTGGGCATAACCCACTCTCTATAAGAATTAAATGATGGACCGGGTCATGCCCCATCACAATCAGCATTACAGAATATACATGTGAGTTTTACTGGGCCAAGCCCATTATATATGTATCTCATCATAGAAAAAAATTAGTTTCATACATCGTGTATATCATAATGTAACATCATATATCTCATTGGTTAATTATATGAATTACCTGGATCATTTAATATTCCACTATGAAATTGAATTTCCAATTTTTTAAACATTTTATCAATAGTAATAAGTGAAAATTTAGGGAACTTATAACATGATATTGACATTAAAAGGAGTGTGAATGTTCTGTAGTTGAGTTTTCACCTCATATTAACTTTCAAAATTCTTATCTTATCGAGAACACAATTTAACACTTAACCCATTTATACTTAGTCTCCTTTAACCCAAGGAAGCACACATACCTATACTTTAGGTATGTTTCTCCAACAATGGATCTCTATATTTGAAAAAGACTAGGTAACTAAGACTCAAAATAAAAAAAATTAGGATAATATTACATGAAAAGTTATGGGATTTCACAACCTATCAACCAGACAGTAGCTCATCCCCATGTTATTCCAAGAATCACTATGAGGCCTCAGTGAACATGTTCAGCTAATGTGTTAGTACATCTGAATACCTCTCTAAGGAAAATTCTTAAACACTACTATTATTCCACTACACTAATGTTATATATTGACACTAATGATTTTTCTCACTACTCTCCACAACTTGTATTAGATAGTCCTCAAAGAATATATTAGAAAAAATAATAATGACATCTTCTTCTATTTATTAGGATGGGCCTACCTGATTTCATGGATGTTTAGACATGTGGTACATATCATGGATTGAACTATGGAACTAATATAGAAAATGGATTTTAAAAACAAAAAAATAGTTACAAATAATATTCTTGTTGGTGAAAAATTACCTATAATATAGGTACTTCTGATTCCTATCACCCCCTATGACATCATCGGGAAAACAACCTCTTTATTCGAAGGGTTCATAGTTGCATGAAACCCTCATTAGGCCACGGAATCACATCCCACAATCATTCCTAAAAATGATAATCTCTAATGAAGATATTGTAGTTATGAGTTTCAAATTCTATATTTTTTAACTTGTACATTATGGATTTATTATTCATTTCATATTTTATTTTTTTCTCAATTATTTTATTTTTTTACAAGGGAATATTAAGATGAACATAAATGGGTTGATTGTTTTTTCAAGGATTCATTTTTTAGAGTTTCTTGACACTATTTATTCCAACCACATTTATTATTTATACTTATTTCTTGGTTTCATTTTGTTATAAGGTTATTTTTTCTATTTCCTTTATTTTTGATCTTTGTTCAATAGAGATATGTTGTTTCATAGTTTCTTTTTTTTTTGAAGTGTATTTTCTCTTATCTTTCTGTTTTACAATTCCTGGTGAGATAGAGACGTGAAGGAATCATGTCCAATGACATCCTATGATGCTGAAAACTAGAAGATACTTCATTTTTTGTCCAAACATGAATAGTAAATTATCAAAAGCCACATGAATCTATTATATATGCCTGAACTGAACTAAATATAAAGATAAACTAGACGATTCCATGTGGATAACCTTGCACATTAAGGAGGAAGGTGTTAAGCTAAATATTACTTTGACTTCAAACATTTTTATATTGTGTGAGGTATCACATTTAGTGTTACATTGGATTGATAAACTTATTAGGATAAGAAGTAAAACAAACTCATTTTTTTCATTGATTATGATGTATTATATTAATATCAAATGTATACAGTATTTTTTTTATGGAACTGTGGTTTGGATTATCAGAAAAATCATTTCACAAGTCATATTGATCGCCAAGGTAAAGGTGTGTGATATGATATTGAATTGGTCATTGGTGTGTGATATGATTTTAAATTGTTCAATTATTGATATCCATGTATATTTAAAGCATTTAATGAAAAGAACATTTCACTTGTATTCTCCATTTCGTTAATGTGAATCAGTTATTTCGAGGCCTTGACATGTTGTATATGAGAAAATATTCTGGTTCAGTTGTTTTAATGATTTTTTTACTCTTTTTATCCATATTCTTCACCCCACATGAGTGAGATATGTTTGTATTTTTATTTTAGTATTGACATGGTTTCAAGTACATTGATCCAAGAGTTTATATTTATTATTCCATGTCTGATTTATTTTTCTATAGTTAATGACTGTTGTATTGCTGTATCTAGTGAATTGATACATGACATGTTGGACCATGTGAGAAAAAACATATAAATCATAGAGAAATGATAGATTTTGACATTCTAAATCTATTTCCATTGTCAATGAATGTATGAAATGATGTTGTGGAGTTCTGGTGATTTATTATCTTGTTGAATCATGGGCCCACTCATGAGGCATGGTTGATATTTAATAACTAGGAGAAATGAGGTAAATATAGGCGAAAACACATTTTCAAATTCCTTGATAGGATATGAATGTCACTATGGTAATGATTTATGAAATTGGAAAGTGTAAAGGGGACAAATTTACTCAATCTCTCTTGCATGTTTGGTTGGACTAACCTTATGATTTCATTTATAATTTTTTTTCTTGTAAATGATTTATTGATTTTAATTATATTTATTTGTGTTTTACGTTGGGATGAAATGAAATTTCAATGCGATTAACAGTAAACCATAGACTCTACCAGTAAAAAATGATGAAATTTTTTGGGTTTTTTCATCAATCAACATTGAAAACAATGGTGATGTTATTTAGTGGTTGCTTTTTTCTCTTTTTTCCCTCTATGATTTAATTGAATTTATGGTAAAATTTTAGTTATAAATCAATGAATGTAGATGGATCCAAAACTATACTATTGTTTTTAAAAATTTAAATGCCAAAACTAGTTGGTCCTCATTCGGTGATGAAAAAATTGGTTAATTACTTATCAATATATTATCAATTTTTTTATTTTTAATTTTTTTTAAAATGTTTGGTTTTTTGTCAATACAATTTATTATACATCATTCTTATCTGGATATGAAATAATATGTTTCACCAAATGAGTGGTTTTTGATACTGGTTTCGGTTTATTATTTGTGATTGTTGTTTTTCTCTTTCATTTTTGGGTTATTTCCACGTTAATTAAAGGATTATTTGGCATCACTCATCCATTGGAACTTCATTTGATGTTCAAATTGTTGATGACGTTAAAGGATGAAGGTATATAATGATGGTGATTAAGGGGAGATGGTGTTAACAACTGGAGGTCATGGAGAGCTGATGATAGAGGTTAGACATCAGGGTACTTTTTCTTATCTATTTATTTTTTTCATAGTTGGTTTGGGATTATATTTATGTCCACTTTTTTATTTTGGATTTGGTTCATTAGATCATGTTTCAAATTTGATGATGTTTCTCTTATAACTGTTCCTACTTCACCAACATGTGGAATTATTTTGAAAAATACCAAAAATTTAAATTTCAGGATAGGATCGTGTTTGGTATACTGTTGGAATATTTTTGGAGAAATGATGGCTAGATTAGAGTAATTTGGACTATCGATTTTCAGGATGTTAACATGGATGAAGAAAAATATTCACTATGAAATTTAATGTATTATACTTCCAATTATTTCTATTTAGTTTTGAATTAATGAGGATATTTTTCATTATTTTGTGGGTTATTTATTTTCTATTTATGATGTAGACATTCGATTAGATGTTTGTGGCATTCCAATTACTTGAGGTTTCTTGATGGTATTTTGGCTGAATAGATTTTTTTCGTATAGTTTCATGAGATGGATCATTTTTTGGGAATGGTCATATGTTTTATGTGGTGATGACCATGGATCAAGGGGACATTAAAAAACAATGAATTTTTGTTTCTCATTCTTGATGGAGGATTCTCACTGTTCCTGGAGCATGGATGGGTCTATAATGGTCGCTGGTCACGGGAGATAGGTCACTATCATGGATAGGCCACTGCTAGATCTGACTCACTATCATGGATTACTCACTATTGCTCTTTAGTTTATGGTGCTAGTGATGCCTTGCTAGCATGGATGAGATGGTGTTTGAGTTAACTCTCTAGCATGGATTGACCAGTGCTACAGTAGGCTCTCTTGCATTGATGGGGTTCTAATCCTCTATCATAACATGGAGGAGTCACTAGTAACTTGTGTTTGACCGTTCTCATTGGCATGTATGGGCATGGATTGGTCATAAGTGCATTGTGTGATGTTGGGTGTGATGGATCAAACTGTATTAAACTTCATTATAAATATAATAATTTTTATCTATGTTTGAACATGTGTTAAAAATTTCCTCAGTTTAATAATTAAATAATATGTATAATATATGATAAATTAGTAAATATAATATGAAATAACACTAACAAAAAAAATTAATAATTTTTATTCAAATTTATTTGATAAACATATATTATATGTGGGTAATATAATTTCCAAAAGAAAAATTTGTCAGTAGAACATGCTGAAAAACACTCTATGAAACATATATATTATCTATTGATACTATTATAATTGTAACATAACTATTTCATCTATTGTAAAAACATTTAAAGACAGAGTTTTTACCAATAGTTTAGTGATAAGGGTATATATGTTGCTAAAATATTTAACCAACATAAAATTTACTTTTTCCAATAGATATGATCCTATTATAAAATGTAAAATATTTTGTAGTGATGTGTATTAGATAGATAGTATTCCACTCGACTATTCCTAACCACTATTTCAAATGACCCAACAAACCTGGGTGCTAGCTTTCGATATTTCTGGATATGTTTGTCCACAAAACATTGAGACACCGAAATGAAAACATGATGACTATCCATGAATTATGGAGGTAATCTCTTATGATCATCATAATATTTCTAACTAATCTATGTGGTCAACAACCATTATTAGATCAACTGAACTTATTCAAATTTCTCTTATAAGATAATAGTCCCAATATGTTTTGCCTCACCTATCTCTATCTGAAAAAGTTTCAAATGATGTTTTCGAAAATAAAATGCCTAAAAATGTTCTACATAGATCTATTCTTAGAAGCTGTTATTATATGAAGGCTCAATGAGTGACCTCTGTATCTACCATGAACCACCATTATATAAAACATATGCTTTAGGAATATCCCCAAGAATATGAATAATATGCTGCGATTGAAAATCATTTTGTGGATAGTAGGTTTTTCTTAAAGAAACATGTGATCATAATGTTTTCTAATGTCCTTTCCTAAAAGATAATGTGAAATTATGGTCTCTTACTGGAATTATACTCCTCAGAAAACCGTACTAACCAACCACTCAATGCACAATAAAATTTCCAAAATGCAAAACTATATAGAATTCCCTTATAGGTATGACGCTGTCTACATTAGACAATCAATCAAAAATAATCAAAAAATAATCAGTATTACATATTTTCCTAGGTAATCCAATGAAAAAATTAGTAATGATACATTCCCATTTCCACTATGGGATGGGTAAAGGTTTCAAAATATCAGCTGACATCTAATGCTCATCTTTCACCTAATGATAATTGAAGCATATATCTGTGAAGATTTCCACCACCTTCTACATTCATAATCACCATGACTATATATAGAAATCATGATACATCTTTATGAATATAGGATGTTCGACCCATCTAAGAGCATTAAAACCCCTTATCATCTACTCATACAAGCCTGAAAGAACCCAAAATCAACCAAATTAAAGAAGATAATTTTAAATATCGAGAGACATGGATATTGGTATCTTCCCCACCAAATAATTTTTACCTCAGAACTGATTTATTCAAAACCAAACAACTTTTTGGTCTAAAGATGTCCCAAATGCATTTCAATAATTGATGTCAATATCAAAACTACTCACCCATTTGATTCATGATCATTATGATCCAAGAATTTATTGTGGTAAACTATCATCCACCAATCATAATACACTCAAATTTCCTTTATTTGTTTCAATCAGCTCAATGAACATGAAACCACATTTCCCATTCCTATTATATAATCAAATTCAATATTGAAAAACTTTAGATACTCAACCCACCTCCACTTCCAACAGATAATATCTCACTATGATAAGATGTTCCTGAGGCTGTTTCGATCCATGATTACCACAACTTATACCAATGAGATAATTTCTACAACATATCATGTCATGTAAAACTACCGCTAACCCGTAACCATGTGTTGGGTAATTCCTCTCATGCGGTCTCAGGTGCCTGGAACAATAAGGACCCACAAGATCCTCTTGCATTAGAATTGCTTTAAGTCCAACTCGGGATACATCCATGTACGTGGTATATACTATAAAAAACAAGTTATGTGAGGATATGTGATGCAGTTATAATTCCTTTCTTCTCTTGAAAATCAATCTTTGATGCATCATATCAATCAAACATCACTCCATTATTGTTTATCCTATACATTGGTGGTTCCAAACGGTACAAATCCTGGATACAACAATGATAATAACCTATTAAACCTAGATGTTTTTTAAAAAAAAAATCATGGGACGTTCCCAAGATATCAAGGATACGACATTCCAAGGGATATTGAATCCCCTGCATCTATGATTACTCAACACAATAAGTTCACATTGTCTATCCAAAAACATCATTTAATTAGAATATCCTATAGGTCATTCTCTACAAATGTAGTCATTAGGATTTCAATATGTTTGGAATGATCTTCATTTTACAGGGACAACACTAAGACATTATTGATGTAATCCACCAAAAACTGACCCCAATACGGAAGAAATAATTTATTATTTCTGTTATTAAATATTGTAGGTGTATTTTTCAACCCTAACGAGATCCCAATGAATGGATACAAGCAATACCAACTCTTAAGTGTAGTCTTAGTTATGTCATATAGTCTCACCCATAACTGATGTTATCCTGATCTCAATTTAATCGTGGATAAGTAATTATCTCCTTGCCATTTTTTGAAAAGAGCATCAATGTGAGGAAAAGGATACCTATTATTTAACATATACTAGTTTAGCCTCATATAATTAACACATAAATTCAACAAACCATAATCCATTTTTGAGAAATGAACTAGACAATCCCATGAAAATTTACTCATCTTCATGAAGCCTTTTGAATAAAGATCCAACTTCTTATCCTTAAACTCTTGAAGCACTATTTGGGCCATTTGGTATGGGGAGATATAAATTATATTTCCAACAAACATCAAATCAATCATAAACTAAACCTCTTGATCAAGAGGTATGTCATAGAAATCATCAAGGAAAATATCCAATAAAGGGACTACCAATAGAAGAAATGTATCCCGATGAATTCTATTATTATCTATAAGAGTTGTGTAAATCTAAGCCATGAGATAATCCAATCAACACTAAATTTATCCCGTATGACCAGAATGAAGATATCACACGCCATCATGAGAATATATATTTCCATATAAAGATAAGAAAGTAACTCTTCTCCTGTAATAGTAGATATGATCATACAACATATCTAACCAATATATATAAAGAATCAATTCAAACCCTATCATTTATAGAATGAACGGTTGCCAAAATAATTGGAAATAATAAATCTCTAGAAAACACACCTAGCATGATTTTATTTTTCCATATCTCACTCAATCTATCATGTCAATAGTTTATAAACAATCCATTATTTCCCCATCCCTATCTATACCATTTGCAATAACCAAAAATTGAATAGATTGGGATTCTCATGTATCAAACTAAACCAAATCCTGAGTAAATGATACAAGAATCATACCTATGATGGTAGAAAATCATAAATATATGTTATCTAGAGTAGTCATCCTTTTTAGAAAATTACTTATCCATATGCCCTGAATTATCTTACCACTACTGATCTAGTAGAACCTGTTATAACGATGCAATAAACAAATAGACAAAAAACTTTTGAATTTTTTGTCTGAAATAGTCAAGCTGTGGCATAGAAAATCTTTTTTATTCCTCCCAAATATGACTGTCTGATTCATAACATCATCAAATGTTTTTTAAAAAACATTTACCTGTGTATGATGGTAGAACCACAATCATAGTCTAGCACTGACAAACCTACCCATTTTAGATGCATGAAATATTTATATTTTTCATCCCATAAGTTATCAGGATTGAAATTTCATAGTATATTCATCTATAATACCATCCAAGATGAATCATCCTTCTTTTTAGCTTCTTCTAGAATATACCAACAATTCCTGGTGGGTCCACGAAACATATACACAGAAAAATTCACCCTTTTATCCGTGGGTGTCTCAAGATTCATGAATATTGTCTTGACTGAATCGATCTAGAAATCATCCACCTAGGGTCACCCTTACACAGTAAACACGATGTGATGTTGTTTTTGAATCCCTCATGTCTGCTCAAACATCGAAGGAACAATATAAACAATATCCATTTCCACTGATTGAATTCCACTCGGGAAGTTGTCATGATTCTAAAAATGAATATGTTCCACATGAAATATTGGAAGAACCATTTTATCTAAATTAAGATCATTCTAAATTAAATTCTCTTGACACACATGTTGAATATGATTCGGATTTCTTAACTATAAAATACAAAAAAACCCTATAAAGAACTATCTAACAACAAGGTCAACTTAATAGGTGACTTAAACAAGGAATATCTCTCTGTTGGTCTATTTATAAATGGCTTACATGTATTTTATCATGACATGGAAACTCATATAATTTATCTAGTGAAATAAATATATCATATTATAATTCCATGGGGAAGTATATATCACATACAAAAATAGATACTCCCTTATCATGAAAAATGAATTTTGAAATATCCCTATGTTCATATTGTGATGCATGTATTTTCATCTCATTCGACTCCTGACCAAAAGTATAAATATCAAAAAACAATGAAATCCTAAAATAATAATCACACACTAAATGTGAATAACACAATGTGAAAGAACATCATATGTAAAAATACCACTACGAAACTATAATCCAATCCCTATGTATTGGATTTTTTCTCATGCATGGGTTAGATACTCCCTTGAATTATCTCATTACCATGATATAAAACTTCAAATTATCATTTCTACATTTCCAAAAATGTGATGAAAAAGAATATAAATATTTCTCGTTTGATACCACTTAGTAACATCCCCGATCTGGTAATCGATAATATGGAAGAATATGGTTGGATATAAGTCCTAAATCGCACCTCCTCATATGGCAGAGGTTGTTGAGTAGAATATGGGGTTTGAACAGTAATTTTGGGAGACTCTACCCCCTGGAATGAAGTGTTGTCGTAGTAGAACAAATCAAAATTGAACTAAAATACAAATCAATGTAAAGACATATGGGAGGGAAATAATAAAATCCAACTGAATAATTTACTAATAAATAAGTAATAATGTAATGACAATTAAAAATGTAACTAAATGTAATTTCTAGTTAAATACTATATAAATACTAGAAGGCTCAAATATAAGAATCAATTACATGGGTCCCAAACCCCATGCAATTTTCATCTCCAAACTCCATCCAAACATCAATAATCAATCAACATCATGGTTCATTGGCCTTATCCAAACTTGCATCCAGTAAATCATCATAGGAACTAAACATCGACCTGAATATGATATTATTATAACTCTGTATGTCAACACCATTATTTATAAATAATCTATACAAAACATTAGTGTATGAAATAATGAGACTAACATAGGTATTAAATAGATTAAAAAGATAATAAAATACCCCTAAAAACTACTTCGTCTCCATGTTGGAATTACTCTAAGCATATATTTAAACCATGATTAGCACATCCAATTTGAAATGGTAAATGAATTAATTTTCAATAATTCAATAATATCTATGATTATAAATTAAAACCACTCCATCACCACCATATAACAATGATATAGTCATAAAAAACTATTTGAGTGGAATCCATATAAGTATTACATCATGGAACTAGGAATAACCCACTCTCTAAAAGCATTAAAACATTGACTTGGTCAAGCCCAATCACTATCATCTTTACAACACATGGGTGTTCAAGTTCATCATGTTATCCCATTATATAATAATCTCGAAAAATTACACATTTCCAATCATCCATCACCGATATCAGAATATCACATCTTATATTTAATTGGATAATTATGTGAATTACCATTTCCCATTCATATTAAACATTACAATTCAATTATTAATTTATTAAAATTAAATCAATATAAATTATACACAATTTAGAGATTCTATAACATCAAATTACCCTTGGTTTCATGTCATGCTAAACATAATTTATTCCAATATCCAATTACAAATGCACATAAATCCAATGGAATTAATGCATAAGATAATTTAATCATTTAATTGATTTAGGTTAAATTTTCATCAGAATGATAAAAATATTTCATAAAAATTACAATAATCCAACAAAATGGTGGATATTTATACCCCTACCTTTAACAAAATAACAAAAATTGCTTCCAATGGCTGACACCCAAGAGGAAGAATGTGACAACGATTTCAATGATGTTCTTAACTTAAAAATGATCATAATGAAAATGAAAAAAACAATTGTACAATGTATTAATCTAAAATGGTGGTCTGGAAATCTAAAATTTCTACAAAGAATTTGCCAGTGCTGAGAGTAGAGGAGATGCAACCGATTGGATGTAAAACTAGATGCATAGGAACATCAAAATTGATGGTCAATCATTTAAATGATGTGTACTTCATCTACGTTTTATGTATATATTTTTCCTAGTATATTCCAAAAAAACCCATCAACATAGATTTAATTTATTAAAACACAGAAACAATGACATGACCTGTAATCCCATTACTTATAATATAAATGTAATATAGTTTAGTTTTAATCCATATTTCCAAGAAATCTTCTCAACATACCATGAAACTATTTTTTCATTTAGCTTATCTGTACCCAGACTCCATTAACTAATGTAAGCATACATCCCCAAACATTAGGTCATTTTCTTAAACAAATGATCTCATTCTTCGAACAAAACATGGCCACTATGGCAAAAATTGAAAAAAATTGAGTCAAATATTTAATGAAAAAGGAGGGATCACATTTTTAAAATGAGGTAACAATATTGAAAGGTGGATTGATGATTGAGGGTGTGTTCCTTTATTAAATTGGAAGAGGAGTGGAAATCTTTAAATACAAAGTGATGACAGCAATTAAGAGGCCCCTTACATTATAATCCTCCAATAATTGGCCATTTTAGATAAATTTTAGTATATAGATGAAATTTTTCCTATTATTTATTTTTAAACATATGTTAAGGTTATTTTACCTCTTAAGATAAAATTTAACAACTAAGTAAACACATTCTTACCTTATTTATTATAAATTATTTAATCTATTTTCAATAATATTTATGATCATAAAATATTTTTAGCTTTATATAAATTATAAATTTATCTTATTTCAAATATGGACTTCGAATTTTTTATATTCTAAACGCATAAGCGGAAGAAATTAATTTCAATAAAATCCAATATACAGGATGATACAATGAGTTTTTAAAGATAAAATGATAAAATGTATGAATGGTTATATATCCAATTTAATGATAGACTGATTAAAATGACTGAAATTGCATTAATATATGTAAAAATTATCATTATATTCATTAAAACTAATTAAAATTTTAATTTTACTATATAAATATTTTAAAAGAATTTTTTTCAATTAAAATTCATTGTTTTTAACTATTATTAAAAAATGAAACCTGATATAAATGAATGAAATATTCACCCAAAGTAAATATTTATAACCTCATTTAAAATTTATTATTTTTTCAAATAAAAACTATAAAAGTGTCAAAAATATATTTAATATAGGTGCTACATCAAAAGGTGGTAAAATTACTTTTTACAACAAATTATATTTTTATTCATAAAATTGGATTTATTCATATCTTATTACTCTCAAATCTATTGGATGAGTGTATGAAATTGGTTTCATAAAATTATATATAAATTATATTAAAAATGATTATCAAAATTGGGTTGTTTAATTTATTGGGATAAAATGGTGTTTTAACCAAAAAAATACTTTTCATTGAAAAGAAATTTCATTATTTTAAAATAGTTCTTACTTTTATATATAACAAATTGATAAAAAAGGATTAATTTTTTATTCATGAGTAAATAGTATTTGAAAAATTTAGTTAATATTATTCATAAATTATATTCCAACAGCTAGGTGTTAACTATAATAATATTTTAAGAACAGTATTAATAGGTTTTTGGAGTTTGGTAAAACCCAGAATTGCAAGTAATGCATGATATCTATGGAACATGGAAACATGAGTAATAAATTCCAAATATAAAATTGTTTGTACAACATGGAAATCTATGAATTTATTGTAATTTAATCATTATATAGTATTGTGTAAAAAAAAAATCAAAACATAGTGCATTTATATAAAAGAAGTGAAATTCTATGTTTCATAAAATAAAGAATATCGAAAAGATTAAAATAATTAAAAGAAAAACAGTTAACAAAATATTGGGGTGATACATTATAACTCCCTTAAAAATGAATTTATCCATAGAATTTAATCAGTTTTAACAATTTTTTTATACATGAATGTTCCTTTCATATTATCCCACATCCTAAAATTTAATAATAAAACATATTTTAAAATATAAATTCTTTCCCATAAGTGTAACCCAATGTATCTTACAACTAGGTTACCATATAAATGAATATAGGTGTAACATGAATAAAATATACATTAAATATAAATATAACAGTCATGTACTGATGGAGAGTGATAGAGAACATTGTAATGAAAAAAATAAAGATAAAAAGGTATAAACTATATAAGCTTGATAAATGTCATTCATAACAATGAAAATTATGATAATCAACCTACATTTTCTTACACAAAAATTTCAAAAAGATGAATATTTTTTCAAATAATAAATAGATACTTGATCTCATTCCATTTCATATGAATAATTTCACCTTAAATTGTGACTTCATCAATTTACACTTAATCTACTAATCCACGAAATGAAAGTGAATTGTTTATCCCTAAACCACAAATAGAAAATTATTTCTATAAATAGAATGTTATATAATTTCATTTATCTTTAGTTAAAATTTCTATAAAAGGTTATCCAATATGCAAAAATAGTCATATGGTGAGATAATATATCAATATATAAAACCTCATCTATATTTTATCTTAACCTCTTACATAAATGGTTAGCCATATAATCCTTTTGAAAGATAAAAATAATATACCATAGATAGATGGTCATTAAATTTACCCAATTCATCTTAGCATTGATACCATATATATCATAAATTATTTCTTTGCGGTCACATAAAAAACATGTTAATACATTTTCCATTTTTTTTCTCAAAATAAGTTAATATCCTCAATTTCTATAAAACACACTTTCAAAACATATATTCTTTATTATTACAAACATTATTGGATATACTACGTTATAATATAGAATGATTTGTTTAAAATAAAATAATTTGTTCCCTGGTAATTAGTGCTATCCAATTTACTTTTTCCATACTAGTTACATATTCATCCAAGTTAAGTAATATTTTATCAACATTAAGAAGAAATTAAGGGTTACCATCCCTTAATCAAAATATTACCATTCAATGAGATAAATTCTCTATATCATCATAACCAATCAATACTTATTTTTAAAACCATAATAGAAAACATATTCTTCATGATTCATATTATACAATTATTGAATTCCATTAAACACACATTTCAATCAAATAACATTATTCTTAAACCATTGGATAGCCTTCATCCTATTATTACTTAATACTCCTTACTATAAATATTAAATTTTAATCATTTCTTAAGATTTTGAAACCTCATATTCAACATACATATTAATTTTAAGGTAAATAATACTATTATAATATTGAATACCTCTCATATGTCATCATGGGAATCATTATCTTTAATATGACTACAATTACTTATGTCATCTATCAGATTCTTTTCATGAGATGTAAAAATTGTAAATTAATTTTCAATATTACCATACATATTGAATATGAAAAATTTAATGTTAACTTGATTCCTTTTTGTTCCCAGATTAAATAAAACAAGAATTCATAGTGTAAGAAAAAATTATCACAGTATAAAAACAAATAATTATTATAAATTACTTATAGGATGTCTAAATTATGACACCTTATTTTAGAACTATAAAATATAAGATTTATCCATATATATGTCCCACAATATATCTTTATAACGATCCCTTGGTATCTCACTAATGTTTTCTCATTCTAGTTTCAAAATGATGGCTATATCTTTCCATTCATACCAACTATAGACACCTAGGATTAATGTATATGGATATTACAAATTTTTTTATTAATATTCATTAGATTAAAAATTACATGCCTGAGGACCATAATTGTTTAGTTTATTTGGGAAAGGGGAACACATTATCTTAATTTGGGGAAATATTTTAATCATCTTCAGTAAATATTTTCCCATTCAGTAATCCAAATTAAAAAATCATCATAAAAAATGGAAAGGAAACAAAAAAAATGTGAGATCATAAGATCAGTAAGGGTTAAAATAAATGGGATACTTAATCATAACATGGACATAAGGATACGGTGACTTCTGTATAATTTATTATGATCACACATAATACATCAATTATTATAATCATGAGTCACGAAAATAATATTAGATTCTCATAACACATGAATCAAAAGGAAATAAAATCGAATGAGTGAATATAAAATGCAATTATCTTAATAAATAAACTTGGGATATAAAAATTACTATATAAAATTATTCTCAAAAGTATAGGTTCATTTAATAAACATATCAACTCACTCAATGGTAGATTTACATACTGGGATGGACACATCTCAGTCTCAACATGTTGTACTTTCATATATTGTATCCAGTTATGTTTTAATTTCATTGAGGATCAATCCCAACAAATTATTCCATTTATAATATAATGAGATATAAATATGTACAAAATTAATTGATGGTATATATTGGTCTCACCCATTATGTAACCTATAAAGGATCACCAATCCTTATTCCTTCCACCGCATTATATAAGTTTTAATAGGATTACATATCACTATCTCGGATGTCGCGTCGTATATAGTAGAATGGTATTACGTGAAATAATATGGGCCACCCCGTAATGTATTCTCTATTGGTATTACCCATTAAAATCAAGTACACACAATTTTTTTAAGCTACAATAGGCTTGTAATGTACTATATAGGACACCCATTTATATATGAAATATTTATGAATCACAACTAGAATAATGTACAGAGGAATTTCATATCATCATGAAGATATATAAAAATAATTTTAATTTCATATCATGACTAACACATGGAAAATGAAATGGTGTCATGTAATTATCCATGAGACATGATTAACATGTGGGAATCATACATGTTTTAAAACTTTCTCTTTGAAACATGATTTACTTTTGTAAAAGAAATTTGTTCTAATAATATCACACCATCAAAACATAAAACATTCAGAAAAAATTATTAATAGTATCATTAAATCATATAATTTTTAAAGAACAAACTATATCAGAGTATTTCATATTATATGGAGAATGATTTTGAAAGATCACATTGAAATGTTCTTAAATAATATAACCATTCTTTAGAAATCAATATTTTTAGGTCATTAAACATTTAAAAAATCCATTTCTTAAAACCCATTGATGAATTATAAAGTAATCCTTAAAAACCATTTAATTATTATATTTGGATAATATAATTTCTAATTTAAAATACTATTTTTAAATCATAAAACCTTTTGAAATAATTTTCATAGAAATTATCTTTGAAAATGCATAAAGAATACTGTCACAATATTTTTATAAAAAGATTTGTAAAATATTTTTTAAAAAAAATTATTTGAAAAAAAATATAAAATTAAAACTTTATAGAATATTATTTTTAAATTAATTAAAATTACCCTTTAAATCATTCCCATTATTATTCATGGAAATTATGGTCTTAGAATAATGTAAATATGTTAATTCATGCATTCCTTTTTATCCGACAATAGTTTAGAAAATTGCATTGATTGGAAAATTAAAAGATGATTACGTTAATTTTTTTTATAAATGGTTAGACATGGGTGAAAAATTATTTTATTAATCATCTAAATAAATTTCTGAAATATTTTTATAAACTGTGGTTTTGGGAGGAATCATATTTCCGATCGAAGATAGAAATGTTGTCACATTTTCATAAAATATATATTTTATCCATCATAAGTATTGAATATTTGGAAAATGGTACCATTACACTAATAAATCCTTAATAAATATAGGATATGATATTTTTGATAATTATTGAAAGAAGAATTATAATATTTCACTAATGGAATCATATTCATAAAGAATCCTAATAAATGATGAGAATGTAGCACTAAATTTATTGCACTACGGTAAAATTTAATCACATATTCCATTTTATAAAAAAATAAAATAATGATAATATATATTTGAAAATAAATCTATTCATGATATATTATTTATAATATCATTATATACACCTCATAAAGAAAATTATTTATCATCAAATGGCATGTGTCTCAAATAAAAAGCATAGATACAAAATTAACCAAATAAGGTAACTTTTGAACCATTAACCCCAGGAAGTTGAGATAATTATAAGTATAGGTAAATAAACATAAATATATGGGTAATAATATTATATAATATAATTTAATTATCTTTTCTTAAATTAAAAAACTAATTAATAAGGCTTAAGTCTGGAAGAAATAAAAGTGACATTAGAAATCCTATTACTACATGAATAATGTTTGAATAATGATAAACATGAAATAATAAATTTAATTGGAACATCTAATTTCATTTAATAAAATAAATAAATGACATAAAATTTAGATTTTTGGAATATACAACACAAAAAATGAATAATTGGTGAATGTATCATATAACAAACTAAAATAGAATTTAGATGAAAAATCCCTTACCCTAAGTCTTGAATATCTTTGTACAACTTCAAAAAACAAATATAATAATTATAAGTTTATTATAAATCAAGTAAATATCCATATTATTATTTATGAAAACGTATAGTATTTTATTGTGACATTATATTTCCATTATATTAACAACATCATGTAAATGTTTGATATCATGTAATGGTTGCTTTGTTTTGTCGAATATGTTTTGGATTTTTATTCATAATACTTTTACATAGATCAATATGTAATTAAATATATATTTTAAATTATTATATAAATATAAAATATATTCATTATATATTTATTTATAATAATCTATAAATTTTTGATATATGAAATGAACAACGCTGTTCAGGGTGATGGTAGGCCCCACATACACATGAATGTTGTTTCTGTTTTCCTCTAATATTAACAAATTAATGTGAATTAAAAACATATATATTATTCCAAAAGAATTAATATTTCATATTATGATATATATTAATAATTAAAAATCCTTAATACATTCTATGTAATGAGTAAATGAATCACATCTGTTTGAGGAGGCGGTAGTCCACACATCCTCAAACGATGTTACCATATTCCCACAATTATAAATCATTTCGTTGTGTGTTATATAATAACTATATAATAACAATGAAATTAGAAATATCATATATATATATATATCTTATAAAAACAATACCTCCATCATTATACTAGACCTCGAATGGTGCTAATTGAAGAAAAAACCACATTAATTCATTAGAATTTAGTTTGACATAAATTATAATGATGACTACATATCCCATTTGATAGAGGTTTTCATGATTTTAGGTCATCCACATAACATATAAAATTATTTTTACAATTAGGAAATTATTTTTATGATTTATTAAAATAATGAGAAAAACATTATGTGTGGAGAATCAAATAATAAAGTTCTTATTGAAGGATGTTACAGTTAATTGGGTAACTCCATTGGTTTGGCATCAAAAGGATTCAATGGTTTTCTTAATGCTCAATGTGATGATTATATGATTAATGGAGGGATTTTGGGAGATTATTTATTCAGGTTTTTGATGACCTAATGGAATTTATAGGTTTGTAATGTGGTAGGGTGAGTTCCCTAATATAGTGGAAGAAGAGTGTAATTCATTTTAATACATTTAGGTAAACACTATTGAGTGATCTCCCATATATAATGTTAACATAATAATTATATATTTTCAATAAAAATGAGTATATGGTAAAAATAATTTTGTATAATGGATTTTGTACAATTTTATGGGTTATTTGGCACCATAAGATAATGATTAACCACTAACTAATCTAATTTTTTCCTTAATCACTGTATTGACTGTTTATTACATTGAAATATATTTTTACTAAATAGAATATTTGATGTACCTGTAAATAATAAATTTTTTTTTATCAAATCATTGAGTAAAATTTTCAAAATTCTAAATCTATAATTGGTGGAAATTATTATAAAATTAATCTCGTAGACCAGATGAGATGACAAATTATTGAAGTGAACTTGTTTTAATGATTAAAATGTTTTATATGCAATATCTATATGAAATTTCAAAAAATTACATAAAAAAGATTAATTGATTTAAAATTGATGTAAATATAAAGTAATAAGAATTTAAAATATAACAGATTTATATTTCAAAATTAAACAAAAAAACTTTTCAATTGAAATTCAGTGTTTCCCACTATACCTAGAAATTGAGACTTTATAGAAAAATATAAAATATTCAATCAATGTAAATTTTGTTAATGAAATTTAAATAATGATATTTTTCATATAAATTATATAAGAATTTCCATAACTTGTTTTTAAAATATTTTCTCTTATAAACTGTGGTAAAATTATCTTGTAGGAAAATATATTGTTATATTTATTAAATTTGATTTTTTATGCCACAAAAATATATTGTATGTGGGTTAAAAATTTAATGAATTTATAAAATATATATTTTATTGATTTTTTTTCAAAAAATTTTTTATACATTATATCGATAGGATAATGTGATTTTTCATAGAAAAATTTCTTTTTTAGAAAAGGAATTTATTTATTTTCAAATAGTTTTTAATTTCATTTCTAACTAATTCATGACCAACTATTTCATTTTTTCTACATGTGTAAATATTATTATTAAAATTTATTTAATCATATTCCTAAATTCCATTTCAATTTAATGGTGGTAAATATACTTATTTTTAATGAAAATGTTAATATTATGTAGTAGTTCGATAAAACTCATCCTTGCATATAACACACGCTATCAAAGAAACTCAGCATTGTGTGTAACAAAATCTAGATATACAATGGTGTGTAGCAAAGGATAATCTACGTTTGAAGGTAGTTCACAATTATCCTGGTGTTTCATGATACACAATCCAAAAAAATGTGATTTCATATAACTCATTCTATATTCACTATTGTGTGAAATATAGAAAATTGAAACGATTAAATTAATTCATAAAATTTCACACAATCTAATTTTTTGTCATTCATCCCCATTGGACAGAAAATATTTTAATATATTAATATATTGGTGTTCATCAATATTTAATAATATTATTTATTGTGTAAATTATTTACTAAAACATCAAACGTTTACATATAATGTTTAAAAATCATATACCTAATTATCATAATTAAAGTGTATTTACTTGTAATTTTTTAAAATTTATTTGGAAACTACTTTATTATCAATAGTTTTATAATGATATTGCAACATCCTAAGAATGTAATTAATAACTGATATTTTTATCTATGTCTATTTATGAATTAGATAGTGTTTTAGAGGCTTAAAATGAGAATAAATCCAATCTTAAGCATGTAATACACTAATATTTTTAAAAGATTGTTTTACTTACTTTTGATGGAAAACCATTTTTAAATTAATCTTTTGAAAATTTTAAAAGATCTATTTGTCAAAATAAACTTATTTTTTATTATTGGGACATTGAAATTTACCTTGGGTTAATTTTTGGTAGTTTTCTGACAATGTTCATTTTTTTATGAATAGTGAAAAATACTGCATTTTACATCAAAACGGATTTGTCATATAATTAAATTATATGGTGATATTATCTTATTAATTGGTTTTAAAGTGTAATTAGAATATATTTCTACCATTTAATCCAATAGTGTTCATTATAATTAATTTCACCTTGGAATGGGTCATGAACAAGCGCCAAACTTTTCATTGATATTGTTTCAAAAAAACTCGCAATTTGTTTTGAAAACGAGAATTATTTTTAAATTAATTATTTAAATTTCTATGATTTTAATTTGGTAGAATTTATTACATATTTTTAATCATAGGTTCCAAATTATTTAATCAAGACTCTTTTGTTTTTGACTTCGTGGATTGTAACAACGGTAATTATCGTTAATTATCTTGATTAATTAGTAATTGGGTAGTTAAGGATAATAAAATAATATCATAATAAAAAAAAGACACCATAATGTGTCCTAATACTACTGGTTGTGTCATGGAAGACCATGGGATGCCTTTTTCCAAACTTGGGGACCCCATGGAATCACCTTTGTGTGATAATGACTTATTATCTTTTTATTTTTAAAGAAAGTTAAATATAACAATGAATGTATCGCATGAGTAAACCACTTTTAATTTTGACTACATAAATGATATATTTGACTATAAATATTCTTTTTAAATCTAAAAATATTTCATACATCATAGTTTTTCTTTATAATTTTTAGACATTAAATAAAATAAATTATTTATGACATCATGATGATACAATGATTACCTCATTAATGAACGATTTAAATAAAATGAAACGTTAATGTAAAATCTAAGACTTACACTAATCAAAGTCCTTTTTGATGAGTATATTTAGAACCCTTATCACCTTATCCTCCAAATAAATCAATGTGGGACCTTTAAAATTCGATACTCATTTGAAAATAAATTATCATTTTATACCTTTTCAAGAGTGCCCCTCCACTCCTCTTATAAAAGGTCCCCACTGGTACCACCTTACCCACACATCTCAAGCTATTAGCTCGGCCATGCCCTTATAATTTTATCTCTCCAAGTCCTTGTCTTCATCCTCGAAGCCTTAACTTAGGTAGAAATCCCTTCAAGAAACCATTTTGGTTCAAACCAAGAAGAGTTACATGATTTATAGGTAAAGTCTTGTCTAAAGTTATTTTGTTTTATTTTGCTTCTCCAACACCCTAAACTCATTTTATTAATTTATATTGTAACACCAATAGTATATTAAATATACGAGGATTTTTTTTATAATAAGGATTCGACCTACACCTATACACACCTACATCTAATCGTTAATGAACATACTGTTTCTGTGGATGGTGAATTTTTGCCTCATGAAACGATGATTGTTCAATATTTTTTTAACACCTTTAAAGGTGGAAATTTAGATGTCTATATATTTATATAAGATATATAATATGTTTATGTTTAACATAAGCTTCTGTATTTTTCATTTTTGGCATACCATTATGGCTTCCATTATGGGTATACGCGATATCTTCATTTTAGGATGTGCGGACTACTGCCCCCTCAAAGTGATTTGATTCATCAATGACATATGTGGGACGCATAAATTATGGAGTTAATGATATTATATATGATATTATACTGGAATTATAATATATCATTATATAATTATGATTTCATTCCATAAAATATGAAATAGAAATGGATGTAGCGTTCGTGTGTACGTACGGCTTACCGTCTCCATGAACGGTGAATTTCATTTCTTACCTTTAAATGTAATGTAATATTATAAATTCATATATATACTGGATATATATGATATATATTATATCTACATCATGAATATAATTCTGGATATAATGGATACACGAACAACTTGTAATTATAAAGAGTTTATTTTTGACTCAAGTACCAATGATCGTTAAAACGACCGTTATTAATATAAAAAATTACATAGTGTTCATGAAATGGTAATAAGTGATATAAAAGGAATAATAAACAATAAAGAGGTTCTTATGAAATTATAAATTAACTAAATTTTATTATTCATGAGATTAAAGAATGATAATGTCATGTCCGATATGTGGTATGGGACATCGTCTCAATCTCCTTTCATTGAGGCATATTATGTTTTATACACAAAATTATTTTATACGGTGTATAAAACCCTTTGAATATTACATTTATTCAAAACGAATATTTTTTATACGCAGCTTTTACTAAACAAAAAAAGGAAATGTTTTTTTGTGGTACGTATGCGGCGACAACGACTTCTCCGCTGATGTGACCATTATTTGAGCTTCGGCATCCTTTACAAGCCATAACCTAAATTTTTTAAAAAAAATTAAAAATAAATACCATGTATTAATTTTCTTTTCATTTGGTATTGAAAATGGTTTTCATAATGTTTTTATTATATCAATGTGTTGTATTGATATCTTGTGATTGAAATGTGGAAATGTTATGTTTCCATTATGCATGTTTTATGTGATATGATTATTTAATGGTTCTTGGAATTATTATGAAGACGGGTGGTTCCATGATAAACTAATGCTTGGTGAGCCCGATATATCTCTCCAATGCATTGGGTAATGCGAAGGAGTTTAATGATAAGGTTTCTACGAGGAGATTTAGGGAATATACTATGATGGGTATTCCAAACGTAACCATGAGGGTTAATCTCTATGTAAGAATGTTATGAATGCCTCAAGATACCTTTATGTATTATGATTTCAATGAGTTATTCATAAATCTTATAATTTCATGTGGTATGTTAACATGCTTATGATTTATGAGTATAGTAAGATTTCATTGATTCTTATGTATACATGTACTAATGTTTCCTTTACGTATTTTTATATCCCTTACTGAGCTTTCTATTCTCATCCCATGTTTTTTTAAATGTTTTTCATAGGTCAAGGGAAAGATAAATGATATGATGATTATAACGACCCATACTTTACATACATTGTTATTAATTCAAAATTAAAGCATACTTATTACAACATATAACAAAACCATGAAAGGACCGTATAGGTATAGTGTCTTTAGAAACTGGGAAACATAAACAACTGGTTCATAAAGTGTCTACACTGTCTCCCATTTATTTCATCATATCTATAGTGACTTTTGGAATATCTTACTTAATAAGCTTCTTCCTGACCCGGGGAATGAAAACATACAAAATGGTGAGCTCAAATGCTCAGTAAGGGTAAACAAAAGAAATATCAATCACATCATATTCATTAGAACATAACATTTTGGAAATATTAACCTGCAAAAGAGAGCATAATTTCATAACATGTGATAAATCATAGTAGTGAAATGAAATCCCAATAATCATAACATAAAACATGAAACATTGTGGCCTACACACATAATCATATATAATCATTTCTTATTAGTCAAGACTCATTGCCAAGACTATCTTAGTGGACAAAGTACATTTCTGAACCGAGTTCACTCCTCATTTCAGTCCTGTTTCACTGAACCGGTATAACCTTCCGTTCCAGCCATGTCTATCTCATGAGATATAAAATCTTTACCCAATGCATTGGAGGGAGATATAGGTCCCACCCATCTCATAATGTTACCATTATTATGTGTGCTACAAAATCATAAAACATATATCATAGCATAACCCATTTAATAAAAATGGGAGTCTTAATCATCGTGACATCATAAAACGATTCATATAAGATAAAAGAATTCATAAAAATTTTATTCCATCACAACATAATCAAATCAATGTAATAATAGGGATAGAAAATGAACCCATTATTATCTTATATGGAAAATAATTTTGATAAAACACTTGAACTCCATTCATGAGGAAAATATCCTTTCTGCTTCAAAAAAACTTTTCCTTTCTTAACATGTCGTACAATTCTAAACTAAAAGAAGTTAATTAAAAATAAACATGAAAACATGTAAAGGATTATTCTTGGAAATAATTTTTTAAAAATCCATTCATGCCGTATAAGATAAAAAAACATTCTTCGTACTTTTGTCGGAAAAGTCAAAAAGTACCTCATACGAAAAACGACAAAAGATTACTTTCATATCTTTTACTAAAACTCACCAAAGTGTAAAAATGGATTTAAAAATTGTAGGTGGATGGAAATAATATTAAATATTGAGGAAACATCGATTTTTATGATAATATACAACCCATTAAATACCAAATTATATACAATCTCGGATAAAAATGAGATTGTGATATTTTCCCTTACCTTAGGTCCGATTTGCCTCGTAAGTGACTGATCCTCTTGTATAATGATTTATATAATGTTATTTATTTATTCCAGAATCAAAATTGTTGTTATGATATTATATATGGTCATATTCGTAGCTTCTTAGTAGAAATATTTCATTGCTACTTGTTATTTGGGTGTTTTTAACTTTCAGTTCTTATGCGTGTTTTGTCGAATAAATTCTTATTCTTCTCTTTAGGTTATAGATACATCATTTCCAGAATGGTATTAATGTACTATATATCATATTTATTCATTCAATTCATTTATATAATTATTATGCAATGAAGATCATGTAGAATGAATCGCATCACATCGTGGAGACGGTATTCCGTACGTACGCACGAGCGATGATATCGTTCCCATGATCATGGAATTGTAATGGAGTGTATGTATACTATTTCAGAATTAATATCACTTTAAAATAATCATATATATAAATTATTTACACCATTATACCCATCCAAGTAAGGTGGTGGGTGAAAATAGATTACACCACGTCGTGGAGACAGTATTACGTACGTATGCACGGGTAGTGATTTCGTTTTCCATAGGATGGATAGATGTTGAAATAGGGTTGTTTCATACTTATAATAATATATCAGTATATGAGTGATACTGATGTTATTACTTCATAATGAAAAAACTAAAGAAGAAGATGTTTTAGAATAAAAAATTTGGAAAGGATCGGTAATGGATATTACCTCTTTTTGACGCTCCTCTTCTTAACCTCCTCTTAGGGCACTTGGGTTGGTCTTTGTAGAAGACCAGAACCTCTAGGATGATTCTAGGGAAGTGGGGAAGTGAAATGGGCAGTGTTTGGCCGAGCATGAAGGCTCAAATTTGTGTGAGGAAGAGAGGGAGGAGGTTCCCTTTTATAAGGGAGGAGAGGGTCACCTTTGGAAATATAAGAAATATTAGTTTATATTAAATCCCAACCCCACTTAAAAAATTCAAAAATGACTCATATCCGAATATTAGATGAGATAGGGTTGTAATCTCATCAACCAATAAAATTTAGACATGTTAGGAATTTATTTTAAACATTACCAACTTGATTTATCCTTATTTATCAATTTCATTTTATTTGTGGTAATAATATTATAAATTTTAAATTATTAATAATAATTACATACGTGTTGTGAATTTTTCATAATTTGACACTTTATGAAATTTTCGACCACAAATATTTTAATTTATAATTTTTAATTATTTGTTTGATTTTTAAACAATTTTATAATATGTTATTTTTATAAAATAACAATAGTGTCAATTTTGACATTATTCATTTATTTGAATTTAAATAAAATATATACAGAGGATATGTTCAAACTAAAAGCATTAATAGATTAATAAAATGTCATATGTTTCTATAAAATTAGTGGAGAACATTAAATAGTGCATATAATAATTATTTTAATATTTTAAAACCATTAATTTGATATTTTAATTAATAAAACAATTTCAACATCACTATTGTGTCATATTTAATGATAATTATTTAATCCCTAAAAATTCTAAATAAATTACTATGATGTAGATAATTGTATTAGATTCATGGATACTATACATATTCGAAGTTTCATTATGTTTATCACCAACTTAAAATTATTATACTTATAATATTTATGAAAGTTACATTTTGTCACATTCATTGGTTTTAATAATAATTAAATTATTTTCAAAGAAAAAAGTCTATTAAATTAATCTAATATGACCCTTAGGTGATATGGGTCGACTTTTAGTCATCCAATAAGATTTTGGCAGGTGTTAGTGTAATTTTATAATCTAATATTTACCCTTAATTAAATGATTTACCTTTAACTATGGTTAATAAAATTTACCGTAGTTACTATTCAAAATGCCCAAAAATAAAAAGTAGCCTATTAACATAATTCTGACCCACTTATTCTGAATATTGAATCCATTTTTCAAAATTCAAAACATATAAGTTGCAGTAATTAATTTAAAATAAATCACGTTGTTAAGAAAATGGGTTTTAGAAGTTAAAACATTGCCAAAGATTGAAATGTTTTTACCTATGAATTCAATGTGAAATTAATGCTATTGACATAAATTATATTAAATGGTAAAAATATATTCTATATATACTTTAAAACCATTCAATATTATAATTTAACCATATAAATTATCTCAATGAAAAATGTAGTTTTTAATTAAAAATTAGCGTATTTTTACTATTCATCAAAATATGAAAGTTATCAGAAAAATATAAAAAATTTATCCAAAGTAAATTTTTATATCCTGATTCAAAAGAAGAATTTTATTTTGTAAAATTGAACTTATAAATGTGTCAAAAACGAGATTTAATGTGGGTGCGCCATCAAAAGGTGGCAAAACTGCATTTTTTAGATAAATACTTATCTTACCCAAAAACAATTATTTTGTTCTCTTAACATGTTCTGGAAAATGTGTAAGGTGAATAATAATGTTATAAAATTTAAAATTCAGTTAATACTATTCATAACAGCTAGTTTATAATATTATAATAATATATCTTTGTTTAGTGGAACTCGGTATTGCGTACTACACATGCTATCGAGGAAGGTCGCGATTGCGTGCAGCGAAGGATTCCTTTGATGATTTATATAACATAAAAACAAAATATTTCTCATAAAAGTCTCGGGTTTTACATTATACCCCCCTTAAAATTAATTTCGCTCTCGAAATTCGTCACATTGTAACAAACAGATAAGGATACCTCTCCCTCATCATATCCTCAAGCTCCCATGTAGCTTCTTCTAATTGGTGGTTCCTCCATAAAACTTTCACCAAGTGAGTGGTCTTGTTTCGTAGGACTTTTTCACTACGATCCAGAATCTCTATCGGTTGTTATTCATAAGAAAGATCTTTCTCCAGCGGTACAACTTCTGAGCTGAGTACATTTGAAGGATCAAGTATGTACTTTCTCAGGAGAGATACATGGAACACATCGTGAACTTGAGAGAGATTCGGTGGAAGCGCCAATCGGTAAGCTACCTTCCCAACACGATCCATTATTTATAAAGGACCAATATATCTAGGGATCAACTTCCCCTTCTTTCCAAATATCATGACCCTCTTCCAGGGAGATATTCGTAAGAACAATTTATCACCAACTTCAAACTCTAGATCTTTTCTTTGATTGTCGGCATAACTTTTCTGTCGACTATGAGCTACTCTTATGTGTTTTTGAATAGATCAGACCTTTTCTACCATCTCATCAACAATATCAGGTCCAAATAGCTTTATTTCCCCAACTTCATCCCAGCAAGTTGAAGTCCTGCATTTATTTCCATATAGAGCTTCATAAGAAGCCATCTGAATACTGGAGTGAAAGCTATTATTATAAGAAAATTCCACCAATGGTAGGTGTTGATACCAACCACCTTTGAAATCCATAGAGAAAGCTCTCAACATATCTTCTAGAGTTTGAATTGTTCTCTCAGACTGACCATCTGTCTGAGGATGATAAGTAGTGTTGAAACTCAACTCTGTATCCAGAGTATGGTGAAGACTTCGCCAAAACTTTGATGTAAAACTCGGATCCCGATCAAATATAATAGAAAGTGGTACTCTATGCAATCTTACCACTTCTTTCAGATATATTCTGGCAATATGATATACAGAGAAATCCTCTCTAATAGCGATGAAGTGTGCAGACTTTGTAAGACGGTCAACTATGACCCAGATAACATTATTGCCTTTGGATGTTGTAGGAAGTCCTGTGACAAAGTCCATAATGATGTTTTCCCATTTCCATTCGGGTATGGGTAATGGTTGTAACATCCCCTTAGACTTATGTCCCTCAGCTTTAACTTTCTGAAAAACCAAGCATCGAGAGACATATTTAGCAACATCTCTTTCCATGCCATCCCACCAGAACTAATCTTTCAGGTCCCTATACATCTTCGTTCTTCCAGGATGAATAGCGAATGAAGAACTATGAGCCTCATCCAGCAGCTCTTTTAATTCGGGGATGGGAGGAACACATACCCGATTCCTGAACATTATTATCCCATCACAATCAAGGTTGAATTCAGGAACATTTCTCACCTTCTTTTGTAAATCGACATCTTCTTTCTGTGCCTCTTTAATCTTCACATTTATAGATGTTTGAACATTCATTTGAGAAAGATATGATTTTCCCCTTTAATTATAATTACAAGATCCATCCATTGTAAATCGATAAATATTGGATCTTTTGTGATCCTCATCATGGATAAACTAGAATGGTCTTGTCGACTTAATGCATCTTCCACTTTGTTTGCTTTCCCAGGGTGGTAATGAATTGAGAAGTCGTAATCCTTAATCATCTCCAACCATATTCTTTGGCGCATATTCAGCTCCTTTTGTGTGAAAATATACTTTAACCTTTTATGATCAGTATAAATATCACACCTTTCACCATAAAGGTAATGCCTCCAAATATTTAGTGCAAAGATTACCGCAGCTAACTCTAAATCATGAGTTGGGTAATTTTGCTCATGTATTTTCAACTATCGTGAGGCATAAGCTATCCCCATATAATTTTCATAAGAACACACCCCAAAACCTTCTTGGATGCATCTCTATAGATCACAAACCTTTCTCCACTACAATGCAGTGTGAGCACAGGTACACTGGATAAACTTCTTTTCAACTACTTGAAATTCTCTTCACATTCCTCTGTCCAAACAAACATAACTCCTTTCCGAGTCAACTTGGTGAGTGGATTAGATAATCATGAAAAATATTTCAAAAAACATCGATAATATCCAGCCAAACAAAGAAAACTTCGGATCTCAGTCACCGTTGTTGGTCTCGACCATCTTTCTATAACCTCTGTTTTTGCTGGATCCACAGATATCCACTCTTTTGAGATTATGTGACCCAAAAATGAAACTCTTTGAAGCCAAAATTCACACTTGGTAAATTTGGCATAATGCTTCTCCTTTCTCAGGGTCTTCAATATAATTCTCACGTGATCTTCATGTTCTTCCTTGCTATTTCAATATACAAGAATATCGTCTATAAAGTCTACCACAAACTGAACAAGATAGTCTCTAAAGACTCTATTCATCAGATCCATGAAGATAGCAGGGGAATTATTAAGACCAAATGGCATCACTATAAATTCCTAGTGTCCATACCTTGTGCGGAAAGCCGGCTGATGTATATCCTCCCTTTTGACCCCTAATTGGTGATAACCTAAACGAAGATCAATCTTGGAAATGTATTGAGCTCCTCGTAGTTGGTAAAATAAGTCATCAATGCATGGGAGAGGATATTTTTTCTTGATAGTGATCTTGTTAAGTTCTCGATAATCAATGCAGAGTCTCATTGATCCATCTTTATTCATAAGAAACAGAATAGGTGCTCCCCAAGGTGACTCACTAAGGCGTATGAACCCCTTATCAAGATACTCTTGGAGTTGCTTCTTCAATTCCTGCAACTCAATTGGGGCCATTCTATAAGGTTTCTTTGAAATAGGCAATGCACCTGGTACAAGTTCTATTGAAAACTCAAATTCACGATTTGGTGGGAGACCCGGTAATTCCTTCGGAAAGACATCATCAAACTCCCCTACAATGGGCATATTATTAATCGTGAGTTTCTAACAAACCATTTGAGATAAATAACCTTCATTAAGTGGAATCAAGACCCATAAGATGGAAGAAATTTCCACTGGAGGGTTATGTTCATCCTTTCATCGATATACAATCATAGATTGGTCTGGAATATGAAATGTAACTTCCCTTCTATGGAAATTGATATGAGCTCCATATAAAGAATGTCAATCCATGCCATGAATCACATCAAATTCCACTATAGGGAGGATCACAGGATTTATAGGAAGCAATTTCCCACAAAATTCAATCAGAGAAGAATTATAAACTTTTGATGTGACTGTTGTGCCATTAGGGGTTGTCACAGCTAACTCAACATCTAATTGTTGAGGTAATATGTTTATATCCTTAAAAAATCATTAGAAATAAAGGAGTGGGTGGATCCAGAATCAAATAAAACATTTTCTACTTTAGAGTGGATGGTAAGTGTACCTTTCACCACATTGTTATCATACTCCACATCACTGATAGAAATTGCATGTGACTTTCCTTTGTCTTTATCCTTAATAGTTTGTTGACGTCGACCATCATCATTAACACTTGGATTTGGGAATTTATTTGCATAATGCCCCATCTCCTTGCACTTGAAACATTGAATTGTAGTAGGTTCATTATGTGTGTCCCTTCCTTTTTTGCATCATTAGCCATCTTCTTCCCATCATTACGGCATTCAAATGCCCGATGACCTTCCTTTCCACAGTTGAAACATTTACTTGTCCCTTTAAGACAACTCTCTCCATGTTTCTTCCCACACTTTGAGCATAAGGGAAATCTCATCTTCTTTTCAGTGTGCTCTTTAGATTTTCCTTTGAATTCCATTTTCCTCTTCTTATCAAACCCATATGATTGATGGGTTACTCCAATCTCCATCTTGACATTGAGAGCACATCGAAAGACTTCCTCGTAGCTGTTGAAGTCCCTTATGGCTAACGCCCTTCGAAGACTAGGTTTTAAGCCACTAAATAATCGATCAATCTTACTCTCAGGTTAGATAATAATACCAGAAGCGTACCTTGAAAGACTTGTAAAATTTGCTTCATAGGTACCAACAGATTCATCATCCTTTTGCTTCAGTTCAAGAAAATATTTCTCCATCTTTTCTCGGAGAATACAAAGGATGTACTTATTGAAAAATAAGTTCTTGAACTCGCCCCATTCCATGGACTCAATTTCATCCCTTTACATCGTATTCTTAATAAGATTCCACCATTGATCAGCATATCCTTCCAAACGATACACAGTTAGGATGAATTTATCATGTTCAGAACATTGAAGAAATGAAAATATATTTTCAGTAGTACTAATCCATTGTTCAGCAACTAATGGATCAGTAGACCCGCTGAAAGAAGGTTGACGCTGCCTCATGAAGGATTCAATAGAATGTTTCTCCTTCATTTCTCGTTTGGAAGTCCTGCAAGATTCATAGCTTGAGAATGTTGTGTGAGCATGGCTACAATATTTTGCATTCAAGCTCCCATAATGTTTGGTTGCTCATGGGGACAATCATTGCATTGCCCGTCGCATTTCGCATTAACACGATTCCTTTAGCTTCAATCCATTGACTAAAACCAAGATGAATAGTGTGAGCAACACTAATTATAATAGGAAAACCAAATAATCTAGAATAAAATTTCACACTTACGGTATTATCATAGGTTGTTCATGTCCATTTCTAAAACACTAAGATTGTGTTCTATGCTTAGACTTATCCTTAGGATTCTTACTAAGTCTTTCACATCTTAGTTTCCAAAGGTTGACTATACCTTTCATCTGATACCAAATATAACGAACCATACTTTACATACATTGTTATTACTTCAAAATTGAAGCATACTTATTAAAACATATAACAATACCATGAACGGACCGTATAGGTATAGTGTCTTTAGAAACTGGGAATCATAAACAACTGGTTCATAAAGCGTCTACATTGTCTCCCAATTATTTCATCATATCTATAGTCCCATTTGGTATATCTTACTTAATAAGGTTCTTCCTGACCTGGGGAAAGAAAACATACAAAAGGGTGAGCTCAAATGCTCAGTAAGGGTAATAAAAAGAAATATCAATCACATCATATTCATAAGAACATAACATTTTTGAAATCATAACCTGCAAAAGAGAGCATAATTTCATAACATGGGATAAATAATAGTGGTGAAATGAAATCCCAATAATCAAAACTTAAAACATAAAACTTTGTGGAATACACACATAATATTAGAGAATCATTTCTTATTAGTCAAAAATCATTTCCAAGACTATCTTAGTGGACAAAGTCCATTTCTGAACCGAGTTCACTCCTCGTTTCAGTCCTGTTTCACTGAACCGGTATAACCTGCCGTTCCAGCCACGTCTATCTCATGAGATATAAAATCTATACCCAATGCATTGGAAGGAGATATAGGTCCCACTCATCTCATAATGATACCATTATTATGTGTTCCCCAAAATCATAAAACATACATCATAGCATAAACCATGTTATAAATATGGGAATATTAAACATCGTGACATCATAAAACAATTCATATAAGATAAAGGAATTCATAAAATTTTATTCCATCACAACATAATCAAATCAATGTAATAATGGGGATAGAAACAGAACCCTTTATTATCTTAGCTGGAAAATAATTTTGATAAAACACTTGAACTCCATTCTTGAGGAAATAATCCTTTCTGTTTTAAAAACACTTTTCCTTTCTTAACTTGTCATAAAATTCTAAACTAAAAGAAGTTGATTAAAAATAAACTGGAAAACTTGTAAAGGAATATTCTTTGAAATAATGTTTTAAAAATCCATTCATTCCGTATAAGTAAAAAAAACATTCTTCGTACTTTTGTCTGAAAAGTCAAAAAGTACCTCGTACGAAAAACGACAAAAGTTTCTTTTCATATCTTTTACGAAAACTCTCCAAAGGGTAAAAATGGATTTAAAAAATTGTAGGTGGATGGAAATAATATTACATATTTCGGAAACATGGATGTGTATGATAAAATACACTCCAGTAAATACCAAAGTATAAACAATCTCGAATAAAAATGGGATTGTGATATTTTCTCTTACCTTAGGTCCGATTTGCCTCGTAAGTGTCTGAACCTCCTTTATAATGATTTAAATAATGTCATTGACTTATTCCATAATCATAATTATTGTTATGATATCATATATGGTCATATTCATAGCTTCTATGTAGTAATATTTCATTTCTACTTCTTATTCAGGTGTTTATAACTTTTTGTTCTTATGCATGTTTTGTCGAATAAATTATTATTATTCTTTTTAGGTTATAGATACATCATTTACAGAATGTTATTAATGTACTATATCTCATATTTATTCATTCAATTCATTTGTATAATTATTATGCAATTAAGATCATGTAGAACAAATCACATCACATCGTGGAGACGGTATTCCGTACGTACGCACGAGCGATGATATCGTTCCCATGATCGTGGAATTGTATTGGAGTGTATGTATACTATTTCAGAATCAATATCAATTTAAAATAATCATATATAATAATTATTTACACCATTATACCCATCCATGTAAGTTGGTGGGGGAAAATAGATTACACCATGGCGTGGAGACGGTATTCCGTACGTACGCACGCGTGGTGATTTCGTTTTCCATAGGATGGATAAATGTTGAAATAGGGTTGTTTAATACATATAATAACATATCAGTATATGAGTGATATTGATGTTATTACTTCATAATGAAACAACTAAATAAGAATATGTTGAAAAAGAATGAATTTGGAAGGATCGGTAATGGATATTACCTCTTTTTGACGTGCCTCTTCTTAACCTCCTCTTAGGGCACTAGGGTTGGTCTTTGAAGAAGACCAGAACCTCTAAGATGATTCTAGGGAAGTGGGGAAGTGAAATAGGCAGGGTCTGGCCGAGAATGAAGGCTCAAATTGGTGTGAGGAGGAGAGGGAGGTGGTGCCCTTTTATAAGGGAGTAGAGGGGCACCTTTGGAAATATAAGAAATATTAGTTTATATTAAATCCCAATCCCACATAAAACTTCCAAAAAGACTCATATCTTAATATTATATGTGATAGGGTTGTAATATCATCAACCAATAAAATTTAGACATTTTAGGAATTTATTTTAAATATTACCAACTTGATTTATCCTTATTTATCAATTTAATTTTATTTGTGCTAATAATAT
The DNA here is from genome assembly GCA_963277665.1 of Viscum album. Taxonomy (NCBI): domain Eukaryota; kingdom Viridiplantae; phylum Streptophyta; class Magnoliopsida; order Santalales; family Viscaceae; genus Viscum; species Viscum album. Next base: position 39,264,045 of record OY728158.1, on the reverse strand, counting down.
TATACATTTTAAATTATTTTTAATAATTCCATATTTGTTGTGAATTTTTCATAATTTGACACTCTATGACATTTTCGACCATATAAATTTTAATTTATAATTTTCAAATATTTTTTTGATTTCTAAACAATTTTATAATATGTTATTTTTATAAAATAACAATAGTTTCAATTTTGACACTATTCATTTATTTGAATTTAGATAAAATATATACAGAGGATATGTTCGAACTAAAAGCATTAATAAATTAATAAAATGTCATATGTATCTAGAAAATTAGTGGAGCACATTAAATAGTTCATATAATAATTATTTTAATATTTTGAAACCATTTTTTTGATATTTTAATTAATAAAATAATTTCAACATCACTATTGTGTCATACTTAATGATAATTATTTAATCCCTAAAAATTATAAATAAACTCCTATAATGTAGATAATTTTATTAGATTTATGGAGACTATTAATGTTCTATGTTTCATTAATTTTATCACCAAATTAAAATTATTATAAATATAATATTTAAGAAAGTGACATGTTGTCACATTCTTTGGTTTTAATAATAATTAAATTATTTTCGTGGACAAAAGTCTATTAAATGAATCTTATCCGACCCTTAGGTGATATGGGTCGACTTTTAGTCATCCAATATGATTTTGGCAGGTGTTAGGATAATTTTATAATCTTATATTTACCCTTAATTACCTGATTTACAATTAACTATGTTAAATAAAATTTACCGTAGTTACTATTCATAATGCCCAAAAATAAAAAGTAGCCTATTAACATAATTTGGACCCACTGATTCTGAATATAGAATCCATTTTTCAAAATTCAAAACATATAAGGTGCAGTAATTAATTTAAAATAAATCCCGTTGTTAAGATAATGGGTTTTAGAAGTCAAAACATTGCCAAAGATTGAAATGTTTTTAACTATGAATTCAATGTGAAATTAATGCTAATGACATACATTATATTAAATGGTAAAAATATATTCTATCTATACTTTAAAACGATTCAATATTATAATTTAACCATATACATTATCTCAATGAAAAAAGTTGTTTTTAAATAAAAATTAGCGTATTTTTACTATTCATCAAAATATGAAAGTTATCAGGAAAATATCAAAGATTTATCCAAAGTAAATTTTTATATCCTGATTCAAAAGAAGATTTTTATTTTGTCAAATTGAACTTATAAATGTGTCAAAAACTAGATTTAATGTGGGTGCTCCATCAAAAGGTGGAAAAACTGCATTTTTTTGATAAATACTTATTTTACCCAAAAAAAATTATTTTGTACTCTTATCATATTCTATAAAATGTGTAAGATGAATAATAATGTTATAAAATTTAAAATTTAGTTAATACTATTCATAACGGTAAGTTTATAATATTATAATAATATATCGTTGTTTAGTGGAACTCGGTATTGCGTACTACACACGCTATCGAGGAAGGTCGCGATTGCGTGCAACGAAATATTCATTTGATGATTTATATAACATAAAAACAAAATATTTCTCATAAAAATCTCGAGAGTTACAATGATATTTTCAAGGATGTGTCAAGAAAGAATCCATTTTTTATTTTAAATATGTTTCCATTGATGGGAAACATTAATACTATATATTATGTAACTCCTTTGTTTAAATGTGGAATGTAATGAATTATTTGTGATATACTTATAAAAACTCTAAACCTGAAAAGGTCCTCAATTTTAAATCTTGTAATAACACAAGATTAAGTAATGTTTAATGCTGGGGCCTTATAGCTGGTATCAAATGATGGATTAGATAACTTTAGAGTTAGAATTCTGTTAAATTATTATCCAGAAAATATTTTTTTATGGTTATATTGAAATGATATAGAATTTGAAGATTACCATGTTGCTTCATCTAAGACATGTTTGTTCATAATGCTTTTCTTCAGAGGAAATAGGGAATAATTGTTAGGAAGGCATAGAGATGGAAATAACCCTCTGAATCAGCATCCTAAGATGGTCTGAATTTGATATGAACAGTTTGATGCAGTAATGGTGTAGTTGACTCAAGTGATAAATGGTGGTGGTATCCATGCACGAGATCAGCCAGATCAACCGCGGAGGAACATGTCAGTGGTGGAACATTTTATGAGGAAACATCCCCCATCATTTAGAGGATCATCTGACCCTGTGCTAGCTGAAGGTTGGATTAAGGAACTGGAGAAGATTTGCGATGTCATGGGGCCTTCAAACAATCAAAAGGTTTGTCTTGCAATTTACCTTTTGGTGGGTGAAGTAGATTAGTGTTGATCGACGGTTAAAAATATTAGGGACTCTGATGAGGTTGATGCTCTCCACTGGGATGAATTCAATGTTATGTTCATTGAGAAGTATTTACCTACGTTTGTTCGACTTAGGATGGAAAAAATTCATGGAATTGAGGCAAGATGAAGACTCAGTGGCTGCTTATGAATAAAGTTTCACTCTATTGGAAAGGTATGCTCCAAATTTTATCCGAGACCTTGATAGTAAAATCAATCGTTTTTACTCAGGATTAAAGCCAAAATATCAAAGGGCTTTAGCTTCTCCTGAGATCTACAGTTATGAAAATCTTGTTTGATGTGCTAAGAAGGTGGAAATGGAGTTTTCCAATGATCAAGTGTTCTATAAAAACCAGCAGAAGAAGAGAACGAGGTGGCCAAAGAAAGTAATGAATTCCTTTAAAAGGTCTTATGGTAAGAAAACTAAGTTTCCAATTTGTGATAAATGTGGTAAAAGGTATGTGGGGGAATGTCATCTGAATTCTGGAAAGTGCTACTGACGTGGTAAGATGGGACATAAGGCTCGTGATTGCACTAAAAAAGATCAGGGTGATGGTAAAACCATGTTAGATTTACATTTAGTGAAAGGTTTTAAGTGCAATGAGATGGGTCACTATGAAAACGAGTGTCCGACAAAGAGCTTGAGTGATGGGTTGTAGTTAGACTACAAATATAAAGGGGTGCTGAAATCCATTGAAACTACTTCAGTAGATGTTGGGCCATCAAATGAAGTGGTATCAGGTATTTTGTTTGTTTTTTCCGATTATGCAAGTGTGTTTTTTGATTCCAGGTCTACACATTCTTTCATCTCTGAAAACTTTTCTTGTAAAATGTGAATACCATCTCAAGATATGACTCTTGATTTTTTGGTAAAAACACATGGGGGAAATGTTGAGGCAAAAAGAATTTATAAGGATCATCATATCCTTATTCGTGGAAAGAACCTACTTGCAAACTTTATTGTTTTACCTCTACTAGAGTTTGATGTTATCCTGGGTATGGATTGGCTCTCTATTTACCATGCTAAGATTGACTGTAGAGAAAAAGAAGTTTCTTTTTTAGAAATACTTTCAGTTTGTGTACACGAATAAACCCTTACTGTTGATAACATATCAAAAGGCCGAGAAACTTGTAAAAGATGGAAATAAAACGTACCTTGCACATATCAATGAAAACAATGGAAATCTTCATATTAATGATGTGCTAGTGGAAAATGAGTATCCTGATGTTTTTCATGATGTGTTTCCTGAAATAATACCAGATCGGGATGTTGAAATTACTGTTGAATTAGTTCCTGATGCTAAGACAATTTCAAAACCCCCTTATTGAGTGGCTCAAATTGAACTTTTAGAGTTGAAGGACCAATTTTGATGATTTATTAGAGAAAGGTTTAATTCAACCTAGTACATCACCATGGGGAGCTCCTGTTTTATTTGTTAAAAATAAATATGATTCAATGAAACTTTTCATTGATTATAGAGCCTTGAATAACATCACTATTAAGAACAAATATCTTTTTCCTCATATCGATGATTTGTTTGATCTGATCTAGGGAGCACATTTTTTTTAAATATTGACCAGAGATCGGGGTACCATCAGGTGAAGGTAAAGGAAGATGATATTCTGAAGACCGTGTTTCGTATAATATATTTCCATTATGAACTTTTAGTAATGCTTTTTGGGCTAACCAATGCACCTTCTATATTCATGGACCTTATGAATAGAATTTTCCATGAGTTCTTGGATAAGTTTGTGGTTGTTTTCATTGATTTTATTTTGGTGTTTTCTAAAAGTAAAGATGTGCATGAAAGACATTTAAGGGTTATTTTTAAAACCTTAAATTAAAATAAATTGTATGGTAAATTCAGAAAGTGTGAGTTTTGGTTGAAAAAAATTTCTTTCCTTCGTCACATTGTTTCTAAAGATGGGATAATTGTTGATCCTGCAAAAAAAAAGGTTATTGAAGAATTTCCATTACCCACAAATGTAATGGAGATTCGTAGTTTTCTTGTTTAGGAAGGCTATTACTGAAGGTTTGTTATAAATTTGTCATGGTTATCTAGTCCAATGACTAATCTAACTCATACAGTTGTTATATTTATCTGGACAAAAGAATGTGATGTTTTTTTTCAGGAATTAAAAAGAAGATTGGTGAATGTTCCAGTTTTGGCACTAACTTCCATGAATGGTGAGTTTGTTATCTACAGTGATGATTCATTGAATGGTCTTGGTTGCATCTTAATTCAGAATGATCAGGTAATTGCTTATGCTTCACGACAGTTGAAAACTCATGAGGTAAATTACCCTACACATGATTGGAATTAGCTGTTGTTGTTTTCGCTTTAAAAAATTGGAGGCATCATGTGTATGGAGTAAAGTATGAAATATATACCGATCAAAAAATTTTGAAGTATATATTCACTTATAAATAATTGAACATGAGACAAAGGAGATGGTTGGAATTAATCAATTATTATGATTGTACAATTCATTACCATCCGGGAAAAGAAAATAAATTGGATGATGTTTTGAGTCGAAAAAGTAATGCTTCATTAATAATGTGGTGTTTGGAACGTGATACTTCGGTTAAGGATTTTATGAACATTAGCCTAGAAGTTGTTGGTGCAGGATGTCCTTCTATTTTGTTTCAGGTATTAGTGAAATCTTCTCTATCAGGTAGAATCAAGAAAGCACAGAAGCATGACAGTGAGTTGCAAAAAAAGGTAGAGCCGGTTCAGAAGGGTATGTTTCCTGAATTCAACATTGATAATGATAGTGTTTTGAGATTTGGGAAGAGATTGTGTGTGCCTTGTGATTCACATTTTAAGATAGAGTTGTTATGTGAATCTCATAGTTCTCTGTTTTCAGTTCATCCAGTCAGTACTAAGATGTATTGAGATCTTCAGGAGGACTAATAGTGGGATGGAATGAAAAGAGATATTGCTGATTTTACTGTGAAGTTTTTGACTTGTCAACAGGTTAAAGCAGAGTAGCAGTTACCGAAAGGGATGCTTCATCTTTTACCAGTACCAGAGTGGAAATTGGAGAATATATCCACGGACTTCATTGTGGTATTTCCGAAGACACCTCAAGGTAATAATACAATACGGGGTTTTGTTGATCCCTTGACTAAATCTGTTCACTTCCTTTCTATACAAGATACTTTCTCCCTGGATAAACTTTCTTGTTTGTATCTTAAAGAGATAGTCAGATCTCATGGAGTTCCTCTCTTCATTGTATCTGACCATGATCTCAGGTTCACTTCTAACTTTTGGAAATGCCTTTAGAAGTCATTGGGTACTGAATTAAAGTTTAGTACAACTTTTCATCCTCAATCAGATGTGCAGTCAGAACAAACAATTCAGACTTTAGAGGATATGCTACGTTCTTGTTCGATGGATTATCAAGGAAGTTGGGTCCAACATATTTCATTGGATGAGTTTTCTTATAATAATAGTTTTCATTCCAGTATACAGATGGCACCATTTGAGGCATTATATGGGAAGTGGTGTCGAACTCCAGCTTTCTATGATGAAGTGGGTTAAAGGATGTTGATGGGGATGGAATTGGAAGAAGAGTTGTCATAAAAAGTTTATCGGATACTGAAACACATGAAAACAGCTCAGAGATGGCAGAAGAGTTATGTGGACAACAGGAGGAAGGATCTCTCTTTTGAGGTAGGTGATCATGTTTTTCTCAAAGTTTCACAATGGAAAAGTGTAATGAGATTTGGTATGAAAGGAAAGTTGATTCCAATGATCATTGGACCATATGAAATTCTAGAGAGAGTTGGATAAATTGCATACTGAGTGGCTTTACCTCTGAGTTTATCTTAGGTACAAAATGTTTTTCATGTTTCAATATTATGGAAGTACATGCCAGATCCATCTCATATTTTGAGTCCAGAGGTAGTTTAGCTGGAAGAGAATCGATCTTACGAGGAACAACCGGTCTAGATTCTTGGACATAGGGAGCATGTGTTGTGAAATAAGGTGATTCATCAAGTAATGGTTTTGTGAAAAAACACATGATTGAAGAGGCAATATGGGAATCTAAAAATGCAATGAGGGATAAATACCCCCACTTATCCGATAAGTAAATAAATTGTGGGGACCCAATTTTCTAAAGGGGGGAAGGATGTAACATCCCAAGTAAGTAATGAATAAAAAATATTTTTATCTATGTCTATTTATGAATTAGATAGTGTTTTAGAGGCTTAAAATGAGAATAAATCCAATCTTAAGCATGGAATACACTAATATTTTTAAAAGATTGTTTTACTGCCTTATGATGGAAAACCATTTTAAAATCAAAATTTTGAAAATTTTATAAGCTATATATATCAAAATAAGCGTATTATTTATGAAAGAGAAAATGAAATTTACCTTGGGTTAATTTTTGGTATTTTTCTGACAATGTTCATTTTTTTATGAATAGTGAAAAATACTGTATTTTACATCAAAACTGCTTTTTCATATAATATAATTATACTATTAGATTATCTTTCTAATTTGTTTTAAAGTTTAATTAGAATATATTTTTACCATTAATTCCATTAGTGGTCATTATAATTAATTTCACCTTGGAATTAGGCACAAACAAGTGCCAAACTTTTCATTGTTATTGTTTCAAAAAAACCCTCTATTTGTTTTGACAAGGGGAATTATTTTTAAATTAATTATTTCAATTTCTGTGTTTGGAATTTGGTAAAATAGATTAAATAATTGGAATCATATGGTCCAAATTATTTAATCAATACACTTTTTTTGGACTTTTTTCATAGTAACGACGGTAATTATCGTTAATTATCTCGATTAATTAGTAATTGGGTAGTTAAGTATAATATAATAATATAATAATAATAAAAAATGACACAAACATGAGTCCTAGTACTATTTTTTGTGTCATGGCCGACCATGGGATTCCTTGTTCCAAACTTGGGGACCCCATGGAATCACTTTTGTGTGATAATGACTTTTTATCCCCTTATTTTTAAAAAATGTTAAATATAACAAAGAATGTGTCACCTGAGTAAAGAATTTTTAATTATGACTACATAAATGATCTATTTGGTATATAAATATTCATTGGTAATATAAAAAATATTTCTTACATCATAGTATTTTTTTTAAAATTTTTATACATTAAATAAATAAAATTATTTATCACATCATGATGATGTCGCGATTACCTCATTAATGATCGATTTAAATAAAATGAAAATATAATGTAAACTCTCAGAATTAAATTTTTGAAAGACCTATTGGATGAGTATATTTAGAACGCTTATCACCTTATCCTTGAAATTCATCATTGTGGGACCATGAAAATCAGAAACTCATTTGAAAATAAAGTAACATTTTATAGCTTTCCAAGAGTGCCCCTCCTCTCCTCTTATAAAAGGCCCCCACCTCTACCTCCATATCCACACATCTCGAACCATTGGATCAGCCAAGCCCTTCTCAGATTATCTCTCCACATCCATCTCTTGATCCTAGAAGCATTACCTTAGGTAGAAAGCCCTTCAAGAAACCATTTTTGTTCCAAACAAGAAGAGTTACCCGATTTAAAGTGGAGAGGTAACAACCATCGACTGATGGTAAGATCCCTCATATCTATCCACAAAGGATAATTTTAAAGAAACCAAGTGCATTGTCGCCTCATCCAGCAATGGCGAACTGGATTTCCTGCTGAGAGCATCTGCCACAAGGTTCCCCTTCCCAGGTGTGTAAACGTTCTCAATGTCATAATTCTGTATAAATTCAAGCCATCGTAGTTGTCTCAAATTCAGATCCTTATGAGAAAATATATATCTGAGACTCTTGTGATCAGAGTAGACGGTAAATTTCATGCCCATAAGGTAGTGTCACCACATCTTCAACACGAAAAATATAGCTGCGAACTCAAGATCATTGGTCACGTAGTTCTACTCTTGTGGCCTCAACTGACGTGATCCATAGGCTATCACTACTTGCCTTTGCATCAGGACACAAGCAAGCCCAGTTCCTGATGCGTCGCAGAACACTACGTACTCGACACCCTCTTCCGGTAACCTCAAGATCGGGGCACTCGTCCGACTTTGTCTCAACTACTAGAAGGCCTGCTGACATCTCTAGGTCCACATGAATGGCTTCCCCTTTCAGGTCAAAGCTATCATGTGTGCTGAATTCATGGAGAAATCAAGAATGAGTCTTCAATATTATCCTGCCAACCCAAGGAAGCTCCACAACTCGGTCACGCTCCGGGGTGTCTCCCATGCTTGTACTACCTCCACCTTGGCAGGGTCTACTGTTACAACATTTTTTGAGATAATGTGTACTAGAAAGTGGACTTCCTATTTCCAGAACTTGCACTTCGAGAGTTTCTCGTACAACTAGTTTTCTCAGAGAGTGTCTAGAACCATCCTTAGATTCCTCACGTGATCCTCCTCGGACACAGAGTACCCAAGGATATCATTGATGGAGACCACTATGAACTGATCTAGATAGGGCTGAAAGATCTGGTTCATGAGTCCCATGAACACTGCTGGGGCGTTCATCACGCCTAAGTGAATCACTAAGTACTCATAGTGGCCATAACGTCATCTGAAAGCCATCGTTGGTATATCATCATCTCGTACCCGCAACTGGTGATAGCCTGATCGTAGATCAACCTTCGAGAACCATCGTTCACCTCTCAAATGGTCGAATAGTTCATTGATCCTCAGTAGTGGATACCAGTTCATCATGGTCACCTGATTCAAGCACCGGTAATCCACACATAGCCTCAATCTCCTATCTGCCTTCTTGGAAAATAGTACTTGGGTCATCTAGGGTGAAACGATGGGTCTCACATATCCCTTCTTCAGCGAGTTATATAGCTTCACTCTCAGATCATGAAGCTCTGCAGGAGACATTCGATATGCTGATGCTGATATCGGTGTCACCTTGGGTTACAACTCAATGCAGAAATCTATCTCCTGACGGGGAGCTAGTCTGGGGACATCCTCCAGAAATAGTTCCTCGTACACAACCACTACTGATTGAAACTAGAAACTCGTAACACTATCGTGCCAAGGGATAGGCTAGCCAACTGATGTAAAATCGGTTGTACCTTCCAATACATGAGTCCATCACACACTACTTGGGTATTTATTTCACTGACAAAAGAGAACCTCGTTCCATCACTGCAGATACACCACACCCTTCACCTAAAATAATCGATCTGGGCATGAACTGTGGATAGCCAATCCATACCAAGAATGACATCATAAGGCCTCGACACTACCACCAAGAGGTTCCAACCGAAACACTCACCTCCAAGGGGCAGGTCACACTATCTACAGAGGTGTGTTGTCTCTGAATCTTCTCTAGCTGGTGTTTCAAAGTGTAAGGGTTGAGTCAACGGCTCTACTGGAATATCAAGGTCTCAAACAAGATAATAAGATAGAAAGGAATGACATGAAATAGTGACTATCAGTATGGCAGCCATAGTAGAAGAGACATAGATTTTACCTCTAACCATTCTGGGATTACCTAGGTCATAAGCCACTGCCGCCTACAGTTGTCCATGTCTCTGTCGACCAGCTCCCTAAGCCTTGGGTGTACCTCCTGGTGGTGGTGGTGGTAAAGGATCAAAATGCCGACCACCTCCAGCTACTCTCCCATCTCCTCTATCACGTCTGCCACCCCGCGGATCTATCTGCTCCACACGTAGCCTCTACCTCGGTTGTCCACCCACTGCTCCCGTCTCAGTAGTACAGCAGGTCGGAAAATCTAGAGTGAGATGTCCCCTGATATCACATAGAATCGGCTTTCCCGAGGCTGGCTAGATGCTTCATGAGAACCCTATATAGAATATCCCTTGTCCATGGATCTCTTTTGAAAATGTCTCCAATGCATGGGTCCCTGACGTCGTCTCCCTGCTGTAGAGGTCTCTACTCCGGCTCGCCCACCAATGAAAATTTTCGGTTGTCTTTGCTCTGCCAAGAATCTCTCGACCACCAAAGACCACTCTAGAACCCTAGTATAAGTAGGAATGCTAATAGGGATGATGCTAACCTGGATATCTCGGCACAAGCCCTGCTCAAAAGTCCGATCTATGATGTACTGATCTCTAACCATATCCATCGAGTACTGCGAGAGGTCGGTAAACCTCGATGAACAGTCAACCACTGACATGGTTCCCTATTAGAGTTGAAGCAGCTCTTGTATACATATCTCTCTCAGGGTAAATGGTGAAAAATCCTCTCTGAAGAGATGCTCAAAATCCGACCATGAAAGAGTTGCCTCATCGTGGGTCTGGATAACCAAACTCCACCATCGCCCTACCGAGCCCTATAGAAGGCTCGCTGCCCAGATCACCATATGGTCTGCTAGTGTCCTGACCAAACGAAAGACTCTGGTCACCACCTCAAGCCAGTCATCTGCTGCCTGAGGGTCAGGCGTGCCTCAAAACCTGAAGGGTCTTTGTCTCTGAATCACGTGGAGTGCGCTCATTCTGTGCTCCTCCTCCACTGGTAATGCAGGAACTAAACACTGCTCCACAGGTTGGCGGGATAACTGGTACACCACCCGATGGTAAAACTGGGGGATCCGATCCCTATATCAAATCTTTATCACTGAGGGGGTCATCCTCGTGATTGAGCTACTAGATCCTAGAGGGTACGCATCATGGAAGCATCCTGTTAAAAAAGATGTATATCAGTCAGTGAGTATATATGGAGAGATGACTCAATAAAGACATTTAAACCACAACACATTCTTATATGATGCATGTACCATTATTTTCCCCTGAAACTAGTGATATCATGCTCCGAGTTGAAAAGAGGTTTCTCAGAGTCCTGGTGTATGGATACGTCGGTTGCCCCTACCAACACATGGATCCCTGGCCTAAAAGCCAAAATCGAAACACATAACATTGTTACCCCAACAAACTCACATACTCTCAGTCATAAGGTAGAACCGACCACCTCTGATACCACTCTATCACGACCCATCCCAGTGGGGCCCGAGCCGCAACTCCCCAAGCCAGCCTCCAATAGGCTTGGGGCTAGTGACTAGCACCGAGCATGCATGCTACTAACATGGTAGGAATTTCTTATAAACATGTACACACACACACATCTCCAATAACACAAATATTAAAAGTGAAAAATACTATAAAATCAAAAAGATGCATGCATGAACTAGATCCCAACCAACAGAGTACAACAGGATAGTAAAGTACAAGAAAGTAAAAACATGGGCCAAAAGTACAATCCCACCAAAATAGAGTCAGTAACAAAGTCCAAAATGTAAAGAATGGTTTTGGGACAAAAGTCTGTAGCCATAGGAACACACCTCGGCCCGGCTGATTTCACTGAGTACCATCCGGTTCGAGTACTCCTAGAATCCTGTCAAAGGCTCACTCATGTTCATAAGACACGACACGTGTGGGCAAAGCCCATGCAGTGGTGAGTATAACAATACCCAGTAGGACACCCTAAAACCACAACAAGGGAAATACCGCAAAAGAAAGATACAATCATCTCCACAAAGTATATGTCTAAATAACATATAACAAGAATATCCAGATGCACTCATACATGATCGACTATCTCTAATCCTATACTAAGATCAAGCTCATAGATTCCACTAAGCACATAACATGGAGAGAACACTCCTAGGTTTGAAGAGAGAGATATGAAGTACTCGTTCTGGGAGAACACACTCCACAAGTACTTTGAGAACATGATGCCCAAATGATGATCACAACCAAGCCATGTGGTGATCCAGACAACTATGTCTAAGCTAATCCGCTAATAAGAGGATTTGGGCCCGGGTATGGTTGGTCACGTCGTTACCAAGAACTCTACCTCGGGTTCTATGAATGAATAGAGGATCCAGCTTTAAGTCTCACAGAGGGAATTCTAACAACTCTAATCAAGAAGTCTTGCTGAAGGGATCATACTCTTCTATAAATGAAATGATCTCAAACCTTCCAGGAAAATAGATTGGGTACGAACCCTAAGAAACATTTTCCATGTCATAGAAGACAAGTGGCTCAAGCCATGTAAAATTGGTTACACAGTGTGTAGTATGGTTTCACGCCATGATCCTTGACCCTGGGTACTACCCGTGTAACGGCTCGTGTCGTCTGTCAAGTCTGTGTAAAACTAGAATACACGGCATGTAGAAGGATCACACACCATTTTCCTTGAATCCCGGTACTACCCATGAAAATGGGCCCTATCATCCATTCAAGTTGTGTAAAACCTAACTACACAGTGTGTAGAAGAATCACATGCCATGATACTTGACTTTGGGTACTTCCCGTGTAAACGACCCATTTCACTTAGATTGTCGGATAGAATGCAACTACATGGAGTGTATAAGGGTCACGTGCCATGTTCGAGAACCTGGGGCTCGCTCCCCGTACGCTGGCCATGTTCCCATACATGGTCTTTGTCCGTGTCTGTGTCGCCTTCCAGTGTACCAGTACATGGGGTATCTCGTGTATCTAGCCAGGGAAGGGTATACAAGCCGTGTCCTTGGCTGTGTACCAAACCCATATCAGTGTATTCCCGGAGTACATGCCATGTGGTCTTCCGACGAACACACACCATGTATCCCATACTATATGGCGTGTAGTTGGAATTTTTCCAAAAACGCCGCCTTCTTCCTCGCCCCGTGGCTGAACCTCTGGATCCTCGGTTTCTCGTCCGTTCGTCTCGATACTCCAGTGATTTGTTCATTTCATCATAAAAACATCATAACGGGTGTTTTCATATCTTAAATTGAATCATAAACCTCAAACAATCCATCCAAAGAAAAACACATGAAAACATGTATCTCCCAATCCGCTCCGAATCGCCTGTCGAAACCGTCGTCGCACCTCCGTGACATTGCTCTGGGGTTGGATCCTCAATCTCGGATCGTTGTGCCAAAAAACAGATGCACATTGATCAATTTCCTCCAAGAACACATAGATCACATTGAAGAACATGAGGGAGAAAAATGCAAGAATCAAATTAGATGGACAAACCTCGATCGTTGTTCGTGAAGATTCAGGTTCTTCATCGTTAGATCAAAACAAAACATCCTCAAAATCCCCGCAAAACCTGTCTCGTAAAAATGATCGATCCACATGCTAATATATTCGGGGATAAATCCACGTTCTTCGCATAAATAAAAATTGAAGAAGGAAATCAAAAACAAAAATCCTACCTGGATCCGCAAAATTCATTAGAAAAGATACGGTCGTCGCGTCATTGTCACCGGTGAAGCCCGTGAAGAAAATCATCTCCGCGTTGGTAGGTTTTCTCCATAGCCTCCAGATCCCCCAAGGGTTTCAGGGTTATGGGGTATGTAACCCTGGAACCCCGCACTAGTCTTTATCTAAAAGGGATAAAGATATCCACTGCAACTGATTGAAGAAAAATATTTTAAATTAAATATTTTATTATGGTTACGTCCAAAACGCATATTTCGCCACCGGCCTGCGCCAATCGATGTTTGGTCCCTTCTATGGTAAACCTGCTACTCTGAACGTAATTGTTCCATCAAGTTTTTGTTCCAAGCACCCATTCAAGAGTTATTCCACGTTTTCTGGTAAACTTCCTGAGTTTTTAATTTAATTATTTAATAAAATTCAAACATTTGTTCTAATCTCACTAGGACTCAGAACTACACGTCGTCTCAGAGCCTGATATCGAATAAATTCCAATATAATATTAAAATAATACATGGAAAAGTCAGGGACATTATATAAGGGGAGCCCTATCCAATGCAATTTATACCAAGGTGATGTCTAGAAAAACATCACATGCTATTTGAGAAAAGTTTTTTAACATATATGAAGGTGATACCAAGGTTATATAAGTGAATATGCATGTTTTGTGGGACAAGTATGACTATCTGAGACTGGTCCCGAATGAATATGTTGATGCTTCTTTGACAGGGTAAATATTATAGTGGAAGACATGGGAGGTCTTGGAGATTTTATTGAAGATATAAAACCATTGAAGCGCATCCTGAGGAGGCATCTACCTCGGTTCAATATAGAAGTTTCATTTTAGGAAGATAAATACCTGAATGTGATGACAATGGATATCCTGCACAACTCACCTGTTTCATATGAAATGAGAAATAATGATAACGATGTAGCGGAAAAGAAAAAATACAAAGAAGTAGAATTCAATGCCATGAAGAAGATCGCCATTGATGATTCTCAAGTAGGTGAAGAGGCAGACGAGGTGATCTCATTCCTTTTATCTAATCTGCAAAGAGGAAAAAAAGTTTTAAGGGAAACGTCCTCTAGTATACTTTTGATTTGTAAATGTTGTTCATCTTGTGGAATGGTTCCCCAAAAAGTTACATGATAATGATATTGATGACCACGAAGTAGAAATTCCCAATAATTATTCAGAGTTTATGAAAGGGAAAAAACAATTCAAGAGAAATTTCTTCTAGAAGAAGAATCTTCTTTCACAAGAATTTGAATGTTCATATGAGTCTGATGTTAAATAAGATAAAGATATTGAATACTAAAAAAATCATGGGGAAATTGATATGGTATTAGTTGTCATTAGTTCTTAGAAGATGGAGAAAACTGACATTTGTGGAGAATAAGTTGAAGGAAGAGTTGATATGCAAGCTGAGTTAGAGTCCGCTCTTTAGGAGATGGATGTTTGGAGGGATAAAACAAATAAATCCAACAATGTTGTCAGTGGAACCGAACTCTACATATAACAGCAAGAAAAATATTTTTCTATGTTAATGGGAGGCATTAAGAAACACATTTCATCATTGAGAGAGAATATTGAATTAATTAGTGAGTATAAACAATGTATTGAGAATCAGAAGAAGGATATTGAGGGATTGAATATCACAGTGAAGGATCACGTTAATCATATCGAAGATCTTAAAGAGGAAGTTGTCGGTCTGCAGCAAAATGTTAGGGATCATGAATAGCCTTGAATTCCAAACACGTACCTGGGAACAAAAAATACTCTGAATACTAGAAAAATAATAGACAATCCTAGTAGTTCAGACAGAAAGAAGCATCAATCAAGCTCAGGAATTAAGGCTGATTTGGGGCTTGATTAGAAACAGAATGTAATCATAGTTGAAGTCACACCATAGGAATCTATTCTGAATATGAAAATTGATGTGGGTACAAAGCAGAGCCATAAAACTCCGATAACTCTAGGTACTACTAGCAGTAGAGAAGAAACACGTTAGAATGCACATTTCATGAGGTGTTATTGTTGTTGAATGTTGGGAGACTCACAAAGTGTGTTTTCTATAGCTACAAGATATCGAAGGGAACAAGAAAACGGTGGCAGGAAAATAGAGAATGGTTCTCCCGAACATGTTTTTGAGGAAATTGTTTTTGGTCTGGAGTATTTGGGCACATGGCTAGGTACTACACTTTGACCATACAAAGGAATGTTCCAAAGAAGAATGAAAATTTTAACAAGCAGTAGATTAATGAACCTAGAGGTGTATTGAAAAAGGAAAATAGATTTGCAGCATTGCAAGATAATGTAGGTCTATCTGACTCTGAGGATGATCATGAGTCTCAATCTATACTGAGTGTGGAGAAAAACATATGGACCATGAAGAAGAGAGAAGAGAAGGTAGTAGTTGCTGAAATTTCCCTACAATTATCAGATCGTTCTGGTGTGTGGATCATTGATAGTGGTTGTACATCTCACATGACATGAAAAAAGTATCTAGTTACAGGCATAAAATATGAAAAAAAGAGGTGTCATGTTTGGAAATGATGAAGTTCTGATGTTAATTGGATCGGGAAAGGCCATGTTTGGGGGAAAATAAATAAGACTTGTTGATGTAACAGTTGTAAAAGGTCTTAGTCACCATTAGCTCTGTGTCATTCCATTGTGTGACTCAAAAAATTCTATAGTGTTTACCAAGAAGACATGTGTCATCACAGGAAGAGGTGGTATAGTGAAATTAAAGGGAAAAAGGACAAAAGGGAATATCTACCATGTTAGTGGAGAAGATGATATGTTCTTTTTATCCACAGTGGAAGATAAAAAATTGTGGCATAAGAGAAATGGTCATCTATGCCAACCATCCCTAAAAGAACTGGTAATGTGTGATGTTGTAAGAGACCACCCTAATAAATCATGTGATCATACTCACATGTGCGATACATGCAAACAATTGAATCTCATCATAAAGATGTATAAGAAAAAGGAAAATAAGTCAACAAGAGTGGTCGAATTGGTGCATGCTGATTTTTGTGGTCCTATCACACCAAGAGAAATTGAAAAAAAGTGGTACTATGTTATTTTAATTGAAAAATATATCAAAATGACATGGGTATTTGTTATTTCTCATAATTTGAATGTGTTCAGATTCTTAAAACAATAAGATAGGTAGTGCGAAAGGATGCCTATGAAAAAAAATTCTGATGTTTCGTACAGACAATGATACGGAATTGACAAACAGTCTGGTGGATGTCTATATCGAGAAACACATGATAAGGAATCAAGTTTCATCAGTATGAACTCCCCAACAAAATGGAGTCGTTGAAAGGAGTAATTGGATCATAAACAACATGTCCAAAATGATTCTTATAAAAAAATACCTTTCAGAGAAATTTTGGAAGGAAGCATTATTGACATCGGTCTACATTTCCAATAGGGGTGTATTGTGTCCAAAGGAAGGAACTACTCACTATGAGATGTGGTATTGTAAGGATAAAATGGTGATGTACTTCCGAATCCTTAGGAGTATGTGATTTATAGTCAACAATGAAAAATATAGTAACTTTGAGTCATGTGGTGATGAAAGAATATTCCTTGGATACTTAGGAATAAGAAATGAATATAAGCGCATTAATAAATTACTGGGAAAAGTAGTTTATAGAAATGATGTCACTGTTGTATAAAATGATGAGAACACTCAAGAGCACAATGAACAATTTCTTGATGAAAGAGATGAAGATGAAATCAACGCAGGAAGAGAAGAAGTGGCTGCTGTTGATTCGGAAGAAGATAATGACAATGAGATTGAAAAAGGAAAATTGGTATTTGAATAGATGTCATGGTGTTGAGCTATAATGGATTAGAAAAACATCGTTGGTGATCAATCAGCTCTAGTTTAGACAAGAAGAATGAAATCACTACAGCAGACATCTTTTTTATCTCAAGTTGAGCAGAAATGATTCACCGATGCAGCTGAAGATGAAAACTAGGTTCAGGGAATGAATTAAAAGGTTGATCAGATTGAGAAGAATGAGACTTGGGAGAATGTTTCCAGGCCAGTGATAAGAATTTCATTAGGACTATATTGGACTATCGTAACAAGATGAATAAGGATGGCACAATGATTTGGAACAAAGTATGAAATGTGTTAATAGGATACACCCAGATAGAGGGAATAGATGTGGATGACACATTTTCACCAGTAGCGAGACTAGAGAAAATAAAATTATTTATATCCATTGAAGTGCAACAAATGTTTAATTTTTTATAGATGGACGTAAAATATGCATTTTTTATTGGGGTTATGGATTAAGAAGTGTATATTGAGTAGACATATGGTTTTCTCAGTCATGAGGATGTGAACAAGGTCGGCAGACTGAAGAAGGCATTGTATGGGGTGTAACAAGCCCCAATAGTTTGGAACTCAAGGCTTGATCAGTACATGAAGAATCTTGGTTTCCTACATGGTGGAGTTGATTACCGTAACGTCACGGTTCTGAAAACCACCCAGAGGCGCCCAGTAACCAGTTAGTCACATGGCCTCAAGCGCATTTCCCAAAACTCCAGAGGCTGCCGACTAGTAGTGAGGGCCTTGGGTGTGATAGTTGGGAAAAAATGCCATCATTGGCAGAGAACATAGCAGAAGAAAAACAAATAGAAAACAGCAGAATCCATAACCATCCATACAATAGTAAACAAAAAACAGCGGAAGACTAACAGTAAACAACTAGAGCACACACACATGTATATAAAATGATGCATGATACATATATCTAGGAATGAAGCCAAACAAGTCACAATTCTTCACATAATAATAATACAAAGTGAAAAAATAGGTGAACTCCTCAGCATCGAGAGCCATCGCTTGGTCCCATTCTCTCCAGCTCTATAGCATGTCAGGTACCTGAAGTAGAAGGGTGATTTCACTTATCTATTCTTGCAACAATATAGTCTGATTGGGCCCAAAATCATGGCCCAAACAGGGTGTGGGAAAAGGTCCTAGTAGGCATCCACCCAATGATCTGTTCCTAATAGCCAATGAAAAAATGGCAAGTAAAATTACAGAAAGCAGTGAACATGAAAACATATCAGCTACAATCCACAGTGTCTAGTATAAAAAGTACACAAGTAACAACCAATAAACAAGTATAAAAAAAGGTAACCCCCTAGGTAGTTCCCACTGCCTAACCCTTATAGTTCAATCGAAAAGTACTAGCAACTCTCTGGGAGGAACACATAGTCTCACCCCTCTGGTTCAATTAAAGAAAGAATAAACTCTTTGGGGAAGCACTCAGCGTCAATCCCCCCTAGAGTCAGATATCGTACTAAAGGCTCTCTGGGGAAGCACTCAATGTATCATTCCTTATGTGGCCCACGTTGAGGAACTATAAACTCTCTGAGGAAGCACTCATTTTTAATTCCCCTTTTTGTTTCGCATCGAATTAATATGACACTCTAGAGAAGCCCTTACATCCATTCTCCATATGGTCTACTACAGTCGGTTCTCACAGCCCTGTGTAAAATAAACATGCATAGAGTGCGTATTTCCCCCATGTAAACCTCAAGAACTACTTGGATATTATTCTAAGGCAGAAAAACATAACAGTACAATATCTCCATTATCCTACAACTAGGAATTACAACTAGAAAAACACCTATCAGCAAAAACATGCATGGAAAAATTTCCAGAGCATAGTAAAAATTACCCTATTCATAAGAAATGACCTCTACTCAAGCAATAATTCAATGCAGGAATACGAAAAGGGAAAAAATAGAAACACACAATACCCTGTTCAATGTAATTGGTGTAATTGCACAAAATATTCAAAGCATTCCTACCGAAAGGCACAAAACACCCAACTCGATCCCAGGAGATCAATATACTTGAACCATGAGACTTGATTCTCCATATAACAGTGTAGATCTATGAAATATCACAAAACTCTCAACCCAAGATATCTTGAGAAAGAGGTGTAATAGGAAAACAATGATCTAGGAGAACGAATGGCTTACCGCTATAGTTACAACGCAATCGACGACGGTCGATTCGGAGAACAGAAGAAGGCTCAGGGCTTGGAGAAGTATCTTGGCCGTACGGATGCTCTCGGCCAAACAAGACCTAGAAGATGGTCGTTCTGGCGATTAGTCGCGACGTCGGTGTGTTTAATGAAAAAAATAAAGTACACGACATGTACTTCTGGGGTACACAGTAGGTACTCTTCCTTTCCAAACTCCATGTTAAGTGGCCTCCACATCACCCTTACACACTGTCTATGTGGACCAGACATGGCCAACACACTACATGGAATTGCATCAATGTACACGGCGTGTAATCATAAAGTAAACGATGTGTATTTTGAAAATCTCAAAAATATCCCATTTTTCTCAAAAATGTCTCGAAAATAATATAGACACCTGCAACTAAGATCTGGGTTCTTACAAACATCCCACCTTAAAGAAATTTGTCCCCGAATTTCCAGAGAGAGGCATAGAAAAAGAAACCCTAAATAGCTCTAGCCACTGCGATTGCACATCCGCTTCCCTCTCCCAGGTCTCATCCTGTACTTTCCCATGCTTCCAAAGCACCCATACTAGAGGAACTAACAGCCCATATAGAACCTTCGTACTACAATCGACAATCCGAATAGTATGATCCTCAAACGATGCATCTGCTTCGAGCTCAAAATCCTCGGGATGAAAGACATGAGACGGGTCTGAAATGTTATGTTAGAGATGAGAGATGTGGAAGACATCGTGCATGGACCGTTACCTATTAGGTAACTGTAACGGATAG
The DNA here is from genome assembly GCA_963277665.1 of Viscum album. Lineage (NCBI taxonomy): Eukaryota > Viridiplantae > Streptophyta > Magnoliopsida > Santalales > Viscaceae > Viscum > Viscum album. Next base: position 39,243,745 of record OY728158.1, on the reverse strand, counting down.
GTAACCGGTCCAAATCCTTCCAATACCTCAAACGGACCGACGTACCACAGTGAAAGCTTACCCTATCTCTAAATCCTCTTGTGTCCCAACCTTAGTGCAACACACAGGAAAACCTGATATCTGACCTCGAACTCCAGAGGTCATCTCCGTTGATCAACATATGTCTTCTGTTGAGATTGTGCTATAGAAATCCTCTTCCGAATCAATTATATATGCTCTGAGGTCTCCTGTAAAAAACGACGTCCAAACAAAGCTACCTCTACTGCCTCCAGCCAGCATAAAGGTGATCGGCATGGCCTACCGTACAAATCCTCATAAGGTTCCATTTAAATAGTCGCCTAAAAACTGTTGTTGTAGGTGAACTCAACAATAGGGATATGATTCTCCGAATAACCTCCAATGTCTAGAATCCATGCTTGGATCATATCGTGAAGCACCTGGATCATATTCTAGGACTGGTCATCTTTCTGGGGATGGTATGTTGTAGTCAAAAGTACATGTATACCCAAAGCCCTCTAAAGACCCTTTACGATCCAAGATTTAAAGCGTGCATCATTGTCTGAAAAAATTGTTGTAGAACCGAAAGTTAACTTACAATCTCTCAGATGTATATTCGTCTCATATCATCAACACAAAAGGTCTCTGTGATCAGTAAGAAGTGAGAAACCTTCGTAAGCATGTCAATGAAAACCCAAAAAACATCGTTCCCACGAGGCGACCTCAGAAATCTGGTAACTAAGCCCATCAAAACATCGTTCCACATCCACTCTACAATGGGTAACTACTGTAAGAGGTCGTCTGGTCGCTGATGCTCCTCCTTAACCTGCTGACAATTAGAACACCTCAATACAAAACCAGCAACATCCCTCTTCATACCTGTCCACCAGTACTGGGGTGAAGATCCTGATACATCTTGGTGATGCCAGGATAAACTTCCCAAACTGGGGAATTAAAATCTTGTATCAGGTCCTCAAGTATGTCTGCTAGAACCCATACACGTCCCTGGAAACACAATATCTCATCCTCTCCCACTATCCATCAAAGAAGAGGATCCTCTCCTTACACACTCTCCCGTAGGACTAAGAGTTCTGAGTCTGATAGCTGCCTCATCCATACCCAATCAAGACATGTGAAGGTAAAAACTACAAAAGATATGTAAATCTATCCCTGTATGTCGTGCACCTCCAAATGAATCTCAGAAAACAGATCCACAAGCCTCCACTCACTACTAGCCTCCTGAACTGCCTGAATTTGAGTTCTCTTGGTCAACGCATCTGCCATTGTGTTGCCGTTTCTTGGCATATAGGAAGGCTCAAAATCAAATGATTGAAGGTACCCGAACCACCTGCGCTATCTCAGATTCAGATCATGCTGAGTGAATATGTACTTGAGACTCCTATGTTTGGTGAAAACCACAAAGTTCCCTCATAGAAGGAAATATCTCCAACAACACAGGGCATGAACAACAACTGCCAAATCCAAATCATATGTCAAGTAGTTCTTCTCATTTGGCCTTAACTACTGCAACTCGTATGCAACGACTCCAACTCCCTGCATAAGCACAACACCCAGCCTGATACCTAAAGCATCACAATAAATATTATAGCTCTTACCTGGCTCTGTCAAGACTAGTATCGTTTATGACATTAACCTTCCCTTCCGCTCCTGAAAGCCTGACTCACAAGAATCTGACCATAATAACTTCTCCCCCTTCTTGGTCAGATCTTTCAATGGTGTTTTTAGGTGTCAAAATTCCTGAATGAACCGTCTCCAGTATTCAGCTATCCCTAGGAAACTCTATACCTTAAAAACATTTTTCGGCTGGTCCTAGAAAAATACAGCTCTTACTTTCTCTAGGTCCACATATTCTCCTACCTCTGAGATGATGTGACCCAAAAAGTGAATCTGATCCATCAAAATGTGAATCTTTGAGAGTTTACCATAAAGACGATGCTCTTTTAGTGTACTCAGAACGATCTCAAGATGGGTAGCATGGTCATGTCAGGTGTGAGAGTACACCAAGGTATCGTCCACGAAGACCACGATGAAGGAATACAAGTATGGATGGAACACTCGGTTCATCAGTTCCATGATAAATACTGGTGCATTCATGAGACCGAATAGCATAATCGTATACTCGTAGAGACCATACCTGCTCTTGAAGGCTTTCAGAGTTATATCTGATGGTCTAACTTGCAACTGATGATAAACGTACCACAAATCGATCATTGATAACACACGGGCTCCTTGAATCTGATAAAAAATATCATCAATCCTCGGCAGGGGATATCAATTCTTGACCGCCAATGGGTTCAGCTTCTGATAATCCACATAGTGCCTAAGGGCAACGTCTACCTTCTTTGCAAACAGGATAGGCAAACCCCAAGTAGACGTACTGGGTCGGATGAAACCATATTACTAAAACTCATCCAACTACATCATGATCTCTTGAAACTCAGGTGTAGCCATCTTATGGGGAGTAATGGACACCAGTTCCTCTCCTGGAACAAGCTCAATAAAGAATTCTACCTCATGCTCCAGAGGAAAACATGAAAAAATCCACTAGAAAGAAATCTATGAAATGATCCACCACTAGAGGAAAGTCCAACTGTGAAGTCCCCTGATAATCAAGATAGATACATGCGATCTAGGGAAGAACCCTTCCTAGCCCATGATGCTCGTGTCCTTATCGAATCGCTTGATCATCCCATTCACCTCTAAGATGAAAAGATTAACCCTCTGGTGAAATTAAAATCACCCTGCGGTGATGACATTCGAAAAAAGCCCGGAAGGGAAACAACCAGTCCATCCCTAGAATTACATCATAGTATGCCATCTCTAAGACATAGATATACCATATGAAATGATACCCTTCACACTCAATAGGGAAATCTCTTCATTGATGTACACTAGATGTCCTCGTCCCCAAAGCTGTGACTAGTGTCAACAAGTCGGCAGAAGAAAGGAAACAGAGCCCAAGGCACTCCACAATAGCAACAGAGATAAAGCTACGTGTAACACAATTATCGAAAAGATATAAAGATAAAACTGAGGCAACTAAGATCATACCTCAAACTGTAATAGGTATGGGGTCCTGCTCCTGATAGGTCTTCTCCACTGCAAATGTCTGGCGTGCCTCGCAGCCCTGTGGCCCTGCATGACCACTCTGAGCTGATCCTCCAAAATGATGTTGAATGAATAGTGACTGACCACCATTGCCTCGACCTCCTTCTCTGCCTGAACAGCAGGAAGAAATCCAGTTCCCCTTCTGGTGATAAACTGGTGGTGCTGCTCTTGAATGAGGAGTCATGGAAGAACCCCCTTCAGTAGCTACTGGTGAGATAACCTGGCAGAAACGCTAAAGGTGACCCATCTTGCTGTAAGATCGGCACTCCAATGGTTCTTTTTGGCACTAAGGCCTCATGTTCCATGCCCATTAAAACTGTTAGCATACTACCTGGATACCTGATGATGTATCTCGCCTCCCAGGATCACCGCGTGTAGACTCTCTACAGTGCTTCATGCTGTCAACTAGAGGAATACTAGATCCGGAAGTAGAAAAACCCTTGCTCGCAGCTCTAGAGTATCTCATATTGCGCTCTGCAATAAGTTTCTGGTTGACGATGGGTGTGATTGAAGTCAACTATAAGATATTCAACTATGAGAGAATCTCCCGCATCATTCCATCCTCAAACTTCCATGCTAAGAACATATCATCTCCACCCCGGAGGGGTGTGAAACGCTACAGCTTGGTGAAACGAGAGGAATACTCCATAACATAAAAGAGTACCCTGCTCTAGAATCATGAACTCCCATGCTGGATCATCCCTTAGGGTCTCCGGGTAGAATTTGTCGTAAATAATGCACTGAATATTTTCTATATCCATAACCTACTGATGAACCGCCTGTGAGATCACGTCCTACCACATCTTGGCGGAGTTTCATAGCATATAGGTAGAGAGCTTGACCCTCCACTGTGGAGGAATTTCCAGATGTTCAAAGATTGTTTGCATGGATTCTAGCCATGACTCTGCAGCCTATCATCCTCCTTCCCTCAAGAATGTAAGATGATGATGCTACTGGGAAACCCAGGTCAAGTCTGCCAAAGTCGTGGCAGGAGGCAGTGCTACCTGAGAGGTCTGCACCATCCTCATAAATCATTCCCTAAGCTGTGTACCAGTGCCTGTAACTGGTACGACAGCCAGTGCCAAGGTCGGCATGAATGGAGGACTGGTAGGAAGTCCCTGATCAACCATATCTGGCGTCTGATCACTATCATGCAACTGACAAACATCCATAGGATGTCTCAGATTCATAGCTCCGAGAGATCAAAATCATACCTTAGATTAGGAATATCATGTATTGAGAAAAAAGGAGTACAAAATAGAAACAAGAGAAAAAATCACTGATGTTTTTCAAAACATGACTTCAAGGCATGTATAAAATCTACACGGTGTGAAATTAAATCTATTACCCTACCCGAGTCTCCTTGCACGACTATCCCACGTGGTCTTCGTAAACTGAGACTACACGGAGCATTCCCTGTTGACACGACATGTAGTAGACAAGGTTTCAATAACCCGTGTGTTTAGTTACACGGCCAGTTACATGGATGAGGCTAGACGGTGTGTTTCGAACAAACACAGCGTGTACTTGAAGAATTTCCCCAACCCCCTTTTATTGGAGACAGAGCCGGGTACACGGCTAACCCTTACACGAAGTTTAACAATCGAACACGGTGTGTATAGGAAGAGATAACATCGTCACGTGTTGTTCGTGACATGGATAGGGACCTAGAACAAGGCTACATGGCGTTTTCATAAAAAAAACAACCTGTATTACACGAGCTTCCTCGACTAGTGTTGTTAGTGACATGGTCGGGTACACAACTCACTACTACACGACGTGTATCTACCATACACAGCGGGTTCCTAGTGATTTTACACAACCAATGTTTCTTCTTTCATAGTAAGTGACACGGTTTAAAAACTACACAATGTGTATATATAACGTACATGCCTTGTATTCTGGTTTTTTCCAGGAAATTGCTCTGAAACTACACTGAAGCCCAAAAAACACTGAAAAACAAGCATCAAGTTTCCAAATTCTGATCCATGAGGGCCCATACTCCCTATGAATCAAAGCTTGGATTCCCCTATATATCATATATTTGATAAAAAAGTCAATGATCAACCAATTTATAAATCATGAGGGCCTATAACACCTAAAGAACCAAAATATGGAGTTTATTTAAGAAATATAAAATACAAAAAAACACTCTATCAAACTCCAGGGATTCTATCAAATCATCTATCATAATAGAATGAATAATCTACACAATTTCTATCACAACAACATGCAATTGATAATGCACCCTAGATGGCATGGCATGAATTCATGGCATGTGATTCCTAACAAGTGCCTATATGATGCATGAGATAGAACACCCTCATCCCATTGGGTTGCGACATAAATAGAACCACAATATCAACAACAATATCAAAACAAATCATGTCAGTAACTCTAGATGAAGTCAGATCAACTATAACATAGAAAAACCAGAAAACTGTAATAAACGAGGCATATTGACTTTTCCCTATACACGGTTTCGCTATACCCGAGCAAAACATAATACCATGTACAAAATCATTCATATCCGTGGATAAGGGGTCCAAACAACAAATCAAGAGAAAAGAAATGCCTATGATACCAATTTTTAATGTCGTGGTTTTGGAAACCACCCAGAGGCACCCCGTACCAGGTTGGTCACATGGACTCAAGCGCATTTCCCCAAATGCCAGAGGCTGCCGACTAGCAGCGAGGGCCTTGGGTGTGATAGTGGGGAAATTATTCCCTCATTGTCATAGTACACAGAAGAAGAAAAAAAAATAGACAACATCAGAAACTATAACCATCCATACAAGAGTAAATGATAAACATCATAAGACTAACATTAAAGAACCAGAGCACACACACATGTATATAAAATGATTCATTATACATATGACTATGAAAGAAGCCAAACAAGTCACAATGCTGAGTACAATACTAAACCAATCTGCAAAAGAAAACATGTGAACTCTTTAACAACGCAAGCCACAGCTTGGTCCCATGATCTGAAGCTCCAAAGGAAGTCATGTACCTGAAGAAGAAGAGAACTTGACCTTATCTATTCCTACAACAATATAGCCTTCTTGGGCCTGGAAGCATGGCCCAAACAGGGTGTGAGACAAGATCCCAGTAGGCAATCACCCAAATATATGTGCCTAACAGTCAGTGAATACATGGCATGTAAAAATACAGAAATCAGTAAATAGGAAAGCAAACAGCAGCTATAATCCATAGTGTCTAGAATAGAAAGTACACAAGTTATATCCAATCAACAAGTAGAACAACAGGTAACCCCCTGGGCAGTTCTCACAACCTAACCCTTAGTGTTTAAACAATATGTAATAGAAACCCTCTAGGAGGCACACACACTCTCACCCTTTAGGTTCAGCTAAGGAAGATTAGACTCTATGGGGAAGCACTCACCATTAATCCCCCCTATATTCTCGTATCATACTAAAGGCTTTCTGGGGAAGAACTCAACGTCTCATTCCACCTGTGGACCACATCATTTAACTACAGACACTCTATGGAAGAACTCATCATCAATTCCCCCTTTGGTCTCACATCGAATTAATAACACACTTTGGGGAAGCTCTTACATCCATTCTCCCTATAGTCCACTACTCTAGGTTCTCAGAGACCTGTGTAAAATAATAATTTAAAGCACATGTATCAACCCAAGTAAACATCATGAACTACTTGGATATCTTTCTATGACACAACAGTATAACAATACAACAACTCCACTATCCTAAAACTAGGAATGGAAACTGGCAAAATGCCTAACTGGAAAAACATGCATCGAAAAACATCCAAAGCATAGTAAAAACTACCCAATTCACAAGAATTGAACACTACTCAAGCAATCATGAAATGCAGGAAAACAACAAGGGAAAAAATAGGAAACACAAAATACCCCATTCAATGGAATTGGTTGAAATGAAAAAAATAGTCAATGGATTCCTACAGAAGGGCACAGACCAACCACCTCAATCCTAATAGATAGATATACATGAAAAATAAGGATTAATTCTCCTTATAAAGGCGTAGATCTATGAAAACAAACAAAATGCTCAACACACGATATCTTTAGAAAGAGGAGTAATTGGAAAACAATGGTCTAGGAGAAGGTAGGGCTTACCTCTTTGGTTCCAACGCAATCGATAGCAGTCGATTCAGAGAACAGATGGAGGCTCGGGGGCTCAGTGAAATATCACCACAGTACGTAATCTCTCTGCTGAACGAGACCTAGAAGATGGTCATTCTGGAGATTAGGCACGACCGCGATGCGTTTAATGAAAAAATAAAAGTACACGACATGTACTTCTGGGGTACACAGCATGTACAAGGCCTTTATTTACACCGAATTAAGCGGCATCAACATCACCCCTACACACAATGTGCGTGGCCCGGACACGGCCAACACACGGCTTGGTGCTGCATCAATGTACAGGGCATGTACTTATAATGTACATGGTGTGTAATTTGAAAATATAAAAAATTTCTCCTTTTTCTAAAAAACGACCAGAATAGAAAATACCTACCTAAAACGAATATCCAAGTTCATACAATTACAATCTCTATATAAAAAAAACAGTAATCAAAGGATTATGGTGCTTGTTTATGTGGATGAAATAATATTTGGTGGATCAGATGAAGCTCAGTGTACACAATTTTATGAATTCATGAAAAGTGAGTTCGAAATTTTAATGACTAGAGAGTTAGAATTTTTCCTTGGTATACAGGTGTCACAATGATGGAATGGGACATTCATCTTTAAATAAAAATATGCCTATGAGGTTATAAGAAGATTTGGAATGGAAAATTTCATGGATTTGAACACTCCGGTTACAACTCGGATGAAATTATCAATAGATGATAATGGCAAGGCAGTTTATATCACAGAATATAGGAAAATTACTGGTATTTTACTGTACGTGATAGTGATGAGACTTGTAATTGATTTCACCATATACCAAGTAGTGTGATATCAATGTAAACCCAAGGAAATCAACATGCTTGCAGTGAAGAGAATACTTCTGTATATTAAGGGCATGGTAGATTTCGGCTTGATGTATAATGAAATATATATGACTGAGTTATTGGGATATACTGATGGATATTGGGCTGGATCAGCGGATGATAGGAAATCAATGTCAGGGGCGCATTATATCTTGGTGTACTATGTATTGCTTGGCTGAGCAAAAAGCAAGATTGCCTTTCATTGAGCACCGTAAAAGCCTAGAATATTGATGCCACTCATGCATGCACCCAATTATTATGGACGAACTAGCATCTTGATGATATAAGAGTTGAAGTGAAGTCTCCAATCAGAATATAGTGAAATAACTCATGTTCTTTGAATCTATACAAAAATATCATCCATCACTCAACGAAAAAGCACATTGAGATAAAGTATCATTTTTTCAAGGTGAATGTTGAATAGGGGATCGTGACGTTGGAGTATGTGCCTAAAGAACTATAGGTTGTAGACATCCTGACAAAGGCCATACCCAAAGAAGCTTTTGAGCGGCATTGAATGGCTCTAGGAGTTCAGTCAACTCCCCACACATGAAAAGGTGTGAATGTAGGACACCCCACCTCTCCCCGAGGTAAGATGTTTTTTAATCTAATGTACTAATCTATGTTTTACAGTGTTATAGAATACAAAGGGGTTCCCAAAGGGGGGAAAATAATGATTGTTCTAGGGGGAGATAGTGTTATAGTGGGGATATATGACAAATCATGAATGATATGGGGAGAAGCATACAGGTGGAGAAGTGAGATATGAGAGAAATGAGAAAGGGGGAGAGTATTAAATCTGATGATGCTAGAAGTGATCAAACAACGAATAGATATCACAAGATGATAGCTATAGATCGTGATAAAAGCAGATGAGTAATATTGAGAGAAGGTTTCTAGTGATCCATAATTGGTATTAGTTTAGTAATTGGTATCAGTTTGGTATCAATAGTTGGTGTCAAAAATGAGGTTTGTTATTGATAAACTTCTCATTTTCTCCTATTTCTCACACCAATCATTGCTCATGTGGGCTTAAAGTACGTGTAAAATGAATCCTTGAATGCAATCAGAATCACATGAGTTGAATGGTGGTAGTATCTATAAATTGACTTAATGAGATATCAAATGTAGATAATTTTTATGAGAAGAGTTTTCAACAAACCCAAAGGGCGGGATTGTTGGGAAAAAATCCCACAAGGCATCATTGAAGCATTTGTGAGGTGATTGTGTTTGTTGACATTGTGGGCCTCCATGGTATGTTTGTTGACAATGAAGACCTTGGTTTATGAGTGTATTTAAAAAGGGGTATTAAATGGTTATTTTCAGGTTCAAGGAATGATTTAAAAAAATACATGATTGGTTTATGAACCTAGACCAGGAAATGAATGATCTGGAGGCGGTAAAAAAAGATTAGATACAAGGTGGTTCCATTTCCCAGTGTTTGCTAAATTTTTGGGCATGAAAATCAGAAAATGGTGAGTTGAATTTTTTGAAAATGGAGAAGTGTTCAAAATCAGAGTGGTGTGTGAAATAATAGAGTGGTGTGTGGAAAAAATCATGTTTTGCACAAAATTTTTTCACCGTGCGTGAAAAAGGAGAGCAGTACGTGAAATTTGTGTAGGATGCACAAAATAATGGAATGATTTTTTTCATACAAGAGGTGTTTCGAGATATGAAGTTCAAAAATTGGAAAAGGCATGAGGGTCATGAAATATTAGAGACATGTGAAAAAATGGAGTTTCACGGAAGATGTGTTTGTCACACTTGAAGAGAATTTCATGCTCAAGGAGGGTTTTTCGCACAGGGTCGATTTTGACTATAAAAATGAAGTGACCCCCACATTGGATAAGATCATTATTTATAGAGAGTATCTGATCTCTGGTGCTTAAAATTTGAGTGCACACGGGGGTTCTGTGAAAACAACTGGTCTGCAAGTAAAAACAGTATTGCATATAATAATTTGATGACCATAAAATGGGTGTTGTGAAAAAATGGGATTTCATAGAAAAGTAGAAAATTTTGCACAATGTAGTTTAGAGGCTACACCTTAAATTTGGTGGTGGTGCATAAAAGAGGAGTTGCATGAAAATTGTATTTCGCAGAATGCAATGAAATTAAGCGCAAGTTTCCTTAAGGGCTCTGCGTAAAAAATGGGGATTCTTGGTACGTCCATTGTAAAGTGAGATTCATATGCGGGTGAAAGTTAAAGGTCAATAGAGAATCTATCAATAGTTAAAGATGTAGATTTCATTTGTGATATTGAAAAAAGCTATAAGTCTATAAATATTTAGTGGATATTATAATGAAGAAGTTAGCACAATTCAGATGAGAGAGCTGTGATCATTCATATTGTCAGTGATTGTCAACCAGGAGGGACAGTGAGTCTACTTCGAACTTGTAAACAACAGTGCGCTTATAGTGGATTTGGTAAAACAGCACATTGTCGGTGTATGCTCCTTGGACGTATCCCAGTGAGGGTGAACCCTGCAAAAATCACTATATCTCGTGCATGATTTAATTTATGTCTATACTTTTCCATGGGATAGAGAGAGAAAATAGATTCTCTTAACAGAAAAACAAGATCAATATGGGAAGTTATTTTAACCTATCATACCCTGATTCACACCCCATCAATGTATCTAACCTAGTGGACATAATAGAAAATAATATACACTATAATAAAAGTATCTTCTTGACATTCAGTTTTTCAGTGATCATATTTTATGATTCCATTATATATAATTATTTTTCTATAAAGATCCAATTATCATAATGTACAGTATCCACATAATCAAAATCACTATATATTGAAATTTAATAAAAAACGACCAATCTATTTTTATTTTTATAGAATAAACATATCATCCCTCATAACATTTACTTTATACATATTTACCCAATCATTCTTGGTAATCATATTTATGACACTTTTTTTTCTATAAAAAATATTTTTATATCCCATATAAATGTCTATATATTCATTTCATAGTTACCTATATTTTTCTGTATGTTCACTTATAACATCACAATTCTTATGAGAAATAACATTTAAGTCATCAAGAAGTTGATTATCAATAAATATATAAAAATTAAAGTTATAATAATTTTCAAAACTAATACCACAAATTTCAGAAATGTAGTACTGATTTGTATTTTTCTTCTCAATTCAATTTTCTATAATTGAATTAGAATCCATAATATCAACCAATGTAATAATCTCATCATTTTTATCAATTTTTCATTATTATTTTAATAATATTTAATGTTTAAACTAACATATTAATATTTTTTATTCCCCATCGACTTATTTTCCTAATAATAATCATAAAATTACAACTACAATTCAGGAATTTCTATTTTAAATCTACGATATATGTATTATTCAATATCATCCTAACTCATATTATTTATGTCAAATGACTGTATAAAAATTTTACATGTTTACTAAAGTCGTCAGCTTTCCTACAACATGGTGAACAAGAATTATAATAATAATAATAATAATATACCTCAATATAATAATGAAAACCAATTGTCCTATTATTAATATTATATTTATCAACAATATTATTCAATTACATATTTAATTTTTTTAATAATATATTATTATCATCCATGGAATATTCAACATGTTTATCTATTTCCTCAATTAAAAACTTCTAGGAGTCCCACATTTTTGGTATTTCTCAATGAAATTTCGAAATCATAAAAAAATTATTCATTGTATTTTAGTAAACATTTCTTTTTTCAGAATTTTACTAAATCTATTATACATCTCAAAAATATAATGACTCACATCATTAATTTTTTTGAAATGTTACGTTACCTTGATTTTAAATAATTAATAATGGTCTTTCTATAGAATCAGTATAAATACTATGAATATAACTATTATATATTTCAAAAGAGTTATTTATAGACATTGTAAAATGACTAGTTCCATTTTTTTGAGTGCCCAGGTGATCATTGGGGAATGATCAGGCAGGCTCAGCTGCTATGATTTTAGTTTTTGGTAGGCCCCCATGGCATAATGAGGGGTGAAATATATTATTGTAACGTGGATAAGGAAGACATTAAACAACTATTAATGGTGGTTCCATAATTACTCTTTATTTTAAGTACAACATCAACACCATGGTTATATGAAATTGTGGTCCCCTAGTTCTAGTGCACTCTGGATCCTACCCTTTGGGATTCAATGTTGTTACTAGGATTCCACCGCCGAAATGCATCCTCATAGAGAGACCCCATGGAATATCCTATGGTCCACACTATAGAGGGTATATGATAGTTGTAGAATTTATATACTCACTAATTTCATTTCATTAATGGGGCCTTACATGATTCCACTACAAGGGGTTCGACATGAATTATCATATGTTGTCCCTGTGGCAATACAACAATTATTCCTGGATAATGTTTTTCATAGGGGAAAAGTCCAATAATTTGTGATTTTAATATTTATTTCTATTCTTATAGTCCAATGGTTTAGAGGTGGAAATTATTGTAAGCCACTCACATACCCTTAGTCTATTTGATCCCTGATTGTGGGTAGATGGTTTCAATTTTATACAATATGAAATGCCCAAAAAATCTAATGTAGGAAAATTTTATTCGATATCACGTATGACACATATCACCAATCATATAATCGAATAAAATATAAAAAGAATTCAAAATATATTTAATATTTTAGTGAAATTCAATATAACATATAGATTTCAATTCACATGATACTGAGTTAGCAGGTGACCTAAAAAATAGTGAGTTTCTTTAATGACTTGAATGACACACAAGACGGTGATTTATTGAACAATAATGTACTATTAAAATATTAATATCAAATATTAAAATAATGAACCATGTCACTATATCGTAGGTAATTAATTTAGAAATCTAATATCAGAAAATATATGGTTTACAGAAATATTAAATGAATAAATAGGCAACCAAATAATTATAAATAAAAAATTAAACCAACTGACTACAAAAGTAATATATTTATTTTTATTCTCATAAAGGTGTTTTTTCTTAATAAATTAGATTTATTACTATTAGTGACTGATATTAAATATATATATATATATATATATATTAATAAAATATATTGTATATTCATCCTATTTATTTCATATGTATAAGATAATAACAAATATAATATTTTTATTAAGTCATTTTTACAGTCTTTTAATAGAGATCCTATTTAAATCCTATTTTGGAACTTTTATAAATCATATATGTCAAAATAAACATAATATATGAAATATTAACATAAAAATTAGGTCATGGTGAAATTTTTTATTTTTTTTGTAATGTGTCATTTTTTTGAGGAATAATGAAAAATACCTAATTCTATCGCAAAACTGCTTTTTTATATTATTTATATATTAGGATAAATTAAATTATTTATTTACGTTAAATTTTAATCAGATTATATAATTATTAATTAAAAAATCATTATAATTAATTTCCTTGAGAAATTGAATATAAAAAATTATCATACATTTGACCACTTTTACAATTAAACAACTCATTATGGTCCCTTCTATCGGATTAAATTTAAATGAATTTCTACCACTTATTTTATTGGGATTTCAAAAAATCTATTCCATATAAATAAATTTATTAATTTTTAATATATTATAATTTCAACTTATTTTTTGACCAAAATTATTAATGAATGTAACTAAAATATTTTATAACAATTATGGTGAAATTAAATATTATAAGGAACTAAACCCTAATCATATCACCTAATATGATCTAGAAATATGTTCAAAATACATTTAATGGCCACATTTCTAACCCATAATACTTATATATGCTTTTGACCATTATTTTTCGATTATCAACCAAAAAAACTTGTGTGGGATTCTATTTTCCAAATTATTACAAGATTGCCACTCCTCCTCCATTATAAATGGACCATTTACTCCAGCTTCCTCACACATATAAAGTCAAATAGGATTGAAAAATATAATAAAAATTCACTCCCAAAAATAAATATCTTCCTCTGTTAATCCTCATTTTAGTTATAAATGAATCCATGTATTTCTTTTGTTGCAAACCAAAAGGTGTAAACCGATTAAGAGGTAACTTCTTTCATAAATCTCTTTAAATTTATTTCCAATATCCACTCCCTAAAATATTTTTATAACATATATATATATATAATAGTATAATAAATATAATAGTTTGTTTTTATGATAATTTTTTCACCTTCACTTACAATCACACGAATCTAATGGGGAAAACATATTGTTTATACGTACGGTGAACTCATGCCTCACCAAACGGAGATTGTTTATTTTATCATTACCACCTCTCATGGTTGTCATTATGACGGAAAATTTATTTATATATGTTAAATATGATATTTATTATTCCTTTATGATTATTTATTTCTTTTATAACACATATTTTTAAACGTTCCATTTCATTTAAAAATGATTACATTATTTTTTAAATTGTGGACTACTACCTCCTCAAAGAGATGTTATTCATTCACACGATACATGGAATATATAAAGGATCATTTTAATTAAAATTATTTACATAAAAATATATATATTATAATAATTAAATAATTAACATTCTATAATAAATACACAGTCATATATATATATATAATATTCATTATTTACCATTCACACATTTCATAAGTGACAACATAGTTTGAGGGATTTTTGACCACCACCTCCTCAATATAATGTAATAACTTTTGTATGAATTAAAAAAAATTATATTTATGATATAATTAAATGTAATTATTAATATATTGATCATTATGTAAATATATAATGTTAATTACATTCTATTTATAATGATCATTATAAATTTGGAGCATTGTTCATGTGATTGTATGTCATACCATCTACATGGATATAACATTGATCCATTTTCCATGATTGTATTTAATGACTAATTTTATATGTATTATATAATTTTAAATATATTAAATAGTTAATTATTATTATTATTATCTTAGAGATATTATAAAATGACCCCTTTCACAATAGTTGATCGACAAAATTTATTTTCGACCCATAAACCGAATTTTTTCAAAATACCCAACATAAAATTAAATTATTGAGTTGTTTTATAAGAAATGGTAATATGTGAAATAAATTTTATGATAAACATAAATATGGCTATAAGTCAAGTAAATAATTATTATATGTTTTATCTCTAGAATATTTAGTACAACGAGGCAATCCATAATCAAGTTATGATATTTTCATCTAACTTTTTACATCCATGGGATAAAGTCATGTTCATAATTTATTTCATTTATATAGTTCATATAATTCCATTTTACATAATATATCATGAATATATTTACCCTAATTATATTATAACATTCATTTAATTTTATTACTTTATTGGGCTATGGATTTAAATGGTTCAATTTGGTTTAGGACACTTTGGAATGTGTAAGGATTATTTCCTTCAATAATAATGTTATTGATAATTCAATTCTATTAGAGGAAATTATTTGAACATTATTTAAACCATTTAAATTTACTATAATCTATTTAATCAAGATCTTTTATATTATTTTTTTTACCATATTTCCAGCATTTGTTACTCAAATATTTTAGAAACATGTTTATATAAAAACCCGACATCAATTCCATCATTAGAAAGAGGTTGCGTTTTCTTCTAAAAACCATTTTTTTAATGTTATAAAAGTAATTTAAAAATGAATTGGAAAAGTAATTTTTAAGCCTTTTGTATTTTACAAATGTTTTTAGTGGAAAATAGTTTTCAAATTTATGAATAATACAATTCTCTGAACATTACTTTGAAAAAGGTATGTTTTTTCCTAGTAAAACATTTATAGAATTACTTGTCGTCATTCCATCGATTCTTAATTAGTTTGTTTTAAAGGATAATATTTAAATAAAATAAAATATATTTTCAATGATATGTTTTTTCAAAAGTTTTTAAAATATATTTTTATAATATATGAATTCATTAATAACAATAACCTTTTATTCTCATCCACTTTGGGGATGTTGTATAGATTCCATACATAATCTTCCTCTATATGGTTTATGATTGAATTGGATGAGAAAATTATTCACATTCACTTCTATGATTCATATTATTACTCCGAATTATACAATTTCATACGATCATTGAACATTGAGTTTCCCCTAATTTACTATATAATTTGTTATGGATATGTTCATTTCCTAAAAAATATATCATTTTAATACATTGTTTTTTATTGTTATTGGAATATTTTTGTAAATATTGATATATCTGTTTCATATAATATTTAATGATATTTGATAAGGAACATTATTAAATTGATTATTCTATATATGAGGAATGTTTTGGAATGGTATAATGTGGGTGGGGCCTCGTTATAGATAACCCCTAAATGCATCTATAGTGTCATGGGATGAGTCATTTGGAAAGCTACCATGGATGGTTTTTTACCCAATATGTTTTAAATTATTTTGTAAAGGGTATTAACATTAAACATACCATGTACCTAAGAAACATGTCTATTAATAATCAAACATTATCTCAACAACTGAAGTATTTATTTAATAATTTGTTTTTATAAATATTAGTATTTTTTCAAATATAAAATTATGAAATAACTAATTTATTGTACATTTATCTAAATGAAACCATAATTTTTAAATTACAAGAGTTTTAAGTTGAAAAAATAACATAACTGTTGAATTAAAAATGTAGATATTAACTTTATATGAATTTTTTATAAATTTTTAAAAATGATTAATTTTATGTTAATTGTAAAAAATTATGTTTTTTATAAAATATGATATTTTTTATTACAACTTGAAGTAATAATTATGATATTAAATTTATTAAATGAATAGATTAAATATTTTATTATTTCATAAAGAGTGGTATTGGTCATAAATAATTCATAGCATGTATGTAAAAAGAATCATAATAGGTATAAAATTTATTGTTAGTGTGGACATTGTGTCTACACAACATTGGTAATGTCACATTTGGTAAATTATAATTAATAATGGAGGGATAAAAATTAACTTCGAGAATATTTTATTAATAATTATGTATTAATTATGTATTTTTATTTTTATTTTTTATTTTTTATTTATATGACATTAATCATGTCCAAATCCCTGTGCAATGCTTGTTTAGGGCAACAAAACACAAACTAACAAATTTAAGATGTTGTATTGACATGTATTTGAGTGAATATTAATAATGAATGAATATATAAATTTATTTACAACCTAATTAACTTAAATTTTTGATTGTAATTTATTTTTTATTTTTATCAATTAAATAATTTATATTAATGATTATTAAATTCTTATAAAATGCATGTGCAACTGGAATAAAGAAGTAAATTACTTTTTTTAATTTAATTTGTAAAAATAATAAAGTAAAAAAACCTATCTAATTCAACTAGGGTGCTTATTTTTTACCAAATATCTCCTTTTAGTTCGAATTGGGGACATCATGGACCCCACATGGATCATAATAGTCCATTTATTTTATTTTATTAAAAATAAAGTTAACTTGTTCACAATATAACGTTCATAGAGTATAATATTTTAATTAGAGGTTTTAAAATAGTTTTTTTAAATAAATGTCTTTATAAGTATTAAAAAATTTCATTTTTAAAAAAAATTATTTTTGAATTTTATGTCATAAATTATTTACACAATTGGACAAACAATTATGAGGCAGTAAATATTTAATTAATGAATAAATATAATTAATGAATTTAAAAATATTTAAATAAATAAAATTTAATGTTATTATGTCATTTAATTATTAATATAGGTAATGATAACATGTATAAGATATAAGAAAGAATTTAATTCTAAGTGGATGATTTATTTGATGTGTTAAAATTCATGATAGTGAATAGTTTTTAATTTGACAACACCATTTTTTCCTCGAATAAAATATTTTATTAAATTCGCTAACAATAAAAAAAATAAAAGGCCAGAAATGATAAAATTACTTTTTAAATGGGATATCCTTGATTTATAGGAATTTTGGTGGTCATAAAAAATATTATAATTTTATTTCATTTTAATAATTTGATTAATTTCTACGTTACCCCTCACCTCACATATAAATGGAGGCCTTCCTTCACAAATATACATTACCATAAGATTTATATATATGCTAAACTATAAAAAATTACCCCTCTAAATCCATTTCCGTATAATGAAACTATCAGTATCACGAATATGCAACTTATAAGATCCTTGATGTGGTTCTCATTGATTAATTTTCAAGTTGTATGATTCCATTTTCATCCCTTTTAAATTATTATTCAATTATACATTACCCCGACCACATATCCAATGTTTCATGAATTCCCCAGTATCATATATATAGTGTATTTTTGTTTTATTATGTTATATGTATCATTAAATATGTAGTCTTCTACTTTATTTCTTAAATAATGAAATCATAATACCTGGTGTGTTAATTCACCGCCTTCATGGAAGATAATTTTTCATTTCCCTTTTATTGATATCATGGAAAATATAAATTCACCTGTAATTGTTTTAAAATGACTGATATATACATATATTATAACTTTGGTATTATTTTTTAAATGGAATAATATAAATTACCCGACATTGGAAACCATGTAAAGAAAACACCTAAGACAATGAAAATAACATAATTTTATTAATATATGGGTAGAAATTATATAAGAAGATAATTTATTGTATTATAAAAATAATATTTTTTCCATGACATATTAATAAAACAAACAATTTTATAAGATGTTTTAATAAATTTCAAGGAATTAAAACTAGAAGTATGAAACATTCAATTAATAATCTTTTTAAATTTTTATTTTATGAATATTCAAAAAGACTATTTTTTATATAGTGTCAGCAGTTTCACTATATTTAATGATGATTTTTTCTATAATTTTTTAATTATATATTTTTATTGTTTTTTATCAAAAAAGGAATTTAATTATTAGGTGCACGATTTTTATATTTTTAATGAGATTTGTTTTACAAAAACATGGTAGTTTGAACATATGAATTTTTTTTCTCAATGGTTTAAATGAGTTATCAAGTGTTTATTGATGATATGTTATTCAATAATTGTTTATGTTGTGTTTAACCCATTATATCTCATTATATAAAGGTTTGAGCCTAATTATAGCTCACGATATGTGGGGTTTCTTGCATTATAGCTCATTATATTTTTGGTTGAGCGCATATCTGCTCATGATATGATAGGTGATCCCCATTATAGATATACAATGCATTGGTTACTCTAGAGAATGATTTTGACTGAATGGTTATTACATGTGTAAGGGTGAATTTAATAGTGATAGGGAAAATATATCCCAAGAAAAGATCATGATATTTTTTTAAATGAAAATAAGTTTGTATGAAATGGGTTTTATTCATTATTATGTTAGAACATAACGAAAAAATTCTATATTTATATCCCCCACATTGTTTTTTGGGCTCATCCAATGTTTTGAAAACAATTAATAGGTTATATGGATGATTAAGAGAAATAATGATGTCATGATGAATCTTTTGAATATATTTATCAACAAATTAAAATTATGTATTATTTTAAATAGATTTAGTTTTTTACAAAAAACTAGATAGTGAGTAGTGGTTTCTAATATTTAATATTTTATTTGTTGTGAAATATATATCGACTAATTCTCTAAAAAAATATATCAAAAAATATCCTAACTTTGATAGAAATTATATTCTTGAGGAATAATGAAGATTATGAAATGTTTTTCGGATGGTCCATATAGTTGGTATTGATGGATGGTTTAGATAACATTAGGGGTTAGGATAATTATAATATAATATCTTTTATGATTATTAAATTATGGTTAACTTGAAATGATATCGAATTTAAATTATACCATGTTTCATTGTCTAAGATAATCCAATTCAGAATGTTGTTTCATAGAACATATAGGGATTATCATGTAGAAAGGTACCAAAAGAAACATATACTACTGATTATATAGCGTGTAATGGTGGGAATTACTTCCGATTATTTTCTGATAGTAATATATTAGTTTACTCAAAATTTACTCTATGTTGGTATCATTTATATAGAGTATCCTATCCAAACATGATGAAAAATTTCTTTCGTGGATCATTTTAGGTGGCAACATCCTCCAGCAATCAGTGGAACCACATATTTAGTGATAGCTGAAAGATGGATCAACGATCTAATGAAATATTTGATGTCATGAATTTTTTGTAACCCCAAAAGGTAAGAAAATTCATTTATTTTTTTATTGGTAAAGTGATCAATGGTAGTATCTGTTTAAGAGTATGAGAGAATGAGATGGTTCTCACAGGCCAAAATGGGCTGATTTTAAGAATCTTTTTTTGGAAAATTAGTTTCTAAAATTTTTTTTACTCATAAAGTTGAAAAAATTAATGGAAATAAAGAATAAAAATTATTAATAATTGGTAACATATGAATCCAATTTTACATGACCATCATGGTATGTACATGACTTTACATGACTTTACAAGGGACTATATTATTATAATTTATAAACATTACTCAAGTTGGAAACATTTCTACAAAGGGATTTGGATTCATTAGAGTTTAAAAGCTATGAGAAACATATTTTTTGTAATGAAAATGTGGAGATGGTTTTTTCTCACATATATGCGCCTGATGAAGATAGGAATAAGAAACGGTCTTGTTGGAAGGAATTGGGGAAGAATTCATCGAAGAAATTTGAAGGTAAGAAAATAAATTTTATTTCTTAAGAAATGTGTGGTAAAAACAATCTTGTAAAATGTCTTATAAATTGATGGGAATTATTATACTGAGGAACATACGAGCACATGTCTCATTAGTGTAAGTAAAATGACTGAAATATTAATGTGAATTAGATGGTGGGATGTTTTAACAGTAATTAATTGGGTAATTTTTCTAATGTGAGTCTAAAGTTTCTCACTCATATAAGAAATTAACATGATTGGAAGTAAAAGGTTGTGATATAATCATTATAAAACAATTCAGTAGATATAAAGCCATCACATGAGGTGGTATCCAGAATATTTCGTAATTTTTTATATTTTGACAACATGTTATTTCATTCAAGGTTTACTCATTTCATTATTTCTTAGAAATTTTCTACTAAATTGGAAATTCCACCTCATGAAATGAATCAATAACTCATGGTAAAAACACATGGAGGAAATATTTAGGCAAAAAAGATATTATAAGAAGATACCTATCATTTTCAATGGAAAATGTTTTCATGAAAACCTTCAAGTGTTGTCACTAGTAGAGTATGATTTAATACTGGGTGTGGACTAGCTTAATTTTATTCATGATAAGATAGATTATAAAGAAAAAAATGTATTTTTTTCAAAAAGACTTTCTATTTATTAAAAGAAGTAACCAGCAAAATTTATAACTTATCAAGAATAAAATAAACTATTAAAAGATTGAAATTAATGTTATCCTTAATGCATTGATCAAAATAAGTCATCCTTTCTGATTAATGATGTTATAGTGGAAAATTTGTAATATAGTGTATTTTTAGATGATTTTCTTGGTGTTATTCTTAATTGAGATCTTCAGTTTAATACTGACATAATGCCTAATGCTACAATAATTTTTAAACCCTATTATCAAATATGTCAAATGGAACTTCTAGAGTTGTGAAAAAAATTGTATGAATTTTAAGATAAATTCTACATCCAACCCATCACATCACCTTGGTGTTATCCTATATTGTTTGTGGAAAATAATTATGGTTAATTGAGAATATGAATTTATTATAATTCCTTGAATAAAATCACTATTAAAAAAATTATCTTTTCCCAAATATCGTTGATTTTTTTTATTGCTCGAGGGAGCATAGTATTTTTTTTATGGTTGAACTAATTTTTGGGTACCGTCAGTTGAAAGTAAAGGTTTTAGTCCTTCTTAAAACTATGTTACATGCTAGCTATGTGAATTATAATTTTTTATTTCAATCGGGTTATCTAATGCACCTATTATATTCATGGATAGTATGAATACAATAATTAATGTGATCTAGGATAAGTTTGTGGTTGTGTTTATTGGTAAAATTCTAGTATATTCTGAATGTAATGAAGAGTGTGAATGTCATAAAATTTTTTTTTTCATACATTAATTAAAAATAATTTATATAAAAAATTATTCATGTGTGAATTTTGGATGCAAAAAATTCCCTTCCAATGTCACATTGTTTATACATATTTAATAACTATTGATAAAGATGAAAACAATTGTTGAATAATTTCCAATACCAAAAAATATATCCGAGATTCAAAATATTCTTGGTTTATAAGGAAATTAGAATAGGATTGTTGAAAAAAACTATTTGGTATCTAGCCCACCGACCATGTAAACTCAAAAGGGAGTTAAATTAGTTCGGAATAAATAATTCCCCGATATTTTTTCTATAAATGAATAAAATATTGGGTAATGATCTTGTTCCCACCCAACCATCCAAAAGTGGTGAATTTTTTTTAGGGTGATGGTTCATTAAATGGACATGGTTGTTCTATGATGTAGAATGATTAGGTGACTTCATATGCTTTATGTTAGTTTAATACATTAGAGTTAAATTACACTACATATGATTTGGAATTTGATGATGTTAATTTTTATTTAAAATTTTTATGTCATCATTCATATGGAGTAAAATGTGAAATATATAACGACCATAATATTTTTAACTACATATTTACCCAGAATTAATTGATCATGAGACATAGAATATGGCTCAAACAAATCAAGGATTAGGATTCCTTGATCCATTACCATCTTGTAAAATAAAACATAATAGATAATTTATTGAGTAATAAAAATAATTCATCATTACCCATGATACATTTGGTAAATGAACCCTTGGGAATGATTTGATAAATAATGGCTTGGATGTTGTTGGAGTAATAAATTTCTCTATTTTCATTCAGGTGTTAGTATAGCCCACTGAATCATACAGAATTAAGAAAGCACATAAGGATGACTACGGTTGGAAGAAAACAGTATAACTGGTTATGAAATGTATGTTGATTAAAATTAATGTTGATAAATATTATCTTTTGAGATTTGGGAAGAGAACATGAATCTATTTTCATTCACTGATGAAGAATGAGTTTTAATGTGAATCTCACAGTTCTCTATTTTTTGTTCGTCATGTAAGTATTATGATGTAGAGGGATCATTGAGAGTATTACTTGAGATATTTAATAAAAAGAGATATTAGAGATGTTCCATGAAATTGTTGACTCATCCACAGGTTAGTGTAGATAATAAGTTACCAATGGGGATTCATATTCTTTTTCTAGTGTGAGAGTTGAAATTGGAAAATATATCCATAGATGTCATGGAGGTACTACCATTGAAATTGTTATGTAATAATGCAATCTATGTAATTGTTGATCGTTTGATGCAACCAATGCATTTATTACCTATTCGAGACACTCTTTCTCTATAAAAAAATTCTAAAAATTACCTCAAATTGATTTTCATGTTACATTGAATGCCTATCTACATTATATCACATCATAATACTGGGATAACTCTAATATTTTGGAAATTTAATCATAAGTCGTTATGGATATAATTAATTTTTAGTACTTATTTATATCCTTAATAAGATGGTAAATATTGATGAACAATTAAAATATTGTACGAAATGCTATGAGCCTGTCCAATGGATTTCCAGGGAATTTTATCTCTACTTCATTCTTTTACTGAGTTTTCTAATAATAACTATTTTAATTTCAGTGTACAAATGGATCCCTTTGAGGAATTATATAGAAAGTGGTTTGAAAACAAACATTTTGGGATGATTCTAGGGGCCAAAATATGATGGGAGAATAATTAGTACAACTAATTTCATAAAATGTATTGTTGATTCTATGACACATGAGGATAGCTCAGTGCATTGAGAAAATATATGTAGATAAAATGAAAAATGACTTTTCATTCAAGGTAGGTGATAATTTTTTTTCATTAAAATCCCTCCTTGGAATTGTGTTATCTGTTTTGTTAAGTACGGAATGTTATGTCCATGGATTATTGGATTATTGTAAATTTCAAATAAACTTTTACTAGTTTGATACTATGTATCATTACCTATATGAATGGCATAAGTACACAATGTTTGTCATGTTTTGATGTCAATCATGAATGTTCATGATCCGTCTAATGTTTTGACCATTGAAGTAGTACATATGGAGGGGACAATTTCATATGAAGTAATGCATTTCATATTCTTGATCATAGAGTGCATGTTTTGTGGAACAAGGTTACTTACCATGTTGTGATTTTGGGGAAAACCACATGGTAAAATTCGAAACATGGAAATTTTAAAATGTTTGGGGGGAAAAGTACAACCATTTGATTAATAAGTGAATAAAATTGTGTGGGGAAATTTTCAAAAGGGGGGTTAGAATGTAACAACTTAGGTATTTATAGAGTAATTTTTTTATAATCATTATTAATTTTGAATTAAATAATAAATCATAAAATAAGTTATTTATTAAATAGATATTTATTTAAAATATTTATATTTCAATTATTGATTTTAATTCATGTCAAAAATTAGTTAATTATTGAATTCATACTTTTTATTTTATCTTTTTCTGAAATTTTTCTGTATTTCCTGAAAAAAGCATTATTTTTTGCAAATTGTAAAAAATAGGATTTTTTAAAAAATATGTATTTTTAGCATTTTTGATGATATAATTATGCTTTTAAATTTATTAACTGTAAAGAATAACTAAATTATGATTTTCTAATATCTAAATTATACAAAAAAAATCTATAAAATGAATTTTATAATTTATTTTAAGATAGGTATAAAAATTATTGTCAATATCGGTATAGTGTCTGCGCAACATTGGAAATAAAAAATTCATTTATTTATAAATAATAACTAAGTGATAATAATTATAATTAAGATCATGTTGTTACATATTATGTATAATTATTTTTTTGTCTATTAATTTCATATTTTATAGTTTTATTACATTAAACTTGTCCGAATGACTATGCAATGCTTCTTCAGGGAAACAAATGTCAAAATAACAAGTTTAAAATTATGTATTAACATGTATAAAAGTTAATATAAATGATAAAAGAATATATAATTTCATTTTTAATCTAATGATATTATATTGTCAATATTAATTGATTTTTAATTTTTTATATATTAAATAATTAACATTAATTCTTATGCAATGTTATTGAAATTCTTGTTAAAGAAGATGAAATAAATAAATAAATTATTTTAGTAAAATTTATATGAGTACATAATTGAAAAAAATTGTATAATTTTACATCAGCCTGTATGTTTCATCCAATATCTATTTTTATTCTATCTAGGGACATCGTGGATGTAAGATCTCAGATATTCATAAATTATTTTTTGAGTAATGTTTGGTTTGGCATAAATGTTTGGGCTAGATAAGTGTTTTCACAAGTTCATGTGAAGTATTGGGTGTGTTTCGAGGGATTGAGAAATGAATGGTTGAAGAAATGTGAGTTCTGGGGAATGTTGCATGGTTTCCGCATAGTTAGTGAAAATCGTGCAGGGTATCCTAGGTTGTTATGCAACCATGGATAGAGGCTTATGCATGGTCGATGAAAGTTTAAGAAAATTATACAGAATCCCCAGTAAACAATTAAAAGGGGTGATTTTAGGAATGTAGATCCCACATAGTATGTGTGAGGTTTAGCAAACCTTGAGGGTAGACCATGTGGCCTAGAAACTGCGATAAAATTAAAAATATGTCATCCTGGTATTTTAAAACCCTACACTGGATTATCCTACATTACCCCCCCAATAACTCTAGTGACAATCTAGGAAAAATCATGATTCCAAATGGTGGTTATCCTTTAAGTCATCTCTATTTTTACCATTGTTGGTTGCAGATCAAATCCCCAGGTAAGTCAAATGCTCAACTTGCAACTCTTTGGAGGATTATGGTTATTAGTTTCTTTCATATCATAACGAAGACCTAAAAGCCCTCCATTTTGGATGAATACTAGGATGTTTATTCATGATTTTTTAGGTATTCAAGGGGTGTTTTAATCTAGATCCATGCCCATGATTATGAGTGATATAATTTTCAAATTTGTTTTAGGTGGTCTACAAGCATTATCCCATAATTTTATTTTAAATTTGTGCATGGAATCTTGTTTTCCTTTTCCACTAATTGTGTTATATGTTATTTTGGGTTTCATGATAAAAATTATGTCTAAGTGACCAATTTAAACCCTCATGATCCCCATGAAATGTGTAGAGGATGGCTTGACCATTTTATGACCACCAAATAGGGGTGCCGACAATCCTGGACCTAGAGAGTGGTAGGGAAAAGTGAAGGATAGTTGAGTAATGTGAGAGGCCCAAGTAGAAAATGTTTTCATTGTTTTTTAATTATCACGTGTAATGATGATAGGTATGCCTAAGGTACTAAGGAAATATGTTTTTCTTATAATGACATGATAATGGAAAATTGGGTTTAATTAGATTACATCGATTATTTAATAAATTTTATTTAGAAATTACTAAATGGATTAGTGAATATTTCATGGGGAAATTTTAATTGCGTAATGGAATGGGAAAAGGGAAACATAATGATGAGATTACATAATGTAAAGGATGAATATGTGGAATGGGTTATGAAATGAGAATTTTGTGGTACACATTAATGATTTAATTTAAATAAGTGGTTATGTTATGTGATATGATAATTTCACAATAGTGAATAAAGTATAAATGATTGTGAAAAGAAGAATGGGAAATGTTGGTTAATATATGGTAATTGATGAATATTGGATAAGCTATGTAATTCCTAAATAAACATAAGGGTTTAAGGAACGAGAATGGAAATTTGGATAAATGAATATGATTTGAAATGGTAAATGTGTTAATGGGTGTTATAATAGTGTTAATTACCTTATTGATGTCATGTATTATTATTTCCCAATGGTATCGGTTATGCTTGGTCGTGTTATGGTTTGGTTATGGTGATTTACTAAATAATAATGTGCACATGGAAGGTTAAGAGTTGGGTATTGATATTAGTCTCTGTAGATGAGTCAACATAGAATGATGTTTTAAACTGTACCCCATAAATGTAAAGGTTAGTGAAGGGGACAAAGTCTTTATTCCCATAATGATTTCATTCCACCCAGACTGAGGCATTGAGGTGAGGATTATGTGTTGTTACTATAAGGACCTGAACTTATAACATACATAAATATGAATATAGTCAATAAAACACATCCTTTTAAATTATCGATCTTTTCAAGTTTAAATCTTTACAGAATTATGAAAATACATTCATAACATTACACATTATTACAGACTGGATTCCATAAAAACAGTTTCCATTTTTTTAAATATAAAACATTAAAACATAAAACAAGACTCCTTAACAATTAATCAACATTTTATATGTCTTACTTACTTGTATTTCACATCCATTAACCTTTAAAAACATTTCAAAAACATGGGTTCAGCACAAAAGCTTAGTAAGGGGTGAAAGAAGAAGGAAAGAGCACATTAGTCAATGAATACTTGTAACATTTGATAACATTTTCAAATAAATTCATGCCACCAATATATGCTTATTTTTGTATCATGAGATTTAAAAAAGATCCAAAATAAACATGAGAACATAAATATAATCATAAATCTATCTTGGAGCATTACTTACATAATTAGTTAACCCTCTTATCTACCTATAATTTGTAACTCTTACAACTACCTTACATTGTGTCACCATCACAGTTACACTTGGAGTAACCATATGGCCGACCTCCAACATACGCATACCAAATGGATTTGAGGGAAATACAGGTCCCACCCTTCATCATAAACAATTCCCTAGAGCCAAAACATAATTATACAACATGAATAATTCCATAAAAATATTTCTTAATAATTTTGTAAAAAAGTAATTTAACAAGAGGATTTTTAAAACAATCCCCTTAATATTATCATACAATTGAAGAGATACATAAAATATTGTATGAAGTATGTATATGTAATTTAAATAAACATAATATAAACATAATATAAACATAGTGTATCAGAAAAACCATTAAATTAGAACATAAAAAATGAAGTAGAACGTAAACCTAATGAATGGAAATAGGGTTATGAATTCCGTTACCTTGGGTTTTTCTAAATTCCAACTTGTATAAAACTATGTTATAATGGTTAAAATATTTTTATTAGGGTTTTAATGAAATATTTTCATGTTTATTACATCTTATATGATCATTTAATAACATAATATCACCCCTTTATTTGTTAGTATTTTTCTCCTTGCACTGTTTTTGGGAAATTTCATTACATGATTTCTTTGATTGGTACATGATGGATGTTTTTTTCATTTGGAAGTGATACTCCAGAATTTTAAAAGAATAGTACATAAATATATCTAGTAACATAAATTATACCATTTATAATATTGATTTTTAATATGTGGATGATTCATAAGTTAAAACATTAATGATGTTCGTTTAGATCATTGCAGTGGTTCTTTGATAATAACAACCTCATTTTTTTCTTATAAATTAAAACAATTAGTACAAAACAAATCAAGAACTAATGGTGAGTCATAATACATATATTATAACTTGGTTAAACCATGTAAATGGTTTCATGACCATACATTAAAGATTTGATGAAAATTGAAATCACATCGTGTAGAGACTTGAAGATTGACGTACATGGACACTACATTACTTTTTCGAAATACTAAGTACATAAAAAAAACAGACACACAAAGACCGTAATAGTTTAGTGTCTATGGAAACATGGAACGTAATCTTCTAATCATGGTGAAAGATCTTCAACATCTCCCATAAAGATCATCCCCTTTTTTCTTACCTAAAACCTTTCTTTATATCCTGGGGAAAAGAAAACATAAAAAGGGTGAGCTCTAATGCTCAGTAAGGGTAAGCATGGAGAAAACAAACCATATAAATTTAAACATAAAAACATGTACATAATGCTTAAACATATAAATCTTGTGCAATGTCATAAAACATTGAAGTACGTATGGAATAGATCAAAATAAAACATCAATAATAATAAAATATATTGTAAATAAAACTTGTAATTGTTGCAAAACATTAAGCACATGATATGATTTCTATAGTAGCCAAGGCATTGCTGCCAAGACCATCATAGTGGACAAAGTCCCTGTATAAATCGAGTTCACTCCTCGTTCTAGTCCTGTATTACTGGACCAGTTTAACCTACCATTCCAGCCATGTCTATGTCATGAGATATAAATCTTTACCCAATTAATTGGAGGGATATATAGGTCCCACCCATCTCATAATGAAATCATTCTTACATGTGCCACAAAATAAACTTAAAACATTCATCATTACCCAATGAATAAAATGGGTTTCATAAACATCATCCAATGATCACATAATCCATATAAAACAATTGGATATTTCATCATGAGAAAAGTGAAACCATGTAAATCATAGAGACATTATACTTGAATCATATGAAATAATGTCATCTTAGATGAAAATAGGTTTTGATAAAACACTTGAAAAGAATTCTTGAGGAAAATATCCTTTCTTCATTAAAATCATTTTCTTTTCAAAAAATGTCAAGAATTTTTAAAAGGAAAGAATTTTATTGAAAATAGTCATGAATTTTTTTGGAGGAAGCTTCATGAAAATAAGGCTTTATAAAACCGTAATAATCTATTTATGCCGTATACGTTAAAAAAACGTCCTTCTCGTACATTGGTTAGAAAATTCAAAAAGTACCTTGTAGGGTAAATAAAAGAAATATTCCTTCCATACCATGGGGAAAAATTCAAAATGGGTAAAAAGGACTTGAAACATACATGAATACAATTTTATAAAACATGTACATGTATGATAGCAATAACCCTAGTAAATACTTACGAATAAGCAATCTCGGATAACAATGAGATTTGAAAAATTATCCCTTACCTTAGGTCCGATATGCTTCATACATATCCGAACCTCCTGTATAATGATTTAAATAATGTCATTGACTTATTACAGAATCATATTCATTGTTATGATATCATATATGTTTCACATATGACTTTATATTACCCTTTCTTTTGTAAAATCCAATATTAAAGAATCGTTTTGGGTAAAATCAATTCATTTATCATATGTGTTTCGACTTGTAGTTCTTGATATTATTACTTATATACGGATTTACATAATTCCATAATGTAAAACATGATTTATATATAATATATATTCATTTATATATTATATATTGATAAAAGGAATGAAATATTGTTCATGGAAACGGTAGGCCGTACGTACGCATTAACGTTGTTTTCGTTTCCTTATTGAATTGAATGGAATTAAGTAGATGTCATAAATATATATATACATAAATCCATTATTATTATTATGTCATATATTTCATTATTAATTATTATATATACTTTATATTAATTCTTGAATGGTTAACATGGAGAGTGAATCTCATCGCGTCGTGGAGACGGTAGTCCGTACGTAAGCACGAGCGATGATATCATTCCCATGATCATGGAATTGTATTAAAGTGTATGTATAATATTACATAATCAATATCACTTTAAAATAATCATATATATTCATTACTTTCACCATTATACCTATCCATGTAAGGTTGTGGTGGAAAATAGATTACACCACGGCGTGGAGACGGTATTCCGTACGTACACACGCGCGGTGATTTCATTTTCCGTGGGATGGATAGATGGTGAAATATGGTTTTTTCATAAGTATAATAACATATCAGTATATGAATGATACTGATGTTATATCTTCATAATGTAACAACTAAAGAAGAAGGAGTGGAAGAAGAAACAAAGTTGAATGAATCGGTAACGGACATTACCTCTTCTTTAAAGTGCCTCTTTGAGACCTCCTCTTAGGGAATTAAAATTGGTCTTTAAAGAAGACCAGGACCTATAGGATGTTTCTAGTGAAGTGGAGAAGTGAAATTATAAAGGTTTGGCCGAGCATTAAGGCTCAAATTTTTGTGAGGAAGAGAGGTAGGAGATGCCCTTTTATAAGGGAGGAGAGGGGAACCTTTGGAAATATATGAAATATTAGTTTATATTAAATCCAATCCCCACTAAAAATCTTCCAAAATGACTCACATTGGAATATTATATGAGATAGATTTTTAATCTCATCAACCAATAAAATCTAGACATGTTAGGAATTTATTTTAAACATTATCAGCTTGATTTATCCTTATTTAATCAATTAAATTTTATTTGTGGCAATAACATTCTAAATTTAAAATTATAACAAATAATTACTTATTTGTTGTGAATTGTACATAATTGGATACTTTAAAACATGTTAGACCATATAAATTTAAATTTATAATTTTAAAATATTTTTGTGATTTTTATACAATTTTATAATATGGTTTTTTATAAAATAACAATAGTGTCAATTTTGACACAATTCATTTATTTGAATTTAAATAAAAAATATAGGGAATATATGTTCAAACTAAAAGCATTAATAGATTCATAAAAGGTCATATGTATCTTTAAAATTAGTGGAGCACATTAAATAGATCATATAATAATTATTTTATTATTTTTAAAACCATTTATTTGGTTTATCTCTTAATAAAATTACTACATTTTTGTATAATTATTTAATATACTTACTGGTTTCATAATAATTAAAAATAAAACCCTATGATTAATATAAATCTATTACCATTCAAAATAATACTTTTACTCTAATTTATCAACTTAAAATCACAATATTTAAATTGTTATATTTATTAAATTATGAAGGTGACAACTTTGGCATCATTTAAAATAAAACAATATAAGTGTCATAAACGCCTTAACAAGAATCAAAATGGTCAAAAATTGATCCATTGGATGTTTAGGGTTTATATATACACTAATAATAAGTTTTTTGTAGATTCTTGGTCCTTTTGAAAGGTATTACTATTTCAATAAAAACTATATTATTGATTTTCACTAAATAAATAACTTCTGCATCATTAATCTATAAGATAATAAGTTAATTAAATAACTCTTAAAAATTATAAATTAATTACCATGAAAAATAAAAACATTATATATTTCAAATGAGTATTTATAACCGAATTTATATTCTGTATAAACGTATATTAAAAATACTTTAATTATTAAAGTTGAGTGAGGCATATTTCACATTCCTTTAAAAAATATAAACTAAAGGTCTTAATCACTTACAAGTGGGTTCTAATAGATTATATTTCGACCCAAATATGACTTAGGGCAAATTATAATCATCCAATTGAATGAAGACAATTATTAGGATAATTTTATAATACTATAGTTTCCCTTAATTACCCAATTTACCTTTTACTATGGTAAATAAAATTTACCGTTGTTACTATTCTTAAAACCCAAAAATAAAAAGTAGTCTATTAATATAATTTGGACCCACTGATTCCAAATATTAAATCCATTTTTCCAAATTCAATACACAGAAGTTTCAGAAATTAAATTAAAATTAATCCCGTTGTTAAAAGAAAACGGGTTTTTGTTTAAAACATTGCAAAAGATTGAATTTATTTTACCTATGAATTCAATATAAAATCAAGGATAATGACATAAATTATATTAAATGGTAAAAATATATTCTATTTATACTTTAAAAAAATTCAATATTATAATTTAACCACATAAGTTTTTATGATGAAAAATGTTATTTTTAATTAAAATATAGCGTCTCTTTACTATTCATTAAAATATGAAAGTAATCAGAATAATATGAAAAATTTATCCAAGGTGAAATTTTATATCCTGGTTCTAAATAATAATTTTATTTTGTAAAATTGAACTTATAAATATTTCAAAAACTATATTTAATGTGGGTGTGCCATCAAAAGGCGGCAGACCAACATCTTTTGAAAAATTCATATTTTACACGAAAAATTTATTTTGTTCTTATACCATGTTCTAGAAAATGTGTAAGATGAATAATAATGTTATAAAATTCAGAATTTAGTTAATAATATTCATGAATTCTAGTTCATAATAATATTATAATAATGTATCGTTGTTTAGTAAAACCCGGTATTGCGTACAACACACGCTATCGAGGAAGGTCGCGATTGCGTGTAATGCAGGGCAAGTTAGGGTTGCGTGTTATGAAAGACTCCTTTTTTTGTTTCATATAACATAATCCAACCATTTTTCATTTATACATTGAATATATATATATACACACTCAATGTTGCATAGAATGACTATTATCAAACGAACCTGAAATTGTGTGTAACACAATCTAAGAATAGTGTTGCGTATACTACAAGCTAATACGGTGTTGCGTATATCACAAGATAATATTGTTGTATCTTACAACACAATACATAAATGAAATTAAAAGAATATTTTTCATAAAATCTAGGGGTGTTACATTCGACCCCCCTTAAAATGACTTTCACCCTCGAAATTCCTCGGGGTTATAAATCTTTTACTTTTTATAGAAACCCACATGGTAAAAAAGAATACTAAAACATAATTTTATAAATCTAAATTATGAAATGTAACGATTACCCAAAGTAACTCATCAATGGGTTTCCATATAGTAGAACATAGGTGAAAATAAGGATATGGAAGAAAAATCTAACCATCAGGTTATGATGGAGAGTGGTAGAGAACATGGCTATGAAAAATCCAACAATAACAAAGCCATAGATTTGTGATGATATAAGGAACCATATGATTCATCGGATATAAGGGCACTAGGACAACATTTTTGGTTTTAATGATCATTTCCCTAAATTTGATGAAATTGGAATTAGAAGGAATACTTTCGTGATTTTGGTACAGTCTCACAGTTGGTCGTTCTTTGGACAATTTCAACTTCATCTATTAAAGAAATGAAGTTGAATTTTTCATTCGTGAAGTGTTAGCAGATCATGTGATAGAATTATATGTCATTCCATCTGTCTCAATCAAAAGGTTAGAAAAGTTATCAAAAATATATAAGTCTATCTATGGTGAGGTTAATCAT
Source organism: Viscum album (assembly GCA_963277665.1). Lineage (NCBI taxonomy): Eukaryota > Viridiplantae > Streptophyta > Magnoliopsida > Santalales > Viscaceae > Viscum > Viscum album. Next base: position 39,209,566 of record OY728158.1, on the reverse strand, counting down.
ATACGATTCCATAAATGAACTTATACTTCATATATCATACCGCGTAATAAAATAAAACTAGTTTCTACTAACCAGGGACTTCCTGTAGGCTAGTGGTAGGCGATAAAGGCCAGTCTTACTTTGGTTGTGAGTTTTATTCCCATAGCCTTGTCCTACGCGATGGGCTGGCGCTCGTCTTGTAGGTTGTCCTTTTTTCTAAAACAACATTACTATAATATCCCATCAATAATATCGAAAAAAGTTCTATCCTTAATAAATACTAACTTATGTACAACATAATCCATTCCAAAATTTAGGCTTATCTATAATACTTTGGTCCAATCTCATAGTATAAAGAAAATGATTACTTGAAATTTAACATAACCATCACGTGAATGCCATCGTTTATCCCCAATATATCATAAGATATATCATGTTGGTAGAATTTCAAACATGTGAATACCTTAATCATGTATTCTATTTAAGAATAAATACCCATTGAACCTTAGTGAAAACATGAATGCAGTTAAAAGTTAACACTTTCCACTTACCAAATTCCTCAAAATTCTATATACTCAAACCATGATATCACTTAGTCCATATATCAATCATAAGATCATTAATACATTCAAACATTTTATTTTCTACTTGTCCCTTCATTATGCGCATATCATCTTCTTTCCAAAATATTTGAGTCACTTTTCATGGTTACTGGTACCATAAAATTTTTGAAAACCATAATAGACTAATAAAAAAATATTCTAATACACCATAAAAGTACCTCAACAAAATTATTATTGAATACCAATACATAAAAACTTAAGTACATCCTCTTCAATGATTGTCCTAGAATAAGTCCTTCCTTGATTTAGAAGTAAATTTTTAGTTCAGGGCATTGAGTTGGGTAATGCCCATGTTCTCCACAAATAAGACATTGAACTCCATAACAGCCTATCACTCTATGACCCTTTTCTCAACACAAAAAACATATTCCCCTCCATTTTAGGTATTACTCAAGGTTCTTATTCCCTTATATAGAAATATCAATATTCTTTTCTTTATGCTCCTCAATATGAGAACATGCATAAAAGTCTACCTACCTATTATTTGATGAATTAGGCATACCACTAAATTTTAACTTTTTTAATCATATATCGCGATGACTGATTTGACATAATCACAATATCTTTCCCTCTAGGAATTACGCAATTTTGTTGCTCACAGTCACTAATTTTTCCGTTGGATTCAATGTTCATATAATTCTTTCTAGTTCCCTCCATTGACTATAACACAAAAAGAATTCTGTGAGAGGAAAAATTCATACAAGAAAAATAACATAATCAAGGGGGATTACCTTCATCATCTAACATCCTAGGATTAATTCTAATATTGTTACCGTAGTTCTAGGACTATAACCTATACTTATACTTAACCGTAGGGACAGTCCTAGACATACCTTAGAAATATTTCTAGGGATATCACTAAAGTTCTCGCATCCTAGTTTCCAAAGGTTGACTAAACCTTTCCTCTGATACCAACTGTAGAGACACGAAGCTTGACGTATATGGAAATTACATTACTTTTGAAGAATACTTAGTACATAACAAAAATAGACACAGAAGGACCGTAATAGTTTAGTGTCTTTGGAAACGTGGAACGTAATCTTTTAATCGTGGTGAAAGATCTTCAATATCTCCCATAAAATCGTCCCCTTTTTTTCTAACCTAAAACCATTCTTTTTATCCTGGGGAAAAGAAAACATAAAATGGGTGAGCTCAAATGCTCAATAAGGGTAAGCATGGAGAAAAAAAACCATATACATTTGAACATAATAGCATGTACATAATGCTTAAACATTGAAATCTTGTGCAATGACATAAAACATGGAAGTACGTATGGCATAGATCAAAAAAAAAATAATGATAAAATATCTTGTAAATAAAACTTGTAATTTTGGAAAAACATTAAGCACATGTTATGATTTCTATAGTAGACAAGGCATTCCTGCCAAGACCATCTTAGTGGACAAAGTCCCTTTCTGAATCGAGTTCACTCCTCGTTCCAGTCCTGTATTACTGAATCAGTTTAACCTTCCGTTCTAGCCATGTCTGTCTCATGAGATATAAATCTTACCCAATGCATTGGAGGGAGATATAGGTCCCACCCATCTCATAATGAAATAATTCTTACTTGTTCCTCAAAATAAACATAAAACATTCATCATAACCCAATGAATAAAATGGGTTTCATAAACATCATCCAATAATCACATAATACATATAAAACAAATGGATATTTCATCATAAGAAAAGTGAAACCATGTAAATCATAGAGTAATTATACTTTAATCATATGAAATAATTTCATCTTAGATGGAAATTGTTTTTGATAAAACACTTGAAATGAATTCTTGAGGAAAATATCATTTCTTCATTAACATCATTTTCGTTTCACAAACTGTCATGAATTTTTAAAAGGAAAGGATTTTATTGAAAATTTTCATCAAATGTTTTGGAGGAAGATTCATGAAAATAAGGCTTTATAAAACCGTAAAAATCCATTTCTTCCATATAGGTTAAAAAACATTCTTCTCGTAGTTTGGTCGGAACAGTCAAAAAGTACCTTATAGGGTAAATAAAAGAAAGATTCCATCCATACCATGGGGTAAAAGTAAAAATGTGTAAAAAAGACTTAAAAAGTACATGAATACACTTTTAGAAAACATGTACATGTATGATAGCAATAGCCCCAGTAAATACTTACGAATAAGCAATCTCGGATAAAAATGAGATTTGCAAAAGTATCCCTTACCTTAGGTCTAATATGCTTCTTACGTATCCAAAACTCATGTATAATGATTTAAATAATGTAATTGAGTTATTAAAAAATCATATTCATTGTTATGATATCATATATGTTTCACTTATGACTTTATATTACCCGTTCTTTTGTAAATTCCAAGTTAAAGAAGTGTTTTGGGTAAAATGATTTCATTTATCGTATGTGTTTCGACTTTTAGTTCTTTATATTATTACATATATCCAAATTTACATAATTCTAGAATGTAAAACATGATTTATATATAATATATATTCATATATATATATTATAGATCGATAAAAGGAATGAAAGACACCGTTCATGGAGACGGTAGGTCCTACGTACGCATGAACGTTGTTTTCATTTCCTTATTGAATTTAATGGAATTAAGTAAATGATATAAATATATATATATATATATATAAATCCAGTATTATTATTATGTCATATATTTCATTATTACTTATTATATATAAATTATAATCATTCTTGAATGGTTAACATGGAGAGTGAATCTCATCGCGTCGTGGAGACGGTAGTCCGTACGTACGCACGAGCGATGATATCATTCCCATGATCATGGAATTGTATTAATGTGAATTTATAATTTTACATTATCAATATCACTTTACAATAATCATATTTATTCATTAATTTCACCATTATACCCATCCAAGTATGGTGGTGGTGGAAAATAGATTACACCACGACATAGAGACGGTATTCCGTACGTACACACGCGAGGTGATTTCATTTGTCGTAGGATGGATAGATGGTGAAATATGGTTGTTTCATACCAATAATAACATATCGGTATATGAGTGATACTGATTTTATTACTTCATAATGTAACATCTAAAGAAGAAGGAGTGGAAGAAGAAACAAAGTTGAATGAATTGGTAACGGACATTACCTCTTCTTTGAAGCGCCTCTTTGAGACCTCCTCTTAGGGCATTAAAATTGGTCTTTGAAGATGACCAGGACCTCTAGGATGTTTCTAGTGAATTGTAGAAGTGAAATAGGCAGGGGTTGGCTGAGATTGAAGGATCAAATTGGTGTGAGGAAGAGAGGGAGGATATGCCCTTTTATAAGGGAGGAGAGGGGCACCTTTGGAAATATAAGAAATATTAGTTTATAATAAACCCCAACCCCACATAAAAACATCCGAAATGACTCAAATCTGATGATTATATGAGATAGGGTTGTAATATCATCAACCAATAAAATTTATACATGTTAGTAATTTAGCTCAAACATTATCAACTTGATTTATCCTTATTTAATCAATTTAATTATATTTGTGGTAATAACATTTTATATTTAAAATTATAACAAATAATTACTTATTTGTTGTGAATTTTCCATAACTGGATACTTTATAACATTTTAGACCATATAAATTTAAATTTATAATTTTAAAATATTTTTTTGATTTTTAAACAATTTTATAATATGATTGTTTATAAAATAACAATAGTGTCAATTTTGACAATATTCATTTATTTGAATTTAAATAAACAATATACAGAATATATTTTCTAACTAAAAGCATTAATAGATTCATAAAAGGTCATATGTATCTTGAAAATTAGTGAATAACATTAAATAGTTCATATAATATTTATTTTATTATTTTTAGAACCATTTATTTGGTTTATCTCTTAATAAAATTACTATAACATTTTTTATAATTATTTAATATACTTATTTGTTGCATAAAAATTATAAATAAAATCCTACGATGAATATAAATCTATTAAAATTCATAATAATACTTTTACTCAAATTTATCAACTTAAAATAACAATATTTAAATTGTAATATTTATTAAATTATGAAGGTGACAACATTGGCATCATTTAAAATAAAATAATATAAGTGTCATAATCACCATAACAAGAACCAAATGGTCAAAAATTATGCCAGCGGATGTTTAGGGTTTATATATAAACTAATAATATGTTTTGTGCATATTTATGGGCCTTTTGATATGTATTACTATTTCAATAAAAACTATATTATTGATTTTGCACTAAATAAATAATTTATGCATCATTAATGTATAAGATAATAAAATAATTAAATAACTCTTAAAAATTAAAAATAATTTACCATGACAAATAAAAAAATTTATCTTTCAAAGTAGTATTTATAACAGAATTTATATTCTGTATAAACATATATTAAAAATACTTTAATTATTAATGTTGAGTGAGGCATATTTCACATTCCTTTAAATAATATAAACTAAAGGTCTTAATCACCTCCAAGTGGATTCTAATGAATTAAATTTCGACCCAAATATGACTTAGGACAAATTATAATCATCATATTGTATTAAGAAAATTTTTAGGATAATTTTATAATATTATATTTTCCCTTAATTACCCAATTTACCTTTTCCTATGGTAAATAAAATTTACCGTTGTTACTATTCATAAAACCCAAAAATAAAAAGTAGTATATTAATATAATTTGGACCCACTTATTCCAAATATGAAATCATTTTTTCCAAATTCAATACACAGAAGTTTCAGAAATTAAATTAAATTTAATCCCATTGTCGAAATAAAATGGGTTTTTGTTTAAAACATTGCAAAAGATTGTATTTATTTAACCAACGAATTCAATGTAAAATCAATTCTAATGATATAAATTATATTAAATGGTAAAAATATATTCTATTTATACTTTAAAACAATTCAATATTATAATTTAATCACATAAGTTATTATGATGAAAAAATTTGTTTTTAATTAAAATATAGGGTGTTTTTACTATTCATTGAAATATGAAAGTAATCAGAATAATATGAAAAATTTATCCAAGGTAAAATTTTATATCCTGATTCTATATAATAATTTTATTTTGTAAAATTGAACTTATAAACAAGTCAAAAACTAGATTTAAAGTGGGTGCGCCATCAAAAGGCGGGAAAACTGCATTTTTTTTAAAAATACTTATTTTACCCGAAAAATTTATTTTGTTCTTATAACATGTTCTAGAAAATGTGTAAGATGAATAATAATGTTATAAAATTCAAAATTTAGGTAATAACATTCGTAAAATCTTGTTCATAATAATATTATAATAATATATCGTTGTTTAGTAAAACCCGGTATTACGTACAACACACGCTATTGAGGAAGGTTGTGATTACGTGTAATGCAAGCCAAGTTAGGGTTTTGTGTTATGAAAGACTCCTTTGTTGTTTCATATAACAGAATCCAACCATTTTTCATTTATACATTGAATATATATATAAATATAGACATTCAATGGTGCGTAGAATGACTATTATTAAACGAACATGAAATTTTGTGTAACACAATCTAAGAATAGTGTTGTGCATACTGAAAGCTAATACGGTGTTGCGTATAGAACAGAATAATCTTATTTTAGCTTACAACACAAGAAATAAATGAAATTAAAACAATATTTTTCATAAAATCTCAGGGTGTTACACATCGTCCACGATGTCGGTAATTCGACACATCACATGCAATGTTTTTATTCTTTAAATAAGTGAGAGAGGAGAAGAACATTCATAATGAAATTCCCATCAACATTAGAACATTCATAATATACAAGATTCTAGAGATTTAATTACACTTGAGTAAAATGGAAGAAGAATGAATTTGAAAGGAACTCAGAATAGAAGAATATTTGAGAAATCCATTACAATAATTTGGCAGCCTAACTGCCACACAACATGGTTTTAGAAAATATTAAAAATAGAGGGGACAAGAGTCACCAATCTATAAATGAATCATAATATAGTGTAGATCAAGAATAAGATGGAAATTATAACATGGTAGGGAAACATGAAAGTTATACCAAATAAAAGATAACATGAATGGGAAATGAAAGAAATTGAGAATTTTCGTACCTTGTAGAGTAACTCTTTTAACATGAAGGTTGGGACCTTGGGGGTCTTGAGGAAACCTTGGAAGGACAACTAGAATGGTAAAATGGGAATTGATTCATTGGGAAGGATTTTTAAATGATGTTAATGAATGAATGGGTTGGTATTTATATGAAAAAGGAAGGGAATATTTTAATAATTTTCAAGGGACACCCCATGTGTGGTATTTGCAAAATTATGTGCTTGAACATGGTATTTTCCCATTGTATAATCCACTTGGAACACCTAAGACCTTATTTAACTACACATAAGTCATCCAGATTTATGACATCATTATTATTACATTAATTATGTCATTATAACACCAAAACTGAAAACTATTTTTATTACTATTCCAAGAAAAATCAAATCTTTTAGAAAAATTCCCAAAATTCTCCCGAACCAATTATTATCGTGTAGATTTCAAAAATAAAGTCCATTTTTTGGAAATAATTATGTAATTATTATTAATTTAATTTTTAAATAAATGTATACTTATTTAAAAAATTAACAATTCTAATTCTGTAACTACTTCTATATCACAATGAAAATTTAAGCTAGATATTATTATCTTAAATCATTAATAAAATAAAATAATAATAAAATTTACTATTCATTAGGGTCATATTACTATGAATATTACTATTTATAAGGGTATTTTAATATTCACCAAAAAACAAGTTGGTTCTAATAGACTCCAAATAACATACTGAACATAATTGTAGATGACATTTTGATGAAATTCAGAACATAAAAGTAGAAATGGTATGTTTTAAAGGATAATTAAAATTATTACACAAAACAAAGTTCCATGCATTTCTATTTATTTTTAGGAAAACATGGGGTGTTACATTATCCCCACCTTCTTGAAATTGCGTCCTAAAAATTTTATTTAATTATTAAACAACTGAGGGTATTTTTCCCTCATAGCATTTTCAGACTCCCAGGATGGATCGTCAACAATGTGGTTTCCCCACAAAACCTTTACCTGGGGGATTACCTTATTCCGAAATACGTGTTCCATTTGATCAAGAATCTTAACTGGTTTCTCTTTATAAAAAAGGTTCTTCTTCTAGCTTTACTGCATCTGGGCTCAATACATGTGATAAATCAGGAACATTATTTCTCAACATCATATCATGAAAAAAATTGTGTACCTGAAACTAACTCGGAGGAAAAGCTCAATGTTATGCAATGGTTCCAAATTTCCCTAAAATTTCAAAAGGACTGATGAACCATGAAATTAGCTTCCCTTTCGTACGAAAACGCATCACTCCTTCCCAAGGAGAGATTTTAAGGAAAACCTTGTCACCTACCTCGAATGAAAAGTCATTCTTCTATTATCTGCAATGCTTTTCTACCTGCTTTGAGTTGTCCTCGTGTGTTGCTGGATAATTTTCACTTTCTCAGCAACTTCTTCTACTAATTCTGGCCCCATCAACATTCATTCACTGACATCATCCCAAAATGCTTGAGTACGAGACCACTTCCCATACAAGGCCTGAAAAGGTGCCATTTGAATACTAGAATAAAAACTGTTAATAAAAGAAAACTCAACTAATGAACGATGTTGGTCCCATCTTCCTTGATAATCCGTTGAAAAAGCTCAAATCAAATCTTCCAAAGTTTGAATCGTTCAATCTAACTACCGATCTGATTGAGGACGAAAAGATGTAATGAAATTTAACTCTGCTCCCAACGACTTCTGATGTACCTTCCTAGAGTTAGAAGTGATCATGGAATCACGGTCAGAAACAATGGAAAGAGGAACTCCAAGAAGCCAGAAAATATCCTTGAGGTATAATTGAGAATGATGATACAATGTCATTGTATCTCGAAAAGAAACTAAATGTTCAGATTTTGTCAGCTGATCTACAATAACCCAAATCGCATTATTACCTTGAAAATTCATTAATAGTCCCACCACATTGTCCATTGATACATTCTCTCATTTCCACTCTAGAATTGGTAATGGCTAAAGAATCCCCATCATTATTTTCTGTGCTACTTTAACCTATTGACATGTCAAACATTTAATGGTAAAATCATAAATTTTTCATTTAATTACATCCCACCAATAATACTTTCGAAGGTCTCTATACATCTTAGTACTGCCAAGAATAACATAAAATGGAGAACTATGAGCTTCATAGAATAAATCATTTTTCATATGAAAATAACAATGCACACGCATCCTTTTTCAAAATCGTAAAACAAAATATTTATCAAGGTTAGATTATGGAAACATACCCATTTTATCCAATTATAACTTTTTCTATAGCTCACAGTCTTCCGTCTGCGCTGGCTTAATTATGTCTGCCAATTAATACTACACAATAACTTGAAACAAAATAGATTTATTCCCGACACCAACAACTTCTAAACCAAAATTCAGCAAATATTTAATAAAGGGATCATGTTCCAAATGTAACATGGTTAATGATGCATGATGTTTCCGACTGAAGGCATCCACCACATTTTTTAGTTTCCCATGATGGTAATTGATTGTGCAATCATAATACATTCTCAATTCAGACCATCTTATCTTCCTCATGTTTAATTCCTTATGAGTGAATATATACTTCAGACATTTGTGGTATCTATATATTTGACATTTATCTCAGTATAAATAATGCCTTCATATTTTCAAAGCAATTTCCATAGCTTCCAATTTAAAATCCTGTGTGGGATAATTTAACTCATGATTTTTATGTTGCCTCTAAGAATAGGCAATTACCTAATCATTATACTTCAAAACACAATTATTTCCCTTCAATGAAGTATCACTGTTGATGACAAACTCACCATTTCAGTAATGTAAGGACAAAACTGGAGCATTCAACAATGTCTTCATCAGTACCTAAAAACAAACATCACATTACTATATCCAAAAAAAATTAACCCCTTTCTATGTTAACTTAGTTAACATGCTAGATAACCATGCAATGGTTTTTACAAACAGTCTGTAATATCCATTTAACCCAAGAAAAATATGAATCTCTATAACATTTGTGGGTCTTGGCAATTCATCAAGTACTTTTTTTTGCATGATCAACTGTTATTCCTTCCTTATTTATAATGTGCCCATGAATTGAAATATGTTACAATGAGAAAATCACACTTGATAAAATTTTCATCACGTTTTTTTCCTTTTAATGATTTCAAAACAACCCTCAGATGTTTTACATGCTTCTATTTATTTTTAGAAAATACCATAATGTCATAAATAAAGAACTCCTGAAATACTATATTTATATGATTCGTGAATAAAGTAGGTTCATTAGTTAATCCAAACATCATAAAAACAACTTCATAATGCCCATATCTAGTACAAAAGGTTGTTTTTAGGATGTCATCCTCCTACACCTTTAGCTGATGGTTTCCCGATCTCAAGTAAATCTTGTAAAAGTACTGAGATCTGTGGAGCTGATCAAACAAGTAATAAATATGAGTCAAAGGATAATTTTTTTTAATAGTGATGTTATTTAAAGATTTATAAAAAATTAAAATTCTCATAGAACCATATTTCATTTTACTAAACAAAACAGGAGATCTCCATGGTGAAGTTCTATGATGAATGAATCCTTTGTCATGAAAATCTTGCAACATATTTTTCAATTAAAGATGTTCTATGGAGCCATATGATATGGGGGTTTTGAAATTGTCTTAGCATCTGGAACTAATTCAATTGTTAATTTCACTTCTCGATCAGGTATAACACAGGGTAACTCATTAGAAAAAACATCATGGTATTCATCTACCACTGGTGCATCATTAATTTGAATAGTTGCATTGTTTTCAACAAGATGAGGAAGATGACTTTCATTTCCATCTTTCAATAGTTTCTTAGCTTCCTGATATTTTATAAATAGTATGGATTCATTATTGTATACAAACTAAAAATATTTCTAAAAAACCACTTATTTAGCTCTATAGTCAATTTTAAAATGATAATAAAAAATCCAGTCCATTACCAGAATAACATCAATCTCGACTAAGGGAAAAACAACAAGGTTTCAAGTATTGTCTTTCCACAGAACACAATGGAAAGATTATTGTAATTTCTCTTTGCAATAACATTTCTTCCGGGTGTTTTAACAACAAGTTAGGGTTTCATTTGTTGAGGAGATATTTCCAAATTACCAGAAAATTTACTAGAGATGAAGGAATGTGTAGACCCCATATAAGAAAACTATTGATAATCTGAGTGAACAAAAAAAGTACCTAATACAACTTCATTGGATGTCCTGACATCTCCTGACGTAGTCGCAATGGATTTCACTACAACTATCTACCTGTAGTATGGCTGTATTTCATCACTCAGATCTCTCTTTGGGATGGGATTTGCATAATGACCCATCTCAGCACATTTGAATCACTTTACATACTACATTTCATGATTATTCTTAGGATCATTTTCATTGTAATCATGGGCCATATTTCCTAAATTACCACATTTGAAACACTTCACAATTTTCTAAAGGCATTACCCAGGGTGTTTCTTGATGCACTTTTCAGAAACGGGAAATTGTATTTTCATACCATCATATTTCTTTGGTTGATTCTTACACATTTCATGCCATCTGGACATCTTATTATCTATGTTTCCAAAATTAACATGATCTTCAGAAAACTCCATCTCTACCATCTCAGCACATCAGAATAGTTTCTCATAACTTTTGTATTCACAAGAGTCCAACGCCCTTCGATACCTTAGCTTCAATCCTGAGTAAAAGCGGTTGATTTTTCTATCAAGATCCAGAATAAGATTTGGAGCATACCTTTCCAGTCATGTGAAGTTCACTTCATACACAACCATTGAATCATCCTACTTATATTTCAATTCATGTAATTGCTTCAACATTCTTTGCCTCACCACCCTAGGAATATATTTTTCAAGGAAAATACTTTTAAATTCATCCCAGTATAAGGCATCAAAATCCAATATACTCCTGATATTACATAATATTTACCATCACTAATAAGCTTCCCCTTAAAAATAATAAATGTCAAGACTTAACTTGTTATTGCCCAAACATCTCATAACATCAAATATATTTTCAATGGCTTTGTTACATCCTTCAGCTGTTACTGGGTCATGAATATCCATTGAATGTAGAAGGATGTTTTCTCTAAAATATTCCACTACTATCATATTCTGTTGTGGTACCTATATTGGTTCTATTGCATCGATGCCACCACCATTTATTTTCTGCGTTAACTAATCCATTAATGTCACCAACTACTTGGTTCCAATCACTACCATTCTAGGTTTTTGTTCCTGAAGTACTTCATCATGTCGGTGCCCCTCCTCTTTAGCAACCTTGTTCTTTCAACAGACAACCATTCTGAACAAAAATGTCTTAGATAAATAAACATGGTAATCATTAAATACTAAAACATTTCAAATTAAACATAGAGTTAAAATCATTTATGGTATTATATTAACATCCCCCTAACCCCTAATTTTATCTTAATAGTCCTCTAATACCAACTATAACGAGCTGAAATTTTTTCATACATAGTCATGAATTTAATAAATAAAACACATAATTTTCCATTTATGATCTTTTCATGTTTAGAGCTTTAGAGAATTATAACAATACATTCATAACATTACAGACTATTATAGATGGATACCATAAAAACAGTTTCCAATTTTTGTAAATATAAAACATGAAAACTTAAAACAAGACTCCTTGACAATTATTCAACATTTAACATGGCTTCCTTCCTTGCCTTACACATCCATTAACCTATGAAAAACATTTCAAAAACACGGGATGAGCACAAAAGCTCAGAAAGAGATGAAAAAATGAGGAAGAAGAACATTATTCCATGAATAATCGTAATATATGAAAACATTTTCAAAAGACATTCTTGTCACCCATATATACATACTCTGTGTAACATGAGATTTACACAAGATCCACACAAAACCTGAGAACATTAATATAACCATAATGGTATCTTGGGGAATTACTTACATAATCTTGTAACCATCTCAAATACCGTAATGAAAAAAGCCATAATTTTACTATATGATCAACAATCCTTTTTTCATAAAAAAACATTTTTTGAAAAAAAGGTTCAATATTTTTTAATATTACTATATAATAATTTCATGTAATTTTATCCCATTATTTAAATTTTAATCTTTTTTAAAGGAATATTATTTTCATTTTCCATAATAGGTAATTTTTTTAATATGTTGGGAAATATATGATTATTATTTACTTGTACTACAAGATAAAAATTGCAATCATCATTAACACTCCTGAAATTAAATATTACATTAAATGTCACTATGTTTATTTTCAAATAAAATCTTTTCTTATATTAATTTGTATATTTTAATATGCCTAATAAATTATTTTAAACTGAAAAGGATATTTTTATAAAGAAATATTCCACAAGTTCATTTAATGGAATCATCATATAAAATAAAACCCTTTGATAATACTTATTATTTATGTGTGATATAACCAAATGAAATCATTATTATTATTTCTCTATATGGTTATTATTATGTTAAAAATGTTTTTGAAAGCCGTTTCTTTTCTAGGTGATATACCATGATGAAATGATGAAATGGTTATGAAACCCATTTCTTTTACAAATTCTTTAATATCTATATGAAAGTTGTTTCATTTTTATAGGTTACGATATGATGAATTTATTATGATGTGGTGCCTCACAAACAACCAAACACACACACACACACACACATAGGATTTTCATTTTCTAATGGTTGGGAAAATAATTACATATCCTTTTTATATATTAGGTCAAATGGATATATCATGAGATTAATAGTATAGTAATAAAGAGTAAAATAATTTCAAATAGGGTCTCTATCAACTATTCTAGTCTTAACCATGACACTATTATGGTTTATTGATTATTCCCAATCCACTATTATAGAATATTCAGTGATCTAGAAATACTAAACCAATCATTTTATATTATTATATATATGAAAAAAATTATTATTTTGATAATGTTAATATCTTATGTCTTATTATCCTTGATTCCTTCATGATTTATAAATTATGAAATTCCCAGGTTGGTTCCATGACTGAAGATTAAGATATATGATATGAAGGGTAATTTTTTTAAAATTCATGCTCAAATTATCATACCATTATTCTGATATTTTGTTTAAGTGATAATTAATAAATCCATTGTTTACCATTACTGATAATTTGAGGTCACCCTTTAATAAGATTCCATTCACCAATTTATAAAAAAGCAATTAAATAATATATGACGGAATTTATCTAGTTGTGAACAACATTGTTGGATAAAATGTAGATATCTCAAGAACATATTGTTTATTTGTATAGGATTATAATGTTACAATACTTATATGATTCTATTATGGTTTGTTATATTATTTAATTAATATTTATCTAGTAATATGTAATATCATTAAATGAAGTGTATGGGTAACAATATATGGTATCAATGAATGGTTTAGTTATGTTTGGCAATTGATATTTAAACACAATAGAAAGGACCCTCAGGATAATGTTATGTATAATACAATGTCATATTTTATTGGTAAAGATATAGGTTTATATTTCCTAGAAGAAAAACATATATGTTTACTAAAAGTGGTTATTGTTTTATAATATATTGATAAATGGGTAATATTCTCAAAAAATATTTTTCATTATATCTGTACAATTATTCTTGTGCATTGTGAGTGTTTCCTTTAAACCTGCCTAATTTTAAATGATTAAAGGCTATGGTTATGTTAATTATCATTGTTATTATGAACCATAAATATGTATTTTAGTATATAATGATCATTAATCTCCTATAAAAAATGTCTCACTATATTGAAAAAAATGTTTCATTATTTAGACATATTTAAATGATTTTTCATTATTATGTGGTTTTCCATTAAGATAATTACTTCTCACATGTTGAAATTTTGTTTTAGTTAGTGGATGAAAACCATTTTAATTCTTAATATTATGTAAGATAAAATAATTTCCATCCTTACTAACCAATGACTTGCGTAATTTGAATAGAAAATATTTTTCATATGATTACACAACATTCTTGAGATATAAATCATGATGAACATCCAATTGAGAAAAATAATGAAAAATATTTGATTGATTCCATCATGAGGTAATTTCCTCCATATTTTTGTGTGTCTATTAATCCACTAGTTTTTAGAAAAAGTATCAATGCCATTGAAATGATATTTTACATTCACCAATATTTAGATCCTGGAAAATTAAATTTTCTAATACAACATTTATAAGTAAAATAGTATCAATGGTGGAATTGAAACATGAATATATAGAAACCTGAATAAATTATCTCCATGGAGTGGGATGTGTATAATAATTTATTTTTATAAAAGTGTATTCCACATATTTTTCATATGAATGTTGATAAGTAATTCTTTTTGAAAATGAATAAGGGTAAAGAATCCAATGGTACCTATAAGAAATGTTTTACGAGACTTTCAACTTATTCTTCTCAAATTTTCATCTAACATGAATTTTATATTGATATGTTATTCAGTGGCAGAGAACCATTTCATTTAATGTATTTATCCATAAGTTACATTAGTAGTTATAATTAAATCATTTAATGTACTATCATATATGAAATGTTTATTTTAGTACATATACATCTCATAAAGTTTAAAAGAAAAGCAATATGGAATTAAATTAAAATTATAAAAATAATGGATATAAGGAAATGATATTTTCATTTACGCTCAATATGTGGAAGGAATCATATTAGGAATTTCCTTAAGGGGAATGGTAAATGTTTTTAAGTGTGTAATGTAAATTAAGTTGGAAGTCAAATTAATAATTGGAAGGGTAATGTTTCATAATGATTCAAATATAGAAAAGGTCACACAAAATGAATCACAAATGATAATGTGTTTAAAATGCATGGAGTATGGTAATTACGCTATCCGTTGTTGAAATTTTAAGTATAATGAAAATGGTCGATGTCAACAACATATTCAACCTTGAGACACAAGAAAACATCATTAATTACATATTATGGATAAAGGGTGTGATATTGGCATTATGAAATGTATACCTACAATCAAATCTATAAATATTATTGTCTTATTAGACACATGATCTACTGACTCATTTATATCTAAATAATTTCAACTAGAACCAAAATGTAACCCCAATCATTTATTGTTGATTTTGTAGTGAAATCCCCTAATGACACAATGAATTCATCTCATGACTATGATTCTTCAAAAATTGAATATTTTGGTAATTAGAATATTATAAATCTTATTATTCTCATTTTGGTTGAATTCCAAGTTATCTTAGTAATGGATTGTATATCACAAAATAAATACCTAATTAAAAATCATGGATAGAATGTAACATTTGATATTATGGTTCAAACTATAATCATAAAAAATTGTGATGATAAATTTCAAATTATAATCCAAATCACATCCATTTTATGGTTATTTATTTCTATTAAATGTAGGTGTTTATTTAAATTGTCTAGGGAGAAACTAAATATATATGATATAACTATTTTGAGGGAGGATTTTAAGTATGTCTTGGAAGAATATCATAGAATTACATAATATCATGGTTTTATGATCTCAATAGAACTCATTCCTGGTGGTACACCTATTTCAAATACTTCATATAGAGTGGCCATGGTTGAAATTAAATAATTAAACAAGAAACACTTAGAGAATCATGACAAGGGTTTTATTTTTTTCAATTGAGTCACCTGGGGGTGAACCTAATATTTTTTATGTATAAATATATGATAATGTGAATATTAATTTATTATTAGAAACTAATAATTATCAAAATAATGACTAATTATCCCCTATATCGTATAGATGAATTTTTTGGTCGACCACATCAAGGTCAATATATTTCCAATATTTATCATTATTCTAAAAGAATTAATTTATTGAGTAGAAGGAGGATATACCATAAAAATGTAAATGATGTAGAAAATATAAATATAAATTGATAACAATTTTTCATACTCTCTCCTCTTATATATTCAAGTATTTAATGAAAATATTCCATAGATATTTCAATTATCAGCTTTATGGTAGTGTTTGTGGAGGATATTATTACATATTAAATGATCTAGTAAGATCATGTTGATAACATGAGTATTATATAGAATGTTATATGTAGAGTTAATCTATATGAATAATTTAAAATCTGTGACTTTTAGAAATGAAATGATTCATCTTTTGGGTCATATAATCTCACATGAGGGTATATCGACTTATCCATCAAAGATAGTGTTTATTAAAAAGTGGCATAGAAAAATGAATTTGGATAAGTAAAATATATTTCGTAGTATGGATATATATTATCATTGATTTTTGGACATTTTTCAATGAATTTATAACCCACTCAGAATGTTAGCTTAGAAGGGAGCCAAGTTCCATTAGATAAATGAATGTGAGTAAAATATCAATGAACAGAAGCAATGTTTAGATAGTACACATGTACATATTATACAATTTAGTATATAATGGATTTATATCTATAGTGATTCATCCAAGAAGGTTATATGATGTTTCCTTCTCTATAAAGACGCAGTTATATGTTATTCCCCACAAAAATTGCTGTTTTATGGGAAAAAATACTAAAATCAGGTATAATAGTATGATGATGTAATTTTCCCATTAATAATATTTTTGAATTATCATTATGGATAAACATGTGATAAATATATTTATCATAAAAGTATAAATTAAATAATAACTAAAAAATATATGAATATGTGGCAGAGAATCACGTTGGGTTTGATTGAAAATTATAACTGCGCAATATATTACCACATTGGAAAAGGTAAAAAGGTGGTAGATGCTCAAGATAAAATGGAGAATTCTTGATTATCTATGATGAGGATCCATAAATATAAATTATTTATATAATTTCAATGTACGTTCTTTAAAATATTTAAGGAAAGAGAGGTATAATATTTAATCAAATTCTTGTTCAACCATATATCTATGTGAATATTAATGAGGTAAAGAAAAAATATGTTGAACTGTAGAAGATGGTAAAAAAAAATTAAATGAAAAATTGATTTTTATTTAATGATAATGTTTGGAGGCCACTTTTCTGTAATGTCCCGGTTCCGAGTACCACTACATGGGTGCCCCGAACCTGGTTCGCCACTTGACCTCAAGCACATTTCCACAGACGCGAGAGGCTGCCGACTAGTAGCAAGGGCCCATGATTGATAGTGGGTAAACTATTCCATAATTTGTCAAATTGTAGAGTAGCGGAATAGATAAATAGAATACAAAAATAGAAGAAGTAATAAACCATACACACATAAACAACTGCAGTAAAAGATAACCAAAAGTTAAATATAATGATGCAACATGACTCATGTTCTATGAAAAGAGCCATAAAATGTTACACAACAATACAAGACTTTACAATATAGAGTACAGCAAATACAAAACAAAACAGCCAGTAGCATCGTGAGCCTAAGCCCAGTCCCATGCTTTCCTACACCTCAGCAGCAATCAAGTACCTGTATAGGGACCCTTGACCTTATCCACACCTGCTAAAATGTAATATGTTTGGGTGGATGACATGAACCAAATAGGGAATGAGAAATAAATCCCAATAGGAACCCACCAAAGGCATGTTCCCAACTGTGTGAAAAGATTCAACAACATTGTGCAGTATTAAAATGAAATAAACTATGCAGTACTCCAAATTAACTATCTTTACCAATTATATTGCCATTTTAGTATTCTTTTTAACATTGAACTAAAAATATCACCACAGTGAATATTCTATGTAAAATAGCTAGTGTCCTCAGATGCGTAATCCCTTACCCTCAGTTAAAGCGAATCCAAACAAAGGAATTTTCCCACTGGCATATTTAATATTGCCAACATGCGTAAGAAATGTCTCCCAAAGTCACAGAATCAACTGCCACCAATCACAGAAGAAGTTTCCCACATGATAATTAGTAAATTTCTCACAGTCTAATGAAAAAACTTCCCTCAGGATAAACAACTAAATGGGCCATTCCAAACATATAAACAATCAATAAAAATGGAATTCCTCTCATGGAAATTCTATAATCATTATTATAAAGGCATACCCTCTGGTATCCAGGACAAATGGCTAAACAGAAGAACGCACCCCCAGGGTGGTCCTGGATGCAAGCAGGGATCCTAACCAATAGTTTAGTATCACATTGAAATTACCTAAACAATTATAGGTTTTTAATTCAACAAAGTCTCAGCCATACGACACCCCATTCATGTGCGCGTATCACAATGATACACAAAAAAGCACAACCGTTGGAATTTAAACACCAAGCCACCTACCTCGATCACTGGTGATCGATATACCCAAACGAGCCTTCATAAACATCCAAGAACGTCATTGATCTTAGGTAAAATAATTCTAGTTCATCATCAAATAAATTCCATTAGAGGAATAATTGGAAATAAACACTCAAGTAGAAGGAAGCTCTTAGACGCGCGGTTCCAGCAAAGAATGATGGAGGTGAAATCGGATTCCCAGTTCACGATTGGTGGATCTATAAAGACCATGCCATCTCCTCGATCATCCATATAGAATTCTATGATTCCTCTATGAATAGAGATAGCTATTGCACGTTTTAAGCAAAAAAAATACAGAGTGTGTACTCTCAAGTACAAAGCGTGTAATTTCCATTTTTAAACTGTTCCACTGGCGGCTTCTCTCCACTATGGCACTGTTCATTTGTCGACATGAGTACACAGTATGTATGACTCTATACATGGTGTGTACTATCGCCCAGCTGTCCACCGACTTACTATTCGTTTGTTGACTGACTACACTACGTGTAAATACAAACAACATGGCGTGTAGTCAATTTTTACACATTTCATCACCGACATGGCTACACACCCCGTGTATTCGTCCCACAAGGCCAAAATTACATATCATGTAGAGAAGTACATGGCGTGTAGTCCAAAAATTTAGTATTGTTACTCATTTTCCTTATTTTCTAAAAGAACCTATGGAAATTAGAAAATAAGAAACTCATACCTCAAAAATAAGAACAAAGTTCTTACAAACTTCCCCCCTTAAAGCAATTCATCCCCGAATTTTCCTTCCAAGGGTTGTGAATATATAGTTATGAACAACTCCGGCCATTGAGCGCATATGTCGGCCTCCCGCCCCCAGGTTTCGTCCTGTACTCGGCCATGCTTCCATAGCACACGTACGAGTAGAAGTGGCCGGCATAGAAGAACCTTCATGATCCTATCAACGATATGAATCAGATGAACCTCATAGGAAGCATCTATTTCAAGCTCAACCTCCTCAGGCTGAAAGACGTGAGACAGGTCTGACTGATAGAGACGCAACTAAGATACATGTAAGAAATCATGCATGGCTCGGTACCTCTGTGGTAACTGCAACCGATAGCCAACCAGCACGAATCTCTCCAGATTCTCAAATGGCCCCACATATCCCAGTGAAAGTTTACCATGTCTCTTGATCTGCTTGTGTCCCATCCTCGGTGAAACACGCAAGAAAACCTGATCCCCAACAATGAAATCCAAGGGTCGTTTGCGATGATCATCATAAGATTTCAAACGAGACTGTGTGGTAGCCATCCGCTTTTGAATCAACTGGACCTGCTCAAAAGTCTCCTGCATGAGACATGGTCCTAGTACAGCTGCCTCACCTGCCTCTAACCAGCACAAGGGTGATCAAAATGTCCTACCATATAAATCCTCGTAAGTTGTCATCTCAATAGTTTCTTGAAAACTATTATTATAGTCCAACTCTACCAGAGTTATATGCTTCTCCCAAGAGCCCAAAAAGTCTAGGACACATGCACACATCATGTCCTCAAGAACCTGTATCGTATGCTCTGACTTACCATCGGTCTGAGGGTGGTAAGCTATGCTCAGAAGCACCTATGTACCCAGTGCCCTCTGAAAACTCTACCAGAAACAAGATGTAAAATGGGCATCTCTATCTGAAATGATTGAACAGAGGACCCCATGAAGATATACGACCTCTCAGATATACAACATCCCATGCTCATCAGCTCCAAAGGTCTCCTTGATTGGAAAAAAGTGATCTACCTATGTGAGTCTATCAACAACAACCCACATGGAATCATTGCCTTGATGTGTCCTCGACAACAAAGTCACGAAGTCCATCGTGACATCATCCCATTTCCATTGCATAATAGGTAACTGCTGTAACAGTACGGATGGCCTCTGATGCCCCGCCTTCACCTATTGACAGGTGGACCACATCGTTACAAAACTAGCTATATCTCTCTTCATTCCCAGCCACCCGTACTAAAGTCTCAAGTCACATTACATCTTGGTAACTCCGGGATGAACTACCCAAGATGAAGCTTGAAACTCCATCATCATCTCCTTGTGTATATCCGCTGGATCCCACACTCTTGCATGGAAACAAAATACTTCATTATTTCCTATCATCCAACTAGGAGAATAGTCCCCACTGGTCACTAACTCCCATATAACTAGGCCATCTGAATCAGATAAATATCTCATACTCACTCTATCAAGGATGGTAGAGGTCACAGCTAAAGATGAACGATAGGTCTACACCTGACTGTTGTGTACCTCCAAATGCATCTCAGAGAACAATGCCATAAGCTGCCACTCACCACTAGCATCATTAACTGCATGTGCCTGAGTCTTCCTACTCAGTGCATCAGCAACTGTATTACCCATACCAGTTGTATAGGCAAGCTCAAAATCAATGGACTGAAGGTATTCAACCCACCTTCAATATCTTAGGTTCATGTAACGCTGGGTAACGATGTACTTGAGATTTTTTGGTCCATGAACACCACAACTTTTTCTTCCAAGAGATAATGTCTCCAACAGTGCAACACATGAACAACTGCAGACAACTCGAGATCATGTGTTGGGTAATTACTCTCATTTTCCTCAACTACCGAGACTCATACACAACTACTCGATTTCTCTCCATCAACACATCTTCTATCCCAATACATGATGAATCACAGTAAATAGTATAGATCTTCCCATGCTCTGGGAGTATAAGGATCGGTGTTGATGTCAACTTTACCTTCATATCCTAGAATGCTATCTCCCAAGCTTCTGACCAAACAATCTTCCCACCATTCTTAGTAAAAATCATCAATGATGCTTCTAAGTGGGAAAAGTCATGTATGAATTATTTGTAGTATCCATCCAGCCCCAAGAAACTCTGTATTTCAAAACATACTTAGTCTTCTCCGAGGAAACTACTGCTCTCACCTTCTCTGGGTCTATTGCAACTCCTGCCTCTAAGATGATATGACCCAGGAAGTGTATCTGGTCCATCCAAAAGAGGAACACACAATTCATCAGATCCATGAAAACTTCTGGTGCGTTCATGAGTCCGAACGGCATAACCATATACTCATATAGACCATACCTGATCTTGAATGATGTGAGAGGTATATCAGATGGTCTAACACCCAGTTTATGATATCCTAATCTCAAGTCAATCTTCGAAAACACTCGTACTCCAAAATTTGATCAATAATATCATCAATACTTTCCAAGGGATATCAGTTCTTAACCATCAACTAGTTCTACTTCCAATAATCCACACCGAGTCTGAGGGTATCGTTTTCCTTCTTCACAAAAAGGGCAAGAGAACCCCACTAAGAAGTACTGGGTTGGATAAAAACCTTTTCCTGTAACTCCTCTAATTATCTCTTGATTTCCTGTAACTCTGGTGTAGCTATCCTATAAGGTGTAATTGAAACCGTTGTTTCTCTTGGAACAAGATTAATAGATAAATACACCTCACACTCTAGAGGAAGACCTAAAAAATAATCCGGGAAGACAACCCTGAAACGATCAACCATTGGAGGGAAATAATTCATACAAATCCCCTAATCATCCAAATATAAACTCACAATATGGGGTGTGACTCCACCACGCCCAAGATGCTCTGGTCCATTTCCACTCATCTGAACACCCCATTATACCTTTTATAGAAACTCTCCACCCTCTGGTGATATGAAACTCACCCTGCGATGATAGCAATCTACAAAGGCTTTAATGGTATCTGACCAGTACATCCCGGGAATGACATCATAGCTCGTCATCTCTAAGACATAGAGGTACCAAAGGACATGACACCCACCAACATCAAGGGGGAACTCCTTGAACTGATGCACACTAGTCGTTCTATTCCCCAATAGAGTATCTATAATCATAATAATAGAATAAGAAGACACATAGAGCCCAATGCTCTCCATGACGGGCACATATATGAAACTATGTGTAGAACCCGTATCGAAAAGTACTGAAGATAAGATAGAAGATAATAGAATAGTTCCTCTGATAGTAGAAAGACCGAGAACCTACTCATGCTGGGTTTGTTACACAACATATGCCTTCACAGTGCTGCGGCCCTGCGACATAGCCTTGCTACCCTGAGATGTCCTGCCCTACTGCCTCTGAGATCCTCGTGTTTGGATACCATGGCCATGACCACCATCCCTGGCTGCATGCCCTGACGTATTCCAATTTCTTGACTAGTAATAAGCTACTGGTCTTTCTCCTATATGTGGAGTCCGCACAGAACCCCTCTCACTAGCCACTAGTGGAAACGCCCTACAAAAGTGTTGCAGATGACCCATACCGCCTCAAGCTTGACATTCCACTCGGTCACGTGGACACTGCGGTCTCTTGTGCCCCACCTTACCACACAAGTAGCACATGACCTTGACACCTGAAACATTCTTCTGGATGGTACATCCACCCTGAGATAAGTCCATGTGTCTCTTCCTCTTACCAGTAGAAATAGTGCCAGAAACTGTTACTAAATCGCCCTGTCCCACACCACTAGCTTCTTGCTGGTTCCATTCCGTAATCAGTTCCTGTTTCACAATAGAATTAACTGAGGGAAACCTGAAAAAATTCACCAGTGCTCAGATGTCATATCGAATACCATCCTCAATGCGTCTAGTTCTCAACATCTCAACACCCAACAGAATGGGTGAATAAGGCTGAAGCTCGGTGAAACGAGCAGAATAATCAATCACTGACATAGCGCCCTACTGCAGATTCATGAAATCTCAAGCACGATCTTCCCTCAGCGTCTCTAGGACGAAATCATAGAAGGCTGTATGGAAATCTCCCCACGCCATGTCTCTGTGATGCTCTGACTGGGTGTTAATATTCCATCACCTCTTGGTGAAATCACACAACATATAAGTCGCGAGCTTGACCCTCCGCCCTGGAGGCATCTCTTGGTGCTTGAAAATATTCTACAGAGACCCCAGCCAAGACTTTGCAGCATGTGGTCCTCCATCCCCTAAAAATGTATGAGGATGCTGCTGTTGGAAGATACGTGTCAGCTCTTCCATAGATGTGGCAGCCGGAGGTGCTCCCTGAATGGTCTGCATGATCTGCATAAATACTTCACGGAACTGTGCCTCCGTGCCTGTGTCCGGTATAACGGCTGACACCGCATCTGGATCTCCTGGAGGATCAACTGGTAGCCTATGTCCTACCATCTTCTGAGTATACTCGTTTCCGCTCTCCTGGAGAACAATGATTGAACGTCTCGATGACATGACACTACAACATAAAATGGACACATTAGATCAACACTATCATAGTCTAAAAACGGAGGAACAATAAAAGGGAACAGGAGGAAGAAGGAAATAAATATTTCACAAAATGAATACACGGCATGATTACTAACTATACGGCGTGTACCTGACTTCTCTTCCTCTACCTGGGTCCTTATAAATGTCCATGCCACACAACTCCCATTAAACAAAACTACACGGCGTGTATATCATCTACATGACATGTATGGTGTAATTTTCCAACTGCTTGTGTTGTGTGTGACACGGCTGACTTCTCAGCGTGATACTACACAGCGTGTTACATCTGCACACATCGTTTACACCACTCCATCTACCAAGCCACACGACTATGTTCACACGGTCTGACCTCAGAAAATTCTACATGGCATGTCCCATAGGCACACATCAGGTTCTAGATGAGCATCGACGACCTGTGTTTTTAGTTACAGAGCCAGATTCATGGATCACACTACACGACGTGTTACATATACACACGGCGTTTACAAGAATGTATTACACTGACCCATTTTGTTAGTCACATAGCTGGATCCCAAGTCATACTACACGGCGTGTTTCGACGGTGGACACGATGTGTATATATTAAGGTCTCCCCCATCCGTGTTGTTAGTTACACGGGCGGACTCTGGGTCAATACTACATGGCGTGTACTTAAGGTACACGGCATGTTCTCCCCATGCACTTCCCTTCCCCATGTCCTCGCCCACATAGTCTATGACACGGGAAGAGACTACATTGAGTGTACTTAGTGTACACTGTGTGTACTCAAAAAAAATTCTTTTCTTCCCGAACAGAAGGACAGACATAGAGTGTTTAAGGTACTACATGACATGTATACTGGGTTTCTGGTCAGTATGCCCAAGAAACTTCTCCGGAACCAGCAAAGACTGAAAAACAACACCTAAGTGCCAAATTCTGATCCGTGAGGGACCATACTCCCCGCGAATCAATGTTTGGCATCTTATATGTGTTATAACTGGATAAAGAGGGAATTATCCCCCAAATTACAGTCAATGAGGGCCCATACTTCCCAAAAACCAATATTTGGCATCCATTATATAAACAGGCTCACACAATAATACCCTATCAAACAATAGGTATCTATCCAAGAAGCTTTCACAACAGCATGCATTTACTAGCACCACATCTATCACAACAACATCCAATTTCTAATGCACCTACATGGCCTAGAAACAATGCATTCCATGTGATTCCCATCCTGTGCAGAAATGATGCATGAGTTGACATATCCTCATCTCATTGGGTTTCAACTAAATAGAACCCATGGATAAAATATAATCATCACAATCACAAGTGTGTCACCCAACGGTGAAATCAAAGAAACTATAAAATTAGAAAAATCAGATGAATTTCTATAATACGTGGTAGACTGGCTTTTTCCTATACATGGGTTAGCTACTCCCGGGCATATCTTATTACCAACTACTTTTCTTGTCCTATCCCTAACTAAGGCTAAAAATATTATGTCAAATAAAATAACTCCTCTGATACTAATTTGTAACATCCTGGTTCCTGGTGCCACTCCATGGGTGCCCCGATCCCGGTTTGCAACGTGACCTCGAGAACATTTCCCCAAACGATAGAGGATACTGAATAACATCGAGGGCCCAGGTCAGATTGTGGGGAAACTATGCCTTCAATTGTCAAAGTGTAGTGCAGTTGAATAAATAAATATCATACAACAACATTGGAAGCAATAAACCATACACACATAAACAACTATAGTAAAAGATAACCAACAGTTGTATATAATGATTATACATGCCTCAAGATCTAAAAAATAGCCAGAACATGTTACAAAACAATAAAGGACAATTCAATAAAGATTACAACAAAAACAATAAAAAACAGTTGGTAGCATCGTGAGCCTATGCCTGATCCTGTGCTCCCATACTCCTCAGCAGAAATCATGTACCTGTATAGGGACCCTTTCCCTTATCCACAACTAAAGAAACATAATCTGTTTGGGCCAATGACAAGACCCAAACATGGTGTGAGAAATAAATTCCATTTGGCACCCACCAAAGGCCCATGCCCAATTGTGTGAAAGGATGCAACAACAGTGTCCTCAGATGCATAAAACCATACCATCAGGTAAAGAGAATCCAAACACATGAATCTTCCCATATGCATATCCAATATTGGCCACAGGTGTATGAGGTGTCACCAACAGGCACAGAAACAACTTCCCATAGGCATAGAGGAAGTTTCCCCCAGGATAAGTTGTACATTTCCCACATGCTAATCACAACACTTCCCTCATAATAAACAAGTAACCGGACCATTCCCAACACGTAAACTAGAAATACACATTCTATTCCTCTCAAGGAAATTCTATAATAATTATTATGAAGTCATACCCTCAGGTATCCTTTCAAAACAGATAAATAGAGGAACACACCCCCGGGGTGGTCCTGGATCCAAGAAGCGATCCCAAACAATAGTTTATTATCACATTTAAATTACTTAAACAATTCTGGGTATTTAATTCAACAAGGCCTCATCCATATGACACCCCATTCATGGGCGCGTATCACAACGATACATAGAAACACACAACCGTTTGAATTTTAACACCAAGCCACCTACCTCGATCACCCGTGATCAATATAATCGAATGATGCCTTTTGAAAAATCCATGAAAATCTTATATCTGAGGTAAATTAATTCTTGTTCAACCTCAAATAAAATCCCATTGGGGAATAATTGTAATGAAACACTAAAGGAGAAGGATGCTCTAACCCACTCAGTTCTAGTAAGATCGACGGAGGTAGAATCAGCTTCCCGGTTTGCGATCGGTGGATCTCCAAATCTCCGACCATTTCCTCGTGCTTCCCTTTGCGTTCTAAGCTTACTCAGTGAATAGAGGAGTCTACTTCCAATTTTAAGAGAAAAAAAATACACGGTGTGTAATCTCAATTACACAGCGTGTATAGTCCATTTTTAAACAGTTCCGCTCATGGATTCTCGCTAACGTGGAACTGTTCATCTGTCGACTTGAGTACACGGCTTGTATACCTCTCTATACGGCGTTTACTATCGCCCAGCTAGCCACCGCCTTACTATTCGCTTGCCGAATGACTACACGGCGTGTAGTCAGTTTATACACCTTTCATCACTGACATTGCTACACGCCCTATGCAATCATCCCACATGGCCAAAAGTACACAACGTGTGGAAATGTACACGGCGTGTAGTCCCAAAATTTAGGATTGTTCCCCATTTACCTTATTTTCTCAAAAACTCCTATAGAAAAGAGAAATGGAGAAACCTGTACCACAAAAATAAGAACCGGTTTATTACATTATCTATATGAAAATGGTCTTTTTAATTTCTCTATCTATAACCATACAAAAATATGTATTTTATTTCATAATAAAAAGAGTCTTTATACCCATATTTTATTGAAAAAATATTACATATCTAAATGCTTATTTCATGTGGGATTGTATGAAGTGTTCTTTTATAGACTATATATCATAAATATTGATATATAATAATATTATGGGAGTAATATATAAAATTTTATAGAGGTTATAAAAATTACAGATCTATGAAATGAAATGGGAAAACATCACCAGGGATTTATTTCATATTGATTCCCTAAAACATTTATTGTTCATAATGTTATTTTTGTTATACTCAGTCACTATACGAAGTCATCAAACTTCCATACTATAATGAATATTCCTTTATTGATCATACTTATCGATTATACAATAATAAGTTGTATGGTTTTATAGAGTACCACATGCTATTTAAACAGATCGGTATATAATGATTTAAGTAATGCCCAAGAGTGTTATTCAGAACACTATGGATACATAGCTGGGGTTCGATATGATGTGTCACATCAAAAATATTTTTAGTCTATGAAATGTACTCATGCCTTAAAGGATGTGTTGGGATATTTTTCATTGGAATATAAATTTAGCTGGTATCAACACCACCCTCTAAATGAATCATTTTATTATAACAACATTCATTATAGTATTCTAGTGGCATGTCATAAATCTCTCAATGAAAATAGTTATATTACAATAATATTCATGTTTAAAGTTAGAGAATGAAATTTATTTCTACATTTAATAAATGAGTACATTTAAGGAAACATTAGATCCATTTAACAGTATATTCTGGCATCTTGGAGTCGATAGAAAAATTGTAAAGATAATAATCAGTGAGATCTAGGGATCAAAATTTTTGGGAAAGAGTTTCTATGAATATGTTAATGGAATACAGTTATGTGATCAAAAATTAATGGAAGGATTATCTTAAGTTATATTTTCCATGTGATATTTATATCAATAAGGGAGGGTTTATTATAGATTGGTTCTTCCACCAATCCTAGTTGATTTTCATGATGTCTTTTATATAAGCCTCTTCATGATGTGGATACATAATCATTTACATTTACATATCTCATATTTAAATCTTATTGAGAATGATGTTTCTAATAAAGAACAACCTATATATATCATGTATTATAGTGATAAATCACTACCAAAAAGGACCAAACACAATGTTGGATAATGTTTTATGTAAGAATCCAAAATTACAAAAAGATAAATGGGAACTGAAGGATAAAATAAAATAGAGATATCTTCATTTTTATGTGTCAATATAATGAATATTTATCAGTGAAAATCATTATTAGGGTTTAAAATGTGACCCCTTTTTATTTTACAATATTTTTATTTTTTAAAAAAAATTACAAATTTTGATAGTTTAAGATACATGGAAACCTTAATATAAGTAAATCATAATACAAAGCACGATTATAATCTAGAAAAGTAAATTATTTTTATGGATGAAATTATGTAAATTTGAAATGTGAATGGATTATATATTTAAAAATTAATTAAAATGGGTTTCGAATTCATTAAAAATGAAAATAAATAAATTTATATGTAAAATATATATTTTTATAAAAAAACCTACGTTATGCGTGCAATTTGTTTTTATTTTAAAAATTAAACAAATTATTAATTTAAAACTGTTTTAATTATATATATATATATATAAATTATTTATAAAATATTATTAATAATTTAATATTTTATCTAGGAATGAAATAATAATAAAAATACAATTTTATTCCCAAAAGGAATTTTTCTTCAAAACAATTCTCAACACTTTTTACATTATTATTTTTAAGTTCATTTCTTCCACTTATAGAAATTGAATCAAGAAAAATGGATTACATATTTTTTAAAATTATTATCAAATTTGGTAAATATGCCAATTTTATTTTTGGTAAATTTTGAATAGTAACCATAATAATTTTTTATTACCTCGGTAAGTGTAATTCGGGAAAAATAGTTTTAAACCAATGGGATAAGGCATTCAAATTCACATAACACATTCTTAGGAATATTTTATTAGTGGGGTTCAAAAATATCAACTTAATCCTTGAATATATGTTAACTTTGTACCATATTTCATAAAATATATCATTAAATTAATTTAAAAGAAGAATAAATAAAAAATGGCACTCTCTTGACATAAATAACTGTAAATTTTTTATATAATCATAAAATAAAAATAATTCTTATTAGAAATTTTTATTTAAAAGATAATTTTATATAATAGATATTTTTTAAAATATCTATTTATTATAAAAATACCTGAAATTCTTACAGAAATTAAGAAAAATATTTCCTCAATTAGTAGGAATATAAAATTAACAGACATAATATTTTTGAATTTAATATAATTTAAGGAGATACAATGTTCCAAAAATAATAGATGAATATCAAATTTTACTATTTTTTAAAGGTATTATATTCTGAATAAATATTCGCATTGGTGTCATTAATGTCATATTAATTGAATAATTCCAAAAGATATGTTACTGATATTTGATAATAAGTAATATTTTCTTAAATGGTTTAAAATCAATAAAAAAATGCACACGTGTGAGGGTAAAATGGTTGAACAAATAAAAAAAATTTATTTATGAGTCATATTACTAATTATTTAAACATAATTATCCCATAAATATTGAAATTGGTTTACCACGATTATGGTAAAAATGATTAATGAATTAGTTAATCAAAATTACATTGTTTAAGATGAAACCATATCCAACAGAAATATTGTCTTCTAGTATTATCAAGACTCTATCATCCATTTCACCAAATTCATTTCCTTTTTGTATAATTATTATTAGAATGAGTTTAATATTTTTTTAATATATTAAAAAAATCAATTTGCATCCTCACCCTCCATTATAAAGGAAGGACCTCATTTCACTTCATTATACAACTTTTTCACCTCAATCTAGACCAAACCATGAACAATTATATTCTATACTTACTTAGACTAATTATAGATATTACAATACCCCTAAAAGATTAACCCTACGGTCATCGAGTACAAATCTATAGGATTTATTTAATTAAATCAGTAATCTCTTTAACATATAACTATATTTTTTAATTATTCTATAACCACCTATATATTTGTGGTGTTTACAATAAAATAATATATTATATTACCCAAATATTTTAATATTTAATTATTATTATGTAACCACCTATATTAATGCTATTTTCCATCAAATTATAAGTGAATGTATTTCTCATGCATATATACGACTAACCATTTCCACATAGAGATATAATAAATATTCCAGTATCATATTTCATGGATTCTTTCAGTAAGGACCTAAACATACCATCTATAGGGATTTATATTTATATAAAATATTTTTCACAAATAATCACCGAAATATCATACTGTTTTAGTCTCTTTAGAGAATAGTTAAAAATTCATATAAATTAGTGAATGATCTTCAACATCCCCCACAATTCTGTTCCCATAGAGTAATATTCTTAAACATACCATAATTAATATGTTACTCCATAACCTATGTAATGTAAACATAATCAGGGTGAGCTAAGATCCTCATGAAGGGTAATAAATTGAAAAAATCAATAAATCATATTATAATTGTGTGAGAACATGACAATAACATTTTAAAACTATACACTACATATCCTAGATCATAAAATCGATCCATGTCATAAATCTTGGGTGTTCATAATACATGAAAAATAATGGAATAAAATTACATGAACCAAGAGATAATATTATTAGAATAAGGGATAGATTCATGTTTTACACATAATCATATAAAATCATTTTGTTAATAGTTAATGTCTCATTGATATTAATATGATAGTGTATTTGGATTACTCACCAAACTATCACATTAGTCATGGTTTTCTCCCATGAGTATCATAGTGTATTGTGTATCTTACTAAATTGGGTATTGTCCCCCATTCAATTCATGCTTATATCATTATATATCGATATTTAACAAATGCATTGGAGGATTATATGGGTACCAAACCTCACATTATTAAAATCATACAAACGTGTACAGAAATTTCATTAATCATTCATCATATCATAAACCATAAAAATAAATGGGTTTAATAAACATATCATAAATTAAAAACATGTGGAGAACAAAAATTTATCATAATTATGTCATTATTTAATCAAATAATAACCTGTGGAAAATGAAGTGGGATTCATAATCATTTTATCATGATAAAACACAGTGAAGAAAAACAAGATTCAAAAAATATAAAAATGATAAATAGAATACATCTAGTAAAATAATAATAATGGTATCCTTGAATAATATAATTAATAAAGAATATGTAACATCAAATTATGTAGTCTTAAATTTTAAATTATTGTATAATATAACTCTGAAAATTTTATGATGAAAATATCCATTCCACTTTGAAATAAAATTTTTTAAACGTAAAAAACTTTCAAAATATTTTTAATTGAAAATAAAAATTTTAAAATAAAAAATCACTAATAATATTTAAATAACAGTCTTTCATGAGAAACATAGAGTCATAAATTGAAATATTAAAAGTTATTTAAAACAATTCATTTAGAAATTAACATTTCCCCATTGAAATTTTTTTATGAATTACATTTTTTTCAAAATACATTTAATTTAATATAACATTGAAAAACAATCAGTTATTTTAAAAATAAAATTATTTTATTTATGTTGGGAAAATTATATTTATTTCATAAACATTAAAAAAATATGTCTATCAAATTTCCTATAAAAGTAAAATATAAATAATTTTGAAAATAACAATAAGATAAATTTTAAATAATTTTATAAAAATGAAAACATTGGTTAAATATTATTTAATTATTTATTTGAATAAATTTTATCCAATTATTGGATTTTCAGAGAGAATGTTTTTTTGGAGAAAAATGTTTTTCGACTGAAGAGAGAAATGAAGATAATTTCCAATAAACAATCTTTTTGAACTCTTCAGTTCTTATTGAGTGTAAAATTAATGGAACAAATTTATTCTATATAAATAAATTTAGAATATGAAAATATGATAATTTTATGAGAGATAGATAATAATATTCCTTCATTGGAACCAAACGTATCATAAATCTCGATAAACAATGAGATTATACCATAAATATCTTACCACTTTTGAAATATTGAATCATAATTTACCAAAAAGAATAAAATTTAGTGAAACATAAAATATAATGATCATAAATAAATTAATGATATCACATTTAATGGTGGATTCAAATAAAAATAATTAATTAATATAGGTATATAAAATAACATATGTCCCAAACCATTAGAATTGAGACAAAAATACCTTCCCGCCTTAATAACTTTGAAACAGTAAACCCTATGAATGATTGATACATAAATTTACTATTAAATAATAATTAATTTTATGATAATAATCAAAAAATAAATTCATTTTTATTTTATACACCAAATAAACGAAACACACGGTGAATAGGTATGGGTCTCACAAAAAATTTAAAGTGATATGGAATTCTCTTTCCTTTAGTATACACTTATGTCATGCACATTAAAACAACCTATATAATAAATTTATATTTATTATAAATATATTAAATAAAAATTCAAAATTTCAGACCATGTATGGGTTTCTTAAAGATTTTAATTACTTTTTTATTATTATTTCATTATTAGAATAATGTTTCCTGTAAAAAATACTTTGTTTTTTATGAATATTTTAGACCGGTATTTTCATTCCCCATACAGTAATAATGTGTATATTTTTTCCATAAAGTTAAAAAATTTATAAATAAAATATATATGAATTATATATGTATCTATAGTAATCCATTAATGTTTGAGATATAAAATAAAATACATTGTTCATAGTGATGATAGGTCATACGTACACATGATCACTATTTCCATTTTCAAGAAGTATTAAATGAAACTAATAAAAACAATTTCATTTAATAAAAAATTTTAAATAATATATATCAGA
This sequence comes from Viscum album, assembly GCA_963277665.1. NCBI lineage: Eukaryota > Viridiplantae > Streptophyta > Magnoliopsida > Santalales > Viscaceae > Viscum > Viscum album. The sequence continues at coordinate 39,175,882 of OY728158.1, read as the reverse complement.
TATATATTAACTAAATTTACCCTCATAACATTCCATGAAAAGAATTAGGGAATTACATCACTTTAAAAGGTTGTAGTTTGTTGTACACATGATCGATATTATCGTATCACCACATAATGGTAAATAATAAGTTATATGTGATATAATAGTTCAATAAGAAAAATAATATCATAAATATAGTATATATTCTTTCAATCAATGATTATATCTCTCCATTATAGGTGGTGATGTAGAATGAATAACCCTAATTCATGAGGTTATAGTCCGTCATAAATTGAAATGTTGATTTAATATCCCATTTTATAGAAGAGCATATAGTTATAGGCACTTACCATAACATATGAATATCTTAATATATGAGAGAAATATATGTTATTATATCACAATGTTTTAATATGAAATTAAGGATGTGGAGGAAGAAATAAAATTGAACTGTCAGTTTGGGATGTTATATCTTCTTCCAACATCTTATATATTGTAACAAATCATTCCATGTTTAGATTTATGACCAAAATAAGGTTTATATGATTATATGATGGAATTAAGTAATTTATTTAGGCAGTTACCATCAAAACTAATGTAGTTTTGTTGTGAAAGGTGGGGAGGTGAGAAGGTGGCCTTTTATAAGTGAGATTAGTGGAACACTTAAATTTTTTTTTTAAAAACTAAAGTGACGAAATTTTATAACTTTGAGAAGGTCTAAAACTATAAATTCAAGATCCAAAGAGATTATAATTTATAAACCTGTTTATAAATGGGATTTTTAAATTCATTAAGGTTATTTTACACTTATTTGATTAGTTTTACCCCTGGAATACTGATTTTCACTATAACCATGGTAATTAAATCATCATGTACTTGTTTATAGTACAATAAATAATAAAGATGAACAAATTAAAAAAAAATAACTATTTTTCAAATATTAAATATAATTTTTCAAATTCAACTCACTCAATTGTAAAATTTGTAATTTAAAATTAAACATAAAATAGAGTGAAAAATTGGATCTCTAAAGAGAAAATCATCTAATTATTAAAATGTTTATATATAAAAATTAAATATTTAAATGATAACATTGAATTTAATTTTATTTAATATATATAATTTTACATACATATTTTTAAAAACATATTATAACAATTTTTATGAATTTAAATATTTTAAAAGAAATTAAAATTCAATTTAAAAGCAATTACATTCTATTATTTATTGAAACAATCATCTATTTTGAAAATTCTAAAAAAATCACGCTTACATAAATTTGACATCTATATTTCAAGGGTAATATTTTTTCCAAATAACATTCTAAAAGTGAAAAAATTGAATTTTTAAAATATGTCAGCAAATGATGACAATACTCTTTTTTAGAAATATACAATTTCTATGAATAAAATAAAATTTTTTATTTTCCCTAATATAGAATGAACGTAAGGAAATTATTTAACATATGATTGAATATATAATAATAGAATTTGACAATATAAAAAAAATAATGTATACTATTTTGTTGTAAAACATTATTTTTCTTAAAAATTGTTTTTTTTGAAAAATGAATCTTTTACATCCAATTTTCTTTATTTTCATTTACTAGTAATTTTCCAACAATTAATTATTTTTAATTCATGAGTGAATAATATACTTCTAAAATTAAATTAATCATATTCATACAAAGAATTTAAAACTCAACGTGATGATTATCATATTAAATAATAATATTTAAATTGTACATTGACTTTTATTGAGAGTTGGTGTTGCATGTATGTAATTCTAAAATTGGTGTCTGATGTAACTAAATATGTTGGAAAATTTAAATTTATTTTTAAATTAATTCATAAGATCCCTAGGTGTTACATTGTACCCCTATTAAAATGAATTTTTAGTAAACATTCATCACCATAGTACTAACAAATAAGGATAATTATACCCCATTATATCGTTTGGATCCCACAATTCTTCCTTAAGCAGGTGGTCTTACAATTAAAAAATCCACCACGTAAGTGGAATTGTGTTATGGAACATTCTCATTATAATCATTAATATTCACTGGTTTTTCCTGATAAGAAATACCATTGTAGGGTCCGGAAAATTCCACAAGGGGGGAAATCCGATTACCCCAAAACATAGAAAGGGATCAAACCGGTCCGCGCATCGGCTCCCCGCAACAGCACGCGGCCAGTTCGGCAGACCGCCCTCGTGCAATTCTGCAGACCAACGTCGTCGATGAAATGGAGGCGGAAGCCCCTCGGCGGCCGCGAATCATGAAGACCGTCGGGTGCCAGGCTGGTCCACCGCCACGAGCCACCCCCTCTATGGGCCACTGTTGTTCGCGGGACGGAAGCGGAGATGTGCACAATCACAGATAAATTCTTCAAAACTTGGTTCCAAAACACCCTGTTGATCGAGTCATCTACGGATGTAGATTCCCTCATGGGCTTCCGCAAAGGCCGTGTGCCCATCATATTCACGAATATATAAATATTCACCGACGGCAACCAAAAATTGAAAGGGGAGAAAAGATGTGTGAAAACCTGTGGGGAGACGCTGGAGAAATCGCTCCGCAGCCATCCGCAGACTGCATATCATCTGCGGATGAACTCTTTCGGCTAGTGGAGAAACCAATCCGCGAAACACATGCAGACAACTCCTCCACGGCCAGCCATTAGTGGATATCTCCTTCGCGGATGACCATCTCCTTTGCGGACTGCCATCACTTCCATGGACCAGTTTCATTCACGAAATGGAGTCAAAACAACTCCGCGGCCGATAATTAGGATAGGCATCAGCCCCTTTTCAGACACCCTTCGTGGACGAACATCTCATATGTGGACAACCTTCATTTGCGAACAACCTCCTCCATAGAAATCATCCTTCACAGACAGCATCCTTCGCGTACATCCATCTCCCCCGTAGGAAGATCCTCCACGGACACACGTCACAGACAAATAACTTGAGAACTACATGAGGCTCCCCCATGGATAGTCCTCCGTGGCTAGTCTTTCGTTTATGGCTCCTTCATGGACAGTCCCTCGCGGCCGGATCCTCGCGGCCTGCTCCTTCGAGGCCAGCCCCATGCGTAAAACCCCATGCACCCACGGATCCATTACCCGAGGGCTACTCCCATGCACCCCCTCTTACCTAGTTCCTTTTTCTAGGTTCATCCAGAAAGGTCCGCCCCTGCATTAGTCCCACAACAACCATTTCTAGGTATGTCTTACCTTGTCGTCCTGGCCACATGAAGTTAAACTGTATGGCCCTCATCCTATCGACATGACATTAAAGTATAAGGAAATAGTCCTCTCTACATGTCTATAAACTGTAGCATTCCCTATCATTAAATAATTGGATGCCTCTTGCTCCATGCAAGAGATGCCTTATTCTATGTTTACAGTGGTATAACATCAAGAGCGCTAGAATCTATTCAAAAATTCCATCACTCCACATCATGCTTTTCACATCCTTCATTCAGATCATCATACTCTTCCATGTATGAAGGGACCCCCTAATGGCCTGGCCTCATGCCGCATCAGCTCACCTACCGTCATGGGACAATACCCCTGAAGACTTTGGGAAACATTTGGTGATATGTCCTGTGATTCGAACACGGTCAATAGTCGACCCTCATTTGTTCTTCCCCATTTCAGTCTAACATTATATGAATGATGTGTTTCGAATATGGTCAACAGTTATCCTCCATCACCAGGCCAGCCTCATTGCGTTCCGAATGTCAGGCATGTAATTCACACTTTCTATCTCCATTTTTTTGGACAGATTCCAAATCCCTTGGCGTTATCTCGTTGTGTTCTTGCGCATAGGCGTTGGCCCCCTTTATACTTTTCAACCTACCAATGGGTTGGGATTCCCTCATGGTCAGACATGAATGAAGACATTACGAGCGTCCATCTCGGAGTAATCCCCGACCTTTTGGGCCTCCTCAGAGTGTAATCCCCAATTCATCACCTTGGGCCGCCTTCACATGTAAGCCCCACTTCGCTTCACACAAACGCACCATTCGCGACGTGATCGTCTTGTCCTCACTGCCTCTTGTTTCTCACACTGAGCATGACTCACGTGGGGTTAGAGTAAGCATTCATCATTACATCCTCTTATAGGTATCCTCAGATTGTAAGACCCAACCCATCATTCTTGGCCTCCTCAGAGTGTAAGCCCCAACCAATCATCCTCGTCCTCCTCAGTGTGTAATGCCCAACCAATCATTCTGGGACTCCTCAGAGTGTAAGCCCCAACCCATCATTCTGGGCTTCCCCAGAGTGTAAGCCCCAATCCAAATAGAACTACAATGACTTTGATCCATGCCAAAGCATTGTACGTAGGAAGCCTCCACGAGGTTCAAGCCCACCACTCGGTCGTTTCTTCACGTCGAGTTCCACCCTCATCCAACATGATGTTAGAATATTTAAGAGAACTACAAGGAAATTGATCCATGCCAAATCATGGTACGTATGAACCCTCCACGAGGTTCAATACCACCACTCTGTCGTTTCTTCACATAAAGTTCCACCCTCATCCAGCATGACGTAAAACTGTTTTAGAGAACATCGAGGACATTGATCCATGTAAAATAATGAAACGTAGGAATCCTCCATGAGGTTCAAGCCCACCACCCATTGGACCACCTTGTCTCTCTTCGTGTCGGTTCCCCGAAACCTATGCGAACTATATCGAATTTTATCCCTACTTCCTAATATTTTTATTTAGGAAGCCTCCCTGAGGTTCATGCCCAATAGTCGGTCGATCAAACCATTCCCACGTCAGATCACTGCACCACTCCTAGTACCGCCTCAATCGAGTTGCAGCACTTCAGGGTTATTAATCCATTGAGGGATGGTAAACTTCTGGCATAAATGATCTCGAACCCCTGTGTCCAGTTGGCCATTGCTCACCAGGGTTGAATCTGTGGATACAATTTTTGGGTATAAACCAAAGACTTGCGAACAATTGAACATGTCTTAAATCAATAAGAGAGTCCCGTAAGACGAAATAATTCCCCCCAAAAAGGTGTGATGAGCCCGAATTCCCATCCTCTTGACCAAGTGAGTTATTAATAGTCACTGGTCAGACCATCCGTCATATGCCTGCCTTTGGAAATTAGGTCCATCAATCATTGGATACAGAGTCGTTGGGCGTTTCGTGGCAAAAACCAAAGAAGAAAACAACCAAGCACCAATATTATAGCCTATGAGTTTAGTACATGTGATGGATCTAGTATGTTCATCCATAGAAGATATACTTGTAGAACATCATAATGATAAGAGTGGTTTAGTGAAGTATGAAATGATAAGATACAATTCAAATATGATCATTTATTAAAACATGGTAGATATACTTGGGGATTAATTTAGTTTTCATTCTTCAATTTTAAAATTGATTGAAATAGATTCCCACAAAATTCAAATTTTTAATCACCTAGATTATTATTATAACATCCTTTCTATCGACTTTTCAACCCATGTGTGATTATTAATTTATCTATCATTATATAATCTTTCATCATCTAGCTCATGTCCCAATAAATTTATTTCTGCATCATCATTCCCACACATTAGAATTACATACTTATTTTCTTATTTGGATTCATATAGATCCCTTTGAATTCTTTAGTAAATGAAATTTTTTATTAGAAATGTACTACAATGTGGTTTTGATCAAAATAAACTTTGAAATACATTAAACAATAACTCATAATATCATCTATTTTTTGAATTATTCTATAAAAATAACCAGCTTCCTATTGATGATATAAAGTGATCAATCATATATCATTATCACGGCCCAACTAATGTTTTATCTAAAAAAATCTTGGAAAACATTGGATTCTAATCATATATAATAGAATTTTTTTAATCTATGAAACGTTAAAAAATCCTTAACGTATATCCTGAGAATATTATCCAAAGTTAAATCATCACTAATAGAGATAATTTGTTATAACATCATAAATTGATCAACTACAACCCATGTATCATTATAACCTTTAGATATTTTGGGTGTCATGATGAAAACCCGGAAAATGATGTCATATCATTTTCTATCTAAAATAGATAATGGTCATATAACCACTTTAGACCATTATCTCCCAGCCTTGACATTCTTACATACAATTCATATGGATACAAAATATACAGTATCTCTCTATATGTTGTCCCTCTAGAAATAATTTTTTTTGGCTATTGGTTGGTGTTATACACTTTTTTCCATTCAGTTGTGGGATTAAGCCCATAGTGTCTGATGGATTAAACATGTATTCTACTTTCACATGGTTTATTCTTTTTTACACATATATATGTCTAAATACATTCAAACGTTACAATAACCAATAATATCCATAACATAGAAAATATGATAAAATCCAAATGATAAAGATACATTTAACCATTTGTCTATAATATAAATTACTCATCAAATATCTTTTTCAATAAAACATATATAAAACCAATGTGTTTTAATTCCATAAATGACTCAAAAATAAGATTAATCCAAATAAGCATTCATCATATAAAACCTAAAATAGGGTGTTTAATAATTTGAACTTATAATCATCCTTAATTTCATTATACCATGATGGTATCCATAACACATATGTTAATCATATATCAAGAAAAATATGGTTCCAAAATCATTATAATCTTTTTATGTTTCTTAAATATTATTACTAAAATACCATTGTAGAAAAACTCTTAGAGGATAATTCAAGATTCCAAATACATACACACTACAATCCACTAATATCATCAGTTCGAATAATATATAAATTTCTATATTCAAAAATATATAACCATTTTTATATAATTTCATCAAATAATTGACATGTTCCATACATATAATACATTCAATTCCATGGAACTTTTGTTCTCTACGACCAATAAATCTGTATAAAAAATAGTTTCCCCTCTGTTTTAGATTTTCTTATAGGTTTTGTTTCCAACATCGTGACATGTATAAAGATGAATAATTAATTATTTAGTTTTTTATGATAGAAAAATTTGTTAAAAAAATCCATTACCTCATATTTGATTCATTAGTAATCTCACAGATTGTCATGACCCATCCTCGGGGCTCGTGCTGTGACAACCCCAATCCTGCCTTCCACAGGCCTGGGGCTAGAGACTAGAACCAAAGGCGTAAATCCTGATAAAAGGGAAGGAATTACCATTATATAAGTAGAAAAACATAACATAAAACACAAGCTAAAGTAAACACTAATTTAGTTTAGTACAAAAGTAAGTGATGAAAAGTAAATATGCCAGAATACACACGGTACTGAAAGTACAGTACAACTGAAAAGAATGTACAACAGTAATAAATTAATTCACCAATCCACTGAGTCTTCTTCCGGATATCCCACATGAAGGGTGGGTACATAGGGTCTCCTCATCTCCTCGTGTCTGGTCGTCCGCTCCGTGTACGTCCTACCATGTGGTCCACCTGCAGGTACCATCCCACTCCACAATACTGCTCCTCGATCAGTGTTGTCTGTCGTCTGCATCTAACACAACGTATTGCGGGCATAGCTCATGCATGGGTGAGTATATGATACTCATTAGGGACTTTGAAACCCCTGATGGTATCCCATAATTCACAAATGATAAACCATGAAATAATGATACTAACACAAGGTAACAACCAACTCTACTTAGGTATATTCCCATACATATACCTAAGTACTCAATTCCAGTTTGGCTCCAACTCACGAGCCCATGTATAACCCATTCCACATAGGAAAGAACAACCCAGTCCACACAGGAATTCAAGTCAATCACATCGATGATAATGATTGAATGTAAATACCTAGCTCACACATGTATACTACTCATGATGAGGGGTGGAGATGATAGATGTAGCCTCTAAATCATCATTCCTGCCGAACCCACATACGATCCTAGTACAGAAGTCGTCACTGTCGAACCCACAAAAGATCCTAGTACAGTAACCATCATTGCTAAACCCATGTCGGATCCATTTACATTCGTCATCGCTGCCGAACCCACGGAGGATCCATGTACAGTCTTCCTCGATGCCGAACCCTCGTAGGATCCAAGTACATTTATCATCGTCGTTGTAGTCACAGCCAGCTCTAGGGTTCCCGCACACAACACGCTCGATTCCTGGAGGGTATGCTCCACATTCCAAGGGGTTCGATATATCAACTGACACTAAGTCTAGTGTTGATGTATCCCAAAGTTCCTTCTCATCAATATGAACTCAATGCAATAGAGATCGAGTCAATCAGACGGCCAGTCTGAGAGATATTGGCTTTTCTGTCCCAGGGGCCCGGTTAGAAATACGCTCATTTCTAACCGAGCCGATATCCAAATTCATCCAAACACACATAGTGTTTTGAAAAAGGACCATCTCATCGAAAGATTCCCAATGCCGTAGATGGCGCATCGATCGGATGCGTGATCCTTAAGTCATTCACGTTTAAGTGAATAACGGGCTCGGCTCGTTTAGCCCAGTGGGCCGACGGGTCCGACCAAGCAGGTGTGTCGGACCGGTCCGATGAAATACATAACTCAGACCGAAGGGGGCGCGGCCCGGCCCGTCTGGGCATTTGGCCCGACTGGGCGCGCTGCCCGGCGGGCTCGGCCGGCGGGCTGATTGGTGCGGACGGAGCCAACCGGTTCCAAGGGGGGGCCCGGTTTTCCGCACCTGCATCGCTAGTCAGGGTCTCCCTTCCCCAAAACGGACGGTCTTATGCACACATGGCCCGCATGGGCGGGCCTCCATTCTTCTTCTCCGAGGCACCCTCCTGGCGCCATTGTCTAGTTCTGCTTGGCCGACCGGACCTCTAGCGCGGCGCCCTCCTAGCACCGCAACTCTTCTTCGTCCAGCCGGCTGACGAGGTAGACAGTTATTCCGCCAGAGCGGCCCCTGTAGTGGGTCGCAGTTCTTCCCGCACAACCGGTGCGACAGCACCGGCCTCCTATGTCGCGTTACTGACACGGCATGATGGTGTCATGCATCCTCCGCCTTTGCTTGACAATTCTAAATAAAATAAACAACATCAAAGGAGGGTCATCGGGTCGTGTTTGTTCGGCACGTGCCCTCTGCGTAATGTGATAACAAATGGACAAGGTAAATATGATACTCAACGACAAACCAACACAAAATTTTAATCCATTAAAATTGGACTTAATCCCTACCTCGATAATCGATGTTGAACGTCAGTGTCGTGGTTGATGGCGTCATGAGATGAGGTTCCATAAGTGACGACGGAGAGCGCCTGAGGAGGAAGCGGCGTCTCATCTTTTGTCATGGAGATAAGATTATAAGGAGAGACATTGTTGGCAAGATCCTGCATCTGTGTCTCCTCCCTTGTCACGGAGGAAGAAGGGAATGGAGAATTTGGGGTCGTCGAGTCAATGTTCTTCATCGGAGATTTGGTGTTCTTCAACAAAGGAGATGAAGCATTCTTCAAAAATCAAGATCTCTCTCAAAATATCAACACAACAAGCCAACCAAAAAATATAATAAGGCTTTTATTTATTTTATTAAATCATGCCATGCATTCAAATTTACAAAATTCAAATTCCAATTCACTTAATTAATTAAACCATGAGTTGTCTAATTAATTATGCAATAGGTTGGCAAGATTTAATGAGGGGGAGAGGGGAGAGTAATAGTTACTCAAATAAATTCAAGGGAGGTGTTAACATTAAACAAAGGAGTTTAATGAGAGGTTTAAGTGGTTTTAAGGAATGTGAAGGGTTGGGGCTCATGTGGGCCCCACATCACAAATATCATCACATGGGTAGTTAGGGGCCCACCCCAACTCCCCCATGTAGGATATAACCAGTTAGACATAAAATAAAAAAATTTCCACATTTTTTATTCATTTATTATTTGATCCACAATTTTTAACTTCTCCTACCACACAAACACAACTACGAAAAATTCCCCTTAACCAATTACCTGCATTGTGAATTCATCGGTGCCCTCAGATTTCAATTCTGAGAACCGATTCGAATGATAGAAAAACTCGCTCATTCGTTTAATGAATGTACTAGAGGTAAACATTGGAAAATTATTCCGGGCACACCGGGCCTCGGAATCAAGTGCCTTATGAAGCCACAGACTCGTAAAATTACAAAGTATTTAAGAAAACAAAATTTCTTGAAATTTTAGGGTCTTCACATTACTCCCACATTAGGGATTTACATCCCTATAAAGCTACATCATAAACTAGGGAAACAAATGTGGGATCTGTAGACGCATGTGATCCACCCTCTCCCATGTGCTCTCCTGGTGGTTCACGTGCTTCCAACGAATGTGTACTAGAGGAATCAACCTTCCACGTAGGGCCCGCTCCTATCGATCCTTGATCTCCAATGAGACTTCCACAAATTTCACCCTGTCATCGATGTCCTGCTCCCCATGATCAATGATATGTGTCGAGTCATGCACATATCTCCTCAGCTGAGATATGTGGATGACGGCGTGCACCCGGTGCAACTGAGGTGGAAGGTCCAGGCGATAATCTACCTCACATACCCTGTAGAGAACCCGGAATGGTCTGATAAAGCGTGGAGATAACTTGCCGCCCTATCCAAATCACCGTAATCCAATTCGAGGTGAGACCCGTAAGAAAACGTGGTCACCATCCTTGAACTCCAGTGGCCTCCACCTCCTATCAGCATTGGACTTCTATCTGCTCTATGTTGTCCTCATCTACTCCTGGATGATCTGCACCTACTCCGTCAAAGCCTGGACCATCTCTTTTCCAATAAGTGCTGACTCCCCAGGGTTAGTCCAGCACAAAGGTGATCTGTATGGTCATCCATATAGTGCCACGTATAGTTCCATCTCGATGGTGGAGTGATAGCTGTTGTTGTACACAAACTCCAACAAAGGTAGCTGATCCTCCCAGCTACGAGCAAAATCATGTACACATGCAAGGAGCATGTCCTCGATCGTCTAAATGGTTCTCTCCTTCTTCCTATCTATCTGATGATTAAAGGAGGTGCTCAAGGGTAGATGCTTCCCAAATGCCTCATGAAACCCCTTCCAATGCCGGGAAGTAAATCGAGCATCTCGATTTGAGACGATAGACGATGGCACACCATGAAGTCGTACGATCTCCTAAATGTAGAGGAGTCCTAAGTTCTACACTAATCCATGCTCTCTGAAAGGTAGGAAGTGGGCCGACGTGGTGAGTCAGTCAACAATCACCTAGATGGAGTCATGTACTATGAAAGTATGTGGGAGACCCATCAAAAAATCCATGGATATCTCATCCCACATCCACTCTGGGTCCTCAATGAGATGCACCAAGCCTGCCAGTACCTGGTGCTCGGACTTCACCTACTGGCAGGTGATGCATCATAAAACGATCTCTGCCACTGCTTTCTTCATACTCAGCCACCAGTGATGTCGTCTGAGATCCTGTACATCTTCTCCAATCCTGCATGTACCCCCAGAGGGTATGTGTGAGACTCCATCAACACATCCTCTTGTAGTGAAACTGGTACTATGGTATGTCCCCTGAAGGGGATGACATGCTCTGCTCCTTCAGAAAATCCATCAGGCGCATGCCCTATGGAAATCTGAGTACGTCACTTCTCACAGTCAACATCCCAACACTATTCCTCTCTAACCTGGAGAAGTGGTGGAGGAGTGAATGTGTGTGACCGGAGAAAGGTTTCTCCATATCTATCCATGATGTATATCAACAATGAAGCTAGTTTTTCTATCGCCTATCCAAGTATATGAATTCCTGATCTCCTTCTAAGAGCATCAACTAAAATGTTCTCCTTCCCAAGAGTATAAAATATCTCAAAATCATTGTCCTAGAAGAACTCAATCCATCACAGTTGTCTCGAGTTCAGGTCCTACTACGATAATACGTACCTTAGACTCTGGTTGTCAGAGTAGACTGTAAAGCGCTCGCCATCAGATAGTGCCTCCACATCCTCAATGTGAAGACAACTGTAGATAAATACAGGTCATGGGTTCCGTAGTTCTGCTCGTGCTACCTCAATTATAATGAACCATAAGCAATCACTGCCTGGTCCTGCATCAGTACACAATCGATTCGGGTCCCTGATGCATCGCAGTAAACTAAGTACCATATGCCCTCCTCCGGTATCCTAAAGATGGGTTCACTGCTCAATTTATGTCTCAGCTCCTTGAAGCTCGGATGGTATCTATCAGAGCACATGAAGGGTTTCTCGTTCTTCATCAAAGCCTAAAGTGGTGCTGCATCACTAGTGAAGTATGGCACAAATATCCAATAGTACACAGCCAGACCTAGGAAACTCCACACCTCAGTAACACTCATGGGTGGCTCCCAAGCAAGTACTGCCTCGATCTTCGAAGGATCCACTACAACTCACTCCTCAGAGATAAATTTCCCCAATAAGTGGACCTATTGAATCCAGAACTGACACTTAGAGAGATTACCATAATACTAGTGCTCTCAGAGTGTTTCCAGTACAACCCACAAGTTGTAGGCGTGCTCCTCCTCAGTAGTCGATTAAATCAGTATGCCGTCGATGAATACTATGACAAATAGATCGAGGTAAGGCTGGAATATCCTATTCATGAGACTCATGAACACTGCTGGAGCATTGGTTACGTTGAAAGGAATAACCAAGAACTCATAGTGGCCATACTGATACACCTAAAGGTCGTCTTCTCCACATCCTCGTCTCAAATTCTGAGCTGATGATAGCCCGATCTGAGGTCTATCTTAGTGAAGCACTGTGCTCCCTTGAGTGGATCAAAGAGGTTTTCAGTCCAAGGGAGTGGATACCTGTTCTTTACGGTCACCTGATTCAGTCGACGGTGTTCCACACATAGTAGATATCGAGAACCACCGTGCTCACTCTAGCTATTCCAGCAGCTCACGAAGCTCAATGGGAGCCATCTGATATGCTGGAGTAGATATCAGGGGTGTCCCGGGGTACATGTCAATGTAGAAATCTACCTCCTTGTGAGGAGGTAGTCCTAAAATGTTATTAGGAAAAACATATGCATACTGATCTACCACAATAGGAAAACTAGGAATCCACACATCAACTGCTCCTAGAATGAGACTAGCAAACTGATGGGTTATTGGATACCCTCTCCTCTGCGTAAGAAAAACCTATGCTGCAAAGGCTCCCTTCTCACCGGTGAAGGTGAACTTGCTCCCCTATGTGCGGACACACCGCACATTGCGCCTAATAAAGTGGATCTGACCATGGAATGTAGAAATCCAATCCATGCCCAAGATGACGTCGTAAGGCCTAGACGCTGCTACAAGAAGATCCCAGTGGAATCTCTCAAATCCTAGGGTAATCTCACACCGTCGGCACTAGTGTGTAATCATCGAGTCTGCTCTCGTTGGAGTCTCTAGCCACAAGGATCGAGTCATCATCTCCGTTGGAATCTTTGAGCTCCGAACAAGGGCAAAGGCAATAAAATAATGACTCAATATTATGTCTATAAGAACTACATAAAGGGTGGAGTATACACCGATAGTATCTCACATCATCTCATGTGCACCGTGGTCGTAAGCCTCTACTTCCTCAAGTTAAGCCTGCCTCTATCTGCTAGCTCCCTGTGGTCAGGGTGGACCTCCTGGTGGTGGTGGTGGTAGAGTCTTAAAGCGTCGCCCACCACCTGCTACTCGGCCATCTCCTCTGTCTCGTCTTCCATCTCCCTGCAGAACACCATAGTTGAATCTCTGACTCTACCTGGGTGGTTCCTCAACCGTCTTCTGCACTTCTTCATGGTGGGTCAGGAAGTCACAAGCCATTTGGCCCTTCCCTCCGCATGCATAGCACTGCCTACCTCTCATATGACTGGCTCTACTATGTGAGCCTTGCACCTCCGAACCAGTATCCTGAGGTCACCCACCTGATGGCCTGGTCTGCTTGGACCTCTGAGACATCTGTCTATTTCCAGATGCAGAAGAATCCGCTACGTGTCACCCTGTGGTAGGACTCACTGCTGGCGCAGGCTCAGCAAGGAAGCTCTCCACAATAAGGGCTCAATGTATTACTCCTGCCAGCGTCATAATGCAAAGGGAGATCATCGATGCCCTGATCTCATGCCTCAGTCCCCACTCGAAGGTCTGGGCCCAGAATAATGGGTCTCGTACCATGTCCGTCGAGTAGTGTGAGAGGTCGGTAAATCTCACCGAGTACTGGGCTACTTTCATGATGCCCTGCCGCAGCTATAGTAACTCCTAGATGCGCACCACACAGAGGGTGGCTAGAACAAACTCTGAGCGGAAGAGGCTCTCGATGTCCGTAAAAAGTAGAGATGCCTTATTGTGCACCAGAAGTATCAGGCTCCACCATCTACCTGCTGCCACATGCAAGAGACCGGCGACAATGATCACCATAAGATCTGCTGGTGTCCCGAAGAATATGAAGACACTGACAATAGAATCCAGCCGATCCTCGGCTGCCTGAGGTTCTGACTCTCCATAGAACCTGGGCAGCCTCTGTCGCTGAGACTCATGCATTGCACTCAGGCGGCGTGCACTCTCTGCTACTGGGACTGGTGGTATCGGTGGCCTAGCGGGTAGACGTACCCCTGGTGTCTCCGCTGAAATGGGGCCCTGCACCGAGGCCCCATCGCTCGGTGGGCTGTCCTCTCGCACGTAACTGGGAACCCTAGCTGGCTACCGTCGTGGGGCCATCATTAAAAGAAACAGGTGGGCCATTGTTAATATATTATACCTGGTGAGTTGTCACAAAGTAATCACTAAGTAAAATTTTGAAACACATATGCAATCAATGTTTTCGTGCACTGAGTTGGAAATCCGAAGCTAGGGTCCTGGTGTATGGATACGTCAGCTGCCGCACCAACACTGGACTCCCTGGACTGATAACTTTACTCCATACTATTAACAATATTGTTTCACAAAAAAAAATTATCATTGTCCTATGTTCTGCGATAGAACCGACTCCTCTGATACCAATTTGTCATGACCTGTCCTCGGAGCCCATGCTATGACTACCCCAATCCCACCATCCATAGGCCAGGGGCAGGCAACTACTACTAAAGGAGTATATCCTGATAAAGGGGAAGGTATTGCCTTTATATAAGTAAAAAACACAACAGAAAACACAAGATGAAGTAAACACTAAGTAAGCTGAGTATAAAAGTATGTGTAGTAAAGTAAATGTGCTAGAATACCAACCCAACTGAAAGTACAGTTCCACTGAAATGAAAGTACAGTAGTTTTAAAGTAAATAAGAAATCCACCGAGTCTTCCTCCAGATATCCCACCTGAATGGTGGGTACAGATGGTCTCCTCAGCTCCTCGTGTCTGGCCGTCCACTCTATGTACGTCCCACAAAGTTTTCATACTTCAGGTACCGTCCCGCTCTACAAGACTCCACCTCGATCAGTGATTTCTGTCGTCTGCATTCAACACAATGTAGTTCGGGCATATCACGTGCATGGGTAAGTATACGATACTAAGTAGGGACCCTGAGTCCTCCAATGGTCTCCCAGAATCCAAAAAGGATAAACCACAACGGAAACATAAAAACACAAGGTAACAACCAACTATACATAGGTATATGTCCATACATATACCTAAGTCATCAATTCCAGTTCAGCTCCAACTCACGAGCCCATGTATAACCTAATCCACACAGGAAAGAAAGTCAGTCACATCAATCATAATTATTGAAAATCAAGACTCAGCCCACATAGGATTACTACTCACGAAGAGGGGTGGAGATGATAGATGTAGCCTCTGAATCATCTTACCTGCCAAACCCACATAGGATCCATGTACAGAAGTTGTCGCTGCCAAACACATGTAGGATCCTTGTATTGTAACCATCACTTCTGAACCCACGTATAATCCATTTATATTCATCATTATTGCCGAACCCACAAAGGTCCAAGTAAAGTCGTTCTCACTGCCGAAACCACGTAGGATCCAAGTATAGTCGTCATCGTCGTCGCAGTTGCAGCCAGCTATAGGGTTCCCGCACACAGCACGCTCGATTCCGGGAGGGTCCGCTCCACAAGCCAAGGGGGTCGATACATCAACTATCATGAAGTCTAGAGTTGATGTATCCCAATGTTCTGTCTTGTCAATAAGAACTCAATGCAACAGACGTCACGTCAATTGGAGGCCTTATCTGAGAGATATTGGCATTTCCGTCCTAGGGGACTGGTTATAAATACACTCATTTCTAACTCGGCCAATATCCAAATTCATCCGAATATCACATAGAGTATCATAAAAGCACCGTATAATAGAAAGAGTCCCAGTGTCGTAGACGGCGTGTCGATCGGACGCGCTGTCCTTATGTTATTCATGTTTATGTGAATAACGGGATCGATCCGTTTAGCCCATTGGGTCGATGGGTCGGGTTGACCCAGTTTGACGGGTCAGACCCAACAGGGGTGTCGAACCGGTTTGAAGATATACATAACTCAGACCGATGGGGGCACCACCCCACCTGAAGGGGAGAGACCTGACCTGGCGGGTCGTGACATGGCCCGATGGGGTGCGGCCCAGCTCGGCCTGGCGTGGTCCGGCTCGGCCCGGCCTGACATGGCCCGACTGGGCGTGCGGCCTTGCTGGCTCGACCGGCTGGCCGAGCAGCTTGGCCGAAGCCAAGAAGTTCAAGGGGGTGCTCCCCCCTGGTTTTCCGCACTAGTGGCACCGCCCTTCCCCAAACCGGCCGTCTAGACCGGCCGGTCTTCTCCGCATGCAGCCCGCATGGGCGAGCCACCATTCTTCTTCTGCGCGGTGCCCTCCTGGAACCACTGTCCGGTTATGCCCGACCGGCCGACGTGCAAGCCGGTCCTCTAGCACAATTCCCTCCTTGCACCGTGGCTCCACTTCACCCGGTGGGTCAACGAGCCGACCGGTTCTTCCACCGAAGCGGCCAATGTCGTGGACTGTAGTTCTTCTCACACAACCGGCGCGATGGCGCTGACCTCCTTTGTCACATTCCCAGAATGGCATGACGGTGTCGTTCCTCATCCTCCATTTCTTTCCAATACTAAATAAAATAAACATGTTCAGCAGAGGGTCATCGGTCTGTGTTCGTCTGGCCCGCGCCCTCCACGTTAAGCGATAGAAAATGGCCGAGGTAAACAAGATCCTCAACGACAAAAAAAGCCCAATTTTAATCCATTAAATTTGGCCATAAACCCTACCTCAATAATCGATGTCGAAGGGTTGCGTCGCGGTTGATCGCATTGCGAGAAGAGGTTCCATAAGTGACGACGGAGAGAACCTGAGGAGGAAGCGACATCTCCACTTTTGTTATGAAGAGATGATTATAAGTAGAAACATCGTTGGTGAAATCGTGGGTCGGTGTCTCCTCACTTGTCGAGAAGGAATAAGGGAATGGAGAATTTAGGGTCGCCGAGTTGACATTCTTCGTCAGAGAGTTGGCATTCTTCAACAAAGGAGATGAATTGTTCTTCAAAACTCTAGAGATCTCTCAAAATCTCAACACAAAAAGCCAACCAAAAATAAAATAAGGCATATCATTATTTTATTAAATCATGTCATGCATTAAAATTTACAAAATTCAAATTCTAATTCACTTAATTAATTAAACAATGAGTTGACTAATTAATTAAGTGAAAGGTTGGAAAGATTTTATATGGGGGAGAGGAAAGAGGATGAGTTACTCAAATAAATTCAAGGGAGGTGTCAACATTAATCAAAGGAGTTTAATGGGATGTATAAGGGGTTTTAGGGAATGTGAAGTGTTTGGGCTCGTATGGGCCCCACCTCACAAATATCCTCACATGGGTAGTTAGGGTCCCACCCTAACACCCCCATGTAGGATATAACCACTTAGACATAGAATATATATTGTTCCACATTTTTTATTCACATCTTATTTAATCGATAATTTTTAACTTATTCTCCCGCCCAAACGCAACTACAGTAAATGTCCCCATAAACAATTACTGGCGTTGCGAATTCCTCAGTGCCCCCAGATTTCTATTCCGAGCACTGGTTCAAAAGATAGAAAAATATGCTTGTTTGTTTACTGAACGTACTCAAGCTAATAATCAGAAATTGATTCCGGGCACACCGGGCCTCAGAATCAAGTTTCGTAAGAAGCCAAAGACTCCTAAAATTCCAATGTATTTTAAAAAAATTCATTGAAATTTCTGGGTCTTTACACTGATATTTAATTATTTTATCATATCTCAAGAAAGAAATTTATTCATAATGACAATATCTTTATCTATATTAAATATCCAATTTGGATACTCATAATAACTAATTTTTCCATCATACCAAATGTTAACATCATTTTTCATAGTTCCATAAATTGGTATTCACCGAAAAAAATAATCCGATAAAAAATAATCATGGTGTAAAACCACATAATCATGAAAAATCACTTACTGGTTGTCTAAATCGGTACATCTTATTTTAAATATTTTCCACATTTGGATTCACATAGGACATTATGAGTCATTACTCAAATCATTGATGATGGTTTGTATTGATTTTATTAATTTCCATAGCATATCCCCCTAGATTGCAGTACCATGTGTGCAAAATTCCCATTTTCATCCACTTGGTGATGATCGAGTCCAACTCAATGCACCCTTTTAAGAGTTATTACCCCTAGGTATCTCTGTTCTTGATCCAATTCCACTAGTATTATTTATAAAGGGATGTAATTTCATGGAAACCACAATCGCCATCCTACACAAAAATCCCATGATATTTTACCAATGATTGAATTATCCTTGTACTTATCCATATTGATATCCTTAGATATATCCTTATATATATCTGTATGCATAACCATATAAATTTTAATAAAGATTCCAAATCCAAGTTTCTAATATTTATCTAAACCTATAATATGATACCAAATATAATGAACCTGACAACTCATACCTCGATATCACATCTTAAAAGTAGAATATTCATTTCATTTCATAAACACAAACCCAGAAACCATAACATTTTCGTCCCAATAGAAACAAGGTACATGATATTCTAATTATGTTAATGACCTTAAATGGATCCTATAAAGATAACACTATTAAGTAATATTCCTATAGATAACCTACATAATACCATTTATCTCAACATGGGTAAAGGATGCATAAGAAAGGGTAATATTAAATGATCTATAAGGAAAAACAATTAATATATTAACATACCATGATGATAAGGGTAAATAACCAGAGAGTAACATCTTAAACCCATACCATACATATCATATATCATAAACATGAGTCATGGAATAAATAATTATAGTACGTAATACATGAATCATACAAGAATCAAATAACCAGAACCATGATATCATTACATTGGAATACAATATGAATGATTGGAATAGAAAAAATCATAGAAAATCATCTAATTCTTGTTCAAGGATTATTTCCAAGAGTATCATAGTGTATTATGTTCACTTACAAAACTATCATATTAGTCATGTTTTGGTGGATAGAATGTCATCATGTTTACTTTCCCTTACTGAACTAGGTTCATATTCCATTATATTATGGGGTTTATAATAATAAATCTATATTTACTCAAGAAATTGGAGGGATATACGGGTATGAATAATAACATAATTGAAATTTTTTATACATGTGACACATGATCAGGAATATAATTTAATATTAGAATACATGAAATAAAATGGGTCTTCAAAACTAGTCATCATATCCTAGCATATATAATATAAATAGGTTTCATACTAACTTCATCATTTCATCAATGAATATTATACAGAAAAGGATGCAGGTTTCACAAGCATTTTATCCTAGAATCATTAATGGAAGAGAAATTGGTTTCATAATTATTATTTTTAACATAAATATAAACCATCTTGATAAATATCATGATTTTCATCCTTGTATTATATCTATAGTAAATCATAATTAATATCAACGGAGGACATATTAGATGGAAAATTATTTTAAATGATTACTTTGTACATTTTATGAGGAAAATATAATTTTAATAATAAAAAACTCTTATAACATTTTCACAACTATCAATATACTTTTCATTGAAAATATCCATTTTTAAAAAACATCACACACTATATTTTGAAAATAATATTCATTGAAAATTACCTTTCAAACTTATATATGCATCATATAGTCGTTTTAATCATATCATGAGGAAAATAAACATTAACATAAAAAAATTAATAACATAATAAATTTTCAAAATTTTTTAAAATAATGTTGAAAAAAATAATGTAACATTCAAATAAAATAATATTTATAATATTCGGAAAATATCATTCCTTATGTAAAAAATTTAAAAATTGATTCCGTTAACATTTTCGGTAAAAGCTAAAAACTCCATGTTTGAAAATTGATAAGAATATTAATAAAATTTAATTCTATAAAATGTAAAACATGGGTAAAATATTATTTGTTAAATTATTAAGAAAAATTTTAAAAACATGTTTTGAAATCAATTTTTTAAAATTTTGACGAAAATGGGTTTTTGACACAAGATAGAGATAATGACGATTTTATAAAAAAATCATTTTAAATATTGAGTACATATATATGGAAAAATTATTTGAAAACATATATTTTACAGAAAAATCCATATTATAAGAAAAGTCATTATTTTAATGATATAAAGATAATAATATATTATCATTGGACGTATATTCATAATAAATCCTACTAAATGATGAGATTTTAATATAAAACCCTTAACACTTTTTTAACTTTTAATAATAAGATAAATGAACTATTAACAATAACAGTACAATAAAATATCATATGAAAAAATAAATTAATGTTATTACAAGTCATAAGGTCTATATATACTCTACTTAAAAGAAGATAGATGAATAATATAACATATATCCCGAAGAAATAATATTGAGAAACAAATCCCTTACAACAATGATAAATTAGAAACATAAACCAAAAGAATGATATATCACCATATAGATAATTAAATACCAATAAATTTATGTACAAAAATAATAAAATACATTAATGGGATTTATATACACCAAATATATGAAACACATGGTGAATATGATAGGTGCCTCACAGAAATTAATTGTGAGATGAAGATACCTTACTTAAAGAACTAAATTATATCGTACATGTTCAAATATTCTCCATTAAAATATAACATTATTATACATGTATTATAGAATCATAATAATATTTATCTTCTAAAATATTATTTACTTATACATTTTCATTTGCAATTTATTAACAATTCGTTGTAAAAATTATGTTTCAGTTAATAACTAATTTTTATACAAGTTTGTTTTGGTGTTGCATTCTCATTACATTTACACATCACATTATTTAGAAATTTAAATAATTTTAATCATGATATAAATATAATATATTTTAGTTATATATTTATATATATTTATTCATTACATATTGATATTTAAAATAAAATATATTATTCATGGAGAAGGTAGGTCATATGTAAGTCAAAAATTTATTTCCATTCTCCCAATATTTGAAATTAAATAATAGAGAATAATAAATTAATATTATAGATTTATTTTTATTTAATATATACCACTTACATAAATTAAAAATATCCTTATTTATTTCTAGGTAATTCATTATAAAATTACATCACTTTGTGAGGTGGTAATTCGATGCACACAAGATAGATGTTATCACATCCCCAAAGAATGGAAAGTATAATATCTAAATCATGTAAAACAATTTAAAACATAAAATAATTTCATAAATATAATATATAAACACATTTAATCTATTATTATTTTAATTTGTAATATTTGGTTATGGGAGGAGAATAACATCGGTCTGTGGGGAAGCAATCCACTAGTAAGATGGGCGATGAATTTATATCCCATTTGATGGATGTGGAGACTATTATAAGTTGTTAAATTAACATAAAAATAATTATAAGGAATATTATGCGAAAATTATATCATTATGGTGGATTATTAATTTATATAGTTGTTCAAATAAATAATATAACATGCTTATTTAGGGATGTAACCACTTCATTGAGAAGTTTTTATTTATTTGAACCAAAACCCTTCATAGAATAGATTTATGACAAAAATAAGTATTCTTGTATATTATTACGTTATTAATGAAGTGATTGGGCAAGGTATTGACTGATCTAATTGTTTTTGTATGTGTTAATGGTACAAGGGAGTGTGTGGCCTTTAAAATGTGAGGTTAGTTAAACACATCCAATTTTGGAAAACAAATTCTTATTCCCATGTTGCCCGTATTAAAATGTCACAAAAATTAATAATTACAGACCATTGGAGGTGATAAGTTCATTATATGGTTATAAAATGGGGTTTTGAAAAGTATTGAGTCCATTTACCCAATATCTCTCTTTAACCACGAGTAAATCCATTTTCACCATATTTCTGGTAAATAATTTTTATTGTTTTATTTATTAATTATAGAAGAACATATGTAGACAGTATTATATAATATATAATATTATGATTCCAAATATTCAATCAATTTTTCCTTTTTTACCTAGATAATTGTAAATTTATAACATAAAAATAATCCAACAGATGTGATGAAAATGTTATTTTAAAAAAAAAATTCCAATGTTTAAAAGGTTTTTATATCCAAATTAAATATGAAATTGATTCAACTGATCTAAAAATAATTAATATATATTTTGTTGAACTTATTTTACTTTCATATCCTTCTTAAAAAATTTTAACATATTTTAATGCTTATAAATATCCGTAAAATCAAAACAAAAACCCATATGTTTCAAAATTTCTCAAAATAATTATCTTCCATGAAAATTATAGAACAATAATTGTAAGATAAATTTTAAATTGAAATGTAAAATATTAATTTTAATATAAATTCACAGATGTTGAGAAATCATTTTTTCTTAAAATAATGTTTTTAAAATTAAATTTGGATTTATAATGAAATTAAATCAATAAAAATATTTGTAACACCCCAAGAATTCATAATGTGTTATTTCTTCTAAAATAATTCAATAACTTGCACTACACGCAACACCGAGTTCACTTGCACAATGACTTACCAAAAATCCATTCAAAAGAGGTTATGAATAGTATTAAATAAATTTTAAACTTTATATAATCCTTATAATTTTTCCATATTATGAGTATCTTAGACATAATGCAAGAAAAAATTCATTTTCAGTATTGCACTTTTATCAACGTTTAATAGTGAACCCTTTTTAAATACAATATTTTAATATTTTTGACTAAATGGGGACATCAAAAGTTTAAAATGAAACATCCCAAGCTTCCACGGTACGTTTTCTTTGAATAATACAGTAGCGTGTGTTGTACGCAACCTTGAGTTTTAACACACACCACAACCAATCAAACTAGCCGTTATGAATATTAATACCTAATTTTTGAAATTATATATATTTTATATTTCAAAATGTATATCATTTTTGGATTCGGAATATCGAATTTAGCCAAAGGTGAAATTTTGGTACATTTCGGATAACTTTCATATTTTGATGAATAGTGAAAATTACTAAATTTTAATTAAAAATAATTAATACTGATAAATTATGAATTTTAGTAGTTTTAAAGTATATTTAGAATATATTTTTACCATTTTATATAATGTTGGTCACTGGACATAATTTTACAATTAAACCGAACATAAACAAGTGTCAATCTTTTGATAGTTATTATCTCTTAAAAACACGCTTTTTGTTTTGACAGCGGAAATTAATTTTAAATTAATTTCTGCCACTTCTGTGTTTTGAATTTAGGAAAATGGATTCCATATTTGTAATCAGGATGTTCAAATTGTGTAAATAGATAACTTTTATTTTTAGACATTTTGAATAATTACTGCGGTAAATATTTTATTTACCATGGTTAAGGGTAAATCCGGTAGATAAGGGTTAAAAAATAATATTATAATAATACTAAATTACCCTAAAACGTGTCTTAACCCTATTGGTTGATACATGGTCTACCATGGGAATCTTTGGGTAGATTTTGGGACTCCATGGATCCACTTGTAAGTGATAATGACACTTTATTTTAATTAAGATAAAATGAATACAAAAATGACACAAGCATATATCTTTTAGAAAAACAATTGTTAAATAGGGTTATATATGTTGGATTTTAGATTATAAATATTCATTAGAAAGATAAATATATTTCCTACATAATGATATTTTATTTATAATTTTTAGACAATAAATAATGTATTTTATTTAAGACACAATGATGATGCAGTAATTACTATAATAGTGAAAAATTAAAATAATTGATATTATAAATACCCAAATAAATATAATATGAAACTTTTAATGAATTAAACTAATTTTCTAGGATAATATGAAATATTAGTATTGATTTAATTTAATTTGTTCGAAGTAATCAATCTGTTATGAGTTTCACAAAAATCAACTATTGAATAGTGTCAAAATTGACATAAAAGAGTTCTTAAAACAAATATTATATTATTAATTGATATTAAATTCCTAAAAATCTAAGGTTCGGCCAATAGACTTATATCATGATAGGTTCATCATTAATGGACCACTTGGGGGTCGCTTGGATGTATATATTAAGTTTATTAACCATATTCTATAAAAATACAAAGTGACATTGTAAAAGTGAAACTAATTAACTTAGAGTTAATACTTAAGGATAAGGTTAATATAAGTATCCAAACCAGTCTAAATTCTATTTGTTGAGTTTTTTGCGACCTATACCAACCTTAACCTTTGAATAATCAACTTTGGAGCCATTAGAAACCGAATATTAATTTATTATAAATTAATATTTCTAGCTTTTCCAAAGGTGCCCCTCACCCCTCTTATAAAAGGGAACTCCTCCTTCTCATTTTTTCACACCTTAAAAGCCTTTTGGTTCGGCCAAACTCTGCCCAACTACTCTCCCAACTTTCCTCACTACAACCTAGAGGCATTAGTTTGATCATAAAGCCATCCTAAGGAACCCTTTTGATCAAATCAAAAGGAAAAAACCAAAGAAGAGGTAATGATTTCACCACCCATTTCCAAGTTCATTTCTTCTTCCACTTCTTCTTCCTTTGTTGTTACCATTATAAAATAATAACTCCAGTATCATATATATACTGTGATGTAATTATAAATACTATACAACCATATTCAGTGTTCTATCCACCCTTTGAATAACATTTCACCATACGTGCGTACGTACGGCTTACCGTCTCCACGTCGTGGTGTAATAGTTATTCAATAAAATATTATTTGGATGGGTATAATAATGATGTGTAACTCATGTAAATCATAAATATAACATGTTAAGAATTCTTTATATATTATATACCATCCATTTATATATTATTTTAATATCAAAATAAAGATATTGTCGCTCGTGCGTACGTACGGACTACAGTCTCCACGAACGCGATGAGATTTATTCTCCATTGTATCCATTCAAGTATAATTATCATTTGATGATTTAAAAATGATGTTTAAGGACTTTATATCATTCTGGATATGAATAATATACATCCTATCCATTACAAACATGTCTTATATAACAAAACATATAAAAGAAAACGAGTACGTTAACACCCGAAACGACGATAATTCTAAGATATTATTAACAAATCAATGTTAAAAGATCATATATGATCTCATATATATATATATATATATATATATATGATTCTTGTATAATTTAATAACAATTATTTCACCATTATACAGGAGTTTAACCTACCCCATCCAAGGAAAAGTACAAGGTAAGGGGTTTTCATCTCACTCCTTATTCCTGTGAGATTCATGCCATATTGCCAACATTACCTTTTGTGTGGTGTATGTACTGCCCATAATTATATTCTTTGTGTAATACACTTTAATTTATGTGTATTTACATATTCATTGTATGATTCCTCTTTCATGGGTTGTATGTTTCATAAGTTACCAAATTGGTAAGGGTTATTTCACAATCTCTTCATTATCCGAGGTTGTTTATACGTAATAATCTACTAGGATCCCTTTATCATCCACATCCATGTTTCATCAAAATGTATTTCAAAACATTTTTACTATTTACAAGAATATGGGTTAAAGTCATTTATACCCTTGTTTGACTTTTTATAAGTGGTTTATAAAGAAATATTTCCATTGTTTTCCAAACAAGGTGCTTTTAACCTTTTCGACAGAATTAAGGTAAGAATGTATTTTTTAACTTATACGGTGGGTGCGGTTATTTTCCACCGTTATAAAATCGTCGAAGCTTTCCTTACAAGCTTATAAGAATATTTTCAAATTGAATGTATTATTTTATAATTATGTTACTTTTAAAATGATTAAAAAAAAGTGATATTTCTCCAAAATAGTTTTGATTTCATCTATTTCAACATCTTTTGATGGATTTTAAGCTTATTTGAAGTTGATATATTATGATACAAAACATCCCTATATTATTGAAGGTTTTTTTGATATTTTTGACTGTGGATAAGTTATTCTTATGTCACTCATGGTTTTTGTTTAGAGTATTGACATTTCAAAAGTTATTTGTAATCTGAATGTTTATGTTATATTTCAACCTTTCATTCAGATGAATGTGTTAGACATGTATGTTCCGGGTTGGGGACCAGTAAAAGTAAGCCCTCCGGTTTGGTCTCCGGTTATTAGAGGAACTCCGTTTTGGTCTCCGGTTATTAGAGGCCCTCCGGGTTGGTGTCCGGTTATTAGAGGCACTGCGGGTTGGGTTCCGGTTACAGTTAGCCCCAAGGTCTTGGGACGAGGCCTTGATAAAGAAATTAAAGTTCAGCATTATGCATTCCAACATTATGAAAGTGGTTATTGATTTTTGCATGTGATTATTCGATTAGTAGAATATCCATGTGAATAATTAAATGGAATTATTTCATTTTATTTATGCCATACCATGTTGAATGTTCATGTTTGAAAGGCTTTTTTTTAGTTATACATTGCCTTAAATGTTTATTCTTATTTATGAAAGTTTCTGCTATATTGTTATCCTTACTGGGCATTTGAGCTCAACCCTTTTCTATGTTTTATTTTTTCCAGCAAGTGAAGAAGTAAGTTATGAATGACCAGCAGGGATATTATGTGGGGATATGAGTGTGGATTATGGAGACATTATGTTGTTGTCGTATTTTTTCATTTTATGATGTAATGTAAAACTTATGAATATATCTAGTGTTTCCAAGGATACTAAACCAATCGGTCTTTCGAGATTTGATATTTCTTGTGATCATGCCAATGTTATGTAATAATGCACCGACTCTGGGCAACTAGGGTCGGGGCGTTACAGTTGGTATCAGAGGAAGTTTAGTACAAACCTTGGAAGCTGGATTTAGATAAACTCTGATTAGAGCACGTATACCTAAGATGAACATTGAGGATTAGTATAGAATAACTTCCTAGAATTTTGGTATTGTAGAGATTTTGTGAGTTTTCCGAGCAATACATCCCTGTCTTGATACAAGCAGGTAGAGGTGGCTCTGGCACAGATGTACCTAGGGGTAAAACCCGAAAACACCGCTTTGAGCTAAACTCGAACAGGAACTGGTGAGCGACAACGGGCCTTGCTGCACTGTTGGTTACGACACTCCCAGGGGATATGCTTAGGATAATTCTCATTTTCTTTTCAACCATTATGAATGGTTTATGAGTATATACATACTCAAAGGAGACATTTTTATGATTATGGATTATATCCATAAATAGTTCAATTTATGTTAAGTGTTTTATTAGTATGGGATTATGTATTTTGATTCATAAACTGATCAAGTTTATGCTATTGTTTAGAAACGGCGCCTAGTAGAAGAAATGAGAACTCCAGAAATGCATATGGTTCAAAGAGAAGGAAGGATCATATCTTTCATGGTCTTAAGCTATAATTTATAAGAGAAATAGTCTCCCATGTATTATCATCATATGAAGAAATAATATCATGTGTTGATAAGATAAGTAATGAGTTTACTGAGTCCTATGGCTTTGAAGGGAATCAAGAGAAAAAAAAGGATGGAAGAGAGAAAGATGGATAAAGGGAAGAGGGAAAAGAATAATTTTCCCATATGTGGTAACTGTGGAAAGAAACACCCTGGAACTTGCCTGAAAGGAATGGGAGTTTGTTATAAGTGTGGAGGAAAAGGGCACAAAGTACGTGACTGCAAGGGTAAGAAAATGGTTTCAAATGTACAATGCTTCATTTGCAAGGAGTTTGGACACTACGCGAACCTATGTCCCAGTCATCAGACTATGCCACAAATGATGTTATTGGATAATAATCAAGTTATGATACTACCACAGATGAAGAGGAATGATTAGAGTTCTTATGTTGATTATGTCAATTGAGTGTTGTATCAACAATGTACTTGTTATAATAATTATGGAGTATATAAGGATTTTACTGAAGTACTATTTCATTAAGGACTTGATATTGTGTGGAACAAAGAAAAGTGACTCTATAGCAGGATAAATTTTTGGAAAATATATGGTTGAGAGAATGATAAATCATAATATAGTTATGATACTGAGGTAGTGATTTTGGAATAATATGTGATTGTTTTGGATAAATTATATTGGATATTCTTGACTACCTTGGAACTGATTAATGATTTGTATATTCCATCATTGTTGTGGTTTAAAACATTTTTGGATTAATGAAGTATATCCAGCATTCTATATGGAATAAGGGAACATGAATGTAATCAATAAGGAATATGGTAATACATGATGAAGGTATTCATATGATATTATGGGGTAAAAAGGATCTATATTATGTTTACCTTCCTTATAAATGTTGGACTGTGAGTTTGGACAGAAGTATTTTGGATAGTTATAGTTTGGATTATTTTGGATTGCCATAAAAGGACAACCCGGAGGTCGGGCGACAACCCGTCGCGTCCGGCAAGGCTGCGAGACTTGAACCCGCAACCGAAGGGCGACAAGGGTGTATCACCTACCACTGGCCCACAAGATTTCCTGGATTAAATAATGTAGTTTTTTTAAAATATCTGGTAGATGAATTATAAATTCATTTATTTTGGAACCCTGTACGAATAGTATAAATAGAAATTTTCTTTAAGTTCTATTATCTTTTATAGTGAAAGATGAGTTTGTGGTAGAAATTTATTAATGGATAAAACTATAATTATAATGTAAGTATATCTCCTTATGATCTTAGCCAATCTCATAAATAAATTCCTCAACATTAATAAAAGAAACATAGAACAAAAATGATGTCCTAGATGGTACCTTAAATCATCACTAATTTATGGCTTTGGGATTGTTGGCCTTTTCATAGCCATGTTCTCTACCACTCTCCATCATATAATTGATGGTTAGATTTCTCTTCCATATCCATATTTTCCTACATGGAACCCTAGTATGTGTTATTTTCGGTAATCTTCATACTTTCCACTCTTTATTTTAAATAGAGGCCTCATTAATTCATTTTTCGATGTGGGATTTCAACTAAGATATTTTGAAACGTCAAAAATGTGTTATCCCAATACCCTATATTTTGTTGAACCGATGGTACTTCAAATCATCATAGATTGATGAGTTTAAGGACCTCAATTTTAGACTTGTTTGTGATTGATGACCTCAATCACTACCTATAAATATTTACATTTTCCATCCAATTATATGTCTCTAATAGCCACCAATGTTCTCCTAATCAAGATCATAATTTGGTGGTGACCCTTTGATTTCTCTTTTCCTCATATTACGACTAAATTTTAGTAACCCAATTTCCAATGTGGGTTTTCCCACAAATATATTTTCTACTTTCAACCTTTTATTTTCGAAGAACAATTTCAAATTGTGAGGATGCAATTTATTGAAGTAGGGGAGAATGTAACACCCCAAGAATTCATAATGTGTTATTTCTTCAAAATAATTCAATAACTTCCACTACACGAAACACCGAGTTCACTTTCACAATGACTTACCAAATATCCATTCAAAATAGGTTATGAATAGTATTAAATAAATTTTAAACTTTATACAATCCTTATAATATTTCCATACTATGAGTATCTTAGACATAATGCAAGAACAAATTCATTTTCAGTACTGCACTTTTATCAACTTTTAATAGTGAACCCTTTTTAAATACAATATTTTAAACTTTTTGACTAAATGGGGACATCAAAAATTTAAAATGAAACATCCCAAGCTTCCACGGTACGTTTTCCTTGAATAATACCGTAGCGTGTGTTGTACGCAACCTTGAGTTTTAACACACACCACAACCAATCAAACTAGACGTTATGAATAGTAATACCTAATTTTTGAAATTATATATATTTTATATTTCAAAATGGACTTCATTTTTAGATTCTGAATATCTAATTTAGCCTAAGGTGAAATTTTGTTACATTTCGGATAACTTTCATATTTTGATGAATAGTGAAAATTACTAAATTTTAATTAAAAATAATTAATAGTGATAAATTATGAATTTTAGTAGTTTTAAAGTATATTTAGAATATATTTTTACCATTTAATATAATGTTGGTCATTGGAAATAATTTTACTATTAAACCGAACATAAACAAGTGTCAATCTTTTGATAGTTATTATCTCTTAAAAACACGCTTTATGTTTTGACAGCGGGAATTAATTTTAAATTAATTTCTGCCACTTCTGTGTTTTGAATTTAGGAAAATGGATTCCATATTTGGAATCAGGATGTTCAAATTGTGTAAATAGGTAACTTTTATTTTTATACATTTTGAAGAATTACTGCGGTAAATATTTTATTTACCATGGTTAAGGGTAAATCCGGTAAATAAGGGTTAAAAAATAATATTATAATAATACTAAATTACCCTAAAACGTGTCTTATCCCTATTGGTTGATACATGGTCGACCATGGGCATCATTGGGTCGATTTAGGGACCCCATGGATCTACTTGTAAGTGATAATGACACTTTATTTTAATTAAGTTAAAATGAATACAAAAATGACACAAGCATATATTTTTTAGCAAAACAATTGTTACATAGGGTTATATATGTTGGATTTTATATTATAAATATTCATTAGAAATATAAACCGATTTCCTACATAATGATAGTTTATTTATAATTTTTAGACATTAAATAATTTATTTTATATATGACACAATGATGATGCAGTAATTACTATAATAGTGAAAAATTATAATAATTGATATTACAAATACCCAAATAAATATAATATGAAACTTTTAATTAATTAAACTAATTTTCTTGGATAATATGATATATTAGGATTGATTTAATTGACTTTTGTGGAAGTAATAAATCTGTTATGAGTTTCACAAAAATCAACTATTGAATAGTGTCAAAATTGACATAAAAGAGTTCTTAAAACAAATATTATATTATTAATTGATATTAAATTCCTAAAAAGCTAAGGTTCGTCCAAGATACTTATATCATGATAGGTTAATCTTTAATGTACCACTTGGGGGTCTCTTGGATGTATATAGTAAGTTTATTAACCATATTATATAAAAATACAAAGAGACATTGTAAAAGTGAAACTAATTAACTTAGAGTTAATACTTAAAGATAAGGTTAATATAAGTACCCAAACCTGTCTAAATTATATTGGTTGAGTGGTTTTCGACCTATACCCACCTTAACCTTTTAATAATCAACTTTGGAGCCATTATAAACCGAATATGAATTTATTATAAATTAATATTTCTAGCTTTTCCAAAGGTGCCCCTCACCCCTCTTATAAAAGGTCACTCCTCCTCATTTCTTCACACCTTCAAAGCCTTTTGGTTCGGCCAAACTCTGCCCAAATACTCTCCCAACTTCCCTCACTACAACCTAGAGGAATTAGTTTGATCATAAATCCAACCTAAGGAGCCCTTTTGTTCAAATCAAAAGGAAGAAACCAAAGAAGAGGTAATGATTTCACCACCCTTTTCCAAGTTCATTTCTTCTTCCAATTCTTCTTCCTTTGTTGTTACCATTATAAAATAATAACTCCAGTATCATATATATACTGTGATGTTATTATAAATACGGTACAACCATATTCAGTGTTCTATCCACCCTTTGAATAACATGTCACCATACGTGCGTACGTACGACTTACCGTCTCCACGTCGTGGTGTAATTGTTATTCAATATAATATTATTTGGATGGTTATAATAATGATGTGTAACTCATGTAAATAATAAATATAACATTTTAAGGATTCTGTATATATTATATACCATCCATTTATATATTATTTTAATATCAAAAGAATGATATTGTCGCTCGTGCGTACGTACGGACTACCGTCTCCACGAACGCGATGAGATTCATTCTCCATCGTATCCATTCAAGTATAATTATCATTTGATGATTTAAAAATGATGTTTAAGGACTTGATATAATTCTGGATATGAATAATATACAAACTATCTATCACAAACATGTCTTATATAACAAAACATATAAAATAAAACGAGTACATTAACACCCGAAACAACGATAATTTTAAGATATTATTAACAAATCAATGTTAAAAGATCATATATGATATCATATATATATATATATGATTCTTGTATAATTTAATAAAAATTATTTCACCATTATACAAGAGGTTAATTTACCCTATCCATGGAAAAGTACAAGGTAATGGGTTTTCATCTCACTCCTTATTCCTGTGAGATTCATGCCATATTGCCACCATTACTTTTGTGTGGTGTATGTACTGCCCATAATTATATTCTTTGTGTAATAAACTTTAATTTATGTGTATATATATATTCATTGTATGATACCTCTTTCATGGGTTGTATGTTTCATAAGTTACCAAATTGGTAAGGGTTATTTCACAATCTCTTCATTATCCGATGTTGTTTATACGTAATAATCTACTGGGATCTCTTTATCATCTACATCCATGTTTCTTCAAAATGTATTTCAAAACATTTTTACTATTTACAATAATATGGGTTAAAGTCATTTATACCCTTTTTTGACTTTTTATAAGTGGTTTATAAAGGAATCTTTCTGTTGTTTTCCAAACAAGGTGGTTTTTAACCTTTTCGACAGAATTAAGGTAAGAATGCTTTTTTTAACTTATACGGCGGGTGCGGTTATTTTCCGCCGTTATAAAATTGTCGAAGCTTCCCTTACAAGCTTATAAGAATATTTTCAAATTGAATGTATTATTTTATAATTATGTTACTTTTAAAATTATTTTTTAAAAAAAGTTATATTTCTCCAAAATAGTTTTGATTTCATCTATGTCAACATATTTTGATGGATTTTAAGCTTATTTGAAGTTGATTTATTATGATACAAAACATACATATATTATTGAAGGTTTTTTTGATATTTTTGACTGTGGATATGTTATTATTATGTCACTCATGGTTTTTGTTTAGAATATTGACATTTCATAAGTTATTTGTAATCCGAATGTTTATGTTATATTTCAACCATTCATTCAGATGAATGTGTTAGACAAGTATGTTCCGGGTTGAGGACCGGTAAAAGTAAGCCCTCCGGATTGGTCTCCGGTTATTAGAGGAACTCCGATTTGGTCTCCGGTTATTAGAGGCACTCCGGGATGGTGTCCGATTATTAGAGGCTCTCCGGGTTGGGTTCTGGTTACAGTTAGCCCCAAGGTCTTGGGACGAGGCCTTGACAAAGAAATTAAAGTTCAGCATTATGCATTCCAACATTATGAAAGTGGTTATTGATTTTTGCATGTGATTATTCGATTAGTAGAATATCCTTGTGAATAAGTAAATGGAATTATTTCATTTTATTTATGCCATACCATGTTGAATGTTCATGTTTGAAAGGCTTTTGTTTTAATTATACATTGCCTTAAATGTTTATTCTTATTTATGAAAGTTTCTGCTATATTGTTATCCTTACTGGGCATTTGAGCTCACCCCTTTTCTATGTTTTATTTTTCCCAGGAAGTGAAGAAGTAAGTTATGAATGACCTGCAGGGATATTATGTGGCGATATGAGTGTGGATTATGGAGACATTATGTTGTTGTAGTAGTTTTTCATTTTATGATGTAATGTAAAACTTATGAATATATCTAGTGTTTCCAAGGCTACTAAACCAATCGGTCTTTCGAGATTTGATCTTTCTTGTGATCATGACAATGTTATGTAATAATGCACCGACTCTTGGCAACTAGGGTCGGGGCGTTACAGTTGGTATCATAGGAATTTTAGTACAAACCTTGGAATCTAGATTTAGATAAACTTTGATTAGAGCACGTAGACCTAAGATAAACATTGAGGATTAGTATAGAAGAACTTCCTAGAATTTTGGTATTGTAGAGATTTTGTGAGTTTTCCGAGCAATACATCCCTGTCTGGATACGAGCAGGTAGAGGTGGCTCTGGCACAAATGTACCTAGGGGTAAAACCCGAAAACGCCAATTTGAGCTAGACTCGAACGGGAACTGGTGCACGACAACGGGCCTTGCTGCACTCTTGGTTACGACACTCCTGGGGGATATGCTTAGGATAATTCTCATTTTCTTTACAAACCATTATGAAGGGTTTATGAGTATATACATCCTCAAAGGAGACATTTTTTTGATTATGGATTATATCCCTAAATAGTCCAATTTATGTTAAGTGTTTTATAAGTATGGGATTATGTATTTTGATTCATAAACATATCTAGTTTATGCCATTTTTTAGAAACGGCGCCCAGTAGAAGGAATGAGAACTCCAGAAATGAACATGATTCAAAGAGAAGGAAGGATTATATCTTTCATGGTCTTAAGCTAGAATTTATAAGAGAAATAGTCTCCCATGTATTATCATCATATGAAGAAATAATATCATGTGTTGATAAGATAAGTAAAATGTTTTCTGAGTCCTATGGCTTTGAAGGGAAGCAAGAGAAGAAAAAGATGGAAGAGAGAAAGATGGATAAAGGGAAGAGGGAAAATAATAATTTTCCCATATGTGGTAACTGTGGAAAGAAACACCCTGGAACTTGCCTGAAAGGAATGGGAGTTTGTTATAAGTGTGGAGGAAAAGGGCACAAAGTAGGTGACTGCAAGGGTAAGAAAATGGTTTCAAATGTACAATGCTTCATTTGCAAGGAGTTTGGACACTACGCGATCCTATGTCCCAGTCATCAGACTATGCCGCAAATGATGTTATTGGATAATAATCAAGTTATGATACTACCACAGATGAATAGGAATGATTAGAGTTCTTATGTTGATTATCTCAATTGAGTGTTGTATCAACAATGTACGTGTTATAATAATTATGGAGTATATAAGGATTGTACTGCAGTACTATTTCATTAAGGACTTGAGATTGTGTGGAACAAAGAAAAGTGACTCAATAGCATGATAAATTTTTGGAAAATATATGGTTGAGAGAATGATAAATCATAATATAGTTATGATACTGAGGTAGTGATTTTGGAATAATATGTGATTGTTTTGGATAAATTATATTAGATATTCGTGACTACCGTGGAACTGATTAATGATTTGTATATTCCATCATTGTTGGGGTTTAAAACATTTTTGGATTAATGAAGTATATCTAGCATTCTATATGGAATAAGGGAACATGAATGTAATCAATAATGAATATGGTAATACATGATGATGGTATTCGTATGCTATTATGGGGTAAAAAGGATCTATATTATGTTTAACTTCCTTATAAATGTTGGACTGTGAGTTTGGACAGAAGTATTTTGGATAGTTATAGTTTGGATTATTTTGGATTTCCATAAAAGGACAACCTGGAGGTCGGGCGTCAACCCGTCGCGTCCGGCAAGGCTGTGAGACTTGAACCCGCAACCGAAGGGAGACAACGGTGTATCACCTACCACTGGCCCACGAGATGTCCTGGATTAAATAATGTAGTTTTTTTTAAAAGATCTGGTAGATGAATTATAAATTCATTTATTTTGTAACCCTGTACGAATAGTATAAATAGAAAGTTTCTTTACGTTCTATTATCTTTTAGAGTGAAAGATGAGTTTGTGGTAGAAATTTATTAATGGATAAAACTCTAATTATAATGTAAGTATATCTCCTTATGATCTTATCCAATCTCATAAATAAATTCCTCAACATTAATAAAAGGAACTTAGAACAAAAATGTTGTCCTAGATGGTACCTTGAATAATCACTAATTTATGGCTTTGGGATTGTTGGCCTTTTCATATCCATGTTCTCTACCACTCTCCATCAGATAATTGATGGTTAGATTTCTCTTCCATATCCATATTTTCCTACATGGAACCCTAGTATGTGTTATTTTCGGTAATCTTCATACTTTCCACTCTTTATTTTAAATAGAGGCCTCATTAATTCATTTTTCGATGTGGGATTTCAACTAAGATATTTTGAAACGTCAGAAATGTGTTATCCAAATACCCTATATTTTCTTGAACCGATGGTACATCAAATCATCATAGATTGATGAGTTTAAGGACCTCAATTTTATACTTGTTTGTGA
Organism: Viscum album; assembly: GCA_963277665.1. Taxonomy (NCBI): domain Eukaryota; kingdom Viridiplantae; phylum Streptophyta; class Magnoliopsida; order Santalales; family Viscaceae; genus Viscum; species Viscum album. Next base: position 39,139,496 of record OY728158.1, on the reverse strand, counting down.
TTTATGACCTCAATCACTACCTATAAATATTTACATTTTCCCTCCAATTATATGTCTCTAATTTCCACCAATGTTCTCCTAATCAAGATCATAATTTGGTGGTGACCCTTTGATTTCACTTTTCCTCATATTAAGACTAAATTTTAGTAACCCAATTTCCAATGTGGGTTTTACCACAAATATATTTTCTACATTCAACCTTTTATTTTCGAAGAACAATTTCAAATTGCGAGGACGCAATTTATTGAAGGAGGGGAGAATGTAACACCCCAAGAATTCATAATGTGTTATTTCTTCGAAATAATTCAATAACTTGCACTACAGGAAACACCAAGTTCACATGCACAATGACTTACCAAAAAGCCATTCAAAAGAGGTTCTGAATAGTATTAAATAAATTTTAAACTTTATATAATCATTATAATTTTTCCATATTATGAGTATCTTATACATAATGCAAGAACAAATTCATTTTCAGTATTGCACTTTTATCAACTTTTAATAGTGAACCCTTTTTAAATACAATATTTTAAACTTTTTTACTAAATGGGGACATCAAAAATTTAAAATGAAACATCCCAAGCTTCCACGGTACGTTTTCTTTGAATAATACAGTAGCGTGTGTTGTACGCAACCTTGAGTTTTAACACACACCACAACCAATCAAACTAGCCGTTATGAATAGTAATACCTAATTTTTGAAATTATATATATATTATATTTCAAAATGGACTTCATTTTTGGATTCATAATATCGAATTTAGGCTAAGGTGAAATTTTGGTACATTTCGGATAACTTTCATATTTTGATGAATAGTGAAAATTACTAAATTTTAATTAAAAACAACTTTTTTAATCAAAATAATTAATAGTGATAAATTATGAATTTTGTAGTTTTAAAGTATATTTATAATATACTTTTACCATTTAATATAATGTTGGTAATTGGACATAATTTTACAATTAAACGAACATAAACAAGTGTCAATCTTTTGATAGTTATTATCTCTTAAAAACACGCTTTTTGTTTTGACAGCGGGAATTAATTTTAAATTAATTTCTGCCACTTCTGTGTTTTGAATTTAGGAAAATGGATTCCATATTTGGAATCAGTATGTTCAAATTGTGTATATATGTAACTTTTATTTTTAGACATTTTGAATAATTACTGCGGTAAATATTTAATTTACCATGGTTAAGGGTAAATCCGGTAAATAAGGGTTAAAAAATAATATTATAATAATACTAAATTACCCTAAAACGTGTCTTAACCCTATTGGTTGATACATGGTCTACCATGGGCATCTTTGGGTTGATTTTGGGACCCCATGGATCCACTTGTAAGTGATAATGACACTTTATTTTAATTAAGTTAAAATGAATACAAAAATGACACAAGCATATATCTTTAAGAAAAACAATTGTTACATAGGGTTATATATGTTGGATTTTAGATTATAAATATTCATTAGAAAGATAAAAATATTTCCTACATAATGATAGTTTATTTATAATTTTTAGACATTAAATAATTTATTTTATTTATGACACAATGATGATGCAGTAATTACTATAATAGTGAAAAATTAAAATAATTGATATTATAAATACCCAAATAAATATAATATTAAACTTTTAATGAATTAAAATAATTTTCTAGGATAATATGATATATTATGATTGATTTAAATGACTTTTTTTTAAGTAATGAATCTGTTATGAGTTTCACAAAAATCAACTATTGAATAGTGTCAAAATTGACATAAAAGAGTTCTTAAAACAAATATTATATTATTAATTGATATTAAATTCCTAAAAAATATAAAAATCGGCCAAGAGACTTATATCATGATAGGTTCATCATTAATGGACCACTTGGGGGTCGATTGGATGTATATAGTATGTTTATTAACCATATTAAATAAAAATACAAAGAGACATTGTAAAAGTGAAACTAATTAACTTAGAGTTAATACTTAAAGATAAGGTTAATATAAGTATCCAAACCTATCTAAATTCTATTGGTTGAGTGGTTTTCGACCTATAACCACATTAACCTTTGAATAATAAACTTTGGATCCATTAGAAACCGAATATAAATTTATTATAAATTAATATTTCTAGCTTTTCCAAAGGTGCCCCTCACCCCTCTTATAAAAGGGCACTCCTCCTTCTCATTTCTTCAAACCTTCAAAACCTTTTGGTTAGGCCAAACTCTGCCCAAATACTCTTCCAACTTCCCTCACTACAACCTAGAGGAATTAGTCTGATCAGAAAGCCAACCTAAGGAGCCCTTATGATCAAATCAAAAGGAAGAAACCAAAGAAGAGGTAATGATTTCACCACCCTTTTCCAAGTTCATTTCTTCTTCCACTTCTTCTTCCTTTGTTGTTACCATTATAAAATAATAACTCCAGTATCATATATATACTGTGATGTTATTATAAATACGGTACAACCATATTCAGTGTTCTATTCACCATTTATATAACATGTCACCATACGTGCGTACGTACGGCTTACCGTCTCCACGTCGTGGTGTAATTGTTATTCAATATAATATTATTTGGATGGGTATAATAATGATGTGTAACTCATGTAAATAATAAATATAACATGTTAAGGATTCTGTATATATTATATACCATCCATTTATATATTATTTTGTTATCAAAATAATGATATTGTCGCTCGTGCGTATATACGGACTACCGTCTCCACGAACGCGATGAGATTAATTCTCCATCGTATCCATTCAAGTATAATTATCATTTTATGATTTAAAAATGATGATTAAGGACTTGATATCATTCTGGATATGAATAATATACAACCTATCCATTACAAACATGTCTTATATAACAAAACATATAAAAGAAAATGAGTACATTAACACCCGAAACAACGATAATTCAAAGATATTATTAACAAATCAATGTTAAAAGATCATATATGATATCATATATATATATATATGATTCTGGTATAATTTAATAACAATTATTTCACCATTATACAGGAGTTTAACCTACCCCATCCAAGGGAAAGTACAATGTAAGGGGTTTTCATCTCACTCCTTATTCCTGTGAGATTCATGCCATATTGCCACCATTACCTTTTGTGTGGTGTATGTACTGCCCATAATTATATTCTTTGTGTAATTCACTTTAATTTATGTGTATTTACAAATTCATTGTATGATACCTCTTTCATGGGTTGTATGTTTCATAAGTTACCAAATTGGTAAGGGTTATTTCACAATCTCTTCATTATCCGAGGTTGTTTATACGTAATAATCTACTGGGATCTCTTTATCATCCACATCCATGTTTCTTCAAAATGTATTTCAAAACATTTTTACTATTCACAAGAATATGGGTTAAAGTCATTTATACCCTTGTTTGACTTTTTATAAGTTGTTTATAAAGGAATCTTGTCGTTGTTTTCCAAACAAGTTGTTTTTACCCTTTTTGACAGAATTAAGGTACGAATGTTTTTTTTAACTTATACGGCGGGTGCGGTTATTTTCCGCCGTTATAAAATCGTCGAAGCTTCCCTTACAAGATTATAAGAATATTTTCAAATTGAATGTATTATTTTAAAATTATGTTACTTTTAAAATTATTTTAAAAAAAAGTGATATTTCTCCAAAATAGTTTTGATTTCATCTATGTCAACATCTTTTGATGGATTTTAAGCTTATTTGAAGTTGATTTATTATGATACAAAACATCCATATATTATTGAAGGTTTTTTTGATATTTTTGAATGTGGATAAGTTATTCTTATGTCACACATGGTTTTTGTTTAGAGTATTGACATTTCATAAGTTATTTGTAATCCGAATGTTTATGTTATATTTCAACCTTTCATTTAGATGAATGTGTTAGACATGTATGTTCCGGGTTGGGGACCGGTAAAAGTAAGCCCTCCGATTTGGTCTCCGGTTATTAGAGGAACTCCGGTTTGGTCTCCGGTTATTAGAGGCACTCTGGGTTGGTGTCCGGTTATTAGAGGCACTCCGGGATGGGTTCCGGTTACAGTTAGCCCCAAGCTCTTGGGACGAGGCCTTGACAACGAAATTAAAGTTCAGCATTATGCATTCCATCATTATGAAAGTGGTTATTGATTTTTGCATGTGATTATTCGATTAGTAGAATATCCATGTGAATAAGTAAATGGCATTATTTTATTTTATTTATTCCATACCATGTTGAATGTTCATGTTTGAAAGGCTTTTGTTTTAGTTATACATTGCTTTAAATGTTTATTCTTATTTATGAAAGTTTCCACTATATTGTTATCCTTACTGGGCATTTGAGCTCACCCATTTTCTATGTTTTATTTTTCCCAGGAAGTGAATAAGTATGTTATGAATGACCTGCAAGGATATTATGTGGGGATATGAGTGTGGATTATGGAGACATTATGTTGTTGTAGTAGTTTTTCATTTTATGATGTAATGTAAAACTTATGAATATATCTAGTGTTTCCAAGGCTACTAAACCAATCGGTTTTTCGAGATTTGATCTTTCTTGTGATCATGCCAATGTTATGTAATAATGCACCGACTCTGGGCATCTAGGGTCGGGGCGTTACAATATTATTGGTTAATTTATTTATCTAATACTCAATTTTTTCCTAAAAATAGTTTTGGAGAAAATGATTTATTTTCCTTTCAATTATTTTTTATTTTAATTTATAATTATTTCGTCCATGAATAATTCATTTTATATACATGTGTAAATGAATAATTTTTTTTATAGTTTTTTTAATCCAAATAATAACATTAATTAAAAAGGATAGGTGATTAATATAATATTAAATTAAAATATTTCAAAATAATTTCACATTTAAATTAAACATGGTGTTGCATGTAACATAATAAAAACTCGGTGTTGCGTGGAGCAGAATCTAGCAGAAAAATAAAAGTTATTTGAAATATATTCCTCAAGGGTCATAGTTTTATAGTTAGTAGTATGGGTATAATTATTAAATATTATATTAATTAAATAATTATACTTCTATTGTTATAATATGACATCTATATTTTTTACATTCCAATCTATTGGGAAACAATAATGTCGCTTATGAATATGTGTAGACTACCAACTCTACAAAGTGATGTGGTCTATTTCACATTTAAATATTATATGGATTATATTTGAGATAGACTAAATGAATATATACAATATATATGGAATAATAATGAATCTATAATATTTAATTATTATTTACCATTTTTCATTACATCGGTAGAATAATTAATACAACAATAATGTGTTCATATAACCTACTTTATCCATGAACTATATCATTAATTTTTATATCTATCAATTTAATGGATTGTTAAAATAATTTTAATATTGATAATATATGTAGTGTATTAATTAATTACCTTTATAGATATTATGTGAACATGATCAATGTATAAGGATCAGAAAGTTCGAACTGAATTTCTCATAATGAATGAATTAGTTGAAAATATAGAACGGTGATTTTAAAAAAGAATAAATAATAATTCAAAGGTTAAATGGTAAAAAGTTCATAATATATGGAATTATATTTATTTTAATTAAATACTATTAGTGCATAAATAAATTTAAAAATAATATGTAGGACATTAGGATTCTTTCATAGAATGTGGAACTTGAGATAATCTCTATATGTAACAATCTAATTACTTATCAAGATTATTTAGGATTATATCCTTATTATTAAACTTTTAGATATAACTATTACAAAGAATCTGATTTTTTTATTCTATGTTAAATTACTGAAAATACGTTTTTCCATTTTATTTACCACAAATTATGTACTTATCATAACATAATATCATTTTAAGGAATCATGTCTTTATTAATCTCTTCAGTTGAAAATCCATTTTCTAACAGACCAATGTTTTAAAAAAAATTATTTCATTATTGTTTTTAATATTATTTATGATTTATTAATTTCATTTATGACCGTGAATAATGTTTCAAAAAATTGGTCATAAATAATATTTTTTTGTTTTCCAAAAGTGGGACTTTTTGATTTTTTACAAAGTTATGAATAAAATTGTTTTTTCATTTATATGGCATGAATTAAATATTCCTTCATAAGAGAAATTAAATTATTTGAAATATCCCATAAAATATTCCATTTATATTTTCAAATAAAATATTTTCCATAATATTATAGAATTTTGTAGATATCAAATCTGTTATTTTAAATATAATAATGTATTTTTGCAATGGAATATTCTACATGACATTTTAAAGGAATTTTCATCTAAAAAGACATACATTGATGTTACGTATACACTACTAGACTTATTATACAATTATAAAATTCTTATCCATTCAATATATTGTTTATTGTTATAATAAAACGATTCTTATGAAACTCAACTATTTTCCAAAAGTTAGGCTATAACAAAAAGATGAAATGTTTATGAAACTCGTTTCTATTCCATGGGTTGTGATATATTTATGAAACCACAATAATATTAAGTGGTTATTATATGATTATTGTTTTGTGGTATTGTATAACACAAATATAAAATATAAATTATGGGATTTATTGTTACGTTATAATATATCAATCCCATGCATAGGTTAATGATGGATATCTCATGAGATAAATAGTATTAGAATACGGAGTGAACCTAGTATAGTAACAGACTATATTGGTTTTAATCCTTGAATTTGATAATGGTTTTGGGAGTGATCCCAATCCCCAATTGTAGTCCATGAAATTATAATAGACTATAAAGGAAATTATTTTCTATGCTTTTGAATTTGTTATAAAAATATGTATTATGCCAACATTTTGGTGTCACAGATCATTTTATTTGATTTCATTATCATTTCTGTATTACAAACATCTATGATTTATTACATGAATCATGATTATGATAAAAAATAAGCATGTTATAGTATTAAAATTTTAATCTCATGTTCGCATACCCTTGTTATCATTTAATGTTTAGGTGAGCATTAATATCTCCATAGTTTACCAAAATTCTGAATTTGAGCTCACATTTTCTTATATCGTTTCCCGTGGATTTTTTGAAAGTTATTATGTATTATATGTATGATAATGGTGTTATTTATGAATAAAATAGTTCTAGATGATGTATATATCATAATAATACGTTTTTATGTCTCTAGGTTTCATCATTTATTATAGTTATACAATTTCTAGTGGGAATCATTATGGTGTGTAATAAATATTCATTTAATAATATTTATTAATTTTTTATGAATTGTGTGTTTAACTATATATACATTATCCACCCTTAATTAAATACATCTTATCAATACTATAATGGAAATCGAGGGATAAATATTTGAAAATAGCATTGTCAAAAACCCACATCATAAAAAGGGATAATAAAACACACTCTGAAGAGGGGTATTCCAATGATAAAAGTTACATTAAATAACACGTATTTATTTTCACAAATAAAGATATCATTAGTGATAAGTGAAAATAGACACATGGATGAGAATGATAATTTTCAATTAATAATGGGTTGTGATAGATAACATATATTTTAGAATGTTACTGACCAAGAATCCATAAATAAATAAGGGGTAAAGAAGAAAATGGATTTTTTATAAATGAAGGTATGAAAGATAAAATTTTTATTTGAAGACAATTTTCATAGAGTTGATGGAGTATTTTTATATAAATATAGAGAACATGATAAACCATATATACATTATTTATTTCAACATTATTGTCACAATTTTATCATTTTGTGTCCTTCAAGAAATTTTTTCTTCTATGTCATCCCTTAATCCATCAAATGTAATTCGTAGAATATTTTTTTGTTGTTGAAGAACTAAAAATAACAACTAATGGAACATTTGATCCAAAAAATGATAGCTTCATCCTTTTGTCTTGAGAAATTTACCAATATAATAATGGTAAGTATAATTTTACGAATATGATTAAATCATCATATGATTATATAATATATTATTATATTATTACCTCAAGAATAAAACAAAAATATGAAATTTAAACACAACCTATGTTGTTAACATTGAGAATCCACTAAAATATGTCTCAAGAAATTCAAAACAATAATTTTTTAATGTTTTTATGAAATATATTATTCAATAATCTAACTTATTCATTTACCCTTAACCAACATAAATTATCTCATAATATCTTATTAATACAGATGAATTACAAGATCATTTATTTGATTAAAACATTCAAATTATTTCCGAAAATAAAAAAACTATCAACATTCCAATAAAACCAAAATAACATTTTATATTCTCCAAAAACATTTTCCTATTTTTATTGATTAAATTTTTTTGTACCATAATTATATAATATTCCAAATATAGTGTACATATTCAATAAAACAACATTAACCACTTATCAGAAAAAAATATTTTTCATCCCATTATTATTAATATGAAAATCAAATTATTTTAAAAATATGATAACCCTTTTATTCCAAGTAAACATATTAACATCAATGATCATATTATACTTGAATTTTTTCAATACAGTCAAACATATTCCAAAAAAATATAAAATAATTCTTACTCAAATTATATTTTACCTAAAATAAGAACTATATCCAATAGTTGAATTCTCATAAATATAATAGAAAATATAATTAATAATCAAAAACATTCATTAAAAATAACCTAAAAGTGGTATTCATTCCTTTAAAAATTGTTAATCATTGAATTATCAACCCATGAAACATTAGTTTTATCCAATATAAACATATAACATAATGGTATTCCATATGTTTCATTCATGCATTCATCAATATGGATAATTATGGATACCTATGAAATTTGATACATAAAGTTTACACTGTTTTTTATGAATATTCATTATATATCATTACACTCCATGTGTTAACTGAAATTGATTAGTTTTTCTAAATATTGATACAAATATGATCTATATATAAAATATAAACATCATCTCCCCTTATTCTCTTTATAGGTTGAATCATTCTTATATATTTACTACATAAATCATTTATTCATGTCATGGGATAAAAGGTAACATAATAAAGTGTCTGATTAAGTAGTAATTAAGGGTGAAAAGGGAGATATCAATAACTGATAATATGTGTCCATACTATGAGATAAATTTTATAATAAAATGTGTTTAATATTTAAAAATTATACATAGTAATTTATTGTTAATAATCATAGCATAAGTATTAATTAATTTATAAGACATGAATCATAAGAGGATATAGATCATCTTCTATGAGATCATATTATAACTATTAAAAGATGTTATAAATACTATCATAAAAATTATTTCATAATCATTATAATAGAAATATTATGTCAAGGATACCCATATTGATATTTATCACCAGTAATTCTTGGGAAAAAATGTCATGTACATTTATCAAACATTGGATAACCTCATGTTTACCCTCTTCCTATAATTGTAAATACACCACTGTACCCATTTGGAAAATGTATAACCTCTTATATACCCTTTGAGATCAAAACACATTAATCATTTCACAATTAATTAGAAGAAAATAATGCACCAACCGATCACATTATCATAATCTATTAATATGTGTACAATAATATCACTTAAAAATTTATCATTTCATCACAGAAAATCAAATGTTAAGGAAATTTAGATTCATCAAGATAATAATAACCATTAATATAATTTATATATACTTTATCATAAAATTATATCCTCATTGAAGCAAAAACAACATTAATGGATGTTATAATACCAAAAAATTGTATTTAAATGATCACTAAAATATATTTGTTGAGAAAAATAAAATAATAATTTTCAAATCCCTTATTTAAATTGAAATAGTTTCAAAAATGATATTGATTTTTTTTTAAATACAACAAAATTATTCTAAATGACTCTTCTAATCAAATATAAGTAATGATTGTGGGATAATCTATTTTATCATTGTATATTAAAATAAATATTTCATTCACAATAGTGGTAAAAAGAACATTATTTTTAAATTAAATATAATTTACATTTTAATATATTTTATTTAAAGTGAAAAAAATATAAAAATTAAATTAAATAATAAATATATAATAACAATACCTTCTTCAATACATGTTAATGAAAATATGGATATGGACAAAAAATTATCACTTAATAGAAAAACATGATATGTTTTCCATAAAATCACTCTTTTGGACTCTATGTACAAAAAGAGATGGAAATTACTGGAAAACTTGTAACATCCAAAAATATATATAGAGGGATAAGATATGTATTATTTATTAAAAACGAACTATATAATCTCATCGTTATAAATTTAAAGATAAATAATTTCTGTAATGAGTGCAATTTTCATGTAAAACCCTTACCACATTGGTATATTTTGAATCATTATTCCCTAGAATGATATGAACAAAAATGAAACATAAATACCATTAATATAAATTAATTATTTATATACATTAATGATAGAATATTAAAAATATTTCATAAAACAAAATAGTTTTAAAGAACAACATTTGTCCCAATAAAATAATTTAGATGATGAACCATTAACATATTTTTGACATTAAAAATAAAAAGAACATAAACCAAATAATAGGTATTGTAATGTTTAATAAAATAAATTAACAATTATACATTATATAACATTTTCACCACTGAAAAATGTGCATCAAATAATTTTTCATTGTGGGATTTGAGAAATTTGACGAAAATGTAAAAGTACATTATGAAATGAATGATATTTGGATTATTGTAGGAGTATTATAAATAATCCCAATAAAAATTTGATAACATGTTTTACACATAACATCGTATAATATTAAGAGTTTTGGAGATTTAGTGACTAAAAATTAACATGGCATCCTTATTATATCGAAACATAATGTTTTTCTTATGACACATGTTAATTATATCTTCATTATACATTTCTTGTATATATATAAATAATGTTAATCCATGGATATTTAAAAATCAAGAATGACCAAGTTACGAATGGGGAGTCCCCAGAAACACTTCTATGATTCATAAAAATCGACTTGCATGGAAGAAGGTGTGCGAGTGATCACATGAACACACATAGGACGATCAGAGTTGTAACGTCCCAATTCCAGAAGCCACCTAGAGGCTCCCCCTAACCTATTGGTCACAAGGCCTCAAGCATATTTACCCGAACGCCAGAGGCTGTCGACTAGCTGCGAGGGCCTTGGGTGTGATAGTGAGGAATCTATGCCCTCATTGGCAGAGTACACAATGGATGTGACAACCCATACAACAACAGAAGCAGTAAATATCCATCAACAACAATAGCGGAAGACTAAACAGTAAACAACTAGAGCACAAACGTATATATAAATGAAATGATGGATGATACATATATGTCTAGGAATATAGACAAACAAGTAACAATGCTGAATACATTACTAAACAAAAGTACTCAGAAAATTAAACAAATAACTCCTTAGCATCGCAAGCCATAGCTTGGTCCCATGCTCTCCAGCTCCTCAGCATGTCAAGTACCTGAATTAAAAGGGAGCTTACCCTTTTCTATACCTACAAAAATATAATCTATTTCGGCCCAAAAGCATGACCTAAATAAGGTGTGGGACAGAGTCCCAGTAGGAAATCTCCCAAATATCTGTGCCTAATAGTCAGTGAATATATGTAAGGTAATGTAAAGTAAGCAGTAAACAATAATAAGTAAACAAGATAATACTCAACAGTTAACAATCCACAATTATCGCACAAAGTTACAAACAAGTAAACAGTCACTCAAGCAAACAGAACAAACAAGTAACCTCTGGGTAGATCTCACAGCCTAACCCCTATGGTTCAAGCTACCCGCACTGGAAACCCTTTGGGAGGCACACACATTCTCACCCCACTTGTTCAGCTAAATAATGAATAGACTCTCTTGGAAATAACTAACAAAAAATTCCCCCTATAGTCTCGTATCATACGAAAGGCGCTATGGGGAAGCACTCAACGTCTCATTCCCCCTGTGGCCCACATCAAATAACTATAGACACTCTGAGAAAGCACTCAATGTCTATTCCCCCTATGGTCTGTCATCATAAAATAAAGACACTCTTGAAAAGCCCTTACATCCAATCTCCATATGTTATACTATACTATGTTTACATAGCCTTGTATATAGTCATCAACTATCGCATCACGTAACGGCCAAAGTATCCTCAAGAACTACTTGGCTAGCAGTCTAAAGCATCTCAACAAGGAAGAACAGTCATCCCATCCTATAAACTATGCATGGAATTGGCAAAAGCCTAATAGTAAAAACTAGACCAAACAGTCATAAACAAGAAAACATGCAAGGTAAAAACATCCGAAGCACAGTAAATTACCCTATTAATAAGAAATATCAACTACTTATGCATATAAGAAAAGTAGGAAACAACAAAGGGAAAAAAAGGAAACACACAATACCCCATTCAACGGTATTGTTGGAATTTGCAAAAAATACTCAAAAACATTCTACAAGAAGGCACAAAACACCTACCTTGATGTTAGGAGATCAATATACATGAACCACGAGGCTTGAACCTCATTATAATGTCATAGATCTACGAAAATTCACAAATTGTTCAACCCACGATAACTTGAAAAAGAGGAGAAATTGGAAAACAAAGATCTAGGAGAATGAAGAGATAACTGATGTGGTTCCAACGCAATCGATGATGGTTGATTTAGAGGACGAACGAAGGATCGGATGCTTAGAAGAGATTCACGGTCGTACGAGAGCTCTCGAACAAAGAACACCTAGAAGAAGACGGTTCTGTCCATCAGACGTGACCCTGACCCGTTTAATGAAAAAAAGAAAGTACACAACATGTACTTTTAAGGTACACGATGTATACTAGGATTTTCCATACTCCACTTTAGGTGTCCTTCACATCACCAATACATGGACATGTATGTGGCCATGAAACGACCAACACATGACCTCGAGTAGCCGAAATGTACAGGACGAGTACTCATAAATTATACGGCGTGTACATAATTTTTTTTAGAAACTCGTCTTTTCTCAAAAACTCCAAAAAAGGAAAAATGTGCCTGAAAAGGAGGTCTGGGTTCTTACAAACTTCCCCCTTAAACAAATTCTTCTACGAATTTCCCTAATGAGGTGTAGTGGAAGAAAACCTGAACAGCTTCAGCCACTGCGATCACACATCGGCCTCCCTCTCCCATGTCTTATCATGTACACTCCGGTTCTTCCCTAGAAACATACTAGAAGAACATAACGACCACGAAGAACCTTTGTATTCTGATCGGCAATCTGGATTGGATGCTCCTCCAATGATACATCTTCTTTGAGCACAACCTCCTCATGATGAATGACATGAGATGGGACTGAAAAGTAACGTCAGAACTAAGAAATGTGGAAGATTGTGCGTCACCTTCTACCTATGAGGTAACTGAAACCGATAGGAAACCAGACCCACTCTCTCCAACACCTCATACAGCCCTACCTACCTACGTGAAAGCGTACCCTGTATCATAATCCTATTGTGCCCCAACCTCCATGTGACACGCAGGAACACCTGATCCCCGACCTCATACTCAAGAGGTCGTCTCCATTGATCTGCATAAGACATCTGTGGAGACTATGATGTTACCATCATTTTCTGAATCAACTCAATCTGCTCTGAGGTATCCTAAAGAAGGAGAGGTCCCATAAATGCTTCCTCTCCTACCTCCAGCCAAAATTAAGGAGATTGGCATGGCCTACTGTATAAATCCTCATAAAGTTCCATCTGAATAGTTACATAAAAACTATTTTTATAGGAAAACTCCACAATAGGAATATCCTTATCCCTAGAACCTCCAATGTCCAGAATGCAAGCTCGGAGCATATCCTCATGCACCTGAATCGTGCGCTCTGACTGGCCATCTGTCTGGGGTTGGAATGTTGTACTCAAAAGTACCTATATACCCAAATATTTCTAATACCCCTGCCATAACCGAGAATTAAAGTGTGCATCTCAATTTGAAACAATGGTGTGTTGAACTCCATGTTGAAGTACAATCTTATGGATGTACAACTGTCCTATCTCATCCACAATGAAGGTCTCCTAGATCGGAATGAAGTAAGAAACCTTCATGAGCCTATCAATGACAACCCAAACAATGTCATTCCCTCGAGGCGATCTCGGTAAACCAGTCACGAAGTCCATCAAATCATCATTCCACTTCTACTCCGGAACGAGTAACTACTGTAAAAGAAATACTGGTCACTAATGTTCTGCCTTCACCTGCAAACAAGTGGAACACATCATGACACAACCAGCAACATCCCTCTTCATACCTAGCCTCCAATACTGGCGGTGTAGATTATGATACATCTTGGGGACGCCAGGATGAACATCCCAAACTGATAAATGAAAATTCTTCATTATCTCTTCACATATTTCTATTGTCATCCATACACATCCCATGAAGCGCAAGATCTCATCCTCGCCCGTTGTCCAACCAGGAATAGGGTCTTCTCTTGACACACATTCCCATAGGGATAGGCCTTCCAAATCTAATAGCTTCCTCATTCGTACATGATCATGAATTGTAGAGGTAAAATCTACATAATATATGAAACTCACCTCATGTCTATCATGCACCTCCAAATGCATCTCATAGAACAGATCCATGAGATTCCACTCACTGCAGGCCTCCTGAACTACCTGATTCTATGTTCTCCTACTCAACACGTCAGCCATTACATTTCCCTTCCTTGGTGTATATGCAAGTTCAATGTCAAAGGACTGATGATACTTGACCCACTTACACTGCCTCATATTCGTATCACACTGAGTGAAGATGTACATGACACACTTGTGGTCAGTGAAAACCAAAAAGTGCTCTCCCAGAAGAAAATTTCTTCAACAGTGCAAGGAATGAACAACTGCTACAAACTCATGATCATGCGTCGAGTAGTTCCTCTCATGTGACCTTAACTACCGAGACCCGTAGGCAACTATTCCATATCCCTACATAAGAAAAACTCCCAACCCAATACCTGATGCATCAAAGTATACAGTGTAGCTCTTTCCTGGCTCTGGAAAGACTAGTATCAGTACTGACATCAACATCCCATTCAGCCCATGAAAGGCTGACTCATAATAATCATACCATAAGAACATCACACCAATTTTATTCATACCTGTCAGTAGAGATTCTAAGCATAAAAAGTATTATATGAAGTGTCTGTAGTATCTATCCATCCTTAGAAAACTCCGCACCATGAAGATGTTTTTCGGGTACTCCCATGAATCAACTTCTCTCACTTTCTCTGGGTCTAATGATACTCATGTCTCTGAGATAACATGACCCAATAAGTGAAACTGATCCATCCAAAAGTGGAATTTTGAGATCATAGCATAAAATTGATTATTCTCAGTGGACTCAAAACGATGTCCCGATGGGTATCACGGTCGTGTTGAGTTTGAGAGTACATGATGATTTTGTCCACGCAAACCACCACGAAGGAATCCAAGTATTTATGGAACACATGGTTCATCAATTCCATGAGAACTTCAGGTGTGTTCGTGAGGCCAAACGGTATAACCATATACTCGTATAGACCATACCTTCTCTTGAATGTTGTAAGAGGAATATCTAATAGTCTAACATGCAACTGATGATAAACTCAACTCAAATCGAACTTTTATAACACACAGGCACCTCGAAGATTACCAAAGAGGTCATCAATCCCTGGAATGGGATATCAGTTCTTGAATGTCAACTAGTTCAACTTATGATAGCCCAAAAACATCATGAGGGAACTATCTTCCTTAATCGTAAATAGGAAATGAAATCCCCAAGGAGAAGTACCAGGTCATATGAAACCCTTTGCCTGCAACTCCTCCACCTACTTCTGGAGCTCCTGTAGATCAGATGTCTCCATACTATAAGGAGGAATGGTCACCAGTGCTGCTCTTTGTTTGAGCTCAATTGATAATTCTACCTCATGCTCTGGAGGCAAACCCGAAATGTCCTCTGAAAAAAAATCTCTGAAATGATCCACCACTAAAGGAAAGTCTAACTACGAAGTCCCCTCTTCATCTAGATATAGACTATCAATATGATTTGTAACTCCACCTATCCCATGATGCTCGGGTTCTGATCTACGCACCAGGACATGAAAATCACCCTTATGAAGAAAGGATCCACCGTATGGTGATATGAAACCCACTCTGTGGTTATAACAGTTGAAGACTACCAGGATGGGAACTAGCCAGACCATTTCGAGAATGATATTTTAGCTTGTCATCTATAGGAAATATAGGTCCCATAAAAGAGACACCATGCAACGCCAAGAGGTCACTCTATTCACTGACGTACACTAATCTCTCTGGTCCCCAGCAGTGTGTCTAGAGTCAATGTATTGGAAGAGGAAAAGATACAGATCCCCATGCTCTCCACAACAGAACCTGAGATAATGGTATGTGTAGCACCAGTATTGAAAAATGGTGAAGATAAAACTGAGGCTACTAAGATCGTAACTCAAACTGTAGATGGTCTGGGATCCTTCTCCAGCTCGGTCTGCTCCACTGTAAAAGCCTAACCTGTACCATGACCCTGTTTCCCGGACTGACTACTCTAAGCTGATCTTCACTACTTTCGCTGATAGACCGGGGACTGACTACCCCGACCACGACCTCCACCTTGGCATGAATGGTCATAAGTACTCCATTTCCCTGTCTGGTTAGAAACTGGTTGTGCTGCCCCTAAATGAGGAGTCATGGATGAACCTCTGTCAATAGCTTCTAGTGAGAAAACCTGACAGAAGAATTTAATTTGACACATCATGCTGCAAGATCGGCACTCCACTGGGTCCCTTTGTCATTGAGTCCTCATATGACCAGCCCTTCCACATTGGTAACATATTACCTAGCTACTTGAATATGGGTTTCATCGGCTCTGATCATCGTGCATATACTCCCTACAGCTCTTCCAGCTATCTACTGGTGGAGCACTAACTCTGGAAGCAGAACTACCCTGGCCGTCAGCTGCAAAATCTCTCATATTGCACTTTGCAATCAGTTCCTGGTTGACAATGGATGTGATGAAAGTCAGCATGAATATAACTACCTGTGATCGGATCTCCCACCTGAGACCATCCTCAGTCTTCCTTTCCAGGAAAAACCCATCTCTGCCCAAGAGGGGTGTGAAACGCTGAAGCTAGGTAAAATGGAAGGAATACTTTATGACAGAATGTGTACCATGTTCCAGGATCATGAACTATTGGGCTAAGTCACCCCTCAGGGTCATTGGATAGAAGTATTCGTAAAAGATGTGCTGAAACTCCTCCCACGCCATAACCTGCTGATGACCTGCCTCTGAGATCATGTACCACCACCTATTGGAAGAATCTCGTAGCATATAGGTAGCGAGCTTGACCCGCCTTTCCTGAGGCATCTCTAGATTCTCAAAGATCATCATCATGGATTCTATCCATGACTCTGCAGCCTGAGGTCATACATCCCCTAAGAATGTGGGAGGATGCTGCTGCTGAAAAACCCACGTAAGTTATGCCATTGTCGAGGCTTGAGGCGGAGCTCCTGGAAGGTATGCATCATCCTTAAGAAACCTTCCCTAAACTACACATTGGTTCCTACAATTGGTATAACTATTGATGCAAAGGCTGGAACAATAGGAGGATCTGCAGGATGTCCCTGATCAGCCATATCTATCATCTGATCATTGCCCTGAAAATAGCGAACAACTGGAGGATGTCTCAGGGCAATAGGCCTACGAAGTAAAAATCACACCATATATTTAGGATTAACAAGGACTAAAAACAAATGGCACAAGAAGGAACTGGGAAAAGAAGGAATTCAAGTTTAATAAAACATGACCACATGGTGTGTATAAAAACTACACAACGTGTTTTATTAATTCATTCAAATGGGCGTGTACTTCTGCCACAACTTGTCGTGTAATTCCCAAACCACACGGTGTGTTGTCCCCAAACATGTCATGTACTTGAACACTATTCCCCTGCCTGATTCTCCTTACACGACTAACCAACATGGTCCTCTTAATCCCAAACAACATGGAGTGTTCACTAAGGACATTGAATGTACTAGATAAGTTTTTTAACAGCCCGTGTTTTTAGTCACACGGCTAGCTACATGGCTCTCTCTACTAGGCGTGATCCATGGAAACATGGTGTGTACATGAAGAACATTCCCTAACCCGTGTTGTTAGTGAGACTGATGGGTACTTAGATCACAAGGCACGACGTGTACAAGAAGGACACGACGGGTAAATTCAAAGATTAACCACCCGTTTCATTTGTCACACAGGTAGACACACGATTACTACAACACGACATGTAAATTCCATACATAACATGTTCCTGAAGATTTTACACAACCCTGTGTTTATGCCTACATAGTCAGCAACATGGTATTGAAAACTACATGCTGTGTATTCATAAAGTACACACCATGTATTCTGGGTTTTTCTGGGTAGTAGCTCAGAAACTACTCTGAGGCCTAGAGAACAAAGTATATAAGAATGAAGGTTCCAAATTATGATATGTTAGGGCCCATACTCTACGCGAGTCAAAGCATGGCATCTATTACATATCATATACAAGTGGAACAAGTCATTTATCCACCATGTTCGGATTTATGTGGTCCCATAACACCTCAAGAATCAAAATTTGGCATTCATTCAAGTATATCTCTACACAAACAATTTCCTATCAACAACAAGTATTTCAATCAAGGAAACTATCACAATAACATGTATATTTTTCACATCAGCTATCCCAATAACATGCAATCACTAATTCATCCTAAATGGCATGGTAAAAATGCATGACATGTGATTTCTATCAAGTGACTTTAGGATACATGAGATGGAATACCCTCATCTCATTGGTTTGAAATAGAAATAGAACCTTAATAATATCAATTGTAACAACACACCTCATGTGATTCAGTCATGGTGAAATCATATCAACTGTAAAATTGCAAACCCGTAAAATTGCAATAAAAAATGTAATATTTCTTTTCCTTGTACATGGGTTAGATACTCTTGGGAATATCTTATTACCATGTACCTATTTCTTATTATCCCTAGATAAAGGCTCCAAACAGTAAGTTAAGAGAAATGAAACCCTCTGATAATACTTTATAACTTCCCAGTTCTGGATCCCACCTAGAGGCGCCCCGTACCAGGCTTGTCACATGGTCTCAAGTGCATTTTCTCAAATTCTAGAGGCTACCGACTAGAATCGAGGTCCTTGGGTGTGATAGTGGAGAAACTATGCCCTTATAGGCAGAGTAAAAAACAAAAGTGACAACCCATACAACTACAGAAGCAGTAAATATCCAACAATAACAACAGAAGACAAAATAGTAAACAACTGGAGAACACACATATATAAAAATGAAATGATGCATGATACATATATGTCTAGGAAATAGCGAAACAAGTCACAATGTTGAATAAATTACTAAACCAATGTCCATAGAAAAATTAACTAATAAATCCTCAATATAGAAAGCCATAGATTCGTCCCATGCTCGCCACCTCTTCAGCAAGTCAATAACCTAATGTAGATGGGAACTTTCTCTTATCTATACCTGCAACAATATAATCGGTTTGGTCCTAAATGCATGACCCAAATACGGTGTCAGACAAAGTCCCAATGGGAAACCACCCCATGATCTGTGCCAAACAGTCAGTAAAAATATGGCAGGTAAGGTACAGTATGCAATAAATAGTAAGCTGGAAACATGATAATACACAGTACTAAACAATCCTCAATTATAGCACATTATTACAAACAAGTAAACAGTCACTCATGCAAGCAGAACAAACAGGTAACCTCTGGGTAGTTTTCACAGCCTAACCCCTATGGTTCAACCTACCCTCACCACAAACCCTCTGGGAGGCACACACTATCTCACCACTCTGGTTCAGCTAAAGAATCAATAGACTCTTTGGGGAACCACTCACCATCAATTAACCATATAGACTCTAATCGTGCTAAAGGAACTATGGGGAAGCACTCAATGTCTCATTCCCCCTATGGTCCGCGTTGAGGAACTACACACACTCTAAGAAAGCACTCAACGTCAATTCCCCTTGTGGACACGAATCATAATATAAGGACACTCTCGAGAATCCCTTACGTTGATTCTCCATAAGGTCTACTATACTATGTTCTCACAGCCTTTTATGAAGACAACAAGTATCACATCATGTAACAAACAATGTATTCTCAAGAACAACTTGGATAGAAGTCTACAACATCTTAGCAAGGATGAACAGTCACACCATCTTATAAACTAGCCATGGAACTGGAAAAATCCTAACATGAAAAACTAGACCAAACAGTCATAAACAGGAAAACAAGCAAGGGAAAAATATACAAATCACATTAAATCACCCTATTCACAAGAAATATCCTCTACTCACGCATATAATGAAAGCACGAAACAACAAGGGAAAACAAGAAACACACATTACCCTGGTCAAGGGTAATGGTGGAATTTTCACAAAATACTCAATTACTTTCTATAGAAAGGAACAAACAACCTACATTGACATTAGGATAATGATATACTTGAACCACGAGGCTTGAACCTTCTTAGCACATCGTAGATCTAAGAAAATGTACGAAGTTTTCACCCTATGATAACATTTAATGAGGAGGAATTAGAAAACAAATCTCTAGGGGACGAAAGATATTACCGCTATGTTTCCAATGCAATCGACTGTGGTCGATTCAGAGGACGGATGGAGGCTCGGGAGCTCGGAAGAGATTCGCGGCTCTACAAGAGCTCTCAGATGAAGAACACCTAGAAGAAGATGGTTATGTCCATTAGACGCAACCCTTATCCATTTAATGAAAATAAAAGAAAGTACACGGCATATACTTTTATAGTACACGACATTTTCCCCGGGTTTTATGTACTCCGCTTTAGGCGGCCTCCACATCACCCCTACATGGCCATGTGTGTGGAAATGACACGGATAGCACACAACCTTGAGAAACATCAAATTTCATGGTGTGTACTCTTAATGTACATGGCGTGTACTTAAAAATATTACATAAATTCCGCATTTCTCAAAAACACCAGAAAAAGGAAAAATGTACATGAAGAGGATGTCCAGATTCTTACAAGATCCACCCCATGGGCTGATAATATGTAAGAGGGTGCCAGCACGATTTGGTGATTGAAAATATAGTATTAAAAAATGATAAACATAATATAAGGGATTTGAGAACATTATTTTTTGTAAATTATTAGACTGTAGTTTTTGATTTTGATGTTGAATAGTTTCCTTACATGATATGCTTACCTCATAAAAATGTCACTCATATAACAGAAGATGCTCTATCAAGATGATATTCAGCATCATATTGTGAGATTGGTACTCTTCAAAATTTATTGACCCAACCTACAAGACAATAACAATTTAAAAAATAGCATATAAAACTATATCCATCTCTAGGGATCAAGTCTTAATAGTGAGACATTATCAATCACAATAATAACCTAATAGGATCTCATTATTGCATACAGTGATTATTTAAAGAATGTGATACTTCCAATATATGTTGTTGGAATACATTCCCACATCCTTTTCATTCCTATGTTCATGTTCAATAATAATAAATGACATAAACAAAACATAGTCTCATGAGTCAATCTCATATCATCATGGATTCTCTCAAAGAATAGTATTCATCATATGTTCTCAAATCTGAAAACCCCAGTTGAGTCGACGATCACCATTCCACCACAAAACCATTAATTTGAATCCATAAAGATGTGATAATTTTTATAACATGAGTTTCATAAGGTCAAGAGTTTCAAATAATCGATGATACACAATGAAATTGTATGATCGTTGAAAATAAGAATGAGTATGTTTGTGGGATA
Source organism: Viscum album (assembly GCA_963277665.1). Taxonomy (NCBI): domain Eukaryota; kingdom Viridiplantae; phylum Streptophyta; class Magnoliopsida; order Santalales; family Viscaceae; genus Viscum; species Viscum album. The sequence goes on along the minus strand of OY728158.1, from coordinate 39,117,600 downwards.
CACATTTGAACATGATTATTATAAACATTACATTTATCTATTGAAAAAGGTGGTGATTACCACTACATGAATACCTAAGGACATGTTTAAAAGGTGATAGCATTCAAGAGAGAGATATATCATATTATAGGTATTGAAATATAACATACACATTCTTTGATTACGTAATGGATATGAAAAAATGTAGAGAAGGTTAAGTAAAACACTCAGGGAGAAACACTCCAAGAAATAATGTGATCACCTACCTCTATATTCTTTTTGTGATCATAAGACCTGTTAATCCACAATTGATACCCTAGTAAGAACCATATGTCCAAAAAACCACATATTGACTTTTTTATGGGAATTTAATCATGGACCCTCATGAATGTGAACTAGATAATGTAATGAGGTCAAGGAAAATATTTATGATCTTCATATTATGTTCTTTCTCTTGATCATGTGTACCTTATACATGTTTAAAATTCAAATGTTGACTTACAAGAAAATCCTTTCACCCCTATTATATTTTATCCATGGCATAAAAAACCTTGTACATGAGATGGTCATATATGATAATATACATATAACATGGTCATGTTCTGTTGGATATGTGACCTTATTGTGACATTGTATATTCCATGTCATTATGGAGGACCTTAATGCTATATTGGTCATGATTCACTATTAATCGCATCACTCCAGTCTCCAAAAACCATCATGTGGTCATGGTTGTTATCCTCCACATGAAACATTAATCAGTATCCTTTAACATGAACCCTTGATAAAATGAACCCTTTTGTTTCAACTAGTCCATAAATATATTACCATGTTTATATTTACGGTTAAATCACCTATTCATTTGGATGTATTGAATCCATAATTCATGAACCCTCATTTCATGAAACACAATGATGAGATATTTTACATGAATACCTTTCAAGTGAAAAAATGGCTATTATAGACTAGGGTTATGTACCCATGACCTTATTCACCCTTGTCCACAAATAACCCAATTCATAAATTGTATAAATTATGCTCACCTATGAGTGTGTAACCCCATCAAATAAAGGGTATAACATGACCCCTATATTTTCATGTGATCACCTCATCCTTTTAACAAAATGGGAGGTTCCCATGTTCCATTTTCACCATGGGTCAACATCACATTCAAAAATATTCAATAGAAAATGCATGTTCATATCACATCATCTATCAGTGCATTATGAATGAATACATCGTACAATAATACACATGGTTTGATCGATAATAATTCTAGTACATGGGGCCAAATTCTCCTATGAGTGGGTTCATCCTTCCTTATCCATCATAATACATAGAATGAGTTCATTCATGAGATTCCTCAAATGTGTAAACCCCATTAATTTATTCAGAAACCTTATATGGAGATACCTCAATTTCTATTTTTTGAAGAATGAATCCAAAAATATATAATCCTTCATGATCAAGCAATTTATTATTCCACCTTACATTATGTCTCTGATATTCCAATAATTACTATTCCGTTGGAAAATATTCACATTATCTCAATTATATATTTTTATCCATAATCATCCCAGGATATAACGAACTCTGAGGACTCTAATTCCTTCTAAATATAGGATACATAGGATACATTCCTTATTCACTATACACATATACAAAACATATTCACATCATTTCCTTATATGATATAATACCCACCAGAAATACCCTGAAATGTTTAGTACACTAATTTCAATTTCACCCATATGGACATTACATTATTATATTATGGATAGAGGCTAAAAATTTATTTCTAATACAACCACATTCTCCACATGGATCATAACCATACATCTATTGTGGAATCCATTGTGTGTAAACATCAATCAATCCAACCCATTTATGGGAATTATTCTCAACAGAAAGAACTAATAGGAATTCCATCTCTAAAAGGGGACAAAATCCTAATGAAGAATCATAGGAAATCCCTAGTGTTTGAATCACATATAAATTAGATCCAACAAACTCAGGACGTGTGTTAGGTAATTTTATATATCTAGTTTATTATAATATACATGAATCATTAGGTCTTAGAAAGAAATTATTATTTTATAACTGGTATGATTTGGATGCATATAATGTGGGACTATATTAATATGTAAGTCCTAACTACAATTTTTCTACATTAAAAGGATAGAATACAAAAAGAAATATCTCAGGGAAACGTCATATTTTCATGAACCCCTCAAAATTTTATCCTTAAACAATTCTTGAAATAAATGATATGAACACAAAACTACATGAGCACTAGTTCTTATATATACCCAGAAACGTTGGACACCTTTTTTAGGATCAAATATATTTAATTTTCAATTTACCATTCAATAAAACTATATATGGTTGGATTATTTTTTCAAAATATAAGATTTAATCCTTATTATTGTTCATTCTGAATTATTATACACTGAGTGACTCCCTAGATGATGACAAACATCATAGTTCACTAATATTTCTATAAAACATACAATAATAGATTAATGAGTGAATAATAGATATCCTATGTCCCATAATGTTGTTATTATCAACAAATTTTTTTCAATCATTTGATTGGTAAATGGGTAACTAGTCAGGTATTATGGATCATGATAGTTTTATAAATATATCTTAAATATATTTGATAGTTTAAGAGCATGAAAACAACCCCACAAAAGAGCTTGGTGATCTCAACCTCAAATCCCCAAAGTTAGACTAATATTCAGGGTGTCATCAGTTTTCCCTCATGATAGCATACCAATGTAAAGAAGGACTATATACTAAACATAAGTGTTTTTATAATGATTTTTGTCAAAACATTCATGGTAAACCATATGAGAATTATTTAATAGTATCAAAACTCTCACATGTGAACAAGAACAATTTTAAGATGCTTATTTGTGAATGTGATTGATATACCATGTGTTCTTATTCCTCTCCAATACATTTTCGTTTCCTTAAAATTCAAAAGGAAACACCAAACATGACAACAAATTCAATGAAAATTGGATAAAATGGCTCCCAAATACACTTCAAGCTACTATACACAACGACATGAATAAAATCATACACCTAATCCTCCAAGTAAAATTGATAGTGAGGCACCATTATAAACTATAACTAACAAAATAAATATAGTGATTGTTAGTAAATTATCTAGAATTTGAGTGCTATAAATGTGAATCCATAGTAATTTTTGATAAATATATTCAAATAAAACAAATGATGAATCTCTATTTGTAATCTAAACCATAATAGTGTACAAAGAAGATGGTTTCACCATTAACCACGTAAAACCATTTGGGTATCATGATTCTAGATTACATCAACACATACCATCCCTATTTTTGGAAGGTTGACATGTTTAATATCCATGTCAACTCCATAACTCATGAGATGCCTAGAATTACTTTTATTTACACTTATTTTCATTATAAATATGTGGCCTCACTTATACAGGACATTGTAGAGGATGTTGTCCTTACCCTAGTCATTCATGATATGGTTCCTAGAAGGAGAGACCATCCAAGGAATCTAACTACTGAATCAATTGAGATGGAACATATCCTTTGCAACTATCGTTATCCATAAAACCCATCAGCATATCTCATAGTGGCCTATTACCAACTCTAGATCATCGCTATCAAAAATAATTATACATTAATTCATCTATCATTACTAACTATTTAATTATAAGGATAACCACTATAAGATCCAATCCATTTATAGAATTCAATTGGCTCATTTTTATGTAATACTTTTATTTTTCTTCAGAATATAATATTTGGATTTTTTTGGTTGTGTTGGGGTGAAATTTGTCAGTTTTTGGAAGGGTTTTAGGAATTACATAGTTGGTATATGGTTTTCACAAACCATGAATCCTCTTAGGAGTAACAATGTACTAGCACAAAGAGGCATACTATTCAGGATCATTTTGGAATAATGTTCTCCCCTTCCCAGTAAACTGTGGGTTAAGGATTTGTTTCCCCAATAATTTTATTTAAAGATCCCTATTCCTTATTTTTCAACTGAAATTTATCCCATCTTGTCCCAACACATTATTCATCAACCATAGATGCTGATAGATGGATTCATTGGTCTTTGGAGAACCTTTCATGATTATTTAAATAACATATTGATTAATTTTGACATCTCATAATAAGATATAATCATCATGTTTTGTTTTCTACATCTTTGTTGTTATTCTGTAAAATTTTTATGTGAATTTTTCCACAATTGCTGATGGATATAGATCTAGGTTTTGATATTTCTAAACTATTTTGTCTTAGTTCTATGGTTTGGTTCTATGAATTCTTCTTATTTTAGTTGTTGATCATTCTTCATCAATTGGAGATTATATTTGAAAATCATCATCAATAATCTAGATGGTGGTGGTTTAAATTTTATGTCCCATAATATTTTATTATTTATGATTATGTAATATTTTCAATTTAATTTTCTAATATTGTGTAATTTCATCTGTAGTTAAATAATATTAAATTGAATTTTAATGTTAAAATTTAATGGTTTGATTTTTATGAAATAATAAATTTATTGATTTGGAATAATTAATTGTTTAATTAGTTAATGAAATGATTTTATTATAAAAATCATGGGATATAAGACATCTGGATTTTATTCATTAAATGGAATTGTGTAATTGGTTTGTTATTGAGATGTGTAATTCATTAATAATGGGTATAAAGGGATGTTTGGATTACCTTTTAAAGGTTAATCGGTTAAGTGAATTAATGTGAATTAATGATTTAATAGAGAATTGTTCATATAAATCTATGTGTTTAAACTTTTTATCCATTTTTTGAAATTTTATTGGTATTTCGTGATATGAAATTTTGATAAGACTGTTTATCATGATTAAACATGAGAATTTATATTAATGTGACATGTGTGATGATTAATAACAAGTGTTGGATGAGGAATGATACTTCAAATCCCACGTGTGTGATTTTTTGATAAATAGATTTTGGGACACATGATAATGATTCAAATAAACATAAGGTAATATATATTTCATTTTAGACCAAAATGTATTTGTGTGTTAATGATTGTCGAAGAAGAAATGATTTATAAAAAGACTACTTTTAAAAGGGATAGATAATTACGGTGGGACATATAAAGCATATTAAAAATAAAACATTTGTGATTTTGTTGATTAATGGGTTGTTGGAAATGGATCGATACTTCAAATACATATGGGTATTATCCATGGTGTTCAAGACCAAAAATTATGGCATTGGAACATTGTTCTAGTTATCCAACATATGAATTGAAAATAAATGGATAATTAAATTCCATGTAAAAATAAATATTAAATCCTTATGGGTTATAGTTAAAAATACATAATGGATTGAATTAGGTATTAATGGTTTGTGTTATAGCATAAACATGGTGAAAATTATGTGGAGAATTAATAAATAATTAAATGAGATAAATGTGTACATTCTTCATTAAAAAAATTTATTTATAAACAACATACCCATTAATTGATACTATATTGTTTGATAAATTATTGGTGGAAGCCTACTAGGTTGTAATCACACCATCTATGTGCGTCCTAATTAGTACTCTAATTGGAATTATGTTTGTTTGAAATGATAACGAAAATAGACCTACGTTATATGGTTGGGGTGTGATGGAGCATGGATGAGTGAACCAAACTCGGTATAAGGACCGCCTTATGGGTTCTTTTATAGTTTATTTTTTATTTTTCAGTTTGACATATTAAAATTATTATTAATGACATATATATTTTCTTGTAATTTTATATTTTTTATTATTTGTTTCATTATTAGATACATGTTTATTATTTTAGTTATATTATTATAGTTTTTAGGTATTATGAATTATTTATTTTTTTGGTAATTTCTTTTATTGAGATACATTTATAAAGAGGGAGTAATATCTACATGTTTATATACTAGACCCTCCCTTCTAACTAGTATCAACTGGAATATGAAAAGATTATTTGAATGTCTTGTAATTGACCATCCTGGGGAATTGGTATGTGTCATTTGGGTCAGGATGTTACAAAGTGTTATAAAATAGTTATTCTTTTCATTTAATAGTATTAGTATTTGAGAACGGTATATAAAAGACTAGGAAGAGTCTATACTAGGCCAAGAGATTAATAATGGGGCTTTCAAACCCATGTCTATTGGTAAAACCAAGAACCCAGGGTGGGATTTTTGTTAATGATGTGTTTTTTTTTGTTAAATTGTATTTTATGTTGACGGATGAAATTGTTTTTTGATTTTAGTATTGATTCAGAGATTTTTTTTATATTTTACTCAGGGGCCATTTTGAATCAATATTAAAATAATCATGCATTGTTATAGGAACTAAATAATTGTTGTGAAATGCATCATTTATTAGAACTCATAGTAATTTTTTTGTTATTTGTTGAAATCGAAATTTTTTTTTCTTCCTTGTGTATATAAATTTAATGTGTATCCTAATATAAAATTAATGATTTTAAAATGAAGAAAAATGTGGAAAATGGGAGTAAAATAGGAAAATTATGTTGGTAAAATGTGTTTAACCATTGATAACCATGATCTTGATGTGTGATGGTTAAGGGTAGTGACAGTGCCACATTTTTTATCATGTGGCATGATAAGGAGATAACTTATTATCGCTATAGGTGAATCCATCCTATTAAATATATTAATATTGTGTTTTTTTTCATAAGAAATGTGTTTTCAATTGAAGATATATTCCACCCTGACAACATATATTGATAGTATTATAGAAGTACATGGCTAGATAAGAGGAACTAATAGTGAAACCATAGGCTCTGATATTTTTAGGTGATAGATCCATAGAGCAGTTCCATGAGAACATATCTCTATTTATACAGATTATAAATTGTGACCCATAGAATGTATTGAAGAGTATGTCAAACCTAACATGAGGGACTCAGTTGTATCACCCACTAATGTATAATATAGAGGGTGTACCTATAGCATGTAAGATCTAGATTTAGTCTATTAAGAATATTCTTGAACACATAGATACTCATATGGAGAAGAGAGTAAAATTGGATTCATACATGTTATGTGGTCTTGAAAATAGATTTTTGGGTCTCTAGATTATTGACGGACAATTGGATAATATGGAGTGAATGTTCATTCAGGAAAAGGTATTGGAGAACATTTAACATTAGATACTCTTATTGCAGAGAGTAGCAGAGCTTATGAGGGTGAACCAAGGGGGCATGTCCGTGATGGACTATATTGGATGCTTCATGTATTTGCAATGATTTTCTCCAGAATTATTTTTAGATGAAGTGACCACCATAAAATGTTTTCTCTATGGGATTAAATATAATAATAAATCCCATGTGGATATCATTCAACTGAATGATTTTTCTGAATTTTTGACTCAAGCTATGATATTTAGGGAATCCTAAAAGAGTCTTCTAGTGTAGAAAATTTGGTTTCTTCAAAATGATATGGATGTATGTCTTATAAATTTATGATGAATCACTATGATAATTCCTCCAATATTGATATCATGAAGTTTGGACAGAGCGAAGGTTCAGTCACACATGACATTACCGAAGTGACTTGTCACCAGTGTTGTTGGTTGGGTCCCTATTGTAGGCATTATCCAAGAACACTAGTTTTGGGATGATATTATAGTAGGATGTGATATCTAAATATGTATTGTATGAACCCACAACATATGAGTAATTATGGGTAATTTGGGAATATTTATAGTGCTAGAACATGATATTTTACACCATATTAGTCTGGCAGTTGTAGTTCTATGAGTTGTGGTGGTGGAGGCAGTGGATGAGGTACTTCTCATAAAGAGTGACAGTATCAATAGAGTGGTGTAGCACTAGGGTCTAAGATTGCATCTCAGGGAAGAGTATTAAGATATCATCATCCATGTTATCATACACTTCTTGATAGTATGGCTAGATAATTGGTAGTTAGAGGTACAATTCTTATAGATTTAGCTATAGATAGTTCTTTATTAGATATTAGTTCCCATCAATATTTTATATCATCATAAAATTTCATTGATTTAATCATTATAATATGATTTTTTCAATGGGATTATGATAATCTATAAAAAAATTTGGGTACAGTTGAGAAACACATTCATAGGAACATAGTGTTTTCCCAAGGTTGGGTAGTATCATTTCCTTTCGTATCATGAAATTTAGGATATGTAAATCTTCTACATAATTATGGTTGTGGGATGGTTAGAGTTGTGACAAGAACACAAAGAGTTTCACTTCTAGTGGGTGAATTTTAAGTCTCTTGAGAGAGAACATATATTCTCCATGTATAATTGGATATCATGGAAGAATATGAAGGTCTAGTTCATCCATATGTGGGTGAACTCTCGGCCCATATTTTTAGTATGTATTTCAATGATGGGGGCCAAGAATGATTTATATCCACCAATTTTTTAAAATGTATCATCAGGTTTTTTCAGAAGGCCTCTCAGGGTGGCCGATGGAGAGAGACATGGAGCATATTATTTAGATCATCTAGGGGTGGAACTCACTTCGATTATACAATATAAAATGGAACCAATATATCCTCAAGATCACCAGAATTAGCTATAAGTTTTTAATGATAAGGGGTTTTTCAATTATATTATATACCCTAAGGGTTATCCAGTCATTTTTTCTAATATTACTGGGGGAACGTTGCACTTATGTGTTTATTATTGGATTTTGAACTATTTGATAGTGAATAACTTGTATCATATTCTATGTATTTATGATAATATTGACCATTTCCTGGGATACTGTTCCATATAAAAAAAATTCATGGTATTAGGGTATCATTAATTGAGATTTCTACCTTTTATCATACTATAGGAAACATTCATAAGTTGATATGGCCTTTATGAATTCATTGTTATAAAATTCAGGATGATAAATGAACATGCAGTGTTTATTAAAATGATTATTTTGTCATTACACCAATACCTAGATCATTTTTTAGTAGTTTTTATTGATTATATATTTTTGTACTCCAAGACTCCTGATGATCATTACCATTATCATTAAATTATTCAATGTAATCTAAAAGTGAATTACTTATACACCACGCTATGTAAGTGTAAATATTGGATTGATCTAGTATATTTCTTGGGTTTAATAATTTTAGTCGAATGATAGATAATGGACCCATGTAATTAAAATGAATTTTTATGTTGGGAGTATACCAAAAAAAAATTCTATATCCACAATTTTTTGGTTTATCAGGTTGTTATCAAAGGATTATCTTAGTCTTTTCCGAAATTGAACACTGATTTTGGTTTTGAAAAACAATGTATTGATGTTTTAATGTTATAGATAAAGTGATAATTCTATCCAGGAGTTGGATATGATCTTGTAAACAAATCAAATCATTATCCCAACTGAGCATTTGGAGGAGTATATGTTGTTTTGTGATGAATATGTGATCGGGTTGGGTGCATTGTTGATGTACAAAGATCTAGTTGTGGTGTATGGGTAATGATTTTCAAGGAAAAATGAATATAAATATTTCATACATTAACTTTATTTATTTTTAATTATTTATGCATTTATATGTTGGATGTAATATCTTTTGGGTGAATATTTCACTACATATACTGATCACAAGATATAGAGTTACATCTTTTCCCAACTCGATTTTAATCATTGATAATGATTATGGGTTTAATATATTTATTCAATAATATTATATATATAATACAAAATCCAGAAATAAAATAATGTTTTTAATAATTTGAGTAGGAAAACATAGACACAAGAATTTCAAGAGTCTACTTATGAGTGGAAGAGAATGATTTTACTAGTTGAGATACATGATGTGGTCTAGGATGATCGGGTGTAGATAAATCTCATATTAGTGTTAGTGGAGTCCAAATATTTGATTTTCATTAGGGAATGGTACTATAAGGATCTGAAATGTATTTACATGGGAGAAATCCATGATTATGGGGAACCCAATTAGTATTGGACTGTAGTTTAGAATGAGGCCGTCTAAGTTAGAAATTTTTTTTTTCCTATGAGTATACATGAAGAGATTGTGCATTATTTTCATGAATCAAAGTGAGTGGTACATCCAGGGTTAACCCACTGGTATTATGACCTATGTCGATAGTATTAATGTCAAAGATGAAAATTTAGACTGTAGGTTTCGTGACACAAAGAATGACCTTTTAAAAGGTGATGGGTGAGAATATAAAAATGTGGATTACTATAGTCATTTTCCATTATGTAATAGAAGTGTGGAAATGTTATAGTGCAATTTTTTTGGGTGTACTAGGGACTCCATTAAATTTTTATGATCTTCAGGTGATTTTGGACCAAAAAAAACATAGTATATTTACTCAATATTCAATATATATTCTCGGTGGATAAATTTGTAGACTTGTACTTAGAGGGATAGTTTATCTGAACGATGTTCCAATTAGTATAGTTTTATAACTAACCAACAATTAACATCATTATTATAGATGGACTTACAAATGGTTTTTATTACACCGGTTTTGCTGAGTATGTAATTCTACCAACAAATATATGGGTATTCGTAATGTATTATTTCTGTTCATGATGATATTATTTAGGATTGATTAATACACTATGGTGGGACATGGGAGAAGTACCAATTACTCATTGAGTGCTGGTATAAATATTGTTATATAAAATCATTATTTTAGAGATCATATGAGTAACTTTATGTTAGTCCATGTTGATCTCTTATATGTAGTATGGAGGTGGTTGAGTTAGGGTGGTTGGTTTCATGTCTCGAACAAGAGATGTTGAAACATATTTCATTGATTTAGAAGAATATGTATACATATCAAGGTATATATATGATATATATTGATAGAAAACGATGTACCGTAATGTTTGTAGAGAGTTATAGTGTTTTCTTTTGGGTGTTTCCCAGAGAGGTTCATCATAGGATTCCAAGATATGTAATATTTTCCACCAGCATTGTATGGATGTCTGTATTTATAGAGAGAATTGGGATGATGGCTTACTGATTGGCACTTCGATACAATTATTGATCCATGTATGAAATTTTTCATGTCTCACAACTTCAGTTTTATCACTCTATCACTTCTCATGTGATCATTGTAGATGATGTTGATGTTGTGACTGATGTATCCTTTAATGAGGATCTAAAACGTGTTGTAGATCATATTGAGAATGTGTTTCAGGGAAATACCATACTGGTAGTTTTAGTATTGTGGTACCATAGGAATCATTAAGAGGAAACATGGGATATAAAAGCTATCATATGGGCATAGTGGATTTAACTTTTCCTTATAAATCATAGATATTCTTGGGAGTACATCTTGAGGGTGAGATGTTATATGGTATGTACATTGTAATATCATTCCCTTTTATGGATTTTAATTATTTTTTTTTCAAGTACACATTCACCATTTTTTAGTATATTTTATTCATGGGTAAATTTCTATGAAATTTGAATTTTTTATAAATGGTTATGACTAGTTCACGGTTCACACATGGTTTCCCAAACTATGCACCCTACCCCCAAAAAACTATGAAAAAAGTAGGTAGAGAGGGATTTCATGGTTGGCACATGGTATTTCAAATTTTGGTTCATAATAGGATTAATTGGTCATCCCCACACAAGAGGAGCATGGATAGGGAACATGTATTTTAAAATTGTGTTCCCCTTACTATGAAACCATGATAACATGATTTGTTTCTCCAAAAATACTATTTTAAAATAAAAAACCCCAAGAATTTACCCCATTTCGACCAATTTCAACATAAGATATTATCCATCAAACATGGATCCCTGTAGATACATTCCCAGGGCTCTCAAGCAATGTTCGAAATGATTCAAAAACACTATTGAATAATTTGAACCTCTCTTGGTAATTGATTCTCATATTAATCATTTTTCACCTACTCTCAAATATTTCTCTCATATGTTGATGTAATTCTTTCCACCATTAGAGATGGATCTAGATCTGGGGTTCTATATATCTAACTCATGTGATATTGGATATTGGTTATATATATATATATAACACATTCTTCATTGCTTTCTAAATCGTTCCTTTTCAATTTTGGATTCTAATGGGAAATTATCAACAATTATATTGAGGTGGGTGTTAAAAATTTCAAATCGCATACTCTTAAATTTATTACATAAAAGTAATCATAAATTAAATTTTCCACGATTGGGTAATTGAATCCTCAAATTTAGTGTATTTAATTAAATATCCATCTGAAAATAGAATATGTTGAATTTAGAGAAATTGTAAATTGGTTGAATTGGATATACTAATTGGTTAATTAATTAGCTAAATTATGTAATTATGGAAATTATGTGATATTATAATTATATATTTAGAAAATTAAATTGGAATATTTAATTGATAAATTGGTGAGATATGTAATTATTTAATACTGGGAATTAAAGGACGTCGGTCTTAAATTTGAATTGTTAATCATTTATGTAGATATATGTTAATTAATTGATTATCGGTGAAATTTCCATTTATTTAAAAGTTGATAAAGTGTTAATACATTGTTTTTTGGATAATTGAGTTGATATTCCACAACATAAAATGATGATAAGATGGATAATGTGATTAAACTTGAGAATTTTGATTTTTTGGAATAGTGTGATTGATTGATAATGATTTTCTGACATAGACTTCTACACAAAACTCAAAATGTGTTATTTTTTGAATAAATGGGTTATGTGACATGGTTCTATGCTTCCTATATCCATAGGGTTCTTGACATGGAGTTCTAGTTACAAATTCATGCATGCGATAATGATTTTAGGAGAATGGATGACGCTTCCAAATAACATTTGTGTGATTGATTGATCATGAGTGTGGGACACCGATCACTGCTTCAAAATTCAACTTTTGTGATTCGTTGAAAAAAGGGTTGTGGGGCATGGATTTATGTTTCAAATAACACGGAAGTCCAAGATATTGTATTCTAGGCCAAAAATTTTGGTATTAAACTATTGATCAATTTAACAATGATTTGAATCTACATGTAATGGATAATAAAAGTACTTATGATAATGAATTGTAAATACCTAAGTGTTATGGTTCATACATAAACATGGTATGAAGAAAATATTGAATGGTTGGTTTTCCTCATGAACGTGAGGAAAATTTTGTGGTTAATCAATGAATAATGAAATATGAAAACTGTTTTCATTATGAATTCTAATTTATTACTTATACTAATGCCTGCACTATTATTAACTATTTTATTTATATTCCATTGGTGGTGTCCTACTGAGTTGTACTCAAACATTACAAGGTAATTTTAATTGGTACATTAATAGAATTCAATATTTTAGGATAATATATTCAAAAAATCCCTGTGTCAGATGTATAATTTGGGTTTGATCATAGAAAATTGAATCAGACATGGTGTTGGGACTATTTTGTGGGAGTTGGTAGTGTCATTATTTAGGGATTTAACTTTGACACATAAAACATAATTACTGTGACATATCAAATAATTAGATATGGAAATTATTTTTTTGTTTTCGTTTAACATGTGATATTGGTTTTATTTGTTGCTGTATTATTTTATTTTTTGGATACTATGTGTTGGTTATTTCTTGGTTATTTCCATTGTTTTGTCAACTTTGATAATGTGTTTATATCCACATCGAGTGGACATATTCAACCATCATTTCCAGTCGGCATCTTCATGGGATCATGGAGGCATGCTTGAGGTCATGAATCCAACCATCTTGGGGCTCTGATATGTGCCACACTAGTAGAGACATTGTTACCCCATACCATAATGTTGGGTTATTTTTTATAATTTTTATGTATTCATTCATTTTTTATATGAGTCTCATCTCACTAAATGGTACAATGTTATATTCGACACTAAACTATAAAATATGCTCCATCAAACAAAAATATACGTAGGGTCCCAACCCATAAAATTGGATATTACAGTGAAGTGGAGTGAAAGCTCACCAATGAGTATATTTATATGGTATTAGACATGTATTAATACTATAAACCTGGTTATAATGAGGGAAATATTGATGATTATGGTATTATACAACTACAATCCTCTGAGCCCCATCATGTGGGGTTATATACTGCTCCAACAATTGTAATTAATGGCTTTGTGATACCTTTCCTACCTGTATTAAAGGTATTATTGGCTATATGTGTATATCATAACGTAATATTGAAATATAATTTGTATGATTTAAAAATTACATATAGTCTCCAATTTTTTTATTGAGACTCCCATCATCTTCTACATAACATGCCATCAATAATGGGAATGGAGACTTCATGAAATCATCTATTCATAGCCATTATGTTTATAATTAAATTTATATAGGAGAAAAAATCACTCAAATATGAATAGAGAATGAGTATTTCTATATAATAATTTTTGGAATGATTTAGGTATAATTCCCCAAGATGAAATCTCAATTCCTTCCAATTTATTTCATGTGTCACTAATGCTCTCTTTCTTATAAAGAAGGGGGAATTCATTTATTTTTCACTAACTCATTGACGGTATTTATGAAATCATTCCACATCAAACCATCACATAGTTTTTGGGGGAATTTTCATATTTTCCACATATCCTATAGATTATTTTAAATATTATTCATCCACAATATAATTCATAGAATCATCAACACAATCTGATTCCACAAATCAATAATAGATATTATCAGCATCTATGGTTACCAATAAATTAGTACATTTCCTAAAAAGAGGAAGCATTATGGCCATCCAGCACATGATGAAATAAATTTAATGGTGTATTCCATCATTTCAGGACATGTATCTAGTTATTTGTTCAATTCTATAGAGAATGATTTGATTGTTCTCCAAAAATAAATGGAATCCAAAATATGAAATGTTGAAAGGAAATGATTATTACTACCCCTACCATTGGCATCTTCTATATAAAATTAAGTGTTTAATTGGATTTATGGATTACCTCTATAAGAATATATATTATATGATGTTATATCCACAAGCACCCAAATATCTACTCTATTCATGTGAACCCTCTTAAAAGGTTATAAAATGTTGGTAATAAATTCAACCCCTCCCATTCCATTGTCATAGATGGTCATCTACAAGTAAAAGTTGAAAAAAATTAAATTCCATTAGGAATTATAATATTGATTCATTTTTCAAATTATTATTAAATAATTTCATTTTCAGGATACTGATGGAAAAAATATTCAAGGAGGTAGTTATGAGTCACCTTCTCATCTATTTATCATAGCACCGGTTGTTAGGTCATACAATTGAATAATAAATTTTCTTCATTTATTTGATATAATATTATGTCTATTAAGTCTTAATAGAGTTAGACACTGACAATTAATATGTGGCCTACATTTTAGTAATACTTTATACATTATAAAATCATCCCTTATATAATTTTATATTAATGAAATTTCTAACTTTATGATGTTAAACTTCGTGGAACACATCCTTACCATATTATTTTATAATGCACATAACATATACTTAACTTGTGATGTTAAGATAAATGATACAGATCCTATAAATAATTAGAGAAACTATACAATTTAAATTTCATCACAATAAAAAGACAAAATTTATATAATTAATCACTTTTTATATAACCAAGAACAACATGACACATCGGTCAGGGATGTAGGACATTAAACTACATATCAAATTTATAATTATCATGTGATATTAAAAATCCATCCCTTTGGTCATATTATTTGACATAAATCCCCTTTTATTTATTATATATATCTAGGTTAAAGGTTTCCAATTTATGTGTTTACCATCGCATATTGAGTACTCTCAAAAAATATGATACCAAAATAAAAATATCCCACCTCATTCTGGTACTGGCACATCATCCATGTAACGTTTTCTTCCATCCAAATCTATGATCCTTCTTCATAATAAATTCACTATAAATTATATAAATATATGATGAAAATTAAATTCCCCAATCCCTAATTATGATTCATATCTCTATAATGTATATACATTAAAACTACATGTGGCTTGATTCTCTTACCATAGGATATAGAGTGATGTATATATGATCTGTTTCAATCTCATCAATGAGTTTTCATATCTATAAACGATTACCCTCTATGATAATTGGGTCATGTTAAATATTATAGTTCAATTAGGTTTTTGAGTATTTCTACTTTTATGGTATCATGTAATCTATTTTAGTTTAATAAATTTACCATTTGCCTCTCGATTATCATACTGAGAATTTCTATAGATATATTGGAGAACATGTAGAGTCACTCTAACTATAATAACATAAATCCATATTATTCATGTATGGTGAACAATGTATTTATTTATTGACATAAAACTACATGTTAATAGGCCTTCAGATTGGAAATATCACCCCTTTGGTAACTATGTACCCACAAATTTCTAGTTTTATTCATTCACCCAAAAGAATTTTGGAATACGCATTACTGTATATATTAGGGTTTTCATTCCTATCTTGAATATTAAATTTTCCATTAACTAACATCATGCCTCCAATATATTTTTTATTACCAAATAATTCCTTGAGTGAACATTCTCATTGTATATCATGATCCTTGAAATTTTCTCTTGGATCTACCGTGTATAATAATTGTATTTATGACTGCTAGATATAAATGGAACCTTTAACACCCCGTTACGTTTTTAGGTACTTTTTTATGTTTCTATGTATCCCTGTATTGGAGTAAAGACTTGTGTTGAATTTGGGTGAACTTTTAAAGAAAAAATAGACGACAATGTGTTGTGCACGGTTTGCGTACGGTTTGACAAACCGTGCGACCAAATCGTACAAGCCTTGAATCCTGGATAGAAGAATATGCACGGGTGACACATGGTTTGTCTAAACCATGTGGCCAAGCCATGCGAGACGGGTGGCTGAGGAATAATCTCACACATGTTTAGAGCATGGTTTGTCAAACTATGCTGCTAAACACTACGGTCACTTAAATGAGATCCTTAAATTGTGGATCTCACTTGGTTTTGCCTCTAAGTGCCTCTTTTTCCCTCATAAGCATCCCTAACTCGGTATTTAACTTCTCCTAAGGTCTGAGGTGGTTCTCTAATCGTTCCAGAGGTGATACAATGACTCATCTTTCTGAATCAAATCTGGATTCTTGAGTTATGTGATCGTTCATCATCGTTCATTATTGGTTTCTTAGATCTACTTAGAGCTACATAACCTTTTATCTCAGTTTCTTAGATCTACACCAGTTATGGGTAGATATAATTGTGTGGTAACATGTTTAATGAGTTTTGGTCTTGATCATTCTAGGAGAAGATATCTAAGGTCGGTTCTTGAAGAAGCAACCCGATTTTCATGAGAGTTCTTGACCGTTGTGGTCATGGTCAAATCATTCAAGGTAGGTGGTTCCGTCCCGAAATTCAAAATTCATTAACATTTTATTTTCTTGGTTTATTTCAATTGTTGATTTAAATCCAATATATCAAGTTTTATTTCAATTAAATTGATAAAAACTTGATGCCGGTGATTCGAGATATTTGAAATAGTTTTGACATGAATATTTTGATAATACCAATTTCATTGAAATGGGTGTGTTTGTGGAAATTGGCTGATTTAAATTTTTGAATTTAAATTGTGGATTTGATGGAAATTATTTCCATGATATTCTTGAATTTAATTGGGAAAATAAATTTTGGGTTGATGGAATTTCTTTT
Organism: Viscum album; assembly: GCA_963277665.1. Lineage (NCBI taxonomy): Eukaryota > Viridiplantae > Streptophyta > Magnoliopsida > Santalales > Viscaceae > Viscum > Viscum album. The sequence continues at coordinate 39,099,879 of OY728158.1, read as the reverse complement.
GAATGGATTTCAAATTGGTAAAAATGGCTAAAAATGATTTGATAGAAACCCTTTTGTTTTATCATGTGAAAAAGGCATGATATATATAAAACATGTTTTGGTTTTAAATGGAATGAAATTGGATTTTTTGAAATGGAAGAATGGTATTGATCATATATTAAGCATTCGTAAAGTATCCCATCATGTATGAGATCATGCAAGCCTCATGTAGTTAGTCAGTTATTTAGATGCATTCTACGCTAAGACAACGTACTAAAAGATACTTGCGGCGGGTCATATCCTCGTCGGGTTGGTGAAGAGTCTCCATTGGCCATTGTCATTGGGACATGTTTATACACATCTTGTTGAGTTCTCATAGAGAGTGTGGAATCCTATAACTGGTTAATACTATCGTATCTTTTGGAAGATGACCATGTTGCTCGCTTGTTTATTTATATTTGAGATATAAATGTATGCCTATGCTTTAGAACTGCTTTACATGCCTCCTGAATTTATATAAACTATTTCATATAAATGTTTTTCTTTATCCATTATTTTAGACATATTTCATCATTTCAAAAGCCTTTGATTAGAAATATTTATTTCTATCATTTGAAGATTTATAGCATATTTTGTTAAAATATGCTTTTGAGTTTCCAAACCTGTTTATTTGAAAATGGAAATCTTTTATTTGGATAATATATATTTGGAATCTGTTACAGAATCATTGGTGGTATCCTACTGGGCTTAGGCTTACACCCTACTTTTTCTTTCCGGTGTTTGTAGACTGTCTTTTTCCAGGATCGAGCAAAGGGAGGGGACCTCTTGGAGGTGGATCGATTTGATGATCTCTGGACTTGGAGAGTTGTGTCTATTGGGACCTTGGGACTATTTTCCCTTTTTGTACATGGGTTTTAGTACTTTGACATTTTTTACCTTTTTGTATTCTGGTACATTACTCCCAGTGGAGTCTCTTTTGTTATGCATGGTGTTTTCTTTTACTCGTGTTTCCGCATTCTTGTGGATAATTCATTCCCACATGTATGTTGTATGATGACGGGTGCTAGTCGCCGACCTGAGGGGATCGATAACGCCCTTTGGGCTAGGTCAGGGCCGGATCGGTTATCAGTTTACCAAGTTACCTGGGGTGGTTCGTGACAAAATGGCATCAGAGGGAGGTTTAGCATCATTCCATGATGACAGTATCCATTGAGTTCCTTTTTGTACTTTGGAGGTAGTTGCGATTGATTGACTAGCAAGCTCTCACCGCAAGGAACCTTATGATGCCACGGGTGGTTAGGGAAGGGCGACTAGTGGATTAGTTCTATTCTTTTCCCTATTTTTATTTGGATAGAGTGTAATCCAAATTTTTTTATCCCTTCTATTAAGAGTTGTTTTCCACTTTACATAGTTTAAGTGTTAATCTAATGTTTTCGTTGTTGTTTGCAGATGTTGTGTAGCATCATGCCTCCGAGAAGACGTGGAAATCAAATCAAAAAACAGGCTACTACTGAATCTCCGCAAGCAAGTCCTATTGTGGATCCATGTCTGGTAGAGGTGATTGTTCGCACTGTCAAAGCTCCAGGACAGGAACCACCTCTAGTTCCTATTCAGGCCCCATCTATAGATCCTCATAGTGATATTCTCTTAAGTCGTTCCCAAGTTTTCCTATTCCAGAAGCCACCAGTCTTCAAAGGATCCACTGACCCTCAACATTCTGAAGAATGGTTGAGTAAGATTGAACGGTTTTTTTCATTTTTGGAGACACCAGATGCGATAAAGGTGAAGTGTGCCACCTTCGTGCTGGAGGGACCAAGTAGGAGATAGTGGGACATGATGGTGATGGCTGAGAAACATGAGGGTTTAGAGTGGAAAGAATTTACAGTTCTTTTCACTGATATGTTCTATCCAGAATCTAGGGTGTTGGGCAAGGATGTGGAGTTTTTCAAACATGAGCAGGCCAACAAAACCGTGACTAAGTACTCAAATCGCTTTGCTGAGTTGGTACAGTTTTCTCTTGAAATTTTATCAAATGAGAGGATGAAGGATCGACGATTTGAGTTGGGGAATCGATTAGATATTTGTTTTCATGTTTTCTTACCGAAGCTACCCACTTATGCCTATGTGATGGATAGAGCAATGATAGTTGAGATGGATTTGGCAGGAATGTCAGGGTTACAGGAAGTTCCTTTTCTTTCTAGTGGCTGTGTTGGATCCTTTAAAGGAAAATGGAAGAACGATGTTTCACATGGTGGTCCTCCTCAAAAAATTCATTCCAGACCTCCAGGAGCAATAGAAGGGGTTTCCTTGACTTTCTATCAGTGTGGGAAGCCATGAAACTCTATGAGGGTTTACTCCAAGGCACCCAAGAACTGTATCTCTTGCGGCCGTTTAGGGAACCTATAATGATTTTCCCACCACTCCTCTACTCTGCATAGTGGAACAGGATCATCAACACCTCCATGTATTGCGGGTCATTCAAATGCTTCACGTATGAAAGGGTTCCAGTTGCAGGCATCTGGAATGAAGCTTCTTCACACAGCGGAAGAGTCGCCAGAGGTAGCTGATACAGGTCTTGCAACTGTGAGAAGTACCATTACTATAGCTTCGTCTTTAGTGACATCTTTTTTTGATACTGGTGCATCTCATACTTTTATTTCAACCCATCATATTAATCTTCTTACTCTGCCTATGGATCTTTTATCTTGTGTAATAGATATTACTACACCCCATGGTGTAATGAGATAGAAGGGTCTCTGTAGTCATGCTTGTGTCTTATCTCTATCAGATGTTCATCATGTTTAGAGTTTCTGGGTTCTCGACATGAAATCTTTTGACATCATATTTGGGATGGATTGGCTCATTGACAATAAAGCTCAGTTCGATTGTTATATTTGACGAGTCTACCTTTCTACACCCAGTGGTGTACCTCTTGTTTTTCAAGGATAATGGGGCCCAGGGTCAAGCAGAGCTGGACCTTCATATCCAGAGTTGGGAAAAGTTACATCAGCATTTGCCTTTGATCTGGAGAGGGTTTCAATGTGTGGTGATCATCCTCCAGTCATCACTGAGTTTCCCGACATGTTTCCTTCCGACTTCTCTGGTTTGACACTAGTAAGGGATGTTGTTTTCTCTATTGACTTGATGACTGGTACTCAACTAGTTTTTATTCCCTCTTACCGAATGGCTCCAATTTAACTAAAGGAACTGAAGTCTCAGTTATATGATCTTTTTTATAATGGTTGAGTGTGTCACATTGGGCTGCACCTGTTCTCTTCGCCAAGAAGGCTAGTGGTTCTCTTTGCTTATGTGTTGATTATCAAAAGCCCAATCGAGTTACCATAAATAAAAAAAATCCATTACCATGAATTGATGATTTGTTTGATAAATTGAAAGGGGCATAGTGGTTTTCAAAAATTGATCTTCGATCTAGATACCATCAGTTGAGGATAAAGGAATATGACATTCCGAAGACTGCTTTTCGGAGTAGGTATGTCCATTATGAGTATATTGATATTCCCTTTGGCCTAAAATATGCCCCTCCAATTTTCATGTCTTTGATAAACACAGTTTTCAATGAGTATCTAGATACTTTCGTGGTGGTATTTATGGACGAAATTCTTGTCTAATCCAAGTCTGAGGAGGTTCATGTGCATCATCTAAGAACAGTTATTGGTCTTTTAAGGAATCACCGACTTTATGCCAAGCATTCAAAGTGTGATTTATGGATTCAGGTAGTGAAATTATTGGGACATGTCGTGTTGGATCAAGGAATATCAGTTGATCCTGATAATGTGAAGGCTGTTATGACTTGGGAAGAACCACGAAATGTTTTTGAGATTCGGAGCATCTTGGGCTTAGTAGTATATTATCGCCGGTTTGTTTAAGACTTCTCAAAGTTAGCTTCTCTAATGACTGCTCTGACTGAAAAGGGAGTGATGTTTTCCTGGAACGATAAATTTCAGAGTTACTTTGTTGAGCTAAAGCATCTTTTGAATACTGCACCAGTGTTAACTCTTCTTGAGGCTGGGATACGTTACTTGGACTTCTTTGATGCATCGTGATCATGGTTGGGATGTGTCTAATGCAAGGAGATCATGTTGTTTCCTATGGATCTCGTTAGCTTATGCCTCATGAGAAGAATTATCCTACCAATGACCTTGAACTTGTAGCTATAATGCATGAACTTAAGTGTTGGAGATGTTTCCATTATGGAGAAAGGTTTACTATGTATTTAGACCACAATATCTTGAGTTATATCTTCTCTCAAAAAGATTTGAATCTTCACAAAAGTCATTGGGTGGAGTACCAACAATATTTTTAATTTGACTTTGCCTATACCACGAGGAAAAGGAATGTAGTTGAAGATGCGTTAAGAAAGAAACTTCCATCTATGGATTTGAATGAATCTTCAGAAAAGTGGTGTTTTATGGCTTTTTTTCTCAGTTGCATATTGGAGTTCATTGGAATTGGAATAATGATTCATTAGCCAGTGTTCAGTAGAAATTTTTTCTCCTCGAATTGACTCTTTAGGAACAACAAATAGATGACGGATTCCATAGCATTAGGGACTCTCTTTATGGGGGGGAGACCGACACACTATGGTCGTTCTCCAAATATGGTGTCCTATGTTATAAAAACTGTTATGTTGATCCGTTATCTGGCAAGGAAGGATGTGATGTGGTATTTCCATAACTCTCAGTTGGCGTTACACCCAAGAACCATGAAGATGTTCTATGACATGTGGCAATAGTTCTGGTGGCCAGGTATGCGACGAGACATTGTTGTGTTTGTATCTCATTGCTATACATGATAGCAGGTGAATTCCATGCACCAAAAAACATCAGGATTACATCAACCACTTCCAGTCCCTACATGAATGTGGGATGAAATCTCGATGGACACTGTGATTGGGTTACCTCAAACCCAGAGGATGAAGAATGTGATATGGGTTGTGATCGATAGACTGACCAAGTCAGCTAACTTTATACCAATTCGAGATACGACCAATGATGTGGTGCTGGGAAATGTTTATGTGAATGAAATTGTTCGTTTTCATGGAATTCCATCTGTTAAAGTCTCTAATAGGGATCCTCAGTTCACATCACACTTTTGGAGAGGCTTTTAGGATTCACTGTGATCTCAGGTTTGTATGAGCACGACCTACCATCCACAGTCAGTTGGCCAGACAAAGAGAGAAATACATATCTTTGATGATATGCTATGCGCTTGTGTTCTTGATTATGGTGGGACTTGGGATGACCATATGGGGATAGTTTAGTTCTGTTATAACAACAGTTATCAATTTGTGATCAAGATGGATCCTTTTGAGGCTTTGTATGACCATCCTTTTATATCTCCTTTATGTTGGCCAGAGATTGGTGAATGTTCTTTGGTAGGACCAAGTTTGGTCCAAGAGACAACAGCTAATATCCCATTGATTCATCATATAATGTTGACAAAACAGAGATGGTACAAGTCTTCTGCTGATCATCGCCGTAATCCTTTATAGTTCGTAGTTATTGAACATGTGTTCTTGAAAATTCCCCCTGATTAGGTCATCGACGACTTGGGAGGAAAGGGAATCTTTCTCCTCGTTTTGTGGGACCTTTTAGGGTTATTAGCCTTATGGGGAATGTTTCTTACCATTTATATCTACCACCACTACTGAAGTCGCTACATAACGTGTTCCATGTATCGCAGCTGTGAAAGTATCTCTCATATCTATCTCATGTTGTGGGGTGGAGTGATGTTTTGATCGAACCGGATTTATCTGTTACTGAACAACCAGCCAGTGTTGTTGATTCGGAGACCAAGGTACATTGTGAGAGAAAGATACCTCTGGTCCATGTACTCTGGAAACATGGTTCTGATTCTCCTGAGACATGCGAAAGGGAGGCACTAATGAGAGTTCGGTGGCTTCATCTTTTTGATGTGGAAGATTATTCATAGGCATTCTGGGGGAAGAAAGATCTTATGGTGGGGAGGCTGCAACATCCCGTTACTTTTCAGGTACTTTTTTTTGTTTCTATGTTCACCTATTTTGGTGTAAAGACTTGTGTTGCGTTTGGGTGAATATTTAAATAAATACTAGTGGACAATGTGTTGTGCACGGTTTGCGAACGGTTTAAAAAACTGTGCGACCAAACTGTGCCATCCATTAATTCTGGACCGAAGCATTTCATGGGCAGTCCACGGTGTGTCTAAACAGTGCGGCCAAGTCATGTGAGAAGGGTGGATAAGGCAGAATCTCACATATGATTAGTTCACGGGTTGTCAAACCATGCAACCAAACCGTGCGGGGACATAAATGAGATCCATTAATTTTGGATCTCAGTTAGTTTTTCCTCTAAGGGCCTCATGTTTCCTCTTAAGCGGCCCTAACTCAGTATTTGTCTTCGTTTAAGGTCATAGAAGGTTATACCATCATTACGGAGGCAATCTGAAGGCTCCTCTTGGTGAATCAAAGCGAGATTCTTGAGGTATGTGATCGTTCTTCATCGTTCTTTATTGGTTTCTTAGATTTACTTAGATCTAATTCTCCTCTTCTCTCGGTTTCCTAGTTTTATGCCCTGTTATTGGTAGATCTATGTGTGTGGTTCCATGTTTGATGAGTTCTGGTCTTGATCTTTCTAGGAGAAGAGATCTATGGTTGGTTCTTGAAGAAGAAACCCGGTTTTCTTGAGCGTTCTCCACTGTTGTGGTCTTGGTAAAAACCTCCAAGGTAGGTGGTTCCGTCCCGAAATTCCAAATTTATTAACCTTATATTTTCATGGATTATTTCAATTTTTTATTTAAATCCAATTGCTCAAGTTTTATTTCAATAAAATTGATAAAAACTCAATTCTGGTTATTCGATATATTTGAAATAGTTTTGGCATGAAAATTTGGGAAACCCCAGTTCCATTGAATTGGGTGTGTTTATGGAAATTGGCTGATTTAAATTGTTGAATTTAAATTATGGATGTGATGGAAATGATTTCAATTAAATTGTTGAATTTAATTGTGAAAATAAATAGTGTGATGATGGAATTGGTTTTGAATGGATTTCAAACTGGTAAAAATGGCTTAAAATTATTTTATAGATACCCATTGGTTTTATCTTGTGAAAAAAGAATGTTTTGAATGGAACATGTTTTGTTTTAAATGTAATGAAATTGGACCTTTTGGAATGGAGGAATGGGATTGATAGTATTTTAAGCATTCTTAAATTAGTTCACCCATAATTTATGAGTGCATGCTTTCCTTAGGTAGATAGTGAGTTATTTGGATACAATCTACGCTAAGACAACGTTCCAAAACAAACATGTGGTGTGTCACATTGCCGATAGGTTGGTGACAAGTATCCTTTGTCTTTTTTCATAGTTATGTGTATATACAGATGTTTTTGAGTACACATAGAGATTGTGGAATGCTATACCTTGTTAATATTATCGTATCTTTTGGAAGATGACCATGTTGCTCATTTGTTTATTTATATTTGAGATATAAATGTATGCCAATGCTTATGAATTGCTTTTCATGCCTGCTGATGTTATATAAACTATTTTATATAAATTTTTCTCATAAGTCATTATTTTATAAATATTTCATCAATTGAAAAAGCATTGCTTAAAAATATATATTTCCATCATTTGAAAATGTATAGTATGATTTGTTAAAATTTGATTTTGATTTTCCGAACCTGATTATTTGAAAAATGGAAAGCTTTTCTTTGGATAATCTATATTTGGAATCTGTTACAGAATCTTTGGTGGTATCCTATTGGGAATAGGCTCACACCCTACTTTTTCCTTCGGGTGTTTGTAGACTTTCTTCTTCCATGATCGAGCAATGGGAAGGTACCTCTTGGAGGTGGATCATGTTGTAGATCTCTGGACTTGGTGAGTTGAGTCCTATTGGATCTTGGGACTGTTTTCCCTTTTTGTACTTGGGTTGTAGTACTTTGAATTTTTGTGCCGTTTTATTTTCTGGTACATTACTCCCAGGGGACTTTCTTTTGTTATGAAATTTGTTTTGTTTTACTCTTGATTTTGCATTCTTGTGGAAAATTCATTCCCACTTTTATTTTGTACGATGCTAGGTGATAGTCAGAAACCCGTGGGTATCATAAATGCCCTTCAGGCTCTGTCAAGGCTGGCTCAGTTATCGGGTTACCAGGGTACCCGTGCTGGTTCGTGACAGAACCCCATATGATCTATTAGTGAATAAAAAATAAATAAAATATTGTAACGTAGGATATTTTTGGTTCTAGTGGATAGGTCCCACCATAAACTCATAAGTTGTTGTCCTGAATATCTGTTATTCTAGATACCTCCATTGGATAATGATAACCTACTCATAATTTTCATGAATTCCCATACACATATATATTCGTAGGTTATTATTCAGACATCGCATAAAAAAATATTCTGCAGTATTAAAATACCCTAATTGTTACTTATCTATGAATCATACCAATTGTAAATGAAATATTATAATACCCGATTGTTTGACCATAAACTTTCATAGTTTCAATACCATATAAAATTTCAATATCCTCAATGAAAACTAAGGATTAATGTTGAACATATATATACATCATCCGTCAATAATCCATATTTTATGATGGAAAAGTGATCTACATTTAGTCTAGCTTAAATGTCTTAAAACATTTTAGAGGGGGAATATTTTGGGACCCATTTTCAATAATATTGATAAATCCATGTAACTAAATGAGTTATATTCCTTCAATCGATAAATATATGATATGGTTGAATATTTCACCAATATTGAATAATTGATTAATGAAATAAACCTATATATGTAACATCTTGATATGTACAGTGGACCCTAAGGTGACTATTAATGATACAGTTCATTCAAGAAAATTATGAAATTAACCACTCCTTACATATTAGTTAAATATATTCAAGGATTCGATATACGAACTATTTGAGGCTTTCTTCACCTCTTTATATGTTATATAGTGAAAAATATATCCCAATCCTAGGACTAGCCACACCGTCCATTAATTAATAATGTAAACTATATTTAACACTAATGAATGTAAATAAAAAATCATAATGTGATCTATGTGGGGGTTTATTCCCAAAAAGTTGATCCTGTAATTACATCCAAGATCATCTATCATTGACCCATCAATGGGTTCTCTTTGATTCCAAATCACATGACCTAGAATAAAGACACAAATATTATCATGAACTAGTCTTAAACACATGATGTTAAACTGTCTGATATTGAGACCATCCCATAATAACTGAAAGTATAAATAGAGGACACCCCATAAGGCCCAAGAAACTCATTGGAGTAAAATCACTGTAGGAAATATTCCCACTCCTTGCATGAGATCTAGATCTATGTGGGGATATTTTATTTATGAACATAGTAAGGCCTGATTCTCAATTCATTGGGATATATATAGAAATATATATCTTCAACCCTATACCTAGAAACAAATTTCAAAAGTAATATTTGACATGTTTCTCACTTTTATCAAAAATTACCCACCAAATATTAGTACAATAACCATCACAAAATTATATAATTTTTTCACATTTTTCATCATATTGATTGGGTTCTTATATTTATCTTATAAATATGACTCATGTGGAACCACTCCCAAGCCCATGAAGTAAGAATATAAATTAGAAATTATTTAAATTCTACTGGAAAGACTATAAACAAAAATATAACCAATATCCTTGATGTATGAAATTAAACATCATAGTCAGTGTACCTAATGCCTCTAACTAAACTGTGAGAAATAAGTCAATCCTACCTCACATAAATTACCTATAATTGTATATGGGGTCTTGATCCACATAATGGAAATTGGATCATTGTTATCCCATTTCGTAGAGTAAAAATTCCACCATTCCTTGCATATACTCTAGATTGAAAAAGGGAACCTTTTTTCCAAGACTAATCTTTGTCTTTATTCATATTTGGGAAGGATGCACAATGATACCTTGATTCCAAATCCTATTTCTATTCAAAATATCCAAAATAAAAATAAAATTTTCCATTTCACACGATTCATGTTCTCGAAAGGGACCATTTCATGGAACCACATGTTTCTTGATTCCAGTACATATGGGATATGAAGTAAAACGTTGACCACATGGGTCTTGGATCCAATCCATAAAACTTATTTCAAATGATCTATGCCTTTGAATGAACATATAATATATAAAAACATGTGAATTGGCCCCTTTCATAATAAGATATATAGAAATTCATTGTTATGTTATCGTGGGACCATCCACAGATTCTTCAACTTCATGACTACCACTAGTACATGGTTGGAGATGATGTAGTCAATCTTATTCGATTAATGTACTTTGAAGAATCATCTATATGTGAAGACCTTTTCCAATATGGAGAAAATATTCATATTACTATTGTTAGATATCATATAACCATATGATAGTGGGTAACTCCCCTTTTCCATTATATATGATTCAGATATGTACAAGAGACATTTACTAAATGAAATGACAGTGCCATGATTACACTCTATATAAGATATGTTGTGATTCTAGGATCCTGTATCCTAGGCCTAACTATAATCCTTAAAATAAGTATTCCCCTTTATCATTACTTAATACTATTTAGATCTATGAAGGTAAATATAACTGAGGTCATGTAACTATACATGTCAATATAAAAAATAAGATTTAGGACAATTCCCCATATAACATTGATGAAAAGACCATAGACTCTCTAAATGATCAGGATCCAAGGTTAAAACCTGTTAACATTATCTAAATATAATGGAGACACGTTCTCCTTAAATAACTATATGCATTTTTATTTCTCATTATGGGATAAATAATGATATACATGTACTCTACCATGGACCTAGACACAATTCTTATAATCAAAATATGAACAAATCCCATTAATATGTATATGTTGGATTTATATGGTATATTTAATCATAAGATCACTTATATATGGACATGTGATAAAAATAAATTGCTTATCTCTCTATAAAAGTACCGGATATGTGCATGTAATTCATTTTCAATATACATTTCGTGGAATCATTCTTTTCCACATACGATATATAGTGACACTCAAACCACTATATTTTAATTTTGTAAAACAATATAATTCCATATCCTTTCACATGATCCTGATCTATGTAGGGAACATGATATATCATACCCTCGCCATGTTCCTGATCCATATCAATGCATGAAACATATTATATAATAAATACATGATTCTTGGCTCATAACGTCTCATTATATGTATTATTTCCATAATAAATTATCTTGGGTGTAAAAATATGTCATTCACTACTAGAACCCTCTCTAGTTTTTGTATTTATCAAATGTACTCACTCGAATTAGGGTGAATGACTGTCAAAATTCCCTTATATGTGAAAATAAATCATTGCATGGAATATATATTATTTAACAATATTTATAGATCATAAAACTAAAATGTAGTTGAAAACCTCTTTTAAAGGAGTTGGATTCCACTTTCCACTACACATTAGTTAGAACATTATGGAGGATTTTAAATTAACAACTAAGTGTTGATTGAATCATATCACTTGAGGATATGAAGTGATGATCATATATCCAATCCTAGATCCGCTAAAAAATCTCAATTATTCCCCATCCTTCATTAGTATATGTATCATTTGGAGTAAGAATTCCCTTCTGTAATGTATATACAATATGGTAGGACTTATTTCCCTTTTCTTTTTGGAATTCTAGATCTATATAGAGAAAGCCTAAAAAATAATGTAAATCATAAAAATGTATCCCATTATATTTATGAGTTTATCCTAAGTAGTGATAAATACAAGATGTTCGAATGTATTCACTCTTTTCCAAATAGGATATGTTAAGACACATGAATTTCTATCCTAGGACAAACAATTATCTCCAAAAATACCCCTATCTCCATACGATCCATATCCATGCTGATGGATTTCATTAAAATTGTTGTATGTGGATTGATTCCTACAATCATGGGGATTATATTACAACTCAAGGGAATTATAAGAATATAAATTTCACTATCCTTTAATTTTATTGTTTCTCAATCTAGTTTGTTTTCCATCTCAATGGACCTCTATTTTTTCTCAAAACCAGGAAATGTTACCCTATTTGTAATTAACCCCTCAGTATCAATGTATGGGTAATTCCACTTCCACATCATGTTTCTCACACTATGTATAAAAAATATTAACTTAGAAGACATGACATACACATTTTATCTATTTTTGAGTTTCATTGATAAATATAAAAACACTCCAACATTAAATACCTCAAACTATGCATGAATGGTCGAGTTATATAGTCTCTCTTTAATATGTTTTGGCTAGATCTAAATATTATTTACTTTGTCAAGAATTAGATATGTGAAAAGGGGCCCTCAAATTTGTATATTTACAAATAAAATTATATAAATATAAAAATAAATTGATAATTTGAATTCCATAAACCAATGAACGGATTATAGAAATATTTTATATAAATTTTTTTTATTGATTCACAACATCCTTTTCATGTGGTATTAAATTTTTCAACCACTATACTAGATATATTATGATAAACTATATAACAAGAGTTCATCATTGCACGACCCCAAACTGTAGAACATTTTTTTTCTCTTCATCTAAATTCGTAATTTACTAAAAAAATGTAATGTGATCCTCATTGATCACGAAAAACATTTGAATTGAATCACCTACCTTATAATGATTCACGATCACCCCTTGTTTATTTTCCAAATTCAATTAATCCTGATCTATGAACCTAGATCCGTACATTTCATCTCTCACATCCACTATTTGAAAATGTGTTAGTGTAAAATTGTATATTGGAAGCCTAAGAGGAATATTTTTTAAAACATACCTTTTCATTGGTCAAAAAATCATGACATTAAATTTAGTATTCTTCGGTTAAATCTTTATAATGTTTAACTCTTCCTTTCAAAATTCCAAATCAAAGAACACTAAATTTCTTGTGAGAGAGACAAAATAACATTCGATGCTATAAACCCATATGGGGAGGTATGATCAAATGTAATGTCTCTATTCTATTTTTTTCATCTACATATTTCAGGGAAAAGATGTATCAAAAATTAAAATAATGCACATAGCACTTAGAGATCATCTTATGAACATGGAAAAAAGTTTATCCATGCTCACTAGACCCTTCTATTCCATAATAATGTATATAAATGATATAAAATATCCATTCACCTTGACTATGATTTCAATAAATTATGAAATAACCATCATGGTTCTTAAACCCTACTTGAATTTTAAATATTCCATAAAATAGCTTCATGCCTCTAATAAATATGTTAACACTCACTGATTCATTTAGTCAATACACATATCTTAGAATCTCATAACCATATGTAATTCCTATTATTTATCATTAATATAATGTTGATTATAGGTACATCCTAATCTAAAGGGGCCTCTCTATGATTATTTGGTAAATATAATTCCATAGGTCTTTTAACCCAGGTTGTGTTTTGTTCTTAGATGAAAAGCCCCCTTATACCAATGATATATTTTTCTGATGGAATCCAATAAAATTTATCATCATTATTAATGGATATACTATTCCATGAAATATCTACTTCCATTGAATAATATATTCCTACATCAATATTTTCGAAGTCCTTAGTCCAACTATTCATGTGAATTCAATATCCTTAATATTACATCATAGTGTATCATACAAATTAATAAATAAAGTATACATTACATCATTTATGAATAAATAGCTGGCCCTCATCATATGATCATAGTTCATATAAAATTGGGGCCATATATTCCTGTCCTTAATCTAAATTCCCAATTTAGAGTTAGTCTATTCTATAAAAGATTCCTTATTTGAATGAATTTCCTACAAAACCCTTATTACCGACTATATAATGTGTGTAAAAGAATTCCATGGATATATTTACCTTTTTTCATTGATAATGTGATAGTACCTAAATTAATTTTTCAAAACATTTTGAATGAATTTGGGACCGCTATTATGAACTATATGTTTTTTGATTTTTATAGTGGTCGTTGAACATTCATCTCATGATGTATTTTCCACAAAAATAGACCTCTGACTCTTATAATCCATTAATACACCCTAATATAATATGGAAGCAAAGTGATTTTTGGGATCATCCCTATCATGCTAACCCATTTCATAATCCTTGATCTAATATCTTTGGATTGTGATTTTTATAGCCCATAAAATCCAAGTGGTTTTTTCATCCACAATGTCATGTAACCATCTACAAATATTTTCATTGAATATAGTATTCAATGTTTGAGAACCCTTTCTGAATACTCACCCCACATTAGTTATGCAATAATATTTACTTCCATAACACATTTTGAGTAGTCATCCTTTACGACCTAGATATGGGTGGAGGATCCCATGACCCATCTTTCATAATCATCCTCCATTACATAGGATATGATGTAGGGTACTGGAACCCTTCTTAAATACACATTGTTGATCATCCAAATCAGGAATTAATCCTATTAATCCCCTTAAAATCCATCACGACACTTGTTGATGATCTTTTCAGTCTTCAAGGGACCCCTAATCATGACTATTCATGAGTTGTATCTATATATGCATCCCTGACCTATCAATTAGGGGGTATCATTAACTCATTTAATGGTCCTCCAAACCCTATGAGCCTTGGAAAAATTTTAGAGGTGATCTATTCCTCAATTTGATTGGGTAGAATCCTGGCCTTGTATGTCCTAAATCTTCATCCTCGATTCATGTTTTTTGTGAAATTATTCTTTTTTTAATGAATCATGAATTCAATATGTGTAAATTTTCATGCATTTTAATGCCAATGATAAAATACAATATACATTCTAATTCATGGTCAAATGATGCATGAATTTAAAAATTAGTTATTTTGGTCTAATTTTAAATAACTATAAATTTTAATATAAATTGATGAAACACTCACAACATTGAAAAACCATAAAAGGATCCATGGTAAAAAGTCATGTCTTTAAAAGATAGACATGTAACCTATGTAATCTAGGTAAAAATTATCACCTATAAAATGTATAAAGAATAAATAAATTTAGTTTGATAACCCATAAATTCAACACTATGTATAATTCATGTCCATAACTGCTAATCATTTCCCTCAATAAATTGGGAAACTGTTAGGGTGAAAATAATAGATACAATGTTGTGGGTTAAATTTTATAACCATGGAATATCATGTTATTCTCTCTAGGGTGACCGAAAAAGGGAAACATTTATGATAATTTATATTCCATAGTATTTAATAGATGGTACCTCATACATGAATAGTTATAAACTTCATATGGCATGGTCTATCTTTCATGACATTAAAATTCTTAAAGAGTTATTCCTTTTGTAGATTAAAATGTTCCACAAGATCCAGATCAATGTAATATATTTAATTAATCATGGGTTTATAATCATGATCCTATGTTAATGATATTTTATCGTATATACTATATATATTTTAGATATACATAGGCTCTTTACTAATAATGTTATTCTTCCACAAACAACTTTTAAATTTGATATTACCTAATCCATGGGCATGGTCAATATAGGATTACATTCAGAAAAACATGTGGCTAGATTTCCACAATCACATGATATATATCAATGTCAATAAATTATCTTGGATATAGACTATAACAACACAATATTTTATGAAATATTTTATTTCAATCAAATTTAATTTTTTCAATAGATTTTGATACAAAAAACAATAACTTAAAAATGAACAATTATTTATCATATCACTACAACCATGCCTTTAAAAATGGTAAAATGAACATAATTATCAATATTTGGAAAACAATAAAACAATTTTATATAATTTGAAAAAATTATTAAAATATATTAAATAATTATTGTGTCTTTTGTAATGTCAGTTCATTAATAAAGAAACACATTTTATTTAGAGGATTTTTTTATTTTTTATTCGAAAATATTACAATAAATTTCATCCAATTATATAATTTTTTTTTAAAAAAATAGATTTAGTTTTTGAAATTGAAATATAAAATTTATCTTAATATTAGTTTTTGATTATTTTTTGAAATATTTTATTTTACTGTTAATGGTGAAAAAAAATTAATTTTTAATGAAAACTTTTTTTATATCATGCATTTCCAATGTTTTTTTTCAAAATATTTTCCATGTAAAATTAGTTTATTTATTTTAATTATAATCAAAATAACATCAATGTAATCACTAATATTCTTGATATTGTCATAAAATTTGCATACATAATAATATTTTCTTATGAAAACATCTTTTTTGTAATTTTACAGGTTTAATATTAAATTATATTTTTTCCCTTTTATGAATTAGATTTGATGAAATATATTAAATACTTTTAATAATAATAATTAATATAATTAAAAAATTTCAAATTAATTTTAATTCCTTATTCATTCTAACCACTGTAAATTTTTTTTACATCAATAACACGGTAAAAGTTAGGTAAAAGTATTGGAAAGGCTTCAAAATATCTCTAACAATTTCATTTATCCAATTATATATTTTCATCTAAAATTATATATATGGAGTTATATAACAAAACATAAAACATTATTTTGAAATTTGGAACCTAATATGAATTTTTTTTAACATGAGTTATATTTTTTTATAAATAAAAACATTGTTGGGTACTTAAATTTAAAGGTGGGGATGTAAGAACACATAAAGATATTGATTTCTCAAAAAGCATAAAAACCTCCATCTAATTATTCATCAAAAAAATGCACGGAAACCATGTTATTACTTTTTATCAGGGTAACATATTTTTTATGAACAAATCATGAATTATCTATAACATATTTTCTCAAATGTTTCAAATTTATATATTAAAATCAAGTTCTATCACCCTTAAAAAATTAATCAAATAAAATTGTAAAAAAAAATTGGATTCAAATTTTTTTTAAAAAAACCAGAATTCATATTTTAATATTGTTCAAGTAATTTTTTTATTAGTAAATGTTATGTTATTATGATTCATGTTAAAATGGGTTTAATGTTTAATTACTCGTATATGGTGATTAATATTTATCCATAACTTCACCAAATGTGATTGGATGAGTTTACCACAACACATACCCATATTATCATTTAAATTCGGTTTCTAGGATATTAATTAACATTATTATGATGTTTATATTATTAAATATTATATTATATTAACTGTGTATCATTTATATCCATTGTAAATGGATACCAACTCTCATCACTTATATTTACATCAAGAGACCTTTATCTCAAAAAATACCCACCATAATACATTCCTACCTTCATTCTCAACATCCTAGAGATTCAGGCATTTATTAAAGAACACCCTTTAACAGTATAATGTATAAAACAATGGGGGTTTCTCATTAAATTGGTATAAATATTATATAAGAAAAAAAATTATAAAATATGAAAATTTTATTTTATTATATATGCAACATGATACATCAATCTTATACAAACAAAATAATATTTCCTTTTAAATTTAATATTTTCATTAGCTTATGGAACGTGAGAAAAAATTAAATGCGAACTGTGATATATTATACCATTATAACCTTGAATATAATTTGTTGGTTAGGAATATTACTATATAAAATTTTAAAATTATTTTTACCAATTTATTTAAGATAAAATAAAAATAAATAAAAATGAAATGAAATATTTTCTGATAAAAAAGAATTTTTTATATGAGATGATCTAGTCTCCCTTTGAACACATAATTTAAAATTATATTTTGTCAATATAAAATAAAATATCTTATAAAATGATCTTATAAATGTAAATCATAATATAAAAATTATTTTAGGGTTAATTTCATGTATTTAATGAAATATTCAATTTTTATGAGTAGTGAAAAATACTGAATTTTAATTAAAAACTAGTTTTCCATTTAAATATTTCACATGGTTAGATTATATATTAAATTATTTTTGATTTATATTTATTTAAAGTATATATAAATTAGTCAAATTAATCTCATTGTAATCAATTTTATGTGAATTTGCATATAAAAAAATTGTATGATTTTGAACATTTTCACTATGAAAACCTATTTTATCATTACACCATTGTGATAAATTTTAAATAAAAATATTCAATTATTTGGTATCAATATAGTAACATTAATTAAATATTTTTAATTTTAATAATTTATATAATTTAATATGTGCAACATATTTTTTTTCAAAATGAATAGTGAATAAGAAAACACTTTTTAACAGTTCGTAGGGTTAAAATGGATTTACTTCGGGTCAAACAAAATAATTAGTGTAAAAATGACATAAAAACAAGTATTAAATCTATTTTATGGGCATATTTTGACCCGATAACAAAAATTTCACAATTATATATCATTTTCGAACTAATCAGTTTGTGAAAAAACATGGGTACTCTTTTTTCATTTTTAAAATTACAAGTGTGGAACTCTAATGACATATAAAATACCACCCCCTTTTCTCTAATCATAAAACATTCCAAATAACTAAAATAAACCAATATATACATAATAATTTTATTAACATCCATCCTATAAAACTATAATCTTTATTTTGGGTTATAATAAAATGTATGATGTCTTTGGGTGGAAGCCTTTAGGACAACTGAAGAAGGGAAACGATATTGAATGAGTATTTAGATTTTATTTATTCCTCCACCTCAACTAATTAATAATAAACATGATGATATAAGAACCTCAATTTAATATATATAAAAATAAGTATATATAATAAAGTAGTTACATACAATCATCTCCACTTCAATCAAATGGGTTATGAAATCATCATTCATGTGTAAAGTGGATTACTACCTAGAAAACTTATGCCATTTTTTTTTCATTATCCCTTCTAATTGTGGGTTAGTATGAAAGATATCATGTATATATATAATATGTATAACAAAAATATGCCACTTATTAAGTATACAAAAATATTACTTACCATTCTATAGGGAATATGATAATGGTGCTCGTATGTACAACACACTACTGCCTCTCCAAGATACGTGATTTATTTATCACAAATTCATTACATGGAAGGTAATATGTATAAAGTCAATGAATATATTTAATATAAAAGAAATAAATATTATGAATAAAAAAAATTATCATTCTAATAATATAAGATATCATTTAAATTATTATACTAAAATGGATATCAGGGTTCAGATATGTGTGGACTATCACCATTACAAAGCGATGTAACTCTTTACATCACCACTTTACATGGATGATATATATATTTATATTTAAAAATTAATATATTAATTATAATTATACTATCATTCTGTAAAAATAAAACATTACTTACAACCATTCCATAATGATTGTGGAAAATTTGATTTGTTACTCATGGGTACATAAATCCAAAAGTCTCCATGATGGAAACACAATTAATTTCTCAAAAACAACATTCAGGATTGGTCTTATAAGTATAATTGATATAAAAATATTATAAAAATTTCATTATTATTATTGTTGATATGATTCTATATATAATATATCTAATTGTAATATCTTTCATGATGAAACGTGCAACGAAAAATAAGGTAATTAACCACTAAAAAAAGAAAATAATGAAAGGTCATTAATGATCAAATAATAATTTGTTGGTAAAGAATAATATATGATATTATAAATTTTAATAATGTTAATTATTAATTAAATATCTGGTTCAAAATGAAAATAAATTATGTTAAAAAACATTGAACCAGAAGACTATATGATGTAAGGGATTCCTTAACTAAATTTTCATTCACTTGGATTAAATTATACTTTATCGATTCTGTATTGATAATATTATTAATATAATAACCATTTATTATTTTATGTTTTATATATACAAATTTTAATTTAATTTAAATTTGATATAAACAATCAATTTATTAATTTACCCTTGCATCAACGGTATATTTTTTAAGGGATTTAGTCTCAACTTATTTTCATTGAAGAATATTATAATGATAAGAAACTAATTTGTTTTAAATGGTGTATATACTGATCCTTTGACATGTATTATAATTATTAATAAAAAATTCAAGGTATTTTATGTTACAATTTGAATTATTTCATAAATGTTTATTTTGAATAAGATTTACTAATCGGTAAATGATTTTGTAATTCAATTTCTTTTTATTCGATTATACTATTTTTTATAATCATTTAGAATTTTAGATTTTGTATATAATTACTTTAAAATATAAAATGTAGAAGATCTAATTTTTCATGTGTACTTTAATTTTTTAAACCTAATTAATTCATTTATTAATTTACACTACATCATTATGATTACATTACGAGTTTATTTCAAAATCTCATTCTCATTGGGATTATTAATTCATAAATTTATGTTACAGAAACATATTAAAAAATTTTATAATAAAGACATATTTCATTATCATAATTTATTATTGTATTTTCAATTAATAATATTATTTTTCACTCTTTTATATTTAAATTAATTGACAAAATGTTACTAGAAATTCCGACAACATTTATCTCTTCTGTTAGACATATTCTTTCTTCTAACAACATGTTTAAAGAATGGTTCAAAAAAATTATTTTAACCCTTTCAAGATAATTTATTAATGAAAATTTTACCCTTTAATACTTTTAAACCTTAATTTAATGGAAACTTTATGAAATTTTAAAAACAATTCCCTTTCGTATTTTACTCAATAAAAGAATGGAATATTTGTTTTAACTTTTCCAGCATGATTGAAATTTAAAGAAATTACGACTACTCAAATTTTATAAAACATAATTTATAAGAATCAATTAATTTTTTAAAAGAATATTATTTTCAATATATTCTGTTAAATATATGTTATAATAAATTATTATCATATTGAGAAGGATGATTTCCTTCGAATTTTTTTAATGATATTTTTTTTTCTTCAAAAATGAAAAAAACAATTAATTGATACCCAAATGGTAATATGTTATATAAATACTATCAATATTTATCATCTAGATGGTTTATGATAATTTTGAAAAAGTAAATTATTTCAATTCACTTCCTTGATTCATCATTTTAGTCATTAACATTGCCATCAATTATTCACTTTACAATGGATATTAAATTTCCCCAAAATATCTATATTATTTCTCATGGATGTGTTAATTTCATAAACCATATATCATTTCTGAATATAGTGTTTCATATTGAATTATATTTTTTTATCAAGTTAATTGTTGATAAATACATATTCGATACTCAATACAGATATTTGAGGATAAGGCACATTGTCTTTAAATTAAATCAAATTTTCAATATTTTGGTAATTCTTTAGAAACATTGAAATTCTTGGATCCCAAATATAGATGGAAACTCAAAAGATTATTAGTCTCATGAGTGAAATCATAATGAAATCATAAAACTGGATTGGTAAACCAGAAGGGTTTTAACAAGGTATTTTAAAATTTTTGAGAGAAATGACATAACAGAAGAGGTATCATGGTCATGAGGTCATGATATACAAAAATTAATCACTGAACCAAGGAAGGATCTATGTTGAAATAAAAAATTTCAATTATTTATACTCTGGTATTTATGAATTATATTGCATATTCATTTTTAGCAATGTTATTATTGTTTAAATAATCATGATACATTTAATATATTTGTTAAATTTTATAAATATATGTGACTTCAATAACTTATAATTATGGATACTGTCATGGGATCCAATGATTAAGGTTGAAAATATGTTCAAGTAATCCAAACCCATTTATGGTTTTATGTTATTGATATCTACCATAATTAAGTGTACTTGTGATACATTAATAATAAGTATATGTTTGAGTGTAAAATATATTTTTCGAGTAATGAATTTACATGTTATATATATAGGTTTAATGGTATTAATAAATGTTATGATTAATATGGTAATTAATGAAATGATAACAATATTAAAATAAGATAATATAAATTTAGAAAAATAGGGTTGTATTGAAAACCAAACAAAAATTTCCATTTAATAATAATATTATTTCCAGGATATATACCAAATTTTTTGGTGGTAATCGGAATTAAATTAATAAATTTTTTGATAAAAGATATCATGTCACATCCAGTAAGGTCATGGGGCCTGAACCAACATCCAAATAAAAATTATAATTTAGAACCCACCACTGGCCTATGTAGTGTCCTAATAATGATGTCATTGTTTTCCGTAAAATGGTTTTGAAAAATAAATCTTAATGAGGAACTACTGGTGTCACATTTATGTTATAAAGGATAATTTATTATATTTGATAACTTGTTATGACTATGTTGGTTTTGTAATATAGTAAACGATAAATTGAAATACATGTCACCATTTTAGGGATGTTAAATACCATTAAATGTAATTCTTTTTATTTAGAAATTAATATTTCATTTTTTATTATTCATTTCATGGATTAAGGGATGAATTGTAAATTGATAAAAGAACATCCAAAGGAATTTATTGTTATTATAAAATAAAAATTTATAAGTTAATTATATTTATGAATATTTTTAGATAGTAAAATAATTTATCAACATTAGATAAATTATAATTAAATAAAGAAAATTATCATATTAACTTTACATATGATGAATAAAGTTTTTTATTAAATCACTATTGATTTATGTTTTCAATGTTCTCAATATTTCACTGATATTTCATGTTCATCTCATCAATTACCTCTATAACTCTCTATATTTATCTATACATGATTTATATTTCAATATCATCACATACCATGATTTTTTACATTATTATTACATGTTTTATTATATCATCTATATGAAAATTTTATTTCCCATTCTCTCTTATTAAGAGGATAATTTGTTATCCATTTTACGATGTGGGTTTTTCAACAATGTTACTTCCAAATGTCAAACCCTTGATTTCAATAATTATAGTTAAATTATGTGGTAACAATTTATTTTCAGTAGATTGAATGTAATAACCAATGATTCTTAAATAATAATATTGGATTCTCTATTATATGATGAATTTGACATTGAACTAAAAAAACACAAAATGTATTTATTAAAATTTAATCTCATCAATATTTTTTAAAATAAGTAACCCCCAAGTAAATGTGAACAGTACTATAGTATAACTTTATAACATTGTTATTAAATTAATGGTTATGAATATAGCTACCCAAATTAGGAAATGTATGGTTATCTATTGATTATAAATAATTTAAGAATCATTTAAAAGAAAATAAATTGTTTTCTAAAAACCAATATTTTATTAAGAGGTTGTTTATTCTCTCTTTCAACACAAAATTTTAAATTTATCTTATGGGGAATATTTTTTATATTTCTAAAATATTTCATTTTTCATGAATAACGAAAAACAATGAGGTTTAATTCAAAAATACATTTTGCTTATAAAAATTCAGTATTTTAATTAATAATTTAAATTAGTTAAATCAAATATCTATTATTCCAACCTTGGTCATATAAACCACTTTTATTAGGAATTTTGATATATACACACTGTAACAATTTGAACATTTTATCCTTGAAACCCAACATTATTATATTAATGTCTTCTAGTTATGTGAATTGAATTATAAAAAATTTGATTCCATATTTATATTCATAATAATTTATATTTTTTAAAAAGGTTAAATTAATATTTTACAAAAATTAAAAGGCAAAAAAGTAACAATTATTTTCAGTGATCAGGGTAAAAATGGATTTCTCAGGGGGCAGTTCAACTAAAAATATAAGGGTCTAAATAACAAAATAAATATCTATGATATATTTATGTAAATACATGTACCAAATAATGACTGAGGATCTATAAAAATTCATTTTTTACTCTATTTTAATGAGATAAATTTGGTAATCTATTTTAATTTTAAAAATTACAAGTGTCCCAATCACCTCACTTGTAAATGGAGTATCCTCTCCTCTCTTTTTTCACACATTAAATAAATTTTATCAATAAATACCAAACCACATACAATTATAAAATAAATAATATTATTATATATGTCATATTTTTGGAATAAATCCATCCTAGGAAACTGTTTTAGAGAAATCCTAAGGAATGCCCTAGAATAATACGTATCATTCTTAAACGAGTGTTTTGATTTTATTTCATCCTCCACCACCATAAATTCATATTAATCGATTATAATATAATATAATAATAATATTAACTTTTTAGTATGTTTATATAATATAAAAATGATATTAAAGAATCACAACATCCATCAAATGGGTTACGAAATCATTAGTTTTGGTAACAACAAACTAATGCCTTACAAAACTATGTAATTCATTTTTCCATTACCACAAATCACGATTGGTTACGATGATTGATAAAATGTATGTATATATTATATTAATTAAATAATTACACCTATGGTGTAATTCTATCATATATAAATTTTTAGTCTCCATTCATCCAGGGATACAATAATTTTGCTCGTCTAAACGATCGACTACCTGATCACAAAGTGATAAAATTCATTTTTCCCTAATTCATTACATAGAAGGTAATAAAAACATAATTAATTAATATATGTTATATAAATGAAATAAATTTCATAATTTTTACTTATTTATCTTTCTTAAAACCTAATATAAATTTTTTTACACTAAAAGATCATAAAATGATTCATGTACGTGTGTACTACCGTCTTCACTATGATTTGTGACACAATTTTCATCAACACTCTACAGTGATGATATATATAAGTATATTTAATTAAATAATTTGTAAAATATGATTTTATTATCACTAAATAATGACAATAAATTACTGACTATCATTTCATAGTTATGATTGAATATTGGAAACCTTACTCATGCCTACGTACGACACACAGTCTCAATGATCGCAACGTACTTCATTTAAAAAATCCATCTTCCATAATTAGAATTAAACTATAATTTATATATAAATATGATAATTATTTCATTATTATTTTTCTATATAATATGTATCAATATAATATGTGGGAGAACTATATCTGTCCCGAAAAAAATATTATGGGAAAATAAGGTAACTAACAACCCAAATAATGAAAATAATGAATGATAAATAACAAATGAGTGCTAGGATTTCATAAATGGATAATATATAAAATTATTAATATTTATATTGTTCTCAGGTTTTTTAGTAACATGTTTAAAGCCACTATTCATGAGGTTATATCACGTTCAAGCAAAAATAAGTGTGACATAAGGAATTATTTTACTCAACTTCCATTCATTGTTTTTAATATCTACTTCATTAATTGTGTCTTGATAATATATTGTGTTTAATGAAAATTTAATAATTTTTTATTTATTTCATTTTTTGTGTATTAAATTCGATAAACATCATCACTCATCAATTAATCATTAATTCAAATTTATGATCTTAATAAGGGACTTCTTCTCAATTACTCTTCATTGAGGAATATTGAAATGTTATCAACTTAATTTCTCTTATATTTCATTAATACATCCCATTTAACAAGTAGTATAATTATTAATTAATAATTCATGTAATTTAATGACTCAATTTTAAATATTTCATCCAAGAGTATATAACATAATCGTTACCAATTTGTAATGTTCTTTAATCACAACTTCTAATCATTAAGTAATATTACTTCTTCTTCATATTTTATATTCTACAATTATGTGTGTAATTAATTTTAATTATATTATTTTGTATTTATAAATTATTTATGTGGATGTATATTTGATAAAAATAATATATTCATTTAATAAATCAAAATTCATTCTTATTATCATTTTAATGGATTATTTCACAATCAATTTCTTATCAAAACTACTTATTATTTAATTTTATTTGATGAAAATTAATTGATAATATTGTAAAAAACCCACATAATTTTTATTTTATAAATTTTTCATTATTTTTTCAACTAATTATACAATTTTCCCACTATTTGGTAATAATAAAATTTCCAAATTTTATTATGAAAATCTGACTTCATTTCTCTCTTCAATTAAAAATATATTTTATTACAAAACACCATATTTTATTAAAAATGTTTTTTGAGATTTTACATAATTAAAAAAAGTTATTATTAATTAAATTTTTAAACATTTTTATTTTTAATAATTTTATTAAAATTTATATTCGTGTCTTTTAAAAATCATGATTATATTTTTTTTTAAAAATTCGAGATTACTCATTGTTTTAACGTTTACATCATAAACAAAATTTTTATATGTCATGAACAATAAAATATTTTAAATCTTCCATTATATGTATAAATTATTATCTTTTTAGAAAATTAATTTCAAAATGTTTTCTGAAATTTTACTTTTATGAATAAATTTTCTAAACTAAAAGTTTCTATTCTGCAAGATTATATTTAATGAAATTTTAATGACATTTCATTAAATAATGAAAATTCCCTTTATTACATACTCCAATCGTTATATGTGGTGTTGATACCATATTTATTATTCCTAAATTTAATGTTATTTTTCTATCTTGGGAAATATTTATAAATTCATATTCCTAAATCAATAACTATATTTAAAGATAGGACACATTGTTCATGAATTAAATATTTTTTTGGATATAAGAGAAATGGTTCTGATATATAGATATATGTGGGGGATTATTATAAATTTCTCGATGATGAATCAATGGTCTCAGTAGTCAAATCATACGCTAGCATAAAATTACTTTGCCAAACCCAATGGTTTTACACATAATAGTTCTAAACAATCTTGTGAATGGCCAGGATGATAGAGGTATCATGATTTCTAGTTCATGACATCCAAAAATAAAGCATTTCTATCATTAGGAATTTAGTAATTTGTAGTATCCTACATATTTTCCCTTTATAGTATCTAAAATAATTATTTTTTATTTATTGATTAAAAAAACAATTTTTAGTAATTTACCATTCCATGTTGTTTATTCCTTATATTTTCAAGATATTCAAGTTATTTAAATTGAATGTGTGATATTTTATTAACCTTAACATATTTATTAGGTATTATCTAGTTATTATAGCCATTCTATTGACTAAATTTTATGCTTGTTTAGTTATTTATTTTTATATATTTATACTCCTTTTATGGGCTCATGATAAGTGTAGTTTTACATAAACTGTATTAATAATATTAT
Source organism: Viscum album (assembly GCA_963277665.1). Taxonomy (NCBI): domain Eukaryota; kingdom Viridiplantae; phylum Streptophyta; class Magnoliopsida; order Santalales; family Viscaceae; genus Viscum; species Viscum album. The sequence goes on along the minus strand of OY728158.1, from coordinate 39,072,766 downwards.
ATCACCCTTATTTTTTTTATTTTCCTAGAAATCCATGAATTTTACTATGATGGAAATTCATGAATATTCAAGAGGAAATAACGCTATTCATGAAAAAAAGTATGTTATAATTTGTGTGTTAAAATATCATGTACAAATAAAGTAAATTTATTTATTTCCAAGAATACTATACTATTTAAACATTCATAATGTGATTATTTTTATATTATGAAATTATAATAATGAACACACTGACTCCGATCTAATGGAGTCAAGGTTTATATAAATTAATAGAGTACTTTCAATTATATTTCTTATTTTAATATATATAAATCTATTGTATGAATCCTATATTAACTAATATTGTATAAAAATATATCTATCTTTTATACTGATTTTAATAAAACTACATTCAACCTCTTTTCTATCCTTCAAAAAGAGAGAACATATATAAAGATTATGTCTCTATGTACAAGTATTATATGTTTTGTATAACAATTTTACTTATACTATTATAATCAATCAAAAAATTATTATATATGATATTTATTACATAATTATTGTCTTATAAATTCAATTTATCATTTACCCTATTATTCTTACCCTCATTAGTAAATGATAGTGTCTCTTGTGTGTATATGTAGGATACATACTCCATGAAGCAGTGTGATCATTTTTCATTTCTACATTTCATTGATTATTATTATAATGTATATTTTGAATAAATTTATAATAATTTTAATGTGATTAATTTTATTTATAAGATTAAATCATGATCATGCTGAAACGAGAGAAATTGAAAAACTAAATCATACATAAAAACCAATCAATAAATACATTGAAAACATAATTTTACCAGATAATTTTATATAAATAGGTATTGAAATTTTATTATTTGACAATATATGATATTATAATGATGTATAGTTTTTAAAGAAGTATAATACATATAAATTTATTATTCAGGAGGTGAAATACACTTACACAAAATTTTGAACATGATGTATAGTACATCCAATCAATTAAAACTACATAGATACATATTTTCTATTATTTAAATATTTTATGCTATGTGGTGTATAAAATTTAATTTTGAATTATTTAACGTGAGTTTGTATATATATATATTGTGATGTAATGTTTCAATTCATGTTTACCCGATCAATGGGTTTGAATATAAATGATTCCCTAAAGGTATGAATGGAGACACAGGATTATCAAACATATGTATTACATCATTTTTATTGAGTTTTTATTACATTACACAGAAAAAAAATCCCTATGCCCATTGTAGATTATTGTATTTTCAATCATGGAAACACAATGTACTACTCCATACATAAACTATATCATCTACAATTATAAGCCTTATAACTATAACCCTTCTTATATATATTATACATAATACATTACTTCACAACCTCGTAAAAGGAGACATAATAAATGTTGTCCCCATTTTCTTTGTAAGGGTAAAAAATTGACATGTGTATGAATAACATGAAAAATGGTTATGATATCCTAAGAAAATAATTTAAAAACAATACCCTATTTATGAAATACAATAATACCGAGTCATGTAATAAATATTGGATATTAATGATACATTAGTCATAAGGGAATATAATTCTATGAGCAATGAGGGAATAATTTTGTCATAAGATGTTTATTTGTAACATACACCTATAAAAAGAAAATAATTTCCATAGTATTCATGGTTCATATTTTTGGATATCATAGTCGAATGAGATTACTCATGAAACAATTGTAGTAGTAAAGGTTCAATCCCAAGACCATCAAAGTAGAAAATGTCCCATTCTAAATTAAGTTGACACCTCTTTTATTCATGTATATCTCATTCTATATAAAACATTACCCAATGCATTTGTGGTTGATATATATCCCACCAGTCACATAATGAAAACCATATATTCATGTTCCATAATATCATAAAACATCCATCATATCATAACACATGAAATAGAATTTGTTTCATAGTAATTTCATCAATTCATAACCTATATAAAACTGATAGGTTTCATAATCATTTAATTAATTATTTATATAATAACCCATGGAAAAATATGTCATTTTTATATGTATTTTTTTATGGTATAACTAGTGGAAGAGAAACACATTTCAAAATCATCATTACATCATAACATAAAATAATAAAACAAATAATAATAATGGTATCCTTTGATAATATCCCTAGTAAGTCATTGGTAACATTAATGGATTTTATCTTAGATGGAAAATTATGTTAAACGTTCGTTTAAATAATTTATTAGGGATAATATCCTTTATGATTTAGAAAAACGCAATAAAACAAAAATCATTGTATAAATATTTTTCTATGAAATTAAATTTGAAAACCTATATAGGATGATTAAATGAATATAATAGTCTTGATTATGGGAAATTTCATTCATTGCATAAATATTAAAATAAATAATCCATTCCCATTTTGAGTAAAAAAATTGTATTTATTTAAGAAATAGATATGAACATTCCACTAAATTTATTTGAAAAAAATTATAACATTGGTGAAAATACCTTTTTAAAATAAAATTATAGTAATGAAATTTTTTTTATTAGATTATTATAAACCATGGGTATAGAAGAAAATTGATTTATGAACGAGGATAGTAAAAATTTCATATTATCTTAAATGCATTTAACGAATTATATTAAGATCCATAGAGTGTAAGATGAAATTATTACTTGAAAATATAATGAATAACCATCGAAGAAAATTTCATAAGATTCATAAGAGGTGGATCATAATATTTTTTAATTTTAGAAATATTAATATACAATCATGATAAATGATGGGATTGTAATAAAAAATCATTACATATTTGGTAACATTGAATCTTAAGCCCCATGAATGAATATCATAAAACAGAACATAAAATATCATGATGATAAAGAAAATTCACGATATTAAATTTGTCTATGGGATTTGTTACACCTCATGAAATAATATAGGTTCATAACATAACATATGACTTCAATAATGTATATTGAGATAAACAACTCTTACCTATTTTGTTTTTTTAACCATATGTCCCATGAAAGGGAGATAATAAAATAGATATGTAAATAAAAATGATTTTAAATATAATAATCATAAAATAAACAATATTATATTATAAACTCCACATAAGAGGAATATGTGGTGAATATAGAATTTTACTCATAAAAAATTATTACAAGTCAAAAAACCTTACCAGAAGACTTGATTTACATCATAAACTTCCAGAACTCATTTATAATATATATATATATATATATATTACATAAAAATATTTATATATATCAAGAAATATATGATTCTTTTATAATAATTTATCACCCATTTATTATCAAACTCCATTTTAATGTTATGTTTAGGTTAATAACTGATTTATTCATCTAGTATTATTGGGTTGGTAATATTTATTGCTATTACTTTAATCATAGTTAAATAATATTAATAATATTTACAATGATATAAATATAATATATTTTTATTATATATGTATTTATTTTAAATTTTAATAGTTGTTGATAGAAAATGAAATATATCATTCATGGAGATGGTAGACCATTCATATAAATGAATTTTGATACCTTTTATTGATTTATTAATTGAAATTAAAATGAAATATTTTCATTCCATAATCATTTTTCATAATATATATCAATTAATTTTATTAAACCCCTTATTATTAACTTCTAGATAAATCTTAAATGAATCAAATAACTTCATGAGGCATTAGTCGGTTAAACACATGAATGAATTTATCATATTCCACGAATATTAGAAGAATGTATGTATGTATGATATAATAATTCTGAAAGTATAAAAATAATAAAAATATATTATATAAAAAATAAATACATCAAGATTTCCAACCATAAGAGGTGGTAATGAAAAAATGACTGACATCAATTTGAGAGGCGGTAGTTTGTCATACACACAAATAATGATTTCATTACCAATTTTATGGTAGTGTAATCATTTTAGGTTATGATATTAAAATTAAAAAATCGATTTACATGTAATATATTCATTTTATTATATAATTATTATGTAATATTAATTTATGTTTCTGTTAGTGGAAAGAAAAAAAATGCTTATTGATGAATGTTACATATTCATTATGTATTTTCCAACGGGTTTTCACCAAAATTTATCTTAGGGTGGATTGGTGTATAAAATAATGTTTCTAGGATGATAGTATGGATTATTTATAGTGATTTGGATTGATTTAGATGAAAAAATGATTTTTAATTTATTAATAAGATAATAGAATGGGTGACATTCAATAAGTGTAGTGAGTGGAACACTCCTATATTTTTTTAAAGAATAGGGTCAACACATTTTTACCCATGAAAAAAGGATCAAAGATGAACCATTAACAATACGTCAATAGGTATGGTCTATATATGTCCATATAATTTGTGTTTTATAATTTTTCAGAAATATCCACCCCTTATCTTTTTAATTTAACTCCCCTATGAGCCCATTTTTACTTTAGTAATAGAAAATAATATTTTTTACAATTAAATATTATTAAAAATTAAGAAAACCAGATAAGATTGTATTAATTACTGAGTTTAATAATTTATAATACTTTTTCTCAAATTAAATTCATATATGTGTAAATTTTTAATTTAAATGTAGCACTTCATATATGACGAGAATGCACATTTTAAAAAGAAATATTTCATAGAGTACAAATTTTTAATATCCAAATTCAATATGAAATGGAATAAAATGATCTAAATTTAATTAATGGATGTATAATTGAACTAATTTTACTTTAAACCCAATTTAAACTAGAATTTAACCCTATAAAAAATTAACAGATGTAGTTGTGAAACAAAATATTGTATTTTTACTATTCCTAAAAAAGACACTTTTTAGAAAAATTATAAAAATTAAGAAACATATAATTATGAAATGATTATTTGAAAATAATGTATATTTTTCAAATTAAATATTATAATTTTATAGAAAATAATTTTATTAATGTTTGCAATAAATAATTTTTTGAAAAAATAGTTTTGTCAGAACATATAATTTATTCTCCAAAAAATAAATACTTTTTTATTAGTGTCATTCAAATATGTAAAAAAAATTAACCAATATTTAAAATTTAGTTATTACTATTAAAATTTCTATATTTAATAGATTTTTTATAATGTTTGTTTTTAAATTAGATTATTATAAATATATCATGGTTTTGTTAAAACCATTGACTTTTGTAATGGAATATCACTCATCATTTTTTACAGCATAAGTGTAAATTTTTGTCTCATGTAACAAGAGATATTAATGAAATATAATCTATTCAAAGATTAATAATTCATAAAAACTCTTGGTGTGAATTTCTACCCCCATTAAAATGATTTTTTCCTTCAAAATTCATTTCACTGATACAAAAAAATGTTGATACTTATTAAAAATCATATACTAATTTTTTTAATATCTTCCTCAAACTAGTGGTTTACCTAAAAATTTTTACTAGGCATGTGATATTGTTACATAAAAATAACTATATTAAATCCAAATTATCCAATAAAGAATTCACATAGGAAATATCATGTTTTTATTTTATGGCCTCTAATTTTTTTACTTGTGGAGTGTCAGGTGTTTATTGATTTATGATAGATACATGTGAGACATCATGTATTTGAGATAGTTTTGTTGGATTATCCCATAGATAATCTACCATCAAAAGACAATTAACAGTTTCAAAGTGACCGATAATAACAAACTTCAGTTTCCCATTATTCCTTAATATAATAACATTCTTCCAAGGAGAGAATATTAGACTAACATTGTCACAAAATTCAAATTATATATCAAAAATATTATTATCATAATTTCTTTTCAACCAAATATGATATGAATTTATATATTTTAAAGGATCTAACCTTATCTTAAATGTCTTTAGATGATTCTAGTCTCAAGATAAATCTTTATCCAACTTCACTCAAATTAATTTTAGATCTAAAATTATTTCAATAGATGGATTTATAATATGAAATCTCAATTTTTTACTAAAATAACTTATTTAATGTAGAATAACATGTGTAAGGTGTTTATCCACATCACCATTTAAGTCCAAAAAAATAATATCACAATATATACTCTAGGGTTTGAATTGTTCCCTGAGACTAACATTCATTTTGAGGATTATCCACAGTTCTAAAACTCAACTCTTTATAAAATCTTGTTGATGACTTGTCCAAAAAATTATGTTAAACCCCAGATCCTGATCAGATATAATGTAATTTGGTACTCCATGAAACCATAACAAAAACATAATGTATATCCTTCGAATCACATCCCTATATAAGTCTTATCTGATAGTGTTGATGTTTTCTAAATTATTAAGGTGATATACATCATCCCATATGGAATTATTCCATTTAGAAGCTTTATAGAGTGTATAAAAAAATACATGGTGATTTTTCACATTTCCATTCTAGTATGGGTAATGTATGAAACATCACATTAGATTTTATTCATTTATCCTCAACTTTCTGAAATACCAGTAACTGAGATTTAAAATATTTGATATATCTCTTCATTCAATCAAACTATAAAAACTATTTTAAAAATCTATAATTCTATGTACTACCAAAATAAATAGATAATTATGAACTATGTGATAACTATAATTTCTCCTTGTTTAAATCTATAATGAATATAATTCACAATGGTTTCTAAGCATTATCAATCCATTATGATCAAGGTTAAACACCAGAACTTTTATAACCTTATTTTTATGATCGACATCATCCATCTATGTGACACCCCATGTTTTTACAAATAAATATAATATAGAATTCATGAAACACATAGACAAGGAGAAATAAACACGTTGTAATAAGAGATAGTTATATCCAAGCCAATGAATATTTTTCCCCTTTTTGATTTGAATTTCAGAAAACTGACATATACAGTTGTGACCAGTAAGATATTTTGAGTTTGATAGGATCAAATAACATTTTGGGTGAATATTAACAATTCCTTATGAATATTAATGTGACCTTATGAATTGTAATGTTTTCTTTTGAATGGAATACACACCCATGAATGTATCAATAATATTTAGGCACCTTATCAATTAGAGTGAGTGTTTTAATAAAAAATAATCATGTTTTGGTATTTTTGTGATTAATAAATAAATAATAACAATTTTAAATTCATAAATATATATAAAATAACATTATTTATTAAAAAATTTGTTCATAAATAAATAATATTTTTCCTCTGATTTTAGGATAATTTTATTAGACCCAATTTAATTTTCCAATTTTTTATAAATATTATATAATTGAAAATATGTATTTTTCCTGAAAATAATGATTTTTTTAATAATTCAAAATTCACTTATTTAAAAAATTATTTTGAAAAAATGGATTTTACTTTTGAATCCTTCAAATTGAGAAATTTTGAGGGTGAATTTTTGCGATTTTTCTAAAATACATGACTTTTTTTGTGAATCGTAAAATAAAACAATATACGATAACTATTAAATAAATGAATTTCTGCCTATTTTTTGAGTCATGGATGATGTCAATGGCCATTATATTAGAAATATATCCTCTATTTACTATTTTTTCACAATAATCTATATTCTTCATAGTACTGACGTAACATATTAAATTAATGAAAAAAATAATGGGAAACCCCTCCTCTCACACACTATAAATACCACCCCTCTTTATCTCCACTCCTCACACCTATAAAAAATTGTTACAAGTCCAAATTATGACCAAATATCTCACTAATCCTCATATATCATTTACATGAGCTATTTTTCTCATAAAAAACCAATACCTCTCCCATTAAGATTCTTTTAAGGATGATATATTCAAGAGGAAAATTCATCCATAATTTTCATTTATTTTCTTTTCATGTTCTACTGTTTTCATTAATATACTCAAATATGACCAAAAAATTGGTATGATTACTCCATTACCTTAAATATAATTGTATTTATTATATTTATTGAATAATTCATATTCGTCGCTCATTTACCATCCATTTATACTAGAAATAAAGACACCGTCTAAGATGTGTGAATTCCTCATATTCAAGGATGGCGATTTTCCAATTTCTTTTACCATCTAAAATTAAGTTTAATAAAACATTTATATGAATGAAATAAACTATAATATATTTTTTATAACCTATTTAATATTTATGAACCAATATATATATATAATATTAATACACCCAACAAAACTAGTTCAAATATTAAAAATAACACAATAATAATCTAAATTATTGTGGTGAATGATTCACAAAATAACTCATCGTCATACCATATTAAAAACTGATTTATATTAACATGTATGCTTATGGATAGTCATTAGTATCATATAAAGCATATTTTAAACAATTATATCAATTCCACAAGAATGCCATTATTTAAAAAAAGGAAAACTGGTTATTTAAATAAAGGAAATGAACACTTTAGAATGATGGAGTTAAATCATTTAACTTATTAATAAGGCCATAAATGAACATAATAAAACTATAATTAACAAAATAAATTTATATAATGTTTTTAATTAGTTAATTAATGGGTTTAATTTTATTATCCAAGAATTTAAGGTCATGTGCAAAACACATTTGGACATTAGGAATGGTTTTTATACAAAGAAAACCATTTTCATCCAGGTTTATCTTATGCACTACATACCTGAATAATATAATTATTTATTCTTAATCCATCCTCATAATTTTTTTAAAAATTTTCATGTTAATTTCACCAACCAGAAATTTCATTATTATATGGTTAGTTACTTGTATTAAATGGATATTTAAAAAAATCCCAAAATACAAGCTGGATTCAATGGAATTTATCAAACACCTACCTATTTTAAAGGGACCTTATTAATATGGTTTTGAAAACTATTATTTCTATAATATCAAACATTTTGTTATGGAAAAACCACTTTAATTAACTTATTCTTTAATACAAGTATTTTTCTAAAATAACTCTTCTTTTAAAGTAATAGACTATTTATCTTAACTATTACATGATGATTTTATTAGATTATTTTCATCTATTTCAACACTCCTATTGATTCTTATGTTCAAATTGGTTTAATATTATACGATGTTATATTCTATATTCTATTGATTGTTGTGTGATTATTTTTATTGTTTATATTCAATCTTGATTCCAATCACTAAATTACTCCTAATGGTTAGTGTTCATATTCAATGATTGGGGATTGAAATTTAAATTTCATATGATAGTTTCAATATGAATGCATCTGTTTTTTATGTTCATCACCATTCATATGCGGAATTAATTGGAATTATTAATATATGGTTTGGTCCTCCTATGGCCCTTCGATGCATCAGCTGGTCTCATATGACAAACTAGTTTAGATTTTTACCCATTTATGTATTGTCTTGGCATGATACCTTTACAGAATGATTATAGTGTATGTAATACTAGATTCATTCTTTATAAAACTATACATTGATAGTCCATGTGATTATTTGACTTGTATAATAATCATGCTTATGATTTATAGAATTATATAATCTGTTTTTTTCTACCATATTGTTATCAGGTTTATTTTTAAATGAATTCATTTTTATTTATTCATCATGCCTAATGATTATGATTATAATATCATCCACTTTGTTATTTACCATTTCTGATAATATAATCTCTCCGCTTTAACATGATTTTATCTGTAGTTTTGAATACTTTTATTATGAATGACATGCATGAAAAATCTAGGTGATTATATTTGGTTGAATTATGTTGATATGTTTTAATTAACTTAAATTTGTATTATTGAACATATTTAATTATATTTGTTTTAAAAAACCATTAAACTATTCTTTCATTTTGGGTACTGCTTCCTAGGTTATATTCCATTGTAATAAAATAACACACCGGATCTGTGAAATTGGGGTCGGATCCTTACACTAGCTATCTGGAGATATTTTATAGAAAACATGAAATGTGGATTTAGAAATTATTGATTATGGAAAAAGACCCTATGATATACTTTGAGGGTAAACAAACAATAACATAGTAGAATTTTGGTAAGGAATATATTTTTGATGATCCTGCTAGAGAATATATCTCTATTTAGATACTACATGCGAACGTGGTTCTGGAAAAAATGTACATAAGAGTAATAACTTTGATAACATGTTTCAGACTTGACCTAGGGAAAGTTGGTACATGAAAACAGGCCTTACTGTGGACAAGGATTGAAACACCTGGGAGATATGTTTGTGATAATTCACATTTTATTTACTACACATTAACAACGATTTGAAGTTAAAATTTTCCACAAATAAACCAAGATTATAGGATTTTCTATGTATAAAATTTCAATTAATGTTAACTATTCTTATTGTTGAGATTATTTAAAATGATTCGTTACCTAATCTATTATATTCCATCATTTATAAATGGTGCCTAGTTAATGTAATGGATTTTTCATGAACACTTGAATTTCGTATAAGTATTTCCCCACTATTCAAGATAATGATGTTGGTTCTGGAGATACAACTATTGATGAATTGTTTATAACAATACTGGGACAACTAGCTATAGTTAGGAACAATAACCATACTCTTTTAGTGCAACATTAACAACAATAGAGAGGAGATATTTTAGAACTCTTTATGTGAAAATATCCTCCATTATTAAATGTGACTACAAATTAATTCATATCAGAGTAGTGGATAAGTTCTATAGAGATGATATTTCTTGCTTTGGGATGTAATGAAAGAGTTATGGTTTTCATTGCAGCTTATACATTATCAAGAGATGTTGATCAATGGTGTTCACTAATTAAAAAAAGTTGGAGGAAGATATTGAAAATATAGAATGGATGGATTTTATGGAAATATTCATAGAAAAATACATTTGTCATGAATATTTATTGGGTTTGGAATGGTAGTTTCTGAATCAAAGGAAAAAAGTTGATGAAAATGTAGAAACATATGAGTCTTTTTTCACATGGTTAGAATGGTATGAATTGGATCACATAAATAATCCCATGAAAATGATTGATCAATTCTTTTATTGATTAAAAAATCCATCTTAAAATAACAAGCCTTATAATGTTTCACATCATAAGATGAAGTAGTATCAAGAAGTCTCAAGGAAAAAAATTGTCTATGTCTTAGGAATTTAAGGGAATTGATGATAATTAGAGAGTTGTTGAACACTCTAGAAAATAAAATAAGTAAAATGGGACTATGGAAAGAATTTATTTTTCAGCCTATTATAATTTCAGAAAGAAACCCCCTGATACATTCATGAAGGGTATGGGTTTTTGTTACATGTGTTGATGAAAAGGTCACAAATCCCAGGATTATAAGGGAAATAGTGAAGCCACCAATGACTGATGTTAAAATTTCAATTATATGAGACATTATGAAAATGGTTGTCTTATGCGTCAAAAAATCAATCACTAGAGACTTCCAAGGGATCAATTCCATGATTATGTGTTCGTAACTGCAGATGTGGATGTTCCTCATGACACAGTGAAAGTAAAATTAATAGTATTATCAAACACTACCAATTCTTTGTTTAATTCTAGATCATAAATTTTTTTATATGTTCCTAATTTTCTAAAAAGATGGATATCCCCAATTTTATTTAATAATGGATTTTTTGTCAAACATCATATGGGATTTACAAGTGCAAAAAAATGGGTCGATCAGTCTTCAGGATGACACCTAAACATTCATTAGTTTTTAACATTATCATAATACCCATGATTGAAATTGACATAATCCTTTTTAAGAATTATATTTCTTATTATGTGGTTAAGATCTATTAAATTAAAAATAATGTAATAGGTTTTTGAGATGATATCGAATACCATATCATTAGAGAAGAAACATCATTATCTGGTTCATATCTAGATTCACACCCATTAAACCTAATGAATTCCATTCGTGGGAAGGAGGATAAAATAATATCTATAATTTAGGAAATAAATCATGAAATTGAGGATGTAATTATTGTTATATAATAAGTTGATGTGTTTCAATAGTATTTCCCTAGATATCCTTTGGAGTGGGAAATTGAGTTTTCTATTGACTTAATTCTGGGTTCAAGACTGTTATCAAAGACTACTTACAGAAAGTGGAAATTGAAGTTAGTAGAACTGAAGAAACAAGTAGAGTAATTTAGTGATAAAGGATATGTTTTCCATAATGTTTATCCATGGAGATTCCTTGCTCATTTCCCTAAGAATAATGATGGATCTATGAGGTTATGAATTGGCTATTTGGATATAAAATACAATTATGATAAATAACAAGTATTCTCTTCCTCACATTGATGATTTCATTGATCAACTTCACATTGACCAATATTTATTGAAGATCGAACTTTAATATGGATATCATCAATTGTCTGTGAGGTTGTAAGATATTCAAAAATAATTATTTCAAACCATGTATGGGCATTACGAGTTTAAAATAATGCCTTTTGGATTGACTAATACACACATTATTTTCATGGATCTATTGAATAGAGTTTTCAAGGAGTATATTTATGACATTGTTGTGGTATTTATTGATGATAACCTGGTATAATCCAAAAGCTATGAGGATTAAGGTAATACGTTGCACATTATTTTTATGACTCGTATAACAAATGAATTATGTGGGATGTTTACCAAGTATGAATTTTGGATTTCATTAGTTTCTTTTCTTGACCATATTTTCTATACAGATGGAATCATAGTTGATCCTGTTAACAAAATGTATGTCCAATAATTGACTACTCTGAAAAACATAACATAGGTATGTTTCTTAATGGTTTAGTGTGATATTATCAGTGTTTCATTCTGAACTTCTCCCATATATCCAATATCTTTACCAAACATACTACTAAAGGGGTTATGTTCATACAGATAAAATAATGCGAAGAATTTTTTTATGAGTTGAAGAGGATATTAGTGAATTATCATATTATGAATCTAAAATTATGAAATTTTGTATTTGTGATCTATATTGATGCATCAAAGAAAGTATTTTGCTTTGTCCTTATGCATAATGGTAGAGTGACTGAATATGCATAAAGGACGTTAAAAAATAAATCAACAAACTATCCAACTATTGATCTTTAGTTTTCAATTGAAATATTTTCATTGAAGATATGGATACATTATCCAGTGGGGGAAATATGTGTGAAATATATAGATCACAATGTTTTAAAATATAATAAATCATTGAATGAAATGTGAACAATCTAAAGGATTTGACTCGAGGTACTAAAGGATTACATTTGTTCCCTATAATAACACCATGGAAAGTACAACAATGTAGCTAAGGTGTTGAGAATAATTGATTGTGGTGTTTAAAAAAAAATTGATGATTGAAAGGGATCCTACATTCGTGAATCTAGTAAATATAGATACAAGAATCATTAAAGAATTTTAAACATCATTAATTTTTCAATTGTATACCAATCCATCATTATTGTAAAGAATTAAAAATTCTCATTCTAATGATGAGAATGTTCAATGAAAAATTATAGGCTTCAATGATGGGATATTAGCTGACTTCAAGTGTGAAGGCGGAATTTTGGAACTTGGGAAAAGTAAATGTCTTCCATATATTCCATATCTTAAAAGGGATTTATAGGATGATTCACATAGCTCGAATTTCTCTATAAACCCTAGTGGAACTAATATTAATAGATATTTTGACGAACAATTCTTGTCGAACAACAAGAAGTTGGAAATAACAGATTATATATCGAGATGTCTAGTCTATGAAAATGTGAAGGATGAACAAAAACATCATACTGGATTCATAAAATACATTCCATTCATACATATATGTTGTATGACATCAAAATGTATTGTATTAGTTGATTACTAAAATGAAATCAAGAATGATACAATATAGGTAATTGTTGATCATCTTATGAAATCTGCACATTTCCATGATATAAGGGATGATTTTCCAATGGAACAGAATTCACAAATCTATATCAAATTTTTTTTCAGAAATCAAGGACCTCCTATCTCTACATTTTTTGATCGTGATCCTCAATTCAAATTGAAATTATGTAAAGATTATCAAAAATATTTGAATACTGAGCTTCGATTGAGTAGTGATTATCACCCTTAAACTAAATGAAAACCAGAAAGGATGATCCATACATTAGAAGACATTTTCAGATCATGTTTATTTTAATTTTAGGGTATGGGAGATTATTATTTACCAATGGTTTAGTTTTCATAATCAATAGTTTCCATTATAGTATTCAAATGGAACCGTATGAAGCATAGTATGGAAAGTTATTTCATACATGTACATATCCGGATGAAGTTAGTGAAAGTAAGCATATAGTCCCAGAGATTGTACAAGAAACAATGCTGAAGGTAAAGACTATTCAAACCCATATCAATCCATCTAAAATTATGAAAATGTCCTATGTTTATAATCGAATATAGGGTTTTCTATTTTATGTGGGATATCATGTTTTCTTAAATGTATCGTCATGGAACCGTGTTATAATATATGGGAGGAATGGAAAACTAATCCCCCTATACATTGGTCCTTTTAAAATTAAATGTAGAATAATAGATGTGGTTTATTGTTTGGAAACAAATTCTAACGTATATATGGTTTTCAATGTGTCACATGTCTCATTATTGAGAAAGTACATGATAGACCCAACACATGTACTCACTAATGAATTTGTAGAACTGGAACCTGATGTATCATTATATGAAGATCCTATCCAGATTATGGACTCTAAAGAATAGGTGATGAGGAATTAGAAAAAATAGTTGGAAAAGGTCCTATAGATAAATGATATAATTGAAGAGACAATTTTAGAGCCTAAGGATCTTATGATGAAAAACTACCCGAATCTTTTTATGAGGTAAGATTCTAGTATGTTCAAGGAAAAAAAATTATAAGTGGGGAAGAATGTAACACCCTATAGTTTTAGAGACAAAATTAATAAACAATTCATACAACACTGATCCCATGAGAATAGAACACTTTATTATAATAGATAGTTATAACCTGGCATCTAAATTTAATGTTTCTACTTTTGCGATTTCAATTTCAAAAAACTGACATACACGGTTGTGATCAGGGAAATAGATTTTGTCGGATAATATAAACATACATTTTTTGTGAAAAGTAACATACAATTATCTATATTAATGTACCCTTACAAATAATAAAAATATATCTTAATAGAAACCTCACCCATGAACGTATACATAATAATGAGGAACCTTATAAATGATAGTGAATGTTTTAAAAATTAATTATTCAGTGATGGTATTTTATGATTAATAAATATTTATTTTTAAATTTAAATTATTAATTTTATTTAAAACAAAATTAATATTTAAAAAAATTATTATTCAAGAAAATATTTCTTCCAATGATTTATATAAAATTTTAGTTGATCATTTTTAATTTTGAAAAATATTATAAAATTAGTTTTAAATTTTATATAAGTATTATTCAAGTAGATAATTATTTAATTTAATAATAGTATTTCCCTTATTTAGTAAATTATATCGATAAAATAGTGTTCATTTTTAAATCCTACACATTAATAAAATTATGGTCAATTTTTGGAATTTTTCATAAATACATGAATTTATGGTGAACAGTAAAATACCAAAATATATGATAAATTCTATAAAATATATTTAATGGTCATGATTGTGTCATTTATAATGTAAATGGAAATTGGTTTATAATAACACTCTATATTTACTACTATTTTTCACAATAATCAATACTATTAATAGTTTTGATAAAAATATTAAACTAATGATTAAAATAATGGGAAACCACTCATCTCCTTCATTATAAATACGACCTTTCTTTACCTCCTCAACTCACACCTCTCAAGCCATATCCATAGTATAAATTATACTAATGTATCTCCCCAATACCATCACCCACATCTATGTTCACACCTTATCATAAAAAGACCAATACCATTCCCCTAAATAGGCTCTCAATGAAGATTTATTGTAAAGGTAAATTCGTTATTTCTATTATTTTCTTCTCATGTTCTTTTTTTTTAATTTTTATCCTGAGATCTCATCATAAAAATGTATGATAAATCATGTACATTATATATAATATTATTATTGTTATACTAATGGAATAATGCATCATCCTTACTCTTTTACCCTCGATTTATACTAGAAATTAAATCATCATCCAATATGTGTTAATTCATCACATTCATGGACATCAGTTGTCCAATTTCTTTTAATGTATTCAATTATAGTCATAAAAATAGTATTATAGTTGAAACCTATTATAAATTATTTATTCTAACCTATTGAATATCCAGTAACCATTATATATACATAATATTAATACATACAACAAAACTAGTTCCAAATATTAAACATAACGCCAAAATAATTTAAATGATTGTCATTAACGTTTCACCTAATAACTCATCTTCATAACATAAAAAGAATTAATTATATTACGATTTAAGATTATGTATGTTCATTGGTATCATATGAATCCAATTCTATGGAATTATATCCATTATTCTAGAACACCATTAATTATAAACAAGTGCACCAATTATGAAAATCAAAGAAACCAACACTGTGGAACAACAAAATTCAATTGTATAACTTGTTAATATGTCCATAAATGATCTTAATAATTGTATAATATATCAAATAAATGTATATAAGCTTATTAATTTGTATATTAATGGGTTTAACATGATTATATCGAATTATAAAGTCATGTTCACAATACATTAGGATATAATGTAAGGGTTATCTAACCGAACATCAATTTTCATTCGGGTTACTCTTATTCTTTAATTACCTTATTAAATTTTTTTGTTATTATTATGTTCCCCACATAATGCATGTTTTAATTTAATATATATTTCTATCAATTAGAATACAACTTTATTTTATGGGGAGTTACATGTTTCAAAATGATATTTAAAAAATTCTTTATGAAATACAAGCCTGATTAAAGGGAATTTTTGAAACTCTTACATATTTTTAAGGTAACTCTATAATATTTTTTTATCCAACATTAATTTTTTTTAAATAAATCAATTTTTAATAAAAATTATATATTAATTTACTTCTAGTTTTATAGAATTATTTTCCAAATGAAATCATATTTTCAAAGTAACTGTGTATTTCTATTAAGAATAATTTAATGATTTTATATAAGTAATTTAATCTATTTCAATACACTTTTTCATTATAATGTTCAATTGGTATTAATTTTGTATAATATAATCTACTATATTATATTTAGTTTCTTATTAATAGTTTTATTTTGGACTTACTATCTCTATAACACTCACCATATTATTCTTAATGGTTAGTGTTCTTATTTAATGATTGGGGGAAGTTGTTTACATTTTATTTGATATTTTCAATATTAATGTATACTATGGTTATCTTTATCCACATTCATAAGAAAAATTAATTGGGATTATTTTAGGATGTTTGAGGCATGCTATAGCCCCACTATGCATTGGTTGGTCTCATACCAGAACTAGTATACGGTTTTACCTGATTATGTATTATCTTGGAATGAGACCTTGACCAAATGATTAGGATTTCCAACATTATGCATTTCCTCATTACGATAAAATAGTTTTATGTTCCATTTTTTTATTAGAATATTATAAGAACAATTTTTATTTTTATGGAATTACTTATCAGCATTTATTCCCATTATATTATGATCATGTTTATTTTTAAAGGCATTATCTTTTATTTATTCATCAGACATAGTGTTTATGTTAATAATTTCATCAGTTTTATTATTTACCCTTACAGAGCATCAAATATCACCCCATTCACATGTTTTATTTTCCCTATGTTGTGAATAATTATATTATTAATGTCATTGAAGTATAATCTAATAGATAATGTGTGAATCAAAAGAAGTTTATATTATTTAATTACTTTTAAGTGGTATCAGTGAACTTTACTATGTTTCATATTTTCCAAAGCTAATATAATATTCATTCCTTCAAGATAATACATCCTAATTTATCTGACAATGTTGAAAAATATTTAACTGAATCTAAGAAACCAGGGTCATGTTCATACAATATGTTCCACTTAAATCTTCACTTGGCCTGATAGATGAACATTTAATTGAGAATGACATTATTATTCACCTTACATCAGGATTTCTATATACATTGTTTTCCAATAAATAAATAATGTAACATTTTTAATTCTTGTCATGGATATGCATTCATGATCCTTAAAAATCAATCCATTAACCACCGTGTTTGATTTCCTAGGTTCATAATATATTTTACTGACTTAATATTTAAACAGTTATAACCATATTATTTGGAACATATTCAAATAACGTTATGAGAATATATACTATAAAATTTTATAATCCTTATATATATCACACTTTCCAATATAACCATTCTTCTACCATATCATTAATTATAGTATTATATAATTCAATTCCATAACATGATGTTAGGAACTTTTCTCATCAATATTCAGTTTTCAGGAGTTATAAGATATAACCATTCCATTATTCGAAAGAAAACATCAAAATATATTCTTGTATTCATCAATATAGATTAGAAACTCTTTTCCACTATAGGGTAATGTAATCATAAGTGAGATAACATATATTCTATAGATTTCCTTGAAAATTTCCATATATTCTTTTAAAAATAGAATCATTGGTCTCTATAGAGTAATCATGGTCAGAGGATTAGATATCCATGAGAACTTTTCCAAAAACCATCAATAATATCCTAGTAGACCAAGAAATGTATGAATCTCGGTCAACATGGTTGGTCTGGTCCAATAAAAAATACCCTATTTCATTGACGGATCAATTGATATACCCTCTATTATGATTATATAAATAAAAAATAAATCCTTTTGGAGATAAAATAAAAAAAATTTAATTTTTTAAAAAGTTTTTTTGTATATAGAGTTATTTGTATAATTATAAAGTGGTCTCCATTATCCTACCATCAAAATTAATATATATTAATATTGTCTATATAGTGTATCTCAAACTGATCAAGGTAATCTCTAAAAATATATTCATTAAATTCAAGAATATGTTATGATAAATAGTAAGAACTGAAAAACATCATTAAATATTCTTAATGTACATACCATTAAAATAATTTTGAATTGGGTATATCCTCGTTATTGACCCTAAATTGATGATATAAAAAATTAAGGTAAATTTTGGAATAGTATTGAGATCCATCAATTTGAAAAAACATGACATTAATTCATGGAAGAGGATAAATATTTTTAATTGAATTCTTATTCAGATCCACAATAATTAATTTAGGGTCACATTAATTACACTTTGTTTATAAAATATATCCTTGGTGCACACCTAGGTTATGTACTTCTCCAAATGAATCCCTTTTCAATGTTATTTTAGTGTTTCTTCGTCAACTCGTGCAACTGATTCAAATACATTCCATATGGAGTACATGAAATCGGTATATCACCAGGGATGGATTCTACTGAGAAATTAAATTCATGATTTGGTGGAAGTCTATAAAACCCATCTACAAATGGATAAAAAAATTCCATGGAATAGGCTTATCATCGATGTCGTGTATCTTCACATCCCATTAAGATAAAACCCACTTCTAAATATGAAGTAAGACCCATACAATCGATGTGATCTCAGTCAAGTGATCTTACATATCATCATATTAAAATATGATCAAAGGTTGGTTGAAAATATAATATTTAAAGTACCTTACTTTCTAATTGATATTGTATTTTTATAGAGGATGTTTATCCCTTCCCAGGATAATATACAATTCACCAGTAGGAAGAATTACAATATTTGTAGGAAGAACATTCCATCCATCATCAACCAGATAGGAATCACAAACATAATATGTTATCATCATACCATTATTGGATTTCACTACAAATTCTACAACTAGATATTTGGGGGGAATCGTGATAACACTAAAAAATTATTAATATATTAAATAATATGTCGATCTATAGCCATATATAATTCATGTTGTTCTAGAGTAAATTTGAATGGTACCATTCACCATTTCATTTTTCCACCCCTTTCCATAAATAATGATTAAATTATATTTCAATTTTTCTTAAGTATTAAGGGGTTTCTAACAGTGATCATCCCCATTAACCTTCAAATTTGGTCATTGATTATTATAAAACCAATGCACCTTTAATTTCAAACCCTACAGTGTGGGTGGGGAATTTTGTGATGCTTTCTCTCTATTCACATTGTGAGCTAAATTGTTCTTATCAATTTAGCAACAAATTCTCCTATGACCTTCCCTCAAATAGGTATTTCATTTACTGGTCCACTAAAACGAATTTATCCATTACTATTCCTACACATTGAGAATAAATGAAAACTCATATTCTTATCTCCATGGTTCATTGATTTTCCTTTTAATTCCACATTTATCTTCATATCAAAACCATGTGATTGATACATTAAAATAACATTTATTTCCGCCTAGATAAAAAATAATAAAATATATTCATATAAAAGAAGGTCCATAAAGGATAACTACCTTTAGATACAAGGTTTTAATCCATTTAAGAATCAATCAGCTTTAGTTTTAGGTTGGATGATAGAAGGAAAAAAGTATCTTGCAAGTATTGTAAAAAAAATTCATAGGTACCAAAAAATTAATTTGGAATTTTTTTAGATCAAGTAACTCCTTAAATATATTCAAATGAAGAATAAAATCAATGTAAATATTGAATATAATATTCTTAAACACATAGAAATTATTGGAGTAAATTTTATCTTATTGTCTGGTATTCTTAATAAGATTCCACTAATGATCTTCTTCACCTTCCAAATGATATACACCCAAAATTAATTATTAAGGTTATGAACATTAGAAAATTGAAAATATTTTGTTAGTGGTGTAAATATATTTTTTAAAAACAAGTTTATTAGACGATGCACAAAAAATAAGTGGATTATTCTTCAGAAATGACTCAATATAATATTATTCTTTTTATTTTTTTTGGATGTGTGGCATGATTCATAGATTGAGAATGTTTTTTATCATAGAAATGTTGTTTTTATTTCAAATCCTATAATTTTTTGATTCTTAGGAGAAAAAATTGCATTTTTAGTCACACTCAAAATTAATATGGTCTTTTCATGTCCCATACATTTAATGAAACCAAATATAATAATTTAAGAAACAATAATAATAATGGGGAACCACATAATCATCAAAATTAAAATAAAAGATGTATAAATAATGACACCATATTTAATATATGTCACTATAGTCATATCCATGTCAATTCATAGAAATCATAGGTCAATATATTTTTTAATTTTTAATAATGTGTTTGTGAATTTAAGAAGTATATCCCAAGATAGTCCCAAACCATGTGTGCAGAAAGACCAATGTCACGAAATAAGTGATAATTAGTTCTAGATAAATGATAACTTCTCCATGTTATTACCCAAGTTACCTCTCGGATATAGAAACATCCACATATAGAATCCATACATGGATTTAATTCCTTATAAATCACTCTCTCTATCCTTTACCAACAATCGATGACATTTTCCAATACTTTCAATCATCCTTAAAATTATCCTTACACATGTCCTTATAGATCATACTAATTGTTTATCACCATAGATTCCAATTGTTATCTAAACCTATCCTCTAATACCATCTAATGTGTCCCATACTTATCGTACATTAATATAATCTTGTTTATTATTATTATTTAATTTAATTATAGAAACACATGCCTGAGGACTGTATTAGTTTAGTGTATTTGGAATCATGGAAACACAAAAATCAGGTCCACATCTAAACTACCCCATATCCCCCTAGAATATTTTTATCCATCACCATTAATATTCATTTCATATCTAATATATTTTTTCATAATATTATGAAAATTAAAGATAATAATTAGAGAGCTCATATTCTTAGTAACAAAAAATTGCGGCAATATATAAGAATTAAATGAACATAATTGTATAGGAACATGAAAATAACATTTGAAAAACATACCATTCATATAAAAGATAATATTGTTGAGTCAAGGAATAGATATTTATAGTTTAGAAGACTTGAAACATGAGTGAATCAATAAATATGATCTACAAGATATTAAAATTATTATAAGACATAGATTTATGGAATTCACTTAAACATAAAATACAATATCCATAGTAGTTATGGATCAATTCCCATGAAATCATAGTGGAAGCTTGTTACTCCAAAAACCATCATAGTTATAATGGTTCACCATTGAGAGAATTATATTAGAAAAAATACCTTACTAAATAGATTTCACAACCCATTATAATAATTTCTATATCTTGAGTTATAAATCATTACCAATTGCAATTGAATAATATAGAGTTTCCACACCTCTCATAATGAAAAGAATATTTATTTGTTCCTTAAAATAATAGACCATTAATCAAATAATTACCGATGAAATTAAAAGTGATTCATATCCATTTCATCATATCATAACATATGTAAAAGAGATAGGTTTCACAATCCTTTTACTATTTAATCATAGCGTAAGTTAAAGAAAAATGTTGGATTCATAATAATTAAATTATGGTGCAACCTATGGTAGAGAAAAATGTTTCATAAACATAATATATTCCAAAATTTAAAAATTTTATAAAAATAATAATAATGGTATTCCTAGATAACATTAGCATTATTTAATGGGTAACATTAATGGATGTCATCTAAAATTGAATTTTTTTGAAATTATCATTTAAAAAATTTCTTATGTAAAGTATTATTTCCACATAAAAAAATAGTTTTTAAATATTCTAAAATATTGATAATATTTTTCCTTCAAAGTATCCTTATAATCTAATAAATAAATATTAAATGAATGTAATATTCGTGATGATTATATGTTTTGTCCAAGTCAAACATATAATTACAAATATTCCATTCCTATTTTCAGTAAAAGGAAAATATTCAATGCCTGGAATATTGAATAATGGTTGTTTAAAAAAAATTAAAATTCAACCATGGAAATACCTGAAATTTTGAAATGATATGAAATTAGTAATAAATATTTTAAATTTTTTTAGAATATATGTTTATAGAAAACAATATATTTCTAACTGATGGGTGAAATATTTTCATATTATATAAATAACATTTTCAATATAATTTAAAGTTAAAAAGAGTGGAAAATGGTAACACTACACAAAAATGTAAATAATAACAATAAGATAATAAATGTCATGAGATTAATGGGATATTTATATTAATATTTTATCATTTGAAACATAATTATAATCAAACTTGATAAATGACGAAATTGTAATATAATATCATTATTAATTTTGTAACATCGAATCATATACCCAATAAAAGAATATCCCATGATGGAACATAAAATATACCGAGGTTAAATAAATTCATGTTATTATATTTCAAATATTATTTAAAAACTTCCCATGATTCATATTTTTTTATAAAATAAAATACACATCAATGAAGGAAAATAAGAGTAAACCCCTTACCGATTTTGTGACTACTGAAAGATAAACTAATTAAAGTGAGTTCCTAAAATGAATATTTAAAAATTGATAAATTTCATTAGAAAATCATAAATATATTCAGTGGTGGTATATATACCACAAAAAAGTAACATGCAATGAATTTTTCATTTGTCTCATAGAATATAAATGTGAGACAAATATCTCTTTCTTTTAGTATTTACATTCATCGTAGACATTAAAAACCCTTGTATGAAAAATATAATTTTTTTATAAATTTTTTATATAAAAATATTTATATATATAATAACATATATAAATTTATTATGGAGTTTTATTTCCATTTTATTAACAATTCCATGTTATTATTGTGTTTTAGGTAATATTGGTATTGTTCTTCGTTTACGTTTTGATTTATTATTGATTTTCCAATTACTTTGATTAAAGATACATAATTTATATAGTTTTATATATTATTTAAATAACATATATATATTCATTACATATTTTTTTAATATATAAAATATATATATATAGAAATAGAAATTCACCATTTATAGAGACGGTAGGACCCACAAACGCATGATTTTTTCTTCCATTGTACTGGTGTATTGATTTAATGAAAATTTAAATGATAAATTCTCATTAAATAACCCTTTTCACGTCATATATAAAAAATTCATTCATTGAAACATCATTAATACCTTCCATGTAATGAATGAATGAATCACATCACTTAGTGAGGCGGTAGTCTGCCGCAGACATGAGAGGTGTTATTGTATTCCCAAAAAATTAAAATATCGAAGATATATGTTATATAATAATAATATTAACATAAAATATATTAAATATAATATATAAACAATACATATGTATATATTTAAATCCATGAGATGTAGTAATGTAAAAACTAATGACATCAGTTTGTGTGATGGTAGTCCACTGTACAAACAAGCGATGAATCTGTAACCCACTTGATGGAAGTGGATATGGTTTTATGTCGTGAAAATAAATTAAAATATATAATAATATGAAAGATATATATTTTTTAAAATAATTATGGTATAATAATATGTGAAGGAGTTTGAGAAAGAAATTAAACCAAAACACTCTTTTATTAATATTAATTCTTCTTCTGGTATCATCCTTATGTATTCAAAAAAAGACTTCCTATGTTAGATTTTTTGTACAAACTAATGCCTCATTGATGATATGAGGTAATTTTGGAAGTGATGGTTTTATCTATCATCAGAAAAAATGGTTCGAATGAGTAAATACGAGAACATAAGGGGTGTTCTTTTTAATGGGATGTGTATGGCGCACATGTTATTTTTTGAAATTTAAAAGGCGTAATCATATTTTTATTAGGGTAAAATTTTAAAATAGATTATAATGTAGAATAAAATATAAATTGAATATTTATTAATAATAATTATTTTTACATGTCCTTGGATATTTTTTAAACATATAATATTATCAATACCCCTATTAAATCCATTTTACCTTATCTATGGAAAATAATTTATAAAATTTTTAATATTAATTTTGGTCAAAATTTTATTTGATCATATTAAATTATATAATTTATTATTATTATTAATATGCAATCCATTTCTCCACATTTCAACCATATAAGTGAAAAATTAAATTTAAAATTAATCATGAAGATATAATGAGAAAATGAATTTTGAAAGTGAAAAGGTTTAAAATCTTACAGTGTTCTAATAACAAAATTAAATATGATATTGATTAAAATCACATAAATTGGATTAATTTATGTATAAAATGAGTAATTTTACTTTAAAATCAATTAAAATATAATTTAACTTTATAAATTAATTTAAAATTTTTAAACTAAATTTCTATATTTTTCATTATTAATCAAAAATGAAAATTCTCAGAAAAATCCAAAAAAATAACTCCAATATAAATTTGAAATTTTTATTTCAAAAAGTAGGTTAATTTTATCATATAAATATTTAAATTCATGGTTAATTAATATTATTAATGTTCAAAAAAATAAATAAAAATTAGTTTTTTAAGAAAATTATATTTTCGAAACAGATAATGACTTCAGGGAATGTTATGTACATTTTATTAATATTATTAAATTATTTTAAAAAATTTTACATAATATTTTCAATGTACTTATTACTTTTAATATTTCAATTTTTAATGACTATGTTATAACTATCATGTTTAAATAACTATATTAATAATATATCACACTTATTAAAACATAGTGTCATGTTTAATGAATGCTAAACCAGTATTGCATGTTGTGATAAATTAACATTATGTTGTCTATAATGATAGAAATAGAAGAATTATTTTAAATGAAATATCATTATAAAACATAGAGTGACATAATAATTCTTTATTTTTTAATATATTTTTTTGGGATAAAATATATTTTTGTACTAATGAAATATTATAATATATCATTTAAAAATAAATATATTTTATTAAGCTATAAATATTTAATAATTCTCTATGTTTTATTCTAATTATTCCACAAATTTATTTTCTCGAATCGCTGAAATTATTTTTCAAAATAAAATAAAATATTATTTCTCTTTTTTATCATGTATATTTTCCTTACAATTATATATTTTTCCAAACAATAATAACCCTTTTTTATTTAATCAAATAAATTATTAAATAAATTTTATTAAATTCTTGATTTATAAATGAAATTAAATGGAAATTTCTAATAATCTCTAATATGAGTATTTAAAATTAATTTTCAAAATATCTAATGGAATGTTTCATATTAACATATAAGGAAATAATTAATATTTCTATGAACGTTTCTATTTGACACATTATAGATTAATTTAGAAGAATTCAATGGGTTAACAAAGAAAACTCATTAATGGAATATTAATTAACTGGGTCTCCTAAAATTACATTTTTTTTTCAAAATGAAATTATTAAAAAAAACAATATTTTTGAATAATTCATGGCCATTATTGATATTTTTTTGGACATTAAATTTCTATTGAGACAGTCAATTTCCTGTGTTATTTTTTCAATGGATATTTCATCGTAGTTAAATATCCATATTCATCATATCATGGATTAGATTATTTCATAATACATATACCATTTCTATATATAATATTTTAGGTTTAATTTTATTTTTTTGAAAGAGGGCATAATTATACTCTATTTTCTTCACTAAATACATATATTTGTTGAAATTGAATATTATTTATGAATTAAATTGATTATTAAAAATTTTATGAATGCATTGGACATGCAGTAGCAGTTTGGGGCCAATTTACAGATATTCGCGAAACTATTCGACACGTCTATTTAGAAGAAAAATTGATAAATAAATTTAAATAGGTTTTTTGTGTTTATCCCCCCATCAGTTAAACTATATTGGTATAATTCCAAGACTCTAAAGATATCATTATGTATAAGATCATGGGGTACCAAATTAATCATTTCCATTATTGAGAATCTAGTATTTATTGTCTATTATATTTTTTAAATAATATTATCTATGGATTCATTTCGTGAAATCATTATTGATTAATGTTAATGTGTTTTCAATTGTTTACATTTTGATAACTATTATCCTTTTATTTACTCATGATAAGTTTAAATATACATAACACATAATGTGAATTTATGCTCACACTTTATTTTTTTCAAATACCTAAAAAACAATAAAGGATAATTTTAATAACATCAGGGATCGATAATTATTATATTCTTGGGTTTTTTTATATTTATAATGAAATTAGGGACTGAAGTATGTATCATTATTTCCATGATTATCAAACTAGCCTATCATATGGATTCAGATCCCATGTATGTTATTCCAATGAAATAAATTATAAAATACATCTAGGTAACTCTATATAAGATTCAATAGATAGTATCACATTAAATTTAGTATATACCATGAGAACTATATGTTAATATAACACATGTAATATGAGTGGTAGTATTATAACATATCATATTTGAGAATATTATCATTATTGATATATTTATTTTATGGATCAATATTCAGGATGATTGTGAGTTAACTCATTATGTTCCACTTTTTAGTGATGATGCCTAATTAATGAATGGAAATAAACAATGATAGTCAATGTATGGTATTCCCAACTATGAAATCCAACATATACATTGTTAGAAATATATAGATGAGGGAAATATTTGGGTATCAAACTATAGTTTTAACTAATCACAAAGCCAATATAGAGGAACTCATTGTTCAACAACACGATTAACCTATAGTGGATGACATCATATGATATAAAACACTAAATATATTATTATATTTAAGAAGTTACATTTGATATTTCAAATCAAACTACGAAAAACTATCATAGTGAGGATTAATCTAAAAATCCGATAAAAATCACATCCATAAAAAGAGTTTTACAAACAATTAATGACGGATATTTATCTAAGATGGTTGGTAAAAACCACATGTTGATGATAAGTATGTTGTACGAGATTTTTTAGGTCCTGCCTATATGATTTCCTTTTTCTACCCATTTATAATGAAGATTATTTCACAATAATGTTCATTCTAAGTTGTAACACTATTTTAAGGACTCCATTCAGAATAAACATGACTGAGTTGTAGGAATTTAAGAAGAAACTATATGATATTATCGATAAAGGTTTCATTTAAGGTTGTGTTTCTCCTTGGGAATCACATCTTCTTTTTTGTTAAGAAGAAATATGAGAAACTACAATTTCAAATATATTATCTTGAATATAACATGAACACTATTAATAAAAACACATTACCCATATCGACGATATATTTTATCAGTCATGAGAAATGCATTATTTTTCCAGTATTTATCATTGGTCAATATATCCTCAACTATGTTTAAAAGGATTATATACCCAAATAATCCTTCTTTATATGTTATGGGAAATGAAAATATATATAAATTTCATTTGGACCAACTAGTTATCCTAATATATTCATGGACATAGTGAGTATAGTTTTGCGATATTACCTATATATGTTTTTGGTAGTCTTTGTAGACTACACGTTTATATATTGCAAAATTATTAACGAACATGATCCATTTCTGAGTATTCTATTATAGACTTATAGAAAAAAAAATTTAGATTCCTAATATTCCAAATTTTAATTTTGGATAAAAAAATCCACATTATTGAGTTATATAATTTTATGTTAGTGTATATCAATAGATAAAAATTATAGAAGTTATTGAATGATATCTTATAACATCATTGGTTTCTAAGATCAACCGTTTTTATGGGTTGGTCAGATAATATCAATGGTTTAACAAGTATTTCTCATAATTATCGCATACCCTCACCATGTTGACTTATAAGGGGGTTATGTTCTTATTGATACATGAATGAGAGATACATTCAAAGTGATAAATAAAAGGTTGGGTTGTTCCATTATTCTTATAATACTTGGTACTGGAGAAGTGTTTGTTATATAATTTTTGTTAAGGATGGGGACGAAGCCACATTTAATTATTAAAATAAAAGACCTCTTTAGAATGGGTAGAGGGAGACCCAATACATATCCTAAAGTCCCAAGGCCAAGTGTCCTGAATACAAGGCTTGAATGCCAATTTATTGGCCCAAAGAGTCCCTTAGTGAATAGTACTGCTAAAGTAAAAGGCCCGCTACAGTTCCTACTATAGTACTATTGCTACTACAGTTCCTTCTACAATACCTCTCCTTCTACAGTGTCCCCACTGCTATAGTTCCTTTGCTGCTACAGTGCTGCTACAATGCCCCTGCTACAGTTCTTCTACCGTAACTCGGAAATTAGTCCCTGCCCAGATTTGATCCTGGATATTTTGGATGCCAAGCTAGAGCCTGTACCACTAGGGTACATGCTTGTTGTTAAGTGTTTGTTATATATAGTTTATCAAAAAATAAGGGACTTTTTTGAATCCACATTTTTAATGATGTGGTGAGATATTATGTCTCTCAACAATTTAATATTATTTAGATTGATTACATGACGTTGTATATTGAGTTGGAAGTGGAAAAATTTTAATTTAATATATTGAGGAATTATATTTTTTATGAAAGTGGTTATATATATATCGTTATTAAAATCATGATGTATATATTTACATACATAGAATTGAAAATATGTCAATGTAAATGGTTTTATTTGATCAATGATTTGGACTGGTCAATGCATTACCACCCTACAGATGTGAACAATGTGGATGACTCTTTATGTTGGAAGGAAATTAAATTTTGACTAGGATGAAATTTTAAGGTTTATGAACAATGTATGTATTCCATTGAAAATATATTTGAAGGATTTGTGAGATGAATTTTATAGAATATTTTTCTATTTATCCTTGAATTATGAAGTTTTATTGTGTGAAAAATCAATATGACTTTTGTGTGTGATAATTTTATGGATAGATTATCCCCAAGAGTTATTCGAATTTGGGGATAAAAAGGTTATAATTTTGTTACTTTTCCTAGAATCATGGTTCTGTTGATGGTTAATCTAACTACATAGTTTATGTGTTCATCCTATACACAATTTGAAAGTGGTGAACTATATAATTATCACATTTTTTGGTTATCCATGTGGATAAACCATGTATCCAAATTAGAGAGTGGTATTTCTATATTTTTCGGTATTTTATAATTAATTTCTCTTCCCTTGGATTTCATATTTTTCAATATGACTTAGGCACCATTCTAGGGGTTCTCTCCCTCTACCAATATCTTAGAATGTGATTTTTTATGGATTTTAGGAACTATTAAATTATGTTGAATGGTTAGGGTTCCCTTACCCTTCTTATTTTTTTCATCCCTTTTCTCCATTCTATATTGCATGGTTGTAAATGAATGGTTTATTACTATACCTTAGGTTTTCCTAAAATTGAAGATTTTATTTTAGGGATTGTGAGCTCAGATTTGAGAACAAACCAAAGATTTTATTTGATGGCCGCATGATTCCACCACATGTTGTAGATTTATCCATTTAATTGAATTTTTTATGAGCTATATTTATTATTTCATTTCTATATTAATTTTTTATCAAGATAATTATTTTCAGGGTTATCTAGTTATAGTTTAAAAAAATCATACATTCAGTTGGTTTTATGGTTTATAATGCTTAGAATTTCATGTTTAAATTGAATATTTAGATTATTTTATATTTATGAATTTTATATGATAGATAAGATTCAATTCATTATTTTATCTAATAAGAAATTTTTTTCATTTTTTTAATCCAAAATCGGAAATTTAAAGTATGTTCTATTTTACGGTTATAAAAGGTTACCATTATTTTATAAGGTGGAGTTTTTTTTATAAAAAAATTTAGTTTCACATTGTTTATTTTATTTTAAATGTTTACGATTATTATTTTATTGAGTATTTTTTTTTCAAATTTGTTTTAAAAAATGATTTCCAAATGCATATTCTATATTTAACATGATAAATGTCAAGATTTACATCAAGAAGTGATTCTTGGTTGATTTATAATTTTTCCCTTATGATAAACTTGTAATTTGTATAAAATTTTATGTCTACCCATGGGATAGATGTTGTGATGAAATTTATATTCTGCTTCTAGAATGAGTAAATTTTTAAGGGAAATTTGGGTAGTGGGATGGATGTTATTTTGATGTTAGCCTTTGGGTTGTTTTATTTTTATGGGAGAAAATTTATTTGTTTTATAAAATAAAATTATTTATTTCATTAGGAACCTTGGTTTACTATGTGGGATATACTATAGGACTTTTCTCGTCTATTGGATATTTGTTCACTTAATTGTCACCCAAATTTTATGTAATATCTATATATTGGGGTATAACCGAGGAGACTAGGTATAAGTGATTTAGTTAATGGATGTGTTACAATTAACCTATAATAAGTATATCCACATTTCAGTGCCTTGTTATATCCTATTAGTACTTATGGTTTCTCCTCATTCTATGTAAAAAAATTTATAACTTACAGTATTTCATTTCATTTTAGATTATTAATATTGGGATGGAATTTCATTATTTGATGATCCTATTGTGTTTTTTAATTAATTCTGTTTTTTCATGTTCGATCAATTTATTGTTTTGATTAAGACCATATATGATTGTGAATTATTTATCATTCCTTTTATTTACTTTTATAACATTCATTTTGGTGAGTCAAAGATTTATAATGAAAATATTAAATGGTTTTTTTTCATTTAATTATTGGTTGGAATGCTTTTTAAAAAAATTTCAAAATGTGGTGTTTTCCATTCTAAAGTGTGTTTTATAAAGATAAAAAATTAATATTTTAATTAGAATTGAATTTTTTAAAACGTATTTATGGAGTGTTTTTTGTGCTTGTTTTTTTAGAAAGTTTATGTTTTTGGTTTTCATTATTCTAATATATTTTAAATGAAATGAATTTATTTTCTATCATAATTTCAAACTATATGTATTGGTTTCATTAATAAATTTATTGGAACTAACTCCCAGTGGTATCTAATTTTCAACATCATATACTCAACAAACAAATTTTGGTGTGTATTAGTTATTTTTTTAATTTGAATTATTCTTCAAATATATTCTTTCATGTTTGATCCATTTCCATCTTCCATTGGAAGATTTTGGTATTGAGAACATAGTGGTGACATGACTGTCACATAGTTATGATGATCAGTCCATCGATATCACGAAAAAAAATTATTGAGTTTTGATTCCACCAGACTGATCTTTTATTTTATTTTCTTATATCATCCATTGATTTTTTATACCTTGTATTTAATATATATTTTATTTTTTTCATGATAGGACATAATTTTTTTACTATTATTACATTTTTTATGTTATGATTTGTTTTTATTCTTGAAGGGGAATCCATTTTCAATTATTATTTTTTATACCATAATTATTTTCATCAACCTTGGGGATTGAGGAAACTCCGTAGGAATGAGGCGAGTCGGCTCGACTGCTTCTACAGATAGAGTATCATGGTTGATTATTATATAACAGTATTAGATTTATAATTTTCTTGAGGGGGAATGGTTTTTATGGATCATCTTGTTATTTGTAATTCTGTGATATATATGAGATATGACCATCGAGAGTCGGGTGGTAGGTATGGGGAGGTGATTAGCTAGCTCTTCCTTTTTTAGGATCAATTTTTTCCATGTTTGATCTATAATTTTTTTTGATATTTTATTTTTTTAGTTAGTTATTTTTGTATATTATGATGTGGATTGTTATCAATTTGATTTTTAGTGATATTTTTTAAGAAATTAAAATATATTAATCATTTTTAGTGATATTATATTGAATTTAGATAGAGAATAGTTATAAAGCAAGATCTATAAAATCATTTGTAGGTCATTCATAATTTAGTAGATAAAACCAACTAGAAATCTCAATTATGGAACACATATTGACAATCCATGTGGGCAAACCATGAATAGTGAGAACATTTTGAAAATTTTATTTTTTTCATATTTGATGTTATTGGATTGTTCCGTGATTGGTTAGGACTATTAAGTGCATTAGTTTGTAATTTTAGGTGGAGTTGTGTTTTAAAAACCATTTCTTAAAACCAATTTTTTTTATTTAGTAGTTTTTCTTAGTTGGAAAACATTATGTTGGGTAATTGGAGGCGTTCTTATGAAAAAAATCAATGAACCTTGTTACACAGGATTTGAGTAAACGATTTGATTTTGGTGGTAGTTAGTTATTAAATTTTTTTTTGTATGGGTGCTGTGAAATTTTCCCATATATTTTGGTCAAAACATTAAATGGGGGGACATATCCATAATTTTTTTACATTAAGAATATGTTCCCTTATGATGGATTTTGAAATGTTTTTGTAATTTTTTTAGATTTCATTATGGTTACCCTATTTGTGTTAAAAATAATATAGGATTGATATATTGGTTTTCTTTTTTATTTTTTAGAATGATTCCCCCAACAATGAACAAGAAATTCATGAAGATAAGGCCTCTCTTTGTTTTCTAAGAGATCCATATTTTTCCCTCTATTCTATGACCATGACCTAACCCATGATGACTTGTTCAGTCTGTATTCTTATAAGTTCATAGATCATGTATGAATGTCTTTAAGCTGGTATCCCCTAGTATTTTCGGGTTATCAATGATCTATTGAGGTGTTTTAGTGGCTGGGAAAGGATGGACATAAATACAAAATTATAAAAAATCATGAAACCTCTATGGTGAGGTACATACATTCTTTGATTAATGGATTTGGGTTAGAGTGGTGTATTATCACTATTCATGACAACCCATTAGAGGCTTTATCATTTTTATATTCCATTGAGGCCCTTATTATATGTTTCTAGCCTAAAGATGTGAGATTTTATAAAGTAATTATGTTGTTGGTTTTTTGGAGGTTGATCAGTCCCTAAAAGACTATGTTGATAATTTTCTAGGTTGTTACCCCTATTTAGAGAGTTGGATTCAATTGATTTTAAGAAGGCGTGTTTCATTACTTGGGCCATTGATCCTAATATAATTTCATCAATGATTCCATTGGGATTGACTTCCCTTATTTAATTTCACTATAATTTTATCAATATTGATTAAATACTAGTATGGAAAAGATTGGAAAGGAATGCTCTGAGTCCAATTAGAGCTAGTAAAGAGGATCTAATTATGAGAAGAGTAAATCTTAAAGTGATAATAATAGGAAGATATTTTCTCAATCTAGAGTTCTTTTTTCAACAATGTAGTTGTTCTTACTGTGATCATACTGTGAGAATAATTAATATATTAATTTATCATGTCCAAATACCAAATGATCATTCATATGTGTGGAAGATCTTATCATATTTAGGTTTTTGTAGATGGTAATAAATTTGAAGAAAAATTCATGGATCTAGATTGAATCATCTCATTCTTATGTATTATCACATCTTTTTGGGAATGAGATGATGAGAATTATTTTTGTAAATATACACTTTTAGATAAATTAATTAAGGGTTTGGACTTGACCAATAAATCATGTACATAGTTCTTTAATATAATTTATTAAATGGATACTAAACCTATTTTTTTATATGTTCCAGGTTTAATAAATCTTTATTCATATTGTATTCTATACTTGTTTTGGAACAAACTATATGTTTTTTGGTAGATTACATTGGGATTAATTGGGTATAGGATATGATAATAGGGGTGATTTTTAGATTCTTGGTATACCATGATATATATTAAGATGCAGTTTTCTTTGGGATCACTGTTTGTGGTGTTCGGTGGGTTTAACCATGTGTTTTCCTTGATGTAGTTTCATGAACCTAGTTGGGAACTATGACATTAAATTTTAAGGTGGGTCCATTTTGTGTTTTACCTCTTATTTTAGAGATTTATTTTACTTGGGATTGATTCTAGTGGCATTTATGTTTTTCATGAAGATATTTCCATATAGAGTTTTGAGATTGTTTTTTTGTTTTAACATGAATCATTAGTGGGGATAAATATTTTATCCCATTATATAAAATGTTTCACTATAATGTAGAAATTAAAATTTTTTGTGACACACTAGTCAGGTCTTAGTGTTATTTTTCAAAATCAATTGAATTGATCTATAGGGATGCCTTTGATTGGGATATATTAACACTTTTCTATAGATATCCAAGATGTTGTAGATGTGTATATTATGTTTTTCGATGTTCTATGGTTTTTTATTTCATGCGGGTTTTAAGAAAAGTGGTGTAAATATTAATATTCCTCAATTTAAATAAGATAGTAAGAGAGGATTTTCCACAAATTTCGTTATATTAACTCACTATTTCTCATTGAGGATTATATTTCCACAAATTCCTTGTGAATTTTTAATTTATATGTTCATAATAATTTTTAAACAGTTATCCTAAGGATTGGGTTATTTGTACTTAATTTTCATAGTTTTAATTATTATGATTTTTTACATTAATCATGTTCTCTTATATTAGATGGTATTATATGGATTCTCGATTGTCCTATGTTAAAAAAGAAACTCTATGTAAATAAATGATAATGGTTTGGTGTTTATGGATCCAATTTGTCACGTTTATGTGTTGGTAATGAATTTATAGAGTAACCACTTGAGTTAGAGTTAGTTACAGTAGGAAGGTTCAATATTAGGATACTTCTTTTTACTGAAAAAATTAAAGATATTGGTTAAAATAACAACAAAGACTATGTTTATAGCTTGTGAAATATTTGAAATAAGTAATCTATAATGTTATCCCATGGTTTGGTTAACCATGTAGTTAAACTATGAAACGCACTCTATGTGGAGTGTTTTTTCCTTTTGGATCTATATAATTATGGTTCCCTCCCATAGATTGCAAATTTGTTCTCCCAAAACTTATGTTCCATCCCTAGGGTTCCCTACCTCTCTCAAGCTCCTCCAAGGTGTATTTAAAATGGTTTCATAGTGATTAACCCCTTTATGATTCCACACATTGTGAGTCAACACATGGATTGAGGGGATATGTTAACATTACTTAATAACTGCCTTATGTGGTATCAACAATGCGACTATGAATGGGTGATTTAGAGGATTGATGTGTGACGATAAACATACCGATAGTAAGTCATCCATTCCATGTATTATAATGTTTCATTAGTCCATATAGTGGTTCTTTATGCTATTTATCATATGTTACGTCTTTCATTATTTGTTTTCATATGAGATGAATATTTATTTGATGGAATTTTGTTATATGTATATCCACTTATATTTTAGTCTTGATATAGTATTTTATTTTTCCATCTATTTATTTTTATTAATTTTTACATTAAATGGTTGTTATTTATTTATAATTTACATTTTTACATTAATATATTTGATTTTTCTCTGTAAAATAATTTAATATAAAAAATTTGTAATTGGGTTTATAAGTGTCATTATTCATGGGAGTTATTTGAATTGATTTCAACCATGAGGGTGTTTATTTTACAAATGTCCTATTTTGATAGAGAAATTATTTGAATTTAAATTAGAATGGTTTTAGGTAAAACAACTTTTTTTACTATTTTATACGTGAGTGAGTTGATTAAGTTCATGTTGAATTCTCTTGTTATTATTATATATAATAAAAAAATGTTGTCCTATTTTTATATATTTATTTTAAACTAGTGTTATTTGTCATTAATTAATTGAATAAAATCCTTTCATGGTGGTATTAGGATATCTTTAAATCATAACCTACATACTCATGTTAGTTGGTATATATTATTCATGTCTTTATCCGGTCTTTTCAGGTTATATCATATTCATTTTATATTATTTAATCTTAGTTAGAAAGTATTTGGTTTTTGGGATAATTTTGTTGACTGGATATTTAGGTGTAGATGGTGATTAATACATTATTTTATAGAATATTATAGATCATGTTATTTCTTCAGACTCACTATTCTTCTTATATTATTTCTTTTAGAATAGGTTGTAGTATTTCATCCTTTTATAAAATTGTTGATTTTTTTGGTTGATCACATAATACCTTGTTTTTTGTCATCCATTAATATTATAGGTTTGGATGTTTCATTTTTTAGATTTGTTCGAGGGAAACCACACCAAATAGTTTTTATGATACCATTGACTCCTCTGGTAAGCACTAGGGGGCCAGGGATGCACCTTAGGTGTGTGGTGTCTTGGCTCAGGCACCTTTCCAAGTGGAGACCCCAGATAGTTCTTTATATATAGGGATATCAATGACTACTTCCTGTGTTATATGATAATGAGGGATATTGTATATTATGTATCTAGATACATGGTGTGATATAATGTTAAATTTTAGATATATAATACGAAGAGGATGAAAAAATGATTACCCATACCATAATTTAATTGGAAACAAATTACCATGTAATTCATTATTGGACATCCCTAATCATCTAAAAGACAAAATTTTATTTTAGATGTAGCTGATATCCATAAAAATTCATCACGCTTTAATAATGTTATAGAATTTTTCTACCTTGATTATCATACTCAGTTATAGATTATGAAATTTGTGAGATTTTATATA
This sequence comes from Viscum album, assembly GCA_963277665.1. Lineage (NCBI taxonomy): Eukaryota > Viridiplantae > Streptophyta > Magnoliopsida > Santalales > Viscaceae > Viscum > Viscum album. The sequence continues at coordinate 39,035,271 of OY728158.1, read as the reverse complement.
GTTTCACCACAAATCATATTCGATCATGATCTATGGATTACCATGATGCCCTGGAAAAACCTTTGGATTGATCTAGATAAAGAGTTGATTATCTGTACTAATTGTTTTCCTTAGACATTTGGATAAAATGATATTACCATTAGAGATCTAAAAAACATATTTTGTGATTTATTTATATATATTGAATGTGTTTGGGATCAAAAAAATTCATTGGTATAAATTTCATACAATATTAGATTCTCCTAGAGTAATATGATGACTACTTATGAAGACCATTAAGAGTGGTAGTACATAATTTTCAATATGTGGGGATAACGATATTTTAATAATGTTATTTGGACTATTTATACCATAAAATGGAATATATTGATACATCAATTCAATAACGAAAAAGTATAGCTCAAATTGATAAGATTGTTATGCTTAAAATCATTAATGAGTCATGGAGTCTATATTTGCTAACAAGGTATTACTATGCATATCTCTTTCAATAAAGGATAGATGATTTGGAATAAATTGAAATTTGTTCACTAGATATATCGATCCCTTCAAAGGTATTAGTCATGTTAGGTTGTTATGTTTTCACATGACACTTCCACTAAATATATGTAAAGTCCATGATTTCTTCTATATATCACTCCTAAGTAAGTACATACCAGATAAATCATATGTAATATTCTCAATGATCATACCAATAGGGAAATAAATATATTATGAGAGAATCCTGTGGATTTTCTAGACCAAATAGTTAAATTTCTATGAAATAATAAAATCAACCATGTAATGGTTTTGTGGAAAAAATCTTAAAATTGAGTCAGTTAAATGTGAACAAGATTGTAACACCCCAAGCTTCCATGGTACGCTTCCCTTTGAATAATACAGTAGTGTGTGCTATACGCAACTTCGAGTTCTAACACCCACCACAACCAATCAAACTAGCCTTATGAATAGTAATACCCACTTTTTGAAATTTTATAATGTTTATCTTTAAAAATGGTCTTTGTTTTTTGGATTCGGAATATCAATATTTTCCATGAGGAAATTTTGTTATTTTTCTGAAAAGTTTCAGTTTTTGAGGAATATTGAAAAAACACTGAGTTATTATTTAAAACCGAATTCTTATTTAAATAATTATTTACATTATTTAAATTTAATTAAGGTCAAAATAAATTTATAATACCTATATAGGTTCAATGTAATTAGTTGGAGTTAGTATAGAATAATTTTAGATATATAATTTTTTTTTGAACTTTTCATCGTCTTTTACCCACCTCCTAGGAGAATATGAAAATTCACATAAAACATAATTTTACCGCTTCTATGAGTTGAATTTAAGAAATCCGAGAGACACGGTTAATATCAAGGAGTAAAATTTTGTTCAATGAGATGAAAATAATTTTTGGTGAATAGTAACTTTTTTACTTTCATTTACCACTGTTAAAAGTAAATAGGGTTATTAAGGGTAAAAAGATATCAATATTACCCTAACACAAGTCATAATTCTTTTGGAAAAGTGTATTTCGACCAAAAACAACCTTAGGAAAAAATATTATCATTTAGGTCCACTTAGATTAGATTAAGAAATTAATTTTTATTTAATACAAAGAAGAGTTAATTGAGTTAAAATCAATGTTTATTTAAAAAAACAATTTTAATATAGGGTTATACATAAGATAAATTATATTGTATATATTCATTATAAATATAAAAATATTTCCCACATAATGGTTTTTTTTTTATAATTTTTATAAATTAAATAATTTAATTTATTTATGACACAATGGCGATACAGTAAATACCTAATTAATAAAATATTAAAATAATTGATATTATTAATATCAAAATAAATGTAATATGAGACTTTTTATGAATTTCCATAAATTTATAGGATAATATGACACATTAGGATTGGTTATATAAATTAATTCGAAATAATAATGTTGTTATAAAATTATCAAAAACAAAATACCCAATACTGTCATAATTGACATAAAAGTGTTTTTTAAAAAAATATTATATTATTAATTTATATTATATTCCTAAAAATGTAAGGATCAGCCAAATGACTTTTATCATGATATAGGAATCATTAATGTACCACTTGGGGGTCTATTTGATGTATATAGTAAGTTTATTAACTATATAATATAAAAATAGAAAGTGGCATGGTAAATGGTAAACTAATTAACTAAGAGTTAAAACTAAAAGATAAAGTTAATATAGTAACCCAAAACTTTCAAAAACCTATTTTTTGAGTAGTTTTCGACCTATCCCCAACTTAACCTTTAAATAATCCACTTTGGAGCCATTTCAAACCGAATATGAATTTATTATAAAATCATATTTCTTGCTTTTTCAAAGGTGCCCCTCACCCCTCTTATAAAAGGGAACTCCCCCTTCTCACTAATTCACACATTCGATGCCTTTTGGCTCGGCAAACCCCTACCCCAATACTCTATCAACTTCCCTCACTTCGACCTAGATGCCTTATTTTGACCAGCAAGACAACCTATGGGGCCATTTTGATCAAATCAAAAGGAAGAACCCGATAAAGAGATAATGTTTTCACCACCCTCATTCAAGTTCCTTTCTTCTTCAACTTCTTCTTTCATTGTTATTACCATTATAAAATAATAACTCCAGTATATCCTATATAATTTTATATTAATTTATATATGGTACAACCATATTCAGTATTCCATCCATCATTTTAATGACATGTCACCATACGTGCGTACGTACAGCTTACCGTCTCCATGCCATGGTGTAACTGTTATTCAATAAATTATTATTCTGATGGGTATAATAATGATGTTTACATCATGTAAATAATAAAAATAACATGATAATGATTCTTTATATAGGAAATATCATCCAATTATATATTATTTTAATATCAAAATAATGATATTGTCACTGGTGCTTACGTACGGACTACCGTCTCCACGAACGTGATAGATTCATTCTCCATCATATCCATTCAAGTATAATTATCATTTGATGAATAAAAATAATTTTTATGGACTTTATATCATTATGGATATTAATAATATACAACCTATCCATAACAAACATGACATATGTAAAAAACAGATAAAAGAAAATTAGTAACGTGACACCTGGAACAACGATAATACTAAGATATTATTAACAAACCAATGTTAAAATATCATATATGATATCAAATTAATGTATATGATTCTTGTATAATTTAATAACAATTATTTCACCATTATACATGACATTATCCTACCCTAAACCAAGGAAAAGTACAAGGTGAGGGTTTATTTTTGCAATGTATTCATTATCCGAGGTTGTTTATATGTAATAATCTACTAGGACTTCATTATCAGCCACATCCTTGTTTCTTAAAAATGTATTTCAAAACATTTTTACTATTTACTAGAATATTGGTTAAAGTCATTTATACAATTTTTTGACTTTATATAAGAGGTTTATAAAGGAATCTTTCCATTGTTTTCCAAACAAGGTACTTTTAACCTTTTCAACAGAATTAAGGTATGATTGCCCTTTTTAAATTATACGGCGGGGGCGTCTATATTCCGCTGTTATGAAATCATAGAAGCTTCCCTTACAAGCATATAAAAAAAATTTCAAAGTAAATTTTTTATTTTATAATTATGTGAATTTTAAATGATTTAAATAAAAGAGATATTTCTATCAAATTGTTTTGATATCATATATGTCAACATCCATTAATGGATTTTATGCTTATTTGAAGCTGATTAATTATGATACAAAACATCCATATTTTATTGAAGGTTTTGTGATATATTTGACTGTGGATGTGTTATTTTTATGCTATTCATGGTTTATAGAGAATGTATTACATTACGTATACTAGTTTTAATACGAATGTCTATGTTATGTTTAAACCAGTTTATATGAGGATAGTATTGGACTTAATAAGTGACGGGTGGAGCCCGATATAGCTCCTCAATGCATCGGTAGGTCTAATGAGACAAACTAGTGTCTTGGCATAAGTCCTTGACATAATCTTATTTGTAGTCATGGCACGAGGCCTTGACTATGTGGTTATGATAGTCTGGCATTATGCATTCCATCATTATTAAAGTGGTTTTTGATATTGCATGCGATTATTCTACTGGTAGAATATCCATTTTAATAAGTAAATGACATTATTTCATTTTATTTTTTCCATATTATGATGATATCCAAGTTTAAAAGGCTTTTGTTTTAGTTATAAATTTATTTAATTGTTTATGTTTATTTATGAAAGTGTCCTCTATATTGTTATCCTTTCTGAGAATATGAGCTCACCCCTTTCAATGTTTTATTTTTTTCCAAGATGTGAAGAAAGATTTATGAATGACCTTCAGGAATAGTATGAGGGGATATGAAGACAAGATGTTGTTGTAGTTTTTTTTACGTAATGATGTAATGTAAAACATTATGAATGTATATAGTTTTTACAATGCTACTAAACTAATCAGTCTTTCGAGACTTGATCTTTCTTGTGATCATGCCCATGTTATGTAAAAATGAACCAACTCGGTGTAACTGGGGTCGGGGTGTTATAGTTGGTATCAGAGGAAGTTCAGTACAAACCTTGGAAGCTAGATTTAGGTATACTCTGATTAGAGCACATATACCTTTGATATACTTTGAGGATTAATATAGAAGAACATCCTAGAATTTTGGTATTGTAGAGATTCGGTTAGTTTTCTGAGAAATACATCCCTGTCAGGATACGAGCAGGTTGTGGTAGATCTGGTGAATATGTACCTAGGTGTAAAACCCAAAAACACCACGTTGAGCTAGACTCGAATGAGAACTGGTGCATGACAATAGGCCTTGCTGCACTGTTGGTTATGACACTCCCAGTGGATATGCTTAGGATGTCTCTCATTTTCTTCACAAATCATTATGAAGGGTTTATGAGTGTATACATCCCCAAAGAAATTTTTTTTATGATTATGGAATATATCCTTAAATAGTTCAATTTATGTTAAGTGATTTTATAAGTATAGAATTATGTATTTTTATTCATAAACTGATCTCGTTTATGCCATTGTTTAGAAATGGCGACTGGTGGAAGAAATGGAAACTGTATCAATGCACGCACTCCATGTAGGGATTTCCCTCCTACTCAAGATAATTATAGTGGAGCTGGTGATGCAACTGGTGTTGATCAGCTAATCATCATACTAGGACAACTACGTCAGGTTATGAATAATAACCTTATTAATATGAAGCACCCTAATCTGCAGTGTGGAGGATCAATGTTAGATCGCTTAACGAGTCAAAAACCACCAACGTTCAATGGGAGTACAAATCCCTTAGTAGCTGAGAAAAGGAAAAATTTCCTTCAGAAAATATTTCAGGCTTTGGGGATTAGTGAAAGGGAAAAAGTTATCATGGCAGTCTACCACCTCACTGGAGATGCTGATCGATGGTGGTCATTGATTCAAAACACGACGGAAGATTGTGAAGTATGAAATATGGAATGGAGGGTGTTCAAAGATCTGTTTTTAGAAAAATACTTTCCTCGTGACCATCGAGCAGATATGGAAAGATAATTTCTGAGTCTGAGAAAAATGGAGGATAAGAATGTCGCAAAGTACGAGGCTAACTATAAAAGGATCGCAAGGTATGCTATAGATTATATAAATAACCCAATAAGTAAGATTTATCGGTTCATAGATGGGTTAAAGCTGTTTATCCTTCGAGAATTATTCTCATAATTCTTCTCATCGTACGAAGACATTTTCTCATGTGCTATCAGGACAAATAAGGAATTATCTATGTCTTATGACTTTAAAAAATGAAAGTGAAGAAGAGATCTACTGATTAATCTAGGGATGGAAATAAGGGGAATTAGTGAAATGTTTAATATCCATCTATTAGTAAATGTGAGAAGAAACACCACAGTACTTGCTTAAAAGGAATGGGAGTCTGTTACATGTGTGGTGAAAAAGGCCACCAAGCACGTGATTTCATGGGGAAGAATGAAGCAACTGATGTCCAATGCTATAATTTTAGGGAGATGGGACATTATTAAAATTAATTTCCTATGTGGCAGGGTAACATACCTCAAAAAAGTCTGAGGGATCAAGGTCAAGATTTTGTTATCACTACTACTGAGGTAGAATCTCTGAAAGACGTGGTGGAATGTAATTTAATAGTTTCCTTAGGTTTAGCAAATGCATTATTTGATTCTGGATCATCGCATTGTTTCAAATCTTCCTAGTTTTCTAATAAAATTAGATATTTCCTATTTGATTTAAGAAGGGATTTGTCAGTTAAAACTCTTAGGGGAAGTATCATTGTAACAATGTTTTCTGAATCAGTCCCCCTTAGAGCACATAAATGTTCTTTATCTGCTAATGTCATTGTCATACCTATGATTGAGTTTGATATAATCCTCGGTATGGATTGGATTCTGGACCATGATTCTATGATTTATTGTAAGAAGAAGGAGGTTACGATTTTTGATGATGATGATAAGGAACACCTATCTTTGGAGCAGAATCATCACAACCTAATTATAATCTAGATCCACCCCCAGTAGATCATCTAAATTCAATTATAATGGAGGAAGAGAATGAAATGAATGTGGGTGAGGAAAGGAATGTTAAAATAGAGGATTTACCTATTGTGAAAGAATGTGTAGATGTGTTTCTGGAATATTTAACAGGACACCCTCTAGAACGAGAAGTGGAGTTTTCCATTGATTTAATTTCTGGATCAAGGCCTATATCGAAGACCCCTTATAGAATGGCCACTGTGGAATTAGATGAACTAATGAAACAACTATAGGAATAGTGTAATAAGGGATTTATTCGCCCTGGTGTTTCTCAATGGACAGCCCCTATTCTTTTGGATAAAAAGAAAGATGGATCTATGAGGTTATGCATCGACTACAGGGAAATCAATTCTATAATAATAAAGAACAAGTATCCCCTACCTCGCATTGATGATTTATTTGACCAACTTCATAGAGATCAATACTTTTCAAAGATTGACCTTTGATCTGGATACCATCAGTTCTTTGTGATAAAGGAAGACATTCCGAAGACAACATTTCGAACAATGTATGAGCATTATGAATTTAAAATAATGCCTTTTGGATTGACTAATGCTCCCTCTATATTCATGGATCTAATGAATAGAGTTTTCAAAAAAAATCGTGATGATTTTGTGGGGGTATTTATTGATGATATCTTGGTATACTCCAAAAGCATCGAATATCATGAAAATCACTTGCGCATTATCCTAAAGACTCTTAGAAGACATGAATTATCTGGAAAGTTTAGAAAGTGTGAATTCTGTCATCAGGAGATCTCTTTTCTTGGCCATATTGTCTCCAAGGATGGAATCTCTGTTGATCCTTCAAATACAGGAGCAATCTAAGAATGGCCAGCACCAACAAGTATAACCGAGGTACACCGTTTTATTTGTTTACCATGTTATTATCGACGTTTCGTCCAGAGCATTGCCCAATTGTCTAACCCATTATCAAATATCACATACAACTTGGTTAAATTTGTTTGGAAAAAAGAGTGTGAAAATGTTTCAAAGTACTGAAGAGAAAATTAGTCAATCCTCGTATATTGACTCTACCAATGGGGAATGATGGGTTCGTTATTTATATTGATGCATCGAAGAAAGTTCATGGTTGTGTCCTTATGCACAATGATAGGGTTATTGCCTATGCATTACGACAACTAAAAATTCAGGAACAAAACTACGGTACTCAGGATCTTGAGTTAGCTGTTATAATCATTTCTTTGAAGATATTGAGACATTATCTCTATGGTAAAAAATGTGATATTTATACTAATAAAAATATTTTGAAGTATATTTTCTCACACAAAGAACTCAACATGAGGCAAATGAGATGTCTTGAACTACTCAAGGATTATGATTTCACGATACACTACCACCTGGGGCAGGAAAACATGGTGGAAGATACTTTGTGAAAAAATGATCATGGAGTTTTGAACATAATGAGAATTTAAAGGGATCCTATTTTCATGTATCTAGTGAAGATGGGTATGAGAATTACAATGGAAGGTGACACATCGATAATTTTTCAAATATTTGCCAAACCATCTTTACAAGAAAGGATAAAGAGTTCTCAGACCGAAGATGATGGTTTCAAAAGATGATAAAAGTTGTGATGATGGTAGATTGAATAACATTGGGTATGGAGATGGAATTTTGAAATTTGGGAAGAGAATATGTGTTCCCAATATACCTGATCTAAAAAGGGAATTGTTGGATGATGCTCATAGTTCTAATCTCTATATACACCCAGGGTGCACCAAAATGTATAGAGACATGAAGGAACATTTTTGGTGGGGAAACATGAAGAGGGAAATTTCTGATTTTTTATCAAGATGTATGGTTTGTCAACAAGTGAAAGCTGGAAGGAAAAAGCCTGGAGGAGACATGAAAACTCTTCCCATACTAGAGTGGACATGGGACAATATTACGATGGAATTTGTCAAGGGAATACCAAATACTCCTTGAATGAACGATACAATATGGTTAATTGTTGATCGTCTTACCAAGTCATCACATTTTCATGCTATAAGGGAAGATGTACCACGTGAACGTCTAGCAAGGCTATATATTAATGATGTCATGAGACTTCATGGAGTACCCCTATCGATTGTTTCTAATCTTAATCCTCATTTTACATCAAGATTTTTGAAGTGTCTTCAGAAAGCCCTGGATACTGAACTTCGTTTGAGAACTTCCTACCAACCTCAAATAGATGGAAAATCAGAACGGACTATTCAAACCATAGAAGACATATTGAGATCTTGCTCACATGACTTTTAGGGTATGATGGATCAATATTTACCTCTGTTATAATTTTCCTATAATAATAGGTTCCATTCATGTTTTTGGAAGGAGCCATATGAAGTGTTGTATGGAAAGAGATGTCTCACACCAACCTATTGGGAAGACGTTGGTGAAAGAAAACTTGTAGGCCCAGAACTGGTGGAGAAAACAATGGAAAAGGTGAAGTTAATCAAAAACCACATCAATGCAGCTCAATGTAGGCAGAAGAGCTATGCCGATAACCAAAGGAAGGATTTGGAATTTCAGGTAGGCAATCATATTTTTTTGAATGTATCTCCATGGAAGGGAGTTATACGTTTCGGAAAGAAAGGTAAATTGAGTCCCAGGTACATCGGAGCTTTTGAAATTCTAGAGCGAATTGGGGCTGTAGCTTAACGTTTTTCAATGCCACCAAGTCTCACCAAATTTCATTATGTGTTCCACATATCATTGTTGAGGAAATACATGCCTGACCCAATGCATGTACTCACCTATGAGGAATTATAAATGGAACCCGATCTATCTTATTGAGAAGATCCTGTTAGGATTCGTGATACGAGAGGAAAAGTACTGAAAAACTGGATGACTCGTCTGGTAAATGTTTTGTGGGGAAACCATGAGATGGAAGAGGCAATGTGGGAACCCGAGGAACTTATGATGAAGAACCACCTGAGTATTTTCATGTGATAGTATTATAGAAATTTTGATGATGAAATTATTTGAAGGTGGGGACAATGTAACACCCCAAGCTTCCACGGTACGCTTCCTTTTGAATAATACAATAGCGTTTGTTGTACACAACTTCGAGTTCTAACACACACACCACAACCAATCAAACTAGAAGTTATGAATAGTAATACCCACATTTTAAAATTTCATAAATTGTATCATTCAAAATGGACTTCGTTTTTGGATTCGGAATATTGAAATTAGTCTAGGGTGAAATTTTAGTATTTTTCTGAAAACATTAAACTTTTTTATGAATTATGAAAAAACAATGAGTTATACTTTAAACCTGAATTTTTTATTTAAATAATTATCTATTTAATTAAAATTTAATTAAGGTAAAAATAGATACATAATACCTATATAAGTTCAATGTAATTCATTGGAGTTAGTTTAGAATAATTTTCGATATATAAAAATTTTATTGAACTTTTCACTGTCTTTTACCCACCTACTTCGAAAATTTGAAAATTCACATAAAACCTAATTTTACCGCTTATGTGAGTGGAATTTCGAAAATCAGAGAGACACAGTTAATATCAAGGAGTGAAATTTGGATCAATGAGATGAAAATAATTTTTTACGAATAGTAACTTTTTACTTTTATTTACCACGGTTAAAAGTAAATAGGTTAATTAAGTGTAAAAATGTTATTGATAATACCCTAAAACATGTCCTAATTATATTGGAAAATTTTTTTTTACCAAAAGAAACCTTACTAATAAAATAAAATCATTTAGGTCCACTTGGATTAGAGTATGACATTTATTATTATTTAATTCAAAGAAGTGTTAAAAGAGTTAAAATCAATGTTTATTTACATAAATATTTTTAATATAGGTTTATAAATAATATAAATTTAATTGTAAATATTAATTAGAAATCTAAAAATATTACCAACATAATGGTATTTATTTATAATTTTTAGACATTATATAATTTAATTTATTATGACACAATGTTGATGCAGTAATTACCTTATTAATGAAATATTAAAATAATTTATATTATAAATATCAAAATAAATGTAATTTGAGACTTTTTATATATTACACTAATTTTATAGGTTAATATGAGATATTATTATTGTTTATATAAATTTTTGTCTGTGTAATAATATTTTTATGAAATTATCAAAACAAAATACCCAATAGTGTCAAAATTGACATAAAAGAGTTTTTAAAACAAATATTATATTATTAATTTATATTATTATCCTAAAAATATAAGGATCAGACAAAGAACATGTATCATGATAGGTGTAACATTAATGGACCAATTGGGGGTCTCATTGATGTATATAGTATGTTTATTAACTATATAATATATAAATACAAAGTGACATGGTAAATGTTAAACTAATTAACAAAGATTTAAAACAAAATGATAAGGTTAATATAGTGACCCAAACCTGTCTAAAACCTATTGGTTGAGTGTTTTTCGACCTATACCCAACATAAACTTTAAATAATCCACTTTGGAACCATTAGAATCTAAATATGAATTCTTTATAAAATAATATTTCTAGCTTTTTGAAAGGTACCCCTCACCCCTCTTATAAAAGGGAACTCACCCTTCTCACTAATTCACACTTTCCAAGCCTTTTGGATCGGACAACCCCTACCCAAATACTCTCTCAACTTACCTCAATTCTACCTAGAGGCCTATGTTTGATCATAAATCCATCTTATGGAGCCCTTTTGATCAAATTAACTGGTCGAACCCGATTAAGAGGTAATGTTTTCACCACTCTCTTTCAAGTTCATTTCTTCTTCAACTTCTTATTCCTTTGTTATTATCATTCCAAAATAATAACTCTACTGACTCATATATACTGTGATATTATTATAAATATGGTAAAACCATATTCAGTATTCTATCCATTCTTTGAATGACATGTCACCATACATGCTTAAGTACGGCTTACCATCTCCACGTCGTGGTGTAATTTTTATTCAATAAATTATTATTTGGATGGGTATAATAATGACATGAAATTAATGTAAATAATAAATATAACATGATAATGGTTCTGTATATATGAAAGAAAGTCCAATTATATATTATTTTAATATCAAATGAATGATATTGTCCCTCGTGCGTACGTACGGACTTCCGTCTCGACGAACGCGATGAGATTCATTCTCCATCATATCCATTCAAGTATAATTATCATTTTATGATTAAAAATAATGTTTAAGGACTTGATATCATTCTTGATATCAATAAGATACAACCGATCCATAACAAACACAACTTACTTAACAAAACATATAAAAGGAAATGAGTAAGTTAACACCTGAAACAACGATAATACTAAGATATTATTAACAAAGAAATGTTAAAAGATCATATATCATATCATATTAATGTATATGATTATTCTATAATTTAATAACAATTATTTCACCATTATACAGGAGGTTAATATACCCTCATCCCAAAAGAAGTTCAATGTAAGGGTTTATTTTGAAATCTCTTCATTATCCGAGGTTGTTTATATATAATAATCTATTGGGACTTCTTTATCATCCATATCCATGTTTCGTACAAATGTATTTCAAAATTTTTTAATATTTACTAGAATATTTATTAAAGTCATTTATATCCTTTTTTGAATTTTTATAAGAGGTTTATAAAGGAATTATTCCGTCGTTTTCCAAACAAGGTCCTTTTTATCCTTTTTGACCGAATTAAAGTAAGAATGTCCTTTTTAACTTATATGGTGGGTGCGGCTATTTTCTGCCATTATAAAATCATCGAAGAATCCTTTAAAATCTTATAATAGAATTTTCAAAGTAAATGTTTTATTTTATAATTATGTGACTTTTAAATGATTTCTAAAAAAGAGATATTTCTATCAAAAAGTTTTGATTTCATCTATGTCAACATCCTTTAATGGATTTTAAGCTTAATTGAAGTTGATTTATTATGATACAAAACATCAATATTTTATTGAAGGTTTTTTGATATGTTTGGTTGTGGATGTGTTATATTTATACCATTCATGGTTTATGGAAAATGTATTGACATTTTGAATGCTATTTTTAATACTAATGTTTATGTTATGTTTAAACCAGTTCAAATGATGAATGCATCGGACATAATAAAAGACGGGTGGAGCCCGCTATAGCTCTTTGATGCATTAGTAGGTTTCATGAGAAAAACTAGTTTCTTGGCACAAGGCTTTGAAAAAATCTTATTTGTGGTATTGGCACGAGGCCTTGACTATGTGGTTATGATAGTATGGAATTATGAATTCCATCACTATGAAAGTGGTTTTGGATGTTGCTTGTGATTATTCGACTAGTAGAATATCCATGTGAATATGTAAATGGAATTATTTCATTTTAATTATTCAATATTATTCTTAAGTTCAAGTTTAAAAGGCTTTTGTTTTAGTTATACAATGAATTAATTGTTTATTCTTATTTTATGAATGTTTCCTCTATATTTTTATCCTTACAGAGCATGTGAGCTCACCCATTTCAGTGTTTTATTTTTCCCAGGATGTTAAGAAGTAATTTATGAATGACCTGCAGGAATAGTATGAGGGGATATAAAGACAAGTTTTTTTGTAGTTTTTTTACTTAATTAGCTAATTTAAAACTTTATGAATGTATCTAGTTATTCCAAGGCTACTAAACTAATCGGTATTTCGAGACATGATCTTTCTTGTGATCATTCCAATGTTATGTAATAATTCACCGACTCTGGGTAACTGGGGTCGGGGTGTTACAAAGATGATGTGATGAGGTAGAATTATCCTCAATTGTATGTATAATTTTGATATTATTTTTAGAGAGAACTTATTATAATGGAGTTTGAATGTGACACCTTATGAGTTTATGATATATTTCACATCAAGTAAATTTAATTTCTTCGATACATTGGGATACATGCATCCCTGAGTCTAATTGAACATAATATTGTTTAGCATTATAACCTAACCATTAAAATTTTTATTATTGAAATAAATAATATCATTATGAAAAAATTTGTATATAATTTTAAAATAATGAAAATTATTTTAATAATGTATAATAAATACACACTCAACTTTTACTATAGTCATTTTATTTCATTAAAATGGGATTTATTTCATTTTTTTGGTAAAATATAATTATTAATATTTTATATTTTTTTTAAATATATTCTATTAAATTGATATAATATTTTAAATCATAAAACAAAATTAACATATACTTAATTTTTGATAATTCACAGAAATGGTTAATTTATTGATTAATATAGAAAAATTCTAATTTTATTGGAATATTATCCTTTTGTTTCATGGATTTATAAAGTCTAGTTTTGTTTTAAAATTATTTTAAAGTAATATTAATCCATTTATATTATTAATAAAAAAATTAATGTCATTGTAATCAATAATATGCATTAATTTTTTGTAAAAACCTTTTACACATAAGAAGAAACATATTTATGGGAAAAAAACTTATCATTGTGTTATGCATGTTTAATTGTAAGTTAAATACTCCCAATTCTATAAATTGAATATGTTAACATATATTATGAATTTTTTTTCATTAAAATATATATATAACAAGATAATTTGGTTTCATTTTTTTATTATGAATTGTTAATATAAAAAATATTATTACCTCTGTAAAAGCAGTGAAATTGCATTAAACATAGGAATAATCTTTTAGAATATCAATGATATTTATATTTATCCTATTTGTTGATTTTTTTGGAAAAAAATATTTCTATGGAGTTAAATAATATAATATAAAGATTATTTTGAATTTGAGAACCCAATATTGACTTTTGTGAAAATATCATATATTTTAATCAAATTTGTATATTTATTTTTGTTATTGAATTTTATGGATTATAAGAATGAAGAAAGCTAGTAATAAATTTCCCTAAAAGTATATTAATCATAATTTATTTATTATTTGACCAAAAAATGGTAATTATTTTATTACATTATTTCATGGTGAAATTATTTTTACACATAAATCGGTTATCCAAAAAAAGTGTTTCCATGAATATTACATCCCAATACTAAATTTAAGTTCATCCGGAAGCTATATTTAATCAAATAAAATGTATTCAAATGTTTTAATCATATTTTACGAATTTGTCATAATTTATTTTTTATTTTTCTTCATATAATTATTTTATCAGTGTTATTGTTAAAATGGGTTTCTAGTTGTTTTACTAGGAGTTAAGGATGAAAACATTACCACTGCATTTTAAAATTTTATTGGATAAGTTTATTTACAACAAATATTGTATAATCTTATAACATGGGATTCCATGGTATCCCATTTCATGATTATTAATTTAATATTATTTTTTTTTTTTTGGAATTTCCAAGTGCTTCATTTCCCGCCATTATAAATTCACACCACATATCATATTACCTCCAAAATATATGATCCTTATATCTTAGACAATACAAAACATAATACATTAATATACTCCTTTCCCATATCCAATATATTATGGTCATTCAAAATTTCCATCGAATCAGGGATTAGGGTATAAACAAAAGAATATTTCTCGATGATGAGGTATGACTCTTAACAAAGTATTTTTTGTTTTATTTTTTTTTCACTACAACTAAATCAATTGTAACCATCCTTAAATAATGAATCTTGTATCATCATATAATTATATGTTATTATTTTTTGAGAAAATTTTTTTTTACCATTTATCATCCAATAGAATGGATAAACATATCTTATGTGTACATAAGATTTATTGGCTCCATTTAGCTGTGTTATTCATTGATCATCACTATTTTAGAAATATTGATATAAAAAGGGTAGAAATAATATATATTATATTTATGGCATAATTATATTCCTGTAAATATAATCTAGTATTTACCATTTTACTCTCCAACTCATTAATAAAGGATAACATCACTTCAGCGTACATGGAGAATACAACATTCATAAATGATGTGATACATTTATCATGAACACCACTCTAGCTATTTATAAACATGTATATAAGGAATATATATGATATTTATAGAATTATTAGTAGTCTATATATAGTTGAATCATGATCACGATAGAGGAACCAAAACCAAAAAACAAAAATACATATAAAAAATAAAATAGTTAAAACGCATAAAATAGATTTTCAAATAGTATTAATAATAAAATGGTATTGGAATGTAATAATTGAATAATATATGGTATAATAATAGTATATATAGTTTTAATGATTTATAATAAATCTAAATTTATTATATATAAATTTAAAATCACTTATGATTAAATTCAAACATCAGGTATGTGATTTCTTCTCAATTCCAATCCATTGAGATATATTTTTTATAATGAACCAATTTACATTTATATTGGGTATATAATTAACAATTGATGTATTTAACACACACACACACACACACACATATATATATATATATTATTTATTCATGGTGATTAATGTTTTAATTTTAGTTTACTCTATTAATGAATTATAATCTAAATGTTACTAACGAGGTAAGAAATTAATTTAAAATATATTTTTTTGGATTAAAAATATTTTCTTCATTACCCATATTTTAATCCATTTTTTATAAAATCTCTCTATTTTTTTATCATCAATAAATTTAAGGAGTTTCAATATTTTCTTCAAAAAATTTATACCATCGGTTCATTAATGCTGAAAAGAAAATTTTACAACAAAAGCATCCCATAATTCTATTTTTGATAAGGTATAGTTTTCTTCAATATCTATATTTTAGAAAAAATATTTATTAATTTTTAGATTTAAACAAATAATTTATTTAGTAAATTTTATTCGATCCAGGAATTACTAAAAATATTTAATGGAATCATTATAATTATCAACCAATGATTCATTTTATATTATTTTAAAATGACAAAAAACAATTTATTTTTATTTATATAATGTAAAACTATTTCCCACTATCATTAACTGATTTACAAAATTTATAATATTTTAAATGTTTTCAATGGTGTGATAAAAGAAAAAACATTAATGATAGATTATTTTATTATTTATCTTCTATTTTATTTATTTCACAAAATTAAATAACATTATTACAAAACAAATTTTTTTGATGACATAATGGTCATCTTAAATATCTTATTATTTTTTGTTCAGAATTTACATTCTCTTTAAACATTCAATTTTTTTTTTATAATCTTTCCTTGGACAATTCATTTCACTTAAATAATAATATTAGTTTTTTCATATATAATATTATTTTTTAAATCATAATCAAGTTAATTAGAAATTGTTCTTCTATTAAAGTTAATTGATTGTTTGGAAAAATATTGACATTCTATATTATTTACCCAATATAGAAATTTTTTAGAATAAATATTTATTTATGAATTAAATATATTGTAAAAACATGAATAATTCATTAGAAATTCAGTGTTGAGTGGGGCCTAGTTAAAAATTGAAACTTAAGGTATCAACAATTCTTATAAAGAAAGGCTGTTGGAAGACATAAGAAATGGGTTTCACTGTATACCTTCCCAAATGATGAAACTATCTTGTAAAAATGAACTTATAGTAAAGATATGATGATTTTTCAGATCATGAAGTCAAACATTAATCATTTCCTTTATTGATAATTCATCCATAATTATCCATGAGATTACAGTATTTATATTATCTGTATATTTTTAGTGCATATATTATTGATAAAATTATATGTTTTTAGTTTTTCCCTTTCAATATTTAATATATATTATTTAACTATGATAAATATAATTACACATAATCGTTTTGGAGCATCAGAACTCACAGTTTATTTTATTTCCATTTCGTAGTATATATAAAGGTGATATTATAAATAATATCAAGGTTGTCAGAATATGTCATATGATATAGTATTTTATACTTCGAATGAAACATTAGAATCATGTATGAATCATTTTTTTCTACTCTACTAAAATGTTCAATCATATATGATGACGTCACCTATATCATATTCCAATTTAATAATATATACAATGGATTTGGGTTACTTGAGTCGGGCTTCTACCTAGCAAAAATTTTCTTTCGAACATAATCTATTTTAATCCTCTAATTTTTACATTTTATAATTCAAAATATCCACCACGTAGCCATGATTACTCTTTTTTAAAACTGAAATCCACATGAAGATTATTCATCATGTTATTTCTATGGTTATCAGTATTGGATCCCCAAATGTCATGAGTTGATATTATCATCTTGGTATTACCCAAAATTTCCTAGTAAAAAAAGAAATCATGGTATATCCTCTAATAAAGATCAATCATAAATATTATCAAATATCTATTTATTTGTAATGGGGACACTATTTTAACATATAAATTAATTAATTTTTTTCTGAATGAATCCAAGTCTAATGGGGGAATTTTTTTGGCCACCGTAATTTCATAACATTTAATCAAACATTGGGGGACTTAAAAATTGTGATGCCAAAGACATAATAATTTATTAAATAAATGATAATGGGAGTATTGTTGGATTATTACAAATAATACCCTAAAAAATTGAAGTATATTTTTTATTTAAGAATTCAATAAATATAAATAGGTTTGTCGATTGAATAATTGAGAATAATATATTGGGATCTATCTTGTAATGTAACGTGTTTTAGTTATTATGGCACATTATATTTTTTTTTTTATCCCCATTATTTTGATTCTTTCTAACTAATGAAATGGTAATCCATTGCAAGTAATCTAGCCCTATCAAGCATGAAACAAGTGGGGAGTCACAATAACCTTTCCCTAAATTAATAACAATAGGCTATAAAGACGAAGTAGATTTCTATGAACACATGTGCATGTGTGTGAGGAAAAGATTTTCACAACATTTCGACATCAAATAGAAGAGTTCCAGTATTGCTTAGTGTCAGTGAAAATTGAGATCCAAAACCATTTCTTGAATCTCATGGTATATGGGAACACAATCGATTATTAAGTGAATGACCAATGATATAGATTTTTATCTTGGATGAATTCCTAATGTGGTACTATTCCTGTGTAAAAATTTTAAGTATATGATTCCTTCAATGCAATCAAGCTGATCTCCACTGCTTAATTTTTTAATGATTATCTTAATCCTCTCCAACACTATCCCTCAATAATGTTTAAAATCCATTTTATGAGGTCGAATATTCCATAAATATCTACTGATTTTATCACGAAAATGATAAATCCTCAATCTCCACATAGAAATGTCTGATAACTTCATCTTGGATTCCTGTGATTATTCAACTAATGAGATTCTATATTATGAAAAAAAAATTATTTAGGGATATTGACATATATGATTTCATGCCTGAGTTTAATTTAAATAGTCATGTGTCACATGGATATGTCTCTATCCCATGAGGCCATCATGTATAATATACATTCAAAAAACATCGTTTGTATACAATATGATACCAAATTAGATAGCCATGGTTGTATTAATTGATTATGTATCCACATTGAAGATATTCACGCAAATATGATCATAAAAGGAATACACATAATGGTATTCAATGTCTCATTATATTGAGTAGGATGTGTGATTATGATCACTGATGTTAAAACATGAAATGACATGATCACATGATCAAAGTTATAGTATGATGGTGGGGTAAATGGTGTAGTGTTTTTATCAGACACGCTACCTTTATTGGTCAATAAAAGACAATGATAATGTCTCTATAAAAACCAAAGGACCTGTTGAAAGTGTAAGATCTGTCAATTGGTGATAGATAACATTTTATATAAAAGTATTTTGTGTATCCACATTAATTTTTTAAATGATGAAGATGAAATGAAAATAGATTATAGAAAGATTATTTCTCTAAGAAAATCACTCTAGATAATCACATAATCAACTAATTTTAAATCTATTACATATTCTCTACATCTTTAAATCTTCATTTTATGCCCTCATGAAAACCTCATGTCATTCAATAGACATATTCATCCTTTCTCACACACCTACATTCATCTATCCATATTTATGTTACCCTATCAATTCAGGTATTCCATGAAGATATTACCAACCTATTGATCATGTGGTTTCCGTTCATCGTGTGATCCATCGGTCATGTGACCCATTCATAAAACATATTTCAACATAAAACATTCAACCATGTTCATGAGTTTCTATATTAAGAAAACCTTTTTCCTTGAATGTCCTTATAATTTATAATAAATATATCTAACTTATGGAAAAATGGATATATTACCTTCATATGATGCAGTATACACTTGGAGTTCAGGTTTGTTGTCAATGATGGAATGTTCATGTTTCACTCTTGATCACACACCCCTAGTCTCGTGACACATTCACGTGATCAGGGGTTTTGGCCTCCCCATACACATTTGATCATGTGTCATTGGACATGATCCCTTGTTCACAATACCCCCTATATATCATATATATGTTATACATTTAACCCTACTTATAATATTATTTTATACTATATCCTAAAAAATAGATGGAATCCATTTTTCATTCGTAATCATTCTAGGTGGATCAACTATGATCCCTTGGATGAGAACACAGTTCATCTAGGATGTGTCCATGGTTGAAAAGTACTAAGAACCCGTATACTTATGCATCATTATAATTAATGATCCCATGTCAGGAACCCTAAATCATGAACTCATATATGATCATGTAACCATAGTATAATTATGCAATCATATAAACCCTTATAAAAAATTATGAGGTTCTCTTTTGCCATTTTCCTAATGTTTCCACATTGTATAAAAACCTATTAAATAGACCATTCAATGTCATATATATCCATCCATAAAATATTAATCATGAATATATGATACATGAATCCACATGGTGTGAACCCCAATAAATTTGACAAATTCGACTCATTTTTTATTAAATGTTTGTGCATGCTTTCTCAACCATCAGAATATGAGTAATGAATTTGTAAACATGAATCATTTCATGTCATTTCAATGGTGATATCATCATACAAATTTTATTAGCATTCCTCCTTTTGTGTATTACATGCATCATGAGTCCAAAAATATATGATAATTCAAGATTATATTTAATTGATCACTGATCTTGGTCTATGTCCCTATTAGTCTAGTGATTTCAAATATTGTTGGAAATATTTCAATAATATCAACTATATTTTATTTTCCATTAGCAGATAAAGAGAATGTGATCTACAAGGACTATAGATCCTAATAAAAATAGTATATGAATAATCCCTTCTAAGGAAAAATCCCTATATACATTAATTTTTCTATACCCATCCATATATAAGTCTATATAACTCATAAATTTCATGAAATATTCTTATGATCGTTTTCAAATGATCTTTTACAAAATTAACATTAAAATATTATTTATTGAATCCCACAATCCTTATCCAATAAAGAAATATTATCTACATGGATGATAACCATACTTCTATAAGAGTATAATTTTTGTATATGATTCCAAAAAATAACCAATGTACAGAAAACCATTTTATGAGTTAGCCCCACCCACATTTCATTATCTTCAATAGTACATACCCCAAATGACGAATTTTTGGTTATCACCAATGTGTGAGCTACATAAAAATTCATTCCTAAAGTATCATGATATGATTCTAATTCTCATATATGTATTTTTCTAATTTTTTTTTGAATAATGTGGGATTATATAATAAATATTTTTTTATTAAAATGATGAAAATGACTCCAATATGGCCCCCTTTAATAAGTATGTCCTAACTACATTTTTTCCTTTAAAAGGACATATTTTTGATGAATAATCCTAGTGAATCTATATAGATATAATCCATTCTCAATATTTTAACATCAAATATACCTGAAATAGATTTCATCAAAATAAAACTATATGAGATTTGATTCTTACTCTTAATAGGATATGAACGATTACTCATTGATGTTAATACCTGGTACAATTTTCCCCTACTCTATACAATCGAACTACGTGGAGTTTGACTATAGTGTTAATAGTATAAATAAGATAAATCATTCATATTTAATACATATTATAAAACACACACTACATCCTATGATAACTATAAACTCTTGATTTTTCCAAATATGGGTATAATCCAAATCATCATTAATTAATGGGTGAATAATTCAGAACCACAAACATATTCAGTTATTATCATCAACACATGGTTCTGATTATATAATTGAAACATGGGTAACAATTACATTACTAGGGTTTTGGATGGAATCACTGACAAGTCTTATTTAGGTATGAGATTATTGATGTAAGAAATAATCATCCTTATAATGATTTTTTGAGGTCGACCTCCCATATTATCAGTTTGACTCACATTCATGGTGTATCTAATATGTCATGGTGTCTTCACTCCATTAGAATATAGAGGAAAAAATAGAAAATATTCTTCATCATCCAGATTATAGTGATTAATACATGTCAAAGGGGTAGTATATACTCCTCGTATACATATATTATTTCATAACTTCTAACACGCCTTAATAGAACAATATTGAAATGAATGACACTTACCTAATGTTCAACTAGATTTATATGAACTCTAAAACCCAACATAATAAATTTAAATTAAATATGAATATTTAATTGAACCATAGATAAAATAATATATCATCCACTTATTACCCTTCAACACTCACTTGTAATCAATTCTTAATCAAATTATTTTTAGGGGTGTCAACAATTTCATTATTCATGTCTGTTTTATATAAGTATTTCCAGTTGAAGTATATTGATCATGGCTTTATAATCTCAAAAATAATAATGCATTCATAATTATTAAATCAATTCATTATGTAGACATTTTTTACTATTTTATATTAATTAATGATGAAAAATTAATCGTATCACATAGAGAATATTTCTATATGTATCAACACAGAAGTGATGATTTCACTTTTTGAAGGATAAAATGAATTAAAGGTAAATAATTAATCATCTTTATACAATTATTATATATTTATAAATATCAAATGTATTAATGAAATATACAATTATATTATACATGTAATGTGAAAATGATAAATAAATTTCATATCTTTATGGAGGTGGTATTCCAGACATATTCACATGCGATATTATCTTTTTTTAAAGGATGTGATGCTAAGAAGGTAGATAAGTTATAATAATTGAACATTCATAATTTTTTATAAAAATAAAATTTAATCATTAATCCAATAATTATAACCATAAATCATCTATGCCGATTTAAAAATAGTTTTACATTTATATAGAGGTAGTAGTCCATATGTGCATAAAAACTATATATTAACTATGCATTTGATAAAATGTTGATGGAATATAGTTATTCCATATTCATTATAACATCTCATCATATCGGGGATACTATAATAATCATGTAATGATTTATGAAATATTTTTACAAAATGTGAAATAAAAAATATCATTAATATTACATGGTTATGAGTAATACCTCTTCATTTTGAATCTAACATTGACTTACTAAATAAGACATAAATCGATTGAATTGTGTTTAATCGTGAATTATAAAAACTCGGGAGGGATTTTAAGAAACTATTCGGGAAAATATTATATAAGTTAACAGGATCTTTATGTGTGGAAAATAGACGCATGGGATTCTTTTATAAGTGAGGGTGATGATACATGTGGAAAGTTTCAAAAGATTAATATATTTCAATGGCGTAAAAAAATGGAAAAAAATAACCCATATTATATGATGAAAATATAGAGGGTAAACATATAACTATAAAATATTATTTACATAGTTTTTTATGGTAATACTACACTTGTCACTTAGTTTAATCCCTAGTGTAAACCCTTTTTAACGTTAACTACGGTATCAAAAATATATTGTTTTTTCAATTTATTATAACAAAAAAAATCCGTATTCATTTGAAATTTTTTAATTTATAATTACAATTATTTAATGCATTTAGGTAATTCAATTTATATAAAAGTGGAAACTAATTATACAATAATACAACCAAAAATCATTAAAAAAAATTTCCAGGAAAAATGAATTTTCATTATAATAATATTTTTATACCAACATTA
The DNA here is from genome assembly GCA_963277665.1 of Viscum album. Taxonomy (NCBI): domain Eukaryota; kingdom Viridiplantae; phylum Streptophyta; class Magnoliopsida; order Santalales; family Viscaceae; genus Viscum; species Viscum album. The sequence continues at coordinate 39,011,703 of OY728158.1, read as the reverse complement.
ATAATAATTATCATTACAAAACAATTTTAAGAATTATTTTATATCATAAATCAATATATAATATTTTAAATCAATTTAAAATATATTTAACAATTTAATTACTAGAAAGGAAAATGGTTTTTTAATATAAATTATATTTTTTCACTATGAATTAATAATTAAATATTTTAAAAAATCCCGAATATTTCACATGAATATAATTTTTATTGGATGAATTAAAAAATAAAAGATATATTTTCAAAATAAAATTCATTATATTTTAAAAAAAGAGGTAAATAAAAAAGCACAAAAATTCAATAAAACCCCTTGATAAAAACACATTTTCGAAGAATAAAATGATTTTAATAAAAACATATTTCATATGTATTTTGAATAAATCAATAAATACATAATATATAGAAAAAGTTTTAATATTTCCCATAAGTAATATATTTTTAATTCATACCTCCAATTACACTGATATGTTATAATGGTCATGATTAAATTAATTGAATTAAATTATAAATCATGGTATTTCTGAACTCAATGTTTCATATAACGAAAGTTATAAAATACATAAGAAATATTTGAAATGATATATATATATATATATATATATATTTTTATGGTGTTACTATATTCACTATTAAATAAATTTTATCTTCTTAATTTTTATCTCATTTATGAATTATTAAATATTTGAAAATAGTCTTTTTAAAAACAAACATCATACAAAGGGATAATGAAATGTTATTTGAAATGAAGATGTGAAGAACTTAAATGTTACATAAAATGACTCATAACATTCGTCCCAAATATATATGACATTACTAAGAAGTAAAAACATGGACATTGGGGGGAATTATATAGTCTAATGAATATTAGATAGTGATAAAGAACATAGTCATGAGAATGTTAATGACCAAAAATCCAAAAAATACTAATGGATAATAAATACCAAAAATAATCTGAACTGATGGTAAACGGGCAATAATTTTATTTGAAGATAGTGGTTATAGATTTAAGGTATTCTTTTTTTATAAAAAATTTACTTACTTGATATATTACTTTTAAAATTCTCAACATAATCCTTTTGTTGTGGTTTAATCAATTTATAATTCTATCTATTATCTTATTTCATGGAAATTAATATTCATGATGAATTTTTTCTACCTACAGAATTAAAATTAGGATTTAAAAAATCATTAAAACATTACTAGAATGATAAATTACTTCATATATCTCCATATAAAAATTAACACATAATATTCATTTCACATGTTATCCAATATGGGTAAATATTTATATTATGAAATATTACAGTAATCTCTAAAAATTCATCAATAATACCAAATGTTAAACTCAATAAATTATATAAATAGTTATACATATGAATCATCTAATGTTTTCTAACCAAAATAAAGAAAAACTAAATATTTGATCAAAAATAATTCATTATAAAATTTTTCATTTATCCAAAATATAAAATAATGGTTTTAATAATTAAATGTAGGATTCTAACTCATGTGCCACATTTCATTTCCCCGAGATGATCGGATATGTGAAATAAGGTGTTATACTCCTTATACTAGAGGATTATGAATAGCATTAAGGGTATAGTATATATATCACAGGATGACTACATCGTCTTTATCCAAGTATTAGAATAGTGGAAATAGCCATGAAATAAACAATTAAAATAATGATCAACCAAAATAATATAACAACCAAAACTAAAAAATATCACATGATAAAGAAAATCTAAAAACATTATCCATAACTAATAGTTATATAATTACTTCCATTAAGGTGTCAAGTTTCAAAATGAAATCCCCCAATAATGACACATAAATCTCCCTACGGAGGTCCCCACACAATGGCTGGTTCACCCCTCCATGATGTGTCCCTAGTCATCCATATAACATATGTATATTTCTTAAATCCTATAATGTAACCATGAGGTCTGTTTGGGAATAAATCATCCTATAGGTAATGTTAGTACAACTCATTAGGCCACAACCAACGACATCTAAAACAATATACATTCAATAACATTGCATTAGTTTTTATAAAGAATAATGTGTACCGCATAAAGTAAAAAATTATCAACATTAATTATTCATTAATTACCCACATAATTTAATGGGTTCATAATGCCAACCTACTGAACAATGACTACATTGGATAATTCCACAGTTTGACATATCCGCATGGGATATCACATATCACATAGGGAATCACAATTCATTATCACATGGTCATTCAATATCCATTTAATTTCAATTCATAATATGTATAAATAAAATAATCTTATAATGGAAACAATATTTCATATATTTCCATGACTAGGACCCTATGGGTATTTTTATCATCATATCATATCCCACAACATTTTTTTCAATGAATAACACACGTAGTATTTTGATGAATCTTTCTATGACCAAAACTCATTATCAATCGATCACACAAGTGGTCTTTGGAATAATCTATATTTTTCTACACATATCATATGAATACATTTTTTCATTTAATACCATGTCTAAGAACCCAAATGTTATTTCATGCATCAATTCATGTCCCAAAACAGATTTATCGAAGAATCGCACAATATATCACAAATTTAACAATTAACTTTGTTTAATAACTGTAACCCTATTATAAGCACTTCACAACATGGTATAAATTTTTTATTTTGAATGTGATTATAATCTCTTTACCAAAACCACGTTGAATAATTTTATAAATTCATAATTAAATAATTTATTAACATTTATTAACATAACACAACAACCCTTCTTGGTTTACCCAACCATTCCTTTATTCACATTATCAATTAATGTAATATCTCAATAATTATCCAATTACATAATCCCATTTCATTGATCAATTCCATAATTTCAATATCCCATAAACATCCATTATCACATAATTAAATTGATTAATTAACTAATTAATTAATCAAATACAACTAATTTACAATTTCTCTCAAATCAAGCTCATTCAATTAGCACATCGAAATTAAATTAAATCAAATTATATTCTTGATGAAATTTCATAACCATGAAATTTTCAATATCAAAATTATATACCACTAATTAAATAAGTATTGTGTCAATTTCAATTTTGGACACCTACCACAAGATCATTATTGATCATTCTCCAACAAGAATCCTCAAATTGATGTGGAAAATTTTATTTCATAATGAAGAGTGATACCTAGATAAAAAAACAGATCTATGATAAAATGGATTAGATATCTCAAAAAATATATCTAGATCAAGTACTAATTGAGAAAAACATTACTCAAAAATATTAGAAAATAATGGGAGAGAGGGTGAAAAACAATTGGTCAATGAATCTCTTACCATGATAGTTGTAGATTCGATTATTAATTCATGAACATTTCATTAACAGAGTTGAAAATCCATTTTAATATGTATGTATTCCTCAAAAAATAATAGAAAAATGTTACGGTCGAGTTGGGTCAAATTAGAGAGATCCTGGGGGTTTTGGTCATTAAATACAAATTTTATGGGGAATCAATTCCATGTGCAGGGTTTCCGCGACAAGGACCCATGGTTTTCCAAACATTGTGGCCTAACAATGTACGTCTATTTTGGGGGTTCATAGTTACTCCTAATATGGATCATGGTATTAAAAACAATTCATCAATAGTGCAATCCCTCTATGAATGATGTTTCCCATTTTTCGAGGTCATGGTGCATGGTTCGGTAAAATCATCACGTAACCATTAAATTCCAACAACCCCTTCCATGACATATAAATTTCAAACCAAATATCCCAAGATATTCTTCAAACATATACTAAAGAAATCAGGGAAAACTAATTCCCAAAAATAATATTGATACATATCTAGAAAAAGTCCATCATCTTATAATTTCGCCACCTAATAATATATAGTCCTTCATCTATGCATCAATATATCTTTAAGATTATTAGGTATATTTTTTTATCCACTATGACCAAATATATTATCCTCTATATCATTTTTTCTAATAAAAAGACCATATTACTTAAATATTTCTACTATTGTGATGGTCTTTACCCATAACACATACTCACTATTATCTAACACAAGTATCATGTGCTCCTAAAAGGACACAACGATATCAAGCTCAACCTCAGAAACATTGATCACATACACAGGGTTGGGTTGGTACCTATTTAGTTATTAAACATGAAAAACGTGATGCTTAACATTATACCTCTATGGAAGATCCAATCAGTACACCACAATCCTGTTTCACTCCACAACCTCAAATCATCCAACATACATGGTCACCAACATTCCCTTTATATGAATCCTACAATGACCTAATCCAGGTGACACCTAATGGGACACATGACATTCCACTTTAAACTCAATGGGTCATTGATTTCAATTAGAATATGACATAGGTCTACTATGAGTTATATTCATATATTTTCAAAACATTTAAACCAATTCTGACTTCTCCTGCTTCAGATATGGTACCAGCAACTCTTACTCACAATTCTCCATCAATTATATAGGTGATCAACTTGACCTATCATAATTTTCAAATACGGTGGAATCTAAATGGGGTCCTAATAAAGAATTTTATAGATTTACTCCATCAATTCATGTTGTTTTCTCCATGTCCTACCATGGTTTAGAATACACTCTCATTGTATATCTTCAAGAACCAAAAGTGTAGGCACTGAATACCAATCTAATTATGGGGGAACATAAAACTTCATTAAAAATTTATACCATGAACATTATATAATAACTACTATAATCATTATGGAAAACATGACTCATGTTCTGATAAAATACATCATTGAACCCTATCCTAACTATATATCTCTTGAAAATACATTCCACACAACTGGTCTAGTGAGAAATTATCTCATATAATCATGATATTATCAACATTCATCAGTGTGTCTGAAACCAAAAAATACTTTCATTCTCAATAGTAATACAGAAATATATCCCCTAAAAATTCTATTGTAACATCATCCGACATCCATTATATATTGGGAAACAACTATGATAAACCACCATGTCATTCATTCATTACATTTTCTAGTTGGTAGGTGTATCATAATGACATGAACACTCCAATCTATTTTTTCATGACTGACCCCCAATATTCATGGTATAGGTCAAAAAACATTTTAGTCAATCCTAGATGTACATCCCACTTCTATGCATGAAATATATGTATCAACAACTCCTGAAACCCTATAGGCACAAAAACCCAATCCTCGATATAGATGATCTCATCCAAATCTGTGTTCTGATAAGAAGGTGACTCCCCACATTCAATAATTCACCAATAGGAAAAACATTCTAAATACTCATTCTACATCATTATAATTCATCTCAAAGTCATTTAATCCACTATCACTAATACGATATCCATCATATCCTAACCCTCCTAAACCAAAAAATGAGTATTAGTCAGTAATGTGATCATATTCCACTGAGATATTGACTCATTAACTATATGGGTTTATGATTTCCTAATCAAATAATTAGAAACTCGATTTCCATCTTAGAAACATTTGTAAGATAAAAATCAAATGACTTCATATACTCAGCCCACCTACACTATAGTAGATTCAAATCTCATTGCAAATATATATACTACAATATCTTGTGATTAGTATAGACAATAGAATTTTTATCATAAAAATAATGATTCCAACACATTAAGACCTAGAAAAATATATATAACTCTATTTCAGGAGTTGGTTAGTTATATTCATGTGAGATAAACATCAGAGTAACATACATCACAACTTGATCCCCCTATATTTACACTACTCTAGGGGAAATATTATAATAATTACTAAACATCCTATATTATTCACCTACCTAATATAGTATCATGATCTGTGTCAACTTCAATCCCTTAGTTAATTCATGGAAGGCATTTTAACATGTTCCAAACAATTTAAACATTATATCTTTCTTTTTCATGCTGAGAATTTGTGTACGAAGTGGAAAATGTCTTAGATAAACCTCTAATAGTACCCCATTATCGCTCATAAAACTATTAATGTCAAATATATTATTGTTCCGGTAACAATATACAACTACCTGGGCGTTCTCTAATTCAACTAACACACCTTCCATCGATATGATGTGGTCCATGAAATGTCCATGGGAATTCTATGAGTTCTTCTTAGATAGCTCGGTGTGTTGCCAATTCTGTTTTAGTGTACTCAGGATGTTTTAGAGATGTTTGGAATGGTTATCATCAGTCTGGGAGTACACCATGATCTCATCCAAAAGTAATACCATAAATAGATAATTGTATTTCGGTGGGATTTTGTTCATTAAGTCCAAAAACAATGCTACTGCAATCATTAGTCTGAAAAAGAATAATGAAAAACTCATATTGGAAAATAACTCATTCTAAAAGAAATATTTGTTATATATAAAGGTTGAACACTCAAATTAAGAATCCAAAATCTCAATTAAACCATGGATAATACTAAATAACCCCTCATATTATTTAAAATATCATTGACATGAGAAATAGGAAAATCATTTTAACTTTCATTCGGTTCGACTTACGATATTCAACACAAAAGTGCAACATCCCATCATCCACCATTATAAAAAACTAGAGCACTCTGTGTTAATGTACTCAGGTAGATAAATACATAATCAATCCACACATCCATTTTTTGTATTAAGAACAAGATGATCTACTTGTGTTATTTCTTATGTTGCAATAAAAACTGGCACCGTCCCCAACATGAGCTCAATTAGAAATTTCACATCTCCCTCACGTGGATGACCTGAGAATTCCTCATGAATAAAATCTTGAAACATGTACACTATGTGTGGAAAAACATCATTACGTTCACCCCATTATCATTAATTATACATTTAACCTTTTTAAGAGCTCCCAGGGTTTCTAAACTAGCCCTACCTTGTCGTCCTGGATATCACAATGTCTACGATGAATGTAATTTCACCCTTATGAGATGAAAATGTCAATCTCCTTTCATAACAATCTATGCGGTCTCAGTATACTAATAAAAAATCCATACATAAAATTATTTCAAAGCCTAAATTATCAAGAATGTAAAGATCAGAATGAGATTAATAATCCCCAACATTGAGTGAAGACCCCATGTATAAACAGATTTTCCTCAACCATAGTCCCAATGGTGTATCAATAATTATAAACACGCTCACAAAATCCACTACCAGACTCAACCCATTCAAATTTTTAATGATATAAAACAATGAGAGGCAACATTATCAATGTATTCTCTAGATAGTATAAAATATATAATGATACTATCTATAACTATCCATGGTATATCATCACAGTCAACAATTGTTGGTTGAAATGCAAGTAAATATCATTCCCCTTATCTCGGTGATGTTGTCAGAGTCCCCTATGCTACACTAATTTTCTAATACATTTATTTTTTTAGAAGAATCTTATCCACTACCTATTTCACCAAGGCCAGAAGATCAGCATCTTCCAGACTAGTATGATTTCGAATACACCCTTCATATACTCTGGTTTAATTTATCTACTCCATCACTACCCATCTATTGTTGGATCTTACAGATCCATTGTACATGTCCTATCCAACCGCAAGATCATAACACTTCCAGTGTTCAGAGAAAATTTCTACAAAATGGAAATGTCCTTCATAACTAGTGATAGGTAACTCATGTTATGTCATGATTCAGTTAACCTTCCTCCATTCCCATGACATGGTCAAAATCACGGTAGTAGCAATACACTTAACCATCTTATATCAAATTCAGGTTAACAAAGTGTAAGCACATAATAATTTAAAAAATTTCTCATTAGTCTACCATTTTCAACATTTCACATCATTTTAAAATTTTCAACATATATTATGAAACATTTTAGTTCAATTACACAAATAGAGAAACACATTTCAATTCCAAAAACATACCCAAAATCCTAATTTCTTGGGATTTCTAAAAACATACCCATAATAATGATACTGGAAACACCCCATGTAATGTTCCAAAACCACATCGAGTTCCCTCATTAATTCTCTTTCCCTACCCATTAATATATAATATGTCTATTTATTATTTCTTATCCTGAAAACCTAAATTCTATTCATGTAACAATCTGGATGAATAATTAATTTTTGATTACAATTCTTCATACCACCACCAATTATGTATAAAAACTATCCTTTCATTAACAATGTATGTTTTTGTATAAAAAATAACGCATAATGCCTATTGTAAATAGTTATCACATTTAATTATTAATTAATTAACCACATAATATCCCATGTTAATGATGAAACCAACCCGAAAAATACATTCATTGGCCTATTCCAGGGTCTTCACTATCCCCATGGGATATCTTATATCACTTTGAGAGTCATAATTAATTATCACATGTTATTTCATTATGCATTTAATTTCATTCCAAAACATGGATAATTGGAAACATTATACAATGAAAACATTCTAAGCCTACAATTCCATGGCTAATAAGTTGTGGGTATTTTAAGTATCATTCCATATCCCAAAACATGTGTATCAAACAATCACTAAAGTGGGATTTTGAATCCTCAAACTGTGTCCCATAATAATTTTTAATCAATCAAAAATGTGGGTTTTGGAAACATCATTAGTTGGCCCATAATCATTAAAAAATTCATGAATTTGGGCCTACAATTAATGGGATAAGACCCCATGGGTTTTTGAATCATCATTCTATTCCCCACAACCAGTAATCAAAAAATCATACATTATATCACACATTCTATATTTATCAATGTTAATCTAAATATATATTCTTATCAATATTTTATAACATGGTATAAAATTTTTGTTTTTCTAATAAATTATAACTTTTTTCTTTACACAAAATGAATTATATGACCAATTAATCATTACAAAATTAATTCAAAAAACCTAATTATCCTTCTAGTTTAAGATAACCATTCTTTTATTCTCAATGTCAATTAATTCCACATCTCCACCATTAACCAATTAAAAATCCTATTTAATTGAACCTTTAAATAAGTTCAATATCACATAATTTACAAAAATCACATAATTCCATTAACTAGTAAACCAATTAACAAATCCTCATCAACCTATTTAAAATTTCCCCGAATTCAATCCATTAAATTATGACATAGAAATTCAATTTAATAAATAAAATTAGATGCAATTTCCAAATCATGGAAATTTAAATTTTATAATTAATCAAATTTAATTAAATATATTCTATGTTAATTTCATTTTATTTCACCTACCCTATGATCTTTAATTATCTTTCGTCAATAGAAATACCCAAATTGAAGCAGAACGTTCAATTTCACATTGAATTATGAGATCTAGATCAAAAAACTATATCCATGAACAAATGAACTATCTTTATCAAAATAAAATATTATTATCCATTACAAATGGTTGAAAAATTCACTTTATGAGATGAAATAATGTTAGGAGCGAGTAAAAACCAATGTAGATGAGAATCTCTTACCGAGAGAGCTGAAAATACTTAAATAAATCTTTCAATTCATCACGATTGGAGTAAAAAATCCCTAAGAATTCATATATAAGACCCAAAAAAAAGAAATATATGATTTAGGGTCATTTAGGGTCTAATTTGGGTTAATAATGAGGGGTTTTAGAATATCAAAACTAATAATCATTCAAATTAATTCCTTCTGCATAGATTTCTAGATAGTGGTGCACAGTTTGTCATATTGTTCTCCCCAACCATGTGCATATCATGTGGGGGTTCATGGTTACTCAAAAGTGGGTTCTTGATTTTATCAAAATTCTACCATACTTTCAATAACTCTATGTATAGGTTTGTATAGTTATCTAGTCCAGGATGCACTGTTTTAGAAAAATGACCGCAAACCATCCACATCCCAAAACCACTCAAAAAATATTCCAATTTCACGCAAACAAAACCAAAAAATTCTTCAACAAAAGAATAAAAAAAGTCAATAAATACATTAAAATTGTATTGATAAATCTACAAAAATAATCTGGATCTTAAGTTTCACATATAAGACACATGAATACTATGGTCATATATTGTATTAAAACATGATAATCATTTTAAAAATTAAACTGAATCACCATAAAAAATATAACATGAAAGATTGAAAAATCACACTTCACAAAATATCTATAATAATCAATAAATCTATTAATGTAATAAACATCATTAAGGAAATAATAGATATCTTTTTCATCAAATCACTAATAAATTTTAATGTCATTAAAACAATCCAATTTAAATTATCAATATCAATAATAAATTTAATACAAATAAATTTTAATTTATTAACAACATGTATATATTATGTGTTATCTATCCTCCAATTGTATGTTTTATAAAAAGATATACATACCACTAAATCACTTTTCTAGTTGATCAGTTTCATTCAATATATATTTTCAAATTTATAAACAAAAACAACTATAGCTAATTCCATAGATGTGTAATTATTATTATCACTAGAATGTAATTGTTAATATGATTCTTCATGATAATTCATGAAACCCAATATATAATCACTTAAATCAGTTTACCTAAAAAAATTTATAAAATAATACATTATTTGACCTAGGATTTAGCCCATACATTAGGACATTATATCAGATAATTCCCAAGTTCCTCACACATAAGTCATTAAACTATTAATTAAACCTTTTGAAATAATTTTTCCCCTTTATTTAACCATTATATTTTTAGAAACAATTAATTACTCAATGTCTATATATTCTAAACCAAGAAAATTTTTTCATTACATTGATAAATTTCACTGGGTGATTCTTCCCACATTCACAACATGTGAGAAGCTAATCATACATTCTCCCATATGCATCACTAACTGAAAAATAATGAATAATGTTTTTCCTCTTATTATGTGTGTTAGGAAAATTAAAAATGTTGAGGTTTTTCATACTGTATCTATATGGTTTTTTAGGATTAATTTTTGAAATTTATATTCGATCAATTTTAACAATTAGTTGTTTTGGAAAAGAATTACTTCATTATCAATCACATTCGGTTATAACATAGTTTATTCTAATTCAGGTAGACTAATATGAACTAAAAACCATTGTTTGAATAAAAATACACATATTAATAATCTATAAAATCTAGAAAATATTTTATAGAATATCTAAATAATTACACATAGATCTATATCATAGAAACCATAGCATTATCATAGGTAATGCAGGGTCATTATCTTTTAAAATATTTAATAAATTATCTTAATTAAATGTTTATTGACATAAGATTGTCAAATAGGATTTTTTATACTTTTTTAGTATTAGGCCTACTCATTAGGCATCAGTGATGATCATGTTAATAACCAATCCATCCCATTATGATTTTTTCCCCCAATGTAAATATATTTCAAAGCCAAAAAACAAGATTTTATGGAGACATCAGTGTATTATATGTAAAATAACACATATTTCTTAACCATAAAATATGATTTTCTATTATTCATAAGCATATGATAATTGTTCTCACTATATATTCCTCAACATAGTCTCTAAAATTTACTTAACTATGAAATAATACCAAATGTGGATACAAAATAATTTCATACATAAATATTACATATTTTTATATAAATATTTATTGTATATATAATTATGAATCATCGCATAATGATAATGAATTAGTGTATTATAAATATTTAATGCATAAAATAATAACATATAAAATATCTAAATCATCTACCATTATGTTTTTTACAACAAGAAAACTTCTTATACCTATAATACCCAAAACACATCTTCATTCCAAAGGGGAATAGAAGCACAATAAAGGTTTTTATAGAATCTCTAAAAGGGTAAAAATTAGATATATTAGTTAATGATCATATCTTAACATATCACATGTATAAGGGTATGAGAACATGATATTGATATTTGAAAATCATACCAAACAATTTATATTTCATAAATATGTAATAAGGCCTGTCCAGTTCACAAAACATGATTTATAATAGGTTCATGGTCATGGACCATGATATTATATCTAATGAATAATAAAATTTCATGAATAGATTCATAATAGTATGTCCTTCTCATAATAATTGAACTTGTATGATTGTGTTACCCACTTATAAATTCATAAAATGTATGTATTGCAATAACCACTCATGTACATAAATTAGGCATGAGATAACCTCTCATATAACCAACTATAGAATTGGGGTGACCTTTAATAAACCATAATTTGGGCTGGGGATAAACTCAAATGTCCCCCTATATTTCATAAAAAATAATAAATTTCCAATTCTACAGTGGGATATAAAATACTCAGCCACGACATAACCATAATCCTATAATATAGACGCCACATGATCATGAAAAATATTATAATTTCATTGTAGTTTAAAATATGGAAAAGAAAATAAGATTCATTGATATTTAAAAATCCAAAACATAAAAATCCATATAAATAATATATATTTTATCAGAAAATAATATCCTTACAAAAGCATAAAAACATCCTAAGATCTAATCATAGATGAAAATTCTTATTAAAAATCCCTGATTTTTTTTTAGAAAAAAACATTATTATTTTGAAATAAATTAGTTAAAATCTAAAAAAATTAACTATAAAAAAAGTTTTTTTAGATGAACCATGTAAAATAGAAATTGAATATTCCAATAAATTTAAATTCATGTCATTTGTAAAATATTTTCATGTGGTGAATATTAAAATAATGATTGGTCCAAACCTCTGGTGAAATGAATCTAATTAAAAATTTATATGAAAACATCCCTTTAACCATTTAATATCATTTATAACATGGATAAAAATGAAATTAATAAATATTTATTGAAAATGTAAAAATTTTATTGAAATTTTTTTAGAAAATATGAACATTGAAGAACAATATTGTTTACTCGGGAGACAACCAGGGCTGGTATTCTAGAAAAATATTTCTTCGATATATTTTGTTCATAAAAAAATAAAAACAATTAATATACAAAAATAACCATAATATTAGAGCTTACATAATATTTTTGAGTGATAGATAAAATATATAACACCCCAAACATTTTATGTAATATTTCTCTTAAATACATTTAATTCCTTAGAAAGACAATATCTCATGAAGAACACAGTCTCATTGAAACATAACAAGGTTATTTATAATTTATATTAATAACCTTGAAATTAGACATAAATTTACCACTTCTATGATTTCAAATTTCAAATAATGAACATAAACAGTGGCGATTAGGGTGATTTTTTGGGTCTGATAGAAATCACATAATTATTGGTGAATAGTAACAAAACATTTTTAATAGTAACATACCCATATAAATATTAACCTACCCATATGAATAGTAATACAACACTAATAAATTATAACCTTACCCATGAATGTTTAATCAAAATTTATGCCCCTCTAAATAAAAGATGAATATTTTAAGGGTTCTATTTTTTGATTAAATGATTATTTTAATTAAAAATTAAATTTCACATAATTAGAAAATTATAATTGAAAAATGGAGTTCACATTTTTACTCTATACATGGATTAATGGTTAAGGTGAATTTTCTGTATTTTTCTTAAATAATTGAATTTTGGTGAATATTAAAATACGATAAATTTTGATAAATTCCAAATACATAATTTATTAAGTCATATAAGAATTCCTATTTAGGTAATCACATTTGGTTAGAAATCGCATGAAATTATTTCTAATTACGGTCATGGAATCTTTATTATTTCTTGTAATAGTGTAAAATAATAAACTAATGATTAATATATTAAGAAAAACCACCTCCCCTCAACTATATAAACCTACCTCTCCCCCTCTTCTTCCAACAACACTCAATAATTGAAACATACGTGTGTTCTTCCAAATAAACATTCCAACCCTTCCCACCATGTATAAGACATTCTGGTCCCACCAAATTGACAAAAATAAAGGCCTTAAAGATATTCTCAAGGAGGAGTTCTCAATAGATGAACCTCTCTTCCTTTTTACATCAACACATTTTAAAAGTTACATTATTTATTATCTATATCATCACATCCCCAAATCCAAATGATAAGATAATTTCATTATCGTAAATTAAATTAAATTTTATTGTGCTAATGGAATATTTCTTCATCATATACCTTTTCCCCCTCCTATAATAGTAAAAATGAAAATACCTCCCAAGATGTGTTAATTTATCCCTTCAAGGATGACAAATTTTCCGTTTATATTACTATCTCTAATACTATCCCTTAAACCATTTTAATGGTTGTACCATAATATAATATATTTATTTTATCTTATAAAATGTTTTAAAATCCTTATACACTCGAAATATTGAATAATAACACATAACAAGTTCATTATACACAAAACTACCATGAAAATCAAAGTGTTTATCATAGAATATTAACTACTGAGTAATCCTAATTGTCACAACCCATTCCTTGGGGCCCGTATCTTGACTACCCCATGCCCGCCTTCCATAGGACAGGAGCCGGAGACTAGCACCAAAGGTGTAATTCCCTAAAACTGGGAAGGCATTGCCTTTATAAAATGTAAACACACACAAACTAAGAACAAGGAGAAGAAAACACTAAGTAAAGAAGTATAAAAAGTGTTCTAAATGTACCAAGGGGGCGTAAATACAATCCCAATAGAATGATACAGCTACAAATGAAATAATGTACAACTGAAAAGATAGCAGTTGAATGTTGAAGTAGCTCCTGGATTGTCATATGGGTTCCAACCTGAAGGGTAGGTACAGATGTCCTCCTCAGCACTCCACACCTATCGGTCTGCTCCATGTTCCATTATGCCGAGTTTCCACCTCTGGGTACCTTCCAGTCCTCGTACACTCTGCCTTGGTCAGCATTGTACGTCATCTGCATCCAACATAACGAGGTCCGAGCATAGCCCGTGTAGCGGTGAGTATAACGTTACTCGGTAGGGACCCCGAGACCCTCAAGGTCTCACCAAAATCCAATAATGATAAACAAAAATGAAATATCTCTACTGATAACCTTTACTTTTGTATGTGACCATACTTATACATAAGTTATCAAGTTACACATCTCAATCATGAGGAAAACACAAAGGTCATTGACTCAACTCACAATAGGATTTTATTTATGATGTCAAAACCACAGCTGCTGGAGAACTCCTCCATTGTCAAGTACATTAGTCCTGTCATGACTCCGAGTTTCTAATCACTAACCATAAACTACTGAGGTACTCCTCATGTCAAGTACCGCGGGTCTGTCGCCCCAACATAGTAGCGCAACCCGCCATGGGTCTGCGCCCCAATATAGTAGAGCACCCCCTAATAGCCTATAGAGGTACTCCCCCTGTTGAGTACTGCGGGTATACTTCCCCTACACAATAGCACTCCCCACCATGGGTCTAACACCCCTACATAGTAGTGCTCCCAACTTGGCTAGTCAATTCACTCTGAAACAAATCAGACAAGCAGTCGTAAGGTCTGAGCCAGCTACTAGGTCTTCGTACTACATATGCTCATCTCCGAGAGGATTGGCTCCCTGATCTACTGGTCTATACTTTCAAGTGTCATGTAAACTCACTTGGTTGTTTCTCATGGAACTACCTCATCATTGGGGTCTCAATGCAACAGACGACATGTCAATCGGACGCCCGGTCTGTGAGTTATTTGCATTTCTGTTCTATGGGCCCAGTTGGATTTCAGGTACAATCCAACCCGTACATACTCCAAATGCATCCAAAACACATGTGGACTATGCCATAATAATTTTATCATCAAAATAAATTCAACATAGTCGACTGCATGTGAATCAGACTTTCGGTCCATAAGTAACAAAAGTTTCCGCTCCGAGGGCCTGGTTGGAATTACGCTCGTTCCAAACCCGACCATTTTCCAAAGTCATCCAAAACACACTTAGAGTATTAAAAAAGGACCGCCTTGTCACGATGGTATCTATGTCATAAAAGGTGTGTCGATTGGATGCACGGTCGTGATGATATTCGCATTTAAGAGAACGTGCCAGGCCGAGTGGGTTGGCGGGTCGGTCCGACCCAGTTCGGAGGGTCCATCCCGGCATGGGGTTTTAGCCCGGCCTAAAGAATTGTGACCCCGCCCACCACGGCACGGCCCGGCTGGCCGCAGCTTGGACGACTGTCCAAGCGGTCCATTGCGGGAGGAGCAACCCCCATGCTACCTAAAAAGGTGGCGCCAGGCGGTGCAACCCTCCGTAGCCGTCCGGCCGAAGCCGGTCGGCTTTCATAGCGCTAGTGGCCCACTTGGGCGGGCCTTGGGTTCTCTAGCGTGGCACCCTCTTGGTGTGGCATCCTTCCTCCGCCCTGCCGGCCAACGAGCCGACCGGTTCTCCTACCGAAGTGGCCCTCGAAGCGGGCCACAGTTCCTTCCACATTTCTGGTGTGAAGGTACCGGCTTCCTCAGCTGCGTCCTGCCATAGCTGTGGCTCCGCGTCCCCAGTATAGTGTGAAGGCGTCGTGCTTTCTTCACTGAGGCCCTCTTGGCAGCGTCATTTCTTTGCGTGTGCGACAGGAGTCCTTGAGCCGCCGGCCTCTTCCACGTTCCGCCTCCGATCACTGATTCCAATAATAATCATGATCCAACTATGGGTCGACATGTCGTATTCATTTGGCCCGTGCCCTCAGCGTTAGTTGATAGTAATAGGCCGGGGAAAACAAATATAGTAAATAATGAATGAGGCAAAATTTCAATCCATTAAAATTGAACATAATCCCCCTACCATGGAAAAGATTAGCAGTAGTCATGCGTCGTGGATGACAGTGTCGATTCCATCATCTTTGGTGTTCACCCAAAGAAGAAATGGTATCTCATCTCTTGTTTCGGAGAAAAGAAAAGATGGCATATCATCGTCATTTGTGGAAATGGAGTTCTTTGTCAAAGAGGGTGTCGTTCTTTGTGCCATTTACTGTTCTTCACTCAGAGAGAATGATGTCCTATGAGGAAGAACGAGGTTCCCCAAATTGTCCCGAGGTTTCCCCCACCATGCATATTTTCTATGAAAATATTTTAATAGCCTTCTTCAATTTTAATGAATTCCAAACCAGTTCATGCTAATTCAAAAATAAGTGTTGTGCCAATTAATTAATAGAGATATTAATTAATTGAGTTGGAAAACATAATGAGAGGGAGGTGGAGAGGCTCCCCATATTAAATACAAGGGGATATTAACAATCTTAATAATAGAGTATGGTTGTCATAATAAATACAAGGCAGTTAGAAAGGGGGGTTTTTGGGGTTTTGAAGGGTTGGGGTTTCGTGTGGGCCCCACATCACAAATATCCTTTCATGGGAGGTTATGTGGGTGTGGGACCCACCTAAAACCTCCCCCTTAAACGATATAACTGAATCAATATAAAATTTTGTGCAAAACAATTTTTATTTCATTTATAATTAAACTCCAAAATATGACGTCAAACCCCAATAAAACGCAACAATGGTAATGGTCCCCTTTGAAAATAACTGGTGCTGCGAGTTCATCTGTGCCCTCAGATTCTAATTCTGAGAAACGGTTCAAAGGATAGAAAAAGACACACATATTTTTACTGAATGTACCTGAACCAAACATCAGAAATTGATTGTGGGCACACCGGGCCTCAGAATCAGGAATCATTAGAAGATGCAGACTCGTAAAATTCAAAATAAATTATGAAAAAAATTTCCTTGAAATTTCTGCTTCATTACATTTCCCCCCACCTCAGAGCTTTATGTCCCTATAATTCGACAACACACACTAGGGAAACAACAGAGGGGTACTGAGAACTCATCTGAGCCTCCCGCTCCCATGTGCTCTCTAGGAGGTTCCTGTGCTACCAGTGAATTCACACTAGAGGAATCGACCGTCCATGTAGGACCCACTCATGTCGATCCTGAATATCTACTGGAACCTCTAGTAAGGTCACCCCATTATCAATTTATAGCTCCCCTTGGTAAATGATGTGGGACGGATAATGCACGCATCTTCTCAGCTGAGATAAATGGAAGACGTCCAGCACCCAGTGCAATTGTGTTGGACGGTCCAGGCGGTAAGCCACCTCACCTACTCTGCCGAGGATGTAGAAAGGTCCCACAAAATGCAGAGATAATTTTCATCCCTTGCCACATCTCCATAGAATTCATCAAGGTGAGACCCGTAGGAAAACGTGGTCCCCATCCTCAAACTCCCTTTGCGTCTGTCTCCTTTTAGCATAGGACTTCTATCTGCTCTGTGCTGTCTTCATCTGCTCCTAGATGATCTACACCTTCTCTAGTAGTCTCAAGATGTGTGAAATGATCAACCTCTGCATTATTTCCAGAAAAGATCTGCTGGTATCTCTCTGACGACACAAAGTTTTTCCCCTCATTCGTCAATGCTAAAAGCGGTGCATCAACTCTGGAGAAGTCTAGAAAAAATCTATGTCTGGCCGACTCATGAGTGATCGATTGCACCCACTTAAGCATGATTCCAACATGTGCTTCCTGGGGTTTCCTTTTCACCAACCAAGGAAAACCCATCTCAACATTGTAGGTAAACCACATCCTTTTTTCTTAATACAGTCAATATGTGTATGAACTGTGGTTGCCTAGTCCATACCCAAACCAACATCGTATGGCCTCAATGATACAACTAAGAGGTTCTAACCAAAACACTCGCCCGGAGATTCGGATCACACTATCAGCAGAACAGTGATTATCGAGTCTCCTCCCAGAGGTATCTCCATACGTGAGGGTCAAGTCAACGGCTTAACCAGAAACTCTAGTTCTGGCACAAGATTTGTGGAAAGAAAGAATGATTTGTTTCAATGTTTGTTGTTACGATAGCTAGTAGTAGACACAGACCGTACCAACGAATCATTTATTGAGACATTGGGTCACAAACCTTGACCACATGCAGCTACTCTCTATCAATTCCCTCCTTCTCCCTAATCCTGAAGAGGACTACAAAGCCTGGTGGTTGTAACATGTCGAAATGTACACCACCACATGCTGCTATCCTAGCTCTTCTTCGAAGTTTTCTGCTCTGCAAATTAATTTTTCCTTAACAGTTCCTCTTCTTGAATCATTTAAGATTCCCATTTATAAGAGACTAGTGACTGTTCCCTGCTTTCCCCCTGCTAACATTATCTAGTTGTATCCATTCAGCCAATGAACATTCAACCATAAAGATTCTCTCTACCACAATAGCATAAGTAGGAATTCATAGAGGTAATGTTCTAGATTGGACATCCTTAAACACACATTTCTCTGAGTTCCGAGATGTAATACACTGATCGTATCATAGTCATCAAGTACCAGGAATGATTGGTACGCCTCGATGAATACCAACCTATAGACATCTTGTCTGGACGAAGCTGTATAAGCTCTACAAAACTCTCAGCCACCACCTCAAGCCAGTCCTCAGCCTCCTGTGTGTTGGGATCACCTCAAAAACTGAGGGGAATGTGATTCTAAAACATGTGTAAGGAACTATTCCAACATGTTTCATCTACCGTGACCACCGGTTGTAACTGCAGACCATCAGGTAGTGATATAACTGGTGCACTACCCGAGGGAAATATCCCAGGAATCAGTCAACATATCGACGCCTCATCCCTATTTGGACCAACCTTATGGTCTCAAACTAGGATACACTAGTAAATAATATCCACATATACTCTTCTAGTGTCTAAACATGTTGTAGAACTCTAAAAATCACCTCCTTCCAGTCCACTGCTACCCGAGAATCTGTCTTGCCTCATAACCTCAGAGGTCTCTACTACTGGAACTCGTGCAACGTGCTCTAGCAGCGTGCACCATCCACTAGTACGGCTGGTGGCATCGACTGCCGAATGGGTGGTGGTCCTACTGGTACACCACCCAGATGTTCCATAACAGTAAGAGGTCCCTTCCCTGGAGCCTCATCGCTCGGTGGGTTGTCATCGTGTAGAGGCATCCTAAACAGATGTGCCACGGTAAAATGATTTATACCTGGTTAGCTGACCTGGATTGAGCAGACATAAGAAAACATTAGAAAACAAACATGCAATCAGTGTTTTCATGGACTGAGTCCAAAAATAGTAGCCAGGGTCTTAGTGTTTGGATATGTCTGCTGCCACACCAACACTAGATTCCTTGAACCAAAAACCATACTTGGTACCCTTAACAATATTTCTTCACAAAAAAAAATGATTACAGTCATGTGTTCTGTGGTATAACTGACTCCTCTGATACCGATTTCTCATAATCCATCCCTTGAGGCCCGCAGAGTGACTACCCCAAGCCCTCCTTCTATAGTCCAGGGGCTGGCGACTAGCACCAAAGGCGTAATTCCCTAGAACTAGGATGGAATTGCCTTTATAAAACGTAAACACACACAACCAGAGAACAAGTGGAAGAAAACACCAAGTAAAGTAGTATAACAAGTATGTTGAATGTACAAAGGGGACAGAAATACAATCCCAACATAAAGATACAGCTTCAACTAAATGAATATACAACTGAAACGACAGCAGCTGAATGGTGAAGAAGCTCCTGGATCATCCTCCAGGTTCCTACCAGAAGGCTAGGTACATATGTCATCCTCAGTACACCGCATATATCGGTCCGCTTCGTGTGTTGTCACGCCGAGTTTCTACCATCAGGTACCATCCATTCCTTGTACACTCTGCCTCGGTCATCGTTGTTCGTCGTCTTCATCCAACACAACGAGGTGTGGGCATAACCCGTTTAGGGGTGAGTATAATGATACTCAATAGGGACCCCAAAACCCTTAAGGTCTCACCAAAATCCAACCAGGATAAACCAAAATGAATGATCTCAACTGATAACATTGACATAGGTATATTCCCATTCATATTACTAAGTTATCAAGTAAGTCATCTCAATCATGAGGAAAAAACAAAGGTCATTGACTCAGCTCAAACCAGGATTTTATTCATGATTTTCAAACCACGGCTGCTAGAGAACTCCTCCTCCGTCCAGTACAGTAGTCTTTTCATGACTCCGAGGTGCAACTCACTATACTTAGAATGCTGAGGTACTCCTCCTGTTGAGTAATGTGGGTCTGTTTCCCCAACACAGTAGCGCAACCCTCCATGAATCTAACACCCCAACATAGTAGTGCAACCCCTAATAACCTACAGAGGTACTCCTCATGTCAAGTACCGCGGGTCTGTGCACCTTCACAGTAGTGCTCCCCAACATGGGTTTGCCAACCCTACATAGTAGTGCTCCACACTGGGCTAGTCAAGTCACTTCGAAATGATTCGGACAAGCAGTCATCAGGTCTCACCCAGCTAATAGGTCTCCATACTCTGTACGCTCATCTTGAGGAGGATCCCCTCCACGAGAACTGATAGATTCTTTCAAGTGTCAAATAAACACACGTTGAAGTATCTCATGGATCTGCCTCGTTATTGGGGTCTCATTGCAACAGATGCCATGTCAATCGGACGCCCGGACTGTGAGTTATTTTTATTTCTGTTCTAAGGTCCCGGATAGATTTCGGGTACAATCCAACCCGTCCATACTCCAACTGCATCCAAACCTCAAGTGGAGTATGCCAAAAGAACTGTCTCATCAAAATAAATTGAACATAGTCAATGGCATGTCAATCGGACATTCGGTCCTTATGTAATAAGTGTTTCCACACCGAGGGACCGTTTAGAATTAGGCTCGTTCCAAACCCGGCCATTTTCCAAATTCATCCAAAACTCACGTGGAGTATCTTAAAATGACCACTTAATTGCAAGGGTCCCAGTGCCATAGATGGTGTGTCGATCGGACATATGGTCATGAAGATATTTTCATTTAAGCGTATGAGCCTGGCACGTTAGGCATAGTGGGCTGGCTTGTCGGTCCGACCTGGTTCGGTGGGTCCAACCCTGAGTGGGGTTTCAGCCCAGCCTAATGAAATGCAACCCGACTCGGCTCGACCGAATGGCCAAACGACTTATCTAGAAGGGGTCGAGCGGTTCGTGGCGGGGGGCGCGGCCCCCCGGCTGCCCGAACCGGCGGCGCAAAGCGGCGTCACCCTCCCTAGCTGGCCGGTCGAAGTCGGCCGCCCTTTATGGCCCAAGCGGCCTGCTCGGGCGGGCCACATGTTCTCCTGCATGGCGCCCACCTGGCACCATGGCCGGATGACGAGCCTACCGGTTATCCTGCCGAAGGGACCCGCGAAGCGGGCCGCGGTTCCTTCCGCACAGCCGACATGACTACTATGGCTTCCTTCACCGCGGCCCGCACTGGACGTGGCTCCACATCTTCGTTACAGTGCGACAGTGACGTGCATCCTCCATCGTGGCCTGCTTGGTTGCGTATTTTCATTACGTGTGCGATGAAGGTCCATTCACCGTCAGCCAGTTCCGATTTCCACCTCCTGTCACCGATTCCAAAAATTAATAAGATCCAACGGAGGGTCGTCGGTCCGTGTTCGTTCGGCTCGCTCCCTGAGCGTTAGGAAATTGTTATAGGCCAGGAAAAACAAAGATATTAAATGATAGACGAGGCACAATTTTAATCCATTAAAATTGAACATAATCCCCCAACCATGATAATGATTTGTGGTAGTCGTGCGTCATGGATGACTGTATCGATTCAGTCGTCGTCAGAGTGCACCCGATGAAGAAGTGGCATCTCCTATCTGGTTATGAAGAGAAGAAAAGAAGTCACGTCATCGTTCTCGTGAAATGGAATTCTTTGTCAAAGAGGGCATCATTCTTCTTGCCATTGAGTGTTCATTGCCGAGAGAGAATGATGTTCTATGAGGAAAAACGAAGCTCCACAAATTGTCCAGAGGTTCCCCCCTCTAAACATATTTGCTATGCAAATATTTTAATAGACTTAATCAATTTTATAGAGTTTCCCACCAATTCAATCTATTTCCAAAATTAGAGTTGTGCTAATTATTTCATAGAGATATTAATTAATTGAGGTGGAAAAAAAAATGAGAGGGAGGTGGAGGGGCTCCTCATATTAAATTCAAGGGGAGATTAACAAACTTAATAAAATAGGGTGGTTGTCATAATAAATACAAGGGAGTTAAAAATGGCGGTTTCAAGTTTTTTTAAAGGTTGAGGTTTCGTGTGGGACATACCTCACAAATATCCTCTCATGGGAGGGTATGGGGGTGTGGGCCCCACCAACAAACTTTCCCTTGTAGGATATAACCAACTCGAAATAAAATTGTGTGCAACAAATTTTTTTTTTAATTTATGATTAAACTACAAAATATAACATCAATCCCACAAAATACGCAACCATGGTAAAGGCCCGCTTAAGAAATTATCGGTGTTGTGTGTTCATCAGTGCCCTCAGATTTCAGTTCCAAGCACCGGTTCAAAATATATAAAAAATGCATGTACGTTTATAGAACGTATACGAACAAAACATCAGAAATTGATTCTGGGCACACCAGGCCTCGAAATCAGGCGCCGTCAGAAACTACAGACTTGTAAAATTCCCAAAAAATTATGAAAAAAAAATCGTGAAATTTCGGAGTATTTAAATTACCCCCACCTCAGATCTTTACGTCCCCGTAAATCAACAACACAGACTTGGGAAACAAAATTGGGGTACTGAGCACGAATCTGGGTCTCCCGTTCCCAAGTTCCCTCTTGGAGGTTCCCCTGCTGCTAGCGAACGTGCACCAGATGAATCAACCGTCTATGTAGGACCCGCTCTTATCGATCCTAAATCTCTACTTGAACCTAGATGAAGGTCACCCTATCATCGATGATCAGCTCCCTGTGGTCGATGATGTGGGACCGATCGTGCACGCATCATTTCAACATAGATACATGGAAGACGTCGTGCACCCAGTTCAACTGAGGTGGAAGGGCCAAGCGTTAATCCAACTCTCCTACTCTTCCGAGGACCTAGAAATGACCAATTAAATGGACAAATAACTTTCCACCCTGGAAAAATCATGGTAGGCATAGTAAAGGTGAGAACCGTAGGAAAACATGGTCGCCATCCTCGAACTACAGTGGTCTTCATCTCCTATCAGCATAGGAATTCTATCTGCTTTGTGTAGTCTTCATCTGATCCTGGATGATATGAACCTTCTCTCGTAGCCTCAAGATGGGCGCACTGGTCAATCTCTGCCTCAGCTCCTAAAAATCTCTGCTGGTATCTCTCTAACAACACGAAGGGTTTCTAGTTATTCGTCAATGCTAAACGTAGTGAAACTACTCTGGAGAAGTCTGGCACAAATCAAAGTCTGTTCGACTCATGATTGATCGACTGCACCCACTTATTCATGATTAAATCATGTTCTTCCAAAGGAGTCCTTTTCTCCAACCAAAGAAAACCCATCCCAACAATGTTTGTGAACCACCACCTTTTTTCCTAATACAATCAATCTATGTTTGAAGTGTGGTTTCCCAGTCTATACCCAAACTAACGTCTTAAGGCCTTGACACTACAACCATGAGGTTCAACCGAAACACTCACCTCAAGGGTCATATCACACCATCGGCATAAGTGTGATTATCGAGTATCCTCCCAATGTTATCTCTAGACGTGAGTGTCAAGTCAAGGACATTACCATAAACTCTAGGTCTGGAACAGGAATCATGGAAATAAATAATGATTCGTATCAATGTTTGTTGTTATGACAGGTAGTAGTAGACATAGACTGTACCATCAAATCATTCCTAGATCCCTTGGGTCACATTACTTGACCGCATGTAGCTACTCTCCTCTGCTGCCCTCCTCCTCCATGATCCTTGAGGGGAGTACATAGGTTGGTGGTCGTAATATGTCGAAATATTTACCACCTAATGTTGTTATCCTAGCTCTGTTATCATGTCTACTGCTTTGCAGATTCATCTGTCCTTAACACTTCCTCCTCTTGAAAAATTTTACATGCCCTAGTCTCAAAGACTAGTTCCAGTTCCTTGTTTTTACACTGCTAACATCATCTAGCTATATCCATTTATACAAAGAACATTCAACAACAAAGGATCTCTCTAGCATCCTAGATTAAGTAGGAATGCATATAGGTAATGTTCTAGATCAGACGTACTTAAACACACTGTTCTCAGATGTCTGAGGTCTAAACTAATGATCTTATCATAGTAATAAAGTACCAAGAATGATCGGTATGCCTCGATGAATACCACCTACCGACATTTCGTCCTTCTAAAATAGTATAAGCTCTAGAAAACTCTCAGCCACCTTCTCAAGCCAGTCCTCAGCCGCCTGTGTGTCGGGCATGCCTCAGAACCTGAGGGGTATCTGATGCTGAACGAAATGTAAGGAACTATGCCTACAAATTTCATCTACCGGTACATCTGGTTGTAAGGCATTGGTCCATGTACCGAATCCTCTTCACAATATGGACCAACCTCACGGTCAGTAACTGGGAAACACTAGTATCTAAGATCCCCATCTTCTCTACTCGTGTATAAACTTGGTGTAGATCTCTAGAAATTGCCACCTGCCAGTCCACTACTTCCTGGGAATCTGTGATGCCTCGTAACCTCGGAGGCCTATACTGCATGAAATAGTGCAACATGCTCTGTCAGCGTGCATCGTCCGCTATTACGGCTGGTGGCATCTGCTACCCAATGGGTGGTGGTTTCACTGGTACACCATCCAGATGTTCCATCATATTAAGAGGGCCCTTCATCAGAACCTTATCGCTCGGTGGGTCGTCATCGTGTAGAGGCATCCTGAATAGATGTGACATGTTCAAACGATTTATACCTGGTGAGTTATCCTGGTTTCATCTGCCTTAAGAAAACTTTTGAATACAAACACACAATAAGTGTTTCCGTGCACTTAGTCAGAAAACAGTTCCCAGGGTCCTTGTGTATGGATATGTCGGCCGCCACGCCAACACTGGACTCCCTAAACCGAAAACCACACTCGACACCCATAACATTATTGTTTCACAGATAGAATGATCAGAGTCCTGCGTTGTATTGTAGAACCTAATCCTCTGATAACAATTTTTCATGACCTATCCCCCGGGGCCTTCATCGTGACAACCCCAAACCCGCCTTCTATATGTCAGGGGATCGTGACTAGCACCAAAGGCGTAATTCCCTATAATTGGGAAGGAATTGCCTTTATAAAACGTAAACACACACAACCAAAGAACAAGAGGAAGCAATCACAAAGTAAAGAAGTATAAATAGTGTGCTAAAAGTACAAATGGGCTGAAAATACAAGCCCAACAGAAAGATATACCTACAAATAAAAGAAATTAAAACTGAAAAGACAACCTCTGAATGGTGAATCCACTCCTGGATCATCCTCCGGGTTCCTACCTGAAGGGTAGGAATAGATTTCCTCCTCAGCTCTCTACGTCTATCGGTCTACTCCTTGTGTCATCCCTGCGAGTGTCCAACTTCGTGTACCATCCACACCTCGTACACTCTCCCTCGGTCAACGTTGTTCGTCGTCTGCATCAAACACAATGTGGTGCAATCATAGCTCGTGCAGGGGTGAGTATAACAATACTCAGTAGGGACCCCAAGACCCTCAAGGTCTCACCAAAATCCAACAAGAATAAACCACAAAAAAATATTTTATCTTATAACCTTTACATAAGTATTTGCCCATATATATACCTAAGTTATCACGTAACCCATCTCAATCTTGAGGAAAACACAAAGGTCATTGACTCAGCTAAAACCAAGATTTTATTCATGATGATGAAACCATGACTATTGTAAAACTCCTCCTCTGTAGAGCACAATAGTCCTGTCGTGACTCCTAGGTGTTACTCACTATGCTTAGACTGCTGAGATACTCCTCTTGTCGAGTACTGCGGGTCTCCCACCCCAACACAGTAGCGCAACCCGCCATGCGTCTGCCACCCCAACATAGTAGCGCACCCCCTAATAGCCTAGAGAGGTATTCCTCCTATAGAGTACCACATGTCTGCCACCCCTACACATTATCACTCCGTTCCATGGGTCCACCACCCCTACACAATATTACTCCTCACTGGGCTAGTAAAATCACTCTGAAACCAATCGGACAAGCAGTCATCTGGTCTCATCCAACTACTAGGTCATCATACTCCGTATGCTCGTCTCCTTGAGGATCTACACCTCAAGCGACTAGTTGATGCTTTGAAGTGTCATGTAAACTCACGTGGAAGTGTCTAGTGGAACCGACTCATCATATGGGTCTCAACGCAACAAACGGTGTGTCAATCGGACGCCCGGTCTGTGAGTTATTAGAATTTTCGTTCCAGGGGCCCGGTTGGATTTCAGGTACAATTCAAACCAGCAATACTCCAACTGCGTCCAGACCTCATGTGGAGTATTTCAACAGAATTGTATCATCAATGGAAATTCAATATATTCGATGTAACGTTAATCAGACATCTGGTCCTTAAGTTATAAGTGTTACTTCTTCGATGGCCTAGTTGGAATTACGCTCATTCCAGACCCGACCATTTTCTAAAGTCATCCAAAAATCACATATAGTATTGCAAAAGGACCGCCTTGTCTCAAGTTTACTAGTTCCACAGACGGTGTGTTGATCGGATGCAATGTCATGAAGATATTCACATTTAAGTGTACGGGACCAACCCGTTAGGCCCAGTGGGATGGAGATTCAGTCTGGCCCGGTGCAGCAGGTCCATCCTGGCCTGGGGTGTAGGACCGGACTAAAGAAACATGACCTGGCCCGGAGAGGCACAACCCATCCCGGCCCCGTGTGGCCCCACCCCGAGAGGCGCGGCCCGGCCGGCCGCGGCTCGGACTTCAGGCCGAGCGGCTCAGCCCAATGGGTTCGAGTGGTCCGTGGTGGGGGGGGGGGGGGGGCTCGTCTGGCCGAACCAACAACGCCATGTGGTTCCACCCTCCAAACCCAGTCGGCCGAAGCCGGTCGAAATTCATGGTACAAGCAGCCCGCTTGGGTTGGCCACGAGTTCTCTAGTGCGGCGCACGAAGCGGGCCGTGGTCCCTTTCACACAGCAGGTGCGATGGTGCTGACTTCATCTGCCATGGCCTGCCTTGGCCACAACTCCATATCCCTGGTACGGTGCGACGTCATCGTGCTTCCTCTGCTGTAGCCCACTTGGCCGCATCTTTTATTTTCATGTGCAAAGGCAGTCCTTGTGCCGCTGACATCTTCCGCTTTCCACCTCCGATCACCGATTCCAAAAATATACATGATCCAACGAAGGGTCGTCGGGCCATGTTCGTTCAGTTCGCGACCTCATTGTTAGGCGATAGCTATAGGTCAGGAAAAACAAAGATAATCAACGATGAATGAGGAACAATTTTATTCCATTAAATATGAACATAATCCCTCTACCTTGGAAAAGATTTTAGGTGCTCGTGCGTCATGGATGACGTTGTCGATTCCATCATCGTCGGTGTGAATCCAAAGAAGAAGTGGTTTCTCCTCTCTTGTTGCGGAGAAAAGAAAAGAAGGCGGGTCGTCGTTCTTCATAAAAATGGGATTCTTTGTCCAAGAGGGCGTTGTTCATCATGCCATGGAATGTTCTTCGATGAGAGAGAACAACATTCTATGGGAACGAATGAAGCTCCACAAAATGTCCAGAGGTTCCCCCCACCAAACATATTTTCTATGAAAATATTTTAATAGTCGTCTTCATTTTTAAAGAATTTCCAACCAATTAAAACTAATTAAAAAAGATAATTTGTTCCAATTAATTAATAGTGATATTAATTAATTGATTTGGTAAACTTAATGAGAGGGAGGTGGAGAGGCTCCTCATATTAAATTCAAGGGAAGATTCATAAACATAATAATAGAGGATGGTTGTCATAATAAATACAATGGAGTTAAAAAGGGGGATTGAAAGGGGGTAGAATGGTTGTGCTTTCGTGCGGGCCCTACCTCAAAAATATCCTATCATGCGAGGTTATGTGGGTGTGGGCCCCATCAATAACCTCCCCCATGTAGGTTATAACCAACTCAAAATAAATTTGTGTGCATCATAATTTTTATTTAATTTATGATTAAACACCAAAATATAACTTCAAACCCGCATAATATGAAACTACGGTAAAGGCCCCCCTAAACAATTATCGGCACTGTGAGTTCATCGGTTCCATCATATTTCAATTACAATCACTGGTTAATAGGATAGAAAAATATGCATGTACGTTTATGGAATGTACCTGAAGAAAACTTCCGAAATTGATTCCGGGCACACCGGGCCTCAGAATCAAGCGCCATTAGAAACTACGGACTCGTAAAATTCTAAAGAAATTAAGAAACTATTTTCCTTGAAATTTATGTGTCTTTACACTAAAGGAGTATAACCAAAAATAATTATTAGATCATTTATATCTCTGTAATGTAATAAATAATATATATTAACAATTTTTAATGTTTAAAAATATTTCAAAGGAACTTCCATTCATGAATACAAGTAAACTGAACATGAAAACCAAGGAAGAAAATGCCCTGAAAACAATAAAATATAACATGTTAAACCTTTTAAAAATACATGAATATACAAAATAAGTTTTTACATTATCAATTTCATGAATATTAGTAAATGTAATTATTAATTAATTTATCTCAATTTGATAATTCTGGTCATTAAAATCAATCATGAACTTATTCACACATAATGTAAGGGTTTCCTTATTTCACTTTTAATTCAATGATATTTCCCGTGTTCACCACTTATTTATTGAATATGGTATATTTGTGGTCCCATTTTAATTATAATATCATGATTATATTTATATTCATGGTATTATATGATTCATTTTGTGATTATTATTTTTTGGTCAAATGACATGATTGATTACAATGTGTTAAGGGACGTTGTCTCAACTTACATTTCGTTAAGACTGACTTGGTATTATGCACCTAATATTATTAATGTGGTATGTTCACTACTCATTAGGGATTATTTTTCCTTTTATATTACATTTTTTGTAAATATCCATTTTCTTCTATCGTGGATATTATTATTTCTTTCTGTCGTATACCTTTTCACATACAATGTTTATTATGAATTCTATTTTAACTTGGAAAAAATTGATGAATATGTATCCTCTATTCAATAATGATTTCAAAATGGCATATTATTCATGTATCTAAAATATTTATAAATTATTATTTGTACTAGTAGATTTTGTGGGTCAATCTACAATCCCTCGATGCATTGACAGTTCTAATAAATAAAATCAAATAGCAACGAACCCTTTTATTTTGTTTTGAAAAACCAGACATATTTCTACAAAAAAAAATAGTCTTGATCGTATAATGGTTCATGTTCTAGATAAATGACATCAAAATAATAATAAATCTATTTATTCATTATTTAGTAATTATTATCCATGAGTTTTTCACAATGTGAAAACCTATGGATGCATTTTTATTTCATATTATTGATGGAATGTTATTGAATTTATTAATATTTACATATTAGTGGAAAATTTTCATTGGAAATCACGATATGGAGAGGCATTATAATACCCATTGAAAAGATGAAGTACCATTGAAAATAGGGGAATGAAGAAATTTTCATTATGTGATAGCTGTGGAAGGAATCATACAGATAAATGCTTGAAAGGAATTTGATTTTTCTATAAGTTTAGAGAAAAGTGTCTTTGATATAGTGACTTTGAAGAGAATATACCACTCAATTATGTTCAACACAACAAATGTAGAGAGGTGGGACACTATGAATATGAGTTTCCTAAGATTCAAATAAACATTCCATAGAAAAGGCCACAAGAGTAATGCAATGCTTATGCCATTACACCCATAGAGATTAACGTTCCTAATGATGTGGTGGTAGGTACATTAGTTATTTCCTCAAACATATTGAATGATTTATTTGATTATGGATAATATCATTCATTTATATATCCCCTATTTTCTACGAAAATTACACTTGTTCAATTTTATTTAATAGAGTATTTGTTATTAAAAACTATTAAGGGGTATATCATTGTAACAAATATGTGTCAATAAGTCCCCCTCAGGACACATAAACATTTTTAAGTTTCTAACCTTATCCTCATACTAATGATTTCCATTTATATAATTGTCGGTACGAATTGGAAGTCAACGTTTGATGTGAATATATATTTCATGAATAAGGAAGTTACCATTTTTATGAATGGTGTAGAATACCTTATCATCTAAGTAGAAACCTTTACATTTGATTCTTCTCTAGAGATCCCAATAGTAGCTATACAAAATCAATTCATGTTGAGGAAGAGAACAAAATATATATGGGAGAGGAAATAAATCTTCAAATTGAAGATGTAGATATTTTGGAAGAATACATTGATGTATTTCTAGATAATTTCACTAGACATCCGCTAGAGTGGGTAGTTGAGTTCTCTATTGAGTTAATTCATGGTGAAGGACCAATATAATAGACACCATATAGAATAACCACTGTGGAATTACTGGCACTAAAAAATAAAATAAAGTAATTGAGTGACAAAAGATTTATTTTACCTAGTGTTTCTCCATGGAGAGCACTTTTTCTATTTGACAACAAGAAAGATCAATTGATGAGGCAATGAAATTCTTATAGGTAAATCAATGATATTACAATAATGAAAAATTATCATCCACCACGAATTGATGATAAAATTGATCAACTTTTAGGAACCCAATATTTTTCGATGATTAAACTTCAATCAAGATATTATCAGTTGTGATTGGGGAAGGAAGATATTCCAATGATCATATTTTTAACCATGTATGGGCATTAAATTTTTTAGGTAATGGATTTTTTATGGAATAATACAACCTATATTTTCATGGATCTAATGAATATAGTTTTAAAATATTATCTGGATGACGTTGTTGTGTTAATTATCGATGATATCCTGGTATACTCTAAAAGCAATGAAAACAATGATAATCACTTGTGGATTATTCAGAAAACTCTATGAAGAAATGAATTATTTGGGATGTTTAGGAAGTGTGAATTTTGGATTCAATCAGTTTCTTTTCCTAGAAATATTGTCTATAAGAGTGGAATCTTACTTGATCTTGTGAAGAAAAAGCCAATCCATGAATAGCCCATGCCAATGATCATAACTGATGTGCATAGTTTTATTGTCTTATCAGGTTACTATTTGCTTTTTTTAGAATTTCATCCCATTTTATAACCCTCTAACTAGGCTCACACATAAAGGGGATATGATTGTATAAATGAAATAATGTGTATAATTTTTTGAAGAATTGAAAAATATTTTGGTCAATGCTCCAATGATGAATCTTCCTAATGGAAATGATGTATTTGTGATTTACAATGATGCAACAACGAATGTAATGAGATACATCCTTATAAAAAATGATAAAATTATTTCTTATGAATAAAGACAGTTGAAGACACCAGAAAGAAATTATCCATATCATGATCTTAATCTAGAATCTATAATCATTTACTTAAAAATATGGAGACATTATATCTATTATGAAAGGTGTGAGATATATACATCACATAATAGATTGAAATATATTTTTATAGATAATCAACTCAGCATGAGGAAAAAGAGATCTGTTTAGTTACTCAAATATTTTTATATCTCAATACACTTCTACCCATGAATGGAAAATAAGGTGGTAGGTGCATTAAAAATGAAATTTCATGGACTTCTAACACATATTATGATTGAGAGAGATCCTATATTCATGAATCTTCTAAAGATGGTTATAGGAATTGGAAAAGAAGGGGAAATATAATACCTTTTTCAAATTATTCAAAAACCTTATCATTGATAGAATATAAAAACCTCTCCATATAATTATGAGATTCTACAAAAGGAATTTAACAGTTTTAAGTATAAATGCTTTTTTGACATTGTGTATGAGTAAAGAGTTATGAAATTTGTAAAAAGATTAAGTGTTCTATTTGTATCTGAGATAAGAAGGGTACAAATAGATGATGTGCATAGCTCAAATCTCTCCATTCACCCATGTAGTAGAAACATGTATATATATATAAAGGATCATTTTGGAGGGATTACATGAAGAGAGAAATTGAAGACTATGATTCAAGGGTATATTTTACCAAAACAATAAGGTTAATAGAAAACATCTTTGAGGGGTCATGAATCCTAAAACTATTCATAGGAGTAAGTGGGATGACATTATAAAAAACTACATTAAAAAATTACCTATGACACATAGAAGGAATGATGCAATATGAGAAATTGTTGACTGTCTTACAAAATCTATGCATTTAATTACTATAAGAGAGGATTTACCACTTTGCCATTGGAATGAAATTATATTAATCATGTTGTATGATTTCATGGGGGAAATAAATCAATTTTCTCAGATCGAGATCTGTAATTTACATCAATATTCTGGAAAAGTATCTATAGGGATTTGGATACCGAGCATCATATGATTGCAGTTATCACCCCCAACCCGACAGATAGCCTAAATGAAATATTAAGACATTTGAAGACATGTAGAGATCATGCTCTCTTAACATTCACAGTGTGCATGATCAATACTAGAATTTGGTTTAATTTTACTACAATAATAGTTTCCATTCATGAATTCAAATGGTTCCATATGAAGCATTATACGGTAAGAGGTGTTAAAGTACAACATTCTGGGATGATGTCGGTGAGATAAAACTTATAGGCCCAGAACATTTTAAAGAGACAACTACAATGGTGATGAATGTTCAGGGAAATATTAATGTAGCCCAAAATTTGAAAAGGAGTTCTGCTAAAAACCATAGAAAATGATTTTTATTTTCAATTATGTGATATTTACTTTCTAAAATTATCTTCATGGAAGGGTGTCTTACAGTTTATAAATAAAGGGAAATTGATCCACAGGTACATCAAACCATTTAAAATTTTGGAAAGAATCAGTGTTGAATCTTACTATTTAAAAATGAAAAAAAAGTGTATCCAATGTTCATAATGTGATAAACATATCATTGTAGAAGAAATACATAGAATACCCAATGCATATACTCATCTATGATGAAATACTCAGGAACTAGATTTTTTATACTATGAAGAGCCTATCGAGATTCATGACACAAGAGAGAAGGTATTTAATAAATCAGACAACTCAGCAAATAAAGGATATTTGGAGAACCCATAAAATATAGTAATTAATATGGGAACCGATAGATTTTATGAAGAATAACCACCCACATATTTTTAATGGGATTTATATGTGAAAAATTGAGCGGATCAAATTTCTGAAGGTTGAAAGAATATAACACCCCAATCATTTAATGGTTTGTTTCTCTTAAATAATTTCAATTCTTAAGACAACCTATATTTCATGAAGCACTGAGTCTATAGGAAAAAACCATAGTAATTTATTTGATATATTCACAACCTAGCCATTAAAATTTAATTTTCCACTTTTGTGTTTTGAATTTCGAAAAACTAACACACACGGTTGCGATTAGGTTTATATTTGGAGTATGATAGAATCATGTTAATTTTTATTGAATATCAACATAACCTTATCAATATTAAAATACCCTTATGAATAGTAATATACCCTTAAAAATAATATTGAGACATATATAAATGGTAACCTTTCCAATAAATGTGTACATAATATTTAGACACCTTAAAAATGAAGATGAATATTTTAAGTGTTGGTATTTTTTGATAAAATGAATATTTTAATTAGAAATTAAATTTCTAATAATTAGATAATTAGTTATGAAATGTGGATTTAATTTCTGGATTGAGCATGTCTAAAAATCATTGGGGTTAATTTTTGGTATTTTTCTGAAATACTTGATTTTTTTGGTGCATAGTAAAATACAATAAATTGTGAGAAATCCTAAATATATGATTTATTGGGTCAGGGATGATTTACATATAATATAATAAAATTTATTCGAATTCAAAACCAAAAATTAGTATTTTTTACATGTATTCATCACTATTTCTTTAATTTGTGAAAAATAATAATCTAATTATTAAAATATTAAGAAAACCCTCTTCCCCTCCACTATATAAACCACCCCTCACCCCCTCTTCTTCCCACACCACTTTGGCTTTGTGAATGTCCATAGTTTTATAAAATTCATTTCCCATGACCAACCACCACGTCCAATACAATCTGGTCTCACAAAAATTCTAAAAATGCCAGAAAGAGAATCTCAATGAGGGTTACTCAAGAGGTGAACCTCTCTTCCATTTTCTTTGAAATTCTTTTTCAAGTTCCATTCTTTTATTGCTCCCTCATTAACTCCCCACATCTGAATGATTTGGTAATTTTAGAACATTACATGAAATGTAGTTTTTTAATGATAATGGAATATTTTATAATCATATCTCTTTCCCCCTCCTCCTATTCTAAAAAGAAAACACCATCTGAGATGTGATAATTGTTCACATTCAAGGGAGACAAGTTTTGAATTTAGATTATTATCTTCATGATTAGCCCTAAAACATCTTTAATAGTCGAAACAGATCATAATATATGTATTTTATTTTATGAAATGTTCTGGAATCCTTACACACTTATAATATAAAATAATAATACAAAACAAGATCATTATGTACAAAACTGCCCAGATAATCCAAGCGTTTATCATTAACTTTTAACTACAAGGTCAACCTCCTGCAATATAACCTAATATCATTATACAATCATTTATATCCTTATAACTTTACTAGTAATATAATATATCAATTATTTATGTTTAACCATATTTCAGAGAAACACTCTTTCATTAATACATGTAAACCGATCATGAATCCCAATAAAGATATTGATTCCAAAATAATTATATTTATCAACTAAAGCCCATAAAGATGAGACTAATGAGTATTTTTTAAAAAATAATAGTTTTTAATTTTTTTTCCTTAAAAAGACTAGGTTAAATGTTATTTTACAAAATACGCCACAAAGGCGGCACCTGTGATGCCGCTATTTGGGTCCTGGGTGAAAGTCGACATAGCCGATGCGGCCTTTCACCTAAAATAAAAAAAATTTAATTTTTTATATTCTTATTTTGTTTTGTTATATATATATAAACAATACAAAAATTATATTAATAATAAAATCTTCTGCAATATTTATCCGCTATTTAAAATCCTGCAGTACGTCCATTACAATAGTCAGGATTCTGAAAGAAGCTCTCACCCTGGGATCCATTTTATAAGAGTGTTTACCCAGGAAATCATTCTGCATTTCCGATGTGCAATTCTGGTTCTCCCTTTCCTACACAGAACATTATACATTTCCAATGTGGGATTTTGTTTCAAGAACATGACATTGAAAGACTATAAAATATAAACTATAATTCCAATATAAATTAAACATATGACATGGATAAAACAAATAAAAATTAGTTGAAAACATAAAAAATCGTAAAAAATAATGATAAAAAATTATTTATAAGCATTCAAAATCACCTACTTCAAACATTAAATTTTTTCAAGTACGTGACTTTGAAAGACTATAAAATATAAACTAAAAGACCAATACAAATGAAACATAATACATTAATTAATAATATAATAAATATTTGAAAATAAAAAGGATGTCTTAAAATTTTTTGACGGAAAATAATTTATATGTTTTCAAAGACACATACGTCAGACATAAAAATGTTTCAAGCCTGAGACATTGAAAGCCTATAAAATATAAAATATTTAAAAAAAATAAATGAATCATAAAACATGGATTAAACATATAACAAATAGTTGAAAATAAAAATAATTTAGTAAAATATGTTCATGAAAAATAATTTATTATTTTTCAAAATCACCTACATGAAACATAAAAATGTTTCAAGTATGTGCCTTAGAAAGCCTATAAAATACAAACTATAAGACCGATGTAATTTAATTTTAAAACATGGATTAGACATATAATAAATTATTTACTTATTAATTTAATGTTATAAATAATTGATTAGTTAATAATTAATTAGTTAATTAGATATTAATAATAATTAATTAATTAATATTTTACCAATTAAATAGAAATATAATTACTCACTATATAATAGTGAATTATTAAATTAGTAATATAATTATAAATTACATTTATTCATTATAATTAATAATTAGTAATTATTCAAAATTATTATAAATTATTTAATTTTTTAATTGGTAATAAAATTATTAATTATATAATAGTTAATTAGTTGTTTAGTAATATAATTGTAAAATACAATTATTTATTATAATTATTTATTATAATTATTCATTATAATTATTCATTATAAATATTTTTTTTAAATAATAATTATTTTTATTAATTATTATCTATTAATAATTAATTATCTAATTATTAATATAATTGTTAATTATATAAATATTAATTTTACAATAATTAGTTATTTAATTAGTAATTATTCATAATTAATTATATAATAATTTATTAGTTACATAGTAATATAATTATTAATTATATAATAATAAAATAGTTAATTACTAATATAATTATATAATATATAATATATTATTAGTTAATTAGTAATTATTAATCATCGATTATATAGTAACTAATTTTTTGATTAGTAAGATAATTATTAATTATATGTTATTTAATTAGTTAAATTTTATAGAACGATATAGCCAATGTCCTTTTTATAATTAGTTAATTAGTTATATAATTACAAATTATAATTATTCATTGTAATTATTTATTAGTATTTATTAAAAATTAGTTTAAAATAATTAATTAGTTAATTGGTTATGAAATATTTAATTATATAATTGTAAATTAGTTAATTAGTAATATAAATATTCATTATAATTATTAATTAGTAATTATTGAAAATTATTTTATATTAATTATTTAGTTAATTAGTAATATAATTATTCCTTATAATTATTCATTATAATTATTCAGTATAATTATTCATTATAATTATTCAATATAATAAAAAATTAGAAATTATTAATTAATCATATAAATATTAATTATATAACTATTAAGTGTATAATAATTAGTTATGAAATTAGTAATTATTAATGATTAATTATATAATAACTAATTAGTTAATTAGTAATATAATTAGTTAATTAATAATATAATAAGTTTATTAGTAATATAATTATTAATTATTTAGAAATGAATTATTTACTTAGTAATATAATTATTAATTATATAGTAATTAATTAGTTAATTAGAAGTATAATTATTAATTATATGAATTTTAATTAGTTAATTAGTAATTATAAATTATTATTCATATAATAACTGTTTAGTTAATTAGTAATATTATTCTTAAATATTTAATAGCTAATTAGTTAAATTTCTGAGAAATATAGAGCTGATTCCTTTTTTATAATTAGTTAATTATTAATAAAATAATAATTTATAATTATTCATTATATTTATTATTTATTATTTATTAAACATTATTATATAATACCTAATTAGTTAATTGATGATATAATTATTAATTATACAATAATTAATTAGTTAATTAGTAATATAATTATTCATTATAATTATTAATTAGTAATTATAAAAAATTATTATATAATAATTAATTAGTTAATTAGTATTATAATTATTCCTTATAAGTATTTATTATAAGTATTCATTATAAGTATTCATTATAACTATTAATTATTATTTATTATTTATAATTATAAATTATGAATTATTTATTTATAATTATTTATTTAATAAGTAAATAATATATTATATGTTTAATCCATGTTTTAACTTTAAATTGTATCAGTCTTATAGTTTGACTTTTATAGTCTTTCAAAGGCACATACTTGAATCATTTTTATGTTTCATGTATGAGGTTTTTAAAGCATTTAAATTATATTTCATTAAAAAATTTATAATATTATTTTTATTTTCTACTATTTGTTATATGTTTAATCCAGTTTTTAAGTTTCTCTTATATCGGCCTAATAGATTATATTTTATAGGCTTTTAATGTCAAGTGCTTGAAACTTTTTTTTGTTTGATGTAGGTGTCTTTAAAAATTTATAAATTATTTTCCTTCAATGTTGTTATCAAAATTACTCTTATTTTCAACTATTTCATGTATATTTAATCCATGTATTAAGTTTCAGTTATATAAGTATTATTGTTTATATTTTATAGGATTTCAAAGTCATCTTCTTAAATCATTTTTATGTTTCAAATATGTTGTTTTGAAAGCATATAAATCTTTTTTTATCATCATTTTTTACGAAAATATTTTTTCAACTATTTTTTATATGGTTAATTCGTGATATACATTTTATTTATATTGGTATTATAGTTTATATTTTATATTCTTTCAAAGTCATGTACTTGAAACAGAATCCCAAATCAGAAATGAAGAATGTTCTATGTAGGAAATGGAGAACCAGAATCACTCATCAAAAATGCAGAATGATTTCCAAGGTAAAATCTCTTATAAAAAGGATCTTTGTTTGAGAGCTTCTGTCACACTCCTGAATATTGTATTGGCAGTACTACTAGATTATAAATAGAATATAAATTCTGCAGAAAATTTTATTATTATTATTATTATTATTTTGTTTATACATATATATATAAACAAAACAAAACAAAACAAATCAAAATTAAAAATAATTATTTTTAAAAATATTATTTTTATTTTAGGGGAAAGGGAGCATCCATGTTTCTGCCATTCATGCAAGACCCAAATGTGGCATCACATATGGTGACTTTATGGCGTATTATTAAAAAATCATTATACCCAACATGTTTTTCATAAATAATTTAAAAAAACCTATAATAATAATCCAACTAATTAACCTAATAATGTTATGATAAATCAAATACATGTATAATAGGATTATAAATTATTAATTAATTAATATAAATTTTATTATTCAGGTTTTAAAGATCTATCAAGAACCCATTTTTGCACAAGGTAGGGTTTTCTCATCCTAGTTTTATTTCCTTGAGATTTCCATTGTCAGATCATATTTCTTGCATGTGGTGTATCTGTACTGAAAATTTATATATAATATCATGATTCTATTTATAGTTATTTTATTTTTTATTCATTTTGATATTATTACTTTTTTTTCATACGACTCAATTAATTACAACATGGTAAGAGAATTTGTCTCAAATTCAATTTCATTGAGACTTAATTGGTATTGTGCAACTAATATATATTATGTGGTGTATCCACCTACCATTCGATATCACTTTTCATTTTACATTATCATTATGGTAAATAACCATTTTTTGTATTATGGACATGATTATTTTCTTAATCCATATACCATTTCACATACAGTGTTTATTTTGAATGCTATTTTAGTAGGGGAAATATTGATGAATTTGTATCTTATATTCAATACAGTTATCTAAATGACATAATTTTCTTGTATTAAATCTATCTCTAAGCAATGATATGGAATGGTAGTGGATAGTGGGTCCAAATATATCCCCTCGATGCACAGAGAAGTCTTATGAGTCAAATATGATGGAAACAAACCCTTCAAGTTTGTATCAAAAATCCGACGGGATTCTTCCAAAAAACATAAACAATATCGACTGAAAATGGTTAATGTACTAGATACATGTTGTCCAAAATACAATAATTATATTTATTCATTATGCAGTTATTATTATCCATGAATTTATTTTTATGTAAAAACCTAAAGATGCATTTTTATTCTCAACATATTGATGGAATGTGTTTTCATTTATTCATCAATCCCTATTAGTTATGTCTAATTGATTAAGATTTTCTTATTATGGATTCGTGGTTCCAAAAAAAGATACCCTTACAAAGAAATTTGATCTCACCCTTATTATATTTTCTTTTCTTATGTTATGAAGAATATAACCTTGAATAAGCATTCAAGGAGGTAGTTTATTTTAGATTATTTTGTATCATGTTGTTTTTTATCTTTCCAAATGCACTTTTGGAATCATGTGTGTTTATGGTAATCAAATCATCTACAATAATCAGTTCATAGGGATTTAATTTCTTATAATCAAGATAATATAATAAGATAATTAACCATCTTGGTGCTTTTGGGGTTGAGGCGTTGAAATATATTTCTTATAACATAAATATAAGTCAAAATATCTAAGTGAAATATAATTTTATAATGTTAAACACATTACACTTTAGTAAAAATTTAATCATAAACCCAATGAAGTAAATAACATCAAATAAAACATAAAATAATAAAAACATGAATATATTCAGTATATAAGATATAATAGGTGATTTATATATAATATAAAATGAAAATATGTATATAACATATCATATGTCCCAGAGATGACAATTTGAGGTGCTAACCCCTTATTAATTTTGTAACTTTTGAATCACACTAAATTGGAATGAATAATTTGAATTTTATCATTATATAAAATATACTAGAAATAATACAATATATAACAATTTACAGAAGATTTATAAGCACCACATGTTGTTGACGCTCCTTTCGTCACGGAATCTAAAGTTCGGAAAAGGGAATATCTGAGCTCAAAGTGATGAATCCTTTGAAGAAACATCAAAAAACGACAAAGGGATAAAAAAGGAGAACATTGCCCATGTATCGCGCAAGTTCCCTCTTTGCCGCGCAAGTACACTTGCGCGCCGCCTCAATACTTGCGTGACTCCTCATGTTCGTGCAAGGGACTTGCGCGACATATGTGGTAACCGCCTGGTAACTGCTTAGTAACCGCCCGGGGTCTTCTTTTGCCTATAAATAGACCCTGTGGGCCCCCCATTGAAGAGGATCTTTTTCCAGAAACACGGATTGAAGCTCCCGACGCCCAAGTCTCTTCTCAAAGCTTCCGGAACACTTCTAAGGTAATTTCTTACCTAGAACGGAAGATCTAAAGAGAAAAAGGAAGGCCTAAGTGTTGAAACTTATCAAACACTTGCGCGCCGACTTAATTCCTCCAATATAACTTGCGCGTCCCTCTTCTGGAAGAACCTCAAGAGAATGGTAAAGGGTTTAATAAAGAGTCGCTCAAGTATTTCAACTCTGGTTGAAAATCGCGCAAGTACCACTAATGTCGCGCAAGTATACTTGCGCGACCAATACTTGCGCGCCGCCGCAGGACTTGCGCGCCTTTCAGGACTTGCGCGCCCCTATCTTTTTGGGTGCCCATCTTGCCCATTTTCACCCCTCTTAAGCCATTTCACCCTTCCTATTCAAGATTCAATCTTCAAGATACTCTTCAAAGCCATTTATGGCATGATTTCTTGATTTGACATCCTTATCTGAAAGGAATTCTGTGAAATATCTCTCAAAACCTAGTGATTTAAACATCTTTATATCACCAAAGATTGAGAGTTCATTCATTTCAACCTCATCCTTTAAGATGAGAGAATCCTAACCTGGGTCTCCTTTTCAGGAATAAATCCCCAGTTATAAAAACCTAACTTGGGCATCTTTCTTAAGAATAAGCCCCAATCAAGTCCTTTAATCTTGGGCATCCTCCTCAGGAGTAAGCCCCAAACCTTAATCCCTAACCTGGGTCTCCTTTTCAGGAATAAGACTCAGTCATAACCTTGGGCTTCCTTTTCAGGAGTAAGCCCCAAGTCCCCTAACCTAGGCTTCCTTCTCAGGAATAAGTCCTAGTCATAAAATCTTGGGCATCCTTCTTAGGAGTAAGCCCCAAGTCTCTTAAAATTTCTCTTAACCAGTCATAAATTACCTTTGATTTGGGTTTCCTTTTCAGGAATAAAACCCAATCATAAGTCCCCTCCTAATTTGGGCATCCTCCTTAGGAGTAAGCCCCAAGATTAGAGTATTCAAATCTTCATGAAGCACATATAACTTTGTGGACCCTGTTCTTGGATTTTCTCCCTAAAAGTAAATCCTAAACCTTCGTCTATCTGGGCAGTCATCTATACATAAGCCCCAAAACAAATTCTTATGATTGCATCTTTTATGGCACAATTGTCTGAATTTTACCAATACCTCTTGTTTCTCACACCGAGCATGACTCACGTGAGCTTAGAGTGTAAAAGTAATTATGACATTCATCTTTGAGCCATCAATCATAAAACATCATATCCCATTCCTCGAACTACGTGGGTTTTGATTCCTTTTTCAAAACAAAGGATACGTAGGTAGCCCATTTATGGGTTCGATCCCAACATTGAAATAATCTCTGTCTTTCTGAATGACGATAAACTTCAAGTGCCCCACTGAGTGGATTTAAAACCAGCCTGGTCATCAAAATGACCAAGAGACTTTTATATAAATGTTTTGAAGGATACCATTGACCAAGAATCTCTAAACAAATATAGATGATTCTATATTGATGAAGAACCTCGAATACATATAAAAGATTCTCTAAATTTCTTGCATATTTAATCATTGATTGTTAAAACTAAAGGAAAGTTCATTTTATACTTGGTAATGTAATAAGGATTCACGAACTTAACTTAAATCTATAAAGAGAGTCCCGGAGTAGACAATAATTCCCCT
Source organism: Viscum album (assembly GCA_963277665.1). Lineage (NCBI taxonomy): Eukaryota > Viridiplantae > Streptophyta > Magnoliopsida > Santalales > Viscaceae > Viscum > Viscum album. Next base: position 38,968,407 of record OY728158.1, on the reverse strand, counting down.
CAAAAAGGTGTGATGAGTCCGACCTCCCATCCTATCGACCAATGCCAATTCCTAAGCCTCATTAGCCCACAAGCTAATGAGCGCCTGCCTTTGGAAAGTAGGTCCAAACGGATGTGGAATCATTGGATGTTTCCGGTTCTACGAACAAACCCGTTAGAAACCGATCGGAACGTTTGAATCTCCCGTCCAGGAGGTCATCCCCGGATTCCGCGCGAAACAAAAATGGTGAACCCGACGTGAATCCTTAACCAAGTTAAAGTGATGTTCTTCTTATCTGTTAGGCCCTTTGGGCCAACAAGGCAATCATTGACATATGATCATCCAAAATATGCAGTAGCCGGATTCATCTTGATTATGTCTGTTACATGGAACAGGCACTCTTTTTTTTCAAGATCTTCTACAAAAAATGGCTTTCCTTAAATTCACCCCTGTGAATACTGCTGCTGGGAACACCTCTACTGTGAGGTCTGCTGCCGTGAAAACCAATACTGCTACTCCTGCTGGAACGTCATCCGCTCTGAGGATGACATCACCAACTCAGCGTCTTCAACGCTGTGTTTCTAATGCACTGGTTAAGGAGTACCGTCGCAACGGTACTATCCCAACTCTGGAGGCCGCTCGTCAAGCCCTCCAAGTTAACAATTCTACCTGGTCGTCCGGACAACGGCGACCAACAATCAAGAAGCAGACGGTGCTGACTACCGTCTCCAACCGTTTCGGGTCGTTATCCCCGGAACGCAATTTCCATTCACTCCCTTACTCCGAGGAAGTGAATGAGCAGGTCCCGCAGGACCTTAATTCAAAAATACAGGAGTCCTTCTCAAGGGCTCCCATCAAAAATCGCCGCCAGACTCGTGCGGTAGTGCGCCCTCAACATGATGAGGGTACTGACTCCAGGCGTTCAGCTCAGGTTCCTCGAACCCGAGCAGGAAAGATGAATCGCCAGAGACGGAATCCGGTTAACAATAGGCGGGTTGTCATCCCTGCCATCTCCGGAGAAATCCACCAACCTAACTTGGTGGCAAACAACGAGCAGGCATACACACCTGCCCGTTTTAATCCCGCTGTCCAGCAGACTCGTCTGGCAGCATCAAGCCGATCCCGCCAGGCAATTCCGGCGGAGTACCATAGGCAGGAGCATACACCTGCTTATACATCAGCAGTTAGTCATCAGGCTCGTCTGACTACATATGGTGGATCTCGTCAACCACGTTTGGCGAAGTGTAATCAGCAGGCACATACACCTGCTAATACTAATCAAGCCTACCAACAATCTCGTTTGGTAGCGCACGGAGAAGTCAGTCGGAAAGCCCCGACGACAAACAGGAGACAGACTAAACTCTCTGCCTCCACACTTGAGTACTGTCAGGATTCACTGACAGGAAAAGGAGGACAGGAGCAGGCACATACACCTACTCCAAGCCCGGAATGGACGTATATCCCTGTTCCGGCGGCTGAAGTCACCAAACATATTTTGTCAATGGTGAAAGAGCAGAAGCAAATTCTTGCTCATATTCTGGATGCTTGCCAGGATATCATAACAGCTTCAGCATCATCTCAGGGACAGACACATAAATCTATCCCTAGCAGTGGAGTGACACATCAACAATTCACTCCGGAACAGACACACACATCTGTTCCAGTCCAAGAGGGTTGTGGGGCCTACTCCCCCATATCATATGGACAACCAAGTCAGGCACATACACCTGATTTGAGCGATGATCGTCAGCCTAACCTGACCATCTTTCCTGATCAGGCACATACACCTGCTCAGAGCAATCGCTTTCGTCATCAAGTGATTTCTAAAGCGAGTAAGAGGCATCTAAGAAAAAGATCCGCCCAGCACAGTCAGGAGATCAAAGGCCAATCTGCAACAAGGCCTTGCTCGATGCTGGAGTTCTTGAAGCCCTCAGACATTTATCTGTCGGAATTCAAGATTCTACTCCCTCAGTTCCCAATAACAGGAACATTAATCCCGAAGGTCTTCAACAGACACTTCCTCATGAAGACTTTCTTCATGAAAATTCGGTCAATCTTGAAGTTTCTTCTTCAGATGAGAACCACAGGAACCCTCTGTGTGGTCAGAAGACCAAGGAGCAAGAGATCTCATCTTTTGTTGTAACCCATCATGAAGGTCCTCCTCATGGTGATGAACTTCGCTGCGAAAGTCCTCTCCGCAGTAGTGATTCACATTGTCTCGAAAATTCTTCCGAAGGCAATGTAGTGACGAGAAAGCCCTCCTATCTCGAGGCACTTGCAAACGTAAAACCAGTCATGTCTGAAGTTTTACTATCGGCAGGTGAAACTCTTTCTCCATCAGAAGATAGCTTGGGGTTCAGGTTATTCTCCGAACCTTCCCTGGGTCATTCATCTTCCAGCATGAATAGTGATTCCTCTACCAATCTTGTTGAATCCGATGAAGCAACAAGGAAACACCAACTCTGGTCCAAACAGGTAGAAGAATCTTCATTTAATGATGAAGAGGAAATGCTAAACATGAGGAAAAAACTGGCAAAAGGTGAAGTACCAGTCATGTTTTGGCCTTTGGCTGATTCACAGTATGACATTCCAAAGATGTTGACGGATGATGGAATCCATGATATTCGTCTTAACATATGGAAAAATCTTTGTCAATTAAAGAAGAAGGTATTATCTTACGATGAATATGAAAATCATCTTAAGATAATAGAAGGGTTACAACGCCAGATTGATTTGGCATCTCTATCAGTCTCTCAGTATCCGAAGGCTGAAAAGCAACAGAGAACCCTTCAACGTTCATGCCTTGGCGCACTAAGAAGATTGCGTCAGTTAATATCCAATGCTCCATCTAATGTTCATATCAGAGGATGGGGTATTCACGGAGCACTACATTTCACAGTGCTTTCCGGTCAGCAAAGCCCGCCGAAAATGGTCTCATGCAATGTTATTGCCCATGGCCGGCCACAGTCAATGGGCTTTGTTCATAATCAAAATCTTGCTCGAGATCAAGCTTCAACTAGTTCCTCTAAAAATCAAGTATATAGAGAACAGGTTGTTGAATTGCTCCTACACCAAGCAGGAGAGAATATTGCACAAGCCTCTCGTCTGGAGCAAACACGTCATCAAATGACAGAAGTTTCGGAAATCATCCAACGGTCTGTTGAACCAGGTGATAAAAGTGGATACAGGTTAATGCATCCAGCTAATTTCCGAACAAAGATTTGCAAGATTAAGAGAGATTTTAAAAAGATCTCAGACATAGCATGTCAAGAGACACCCCAGCTTGCCAGACTGGGGACTTCTCTAACCCAACCCTCAGAATCAACGAATGGGATTCGAGGAGTTGAGCGGAAGCAACAGGAACACCCCCAGTCCACCGGACTGGGGACTTTTTCAAATCTTCAATCCCTCCCTCAGAGAAAGTCAGTATTCTCTCTATTAGGGAATAAGCCTAAAGAGGAACGAAGAGCCAAGATGTCAGGAGATTCTCTCCAAGTGACGGTTCTCCAAGAAATTCCTGAGGGATCAAGTCAACGGAATGCCATGTCTTATCATGGACATAAAAGAAGACAATATCACAGAAATGCTGATAGAAAGGATTCCATGAAATATGCATCCATTAATGTCATCACTGCCGTTGCTGCTGATTCACCAGATGAGGCTCAATCAGAGGGATCAGACGAAGAGGTTCCTGCTCAAGAAGTTGCACACACAGACCTAAATGAAGAAGGTGTGCGCACACGTAATCAAAGGCTTACCCAAAATCTGGGTATTCCTTCAAGTAACCCACTTCCCCCTCTCCGAAAAGGATCCAATAAGGGGAAAGGAAAGAATCAGGTTACTTATCACCCTTCCTCTGAAGGAGGTCAATCGCTCTCATTAGAGCAAAGGCTTGCACAACAGGAGGAAGAAATGAAAGAATTAAGAAGGTTGAATGCAGAACTACTTCAGAGTAGTCTTCTTCTTAAGAATGCTGAAGTCCGACAGCCGAAGGAATTTGTTGTAACTACTGAGATGGATCATGAATATCCTCCTTTATCAGTACACCCACAGAGGTCTAATCCTACGGGTCAAACGCAACAACGGTTGGCAGCACTACTATTAGTTGCAGCACCAACCTCCACGTCTGTCAAAGCTCCATTCATTGCACCTACCCAAAACCAAGTTCAACCTGACGTTTCTCAAAAGTTAATAACTACTATTGAGTCATTAACAGCTCGGTTAGAAACTATGGAAGGGAAACGGGCGCAAGTTCAACCTGAAAAGAAAGTTTACCCTGAATGGGTAGATTCAATTTCTCCTCCATCCAGTTTTGGAAACCCTATTTTCCCTACTTTCAATGGATCAGGCGACCCTGAACAACATTTGACGCATTACGTGTCTTGTTGTGATCCTATGATGGGAACTCCAGAACAACAAGAAGCAGTGAAACTCTGATTCTTCGTGCGAACCTTGCAAGGACCAGCTTTTGTCTGGTATACAAGCTTGCAATCCCGGTCAGTCATCGGATGGGAGGATCTTCGTCAAAAATTCCTTCTTCAGTTCAGCTCAACTTTGCCAAAAACGACAGTTTTCGATCTTACAAACTGCAAGCAAAGGGAGAATGAAAGAGTCTCTGATTTCATTGCTCGTTGGAAGGGATTAACGTATTCCTTGAGTTTATCACTCCCTCAGGAGGAATTGTTGCCAATCTGTGTGGCAAATTTGCGTGACGAATTACGCACGCCATTGATCCCTGTGAAATAAACAGGAGGGTTTCGAGACCTTACTTCAATCGCTCAACAGATTGAAGATTCCCTTATGCAGGCTAAGGTTAAATCTCGTGTAATTCCATCAGCTCCAGGAAGACGAATGGGTAAAGCAGAAACTGCTACAATTATGCTTAAACAGGCACCTGTACCTATTTCTACTTTAAAACCTTCATCTTCTCGAAGGGCTCCACCTCCTGAACGCCAACAACAAAGGCTGTTTCGTCCAAATGATCAAAAAGATCAACGACGAAAACAATTTGAGGATATGAAGAGTAAAACATACTCTTTCCGAAGTGAGCAAGTTCCTGGTTACTTCATTTCAGCTCTGGAAAATAATTTTGTTCAATTACCAGTGCCGAAGAGACCAAACAAGGAAGGAGATGAAGACCGTCCCAATTATTGTCCCTTTCATCAAATGTTGGGACATCCCATCCAGGAGTGTTTTGTCTTTAAAGACCTCCTACAAAATATGGTTGACTTGGGACAAGTCAAATTGAAGGGTTCTTAAGCTCATGTAGCGTGTATTACCGCTACAGATCCAGAGGAAGGAGGCGAGTGGCAGGAAGTCAAAAGCAAAACTGCGAAAAAATATGATGATTGGATGGTCAGAAAGACAATCAATTGGACCCATTCCATTTTGCGAACACAATTGAAGAAGCCAATTGTGTCTCCTACAAAAGCTGCAGTAAAGCCTCCATCAAAGGAAAATTCCTCAAAAGGGTAGCGCAATTCAAAGAAGAAAGAGGAATCAGGAGAAGATGAGTATGTATCAAAGCCTAAATTGTCTTTGACTCTGGCAGATTTCATGCCATCTACTTCAAATCCACGGGCACCGTCCCACCAAACGGCACAGCCTAAACAAGCTAACTTGGCAGAGTCTTTATCAGACGAAGAATTGATCTTTGGTTCTGTTAATATGATTCAATTAACAGATTCATATTCCAGTCTTGATGAGCCTGAATTCCTTGTATCAAATAAAGGTACCCGAGGAAGTTCTAGAGGTTCAGGATATAGGGGAAGACGTGGATCTTTCCGAAGCCACTACTCTAATTCTACCCCTGCTAGCACTGTATATGCAGCAGAAACTCGTGGTAGAGCCCTTCAGCGAGCTCAAAATGAACAAGCAAGTTCTTCTGCCAATGGCCAACTCAGCTTCGGCACAGTTATTTTGGAAGACCGATTAAATGTTCCATCTTCTTTATCTCAGCAAGTAAATGGATCTAATCAGTCTAATTTTCCAAAACCAAAGATGTTGCCAACTTCAATACAAGAGGCATCAGCTTCCAAAGCATCAGCTTCCAAGGTACCTGCTAAACCGCATATTCCTATTGGGAAACGCAGGCCTCTGGATCAAAAGTATGATATATTGAAACACTTGGCCCAAGTACCAGCCAAATTATCAATTTTGGATGCTTTGAATCTATCAAAAGATCTTCGGGAAGCACTCATCGAAGCTTTGTCAAGTCCTCAGGAGTTTGAAGCTGAAATTGCTGCAGCTGAAATTTATCACATAGAGAATAATCCTGCAGAATGCCATGCAGTGATATCTTTTACTGATAAAGATGAAGATGATGTTGTGCATGGGCACATAAAACCTTTGTACCTATCTGGAAAAGTCAATGGTATAGATGTTCGAAGAGCTTTTATTGACAATGGTTCAGGAGTCAACCTCATGCCCATTCACACACTTCGTCGATTGGGCCTCACGGAATCTGATTTATCTCCTTCTACCATGATGTTGCAAGGATATGATAAAAATGAACAAGAACCACTGGGAGAAGTTACGCTCAGAACTCAGTTTGGAGATCTTGTTTCCAATTCAGATTTCATGATTGTTGATCAAGACTCAGCTTTCAATATCTTGCTTGGAAGACCCTGGTTACATCAGCATGCAGCTATTCCGTCATCATACCATCAATGTCTCAAATACTGTTTCGATGGTCAAGTTGGAACATTGTATGGTGATAAGGCCCCGTTCAAAACATGTGAGTCTCAATACATTGAGGCGGAATTTTATCACATGAAGGGAAGAGAAAAATCTACAATGAAGGAAATTACCAAAGTTAATGCTCCATATGGTTTGGAAAAAATTCCAATAAATCCATTTTCACATGTGAGTACAGATTATGTGTTACCTATCAGTCAAATTGACAAAATAGGCCCAAATCAGAATACTCTTATGGAAAGATCCATAATTTCAATTACGGCAATCGAGCCAGACAACATGGGAGAAATTGGTAACTTACCAAGCAGTGATGAAAGCATAAGTGGTGACGTTTTCATTTCGTCTGCTGAAATCCAACAAGTCTATACTTCGCTAATCAGGCCAGAAGAAGTTATAGCAACACCAGAGGTGAATGTTGATGTCGATTCTCAATCCATCATCTCCTCTTTATTTCCCAAAGAAGACCCTTTTTCATCAATAGGGTCGGAAATGGAAGCTTCTTCTTCAAAATGTGAAAATTTTGACATCTCTTATGATCATGAGAATTTCGTTTTTTCATCTACTTTGCAAGTAGAAACGGAAGATATAACACATGATGAAGAGGAAGAGGAAGATATTAGAGATGCTCCTCCAGCATTTGAAGAGGGTATCTCTACCACTGTGGATGAACTCAGAGAAGTAAATCTGGGTACAGAGAAAGATCCACGCCCCACATTAATTAGTGCGGCCATGAACCTTGAAGAACAAGAGATGTATATTTCTTTTCTAAAGCAAAATAAAGATATTTTTGCTTGGAATTATACAGAGATGACTGGCCTTGATCCTGATGTTGCCACCCATCATTTGGGTTTGCCAAAAGAACATCGAGGATTCAAGCAAGCTGCGAGAAGAACACACCCAACCTATGCTTCCAAAATCGAGGCTGAAGTGGATAAGCTTATCAAAGCTAACTTCGTCAGAGAAGTTCAATATCCCAAATGGTTGGCTAATATTGTCCCAGTAAAGAAAAAGAACGGACAAATTAGGGTTTGCATCGATTTCAGAGATCTTAATCGGTATTGTACCAAAGATGATTTTCCAGTTCCTATTACAGAACTCTTAATTGATGCGACGGCTGGCTATAAAGTACTTTCTTTCATGGATGGATATTCTGGATATAATCAGATCCGAATGGCCCCAGAAGATGAGGAATATACAGCCTTCAGAGCTCCTCAAGGTGTGTTTTGTTACCGGGTGATGCCCTTTGGTTTAAAGAATGCAGGTGCAACATATCAACGCGCCATGCATCGTATCTTCAAACCTTTTCTAGGGAAATTTGTTGAATGCGATGTAGATGATTTGGTTGTTAAATCCAAACAACGTTTTGATCACTTGGCTGATTTGGAAATCATATTCCACAAGCTTCGACAACATAATTTGAAGATGAACCCCTTAAAATGTGCTTTTGGGGTAACCTCAACAAAATTCCTCGGCTTCGTTGTACGCCATCATGGTATTGAAGTCGATCCTGAGAAGACCAAATCAATCCTTGGTATGTCACCTCCTCAGAATTTGAAAGAATTAAGAGGACTTCAAGGACACTTAGCCTATATTCGGCGTTTCGTCGCCAATTTGGCAGGAAAAAGTTTACCTTTTACCAAATTATTGAAGAAAGGAGTCACTTACCAGTGGACTAAAGAATGTCAAGAAGCATTTGATGTTCTCAAGAAATACCTCTTAAGTCCACCAGTACTCATGCCACCTGTTGAGGGTAGACCTCTTATCCTCTATGTGACAGCTTTAGAGCGATCATTGGGTGCCTTTCTCTCTCAAAAGAATGATGTTGGGAATGAAAATAGTCTCTACTATCTCAGTAGAACTATGCTTGAAGCAGAAACCCAGTATTCGAGTATTGAAAAGTGCTGCCTAGCATTAATCTTTGCAGTTCAGAAACTGAGACACTACCTGCAACATCACGAGGTCCAATTGGTATCTCGTAATAATCCACTCAAATTCATCCTTAGTCGTCCAATGCTTACAGGACGTCTGGCAAGGTGGGCGGTTATTCTACAGCAGTTCGACATTCAGTATGTGTCTCAAAAGGCAATTAAGGGCCAAGCTCTGGCTGATTTCCTGGCTGAACACCCTTCAGTGGAAGACACGTATTCAGATATCGAACTCCCTGATGAGGAAGTTTTTTCTATTCAAGAGAGTCCTCAAACATGGGAAATGTATTTTGATGGTGCTTCTAGAAGTCCAACAGGGAAGAAAATGGAAAATCCTAAATTCAACAAAGTTGGTTTAGGAATTGTGCTCATTTCTCCAGATAAGGCAGTGTTACCTTATTCCTTTTTGTTGTGGGAAGGTGGTACCAATAATGAAGCTGAATACCAAGCTCTCATTTCAGGCTTGGAGTTAGCGCTTCATGCACAAGTGAATCACTTAAAGGTGAAAGGTGATTCAGACCTGGTAATCAAACAAGTCAATGGGGATTATGCCATCAGAAAAGAAGAATTAATCCCTTTGTATGATTACGTCAGAGAGTTAATGTCGGAATTCCCTTCAGAACCGACATTTTCTTATGTCCCAGGATCACAAAATGCTCAAGCTGATGCACTGGCTAATATAGCCACAGCTTTAGCAGATCCAAATCGGGACGAGACAACCATCGGTATTGCCCACCGTCGTGCAATTTCACCTTATGTTCAAGTCAGAACAGAGGAAATTAATGAAATTAGTCCCATTCCTGAACCATATGGTCATACTATAGGATGGATGTCACCTATCAGGGAATACCTTCAAAATGGAACACTTCCACCTGATAGAGCCGAGAGAGAACAAATTCGGCGACGTGTGGTCAATTTTACTCTTTATGATGGTCCAAACCACCTCGAGAAAATTCTCTACAAACGTGGTTTTGATGGAGTTCTCTTCAGATGTATTGATGGTGAAGAGACAATGGCTGTCATAAAAGAAGTGCATGCAGGAGTCTGTGGTGCCCACCAGTCTGGACATAGATTGTCTGATCAAATTCGAAGACTTGGATACTTCTGGCCTTCAATGATACAAGATTGTGTTAATTTCACAAAGAAGTGTCATTCATGCCAAGTATATGCCAAATTCATTCATCAACCTCCAGAGTTGCTTCATACAGCTAAATACTCATGGCCATTTTCCACATGGGGAATGGATGTGGTAGGACCTTACCCTTCAGCTACGGCCAAGCAGTTTAAGTACATTCTTTCTGCTACTGATTTCTTTTCCAAATGGGCAGAGGCAGTACCTCTCAAAGAAGTCAGTTCTAAATGCATTGTTAGCTTCATCAAGTCTAACATCATTACAAGATTTGGTGTCCCTCATACCATATTGACAGACAACGGCACCAACTTCTGTTCTTCTGAGGTAAAGAGATTGTATCAAGAATACAACATTAAGTCCAACCATTCATCTCGATATCATGCAGTGGCTAATGGCCAGATAGAGGCCTTCAACAAGACTCTTTCAAATATACTGCAAAAGATGGTGGATAAAGATAAGAGGTCATGGCCTGATAAACTCTATCATGCTTTATGGGCTTATCGGACTACCACTCGCAATGCAACACGGTCTACTCCATATTCATTGGTATATGGAACAGAAGTAGTCTTGCCAATTGAAGTTCAATTGCCCTCACTCAGAATAGCCATTTGTGATCAGTTATCAACAGATGAGCAATCCCAAAAGCGGTTGAATGAATTAGAACAGTTAGATGAGAAAAGATTGTGCACTTTGCACCACTTGGAAATCTATCAGAATCGAATAGCACGAGCTTTTAACAAAAAAGTTCGTCTTCGTTCATTCATTCAGGGAGAATTGGTATTGGTTGTCAGAACACCAATGATACCAGGAAAGAAGCCTCCCAAGCTTGAACCAAAATGGGAAGGACCTTATTCAGTACATAAGGTCTACTCCAATGGAGCGTATTCTCTGATTTCAATGGATGGAGAACACATCACGACTCCAACTAATGCCAGATTTCTGAAGAAGTATTTTGTATAAACACAAAATATTGTTCCCAGAACCAAGACTTACAATTGGTTCATACAGAAAAGGTCCGGTATGACCTTAAACTACACAATGGTCCAGTATGACCTTAAACTACAACTTCGTCCAACATGACATTAAACTGTGTCACATATTCTGTCCGAGATGACATTAAACTATAATACGTCCAGCATGACGATAAACTGTACGGTCCATGCATATGACCTTAAACTATTCGCACGTATGTCCCTGCAACATGACACTAAACTGTGCAGCACCAATAGTCCTAACTACAAGACTTTAAACTGCATAGTCCCTGATTTTGTCTTACATGACAATAAACTGTATAGAAGTTCCTATATTTTGTCCGAGATGACACTAAACTATAATACGTCCAGCATGACGATAAACTGTACGGTCCATGCATATGACCTTAAACTATTCGCACTTATGTCCCTGGAACATGACACTAAACTGTGCAGCACCAATAGTCCTAACTACAAGACTTTAAACTGCATAGTCCCTGATTTTGTCTTACATGACAATAAACTGTATATAAGTTCCTATATTTTGTCCGAGATGACATTAAACTATATTGTGTCCTAGCAACATGACATTAAACTGTGTGGCACTTTCATCGTCCAACATGACGTTAAACTGTGTCAGTTCCCTTATCGTCCAACATGACGTTAAAATGTCACATTGGTTATTAATATGTCCTACATGACACTAAACTGTATATGTCCGAGATGACATTAAACTATATTTTGTCCTAGCAACATGACATTAAAACTGTGTGGCGCTTTCATCGTCCAACATGACATTAAACTGTAAAAAATCCCCAGAACTGATATCCTCATATTGGTTCACCTTAGTCCTAGCTACATGACTTTAAACTGTACAGCACCAGTTCTTCCTTGCTATATGACGTTAAACTATACAACAATGGTCCCGTATGACTTTAAACTGCATCATTCTTGGTCCATGTATACGACCATAAACTATTTGCAAATATGTCCAGCAAGACGTTAAACTGTGACGTCCTAACTACATGACGCTAAACTGTATAAAAGTCCCTCACGTCCAGAAAGACGTTAAACTATATAATCATCAAAAGTCCAGCATAACATTAAAACTGCACAATCCCCCTTTCGTCCAATATGACGTTAAACTGTATTGTCCCCATCGTCCTAACTACATGACGCTAAACTGTACAGAAAGTCCTTGATATGTCCTACATGACATTAAACTGTGCATCGTTAAGGTTGTTATTACCTCTTGTTTCTCACACCGAGTATGACTCACGTGAGCTTAGAGCGGACATCAACCATAACACTCCTTTTGGGCCACTAACCATGTGTAAGTCCCAACAACATTTTTTAGATCATTGTCCACAAGAACAACTTGATCATTAATTCATTCTTTAATTGAACTACACGGACTTTGATCCTTGCCCTCCAGGCTGGGTATGTAGGCAACCTCCCAAAGGTTCAAGCCCAAAAACAATCTCTTCACATTGGTTCACCACCATCTCATAGATGATGATTTGTGAAACCACCCCTGGAATCAATATCTTTACATTGATTCACTTTCGTCCTTGTTATATGACGTTAAAACTATACAACACTTTTGTCCGGTACGACAATAAACTACAATATTCTTTGATTTCCTCATTTGAGAAGGAACCATTATTAACATTGATTCTTTTTCAATCATGGTTTTCATTTTCAAAAGACTACGTACATACATGGTAATGCCTAAACTTTTTATCTTAGGTTAAAACCATCATTGCACTAAAGTCTCTTTTCACCCTTCACATGTACGAACCAAATTTGTACAAAGGGTAGCTCTAGAACTACGTGGACTTGATTCCCATACTTATGGGATACGTAGGAACATTCGAGTGTCCCTCGAATCCAGTCCCAAATCTTTTGGGCCTAACCCCAAATTTCACTTTCATTCCCTTGGCTGAAAAGTCTTCATGAAAACACACACTGTGTATTCATTATTATGGTCCGAATTCTATGACCTTAAACTAAGATTACTCATACTTTCGTCCTACACGACGTTAAACTGCATTTCAAGAACTACGTATGGCTTGATTCTCATTCTTATGAGATACGTAGTGAAGTCCAAGTTTCAATTCAGGACCCAGCCACAACATGATTATGGTTTTCATTGACCTATGTATCTCTATATACATTGGAAAATACCCATCTTTATGTATTATAATCCTAACCTTAAATATTTTCAGATCTTCATAACCCTTTTCATGACTTATAGTCACAAAAATGTCAAACTTCTGAGAATTCTTTTGCCTGACTATGCAGCACGTGCCCATAGGTGGCCTTGCATAAACAGTCCACATAACAGACTTGTCAGCCAAGAGATGCTATTTATTTGACCATGCAGCCAATGCCCATAGGTGGCCCTGCATGTTTTCAACCCCCTAACGGGTTTGTTAAATAATAGTAACTTCATTCTTGGGAAGAATTCCTCTTTTGTCCTTATTTGTCTTAAACGACAGTATGTAGGGATCCGCAAAAATAGCCATCCTTAACATATTTGTCCCATATCCTTTTTCATGATCTGAAAGTATTCAAGTCTATGGTTTATTCTTCTTCCCTACGTTTGGGTCAGACCTTCATAGGAGTGATATTCATCCAGTTCTTCGATATTCTTGTTTGGAAATATCTTCTCCATATTCAAGTACCTCTTTCCATACAACAAACTCTATTCTTTAGAAAATTTGAATCTCCATAAACTTTCACTGGCTTTTAGCACTAGAAAAGTAAATTTCTGAGAGTTCTTTTGCCTAACTATGCAGCACGTGCCCATAGGTGGCCTTGCATAAACAGTCCACATAACAGACTTGTCAGCCAAAAGATGCTATTTTATTTGACTATGCAGCCAATGCCCATAGGTGGCCCTGCATATTTCAACCCCCTAACGGGTTTTGTTAAATAATAGTAACTTCATTCTTGGAAACTACTTCTTCTAATGCTATTTAGCTTATTTTCATATCATTCCTCAGATTCAAATATTCTTAAAGCCATAGTTTACATTTTTTCCCTCATACTTGAGTATGGTAAATATGTTTTCAGATAAATTGTCAAGGAATTGAATCCATTTTAATCCATTTTCGGTCAAAGCTATTTCGACATTAAACATTAGCCCCTTTATGTCCGGCTTGCATGACTTTAAACTGCCCACACAAAAGACAAAGGAACTCTGAATAAAAGTCAAGTTCCAGCTCACTAAATATACATTTTTTTGTATGATTTAGGTAATACTGAGCAGTTAAAAGGTTCAAAGTTTGTAGGGTTATTTGTAATAATCCTAGTAAAAATCAAACTATGCTTACTAAGCCCATTGGCTTAAGTAAATTTGTAGCAGGTAATGGAAGAATGCAAGTACAAATGATTGAAGACAAAAGTGTTTTTCATTGATACACAAGAGTTAGAAGGACATCCACAGATTGGAATCTCTTCTCTTTTTCAAGAAATTACAGGAGATTGTCAACAAAAGTCTTCATTTGATGTATAGCATCCTGAGCCTTATCAACAGTTGCTTGAAGCTCGTGCACTTGACCAGCTTCACTCTTTTCAGCTTGCTGAAGTGCCTTCTTAGCATCTGCAATGGCTTTCATGCCATTTATATGAGTTTCATCCAATGATTCATTAAGCTGATCAAGTTCCCCAGTAACAGCATCTAACTGTTGTTGGAGTTGCACCTGCTGGACGACCTTTTCTTTGATTTTTTGCTTCAGATCCTTCATCTTGACAACATAATCAGCTTCAGCCTGGGATATCGCAGCCTCAAATTCGCCTATGTTGACTGACAATTTCACTCTGGTCAAATCTTCGCGACTTGTCTGCATTTGCTCCCTCCTGAAGATAATCTGTTTCACTGCAGCATGGATCTTTTCATACCCAAAACCACCAAGTCCCATTATAACAAATTGGGATGACAATCGGGAAATTTTTGATGGTAGCTCTTCTAAGGGCACCCCCGATATGATGTTCCATATATTGTTCCACGCCTTACGTCGTGAAAAGCTGAACGCTTTGAGCATCTCTGGATCTGATTCAACATCTTCGTCAGAAGGGGGTATGTAATCTGGAATTAACATGCTTAAGGAAGTGCCTCGTTCTGCTCTTTCCCCTCTGACATGGGCTTCTTCACTTTCAATTCCTGTTGGGGCAGAGGCTGAAGCCTCATCTCCGGATCTAGCCATTACAGTTGATGGCCCTACATGATCAATTGAAAGATTTTAGTTGAATCTTAAAGGATAACAAAAGAATGGATTGTCTTGCAAATAAAGTACAATCACAAATATTGTTATCCCTTACCCAATGGTGGTTCAGCAACATGAGAAGACTTCTCCCCATCTTTCCCGGTTTCAACAGGATTTTCAAGATGGGTCTCAGGAGAGTTTATTGGATTTAGCTCTACTTGAGCTAATGTTTCTGCAATGATAGGGTTGACATCAGTGTCCACACCCTCTTCAGGCATTGGCAGTTCAGCAGCTTCTACGGAAGAAACTGCATATTATTTTACATCATGGTTAGAAATATTTTCTTTTAAAAGAAAAATTTGGGCGAAGGGTAACACTCACGCCCAAGGTCTTCTAAATCACATGACAATCTAGCATGATCATAAAATTCTTCAAAAGTCATTCCTTGATTCATCATTTCATCCAATGATACTTCAGAATCTTGGTTAGTCTCACCAGTGGGAGCATTTGCTATGTCTTCTTGCTGACTTATGTCCTGCAACCCCTGACCCTGGACAACATCTTCAGTAGTGGGAGGGATACTGGGAATGGATGGAAGCTCTTCTCCAGGAGCTACCAAGTCAGCTTGAGTCTGTGGTTGTTCTACAGCACCCTCCACGGCCTTTGAAGAAGGATCATTCCCTTCCCTCAAGGGAGAAATTGAAGAAGCCCCTGCAATCCTCAGAAATATGAGTAACCGTATGATTATGGGTATAAAATCATGATTGTTCGAAGGACTTACCACTGCTAATGAAACGTTTAGCTAAGGATTTCCTCCTTCGTTGCCTTGGCTTCTTTTGCTTTTTTGGAGTTTCAGCTGTCTCCTTTATTGGCACTTGGATTGGCGAATGAAAGGCTATGTCCAGTGCCTCATTCATGGCCTGCTGGCCTGGAGATATCTCGCCTGGTTCGCGAGGAGAATCAGCAGCAGCCCAAATAGCGGTACCACCAGGGCTATATTGTGGCGAAGGAACCCCGGTCCCTTTCTTTGCAAGCTGCAAGATGAAGAAAATAACTTCCTTAAGTAACAAAGCTTCAACTGAAATCAAGTTGCAATGAAAATAAGGAAAGAAAACTTACATCTTCAGGAGCCACGTACTCTTGCCACTCCTCATCTCCAGAACCACCAGCCCCCTTAGTGGTGCCACGATCAATCATTTCCTTCACCCTCCTGGTGATAGGAACCGAATTATCAGTGGCATATATGAGCGTTTCCAGCTCTCTGATGTAAGCCCGCACTTCATTGGGGTTATCTCCGTATTGAAGGTCTTTGGAAGCTAGAAGATATCTTATCCCAGGAAGTTGTAGGCCCTCACACAAATCCAGCCAGGCGGTTTCAGTATCACAGTATAAGCTCTGCCATAGCTGAACAGCCTCTGGTCTCAGATATAAAGGCTGTGAGGAAGGTCCTACAATTTTTGATTTTAATTTCTTCCCAACTCCTGCAACTACAGATAGAGAATAAGAAAGTGAGACTTATTACTTTATAAAGTAGCAGTGATTGAAGTTATTACAATCAAATAACTCACCAGGAGCTGATAGAGTGGGTCTTTTAACTCTGGCCGGAGGATTATATCGGGCACGAAACCGCTTTGCTGCCGGTTGTGCCTCAGCATCCCCATCATGATGATCTGAGGAATCAGTTCTAGAGGAGGAGTCTGTTGAACCTATTTCAGGAGGAGAAGCATCACCTTCATGAGGAAGAGTTTCTTTCTCTACAGTCCTCTTCCTCTTTCCCACTTGATATACAGGATGATTCAATATCCCTTTGGGGTATGATGCTATCCAGTGTTCGGCATAAAATGTAGTCAGATAATGTGCCGCTTTTTCAACTGGTAGATCAAATACTGCCCCAGTCTTCTCTCTTGATGTCAGCAACCATAGTTGTCGAGCAACCATCAGATGTTGCTCTAACCTGACATGTACTGGAGGGGATACAACAATCTGTTGCAAACATTTGAATTGGCGTGCAAATCTATATGGAGCATAGGCCTCGCATATGATTTCTCCATCAATCCTGGCTACTAACACGCCATCCCTGCAAGCTAGCATGTATGCCCTCAAATCCAAAGGGGCTTTCCCATCATCAACAAACTGCCCAGATGGCGGACTTCCATAAGGAAAGAAGTTGAATTCCTTATACATGCTTAGTCTTACTTTTATGTCATAACCATTGACATCTAATGGAGCAATTCCAGAGAATGCTTGCACTGACGGTCTGAAAGAGCTTCCAGGAATTTGTAATCCATTCTGTACATTGTAAGTCCTGAAGTGAGTGGCGATCCATCCCCACAAAACCTGGAATGGTCCCACTATTCTTAAAGGAGATTTACCCTGGAAGACGTGAAGTAAACTCCTGTGGATCTTTGCTAAAATGGGGGTGGCTAACCCAACCATTTTTCCCTCAGCTAACTTGGCCGCAATGACGAAGGTCCCTGGCCTAACGCCTCCCTTCGAATCCCTGACCGACAAGAGGTAAATACTGAGCCACATTGCCAAGAAACCCGCCAGACGAGTTTTCTTTGGAATTCTTTGATTCACTTCATAGCCCCATTTTTCAAACTCTCCTGCTTCTAGAGTTGGCCAGAATGTGCCAGGAGCTCCTCTCTTCTCAGGTTTTGGACAAGTGGTAGGACGTCTGGGCCGGGTATCCTTGGATTTCTTTTTCTTGGATCCTTTTTCCTTTGGCTCCATCCCTTTCTTCTCAGTAAGAAACACATTCATCCATTCTTCTGGATGGATATCTTTTCTGAAATGAGTTAATGAGGTCTCTGAACTCTTGAGCTTGTGAAAGATTTTGAATAATTCTCGAGCCAAAACAGGAGTCTTCTCTGGATCATTCCAAGTCACCTTGGGAGGAATGAATTCATCATACATATCGCCCAAGATTGGAGCTCCTGAAATCTTGTGGACATCCCACAAACTGATACATACTTCTCCATGAGTCAAGTGGAAAGAATTAGTCGCTGGACTCCAGTGACTGAGTATCTCTGGCACGAAGATATCATGTCTGTAAATATATGTCTGCCCAACCCAAACAGCTTCATATATTGCAGCTCTCTTCAGATCCTCAATAAACTCTGCGCAAGTCTGTCGCACCCAGTAAGCCCACATCCAAGTTGGCTTCACACCTCCCCCAGGGCGGAAATCCCAACTTTTCTTCCAGCCTTTGGACTGATCCATCTGAGCATCTCGGAAGATTGAAGGATGACAATGTGGTTGAAGCTCAGGTGTATGTTTTTTCAGATCTGGTGTGCAAGGGCTATGATGCATCACATAAGCCTTCACTACTGTTCCAGCAGTTTGAAATACTCCTCCGCCTGAGATATTTGCTGAAGCAAAATTGGTATAATTCTGAAACCAAGAAAATGGAAGATAATTCTTTACTTCTGGAATAATGACTTCTTGCAGATGACCATGACCATACAAAGGTAGATAAGTGCAGTGAGGAAAGTCGTGATGATATTTCTTCAGATACTTAGCCAAATCTGGAAGAGTGCTGTTTTTGATAGTATAGTAATCAGGGCCAATGATATTCATCATATCATCTATCCGCTTGCTAGCCAGTTCATCAAGTAATCCAGGTCTAAGAGCCATTGAATCTGCACAGGAGTTGAATAAATTAAACTCTTAAATGGGTTTTATTTTTCATAAAATTTGTGAAAGAATTTGAATAAAATGGGTAAGGCATTAAGGCGCGCAAGTATTGAGATGTCGCGCAAGTGGTACATGTGCCCCGCAAGTTTTGGTCGCGCAAGTATTACCGCGCAAGCCCTATTACCTTGAGAGTAGCGCGGCAGCGAAGAAACAGCGAAAACAAGAGACTTGCGCGGCGAGGAAGACTTGCGCGGCGAGAGCTCGAGAAATCCGGAACTTCAGATGCCATCTACGGCCGGAAGCCGTGTATTTATAGGCCAGGGGGCCTATCTGCGCGCCGCATCCAGATTGCTCAATGCCTGCGCGACGAAGACTTGCGCGCCGACTTCTGTGCATTGAAGACTTGCGCGCCGCCCTTTTCCTTTAGATGGATTCGATTTCCTCAGAGTCAAATCCTCATTTTCTCTCCGGATCCAACTCTGAGGGGGGACTTTTGTTGACGCTCCTTTCGTCACGGAATCTAAAGTTCAGAAAAGGGAATATCTGAGCTCAAAGTGATGAATCCTTTGAAGAAACATAAAAAATCGACAAAGGGATAAAAAAGGAGAACATTTCCCATGTATCGCGCAAGTTCCCTCTTTGCCGCGCAAGTACACTTGCGTGCCGCCTCAATACTTGCGCGACTCCTCATGTTCGTGCAAGGGACTTGCGCGACATATGTGGTAACCGCCTGGTAACCGCTTAGTAACCGCCCGGGGTCTTCTTTTGCCTATAAATAGACCCTGTGGGCCCCCCATTGAAGAGGATCTTTTTCCAGAAACATGGATTGAAGCTCCCGACGCCCAAGTCTCTTCTCAAAGCTTCCGGAACACTTCTAAGGTAATTTCTTACCTAGAACGGAAGATCTAAAGAGAAAAAGGAAGGCCTAAGTGTTGAAACTTATCAAACACTTGCGCGCCGACTTAATTCCTCCAATATAACTTGCGCGTCCCTCTTCTGGAAGAACCTCAAGAGAATGGTAAAGGGTTTAATAAAGAGTCGCTCAAGTATTTCAACTCTGGTTGAAAATCGCGCAAGTACCACTAATGTCGCGCAAGTATACTTGCGCGACCAATACTTGCGCGCCGCCGCAGGACTTGCGCGCCTTTCAGGACTTACGCGCCCCTATCTTTTTGGGTGCCCATCTTGACCATTTTCACCCCTCATAAGCCATTTCACCCTTCCTATTCAAGATTCAGTCTTCAAGATACTCTTCAAAGCCATTTATAGCATGATTTCTTGTTTGACATCCTTATCTGAAAGGAATTCTGTGAAATATCTCTCAAAACCTAGTGATTTAAACATCTTTATATCACCAAAGATTGAGAGTTCATTCATTTCAACCTCATCCTTTAAGATGAGAGAATCCTAACCTGGGTCTCCTTTTCAGGAATAAATCCCCAGTTATAAAAACCTAACTTGGGCATCTTTCTTAAGAATAAGCCCCAATCAAGTCCTTTAATCTTGGGCATCCTCCTCAGGAGTAAGCCCCAAACCTTAATCCCTAACCTGGGTCTCCTTTTCAGGAATAAGACTCAGTCATAACCTTGGGCTTCCTTTTCATGAGTAAGCCCCAAGTCCCCTAACCTAGGCTTCCTTCTCAGGAATAAGTCCTAGTCATAAAATCTTGGGAATCCTTCTTAGGAGTAAGCCCCAAGTCTCTTAAAATTTCTATTAACCAGTCATAAATTACCTTTGATTTGGGTTTCCATTTCAAGAATAAAACCCAATCATAAGTCCCCTCCTAATTTGGGCATCCTCCTTAGGAGTAAGCCCCAAGATTAGAGTATTCAAATCTCCATGAAGCACATATAACTTTGTGGACCCTGTTCTTGGATTTTCTCCCTAAAAGTAAATCCTAAACCTTCGTCTATCTGGGCAGTCATCTATACATAAGCCCCAAAACAAATTCTTATGATTGCATCTTTTATTGCACAATTGTCTGAATTTTACCAATACCTCTTGTTTCTCACACCGAGCATGACTCACGTGAGCTAAGAGTGTAAAAGTAATTATGACATTCATCTTTGAGCCATCAATCATAAAACATCATATCCAATTCCTCGAACTACGTGGGTTCTGATTCCTTTTTCAGAACAAAGGATACGTAGGTAGCCCATTTATGGGTTCGATCCCAACATTGAAATAATCTCTGTCCTTCTGAATGACGATAAACTTCAAGTGCCCCACTGAGTGGCTTTAAAACCAGCCTGGTCATCAAAATGACCAAGAGACTTTTATATAAATGTTTTGAAGGATACCATTGACCAAGAATCTCTAAACAAATATAGATGATTGTATATTGATGAAGAACCTCGAATACATATAAAAGATTCTCTAAATTTCTTGCATATTTAATCATTGATTTTTAAAACAAAAGGAAAGTTCATTTTATAATTGGTAATGTAATAAGGATTCACGAACTTAACTTAAATCTATAAAGAGAGTCCCAGAGTAGACAATAATTCCCCTCAAAAAGGTGTGATGAGTCCGACCTCCCATCCTCTCGACCAATGCAAATTCCTAAGCCTCATTAGCCCACAAGCTAATGAGCGCCTGCCTTTGGAAAGTAGGTCCAAACGGATGTGGAATCATTGGATGTTTCCGGTTCTACGAACAAACCCGTTAGAAACCGATCGGAACGTTTGAATCTCCCATCCAGGAGGTCATCCCCGGATTCCGCGCGAAACACATGTATATAAAGAAGTGCGTAATATCAAACATGACTTCACAAAATATCATTCAGATGAATAACACTTACATAAAGTTTGAATTACTATATACGAACTCTATAATAATGTATAATACATTTTTATTTATTATATAAAAATATTGCAACTATATAAATAATTATAATTTTATATATTATATGTATATAACATTTTAACAACCATTTATTAATAATTATGTATTAAATTCATCATTTACGGGTATCTATATTCTGTTTTGCTTGTATTTTTTAGTTCTTTCACATTTATCCATTCATTTTTATCAAGATTAAATCATATAAATAATAATAATATTCTCATAATTATAATATTTAATCATTGTATAAACATTTTTCACTATTCATATAATGTGGTGAAAAAAATTTATTAACACTTCTTTATAGAGATAGTAGCCTTAATGCACAAATGAGTAGAGTTTCCACATTTTTATGGACTAATGGACTGAAAGGTAAATAACAATTCAAATTTTATTATTAAAAATTATATTATATATTTCATATATATTTATTAAGTCTATTATGATTACCATACCTATAATGAGAAAAATTACAATTACAATAGGTTGCCTATGTAATAGTCCACATGTATCCATAAGTGACGTTAGTATTTTCCAAAGGATGAGATTTTTAGAAAATAGATAAGATTATATTATTTTAAAAGAAAAATTATTTCATAAATATTATATATAAACATTAAATACATAATTATAAAAAACCATGTATGGGGGAGATAGAAAATTCTTCATATTTCTATATGGATACATTGTCTAAACATAACAAAAATGATGATTTCATTTCCCATTTGATGAAAATTAGGGTCAAAATTGTTATAAAGACATCATAGTAACATGTTAGAATATTTTTTATATAGGTTTGATAGTTTTTTGATTGATATATTGGGTTTAGAAAAGTAAAAATAAATATTATTTAATGTACGTAGTTACGAGTTGTAACTATTTATCGAGAAACCTTCATGATATACATCTTAGGCCTTGAAAAGATGATATAATGATAAAAAATGACATCATGATTATGGGGAGGGATAATAGTAATGTATTTTGGGTAGTTATTGGATGAAATTATTTTGTTTAGAAGCATAAATAATATTATATATTATGTTTCATGTTAAAAGTAATCTATAGGACACAAATTCAATTTTTTATAACATTATAATACATAAATAACATTTTGAATAAAAATCCTCCAAAATGGATCACAATTAAAAAATAGATGAGAAAATTTAAAATGTAACCATTAGATAGTATATATTATATTTAATGTTTCATTTCATCCAATATAATTTAGTTCATCTATTGGGTAAAAGTTGTTTAATCTTATTTGTGGTAAATTTTCATGTTTTTAAAATATCCTATTTGAACAAAAAATGAATCTGGTGTCAAATTTGTTTATTAAATTATCCTTAAAAATATGGAATTGAATTTATCATATTCAACTTATATAAGTGGGATACATTACTTTTAAAATAAACATGAAAAACAAAGGAGAAACTGATTTTCCAAAACATATATTTATAAAAATATTTTTGTACTATAATTATTCATTATAATAAAGACATGAAATTAAAAATTTAATAATAATGAGTTTTAATTTATATTATTCAATTTTTTATATTTGAATATCATTTCAGTCTTACAGTTTTCACGAATTATGTAATACCTCATATATATCAACACAGAAAAAAAACAAACACTACCAATTAGTATAAATTTTCCAATAATAAAATAACTTTTAAAATAATTCATGATCACTTTTCAGAAAAAATCACAATTATTTAAACATGAATTATTCCTTTACCATAATAATCAATAAAATCCTATAAAAATATTTTGAACTGATAGGATGATAAAAAACTCATTATGGTATATTAAATGTAGAAAAAAATTAGCATAGTTAAAAACAGTATAACGCATAAATATCCTTTCTTAAAAACATAAAGTTTAACCCACATAGGTAAATATAATTCAATTAAAATATAATTAGTATTACCTTTTGAAATAAAATTTTTCCAATTAAAAATCATTAGGTAATATTGAATATTCAAGCATGTACCTTTCGAAATCATTTCAAAGAACCATAACAATACCCATACAATTTGGAATAACCATATGAAAAACATATAATATAATTATAAAGAAAAAATAATTATTACCAAATAAATAATATGGATTTCCAAGATCACCCATACCTTGAAAATTAATTGGTTCACTCATTAATATCTCTGTTAACCAATATTATATAATTTCAATGAACTCCAATATGAAGAAACAATTTCATCATTTGAAAAAAACTATTTTAATATCACATAAAAAAACTATTGTGTATGAAAATAAAATTTTAATTTCAAAACCTATTTCAATTTAAAAATATAAAATAAAATTAATGTGGTTTTCTCTTTTATAAAAACACTTCTTCTTTCTATCTAGGTTATAAATTAAATAAAAATCACAATGGGGAGAAAAGTCATTTTTTCATTCTATTTAATAAAAATATAATGTCTATTTTTGAAACCATTTTAACAATAGTTAATGATAATTAAAATGAAATTTAAAAATATTTTAGGTCCACATAAAACATTTAAATATTATATTAAATAATGGATATGATAGAGAATATGAGTTCAATGGAAATCATAAAAATAGATTTAATTAAGAAGAAAAGTACCATATCACTTAGAAATATTTATATCATAATCTCCATAGAATAATGCCATTATAAAACATTAAACACCTTGATAATTGTTTAATTACAGATATAAAAATTATTATGGGTTGTATATATACTATATAAAAGAATATTGGTTGATAACATCATGATATTTCTCAACAAAATCAAATTGAGAGGAATTCCATTACCTTGTTCCCCAGATTTCCTATATGTCATTATCATCCTAAATAATTTTATTATGTAAATTTTTTTAATTTTTCGATAGTATTTTTATGTATTGTTGTTACTATTATTTTAATTATTTAAAAGTTATATATAAATAATTACTCAATTAGGTTTAATTTTAATGTTTAGACCATATTTATAATGTGTGTAACAAATGAAAATAGAAGGTAGAATAAGGTCAAAGTGGTAATTATTTATACATGTCCATAATAGAAATCATTACATGATTCTCAAATTTATAACTACATTTTATTTATATAACCAATAATGAAATATGGACATGAAAAATGAACTAACATTGGGATAATGGAGATTGTAGGTTGTACATATACATGTTCAACATTTCCATTATTCAATGATAATTATTTAATGAAGATTAGTAAAATTTATAATTAAAGAGTAATCATAATATAATCCATAAAAAATTACTTATTTATACATTCATTTATATATGATTCATTTGATGTGGTCGTGAAAAATGGATCGACACCGCAGCAAGTGGGAGGTATTCCAGAACTCCATGAATGATGTCATAATTTTTTGAATTACTAAAAAGGTAAAAAATAAAATGATATATTATATTTTATGAATGAAAAATATTCCATGAATATATTAAATATTCCATTTATATCACATAGTTTTTATTATCATTACCCTTATTACCTTCCATGTGATGTGATCGTGAAAAAATAATCAAGTCGCTTCATGAGGCGGAAGTTCGGGGTACACACGATTGATGTTATCAAATTACTTATATATTGTAATATAAAAAGGGTATAAATGATATAATTAATATATAGGTATAATTATTTTATAAATATGATATTTAAACTTTATATCAATAATCATACCCAA
Organism: Viscum album; assembly: GCA_963277665.1. Lineage (NCBI taxonomy): Eukaryota > Viridiplantae > Streptophyta > Magnoliopsida > Santalales > Viscaceae > Viscum > Viscum album. Next base: position 38,943,325 of record OY728158.1, on the reverse strand, counting down.
TAGTTATATGTGGGAATAAAAAAATGAATGATATCATTACGCATGGTCATAGTCCACCATACCCACGACTGATGTTTTCAAAACCTATTTGATGGAAGTGTCTGTAGATGTAGTTAAAAACCATAAAATAACAAAATCTAAGTATATTAAATTAATTGAAGTTATTCTATTAAAATGGTACTTGAATTATTTATGAGATTTAATGATCTTATAAAATAAAATTATTATTGATGAACGTTACTTCTTATTTGGGTGTCACATTTTGGGGTGCACCAAATTCCTTACATGGATATATTTCATTAAAATAATTACTTCATGAATTATATGGTGGAAGTGTATAAGTCATTTTTTAAAGACATGGATGAACCAATTGGATTTTCATGTGTGAATATATGGGATAGGTTGGGGCATTTTTTATGTGAGGTGGGTGTAACACTTGTAAATTTATTTACTTTGTGAATTAATCCTATTAATACCAAGATGATGAAGAAGGTTATTTTGTTAATATTTTATGTTTTTATATAATGAAATGTTTCAAGAAATCACCTCACTACGTATCATGGAAAAAATTATAGTGAGGATTATTTTTAAAATTATTGGTATCATGTTTACAAAATAATCAAACTCATTGTGAAAGACATTCATAATGAGAAGATGTTACATAGACAAAATTAAAACATCTTGCTGGAAGTAAGTGGTCATCAGCATCACCTTTGAGAGGATGTGAAAGAAGTGTTTTTTATGGACATTAATAGTATTCATGGCCCATATAAATTAAATGTTATGATTCTTTCCCAATTTTATTACATATAAATCATTAGTTGAATGATGAAATTTTGATATAATCATTTCCAATGAATAGTAGAAAGAGGTGGTACCAGTTGTTTTAAAAATAATCATATAAGGGTGGATGTGAAAAAAATACATTTCTAACTGAAAAGTGGTGTTGATTGAATAGTTGGTTCCAATTGAGTAGGTGGTGATGATTTATTTTAGCATTTGGTTATCCATCAGACATGACCTACATCCTTTTTACCCAGGATGAGCATAGTCAATCTTAGGAGGAAATTGTTCATATTCAGAATGGATCATACCTAATATAATCATATATAGAATTATCATACCCAAAAGAGATCTTATTAGGGAAATTTGTACCCATACAAATCATACACAATAATAATTGTATCCCGGATTATCATACCTATGAATATTGTACAAAAACCAATCGTATTTATAAACGATGGTACTCAAGTAGGGAAGAAAAAGATGTATTTAGAATGAATGGAATGTTACAATACATTCAAATCTATGTCGGATGATGTTGTAGATTCTCTCAAATGAATTTAATGTTCTTATGGAATTTACGGTCAAATAATAGGATTGTAAATAAAGGGTTTTAAGTGGATCAATTGAAGGGAAGGAGGAAATGAGATCAACAATATAGTCAACCACTACCAAAGGGTTTAGTTACATTGTTGTTTTCAAGCTGGGTGTAAGAAATTTGATAAGATAATGATTTGAATCTCTCGTTGGTCAAAATTAAAAAAATAAGGACATTGATGAACTAATAATCAAGGTGAATCTGTATATTTAAATGAAATGTTTTGATTCAATTCAGTTATGAGAGTTGTATTCCAAAAATGAGAATGGCAGCCATTTGGTCATATATTTTTTGTCAATTGATTTTGAGATTTTAATTGAAGAAATTAGATTTAGAAAAATATGACTCATGTATAGAAATATTACTAATGATTCAACTGAAATTCTAAGGAATAATTTTATGTTTAAAGAAGAATCAAGAATATTCGAGAAGATTTGATGACATAAAAATTCAGTACAATATTTTAGAGGATGTTGAAATTATGGAGAATTAGGGTGAGGGGAAAATATTTTTGGATTCCCAAAAAAGAATCATTTGAGTCACCAATAAATGGAGAAAAATTTATTATAACATTCAGATAATGATTTATGGTTCATCACTGTATGGAGAGAAGAATCATGTTTTAGAGAGTGGAACATGTTTTTCAGTTTAATCCTTTAGCGAAGAAGTGTGGAATAAAAGTGAAATTTTTATTCAGCTGATCATTGTATCAATCTTGATTGATTGGTTTCAAAAAATATTTGATGGAGGTCGTAGAATGGGGGAGAATAATATTTTGAATTTAATTTATAAGGACTCGGCCTTAAATATTGATGAATCTAGAATTAAGTCAATAATTCATATCAAGGATCATTTAATGTTTAGAGCATTAGAGAATTAGGTCATTAAATATCCATAACAATGTAAATATTACATGTCGACACATCCATATAGTATCCTATTTCATAAAATAATGAATCTTTAAAAAAAGATCCATGTCTAGTTCCATTTTTTAAGAAGCATGGCATTTCCATGATCTCATCCTTGACCGTATTCATCTAAATTTCATGTGAAAAACATTTCTAATTATTCGATGATCCTAAAAACCACATTATCAGTTATAAAATAAACAAAGAAAACATTATTCCATCAAAACATAATCTTTTTAACATACCTCATGAAATCATATGATTTTGGAATAACACATAGAAATCATAATTCAAAAAGTCAAATTCTGGCATCCATATCATACTTAAATTGTAGCTATAACAGCTACATAGGGAGTTACGTTGGAATACCCATAATTGTATACTACCTAAATCACATTGGATAAACATTAACGTTTACCGCTGTCACATTACCCAATGCATTGGAGAGATATCTTGATCCAACCTACCGTAGGATTATCATGGAACCACCCATATATGCAAACAATACCCAAGAAGCATAACATATTAATTACACATGAAACAATAATAATAGAATGATAACATATCCACACCATTAAAATTTATTGACCTAAAAAATCCATCATCAAACCATTTTCTGTAACAAAATATCTAAAAGAGTATATGGTGTTTATTTTCTTTTAAAAACATTACAACTAGTTTAGGAAGCCAATGATCAAATAAGACTAGCAACAGTGGAAACGTTCATTGTCACTTGTTACATTAAAAAACATTATTTTTTCCCATTAGTGAAATGCCTCATATAAAACTATTCACTTTGAATGAAAATAAAATTCAATTGTTTTTAAAAACCGTATAAAACAAAGCTGTGTAAGAATCAAAATATTCCTCAATGAAACTGATTTAGAGGAAGTCCCTTACCTCGTGTCGGACATGACGTGTTCATTCTCTAATATCCTTAATAATGAAATAATGTTAATTTATAATTTCTTTATAACCCTTTTCAATTATATTATTCTATTTATATCACTTTTTTTTATTATATACATTATGTAAACATTTAATTTATTAATGGTCTTTTTGTCGATATTTAGCACTTTAATAGAAAATTAACTTCTTATATTTACATGTTTTCCATGTGTTCAAAAGTACATTATCTCCATAATGATATTAATTAATTTGATATGATATATATCCAGTATATATATATATATTTATAATATTATATAACATTTTTAGATATGAAATAAAATGCATTGTCCATGGAGACAGTAAGTTGTACGTTTTCAAGAATGCAACATTCATTGTTATATCTTATTTAATGGAATGAAAAATTAATGATACATAGGTATATTATAATTCTAGCATTATATCATATATAGTTTCAGTATCTCCATCCTTTATACGCTACACGTATGGCATGAACAAGTTATATCACTTTGAGAGGGCGGTAGTCCGCACTTCCTCAAAGGAAATTTTCATGTTTACCCATTATTGAAACCATATAGATATATTGTAAAGTAAATATAAATAACAATAGAAAAAATATAAATATAATAGGTATTACATATTAAAATAGATCTATTATAATGGCCACTATTAGAGGTGGTAGGATATTATTGAACAATCATCATTTCATGAGGAAATATTTCGCCATCCAAAAAAATAGAATGTTCTATTCCCATTAGATGGAGTTGTGTGTAAATGATGTTCAAATCATTTTGAAAACGAAAATATAGAATATTTAGGATAATTTAGTTGTTATGAAATAAAATAATAAAAGATTTTAGGGGATTGAATATGTAAAATAAAAGAAATGAGTTTAAGAGAAACATTACATTTAAATCGGGTAACTCCCTTTAGTCTGAACCAAAAGGATTTCATGATGTTTTTTATACCTATGATAAGGCTTATATGTAGAAAAGAGTAATCTTTAGAGCTTATTTGGGAAATGGTTGGATGAGCCAAAGGGGATAGAGAGGAGTGAGTAATTTTTTAGAAGTGAATGATTTTTATAAGGGGGCTCTTTAGGAATGTTTCAAAATATTATTTTATAATATAATGATATTTAGTTTAAAAAATTCCAAAACTTATTAAAGATGAATATAAGATGACTATTGGTCTAAATAAAATCATTCAACAAGAATATGATAGGGTGTGGATATTGTTTTAATTTTTATAATCTTAATTATTTAAGTCATTCATTGTTGAGATAACCACTGCATCAGTATTATGTCATAAATAATTTTATTTATATGATTTATAAAAATTATATATAAAATACCATGATGTAGGAAAAATTTTTTCTATCAAATGAATATTTATAGTATAAGAGATAACTGTTATAATAACATGTATGAATTGATTTACTAAAATAAGTATGCTTATGTAATTTTTTTCATTACTTAAAATTAATTAATATAAAGTGTCATTATCACTCATATGTTGCTCCAAGGGGTCCCAAAAATCACCCAAGGATGCCAATGGTCGGAAATGTATCAAACAATAAGAATAGAACAAATTTTATAGTAATTTATTATTATTATTATAATATTTTTGACACTAATTTACCATATTTTCTATTTTACCAAGGTAAATAAAATATTTATTAACGTAAATATTCATAATGTATAAAAATAAAAGTTACCTATATACAAAATTTGAATATCCTGATTTTAAATATGGAATCCATTATCCAAATTCAAAAAACATATGTGGTAGAAATTAATTTAAAATTAATTTTCATGGTCAAAACAAAAAGCACATTTATAAGAATAATAACTATCGAATGATTTATACTTTTTTACGTCTAATTTCAAAGTGAAATTAATACCAATAACCAACATTGTATTAACTTATAAGAATACATTCCAATTAATCTTTAAAAAAAATTATATAATAATATTACTACATATAAAAATTAGATTAAAATGAACTTTTGAATTAAAATGCAGTATTTTTCAATATTAATAAAAAAATGAATATTACCAGAAAAATACCAATCATTCATCCAAAGTAAAAGTTGATCTCAAAATTCTAATTTATAATATTATTTTTCCAAATAGAATATATAAGAGTTACAAAATATATAGTTAAAATGAGATCTCCATCAAAAGGAGGTAAATGTTCTATTTAAATAATTTTAGAGTATTTATGATTGAAATTGGATTCTTTCTTATTTTAAGACTTTAATATTAATTGGATGAATTTGAAAACATTTAAAAAACATGAATATAAATATTTTAGTTAGTTTTGTTCAATCCTGAAAAATACAACTGCTAGGCATTAAAAACCACTTTAAATAAAATTCTATTATTAATTTTTAGTGTGACTCGGCATTGAGTGTTGCGTTACACATTGGAGAAAAAAATTGTTGTTTTTATGTATACCTTTAAACATTTCATCCCATCTAAAGTAAAATTAATATTTAATTCAAACAATTTAACAAATATGATAATTTTTTATTATTTATTTACATGGTATGTTTAATCCTTCCCCTGTTTTGAAAATTTCATCCTCCGAATTTTATTCATTTATTAAAAATGGGGGTATTTATCCCTCCTTGAATTTTCAGAGATCTATATATCCTTTTAAAACATATGGTTTTTTCACATATCCATTACCTAATGAATTACCATATTCTACAACACTTTCTCTTTTAAGTCATGAATCTTGACTGGTTGTTCCACATAAGATATATTCTCTTCAAAATGAACTACCACTAGGTTCAGACCATGAGATTGATCTGGTATATAATTTCTCAAAATTGAAAAATAAAAAAAAATGTTTACCCGGGATAAAAAATAGCGGTAAACCCACTCTTTACGCAGCCGATCCAAATTTCCCTATGAACTTATAACTATTAATGATCCTTGTACTCAACATTCCATTATTACCAAAATACATCACACATTTTTATGGATAAATATTGAGAAATACATGACCACAAAACTCAAAAGAATGATCCTTCATCTATTTATCTGTATATCATTTATTCTTACTCTGAGATGATCTCATGTGCTGCTGAATTAACTAAACTTTTTAGTCTATCTCTTATACCAATTCTGGTCCCATACATTTCTTTTTAGATACATCATCCCAAAAAATCTAGAGTTTAACACAACTTCCCTTATAATTCCTCAAATGGTGCCATCTATATATTGGAATTAAAACTATTAATATAATAAAATTCAAACAAATAAAGATGTTGGTATAAAAATCATGGTTATGCAGTGAATATTCATGTATCATATCCTACAAGGTCTGAATTGATCATTCTTACATCCTATCAGATTGAAGATTAAAACCAGTACTATAATTTGATTTAGAACACAACTACTTCTGATGGCCATTCCAAAAGTAATAAGTAAACATGGAATCATGATCCAATACAATGTAGAGTGTAAATCCATGATACCATAATATATCTTTATCATAAAACTATGAAAGCTAATCAAGAGGAAAAGTATCTCGAATTGGAAGAAAATTAGAAGATTTAGTAAATAGATAAACAATAACCCAGATTTCATTATTATCTCTAAATTTCATTGGTAATCCCACAATGAAGTCTATATATATATTTCCCCATTTTAACTCTGGCACTGTTAAGGACCGAATCATACCTTTTGGTAACTACCACGATGTTTTGAACTGTATACAAAGAACTATGAGCTTCACATAATAACAATTTCTTCAATTAGGAATCACAAAGCACACATAATCTATCCCCAAAACTCAATAAACAATAATTATCAATGTTTAAATTAGGAAACATACCTTTATGAACCAACTATAACGTTTTCCGCAACTTAATGTCATTCATCTATGCTTTCTTAATTCTATCTGATAGAGATGATTTCACTAACACCTGAAATGAAGTAATGGAAATTCATACACCAACAACTTTTATGATATTGTTTATTATCATGATTTAATCAAATGATCGTGTTCCAAATGTAGCATGTTTAATGTAGAATTAAGTTTTCCACTCAAATCATCAACCACATTATTTTCCTTTCGAGGGTCGTACTGAATCATACAATCATAATCCATGATTTATTAAATCCATCACATCTATCTCATTTTAAATTAACTCTGAATGAATATATACATTAATTTTTTTTTTCAGTATATATTTCACATTTTACTCAATACAAATGATGCCTCCAAATTTTTAATGAAAAAAATTGTAGCTATTTCCAAATCAGGTGTACTGTAATTTAACTTATGAGGTTTCAACTGACAAGAAACATAAGAAACTACCTGATCATTCTGCATAAGGACACAACCATGTCCATTCAACAATACATCACTGTAGATATCAAAATCACTATTTTTGGAAGGAAATGCCCAAACAAGATCATCCGCCGATCTTATTTTCAATTCATGAAGACAATCATCACTTTTATTTGTCCAATTGAACATAACAACTTTTCGAGTAAGCATCGTAATTGGTCGAGATGGCCATGAATTGTTTTCCCAAACCTCCAGTCATAACCATCCAAAACAAGAAAACTATATATATTGGTTATATTTGTTGGTCTTGGCCATTTTTCAACATATTTTTTTAGAAGGATCAATAATTATTCCGTTTTTGTAAACAATGTGACCATGTAATGAAATTTGTTGTAACCAAAACTCACACTTGATGAATTTCCCAAACAATTTCTTTTTTATTAAGGTTTTAAATAGCACCCTTAAATTACTTTCATGGTACTCATTACTTTTAGAATAAACCAAAATATCACCAATGAACACAACCAAAAAATAATCCAAGATCTCATAGATCATTATAATCATAATATCCATGAATATAATAGGATCCTAGGTAATCCCCACATGAATAACTACAAATTTAGAATTTCCATATCTAGTACAAAACAATGTCTTCAGAATGTATGATTCCTTTACTTTCAACTGATGGTACCCCGACCTCAAACCAATCTTTGAAAAATAATTAGCTCCCTAGAGTTGATCAAACAAATCATCCATATGTGTAAAATGATACTTGTCTATAACATTGATGTTAATCAATGATCAATAATAAATGAAAAGTCTCATTGAACTATCTTTCTTTTTAACAATCAAGATAACAGATCCCAACCAGGATATACTAGGTTGAATGAATCCAATATCTAATAACTCCTCCAATTTCTTCTTTAACTCTAAAAGTTCAATTTGAGCCATTAGATAAGTGGGTTTTGTCATTGGAATTGCATCAGGAACATTGTCAAAAGTAAATTCAACAACTCGATCAAGTATAATACCAGACAACACATCAGGAAAATCATTAAGGTACTCATTTTCCACTGGCACATAATTAATCTAAACAATTCCTTTGTTTTAAAAAATATGTGAAATGTAACATGCATTTCCATCATTTAAATGTTTCTCAGCTTCTAGATATGTTATCAAAAGTAATGGTTAATTCTTGTACAGAAGATGAAAATCATTCTGAAAAGAAACCTCATTTTCTCTACAGTCAATATTAAAATGATAAACTAAAAGACAATCCATACCCAAAATAACATCAATATCTACTAGTGGAAAACCAATATTGTTTTCAGGTAGATTATTTCTGAACACAAGGACATGAGGTTTCATATAATTACTTTTTGCCTCAACATTTCCCACAGTGTTATTACCATATGTTTAGGATTCATATCATGAGATGCAATTCCTAATTTACCAAAGAACACCTCAAAAATGAATGAATGTGTAGACCATAAATAAAACAACACATTGGCATTATATGTATAAACAAACAATGTACCTAATAGTACTTCAATAAATGGCCCAACATCTTCTAATGTATTTTTGAAGGATTTCACCCCCAATTTATTCTTGTAGTATAGCTACTTTCCCTCAATTGAGTTCTTCATTGGACACTCATTTGAATAATGACCAATTTCATTAAACTAAAAAAAATTTACTGACTGTAAATCAGATTATTTTCCTACCATTAGCCCAATCATTTTTTGTGCAATTACGAGCCTTATGTTCCATTTTACCACATCGATAACACATAACCGAATTCAAAAATACTTCCCCAAAATGCTTATTACCATAATTTTTACAAACTGTAAACTTATGTATCTTACCATTAGATATTTTTGAAGAGTTTTTCCCTTTCTAATTCCACCTTGACCTCTTGTTCTGTTACTTTTCAAAGAACTCATGATCATCGGAAAACCCAATTTCCACCTTCTCCTCACATCAAACAACTTTTTCATTACTTTTGAACTCATGAGAAGCTAAATACCTTCCATAAATTTTCATCGAACAACATTCATGCTTATTACCACAATTTTTACATATTGTAATCATACGTATCTTACCATCAGATATTTTTGAAGAGTTCTTCATTTTCTTATGCCACCTCGACCTCTTATTCAGTTACTTTTCAAAGAACTCATGATCATCAGAAAACCCAATTTCCATCTTCTCCTCACATCGAACATCTTTTTAATAACTTTTGAACTCATGAGAAGCTAAATACCTTCCATAAATGTTTATTAATCAAGAGTAAAAATTAGTTATTTAACTATAAAGATCTCATATGATGTTTGGAGAATTCCTTGCCGGTTAGGTGAATTTTACTTCATAATTATCCATTGATTCATCCTCATGCCTCAATTCATGGAATTGTTTTTCAATCCTAAGATGATCCGCCTAAGGAAAAAAAATCAAGAAACATACATTTAAATTCATACCAATCATGATCATCAATCTCCTCACTATCGCTAATATTTGTTCACCATCAACAACCACTGATCGAATTCACCACCAAAAGTATTATCAACAATACAAACATTTTAATGTTCTGAACAACCCATGACATAATAAATCATTTCTAGTAAATTAATCCACCCATTTTCAAGCACAATGTCAGATGATCCTTTGAATGATGGGGGATGTTTCCTAATGAAATGATTCACTACTAACAAGTTCCTATTTAGTTGATATGGATGATCTATTTCATGAATACACCACCATTTATATCTTAGGTCAACTATGTCGTCATTTTAACATAATGATCAGTTCTGATTCCGACCATCTCAGGATTATGATTTGGAAGGTTGTATTCCTCCTGATGTCATCCAATTATAGCTTCTACGTTTTCTCTATGGAAAACAGTTGGACTCCTCATGTACTAATCATGTTTTAATGATCACAAATCCTATTAAACGAGGTTAAATCCTGTAAATAATATCAAATAATGTGTATTAGTGTTTTTGTATTCTCATGCATTAAGAGGAGCCATTCAAGATCTAAATTTCTCTACATTCAGTTTAATTACTGTATAATATCAAGATTTACATTTTATATAGATTAATTGAAAAATGATTAATTCAAACCCATTCTATGACAATCATTTATTAAGTTTGAATAAAATTATATTGAAAATATAGTGACACTGTGATTCTGCCATTGTTTATGTCTTTCAGACACCGTGACCAGGCAGACTCCGTGAACAGGTAGACAACGTGATCAAGCAGACATCGTGAACAAGTAGACACCCTAAAGAAGAAGAAACTGTGAACTAGTAGACACCGTGATCAAGAAGGAATCGTGAACAAGAAGACACTGTAAACATCCAGACACCACCACCATGAGACACTGTGCCCAATTCAGACACCATGTGAAAAATGCACTGTTTACATGAAATACTGTGACACCGTTTCCTAATAAGATTTTGTTATTTTTCAATTTAATCTCTAACGGTCATATTGTAAGACTTTAATGTACTGACATAATTATGTTTCTTTGTAGACACATCATCTAACAGTATGAGGTACATGGTGAAAAATACGTGAAACTTGTTGATCTCAACACATGCCTTCCAAGATAAAAGAAAAGTGCTGCCCAGAAATAAGACATACAAGAGAAAGAATATCATGTCAGTTTGAGCACCATAACTGTTGGTCGGAGTGGATACTCAAGAGGTGGGTGAATTGATTTCCAATTAAAATTTCTGTTTAAAATCCTTTACCAAATTCCCCCAATTTAAAAATTCAAATTGAATTGTAGTGAATTTGAACTAAAGCAAACATTCATCTAGGTTCTCAAGTGATTGATTAATTCCCACTTAATCTAATCAGAGGATCAAATTAGCTTTTCAAACTAACTTACTGATTTACAAATAATGAAAAAACATGCTAATTCAATTATCAGAGTAACTTCAAAAAACTGTTTCGGTTTTAAAGCACTTGGCAGTGGAATAAAAAGGTTTAGGATAAAACTAAATAAAACCTAGAAGATATAACCAAGAGGTTCAGTCTCAAGCTGAGACTTATTCCTCTCGACAATTTATATAAATTTGATCCACACCATAGATTGGGGTTCACAACAGTTTACAACTGTCCCGGTCAATGACCTCTACCACAGTTCTACGTGGGAAACAAAACAATAGTAAATATAGCATTCCAGGTCACACACGACCTCAACCTCTATCCACATTGGAAAAAATGGATGTAAAGAGTTTGAATGAGGATTTAGAGATCCTACAGTTATAGTTCAGAAGACAATGTGTGTGTAAATTAAAACTGATGACACACACTGCTCATAATGTAAACAATAAATCACTGAGCAAGATATAGAGTTTAGAATGGCTCTAGTTAATGCAGTGTAGCTCTGGACTCCTTTATATTGATCAGAAATGGGTAAAAGTCCTCTTATAGTTTTGTTCTGAAAAACAGAGTTTCGTCTACTTGACATCCATGTTCAGAGATAGTGAAATGTAGTCGATGAAGCTCTTCAAAATCCTCATGAATGTGTTTGAGCTTCTATTTCTTCTTGATCGTGCATGTATATCTATATGAGATCTTCTTGTATGTTCTTGTTTGTGTTTTGTTCTATATTTTTTATATTCCTTGTGTATTCTGCATGTGTGTATAGAACGTCGTATATGTGTTGTCTCTTGTAGCATATAGGGACTTCTTCTATTTATGGCACGAGCTTCAGCAAAATAAATGATTTCTTTTTTTAGGTACGATGTATGGTTCCCTGACATCCAAAAAACTTCATTAAATAAATGAAAGAGAATTAAAATATACCTAATATGACCGATTTTTAGATTAAATAAATATAATGAAATTTTTTCATCGTCGAATTCTCTATAATGGTGGATTTGGATATCGGTATCCTTGGGTAACGGTAGGATTTGAATCTACAGACTCTTGTGTAATTGTATCCTTTCTATCGGAAGACATCATGTCTCTCGGTAGACTTAATGTACTGCTGACCATTTGTGTAATGGTAGACTTCCTTCGGTAACTTTTTTGTAATGGTAGGCTTGTCTGTATCTGTAGTCTTGATGTACCGGCAGGCTTGCATAATGGTAGACTTGTTTTACCAGTGACTTGTCTATATCAGTGAATTTAACATATTGGTATGATTTGCATAATGATGACCTTCTCGTATCGGTAGCCTTATCGTATCGGTAACCTTTACATATCGGTGACATTTCTGTATCGATAGCCTTTTCGTATCGGTAGCATTTTCCTATCAGTAGCCTTTTTGTATCGGTAGGCTTGTTGTACCGGTGGACTTGACGTATCCGTGACATTCAGACATCGGTAGGCTTTGCATAATGGTGACCTTCACGTATTGGTAGGCTTGATTTAACGGTGACCTTCACATATCGGAAGACTTGCTATAACGGTGACCTTCACGTATCTGTAGGCTTGATGTAACAGTGACCACTTGTCTGTTTAAGCCTTCTATTGGCAGAATGGGTCATGTTAGAATATATATCCATTTAGTAACCTAATTCTCTGAACATAGTATAAATATTTTAATATATGAATATGTGCATGGTGTACATAAATAATGAAATAAGTAATTAACCATTAATTAATATAGGAACTATCAAACTATAATTGAACATAATTGATATTATCAAAATATAATTGTGCATAACTAAAATATGATTGAGCATAGTTGGGATTATCAAAATATAAGTTCAACAAATTTTCCCAGAGAGCTCAATAATAACGATTAACACACATAAAGAATATTTCCAAAAATTGAAAATTGCATGCAACTCGACACTGCTGAAGAACACACAAAGAATATGTGAATCCCAAAATTGAGAACATATTCGCAATATGAAACTTATATATGAACACAAGCTGAATTTTGACACTCTATTTTATATACAATCACTCGAATTCTGCATCTGCTTCATCTCAGAAGTCGAAAGCGGTAAATTCCAACACTCAGAACACTTATAAACTTATCTAAGTCTTTCTGCTCTGTTGTGTATATTTTATTATCGTTTGAGTAGAGTGTTTATCTGTATAGAAATACACTCTGTCTCCCAAATTAAATTGAATGATATAAGATATCCATAATCAAACATTCTTTTACTCGTATATATACCAACTAATATGTGTGGAAGAGGTCCCTGTGTGGAATGGTAGTTTGTACCCATGAAGAACTATGGAAGATGTCCATGTGTGGCCCGAACAGTATTGCGTACTGTTGTTAACCCTGATCTATGGTGTGGATCAAGGTTTATTTATATAAACTACAGTGTAGTTGGTGATCACCAATTGGAGGGGATTATGTTTTGGCATGAGACTGAACAACTTGTTTCATATCCTCTCTTCTTCTTACATTAGTTTTCTCTGTTTTACTACTTTATTCTATAAATTTGATATCACTAAAGCCAGTTTTAATGATAATCTTGAAAATAAGTTTTAACTATTTTGTCTTTGTAGAATATTTTCAAATGTAATATTTATAACTAATATTCTTTTTACTAAGAATTAATCAATCCTCTGAGAAGCTATTTAAACAATCACACTTTTATAACCATATTAATTTTATTAACTAGATTGTATTAAACTTATATGGGAATCCTTTTTAAGAAATCCTTTTTAAACAGAAGTTTTTATAGATAATTAATTCACCCCCCCCTTGAGTAATCTACTTCGACCAACATTTTCTATCATAGGTAGGTTTATTAGGAATCTGAGTATTCTTACTTACCTATGATTGTAGTTGAACCTCAATGATCTGTAATTTTCTATTAATTCTGAATTTCAAGCTCTTTTAAAGTCATTATTTATTTTGGATAATAGATTAGAAGGTGCTTCAACCAACATACGACCATTCCTTAATGGAACCAACTATGCCCAATGTAAAATTTCAATGAAAATGCACATAGAGCATATGGGCATTGAAATTTTTTCAACCATTATAGATGAATATATGATTCATGCTACTGATAGAATCCCATGGGATAAACCTACCAATACTGTCTACAATAACAACTACAAATCTATGAATTCTTTATAATGCTCCTTAAGAGATGAAGTGTTCAATAGAATTTCTTCTTGTTAAAATGCCCATGAAATTTGGGATACCATGTCTGTCTCACATGAAGGAACATCTAGCTCAAATGAAATGAGACTTAATAATTAGACTATTTAATATGATAATTTTATGATGAGACTAGATGAACCTATCTATGACATGTATATTAGGATCAATGATATTTTCAACATAATGATTTCTCTTGGAAGAGTGGTCACTGCCAAGGAACATATCATGAGAAGTCTCAGATGTCCACCTAATAGATGGAGTGGAATCTCTGTCTCTATTATAGAATCACGAGACATTAGCACACTACCTATAAAAGATCTCATTGGGAAACTAATGATGTGTGAGGAAGAGTTGAAAGTCAACAAGAGGAGGAAGATGAGTGAAAGAGAAAATCCGTTGCATTAAAGACCAGCACCCCTAATTAAAAAGACAATGGGAACATGGAAGCTTATGTAAAAGTTCCAATGATTAGAAATTATCATCATATAGTGATATGGAAATGGCTCAATTATACAGACGATTCAATTGATTTTACAAGAAGAAGAAATTTTTCAGAAAGGCTAACTTCACGGGATAATATGACCAGTAATGAAATTTGATGACGGACTGGAAATGAAGTGACAAGACTGATGAAATTGTCTACTATGAGTGTCAGCGCAAAGGGAATATCAAGCCTGAATATCCAAAGATAAAGTACAAAAAGTAATATCTGGACAAGGACATGAAGTATAAAAATTCAATGAAAACAACCTGGAGTGCTTCTCAGGATAGTTTAAGTGACTCAAAAACATCAAATGATGATCTGGAAAGTAATTCCAAAATGTGTTTTATTGCAAACACATCTGAGTTAACACTGGAATCTTCTATAAATAATTCATACTATTCTAAAAATAAGAGTGACTCTAAAAATATGAAGAATGATGAAATATTTGAATATTGTAACATGCTTGAGGAAACATACATTAAACTAAAAGAAAAATATAAACCATTGAGGAAACAACATTCTCGTATTGTGACTATTAAATCTGGAATCACAACTGAAAAAAAGAAAAATACTCAAATGATCAAAGAAAATAATGAATTAAAAATGTCTAATGAACAATAGAAGAGTGACTTAGAAAATTTTACACATGGGAAAAATACCCTTCATCGTATGCTAGGAAAATAAATTTATCCTAAATATAACACTAGCATTGGTTATCAACCCGAAAAAAGAAATCTTGGATGAATAAATTTTGTTTTAAAATCTAGGACATACAGTTTTACTCCCAGTTCTGTACACAAATTAACTAATTCAATTCATGATACATATTCTACTATTTCATGTTTTTGTGGTCCAAATATATTTTATTATTCAAATATTCTACGTAATTATTATAGGAAACCTATGAGGAAAATATGGGTTCCTAAATCACTTATCACTAATATTACTCGACCCAAACAAGTGTGGGTACAAAATCTATTTTTGATTAATTTTTTTTTTGTAATGTTTCTTAAAGAGTTTCTATAAAAGTTTATGGTTCTTGGAATTTCATTGTTCAAGGAACCAGACAAGAGACTATTCATGATTCAAGAACCTAATAAAAATAGATGGAGTTCATGTCACATTTGGTTACAATTCAAGAGGAAATATTATTGGCATCTACCAAATTGGTAACTATAAGTCAATTTTAATTTCTAAAGTACAGTTTGTTGACGGATTAAAATATATTCTTCCAAGTATCTCACAAATATTTTATTAAGGATTTAATTTATGATTTGAATATGATGCATGAATTGACTTTAATTCTAATGGGTAATTATTATTTTCTGCATGAAGTGAAAATGTATACTCTATTTACTTATATTCATTTCCTTCTAAAAATGATTAATGCTTAGGTGTATTTCATAATGAATCATCGATCTGGCATAGTAGACTAAGACACTATAATGTTCACTCACATAGAAAGCTAACTTGAAAAATCTTAGTTAATGACTTACCCAAACTAGTGTATCCAAATGAAAAAGGTTGTAATCCTTGTCAAAATGCAAATCAACACAATGTTTCATTCAAACAAAAGATAGAAGTGTAAACTTCTCAACCCCTCTAACAAGTTCACATGGATTTTTTTAGACAATCTAGAGTTTCAAGTTTAGATTAGAATCACTATGTTTATGTTCTTGTAGATGCCTTTTTAAGATATACACGGACATTATTTATGGCTCAAGAAAGTGAAACCTACTCTTATTTTACAAAATATTCCATGTCTATAGAAAATTATAGTGGACATATAATTAAATCCTTAATAAGTGATCATGGTTGTGAGTATGAAAATCAAGAGTTTGAATCCTTTTTCACACAAAATGGTTATAGTCACAAATTATTTTCCCCTATAACACCTCAGCACAATGGGGTTGTGTTGGGAATAAATAGAACCCCGCAAGAGATTTATATAACAATGCATTGTGTGTATGACCTACCAATTTATTTTTGGGTGGAAGATATCAATATAGAATTCTACATAATCAATAGAGTGTTGATCCGACGTATTTTAAAAGGATTCCTTATGAGTTAGAGAACAATAGAAAACCCAATGTTAACTACTTCAATGTTTTTGGTTATTAAGTCTATATCCTTAATACTAAGGAAAGTCATGAAAAATTTGCATCCAAAAGTGATGAAGGTATATTATTAGGATATTCCTTGTCTGGAAAAGCCTATAGAGTGTTCAATAAAAGAACTCAATGTTTGGAAGAATATGTTGATGTAAAATTTGTTGAAATAGATCCACATGAGCTTAAAAACATTCATGAGAACATAGAGGATAATGTATCAAATAAGAACATAAATAAAAAATCTTCAGAAAATTATATGAAAGAATCTGTGAATAATTTGATTACTAGAATTTCCTTAAAATCAAGTCTCAATGACCTTGATTCTCTTGATGAACCTTAAATTACTAGACCATCTTTTTCTAGAGTAGTTAGAACTCTTAAGAACCATCCCTTAGATGGTGTTGTAGGAGACATAGAAAAAGGAACTCAAACTAGAGCATCACTTTGAAATCAAGTTGACCATCAAGTATTGTTGTCACAACATGAACCTAAAAGTGTTAATGATGCCATTAATGATGAATTTTGGGTGATGTATGTGTAAGTAGAGCTTAATCAGTTTGAGAGGAACAATGTTTGGAAATATATTGAAGATCCATCGACACATTCACCATAGGCACTAAATGGGTGGTCAGAAATATTGTAGATGAAGCTAGAAAAATAGTTTTAAATAAAGATAGATTACTTATACAAGGATATTTTCAATAAAAATGTGTTTATTATGAAGAAACCATTACACTGGTAGCTAGACTTGAAGCCATCAAAAAATTTCTTGCCTATGCTGGACATCTAAATTTCAACCTATATCAAATGGATGTTAAAAGTTCATTCATATATGGTTATATAGCTGAGGATGTTTCAATGCAACAAATACCTATTTTTACAAACACCAATTTTCCAAATCATATTATTAAACTGTCAAAAGAATTATATGGTTTAAAACAAGATCTATGATCATAGTATGATAGGTTGAGTACTTTTATTATTTTCAATTATTTTACAAAAGGATTAACTAATCCTACCATTTTTATAAAATTAAATTATCATGATGTTTTATTTGGTCAAATCTATGTAGATGATATTAATTTTGGATCATCAAATAATTCTTTGTGTGTTGATTTTTCTAAAATGATGAAAAATTAATATCAAATGAGTTTAATGGGTGAAGTAAAACATATTCATGGATTTAAAATCATTCAAAATAATGATGGAATTACTTTAACTAAAAGAAAATATATTAGATATTTTCTAAAATGTTTTGGATTGGATAACACTAAAATTAGTGACACTCCCATGACTTCCACTTGTAAGTTGGATCATGCTGAATATGGAAACTATTTTGATCAAACCACATATAATGGAATGATTGGATATTTAATATACTTAACTGATTGTCATCCAGACATTATGTTTAGTGTGTGTATGTGTGCTCATTTTCATGAAAATCCTAAAGAATCTGATTTAAATGTTGTAAAGAGAATATTCAAATACCTCAAGAAGGCACCCAATTTAGGATTGTTCAATCTTATTAGACACTCAATTAATTTAGTTAGTTATTATGATGCTGAATTCAGTCGTTGTAAGTTAGATATAAATTGAAACTCTGGAACAAGTAACTTTTTAGGAAAGTCAGTAGTATCATGATGTAGTAAGAAACAAAATTCTATGGCATTTTCCACTATAGAAGCAGAATACATAGCTGCTGGCAGTTTTTGTTCACAAATATTATAGATGAAACAGAAATTACTAGATTTTGGATATAAATTTATGCATGTACATATAATTTGTGACAACACAAGTGTTATTAACATCTCCAAAAATCTTGATTCACAGTCTTGGACAATGCATATTGATGTAAGACATCTCTTTTTGAGAGATTATTATCAAAAAGGTGATGTCACTTTAAAATTAGTTGGTACTGATTATCAGCTTGCTGATATATTCACCAAACCATTATATTATAAAAGATTAGTCCACATCATACATGAACTAGGCATGAAAATCCTAAAATAGATATTGTAACGACCCAAAATTTTAAATAAATCTTGTTTCCTAAATTTGTGTGTTATTTTTATACTCAACAAAACTATTTCATTTGATAACATGAGTATAAATAAAATGAGACCGTTGGGTTTTGACTGTTATATGACCATTGGTCAATATGATCGCTGTAAACTAAACGTTTCGATTAATGTCTCTAAATACAAGTAATCTTGTTAAAATATTATAGAAAGAAGATTTGATGGCCACACCCAGTAGTATTGGACCAATCGAAGCTCATCTAACTGATCTTGGGAAGGAGGTAGCACCACTAGGCTTTGATCTGGACCAAACCCAAGTCAAACATCATCATTTCAAGCTAGAACTGAATCGACTTCGTGAGAAGTTCAAACTGATAGAAATTACTACTCGTGTGATGTTGTCTGAGCCTCCCTCGGATTCTATCACCTTAGCACACCTTACACTTAGGTCCTATGCTGGCGTGATAAGGGTATATGTAAGGAGACCGTAACTACCTTGTGTAATCCTTTTTTTTAAATAAAAATTTGGATTTACTCTTATGATGATGATTATGACTTTTCAAATGTCCGGATAAATATAGTGTCCATATTTTTGGTGAATTTTAGAAAAAGGCAATTTTAAAAATGTTTATGTAAACCTTAAATAATTAAAAATGTGTAATGATATTCAACAAATGGTCTTCTACAATTATGTTCAGTAAGAAATTTAGACTCTAATAAGATCAACTTGATTTTTGATGAATAGTAAATTATGAATAGTGATTTTATGCTTAGGATTAGTAATGTGACCACATGGATTAGTAATCTCACTTAAAGAAAGTATTAATATAATCTAGACACCTTGATTAAGTAATGTGATTCAATAAAATGTTTAAATAATGGTTTCATAAATTATTGTTCAAGTATTAGTTTTTTCGGGTGAATAGTATTTTTTAATTAAAAAATAAATTAATAATATTTAGAATTTTTTTTTATAAAATTGATTTCATTTTTGAACTTAGATCATCGATATTATGTTAAGGTAATTTTTGGGGTTTTTTCACAAAAAATGAATTTTCGGTGATTTGTGTATTTATTTAAAAATAAAATAAAAAATATTTAAAAAATTATTTTTATAAAATGGAGTTCATTTTTCAAATCAGAGCATTGATATTTGGTAAATGTGAAATATTGGGATTTTTCTGAGAAAGTTGAATTTTCAGTGAATAGTTAATATACAGTTTTAGGGTTTCGGTATATTTAATGACATCATAACTGTGTCATGATGATTTCATGATATATTTTAAGGGATGTTCTACCAAAGGTGATTAATTATTGTATAGGGGCCCCATGTGGCCTAACTCCGTGGGAAATATCATGGGAGAGAACATGGTTTTGAGAAACCCACTTATGAGGTGTCCTTTCGCCATTAATGCCTTGTCCCCTCACTTTCCCTATAAATACCAAGCCATTCTCTCATCCATTTCGACTCCCCACTCTCCCCCAACTAAGTTTTAGTCTCATTAACTCCCAAGGAGTCCTCCCAAGGTTCCCCCAAGATCTCAAGGTCTGAACCATTGTGTTTTAAGAGTTACATTTTAAGGTAAGGGATCCGACCTATCTCCTTCTTTTCAAGTAATCTCTTTTTTGTCATTTCTTTTATGGACCATGTTCTTATGTTAAAGTATGTCCTTTTATATTTCTCTTACTGCCCTTTTCATGTTCATATAATGATAGATCCCCTCTTACTCTCATTGTTTTGTTTTATGAATGTTTAAGTGGCATCGTTAGGCTGCCGAAAGTTTTGTAACTGATTCTTTCTCCCTTCTCATTTTTCAAGATCTACTTTCATGTCATGTATTTCAAGTCCCATTTTTATTATGTTGGGGTATGATCTCTATATCTATCTTACTGATATTTTATGATCATATGATGAGGTACCCCATTTTATCTCTTCAATTCAGTATTTTGATGTTTTAAGTGGGGCCGGTAGGCTGCCGAATTTTTAAGTGGTTATTTCACCCTTCTTGTTTTCATGTTCTACTTTCTTGTCAGGACATTCAAGTTCCTTTTTTATTATTTTGGGGTATGATATCTATATCTATCATACTTATATTTTATTATCATATGATTACAGACCCCATTTGATCTCTTCAATTCAGTATTTTGAAGTTTTAAGTGGCGCCGTTAGGCTGCCGAATTTTTAAGTGGTTCTTTCACCCTTCTAATTTTCAAGTTCTACTTTCATGTCAACACTTTCATGTTATTTTTTATTATGTTGGGCTATGATCTCTATATATACAATACTGATATTTTATTATCATATGATGAGAGACCACATTTGATCTCTTCAATTCAGTATTTTGAAGTTTTAAGTGGCGTCGTTAGGCTGCCGAATTTTTAAGTGGTTCTTTCACCCTTATCGTTTTCAGGTTATACTTTCATTTCAAGACATTAAAGTTCATTTTTATTATGTTGGGGTATGATCTCTATATCTATCATAATTATCTTTTATGATCATATAATTAGTGAACCCATTTGATGTCTTCAATTCAGTATTTTGAAGATTTAAGTGGCGCCGTTAGGCTGCCGAATTTTTAAGTGGTTCTTTCACCTTTCTCCTTTTTCAGAGATCTAATTTCTTGTCAAGTCTTGAAAGTCCTTTTTATTATGTTGGGGTATGATCCCTATATATATCATACTGATAATTTATGTTCATATGATGAGAGATCCTGTTTGATCTCATCAATTCATTTTTGGTTGAAGTTTATATGACGTCGTTAGGCTACCGAATTTTCATAAGAGAAATCTTATTTTTGTCTTCTTTCATGTTCTTCATTTCATATGTCATATTTTCAAATTTCATTAAAATGTTCTTAAATCCTTTATATTCTGTCCCTATGATGTTCTATGGGTCATTGATGAATGTTTGACACATGTCCCCTCTCTTTTCAATGTCTTTTAAAACTCTGTAACATAGCTGTTATGCTGCAGAATTTTCGTCTCAAAATGTCTCTCTCTTTTACTGAAGTTCTTTAATTTTATTAAGTGAATACTAAAATCTCTCTATTATATATGGGTATTAAAATATATACCAAAATTTTCTATTTTAAATTCCGGGTTTTACATACATGAAACCCACTTTTCCTTTCCATGGGTTTAAAGTGACATAAAGATCACGTCTATAAAGTACTTTTTAAAACGTTATGATTATGAAATGAAACCCATTTATTTTATGATATATGGGTTGTTTATGAAATGATTGATGATGATATATGTGGCTCAAATGATAATAAAGAAATTTCAATGGTGCACCCAGATAGCGCTCCAATGCATTGGGTAAAGACTTAATCTCTAGAGATGACTTTTTAAACTGATACCTTGGTGAATAACCTTGGTAAATTTTTATGACACCTTGGGGATGGACCATGGTGAATCGATATTATTGTCAATATTAAATGTTGTAGCCACATATTAAAGTTATGAAAAATGTTATTTTTGTTATGATATATCTCATGATTTCTTTCTCATGCCTTAATGTTCTTTTCATGACATTATTGAAGTATCTCAAGTTCACATGTAAAATGTTTCTCTTGTTTCCCTTACTGGGCCTTCTGCACACCCTTTATTGTGATGTATGTCCCCAGGTTATGAGATGCAGTAATGAACCTAGGATGAACATGAGGATAATCTTTTCAAGTGTTTAAGTAGAATCTTGTATGTTTTCATGTTTTAAGTTCCTGGTTTCCAAGACACTAAACCATAAAGATCCTCGGTTTTGTAAAATGTAATGAAATTTTATGTGATAAAAAGGCGGGATGCTATAGTTGGTATCAAAGGATGGTTTTGTTATTTGTGAAAATTAGGATATGAAAACTTTAGGAAGAAGCCTATAGAAAAGTTTGTATATAGGAAATCATCCTGGAATTTTGGTAAGTATTGAGTAATGGGTTACCAAGAAAATACATCCCTATCTGGATACGAACAGGTAGAGGTGGCTCTAGCAAAGATGTACATAGGGGTAAAACCTGAAAACACCACTCTAAGCTAGACTCAAACGGGAACTGGTACATGACAACATGCCTTGATGCACTCTTGGTTACGACACTCCCAGGAGATATTCTTTGGTAAATTCATAAGCTTAGTATGAACCATTGTTAAAGGAACAATGATAAAATAAAATAAAGATTAACATAAGAATATATGATCACAGATAACCTAGATGGGAACCTAGGGGATCACAATTTAGTGTATACTTTTCTTTTACAAGTTATCCTTATATGATTTAAGTTCCTTTTCATGATTATTGGCTAAGTATTTAAACCCCTAATTATACTTTCTCTTCTTAGTTAATAGTGGGAAATGGAAGAACATGTCCCAACAACCAATGTGATTGGAAATGCGATGATTTCCGTATTAATATGATAGAGATGATTAGGGGATTTAAAAGATGATTATTATTTTGGAAGATGTTCACTATTTTGGGGACCCTATATGATCGAGGTAAATATATTACTATGGTTTTTTCATTGAGGAGTAAGGTTGGCTTATATTTTGATGAATCGCTGTATTTAAGGTGGACTTATAGTAATTTAGGTTACTTATGGGAATGATTAACCAATATTGGGTAAAATATGTTTATGTTAGAATATTTACTTATAAGATGTTAAGAGTGGTTGATGTTGTTTGGATATGAAAAATGAAGTATATTTTGGAAGACGATGTTATCAAATCCTTCTTGTATTTGGGTTTCAATATTAGTTTGGTTTATTTTGAGGAATTTTAAGGACCGTTATTTATGGAATGGTCTATGATGAACATTGGGTAGTACCATGGAACTTTGATGATTTAAAAGTAGTTTCCATTCCTGTGGGATTATTTATTTTTGAAAAGTTGTTTTACCTTACCCTTTCAATTATTGGGATAATGTTTAAATATAGAATAAATAGATAGATAATATTTTGAGGATTATGTGATTCTCTAGAAGATGATTCTTGTTCTTTTCATGAGACCAAGTGTTTTTTAATTCTCATCGTTTGGAGAAAAGATTAGTTTTGTTAGATACTTATTAAAGGATGAAACTCTTCATGAAGGTAGGTATATTTTCTTATGTTTTTGTTCTATGTAGTAAATGAATTCCTCAAAATCATGAAAAGGAACGTAAAAAAAACATTGTTAGTTTACGTTTTCTACTAGGTAATCAAGGACCATTTACACACATCATAACTTTGGGATTTTCTTATGGTTAACTTTCTCCTAATCATGTTTCTATCACTCTCCCTCAGAAGATGACCCTTTTTTTCTCCTCCATGTCCATGTTTTCATTATGGAATCCTAGTATGGGTAAACTCGGGTGGCCTTTGTAATTCTTTTTTGTTCTTTTAAAGTAATAGTGTTACTGACTCTTTTTTTTTATGTAGGAATTTCAATGAAATTTCAGAACCCAATTTTAAAAAAATTGTAAGGACTCAATTTCATAATCGGGGAAGATTGTAACAACCCGGAATTTTGAATAAATTTTGTTTCCTAAATTTTTGTGTTATTTTTATACTCAATAAAACTGTGTCATTTGATAACATGAGTATAATTAAAATGAGACCGTTGGGTTTTGACTATTATATGACCATTGGTCAATATGACCGCTGTATACTAAAAATTTTGATTAATGTCTCTAAATACAAGTAATCTTGGTAAATTATTATAGAAAGAAGATTAGATGGCCTCACCCAGTAGTCTTGGACCAATCAAAGCCCATCTAACAGAACTTGGGAAGGAGGTAGCACCACTGGGCTTTACTCTGGACCAAACCCAAGCAGAACTTCATCGTGTGAAGCTAGAACAGAATCGCCTTCACGAGAAGTTCAAACTGATAGAAATTACTACTCGTTCAATGTTGGCTGAGGCTCCCTCAGATTCTATCACCTTAGCACACATTACACTTAGGTCCTATGCTGGCATGATAAGGGGCTATTTATGCAGACCGTAACTGCCTTTTGTAATCCTTTGGTTTAAATAAAAATTGGTATTTATTCTTATGACGATGTTTATGAATTTTCAAATGTCTGGATAAATATAGTATGCATATTTTTGGTGAATTTAAGAAAAAAAATATTTTAAAAATGTTTATGTAAACCTTAAATAATTAAAAATATGAAATGATATTCAAAAAATGGTCTTCTACAATTATGTTCAGTAATAAATTTAGAGTCTAATAAGATCAACTTGATTTGTGATTAATTGTAAATTATGAATAGTGATTTTATGCTTAGGATTAGTAATGTGACCAAATGGATTAGTAATCTCACTTAAAGAAAGTATTAATATAATCTAGACACCTTGATTAAGTAAAGTGATTCATTAAAATGGATCAATAACGGTTTCATAAATTATTGTTCAAGTATTAGTTTTTTCAGGTGAATAGTGTTTTTTAATTAAAAATTAAATTAAATATATTTTGAAAATTATTTTTATAGAATGGAGTTCATTTTTTAAATCAGAGCATTGATATTTGGTTAATGTGAAATTTTGGGATTTTTCTGAGAAAGTTGAATTTTCAGTGAATAGTTAAAATACAGTTTTAGGGTTTCAGTATGTTTAATGACATCATAACTGTGTCATGATGCTTCCATGAGATATTTTAAGTGATTTTAGACCAAAGGTGATGAATTATTTTATGGGGGGCCCCATGTGGCCTAACTCCTTGTGAAATATCATGGGAGAGAACATGGTTTTGAGAAACCCACTTATGAGGTGTCCCTTGGCCATTAATGCCTTATCCCCTCACTTTCCTTATAAATACCAAGACATCCTATCATCCATTTCGAATCCCCTGTCACCCCCAACGTTGTTCTTGTCTCATTACCTCCCATGGAGTCCTCCCAATGTGCCCCCAAACCCTCAAGGTCCCAACCTTTGAGTTTTAAGAGTTACATTTTAAGGTAAGGGATCTGACCTCTCTCTTTCTTTTCATGTAATCTCATTTATGTCATTTATTTTATGCTCCATGTTCTTATGTTAAAGTATTTTATTTTATACTCCTCTTACTTCCCTTTTCATGTTCATATAATTTGATATCCCCTCTTACTCTCATTATTTCGTTTTATGAATGTTTAAGTGGCGCCATTAGGCTGCCGGAATTTTTGTAACGGATTCTTTCTCCCTTCTCATTTTCCAAGATCTACTTTCATGTCAAGTCATTCAAGTTCCATTTTTATTATGTTGGGGTATGATATCTATATCTATAATACTGATCTTTTATGTTCATATGATGTGAGACCCCATTTTATCTCTTCAATTCAGTATTTTGATGTTTTAAGTGGTGCCGTTAGGCTGCCGAATTTTTAAGTTGTTCTTTCACCCTTCTCGTTTTCAAGTTCTACTTTCAGGTCGAGACTTTCAAGTTCCTTTTTATTATGTTGGGGTATGATATCTATATATATCATAATGATATTTTATTATCATATAATGAGATACCCCATTTGATCCCTTCAATTCATTATTTTGTAGTTTTAAGTGTCGCGGTTAGGCTGCAGAAT
Source organism: Viscum album (assembly GCA_963277665.1). Classification (NCBI taxonomy): domain Eukaryota; kingdom Viridiplantae; phylum Streptophyta; class Magnoliopsida; order Santalales; family Viscaceae; genus Viscum; species Viscum album. The sequence continues at coordinate 38,916,600 of OY728158.1, read as the reverse complement.
TTTTATGCGGTTCTTTCACCCTTCTCATTTTCAAGTTCTACATTCATGTCATGACTCTCATGTTCATTTTTATTATGTTGTTGTATGATCTCTATATCTATGTTACTGATCTTTTATGATCATATGATGAGTTACCCAATTTTATCTCTTCAATTCAGTATTTTGAAGTTTTAAGTGGCGCTGTTAGGCTGCCGAATTTTAAAGTGGTTATTTCACCCTTCTCATTTTCAAGTTCTACATTAATGTCAAAACATTAAAGTTCCATTTTATTATGTTGGGGTATGATCTCTATATCTATAATAATGATCTTTTATGATCATATTATTAGATAACCCATTTTATCTCTTCAATTCAGTATTTTGATGTTTTAAGTGGCGTCGTTAGGCTGCCGAATTTTTAAGTGATTCTTTCACCTTTCTCCTTTTCAGAGTTATAATTTCATGTAATGTCTTGAAAGTTCCTTTTTATTAAGTTGGGGAATGATCACTATATCTATCATACTAATCTTTTCTATTTATATGATGAGAGACCCTGTTTGATCTCATCAATTCATTTTTTGTTGAAGTTTATATGACACTGTTAGGCTACAGAATTTTAATAAGAGAAATCTTATTTTTGTCTTCATTTCATGTTCTTCATTTCATATGTCATATTTTCAATTTTCATTACCATGTTCTTAAATCCTTTATATTCTGTCCCTCTACTGTTTTATGGGTCACTTATGAATGTTTGACACATGTCCCCTCTCTTTTTAATGTTTTCTAAAACCCTGTAACGTAGCTGTTATGCTGCAGAATTTTCGTCTCAAAATATCTCTCTATTTTTCTAATGTTATTTGATTTTATTAAATGAATAATAAAAGCTATCAATTATATATGGGTATTCACAAATATTAAAAAAAATTCTATTTTAAATTCTGGTTTTTACATACATGAAACACGCTTTCCCGTTCTGTGGGTTTAATGTGACATAAAGATCATGTCTTTAAAGCAGTTTTTAAAACTTTAGGATTATGAAATGAAACCCATTTCTTTTATGCTATATGGGTTGTTTATGAAATTATTGATGATGATATATGTGCCTCACATGATAATAAAGACATTTCAAGGGTGCGCCAAGATAGCGCTCCAATGCATTGGGTAAAGACTTAATCTCTAGAGATGACTTTTTAGACTGATACCTTGGTGAATAACCTTGGTAATTTTTAATGACACCTTGGGGATGGACCTTGGTGAAATGAAATGATCTCCAATATTAAATGTTTTAGCCAAATATTAAAGTTACGAAAAATTTTATTTTTGTTATGATATATCTCATGATTTCTTTCTCACACCTTAAAGTTCATTTCATGACCTTATTGAAGTATCTGAAGTTCACATGTAAAATGTTTCTCTTGTTTCCCTTACTGGGCCTTCTGCTCACCCTTTCTTTTGATGTATGTCCCCAGGTTATGAGATGCAGTAATGATCCTAGGATGAACATGAGGAGAATCCTTTCATGTGTTTAATTAGAATGTTTTATGTTTTCATGTTTTACGTTTCTGGGTTCCAAGACACTAAACCTTAAAGATCCTCGGTTTTGTAAAATGTAATGAAAGTTTATGTGATAAAAAGGTGGGATGCAATAGATATTTTGATATTTCATGTCTTAATGTACGATATCTTACTATTTCATGTCTTACAGTTCTATATCATACTATTTTATACATTATTCTATCATGATTATCGTTTCTCAGTCAATGTTTCGTGATTACTGGATGGCAGTTACTATCTCACCATAAAGTTCATGTTTACTGTCTCACCGTGATGTTCGTTCATTGTCCCACCGTAACATGCTATTACTGGCTCACCTTAATGACCAAACATGGTCTCAATGTAAAAATTATTTATGATTTTTTTAATTAAAAACTCATACCACGGTAGTTATTCTTCTTCCCGCATTACTTTCCAGTGCTTTTACTTTTTCAAAGATTGGTATTTAGAAATGATAAGATGAAGAATGTATCACTTGATTTTTCACACAATGTTACTTATATTTACTCATTTGACGTATTTCATGAACCCATCAACTCATTTCTCTCTCTTGATCCTTTGCTAGATGTGCAGTATGAAGCACCCTTCATCGAAGACTCTGGAGAAACACAGGTCAATAAAGAAAAAGATTGCAAATAAGATTGCACCTGAAGGACCTCTAAATCCAAATTTGGCAAACCGAGTTATAGTACCTAAGAAAGATGTTTTCCCTTAAATCCTTTTGTCCAGTATTTCTCTGGGGTTGAATGTTTTAGAATAGAAAGGATGGTTAGATTGGTTTTTGAAGGAAAATAATCATATCTACCCAAATTTAGTAGCATGGTCATATCTGTATGCACAATTCTATTTTTTTCTAGTGAAAGTTATGTCATGAGAAGCATGATCAATTTGATGAGATGCTCATTTTCTTCTAGGTTATGGGTTGCATGCCTTTAGATGCCTTATGAAGGAATCTGTGAGAATTATCATATAGGATCCCACCTTCAACCAAATTCATTGTTCTGGAGGTTGAATTGATAGCCGTAGAAAAAAATACCACCCAGATGAGAGCTATTTATGCTGAACTAGATGCAGAATAAAGGCTTCTATTTATTTTTATACAGAATCTGGTTAGTCCCAAAAAAGGTGATTTTGCAGTTTTGAAATATCAGGATGTGTTTCGGATTCATGTAATAGAAAATGGGCATAAGATCAACCTGTGCAAGTATATCACACAACATATGTGTCACGACCCGCCTTCACCAAAAGGAGGGAAGGGTAAGAATATTGACATGCCCTTCCTTCTTCAAGTTTAAGGATATATATTGACCCCTAAAACCCTCCTTCATTAGGTCCCGGAGTGGCGACCAGTTCCATGGTTATATAATCTCTCACTAAATGGAAGGCATTCCCCTTTTTCTTTAAATAGGATCGTGAGATAATATGGTAAATCACAGAACACCAAGAATAAAATTGCAAGTAAAACCAAGAAAACCATTCCCATATGCATGTACCAACATAAATACAATAATGTACAATGTGACTACAAAGTTAAAGTACAAAAGAAAGAAAATAGTAACCGCAACTGTCCTGGAGGTCCTGCGCTATTATGGTCCCGCATGATCCCCAAAGTCCTCCTAGAAACCTGAAAGCAGTTTTATATATGTAGGGTGAGCATACAAGTATAATCATTAGGGAAAATCGATGACTCTCGTGCACAAGTGGGGGAAAGTACTAAAGTCCCATGAGAAAAATAGTAAACCAAACACATAACAAGGAAAACTATCCACCCATTCCTCACAAAGGCACACTCCCCAAATAACGCAAGTCACGTAATGATTAATTATAGAACAACAATATCTGGGTACCCCGTGGCACTTTCCCACTGGTTATTAAAGACATCGTACGCATCGAACCAATCCCGCCATTCTCACTACAGTCCCACTACCACACCCCGCCCGCAAACACCTGTGCCACAACCTCACGTAGTCCCACTACCAAAACCTGCCTGCAAACACCTGGGCTAGAACAACTACCACCATGACCAAAGAAACATGGGCTAAAATATCCACTACCATTCCCGAAGACAACTAGGCCTCGTCTCGAAGAAACATGGGTAAACCACTTGCCCGCACACACATGGGCCATAACCACTACACTACGCCAGCCGAAGGTTCTTCTGCTAATAATGGACTTCAGGCCATCATAGCCTGGCCAATGGTACTTTGGCTATCTGGGAATGTGAGCAGAAAAGAAGATAATAACCAACCTCTAATAGTATTGTTGGGAAAACACCCTCCCCCAATAAATTGTGGTGGTCGGCACTAAGTGCTCAACTTGGGTGGGGCGCAAATAAGAAACGCAAAACTACAAGTATATGTATAGGTAACAAGAACTCACCCAAATATTAGGTTTTTCTTATTCCTTCCAAAAGAACACTAACAAAACCATGTCCAAGTCACATCCCACGCCAAACCAATACCCATTTGTCCCATCCTGGTTTACATGTTCAATAATAATGTTTAAAAACGTTTCTGCACCTACTTGGGAAACTATTAATCCTAAGCACAAGTCAAGGGGAAGAAAATGGTCAATCATCAACCATAACACACACACCCGCTTCTCTTGTAAAGCCAACACATCCAATGAAAACTCCATGATAGAGCCCCATGTCCAAAATCTAGGAGTGAAGAAGGTTTCTCAGCAACAGAGTATTCAACCCCAATTTGTGATATAATTGAGGATCTGATCATCAATTCGCAGCCACCAAGAGTATAATAACTAGGGATCCCATCCCCACCCACATCACCAAGAAATCGGATGGTCAGTGAAAAGAAAAGGGCAACCCACTACCAACAACACAATGCAGGCCCATGCATGTATTTTCGGATTTATAAGATTTAACACACTCCATGATTTTCTAATTCGTTGTACATTAATAGGTGTTATCACAAAAAGGAGTTGATCTCGGTGCTTTCAATTTGTTTACCCTAATATTAGTAATTAACATATTTAATTTTCGCAGTAAGGGTTCGCAACCACAAAACAATCCATTGAACATCACCAGAGGCAAGGGTTCGTTAGTGAACGCAGAAAGACCACCAACAACCGTGATATTCAGAAGGATTAAACCCACACAATTCAAGAATCATAAATTATAAAAGATCATAAATCAAAGGAGCATCATCGATCATAGTCATCCCCCTTCATTAGAGTTCATTAATTATATTCTTAAGGTTCTGGTTTATCCAATGCTACGGAATCAAAAGCATTCCCACCCCACATGATACACGAAAAGAGAGACAGAGTAGAAATTCCCTAAATGCTATCAACGATCGACCCTAAGCCCGGGCGTGGAACTTCACTGATAGCGATGCATCTCGTCTGAATGAAAAGCTACTCGTCTAAACGAAGGGTTCTCCTAGCACAGGGTGATCAATAAAAGAAACCTAGGGGAAAACGTTTAGTTTATAAAGGCCTGGGACGATTGAGATAAGAAATCCAAACCGCCTAAGGAGCGGGGTCGTGGGTTGACCACGCTGTTGAGTCACCCCACACATCATTAATGCATCCTCATAGTTTAAAATGACACACAAATCAGGTTAACTCATTAAATATTTAATTAAACGACATTTATGTTCGTTACTGGGCTTTAAAACAAGCATAATGGTGTCTAAATAGGGTTTGAAACCCCATTTGCGCAAAAGGGCGGTGCTACTGGAAAAACCCATAGGGGTGGGCTGGAGCTACCAGTAGTTTGCGACTACCGGTAGACTGAAGTACCAATAGGATATGGCTACTGGTGGACTGAGCTACCGGTAGACAGAGCAACCGGTAGGCTCCGGCCACTGGTAGACCGAGCTGCCGGTATACAGAGCTACCGGTGGGCTGCGGCCACCGGTAGGCCAAGCTATCGGTAGGCCTGCAATCGGTAGGATAGGGATACCGGTAGGCCTGCTGTTAGAGGTCAAACTTCACCGAGATTCCCAGGTTACCTAGAACACCCAACATAATATTTTCACAATGTAATGGACCCCCAATCCCAGGCCATTACATCATATAATTCTCAAACTATTCTCGCCCTCAAGAATATAAGAGCAATCCAGAAAGGAGAAGAGTGGGGTCCGAATAACCACCCTCTAAAGATACACCTCATGGGAAAACCCCTCTGTTCGAAAGCTGGAACAGAACCCCCCCCCCCCCCGAAATCCAGGAACACTTACATTTTCCAACGAATGAGTTAGGGAGTCCCCTCCTACATGTCAGGATATTATCCGCTTTGGGCAGCACTGACTCGCCCGCATGGGTTCAATCGCACCTGCATTAATGCGTCCTGATTATCAACTAGGTTTCCCATAATACATATTCGTGCACACACACACAGAACAGGGAATAAAGCACAATCATTCCATATATATATTAAAGCACAATGTACAACCCCACAAGGATCAGAACAGAACATAAAGTCAAAATAGCTCTGGGTACTGAATGGGTTACTGGGCTTCCCGCTCCCATGTGCTCTCTTCGAGCCCACCATGTCTCCACAACACACAAACCAAGGGGATGGTTCGTCAATGAAGAACTTCCTCCTTACGATCCTCGATACTGATTGGTCATTCTACGAAGGTCGCAATGTCTTCGATATCTAACTCTCCCCAATCAATGACGTGGGAGTCGTCGTATAGATATCGACGAAGATGGGACACATGGAATAAATATTGTATCCTCAGTAGCAGTGGTGGTAGTGAAAGCTAATAATCCACTTCACCAACCCACCGCAACACTTCGATGGGTCCAATGAATCTGGGAGAAAGATTACTCCCCTTGTCGAACCTCCATTGTCCTCACTGAGGGAAGACCTTCAAGAACATGTGGTATCCATCCTCAAACTCCAAGGGTCTCTTCCTGGTATCAGTATATAACTTCTGCCGGTCCTGGGAAACCATCATCATTTCTCGTAGGATCGGAACCTTCTCTGTCATGCTCTGCACCACCTCCGGGCCCAGGATGACCGCCTCTCCGATATCGGTCTAACACATAGGTGAATGGAATGGCCTCCCATACAAGGCTTCAAATGGGGTCATACCAATGGTAGAGTGAGATATATTATTGTAGGCAATGTTTACCAGAGGCAAGTGCCACACCCATGATCCCCCAATGTCCAGAATGCATACCCGCAACATATCCTCCAATGTCTAGATGGTGCGCTCTATCGTCCCATCTATCTGGGGGTGGAAAGTAGTGTTAAGTCATAGATGGGTGCCAAAAGAATGATGCAATCCCCTCTAGACATGTTAGGTAAAACGTGAATACCTTTCCAAGACTATGGAACTTGGGACTCCATGCAACCGTACTACCTCTTCCACATACTTCTGTGCTAGAGAGTCCACTGCACTCGACTCCTTAATCGCAAAGAAGCGGTCCGACTTAATCAACCGTTCCACTACTAACCAGATGTAATCGCACCCCCTTGAACCATCAGTAGTACCACGAAGAAATCCATCGAGATGCCATCCCATTTCCACTCGGGGACAACCATAGACTGCAGCAGGCCACCTGGAACACGGTGTTCAACCTTCACCTGCTGACACACTAGGAACTTGCCTACAATCTTTGCCACTGCTCGCTTTACTGCGAGCCACCAGAACTGACTCCTCAGGCCCTTGTACATCTTGGACACTCCTGGGCGTACTACTAGGGGTGAGTTGTGGAACTTACTGAGAACCTTGTCGTGCATCTCCTCTGGAAAAAACAACATCCCCTAGAAAAACATATAATGTTGACCATCCTCTGTCCATCCTTCCAAAGCATTTCTCTGGTCAACTCGGTCTCGCATCACTTCGCACTCTAGGTCTCCCACTGAGACTCCTCCACTTGCTGAAACGGAGACGACTGCACTGTCATCCGATATAGGAAACCTCTACCGCTATCCATCCTCGCATCCAGGTGAAAGGCACCAAACTCCTCCATCGCCATCCAGGCATCCACAGACTCTTAGACCACATCCTTCTACGTCCTCCTGCTCAAGGCATCTGCCACTGCACTTCCTTTCCCTGATGTGTATGAAATTTCAAAGTCGTAATCCTAGTGGAACACCATCCTCCTCTACTGCCGCAAGTTTAGGTCCTGCTGGGAGAATATATACCTCAAACTTTTGTGATCTGTGAAGACCACACATAGTTCCCTGATGAGGTAATGCTGCTATAACTATAGCTCAAAAACGACCGCTGTGAGCTCCATGTCGTGGGTGACATAATTACTCTCATGAGGGCGTAGCTGCCTAGACCCATAAGAGATCACTCCGTGCTGGTGCATCAACACACATCCAAGGCCTTGCCCTGAAGCATTACAGAACACCTCATACGCCGCCCCTTCTCCGGGTAGCCTCAGCACTAGGGCACTAACCAGCTTATCTGTCAGATTGCTGAAGGCTAAATCACACTGCTCACTCCACACGAAAACCTGACCATTCTTGGTCAAGGCTGTCAAAGGGGCTGCAACTTAGGAATAGTTGGGTATGAACCTCCGATAGTAACCTGCCAGCCCGAGGAAACTGTGAACCTCTACCACATTCTTGGGTGCTGCCCAATAAAAAACTTCCTCAACTTTTTATGGTTCCACCGCTACCCCTTTCTCAGACACTACGTGGCCAAGGAATTTCACTTCACGCGTCTAGAACATGCATTTTGGCAACTTACCATAGAGCGGGTGCTATCAGAGGGCCTCCAAAACCATCCTCAACTACTCCATGTGATCCTCCTCTTATCTTGAATAGATCAGGATATCTTCAATGAACACGACTACGAACCAATCCAGGTACTCCTGGAATATGGAGATCATAAGCCCCATGAACACAGCCGGGGCGTTCGTAACACTGAATGACATGACTAAAAACTCGTAGTGTCCATATCTTCACCTGAATGCCTTTTTAAGGATGTCGCCCTCATTCACTCTCAACTGGTGACACCCTGAAGACAGGTCGATCTTCGAGAACCACCCTGCCCCTTTGAGCTTGTCGAAAAGGTCGTCTATCCTTGGAAGAGGGTAGAAATTCTTGACCATTACCTGATTCAGCCTCATGTAGTCTATACACAACTTGAGACCACCATCTGCCTTCTTGGAGAACATGACTGGAGCACCCCCATGGTGACGCACATGGTCATACATAATCCCTCTTCATCAGATCATCAATATGAATACAGAACTCTCATAGTTCTGATGGTGTCATCCGGTATGGAGCCATCGAAATCGGATGAGCATCAGGCTGCAGGTCTATCCCAAACTCATTATCACGTCAAGGGGGTAGAGTTATTACCTCCTCAGGGAAGATGTACATAAACTCACTGATGAGTCCAGGCACCTCCACAATCTCAGCATCCACTGACTCCACTGACAGCTCAGCTAACAAGGAGAGGAGGGGTTCCTCTCACCTGATTCCCTTATGACTGCTCCACTCACCGGTGAAAACTACACAAAGACCGCCCAAGTCTGAGAACACAACCATTATTCATAAGCAGTCGATGATGGAACAGACAGAGAATAGCCAGTCGATGCCTAGGATGACATCGTATGGTTGTATCTGTAGCAGGAGAAGATCCATGACCGACTGCCGTGGCCCTATCATCAGTCTGCACCCTCAACAAACATATGACAAGTTGTTCTAACCTCTGATTGGTGTGCTCAGCACCAATTTCACTGGAAGTCTCTCGGGGTCTAGGCCCAAATCACGGGCTAGACTGGGTGCGACGAAGGAGTTTGAAGCTCTAGTATCGAACAAGGCATAAGAAAGAGTGCTAAACAAACTGATCGTACCTCAAACGACCTCCGGTCCTGCTAGAACTACTATCACCACACCATGTAGCTTCCCATGCCCAGCTCATCTGCCCCTCGGCTGTCGGCCACCTCCCCGACCACGCCCTAGTCAAGGTCCCTGAGGAGTGCCCTGAGGTTGGGCTCCTCCTGCAACATCTAGTTCGTCTTCATATCAGAGGTGCTACCCTCATACATCTTGAGGGTCTATCGCCGGAAGGCCAAGAGTTTCTTCTACCACTGGTTGTCCTCCTCCTCTCAATCAGCTCTCTACCAATCGACCAATGTAGTTTCATGGGCCTCGATCTCCCTTACCACATGTGGTCGCCTTCCTGGTGCCATAGTTGCACGATAAACAAGGAATGACTAAGCCCAAGTAGTGTAGGATATTGTTCTTAAAATTTCATAAACATCTTTTTTATTTCAATCCCCAAAAAACCCATAAAACACGAGAACACAAGCCATTATGATGCATGTACCTTTCCTAGGGACTCTCTACCCTGCAATCAATGTGGCCTTACTTGGTCGTTCGGTAGGTCCATAGTCCTTGCATCAGATCACGGGGGGGGGGGGGGGGGGCTAAAATCCCATCTCCAAACCAGTATTCCCTGGCCTAATTCACAAACCAAGTCCACTCGACACTTTTTCCATACCATCCCATGCAATCCTCACTTTTCCTAACTCCAGACTATATCCTATCTCTCAACCTTCACCTCTGATACCATTCTGACACGACATGCCTTCACCAAATTGAGATAAGGGTCATCAGATTGCCAGTCCCTTCCTTCTTCAAGTTGAAGGAGAGATAATGACCCCCAAAACCCACCTTAAATAGGCCCCAGAGTGGTGACCAACGCCAAGGGTATAGAATCACTCACTAAATGGAAGGCACTACCCTTTTTCTTTTAATAGGATCGGGAGATAATATGGTAAAAACCACAACACCATGATTAAAATTGACTGTAAAACCAAAAAAACCATTCCCATATGCATGTACCAAAGTAAATACCACAAAGTAAAAAGTTAATACAAAGGTAAAGTACCAAAGAAAGAAAACAGTAAATGCAACTATCCCGAAGGTCCTGTGCTAGTATGGTCTCGCGCGATCCCCGAAGTCCTCCTAGGAACATGAAAGCAGTTTTATATACGTAGGGTGAGCATAAAATTATACTCAGTAGGGAAAACCAAAGACTCTCATGCACATGTGCGGGAACATACTAATGTCCCGTGAGAAAAAGAGTAAAACGAACACCTAAGAAGGTAAACTATCCACCCAGGCCTCACCAAGGCACACTCCCCAAATAATGCAAGTAGAGTAATGTATAATAATATCACATTGATGTTTGGGTACCCCATGCCACTTTCCCACTGGTTATTGAAGACATACTATGCATTGAACCAATCCCCCCATTCTCACTACAGTCCCATTGCCACACCCACATGCACACACCTGGGCCACAACCTCATGCACTCCCAATGCCATTCCCCGCCCTCAATTAAGTGGGCCAGAACAACCACCACCACGCCCAAAGACACCTAGGCTAAAATATCCACTTCCATGACCGAAGACACTTGGGCCTCATCCCGAAGACACATGGGAAAACCGCCTGCCCACACACACCTGGGTCGTAACCACCGCACTACCCCACCCGAAGGTTCGTGGGATATTAATGGACTTCAGGCCATCACAGTCTGCCCCAAGGTACTTGGGATATCCGGGAAAGGTAGTAGAAAAGGATCTAACAACCCGACACTAATAATAGTTTTGGAAAAAACACTCTCCCCCATGAATTGGGGGTGTTCAGCACTAAGTGCTCAACTTGGGTGGGGCGCGAATAAGAAAAACATAACTACAAGTATATGTATAGGTATCAAGAACTCACCCAACGTTTATGTTTTTTTAATCTTAACTAAAGAACGCAAAAAACACCATGTCCAAGTCATAACCCACACCAAACCAATACCCATTTTCCCATCCTGGTTTACATGTTCAATAATAATTACTAAATATGTTTCTGCACCTACTTGGGCAACTAGTAATCATAAGCACAAGTCAAGGGGAAGAAAATAATCCAGAATCAACCATAACACGTACACCCGTTTCTCTTTTAAAGCCACCACAACCAAAGAAAACTCCAAGATAAAACCCCATGTCCAAAATCCAGTAGCCAAGAAGGTTTCTCAGTAACAGAGGATTCCACCCCAATTCATGATATAACAGAGGAACCCATCCTCAATTAGTAACCACCAAGAGTCTAATAACAGGGGATCCCATCCCCGCCCACATCACCTAGCAATTGGCTCGTGAGTGAAAAGAAAAGGGAAACCCACTACCATCAACACAAAGAAAAAAAATGATAGTATTTTCAGATTTATGATATTTAACACACTCCATGATTTTCAGATTCAATGTACCTTAACCAGGGTTATCACAGAAAGGACTTGATCCTGGTTCTTTCAATTTGTTTAGCCGAATATAAGTAATTAACTGATTTACTTTTCATAGTAAGGGTTCAAAACCACAAAACAATCCATTGATCATCACTAGTGGCAAGGGTTCGTTAATGCACATAGAAAGACCACCAACGACAATGATTTTCAGAAGGCGTAATCCCACACAATTCAGGAATCATAAATTATGGAAGATCATAAATCAAAGCAGCATCATCGATCACAACCCTCCCCCTTTATTAGAGTTCGTTCATTATCTTCATTAAGGATCGGGTTTACCCAATTATATATAATAAAAAGCATGCCCACCCCACATGATATACAAAAAGAGAGATGAAGGATAAATTCCCTACTTTCTATCAATTATTGATGCTAATCCCGGGTGTGGAACTTCACGGATAGCGATGCGTCTCGTCTAAAAGAAAAGCTCCTCGTCTGAACGAAGGGTACTCCTAGCACATTGTGATCGAGAATAGAAACCTAGGGATAACCATTTTATTTTATAAAGGTCGGGGACGGTTGAGATAAGAACTCCAAACCGTGTAAGGAGCAGGGTCGTGGGTTGACCACGCGGTTGAGACTCCCCACACGTCATTAATTGGTATCCGTGGTTTAAACTGATGCACACACCAGGTTAAATCATTAAATATTTAATTAAAGACATTTATGGGCGTTACTGGGCTTAAAAACAATCTTAATGGGGTCTAAATTGAGGTTGAAACCCAATTTGTGCAAATGGGAGGCACTACTAGAAAAACTCGTGGGTGTAGGCTGGAGCTACCGGTAACTGAGAGCTACCGGTGGCTGGAAGTGACCGGTAGGCTGGGCTCCCTATAGGCTATGGATATCGGTAGAATGAGCTACCGGTAGGCTCTAGATACCGGTAGACTGAGCTACCGGTAGACAGAGCTACTGGTAGGCTGCGGCTACCGATAGAACGAGGTACCCGTAGACAGAGCTACCGGTAGGTTGCGGCCACCAATAGGCTAAGATACATGTAGGCCTACTACCGGTAGGCTAAGGCTACAGGTAGGCCTACCGTTAGAGGTAAATCTTCACCGAGATTCATTGGATACCCAGAACACCCAACATCATATTTTCACAATGTAATGGACCCCACAACCTGGGCCATTACAGTATGTGTGAGCTGATCAGAGTCACATCGAAGTTAACATCCATGTTTTTCTCTCATCTTATCTCAACCATTATTCATTCCAATGGTATGGTTCGTCCTAATGAGTAATTAATTAATGATTATCAATTCTGCCTCTCAGAAGACACAATCGTGAGAATGATGAAAAATTGGAATCCGTGGAAAAAAGAATGGCTGGAAAAAAATGATAGAATTTATGATGAATTCAATCCAGTGGAACATCACTCAAGACAAAGAAATATTTTTGATCCTAGGTTGGAACTAGATGAGATAGTTGAGTACACTTCTAAAGAAGAATAAGGGGTTGTTGTGCCTCATAGAGAAAATGTTTCTATTGAGGAAGACAATACTTCTATCCCTCTTGTGGTAAATGAAAATGATGTCCCTGCACCAACAGAAGTTGTTACACTGGATGCTCAACCTGAGGCTGAAACTAAATCTATTTCCAATGAAACAAAAAATAATTCCATCAAAGAACCAATAGTGGTAGAGCTACCTCTTATGCTCGATGCTAATATTGAAGAACTCCTAGTGGAACAAACTGTTCCGGAAATCATTACTTCAGATAAAGAAAGGTTCGAGCTGGATTTTCAGCTGGCAAGGCATGAAATGGTTGAGGAACTAAGAGCTATTTTTGTGGAAATAGATCCATAACCTAAGCATCTCTGTCCTGAGAAGGATGAAACCGTTGAGGGGGAGAAACCCCTAAATCTGGAATCTCATGAAGTACCGAATCTGGTTGATCTGAACATTGTAGACACTAAATATAATTTCCTGAGTTACTATGATGTAGATAAATCTCAGAATGTCTCACCAATATTCCATGACATTTCCACTTTGTTCTAGTTTAAATGAGTCTCTAATATATCCCCTGCAAAGGAACCTGGAACTGTATAAATACATGTTTCTGATCCTTTATGAGAACAACCACCCTTTGTGAGTAAGGATGATCTAAAGGAATTTTGTGAAAACCTTTTGTGTGGTGAGGAAAATGTCCTGAATTCTAAACCTACTCGTGTGTCACATCTATGTGAGATATATGCCTCATTATTTTTGGAAAAATTTATTTGGCATATTCAACCTAAAATGATTCATGAGATTCAAGATGTTAGTGTTGAAACGATGTTGATTAGTGATGAATTGAATACCCTGAGAGGTATGATCGTTGAAATGTGGATAGATATGCATTCCAGATGAAAGCTAGTTTATCCTCCTATAGAACCTATTGTTACTCAAACCCCATAGGATGTTGTGTCTTAGATTCAACACTATTTAGATTCCATAGATGTAAAGGTCGCTGAAAGGAATAGACATATTATGAAGGATATGAAATAGCTTGTGGTTAATCATAAACAGATCATTGATAAATATATAGGGTGTCTTCATAAAGTTCTAAATCAGCTAAAATATCTCATCACCACTATCAATTCTTCTAAAGCCTCTGGTATATCCTCTAAACCCTATTTAGATAGTGATCTGATCAGAATAGTTGTTAATGAAGAGCATCATAATGTACTATGTGGTCTCAATGTAGATTCTCTCTCTGATGTTATCAAAAATAGTTACTGAGTTATCGATCTAGTCCAAATACATTCAAAAGTTGTTAATGATGTTCAGCAAGAAATTTCCATGAAAGTTGACTTCTACTTCAATAAAATCTTCTCAAAACTGAAATGACAAATCATTTCAATTTTCTTGTGGAAAATATGGGAATTCATCCTGTGACTCATGATTTCAAGACACAAGTCAAAAAGAACACTTTGTTTACTCAATTGTTGGATAAGATTATGGAAAAAATGGATGATTTTGAGAAATCCAAGAATTACGGTAAAGAGATCATTACAGATTTCATTAAGATTCTGGGGCCTTACCTTCATGTTCAGAGTATAACCATTATTTTTCTATTGGATGCACCTATAAGGCATGGGTTTCCTACCTTCACCTCTAAATTATCTTCCACGACTATATCTGTCAGCCATGCACTGAGTCAGATAAGACTGTTGATCCTTGATCAAAGACTACCTAGACATTCTACCACTCCTACTCTAGATATATCTTTTTTTGAAGGCCTACCTTTTCCATCTCTATCAACCACCTAACTCCCTTATTCTATCTCGAGCTCTCATCCTATGGAATCCTATTCTACTAATTCTACTAAAGGAAAATGGAAGTTCAGCCAATGAAGAAGAACAATGATTACTCCTTTTTGATTGGAAAGCTATTTGTTTTTTTTTTGATCATTTATATTTGTACTGAACATTATTTTCGTTAATGACAATTGCACTTATTAGGACTTCTATTATTCAATTTTTTTATTATCCTAAGTGGGAATCTCTATATGATAGACATTAACCTCTATATATATATTTGAATTAAATATACACTATAAATTTACATGTTTTGAGATCATCATAAAGGGGGAGACTGTTGGACTCTTCTTGTACTAATATTGTTTTAATGATCACAAATCCAATTAAACCTGGTTAAATCATGTAAATTATATCAAATCATGTCTATTAGTGTTTAAGTATTCTGTTGCTTTTAGAGGAGCCATTCAAGATCTAAATTTCTATAAATTAAGTTTAATTACTGTATAATATCCTTTATTTTTTTTAAATACATTCATTGAAAATTGTTTAATTTTAATACATTATATGTTCATCATTGCTTAAGTTTGAATACAATTATTTTGAAAAGACTGAGACACAGTGCATCTACCACTGGATATGTGTTTCAGAAACCGTGAACATGAAGACTCCATGAACAAGAAGACACCGTGAACAAGCATACACTGTGAACAACCATATAGCGTGAACAAGAACACACTATATACATCCATAGAGCGCAACCACGAGACACCATGACCAATTCAGACACCGGGTGAAGGAGAAATTGTTTCCATGACATACTATGACAATGTGTAATTATATGTTTTTTCATTTTTGAATTTAATCTCTAGAATTCATATTTGAAGACTTTAATTCTCTAAAATAATTTATTTTTCTTTATAGACACATCAACTGACAGTATGAGGTACGAGATGCAGAATACATGCAACCTATCGGCTGAAACATGTGCTTTCCATGATAAAAGAAAACTGCTACCCAAAAATAAGACATACACTAGAAAATAAAACCAAGCGGGTGTGAGTAGCATAATGAGGGACACACTTAGAGGATTTTTTTAAAAAAAGTCCTATTGCATGAATCTCGACACTGATGAAGAAAAAATGAAGCATATTAGAATCATAGAACTGAGAAAGTATTCACAATGTCAATCCCCATGAAGAACACATGTTGAATCCTAACACTCTGTTATATAGACAAGGACTCGAATTCTGCATCTACTTCATATCAGAAGTCCAGAGGAGAAAAAACTAACACTTAGATAACTTCTAAACCTATATAAATCTTCTTTCTCTATTGTGTATCTTTTATTAACTATTGAGAAGAGTGTGTGTCTGTATATGAACAGACTATATCTCCCATATTAAACTGATGGATACAAGATTTCCTTACTCAGAAATTCTTTTACTCTTGTGTATACCCAATGGTAAATTTGTAAGAGTTCAGTTTGAGGCCTTGTAGTTTGTACCCAAGAAGAACTTTGGAAGAGATCCATGTGTGTCCTGGGAAGTCCTGCGTACTATTGTTAACGCTGATCCAGGTTGTGGATCAATGTGTATATATATAAACTGCTTGGTGGAATGTGATCACTAAGTGGAGTGGATTAGGTCTCATCTTGAGACTGAACCACTTGTTTTATTTCCATTGTGCTTGTTACTTTAGTTTTCTCTGTTTTACTGCTTTTGTCTATAACATAGAAATCAATAAATCCACTTGATAATTAATCATTCAAATAAGTTATATCTAGTTTGCCTTAGTAGAATATCTTCAAATGTTATGTTAATATCTAATATTCTAATTACGTAGAATTAATCAATCTTGAAAGAATCTATTTAAACAGTCAATCCTTTTTAACCATATTACATTGATTATCTGGATTATATTAAAAATGTATTGGAATCCTATTTTATGTATACCTTTTTAAACAAATTTTTTTATAGATACTCAATTCCCCCCCCTATTGAGTAATCTACTGCAACCCACAAAAACCATTCTGAATAAAGAAATATCGTAGGTAAAGAACTATGGTAATCGATAAATTCTATTTCATTTCAATATTAACATAAATTAAAGTATGGATATTAATTTAACAATAACCCAACTCCTAATGTTATCTAAAATGACCTCTGATACCAACTATTTGGACCTGACCTTAAACATTAAATAATCCAGAATTAATTTAATGATTCACATAGAGGATCTTTTCATTTATAGATATTTATAGAATTAGGCCATAAAATATACATAAAAACATGAATACTACATGTAGACACTTCTACAAAGTATCCATTTTTATCATAATATAAAAACACTTTAAAAAGAGCCTTGTCTAGTTATATGATTTAGACAACATTTCTTTTCTTTGATTGTATCTTAGATCCTATTCATCTTTAAGTCTTGTGAAAAAAATATAAACATGTGATGAGCATAAAAATCTCAGTATGGGATATAAAATAAATAATGAAAATAGTATTCCATCAAAACATAAACCTTTTAACATACAACATGAAATCAAAAGATTTTTTAATTACACATAGAAATCATAAATCATAATGTTAACATCTAGCATCCATATCATAATTAAATTGTTGATATCACAAATACATAGGGAGTTACATTTGAATAACCATCAATGTATATTCCCTAAATCTCTTAGGAGAAACATTATGGTTTACCTCTGTCCAGTAACCCAATGCATTGGAGAGCCCTCTCTAGATCCCCCGCACTAGGTTTTCACAAAACAACCAATATATGAAAACAATACCAATGAACTATTACATATTCGTAACACATAAAACAACCATAAAAGAAAGATAATATTTCAACATCATCTAAATATATTTAATTAAAAATCTATTATCAAAAAATTTTCAACAGAAAATTCAAACAAGAGTATGTGGTATTTATTTTCCTTTTAAAAACATAACAGCTTGTTAAGAATGAAAAATATTAAATAATACTTGTGACGGCAGAATAGGTCGTTTTCACCGCTTATGTTAAATAGAAACATTTTTTTTCATTCAGTAAAATGCCTCATAGAAAAATATTCTCATTGAATGAAAATAAAATTCAATGGTGTTTATACACCATATTAATGTATTTCATGTATAAAACAAAATATCCCTCAATTAAATGTGATTGAGACGAAGTCCTTTACCTCATGTCTGGTATGACCAATTCATTATTTATTCTCTTGAATAATAAAGTAACATTAATTGAGACTTTTTAAGAACCTTTTTCCAGTTTATTTTTACTTTTATATATATTTTTACTATGTTTTAATCATTATGTAATCATTTATTTTAATAATGGTAATTTTGTGGATATTGGGTACATGAATCAAAAATGAACTTCTTATATTTACACGTTGTCCATGTGGATAAAAGTGTATTATCTAATAAATCATAAGAATGATTTACAAATCATATATATCATATATATCATCTATATATATATATGTATTTATAATAGTACATAACATTTGGAGATAAGTAATGAAATTCACCTTTCATGGAGACAGTACACCGTACATACACATTAAAACTAATTTCATTTTTATTTCTTATTTTATGGAATGTAAAATTAATGATAAACACGTATATTATAATTCCCATATAATATAATATATAATTTCATTAACCCCTTCCATTATACATTCCTCATATTTCATGAATGAGTCATATAATTTTGAGGGGTCGGTAGTCCACACTTTCTCAAATTAAATTATTGCATTTACCCATTATGGAAACTATAAAGGTATGATATAAATGAAATATATAGAATCCTATAAATAATATAAATATAATATATATTTTATATTTATACAATTACGTCATAATTTTCACCATAAGGGGGCATAGTAGAAGATTGAACAATCATCGTTTCAGGGGGCGGCAGTTCACCATACACAGAAATAGTTTGTTTTTTACTCATTAGACAGAGGTTATTGAATTTTTAGATTGAATAATTATCATAACAACATCCTAGTATGTTTTGGATACATGTGTTGTTATATAATAATGGAATAAAAAGAGTTTAGGGGTTTGATAAGTAAAATAAAATGAACGAATTTAAGAGAAGACATTACCTTTAAATCGGGTAACTCCCTTTGGATTGAACCAAAAGAATTTCATGAAGTACCTTATGCCTAAGGTAAGGATTATAGGTGGAAGAAAGGAAATTTTAGAGCTTATTTGGGATGATTTTGGATGATTTAAGGGGCATAATAGGTGTGAGTAATGGGTTAGAGGTGAGGGCTTTTTATAAGGTAGAGGATGTCTTCTTTAGGAAAGTTTGAACATATTATTTTATTATATATTGTTATCCAATTTCCAAATTTCCAAAACCTATTATCGTACAATATAAGTTGAAATCTGTTCTATGTAAAATCATCCAATAAGAATCAGATAGATTTTGGATATTGTTTTAACTATTATAATCTTATTTATTTGAAACATTCATTAATGAGGTACACACTACATTATTATTGTGTCATAAATAATTTAATTAATTTGATGTCTAAAAACTATAATTAAAATACCATTATTTAGGGAATGAAATAAGATTTCAAATGAATATTTATATTCTATTTGGTTACTTATATAGCCCATGTAATAATTTATTTACAAATAGATATTTGGTTTTGTCATTTTTGCCATTATTTAAAATTAATTAATATAATGTGTCATTATCACTTTTTTATGGCTCCATAGTGTCCCAAAATCAACCCATGGATTCCCATGTTCGGGAATGTATCATTAAATAGAAATTGGACACATTTTAGGGTAATTTTTTATAATTATAATAATAATTTTTACCCTTTTTTACCAGATTTAAACATTTACCATGGAAAATAAAATATTTACTGAAGTAAATATTCATAGTTGATAAAGAATAAATTAATTGATTACAAATTCTGGACCTCATAATTACGATATGGAATACATTTTTCCATATTAAAAACAAAAAATTGTCACAATATAATTTGATATTAATTTACATTGTCAAAACAAAAATGTGTTTTTAAAAATTAATAACAATCAAAATATTGAATCTTGTTTATGTCGAATTTCAAAGTGAAATTAAATCCAATGACCAAAATTGTAATAAATGGTAAGAATAAAATCCAATTACACTATAAAACTAATTAAAATAATAATATTACTATATAAATAATTTAGACTAAAAGGCAGTTTTGAATTAAAATGCAGTATTTTTCAGTATTCATAATAAATGAACATTATCAGAAATATACCAAAATTTTAACCAATGTAAAATATCATGTAATTATTCGAAATAAGAATATTATTTTGTCAATAAAATATAAAAAACTGTCAAAACTAGATTCAAAAAGGGTTCACCATGAAATGGTGGCAAATCGCCCCTTTAATGAATATTAGAGTATTTATGCTTAAAATTAGATTATATAGTATTTTATTTCCCTAAAATTTATTAGATAAATGAAAAAAAAATTAAACAAATTTATATTCCTATTTTAGTTAGTTCTGTTAATTCCCATAAAAACAATGGCATGGCGTTAACTACCAAATATTATAATATTTTATTATTATTCTTTAGTATGACTTAGCATTGTGTGAAACATTAGACATTAGAGAAACCAATTGTTTCATATTTGGTAAACCATAAAAAAAGAATCCCCATTAATGTAAAATTAATAGTAAATTACCAAAATTTAATAAATATAAAAATGAATTAGTCTTTATTTACATGGGATGTTGCAGAATAAATGCTCATTCATTTCTATCGTGTTCTACAATTTAATCAAACTGAAAGAATTAAATCAGAGAGAATCATTCATAGAGGATTCTGACATTTAATCATGGACTGAGTTTTCATAAAAAATTTCAGGAGGTTCATTCCTATCTTCTAGGAATGAAAAAGATGAATTTTATTTCAATTTAATATTCTTTTTCTGTTTATTTAAAGCATAGGTTAAATGAGTTTTAAAAGAAGATTGTATTACAATATTTGTGCTAATATGATTCACACATACCGGTTAAATCTATTTTTGACATTTTTATATGTTAAATTTTCCAAATAAAATATTTCTTTGGAATCAGGATATAAAAATTTACTTTGGATAAATTTTTCATATTATTATGATAACATTCATATTTTAATGAATAGTAAAAACACTCTATATTTTAATTAAAAACAGATTTTTTCATCGCAATATATTATTTTTTTAAATTATAATATTTATTGGATTTAAATTTTAAATAAAATAAATTTTTACCCTTTAATATAATATATGTCTTTTCCATTAATTTAAATTGAATTCATAGGTAAAAACATATCAATCTTTGGCAATGTTTTAACTTTCAAAACCTGTTTTCGTAACAACGAGATTAATTTTAAATTAATTACTATAACTTCTTTGTTTTGAATTTTGAAAAATAGATTCCATATTTGGATTCAGTGGGTCCAAATTATGTTAATATGTTATTATAAATTTTTTTATAATATGAATTGTAACTACGGTAATTTTTATTTACTACATGTAAAGGTAATCGTGTAATTATAGGTAAAAATAAGATTATAAAATTAACCTAACAATTTCCAAAATCTTATTGGATTAATAAAAGTCGACCCATATCACCTAAGGGTCAGACTAGATTCATTTCATTGACTTTTTACTAAGAATTAATATGATTATTATTAAAACCAAAGAAAGTGACAACATGTCACTCTCTTAAATCTTATAAATGCAATAATTTTAATTTAATGATGAACATCAAAAATATAGGATATAAATAGTCCCTATAAAGTTATTATATTTATATACATCATGTGAATTTATTTATATTTTGTATTGATTAAATAATTATCATTAATTATGACACAATAGTGATGTTGAAATTTTTTTCTTGATTTAATTATCAAATAAATGATTTTAAAAGTTTCAAAATAAATATTATATGATCTATTTAATGTGATCCACTAATTTTATAGATAAATATGACATGTTAAAAATTTATTAAATATTTTATTTCGAACATATTTTATGTGTATATTTTATTTAAATTCAAATAAATTAATAGTGTCAATATTGACAATATAGTTATTTTATAAAAATTACATATTATAAAATTGTTTAAAAATCAAAAAATATATATAAAAATTGTAAATTAAAATATATATGGATAAAATTTAATAAATTATAAAATTATGTAAAATTCACAACATATAAATAATTATTTATAATTATTTTAAATTTAGAATTTTATTACCAAAAATAATATTAAATCGATTATATAAGGAAAAATCATGATGATAATTTTTAAAATAAATTCCCAACCTGTCTAAATTTTATTGGTTGATGCGATTACAACCCTATCTCATATAATCTTTTCATTTGAGTCATTTTTGAATATTTTTAAATGCGGTTGTAATTTATTAAAAATTAATATTTCTTATAATTCCAAAGGTCCCCCTCGCCTCCCTTATAAAAGGGCCCCTCCTCCCTCTCATATTTAAACAATTTAGAGCCTTTCATTTTAGACAAACCCTACCCATTTCCCTTCTCAACTTCACTAGAAACATACTAGAGGTCCTGGTCTTATTCAATGACCAATTGTAGTCCCCTAAGAGGAGGTTTCAAAGAGGCGTGTCGAAGAAGAGGTAATATATGTTATAGATTCTTTAAAATTTATTTCTTCTTATACATATTCTTCATTAGTTGTTCCACTAAGAAGTAATAACATCAGTATCACTCATATACTGATTTGTTATTATAAATATGATACAACCCTATTTCACCTTCTATCCATCCTATAGAAAATGAAATCACCGCCCGTGCGTTCGTATGGAATATTGTCTCCATGCCATTGTGTAATCTGTTTTCCACCACCACCTTTCTTGGATGGGTATAATGGTGTAAATAATAACTATATATCATAATTTTAAAGTCAAATTTATTGTGAATGTGTATACATACACTTCAATACAATTCCACCATCAAGGGAATGATATCATCGCTCGTGCGTACGTACGGCCTACCGTCTCCACAATGTGATTCGACTCAATATACATGATCTTCATTGAATAATGATTGTATAAATTAATTAAATAAGTAAATATGATATATATTACACTAATACCATTCTGGAAATTAGGTATCTATAACATAAAAAGAATAACAAGAATTTATTCGACAAAAACACGCATAAGAACCTAAAGCAATAAACACCTGAATAACAAGTAGCAATGATATATTACTAATAATAAGCTAACAATATGACCATATATGATATCATAGCAATGTGTATGATTCTTGAATAAGTCAATGGAATTATTTAAATCTTTATACAGGTGTTTCGAACACATACAAAGTATATCAGACCTAAGGTAAAGGAAAATTTCACAATCTTCTTTTTATCAGAGATTGTTTATACTTAATAATTTATTGGGGAATATTTATCATCCACATCCATGTTTCATCAATATTTAATCTTATTTATATCCTCCTACAATTTTTTAAATCCAATTTTACCCTTTGGTGTGTTTTTAGTAAAATATATCAAAGGAATCTTTTGACTTTTTTAGTACGAGGTACGTTTTGACTTTTTCGGCCAATGTACGAGATGAATGTTTTTTTAAACTTATACAGAATGAATAGATTTTTATGATTTCATAGAACATTATTTCTATGAATATTCCTCTACATTTTTTAAAGTTTATTTTTAATTAAATTCTTTTAAAATTGTATGAAATGTTAGGAAAGGAAAAATGTTTTTTTGAAATAGAAAGGATATTTTTCTCAAGAATGGAGTTCAAGTGTTTTATCAATATTATTTTCCATATAATAAAATATATATTTTTGTTTCTATCCATATTTTTTAATTTATTTGATAATGTTATGATGGAATTAACTATATGATGTCCTTTTATCTGACATGGATTATGTTATGATGAAATTAAGTTTAAGAATCCCATTTTTATTACATGGTTTATGCTATGATATATGATTTATGATTTTGTTGCACACATAAGAATGGTATAATAATGAGATGGGTGGGACCTATATCTCCCTCCAATTAATTAGGTAATGATTTATATCTCATGAGACAGACATGGCTGGAATGACAAGTTAATCCGGTTCAGTGATACAGGGCTGGAACTTGGAGTGAACTCGGTTCAGTAATGGACATTGTTCGCTATGATGGTCTTGTCAATGAGCCTTGAATAATATGAAATTATTTTCAATGATTATTTTTGTATGACACAAATATTCATGTTCAAAGTTATGATTATTTTGGATTACTTTACACTACTATGATTCATCCCATGTTATGATATTATGATCTCTTTTGCAGGTTTTGATTTTCAAAATGTTATGTTCTTATGGATATGATATGATTGATATTTCCTTGGT
The DNA here is from genome assembly GCA_963277665.1 of Viscum album. Taxonomy (NCBI): domain Eukaryota; kingdom Viridiplantae; phylum Streptophyta; class Magnoliopsida; order Santalales; family Viscaceae; genus Viscum; species Viscum album. The sequence continues at coordinate 38,892,156 of OY728158.1, read as the reverse complement.
TTACCCCTTACTGATCATTTGAGCTCACCCTTTTGTTTGTTTTATTTTCCCCAGGTCTCGAAGAAGATTATTTTGTAGAATATGCCAAAAGGGATTCTAGAAATGATGAAATAAATGGGATACAATGTATAAGAGTTATGAACCAGTTTATTATGTTTCCCAGTTTCTAAAGAAAATATACCTATACTGTTTTTTCATGGTTTTGTTATATGTTGTAATAAGTATGCTTCAATTCTAAAGTAATAACAATGTATGTAAAGTATGGGTCATTATAGTTTGTATCAGAGGAAATGTATAGTAAACCTTTTGAAACTAGTATGTGAAATCCTTAGTAAGAACCCTAAGGATATGTCTAAATATAGAACACAATAATAGTGTTTTAGAAATGGCCATGAATAACCTATGATAAGACCATATGTGTAAATTTTTATTCTTGATTATGTGGTTTTCCTATTATTATGAGTGTTTCTCAAACTATTCATATTGGTTTTAGTCAATGGCTCGAACCCGAAAGAACCATGTTAATGCTAAATGTGACGGGCAATGAAATGATTGTCCCTCTGAGCAACCAAACATTATGGGAGATGGAATGAAAAATATTTTAGCCATGCTCAGACAACATTCTCAAGCTATGAACCTTACAGGACTTCCAAACGAGCAAAGGAAGGAGAAACATTCTGTTGAATCCTTCATGAGGCATCATCCACATTCATTCAGCGGGTCTTCCGATCCATTAGTGCCTGAACAATGGACTAGTACCACAGAAAAGATATTTTTTGTTCTACAATTTTCTGAACATGACAAAGTCATCTTAGCAGTGTATCGTTTTGAAGGTGATGACAATAAATGGTGTAATCTTATCAAGAATACAAGGCAATGAGATGAAATTGAGTCCATGGAATTGGAAGAGTTCAAGAACTTATTTTTCAATAATTACTTCCCTTGTATTCTTCAAACAATGATAGCGAAGGAGTTTCTTGAACTGAAGAAAAAGGATGATGAAATTGTTGGTACCTACGATACAAATTTTACAAGACTTGCAAGGTACGCTTCCGGAATTATTATCCAACCTGAGAGTAAGATCGATCGAATCTTTAGTGGCTTAAAACCAAGTCTTCAAAGGGCGTTACCCATAAGTGAGTACAATAGTTACAAGAAAATAGTTCGATGTGATCTCATGGTTGAGATGGAAATTGTAGTAACCCACCAATCATATGGGTTTGATAAGAAGAGGAAAATGGAATTCAATGGAAAACCTAAAGACCACACTGAAAAGAATAAGAGTTTTCCTTTATGCTCAAATTGTGGAAGGAAACATGGATAAAATTGTCTTAAAGGGACAAGAAAATGTATTAAGTGTCGAAAAGAAGGTCATCGGGAAATTGAATGATGAAATAATGGGAAGAATATGTCTAATGATGACAACAAAGAAAGGGATACATAAAATTCACCTCTAACACTTCCATTTTTCATTTTCAAGGAAATGGGGAATTATACTAATCAATGCCCTAATCCAAGGGTTGTTGATTATGATCAATGTCAACAAACTCTTAAGGACAATGAAAAAGGAATTTCACATGCAATTACTATCGGCGATGTGGAGTACGATAACAAAGTAGTGAAACATACACATACCATCCACTCTAAAGTAGAAAATGTTTTATTTTATTATGGATCCACCAACTCTTTTATTTATAAGGTATTTTCTACGGGTATATCCATAATACCTCAACAATTAGATGTTGAGTTTGATTTGACAACTCCTAATGGAACAATAGTCGCATCCAAAGTTTACACTTACTCTCTAATTGAAGTCTCTGGGAAAGTGATTCTTTTAAATCTTTTGATCCTTCCTATAGTGGAATTTTATGTGATTCTTATAATAGATTGGCATTCTTTATACGGAGCTCATATCAATTTCCAATGAAGGTAAATTACATTTATTATTCCTGATCAATCTACTATCATCTATCAATGCAAGGATGAACGTAACCTTCCAGTGGAAATTTATTCTATCTTATGGGTATTTATTCTAATAAATGAAGGTTATTTATCTCAAACGGTTGGAGAAAAACTCACGATTAAGAATATGCCCATTGTATGGGAGTTTTATGATGTCTTCAAGAGGAATTCCAGGTCTTCCACCAAATTGTGAAGTAGAGTTTTCAATAGATCTCATACAGTGTACATTACCTATTTCAAAGAAAACATATAGAATTTCCCCAATTGAGTTATAGGAATTGAATATGAAACTCCAAGAGAATCTTGATAAGGGATTCATACTCCCTAGTGCATCACCTTGGGGAGCACCTGTTCTGTTTGTTTAGAAGAAATATGGATTAATGAGACTCTGCATTGATTATCGAGAACTTAACAAGATCACTATCAAGAACAAATATCCTCTCCCGTGCATTGATAACTTATTTGGCCAAATACATGGAGCTCCGTACTTTTCCAAGATTGATCTTCATTCAGGTTATCATCAATTAAGGGTCAAAAAATAAGATATACCAATGATGGCTTTCCGTACAAGGTATGGACACTATGAATATACAGTGATTCCATTTGGTCTTACTAATTCCCCTGCTATCTTCTTGGTTCTAATGAATAGAGTATTTAGAGACTATCTTGATCAGTTTTTGGTAGTCTTTATAGATGATATTCTTGTCTATTGAATGAGAAAGGAAGATCATGAAGATCACTTGAGAATTATATTAAAGACCCTAAGGATGGATAATCATTATTCTAAATTTACCATGTGTGAATTATGGCTTCAAAAAGTTTAATTTTTTGATCACAAAATCTCAAAAGAGGGGATATCTGTGTATCCAGAAAAAACAGAGGTTATCAAAAGTTGGTTGAGACCAAAAACAGTAACTGAGATCCAATGTTTTTTGGGTTAGTCTGGATATTATCGGGGTTTTGTGAATGATTTTTCACGATTATCTAATCCACTCACTAGGTTGACATGAAAAGGTGTTTAGTTCATGTGGATGGAGGAGTGTGGATAGAATTTCAAGGAGTCGAAAAGAAGGTTATCAATTGCACCTGTGCTCACACTTCCTTGTAGTGGAGAAAGGTTTTTGATCTACAGTGAGGCATCCAAGAAGGTATTGGGGTGTGTTCTCATGAAAAACGATATAGTGATAGCTTATGCCTCACGATAGTTTAAAATCCATGAGAAAAATTACCGAACTCATGATTTGGAGTTAGTTGTGGAAATCTTTGTATTAACGATTTGGAGGCATTATCTTTATGGTGAAAGGTGTGATATTTTTACTGATTATAAAAGTTTAAAGTATATTTTCACACAAAAGGAGGTGAATATGGGCCAAAAAAGATGGTTGGAGCTGATTAAGGATAATGACTGCTCAATTCATTATCACTCTAGGAATGAAAACATGGTTGCAGATGCATTAAGCCTACAAAACCATGCTAGATTATCCATGATGAGGATCACAAAAGATCCAATATTTATGGATTTAAAAAGGATGGTTCATGGAATTATAATGGAAGGGGAAAAATATTATCTTTCTCAAATTAATGTTCAACCATCTATACATGAGATGATTAAAGAGGCATAAAAAGAAGATGTAGAGTTTGAAAAGAAGGTGAGAAATGTTCCGGAATTCAACCTTGATTTTAATGGGATAATAAGGTTCAAGAATCATATTTTTGTTCCTCCCATCCCAGAATTAAAGAAGGAGCTACGGGATGAGGCTCATAGTTATTCATTATCTATTCATCCAAGAAGAAAGAAGATTAATAGGTACCTGAAAGGGTACTTTTGGTGGGATGGAATGAAAAGAGATGTTGTTGAATAGGTCTCTCGATGCATGCCTTGTCTGCAAGTTAAAGATTATAGATAGAGGTCTAAAGTGAATTTACAACCATTACCCATACTAGAACGGAAATACTAAAATATCACAATGGGATTTTCCACATTACTTCCTATAACATCCAAAGGTGATAATGTTATATGGGTCATAGTTGATTGTCTTACGAAGTTGGAACACTTCATTGCTATTATAGAAGATTTCTATCTGGATCTGCATGCTATAATATATGTGAATGAAGTGGTAAGTTTGCATGGAGTAAAACTTTCCATTATATCTAGTCGGGATCCGGGGTTTACCTCGATGTTCTGGAGATGTCTTCAGTATACTATAGATACAAAGTTGAGTTTCAGCACTGCTTATCATCCTCAGACAGATGGTCAGTCTCAGGGAAAATTTAAAAATATAGAAGATATGTTATGAGCTTTCTCTATGGATTACAAAGGTGTTTAGGATCAACACCTACCTTTGGGGGAATGTTCTTATAATAATAGCTTTCACTCCAGTATTCAGATGTCTCCTTATGAAGCTCTCTATGGAAAGAAATGCATGACTCTAACTTGCTGTGATGGAGTTGGGGAAAGAAAGATATTAGGACCGGATCTTGTATATGAGATGGCAGAAAAGGTCATATCTATTCTACAACACATAATAACAGCTCAGAGTCGACAAAAAAGTTATGCTGACAACCGAAGAAAATACCAAGAGTTTTAAGTGGGTTAGAAAGAGTTCTTATGAATATCTCCTTAGAATAGATTAATGATATTTGGAAAAGAAGGGAAAGATGAGCCCTTGGTATATCTGTCCATTTGAAATACTGGATCATGTTGGAAAGGTAGCTTACTGATTGGTGCTTCCACTGAATCTTTCTCAAGTTCACGATGTGTTCCATGTATCTCTCCTAAGAAAGTACATACCCGATCCTTCACATGTACTAAGCTCATAAGTTGTACCGTTGGAGCAAGATCGTTATTATGAAGAATAGCTGATTTAGATTTTGTATCATAGCGAAAAAGTTCTACGGAATAATACCACTCGCTTAGTGATTGTTTTATGGAGGAACCACCAATTACTAGAATCTACATTGGAGCTTGAGGATGTGATGAGGGATAGGTATCCTCATCTGTTTGTTATGAAGTGAAGAATTTCGAGGGAAAAATTCATATTAAGGGGGGTTGATTGTAACACCCTGATATTTTATGAGAATTATATTTTATATGTCTTATGTTATACACATCATAAAATGAATCTTTCACTGCACACAACACTAGCTTGGCTTGCGTTACACGCAATAACGACCTTCCTCGATAGCGTATGTAGTACGCAATACCGTGTTTCACTAAACAAAAATATATTATATAAACTAGAAATTCTGAATAGTATTAACTATATTTTAAATTTTTTTACATTATTATTCATCCTATATATTTTCTAGACCATTCTTTGAGAACAATATAATTTTTTTGGGTAAAATAAGTATTTTTCAAAAAATGCACTTTTGCCGCCTTTTGATGGCACACCAACATTAAATCTTATTTTTGACTTTTTTATAAGTTAAATTTGACAAAATAAAATTCTTCTTTGGAACCAGGATATAAAAAGTTACTTTGGACAAATTTTTTATGTTATTTTGATAACTATCATATTTTAATGAATAGTAAAAACACACTATATTTAAAATAAAAACAAATTTTTTCATTGCAATAATTAATATGGTTAAATTATAATATTAAATGGTTTTAAATTATAAATAGAATATATTTTTACCATTTAATATAATTTTTTTCATTACCATTAATTTTACATTGAATTCATAGGTAAAAACATTTCAATCATTGGCAATGTTTTAAATATTAAAACCCATTTTCTTATCAACGGGATTAATTTTAAATTAATTACGGTAACATATGTGTTTTGAATTTTAAAAAATGGATTCCATATATGTATTCATTGGGTCCAAATTCTGTTAATAGGTTACTTTTATTTTTTTATATTATGAAAATTAACTACGGTAATTTTTATTTACTACAGTTAAAGGTAAATCGGGTAATTAAGGGTAAAAATAAGATTACAAAATTATCCTAACACTTTCCAAAATCCTATTGGATTAATAAAAGTAGACTAATATCAACTAAGGGTCATAATAGATTCGCTTCATGGACTTTTGACCATGAAATAATATAATTGTTTATAAAACCAAAGAAAGTGACAACAAGTCACTCTCTTAAATATTATAAGTGTAATAATTTTAATTTAGTGATATACATTATAAAACATAGTATATAAATATTCCCTTGAAATATAATAAAATTATCTAAATCATGTGAATTTATTTATAATTTTTAGGGATTAAATATTTTTCATTCATTATGACACAATAGTGATGTTGAAATTATTTTATTGATTGAATTATCAAAGAAATTATTTTATATGTACTAATATAAATATTATATCAACTATTTAATGTGCTCCACTAATTTTCTAGATAAATATTACATGATAATAATCTATTAATTCTTTTAGTTCAAACATATATTCTTTTTATATTTGATTTAAATTCAAATAAATGAATAGTGTGAAAATTGACACAATTGTTATTTTAAAAAATTACATATTATAAAATTGTATAAAAATCACAAAAATATTTAAAAATTTTAAATTAAAATTTATATGATCTAAAATGAAATAAAGTATACAATTATAAAAAATTTACAACAAAAAGTAATTATTTAAAATTATTAATAATTTAGAATTTTATTACCATAAATAAAATTAAATAGATTAAATAAGGATAAATCCTGGTGATAATGTTTAAAATAAATTCCCAAATTGAGTAAATTTTATTTTTTGATGTTATTACAAAATTATATCATATAGTATTTGGATTTGAGTAATATTTGGAATTTTTATGTGGGGTCGGAATTTATTATAAATTAATATTTCTTCTAATTCCAATGGTGCCCCTCTCCTCCCTTATCAAAGGTCACCTCCTCCCTATCATTTTTACTCAATTAATAGACTTTAATCTCGGCAAAACCCTTCCCATTTCCATTCTCAACTTCACTAGAAACATAATAGAGGTATTGGTATTATTGAAGGACCAATTTTAGTTTCGTAAGAGGAGGTTTCAAAGAGGCGTGTCGAAGAAGAGGTATTATCCGTTACCGATTTTTTCAAATTTATTTTTTCTTCTACTTCTTCTTATTTAGTTGTTTCATTATTAAGTAATAACATAATTAACACTAATATACAAATATGTTATTAGAAATATGAAACAACCTTATTTCACCGACTATCCATCCTACGGAAAATGAAATCACCCCGCGTGCGTACGTACGGAATACCGTCTCCACACTGTGGTTCAATCTGTTTTACACCACCACCTTATTTGGATTGGTATAATGGTGTAAAGATAAACTATATATGATTATTGTAAAGTTATATTTATTCTTAAATAGTATACATACGCTTCAATACAATTACACGATAATGGGAACAATATCATCGCTCATGCATATGTACGACCTACAGTCTCCATGATGAAATGTGACTCGTTCTACTTGATCATCATTGAATAATGATTATATAAATGAATTAAATAAGTAAATATGATATATATTGAACTAATAACCTTATTTAATTTCGGTATCTATAACATAAAAAGAATAAGAATATTTTATTCAACAAAAACACTCCTAAAAACATAAAGCAATAAACACCCAAATAACAAGTAGCAATGAAATATTACTAATAAGAAGCTAATAATATGACCATATACGATATCATAACAATGATTGCGATTCTGGAATAAGTAAATGACATTATTTAAATAATTATACAGGAAGTTTGGACATGTACAAATCATATCAGTCTTAAGGTAAGGGAAAATCTCGCAATCTCATTTTTATCCGAGTTTGTTTATACATCAGAATTTATTGGTGAATATTTATCATCCAACTCCATGTTTCTTCAATGTGTAATTTTATTTCTATCCTCCTACAATTTTTTAAATCCAATTTTTCCCTTTGCTGTTTTTTAGTAATAGATATGAAAGATATCTTTTGTCGTTTTTAGTACGATTAACTTTTTGACTTTTCCGGCTAAAGTATGAGAAGAATGTTTTTTAACTTATATGGCATGAATGGATTTTCATGATTTCATAGAACATTATTTCCATGAAGTGTCCTTTATAGGTTTTCACGTGTATTTTTAATAAACTTCTTTTAAAATTGCATGACATTTTAAGAATGGAAAAATGTTTTTTTGAAGTAAAAAGGATATTTTCCTCAAGAATGGAATTCCAGTGATTTATCAAAATTATTTTACATTGAAGAAAATATAGGGTTCTATTTATATCCATATTTTTAAAATGATTTGATTATTTTATTATGGAATTAATTTTATGATTTCTTTTTATCTTACATGGATTATGTTATGATGGCATGAAGTTTAAGAATCCCATTTTTATTACACAGGTTATGCTATGATATATGATTTATGATTTTGTGGCACACATAAGAATGATATCATTATGAGATGGTTGGGACCTGTATCTCTTTCCAATGAATTGGGTAAAGATTTATATCTCTTGAGATAGACATGGCTAGAATGACAAATTAATTTGGTTCAGTGATACAGGGCTGGAACGAGGAGTGAAATCTGTTCAGTAATGGAATTTTTCTGCTATAATGGTCTTATAAATGAGAATTGACTAATATGAAATGTTTTTCTATTATTATGGGTGTATTCCACAATGTTTCGTGTTTTGTGTTTTGATTATTTTGGATTACTTTTCACTACTATGATTCATCCCATGTCATGTGATTATGATCTCTTTTGTAGTTTATGATTTTCAAAATGTTATGTTCTTATGGATATAATATGATTGATATTTCCTTTGTTTACCCCTTAATGATAATTTGAGATCACCCTTTTGTATGTTTTTGTTTCCTCAGGTCTGGAAGAATGGTATTATGTTGAATATCCCAAAAGGGACTATAGATATGATAAAATAAATAGGAGACAATTTGGATGATTTTTGAACCAGTTGTTTGTGTTTTCCAGTTTCGAAAGACACTATACCTATACGGTCCTTTCATGGTTTTGTTATATGTTGTTGTAAGTATGATTCAATTATAAATTAATAATAATGTATGTAAAGTATGGGTCGTTATATAATGGTTGCTTCATTTTAAATGAAATAGAAAATAAATAGTATCACTGATTCACTACTAACACTATCATAGATACAATTATCTTTACTGGGAACATACAAGTGGTATTAGAGAATATGTACACTTTGCATATTCATTGGTGATAGAGAATTTGAATTTTGTGAACAGTAAATACATTTTAGTGTCTGATGATCATAACTATCATATCTATAATTATATAGTGGTTCCTAATTTTATTTATACTAGTTATGTTGTTCTAGAAGAAAATATAGTTGGTTATCCTCCCATTGATGAAAAAGCTCCACTTACATCAGTTGAAAATAAGTATTTTGAGAAATATGGAAGGGCTGAGAATTCTATATTATCATCACCTTATAAAGGAGAAGTTATGAGAGTGAAATTTTTTCCCCAACCAATGTTTTATGGGATAAATATAAAACATATATTAAGGAAATAAAAATGTGAAGATGGAAAGGCTACAAATATGGTGACAGAGATATGAATATTCTAATATGGGTGAGAATTAATCTTTTGGGGAATTCTTTATGAGGATGAATGATATAGTGAGTAGTATTAAATGTCTTGGTGAAAATCTAGATGACTCTGTATTTTTTGGATGAAACATGACAATCCTATAGAAAAAATTGGATGGAAAACTTTTTTCACAAGAAAATAGATATCTAGAAACATTATCTCATAATGATTTTCCTAGAAATCTTATTACATATGAAATGGAAATTGAAAATTATTTAAAATGAAAAAAATATAGTATAGAAATGTATATCAAGGATTCAATGATGGAGAATTCAAAGAAACCTAATTTTGAAAATGATGCCGGTGAAACTGATTTCAAAGACTACATATGTAAAAATAATAACAATATTATATCGCTCTTCTCTAAAAATGAGAAATATGTACAATGAAATTCAAAGGGAAATATTCCTTGATGTTTTTTGAATGGAGAGCCATTGTTCACTTTGCATCTAACTATCCAGGACATAAGAATGAAGAGGAGAGTAATAGAGGAGAATGAAATCCTATAATATTGTGGAAGAAACATAGAGATAAAGTGAAATAATATTCCATAGTGAAAGAAAAGAAATTCTACAAATAAAAAAGAAGAATATTCTTATCTAATTAAGAAGAAGAAGTAAGTGATGATGAATCAAAAAAAATTTGTTGATTTTTGTATTGAAAATACTTATATTTCATTGGTGAATGGTAATGAATTCATAAGCAATAGTTTTGATGAATAAGAAACTCAACATGATATTCATGTGATGGAATAGTTGAATAAATGTCTGGGAAAAAACTGTAGTCTTGAGAAGAAAAACAAATGGTTGGAGGATGATTTCTTAAGAAACCATGAATGTTTCATTCATGAGATGGGGAATCTTTTGAAATAGATTAATTATTTAAAAAGACATCTAGAAGAAGAAAAGAATTTTATTGAGCAGTTGAATGTTAAATTGAATGAAAAAGATATAGATTTTGAACATTTCTTACAAAAACAGTCCAATGAATTGGGAAATATATGTTTCTATAACTCTAACACTATTTTCAGTAAATGAACTCAAAATAATAAACCTGATAAGTTTCAATATTATTTAACACCAATGGGTGAGAAGATGAATATAATAGTTTCATATAATTGGATTTCTAGAATAGTTTTGAATGTGTCAAATTTAAAGAATAAATAATTTAATGGATAAATTTAATCCAAAAATATTTTAACTATATCTAGAAAAGTTTCAAATACATTTGATTTTATTAAAGATGCTCTGTAGAAGAAAACTCCAATTAAAAATGAAATAAAGGTGGCTGAAAAATGTATTCATAATTGTTGAATGTTTGGAAGTTTCAAATGAAAATATTCATTCTATGGCTATTGCAATTATTGTAGTGGATTCAGAGAAATGGAAAATATGTGTTGGTTTAAACAAAATAATTCTATTATCCAACATGATATGAAAAGAAATGATTTTGGGGGAGTTGATTCCCTCGAAATTTAATATCTGAGAAAATTGATGTATAGAAATTTGAAAAGAATGTAGTGAAAATTGAAAATAGGTTCCATCATAAATAAACTATTTATGAAAGATGTCAAGAACCTGGACATGTTATAAAATTAATTCATATTTTTTTTCTAGAACAACATAATATTTATAACAATTTTCATCATCCAGAAGTGATGAATGAAAAAGAATGAGAAAAATGATTTTGTTGATGAAACTACACTGATTGACACAAATGGAGAACGTTGTTAAATACTTGATAGTGGTTGTTCTTATCATATGAAAGGATCCATGAAGAAATTTAAGAATGTAAAAGATTTTAATGAATTCATAGTGACATTGTTAAATAATGAATCCTAAAAAATCAATTGTGTTGGATCCACAATCATTTGAAAAGAAAAGATCGAATCTGAGAAAAAATTGTTTTTTTGGGGTGAAACACAACATGTTGAGTTTTTAACAATTCTGTGATTATATTTAAAAATTTATATTCATGAAATAAATGGTTTTTTTATAAAAGTAAATATCATGGATATATTGTTACAAGAGGCCAGCATATAAAAAGAATTTTTTTCATGTTGGTGATATAAAAAACTTTTGTTAAATGATTATAATGGAAGAGAATAAATTATGGCCTCAAATTAATTGACACATGGGTTAGGGATACAAGTAGAATTTATAAAATAGATACGTTGTTTGAGACATTCTTAGTCTATCAAAAATAAAATATTGGGTTTTCACTATTAGTGTGAAAGGAATGATTACAAATGTTGTGCATAAGAATGTTGGGATTTTTTGAATACAACCCCTATAGATGATTCATTTAGATATTTGTGGGCTGATGTGAAAATAAAAAAGAAATTGATCATCACATTAATTTATTATTTTACTCTCATTAATTGAGTAATTTATATGAATCAAAAATCTAAATCTTTTAAAATGATTGAATGTTTCAAAAGGAAGGCTGATAATGAATGTTATTATTTAGTGGAAAATATGAGAACAAAAATTTTTGATGAATATAGATGTGTTGAAATTGAAAAATATGTAGAGAAAAATGGAATTTTTAATTAGTATTTCCCCTTACACACTCCTCCAAAGAATGGGGTTTCATAAATTAAAAAATGAAGTATGAGGGAAATGTGAAGAACTATGTTACTTTAAAAGAGCCTTTCTCATTACATTTAGAGGAATGCCATGAGTATTATTTTTTTTATTCATAACCGCTATTTATATAGACCTCATTCAGATATATCTCCATATGAACTATTTTAAGGAAGAAAAAACAAGCATAAAACAAATTTGAGATTTCAAGAGTCCATATATTATAAATTAAAAATGTGTAAAACATGGAATGTTCTAACAGATAGTTAAATATAGAATCATTCATGTATGTTCACTCGAAGGAAGAGAATAAAAATTCTACAAAAAAATTGTTTATCCAGTTGATGTGAAAGTATTTTAAATAGTAGAGGAAGATAAACATGCTTTTGTAGATATGGTTGTTGAGAAAGTAAAAGAAAACTATTCTAATAAGAATATAGAAATTTTTTTCCAACTCAATAAGAATAATTGGACTCAGATATTTTTATTGATGATGATGTTACTAAAAAAACTCATCCTAGAATGAGGAAGTATGTGTAATATCATAATATATTTGGGGAATAACATAAAAATATTCAAAAGAGAATAGAAACAAATTTTAATACACATACATCTTTGTATTCCAATGTGGAAGTGAATGATGTGAAAAAATTATTTTGGGAATCCCGAATGGGATCAAACCATGAATGAATAATGGGATCATATTGAAATGAACAATACATTGGATGTCGTACTAAATAATTGAATCGAAAACATCATTGTTAAAATTGATTTTCTCTAACATGCTGAATGAAGAGCGTGAGGTTACAAGAATCAAAGATATATCTATTTTCAAAGTGTATTCACAGATTGACTGACTTTATTTGGATTAAAACTTTGGTTCAGTATCCATATTGGAAGAAATTAAAATACATCATTATATTGATGCACAACGATGCTAAAATATCTTTCAAATGGATGTCAAATTTATGTTATTGAATAGTGATAAGAAAGAGGAGGTTAATATTGAACAACCTTGTGGATTTTTTGTTGGTAATGTTGAATGCTATTAATTCAGATTTATGAAATCGATGTATGGTCTAAAACTATATCTCATGGATTGTCATTTCAAATTTTATTCTTTCATAAGGAAAATTAATTTCATGATGCAAGAGTGGAAAAAAATATTTTTATTAGATAAATTTTAGTGTATTCCATTTTGTTAATTGTTTATGTTTTGGATATTATCTTTTCAAGGAATGATGAATGATGTTTTGAAATATTTGTAGTTGAAATTAATAATTTGAAATTCCCATGCTGGGAGAAATGAAATACAATCTTACATTATAAATATTGAAAAAGAAAGAATATATTTTTCATTCCCAAGAAAAGTATGCTAAAAACGTCTCATTATGTTTGAAGTAGAAAACTCTATACCTATTTCCACAACGTTTTTAGTGGGAAAAAAAGTGACTGAATATGGAGAAGGAAAAGAATTTTATCATAATATATATAGGAAATAGATTGGATTCCTATTGTATTTGACTATCTCAAGGACTGATATTGATGATGACGTTACCTTATGTACATGATTTCATAGTGCTCCAATGGAATCACATTATATTTCTAGAAATATAATTTTCAAATACATCAATAGAATAATTAAATTTTGGATGAAGTATTTTAGATATCATAGTATTGATTTATTTGTGTGTTCAGATGCAGATTGGGTATGAAATGTTGATGATAAAGGATTCACATCCTATGAAATATTCATTATGGGAAATTATTGTGTTACTTGGAATTCAATGTAAAAAAATTATTAACTCATAGAATGGATTTTTCGGATTATTTTTCTGCCACTCAATCCACTAACCATCTTTTATTGATGAAAACTCATTTATATGATTTACGTGATGAAGTGAACTTATAGTAGCTCTTCAGTTCTTATAGTCAAAGCACAATCAATCCCACCATGAATAATTTTATACATTCATTTTGGAATTATATTGATATCAAATATCATTTCATAAAAGATCATGTCTAGAAGAGTGAATTGAAGGTGAAGTATGTTTAAACATAAAAACAGGTGAAATCAGTTTTTAGAAAACCATTTTTGAAAGAATCATTCTCAAAATTGATGTTGAACATATGTGTCCAACCACTTTCTCATAAATTTTGTAGTGTGTGTTTCGATCTACTCTATCATCTTTTATATTTAATTTATCGTCTATGGGTGAATAATATTGTTTCCAAAAAATTTTGTATGAAAAATAATTTTTTGTGTAATCTATCAATTTATAATTCTTCTATGAGTTAACTATTCTAATTTGTTGTTGGATTGGATGATGGAAATAATTTTTTTTCTCATCAATTATTGTTATAGAAAAGATAATGAAGAAAGATTATGATGTAATAATAATCAAAAAATTTCGAAACTGTGGATTTTTTTGCCAATTATTCATATTTCCTAAAAAGATTTAGCTCATGTGGTATTTGAATTGTTGACAAGTGATCCATTTCTAGAGAGTAAAATGATTAGTGATTTGTGAAACATGGTTGACAAAAAATATTAAATTGGGATATTGTTAGTACCATGACGATGAGGATGGATGTTGTCATCAAGTGTGGTTTTTTGTAGTCAGGGAATGTTTTTGGAAATTACCTCAAATTGTATCATTGAAAAAATACTATTGGGAATTGTTTTTAAAAAAATATGACACATGTTTTCCATATAATAAAACTCATTTTGAATTTCCTTTGTAAGGATATAAAGCTATTTGGAATAAGAGAAAACATATTCTTGGAAGTAAATTGTCATCTACATCATATTATAGATTATTGAATGATGTGTTTGTTTTGATACAGAATTAGAGTCTCTATGACAATGAAAAATTAAATGTGGAGATTTTTTTCTAATGTTTATTTTATTCAAATCAATTATTGAATGAAGAAATTTTT
This sequence comes from Viscum album, assembly GCA_963277665.1. Taxonomy (NCBI): domain Eukaryota; kingdom Viridiplantae; phylum Streptophyta; class Magnoliopsida; order Santalales; family Viscaceae; genus Viscum; species Viscum album. The sequence goes on along the minus strand of OY728158.1, from coordinate 38,877,087 downwards.
ATACATGGTTGTTGGACGAAAATTATAATGAGGTGCCACCAGTTGTTTTAAAAAACATTTATATCTCGGTGGATGTTCCGAAAAAGATGTTGTCTATTGAATAAGAGGCTATGATTGAAAAGGTGGTGTTGATAGAATAAGTGGTTCTTATTGAATTTTTTATTCCAATGTTGTGTTCAATATGTTAATCCATCAAACAAGAAATAATCTTTTCATTCATGGGATGATCATACTCATTCTCGAGAGTAAATTAATCTTATACCGAAACGATTGTACCTATGCCAAAAATATATAGAATGATCTAAAAAAAGTAAATACCATATTCTGGGAAATTGAATCTAAGAAAATCATACCCAAAATGACCATATCTAGAATGATCATTCCAAGGATGATCATATCCTGACAAATCATTTTCATAAAAGATCTTACTAGGGTTGAGAAGAAATGAATGTACCTTGAATGAGTGGAATTTTATGATACATTGCCATCCAATTCTGACGATGATAAATCTATTCTAAAATGAATTTAAATTCATGAAGGAATATGTGATACTAGCCCATAATTGTGACTGATTATTTTTTCTGTGGTTCAAGTGAAGTTATGAGAGACTGAATTCAATAATGTAGTCAACTATTTCCAAATGGTTGAATTTTGTTTTGGGTATCCAACTACATTAAGATAATAGGAGATGATGGAGTTTTTAATATCATGTGGGTCAATAAAAAAATTATAGAGATTTAAGATTGAATTCTCATGTGTGAGTTGAAATTTAAATGAAATATTTTTGATTGAAATTGGTTCTGTGAATCATATCAAGAAAATCATAATGATATCTATTTCTTCAAAAATTTGATTCCTATTTATATAGGGATATATATTGAAGAAATAATATTGATATAAATAGGAATCATGTTTGTAAATATTAATAATGATTTAAATAAATGGCAGAATAAGTGAATGAATTTTGAAGAAGAGTCTAAATTTTTTGAGAAGATTTGATGAAGTCAAAATGAATCATGAAATTTTTGGGGGAAATAAATTCGTGTGAATTTTTTTTAGCGGGAAATAATTTTGGATTCCCACCAAAGCATCATTTGTGTCCCCTATAAAAGGTCAAAATTACATTTTACTTTTAAGATGATGATATATTTTCCATATTATTATATAGAGAATCTTCATGTTTTATAGAGAAGAAAAATTTCTCCATTTTGATCTTATGTTGAATATGTTTTGATAGAGAAGTGAACCTTGAATTTAGTTGATCATTATATCAGGTTGTAATAGTTGTTTCAGGATTTCATATTGGGGTTCTCAGATTATTTTAGAATTCTACTATTAATTGAAGTGGTGCAAATTAATTTCAATTGTATTTTATAAGAAAATTAAACTGAAATATTTTTATCATGGAGAACTATACATTGAAGAATCATACTAAGAAAATAGGGGTGAGTTTTAATTAAAAATTATATGAGGATCTTAGAATTCATCTAGGAAAGAAATTAAATAATTATATTTTAATTGAATACATTTTTTGAATTTAAATGAATAACATGTAACATGAGTAGTTAAAAAAAACATTATACTACCAAGTTTGTGTTAAGAGTGTGCACACATAATTTTGGATTGTCTTCAATGTACCACATTAGTGATAGGACATTTCATACTCATTGTAATCTTATGAAATTTTTAAAGTTGATTGCATGGTATTGATTTTATTAAAACCATTCTAACGACGTAGTAATTCATATTGAATAATTAACATTGTAAAAACTAGTGTTTCTGTATATGTGGGTTTGAATTTTTTTCATCGGAAAATTGAATATTTAACCAAGGTGGAAGCTGACTATTTATCATGTAAACAAAAAGGAAAAGTATCCCTGATTCACCCACTCCTCTTAGGGATATAATTATCCTCAGTATAAACTTATAATACACACATTGATTTCATGTTACAAGGACCTAATATTGAAGAAAAAGAATTCCAATATGGGATAATATATAACTAAAACCATTATATAATTGTTGGACATGTTTTGGGACTTTTTTACACGTTATAATATATGTTCAAAAATTATGTAAACTTGTTTTATCCAGAATTAATACAATAAATTTTAGTAGTTCTTACTAATAAATTTTATATAAATTTATTTTGGACTTATTAGAATGTAAAATTTAGAAAATTTATAAATATTTAATCCATTTTACATATTCTACTCATATATATGGATAATGCTAATTTAATATTAATCCCACAGGCATGATGATAGATTGAGCTTTTAATAAGCATAATATTTTAGAAAAACATGATTTTATATTAACTATATGACAAATATTAATCATTCTATTAAATTAAATTAATATTTATTGATATATAATATATAAATATCATTTGAGAAAAATTCCCCATTAGGTATTACATTAATTAATTTAAAAGTATAAAAATTATGCATTTAAATAATTTTTTTTAGAAAACACCATTCTTGTACACAAAAAACAAACGTATATTAAAAACCAATATAAAATAAATTCGAATGTATTTAAGTAAATTAAATTAAACATAACGAATTATTATTTAAATTTAAATCATTTAAAAACATTTCTTAATTTGGAATTAATTATTTTATTAAAAATAAAAGAGATCTGATAGAAATAGATTTTTTTCACCATTTATTAAAAAAGAAATTTTTTTCCAAAACCTAATGAGAAAAGTGTTTAGTTAAACAATTTATTTTATTATTTTAAAAAATATAATAATTATTAATTATTATAAAAATTTAATTCATACTAATAAATAAGAATATGATTTATTATATCATTAAAGAGGATTCTGAATCAATAATCCTTTAATAAATTTTATCCCTGCAATTTCATCTATTACTAAACATGTAGAGATATATATCCGTCATCCAAATTTCAGATTCTCAAGTTCCCTTTTCAATAATATGGGTTTTCCATAAAACCTCAACTTGGTGATTCAAATTATTCCACAACATATTATCTACATGTTCTAAATCCTAAATTGGTTAATATTTATATGAAATAATATATTATAACGAAAAAAATTTAGGGATCAAAATATGCCATAGATACGACATATTTTTGAAAAATTAAAACATAAAATACATTGAGCAACTGAAATAAACTCATAGTTAGGACCACATAGTATGAAACTAAACAAATATTCACTATGATTTTGTATGTTCCAATTAAAATTTGACTCATATTTCCCTTATTACCAAAACACGTTATACTTTTCCAATGATAACGTTTGAGAATGACATGATCATCAAACTAGAAATAATGATATGTAATGTGCTTATCTAAAAAACTATTTTTTGGCCCTAACATGTCCTCATATAATACAAAATGCAATGAAATTTAAATTTTCTTATTACCAACTCTTATCCCATTAAATCCTATTTTCCTATATCATCCCAAAATGATGTTGTCTTGCACATAATTCCAAATAATGTCTCAAATGGATCATTTTGTATAATAGAATGACTAATATTATTATAAGAAAACTTATCCAATAAAGATTTTGATCTGAACCATCCTGGGTAATCCATATATCAAGAACAAATCATATCATCCATGCTGTGAATTATCACGAACCGGCATGGTTCCACCCTGGACAGGTCACCTCATTCACCATGGGAGAAGGCCCGAGGGACATTCGTGATCCTATGAATCTAGCGACATGTAACAAGGGAATCAGTAGTGTAAATAGAAATGGTTTCACACAATAAAATAAACAATGGATGAAAAATAAATAAAATACCAAAACAAACAAGAGTTGATTTCTTGATTTTTTAACATTTACATTTTCAAATGTAGAGACATTAAAACTAAATAATAAACAAAACCAAAAAAGTTAAGCTGAACCTAATGATAAAAATCACCTCCATGTGAACTTTAGGGTCATATTGTAACAAAACACCCACCATAACCTGGCGTGACTGAACCAAATCTCAATCCTACAGGGTGAACTGAAAAAAAGGAAAACAATATTTTGATGTGAATTAAAATAGAATGGGTCAGCTTGAATTAATCTATTCCCATTGTATATCGTTTAAATAATTAATTTTTTTAATGTTTGAAATAGAATCTATTAACACTGGTTTTTCCATACATTACTTATCAAAAAAAAAACAAAACACAACACATTTCCCTCATATTTCAAAATAAGTGTCATTCAAGGATAAATGTTATGTTTTTTAGGGAAAAGGGTAAATGAACAGAAATGAGAAAATTTTAATTTTTCAATTTAACGAGAAGCAAGGAAAACACAGATTTGTACCTAATATCATTCTTGAAACTATTTTAAACAAAACAACACATTATAAAATTTCCAAAAGAATTCTCATAACCAATAATCGAGGACATATATCACAATGAGGGAAATATCTAGGTATACTAGTGTTAGGGAAAAATGATAAAACATAATAACTTAGTGGAGATCCAGAACATACTATACATGTGACTCATCCTAAAGCCATGACCAACTTGATGACATCATAAAGACCAAATGATCGACTATCTTTCTAACTAGCATGATCGTGGGGCCAGATCAGACAATAATAAACCCAACTATCAAACTATTACATGCCACAAACTATTACAATAACCTAGACTAGTGAAGAATTTTTTTTATTAATCCTCTTTGATATGATGGGTTCTCATGATATGTTATTAGGGGAATGTTCTAAACAATGAATGCAACAAGACAAACATATATATACTTACTTCCATACACCACCAAAACTGGTCCCACCCCGACCTCCTCAGTCCATAGCCCATTATATAAATAAATAATTAGACGAGTGGAGTCCCATGATATGGACCTTCCCACTAATTTATCAACCAATTAGGTAATGGATCCCCCCTAAAAGTGATTTCCAAATAACTAATTCATGATGCCAAAAAACTATTATAACATTTCTCATAAAGAAAATTAATTTCATAAATCTCTATATATAAACCACTTTTACATCCATACACACATTGGGGAATCCATTTCATCAATCCCACACAAAATTCAAATAGGGTACACACTTACACGGGCCAAATGGGAATTACATTAATAACATAATGTTTTGAACCAATTTAAAAGTTCACATCATGATTTTGAACATCATAAATTGATTTATAATTCCATAATAGGCCTTTTGAAATCAGTAATCACATGAACGATCCCACTGGGACGTTTAAAAAACACTAGGTGTGAAAAATAATTTCCAACCATTCCAATCAAACAGACAAAAAGTGGAATACAACCAATTTCACATGATATAACATATTTAATAATGATAAATTCTTATTTAGAAATTAATGTATGTGAAGACATCATGAAATCAATTTTAGCCTGATTTAAATGGAAATATACAATGGGGAAATACATCAAAAAATGGGAAACATTCGAAATCCATTTCAAAACATCCATCAGACTACCACCACACACAAGGGAGAAAATATCCAACCAATGCATTCATGTGCCAACCCAAAAATTTAGTAGTTAATCCAAAATATTATAACCATATACAAGGGAGAATTTAATCCCTATATAATTAGAGAAGATATCCCAAAATGGAGAGAAGAAATGTGATAGAGAGGGAACATACTTGATGAACCAAGGAAGAACCACTAAAATTCTTAAATAAATTATGTCCCAAATTTTAATGACTTGACATGCCGCATGGTTAGTCAATATGGTTTTATAAACAGTGCAGAAACCATGAAATCTCCAATGTTGATGAATACACTATCTACGGACTTAAATTGGTTGAGGAATAGACATTTTTGGAGGTTTGGTTTTAGGTTCTATCTCCTACCTCATGTTTCCTAGGCTATGAACACAATTACTACTAATCGTGCGCAAAATGTGTGCCTGGTGTGTTTGACCGAAATATTCTCATTTTTCTCAAAAAAATCCAAGGAATCTAAACAATAGAAGCATGAAAAAGGGAAATAAAATGAATACCTCAAAATATTAATCCTCTCACACATGTTTCATTATTGAATGGTCAAGGACCTACAACAAATGGAATAATGGAAAGCTTTAAAACTCGGGTGTAATAATTCTCCCCACCATGATGCTTTCCTCCCCCAAAAAAACAACCCAAGGATTACCCAATTTTAAATTCTAGTACTTCCCAAAAAAAAGAATATTTTAATGGAATGAAAAATTGATATACTATCAAAACATCCCCAACAGTATTTGAAGTTAACAATAATTAATCTTAGAACCATATTGGGAACCATTCTTAGTGCCACCGCCCCACGAGATTAAACTCCTCCATTTGATCATTACATAGACATACAATTTTTCACTACCCTCAATTAATCTTTAAAAACAACTTGATTGATATAAACAAGAAAATAAACATACCACCATTAACAAAAATCAAGAAAAAACCATAACCAACATGTACAATTTACAACCATAGTTTAAGAAAACATTGTATTACCCCCATCCAAACACTTTATGTGAAAGGAGGATATATGAGTAGTTCGTTCAACAAAAGGCTTCCCAATGCCAACAAAAACCATGAACGGATCCAAAAAAGGACATTGGGAGGCCCTGTTGGACTTCCCACTAAAATATAGTAGCAACCATTTCATTCCATCATGAGAAGATTTCAGTGAGACCCGTGTTGGGTTTTACCATCATAAGAACCAATGATATCCCAAAAACTCAAGAATTTTTCGTAATAAACACAAAGAATCCCACCGCATGGGGAGGGGAGGGAGGGCCCATTTAATGGAATAAAAAAATCATGATATACATATGCCAATTGATCAACGTTCCCTAAATAACAATGAACAACCCAAACTTAACTATCATAAGAATGATTCAATGGCCATAATAATGGTGCCTGCATAAAATGGAACATAACCCATAAGATCATAAGAAAAAAAATATGACTATGACCCCTTATAATGAAGGATAAAACACTTACACCCAGATGGTTCACAATGTGGAAACAAGGTTCCCACTATCATCAACCAAATTGGACAACATAAAACAAGGTAACTATGATTGGGGCATCAAATGAATCCACATCCAAAGTAGAAAAAAACATCATATGAATTTCAACACCACTGGGGTTCTCCTGACTATGCATCTGCTTCACATCGAGATATATGTTTGGAGATAAAAAAATTGATGTTTCTTCTATATCCCAGTGAGGCTTCAAAAATACCTAAATAAAACAGGAAGATCAGAATTTTGATAAACACGCTCCCATTGAAACAAGATTTCTCAAGGATACATAAAAAATCATCAAGTAAAATTAAAAAGGAACAACCATATAATTACACCAGACGTGACTATTACATCTAAATAACATTACAACAAAAGTGAAACAAAATTGACCCCAACTAGAACCCTACTCCTGTAAACATCATGGGGGTCCCTCAAAGAGTTGGTTCTAGCTTCACAGTGCATCTTGGAAACACCCCTATAAAACCTCTTCAGGTGACCCAAATGCCCATAGGTGTGGCATGTTCTTCGGGAAATTAGTAATGACGAGCTCTTATGACCATGATTTCTAGATTGATGGAATGATACAACATTTCTCCTTGACGAGTTCGATGATAGGTCTGAAGGCATATTAATTCCCCTACTAGAACCACTAATATCCGGCCACTCACCATAATTCCAAATGAAACCCACATTACCATTTTAGGAGACCAAATGATTACATGTAATCTCAATCCCTTTGGTTAACATAGATTCAACAAAAATGCATTACCTCACAACATTAGAGTGGTGGATAGGTTGAGCTCTTCCATCTCCGACTACATCTTAAAAGGGAAACCGAGCTCAAAATTTTGAGACTTCACAAAATCATTTGCAGCATAGCCTATATCATATGGATCTAGGTCTAAGAAGCCATGATTGAATTAAAACACTAATCCAACACCTTGCTGATAGCGGCCCAACACCATCATCTTCCTCACCATCATCATCTCAAAAAAGTAATATTTGTTGAATAAATATGTTTAGAACATCCATGTGAGATATTTACATGAATTATAATGAGACAAATACTTCCACCATTTCCAAACTAGGACATTGAGAATAAATGAGGAAACATGACCTTCTGTGTCTCAGGTAACATGAGGAAACATAAATACCTCCCAATCATATGCATCCACTACTCTAATTCAACGGGATCCACCTAACTATAGAATAGAGAAGGATTTAACTTTCAAAACAAAATAATATATTCTATGGATTCATTAACTATAGTTTTTGCTAGATATGTTCCACCAAAAGCAGAATCATGGGTATCGATGGAACCATTGTGAGAGCATATACTAAAAAACAAGGGAAACAAATCACAAGATATAAACAAATTTGACAACCTAGATCCTTCAAATCAAACATCACAACAAAAACATTACATCCAAACACAAACGGGACATGACACAACACCAAAATATTTAAAAACATAAAATTATCATTCAAACCATGTTTGAATATAATATAAGCTTGAAATAATTCCACACCAAGTAATGGTATCCTAGGGGCCTCACACATGAACATACTAGTGGCATACCGGAAAACCACCCATTTTCTCATTAATAACATTGTATATGGAAACTCATAGAAAAACAAAGGTAAATCATTTAAATCACCATTCCTTTTTCAAATCTCATAATTACCTTTTAAAAACGCAGTATGTATAAAACTCTATAAACCCATCCAAATCCCACAATACCTCTTACAATTATTCTCCAAATATTAATTCAAATCCCATCTTCCATATTTAATCATCAAATATAAATCATTTCATTAATCTAAAAAACATTATAAAATATCCAAAAAATTTACCAAACACCTAATCGAAACCCTTCTCATTTTATATGAAAAATTATTTTCAAAAAAACCAAATTTTCTAATTACCCAAAACAATGTCATATCAATTTTAAATTTAGTTTTTATAAATTCCAAAATAATAATTATTGAAACCATTTTAGAATTAATGATTTAAAAAATTATTTACATGTGGGAAACGAGCATCGATGGGTGACATGGTCATATGGTTGTTGACCATACGATAGTTACGCCCCTATCACAGAGGTCATTCCTTGGTTTTTTCCCAATCACCACATGGATTTCCATGCCCTATTAACTCACATAAGCCAATACCCAACACCATTTTCATTTTGAAATAACAAACAATGAATAATAACCAACGAAACTGACAAACCCAGATATCCCATGGTGACTGAAGGTTCAGAATGATTAAAAGATCGTGATCCTCTCCCCACACATAAACCTAATGCCATAAAATCATACATATTTTAACATGACTATAATAAGTAACAATGTGTGTTGTAAAATCAAGGTTCTAAAAAGAGCAGACATTATATGATACAATTTTTTCCTGAATCACCCTATGTCAACCCAAAACCGGTCACCGGAGCCAGCTCACGACATAGCCCGAGAGGCGTTTTGGAACCTCCCAAGCTAGAAAAAAGCACTAATGATATCAATTGGAGATATCGGAATGGATTCCCCCAATAAAATAAATAAAGGAAGAAAACTAAATATAAGATGAAATAAAATATGAATGGATATCTAGATTTTATAAAATTTATATTTTCAAATTAAGAGATAACAAAACTAAACAACAAACAAATATATAATAGACAGGCTAAACCCGACACCAAACAACACCTCCTTGTGAACCTGAGGGTCAGTCTACGACCAAACATACACCATCTCTCGGGGAGACTAAACCAATGATGAATCCTACATGAAGATTTAATAATAAGAAAGAATCTATAGTCATGATTATTAAAACATTGTAGGAAGGAACCGATTAATCTATTCCAAATGAAAATCTTTTATATAAAACAATATTGATTGTCATGTATTAAATATGATCTATAATCATCCATTTTTCAATACATTACATTTGAAAATAATCAAAACATGATCCAATACCCTCGCATTTTAAAACAATGGTCAATCAAGGAGATCAGTTACGTTTAGCGGGTATAATTATAAAGGGAACCAAATGATAATATTTTTTTTTGTTATAGAGAGATACTAGGAAAACACTTGTTTGTTCACAAATTAGTTTTTGAAATATTTTTAAACTACCCCGAACATTCCCATATTTCCAAAAGAACACCCAAAACAATGTACAAGGGATATATTTCACAATAAAGGAAATGGTTAGAGATTCTATTTCCAGTTCAACACATGAACAACTAGGAAGTGAGAGGAGAACTATAACACATTATACATGTGTCTCATCTTGAAATAATCCCCTACTCCATGATATCATAAATCACTAAAACTAGAGTTTTTTCCTATGTATTGTAGTCATAGGCCCCGATCCAATAGTAATAAAACCAAGTATCCACCTATAATGGGCCACTAGCTAGTACAATAACCATGACTAGTTCAACGAATATTATCAAAAATACTCATTTCTTTGTAAAGTTCCCACGTTATGTTCATAATTTGTGTGCCAAAAAATGAAAAAAAGTCACACAAATATATTTATACATCCATAAACCACCACAAATGGCACTTCCTAGACCTACTAAAGGAGAAACCCAGGTCGTAAAGAAAGAATCACATGGGTGGATTATCATGCTAAGGTCATTTCCACCAATTTCTTAACCAACATGGAAATTTCTCTCCTCTAAATAGATTTTACAATGAACTAATTCAAGTTATAAAATGAACCTACAAAGTGTTTTAAAAAACAATAAATTTAATAAACATCCATACATGAACAACATTCACAACCAAACACATCATTTCAAATCTATTTCATCAATCCATCCAACCAATTAAATATAAAACTCATATAAAATGTACAAATGGGAGTACAATTTATCACTTAATGTCAAAATCCCATTTTAAAAATTAAATCACCATTTTGACCATTTCTAATGAATTAATAAAACTAAACCACACCATTAGAAATCATGATTCACTTGAAAATCCAACATGACCATTTAACAAACACATGATGTGGAAAATCCTTTACAACCATTCAATTTAAACTCACATCATGTGGAAACCATCTACATTCTCATGTAATATCTATTTTATCAATTTGAGTGCATATTTATCAATTTAAGTACTTGAAAACATCAATAAATAAATTTAAACATAATTTTAAGGGAATAATTCAATGGGGACCTACATCAATAATTGAAAAAAATTCAGAATCCATTTAGAAATAACAATTTCACAACCACCACACTCAAGGGAGACAATATCTAACCTAATAAATCATGATCAAACCCAAAAATTTAGAAATAAACCCTATAAATTGGAACCCTTCTTAAGAGAGAAATGAAACCCCAAGGAAATGTAAAATAATTCCCTAAATAGATAGAAAAAACTCGAGAGAGAGAATATACTTGATGAATTCGGGAAGAAGCACCCAAATACTTAAAAAATTGATTTCCTAACTGAGGATGTTAAATGGAGAGGTTTTCCTTGGTAAGAAGAACCTGAGGGAGGGGATAACTGAGGGTAAGGAGTGTGTTAATTTGGAGGAGGAAAATTATTGAAATTTTTAACGACATGGCAGCCTGCATGGTTAGTCTGCACAGTTTGGAAAACTGTGCAGAAACTATTAGAAAACCTATGCTAAATAAGAAACTAGATTCATGATTTCCTATGTAGAGTCACATGGTTCTATAGATGCCATGTAGTAGGTTTTGTCTCCTTCCACATAGATTCTGGTGTTGGGCCCACCATTACTACTAACTGTGTGCAAACCATGCCCCTAGTCTGACCTACCCAAAAATTATCATTTTTCTCAAAACCTCAATGGAAACCCCTATAGAGAATCTATAATAAAGATAAATAAAATAAGAATACCTCAAATTAATAATTCGTTCTCCCCCAGTTCTTGATAGAAAATGTCGAGCTCCTACCCCGAACCAAAATAATGGAAAACATAAAAACCTATGTGTGACATGCATTTTCTACACAAATAGTCCATTAGATGAATTTTTAAAAGTTTTAATATATTTTAATTGAGTTCCACAAAACATCTAATTTCCACTCTAAAATTTATATGGGAACCTAGGATCATATTCTAATACAATGGAGAGTGGAACTCTATGTAACAAGACTATTTCCTTAAGATATAGTTGAGAAAGATGATATAAATACAATTCAACTATAATGGTATGTAAATCTAATGAAATATTTAATCGGTCAACAATAACCAAAATCACATTATTAATATGAGATGTATTTGGAAATTCATCCACAAAAACCATTGATATATTCTATTTTTTCTACTCCTTAAATGGAAGATGTTGATGAATCCCCTTCGGTAATTGTCATTCTTCTTTAACCTGATGACTTCTAAATCAAATCATGGTATGTTCAATAATTTAACTTTTCATTCAATTCCACCAGTAATACACCCAAATGTATTGGAAAATCTTAGTGATGCATAGATCAATTGGAAATGGATAAATATTGGTGTCAGCCAACAACTCATTCCTCAACTATGAATCATAAGGTAGACATAAGCTTTTTACAAATTATAAAACACCTTATTATTCAATATTAAAATTACCAAACATTACCCTTATAAAAATTAAACTTTTTTCTACAAATATTTATTCTCCTTATCGGCTCTATTAATTAATTAAAACACAGTCATTTGTAATTAAACCTGAAATAAAACAAATGAAATCTCTATAACTAAAACATAGAATCAAAAAATCATCTTATTATTAACAAAATTAAATATTCCTAACATAACATGTTTTATATCGAATTACATTTTGACTCCAATAATTAGACAATATGATTTTTATTCATATATTCTAATGAATCATGATATCATAGTCCTTAATTATCCCTATAAATCTTCTCTGACTCAGGTATAATTAATTATGAGATTAAATATAATTAAAACCATTTTTATTAGTATTTATTTCACACCTTACACCGTAAACGTGATGTATACAACATTTTAATGAAAAACCCAATGTAGATAATTCGAAATCAATCATAGGGAAATCTAATTTATGAGGGTTCAGCTGCCATAAATCATATTAAATTATATTATACTTTTAAAATATGATGCAACCAAGTGTGTTCAATAATACATTAATATAGATAATATTTTCTATATTTCATGATGGCATGGAAAAAACATGAGCATTCACCAATCTTTTTTTTTCAATCAAATAAACAATCTGCAAATTTTTTTTCTCAGATGATCATAATGAAGTTTGAGTGAACTTAGTTAGTGGTCCTAGAAACATACAAATGTTTTAAAAACCATTAGTAATGTGTCACTCATCCCACCAAACTCTAAATCCTTGTAATATTTTTGGTTATTTTACATTCATTGGTAAATTATTTTTAGTTAGATTAACAATTATTCCATATTTAAGAATAGTATGAGCATGGAATTAAATTATTTTCCACAAAAATTATCACATGATATATTATCCAAATAGTTTGTTTTAATTTATGTTTTAAAAAAAATCCAAAGGCTTTATTCATGTTCCTTTAGGATTTTATAATATAAAAAATTCATCTTAAAATATAACCACAAACATATCTATGAATTCATGAAAAAAATCTATTAATATAGTCTCAAAATACCATAACTGAATTATATATCCTAAAAAGCATAACTGTAAACTTTTAAGGTCCAAATATAGTTTGTAATGTAGTCCTCATAATGTATGTTTCCCCCAATTTCATCAAATGGTTCACCTTCCTCAGTACAACAATAATCAAATATTTTGTTACCTGGGGCTAATTAAAAATCATTGTTCTAAGATAAATGATACTATGTCTTAAATTTTTTTTGTTATTCACAGCTCTATAATAAATGAAAATTATTATTTAACTTTATTTATTTTCTAAAAAATTGGATCACTCCATGGTGACATTCTATAACGAATGAAACCTTATATGCCAATTCCAAAAAATTAACTTTTCAATTCTATAAGTTCTTCTCCATCCATATGATAAGGAGGATTAAAAATTGGCATTTAATCATGTACATAGTCTATATTATAGTCAACTACTTGATCAGAAATATCACTATAAAAATGATATAAAAAATCCATGCAATCATTTACCATAATAATATCACAAATTTTAATAGTTTACTTATTATAAAAAATATGAGGTAGGAAAATTTCACTTTGACCTCTAATAAATTTTTATGATACATGGTAATCTATTAAAGTCATAAATAATTGACGACAACATTACTATGGAAAATATATATATTATCATGATACATTAAAAGACTATCTATATCAATAATGATATAAAATTATACTATGGAATACTCAAAAAAAAATTTAAGAAAAGGCCATCAAAGTGATAATAATATGAATATTTTTATAATTATTGGTTTCAAAAATTTTAACATGAGAAGTTTTCACTAAATTTCTTATCTGACATTATCTATGTAATATTACCAATTTTCAAGAAAATTTCATAGTAATGAATGAATGTGATGATTCATAGACAAACAGAGTTGTGGTATATGTATAATACACAAGTAAGAATAATTTACCCAAATTATATTAGGGTCCAACATCTACTATGATATAAATGAAATGGAAAATCATTTTTGATTTTGAAAATTTATATATTCATCCATTTATTGTTTGATTAGAAATGCATTCGCATAATAAACCAACTCATTAAAAATAAAAAAGTTGTACCATTGGATTTATATCTATTACCCCGTTATTTGATTCCTTGTTACTCTTTTCCTTTCATCATAATTCCATATGGAAAAACATTCTCCATCGATAAAACATCCATATAATCATAAAAAAACATGGGAGATTTTTACCACATTTACCACAAGACAAGAACATAATTTTATTACCTTCGCATTTATTTGTTGTATGTTTCGCCATCACCTACCATTATGGATGCTTCTTAAATTAATCATCATGAGGCCCATAATAGTATGGAAACTCTACCTCAACATTTTCAGCGTAATGACAGAAATCTCATAACTTTTAAATTCTAATTTAGAAAAATACGTTATTGTCTTGGATTCAATTCTATGTAAAATATATTATTTTTTCTAAATAAAATATAGAGCATACCAGGATGTTCATGTGAATTTTTCTTCATAAGAAGCTACAAAATAATAATAATATTTTAATTCTAAATTTCATACCAATTCCAGGCTTAAAAAAATTAAAAATTATTTTTGATGAAAAATATCAACAAATATTTCTCATTTCATGGAATCAATATCATCAATATATTTTTTATTCCTAATCAAAGACCACCATTGATCAACATAACATTCAAAATGAGAACCGGTAAGAGATAACTTCTGATGTTATGAACATCCCATTACATCAAATGTCTTCTTTAGTAAATTGGTCCATTTCATCTACCATTGGGTTAGATAGTCAACATAGTGATTGGGATTTTGCTTCATTAAATCCTCCCATTTAGAAATGTTATTTTGAGGTAGATCTAGTTCCTCTATAGTATGGATTCCACCAACATTTATCATATTTGTCAACTGATTCATCAGTAAAAAAATGGTGTTATTATAATTCAAACCATCTTGGTACACTAATTTACAATGATATTTTCATCTATATTCTATCCCACTATATCTTCAATGTTTCCCATGAGGGAAAAAGATTGAGTAAACATTGTTTAGATGAATAAAAATTGTTATCTTCAAATTCAAAGTCATTTTAACTTGTCCCTTGGGTAAAATATCACTAGTGATTGTTTTTATCATTATAATTCATTAATGATATCTAATCCAAACTTTGATACCAATTATAAGGATCCATCCTCAAATATTATATAACCATGAGTCTTAAGTCAAGAAATAGTTTTCCTAAATTTTTGGATCTTATCATGATTAATGATTTTGAAAATTGGGACATTACACATAAATAAAAAACCACAAAATACAAAGGGGGCACTTCTAATTAGTATCAATTATTAAGAAATTATATAATTAACAAAATAAATCCTGACCTCTGATAATGCAAATTCTGGGTTATTTTAAATTTACCTATTGAATTATCTTACCCATCAATAAAATCGTATGAAAACATTTTAAAAACATCGGATGTCATTAAAAATATGAGTAAGGGACAAATAAAGAAAACCAATTTTCCATTTAAAAACATAAAATCCTATTGGAAACCCTTTATTTAAAACATAATATTTTACCAATGAATATAAATAACATGACATTAAAATATCATTAATTTTATTTTTTAAAAAAATAAATTCCATGAAAACTCATTATAAATCATAGAAGATTTATGTAGGTACCTTGCGACATCATCTCATAGAATTCTTACAGAACCCTTACAAATTAAGATATAAATACATCAAACATCCAATAAAATTCTCCAAATAAACTAATAATTTTCCAATTAAATTTAGTGCTCTCTAGAAAACACATAATTTAAGTAGTAACAAGATTAGTCAATTTTATCTGGGTAATACCATCATATATAATATCCACACTCAATAACATCAAATAAAAATTTTACAACTTGGAAAAAAATTATATATTTTTATATAAATCCCATTAGGATTTAAAAATACCACTTTATTTTAAAAACCATTGTCAATATCAAAATACAATAAAAGGAATGATGGGTTTCGATTTAATAAAACATGTAATCTTATAATGAAAGCATGAAATTAAAGAACATTCATTGTTGTAGGAAAATTCTATATCATCATTCCTCTTAAGACACATGAAATTTTTCCCATTGAAATTCATTAAAATGAAGTAAAATATAAATAAAATAAAAATTATAATTCATTTATATCCATTAACAAAATTTTAAAATATTTTTAAATCAAGGACACAAAATAGAAAGAGGGTTTGATGGAAAAAATTTAGGACGATCTATTATGAATAAATGTCTCTATTACAAAGAAATATTTTTATAATAATCTTCATTAATGAATAAAATTAAAAAAATTGTAAAAATCATAATAATAGATAAATAAATGGTACAACATTATAAAAAGGTTTTATATGAACGTTTTAAAATAATATTTCTGTATAACATAATGATATGTCTCAATGAAGTGGAATTGAGATACAATACCTTACCTTGGTCCTCAGTTGTCAGATAGGCCATTATAATCATAAATAATAAACATATTTTATTTATATAATATATTGAGAATATGTATCATGTTTATTATTATTTTTACCTCACTTCATAATATGTTAGATAAAATTACTTAACCAATTAAGAATAAGTTTTATGTTGTGAACAAATTCGACTTATTTGTCAAAATTGACTTTCGTAGGACGATTATGGTAAAAAATAATAATTTAAACATATAAAAAAATTTAACATTAAATTATTACCATATTTATACATAAAACAGTATTTTAAATATAAATAATAATAATGGTTATTAAAAATTAACTAACATTACAATCATAGAGATTTTTGGTCCTACAAATGCATGAGTGTTGTTTCAAATTTCCAATGATCATTATGGAAAGAATGTAATTAATATTTATGTTTCAGAACGATCATAAAATAAAAAATATATAATTTATTTATATATAAATATATATTTCATTCATTTTATGTGGTTGTTAAATAATCAATAACATCATTTCCAAGAGGCGGTAGTCCTCACATCCACGAACGACGTTATCATTTTATACCATGAGTGAAAATGTAAGGAATAAAATGTTAAATTATAATTTATGAATAATAAATATTAAAATAATACCATAAATATGTAATTTATATCACATATGTTTATTATATTTACACTTGTTACCTTCCATATGTTATGTTTGTAAAAAAACCAATCATTTCACAAGGTGGTATTTTTTTTTCAAACAAACGAGTGATGTTATTTTGTCCCTTACAGATTGGAATATAAAAATTTTTTATTTGATTTAATGATAAAGATATATTATTATGTTATAATTATAATATATAAAAATTATATCTATCATCATTCCCAACCATGAGAGGTGGAAATTTAAAAATGTACAAAATTATTTCATGAGGTGGTAGTCTATCGTACACTCGAATAATGATTTTGTAACCCATTTGATGAAATTATGTGGGGTTGTAGGCCATTAACTTGAAATAAAAATGTCTCCAAATATGTATGATAATAATTTTATTATATAATAATTTTATTATAATAATTTATTTGGTGGAGGATTGAATAAAATAAAATTCTCATTGATGAATGTTACCTCATCTTCAGGTATCTCTTTTTTTCCCAAAAGGACATGCTTGGTTGGATTTATACCCAATGTAAGGAATCTAGGATGAGAATAGATATGTGGAGAATTTATTTGGGATGGTATTATAGGAAAAAATTATTTTCATTAATTTGTGAAGAAAGTGGAGAGGGGTGTCCTTTTATATGTGAGGTGAGTGGCACAATGCAATTTTTTTGAAAGAGGAAAATTCAACCCTTGATTTCTCCATGTCACCAATGGACAATAAAGATAAAAAATAAAATTTATGTTATAAGGTATATATATCTATAATATGGGTAATGTATATGATTCACATCATTTTACTCCTTATATTTTAGGTTTAACCACTACGTAAACTTATTTTACATTTATTCTTATAATTAATTTTAATTAATTTAATTAATCACTTTGGTCAAAAATTACATTTGAATCACTAGAAATTGGAAAATATTTTTATTCCAAATATGGAATCCATTTATCCTAATTATATTAAAAATATTCGACATTTCTAATATATTAATAATCCCACACATTCATTAAGACATTGAGTTTTTAAGAAAAGTATTTTTTGAAAAAGAAGATTCTACATTAACACATTGGATAATAATAAAATTTCTAAGAAACTAAATTATTATTTTCAGTTATATATCCTATAAAATTAAATTAAAATATTACATATTTTTTATTAATTGAATTATTTTAATTATTGAAACAATATGCATTATAAAACAATTTTTTAAAACCTCATCTCTAAGCTCAAAAAATTATATTAAAAAATAATATATGGTTGATTAAAATGTAATAAATCATATTATACATGATGTAAATAATATATAGGATATACTAAATAAAAATCAATACATATTAGTAATCCAATATTTCATATTTTTTTTAAAAAAATAATACTGTTATAAAAATCTATATTTTTCAGTATTCGCCGAATGTTAAATATTTTCCAAAAAGACAAAAAAAAATCACCCAAAGTTATTTTTTATATGATGATTTTAAAAAAAAATTAATTTAATAAAATTTAAATTCTAAAATTTAGAAATTAATATTTTAAAATAAAAACCACTAATAAAATAGTTTTCTTCAACTATTTTCTTTTTGATTTAAAAATAATCATATTTTTATAACTAATATAAAAATATCATCCATATTAATAAATATAATGATAATTTATTCTATTATTACCAATTTGGTCAAATAAAAAAAATTTCAATTTCAATTTTAATATTATGTTTAATCAAATAGACCTAATTAATTATTAACAAAAAATGAAAACAAAATGGACTTTCTAAATAAATTAATTAGAAAGACAATATTCTATTAAATAAATATTTACATATTTTTCCCCAAAAAATTATTCATTTCTAATAAATCAAATATGTTACATTATTGAAATACTAATATAATTATTGAAGAAATGTTATCCCTTTTATAATATAAAATAACTAAATTTGGAATAAAATAATTATAATATCCATACACAAATTGAAAACCCCCATTTCTGAACAGAAAATATATTTTAGAATTATAAAATGACTATGAAAGAAAATTCAGTAAATATTTATATTAAATTAAAAAAAATTGTATTACCAAAATTATCTATACAAAATTTTCATAATATTGTTATTCTAATTCATACATCTATTTCTACATCTATGTGATAATGATTACATTTAAATAATCAAAATTCTATAGTATGACATGGTTTGTTTTAACATTGTATTGAGTATAAAGAAAGAAATAAAATTATTAAACATTATTTCATAGGATATATAAATATATAATAATGAAATTTTTTAATCATTATGAAAACAAGAATTAACTGAGACATATCCCCTATGAATTTATATACATGTGTGATGTATTTGGACCACTCATATTACTTTAGTGATTATCAAATTAATAGCCATCCCACCCCATTCGGAGATGCTACCTCAAAATGCATATATAATCCCATTCTTTTAATACATAAGTTTTAAAACCTTTTCTTTAATATTCAATACATTTCTAAATAATACACTCTTGAGAACATTAGTGGTTTAATTTCATCAAGAACATGGATATTTAAACAACTGGTACATAAATGATATCTATCAATTAATATTTAGTTCTTGAAAAATAGAACCCTTCATAAACATGACATACCAAAAAAATATCTACATCTTATGAAAGGGAATTGTACGAAATTTTTAGATTAGATAATCAGTAATATTAAACATTAGAGATGTTCATAAGGGACGATGAGTTAAAAATACTAATACAAGAAAATGATTTATAAATTAAAAATTCATACACATCAATTCATATATCATAATCAAGAAACATGGCCTTCTGTATTAACAAAAAAATATACATAAAGAGATAAAAATCATCAATAGTTGATCAAGATCCAATTAAAAGTTTTTAAGAACCACACAAATGTCAGTGGATTAGACATATGAATATAAAATCACGACTTCATTTAAGAATAAATGTTATTTTTTCCATTTTATCACTCCACATTCCATCATATCCTTGTCCAATGATCACTCACATTACTATATTATTTGACAATGACCCTTTCTATACAGTTTCAATGCCCATTCATGTCTTTATCATATCATGAGATATCCATATGTGTCCAATTATTTTTAGGTATGTGAATGACCAAGCATACATTGGTTTATAATTTTACAACACCCTCATTTTAATTATAATGGAACTACCAATTAAATAATGAAAACCATAAAAATATTTTCCACAATATTATAAAACATTCATCATATTATCATGTCATAACACATTGAAAGGATATAAGTCTCATTAAATAATCATAATAATAACCATAAACCATCTAGTGGAATTCTAAATATTGTAACATTAGATCATATCCAAAGTAAATCATAATAAATAATGAAGGTTTTTTGGTAAATAAAAATTATTTAAAAAATCAAGTGTACGTTTCAAGAGGATAATAAATCATTCCATTAAAATCAAATATATATATATATAATAATTTTTAAAAAAATATGAAGAAAAATTTTTCATGGGAATCATTTTTGTAAAATTATAAAGGAATCATAAAATAAACGAGTATTCAGGATGGTGGGAAAATCAGTGGATACGGTGTACATTAAAATAAAAATATCTATTTCAAATTTTTGGTAAAAAGTAAAAGAACAATTTATATAATATAATATCAATATATCCTTTGTGTAGGATCCCAAACAATCTTTTCTGATATGTTTATTTTTATTCTAGTCATTTTTGAGAAAAAGGGAATTTTCATGATATTTATGAAGCACAAGTTGTGTACGTTATGTATACATGACTTATACGTGGTCACCGTAGGAGGCTTTGTTATGGTCGTGTGATGGCCACACACAAATCCATGGGGGTGACCTATAGTCCGCCTAATGCATGGTATGAAAACGACATGTGCACGTCATGTACATCCAATGTACATGTCGTGTATTTTAGTTTTTTTCTTTAAATAGACTAGGGTCGCATCTAATATGAAAAAAATGTATTCTCCTTTCCTGAACTCAACTGAGAGCATCTGTATTGCCTAGATCTTCGCCGAGCCCCCGATCGAGCATCAGTTCTCTGAATCAAACTTTGTCGGTTCTGTTCGAATCACATCTGTATGCTCCTCCTTCTCATAGAGATTCATTTCATGATTCCTCCTCTTTCTCATGTTATCTTCGGTTGAAAATTTCAGAATTTTTGGTAGATCTACGGTGTTCTAGGGTGATTCAAGGCTTGTGGTTCCCATATAGTGATATCCCTATACCAAGGTCGGCATTTTGTGCCTTTTTGTAGAATGTCTTTGACTTATATGTGAAAAATCACCAATACCCAGGAATAGGTTATTGTAAATTTACTATTTCATCCCTATTGTTAGCGTTATTTTCATGTATGCTTGAGTAGAGTTTAATTCAATGTGAATAGTGTTAATTTCTATGCTTTGGAGTTTCTTTTCCCATGCATGATTTCATATTTTGACCATTTGGTCTAGTTTTCCTGTTAGGCTACTATTTATATTCACATTCCTTAGTTAGGATGGTGTGACAATTGTTATGACATGTTGTTATGCTATAAATTTTTTATCCAAGTAGTTCTTGAGGTTTACATTGGCCAATTTTCTTTATTGTACTTTTTTGACTTACATAGGGTCGTGAGAACCTGTTGTATAGACCCTAGGGAGAATGGATGCAAGTGAGTCTCCAGCAAGTCTATTTACTTTTATGAAGTGATACCACCGGGGGAATTTACGTAAGTGCTTATTAGAGTGTTTTTTGTTCCTCAATGTGGGACACATGGGTAATGAGATGTAAGTGATTCCCCAAAGTTCAATTAGTTACCAATACGAGTCTATAAGAAAAATTGACAGTGAGTGCTTCCTCAGAGATTCTATGATTATGCTGAACCAGAGGGGTTAGACTGAGTGTACTGCCTAGACCGTTTCTGGTACATGTTATGTAGAACCAGAGGAGATAGGTTGTGAGTACTTCATAGAGGTTTACCTATTGATCTATATGTTTCTCGTGTTTCTAGGTAGGACTATAGGGGGTAGGATGAGATTACTTCCTAGGGCGTTTCAGTTTCATGTAACATGCTGGGATTAACTATTTCTTGATATGTGAAATTTAATGCATTAAAACTGTGGATTGTTATTACTATGTAATTCCTTGTTTACTACTTTCTGTAGTTGTTACCTGCTGTATATTAACTAACTATTAGGCATAGATCTTGTGGTGGTTACCTACTAGGATTTAGTCTCACAACCTGTTTAGGCAAAGGTTGTAGGCCAAAATAGATTATATTTTCGCAGGTATAGATATGGTGAAGCGCCCTTCTTCATTAGGTACATGATTTTCTGTGGAGATGGAGCGCAAAATACTAAGCTATGACATGTGATGATGAGTAGTTTTTTACATAATTTCTTTTGTACATGTGTTTAAAACGATTGTATTCCAGCATTTTTATTTTCTTGGCTGCTTTCCTAAACATATGTATCATGCATCATTCATATATATATGTGTGTGTTCCCCAGTTTATTATTTTCAAGTCTTCTACTATTTAATTTTTTATGGATTATTATTGCTTCCTCTTTTTCTTTTTCATTCATCTTCTATGTTACTCTTCCAACGAGGGCATTTATTTCCTACTATTACTACCAAGGTCCTCACTACTAGTTGGAAGACTCTGGCATTCAGGGAAATGTGCCTGGGGCCATGTGACCAACCGGGTATGGGGTGCCTCTGGGTGGCTTCTAGAACCAGGATGTTACAAAGTGGTATCAGAGAATTATTTTCGCTTGATATAATGTTTGGAGCCTATAGCCAGGGATAGAATGGAATATGTACTTGGTAATACACTGTGCTACGGAGTAGATAACACATGTTCATAGAAAATCATATCTACCTAGTTATTGAAAATTTTCTGGTTTTTCAAATTTACGGTTGACTGATTTTCATCGATGGGTGACTCACATGTATTGTGTTGTTATTATTGACGTACACAAGTGATATTTCTATTGATACTTGATGATATGATCGTTTTCCATCTAATGCATCATTTAGGCATTTACTAGAAATCACATGTCATGCATCCTTTCCATGCCTTATAGGGTCCATTAGTGATTTCATGTTGTGATAGATGTTGTTCTTGAAATTAATGTTGTTGTGATAGTTTCCTTGGTAAAATACTTGATGTTGATAGGGCATCATTTGTGTAAGGTTTTTTTTGAATGAATTCCAAGCATTGGTTCTAGAGGTGTTATGGGCCCACATAAATCATAATTTGGTGGATCATTAACTTGTTTACCTATTTATGACACGTGTAATATGCCAAGAATTTATTCGCAGGGTGTATAAGCCCACAAATATAGAATTTTGCAATATAATATTCGTTTCAGCATTTTTATGTGCTCTAGAGTAGATTTTGAGGATTGCTGTCTGGAAAGACCCAATATACAAGGCATGTAATGTTAACTACATGCAATTTGTAATTGTATTCGGGAGAAAACTATTTTCCTTAATTACATGACATGTACTATATGTACACACCGTGCATTCTCTAAACATGTATCAGACTGTGTGTGTGGGGACACAGGGTTTGGAATCATTGGTAAGACATGCCGTGTAGAGGATGTACATGCTAGTTATTAGAACCTTCTAACTCGTTGTGTCACTAACAACACAAATCGTAAAAATCATCTTAGTACACATCTTCCCCTCCAAGAACACGCAGTGTAGTGTGAGCTGTGTAACCGACCATGTATCTAACAACACTGGTCAGTGAGGTCCTTCTAGTAAACCTTATGTTTTACACTAACATATCGTGTAGTTTTTTTCTAAAGAGAATAGTGTGGCTTAGCCGTGTATAAGGACTCAACAAGGGGAAGATGATTAATTACATTCAATTTGTTAGGTGAACACGTCATGTGTATGTGGTGTCATAGGACTAGTTCTGAAAGGAGTACACGACCATGTGAATGAATGATGGGAACACTCTGTGTAGGGGTTCTACACGTCGTGTAGTAATTTTTCAAAAAAACATGAAAGATTTTCTTCTCGTGTTCCCTTCTTATGGTTTATGTTTTTTGTCCTTCATAATCATGACCTCTAAGGTGTGTGTTTGATCTTGTAGTGTCAATCCACTGAGACGTCCTATAGTAGTACGCTAGTTGCAGGGTAGTGATCGGACACCGGATCTGGCTAATCAGGGACTACCTGTAGATCCTCCCATTATTACAGTCTTTGCACCAGTCGTTATACCAGTTGTAGTTACTGATGCATAGTTTAGGGAAGGATTTGTGAGTATTATGAGACCTTTCAGGGAGCACCGCCTCCTACCCAGTCGATGGAAAACTTTACATGTGTCTTTCAACAGCATCAGCCACCCTCTTTCTAATGGAATGGAAGACACTAGGCTATAGAGTCCTGGATGGAATCCATGCTGATGATATATGGGAATCTGGAGATACCTCCATAGAGGAGGGTGATTCTAGCTATCTATAAGTTTTGGGATTCTGCCAAGAGATGGTGGGATGTGATCTCCCTAGCGGGACATCGACAGGTTATGTCCTTTGCTAAGTTATAATATATCTTCAATGACTACTTTTATCTAGAGACCATGAGGGCCGATCGATCCTGATATTTTAGGAGTATAAAGAAGGTTACTCATTCGGTTATATAGTATTACTATTTTTTTACTGAGATGTGGTGTTTCAAACCTATTACAGGAGGTAATCATTTGTTTTCTAGAATGGAAGATTGATAATGGTCAAAGGCACGAAATCCAATAGTATGAGATCATCTTCAGATTAACATCCATCACTTCAATAGTCAACCATGCACTGATCACAGAGCACAATCTAAAGATTCTAGACTTCTGATCCATGGAGGTTTGACATCCAGAGTTGTATTCCCTCCTACTGAAAGTAGGAAGCTCCATAGGGAGTCTACATGTGTAGATCGAAGGAGGCGATATAAGTTTTCAAGTAGTCAGGTGGTGTTCTAACAATGTGGGTTGAGTGGGAATACAAGGCCACACTTCTCGAGAGACCCAGTCGAGTGCAGATCTTGTGGTCATATGGGTCATCATCTGTGCTTCTGTCAAATCTTCTCATCGGTAGCTCCAAACATGGGTTCTTCAATGACTCATCATTCATGAGCAGAAAAACCAGTTTCTCACCAGTCTAGGAACTGGAGTTCTTATGGATGTTCAGGGCAAGGTGGAGGTCATGGTCGTGGTAGCCAGTCTCCAGGCATTTAGCAAGAACATGGTGGATTAGCTTAGAATGGTCAGGCAGGGTCACATGGTTGCGGTATAGGCCAGACTATTGCATTGGAGTTGACACATCAAGATTAGGATCTCGAACCTTCTACAGTTCAATGTATGATCTTAGTTGCCTCAGGTTTAGCTTCTGCACTTTTTGATACCGGGGCTTCCCATTAATTTAGATCTGTTACTGTGGTGGAGAGCCATGGGCTCTACATCATTTCTTATAATGATATCAGGATTCTAGAAACTCTTATGGGAACTAGAATAACGTTAGTGAGAAATTTTAAGGAGTGACCTCTAGAGGTTGTTGGGAGTCACATGTTATTGGACCCTTATGTCTAATAGATCATAGGATATGATTTCATTCTTTGAAGGGACATGTTAGTTCCCTTCCAGCAAATATTTGGCTATTATCACTACATACTATGTTTCGTATCACCAGAGGATTAATATTTTATCATAAGGGTGAATGGAATGTCCAAGCGAGCTGAGTGGGGCCTAATCATCATGGGTTAAGAGGAGTTACATCCTAGATTTCTAGTCTATATCTGGATAACTAGGGGATTTCACAGGTGGACACTCCTCCAATGGAGGATCATTTCAGAAACATCTTTACATAGGAAAATTCCTTGTTTTCCTCAAGATCATGAGGTAGACGTTTTTATTGAGCTTGTTCCAGGAGCGGCACCGATGTCCATTCCTCCTAAGTGGATGGCTACACCAGAATTACAGGAGCTCAAAAATTAGTTTCAAGTGTTTTAAGAAAATGGCTTCATCTGACTCAGTAATTCTCTTTAGGGTTCACCTGTCCTTATTTCGAAGAAGAAGGATGGTACCCTTATGCTTTTTTTGGATTATCATATGTTGAACTAGTTGAATGTCAAGTAAATATATCCATTATCGAGGATCGATGATCTCTTTGATTAGCTTCAAGGAACCAGGGAGTTCTCAAAGATTGACATGAGATCTGGTTACAATCAGTTGCACGTTCGACCATCTGCAATACCTCTTATAGCCATTCAATGTAGGTATGATCTATACGAGTATATGGTTATGTCATTCAGTCTAATGAACGTGCCAAATATTTTCAAGGAACTGATGAACAGATTGTTCTATCTATAATTAGATTCCATCATGTTTTTCTTTGTGGATGATGTATTTCTGTACTCTCACACTCGACACGACCATGCAAGACATTGTGATATTTTTTTGAGTACACTAAGAGTGCATCAATAATGGGCTATGATCTTAAAATTCCACTTTTGGATGGATCAGATTCAATTCATGGGTCATGTTATTCAGAGACAAGAGTACCAGTGCACCCAGAGAATGTGATAGTAATAGTTTCCTAGGAGTAGTTGAATAATTTCATTGAGTTATAGAGTTTTCTTCGGATGGATGGGTAATAGAAATGCTTCCTTCAGAACATTTCATGCTTATTAGAATAACTTATGGGTCTGACTAAGAAGGGTGTATAGTTTTTGTGGTCAGATTAACGTGAGTGAGACATTCAGGAGCTTAAAGGAAGGTAGACTTCAGCACTGAAACTAGTGTTTCCAGAGTTGGGAAAGAGATATACGGTGTACTGTGATGCATCAGTTATTGGGATTGGATCAGTGCATATGCAAGGGGAAGGAGTCATTGTGTATGGGTCTCGGTAGTTGAGGCCACATGAGTGGAATTTCCCGACACATGATGTTGATTTGGGTGCATTTGTTCATTCCTTACATTGTTAGAGACATTATATTTTCGGAGAACATTTTGTTTTTTTCACCCACCACAAGAGTCTCAAGTACATCTTCACTCAGTGTGATCTGAATTTGTGTCATCGAAGGTGGTTGGAGTACTTCAGTCTTTTGATTATTAGCGTTCCTATACACCATGGAAAGGCAACACAATAGTTGATGTGTTGAGAAGGGGGACATAGATATAGGCTGTTCAGGAGTCCAACAATGAGTGGCATATTATGGATATATTCTCAAAGATGCATTAAATGTTTCCCAACAGACAGGGGAAGACTTTTCATTATTATATAGTTATTAACTCTACTCTACTTGATCGAGTGCATGTGAGGCAGTTATTAGTTTATGATGTCCTAGTCCTATGGGAAAGAATGTTAAGAGAGGACCCCATTTCATGGATGGACCATAGGGGTGGATGAAATAATAAATTTCTAGGGGAAGGTATGGGTGCTGGTAGACATACATGATGAACTGATGCAAGAATTCCATCCCTCAGTTTGGGAAGCTCATTTTGGGATCACTAAGATGTATCATGATTTACAAAATAAGTATTGGTGCCCATGTATGAGGAGAAAAGTTTCTAGTATCTTCATGAGGTGTACCACCAGTCAACAGGAGAAGGCGGAGCATCAACAACCATCATGGCTATTACAGTAGTTACACATTCCCAACTGGAAGTGTAATGATGTCGTGATGGATTTCGTGACAGGTTTACTGAGGTCACCTAGAGGTAATGATGTTTTTTGGGTTGTCATTAAAATACTCATGAAGTTTTCTCACTTCATGCCTATCAAGGATACTTGTAGTGTCTATGTGTTGGGACGGTTGTACATTTGTGACATTGTGTGCTTACATGGAGTGCCACACCCCATTTTTTTAGTATGAGATCCACATTTTACTTCATGGGTATGGAAGGGGATTTATAAGGCTTTGGGAACATAGGTACTTTTGAGTACAACATACCATCCCCAGACAGATGGCCTATCCAAGCGTACGATTCAGGTTCTTGAGGACATGTTTTGAGCATGTATCCTGGATTTTCGAGGATCTCAGGAGATGCACATACCTCTGGTCGAGTTTTCATAAAACAACCCTTTAAAAGAAACTATTTATATGTAACCTTATTAGGATTTGTATGGTAGGTCATTCCAATAACCCTTATGTTGGATGGAGGCAGGAGAGGTAGCTTTGGTGGGACCTCATCTTGTTCAGGAGACCTCAGAACTGATTGAGTTGATTCGGAAGATGATGGCTACTACACTACCTCCATAGAAGTCGTATGTCGATCGGTGGAGATGACCTATGGAGATTGATTTCAGGGATTAGGTTTCCTTTGTGTCATACCAATGAGAGGACACAAGAAGATTAAGGTATAGGGTTAGCTTTCACCATGATACGTCAGGCCATGTGAGTTGTTAGAGAGAGATGGGTCGGTTGCCTATCAGTAGCAGTTACATAAAAGGTATTGGAATATGAACAACATTTTCATCATTTCTCAGCATCGATGTTACTTCTCAGTCCCATCTCCTGTGTTCAAACCTGAGGATGATGAGTTGGACATGGATGCATCATTCGAGGAGCATCCTATCCGGATTGTCGATCAAAGTACAAAGGTTCTCTGGGGCCGTTCTTTTCCTCTAGTACGAGTGCTATAGAAGCATGGGCGAGTATATGATGAGACATGGGAATGGGAGGCAGATATACGATCATAGTGGCCATAGTTTTTTGGTGATTCTTCTTCTACGCCGCTATGCTATAAAATTCATGGAAAAATTTCTTTAGGGGGGAATGTTTGTAAGAACCCTGAAGTTTTTTTCTGATATGTTTTCATCCTTCTGGTCATATTTTGAGAAAGAAAATATTTTAATAAAATTTCTAACGTACACACCATTTACTTTAGGATTACACGTCGTGTATTGGGTCATCGCATGAGGTTGTGTGCTCATCGTGTGATGGCCCCACACACTGCAATGTTAGGGTGTGTAATGCCCCGACACCAGTTACCCATAGTCGGTGCATTATTGCGTAACATTGGCATGATCACAAAAGATCAAGTCTCAAAAGACCGATTACTTTAGTAGTCTTGGAAACACTAGATACATTTATAAGTCTTACATTACATCGTAAGGTAAAACAAAACTAAAAAAACATCTTTTCTTCATATCCCCTCATACTATCCCTGCAGGTCATTCATAATATACATCATCGCATCCTGGAAAAATTAAAACATTGAAAGGGGTGAACTCAGATTCTCAGTAAGGATAAAAATATAGAGGAAGCTTTCATAAATAAACATAAACATTTAAGGCAATGTATAACTAATAAAAACGCATTTTATACTTGAACTTCAACATAATATGCCAAAAGTAAAATGAGATAATTCCATTTACTTAATCACACGGATATTCTACTGGCCGAATAATCACATGCAATATCAATAACCACATTCATTACGATGGAATGCATAATGCCAGACTATCATAACCATGTAGCCAAGGCCTCGTGCCAAGACCACAAATAAGATTTTGTCAACGCCTTGTGCCAAGACACTAGTTTGTCTCATGAGACCTGCCGATGCTTGGAGGAGCTATAGTGGGATCCACTCGTTACTTATTAAGTCCAATGCATTCCTCATATGAATAGGTTTAAACATATCATAAACCATAACATAATTGTATCACATAAAACATGCATAAAGGAAACATAACATTTCCACATTTCAATCACAAGATATCAATACAACACATTGATATAATGAAAACCTTATCAAAACCATTTTCAATACCAAAATGAAATAAAATTAAAACTTGGTATTTATTTTTCATTTTAAAAAAAATATGGCCTGTAGAGGAAGCCGGAACTCAAATAATTGTCACGGTGGTGGAGAAGTCGTTGTCGCCGCATACGTATGATAAGAAAAACATTCTTTTTTTCGTTTAGTAAAATTCTTCGTATAAAAAGATTTGTTTTGAATACATGTAAACGTCAAAGGGTTTTATACACCGTATAAAAGAAATTTCTGTATAAAAAAAATATGCCTCAATGAATGGTGATTGAGACGAAGTCCCTTCAAAGATCATTTTCATTAAATAAAATAGATATATTATGTGTATTCACTATAGGTACACATAAAGAAAGTAAAAAATACAAGATTGGACATAATAATATCATGACATAATTTGAAAGTAGGATATTAACCCAATGAATGGGAATTTGGTTAAGAAATTCCCTTACCTCATGTCCGACATGACTCGATCGTTCTTTAATCTCTTGAATAATAAACTAGAGTTAATTTATATTTTCTTAAAAACCTTTTTAATGGTAATTATTCCTTTTATATCACTTATTACCATATTATGAACAATATGTAATTATTAATGTTAATAACGTTCATTTTGTCGATCTTTGGTACTTGAGTCAAAAATAAACATCTTATAATTACAAGTTGTTCATGTGGTGAAATATCCAATATATCCAGAATTATATTCATGATGTATATATCATATGTATCATATATATCCATTATATACATGCATTTATAATATTACATAACATTTAGAGGTAAGAAATGAAATGAACCGTTCATGGAGACGGTAAGCAGTACGTACGCATGAACGCTACATTCATTTCTATTTCATATTTAATGGAATGAGGTTATAATTAGATAAAGTTATAATGTAATTTTAGTATAATATAATGTATAATAGCATTTACTCCATCCTTTATACATCCCACATATGGCATTAACGATTGAAATCACTTTGAGGGGGCGGTAGTCTGCACTTCCTAAAATGAAATTATCGTGTTTACCCATAATGGAAATCGTAAAGGATTCCCATAAATGAAAAATACAGAATCATAAGGAAAAAAAACATAATATATATCATATATAAAAAATGCTTCATCATAATGGAAACCATGAGAGGTGTTATATGAGTGTTGAACAATCATCGTTTCGTGAGGTAGAAATTCACCATCTACAGAAACAGTGTGTTCTTTAACCATTATATGTAGGTGTGTGTAAGTGTAAATAAAATCCATCTCATAACAAAATCCTAGTATATTTAAGATACTGGTGTTGTTACAATATAAAATAATAAAAAGAGTTTAGGGGGTTGGAGAAGCAAAATAAAACAAAACAACATTAGATAAGACATTACCTTAAAATTGGATAACACATTATGATTTTAGCCAAAGGCTTCCTTGGGAAGACTTCTGCCTAAAGTGATGCTTCTTGGAGTAAGACAGGGAATTTGG
Source organism: Viscum album (assembly GCA_963277665.1). Taxonomy (NCBI): domain Eukaryota; kingdom Viridiplantae; phylum Streptophyta; class Magnoliopsida; order Santalales; family Viscaceae; genus Viscum; species Viscum album. The sequence continues at coordinate 38,845,076 of OY728158.1, read as the reverse complement.
GAGAGTATTTGAGCAGAGTATGGCCGATCCAAATGGCTTGATGGTGTGAATAAGGTGGTAGAGGTGGGGGGATTTTATAAGAGGAGAGGAGGGGCACTCTAGAAAAGTAATGAAATGTTACTTTATTATATAATGAGTTTCGGATTTTAAAGGTACCACACTTATATAGTTCGAGGATAAGGTTCTAAGTGTTCTAAATATACTCATCCAATAGGTTTTTGACAAGTTTATGTCTTATAATTCACATTATCTTTCCATTTTATTTAAATCGATTATTAATGAGGTAATCGCTGCATCATCTTGGTGTCATGAAAATTAAATTTATTTAATGTCTAAAAATTATTAAAAAAATATCATTATTTAGGAAATCTTTTTACTTTTATAATTAATATTTATAGTAAAAACTATGACTTGTATATCCTCATTTAAAAATTGATTTAGTAAAAAAACTCATGTTTGTGACATTTTTATTTTAACATTAAATAAAAAGATCTTAATGTCATTTTCCTAAAAAGTGGCTCCATGGGGTCCCCAAGTTGACCTATGGATTTTCTTGGTCGAAGATGACTCATCCAATAGGGGTAGGACAAATGTAAGGGTATTTTCATATTTTTACTACATCATTTTTACCTTATATTTCACTAATTACCTTTAATCGTGATTAATTAAACTTAAAAGTTACTATTCACCAAAAAATTATTTTTATCCCATTGAACCACATTTTACTTCATAATGACAACCATGTATGTTGGATTTTTGAAAATCAAAACCCAGAAGAGATAATGTTTCATTTAAATGAGAAAATCAGTTTTTTAACTACCACTTAGTGGTTTCACTATTCATCAAAAAATGATGTTTTTCAGCACAATGCCAAAATTTCACCCTAAGCTATAATTGATATTTAGAATTCAAAAATGATGTCTATTTTACAAAATTCCAAATATATATGTTTCATTAATTAAATTTATAATTAATTCCCGCTGTCACAACAAATAGCGTGTTTTTAAGAAACAATATATATCAAAAGATTGACAATTGTTTATGTCTAATTTCAAAGTGAAATGAATTCTAATGACCAACATTGGATAAAATGGTAAAAATATATTATAATTAATATTTAAAACTACTAAATATTATAATTTATCAATATAAATTAATTTGATTAAAAAAGTAGTTTTTAAGTATTTTTTACTATTCATAAAAAATTGGAAGTTCTCAGAAAAATACCAAAAATTCATCATAGGCTAATTTCGATATTAAGAATCCAAAAGTGATGTCCATTTTCAAATATAAAAATTATATAATTTCAAAAAGTGGGTATTACTATTCATAATGGCTATTTTTATTGGTCGCGGTGTGTTAGAATCTCGAACTTGCGTACAATGCAAGCTATTGCATTATTGAAAGAGAAGCGTATCGTGGAAGCTCAGGGTGTTACATTATCCCCTCCATTAATAAATTGAATCCTGGCAATTTGAAATTTTTCAATGAAAATAAAAGGTTGAAAATAGAAATTACCTTCGTGGAAATCCCGCATCTAAAATAAGGTTAATATGAATTTATCCTTAATAAGAGGGAAAGGGAAATGAAAAAGTTACCAGCAAATTATGATCTCGATAAAGATAACATTGGTGAAATTTAGTGACCTATAATTGGTGGAAAAACGTAAATATTTGTAAGGAGTGATTGAGGTCATAAATCACAAATAAGTGTAAAATTTCGGTCCTTAAACCTTCCATATTATAAGTTCAACAAGACATAGGGTATTTGGATAACACAATTATTTGTCTTAATATCCCTTTACTAAAGTTTAAGAATTAATTTATTCATAGATTAAGAGATAGGTATATATATATTTATGCTTGACAAGTTGAGTTTCAACCTTCATATAATTTCGAACACAAACTCATCTTTCACTCAAAACGATAATAGAACTCAAAATACTATATTTATCCTAATCGTACAAGGATCAATATATTAACACATACCATTTAGATTAGGAAAACTATTTTGTAATAACCAGGGACTTCCTGTAGGCTAGTGGTATGTAATAAATGCATGTCGCACTCTGGTTGTGGGTTTGATTCCTACAGCTTTGTCTGACGCAACGGGTTATCCCCCGACCTACAGGTTGTCCTTTTCCTAAAAATATAGTATTATAATATTCCAAAAATAATATTCAGAAGTATTTTAACCTTAAACAATACTATCCAAGGTTCAACTTAATCCATTCTAACCTTTATAGTTATTCAAAATTCTTTTGTCCAACTCACAGTCCAAATTTTATAAGGAAGGTAAAAATAATGAAGATCCTTTTTTCCGCGTAACAACATTTGAACACCTTCATCATGTATTCTTTTATAACACTGCAACATCCAGAATTACCATATATCCTTATTTATTACATTCATGATCCCTTATTCCTTATATAATACTTGATATACTTCTTCTATCCAAAAAATGTATACAAATCATTAATCTATTTTATGAATATCCAATATAATTTATCAAATCAATCATGTATTATTCCAAAATTACTATCTCGGTATCAGAACCATATTATGGTTTATCATTCTCTCAACCATATATTTTCACAAAATTTAACCTATTGTGGAGTCACTTTTCTTGGTTCCACACAATCTCAAGTCCTTGATGAAATGATACTGCAGTACAATCCTTATATACTCCATAATTATTATAACCAGTACATCATTGATACAACACTCAAATGACAACATTCTTTAATGAAAACATAATAACTCTAATCATTTCTCCTCATATGTGGTAGTATCATAACATGATTATTATCCAATAACATCATTTGGGTCATACTCTGATGATTTGGACATTGGTTTGCGTAGTGTCCCCACTCCTTGCAGATGAAACATTGTACATTTGAAACCTTTTTCTTACCCCTGTAGTCACTCACTTGGTGTCCTTTTTCTCCACACATATAACAAACTCCCATTATCTTCAGGAAAGTTCCAAGGTGTTTCTTCCCACACTTATCACATATTGGAAAATTCTTCTTTTCCCTTGTCCCTTTATCATTCATTCTCTCTTCCATCCTTTTCTTCTATTTCATCCCATCAAATCCATAAGACTCAGAGAATTCTTTACTTATCATATTAACACATGATACTATTTCTTCATATGTTGAGAACACATGGGAGACTATTTCCCTTCTAAATGATGGCTTAATACTGTGAATGATATAATCCTTCTTACTCTTTGGATCATACGTAATGATGGAGTTCACATTCCTTCTACTGGGCACAATTTCTATACAATTGCATAAAATAGGTTAGTTTATGAATTGCAATGAATAATTCCAAACATGTAAAATAATTAATGTAAATTGAATGGTTTATGGATATAATCCACAATCATAAAAAATGTTTTCCTTGAGTAAGTGTATACTCATAAACCCTTCATAATGGTTTGTAAAAAAATGAGAATTATCCTAAGCATATCTCCCGGTGTGTGTCGTAACCAAGAGTGCAGCAAGGCCCAATGTTGTGCACCAGTTCCCGTTCTAGTCTAGCTCAAAGCAGTGTTTTCAGGTTTTACCCCAAGGTACATCTGTGTCAGAGCCGCCTCTACCTGCTCGTATCCAAACATGGATGTATTCCTCAGAAAACACACAAAATCTCTATAATACCAAAATTCTAGGAAGTTTTTCTATACTAATCCTCAATGTCTATCTTAGGGCTATGTGCTCTAATCAGAGTTTATCTAAATCTAGATTCCAAGGTTAGTAATAAACTACCTCTGATACCAAATGTAACACCCTGACCCCAGTTACCCAAAGTTGGTGCATTATTGCGTAACATTGGCATTATCACAAAAGATCAAGTCTTGAAAGACTGATTAGTTTAGTAGTCTTGGAAACACTAGATACATTCATAAGTCTTACATTACATCGTAAAGTAAAACAAAACTAAAAAAACATCATGTCTTTATATCTCCACATTCTATCACTGCAGGTCATTCATAATATACTTCATCACATCATGGAAAAATTAAAACATTGAAAGGGGTGAGCTCAGATGTTTCGTAAGGATAAAAATATAACGGAAGCTTTCATAAATAAACATAAACATTTAAGGCAATGTATAACTAAAACAAAAGCCTTTTAAACTTGACCATCAACATAATATGGAAAAAGTAAAATTAGATAATGCCATTTACTTATTTACACAGATATTCTACTGGTCGAATAATCACATGCAATATCAATAACCAATTTCATGATGATGGAATTCATAATGCCAGACTATCATAACCACATATCCAAGGCCTCGTGCCAAGAACACAAATAAGATTTTTTCAAGGCCTCGTGCCATGACATTAGTTTGTCTCATGAGACCTGCCGATGCATCGAGGAGCTATAGTGGGATCCACCCGTCACTTATTATGTCCAATGCATTCCTCATATGAATAGGTTTAAACATATTATAAACCATAACATAATTGTATCACATAAAACATACATAAATGAAACATAACATATCCACATTTCAATAACAAGATATCAGTACAACACATTGATATAATAATAACCTTATCAAAACCATTTTCAATACCAAAATGAAATAAAATTAAAACTTGGTATTTATTTTTCATTTTAAAAATATTATGGCCTATAGAGGAAGCTGTAACTCAAATAATGGTCACGACGGTGGATAAATCATTTTCGCTGCATATGTACGGCAAGAAAAACATTCCTTTTTGTCGTTTAGTAAAACTCTTCATATAAAAAGATTGGTTTTGAATAAATGTAGAAATCAAAGGGGTTTATACACCGTATAAAAGAAATTTGTGTATAAAAAAAATTATGTCTCAATGAATGGTGATTGAGACGAAGTCCCTTAAAAGATAATTTTCTTTAAATAAAATGATATATTATGTGTATTCACTATAAGTACACATAAATAAAGTAAAAATACAAGATAGGACATAATAATATCATCACATAATTTGAATGTATTATATTAACCCAAAGAATGGGAATTTGGTTAAGAAATTCCCTTACCTTGTGTCCGACTTGACTCGATCATTCTTTAATCTCCTGAATAATAAATTAGAGTTAATTTCAATCTTCTTAATAACATTTTTCATGTTCATTATTCCATTTATATCACTTATTACCATATTATAAACATTATGTAATTATTTATGTTAATAACGGTCATTTTGTCAATCTTTGGTACTTGAGTCAAAAATAAACTTCTTATAATTACATGTTATTCATGTGGTGAAATATCCATTATATCCAGAATTATATTCATGAATTAGATATCATATATATCATATATATCCATTATATACATGCATTTATAATATTACATAACATTTTGAGGTATGAAATGAAATGCACCATTCATGGAGACGGTAATCCGTACGTACGCATGAATGCTACATTCATTTCTATTACGTATTTAATGGAATAAGGATATAATTATATAAAGTTATAATGTAATTAAAATATAATATAATGTATAATAACATTTACTCCATCCTTTATACATCCCACATATGGCATTAACGATTCAAATCACTTTGAGGAGGCGGTAGTCCGCACTTCCTAAAATGAAATTATCGTGTTTACCCATAATGGAAATCGTAAAGGATTGCCATAAATTAAAAATACAGAATCAGAAAGAATAACAAAAAAATAATATATATCAGATATAAAAAATGTGTCATCATAATGGCCACCATGAGAGGTGTTATATGAGTGTTGGACAATCATCGTTTCGTGTGGCAGAAATTCGCCATCCACAGAAACATTATGTTCTTTAACCATTAGATGTAGGTGTGTGTATGTTTAAATAAAATAATTCTCATAACAACATCCTAGTATATTGAAGATATTGTTTTTGTTATAAAAAATAATAATAAGAATAGTTTAGGGGTCGGAGAAGCAAAATAAAACATAAGAACATTAGAGAAGACATTAGCTTGAAATCGGGTAACTATTTTTGATTTGAGACAAAGGCTTCCTTGGGAAGTCTTCGGCCCAAAGTGAGGCTTCTAGGAGTAAGAGGGGGAATTTGGGGGAGTATTTGGGTAGTGATTTGCCGAGCCAAATGTCTTTAAGGTGTGAATAAGTTGGTTGAGGTGGGGGCCTTTTATAAGAGGAGAGGAGGGGCACTCTTTGAAAGTAATGAAATGTTACATTATTATATAATGACATTCGGATTTTAAGGGTCCCAAACATATAAAGTTCGAGGATAAGATGATAAGGGTTCGAAATATAATCATCCAATAGGTTTTTGACAAGTTTATGTCTTATATTTCACATTATCTTTTCATTTTATTTAAATCATTAATTAATGAGGTAATCGCTGAATCATCATGGTGTCATAAAAAATTTATTTTATGTAATGTCTAAAAATTATAAAAAAATATCATGATTTAGTAAATCTATATATATTTCTAATTAATATTTATAGAAATAAATATGACTTGTATAACCCCATTAAATTTTTTTTATTAAAATAACTCATGTTTGTGACATTTTTATTTTAACATTAAAAAAATGATTTTAATTTCATTTTCCTACCAAAGTGGCTCCATGGGGTCCCTAAGTTGACCCATGGATTTTCTTGGTCTCCCATGACTCATCCAATAGGGGTAGGACAAGTGTAAGTGTACTTTAATATTTTTATAATATCATTTTTACCTTAAATTTCACTAATTACCTTTAATCGCGATTAATTAAACTTAAAAGTTATTATTCACCAAAAATTATTTTTATCCCATTGAACCACATTTTAATTCCTAATGACAACCATTTATGTCAGATTTTTGAAAATGAAAACACAAAAGTGGTAGTGTTTCATTTATACGAAAAAATCAGATTTTTAACTACCACTTAGTGGTTTCACTATTCATCAAAAATTGATGTTTTCCAGAACAATGCCAAAATTTCACTTTAAGATATAATTGATATTTCGAATTCAAATATGATTTCTATTTTACAAAATTCCAAACATATATGTTTCATTAATTAATTTTATAATTAATTTCCGATGTCACAACAAATAGAGTGTTTTTAAGAAACAATATATATCAAAAGATTGGCAATTGTTTATGTCTAATTTCAATGTGAAAGTAATTCTAATGACCACAATTAGGTAAAATAGTGAAAATATATTCAAATTACACTTTAAATCCACATAATATTATAATTTATCTCTATAATTATTTTGATTAAAAAATTTGCTTTTATGTATTTTTTACTATTCATAATAAATTGGAAGTTCTCAAAAAAATACAAAAAATTAATGATCGGATAATTTTGATATTACGAATCCAAAAATGAAGTCCATTCTGAAATTTAAAGTATATATAATTTCGATAAGTGGGTATTACTATTCATAATGTCTTTTTTGATTGGTCGTGGTGTGTTCGAATCTCGAACTTGCGTACAATGCAAGCTATTGCATTCTTGAAAGAGAAGCGTATCGTGGATGCTCGGGGTGTTACAGGGTGAACTTGGAGGCCACCTAATTTGTGGTACATAAACGGAAAGTATACGTCGTGTACATCTAATGTAAACACAATATATTTTTTTCATTAAATTGACCAGGGTCAGGTCTAATTGATAGAAATGCCTTCCTCTCATCCGAACTCAACAAAGATCATCTGTTCTCAGAATCGAACTCTTTCAGTTGGGTTAGAATCACATCGGTATGATCTTCCTTATTCTGAAGCTTAGTTTCTTGAATCCTTCTGTTTCTCATGATATCATCATTTAAATATTTTAGATGTTTTTCTAGACATATGGTGTTCTAGTGTGATTCAGGGCATGAGGATAATGTTTAGCGATCTACCAACACTAAGATAGGTTGTTTGAGCCTTTCTATTGAATGTCTTTGTGTTATATGTGAAAAAATAGCAATACCCATAAATGGGATATTGAACGTTCATAAATTCAAACCTATTTTTACCTACTTTTCATGTATTCTTTAGAAGAAATTAATTGAATGTGAATTGGAGAAATTGCTATGATTTAGAATTGATTTTCTCATGAATGATTGTCTGTTTTGACCGCTGCGTCTAGTTTTCTTTTTAGGCTCCTGTTTACATTCTGATGACTTGTTATAGGATTGTGTGACTATTTTTATGACATGCTAATATGCTGTAGACTATTTATCCAAGAAGTTCTTGAAGTTTGCTTTGGCAGATATGCATTGCAGTACTTGCTTGACTTACACAGGGCTGTGAGAACCTGGTGTAGAGACTATAGAGAAAATGGACCTAAGGGCTTCTAAAGATATTATGTTTATATTTATTAAGTGATACCAAATGGGGAATTGACTTAAGTGATTCCTCAGTGTGACTATAGTTCCCAGAAGAGGGATATAGGGGGAATTTGATGTAAGTTCTTTCTTACAGATCCTTTAGTTACAGATATGATACTATAATAGGAATTGATGTCGATTGCTTCCTCAGGGAATCTGTGCTTATGCTGAAATAGAGTGGTTAGACTGAGTGTACTTCCTATAGGGTAGCTTGTACTTGTTTTGTAGGACCAGAGGTGATAAGATGTGAGTACTTATCAGAGGGTAACCTTTTGTGCTATTTGTTTCTTGTGTTTCCCTGTATGCATAGAGGGGATATTCTGAGAGTACATCCAGTGGGTTTCATTTTGTGGTTACCTACATTGATTAGTTTTTGAATGATATGTGAAGTTGAATTCATTGATACTGTGGATTTTTTCTGTAGTGTACTTCTTTATTTACTAATTTTTGTACATACTACCTTTCATATATTCAATGACTGATAGGGATAGATCTTGTACTGGTTTCCTACTCGGATTTAGACTCACAACCTATATGGGGAATGATTTTTGGCTCAAATAGATTATATTATTTTAGGTATAGATAAGGTCAAGCGCCCTTCAACTTATGGTAAATGATTTGATGTGGAGCTGGAGAGCATGGGACCAAGCTATGGCTTGCTATGCTGATGAGTTGTTTACATGATTTATTTTTTACTTGGGTTTAGATCTGTTGTATTTTATCATAGTGATTTGTTTGGATGCTTTCTTATACATATGTATCATGCATCATTCATATATATATATATATACATATTCAACTGTTTATTATTTTCTATTCTTCTATTGTTTAATATTGTATAGATTATTCCTGCTTCTGATTTTTCTATTGCTTTCATTCACTTTGTTACTCTGCCAATATGGGCACTCTTACCCCACTGTCACACCAAAGGCCCTCACTGCTAGTCGACATCTTTTTTCATTTGGGGAAATATGCTTGAGGCCATGTGACTAACTGGGTACAGGGTGCCTCTGGGCGGCTTCCGAAACCAGGATGTTACACATTGATCCATATAAACTAAACGAAAATATTTTTTTTAAATCTTATTATTATAATTGTAAAAGTTATTCATAAAATCATTTTTAAGGAAAATATGGATAATGATGAAATGATTACCAACCAATGAGAGAAATGATGTCATGTATCCTTATAAACAATTATTTCTATTGAGTATGTAATGAGAATAAAATTAAAGGTTCAAATTTAATCTCTATAAATAAATATAGTTCAATAAATTATATGTGATTTCGTATTTATTCATTATATAAACTAATCCTCATACGATTAAGTAGAAATATCCCAGTAAAAATTAGATGGTAAAATAAAACCCATAAAATTTATTAATATTTGTATAAAAAATATTTAGATTCTTAAAATAAAATACATCAATAAATTCAATGAATTAAATTATATATAATTCTAATAAATATTACTGGGAATTATATACCACATAAGAATAATAAATAAGTTCATAATATTAAAACATGTATTAATGAAGAGATTTTTAAATTAAAACCACATAAAAAAATAGTATCATTTAGATAAAATGCCATATAATGAAATAAAATAATACCAATCATAAAAACCAATTAATATTATTCATATTTAAAAATAAATCCATTAGTATGTAATAAAAACAAATAAAATAAATAATGGAGTTCAATATCAAACATTCCTCATGAATTTGAAAATGTTAGAAAGATACCATTACCTTATTTTTGTGTAGATTTGTAAGAACTCGAACATCATGTAGAATAAATTTATTTTTATTATATTTATATAAAAATTTATATTAATGAATATAATTTCATATATGATCCAATTATATAATTTCAACACTCATTTAAAACTATTATCTTGTTAGTTGTCATTTTAAGTGTTGTTTATTCATTTTTAATGTATGTTTTAAATTTCTAGTTGTTTTACATAATCAACAATGTTGATGTGATTATATTAAAGATTAAATTCATTTACATAAATAAAATGTATAAAAAAGTAGAAATTAATTTTAATGTTCAGATGAAAAAATGAGATTTTGAAGAATAATTTTTTAAACATAAGTAATATATTATAAAAATTGTGTTCTTATTTGATATAAATTAATAAATAAATATTTAAATCTAAAACAAATCATTAATTTGTTCTATAATATTATATTTATTATTCATATATTCTAATTTAATGAACCTATTATAATAGTTAACTATATCATGGTTCATATACTCACATTTGTGTGTAGTGATCGATATTGAGTACATAATGTTTTATTTTAATTGAAGAACGTATAAATTCATTGGGTATTACATTATTCATTTATTGATATATTCCTTACCAATCGGTTACTATTCGATTTGGGAAGTTGGAAGTGTTAGAAGAATGTTTAGAGGCTTTAGTGGAGTTGGAGCTACATGAGTAAAATAGGTAATGGTTCATGATGGGATCCATATTCCCACCGTGAATTGGTGATTCACAGTTTCTATTACAGGATAGGTTTGTAGATTGTATGAATGATATGTGAAACCATGAAATTTATTAATTTCTTGATTCTAGTATATGATTTGTAATTAATTAATGTTTAATGATATGTGAATTTATGGGGAATTTGGAATTATGGAAAACCAAAGAAATACACATCATTATGGAGATAAAATATGTGAATTGAGTGGGTTATTGGTTTTAAAATCCTTTTGTTGGGATAAATTATATTCGTTCATTAACAATTCCATCTTCTCAATTTCTGAACATTCCTAGGAAATTGTGATGGGTCCTCCATCCCTTCTTCTCCTACTTCATTTTGTGATTTTTTTGATTCATGTTAGTGATTCATGAGGATATATATTATATTACTCATTGTATTCCATCAATTTTTTTTATATAACCACTCAATCTGTTTGTTTTGTTTTGGGGAATGTATGGGTTTAATATTTACAACCCATTGAGGTGGTGTTGGTTGATCTCTATGCTCCCTGTACTTTGGTGGTTTATGTGTAGTTGCATCTTCACCTTAATTTATATAAAGAAATTACAATGATTCCTTAAGGTATGAGATCCACTTTCACCAACAATAAATTGATAGTGGTGGGATTTTCTTGATTTTTCATTCCATTGGATGGATTGTATGGGTTTACATATTCATATATTTATTTTTTATATTTTAATTTATGGGAATGGGGTGTTTCATATTGCTTTTCATGATAGGTATATTTTTTTATTATATTAATCATCAATGTTTATAACTATGAAAATAATAGTGATTTGGAGCATTTTTGACACTCTAGTTAATATGTCTAAATTACACTTTTTGTAATGTTGTGTTATCATTCCAAAAATTAATTGATATTGTACTATACTTGGATAATTAATTTTTTTTTGGTATTTTGGTTTTTATAAAAATATTGATTCATGTTAAATATGTAATGTGATTAAATACAATTAATAATTTTGTATATTGGTTTGTGATGTTGTTGTACATTATTATGCATTCTATGTTTCACTAAATGGTATGAGAATTTCTACATTGATATATGTGATTGGTTGGGTTGTATACGTGTGGCACTATGTTGCGGTGAACTGTTAGAATATATTTGAAGTATGTGGTAATGTGATGAGGTGGTAAGAATCTTGATGTGTTTTTTTATACAGTATGGTATGGTGCACATTGGAGACTATGTGTGGTAGTAATGTGTGGTTTTTGTGTGCGGTGGTTTGATAGTGAGACATGGTTATAGAACATCTATTTTTTCATAGTGTTTAGAGAGCATATCGGTTTTGGTTGTGCGATGTAAGGTTTTTATGGTGGGATTTCTTGGGCAATGTTAGCTGATAATGATGGTCGAAATTTGGTCTTCTGGTGGTGGATGTGTGAGCTGGTATAGTTTTTTCATGGTGCAGTTTAGAAAGTTTCAAGAATATCATTTAGATGATATATAATTATTAATAAAACAAAATATGATTTTAGATAAATTATATTGAATAGAAATGGATGTGTGGTAATTAGGTTACTAAATTGATCACTTAAATGAGTCGTGTAATGTGAAATGAAATGGATAAATAAAAACTATTGATAAAGCGATAGCTAAAACTGGAAAATGTTGTGTGTATTATCTAGTGGTTTTGTGGGGTTTCATATAGTGGGGTACTAGTTGTGATGGATTATGTGTGATATGGTGGTGGTAATTTTTTGTTCATTAGTGTAGTTGAGGGGAACTTGTAGTTTGGGTATTACTTTGTATCAATATGTTATATGTTTTCTGTTATTTTAGAAATTACCCACCTAAGTTGGATAACCATTACAATGCATAATGGTGCATAATTCATGGTCTATTTCCAAATATCTATGATGGTGGTGATATATATGGTTGGATACACCTTCTCCACATCTATTCCTTCAATACTAGCACTACATATTGAGAATTGAGATTACCGATTGATGATGTGTGGAATAGTTGTATGTTGGAGAGATGTGTTGGGATGTGATGTTTCAACCATGTATTTGGGGTTGGATATTATCATAGGTGATGCATGGACAATGTTTTTTTGGAGGATTGTGTCGTGATCTGATATGTGGCCTATAAGTTTATATGATCGATGTGATGTTATATGATGTTTTTAGTAGGTTTCTGTGGATGGATTGTGATGTGATGTGATTTGATGTGGTATTTTTTAATGGGATGGGAGCATAGTATGTTTGATGTTGGTGTGTGAGAAGAAAATAAATGGAGAAGTGACAGTTGGGAACCTTGATTTATTATGATATAGGTGCTATATTATTATATTAGATTCATGATTTGGTGATAAAACTATAATAAGGATGTGTTAGTTTAAATGACATTTATAGGTTCTTATTGATTTTTTTTCTTGTTCATTGGTGCTTTTGAATTATATTTTAACATTTTCACTAGATTCATTTTATATATACCTTATAAATATGCCATTTATTATCACAGTCTATACAAAAACTATTTTACAGGTTTCTAGGAGGACTATGGGGACTGAGGTATACATTACTAGATGGGTTGGAGATTCTATTGATTCACTGGTATAGATTTTTCTTTTTATATACTATTGGAGACTTAATATGTATTATTTCTCCATTATTCATTCACTGGGGTATTTTTTTAACTTTATATTTTATTCTTGATATATTAGGGGTTTTGTATCCTATCTCATGATCCTATTTTATTTATATAGGGAAATGCCACCTATACAATGAAATTTTTATACCATCGGTGATGGTAACCAACCTGTGGCCTAATAGTGGTGTACTCTGGGGTCTCCATCTTTATCCCCACATTGTGGAGTCATTGGAAAGAGGGGTCCTAAAAAAGTGTTATCAATGATTTGGTATAGATATTTTATTGAGTTCACAGTTACACATTCTGTTGTTTTCATGGGTTGTTATGGAAATGATGATAATTGACATTTGCGATTGCGATAGGATTGAGAGACCATCTAGGACATCATTTTTAGGGACCCACATGATCTCGTAAAAATACTATAAGCTAATTGAATGAACAAGTGAGGTGGACCTATTTTCAAGTAAGTGATTTAAAAGTGGTATATGCATCATGATGACTTCTATTTGTATTAGTATTTGGTGTTTTAAGGAAATAAAAATATTTAAATAAATATTATATGTAAAGTTTATTGCTACCAAGATTATGATGTTCTCCTTATTTTTTTTTTATTTTTAATGTTCATCATCTATGATTCACTCATGTAGTTAGGGTTTAGAAGTCTGATCTAGTTTTTTTAGTGTTTTATGCAGATAAAGGATTATGAGGTATAAAAATGAAATTTTTAATCCTTTCAAAAGTGGTGTTTGTGAATGTATCGGGGAGGGAATCAAATCAAGAGATAAAGTGAGGGATGGAGGAGCTCAAGAATTATTTCAGTATGATATGAGAACAATGTGATTTTTAGGTACCAGATGTATTAAGATAGATGCGAGGAGCTTTTGTTTAGTGGTGAATTCAATTTCATGGTGATCATAAGGTTATTGATATGTTGGGGAAAGAATTACAAAGGGTGTTCTAGGAAGAGGTACTATCAATGATAATGAGGGGATCTAAGAGCATAGAGTTTCTACCACTTCTTTTGGTGATTTACTGTTTGTGATATATTTTTATCATGTATAAGGACCTCCGACCATATGATACAATATTTTTAGTTGTAGAGCATAGAGAATAGCATATGAAGATTTCATTATGCCAACTGATTATGTTTTTTTGTTATTTCCTATATAATCCCAACAAATCTGTAAGTGTATAAAAAGTATGATTTTATTGATCAGATTATTTCCTTCAGAGTTAGTTCTGAATGGGTTTACCAACACTGTATTAATTTGAACATAACATCATGGAGAGTGTCATGGGAATTTAAAAATTCATGGTTCCATTCACTAGGGAAGCAACCATGATAGTTTCGTTCATGAAAACCCAAATCATATTGTATCATTGATCATTATATGGTTTTTTCTTTCCATACCTATAGAATATGTGTGAACCATGATGAATAATGTTCATTCAGTCATGGAGATCATTTTTTGATGGGATATCATGCCCCATTATATAGTAGTTGTTTCCTTGGTGGAAGTTTCAATGGAACAAACTATAAGTTGTTTTTAAATAGTTGATAGATAGAGGAATTAGAATATGTAAGATTCTTTATTGCACCTATCCACATAGACATAGGACAAAGAATATCCATGGAGTTAGGTTAGATAAAGGAAGAGGTTTTGAACATGGTTATATGCATGGGTTATAGGGGGAAGTGGTAGTATATCTTTTTGTTATTCAATGTAAGATAAATTTATCTTCTACCATTTTCTGTGAATTATTTGATTCATTATCATTGTAATCACACTTTTTCTCCTTATTTGATCCATATTTGGTTACTATAAATGGAGGTACTTCCCTTAACCTTGTGTTATCTACGCCGATTAGAGTCCATTATATTTTGATTGATGTGCGACATGGATTTCGATTGCTTATGGTGCACTAATATTCATTAGAGGACATATTATTATTGAAAATATATCCATATAACATTATATTTTATATATATTTTGTGTATTCTATTTGTGAATTCATTGAATTTTTTTATATAATAGTTTTATCGTTACGTATGGTGGGTTGATGAGTTGAATTTTTTGTGATGGAGTTTATTAGTGGGTGATGAGAATGTGGAGCATATGTTTTCATAGTTTTTAGCTATTTTAGTATAAGATCATGTTGACGTTGTTCCTTGGGATATGGAGGAGTTATTAGATGATTTCCCAAAGGAGGATATGGCACTCCATCCTCTACTCAACATTTAGTTTTGGAAATATTTGAAGTCATGAATGTCTCTAAATTTAATGGCTCCCTATCAAATGTTTCCAATGGCATTGTTTTAGTGGAGGCTACTGATGGACTCTCATTTTCAATGGGGTTTCATTTCAATTAGTTTGTCGTTGTTGCGTGTGCTAGTGTTGTTCACCAATAAGGCAAAGGGTACTGTGTTAAATTCTATAGACTATTAGTGGTTTATTCATGTGATTTTCAAAACATTATTCCCTCTCCCAATGATTATTTGTTTATTCTAGAATTTGATTTTAGATATCTAGATCTGTAAGATCGATATGTGTTTTAGATATCACTAGATGAGGTTAATGGTTGAGGTTATTCTGAATACTTCCCTCATATGCTGGTATATGTATTTTGAGATTATAGCCATTTCATTCGGTGTTATGATTGAACCCACCATGTGTTTGTCGATTATGAACAATGTGTTTCATTATTTCTTGGATTATATAAATAATTTATTCAACGATTATATATTTATTTATACAAATTAATAGAAGGATCATATCAAGTATATCATATCTTTTTCTCAAGGTCCTCAAACATCACCATTTCTATGAATAACCTTTAATGTGTAATTTGTAGATGAATGAGGTGAATTTCGTTCAGAAATTTGTTACATAGCATGGTTTGACAGTTTTTCCTTTTAATTTATAGGTAGTTGTCTCTTGGGACAATCCCAATAATTTGTAAGAGGATCATTGTTTCTAGTCTCATGAGAAATTATCAGATGATGGTACACAATTTATCGTTAGTTATAGCCGAATTAATTGTGTTAAAAAGGAAGGTACATGATATTATGAGTACTGATTATTTCTAGTTACTGTTAGGTTACATGAAATTGAGGTCGGATAGTGTTCTACTGCTTCAGTAACCCAAGGTGGATGTGTTGTTGGATGTTTTTGTTAAACATCTCATTTGCGATTGGGAGGAATTTTGATTATTTATATAGAGGTGATATATTATGGGTTTAAATAGCTACATCCTAATAAGTGTAAATATTTCTCCCAATATTTTAATCTAGAATAATTTTTGTTTGAGCTATTTCTTTTATGGCATTACCTCATCATAGAGTTAATTTTAGGTTTCATAGAACAATGGAGAAATATATTTTTTTTCTCCAAGTGGTGTCTGAATTTTTTATCGTATATTTGGATGGATTTTATTTAGGATTATAATTTTATGATATATTACACACTAGGTAAGGGTAGCCAAGTGACCTTTACGTTGAGTAGTAATTCCCTAGAGGATGTGACTCAGAAATGTGTGAATTTTTGGAAAGGATTAAAATAGCTTGAAGTGATTCATCATGGAATTTGTGGGAGAATTGGATGATTTGTTCCTAATAATTTGTGGATAGAGTAACCATAGATTCAGTTTTTGGGGGAGTATATGTGGGGTTACTCAGAGGTATAGGTTATTTTTTTTCAAGTTTTCCATGGTGTGGTTACTAAGGGATGGTCATATGATGATTCGAACTATGTGTTGTTCCAGGGAAGGTTGTTTGTCACATATGAGATGCATGATGGATTTCACCATGAGATTTATGGAACCACATTTTAGATAAAATATAGTGTGAGAAAGATATATCATATCCCAATGAGATGGTTTTGGTGGCCATGGATGAAATGGTTAGTGGTGAAGAGTTCAAAAAATATAATGTTAGTCACCATGTGAAACAGGATAACCTTGTTCGTAGAGGTTTATTATATTCCCTATCTATCCCAATGTGACCTAGAGTAGAGTAAATTGCAATAAGTTTCCAAGATGTGTGCCCAATACTCCATGTAATAATGTTCTTTCAATTATTCTATTTTTTTGATGATGTGAAGTTTGGATATTATTCATATAAGAGATAAGTTTTTTTTTCTCAAGAGTGACTCTCTATAATGTTTAAGACACATAAAAAAGTGAGGACATTTTTCCTAATCAAAATTCATTGCACTTATATGTGATTAAAACTATGTGGTTGATTTAGTTACTCATTTAAGGAATAATTTTATAACATAGAGGATTTAATTCCTTGATTATTATGCTTAGTGTGGCGTTGTGTTTTTTTCGTTAAGAGGATGGTTGTGTCTATTTAGAGGTTGATTTAGATTTGTGATTATATGTTAGTTTATGGGGTTTTTAGGTGTTTCCATCATGTGAAATTTTGTGGTGAGATCATTGGATATGTGACTAGATCCTTGAGATGTATCTTGTGTGATGGTTGTTTGGACACCTTTCTTTTCTGGGGTTGGGTTTTGATTCTTGGGGATAATTATCATTTGATATTTATTTTATTTAATGTAAAATAACTTCCATGAACATAAAATTTCCATTGGGGTAGTTGGAGGCATTCATAGAATGTATAAAGAGTTCAGTGGACCTAGATCTACATGAGTTCTACCGGTGGTGGTCAATTATGATAATTGGATTGATGTCATGTGTTTTTTATTCATTTCATCTGTAAATAGATTGTTTTATTGATTTTATGTTGTATAAGGTTATACCATGTAATTTATTTACATCTTACACATAGTAAATTTCATTTAAGTAATTAAATGCATATGAAATAATTAGTTTGAAGAATTTATGAATTTTAAGAAACTTGTTAGTTAAACATCATGAAAGTTTCACATGAAATGAAAGGGGAAGGTTCAATGTTTTTTAATACTATTATTTTTATTATTTTTATTCATTAGTCTACCCATTCTTTTATAAAATATTTTAAATATTACTAGGAGTTTTTGAGGTATCATAAAAACTATTATCTATTTCGTTGATACTTGGTTACCGGTAGAAACTGTTTTGAAATTTGAGGTGATTTCTACTCTCTTCCCTGTTGATTTTATTTCTGTTATTTTTCTAAAACCGTTGTGATTTTGTGTTTTTGGTTTGGGATTTTTACGGGACACATTTTAGCAACACTTTAGTATGGTTTCTGTTGATCTGTGAGATCCTTCTGTGGATATTGTTTCTAAGAACTCTCGTCTGCACCCTATGGTGCGTGGTGAGATCAAAAAACAACATTGAGGTTAGTGATCCTCACTCTCAGACTTTTAAATGATATGTGTGGAATTTTTATTCATTTGATTAACCATGGTTATATAGGAAGGGTCAGAATAATTAAATAATTTATTAGAATACTTGAATTGATGGGAGTATTGATTTTCCGTGTGATTTACTAATTTGATATAGGTTGTTGATGATATTTTTGAATTCAAGTGTCCATATCTAACAATAACAGCTATTTTAGGGCTTTTTTGTTTTGAAGTTTCTATGATGTAATGAGATGTTTTTTTTTCTATGATCAAACCCAATATAAAATTCAATGGAATTTATTCATGTATAATAAAATCGTTTCCCATTTTTTATTTGTCTGATAATACCCATAATATTTAATGATGTAATGTGATTAAATCCCATAACTAATTGGGGAATATGGGTGTGATTATATTATGTATGATTGTTCTTTATATATTTCAATATGTTTTTTAGTTGTTTTAGGGTGATGGAGTTGACCAGATAGGTTTTGTGAGGTGTGGGGCTATGATGGAGAGTTTAGTTATCATAGATGAAATGAGGTATATTGTGCAATGTAGTCCATAAATTTTTTATGTGGTTATGGTTCAGGGGGGTTATCTTCTTAGTGTAAATTTTTTGTGGAAGAAACATGAGTTTGATTCATTTAGAGGGGGTTTTGAGAGTTTTTTTAACAAAGTGATGGCTGTAGTGCATGGAAGTTTTGGTTGGGTGATTTGAGGTTTTAATGGTGAGATATATTGGGGGATGTGGTTTTATGATCGTGGTTTATATGTGTTTATATAGAGGTTGTTGTGTGATATGATCCTGTTATAGCATGGTGTGGTTGAGGTAGTTTCCCTGTTATCCATTGTGTTATATTTGATGATAAAAAAAATTAGGCTAGTAGATAAATGATGTACACATAAATATAGGTAATGTAATTGGATATTATAATTTTATAAATGAATGTATAGTGTAACGTAAAATTAAATGGATAATGAAAAAAAGGATGAAAATCTTGTAACTGAATGTGGGTAATGTTTTGTATCATATTTAGTTGATGAAATGCATTACATATAGCGGAGGTAAAAGTTGTGAGGGTTACTGTGTGATATGATGGTGGTGATGTGGTGTTCTATATGTAAATTTATGTAATCTCATAGGTTCAGTATTATCTAATATATATATCATGTATTTTTAAATTATTTTTTATAATCCCCTCTAGAGTTGGATATCTTATCCAATTCTAATAGGAGATGAGTTCTGTTAGAATTCACAAATATCTATGATTGTGGTAATATGGGTGGATATTTACACCCTATCCCTAGATACTACTTTAATAGTAGTGATACTAGTTTTGTTTAGAGATTTCCCAGAAGTTACATATAGACATCGTGTCTCTGGTTGGGATGTTACGTAACGTTCTGTGTGCAGCACGTTTCAATGGGCGGTATATTATGTGATGTGAGGTGTGGTCGAGGTATCAATGGGTGTAATGATTCCTAGTAAGGGAGAAGGTTTCCCCATATTCCCATAGTGGATTGGGTTTTCACAGTATCTCTAAGTATATCAGGTTTCCCTATCATTCATATTCACTAGGACTACACGTACTGAAAGAGACACACCACCATCCACATTCATAGTCCACTCCTTGAATGGATTGGGTTTCTATATCTTCCCATAGTGTATCAAGCCTAGCGACTTGATTCCCATATTTATCTGATGATATATAAATATTAACCAAATTCATTGGAGGGAGGTATTAGTACCCCCCATAGCAGAATAATAATATTCATTCATTTTCCACATGATAATAAATCCTCCAGCATATTATGACCCATAAACGGAGAAGGGTTGTATTAAAATATAATCATAACCCATTATATGTATTTTGTTTCATTATAATATCATCATATAATATATTATATAAATGATATAGGTTCCATAGTCATATAATAAAATTATAACCCTTTAAAAAATAGTTTTAAAAATAATATAACTCGTGGAAGAGATACGACTATCATAAGAATCATTCCAAAAAAACATAAACCATTCAATAACTAATATTAATGGAACCTTTAGATCATTTAACAGAAGGTAATGAGTGGAAGAAAAAAATGTCATGTTATATGAAAAATATCTAGGAATTATATTTTTAAAATATATATTTAGTAAAATATTATTTTTTTTTAAAAAAATATGTTTAATATAAAAACCCTACAAAAAAAATATTCTGTGAAAAAAATAACAAACATATAATGGATCCTTGAAATCAATTTTAAATCAAATTTCCATGAAAACTAATAAAATTAGTCTTATAAAATTTTAAAACATATTTCTTCGAAAAATATTGAACCATATAAAAAATATATAAAATTTTTTGAAAACCATTTCTTTGAAAATAATTTAAAAATATATAAAATATTCACTAAAAATAATTATAAAAAAAACTAATCATTTTTTTAAAAAAATTCATTGAGATATAAATTAATAAATTTAATTTAAATAATATTTGGTATTTTTTAATTTTTTTAAATAACTTTGTAATATTGTAAATGAATCTTCAGTTGAATTAAGGTCATGACTATATGAAAATTTGTACATGAAAAACATTCAATTTTTCTCCAAAAATTATTAAAAATGTGACATGAATGGAAAATGCAATGAAGATTAATTTTTAAAAACCATTTTGTTTTAAAAGGAAAAAAATTGGTAAAAATTTATTTAAATGATCACTAGATACTATTAGAGAATTTTGGGAGTCCTTTTAAGAACACATGGTTTAGATGGAAGACCGATTTCTAACCCAAGATAGGGTAATATCCAGCCTTTTTAAAACATGTTATTAACTATATTATGTAACAAATAGTGGATAAATGTCAATAAAACTAAAATTTACAATTAATAAACATAGGATAGGGTAGTTCATGATAGTTCTTAATATGTGGATCATTATATTTCATCAAAGTAATCATATGCGTAAATAATCCAAAAAAGTGATGATATTCTATCAATAAACACTTTCCACCTAAAAACATTGAACCATTATTCCCACTTAAGAAAATTAAATAACATGAATATTAAAATATCATTAATATAACTAGGATAATGATATTACATTTCAGTGGAACTAAATAAATCTCGTTGGAATATATATGTTCATAATATCGATTCTATCTTAAAATGAAAAATTAAAAGAAAATTACATTACCAATTTTGTAACATTGGGAAATAAAACCAAATAAGGAAAGAAAATTAATTGGATATGTATATCCCCATAAATTAAATTATAATAATAATATAATACATCCATAGTAAGAAACCATACCACACAGAAATGGGATTTGAAGAAATCATGTATCTCATAGAAAAAAAATTGAGATGAAATTCTTGTACCTTGTTTATTTAATCTCCTCATACTCATTAAATCCTCATATATAATAAATATAATATTATTATACATACTTTGGATATCCATAATATTATACATAATACTATATATATTTTAATTATGACTTTATGTATCCCACTTGTTATGAATTTCATGTACGGGTTATGGTACATGTAACATTTTCTTTGTTTATCGCTTGTGTATTAATTTGTTATGTCTTTTGTCTTTATAAATATATCATTATTTATAGAATGTAAACCATTATATTAATTTCTTTTACATTCATTCTATATGTGTTATAATAATATATATAATATATAATTATGAAAAGGAATACAACGTTAATGTAGACAGTATGTCGTATGTAATCATGAATATTGTTTCCTTTTTATTGACATATTGACAGAAAAAATTGAAATTAAATATATATATATATATATATATTAATATAACATCATTTAATTAGAATTATAATATCATATATCATATAATTTCACTAAAAATATTTCATAATACATTTCATTTATTGTGTGAACAAATCATTTCTCTTTGAGGGGGTGATAGTTTTCACCCTCCCATATGAAATTATCATATTTACACTAGAGGGAAAGAAGTAAGTTATGTTATAAATAAAAATTAAAGGAGACTAAATAATATATTAATATTTTATTATTAATATATATATATATACTTTCAATCATAATATCCATCATGAGAAGTGGTAATGGAAAAATGAACAATAATCGTTTTTTGATGTGGAAGTTCATCCTAAACATAAACAGGATGTTTGTTTCCCATTAGATGGAAGGGTATAAAAGTGTAGGTCTTAAATATATAATAAAACAACCGGGTATATATATGATATAGTATTTTAATAAAATTATTAACTATGATGAGTTTAAGATGTGGGGAACAGAAATAAAAAGTAATCTTGACGGTGGGTGATACCACTTCATTAGGTAACTCTTTTTTGTTAGCATCAAGGTTATTTCTTACAAGTGTTTCTAAAAAAATAGGATTTAAGGAAAAAATAAAGGGCATTAGAAATTTATATTGGTCAATTATTGGATGATCCTATGTGGGTTTAGTCATGTGAGGATGTGGGATTTTGTGGCATTTTATAGGGAAGGAAAATGACAGTATTCGCATTTTTTAAAAAGTTTAGTGTTCCCATGCTTTTACCTGTGAAAAGTCATAAATAACTAACAAAAATAAATAATGGAAGCTTAATGTATGAAATATACCAATAAAAGTTGTTTTTGACTAGTTAAATAGTCATTTCGACCCTTAAATATTATTTTTAATACCTTGTTATGCTTAATTTTACATTAATAACATTAATTAATTTTACTACATTCAATAAAATTTTTGGAAACCAATTATTTTTAACATATTAGATGTTATAAATTATTATTATCTAAAATTATAAATCCATTTTTCAAATTCAAATCAAATATGGGGAATCATTTAATTTTAAATTTATGGGTAGTTGGGATGGAGAATCATGTTTTTAAAGAAAAAACATTCAATGTTTTGTTAGTTTTATGTAACCACATTCAATGTGAAATTGTATCTAATGACCTAAATTTGATAAATATATAAAAAATTTCAAATCATTTCTTAAATTAAAATAATAATATAATTTAACTATATAATAATTTTTTAGAAAATTTAGTTTAGAATTAAAATTTATTATTATTAATTATTCATTTAAAAATAAATCCTTACATAAAAATACAAAAAATCACTCTAACAAATTTTTTATTATTCAAATTAATATTTGAATTTTATTTTTATATAATAATTCCCCAAAATTTAGGAAAATTGTATTTAATTTGGGTTCTATAATAAAAAGTGATAAATCTACCCTTATTAAAATATAGTTTTCTAAGAATAAAATTCAGTTTGTTCTTATCTTATGTATATAAATTCTATTATATTAATAAAAAATACATTTTACGTAATATATAACTTATATAATACATTAATATCACTAATTAAATATAATAAATTTAATTTCTGAAGATAAAATGACTTTAGTGATATACAAATAAAATATATCCTTTATATCTAGTTGGTTCTTATATTTTCATTTCTGAATAATTGGTAACCTATGAATTCATCTATAATTGTGAAATATATAATTATTAATAAGATAGTTATTATTATTCATAACCTCTCATTTAATTTCTATATTATTTATTATTATATTAAATAAAAATATATTATTTTTTGGTAAAACTCGATCTTACGTGTTATGCAGGCCATCAATGAAATTCCTAGTTTCTTGTAATGAAAGAAAAACAATTGAATGTTTTCAGAAAAACAATCCACCCTATGTTAATTTCTATATTTCAAATTCAATGGTGAAGTCTATTCTAAAAAATAAAATTTATAAAATTTCAAAAATTTGGTATTACTATTCATAATGGTTAGTTAGATTGGTTGTGCTGTGTTAGAACATAAATGTTGCGTACAATGGTAGTTGTTGCATTACTCAAAGGGAAACATACCGTGGAAGCTTGGGGTGTAACAAATATTTTATATATTTATATCTTGTGTCTTAATTTGAAATATTGTTGGTAATTATACTGTCACGACCTGTCCTCGGGGCCCGTGTCGTGACTACCCCAAGCCCACCTTCCATAGGCCAGGGGCTGGCAACTAGCACCAAGGCGTAAATCCCGGTAAAAAGCGAAGACATTACCTTTGTAAAGTAAACAAGAACCACAGAGTAAGAAAGCAGAAGAAATAACACTAAGTAAAAACTGGTACAACAGTAAGGGTGGAAAAGTAAAGGGGGTCGGAAATACAAGCCCAACTATAAAGTACAACTGAAAGGTGAAAACAACAACTGAAAAAAAAGCTGCATCGTCGTGCCGTCCTCCGGAAGTCCCACCTGATGGGTGGGAACAGATAGCCTCCACAGCTCCTCGGACCAGTCGTCCGCTCCGAGTACACCCCTCCCAGTGGTCCACCTCCAGGTACCGTCCTGCTCCGCCAACCTCGACCACAATCAGCGTTGTCCATCATCTGTAACCAACACAACGTACTGCGGGCATAGCCCGTGCAGGGGTGAGTATAAGCTACTCAGTAGAGACCCAGAGACCCCCGAAGGTCTCCCAGAATCCACAAAGGATAATCGTCAAAGGAAAGATACAATCACGAAGTAACATCAGAAACTGATTAAGTATATGGACATACATATACCTAAGTCGTCAATTCTCGTTCGGCTCCAACATCCGAGCCCAAGTACAACCCAGTTCACACAGGGAAGAAAAACATAAATCCACACAGGATAGCACAACACAATCCACAAAGGAAAGAAAAACAGGGTTTCAGCTCACACAGGTATACTTTTTTTAATGACGATAGGGTTGATCACTGATCCATTTAAGTCGTCGGACCCACCAAGGATCGATAGGTACTAACCCCCGCAATGACCCACAAAGGATATGACCCACACAGGATCGATAGGTAACTAACCCCCGCAAAGACCCACACAGGATCAGACCCACACTAGATCTGTAGGC
Organism: Viscum album; assembly: GCA_963277665.1. NCBI lineage: Eukaryota > Viridiplantae > Streptophyta > Magnoliopsida > Santalales > Viscaceae > Viscum > Viscum album. Next base: position 38,819,449 of record OY728158.1, on the reverse strand, counting down.
GCTGGCCCACACAGGACCGCTGAATGATGACCCACACCGGATCGGACCCACACATGATCTGTAGCACTGACCCACAAAGGATCGCTGAGTGCTGTAGTCGTCGTCGTCGAATCCACTGAGGATCTTTGTACAGTCGTCGTCGTCACAGTAGTAGTCGAAGCCAACTCTAGGGTTTTCGAACATAGAAAGCTCGTTCGGGAGGGTCTTCCCCACGAACCGAGAGGCTGATACATCAACTGACACATAACCCAGAGTTGGTGTATCCAAAAGTTCCATATCGTCAGTAGGAACTCAACGTCGCAGACGGCGCATCAATCGGACACTCGGTCTGAGAGTTATTGGCTTTTTCGTTCCAGGGGCCCGGATGGGTTTTAAGGTAAAACCATCCCGACCGTACTCCACCTGTGTCCAAACCTCGGGTGGAGTAAGCCAAAAGATACGTCTCACTTAGGTAAATTCAACAATGTTGACGACACGTCAATCGGACGTCCGAAGCTCAAGATATGAGTGTTTTCGCTCAGAGGGCCCGGTTGGATACGTATACGAACCAACCCGGCCAAACCCAAAGTATTCCAAAACCATGATTGTAATATACCGAAACAACTGTCTCGACCGAAGGATCGCATCGCCGCTGACGGCACATCGTTCGGAGGCATGTATCTCATGTTTTGAGCAAAAGACCAAAAAGGTCCGAAAACGGGGGGTCTGGGCTGCGACCGACCCGGCCCAACCCCCCTGGGTCGGCCCGAACCGGGTCAACCGACCAGGGTCCGGGTCCGAACCAGACGGCAAGACCTAGCCCGTTCAGGATGTCCCGGCCCGGCCTGGGCGTAACCCAGCCCAGTCGGCGTGGGCGCGGCCCGGCCGCCAGGCGGCTCTGCCGTGATGGTCGAGCGGGTGCAAGGGGGCGCCGCCCCCCTTGAAGATTCAACGGCCCCACGTGGGGGGCCGCATCTCGCCAATGGACGCGGCAATGCCGCTTTCTACCTTCAGTTCCACGCGGCTGCAGAACTGCAACCCGCCGCCGCGTCTTCAGCCGCGCCGACGACCCGCGCCGCGTGTAGAGTCCGCGGGCCACTGGAGTTGCTCTGGTGGTCCGATTTCTTTTTCGTCTGCGCAGTAGCTCATCCCGGGACCCGTTCTTCTCTGCAGAATCAAAAATTCGTATCTGTAGCCCGTTTTGTCGTCGTCCGCTGTTCCGCACACCAGGAACAAAAGGTCAGTGGTTTCGGACTTGTTCGTTGGTCCGCACCCACCGCGTTAGCGGTTTGAAACAACACCATAATTTCCATCAATTGATAAACCTCGACCCGCAATAATAATACATGGACCAAATTGTTAATTGGTTGGTCAGCGTTCTTGCCATGGAGGAAAAAAAACATGGGTATTATCATTTTCATAATGACCCATACCTCAACGTCGTCGTCGGATGTGAGTTCGTCACGGAATTGACCATCGTAGAAGAAAAGGATCATCACGTCGCGGAAGGGCGCCGCTGTCGTGCGGTACTTGGCGTCGCGTAGAAGAACTCCGAGGATCAAGAACATACAGATCTAATTATAACAATTAAATCCATGTTGATGTTATAATCCCCAAATAATTAAAAAGGACCGCAATCACCTACCTCAAGATGTCGATCGAAGATTGTCGCAGGGATGGATCGTCGTGGAGGAAGCGTCGCGGAGGGAGAATCGTCGGCATCACTTCGTCGATCTCTGAGGGCCTGGAATTCTTCTTCACCCTTCGTCGGAGGCCGGAGTTCTTCGCGTTCTTCAAGTTCTTCACATTCTTCGCGAAGGAGGATGAAGGACATAATGTTTCTGTCAAAACCTCTCAACGAAAAATCCTCAAGAAGACATGTGTTGGTCTTATTTAATTACATGCTAACAAACGAAAACAGGTTAAGAAATGAACAAATTAATTCATAGAATTAATTTCTAAGAATAAACCGCCCAATTAAAAGGAGCGTTTAAGATGTTATAAAATGCATCAGTTGACTTTCATTAAAAAGGGTTTTCATGGGTGCATTAATTTGCGGGAAAAAAACGGTGGGGCTCATGCGGGCCCCACCTCACAAATATCCTACCAAAAGGGTAGGATATTTTCAATTCCACCACATCCGCTTCAACTTAGCTTAAGCAGATTTAAGTGGCTTTATGCGGCTTTATGTGAAATAAAATAATGTTCATCATACCACATTATTTTATTTCTTAACTTAAAGCCCAAAAATTAAAAACCACACCTGAGTGAATGCAACTTCGGAATAGGCGTTTCTAAGCAAATACCGGCGCTGCGATTCCATCGGTGACTTTGGAATTTGATTCCGAGCACCGGTTCAATAGTTAGAAAAACTCGCTCGTTCGTTTACTGAACATACCCGATCCAAACTTCGGAAAATGATTCTGGGCAAACCGGGCCTCGGAATCAGGTGTCGTCAGAAATTGCGTTCTTGTAAAATTCCAATGAAAATTAAGAAAAAAACTTTCCTTGAATTTTACGGGTCTTTACATCACTCCCACCTCAGGGGTTTACGTTCCCATAAAGATACATCATAAGCTAGGGAAACAAAAGTGGGTACTGAGCACACATCTGAGCCTCCCGCTCCCAAGCGCTCTCCTGGAGGTTCCCGTGCTGCCATGTGATGCGGACTAGATGAATCGACCTTCCATGTAGGACCCGCTGCTGTCGATCCTCGATATCCACCGAGACCTCCGCAAAAGTCACCCCATCATCAACATCCATCTCCCCATGGTCAATGATGTGCGTCGGGGCGTGCACGTATCTCCTCATCTGAGATACATGGAAGACGTCGTGCACCCGGTGCAACTGAGGTGGTAGAGACAGGCGATAAGCCACCTCGCCAATCCTACTGAGGACCTGGAATGGTCGAATGAAGCATGGAGGCAACTTTCCGCCTCGGCCAAATCTCCGTAAACCACGTCGAGGTGAGACACGCAAGAAAACGTGGTCGCCATCCTCGAACTCTAGTGTCCTCCACCACTTGTCATCATAAGACTTATGCCTGCTCTGAGCTGTCCTCATCCACTCCTGGATGACCTGGACCTTCTCTATCGTGGCCCAGATCATCTGTAGTCCCACAAGTGCTGACTCCCCCGGGTCTGTCCAGCACAACGGAGAGCAGCAAGGTCTGTCGTACAATGCCTTGTACGGTGCCTTCCCGATGGTGGAGTGGTAGATGTTGTTGTACGCAAACTCCACCAAGGGTAGTTGGTCCTCCCAGCTGTGACCAAAGTAGAGGACACAAGCGCGGAGCATGTCCTTGAGAGTCTGAATGGTCCTCTCCGTATGACCATCCGTCTGATGGTGAATGGCGGTGCCCAGACATAGCTGCATCCCGAACGCCTCCTACAACCCCTTCCAATGTCGGGAATTAAAGCGAGCATCTCGATCAGAGACGATAGATGATGGCACACCGTGAAGCCGCACAATCTCCTGAACGTAGAGACACCCCAATATCTTCACTGAGCCCTGCTCTCTAATGGGTAAGAAGTGAGCCGACATGGTGAGTCGGTCGAAAATCACCCAAATGGAGTCGTGACCTCTGGAAGTGCATGGAAGTCCAGTCACAAAGTCCATAGATATCCCGTCCCACTTCTACTCTGGGACCTCCAAAGGTTGTACCAAGCGTGCTGGTACCTGATGCTCTACCTTCAACTGCTGGCAGGTGAGGCATCGTGAAACGAACTTTGCCACATCTTTCTTCATGCCCGGCCACCAGTGCTGTCATTTGAGATCCTGGTACATCTTTACCACTCCAGGATGTACCGCCAAAGGTGAAGTGTGAAACTATTTAAACACCTCCTCTCGTAAAGCAACTGGTACCAAGGTACATCCTCTGAAAAGGACGTCGTGCTCTTCCCCAAAGGAGAAACCATCAGGTGCCTATCCTGAGGTTAACTGCGCATGCCGCATCTCATAGTCAGGGTCCCCACGTTGTGCCTCCCTGACCCGCTGCAGTAGTGGAGGAGTGACTATGAGAGACTGAAGGAAGGCTTCTCTATCCCTATTCACGAAGGATATCCGCAAAGCGGCTAGCTGCTCTATCACCTCCTCGAGTAGCTGAGTGCCCGTCCTTTGGCTGAGAGCATCGGCTACCACGTTCCCCTTCCCAGGAGTATAGACTATATCAAAGTCATAGTCCTGGAGGAACTCGAGCCATCGCCGCTGTCTCAGGTTCAGGTTCTTATGAGAGAAGATGTACCTGAGACTCTGAACATCAGAAAAGACTATAAAGCACTCGCCGATCAGATAGTGTCTCCATGTCTTCAGAGCGAAGACCACTGTTGCTAACTCCAGGTCATGGGTAGCATAGTTCTTCTCATTCGGACTCAACTGAAGTGATCCATAGGTGATCACTTCCTGATCCTGCATCAGGACACATCCGAGTCTGGTCCCTGATGCATCGCTGTAGACTACGTACCCTACTCCCTCTTCAGGAAACCTCAAGATAGGTGCGCTGTTCAATCTCTGTCTCAGCTCCTGAATACTCTGCTGACATCTTTCTGACCACACAAAGAGTTTCCCCTTCTTTGTAAGAGCGGATAGTGGTTCTACAACTCTAGATAATTCTGTCACAAATCTCTGATAGTATCCATCTAGTCCCAAGAAACTCCTCACCTCCGTCACACTCTTGGGTGGATCCTAAGCTAGCACTGCCTCGATCGTCGCAGGATCCACTGCAACTCCCACCTCAGAGATGAGATGTCCCAAGAAGTGGACCTCACGTATCCATAATTGACACTTTGAGATCATTCCATAAAGCTGGTGCTCTCGGAGTGCATCCAGTACAACTCGCAAGTGGTAGGCGTGCTCCTCCTCAGTCGTCGAGTATTTCAAAATGTCGTCGATGAAGACCATGACAAATCGATCGAGGTATGGCTGAAAGATCATGTTCATGAGGCCCATGAACACCGCTGGAGAATTGGTTATGCCAAATGGCATAACCAATAATTCCTAATGGCCATACCGACATCTGAAGGCCGTCATTTGCACGTCCTCGTCCCGAACTCTGAGCTGATGATAGCCTGACCTGAGGTCTATCTTTGAGAACCACCATGCTCCCTTGATCTGATCGAAGAGGTCATCAATCCTTGGTAGAGGATACTTTTTCATCAATGTCACCTGGTTCAGGCGATGATAGTCGACACAAATTCGCAAGCTCCCGTCTGCCTTCATGGCGAACAATATCGGGGAAGCCCAGGGTGAAACACTAGGTCGGATGAATCCCTTACCCAGCAAGTCATCCAAATATAACCGTAGCTCTCGAAGCTCAGCGGGGGCCATCCGATACGCTGGAGTCGATATCGAGGCTGTACCGGGGTACAGTTCAATATAAAAGTCTACCTCTCTACGAGCAGGTAGTCCTGGAACGTCGTCGGGAAAGATATCCACATATAGATCCACCACTGTTTGAAAACTAGGACTCCGCACGTAAACTACTCCTAGGATAAAGCTAGCCAACTGATAAGTGATTGGTGCCCTCTCCTCTATGGAAGTCCATCCTGTCCTGCAAAGGCTCCCTTCCGGCCGGTGAAGGTGAACCTGCTTCCGTCGGTGCGTACACATCGCACCATGCGCCTAATACAGTCAATCTATGCATGGACTATAGATAACCAATCCATGCTCAAAATGACGTCGTAAGGCCTCGACGCCGCTACAAGAAGATCCCAGCCGAAGCTCTCGCCTCTTAGAGTAAGCTCAAACTGCCGGTACCAATGTGTAATCGTCGAGTCTGCTCCCGTAGGAGTCTCTAGGCATAAGGATCGAGCCAACGGCTCTGTCGGAATCTCCGAGTTCCAGACAAGGGCAGCAGTTATGAAAGAGTGACTCACTTCTGTGTCTATAAGAACTGCAGCAAGGATGGAATAGACACAGATAGTACCTCGAATCATCTCAGGTGTGTCGTGGTCATAGGCCTCCACTGCATAGAGTTGTGCCTATCTCTACCCTCCAGCTCCCTGTGGTCGGGGTGGACCTCCTGGTGGTGGTGGTGGTAGAGCCTCAAAGCGTCGCCCACCACCTTCTACTCATCTAGCTCCTCTGCCTCATCCTCTTTCTCCCTGAGGACCGCCACGGTCGACCCTCTACCTCTACCATGGTGGCCCCTCAACCGTCTTCTGCTCTTTGGCACGGCAGATCGGGCAGTGACGAGCCATGTGGCCCTGTCGGCCGCATGTGTAGCACTGCCTGCCCCTCGAAAGACTGGCTCCACACTGTGTGACCCGTACTACTGAGCCAGTGTCCTGAGGTCGTCAATGTGAGGGTCTGGTCTGCCTGGACCCCTGAGTCATCCGTCGGTTGCCTGCTGCGAAAGACTCTGCAACATGCCGCCCTGCGGTAGGTCTCGCTACTGAAGAAGGCTCAACAAGAAAGCTCTCAATCAAAATGGCTCACTTCAGTACTTTTTACTAAGTCGGAATGCTGAGGGAGAACAGTGATTCCCTGATCTCATGCCTCAATCCCTACTCAATGTTCCATTCCCGAAAGAATGGGTCTCGTACCATGGCTGCCGAGTAACGCAAGAGATCGGTAAATCTCGCCGAGTACTGGGCCACCGTCATGGTGCCCTGCCGCAGCTTAAGAAGCTCCTAGATGCACATCTCATGGAGGGTTTCCGGGACAAAATCTGAGCAGAAGAGGCCCTCAAAGTCTGTCCAGAGAAGAGATTCCTCATCGTGCACCTGGAGCATCAAGCTCCATCATCGGCCTGTTGTTGCGTGCAGTAGGCTCGCTGCGAGGATCACCATGAGGTCTGCTGGTGTCCTCACTAACCGGAAAACTCGCACCACTTCCTCCAGAAAGTCCTATGATGCCTGGGGGTCCGTCTCCAAGTGTAACCTAGGTGTTCACTGGTGATGGAACTCATGTAGTGCACTGAGGTGACTTGCATTGTCAGCGGCTGGTGCTGGAAGAATCGGTGGCTCGGTGGGTAAAGGTACCATCGGTGCCTCAGCTATCAAAGGGCCCTACAGCGAGGCCTCATCGCTCGGTGGGCTATCGTCATGCTCAACTCTCGGAACCCTAGAAGGCTACCATCATGGGGCCATCCTGAAAAGGAAACAAGTGCGCCACGATCAAAACAGTATACCTGGTGAGCTGATACAAGTAATCACAACGAAAACATGAAACACACATGCAATAAATGTTTTTGTGCATTATGTCGGAAATCAGAAGTCAGGGACCTGGTGTACGGATACGTCGGCCGCCGCACCAACCCTGGGCTCCCTGGACTGATAACCACACTCAATACACTTAACACTATTTCATCACATAGAAGAAAGATCAGAGTCTACGTTAGAACCGAACTCCTCTGATACCAATTTGTCACGACCCGTCCTCAGGGCCCGTGTCGTGACTACCCCAAACCCGCCTTCCATAGGCCAGGGGCTGGTGACTAGCACCAAGGTGTAAATCCCGGTAAAAAGGGACGGAATTTCCTTTGTAAAGTAAACAAGCACCATAGAGTAAGCAAACGGATGAAGTAAACAATAAGTAAAAACTGGTACAATAGTAAGTGCGGAAAAGTAATGGGGGCCGAAAATACAAGCCCAACTGTAAAGTACAACTGAAAGGGGAAAAACAGCAACTGAAAGAAAAAGCCGCAGCGTCGAGCTGTCCTCTGGAAGTCCCACATGAAAGGTGGGTATATATATCCTCCAAAGCTCCTCGGACCAGCTGTCCGCTCCGAGTACACCCCACCCAGTGGTCCACCTCCAGGTACCGTCCTGCTCCGCCATCCTCGACCACGATCACCGCTGTCTGTCGTCTGAAACCAACCCAACGTAGTGCGGGTATAGCCCGTGCAGGGGTGAGTATAAGATGCTCACTTGGGACCCCGAGACCCCCAAAGGTCTCCCAGAATCCACATAGGATAATCCACAAAGGAAAGATACAATCACGAAGTAACATCAGACACTTCTTAGATATATGCCCATACATATACCAAAGTCGTCATTTCCCATTCGACTCCAACATTCGAGCCCAAGTACAACCCAATTCACACAGGATTTAAAAACGTAAATCCACACATGATAGTACAACACAATCCACAATGGAAAGCAAAACAGAGTTTCATCTCACACAGGTATACTTATTCGAATGACGATAGAGATGATCACTGATCCATCAAAGTCGTCGGACCGACCAAGGATCGATAGGTACTAACCACCTCAATGACCCACAAAGGACCTGACCCACAAAGGATCGATAGGTAACTAACCCCTGCAATGACCCACAAAGGATCTGACCCACACAGGATCGATAGGTAACTAACCCCCGTAAAGACCCACAAAAGATCGGACCCACACAGGATCTGTAGGCGCTGGCGCACACAGGACCGCTGAGCGCTGACCCACACAGGATCGGACCCACACATGATCTGTAGAACTGATCCACAACGGATCGCTGAGTGCTGTAGTTGTCGCCGTCTAATCCACTGAGGATATCTGTAAAGTCGTCATCGTCACATTTGCAGTCACAGCCAGCTCTAGGGTTCCCGCACACAGCAAACTCGTTCGGGAGGGTCCACTCCACGAGCCGAGAGGCTGATACATCAAATAACACATATTCAAGATTTTATGTATCCAAATGTTCCATATCGTCAACAAGAACTCAATGTCGCAGACGGCGCGTCAATCTGACGCCCGGTCTGAGAGTTATTGGCCGTTCTAGGGGCACGGTTGGTTTTTAAGGAAAAACCAACCCGACCAAACTCCACCTATGTCCAAACCTCGGGTGGAGTAAGCCAAAAGATCTTTCTCATGTAGAGGAATTAAAAAAAGTCGATGGCACGTCAATCGGAAGTCCGAAGCTCAAGATATGAGTGTTTTCCCTTTGAGGGCCCGGATGGTTTCGTATACGAACCAACCTGGCCGAACCCAAAGTATTCCGAAACCTTGAGTGTAATATACCAAAATGATTGTCCTGATCCAAGGATTGCATCACCACTGACGACGCGTCGTTCGATGGCCCGTAGCTCATGTTATGAGAAAAAGACCAAAAAAGTCTGAAAAATGGGGGTCGTTGCCCGGACCGACCCGGCCGGTGCGGCCCGGCCCGGCCGCCAGGCGGCTCGGTCGCGATGGCTGAGCGGGTGCAAGGGGGCGCTGCCCCCCTTGAAGATTCCGCGGCCCCGCGTGGGGGGCCTCCTCTCACCAACAGATGCGGCAATGCCGCGTCCTGCCTTCGGTTCCGCGCGGTCGCGGAACCGCACCCCGCCGCCACGGCTTCAGCCGTGGCGGCTCTATATGGGGGCGCGTTGGGGCGCCGCCCGCTCTGGCCGCCATGCCGGCGACCCGCGCCGCTGGTGGAGTCTGCGGGCCACTGGAGTTGCTCCAGTGGTCCGATTTCATTTCCGTCTGCGCCGTAGCTCATCCCGGGTCCCGTTCTTCACTGCGGAATCAACAATTCGTCTATGCGGCTTCTTTTTTCGTCGTCCGCCGTTCTTCACACCAAGAACAAAAGGGCGGTGGGTTTGGACATGTTCATTGTTCCTCACTCACCACTTTAGCAGTTTGAAACAATAACATAATTTCCATCAATTGATAATCAATGACCCGAAATAATCATCTGTGGACCAATTTGTTAATTGGTTTGTCCGTGTTCTTGTCTTGGAGGAAAACGAACATGGGTATTATCATTTTCAAAATGAACCCTACCTCAACGTCGTCGTCGGAAGCGAGTTATTCATGGAATTGACCGTCACAGATGAAAAGGATCGTCGCGTTGTGGAAGGGCGTCGCTGTCACGTGGTACTCGGTATCACGTAGACAAAATCCGAGGATCAAGAACATACCGATTTAATTATAACAATTAAATCCATGTTGATGTTATAATCCACAATGAATTAAAAAGGACCGCAATCCCCTACCTCAAGATGTCGATTGAAGATTGTCGCAGGGATGGATCTTCGTGGAAGAAGCGTCGCGGAGGGAGAATCGTCGGCGTCACGTCGTTGATCTCCGGGGGCCTGGCGTTCTTCGTCGCCCTTCGTCGGAGGCCGGCGTTCTTCGCGTTCTTCGTATTCTTCGCGAAGGAGGATGAAGGACTTAAAGTTTCTGTCAAATCATCTCAACGAACAATCCTCAAGAAGACATGTGTTGGTCTTATTTCATTACATGCCAACAAACGAAAACATGTTAAGAAACGAAAAAATTAAATCATAGAATTAATTTCAACGAATTAACCACCCAATTAAAAGGAGCGTTTAAGAGGTTTGAAAATGCGTCAGTTGACTTTCATTAAAAAGGGTTTTCGCGGGAGCGTTACTTAGCGGAAAAGAAATGGTGGGGCTCATGCGGGACTCACCTCACAAATATCCTACTAAGAGGGTATGATATTTTGAATTGCACCATATCTGCTTTAACTCATCTTAAGCAGCTTTAGTGGCTTTATGCAGCTTTATGTGAAATAAAATAAAGTTTTTCGTACCATATTATTTTATTTCTTAACTTAAAGCCAAAAAATTAAAAACCACACCCCAGAAAACGAAACTCCAGAAGAGGAATTTCTAAGAAAATACCGGCTATGCGATTCCATCGGTGCCCTCGGAATTTTATTTCGAGCACCAGTTCAAAAGTTAGAAAAACCCGCTCGTTCGTTCACTGAACGTACCCGAGCCAAACTTCAGAAAATGATTCCGGGCACACCGGGCCTCGGAATCAGGTGCCGTCAGAAACTGCGTTCTTGTAAAATTCTAAAGAAACTTAAGAAATATAAATTTAATTGTATTTTACGGGTCTTTATATATACGTATATCATGATTTTATTAAAAAATATATGATTTAATTATCAGTTATATTAATTATATGTTTATTATAATAATATATATAATATAAATAGAAGAAATGGAATACATCATTCATAAGATGGTTTTTCACACATACACATAAACGTTTCTTTGTATTATTGAAGTATTAAAAAAAGTAAATGACATATTTGTATATGAATATATAGATATAAAATCATAAAATTTGATGTATATGTCATATATATCATATAGGATCAGAAAATAAAATCTTATTACAATCTATTTAATGTGTAAACAAATCACATCACTTTGAGGGGAAAATCGTCTGCATTTCTTGAATTGAATTTGTCGTATTTACATAAAATGGAAACTATAAGGTTATGATATAAATAAATATTAAAAAATAATAAAGAAATTATAAATATCATATATATATATATCACATATTAATTTATTTTCCATCATATTTTCTACTGTGTGAGGGGGTATATAAAATAATGAACAATCATCGTTTTATAAGCCAGTAGATTGTCGTAAACATAAACAATGTGTTCTTCACCCATTTTATGGTCGTATATGTGTGTAGGTAAAAGACTATCATAAAAAAATACTATTATATATTGGATATTTTTTTATAAAAAATCATGTTAACATAAAAGTATTGGGGAGTAGAGGATAGAAATAAAAAAATCGATCTTCAGTTTTTTTGTAGCCTCTTAATCATATAACAACTTTTGGTTTCCACAAAAGTAATTCATTGGAATTATTAATGAGAAAATAAAGGATTTATGTAGGAATTAATTGTATTTTGGATGTTTATTGGGAAGATATTTTCCTTAACTAACAATTTTAAGAGGTGTGATGATGTTGGAGAGGTGGTGGCCTTTTATTGGGAAGGCAGTGGACACACATGGAATTTTTTAGAAAAAGCTAGGTGTACATATGTTATTAGCTAAAAAATAATAATACCAAAAAAATAATGGAATATGTTTGACCAAAATATTTCCAACTTGATGCTTTTGTAAATGTGGATTGTACATTTGGGATCGTATTATTATTGATAATTTCCTAGTTAAACTTAATTTTACCTTAATCGATATAATTAATTAAAAAAATTATCTAAAATCAATCTCAAAAAAAAAAAGTCAAACTTATTAAGAAATATATATTATTGTGGGTAAAATATGGAATCTAGTTTTTTCATAATCTAATCTTAAAATTGGAATAAATTAATTTAAAATGATTTCAAAGTCAGAACAACAAAGAGATGTTTTAAAAAAAACAATGATATGTTTTCTAGTTTTAAGAAAAAAATAAATTTTAAATTGATGGTGATGAATTAAATTGAATAAATTAACAAATATGTTATATAATAAAACATTAAGTTAAATTAAAAATATAATTTATCATTATAAATTTATTATATAAAAAATCAATTTTGATTTGAAATTCATTATTTTTAATATCCATTAAAAAATTAAATCTGATAAAAATCTTGAAAACATTAATCCTTACCAAAATTATTTATTCATATTCAAAATATGATGTTTAATTTGACATATTAAACCTATAAATGTGATATAAATTGGATTTCAAGTGTATTCTCCATTAAATGGTGTTAAATTGACTTTATAAAAAATTATTTTTTTACAAAATAAAATTCTGTTTATTTTTATCTTATTTAATTCAAATATATTGGTTGAATACTAAATATATTGAATATAATATAATATATATATTACCATAATGACACTAAATGAATGTAATAAATTTAATTTACTATTACAAAACTCCATTGGTGGTAGAAAAGAAAATATTTTATATTCTATTGATTCTAATATTTTTATTTATAATTTATTGAAAAGCCATGAATTCATCTTATATTTTTGTAAAAAATATTTTCTCATTATTTAATTAATACTATTCAAAACCTATAATTTAATGTACAGGTTATACCTTATTATATAATCTAACAATATAATATTTTTCTATAAAACTCATTCTACCGTGTTAATAAATCAATCGAGGAAAGCCATTGTTCAATGAAATGCATGATATCCTCAGTGTTATGTGTATAGGAAAATAAAATTTATGTTTCATGAAGTTCACAAATAACATGGTGTTATATAAAACACATGCCAAACATAGTGATTTAATATGAAATAAACTATTTTATGTGTTTCCTGAAATTCAATTTATCAAAATGATTAAATTAATTATAATGTATATTTCTCAAAATCTCAAGGTGTTTCATTTTAATCAAACATGAATAGTTTACTGTTTAGTATAAAAAAACATTTAAAAAATTCAAATTCTTGATCCCAAATCTATTCCATTATAATAATATCAAAGCATTTCTAGAAAATAATATCCAAAATCTAATGTTGAAAACATGGAACCTACCCCACAAGGTCACATATCAATTTATTTATTTATATAAAATGAAACATGGGATTATAATTAGTTTATATCATTATTATATTATTTGGTTAAATAATTTAAAATTATCTACATTTGATGTAATCTAACAAATAACATTTTGAATGGGGATTTAATATCACCATTTATTGGCAGGTAATAACCATAAAATACAAAAATTCTTTTATGTTTTTTGGAATAATAGTACACTAAAAGAATATATATGTTCAAAAAAATTGATAAGTAAATAATTAATATTTTTTTTAACAAACAAACATTAAAAAGATAAATTCATTTATACCTATTCAAATGAATCTCATTCGTATTGTTCCTAAAACACTTTAATTTTTTAACATCCTGACCTAACCAATTTTCATGAGATTTAAATAAATACAAATATATTTTTTGGATTTTCACATAGACATCAGATGGTGGAAATTAATTCTTAGAGATTCACTAAATCACTTGTGATTACATTCAATTAATAAAATTACATGAAAAATTATAACAATAAATGAAAATGGTTCTTGAAAAATAGATGAATCTAAAATAGAAGGTCTATGAAATATTCATAGTTAAAAATTTCTAAAAAATGAAATAAAAATCCAATCCTTCTGATAATCATGGCTTAGTGAACCAAGGAGGAATCCGAGTGAGGGTATAACAATACAACTCTAGGATTAGTCACACATCAACAATGATTTAAACATCAAAATAATACTCTATTTATATATGACAAAATTATCTTACCTTTATCATGATAAAAAATAACTATAAATTTACATTGTTTCATATATATGAGGTTATTATATAATCTAATAAGTAGATTCCATGACCTCTCATAAATTCCTGTAAAATAATAAACATGTTAGATTATGTATTTTTATTAATTAAAAATATGTGAAAATCATAAATAAAAGTGAAATATATATATATACATATATATATCCATACATAATTGAAATCATTCTCACCCAAAACTCTTATACTAAAAAATTTATATCCAATTTTTGATGGACATTATAAATATTCAAACATGGGAGAAATATACATCCCTTTTATCTGTTATCATCACTAGATGACATTAACCAATCTTCCTTAGGATTTAAAACCCCAACCATGGTCACACAACTTATACCGATTCATATTCACATAAAAAACAAGATAAAAAATCATTCCATGTTTAGATTCCCAAAATCTATATTTTAGAAGCCAATTAAAATAATTAATTTTATTTTATAGTTGTAGGTGTTACCAAAGACTCCTGATTATATGATCAAGAAATAAAAATAGATTCCAATATGATTTATAAAATAATTATCCAAAACAGGAAAGAATAATTTATTTATAAACAATGATTCGTTTTATTCTATGATATAATGAAAAGGGGAAAATACACCAACCTCTATTGTTTTCCAAATGGATAATTGACTCATGATGTCACAGATTTGGGACATCCTTTTTACATAAATTTAGATTAATTAATATTGATAAATATTAGTAATAACTAATATAACATGAAATGGAATCCCTATTATATGGTCCCTAATGGGAAAAATTAGAGAATCAACGATTTAGGGGAACTTGGAGACACATTCCTTTTAATTCCATATATTGATGCTCTCGAATTCAAAAAAAAACATAAATCGAAATGAAAAAAGATAACCAAAATAACATATATATGGGATATTAGATATCATCCTAGTGTATTAGTCGAATAATATCGAGTTCAAGTGATTTATTTTTGATAAAAATAAATTTTGTTTTTAAATTATACCTATTAAATGTCCATGTGGAATTGATTGAAAACCCGTTAACATAAATGAAAAATACAACTATTTGAAAAATTTATAAGTCAGACGTTCATGGTAGAGTTTAGTTAAATTGGGATCCAGCTATGTTCTTAACCATACTTTAATATAATTATTTAATAGTCACTTAGGGAACACCATGTGATTTCCCCTAACCATGAACAAACTATTCCCTATTTTGAATGCTTACAAGACACTATAAAACTATTCAAGAAACTTATAAATGCGAAAAAATCATTATAAAACATAAATTTATCATAACTAATGATAAATTAACTAAAAATTGTGGTCTTACACATATAGTTCATTATACATAATAGATGTAAATAATCCTAATATGAGAAATCTTGGTGTAATAGTTAGTCAGTCCCTATATTTCAAGACATTGAATAAGCTTCCCACCTTGTTAACATTTTTACTCTATATACCCCTCTGCATGGAAATTTCTCTTAAGAGAGACAATACTTCCATTATAAATAAAAATCATAATATGAATAATCTCCATCTATTTGATAAATTAAAATCATAATATAATAGAAGACAATTACAAGTTAGAATAAAGGTTAATCAATTATCATACATAGCATGTACCTCCACATATTAATATATGGAAATTTTATATGTACTTTATTACATTAAAATAAACACATTAATTTTATATGAAATTTTTTTTAATGGCATTTTATTTGGATTATGTGAAATAAATTATCAATTCGTATTTGTAGACATGGGATAAAATTTTATAATATAGATAAAAAATTATGAAAACTATAAACATTGTATAATTTAATTAATAGATATAGAAATTCTATATGTAAAGTTAAATTAAAATATTGGTATTTATTTGTTATATAAACAATGTATTTCATCCTCTTATATGTCATTCATATATATATGACATCTTGAATAGAAACACTATATATATATATATTTAAGATATTATATTAATATTCTAAATATCGATTATCTAATATTATATAAAACATTTTTATATTAACTATAAAAACCATATTAGATATCATTTAAATAATATCTTATTATAAAAAATTTCAATTAGAAATTTTCCAATTTTGTTTTAATAATTAGTAATTACAAACAGAAACTCATTTAGATTGTATCTAATTTTATAATAAATAATTTATTTATAAATTCCTCGTATTTATTTCATATAAAGTATATTTATATATACATTAAATAATTCATAAAAAATTATAGAATGGTATATTAATATTATAAATTTATTTTGAAAAATTATTTTATTAAATATTTCAAAGACATTAAATTATTAATCATAAAAAATATAATTTATTAATTTATAATTAATTTTAACATTAATTTGATATTCTAATATAAATTATTCTATAGTATATAATTTTTTTGAAAATATATATTTCAATTCATTATTGAAAATTATAAAAAATAATATTTCTTGTGTATTTTATTCTATATTTCAGGTAATATGAGATAGTGTAGTAGGATCTACTATTTATCAAATTTAAATATATATAATTAATGATCAATGTGATATTCCCTGAAATGTTTTGTGATGAATCTTCGATATATTATATATTGTAATGATAAAAGAACACACTATTTTTTACTATCCTAAAACAGTGACAACAACACATAAAATATCCCATAATATTAGATATGATATACCAAAAACTATTGTTTTACATCCAATTGATCATTTAATCATTTTTATGATATAAATAAAGATTACAATATATACTACATATTTTTTCTTATGAGATTTTAACTATAAACCGAAATGGAATAGATATTCAACCAATGATGGTGAGATAAAATTTATCATAATAACATTTCCATCATAGAATTTATTTCTTATCAGGGAATTCCAATTCCCTAACCAATTTTTCTATAAATCTCTTGGAGTATAAAATGGAGTAATTGATCTGAAAGCCACAATTTTTTCAATGTTAATGTGTAACAGTACGAAAGATTCTTTTAATATTTGAAAATTTACATTAATATTGAAAATTGATTTATGTTGATCTAATAACACAAAAATAGAATATCATAATAAATTATAAAAAAAATAAATATAAGATATTATTTAATTAAACCAAAAACCATATGAAAACCAAAGTGATGAAAACTATTTATATTATATATTATTGATGTTCATTTCTCATTTACCCTATCCAATTTCTAAATGAATATCACTCATATGTCGATATGATAGTCCCACTCCAATAGTTTATCCATTAGATAAACTAAATTAATCACCAAATATGATAGATAATCGTTACTAATCATTACATGCTTTTATATCTATGAGTAAAAGGAAAAAAACGAATATTATTTATAGGGAGAGACATAATAACCCATGAGCTATGAAATGTTTTTAAACCAAGCATTTCAATCACATTGGATATTTTAAATTATATACAAATATATTTTTAAGACTTCTACTCAATTATCAAGTCATTTCAAAATGCATTATTATAAACATATTCACTCATGCATCTATCACATGAATAAACGATTGCCTATAATAATTTCATCAAATTAAATGTTTAAGAGTGATAGAAAAATCAAATTTATTAAATAATTAGTTTGTCTAATGTTATACCTACTTATTTAAAGCCATATGTTACATCCTATGGAATATGATATAAATATATAATATATATTTTTAGGAATGTTAGTAATAAAATTGTATTTCATTCATACACATGTATAATATATCATTTTACATGAATTCTTAATATATATAACAATAAAGAACACCACAAAACATATAATATTAGTATCATTTCATATTATCTACCTAATTTTTTTTTCACAATCATTCAACAATATACCATATAATCAACCATATCACATGATATACCTATATACACAACATATATAATAAACTCATTCATTTCTATGAGAATGATATCATAAAAATCAGTGACTTTAAATGCTCTATAAGGGATTAAAATGATGTATCTAAATTTATGATCATAATTTATGATAATATGAACTTGTGGGTATAATAAATTTTTTAATGTTCGTGAATATAACATAAATAATTTCTAGAATATAAGACCTGAATCATAAATCGTGAATCATGAACAAAATTCTTTTATCATATCATTTTAAATTAGGAATATTAATTATATATATATATAACTAAAGAAAATATATCATTATTATAATATGTAATAAATTTAGTTACATTAATAATAGGCTAGATACCATGCTTGGGGCCCAACACAGATCTTTATGTGAATTATGATATATAAAAAAATTATTTTTATTAATTAGTCATTTAATTTTTAGGTATGAATATAAATAAACTCACTATGATATATATGTACAATTTTCATAACCAATATAAATGCATTGATTAATTATTTATAAAAAATAAAACAATCATTATTGATGTAAATTTACACTATGGTGATTCACTTTATTCATAAATGATTTGAATTATATTATTTTTGTGTGAAAATATCATTATTTTGTAATGAAAAATAAAATAAATTTTATAAAATAAACATATTTTTAAAATAAGTATATCAATATTATCATAATGTTAAATTTAGGTATTTTATTAAATGATTTATTTTGTTGTGCATTATAACGAATGCTAATTTTCAAATACTATTATATAATTTCATTAAATAAAGATATTTAGAAAAAAATAACTATATATTGATTATGGATAACATGTTCTATATTATCTATTTGATTTAAAATAATCTAAATAAAAATCATTCATTCATCGATATTCATTATTTTGATATTGGTTAATTTTTATTCTTAAATTTTAGTTAATTTTTTTTCATTGAGTTTAGAAAAATTATATGGAAATTGATTTTAGAAACTCATAGAGATTTAACATAAAAAATCAATAAATTATTTGGAATCATGATGGGATAATTTAGTAAATATATCCCATTTATTTTTATTCTATATGAATAATAATTGTTGTAAATATTTATCAACTTGATATATATTAAACAAGTAATGTTTGGTTGAATCATAGAGAGGAGACTATAAAATTAATCTACTATATAACATTTTCATATCATATGAGTATATTATGGCCATATTCAAAAACATTTCTTAAATTTGGAAATGTGGAGGCATGCCACATTGATTATAAGATTATATTAGTTTATTAGATAAATAAACTAAAAATGTCACTCACAAGACTTTAATATCAATAATAATATTCCAAATAAAAATAAAGTGGACATTTACAATTTTAAATGTCAATTTGAAATATTAAATAAATATATTATAATTTTCATAAATTATTAATTTTTATTGATTTAATTATCAACATAAATTATTACAAACTTCCATCGTTTTATATATTCCATTAATAAAAAAATAAAATTTATTATTTTAAAAATAATAAAAGTATTAAAAATTTGACAGAATATTGAGTCCCAAGAAAATTATTGATTAATATTTTATATTATAATTTTATATTTATATATTTTAATTCCACTACTATCTTCAAGATATTAATATCATGGTTAATGAAATGTTCCAAAAATTACATTAATGATTTCAAGTGATAAACAAATTATTTTTTAATGTTTTAAAATTCGTAAAAATATTATCTTATTAACGTTCAATGGGGATTGTTTTGAAATATTATCCATTTTCCATTTCATGGTAGATTTATCCTATATGGGCACATTCTTGAAACATAATGAGTATATAACTGTTAAATTATCGTAATTTTTAAAAGGGATAACATGCAGTTAAAACTATGGGATAAAAAATATAAAATCACATAAAAATTGTCTATGCATTATTTAATGAGTGGATTTATTCTTACATTTATCCCATATTCTATATATTTTCTACTTATTTGACGTTATTAATGAAAATTTATATAATAATATATTTATTTAAGTAATTCTAAGATATCCCCTCCCCTAACTTATAAAAGGTATTATATACTCTAATATTATTCACACCATTGGATCCTCTTATCATAGACATACCATATCATAATGACATTATTTATTTTATACCCATGTCCAAAATCATATATTTTTTCATAAAGACCATCCATCTAATATATAATTTGTAATCTAATAGTGATTTCAGAATGTAGACGTGAAACTCTTAGATGAGTAATTTTAGTTTTATACATTCTTACAAATCCTATAAAAAAATTCATAAAATATAAAATAATATCTAACGTATGATAAATTTCATTATATACTGTTATAATATTGGTAGAACAATTTTTATCATTTTTTTCTTCCTATAGAAATGAAAAAACACTCTGGCCTACATACTACATATCGTTTCCATTTTGTGGTGTAATTTGTTTTTATGATAATTTTAAATGGACTTTTATATATATTGAAATAATTAATATAACTATAATTTATTAATTAATTATTATACTATATTTTTAATAAATATACCATCTTTAATTCCATTTCATTAGAAAATGATAAAGATGTTCATGTGTTAGGAGTGGACTACCACCTCCATGAAGCGATGCGACACCTTTATCGTATCCAATTTACATGTAGGGAATACGTTATAGATATAATGAATGTAAATTATTTATATAACAACATTATAATATTTTACTGTTTTAATTTAGTTTAAATTTTTTATCATTCCATATATGAAAATGTGAAAACAACCTTTATGATTGTGTATGGTCCAAAATATCTATGAATGATCTAATTTGTTTTTCAATGTCAATATTTATTGAATAAATATATATTTATATATTGAATTTATATTCTATTTATATCTTTATTAACATCAAGTTATTGGTTGATAAATGTCCAATGTATATGCCCCCAGAGTACTGAATCGAAATAGGTAAGAGAAATATAGTAATGACATGGAACAATGATTTTAATAAATAATTGTTAATATAAATAGTTATAATATATTATATGTAAATAATATATTTTATTATATATATTATTATAGTTATTTAATACATATATAATATATCTATATTAATTATAGAATAGGTTCTAACATGTGTGGATAAATAATCATCATGTGGTAATATAGTTAGGATTTACTCCCATTTAAATTGGAATTTAGTAAGATTGAATTTTTAATGATGAAATAATATGATAAATATCATATAAACTAATTTAATATTATTCTCCTATATTCATTTATATAATTTTCATGTAAAACTAAAATTTCCTAATTTTTGGTAGATAAAAAATTCGTTAAAATCCTCATTTGAAAAATAGACATTATTTCCATTATATTTTGGAATCATTTTATTTTATGTCTGTGTAGAAATTTGAATGGATTCCTTAAAATTACATTCTTTACATGGATAAAATTTTATAGCATATTGAATGTTAATTTATCGAAACACCATTAAATATTTTCCTCTTCAATGAAAACAATTTTCTACAATTTTTGAAATATTTTGATTTTAGATTAATTATTTCAAAATGAAAATAGTATTCTCTAAAATTAATATTTGATGTATATTTTTATTGTTTTTCGTATAATGAAATATATTTTTATGTAAATTATTATTTTCTAGGGATATTACCATATAATAAAATTCTTATTCATTCCCTTGATATCTTATTAAAATGCATATGATGTTCTTAAAAATAAATTTATTTTCCATGGGTTATTTTGTGATTAATTAATATAATTTTTTTCAATCATAAATTATTATTAAGGGTTATTATATGATAATAATATGAATTAGTTATGATATAGTGGAAAATATATGAATTTTTTGTATTTTGGGGTTATTAGACCCACAATTGTATGTTCCTATAATTGATTAGGTTAAACTGACTAATATGATATAAATAGGTTTTTTTAACAAGATTTTACTTTCAAAATTTTATTCAAGGGATTGGTTTTCATGTCCATATGTTTTTGTATGAACTTGGAATTCATGTACATTATATTATGCATTGGAATATCTTTAAGACCATATGTTTTTTTGAGGTTTGTATATCATTGCTCTTATATAATGAGTGAACCCATTTCTATTTATACATGTTAAAAATGTTATAATGTTATGTTTTCCCATATTCCTAAAACTATGTTATAATATCATGGATCCCGAATTATTATTGATGATTTTACACTATTGTTTATATTTTCTTTTACTGTGATAATGTTTTACCTTGATTCATTTTTATGATCGGTGTTATATTGGGCATGAAATTATTAAACAATGATCGTGATTTTATACCCATTTAATTATCATATTCCTTAATATGATAATCAATTGAGATCTTATATTTTTTCAATTAATGATAATATATTCTAACCCTTTCTATTATTTCTCTCCCTTATAAAAAATAATGGTTTTATGTTTGCTATTTCTACGAAAGATTCTATGTTAGATATGATGGTGATAATTCATGAAATAAATATGATTATTTTTCTACTATAAAAACCTTATACCATTATGGTTCTAGTTTGGATCATAATGAGATGAAATTTATTTTATTCTAATGAAATGTAAAATTAATGTATGATATGTATGATTCTCTAAAATTTTTATCAAATTACAGATCAGTTAATAGCTTTATTAGAAGGTCAGATTACTTTTGTAAAAAAACTAAGGAGAAGTCTATGTGTATGATAATATCCCAATATTGTATTAATGTAGATTTTTTAATCCATACAAATAAATACCTATATTTAACCTAGTATTTTGATGTCACTATGCAATATTTTTACCAAGGGGTGATAACACCAAAATGGATGGATTGGGTATTTACTAAATTACCACTAGTGAATGATGAGTGGCCCCAAGACATCACACCAACGTAGATACTAATAATGTATATTATTTTATTAATTCACATTTTATTTATGAACAAATATGATGTAATTGAATAAATAATGACCATAAATAACCTAGGATTTATAATTTGGGGGATATAATCAATGATATTCATTTATATTTTATTTTCAATTTTATTAACATATCTTGACACATAAAAATGTTTTTGGTTTTAATCATATAATGAACATGAAGTAATCAAGTGAATAATTAATTTCATTGATAATTAAATGATCATTACAATAAGAAATAAAATTTATGAAGAGAAATGATTGAGTATCTTGTTTCTAAAGTCACTGAATTTTCTCAATCAATGTGTAATAACACAAATAAAATTTTACTATTGAATTCACTAAAAATAGATAATGTTTTAATTGAATCATTTATGAAAAAATTTCAACCCTGAACTAAATGGGTATTAATGTCAACTAGATTCTGATCGATGGATCAATTTGATGGAATATATATATATATATATATATATATATATATCCTCAGTTGTCAAACCATTATAATATTCTAATAGAAGTTTATCACCAAGAAGGTAAAAATTATAAATCGTTGAATCCTTTTATTATTACTAGGAAAAAACATGAAATTAAATTCAAGGAATGGTAGGAGTTTATGATGGAATTCCTCAATATTTACATTCCAAAATTTTTTTGATCCAAAATTAAGTGATACATTATAGATAAAAATGTTAGGGTGTTGAATCCATTAATATCTATGAAATAAAATTTCATTGAATTTTTCGGTATGAATTTAGCCTAATAGTTGAACTAAGGATAATATTTTATTTATTTAATAGCGTATCTATTCCATTCCATCAAAAGGAATTATTTATGAGGGACTTTTGAAGCTATTAAAAAAATCCTCTGATGTGTCATCATTGTGGAAAAGAAATCTGAAAACCATCACAGTTCTAGAAATTATAAAATTAGAATGGTGTTTTATAGGATATCTAGAAGATTTCCACTTGTTGGAAA
Source organism: Viscum album (assembly GCA_963277665.1). Classification (NCBI taxonomy): domain Eukaryota; kingdom Viridiplantae; phylum Streptophyta; class Magnoliopsida; order Santalales; family Viscaceae; genus Viscum; species Viscum album. The sequence goes on along the minus strand of OY728158.1, from coordinate 38,795,677 downwards.
ACAATTGTTTCATCCTCTACTATGATTAAAATATAAAAAGTAATACACAAATGAGTTCCTAAAAATAATAAGTTGTTCAATGTGAGTTGTGCATGATAATATGGAAAAATTATTTTGAAGTTATATCAAGAGGTCAGTAAATTAAACGAATAGTATGATAATTGAATAAAATACCCCACCAACACATCAGTTCAATATGTGCATGGATAATTAATAATATTTGAATCAATTCCCCAATTGATGTACTAATTAGGATAATAATCCAAGAGACCCATTTATGTTAAATGAAAAAAAGAGAAAGAAAATTCAATCAAAATGAATGAATTTAATGATGATTAATCTAGAACTCTTATAATACACTATAGATTTAAGGATTATATTTTTTTTGTTTTTATGAATGACCCCTAAAAATCTTATTGTTCATGGTTTAATTAAATGTTTTGTGATTTTGAGCATTGATATACCCAATGAACATTGATTCTATATAATGTTTTGGAATAAGAAAATCTCATTTGATATTCTGAATCAAACATTGATCATATATTACTGCAAGGATGATCCCAAACAACCAATGGTCATATTTTTGTCTTGGGTACGAACATATTCAGTGAAAAAGGGTTAATTATCTTTTACAATCTTATAGATTTTCATTGCGGTTTCATTTTTGGATTATTTTAGGGAATAAATTTTTTTTAATGAGACTTTATAAGTGATTAGAATTATTTTAAGAAAATTTTTACATTGATCATGGAATGATAAATAATAAAAAATAATAATAATAAAATGTAAATTTTTTTCATTATTATTTTGTAGGTGTCTTAATAATAAATATTTATGGAGTATATTATGTCGATATTTCAGTAATATTTTTTTGTCATTGGATATTAATTTATTTTATGTATGTATATTAGATATCTTGTGATAAAAATTTTCTATTTTCTATATATTTTTATTTATAAGGTCTGACTTAAGGATTTTATGATTCATAATGTCACGAACCAACCCGGGTCGACCTTGAACCGGTCACCCGAGCCGGTCCGCGACATGGCCCGAGAGGCGTTCCCGATCCTCCCGGGCTAGCGACAAGCGCCAGGGCATCAACAGAGGCTATGGGAACGATTTCGCCCAAAATAAATAAATAAATAAATAAATAAGACAGTGAAAATAATACAGAGCAGCGCAGAAAAGATAACCAAATAAAGTGACTAAACAAGAACAAACAGAAAACAATCTAACCAAACACGACGTCCGAACAAGCTCCATGCGACCTCGCGGGTCGCTCTCCGACTCAACGATCAAGCATCGCCCTAGGCGAGCGCACTCAAACTATAGCCTGCACAAACACTAAAAACAGAAAAGAACTATAGGAATGAATATTAAAACTCAGTAGGCTAGCCCGATATCTATTCCCAATGCACAACCTTTAAAATAAAAGAAACATCATTTCAAGTTTGAACTCTAATTTATAAAAGTATATTTTTCTAAGCATTTTACTTTAAAACAATATACGAACCATTGCCCTTAGCCATTTCCAAATTCATGTTCATTTCATTGGTGTCAATGGCATTTCAGAAAAAGGGGAAAGTGATGTTTAAATTTTCAAATTTGTACAAAGGGGATTAAACACTATTATTTGAAAATAATTTTTTTTGAAACCTAATCAAAAGCAATTTACCATTTTCCAAAGAAAACAATACACCAGAATGCACAAAGTAAAACACACAGAAAGGGCAATGTAGGTATACATGTGAGCATCATAATCATTACTGCAAGCTACAAAAGCTGAATAGACATGGGTGAACCTAGGAGATCGAGAATAAACCAGAAGACACCAATACATGAGAAATCATCCTTATCGACATGTCACGATGAAATCAAAACGCACAATACGCTCGACCATCCACTCACGGGCAGGTCGAGGGAAAATCCCATTGCAATAAACCCAATATATCCACCTACTATGGGCCACTGGTCAGTACCATAACCTACCAGTGCAGCAATCGTTCTTAGAATATTCTCTCAATATGCCAGATTCCCATGTCTCAAGTGTTTGAAAAAGGGGTGAGCCAACTAATGCCAACCGAGCATCCAATCATATACATATATATATATATATAAAGCACAACAGGCATCACCCGAGCCACTCCGTGGAACAACCTCATGCCTTTTTCTACTCAAGTACCTAGGAGCCTCTAAGCGCGGCCTCCCAAACAATCCATTGCAACCAAGGCATGAGAGTCTCCCTAAGAGAGTTTTTATCAAAACATTTTTATCGCTTTCCATAAAGTGTCAAACGGCATTTAATACATTTCACAAACACTACTCAAAGATAGGTACAACTTCTTTATGAGACAAAACCCAGTTTAAAACCGTTTAATGAACCCCAAAACACTACGTCACAGGCTAACAATATTTTTATAAACCAAACCAAACCATTTTCTTTTTCCAGATAATCTTTTAGAGCCAACCGTGAAATTTCTCAAACAAACCAATGTATTTGTTCACACATCAAAAGAAATCATTTCTCATTAAACCAGAACTCTATTTTATATTCCGTGAATAATGTTTAAAATCCAAACGATCATTCTTTCATTATTGGGTGTCCGCTCATCAAAAGGATGTTTCATGTGTCGTGTATAAAATAAACGGCTCCTTTTGACATTAAATAACCATTTAAAAATTTACTATCTTATATTAAAAATTAATTATCGTATATTATCTCATATTTATTACAATTAATAAAATGTTGATATTGAACAATTAGGGTGCGCAAACAGCATGAAATAATATAACTTAAATTTTAAAAGTAGTGCAAAGGGAACCTATCTCAAAACCAAGCGCGTCGACACAACAACCTCGGATCCAATGCGTGATGACACGACGTGTGTCCGAAACCACGTGACAAAGTCTAACACTCTGCATAATCAATTTCAAGGACTCAGACACAACCAAAAACTCACCAGATCCTGCGAAACCAAGCGTCGGGGAGAAACGCTCACCTCGAAACTGAAGTGCGACGACGACGGAACCTCAAAAACAAGGCGCGGTGATGGCGCTCACTCGGAAACGCCTTGCGCGGTTTTTAAGAATCCTAAAACAACAAATAAAAACCCACCGTCAATTAAAACTCATGAACCAACAAGAGTACGATGATGAAGATGATAATAATAATAATAATAATAATTATAATAATAATAATAATAATGAAAATAATAATATTAATAATAATAACAATAATAATTAGAATATGAATAATGATAGTAATAATAATAACAATTATTACAATAGTAATAAGATTAATAATAATAATAATAACAATAATTATAATTATAATTATATTAACAATAATAATAACAAAATAATAATAATAATAACAATAATATAAATGATAATAATAATAATAATAACAACAATAATAAGATTAATAATAATAATAATAATAATAATAAACAATAATAATAATTATAATACTAATATTAATAATAATAATTATTATTATAATAATAACATTAATAGCAATAAAGGTGTAAATAAAATTAAAATAAAAGTTTCAAGGGGTGGGCTCACAGCTTGACGGGGAGTAGAGGAGGCCGGATGAGCCGCTGAGCAGGAGGGAAGCGCTGAGGGAAAGGAAACAGGGAAGAGCGGGGTGCGTCCGGGGAAAACCGTAGGTAGAGGGGGGGTTGCTGGGGCGATCCAGGTAAGGCGCGGGTTGCGCGGTGCTACTGCGCGAGTGAAGGAGGAGGCCGGTTCGGAGTTTCAGCCGGGGGGTTGCTGTGCGGCTGCTGCAAGGGGGAGGAGAAGATGAGGCAGGGTGAGCGAGCTGGTCGGGGTGCAACGGCGGACAGAGAGGGAGGCCAAGGCACCGTTTCTAGAGCACAAGAGGGGGGGGGGGGGGGTCGTGGTTTGTGCGGGGAAAAGCCAGGGAGCCGGACGGGGGTGCGGCGAAGCGGCGCCGAAGGGAGTGCTGCGCAAGGGAGGCGGTTCCGGAGGTAGGGAAGCCGGCGGTCGGCAACAGGGTCGGACGGCGGTGCTGGGGAGAAGCCGAGTAGGGGTGGCAGAAGCAAGAGGGGCCGAGGCCAGGGGGTGGCGGTGCACAAAGAAGAAAGGAAAAGCGGGGGGGGGGGAGCTTCGTCAGATGATGGAGGCGGAGGGAAGGCCGAGGCGGCACTACAGGGGAAGATGGGGAGGAACCACCGGGAAAGAAAAAAAAGGAAAGCCGGGATGGGGGGGCTCCGCCGCTGGAAGGAGAGGCAGGGCTGCGCGCTGAGCCGAGGGGACGCTGCGGGTCGAGCAAAGAGCGGAGGAGGCGGCTCCCGCGGGGAGAAAGAAAAAAAGAAAAGTATATATATAAAGGGGGCTAGGGTTAGAAGAAAAAGAAAATAAAATAAGAAAAGAGAAATAAAATTAAATAAAACAAATCAAAATCATAATAATAATAAATTACAATAATAATAATAATAATAACAATAATAATAATAGTAATAATAATAATAATAACAACACAAATAGTAATAAAAATAATAATGATAATGATAATAATAGTGATAAAATAAAAATGATAAAAATATTCATTTTGTCTTAAATAATAAAAATAATAATTATTAATAGCCGTAAAAATATTACATGTTAATCTAAACTGACATTTTCTAATTTATTTTAATTCCTCTAAGCAGAAGAGGCCACACAGTTGCATGGGCGAAGCCGCGCGGTGTCGCGCTCCACCCTCTCTTCCGACGACGTTGAACCCAAGATGCGTACTTTTTATCAAAACTCAACTCTTTCTTCCGAGACTGAACGTGAACCACAACAAAATAATTTAAAGCCAAAGAAATCATAAAATAAAATAAACGTAAAGTTTGGGGTGCGACAATTCTCCCCACCATAACGCTTTCCGCCCCCGGAAAGCCACAACACCAACCAGTCGATCGATCAACACCTAAGGATTTCACAGAACACGATCCAACCTCTTATCTCAAGGACATCATACCGACTACCAGCAGGACTAAACCTCATTGCCCGAAATAAATTACCAACAGAGGGAAGGCCTGAACGGCTCCCCACCATAAGAACTCAACTAGCATTTAGTAACGACTTAAGAGAAAACTCAAAAGACTCATGGTGGGTCTCCCCACCATAAAGGACTGACCTCTTAGCGGCCAACCAAAAAAAACCAATTTGGACCTGCATCAAGCCTTACCCAAGCTAGAAAGAGCACCATAAGAACATTTTAAACACTTACTCTCATCCGAAAGGGGTAGAAGCTTAAATGGATACTTTGCGCAACTAAAACCCTAACCCCATGGGTGGGGAGGGTGGGCCCAAGGATCAAATCACTAAAACTATGACGTATGACTACTCACGACCCATCACTTCGGGATGGACACAAACCAGGGCCGCAACTGATTTACATCAGTGGACCACGCAAGGTCACTGATCAGAAACTTACATCCAATAGGCACAATTCCCGACGTTACACAAGGGATAAGTCCATCGCGCACTTTGCGACAAGAGAGAACTACAACGACAGAGAAACCAGAGAAACAACACCAAAACTATCACACCATGACGATAGAGGCATGACTTTCACCAGACTCTTTAAAATTTCTCCGGGGTTTCCTGACTACGCGTCGGCTTCACTCTGAGACCTTTTGGCTGGAGCTCTGATGGATGAAGCATCTCCTGCCTCGCAGTCAGGTTCTGATAATCCCAATGAGATACATACATCTTTTTATCTGACAGATTGAAGGAAAAGATTTTAAAATTAAAACACACCAGCATTGAAAGCCGAGGTTCGTCAAAAGACCCCTGAAGTTCCCATACATTTCAAACCCAAAACAACACCCATACAAATGCCACGATAATAGATTACTTATACTGAAAGGAAACTAACACTAGAAACTTTGAACAAAGACCCTAAAACACATTACTTCTGAGAACTTCCTCTGCGACGCTTCCTTGCAACGCCCCGACAAAATCGTCACAAGTGACCCAGGTGTCCACATGCCTGGCAGGGCTTCGGAGTGCATGGGCACGATGACTTCTTGTGACCCCGATTTCCACACTGATAACACACAATAATCTCTCTCTCCGAAGAGGTTGATGAAAGATCCTGAGGCCTCTTGATTCCACGACCTGATCCATCCACTTCCATTTCCTTACTCATCTCCTTTCCAGAATCTTCACCACTGTTCTTAGGGATCGAAGGAGGGAGGAATACTTCCAGCACTCCTGCCATCGCGGCTTCGACATGAAAAGCTTGTCTCGCCACATCGAAAAAAGAAGTTAGGTTGGACTCTGAAACTTTCGACTGTAGATCAGGGCGGAGACCCGCCTCGAAGCGTCGAGCCTTCACGGGGTCATTTGTGGCATACTCTGAATCATAAGGTACTAGCTCCACAAAGCGCTGGAAATATTCTAACACGGATCCGTCGCCCTACTGAAGAAAACACATATCCATCCCCTTTCTCACCCTTTCTTCCTCTGAGAAAAACTGACGAATGAAAGAGGCCTTGAAAAACTCCCAAGTAACCTCTTGACGGGGCTTGTTCCGAGACACTGACTTCCAGCACATCCACGATGAACCTTCAAGAATGAAGGTCGCAAACTTGACCTTCAGCGACTCGGGAAACCCAATGAGGTTAAAGTCCCTTTCAACATTCCGCATCCACTCCTCTGCCACGGAAGGGTCTGCTTGACCATAGAAGAGAGGTGGATCGAGCTTCCGAAACTCAAGCATAAAATCCTTAGGTTGATCAACCGCACTACGATCACCCATCGAAGCTTCAAAGGGATAACCGCTGGGCAAGGAAAGGTCAAAAACCCAATCAAAACCAACTCAACGAATGAATAACAACCTCAAAATCAAACACTGCATAGGTTACAACCTAAAATCTGAGAAAACAAGTTATCATAATATCAAAAAAATTTCTCTTTGAAAACATCTCTAATTTAGAACAAGCTTAGTGGTTTAAACCTTCTCCATTGGTACTCTTTAGAGCCTCACTCACATGCATGTATCCGTGCCACCCAAGGAATCCATCCACCGTACCAGATATCCATCCACATTTCCAACATACCAAAATGCATGTGAGTACTCATCGGAACACCAAGGCCAAAACAAAGAAACTTCATTTTCCAAAAACAATATATTCATACCACTTCTTTTAAAACCATCCACAAATTAAACATGTCATTTCAAACAACATTTTTTTTTCAAAACCAAATTTTTTGATTCAAACCACATTCAGAAATCAAGGGGAACCCAAAAAAAACTCAAACAGGGGACTAGTGTCAGTGGGTGACTTGGCCATATGGTTGGCGGCCACATGCCAAACACGTCACTGACACAGAGAGCCTTCTTGGACCATGCCCCTAGCTCTGCATGGCTTGCCAGGCCATTCGGGTTAGGAGGACTAGTGTCCCAACTCCCTTTGCCGTATCCCAATCACAAAACCTTTCCATAAAAACCCCAAAAAAACAAATTAAACCTAACTTCCCATGGAAACCTGAGGATCAGTACGAGAAAGAGTTCGCGACCCTCTTCCCACACCTACCCCTCAAGTCCCGACAATCCTACTCCATCTACCTTGATGTCCCAAATAACAAAGGGCGCTCTGAATAGTGAGGTCTGCTAAGAGCAAACCTCCTTTGATACCATTTTGTCATGAACCAACCCGGGTTGACCCTGAACCGGTCACCCGAGCCGGTCCGCGACATGGCCCGAGAGGCGTTCCCGATCCTCCCGGGCTGGGGACAAGCGCCAGGGCATCAACAGAGGCTATGGGAACGATTTCGCCCAAAAATAAATAAATAAATAAATAAATAAGACAGTGAAAATAATACATAGCAGCACAGAAAAGATAACCAAATAAAGTGACTAAACAAAAACAAACCGAAAACAAACTAACCAAACACGACATCCGAACAAGCTCCGTGCGACCTCGCGGGTCGCTCTCCGACTCAACGATCAAGCGTCGCCCTAGGCGAGCACACTCAAACTATAGCCTGCACAAACAGTAAAAACAGAAATGAACTATAGGCGTGAGTATTAAAACTCAGTAGGCTAGCCCGATATCTATTCCCAATGCACTACCTTTAAAATAAAAGAAACATCATTTCATGTTTGAACTACAATTTATAAAAGTATGTTTTTCTAAGCATTTTACTTAAAAACAAAGTACGAACCATTGCACTTAGCCATTTCCAAATTCGTGTTCATTTCATTGGTGTCAATGGCATTTCAAAAAAAGGGGAAAGTGATGTTTAAATTTTCAAATTTTAAAAAGGGGATTAAACACTGTTATTTGAAAATAATTTTTTTTGAAACCTAATCAAAAGCAATTTACCATTTTCCAAAGAAATCAATACACCAAGAATGAACAAAGTAAAACACACAGCAAGGGCAATGTAGGTATACATGTGAGCATCATAATCATTACTGCAAGCTACAAATGCTGAATAGACATGGGTGAACCTAGGAGATCAAGAATAAACCAGAAGACACCAATACATGAGAAATCATCCTTATCGACATGTCACGATGAAATCAAAACGCACAATACGCTCGACCATCCACTCACGGGCAGGTCGAGGGAAAATCCCATAGCAATAAACCCAATATATCCACCTACTATGGGCCACTGGTCAGTACCATAACCTACCAGTGCAGCAATCGTTCGTAGAATATTCTCTCAATATGCCAGATTCCCATGTCTCAAGTGTTTGAAAAAGGGGTGAGCCAACTAATGCCAACCGAGCATCCAATCATATACATATATATATATATATAAAGCACAACAAGAATCACCCGAGCCACTCCGGGGAACAACCTCATGTCTTTTTCTACTCAAGTACCCGGAAGCCTCTAAGCGCGGCCTCCCAAACAATCCATTGCAACCAAGGCATGAGAGTCGCCCTAAGAGGGTTTTTATCAAAACATTTTTATCGCTTTCCATAATGTGTCAAACGGCATTTAATACATTTCACAAACACTACTCAAAGACAGGTACAACTTCTTTATGAGACAAAACCCAGTTTAAAACCGTTTAAAGAACCCCAAAACACTACGTCACAGGCTAAGAATATTTTTATAAACCAAACCAAACCATTTTCTTTTTCAAGATAATCTTTAAGAGCCAACCGTGCAATTTCTCAAACGAACCAAAGTATTTGTTCACGCATCAAAAGAAATCATTTCTCATTAAACCATAACTCTATTTTATATTTCGGGAATTATGTTTAAAAGCCAAACGGGCATTCTTTCATTATTGGGTGTCCGCTCGTCAACAGGATGTTTCATGTGTCGTGTATAAAATAAACGGCTCCTTTTGACATTAAATAACCATTTAAAAATTTACCATCTTATATTAAAAATTAATTATCGTATATTATCTCATATTTATTACAATTAATAAAATGTTGATTTTGAACAATTAGGGTGTGCAAACAACATGAAATAATATAACTTAAATTTTAAAAGCAGTGCAAAGGGAACCTACCTCAAAACCAAGCGCGTCGACAAAACAACCTCGGATCCAATGCGCGATGACACGACGTGTGTCCGAAACCACGTGACAACGTCTAACACTATGCATAATCAATTTCAAGGACTCAGACACAACGAAAAACTCACCAGAGACTGCGAAACCAAGCGTCCGGGAGAAACGCTCCCCTCGAAACTGAAGCACGATGATGACGGAACCTCAAAAACAAGGCGCGGTGATGGAGCTCACTCGGAAACGCCTTGTGCGGTTTTTAAGAATCCTAAAACAACAAATAAAAACCCACCGTCAATTAAAACTCATGAACCAACAAGAGTACGATGATGAAGATAATAATAATAATAATAATAATAATAATAATAATAATAATGATAATAATATTAATAATAATAACAATAATAATTAGAATATGAATAATGATAGTAATAATAACAACAATTATTATAATAGTAATAAGATTAATAATAATAATAATAACAATAATTATAATTATAATTATATTAACAATAATAACAACAGAATAATAATAATAATAACAATAATATAAATGATAATAATAATAATAATAACAACAATAATAAGATTAATAATATTAATAATAATAATAATAAAAAACAATAATAATAATTATAACACTAATATTAATAATAATTATTATTATTATAATAATAACATTAATAGCAATAAAGGTGTAAATAAAATTAAAATAAAAGTTTCAAGGGGGGGGGGGGCTCACAGCTTGACGGGGAGCAGGGGAGGCCGGATGAGCCGCGGAGTAGGAGGGAAGCGCTGAGGGAAAGGAAACAGGGAAGAGCGGGGTGCGTCTGGGGAAAACCGTAGGTAGAAGGGGGGTTGCTGGGGCGATCCAGGTAAGGCGCGGGTTGCGCGGTGCTACTGCGCAAGGGAAGGAGGAGGCCGGTTCGGAGTTCCAGCTGGGGGGTTGCTGTGCGGCTACTGCAAGGGGGAGGAGAAGATGAGGCAGGGTGAGCGAGCTGGTCGGGGTGCAACGGCGGACAGAGAGGGAGGCCGAGGCACCGTTTCCAGAGCACAAGAGGGGGGGGGGTCGTGGTTTGTGTGGGGAAAAGCCGGGGAGCCGGACAGGGGTGCGGCGAAGCGGCGCCGAAGGGAGTGCTGCGCAAGGGAGGCGGTTCCGGAGGGAGGGAAGCCGCCGGTCGACAACAGGGTCGGACGGCGGTGCTGGGGAGAAGCCGAGTAGGGGTGGCGGAAGCAAGAGGGGTCGAGGCCAGGGGGTGGCGGCGCATAAAGAAGAAAGGAAAAGATGGAGGGGGGAGCTTCGTCAGATGATGGAGGCGGAGGATAGGCCGAGGCGGCACTACAGGGGAAGATGGGTAGGAACCGCCGGGAAAGAAAAAAAAAGGAAAGCCGGGATGGGGGGGCTCCGCCGCTGGAAGGAGAGGCAGGGCTACGCGCTGAGCCGAGGGGACACTGCGGGTCGAGCAAAGAGCGGAGGAGGCGGCTCCCGCAGGGAGAAAGAAAAAAAGAAAAGTATATATATAAAGGGGGCTAGGGTTAGAAGAAAAAGAAAATAAAATAAGAAAAGAGAAATAAAATTAAATAAAACAAATCAAAATCATAATAATAATAAATTACAATAATAATAATAATAATAATAATAACAATAATAATAATAGTAATAATAATAATAATAACAACACAAACAGTAATAAACATAATAATGATAATGATAATCATAGTGATAAAATAAAAATGATAAAAATATTCATTTTTTCTTAAATAATAAAAATAATAATTATTAATAGCTGTAAAAATATTACAAGTCAATCTATACTGACATTTTCTAATTTATTTTAATTCCTCTAAGCCGAAGAGGCCACACAGTTGCATGGCCGAAGCCGCGCGGTGTCGCGCTCCACCCGCGCTTCTGACGACGTCGAACCCAAGATGCGTACTTTTTATCAAAACTCAAAACATTCATCCGAGACTGAAGGTGAACCACAACAAATTAATTTAAAGCCAATGAAATCATAAAATAAAATAAACGTACGGTTTGGGGTGCGACACAAAAATTTATTTTATGTTTATTTGAAATGAAAATTTCATCTTCAATATCCATTTCATAGGGTTATAAATGATTTAGATGTTGAAGGGATCAACACACAACCAAATGACAGAATTGTTCCTTTTAAAATGGAATGAAATAAAATAATAATATTTTTTTGTGTGCATTAAATTTATTTTAACGGAATACCTTATTTATGATAAAGAGATATTGTAATAAAAGAATTAACAATTTACTTACATTACTATCTAATCAATTTTATTTTCACCCATTACAAATTTTTGGTTTTTTTCTTTATTTACTATCGAATGAGCATATTCTCTAATAATCACTATCGGTCCCTGGATTTTTTCTCCTCCATACCTATATTGTGACATCCAAATTTATTTTCCTAATCAAAAAAACATAGTATTTTTTATTTTAGATAAACATTGTATTTCTCTATTTCATTTTCTAAAATAAACATAGGAGTTATTCCACCCATTAGTGGAAGAAAAATAAAATAGCTGTTAATTACCCTAATAATAATCAATCAATATAAAATGACCAGGAAAATAAATAAAGTGAATGGATTATCCTTAATTAGGCAAGGAGTTTTTACTACGATGTTCTTCTCTAGATCCAATAAACTTTTTTCCCATGTATTATAGGACCTAGAGCCAAACATGGTAGTACAGGAACATTTCCTTACTATGGGTAAGAAATTTTCATTTTTTATTTACATGATAATTTTATATGGTTTTTGTATTATTAAGATACTGAACAACTATTTTCCATTTTTCCCTTAAAAAGTAAATGTTGTTGTATTACTATGTTATGTTCTATGAAATTTATTTAAAAATATTAAAAATTATGATATCATTACTAACATCGATCATCGACCTTTAAGGGATTTGTGAAATATCATAATTTTTTATGAAAATCGTTAAAATGTAAGTTATGAATATGAGTAACATAATAAGATAATATATTATTTAGGTTCATACTCACTATAAATGAATTTATTAATTCTATGTAAATAAGAAGTCAATATTTAGTGAAGTCGTTGTTTTCTTCAAAAATTCATTTTCAGGAAGATCATTTTTATTACACTTTTTTCATTCAAATTATGATTAATTTCTGCCAATTTTATAAATTTTATTGTATTTACTTAAATTATTTTTTTTAATCAACATATCATTATTAAAATAGGGTTAAATTTTTGAAATTTCCTAAAATTATTAATTTGTCAAAGAATTGAAAAAAATAACAATTTTCAAATATTCTCATATCTTTTCATTAAATTAGTTTATGTACAACATATCATTAGTTTTTGTATTATCAATTAAATATACATATATTCTTTTTGAAATTTAGTAATATAATTATTTCACCTTGAATTATCATTATTTTTGTTTTTTATATAAGTTAAATTTAATGCCACAAAACACATTTGTCTAATAACTAATTTTCATTGAATTTTATGATAGAATATTTACAATGATTTATTAAAATTGTAGATAATGTATCATAAAAAATAATCAAATATTTTTAAGCAGGAGGATATATTTTTTATATAGTACCCTTTTTTTTCATTATGAATTGAAGTTGTCGTATATTTTTCTGAGAACAATAAGGGTAAAACTGGTAAAACATGGTTTAAAATTTATGGGCAAGGATATAAAATTTCACTATGTCCTTTAATTATCTATTTTCATGAGTATATTTGGGCTATAATAATCCATTTTATGAATAAATGGCATTGTTGTGGAAATTTTAAATGATTATGACCACTATTTTTTTAAGAAAATAATAAATAAAATTTTCAATCTCCTGAAATTAATATCTCATATATTATTAAATTAAAACAAATATATAATATATATGGTTATGAATTATAATTTTAGAGACTAAATAATTAATTTATTATTTTAATATTTTCTGAAATTTTTAAAAATTGAACAATTTGCTAAAATATTTATACAACTTTGACATAATATGTATTTAAATATTTTAAAAATTAGTTTAGATATTTTAGAAATATTTAAATTATCTCATCTAGGATGAATTATATTATTCCAAATATCTCATAGATAAAAATAAGAAAATATATATTGTTTAATGTTTTTATTATAATTCTTTTACTGTATGGATGAATTTAAATTGAACATAAATGAATAGTTTCAAAAATTATATTTTAATATTTAAGAATAAATAAAATTTTAGAAATATAGTTAAAATTCAAAAAAAAACCTACTTATATACAGGTTAATGGGATATGGGTTAATCTAAAACCCATTGTGAATTAATTATCCACTTAACCATTTAGGGTAACATCCATTACCATTAAATACTATAAAACATTGAATTAATTTTAATTACCAAAATTGTATAATTGAGGTTAAAAGATCACATATACTCATTTAACTATTATTTATTGATATTTTTTACTCTTAAAAAATTCCAATATATATATATATATATATTATGATACTTGACAATTAAAATTAATTTACATTAATTTTATGCTTTAGGTAATTCCATTGTATACTCTACTGCGCTGAAAAATTTGAACCACCTATCCTATCTTACTCAAACATGTTCATACTTATATCATAGCCAAGTCCTAATATAATAACAGTATATCATTTATACCAATGTAAATTTCTTATTTGATTTCAAAATGATATTCCTTGCATGGTTTAATGAGTATTCCAAATGTGATTTCTCAATTAAGTGGGATAACAATTAAATGGTTACTTTCAGTTTTATCTCTTCTTATAAGTCATATAAATATAATTTATACTATATAGAAAAATTAATTTAGAATAATAGATGTATTAAATTAATTTTATTATTATTTTATAACTATTTCCACACCTTTTATACCCTATAATAAATTTTAATGTCACTTCTGCATGTGTACGAGTTATCTGTTACATGTAGCAGTGCACTTTTTTTCATTATTTTTAATTGATAGTTATAATGATATAAGTTTTTATTTTATAATATAATTCAATATAATATATGATTTTTTATTTTTAAAATTATTTCTACCAGTCATCCTTCCAATCCTTTTGAATATGATAAATTCACTCATTCATATGTGTGGGCTATCACATTCACAAAGCAATGTGGTTTTTCATTCATGTATGAAAAACTTGGATGGTAATAATATTTGATTGATTGAATATGTAGAATATATGTGAAATAATACTCTTTCTCTAAATGTGTATTATTACATTCCTTTTGTTCATTACATACATCAAAATTAGAAAAACCTATTTGTTGGTACTTACAACCTATGATAACAATAAAAAGTGTAATTAATTTTTTTCTCAACCTTTATGGTATACCATTGAATATATATATATATAGTATTTATATCAATATTAACATTATGGTGATGTGTGATCCATGATTAATGTAATATTTTTGGGGCTTTAATTTTACAAAATTCATCATAAACAAAGCATCACTCACATAGAAAAGTGCTTTGAATAACGAATTGTAAATAAACAAGTGATAGTATGTTATACAAAAATATTTTATGATTGGAAATAAATATATAAATATATTCGTATAGTTATGGAATATATATATATAACAAATATACATTACTTTATAGGATGTTTTAATATGTTACAAAAAATAAAAGACTTTAAGTAAGGGATTTAGGTTTTAATCCCATTTAAATTAGGATTGTTAATGCGTGAATTTTTTTAGAGGAAAATATATGATCCGTATATAATAAATAAAATTAAGTTCATTAATCAATGTTTATTCATTAAATTTTTGTTTAATAATATCAATTTACTCTCTCTAGTAGAAAAAATGATTAGTAATGTTAATTTTAGAAAAAGAGATTGTATTTTATAATTATGAAAACAAATTTTAATTCGTTGTCCATAAATTCTCTTAAATTTATTGAGGATTTTATTACTATTTTAGTATCATTTTTAATGTTAATTTTACCCATGTATTACTTTTTATACAAATTTTCCAAGGAGTCTTCTTCTTGGCTTCTTGATAAATTAATTTTATTTTTTATAGAAAATGTTAACTGAATATATATTTTAATTAATATGGATTGGATAAAATAATATCCTTTCATGATGACTCAATGATTTGATGCTTCGTTTACATATTTCTATGGTTCATTTCCTAATGTAATTTCCAATTTATTTTGTTACACATACGGATTTTAAATTACTTATTTCAAAATGATATAGATATTTTTATAATGAAATAATATAAGAATATTTTTATTGGTTTATCATGTATAATGATATTCATTGATTGTTTTTCATTTTTTTAATGGGGATTTGATCCTATAATAAATTTCCTTTTAATTCTGTATATGTAATAATAATATGATGAGGATTTGTTTAATAAGACAATTATTTTCCTTGGGTAGTTCCATTATGAATTTTGGATATGTTTAGTAATATTTTATTCACTACAAGGGTTTTGGTATGATGAAGTAGATAACTGCCAGATAGGAATCAACAAACGTAAAACTAGTAGAAATACATGAATATGGGTATTACATCTATTACAAATCAAAAAATAATAAGGATGACATGAACAAGGGGATTATATAAAATCACATAAGAAAAAAATGGCATGAACTATAGGAGGTCATAAAGATGATCATTCTCATTGCATAACATGTAACATTTACCAGGAATCCCCTTTTAGAATGTAATTTTTCTTTTGGTAAATACCCTCATATTGTCACTATGGGCCTAGAAGATTATACGAATGATCTCCTAGGTCATGAATATTTTCAACAGAAAGATTCATATTGAACCCTCAAAAATTCATTTGTAAATTAGAGGAATATATCCAAAAGGTGGGAGCCCCTTGAAATCATAAAACATATGAGAAACATCGCCTTTGGTAAAAATAATTTTCCTCGACAATAATAATTCCATCATTTTAAGAAAACCATCCTTTGAAAAATAATGAAAATAATTTAAAGTGAGGGAGGCAGGATCCTTATTTTCTGGTAAATATCTTGTGACACACCCTTCGAAATCCATGAGACAACAGAAGCACTCGATGACATGTCCTTCTCATCATAGAAATACCAACTGGCATGCCATCCTCATATTACTAACTAACTCAGACATTTCCAATATAAATCATACATCCCCTGTGCCACAATAAGGCCATCCAAATGAAATTTCCAATGAAATGACCAAGCATATTCACAACCCTCATTGATGTTCAAGGGATGTATCACCAATTGGTAGAATTATTTTCACAGAAAAAACTTAGTTAGCCTTGTGAAATATCCAATAATTTTAATAATGGAAATAATGAGGAGAATGAAGGGATCCTATCATGTTTGTCAAACTCATGACATGTTCCCACACTATCGATATTATGGTCTCATAAGGCCCCACGACAACTCTCCAAATGTCATGAAGGTAAATGGACTTGTCATCCTAACAAAATAAATGTCCCAAATAATATCCTTGTAAGAAAACAATATCACTTTAAAAGGATATAATATAATAAATGAGTTCATTATGTTATGGAATTATGGTTTCTAAATGTTAGGAGATGCCCAGATAATAAACTGTAGCGGGACTTCGTAAAGATGTGTGATGTCTAATACCTTCCCCATCTCCATCCTAGATTTAAGTGATGTGCCCCGTGAAAAGTAATGAAGAAACAGGGTGGTGAGGGATATAAATATACAACCCCATAATCAAAGTGGGTCTGGGAATATCATTATAATTATGCACTGGCGTAATAGGAATTTGAACATATTTCTCAGAGTGGCTGATCTCAGGACTGGAAATTCTTCACATCAGGTAAGATCTGGGGAAAAATAGAAGCGACCATGGAACATGTATATGATCTTAAGGTGATAACTAATAGGTCATATAAAGGAAATTTAGAGGTATACATGAAATACATTCCAAATATATTATATATAACATGATACTAAAAGTGATATGATGATGTAAATATATATGAAATTTGTAATAAAATGATGGAATAATGACTAAAAATGAGAGAATAATGTGCAGAACATGTATTTTGATCCTCATGGGCATTGCACTTTCCCCCATTTCAATGGATAGTACTTATAAATTCAACCCATATCACATGAAACCTCATTTTCATACTATTTGGATCATTAAAATACCTCTGGAAATGTCAAAATCATGTCACATGGAACCCCTAGGGCATATTGTCCAAGCATCGCGAAACCAAATAGGATCTCTATAAAGGCCTTGTATTTTCATTAATGTGAGATAACCAACACATATTATTAGACCAATATATTTCATCTGAGTCTTAGGGTATAACATAATCATGATAATTGGATTTTGAAATATCCATTGCAAACACCATCCTGGTATCACGATGCCCTCTAGACAAGTCAACTACGACATGTGCCACCCTCATGGACTTATTACATTAACATTGATGAAAACAACCAATATTTACTTCCAACTCTTGTGATGGAACATGAGACAGTCAAATGGATCAAATTACTCTTAATGGACATGTCATCCAGGATCATGTGATGGATTATAGGATCAATTGACTTGTTCATTCAATGTACAATGGACAATTTAGCAATCATCATGCGACAACCATCATGAAATATATCCATGGTTGCTGATATCCATAAGAAAAGTCACCAAGATCATTTTATTTTCCTTGGAATTGTACGAGTGACTTTAACTAACACATCATGAATAAACCAAATGAACAAAAATTGGAGTTTTCAGAAATGTCAGAAATATTCGTATATGAGGTCAAAAGGGAATCCTGGGACAATATGCCCCTATCCATCATCCATGTGTAAGAAATAATCATTAGAGAACCTTAATGTGAAAATCATGATAAAATGAACTATGATAAATCTGATTCCGTCCATAGTTCACATAAAAATGATGCCTTAATATGTCTCATTATCCTTATCAAACCCTCCATGGTCTATCCTAGTATGCATTTCATCTATATATAAGAATTGATAATGACCAATTGGTATCATGTGTTTCTCACATTGAGCATATCTCAAACATGATTAGGGTGACAGAATAATAAAATCATTTTCATCATATGACTCTACCAAGTCAAGGAAAACTCTTGTATGTAAGACCCAATGAGATGAATAATATGATGTGTCTCCTGTATAAGGGAAACATCTGTATGGAACCTCGATATGTTGAACTAAAATAACATTAATTACTTATATAACTAGCATATGTTCGTCACCTTCCAGTTACCCTAGAAATAAATCAAGAATCTAAGAGAAATCGCTAGGTGTAGGCTCCAATCAGTTGAATAATATTATATTTTCCACATACAAGGTAAATTTAATAATGTAATTATCGACCCACTAAACTAAGATGACCCAAATTTTGACGTTATTTAGGATACATAACACAACTTTATAAGACTATATATCCATTTAAAACACAAAATGGTGTCCCAATACTTAAATCCCATATCTATAAGTGATGAGACTAATTACTTACCATCGCCTTTTCAAACATAGAGCATAGATCATCTAGACATAGTGAGTTGAAATAATCATACCATTTGTGCGATAAGAATCTACAAAGGTAACGATAACCTTAGTGTGTAATACCCCATTAATTGGACATTGATGACTCTAGTTACTCCAATAATTTAGATACATATGATGCCTTCTTAATCCTTGATATAAAACATAATTGGGCACCGACGTAGCTATATGTATCTCCATGTCTAGGACATTTCAACCATCAAGACCCAATTATTCCCATATGATCTTCTTCCCTCATTCACCAATGGAATGAGAATCCAAATTAACTAAAATGAATCTAATCCCTAATATAAACAAGATACATATGATTCCCTCTTACGGATCAAGATACATATTAAATAGTAAATGCATTATTCCATCATGTAATCCCCACATCTACATGTATTGAGGAGGATTACATTCAATTCCTTGTTTATCATCACAGGTATGAATCAAATTGGCATAATGTCATGTAATATTCATATCATTTTTATTTTGAATATCCATAATAATAGTAAATATTGGTATGTATGACCTAATGAGTGGAATGATATAACCCCCCACATATAATTTAATCTAACTTATGGCTATTCCAAAGGTCACGAATGAACTACAATAACTCTGATTCCTACTATAATGAGCATATATAAGAATCTTCCTTGACACTCACGATCAAATATCAAGTTCCAAATTTCCCTTACAAATGATAATTAAGTATGAAATTAAATGTAATCAGTTTATTAAACTATGTGGGTTTTAATTTTATATGTAAAAAGTATTTGTAGGATGATTAATAATGGCTCAATTCTCTCTTCAAAATATTTACCACATCCCCACATGGTATAAAATATGATTGTGTCTGGTTATATGAAATAAGAATATAAATAGGTATCCATCACTGGAAAATTGATGATAAACCTTAGATACAATGTGACGGAATGGACAATTAGATCCCCCAATCCAATGAATGAAAAGTGAGTTAGCTTATAATAATTTTTTTACTAACCAATCATGTATTGTGAATAGGATGTGATTCTCGAAAATCTCATAAATATATAGGAGAGTCTCAATGTTTAAAAAATACTTCTCCCAAAAGGGTTCGAGGTTCTTGGCCTCCCATCCTCGTGAACAATGATAGTCCCTCTACATCAGTGGTAATGAAACCCCAATTGACCACATTCTTTTGAAAAGTAGGTTTGAACCCAGTGTATGTAACATACCAAGTAAGTAATGAATAATATATATTTTTATCTATGTCTATTAATGAATTAGATTGTGTTTTAGAGGCTTAAATGGAAAATGAATCCTATCTTAAGCATGGAATACAATAATATTTTTAAAAGAATGTTTTACTAACTTTTGATGGAAAACCATTTTTACATCTATCTTTTGACAATTTTATAAGCTATTTTTGTCAAATTATTCTTATTCTTTACGATTGGGACATCAAAATTTACTTTGTGTGAATTTTTGGTATTTTTTCGATAAAGTTCATTTTTTAATGCACAGTGAAAAATGTTGTATTTTAATTCAAAACCACTTTTCAATAAAATTTATTTATATGATTATATTATCTTTTGAATTTGTTTTGAAGTGAAATTAGAATATATTTCCACAATTTAATACAATGGTGGTCATTGGAATTAATTTCACTTTGAAGATGGACTTAAACTAGTGTCAATCTTTTCATACTTATTGTTTCATAAAAACACACTATTTGTCATGACATAGGGAATTAATTATTAAATTAATTAATGTGACTTATATGATTTGAATTTTGTAAAATATACATCATTTTTTAATTCGGAATATCAAATATAGCTTAGGGTGAAGTTTTGGTATTTTTCTGAAAAACTTCAATTTTTGATGAATAGTGACACCACTAAGTGGTAGTTAAAGAAACTAAATTTTTCGTTTAAATGAAAATTTGCCACATCTATGATTTGATTTTCAAAAATCATACATACATGGTTTTCATTAAGAATTAAAATGTGGTTCAATGAGATTTAAATAATTTTTTGGTGAATAGTAACTTTTAAGTTCTTAATCGCGATTAGAGGTAATTAGTGTAGTTTAAGGAAAAATAATGTTTTAATAATATGAGATGAGATTGAAACATGTCCAAACCTTGTTGGATGAGTCATGGATGACCAAGAAAAGCCATGGGTCAACTTGGGAACCCCATGGAGCCACTTTGGTTGGGAATTACATAAATAACCTTTTATTTAATGTTAAAATAAAAATGACACAAACATGAGATGTTTTACTAAAACAATTTTTACATGGGGTTATACAAGATAGATTTTTGATTATAAATAGTAATTGGAAAGATAAAACGATTTACTACATCATGATTTTTAGTTTTATAATTTTTAGACTTTAAATAAATTAAATTATTTATGATATCATGACGATGCAGCGATTACCTCATTAATAAAGGTTTTAAATAAAATGAAAAGATAATGTAAAATCTATGACCTACACATGTCCAAAACCTATTGGATGGGTGTATTTCTAACCCTTATCACCTTATACTCAAATTATATCAATGTGGGACCTTTTTAATCCGAAACGCATTTTAAAATAAAGTAACATTTCTTTACTTTCCAAGAGTTCCCCTCCTCTCCTCTTATAAAAGGCCCCCACCTCTACCTCCTTACCCACACATCCAAAGCCTTTGGCTCGGCCAAACCCTGCCCATTTTTTCACTCCACTTCCCTCTCTTACTCTTTTAAGCCTCACTTTGGGAAGAAATCTTCCCAAGGAAGCCTTTGATATCAAACCAAAGGGAGTTACCCGATTTTAAGGTAATGTCTTCACTTGAGTCCTTTTGTTTTATTTTGCTTCTCCAACCCCATAAACTCTTTTTATTCATTTCTTTTGTAACATCTCCAGTATATTCAATATACTATGATATTTTTATAAGAAGGATTCGAGATACACTTATACACACCTACATCTAATGGTTAAAGAACATACTGTTTCCGTGGATGGAGAATTTCTGCCTCCCGAAACGATGATTGTTCAACATTATTTTAACACCTACAAAGGTGGCCATTAAGATGACAATATATTTATATATGATATAAAATATTTTTATGTTTTCCTTAAGCTTCTGTATTTATCATTTTGGGCATACCTTTATGGTTTCCATTATGGGTAAACGCGATATCTTCATTTAAGGAAGTGCGGACTACCGCCCTCTCAAAGTGATTGGATTCGTTAATACCATATGTGGGACGTATAAAGGATGAAGTTATGATATTATATATGATATTACACTATAATTATAATATACCTTTATATAATTATGATTCCATTCTATAAAATACGAAATATAAATGAATGTAGCGTTCATGCGTACGTACGGCTTACCGTCTCCATGAACGGTGCATTTCATTTCTTACATCTAAATGATTATGTAATATTATAAATTCATGTATATACTGGATATATATGATATATATGATATATAAATCAAGATTATAATTATTTATATAATGGATACATGAACAACTTGTAATTATAAATCGTTTATTTTTTACTAGAGTATCAATGATCATTAAAACGACCGTTATTAACTTAAATAATTACATAGTGTTCATGACATGGAAATAAGTGATATAAAAGTAATAATGAACTTTAAAAAGGTTCCTAAACAAGTATAAATTAACTCATGTTTATTATTCAGGATATTAAATAACGACCGAGTCAAGTCGAACCCGAGGTATGGGACTTCGTCTCAATCTCCTTTCATTGAGGCATATTTTGTTTTGTACACAACCTTCTTTTATACGGTGTATAAACCTCTTTGACTTTTAAGTTTATCCAAAAGGAATCTTTTTTATATGATGCATTTTACTAAATGACAAAAGGGAATGTTTTTGTTGTACGTATGCGGCGACAACGACTTCTCCGTTGCAGTGACCATTATTTGAGTTTTGGCTTCCTCTACCTGCCATACATTTTTTTCAAAGAACATTAAATACCATGTTTTACATTTCTTTTATTTTGGTATTGAAAATGGTTTTCATAATGTTTTTATATCAATGTTTGTATTGATATCTTGTGATTGAAAGGGGGAAATGTTATGTTTCCTTTATGCATGTTTTATGTGATACGATTATGTTGAGGTTCTTGGGAATTATTATGAAGACGGGTGGTTCCGTGATAAACTAACGGCGGGTGAACCCGATATATCTCTCCAATGCATTGGGTAACGCGAAGGAGTGAAACGTTAAGGTATCTCCAAAGATATTTAGGGAATATACTGTGATGGGTATTCCAAACATAACCAAGAGGGTTACTCCCTGCGTAAGAATGTTATGAATGCCTCAAGTTACCTTTATGTCTTATGATTTATATGATTTATTCATGATTTGATGAGGTATGTTAAAGAGCTTATGTTTTATGGGTAAAGTATGATTTCATTCTTATGTATATATGTACCAATGTTTCCTTTCCATATTTTTATATCCCTTACTCATCTTTTTATGCTCATCCCATGTTTTTTTTGAAATTTTTTTCACAGTTCAAGGGAAAGGTACATGATATGATGATAGTGTCAAGGAAGTGTCAAGAAAGAATCCATGTTTTATTTTAAATATGTTTACATTAATGGGAAAGAAGAATACTAACTTTATTTAACCACTTTTATTATATGTAGAATGTAATGAAAGTTTTATGATCTAATTCTCTAAAACTCTAAACCCGAAAAGATCCTCAATGTGTAACCTTGTAATAACTCATGATTAAGTAAGGATTAAGGCTGGGGACTCATAGTTGGTATCAAAGGTCGGTTTAGATAACTTTAGGAGTTATATTTCTATTAAATGATTATCCAAATTTTTTTTGGTCAAATTGAAGTGATATAGTACTTGAAGATTACCGTGTTGTTTCATCTAAGACATGTTTGTTCAGAATGGTTTTCCATAGAGGAAACAGGGAAGCAGTGCTAGGAAGGCATGCAAAAGGAAATATCCTTCCGAATCCGCATCCTGATATTGTCAGAATTGGAACTGAACAGTTTTTTTAGTAATGGCGCAGTTGACTCAAGTGATAAATGGCGGTGGTATCCATACACGAGATCAGCCAAATCAACCTCAGAGGAACATGTCAGTGGTGGAACATTTCATGAGGCAACATTCCCCATCATTCATAGGATCATCTGACCCTATGCTAGCTGAAGGTTGGATTAAAGTACTGGAGAAAATTTTTGATGTCATGGGGTGTTCAGACAAACAAAAGGTTAGTCTTGCTATTTACGGTTTGGATGGTGAAGTAGATCAGTAGTGGTCGATGGATAAAAATATCAGGGATGCTGATGAGATTGATGCTCTCGACTGGGATGAATTCAAAGGTATGTTTCATGAAAAGTATTCTCCTAAGGCTATTCGACATAGGATGGAAAAAAATTTCTTGGAATTTAGACAAGAGGAAGACTCAGTGGATACCTATGAAGAAAGTTTTACTCGATTGGCAAGGTATGCTCCAAATTTTATCCGAGACCTTGATAGTAAAATCAATCGTTTTTTCTCAGGATTAAAGCCAAAATATCAAAGGGAATTAGCTTCTCATGAGTTTAAAAGTTATGAAAAGCTTGTTGTATATGCTGAGAAGGTGGAAATGGAGTTTATCAATGATCAAGTGTTCTATAACAATCAGCAGATGAAGAGATCAAGGTGGCAGGAGAAAGGGAAGAATTATTCAAAAAAGTCTGATGGTAAGAAAACAATGTTTCCAGTTTGTGATAAATTTTCAAAAAGGAATGCTGGGGAATGTCTTCTGAATTCTAGGAAGTGCTACCGATGTGGTAATATGGGACATAAGGCTCGTGATTGTACTGAAAAAGATCAAGGTGAAGGTAAGACCAAATTTGATTTACAGTTACTGAAATGTTTTAAGTGCAATGGGATGGGTCGCTATGCAAATGAGTGTTCGACAAAGAGCTCAAGTGATGGGAAGCAGTTAGACTACAAGCAGAAAGGTGTGGTGAAATCCTTTGAAACTACTTCACCAGATGTCGGGCCACCAAATGAAGTTGTATCAGGTACTTTGTTTTTTCAGATTATGCCAGTGTGTTGTTTGATTCGTGGTCAACACAGTCTTTCATCTCTAAAACTTTTTCTAGTAAAATGGGAATACCATCTCAAGAAATGACTCCTGAACTTGTGGTAAAAACACCTGGGGGAAATGATGAGGCAAAAAGTGTTTATAAGAATCTTCATATCCTTATCTGTGGAAATAACCTACTTGAAAACCTTATTGTTCTACCTCTAGTAGAGTTTGATGTTATCTTGTGAATGGATTGGCTCTCTATTTACCATGCTAAGATTGACTGTAGAGATAATGAATTTTCTTTTCAGAAAGACTTTTGGTTTGTGTACAAGAATGAACCCTTACGGTTGATAACATATCAAGAGGCTGTGAAAATTGTAAAAGATGGAAATGACTGTTACCTTGCACAAATCGTGGAAAATAATGGAACTATTCTGATTAATGATGTGCCGGTGGTAAATGAGTATCCTGATGTTTTTCCTGATGAGTTCCCTGGAATAATACCAGATCAGGAAGTTTAATTTACTATTGAATTAGTTCCTGATGCTAAGCCAATTTCAAAACCCCTTTATCGAATGGCTCAAATTTAACTTTTAGAGTTGCAGGAGAAATTGCAAGATTTATTAGAGAAAGGTTTCATTCGACCTAGCACATCACCATGGGGTGCTCCTGTTTTATTTGTTAAAAATAAAGATAGTTTTATGAGAGTTTTCATTGATTATAGAGCCTTGAATAACATCACTATTAAGAACAAATATCATTTTCCACATATCGATGATTTGTTTGATCAGCTCCAGGGAGCTCAGTATTTTTCCAAGATTGAACTGAGATCGGGGTACCATCAGCTGAAGGTAAAGGAAGCAGATGTTCTGAAGACCGCGTTCCGTACAAGATGTGGCCATTATGAATTTGTAGTAATTCATTTTGGGCTAACCAATGCACCTGCTATATTCATGGACTTAATGAATAGAATTTTCCATGAGTTCTTGGATAAGTTTGTTGTGGTTCTCATTGATGATATTTTGGGGATTTCTAAAAGGAAAGAGGAGCATGAAAGACATTTAAGGGTTATCTTGAAAACCTTAAAAGAAAAGAAGCTGTAGGTAAAATTCAGCAAGTGTGTTTTTTGGTTGAAAAAAATATATTTCCTTGGTCACATTATTTCTAAATATGGGATAACTGTTGATCCTGTAAAAACAAAAGTTTTGGAAGACTGGCCAAGAACCACAAATGTAACTGAGATTTGTAGCTTCCTTGGTTTGGCAGGCTATTACTGAAGGTTTGTTAGAAATTTTTCATGGTTATCTTGTCCAATGACTATGCTATCTTAGAAGGGTGTTAAGTTTATCTGGGAAAAAGAATGTGATGATTGTTTTCAGGAATTGAAAAGAAGATTGTTGAATGCTCCAATTTTGGCACTACCTTCCAGGAATGGTGAGTCTGTTATATACAGTGATACTTCATTGAAAGGACTTGGTTGCATCCTAATGCAGAATGATCAGGTAATTGCTTATGCTTCACGGCAGTTGAAAACTCATGAGGTAAATTATCCTACACATGATTTGGAATTAGCTGCGGTTGTTTTCGCTTTAAAAATTTGGAGGCATCATATGTATGGAGTAAAGTGTGAAGTATATAATGATCACAAAATTTTAAAGTATATATTCACTCAGAAAGAATTGAACATGAGACAGAGGAGATGGGTAGAATTAATCAAGGATTATGATTATACAGTTCATTACTATCTGGGAAAAGAAAATAAAGTGGATGATGCTTTGAGTCGAAAAAGTAATGCTTCATTAACAATGTTTGTGTTTGTAACGTGATCCTTTGGTTAAGGATTTCATGAACTTTGGCATAGAAGTTTTTGGTGCAGGAAGTTCTTTTGTTTTGTTTTAGGTATCAGTGAGATCATCTCTATCAGATAGAATCATGCATGCACAGAAGCAAGACAGTGAGTTGTAGAAAAAGGTAGAGCTGGTTCAGAAAGGTAATTTGTAATGCCCCGACCCAAGTTACCCAGAGTCGGTGCATTATTACATAACATTGGAATGATCACAAAGGATAATTTCTTGAAAGACCGATTATTTTAGTAGTCTTGGAAACACTAGATATATTCACAAGTCTTACATTACATCATAAGTTAAAAAAACTACCACAACATCTTGTCTTCATATCACCTCATACTATCCCTATAGGTCATTCATAAATTACTTCTTCATAATCATGCGAGAAAATAAATCATTGAAAGGGGTGAGGTCAGATGCTCAGTAAGGATAACATTATAGCAGAAGCTTTCATAGATAAGCATAAACACTTAAGGCAGTTTATAACTAAAATGAAACCCTTTTAAACCTGAACTTCAGCATAAAATGGCAAATATATAATAAAATAATTCCATTTACTTACTCACGTGGATATTCTACTAGTCGAATAATCACATGCAATATCAATAACCACTTTCATAATGATGGAATGCATAATTCCAGACTATCATAACCACATAGCCAAGGCCTCGTGCCAAGACTACAAATAAGATTTTGCCAAGGGCTTATGCCAAGACACTAGTTTGTCTCATGAGACCTACCAATGCATCGAGGATTTATAGAGGGCTCCACCCGTCACTTATTAAGTCCAATGCATTCCTCATATGAACATGTTTAAACATAACATAAACATTCGTATTAAAACTAGCATACGAATTGTCAATACTTTAACCACAAACAATGAATGGTATAAAAATACCACATCCACAGTCAAACATAACTCATTCGATACAATATGGAAGATTGTATAGTATCACATTAACATCAATCAAGAATAATGAAGGATGTTTACATAGATGAAAATAACCATCAAAACATTTTGAGAGAAATATCCCCCTTTTTCTTGAAATCATTTAAAAGTCACACTATTTGTCAAGAAGCCATTTAAAAAAAGATTTTTGAATCAAAGTGTCCCATACCACTTTGAAACATTTTAAAAGGAGTTTTAAATTTAAAACTTTAATGTCCATATAAATAAATCCTTAAAACCATTTTTAGAACATGGACATTAATGAGCAAGTATTAGATGAATAAGTCTTTAAAACATTTAAAAACTTTATTTTAGTTAGAGAATCTAACCAAAAGAGAGACACCTGAATACAAATAATTGAAGTAATCAAAAAATTGCAATATCATTCGAATAAAGGGATTCATGATATACTATGTCAAAGTACATTATATACACCACATAAAAGTGATTTGGTGTATATCAACAATGAAGTCTCAATTGAATGTAAATTGAGATGAAATCTCTCATAAAGGTCGTATCCTTAGGTTAAGGATAAATAAATGACATGATTATGTGTGAAAAATATAAATACACTAAATATGATTGGATATTCAGTGTAAAACAATCAAGGGATATTCACACATAATCTTATAAAAACAACACCAATGAAATGGATGTTTAACTCAATAAATGGAGAGTGAGTTAAAATTACTCTTATCAAATTCAAATCGATGACTTGAGAAATTATCAATGGAGTGATTATGTGTATAAATAGTATATCCACATAAAGGGGAGTGTAAATTATGACATAATCAAATGAATAGTGATTCCACACATAATCTTGGAGTAATATAATCAATGAAATATGCGTAAAGCCAAATGAGTGGAAATTGAAATTTCAAATTCCCTTATCGATTAGGTAACTTACGAAACAAAAAACCATGACAGAATGATTCTACCATGATGATTTAAATACCCATAAATTAAATTATATTACACAATGAATATAATCATGGGCAGAACACATACACCACATGAAATAATTAAGTGGTGAACAATAGAATTCTCACGAAATTAAGAGTGAGTTATGAAACCCCTTAATTTGTACTTTTTCCTTGGTTGACGGTAGGTTAACCTCCTGTATGATGGTGAAATAATTGTTATTTAATTATAAAATATTCATATGCATAAATATGATATCATATATGATCTTTTAACATTGATTTTTTAATAATATCTTAGAATTATCGTCATTTCGGGTGTTAACGGGTTCATTTTACTTTATAATCATTATTATGTGAGCCATATTTGTTTTTAATGGGATGTATATTATTCATTTACATAATTATATCAAGTCCTTAAAAATTATTTTTAATCATAAAATGAGAATTATACTTGAATGGATATGATTGAGAATGAATCTCATCGCGTTCGTGGAGACGGTAGTCCGTATGTACGCACGAGCGACAATATCATTCTTTTGATATTAAAATAATATATAATTGGATGGTATATCATATATTCAGAATAATTATCAGGGTATATTTATTATTTACATGAGTTACACATCATTATTATACCCATCCAAAATAATAATATATTGAATAACAATTATACCATGACGAGGAGACGGTAAGCCGTACGTACGCACCTACGGTGACATGTTATTCAAAGGGTTGATAGAATAATGAATATGGTTGTACCATATTTATAATAACATAATAGTATATATATTATACTGTAGTTA
This sequence comes from Viscum album, assembly GCA_963277665.1. NCBI lineage: Eukaryota > Viridiplantae > Streptophyta > Magnoliopsida > Santalales > Viscaceae > Viscum > Viscum album. The sequence continues at coordinate 38,766,038 of OY728158.1, read as the reverse complement.
TTATTTTAGAATGGGAATAAAAAAGGAAGAAGAAGTGGAAGAAGAATGGAACTTGGAAAAGGGTGGTGAAATCATTACCTATTCTTCGGGTTCTTCCTTTTGATTTGATCAAAAGGGCTCTATAGGTTGCCTTTATGATCAATATAAGGCCTCTAAGTTGCAGTGAGGGATGTTGGGAGAGTATTTGGGCAGGTGTTGGATGAACCCAAAGGCTTTGAAGGTGTGAAAAAATGATAATTAAGAGTGCCCTTTTATAAGAGGGGTGAGGGGCACCTTTGGAAAAGATAGAAATATTTATTTATAATAAATTAATATTAGGTCTATAATGTCTCCAAAGTTGATTATTAAAAGGTTAAGGTGGGGATAGGTCGCAAAACATTAACCCAATAGAATTTAGACAGGTTTTGGTCATTATATTAACCTTATCATTAAGTATTAACTCTTAGTTAATTAGTTTCACTTTTACAATGTCTCTTTGTATTTTTATATTATATGGTCAATAAACATACCATATAAATCCAAGAGACCCCGAAGTGGTTCATTAATGATACACCTATCATGATATAAGTCTCTTGGACGAACCTTAGATTTTTAGAAATTTAATATCAATTAATAATATAATATTTGTTTTAAAAACTCTTTTATGTAAATTTTGACACTATTCAATAGTTGATTTTTGTGAAACACATAACAGAATTATTACTTAGAAAAAAGATATTTAAATCAATCCTAAAATGTCATATTATACTATAAAATTTGTTTAATTCATTAAAAGTCTCAAATTATATTTATTTGGGTATTTATAATCTCAATTATTTTAATTTTTCACTATTATGGTAATTACTGCATTACCATTGTGTCATAAATAAATTAAATTATTTAATTTCTAAAAATTAAAATAAAATATCATTATGTAGTAACTATTTTGAGCTTTCTATTGAATATTTATAGTCTAAAATCCAACATATATAACTCTATGTAACAATTGTTTTTCTAAAAGATATATGCTTGTGTCATTTTTGTATTCATTTTAACTTAATTAAAATAAAGTGTCCCTATCACCTATAAGTGGCTCCATGGGGTCCCAAAATCGACCCAAATATGCCTATGGACGAACATGTATTAACCAATAATTCTAGGAGACGTTTTAGGGTTATTTAGTATTATTATAATATTATTTTTTAACCCTTATTTATCAGATTTACCCTTAACCATTGTAAATAAAAAATTTACCGAAATAATTATTCAAAATGTCTAAAAATAAAAGTTACCTATTTACACAATTTCAACCTCCTGATTCCAAATATGGAATCCATTTTTCAAAATTCAAAACATATAAGTGGATGAAATTACTTTAAAATTAATTCCCGTTGTTAAAACAAAAAGTGTGTTTTTAAGAGATAATAACTATTAAATGATTGAAACTTGTTTATGTCCAGTTTAATTGTAAAATTATGTCCAATGACCAACATTGTATTAAATGGTAAAAAAATATTCTAAATATACTTTAAAACCACTCAAATTCATAATTTATTACTATTAATTATTTTTATTAAAAAAAGTTGTTTTTAATTAAAATTTAGTAATTTTCACTATTTATCAAAATATTAAAGTTATCCAAAAAGTACCAAAATTTCAGCTTAGGCTAAATTCGATATTCCGAATCGAAAAATAAAGTCCATTTTGAAATATAAAATATATATATAATTTCAAAAAGTAGGTATTACTATTCATAACGGCTAGTTTGGTTGGTTATGGTGTCTTAGAACTCGGTGTTGCGTACAACACACGCTATCACATTATTCAAAGAGAAGCATACTGTAGAAGCTTGGGGTGTTACATTCTCCCCTCCATCAATAAATAGCATCCTCACAATTTTTTAAAATTGTCCTTGGGAATATAATGAAATGTCCCACATCGGAAAAAAAGTCAATAAAACTATCTCTTTAAAAGAAAGAAAGAGAGGTATAAAGGTCAACCAAGATAACCCATACTCGGATTCCATGTAGGAAAATAGTGATATGTATGATAAAATAAGTGTCATGTTCTGATGGAGAGAGATAGAAATCATGATCAGGAGAAAGTTAACAATAAGAAAGCCACAAACTTGTGTTGGGACAAACGACCATTAGTCTCCTAGTAAGAAAGTAAACGGAAAACATTTTTTTGTTTTAAGTTACATTCAGTTATGATATTGAATAAGAATATAAAGATATATACTTACATTTTAGGTAGAGTTTCATTCTTTAATAAATTTCCACCACAAACTGATTTTTTTTAAACGATGAGTATTCAAGAAGACTTGGTCACACTGGAAGAGCTAGAATAAACTTCTATAGAATCGCATGATCCATGCAGGATGAACTATATATTTACATTGTCTTTATAGATTAATCAAAACCAAAATGGTTAGTACAAGATCTAATGATCCCCCAAAAGGATATTCCTTGAGAGAAATAAACAGTAATCTAAATTTCCAAAATTAAACCAACAATACCCAAAGTTAAATAAATACCATTCAATAATCAATTGTCCTTAAAATCCTTTAATATAATCAAAACTAACATTGAAAACCAAAACTAATTATGAATGTAGTCTTCTGCGTTAAATTGTATCTCCAAATGACATTAATTACTCTTAATGTCACATACTTAAAAGTAAATAACCTAATCATTTCCATAAATAACCCAAATCATTATAAATCCACAATAAAAACATAGATAAAAATTTAACATTACTCCTCAAATGAAATCCCATGCTACTCTATTTTCCTTTGGCATATAGTGTTCTCAACAAAGTGAACAACTTCCAAAATAACATTTATCACTTAATCACTAAATCATTTTCCTATACTAAGGGTATTCATTTGATAAAACATAAGATACCAAATCAAATTATTATTGATCAATAAAATAATTTAACTAAAAATAATAGTCACACTAACCAGGGACTTCACGTAGGCCAGTGGCAGGAGATAAATCCCAATTACACTTTGTTTGTGGGTGTGATTCCCACAACTTTGTCCGACGCGACAGGTTGTCACACGGTCTACGTGTTGTCCTTTGTCAAAAACTATATTCTATAATATTACCAAAATGAGATAAATTCCTCAAAATACCATAACATAAGGTAACGACAAATCTTATCTCATACCTTGCATTTTCATCCCAAATTATAATAACTTATAATTTCCTCAAACCCAATGATCATATAAAACCAAATGGTTATTTGTAACTATATCCACAACAAAAAATACAATTCTTCCTCAAATATCATTTTCACATGACAAATTGTAGGTTAACACATACATGAGAAAATTATTCGAATGTAATCCCATCAATAAAGAGCACTAACACTTTTAAACATTTCACCATCCATTTATTTCCGCATAGTTTCTTCATCAGATGTTCCTCGGGTTCCCACTTTGCCTCTTCTATCTTATTATTTCTCCATAGATAATTTACCAGACGAGTCATCCGGTTTCTCAACACTTGATCTTTGGTATGAAGAATTTTGATAGGCTCTCCACAATAAGATAGATCTGGTTCCAGTTATAATTATTTATATGTGAGTACATGCGTTGGGTCAGGCATGTATTTTGTCACTAGAGATATGTGGATCACAACATGAACTCTGGAGAGACTAGGCAGATTTGCCTTTTGGTAGAATGCATTCATGTGTCACAATGGTACCTCAGGAACATTTCCAAATCATCTACTTCCTTTACCCAAAAACTCCTCATCCATCTTGGATTATATCTATGGAAGCATCGATGCATCATAAAAAAAGGTATTTCTTATATATAATTTTGAGACATCGTCTTTAACATGTTTTTTTAGAAAAATTCTCATTAATTTATCTTCAAATATTTAAAAATAAGGTTTTGGTAAATCAGTTTTCGTATATCCCAAAAGACATAAATATATAATTTGATATATATAGGCTGCTCGATGGTCTCCCTCTTCTGCAGCATCTAGAAAATCATTTAGTGCATCGTAATTTTGATATAAAGTGAATAATTTGAAAAGATCCCGATGTTACATCCCACGCTTAGCGTGGTAAGAATGTTCAGATCGAAACATTATCCCATAGTCGGTACTTGATCCTTGAAAGAATCGTGCAATGCGAGAGGTATTGGATGTCTCATAAAGTTTTTTGCATGTAACATGGACATTTGAAAAAGTTTCAACATCGTCTGTGCATGACTTATGGATAATAATTGTAAGTAGTTCTTCAGGAAGAGAGTGAAGAGATGTTCGTGATCTTTCTCCCTCCATGTTTCAACTAACAAAAAGAAAATACAATTAGGGTTTTTTAATACTTATCTAGAAAGAATGTAAAAAAATAGTCATAATAGGATAATCATGTAATTAAACAATATATCTTAACTTGGGGTACCCTATGTTAAAATCTAGGTTATCCACTATCTATTTGCCCACATATAATCTTAGGGTCATTTTTTTTGTATTCCCTTAATAATGGTTTATACTAATCTTATGAATTTACCAAATCATATCCCCCGGGAGTGTCGTAACCAAGAGTGCAGCAAGGCCCGTTGTCGTGCACCAGTTCTCGTTCGAGTCTAGCTCAAAGCTGTGTTTTCGGGTTTTACACCTAGGTACATCTGTGCCAGAGCCACCTCTACCTGATCGTATCCAGACATTGATGTATTGCTCGGAAAACTCACAAAATCTTCTACAATACCAAAATTCCAGTAAGTTCTCCTATACTAATCCTCAAAGTTCATCTTAGTTCTATGATCTCTAATAAGAGTTTATCTAAATCTAGTTTCCAAGGTTTGTACTAAACTTCCTCTGATACCAACTGTAACGCCCCGACCCCAGTTACCCAGAGTCGGTGCATTATTAAATAACATTGGCATGATCACAAAGGATCAAGTCTCGAAGGACCGATTAGTTTAGTAGTCTTGGAAACACTAGATATATTCACAATTCTTTCATTACATCATAAGGTAAAAAAACTACAACAACATCTTCTCTTCATATCCCCTCATATTATCCCTGCAGGTCATTCATAAATTACTTCTTCATAATCCTAGGAAAAAATAATACATTGAAAGGGGTGAGCTCAGATGCTCAGTGACGATAACATTATAGCAGAAGCTTTCATAGATAACCATAAACACTTAAGGCAGTTTATAACTAAAACGAAACCCTTTTAAACTTGAACTTCAGCATAAAATGGAAAATATAAAATAAAATAATGCCATTTACTTACTCACATGGATATTCTACTAGTCGAATGATCACATGAAATATCAATAACCACTTTCATAATGATGGAATTCATAACGCCATACTATCATAACCACATAGCCAAGGCCTCGTGCCAAGACTACAAATAAGATTTTTCCAAGGCCATGTGCCAAGACAGTAGTTTGTCTCATGAGACCTACTGATGCATCGAGGAGCTATAGCGGGATCCACCCGTCACTTATTAAGTCCAATGAATTCCTCATATGAACAGGTTTAAACACAACATAAACATTCGTATTAAAACTAGCATAAGAAATGTCAATACTTTAACCACAAACTATGAATGGTATAAAAACAGCACATCCACAGTCAATCATAAATCATTCGATACAATATGGAAGATTGTATTGTATCACATTAACCTCAATCAAGAATATTGAAGGATGTTGACATAGATGAAAATAATCATCAAAACTTTCTGAGAGAAATATCCCCCTTTTCTTGAAATCATTTAAAAGTCACACTATTTGACAAGAAGCCATTTAAAAATAGATTTTTGAATCAAAGTGTCCAATACCACTTCGAAATTTTTTAAAAGGAGTTTTAATTTCGTAACATTAATTTCCATATAAATAAATCCTTAAAACCATTTTTAAAACATCGACATTAATGAGCAAGATTAAGATGAATAAGTCTTTAAAACATTTAAAAAAGGTATTTTAGTTAGAGATTCTAACCAAAAGAGAGACACTTGAATAAAAATAACTGAGGTAATAAAAACATTGTAATATCATGAGAATAAAGGGATTAATGATATACTATGTCGAAGTACATTATATACACCACATAAAAGTGATTTGGTGTATATCAACAAAGAAGTCTGAATTGAATGTAAATTGAGATGAAATCTCTCATAAAGGCCGTATCCTTAGGTTAAGGATAAATCAACGACATGATTATGTGTGAAAAATATAAATACACTAAATATGATTCTATATTCAGTGTAAAAAAATAAAGGGATATTCACACATAATCTTATAAAAACAACACCAATGAATTGGATGTTTAACTCAACAAATGGAGAGTGAGTTAAAATTACTCTTATCAAATTCATATCTATGACTTCAGAAATTATCAATGGAGTTATTATGTGTATCAATAGTATATCCTTGGGAAGGGGAATGTAAATTATGACCTAATCAAATGAATAGTGATTCCACACATAATCTTGGATTAATATAATCAATGAAATATGCGTAAATCCAAATGAGTGGAAATATAAATTTCAAATTCCCTTATCGATTAGGTAACTTATGAAACATACACCCATGGCAGAAGGATCATACCATGATGATGTAAATACCCATAAATTAAAGTATATTACACAATGAATATAATCATGGGCAGTACACGTACACCACATGCAATAATTAAGTGGTGAACTATGGAATTCTCACGAAATTAAGAGTGAGTTAAGAAACCCCTTACTTTGTACGTTTTCCTTGGTCGACGGTAGGTTAACCTCCTTTATAACGGTGAAATAATTTTTATTTAACTATACAAGAATCATATGCATTGATATGATTTCATATATTATCTTTTAACATTGATTTGTTAATAATATCTTAGAATTATCGTCATTTCTGGTGTTAACGGGTTCATTTTACTTTATATTCATTATTATGTGAGCCATATTTGTTATTAATGGGATTTATATTATTAATATCCAGAATTATATAAAGTCCTTAAATATTATTTTTAATCATAAAATGAGAATTATACTTGAATTGATATGATGGAGAATGAATCTCATCGCGTTCATGGAGACGGTAGTCCGTACGTACGCACGAGCGACAATATCATTTTTTGATATTAAAATAATATATAATTGGATGGTATATCATATATACAGAATAATTATCATGTTATATTTATTATCTACATTATTTACACATCATTATTATATCCATCCAAAATAATAATATATTCAATAACAATTACACCATGATGTGGAGACGGTAAGCCATATGTACGCACGTATGGTGACATGTTATTCAAAGGGTGGATAGAATAATGAATATGGTTGTAACATATTTATAATAACATCACAGTATATATATTATACTTGAGTTATTATTTTAGAATGGTAATAACAGAGGAATAATAAGTGGAAAAAAAAGGAACTTGGAAAAGGGTGGTGAAATCATTACCTCTTCTTTGGGTTCTTCCTTTTGATTTGATCAAATGGGCTTCATAGGTTGGCATTATGATCAAACTAAGGAATCTAGGTTGTAGTGATGGAATATGAGAGAGTATTTGGGCAGGTTTTGGCCGAATCAAAAGGCTTTGAAGGTGTGATGAAATGAGAAGGAGGAGTGCCCTTTTATAAGAGGGGTGAGGGGGACCTTTGGAAATGTTAGAAATATTAATTTATAATAAATTCATATTCAGTTTATAATGGATCCAAAGTTGATTATTAAAAGTTAAAAGTGGGGATAGGTCGCAAAACATTCAACAAATAGAATTTAGACAGGTTTGGGTCATTATATTAACCTTATCTCTAAGTATTAACTCTTAGTTAATTAGTTTCACTTTTACAATGTCTCTTTGTATTTTAATATTATATTGTTAATAAACTTACCATATACATCCAAGAAACCCCCAAGTGGTTCATTAATGATACAACTATCATGATATAAGTCTCTTGGCCGAACCTTATTTTTTTAGGAATTTAATATCAATTAATAATATAATATTTGTTTTAAAAACTCTTTTATGTCAATTTTGACACTATTCAATAGTTGATTTTTGTGAAACACATAACAGAATGATTACTTCAAAAAAAGTTAATTAAATAAATCCTAATATGTCATATTATCCTATAAAATTAGTTTATTTCATTAAAAGTCTCAAAATATATTTATTTGGGTATTTATAATATCAATTATTTTAATTTTTCACTATTATGGTAATTACTGCATCACCATTGTGTCATAAATAAATTAAATTATTTAATGTCTAAAAATTTAAAATAAAATATCATTATGTATTAACTATTTTTAGCTTTATATTTAATATTTATAGTCTAAAATCCAACATATATAACACTATGTAACAATTTTCTTTCTAAAAGATATATGCTTGTGTCATTTTTGTATTCCTTTTAACTTAATTAAAATAAAGTGTCCCTATCACCTAAAAGTGGCTCCATGGGGTCCCAAAATCGACCCAAAGATGCCTATGGTCGAACATGTATCAACCAATAATTCTAGGACACGTTTTAGGGTAATTTAGTATTATTATAATATTATTTTTTAACCCTTATTTATCGGATTTACCCTTAACCATGGTAAATGAAATATTTACCGAAATAATTATTCAAAATGTCTAAAAATAAATGTTACCTATTTACACAATTTGAACATACTAATTCCAAATATGGAATCCATTTTTCCAAATTCAAAACACATAAGTGGAAGAAATTAATTTAAAATTAATTCCCATTGTTAAAACAAAAAGTGTGTTTTTAAGAGATAATAACTATTAAATGATTGACACTTGTTTATGTCCGGTTTAATTGTAAAATTATGTCCAATGACCAAAATTTTATTAAATGGTAAAAATATATTCTAAATATAGTTTAAAACCACTCAAATTCATAAATTTTCACTTTTAATTATTTTGATTAAAAAAGTTGATTTTAATTAAAATTTAGTAATTTTCACTATTCATCAAAATATTAAAGTTATCCAAAAATAACCAAAATTTCACCTTAGGCTAAATTCGATATTACGAATCAAAAAATGAAGTCCATTTTGAAATATAAAAGATATATATAATTTCAAAAAGTAGGCATTACTATTCATAACAGGTAGTTTGGTTGGTTATGGTGTGTTAGAACTCGGTGTTGCGTACAACACACCCTATCACATTATTCAATGAGAAGCGTACTGTTGAAGCTTGGGGTGTTACATAAGTTGCCCGAATTCAACATTGATAACGATTGTGTTTTGAGATTTGAGAAGATATTGTGTGTGCCTTCTGATTCACAGTTGAAAAGAGAGTTGTTATGTGAAGCTCATAGTTCTCCATTTTCAGTTCATCCTGGCAGTACTAAGATGTACAGTGATCTGCAGGAGTATTACTGGTGGTATGGAATAAAAAGAGATATTGATGATTTTACTATGAAGTGTTTGACATGTCAACAGGTTAAAGTAGAGTGGTAGTTACCGAAAGGGATGCTTCAGCCTTTACCAGTGCCAGAGTGGAAATGGGAGAATATATCCATGGAATTTGTTGTGGGATTACCGAAGACATCTCAAGGTAATAATGCAATCTAGGTTATTGTTGATCTCTTGACTAAATATTCTCATTTCCTTGATATACGAGATACTTTTTCCCTAGATCATCTTTCCCGTTTGTATCTTAAAGAGATAGTCAGGTTACATGGAGTTCCCCTCTCCATTGGATGTGATCGTGATCCCAGGTTCACTTATAACTTTTGGAAAGGCCTTCAGAAGTCATTAGGTACTGAATTAAATTTTAGTACAATATTTCATCCTCAATCCGATGGGCAGTTAGAATGAACAATTCAGACATTGGAGGATATGCTACGTTCTTGCTCTATGGATTATCAGGGAAGTTGGGACCAACATCTTTCTTTGGTTGAATTTTCATATAATAATAGTTTTCATTCCAGTATACAGATGGCACCATTTTAGGCATTATATGGGAAGCGGTGTAGAACTCAAGATTTCTGGGATGAAGTGGGTGAATGGAAATTTATGGGACCAGATTTGGTAGAAGAGTTGGCAGGAAACATTCAACTGATACAGAAACACATGAGAACAGCTCAGAGCAGACAAAAGAGTTATGCGGATAACCAGAGGAAGGATCTATCTTTCGAGGTAGGTGATCATGTTTTTTTCAAAGTCTCACCATGGAAAAGTGTGATGCGATTTGGTAAGAAAGGAAAGCTGAGTCCAAGGTTCATTGGTCAATATGAAATTCTGGAGAGAGTTGGATCAGTTGCATACCGGGTGGCTTTACCTCCGAGTTTATCTCAGGTACAGAATGTTTTTCACGTTTTGATGTTGAGAAAGTATATGTCAGATCCATCTCATGTTTTGAGTCTAGAGGTAGTTCAGCAGGAAGAGAACCTATCTTATGAGGAAAAAACGGTCCAGATTCTTGACCAAAGAGAGCATGTTTTATGAAATAAGGTGATTAATCAGGTAAATGTTTTGTGGAAAAACCACACGATGGAAGAGACAACATGGGAATCTGAAAATGCAATGAGGGATAAGTACCTCCATTTATTCGATAAGTAAATAAATTGCGGGGATGCAATTTTATGAAGGGGGGAAGGATGTAACATCCCAATTAAGTAATGAATAATAGATATTTTTATCTATGTCTATTAATGAATTAGATAGTGTTTTAGAGGCTTAAAAGGAAAATGAATCCAATCTTAAGCATGGAATACACTAATATTTTTAAAAGATTGTTTTACTACCATTTGATGGAAAACCATTTTTAAATCTATCTTTTGACAATTTTGTAAGCTATTTGTGTCAAAATATTCTTATTCAATATGATTGGGACATCAAAATTTACTTTGTGTGATTTTTTGGTATTTTTTCTATAATGATCATTTTTTAATAAATAGTGAAAAATGTTGTATTTTTATTCAAACCCATTTTTTAATCTAATTTATTTATATTATTAGAATATCTTTTCAATTGTTTTTGAAGTGATATTAGAATATATTTTCACCATTTAATCCAATGGTGGTCATTGGAATCAATTTCACTTAGAAATTGGACTTAAACTAGTGTCAATCTTTTGATACTAATTGTTTCATTAAAACACGCTATTTGTCATGACAGTGGGAATTAATTATTAAATTAAATAATGTGACATATATGATTTAAATTTTTTAAAATAGACATAATTTTTTAATTCGGATTATCAAATAAATCATAGGGTGAAGTTTTCGTATTTTTCGGAAAAACATCAATTTTTGATGAATAGTGAAACCACTAAGTGGTAGTTAAAGAAACTGAATTTTTCGTTTAAATGAAAATTTGTCACTTCAGTGATTTAATTTTCCAAAATCCGACATACATGGTTGTCATTAAGAAGTAAAATTTGGTTCAATGAGATTAAAATAATTTTTTTGGTGAATAGAAACTTTTAAGTTCTTAATCGCGATTAGAGGTAATTAGTGTAGTTTAAGGTAAAAATAATGTTTTAATAATATGATATGAGATTTACACATGACCTACCCTTATTTTATGTGTCATTGCCGACCAAGACAAGACATGGGTCAACTTGGGGGTCCCATGGAGCCACTTTGGTTGAGAAATGACATAAATAACTTTTTATTTAACGTTAAAGTAAAAAATGACACAAACATGAGATTTTTTACTAAAACAATTTTAACATGGGGTTATACAAGTCAGATTTTTTATTATAAATAGTCATTGGAAAGATAAAACTATTTCCTACATCATTATTTTGTGTTTTATAATTTTTAGTCTTTAAATAAATTAAATTATTTATGACATCATGACGATGCAGCGATTACCTAATTAATAAAGGCTTTAAATAAAATGAAAAGATAATTTAAAATATATGACCTACACATGTCCAAAAACTATTGTATGGGTGGATATATAACCCTTATAACCTTATACTCTAATTATATCAATGTGGGACCTTTGGATTCTGAAAATCATTTTAAAATAAAGTAACATTTCATTACCTTCCAAGAGTGCCCCTCCTCTCCTCTTATAAAAGGCCCCCACCTCTACCTCCTTACCCACACTTCCAAAGCCTTTGGCTCGGCCAACCCCTGCCCATTTTGTCTCTAAACTTCCCTCTCTTACTATTTTAAGCGTCATGTTGGGCAGAAGTCTTCCCAAGGAAGCCTTTGAGCTCAAACCAAAGGGAGTTACCCGATTTTAAGGTAATGTCTTCACTTGAGTCCTTTTGTTTTATTTTTCTTCTCCAACCCCCTAAAATATTTTTATTCATTTCTTTTGTAACAACTCCAGTATATTAAATAAACTATGATGTTGTTATTAGATGGATTCTAGCTACACTTACACACACCTACATCTAATGTTTGAAGAACATACTGCTTTCGTGGATGGCGAATTTCTGCATCCCGAAACGATGATTGTTCAACATTATTTTAACACCTTCAAAGGTGGACATTGAAATGACAATATATTTATATATGATATATAATATGGTTTTGTTTCCCTTAAGCTTCTGTATTTATAATTTTGGGCATACCTTTATGATTTCCATTATGGGTAAACCTGATATCTTCATTTAAGGAAGTGCGGACTACCGCCCCCTCAAAGTGATTTGATTCGTTAATACCATATGTGGGACATATAAAGGATGAAGTTATGATATTATATATGATATTAAACTGGAATTATAATATACCTTTATATAATTATTCTTCCATTCTATAAAATATGAAATAGAAATGAAAGTAGCATTCATGTGTACGTATGGCTTACCGTCTCCATGAACAGTGCATTTCATTTCTTACCTATAAATGATTATGTAATATTATAAATGAATGTATATAATGGATATATATGATATATATGATATATAAATCATGATTATAATTATGGATATAATGGATACATAAACAACTTTTAATTATAAAGGGTTCATTTTGGACTAGAGTACCAATGATCGTTAAAACGACCGTTATTAACTGAAATATTTACATAGTGTTCATGACATGGAACTAAGTGATATAAAAGGAATAATGAAATTTATAAAGGTTCTTAAACATTTAGAAATTAACTCAAGTTTATTATTCTGGAGATTAAAGAACGACTGAGTCAAGTCGGACCCAAGGTATGGGACTTCGTCTCAGTCTTCTTTCATTGAGGCATATTTTGTTTTATACACAACCTTCTTTTATACGGTGTATAAACCCCTTTGACATTTACGTTTATCGAAAAGGAAACTTTTTTATAGGAAGCATTTTACTAAACAACAAAAGGGAATGTTTTTGTCGTACGTATGCGGCGACAACGACTTCTCCATCGTCGTGACCATTATTTGAGTTTTGGCTTCCTCTACAAGCCATACTTTTTTTAAAAGAAAAATAAATACCTTGTTTTACTTTTCTTTTATTTTGTTATTGAAAATGGTTTTCATAATGTTTGTATATCAATGTGTTGTATTGATATCTTGTGATTGAAAGGTGGAAATTTTATGTTTACTTTATGCATGTTTTATATGATACGATTATGTTGAGGTTCTTGGGCATTATTATGAAGATGGGTGGTTCCATGATAAACTAAGGGCTGGTGAGCCCGATATAGCTCTCCAATGCATTGGGTAACACAAAGGAGTGAAACATTAAGGATTCTCCGAAGAGATTTAGGGAATATACTGTGATGGGTACTCCAAACGTAACCAAGAGGGTTACTCCCTATGTAAGAATGTTATTAATGCCTCAAGTTACCTTTATGTCTTATTATTTCTATGATTTATTTATTATTTGATGGGGTATGTTAAAGTTATTTTGTTTTATGGGTAAATTATGATTTCATTCTTATGTGTATATGCACCCATGTTTAATTTCAATATTTTTATATACCTTACTGATCTTTTTATGCTCATCCCATGTTTTTTTTGAAATGTTTTTTCACAGGTCAAGGAAAAGGTACATGATATGAAGATAGTGTCAAGGAATTGTCAAGAAAGAATCCATGATTTATTTTAAATATGTTTCCATTGATGGGAAAGAAGAATACTATCTTTATGTAACCACTTTTTTCATATGTGGAATTTAATGCAAGTTTTATGATCTAATTATCTAAAACTCTAAACCCGAAAAGATCCTCAATGTGTAATCTTGTAATAACTCAAGATTAAGTAAGGATTAAGGATGGGGCCTTATAGTGTATATGGAAGAATAAAATTAGAAATATATATTTAATATATAAACGGTAACTAGATTTTAATGATTGTTTAAGAAATGAAACCCTTGAAATCAACAATCAGGCCAAAAAAATAAAACACAATGAGGTTTTATTGTTACCTTTCTCATGATGAAAAAAAAATGGCATCCCCAAAGTGAATCTCTAGAATAAAATAAATTATTTAATTATTATCCATTGTTCCACTTTTTTTTCACAAAATATGCAATAAAAAATGGTGAAATCGATTTGAAACTCTCATATCTAATAATAATTCAATTATTATCTTTCAGGCCACATTGATTGCACGCAATACACGTAGAAATATTGTGAACCCAACATAATTATAGGAAATAAAAAATGATTTATTAATTATACATTAGACCATTTTTGGATAACTATACATAAAATATTAATTTTCAGGTTGAAAACACCTAAAAATTAAGGATGGTTGGTTTTCCATTTTTCAAATCACTTTTTTGTCTAATCATACACAAAAAAACTGATAATCATGAAATAAATCATTCAAATGATCCATAATAACTTGATTACTAGGTATGAAATTTCATCCTCACATTGATAATTCCACATTTTTAAAATGGAGGTATCAGGAATAAATGTAAAATCATTTTAACCATGTATATCTATTAGATTACATAATTCTAATGCTATTTCACAAATCAATGATATTGAAAACATTTTATTCAGGACTAAAGATATTGATATGATCAATAGAATCCTGATATGAGATAATTTTATAATCCTGCAACTGTTCAATCATGTTAGTTTTGTATGAAACCCTTGTGGTTCACAACATGATCTCACCAACCCAACAACTTCAATTTCATGTGGAGAAAGACGTTGGTCTTGTAGTACCATAAATGAGCTACAATCCCAGCCTTAAAGATGACTTGTGAGAGTATTTACGTACTATATATGATGTGTCCACATAATCTAAGGAAATATATTCAAAATCTATTGGTATTCATTTCCACAACAAATCAATTTAGATGATTATCTATGGAACATGAAAATCAATACCTTCAATATCATATGTAGTTGACCATAGAGTTAAAAACATCACTCTTGTAGTTCAGGTGCCGCAAAGGATTACTATTGTCAATATTCTTCACCAGCACCATCCCACTAATACCCAACAGTTTCTTAAAATGGGTAACACCCGACACACTAACACCTCTACTACCCTAGCACATGCAGAAAGGAAAACACATCGGGTATGGAAGGTTCTAGAAAACTGGGAGTGGAATTATATCCCAATTACCACTAATGTTATCATCATTAATATTCTAGAAGTAACTGGTGAGCATAATCCTATCCCTACTCACATAGAACAATTTTTCTATCATATTCTTATATACAGCTTGGGGTAGACTCATACCCCTTCACCAATAAAAATCATATTGTCATATTATGATGGAAGACAGAGTATATAAGATTGTTTATATTCCCTATTCAATCTATTGTATCTTCCAATACATATTCGAGATGAAGAATGTGCAGGCTTATATTCCTACACACACTATTATAAAAGTCCAATAAATCATAGAAACTCTTTAAGAACTCTGTTGGCATATTTTATTACTCGATAAAATAAAAGGATAATGGAATATTTCAGTCCCTATACCTATTGTGGATAAAAAAAATTTGATAATCATGATCTAGTGGTTTATACAGAGTAATTATGCATTATTTCTCCCATCCCAGAGGTTTTTTGGAATATTTAGGTAAAGGAAAAGTCAATATACTGGGTTCATATTCATGTTCAAACATTGAATTACCTGGTAAGAGAGGAACGTTCTTCGAGTTAGGGGCATATGCAAGTTGATATATTTTATTAGAAGATTATAATTAGTCCGGATCATGCTAATATACCATTTTTGGTCTATGATAAACAATTGATAGGGGTTCATGCCTCATGATATGCTCTTAATTTTATCAAATAATACCATAGAACATCTCCAAATGAACAATATTATACCTATATCCCATTATGGATTGTTCTCACCATGCGAGTGTGACACATGCCATGGGACATCCTAATAATCCTCTCAATGAATCATTATTGCATATCCCAGAATATCAATGTAGTCTAGTATAAATTCCATCATCCCCCAATTAAGACTCCAATACCATAAATTTATATAATTATAGTTGTAAGATCATATACCTTCTCTATTTATAGACTTCCATAAAAATATTCAATAGGGGAATGCATATCTAGATCAGTATCAGATTCATACTCCAATTGGGGCTTACAATGTGAGGGAAGAATATGCCCCTACGGAGGCTCATACTTATATCATAATAAACATGAAATATATTCCAAGGGCTCAAGATTGATCACTTACTATGGTTTTGATTTTGGATCACCATGTGAGAATAGAGAAATCCTCAGGAATGGCTCATATTCCTCAAAATGATGAATAACCACAATGAAATATTCTAGCATCTTCTCAATTGGGATATCATATTCATGCAACATAATATGGTTATAAAAATGTTCTAGAAACCTAAAACATCATACTTATATACTCGCAAAATTATAAATGGTATGATAATGTATTCTATCCACGAAACAAGATGAGACTCATATTCTAAATCTTCTCAAGGCTAGTATCCTTGTGGTTGCTCGAGACAGATTCTTTAGAACAAAAGTGTCCTTAATTTCTTCATCCAATTCAGATTATGATCACTACAATGATAGTCATCTATGGGTAAGGGTGGAGGTGGATCATTGAGACTTCAATCCTTACATCCATGGTGGTAATCCTCACTAAAGATATATCTTCAACAGATAAATAAATCCACCCATTCACATAAACCTTCAAATAAATAGGTCTTCAAAACTAAGATATGTTAGTATATCTATTTTTTCAAAATATCTGGGTTGAGCACATATAGTTCCTCGTCAATATCCAGTAGCCATCCATAATAGTCAAAAGGAAGAACTTAGAATAATCATTTATTCTATTTCCAAATGGAGGACTGTATGTATGTTGATGTGGATGATAACAATGAAATATGGAAAGAGTAAGTCAGAAACAAACTCCCCAACATTTTCTAGACCCTCACCACATATATCTGTGATCTCCCAGATGATCATGAAAACTGTAAATTACAAATATACCTAAAATTTTTTGTGATAATCAATAGTGACAAAATGATATATGTTTTACCTATCTAGGATATATGTATCACCTTTAACTATTTCATACCCTGTTTTACTAGATATATATGAAAACCTTTTAGGTATCTCAGATTCTAGGAATGGAGAAGAATGAAAAATGCATGTGATGTGTTTGTCTTTACGTCACGAATACTCTCTTCTGAATTATTTCTCGAGCATATCCAGATGTGTGTATCTACGGATGGGTGAAATATATATCATTTCAATTTACTGTGTCCCTAGAATAGATTAACCCATTAGATGTCGTTTCCAATAATGTAATAGACTTTAAAAAAATTAGAATACTAGGTAACTGGCTATCTAATTAGTCACTAAAATAATATGACCAAAAATATATGATTCATTGAAATTATGAAATGATGTAAAGGTTAGTAAAAAAAAAAATTTTAATGGGACCCCTCAATATAATGGGAATGTATTTCACACAAAATGATGGAATTTCCAATAAATCCAAAAAATCCCATAATGAATGACCATAATCATGGGATTCCATCTCACCCAACTCACACAGATGAAAAACCATGCCACATCAAACTGGATGCAGTAGCAGCTACCATATCGGTCATCTAGGATTGAACCCAACACATACAATTAGGGGAATATCTACCACTACCTCCACTGCTCATATCATCAACTCATGATAAGATTTCAGATATAACGACATCAACCTCAAATAAAACCTATCCAATTTGGAACAGATAATTTATATCTTAGTAAACAACACCAGGGCAATCATCCCCTAATAGGTTCTTAAAGAAATCAACCAGAATTTTAGATCATACACATCACACTATGATTGGTAAATATTTATATCAATGTATGTCATGGGAATAATAAATTCCCTGATTGGAACCATTGGATCATAAAAAACATGATAAATCAATGCCAGATATTGCCTTGAATAGACCCAAACCTCCCAGAATGTGTAAATTTTCATCATCACCGTCATCAATGTTAATTCATCATTCATAATTTTCAAGGTAAAAAAATAACGTTTGACATCTCATCGGTTCCACCCTCATGATAAAAAAACCTATTCAATTAGGGGATCATTTGATAATCAATAGTAGAAACTCCCACAGATTCATTATTCATAGATCTTGATGGGATTAATGTATAATAAAGTGTTTAAGTCCCCACCCCTATCCAAGGCAAAGTGAACTAATATGGAACATAGATCAAATAATGACCTTAATGAAGACACTAAAAAATCATCACGTTGGGTCAAATGTAATTATACAACCACCATTGACCAAAATAATTCATTGCAAATTTTCAATTTCAACAATATAAATATTCTGGAAGAAGGAAAAAATGTAGAACACCAAAATAATGAAAAATTACCTTTAGATTAGGGTGATCTAGATTCACCAACAATGCATGTAGACGACTTGAACCAAAGGATACTCTGAAACCTGGAACCTCCAATTTTTGATTCTCCTTCTATATAAATGATAGCATGAAATGAAAAATGGAACGATGTGGCTACATCCGAATCAGCACCCCTATGAATCATAGTTCCATCAATGGAGGCACAATTTATATAATATGAGAAATATAAACACCTCTATAACTCATGGAGGAGAAAATAAAGAGTACTATTACTATTACGTATCATACATAGGTTGAGAAATATATAAATCCTCCAATATATATAGAAAATTCTGATCCACCAAAATGAGTTGTGTATGAGGAAAAAACTGGATCGTATTTATGTTGTCGGTCAACATAAATGAGGATTTCAAAAATGATTGTGAATTCATTAGGTTGTGGTGACAACCTATCCATATTTAGGAAGATCATTCAATTCGAGGAATAATTTAGAATCAATTAGAGAAAAATTTGAGGACAACTCATTGACCTTTTCTCACACACATTAGATTAGAGATGCTTAAATAGAAGTGCCCTATGATATTCTAAGCTTAATTGAATCGATGGATACTCCAATGAAATGAATGTAAGGGTGATGTAATCATGAGTATCCTGAGAGGAATCCATACACCGAATGGTAGGATGAATGTTTTCCCCCAACCAAATTCAGTAATCCAACCTTATTTACCTTTAAATGTGCATGTTAACCAAAAAAATATCTCACACACTAAATATCCTGAAGTTGGCTGATAATGGGCCCTCGATATCAATAGGATGCAACCAATATGATTTTTTTTATTATGGCTAGGACAAGACCAGTCTTTGTTTATTATATTAATCTTTTAGAATGTTATATTATTGTATAGAATGTCCTTCATTGTCAGTTCATTTATTAGTTGACCTCCACATGAAGAAAAATTATAATCGTTGACCTGAAGAACCAAGAAAATGTGAAAACTATATGGTTTCTAACATCATATCAAGTTGGAAAGGATTAACATATTAACTATGTATCCCTCCGTATTTTGAAAAACTACTATAAATCTATGCGAAAAATCTATGATGTGAGTTTTAGACACCTCCAATCCAAATGAATTATCTATCTGGGTGATGTGAGTTTCTCTATGTGGAAAAATCTTTCAAAGACTCTATTTAATGAATTTTGTGCAAAATTTGACACATACAATTACTACATGAGAAAATGCTAGGAAACATAGATTCTACAGTTATAACTCCCAAACTATATGTATTTCCCTTCCATTTATTTAGGTAGGTCCCAACCAACCCATCACCACCTGACCTTAAAGATGATTTTTTTTAAAAAACACTTTTATCGAAAAATTGTGATCCTTATATAATTTACTAGTCTTTGGTAATTTTTTATCATCCATTTTCAATAACATACTCAAGCTACAATAACCCAATAATCATTATGAGGTAAACCACACAGTCCTACATGACTATCTCCTTTTCCATAGTGGGTTAGGATATAATATCCAGGTCATATTTATATTCAAAAACATCCTTCAAGGAATGGTCACATCTTCATAGGTTATGTTAGATATATCCTTAGAGTATGTGGCCATTTATCCATTTCCCAATCATATGTGGAGGGTGATAGGATTGATGTTACATCAAGTTGTGAGTGGATGTTGGGAAAGTAGATGGCCTAGCGAATAGTTGACCAAGCCCATTCCCACTTGAGAGAATAATTATAAATGAAAAAAATATCTCCAACGCACAAGGAGGTAACATCAAATATTCCACCAAAATGTTCAAATGAACATTATTAGTATAATTAAATAGAAGAGGAGGAGAAGTATTAAGATCAAACACAAGCGCTCACACTTGTATGAACTAAAGATATATAGGATAATATGGGAATGGTAGGGAACAATTCGTTGGTCATGTACCAATAGAGGACATATATATAACTATGACACTTGGGAAGGCATGCCAGTAAGAGTATAAAAGATAATAAGTTGTATTATAACATTCATGTGGTTGTCCACACCGAGTTGTATCACATGACCGCCGAGAAGGGGTACAATTATCTAATCATCCAATTCAAAAGGGCAAGGCTAGAATGACCCATGACACTTGAATAATATTCTCCCATGAACTAAAAAAAGTTTCATGCCCCCACACCTCATATGAATTGTTATTTTGGCCACATGTTAATGATAAACACACCCTCTGGATGCACCATCCTCTGGAACAAAAGCGATTCATTCTAATATAACTGGTGGTTTTCCCTGCCAAGCACTCAATTCTACATCAACTTTACCAATCAAAATAACACTAGGAAGCACTCGTTGAATTTATATAGTTCCCAAAGTATTTAATAATGATGTCTCTACAGACCTGAATTATCTTGTTGATACCAAATCATCATAATTCCATGTCAACATCTCATTCACTATCTGGGATTAGAATGATGTCATTCAAGGAAACATTGGTCCCCTTTATGATTATGAAATACTCATTAATGTTGGTATCCAATGTTCACTAATTTATAATGGTTCTATGAACATCTTCATCTCAGCTCAAACCTTCCATCATTTGATACATAGAAAAGGAAATTTCTCTCCATCAATTCAGACCATCCATTTTTATGATAATCTTGAGAAAAGATCACACATGAAGATCATAATTGAATATCACTTTGGGTATCTAAAATGTGGCACTAATTTTATGTTTACATATAAATAAAAAACCTAATTTTTCATTCTTGGAATTCCCTCAATCCATATAAATTTATATGTACCTTCAACATTCCATCAATGTCTAAAATTACCCAATCGATTGAAAGGTTAAAACAATACATGGTTACAGTGACCACTTCAAGACTTGTAGAGCCAAATATCATCATAGCGATTTATAAAAAGGGGAGTAAACCAATCATTGTTTGATGATAATATATATGATTCATTACTCAATGGGTTTTTTACCACCCCTACAAATCCATGGATTATTCTAAAGATAAACTATATGTTCCCCACAATTTGGGATGAGGTTAAAGATCAAGACATAGAGGACCAAGACCATTAGGTCCCCTTTTAACATGTAAATGTGAATCAATTCTAGCATCCCCCAAAAATTATATAGGAATTAAGGGATGGAATCTCTATTTTCATAACCTTTCCAACCTTGATAGTGACTAAGAAACTCCTACATTCCTATATTCAATTAAAAATGATTCTATAAGAACAAAATCGGATGAATATGAGGATGAACTCAAGAACACCCACAACACATTTTAAGAAGATATCTATATCATCATCGATGATTTAAAGTAGATAAATTACTGAATTAAGGAATAATCATGGCCTACACTGATTTTTTCGATTATTCCACTCGATGATAATATATGAACACATCATTTCTAAATAATCGTTGATATTTGTTTTCTAGTATCAATATAGACATACCTATATTGAATCATAATGTGACACCACAATGTATCGTCTTACTCAATGAACATCAATGATTCAAGAAGGCAGTCATAATTTTTATACACACTCATGATACTAATTTAGAGGTTGAAATCGATAAATTATTCAAATACAACTTTTTTTAGAAGTAAAATACCCAAAATGTCACTCCCATATCATCCATGTTAGGAAAATAATATGAGTATTTGGATTTTCATTGATTTCAATCAACTTAAGGTGTAATTTCCCATGGACGATTCCCCATTTCCATAAATAAATCTATTGATCAATTATACTAGTGGATTCTAATCTATTTCCTTCATCGTGGGGTATGAGGAGTACAATGAAATAAATAAATCCCCAATAGATTAAAAACCTACTCACTTAATACCACTCTAGGTGATCTGATTATATTCAGTCATTCCCTTTAGAATAATTAATGATAGAACCATATATCAATGTTCCATGTGATATATATTTAAATCACTCCAGATAAGAATGACTAAATTTTATGTCGATGACATGGTTGTTAAATTGTGATAATTATGTGATAACTTAATAAATTCTTAAACAATACTAGACAAGCTATAAAAGAATAGTTTGAAGATTAATTGAATGAAATTCCCTTTTGGTGCTACATTAGGATTGATTTTTTGGATTATCAGTACACCATGATGAAATCATTGTCAGCCTATAGAATACTAATTCTACTTTATAAATTTATACCCCTAGAAATTACAAGAACGGATGAATAATTAATAAAACCACACCTGCATTTATTGTTTCAATGCCAACATGACTGAAAGAGATCTCCCCTTCCTTAATTTATCAAAGAATGGTATTAAATATGAATTATATGTTGAATACAAAAATTAATTCTAATGTATCAATACATGTTTACTTCAACCATTAGTACTGATAGCTCTAATGGAAGGTTCACCACTTATATTATATGTGACCTCCATAGAATTCTCCCTGGGATCCCTCCTCACATAGGAAAATGATGTGGAGATATAGAACTATCTCTTCCAACTCATTTTAAAAATGATAGATATTAATAATTGATAATCTAAAGTCAATAAGAATAGACTTTCACTAATTTTCTTGTTGTATAAACTAAGACAATACTTGTGGAACAATGAATTCAATTTGGTTTCTATTATTTATTATATCAATACCATCTCAAGTTGTCCTACATAGACCAGAAATTTTGCTAATGGAAGGTCATACCATATCAATATGACATTTAGTTTGAATCAAAGAAATCATGGAAATGGAAATCCTTGAATTATTACTTCACATCAGAACCTTCCCTCGAAAATACATGAACGAACAATGTGATTTTTGATGAATAAGTCATATGTTTTCCATAAAATCCTCGTACATAGTAGATCAATTTTGATAGTTCCTCCAACTACTCTATTAAAAAAATAATTCAAAATCATAGACACAATATGGGTGGATTGTGCATTGTAATTACCTCCCCATAATAAGTATTTTTCACTAACCATTCTCACAATCTAAAGGATACATTAATAATAAGGCCAAATACCTTTTCCATGTCACTGGTCTTGTACTAATGATTCTAATAAAAGTATCCCAACAAAATATTGAAGAGGATTTAGAGGTAGGGATAATCTATGTCAATTAATAATATTTTAAAAAAATTGTCAAATTATCCCTTCCTAATAGCAACATAATTCGTTTAATGGAAGAGTTCCATTTTGATACAAAATTAAATTAGGTACCCAAATAAATGGGTGCCCATGCCGATGCATGGATAATAGTGCTAGAGTCTTCGTCGACCCTGACCAGGAGGAATAATTGTTCTATTTCAAATACCGAAGCATGTTCTCAACAATAAATATTTGTAATATAGACAAAATAAATCAGTTTAATACTAACACATATTCTGATGAACCAATATCCACCCTAGGATGGATGGATCAAATAATCGGTTATCTCCGAAATGGAGCTCATTTGAAAAAAAAATCCTGGAAGAAACATATACAACACAGTGAAACAATAAAATACCTTGTGGAGTGTTTTAAATGAAAAAATGTACCTCTAAAATAATTTATTTTATAAAATCATCCTTAGTTGAATAATGGAATGAGAGATTCATTTCATCATGGAGGAAGTTTGTGTAGGCTCATGAGAAACTCATCAATCTAGTACCAGGATCTCCCACAAAATTACAAGGTTGGGTTACTACTGGAAATCCATGATACATGATTCTGTTGAATCCCAAAGGATATTTCATTACTTTCAAATCCATGAAAAAAACACCTGTTAACTCCAAAAATTGATATATATGGATAAATATTCCTGAACATTAATCTATTTTGGGGGTAGATTTCGTGGGGACATATCCCGAAGCCAAAGCCAAGAAGTTCATGTACATCCTTACTTCTAAAATATTTTGTTCCAAATACATTGTGATGATAGAGTTCAATGACGTCAGGATAATGAATATCATCAACTTTTTAAATTCCAATATCATCAGCATATTTGGATTTCCAAACAAAATATTGACTGAAATAAACAACAATTATTGTTCTACGATGTTGAATATATTTTACTAAGAGTTCAATATAGATCTCAATCACTCATCTCACTATTACATAATGGAAAATAGACAAAAATAATCCATCAATAAGACTCTATTAAATTTACCTCCAAAGAATATTAATAAGGATAATAATTCATTGCTGGATAATATCCAATATGATTTTTGGGCCTATGTACCACCACTCTTACTGCAACACAAGAAACACAATACACATTGGTGTACATTAAAGAGGAATTTTTACCCATAGAAGTTCAAATTATTTCATTATATATAAATTTTTTTGGATAGTTATCAAAGGGTGAGAAATCAAAAAATTATCTGGAATAATCAGAATGAATCCATTCGATTAGGTTTCATACATTACACGACATTGAAATCCATAAGAATTGAGATCGCAGAAGACAATAATGAAAACATTTCCCTCATATCAATCCCCTGAAGCGAATTTTTAATGTACCACATGACCCAATTGATACCATGAAAGAGTCCTCCAAATCTAGATACCAAGTAGGAAAGGCCTTACATCACAAAATAATTATATAAAAAATATATTATTCATTGGAATAGATTATGTGTAGGAGGTCATACCCCAACAAATTCAAGGTTTCTAAATAATTAATATGTATATAATTTATGAGGAAATATTTTTCCTAACCACATGATATTAAACTATATAGAGAAGTACTATAATCATTTCTTTATATAGTACAATTCCTCTTGCCATGGCTGCAAAATATAATACTACACAACATATTACCCGTTTCAAGAGGTTAAACTATACATTATCATGTTGACCACCTGAATATAAAATGTAAGGGGAACTAATAGAATTATGATTATAAATTTTATGGCATCTGTCATCCTTACCGAATGATGCTAAACTACACAAATTTTTTTTTCACCGCATGAAAAAACTGTACCGATCCATGGCATCCATATTCTCTCATGTTAGGTGATCCATGACCATTATAAATTGCATTAAATTGAATAAGCTATCTAAAACTATGGATGGATTCATTCATATTTTCAATCAGATATTAAGTGATTCCTCAATCCTATATCATATCACATCCAACATATTATACAAAATTTCCATGTTATATCCTTAATTTCGAATACATGGTGAGAGAAACCACTGATATTTCCTATTTCTCACACTAATCATAGCTCTTGTTTTCTAAGGAGTATTGGTAATAGATTCCTCACACAAAAAATTCATAACTGATTATGATGGGTTCATCATGGATATGAACTAAAGACCTTAAATGGAATACCATGAGTCCTCACCAAATAATGTTAAACTGAATAAATGATACCGCATTGTAGGACATAATGTTTACCATTCTTGCGAGCCTCACTCAGGTGGACCATTATTGATGGTGTTGCTGTCCCAATACACATCCAATAAAAAACAACATGTGGATTTCTTTTTATTACTATGGGATATATAGTGATTCACAAATTTCCATCTTTTGGTCCAACTAGAAAACCACTTTTTCTTGTTGGGAAGACTATATCATTTCTTCATGAGATTATATTGATACGTTCCTCAATAACTACATGTTGGTTGATTCCTTTCATCATACGATTTTATGTGACACCCATATCTCCAATACTAGTAATAGCTACAATAATAAATGAATATAATGACCACCTCTATGCAAGGGATAGTCTTACTTATAGAATTTCTCATTCAACAATTACATATGATATTATTCATATCCCCAATTGATTCATAGTGATGCCTATAACACCCAATTCAACAAAGTCACAACAACTATGTATAAAACGTCCCCTATATGCATATGTTTCTGACCTTCATAGGGTTATTTATTAATAACTACATTTGATTTGATTCCTATTACCATATGATATGTATTGAATAAAAAAATTTGATTATTGGGTCCAGTCATAGTATTCCAATTTTACATTGTGGAACTCGCATCCTCACCGGATGATGTTAAACTACACAAACCCATATCAACTTTGTGTGGAATGATTCCTTCCATCACATGATACATAGTGATTCTTTGAGGTCTAATAATTGGTCTAGATACAACAACCAATAGAAAAATACACACCCTAACTTCATAAGTGATGAGTCATTAAATCAAATTTTTACAATTTTCGATTCAAATCTACATATAGCATACTTTTGAATTAAATATATCATGTACAATATTTCACAATGGTTCCCACTTTCTTAACACATGATGTTAAAACAGTTTATAAAACATTCAATTCACATGAAATTTAATATTCACAACAAAAGTTCTATTACCACATAATGATAAACTACATAGAAATTGACCTTACATCATGATGTTAAACTACAATAAGAAAAAAAATCCCCATTATATTTTGGTATTATGGGTAGGAAGTCACCCATTTTCTACTCCATATTGATGTAACACAGAATCCTTACCCCATGAAACTAGATTACATGGTGCTTTCATCATATTTTAAAGATCCTCTAACCATAAATCATAATTATTTTCTCGAGTGCCCTCAGTTCCCTAAAATTTTGCAATGGTCATAGAATGAAATACCTGGTTTTAAGGGACACATATTATCAAAATTAATGTATGTATATGGAATATGTATATTGACCTATGGAAATCGTCCAAATGTATCACTTTAAAAGAAGTGATTTATGATCCATTTGATCACTAAAATCATAACCACATATCTTTTAACCGCATTGTGTTCTAGGGAATCCCTTGTATGATTGTCCTATATCATTATTTATGACTTTAGAACATGGACCCATGATTTAAAACATTTCCATTTACTACTTAGATGTTCATTAGATTAGGGTTGACCCTGGGTATCCTAGTTTGAATATTGTTTATCATCCTAAATGTTTGGTCCATGTGCTCCATGACCATAAAGCACATGTACTATTGGTCAATGTTTTACAATGATAAACTATAGCCTATAATGGTAAAAATCCCATGACCATAAACATACATCGAACGTGACACAATGCATTTTAGGTCAAAACCCATATAGGTTCTCTTGATAAATATTCATGTCTTATCTTGTTAATATCTCCATCTCAATAGTATTGGAAATCATTTAGAACAAATTAACAAGTCATAATCTCATAACAGAATCATTTCAGTCAAAGTAAAAAACAAGCTATGCACATCAGACACCCTTTTTCATGAAAATATTAGATAAAAAATTTATCACATGACATCACCATGAGAATATTTTCTCATGATGGTAACAAAAATGTATGGCGTTCAAACCCTTATTGGATGTTAATCTATCCACAAAATTATACCTCGTATTTTGAGATACATGGATAATCACAATCATTCCTAGACCTTGTAAATTATTAACATTTTAAAGGGAATTATTTTATGATTATTTATGTATGTATATAGATCATGAATATGTTCACATGGTAAATAACCATCCATGTAACTAAAAATGGAATTGTAATACCTGTGATCAATGAAATCACTACAGTAGAACCCAACACCTCAGTGGGTTTTGGGTCATTCTCTTTATGATTATCTATAAAAATCCTCCAAACTCGAATAGTTTGGATCATTATTTAAAATCTTTTCACAAATATATCTAAATGTATTCAACATCCTTGATATTATGTGACCATGTTTCGAACCCTTTCTCAATTATAGTATGTGACAAACCATTTTTGGATCATTGATGTCCCAGACCATGGGATTCAAAACCATAGGGTGTATGGATCATGCATCTTAATTAAGTGTTGAACTTACATAGGATTCTGAAACCCTGATTGGATAGATTTCCTTCTATACACAACATTTTCATCTGGAAATTTGAGTTTTACCAAATCAATAATGGTCATATGAAAGGAGTGGTGATAAATGTTTCGTGGCCATTTTATTGACGCATAAGGGATTAGAAAAACCAACAATATGAATATAATCCTTTTAAGAAAGGATATTCAATACTTACGAGCATTGAAAACTTAATGGATGATCCTAACTCATCATGGTGTTGTGCTTCATCATTGGTATTCCCTACTCATCTGATATTCATAGACAAACCCTTTTGGATTATGAATTATATCACCCATGCTCCAACAATCATGGTAGACCTAAAATCCATAATATTTCTTTATCAACCATTTTTCCCAAAAAATCATCCATGAAATATTTAAATGATTATATAAACCTCTTTCTAGAAATTTTATTGACTCATAAGGGCTTTGACCAAAAACCATAGGAATGTCCTCCTTCTAGTAAAGGAGGAATAATATACAAGAGCATTGGATACACAATTAAATAACTCAAAATCATATTTTTTGTGTAAATCCTATAATGTCTTCACTATATTCCATGATCATCAATTAGGTCTGAGATAAAAGACCCTAAACAAAATTAATGACCCTAAATTAATGCAATAAAAGTTTCAGGTTAAAAGAACATAAATAATGAAAAGAAAGACACTGTATAATATACCGTGGATTAAGAGATTGTGGGTGTGATCTTAAAGACACAAAAATAAATCAATAAAAGGCCCACATAAAATGCCCTTAAAATAATGTAATAGAAGCTTCAAGATAAAATACGCTAAAGTAAAGCAATATAAGGTATGAGCTAAAATAACAAAATCTAAATCCAAAGATGGTATAAGATAAAAGTCCCTAAAATAATGTGATATATAGTTTTATCTAAATGAACCCAAAAATAATGAGATACAAGAATTGAAATAAATGAACCTAAGCTACAATGTTATATACTTCTATATAAATACTCTAAACTGAAAAACTACAAAGATATATCCCACACAAATGAAAAAAGTTTATATTTTCCACAATATATATTTATAAAAATAAATATATACATAACAAACCTATTAGTTTGGGAAAAAATTGAGTTCTCTCCCTATAAAGCCTATATTATAAACAATTATCCTTTTTCAAATCCTATAATCACATGATAGTTGGAGCATATAAATAAAAAAACATTTTTGGTGGGTAATCATGAGGGATTCGAAGGAAGAATCTATTAATATGTAGAAATCCAGGTACATGAATACAATTTTAATTAAAATTATTCAAAGAATTTGTATCATTGGTGGGGAATAAAACATCATATTAGTGGAAATACATTCACATCATGAATGTATGAAAAATGAAGAAAAACACATATGTTCAAAAAATTAATTCATTTATAATGTGAGAAAAATGAATATCAACAATTTTGAGCAACTAAAAAACTATCCTAAAATAGAGTAATTCATAATATATTATGAATTTGTCTACTGAGATTCCCAATTTTTAAAGAGATTGTTGAGAAACATCAATTGAATTCTGATGTGCTTCTCATCCCCTATTTTGCATCTTCCTTAGAATGAAAAGGCTCGACTGAAGTAGTCTTCTGCTCAACACTCTTCAAATAGTTTCTAATAGGGATTATGAAGCTAGAATTTCAAACCATTTGTTATCAGTTTTTTCATAACTTCATTATATTTTCCTACTACAAGAATGCATCTTGTTTTTCAATTTTTAAGTCAACTAGAATTCTTGCTATAGTGAGTCCAATTCCTTCATTAACAACTGAACTATGGGATCCCCATGTATAAAATCATGGAATCCCCTCTCAATGTTTGTCGAACCATTCCAATTCAAAAAAACATTATTCATAATTTCTTAGTCAGGTTTTTAATAGAATCATTCTAACCCTAGTTATTCAAATGTTGATGATGATATTCCCCTAGTACATAAAATATTTCCCAATGAGTCTCAATAGTTCTAGAATGAATCTACATCCAAATCATCCTACATCATGTCTATATTTCTATAACTAATTGTACGAGGAAAATAATGGGAAGAATAGATAGATGAGCTTGTAGGAATGAAAAATAGGTGGATCTATATAACTAACTCTCATCTGAAGCATCATCCATCACTTGTTTTTCTGGGCATATTTCCTAGAATGATTTAGCCCCACTATCAGAATATGATTCATCGGATTGAAGAAAAATCTTTGAAGCCTTTTAAAAAATATTGAATCAAATCCATAATTTACATAGAGAGAGTGGTTGGTGAAGAAATAAGATTCTCAACTTGACGAAAATGTTATCTTAGGACACAACATGTACAAGATGGTATGAATGCTTTGGTAAAATCATGAGTACAAAATAATGGGTTACTGGTAGGAGGAAGAATGATATCTACATCAATATATTCACTCCAAAATATCATCCAATAATAGAGGATGATCCTAGGGTGTTGGTATCCTCACATGATATCTGAAGGATGATGGTTGGCCCTTTTGGTATATCCAAAATGATGGGAAAATCGATAAAGTGTATATAGTTCACAAGTAATAAGCTCTTCCATCCTACAAAAATGAATCACATACCCAAGAGAGATATTGAATGAACATTCCTTGATAGTGCTACCACCATTGTCAAAAATTGGACGATTACCCACAACATAGCAATAAAAACAAATCTATCATATGGAATGAAAAGTTTCATGACCTTTTGTGAAAATAGTGACCTAGCCCCAACTGTAGATATGTTCCACAATTTGGTATGATATAGGTTATCAATGATTGTAGTTTAATTATAGTAATCATTGGAATATAAGTTCTCCCTTATCGTAAAAGAGTACAGGAAGGGGACAATAATTATGTTAGTGGTGATACCTTGCTTAATAAGTACCATGATTTGGTAAATAAATTCCAGGATTGTAACCACGTGATTTAGATGATTCCATCCACTAGTAACACTTTTGTTACTGTTATACTAACACGTATTCCTAAAATCACATCCCCAGCTATGAAAATCTATTTATTCCTAAACATGACCATAAATCCCAACAAACTAAATATCAAATATATCTTTGGCTGTACTTGACATTTCTAGGATGTATGATCCCCAACTTCAATAATGGTCCATTTGGAATGGGTCCTATCATGAACTCATTAGTAAGGGAACTGATGGGGATGTATAGTTATTGGACTGACCCCACAGTAAAAAAGGAAAAGGTTGATCCAGTCCTTGAGGATGATTGGAGATCACGTAGTCATATCAATATTAGGTCCTCCAATACAATGGTGACCATGTCCCACACCATTAATGGAGTATACATGGATTCATCACAATATTCATCCAAAATGTATGAATTCATCATGCATATATTTAAGAGGGGGATTCCAACCAGTTGGATGATATCCCATACGCTGATTTCCACCTCGTTGTGGGATAGATGAACTGTGTTAGTGTTAGGGATCCAATGAATTAGTAGTTCATGATGAAGATCATGCAGGTTATAGAATGTAATTAATCAAATCCATACTACATCAAAAATATATACCACATATAAATTGTAGGTGAACTCCATGTTGTTATGTTTGTACTAGAACAACCACACCCATTCTTCTGATAAATTACCATCAGGAGTGAGATCTCATTTCAAACTATATTCTCCACACACTTTGTTTAGGAAAGTGATAAATATACATGATTATCTTTGATCAGTGTTATATGGGTGAAATAATATTCATCAAAACTAAAGTAATGGTTTCACATAATATAATACATCCTTTGGGATGAAGATATAAAAATATTTCCATCTTACAATATTTTCATATGAGTATAGTAAAGAGAATATAACACCCAATAAGATGTAATATTGAAGACTCAATGAGGTCTGAAAGCATTTTCTGGCTTGATGAACAAGTATAGAGGTTGCTAGTTTGATTGAAGAAAATTTTTAAGATAATCATGGAGAAGAGATTTCATAACCATGATATCAGAGTTCACATGGAACATAGTGTCATCATTTATTTTTGTATAAATAAAGGCCAATTGATTTAATTTTGTAGATAATACTTGACAAAATCCAATATCAATATAATAAAATTTAGGTGGTTGATGTCAGAAAAATGGAATAAAATATTAACAAAACAAATACATTAAAAGGTCACGTAAAAGAATGTGAAATGTAGGAATTAGAAAACAAATTCAGAAATTAAATAAGGGGATCTAAAATCAATATGCATCATATGGTCTTATATGTGACATAAACATATAAGTCATCACCCAACTGCATGACTCCATAAAGTCTCGGGATCCTGGAACCTTGACATAGGCATACGGGAAACATGATATTCAAGGAATCATATGATCAATCGAAAAAGATCCTTTGAAACCTTAAATATAATTTATCCTAATAGAAAACCTTCAAGATATTACCAAATTAAAATTCACAGTTGATTTGAATTATATACTTAGAAAAAGGTGTCTTCGAGAGGAGTTCTAGTGAAGAGGACTCATGAAAAGGTCTAATGATCAGATCCTATGAGATTGTCTTACGATGATGTTACACGACTGAGGTAGGATGTATGATAATTGGAGAATAGAGTATATGTTGAATGAACCGCTATATGTTCTAAAATTTAGTTTTAATTTCATAGAATAAAAAAAATCTATCGATAGACAAAGAATCATCCAAGAAATATATTGGGGACAATATTAATGACTTGGTAGGGAATTTACATTTATCCGAAATAGTCCCTTGTTTATATGGAAGGTGCATCAGAAGGGTGGAATTTTTTAATATTGAAAAATGTGCATAAAAAACTAAAGAAAGAGAAATGACTAAATATGTGTGTTTCATCCCACTAAAATGAAATGGAATAATATAGAATATATGATCACATAGATCTCATGAACCCCAACAGTCATACGATCACATGCCTGGTAGGAGGTCGTGCAGATTGTCGCACAAAAAACATATCTTTCCTCAAGTCCAATGATGCACCTTTTGACAATTCCTTTTTTATTGAAATGGAATTAATGGAAATAAATTATCATGTCATATAATTCAATAATGAACTACTAATATATGTATATTTTCAACTAGATGATTCATAAAAAACCCTCTAAAATGCTTTCAAAAGTAGGAGAAAAATTATCAAAATTTGTGTTCCCCTTGTGGTTATAAAAAGTATAAAAAACAACACTAATGGGGGTAATTATATTGGGTGATAATATTCATGAAGCATCATGTTATCCCAAGACTTTAAAAAAATTTAACCAAAATAAAATTATAGGATGTGGAAGCCCCTTTCAGTTGTAAACATCATCTGGAATGCCCCTGTGGAGTGGTGAGTCAACACAATAACCTGGAGACATATTTCCCAAATCTCATGAAATCATGCTATTGTGTTATTATCATCTCTTGATAATCCTTGTACATGCCTAGTGGACCATGATATCGCTATTTGTATCCATAAGGAAATAATGGAATTGTCTTTAAAATTTTCAACAATCTCTATATGGCCCATTATTTGTAATGTGATGCATCACCAATAGATAGAATGATTACCTTAGACAACTCTAATACGACCTCTAAAAATAACCAAACCTTATAAAATAAAAAGAGGATATATTGATGGGAATTATGGGAGAATCTCCCCGTCTTAAATAAAATGCGACGCTCCCAGAAAATCCACATCACTATCTCACAAGACCACTTCATAGGCTGAAATGATCTTACGAAGGTAGTAGGGCATGACACCCTGATAATATAAAATTAACGTTGCATTTATTTGTTAAAAAATGACCCCATAAATTGGTAACAATTCTATAAATGATGTGTTTACAATGTGGTCTTGTGGTTTCAGAATGTCAGATGACACCCTTGGAATGATCCATGATGGGACTTCGTGAAGATTCATGAAAATGAACCCATATTCCAACTCCACCATGGATTCAGAATATAAACATAGTGTAAGGTAGAGTAAAACATGGGTGGAGAGGCCTATAAATCCCCCACCCACACATAAAATGGGGGGTTTTACTTTTTCCCACAAACATACATGGAATCCCAAGAAAAATAACATATTTCATAGAGCATCTGATATCAAAAATAGAAAATCTTATCATTATGTAATATACATGGAAAAATATGATTGTCTACTATGTATTGATATGTACTTCACACGATCACTCATAGATCATATTGAGGAATTTAAATGGGAAACCTAAAATAAATACCATATATATATATATGATGAATCATGACAGAAATAAAACATTATAACACTGAACAGATGTAGGGAACTCTCAATAAAAGACTAGAATAATCTCTAAAAATGGGCGACTTGCGCGATGAACATATATATTGATACTCAGGTGCTTCACATGAACCACCTATGTCAAGAGACAACACTGGGACATGTCACCTAGATCATGTGATACTCATTTGGAATACTATTTAAATTAATTCAATTCCTTTAGACATGTCAAAATAAAGTCATGTATAACCCCTCAAACACACCACCCTAGCCCTTAGAAACCCTATGTGATTTCCATACAGGCTTCGTGGTTTCCTTTAAATGTACCAATGAAACATATAGTGGAACTAGTACATGTATCCTAAGTGATTTGGTAGCACCTGTACATGTGAAAAGGCTCTTATGAAATCATATAGATAGGCCAACCAGGTCTTGTGATGATACCAATACATCATTGGCTAGACATGTGACACCCTCTAAGACATTACCCATTAAATCTCGCAACACCCTCTATGAATGTTTTCCAGATCATGTGATGAATCAATGAAAATTTATCTAGATCATGTGATTCCCTATCAACAAGTCATCTGATATCAATCAATGGATTCCAGGATCAACTAATCTGGTCATGAAATTTACTTCGAACATGTTATCCATTATCAAGTTACAACACTTGGATATTCCATCAAAGATTGGTAACATCCCATATAAATTTAAAATGGATAATGATATTTTCCTTGGAAATGTTAGGAATAAATTATATAACACATCAATAACATACCAACAGTATAACGAGAAGAAAATCAAAGCATCTTATGTAGACAAGAAGGCTGGGTCAAAAGGGAATCTGATGACTTTATAACCATTTCCATCATCAATTTGTAATCCCGAATAACAATTGAAACCTTTGTGTGTAATCCACAGTCTAATGAAATATGATATCTATGATTCCTTTCATACCTAGGATATGTAGGATTCCATCCAATGTAACATGATCCATATTAATCATTCAAATATTTGTCTAAGAATCTATGTGACACATCTATTACCAATGACATAAAAAATTTTCCATCCCATTATTCTTATATTCAATTTAGCTAATTTAGAATTTGAGAGATTCAATAATCATATAATCTGCATCCTAACCCTATAATATGAAAAGAATAACCTTTTTTTTTTACCCTAATCAACAACATAATATGATATGCCCCTCATTTAAGTGAGATGTCAGTGCGTAATCCCCAATAAGTTGAACTATTATTACTCTAATTACCGTATTAAGTAGGAAGAATAAGACACATTCATATGGAACTTGTTCTATACCATTAATCCAAATAGAAACCTTAGTGTGTAATCCCTAATAAGGGGAATAACTAGATATGTCCCCCATTCAAGTAAAAGAGCAATGTTTATGCCCCGACCCACTTAACTATGATTAATATAATTCCATATATTACTATGATATGTTGGACATATTCAAAAGGATCATGATCTATATCAAACATTAATGTGGTGTACCAATACATAATTCTTACATCTATTATTGATGAAATTGATTATATGAAATCAATTTTCTCAATGACTGAGCATAGATCACATGTGATTAATGAGTTTCAATAGTATTATAATTTTCAGCATACACTCTACAATAGATATGGAAGCCTCAGTGTAAAACCCATATGAATTGAAATATGAGGAATAAGATTCCATATATTACCAAAATACATAGGATGTCTTGCTAATGTCTGCGCATGTCCTCAAATTGGAACACCATTCAGTATAAGTCTTGTAATATCACATAAAATTTCAGACATCATGGCCCAATCATTCCAATAAGATGATCACCCTACCTTATCTTCTAATGTACATCGAATAGAACTAAAATATGATGAATATAATCCATCAAATAACTACGATATGAAGTATGCAGTCTTATATCCCTTGATTCATATTAAACTCTCCATGAGGTTTCCCAAACACATAATCCCTACACCAACATATAGTGAGGTTGATTACAATCTATCTACTGTTTCTCACACCGATCATATAAAACATAGACATAAAAAGATGTAATAGTATCATTATTCTCATCAAGAATATCAACAATATATGGAAATATCATTATATACTTCATGATTAGTTTCATGATATAGAACTCACACATATAAAGAAATATTTAGTGGGGATAGTCCCAAGGGAAGAAAAAAACTATGGTACGTCTAATTCATATTATAACAATGATACTTAGGATTCATTCTAAAAAATAAAAATCAAATATTTGGTGCCAAAGTACCAATAAATATGTTTTTTCTACATGATGTTAAAATAAATGGGATTAATGAACTACACAGTTTTTTATTCAAGTAAAAAATGGGGTATGTATAATTCCTTGTAATGGATCAATCCCCTCGTCAAAATATTAATCACCTACATTAATGGAATAAAATTCCAATGTTCTTTGTAATATATATTTAGTATAGAAATTTCTATCCATAACATAGAAATAGATAAAGAACCTCTGATGCATCCAGATGGAATAATTAATAGGATATCCCATTCCATTGTAAAAACGGAGAAATAATCTATAATCATTTTTTGAGTATTTTGTCCCATATCAGGATTATAGAAAGATTCTAATACATATATTAAATTTATGAAAGAGTTTAAAAGTCATTAATAATTCCACCCAAAAGGGTATTATGATCCTGATCTATTATTCTCTAGACCAATGCATGTCTCTAATAATCATTTGGTCTTAAACCCAAATAGATTGTCCCCCATTGCAAATAAGGTCAATACCCAATTATGGATAAGGAAATAGTTAATGGTTTCCAATAATA
This sequence comes from Viscum album, assembly GCA_963277665.1. NCBI lineage: Eukaryota > Viridiplantae > Streptophyta > Magnoliopsida > Santalales > Viscaceae > Viscum > Viscum album. The sequence goes on along the minus strand of OY728158.1, from coordinate 38,728,403 downwards.
AAAATAATGGTAAATCAATGTTAATGATTTTTTATTAATTGAACTTATAATAATCAACCATGGGGTTACAATTATTGCAAGTCAATGATGTTTATTGATCGTCTCTTTCTCGACAAAATATATTACATGATGAATATATTATTGTATTATCACACAGATTTTTGTTATCAATTTTTATTGGGTGGACCTTAAATTTTATAACTATAAAATTATTTGTGTATATATAGATAACTAATGAGATTAATATGCTACGTATGAACCTAATTTAATATTTACAACTTCATGCATTGTCTAGGTTATTATATCCATATGATTATGTGTAGACATGGATTTTGTGGTATATAAGATAATTGATGGATATTTTTTTGTACTGATATGTTTATATTAGCGGTTGATTTAATTTACATAAATTAATTTGTTGCCCTATTTTTATTTATACAAGTTCACAGGATTCTATTATTTTTTCCACATTACTGGGAAGTGCCACACACCCATGGATCATGACTAATTATTGATGATTGTAAACACTCATTAATATTTTATTATATTAGAATAATTTGTTAATCCATGGATATTTTTTATTATTTAACTCATATTGGGTATAAAAATTATAAATTATGATCTTTATTTCATACCCATAACCTTATCTATTTCTTGCATATTATCATCAATTGATATATCCTATTCATACACTTACATATCATTTAGGATCACACTTTAATTTATATTCATTCCCTAGGTGGTGAAAATTATATTTATTATGGGTATTAAAAATAAGTTTTATATATATTAGTTATTGAATATCATTCTTTAAATTATAGGATTGTTTATCTTAACTCCATAGATAAAAAATCATCACAGTTATGGAATGGATAGAACTATTTTTAATGGAACCTCCTATAATGATATGAAATATTTATTAATGAATAGTATTGGTCACATAATTATTTTTTGGACCAACACGAAGACCATATTCACATAGTACATACAGTCTCCTAGTTTATTTTTTTAAATATCTATTTCCATAAAAATAGTTGAATACTTCCAATAGTAAATTGGTGTTACTCCCTAATCCATTCAATTTCATTTAATTATAAATAATCGTTTATTCAATTCATTTTAGGGTTACAAAATTTTTATATAAATCTTAAAATAATGAAAAAAATACATATTTATGATACATGGAGACAAATATATTAATAATATGATCATTATTTCATCAATCTATGTAAATTAAATTTTATTCCTAATAAATTCATCAATACATGATCATACGACCTATTTAGAGAGAAGGTAGATGATATAATTTGTGCATATCTCCATTTAAATGTAAGAAATATTGTTGGTAGCCTTTATATATTAAATTCATTTTATAAGAGTAATATAAAATTTACATCAGAAATAAGAATAAATAATTCTACTATATTTAAAAAAATTTATTTAAAAAGGAAATAAATTATAAAATAATTATAATAAAAATTATTATGAAAAACCATGAAAACATGGAATATATTTTTTCAACTAAACCATATATAAAATGTGAGAGATATTGATCATTTTATTAATGTTACTAGCTATAGATTCACCATTTAAATCTAATCAAATCTAGACTATACATTACTACATTGGGAAAAGATACAAATAGTATCATTATAAAGGACATATTTACAATAATTCTAGAATAACCTCATATATAAATGGTTCAAATATTAGATTAAAAAGGTATAATATAAAAAACTATAAACAATCATTCATTATTGATTTGAGTCAAAAAAAAATGGATATTCACTTCTTTGGTAAAAGAAAAAAACAAATACGGTCTCAGATTATGAATAATAGTAACATACATAATAAGATTTCATTAGTCCATAAGGAATAATCAATATTGAATAGTAATGAAATTAAATCAAAATCCTTTTTCTAGATAACACGATCATGAAATACATCAATGGGTAAAAAACTGTAGTAATCACGTGGATAATAGTGACAATATTTTTATTGAAGTACGTAATTAATGTTTTATTTAATGATCTCGTATATGATGATATATTTACCATTATGGAATAGTCCCAAGATATATCATTAAATGTGATGTTTTACACTAATAATCGATTTATTAAATTATGAAAATGAATTTTTTGTCATGATACCTATCAATGCATCAAGTTGTATTTATTAATGTTCCACATGTAATTGATTGTCCAATACATTTAATGACCAATATAATCCACACAAAAAATATGCTTTAACAACATATATATATATATATAGTAACTAATACTGAATATAAGGATTTTTATAGTAAATTAATTAAATTTCACATTAAATAATTATATGTTAATGTGGTAAATGGATTATGAAATAATTTTATACATGATAGATACTATAAGAAAATAAAATTCAAATATAATTTCCAATTAAAAATGATCATGTCAAAGTTAATAGATCAAGAGGAAATTGAGGAGGAAAATATTTATAAGATTCAAATGATGAAAAATAAATACAAAAAAATATTGGGTTGTACTAAAATAATTTCTTTTGGAGAAGCGGAAATGATTTATGCTCAAATTTCATTTGAATCGGTATATTCGATAAGTGGGATTACATTCAAGTTATTTATTTTATAATATTCTAATAAACCCATATTATTTAATAATTCTGTGGAAATTTATTATAAATTCATGTTATCATATAATTTCCCACATTTAGGTACTCAAAACTACTGAGTATATGTTTTTAGTAAAATCCTACTTCATTTATCTAATCTGTCAAAAATATATTCCTTCAAAAAAATTGTTTTTAAAAAATGCTTTAAATTATGTGTGGAATATTATAAAAAAGATTTTGAAGAATTTTTTTCCCTGACATACATTAAAAAATATTATTTAAAATGATTTTTATTATCATTTTATGAATAAGTTACTATTTGAAATTCCTTACAATATGTGAATGGTATTTTTAGACCATATATAGAATGTATATAATTATCCACAATCATTTCCATTAGAGTTTCATTATAATGGTTCCATGGATATTTTCAATGAAAAGTATTACAAATATATTTTTTGAATTTCAATTTTTCAAAATTTATTTACAATGTGGTAAAAATATTTTCCTCATTAATTGATTATAATATTTTTAAATGTATTTATATTCATAAATTAAAACATCATTAATGCTTTGGAATGATTATAAAATCTATAAATGTGTCTTTTAAGTATATAACATTATCACCTTCCATTTTATAGGTAAACTCATTCCTTATGTTCATTTCTATAATACCTTTATTATGAATTTTCCCTTGACTCTAATAAAAAGACTGATAAAATACATTGATTTGTATAAAAGTGTAATATTATGATCATTCCTTATGATTTAGTTTCTTTATTGGAAATAATATCCATGTAAATGAAATTAATGTGATGTATGGTCTGGGAATTTTATATAATTCCAATTCATTGGGTTGTTATTTAGTCTATTGATATATCATTAATGGGATTAGGGAGCATTCATAATCCATTATAGGACTATGTAAAAGATGGGATGTTTTCATGGTAGTTAGGGTTGACTTATGATTATTTTTGGTTTCATGATGCCGCCACATTTCAAATGATTCCCTGATCTTATGATACCATGTTATTTATATTATTACTCCCTATAATTATAATTGATTCTTCACATTTATGATATCATGTTATAAGATTTACCTACAAGTTATGCTTCTTTATCATTTTTATTTCCTTGTATATTTAGATCCCTAATTTTTTCTATGTATCCAGAAGGTTATCCAATTAATTTTATGATATATAAAGGATTTAAGACCCCATTATGTAAAATAAATTTAAAATGTTTTCCCCCCACATTGTTCTTTTATGAAACATGAATTCCATTAAAACAAGGCCACATAATCTTTGGAATATAATTAATAGAATTTTATAAAAAAAATAATGAAATGGTTTGTTTAAACGATTTGAGTTACTATATAACCCCTTGATGATTGTGTTTAATTATATATATTATTCCCTAATTATTTTTAGGGCATTAAGAGAGATTATTTTCGTAGAACATAGGATTTCATAAGTATTAGTGATGCGGTATTATTAGGGAGTGGAGATGGGTTATTTATACATATGGATATGAGTATTTTAACAATAAAATATTGAATAAATTATTATAACCAATGAAATCCTTATAATAGATTTATTTTTTACTTTATTAAAAATAAATAAATAAAATAAAATTTATTTAGGATAATAAAACCTTTTATTAATTTAATTTACTTTTTTATAAAAAAGGAATGTGATAAATTAAAAAATACATATTGAAATGGAATAATATTGACTCTAGACATTGAAAAATAGTATTTAAGTTTGTAAATAATGTTAATTAATTATAAATTTACCATATCTATTATTAAATTTATTTTGGTGGAAGATATGTAATACATTATGTTTGGTTTTTATTTTTTGTCATCATTAATTCATAAAACAAGCAGTATTTTAAAATTTGTTTTTTATAATTCAATTAAAAATGATGTTATTAAAAAAAATTTAGATAATTCAACTAAATAAATTATTTGGTGAAAATACTAAATATTTATATTTTTTAATCAATGAAATTTAATATCATAACTAATTTCAATATTTAATATAAAATTTTCATATCGAATAAATTAAACTATAGATTATTAAAAATATGAATTTATTTTCTTTGTGTTTTGAATCATGATATTTATTTTCATAAAGTATAATATTTATATTTTTTCAGTATTATCATAATAACAATTAAATATATTTAATTTTATATTTAATGGTAAACAATTATGCCAATGGTCATGTTTCTATTCCAATTTGGTATTTTACGATTCGAGATGGTTAGGATACAATTCTAACAATCTTATTAAAAATCCAATGTTCAAATTTCTTTTAAAATGTTCACATATCAATCAATAATTATTTAATGGAACATTCACTATAATTCCCTTAAATGATCAACATTTAATTTTTCAATGATATTAATTGGTATGATAATATTATATTCATTTTCCATGGTTTTTTCATTGAAGAGATATTTTTTGGAAATTGGAATGATCCCTGTTTTACCATTAAATTATTTTAAAATTTTAATTTTCCCAATTTTATATTTGGATATTTAATTGTTATAATTGAATTATAATGTAGGGATATCAATTAATGAAATAATGTGTTGTTGGTTTCTCTCTATGAAGCATGTGTTTGATATGTATAATTTAACACACATTTATTCTGGGAAAATATATCATTATTAATGTTTCGTTTATCACATATATCCCTTGTAAAAACTATCATCCCCAAAATTTCAAATAATATTCTATTTTTAAGATATATTTAGTTAATTTGTATTCATTACTTCTCTGATTCCCATTCCACCTCTTCATATTTATTATTCCACCTAAAAAATATCATAAGGTTAATTTTATTTTTTCCAACGAGCATTGTACCTATGGTCAAAGATCAATACTAGCGACTCCTCATAAGTGAGTTCATTCTTCAGTTTTAACACCTCTGGAATCTATACATGTGAATGATTAAGCATGTACATTCTCATAAGATATACCCTAAACTCATCATTAACTTGAACCATAGTTGTTGTTTGATTCCATTATTAGGACATTATTCCTATATTTTCAATGATCTAAAAAGGGACAATGTAACTTTCTAAATGATTACATTTCTTCCCAAACCACATGAATATCTTCCATGTTATATTTTAAAAATTAATTTGTTTCTAAAATAAATCTTCAACAATATTTGAGGGTTTCCAACATATCCCTTTTTTTATTTTGGTAATCATTTATATTTGTTTGGATGGAATTAACCATTTCTATCACAATGACACATGATCTGGTATATTATTATTTCAGTCACCAATACCAACCCAAAAATTTGGATTTATAGATCAAATCCCATACTTGGCGTTTTATCGATCCATTTTAAGACTCTAATCAAATATATTTTTTAGTTATAGATCAGTTAATGGTATTTTTTGATCATATCCACCTTTAAACTACATTATGAATTCTCTTACAATACAATAAATATTTTTAATAGTCCTTTAAGATGTCTATAACTTTATGGGCGATAGGTTATACTAAAATTAAATTTTCTAATCAAATCATGTTGAATTCATATTCATTATTTTCGCATCATCCTTGGATAAAGATAAACATTTATTGAATTTGGTTCCCTAAGTAGAACAAACACATTGTTAATATATTTCATATTATGATATTCAAGGGACTAATCATACAGAATGATTTGATATCGTTTCCCTTGTTGAGTTGATCCACTATAAACTATATCACATTTCATCATACAGATGTCTTATTGGGAACACAAACAATTTCCATTATTTTGTTTTCCCATTTTCATTAGTGAATTGGTAAAAAATTCATCTTCTACATAGACTTTGGTAGATATCATTTAACATGTTGAAATACCATTTAATTTAGTGTATACCCAATGGTGTCCTTCATCATTATACCACAAGAAGTTATCTCAAAGATCAAAGTACCAAATGGCTCATAATTTAAGGATGATGAAATATGAGCTATGTATATTAACCAATAAATATTTTATATCATACATGATGTTGGAATATATTGTCTACATCAAAAATGATTTAAACCATCTTCATCAATGTGTAATTCATGAAGCTTCCCCGCATTGAGTTCTTTCACGTTATTTTGATGCTCTAGATTATCCCTCTATGTATCCTTAACTATTTATTTTATGGATGGTTAGTGAATAATTTTGTAATGCTATGTTGTATTCCCTATAGTTATTAATTCCAAATAAATATTTTCATATCCATGATGGTATGATATTTCCCAATCATCATCATTGTTAGAGTATAATGTTATTTTCTAAAAAGGGCATCTAATACCTTCTTCTTATTTCCTAGATGGCAGTGGATTGAGATATTATAGTCTTTAATCTTCTACAACTATAATATTTGAATAATTTTTATCTTGTTCAATGTGAATATATATATATTAAAATCTTTTTATATTCATATATTTCATAATTCCAACCACTGAGTTAGTGCCACATTATTATAAAGGAGGGGTCACTGAATATAATTTCAGATCATTCCTTGGGTACTAATGTTGTATTATCATAAATATAGTGGATTAAAATCATGTAACATTTTAATTTTCAATAATTACACAACCCAAGAAATTATTATATGTTTCACTATATATCCTTAATCCTTCTCTACATAATGGTTCTTCTGGTACTAGTGAAATGATTAGCCTCTTCATAATCTCATTAGTTATTTCTTCAATATTACAATCTTAACAGAATTGACCCATTTCCATGATATCTTAGTTATAGGGCTACAAAACCAGGACAAATTACACAAAAACGTTAGTATCACACATCAATGCCAGGAATACTATGGATTTAATTAAAAATAGTGGGTTTAATCCATTATTAAATTGCCCATGACCTTGAATAGTCCATATATATTCCCACACAAATGATCACATTACATTAGAATGATACTTCATATATACAGAATTTAGGGTTTTTTAACATAGAATAATTTTGACCCATTCTCCATATATCCCACACAAATCCATAGAAACTCATTTGGTTCCTCCATGAATATAGAGATAATAGTAATAACATCAATAAAGGCTACCATTAATTCTTCTAGATATTATATAAATATTTGATTCATCAATACCATAATGATTAATGTATAATTAGGTTGCTTAAAGTGTATCTATATGTACTCAAAATGTATATACCTTGTAATAAATTCATAATTCAGAATATATTTTTTATTCACCTCTATTTGATGATATATAGAATGAAGATCCTCCATTGAGAATTACATAACTCTTCATTGATGATTTGACCATTCGTGAATCCTTGTAAAGGGTTATTTTTTCGTTATTGTGATCCAAATGAGATATAGATAATTAATACACAACTAGATTGATATATATGATTTGTAGAAAAATTATAAATTGTTTTCCCCACTGAGATACACTATGATTCATGAAACATTTTTTATTTTCACTTATAGCTGGTTATTTTACTCTGCAATTTTATCGGCGATGTATTATAGGGGAAATTGGTGGCTTATGTGGCACCGGGAATATGAACTTTTCATAACTCATCCTCATGATATGGGAGAATTCCATATAAATTTTTTGGAAAATACATTACTATATTCCAAAAAAATAATCTTTTTCTAGAAGTTGAATCATTCATATGACTCAACCACATAAGAAACATAGGCTTCTATTTTTGGTATATGCACATATACTGTTGTAGGAATTCAAATATAAAAATAATGATCTTATTTTCATTTTTATGACAATTGGATGATTATGAATATATAATGATATATAATTTTTCATATTGTTGATATTTAATCTATAAAAGTATGACATATCCATGGGAAATATAAATCAATAGTCAAATAGGGGAGGCATTATGAGATTCACATGATGAATCATCCCACAAATTCTAACATGAGTGGAGACTATCAATTTGGTTTCCCAGAACCCACCACATGGTGTTCTTATAAACATATATACATTAAGGATTCATAAATTTGATTTATTATTTCATGAAAACATTGATGATATAAAAGAATAAGTTTATCATGAATAAAATATAACATTTTTCATTTTCCAATAAAATTCATTTTTACATTATTTAGAATAGTTTTAATAATCAACCACATCAATAATTTTGTAATAATATTTTTCATTTATATTAATATCTTTTGGATGTTAACATTGATTATTACATATGGTTTAGTACACTAGTATTGTTAATTACTTTACTCTATACACTGAAACCATTGACAGCATTGTGGTGTGTTGGGAGGTTTATTCATTTTATATATCAAATCGGATTCATTCTTCGTGTCTCATTGGAATTCATGATCATGGTATAATTCTATCCCACAGATAAAAATTTTACCTATCCAATTAAGGAATTTTAAAGGATTCTTCTCCCCACATTTTTTACATGTGTTTGGTCAGATAATCTAACCATGAACCTAATATCTTAAAACCTTATAATTATTTTATTATCTCTATAATGATGGAAACATTTTATGAACTCATTCTCTACAATGAAGGAACATCAATGAACTTCATCACAACTACCATATCCTTGGATATCTAGATCCTTTTAGTGGTTTGGCATTAAACCACTATATAATCTATATATTTTTCTTTCATCATTTATAAAAAATATATTGACGCATATTAAATTACTTATGATGGATGAATTTTGTTTCATAAGTGATTCACCCGCATTTTCCACAACCATTTTGAAATATCTCACTGATATAGTTGAAATAGTTTTAGGGAAATCAAAATACCATGAACATGATGCCACTAAATAGAAACATTTATTTGGTTCCCCAAAATCCTTCAAACTCATCCCTATATACACCAAAAGATTCTGACTAGTGGTGATTTTATAAAGTGTGTCTCTATAGGCACTATTCCATTAACATTAGAGTAAAAAATAATGAAAATAACTAGATATCGTATGAAATAGTAAATAAATATAGTGTGGATGTGTTAAACAAAATAAAATAAGACCATTCTATAAAAATAAATACAAATCAATAAAAGAACAAACCAATATGGGATACATAAAATAGTGATCATTTAATAGAATGATAATTTATATAAAATTACAAAAATGATATGGAAAATAAATTTACAAGGCTATCCCAAAAAATCCAGACCGGACCACATACCCAGTCTCCATGTTATTGAATAAATAGTCCAACCCTATAATAAAAATCCACATGTGTGTCTCCACAAAATTATGCTACCCAAGGCCACTACCATACCGACCCATGTATCTTTGATCTTCCAAAAAAATATTACATATGGTCAATATAAACACCAATGTTGAGATAAATAGGTAAGAAATGATATCAGTAGGCCTCTCCAATTATAAATCAATAAATGTTATATTTTATGTGAATTCTCATGCAATAGGCTCACCCCATCCAATATAGAACTGAAATAATAAGTAAATAAATGAATATTTGGTCATTTTTTCTATAACCTCTAATGGTCATAAGTAATTATAATAAATTAGGATTGTCTGTAGATATATTTCATCACATATATCAAAAATAATATTCCCATACATATATATGTATATGTATATAGATTAAAAAAATAGAAACCATACGAATGTGGGCAGGATATATGCGGCATATTATAAAGTAAAACAAACCAAAATAGATCCATATAAACATGATCTTGATATTCTAGACATCTAATGAAATATTTCACTAGGATTGATGTCCCACTACTAAATCTGTGATTAATTAGGTTTACCCTAGTTCCATAATTTAGATTGAGAAACACCTACTTCGGCTAGATCTATAAATATCCCAAAGAAAATCACTACACTACCGAGGAAGTCGTATAATAACACAAGGATCAGACATGATCACATTCAATTAAAATAATAAATGATTATAAATAGTTATTATAATTCCATTAATTTTTCGCTAAGATATATTTGGTATCTCTCAATCCATATTAATTCATATAGATATCATTTTATCAATTCCTAATCAATAGGAAAGCATGACCTCATGAATTAGGTAATCCTTTTAGGGATAAAATCTTATTGAATATAGTGATTTATATATATATATATATATATATATATATCCATGAACATACTCAGTATACTTTAATATATATGTCTCATCATTACACTTATAGTCATGTATGATGAGTTCTGTAATAGTTCATCTTCATGACACTAGGGAGCATCCTATGCATTGCATGGGAGAGTGTAATCATCAATGAGTATCCATAAATGATGTTTAGTTATAGGCTAATCACCATAGTTAGTAAATTGATTTGTGTGAGTGTAATAATTTCCATTACTATATTATGAAAATAAATATCGAATCTATAACTAAAAAACAAAATCATAGGGACTCCATACCTGAGTATCATAATATATGGGGATCAAATACTGGATCCTCTGAAGTATTTCTGTGAAACCCAATGACGTAAATAAAAAAAATACAGGCTATAGTGTTAGGAGAATGTATGAGAATACAAATGATGTAAGAAAAGGCATCTCACTGGGGACCCTCAAAAACAGTCGTAAGGATGAGGCATCCTCTATGTCATAAGATAAGAAATACTTATTTGATAAAAGAAACATTCATTGAAAATAATAATAGATATATCTCTCATATCCACCAGTAGATAATACATTATATTCATATGAGATAACTGGATTCGATTACTGGAAGATAAACCTACCCATTTAGAAAAAATACTAATACACCTCATAGAATTACTCAAATAACCTCACTATTATTACCACCATGATCTTCATGGGATACTCTAAAAATATAATGTCTATGAATATAATTATGAACCTGAATAATTATTATGATAAACTCTATACATGGTAGCAATGGAGGAGTACACATTATTTATAACATAGTACATGGTGTGTACCTGTAAATCCTCACATGGGCATTTACATCAATCAGACATGGCATATAAAACCCATGGGATTGGAAATTAAGTCTTGTTATTTGTGGGTTTCATACATTGTATACATTCCCATGTACAAAAAAATCATTTCCCATGTATTTTTCCTCGTAGTTTACATATACAGGGGGCGTGACCCACGTAGGGTCATGTTGTATACTCTACAGGGTTTTGTGACCTCACATGGTCTATCTAGTGTTATATTCAACTACACAGATGAGTACCAGTACATAAAATTTATTCCATATACATGGCGTATACTTATTAAAAGTATACATTCCTTTTATTTTACATAGTCACTATGTTTTTTATTGAACTACATGTCTTTTAATCAGGATTCTCAAATGGGAACCCCTAAAATGGGCCTAAAATGATTATTATCTCCCACTTGTCCATAGATTGACCCTTACTGGGACATATATTGTAAACATAGTCCAGTAACACAAAAAATATCTATATATATGTGTACCAATTGAGAAAACATAAAAATAATACATTTGTGAGGAGTTAAACAAGGATTCACTCATTTATGTGACCCACAATAGATGCATGATGATTCAGATCGTCCAATCATTGTGATTGAACCACTATTGCACCCTCCCTTATTATCGATCTCCCTCTCTCCGAATGATCTTTTATAAAAGGAAAAAAATTCCCATATAGATAATATGAGATATTATATGAGATAAATGAATAAAATAAAATAATAAAATAATAAATAATAAATGACATAATATGAAAATGGAAATGGTCCACAATACCAACCTTGGAACCCATCCTAATGATCATTATCTCATGGGAAACCCCAACATTTTAGACTCAACAAAATAGATAGAATCTCAATATGACTCTCCATTCCAATGATATCACCAAACAAACATGTATGAATAAATAAATGTTACAAGAATTAAATATTAATTATTAGTTATTCCATGAAAAATACTAGTATTAAAAATTATACCATTCATTATTAATAGGAAAAAAAACGTATTCATAGAAAAATTGAGAAAAAAATTATATGAGGTCATATGATAGGGTGGAATGACCATTTAACCCCTTATAAGCATCAAAATGAAAAAATAACGTTTTTGTTCACATTCCACATTTGGAAAAAACATAGGTCATTAAATAAATTTTTTTTAAATAACATATTAATGTATTTTAACATACTTTATTTAATTTTGTACATCATCTTCGTATTATTTATTCCTAAAACCCATTCACCATATTATCCTTAAAAAAGATAGGCATACAATGTGATATTGTACTTCTCAAATCATCGGAGAACATAAAATAACCTATCCATTATATTAACCAACTATTCCAAAACATGTGGATCAGAATATACACTAAATGCTAGTAGTCATTAACACATAAAACACTCAATGGGTAGTTTCTCCTTCTTAGATGAAGGTGATTATTTCAAATGGTTCGAGTTGCTATTCATAGCCTCAGATATCGGGGTAAGAATCTCTGTGATGTATTAAATAGAAAATTATATAGAATTGTTGATTTAATTTAAAAAATGATTCCCTTTCCCTACACAAAGATTATTGGTTAGGTTTTTCCAAATTACCACCATTTTATATATTATAAAATTATTGAACAAACAAAAACCAACAAAGAATTAATAAATATTTTATTCTTCACTAGAAATTAATTCTAATGACAACTCTTATGTGATTCCTATGTTTATTATTTTCATCAATCAATTATTCCTGGGTCATGAAAATTAATCTTAAGGGAAAAAAATTATTTAGTGACTTATCCTTAAAAATTATATGTATAATGTCTTTATTAACTGAAACTAATCCATTGTGGGATTCAAACATTGGGTATACAATGTACACTATATCATGAACAAGGTGATGAATAATTAAACACAAAATGATCCCTTTTATAGAAAATTATCATTTTGTATAGATGATCCATATACACATCCATTTTTAGTATATATATAGGGATTTATTTTTAGGGATGCTAAACAATACTATAAATTACCAAAAAATAGAATGATTACCAATACATTGAGACTACATTATGATTTTATTTTTTTTCTAATCATAATTACCAAACTAAATGAACTATCCTGCAATACAAACTATAGTTCCACGTATATTTATTTCTTGATAACTATATCTTTTTTAAGATAAATTTCAAAACACTTATACATTCATGGATTGAATGGTTTAGTATCATGATAATTTTAGTCACATACATCAATTTTATATAATAAAATGAAATATTATTTAAGTAATTATACATTATCCCCATAAAATACCCAACATTCTACATAGTACATATAATTACAAATGAATATTATTTTATTTATGTTGTGAGTTGAAATCCCAATAATGGTCGGGAGTACATAGAAGGAATAATAAACATGAATCAATAGTACATAGGTGGGAATAATCATAATAATAATTTCATCAGAATGATAGAATCATTGTATTTGTGAGGGATATATTTAGTATAGGTATTGAATGCTGAATCAAAAAAATCAGGAAACATTATAACACAGTTATTAGATACCACACATATTTTGATCACAAATAGATTCTTATTACTGAAAATCATATGTTCATAAATAGTAACATAATTATTTTTAACGAAGAAAAAATAATATTCATTCTTAATAAAAATAACATCATCAGTAATATAACCTTACATGATTCATTGGATGGATATAAAATTCAGATCCCTCCCATCACAAAATAAAATGCCCATAATCATGCATACCACATGGAAAAAATAAAAATCATATTATATAAATAAACCCAAGGAGAGGAATAGGTATCATAATGTATTTATAAGAATAAATTTTGGGATGTTTATGGCATTTTCATTGTGAATAATTTATATTATACATTAAAAACATCATATTTATTTACTGGTTGATAAATACCTCAAATGGAGTCAATGTAGTGATTTGAAAAAAATACATCAAGAAAAATCAATGAATTTTTCTTAGAAATAATTTTTAATAGGTAAAAACATGTTTATCACAATAAATAAAAAATAAAAATATTAAATAAAATTTTTAGGGATCGTAAATGATTATCTATTGAAGAAAATTTTGAATGTAAGATAACTAAGAAGAAATCGTTGCGTTATAGAATCCCATTACCTTAATTCCCCTTTTATTTCATTGATATTCATCCTCCTAGATAATAAAAATATGGTTATTAAAAAATATTAATATGAGTGAATTATTTTCATGTTTATCTCTATATATCAATTATAATCAATTTATTATGTTTCTTAATTCTTTTTTTAGGTGAAAATATTTTTTATCATATTTTATTCAAAAATTTCATTTTTTGTTTCTGGTTAAGGATTTTGATTTGTTAAAACTTACACATTATTATTAATTACTCCCGGAGAATAGAAATAAATATATTTAAGAATATTATATATGAAAATTATTTAATTATAATCATATATAATAACTATGATGATTAGTGTGTTTGCAATGATCTCATTAGTGGTTAAATGTTTATTTAAATAATACTATCAAAAGTGGAGGAAGGTAATTCAGAAATAATAAATCATTTAAATAACGGTCAGATATATGTGGTAAGAAAATATAAATACATCCTAATTATCCATTTCTTTTTTTTGAATGGAATTGGAAAAAATATAAATATACGTGGAAAATTAGAGAAGAGTGGATAAAAATATTCTATTCTCTAATGGTTTATTTATACATTAAAAGAGTGGTATTCTAAATAATAAATATTGAAATAATTAATATTTATTTTCTAAATATTATAATATGGATATTTTTTAAAATTATAATTCTTATATCAATAAAATAAAATATATTTATGTCTATGAAAATATTTATAACCTGAATTCCCTAATTTAAAAAATAAAATCTTATAAAAATGGAGAATTGTTATTTTTATGGATTTATTTTGACATTAGACTTTGGAAAATACTTTTTAAATCATGAAATATATTTTATTACTTTAAAATGAAATATTTAAATTGTTTACTATATTTGGGAACTAAATAATTAATTTTTTAATTTACTATGCAATTATTTCGTCATCATTATGGCATAAAACATGCAATATAACGAAAGAAATATTTTTACAATTCATGTAAAATGTAATGTATTATAGAATATTAAAAAAACCATAAGCCTTATAAATTAATGGAGTTATTACTATTATTAAGGAATTAATTTTTTTGAAAAAAATTTATTTTAGGAAATTTTAATATTAAAAATAAAAATAAGGGTTTTCTGAAAAACATTAAAATAGAAATTTTAGAAAATTTTATTATATCTTCTTTATGTGTTAAAAAATGATATCTCTTTTATAACATTATAATATTTATATATTTTCTAATTACCCCAAATTTTTTTTTTAAATGATATATTTTTTTAATGTGATATTTGTATTCCCATAATCTCATTGAAATTCCCATCGGTCATGTTACTATTCATATTGGTAATGTTTCTGTTCAAGTGGTAACATTAGTATTCCAATGATTATATTATTATTCAAACATCCACAATACCGATAATTTATAAATCGTAATTCATTCATTCAAAAGTAACTATATTTCCAAAAAATGTTCATTATTGTACATTTATAATATTTTGATTGGTTTTCAATTATTATATTTCATGTATATATTATTGTTCCTGATAGTGATAATTCTACTAGTTTATAATGAATTGTATTCCCATTCTAATTTTTTAAATTAATAGTTTTTTATCTTTTTTCATTTTCAGTGTTTTTGTTTCTAACAAATAACACATTATCCATTAATTAAATAAAGCGTTTTAATATGTATATTTATTTTTAGTTTGTAATAATATATATTATAATACACTTATATTTTCAAAAATAAATATTATATGTATGTCCTCGGTTGCTACATCATAATTGATCAAACATATCATTCATATAGGGTAGATGATACTTTTAATTATTCTATATTTATTTGTTCTTGATAATAATTGCAATGACCCATTGACCCATAATCGTTCTTGAAAAAAAGAGCATATGCACCCCATGGTAATGAACAAGGATGAAGGAATATTATTTATAAATACTCTAACTGTAGCCCATTAAGTTATTACAACTCTAATATGATTATTCTATTTAGAGACATTCAATAGGGTGTAGCTATTGGTATGGGTTTTATAAAAAATTAATCTTGCACATTCAATAGAATATAATGAAACACTTATTGAGAGACATAAAAAAATCCCATATATAAGGCATACCATCATTGTTTATTGTTTTTATCCATCTAAGATGAATATTCATTATGACTAGTTGGTAATACCTCTATAATGTAATAAATTTCCATTCAGAGCTTTTTTCATCCTCACATTGAAATAATTTTTTAGGTTGATCCATTATTCCAAATGTAACATCACATAAACAATAACATATATCTAATATATATTAAACGATCCAATCCAATCCCAAAATGACATATAATTAAAATAATGTTAGAATAAATATATTTTTATGATTTTTATTACCTGAAACATCTATATGAATTAATCTCTATAACTGATATTAATTAATCATATCATTTAGACTATTTACTAAAAACAATAGAACTAGTAATTTTGGCGCCCATGTCATATGCGTAGAATAGTTTTGGAAATGAAAAATTGGGTAAAACATAAATAAAACAAAACATTTGTTCTTTTATATAGATGATATGTATACCATTAACCAAATCGATTAGAACATCCACTTTAGATATAATAATTTCATATATATGACCTTTTCTCTGTGGATTCATCTTTGTGAGATTTCATAGATTCTTGAGATTTGTTTATTAAAAAATTCCCAAAATCATTATTGATTGGAAAATAGATATTAGTAGATAATTTAATTTCAATTCAACTATTATTATGAGTAAAATTTCTATAAAGATGTAATAAATTCCAATTCCCTTTAATCATTTACAATGAAATTGGTTCCATGATTTTTACATTATTGAAACTTCATCATTCCATAATTATTAATTTATGTGTTACATTTTTCTTATTTTGAAGATGAAATTTTCATCTCTTTATTTATCATCAATATATGGGAAAAAATCTTCTACAAATTAATAACAATTGATACTATATAATCATATAATGGAAATATTTGATAAAGTAGTATCTTTTTGGGGACTCAGCTTAATCTCATAAAATTTATTATTAATGTTTTTTGTATGAAATTTACCATGATAATTTTTAATTATTTATCTTATATGTTAATCATTAGACTCTTATAGATATTCATTTTATTTATACTTTATTGTGATGAATATCCTCAATATTTCATCTCACAATCCTCTATATAAGTATTTATCAATGAAAATAACTTCTAAATTAATATAATCCTTGATTTCTATTTCGTTACACTAAGTTGTGTTTCGGATCAATGATAACAATTTGATTAGTATACCATTTCAAAAAATAAAAATAAAGAATTAAAATTTCAAAATAATCACAAATAAATACATCAATATATTTTTTGGATATGAAATCCATTGTTTAGAAACCAATTTATTAGAAGTTTCTTTGAATTAGGGAGACTTATACCTCTATATGTGATCCAATATAAGTGAGTGAACTAGTGGAATAGTTGGTTGCATTGTATATAAAAGTATTTTCAATGTCGCTTGATTATGCTACTCAAATATGGAAATGATTTTCCCAGTTCAAAAAAAATTATTGGATTTCTCAACAGGTAAATCCCTACATTTTCTAATGGTACTCATTCAAGTTCATCTATAATGAACCATATCTAAATAAAATTACAAATATATTAAGATCATAAATATCAAGAATATTTATACATAACATAAAAATACATCTAATGGTAATCATTCTTAGAAAATATAATGGGTTATCTGAGTTCTCATGTTACTTACATTTATTTAGAATCTAGCCCCATGTTTTCTACTAACAATACATTGATAATAAATGTAGAAACCAAAACTACAATATCCTAGAGTCATTGTATAGATTATTACAATGGAATGTAATATAATGTGATCTCACCCTATAGGATCATTTTATTTTTCATTGTTATAGAAACATATATATACATGATTACCATTTTACATTGGAAATATCAAATACATACATTAAAAAACATGTTTAAATCCATGATAATATTTATAATATCATAAATTATGCCATGTGGAAATGAAAAAAGGTTTTTATTAAATTATCATTTATAGTTACATATATTAGAAGTTATCAGGATATGAATTGGGGTAATATATATAGAAAAGTAAATAAATGAAAAAAATTATCATTTTTTCAACAACCTGAGTATTAAATTCATAAATAGGTAATATTAATGTATTAATAACAATGATTATAATAACTAAATTATTGATAATGTAAATTCTTGATCTTGGACATCATGATCGAGGTAATCGTTATATAAATACCATTATGGCCTTTTTAGAGATGGTTTAATTTATGGGTATACATATATTGAAATACCATATATTATTTATGACTTAATGATTTGTCTCAAGAGATAATTTGATGCATAAATTGGATATCTATGACGAGGACCCACCCATAATTTCTTTTCATATTCATTAATTTAGTATTAAAAAAAATTATAATTCATAAAAATTATTACTTATCAAAAGATATCCATAATGAGTAAATAATATGTAATATAAATATTTCTTATTTAATATGATAACAGCCATTGTAAAACAAAATATATAACATTTTTATATGATTTATGGAATAAAATTAATTGTTTTACAATGAATATAGATATTCGGGAAAAAATTAACAATCAATGAAAAATGATCATAATAATGTTATTTTTCAAATAGAATTTTAAAAACAAAAAATCTAATAATTAATTTAATATGAAAATAATTTTAATGGAAATATTGGTTAATAAAAAATATTATCCATTAGTGAATAATTGCGAATTAAAGTGAAATATTAATCTAATATTTGAATAAATATATATCTTTTTAAAACATTTAAATATTAAACTAGATGCATAAAGATCATAAAATTGTTTTAGTGGCCATAAAATTTTTGAGCATTTTAATTGTTACATTCATTCATTATTTAATAATTTAATGAACTTATAAAATTATTCTTTTAGAAAGTGTTATCAAGATTATATTAAAACTATTTAATAATTAATCTATTATATCAATTGTTTGTATTAAATAATATGAGAAAATAAAAAAAATTTATCTACAACAATATTAAAAAATATGTTCATGGATGAAAAATATACGAGATCATGTATTTAAAAAATCATTTATTTTCTATGATTCATTTATATTTTGTGTCTAATATAGTGGACATTATTAAGAAGGGAAAATTTAAATTTCATGAGATTCTAAAAATATATGGAATTTATTAAGGATATATTATCATATTCCTTTAATGAAAATTATATAAATTCCATAATATATGATTTTGAAATAATTATTTACCTATATGGTGAATTTAATAAAAATAACCCATTGAAATAGAATAATAAATTCAATATTTAGTCATTGTGAATATATAAAAATTCATTTTATATACAGTAAATTTTTAGTATATATAACAAAATAAATTAATCATGTCAATAATACAAAATATGTCTCATTAGAGGGGAAGTTGATAAAAAATCCATTACCACTAGTTTGATTTTCATCATACGTTCATTTCACACCATATAAAGAAATAAATTATTATAATTTATTAATTTAAAAATATTCATATATATATAATCTTATAAAATCCTTTTATAACATTTTATCACTCATTTTTTAATATATTTATATTTTTTCATTATTTCAAGTGTTAACTACATCATTTTTCATGTATGTTGTTTTTGTCCTTTTATCATGTTCATGGTTCTATATTCTTTTGAATTTTTTTCACAGTATAAATATTAAATAATATATTTATATATGTACATATTCATCTATAACAGATAGAGACATAATATTTAATTACATAGTTCATGGAGACGTTACGTCAAACGTACGCATTAATGTTATATTAACTTTTTGACGGGTATACAGAAAGAAAGTTATTTATAACTCACATTTATAATAATAATTATTTCCTATTTATTTTATATATTAACTAAATATTTTTTAATATAAATTCATGCAAATTGAAAATAGAAAATAGATAATAATGCTTAATAAATGTGGTAGTCAACCCAAACGCATAAGTAACATTATCATTTTCAAACAGATTAGAAGTAAAGAATACATATATAAAATTATAACTAAATGAGAAAAATTATTTATTAAATATTGTCTATATACATAATATAACTAATTATATCCATTAATTTAAATTATTGGTGAAAAATCTACACCGCTATGTGGAGACTGTAGGATGTACATGTGGAGGAGTGATGTTTTTTTTCATGGGATGGAAAAGAAAAGGATATTAGGTCTCCAAAAATCATAATAACATATAATTATAGTAATTATAATACATATATTATTTTATGATTTTTATAAAAAAAATTATAGTATGATGAATAAGAATCAAGGTTTAATGATTTTGTGAAGATAATTTCATATTCTTCAATAGAAACCCTTTAATACATTTTTTTTGTTCGTTATAAGGATTTATTAAGTGAAATAAAACATCTATATTGTCAGTAGGTAATTGGAGATGATAATTTGGTAGGGTTCGGTCGAAATTGATGGATGCGGATGACCTACTATCATATAATTTGATATTAATATTTTTTGTTGACATTTAATTCTTTATCAATATGTTTTAACCAAATTTCTCCAATTTTTCACATACATTGTTGGAAAATATTCACCAAGGATACTACACATAATAAACATAAATAAATGGTACATATATACCAAATTTAGACATATTTATTCAAATTATGAATAATTTTACAAAAAAAATAAATAATAGATGTTTGAGAAATTAATTTTTGGTAATAATTAAAACCACAATGTAAACCCATTTTCTCGAAAAATGTATTTTTATATAAATAAATGAAAATGTAAGAAAATATATTATAATTTTGATTAAAATGTAAATAATTAGATTATTTCTAACTATATCATATAATGATAATTTATGATATAATTATGTTCATTATTTGAAATTTTTTTATTAAAATAAACGATATTCATAAAAATATTTGTATTTTTCACTAGTCACAAAAAATGAATCCCAAAATTTCAAGCATCGTTAACCTAGAAATGATTAATTCAAATAACAATTATTATTTTATCAAAAAAATTAATTAAATAGTTTGTGTGTGATGATATAATATCATTGTTATGTGAAAATAAATCTATGAATGAAATTTTTTTAACCACAAATATATCATAATATATTTGATGGTTAAAAAATGGCATTCCATTCGAACATTTACGAACAAATTAAATGTCAAGAAAAAATGGTTGGGGTAGAAAATTAAATAATATATATCCATTTCAATTTCATAACAATGTAAATGATAATGAATAATGGAATAAAATAATCATAGATTTATATAGATGTAAATTAAAAAAATAAAAAAAGATAAATGACTGTGAATAATTCATGGCTAAAATGATGAGATGAAATTGGATTCACATAAATGAATATGTTATATTTAGTTATACACCAAAGGAAAAAGAAATGGAGATATTTAATTTAATATTCATAATTAATAATAATAGAATAACATGTATTGAGATTTTTAGAGAAATAGAAAAAAATTACAGTCAATTTAAATTTATGCTTAAATAATCAAGATTTCAATTTGAAATTAGACAATAAACCCTAACATTATCTCCAAAATTATAAGATAAAATATTATATTCCTATATATAAAATATATTTTAAATATTAATATTAATTTTAAAATATTACTATATGTTTTTTTACAAAATAACAATAATTTATTATTCATTATTACACTAATATTAGTTTTTTCAGTTAAAATTAATATTGTCTTGTTAATAGTTTTTTTTACATGTTTTGGTTCATGCATTCTGATCCCTACACATTGATCATAGGATCAAAATATACAAAATATTCATGAGGATTTATTTATTCATATACATATTTATTATCATGGTCACTCTAAGGTACACATAGTGATGATTCATGTGGAACACAAAAAGATATCCTTTTAGGGATTATATAATTACTAAATAAATCATATTAATTAGGCATTAGAATTTATAATGATTCTATTGCTATGTTGTGAAATAAAAATAATATTTATTATTAAATCATGTTAAAAGTAATATTTTTTTACTAGTCAGTCATTATTTCAATGTAATAACATTTTTCATGTTACTGGTATAAATGAACAAAATAAGAACACATAATAATGAATGGGTGAGTAGGCCAATGATATTGTACAATATTAATATCACTTTTATAAAATTACAAATATAAATATTTATTTTTTTAACGTTATAAATATAAATTCGATATGTTTGATATCATGGATAAATGACGATTATTAAGAAAAGACTAAGATGAATATATAACAAATGAATCTTTACTGAGAGTGCCTTTAAAAAATAAAGGATTTAGGGCACATTTGGCTATATTGACGAAGCCAAACATGAGATGGTATTTATTGAGAGATAATTTGGGTTGGTATACAATATTAAATAGATTGAATTGTGTTTTTTAGGATGGTAGTGTAGGGTTCCTATTTTATGTAACCTTGAGGGGAATTTTTTTAAATACAAATTCTTATTTTTATTAGTACACTCAATTTACATACAATGTAAAAAAATTTGTAAAATAATATAGTAAGTATAAGGGGATAAAAATTATGATTTCATAAACACATTAAGAGATTATTTATACAATATTTTATATATTTATCCTTAGTTTAAACCCTTTTAATTACTATACATTTACAATGGTAAATAAATTTTTTACTCTATAGATTATTATTATTCAAAAATTATAATGGAACATATTACCGTATGTGGAAATGGTCATTCCATATGGTTAGTCTATTATATTTAGTTAAATTACTTAATGAAATTAAATTAATTGTAATATCAGAAATCATAATGCATAAAAATCAATATGTTAATGATTCAATTCATCAGAAAAAAATACAATATTGACTATTCCTTATCATATAACACTTATTATATCATTTAAAATTATTTTTAATA
Organism: Viscum album; assembly: GCA_963277665.1. Classification (NCBI taxonomy): domain Eukaryota; kingdom Viridiplantae; phylum Streptophyta; class Magnoliopsida; order Santalales; family Viscaceae; genus Viscum; species Viscum album. The sequence goes on along the minus strand of OY728158.1, from coordinate 38,704,705 downwards.
AATATAAATATAAATATATCATTTTAGTGAAATCACCCTTTATTATAGATAAGTTTAATGTATTAATTTAACAATAAAAAATATTTGAATATAAAATAACATTGAAGAGAAATATTTTCAACATTAAATGACATTAAAAACATACCACTAATTATTTATTTTCTAACCACACTTTTTCAATCCATTAGTATTAATATATTTTTTAAAATACCAAAGTAACATTAAATAATTCAATAATATTAATAAAAAAATATGTAATTTATGATAATACATATATTTATAATAAAGAGTTTTCATTAATTTTTACCCTTTTATTTAAATTGATATATTTATTATTTCAAAAATATTAATTTCTGTTAGTTTTTTAATTTAAAATGAATCATCATTAAAAGATATATTTATCATATAAAATTTGAATCCTTGTCTATTGAGTATTCATATGGTGAATTTGGATTCATTAATGAATTTTCAATGTTTGAGCCTCATATTTGACGCCTCTTAGAAGTGTTTGAGGTCTGGAAGAAATCATATATTATTAGTCAATTATCATAGGTTTTCATTGTGATATGAATTTTTTAATCAATTTTATCTTGGTTCATGATTTTGTTACCACAGTTTAGCGAAAACTTTGTGGATCTCAAATGCTCAAGGTATTTCAATTCATAATGAATAGAGCACAATTTTAGTGCACAGTCATTGTATGGTTAAGGTGAAATCATGCATTTTAAATGGTAAGTCATGAGAGGTTTGTGGATCATAGCTCCATGGTGTGTGGAATGTTCATATTTTCATGAAAAACATATGAGGTTTTGTAATGGGATCTAGTGGTGATCTTCATGATTAGTACATGGTTTAAAAACCCTTTTGGACAAAATGTATAAATTTCTAGGATTTGGATGATCCAACCAGAAATTTGTTTCACGTTTTTCTAAAATCATACAATAAAATTATATATTTTAATTTTTTTGTCAAAATTTGGGAAATGGACAAAATTTCTTCACAGGATTTTAACCTACGCACAATTTGTTCCACTATGTACATGTGGAATATCCACACTCTATATTTGTTTCTTCTGACAATTCCATCTTGATTTTAGTTGGATATTGAGGATTTATTGTTTATTTTGATCTATTATTCATTTCACCTATCCCTAATCCCCTTACTTTGATCTTTTGGTTGATTTTGGTTATCATTTAATTGGTATTTTTTTCTGATTACAACAAAGAATAATGGAACCATTTTATCATGATAAAGATTTAGTGTGACTTGGTGGGAGGAAGTCTCGAGATGATATGCATGTAATCACTAATCATTTTGGTTGAGGTATAACTCATAGATGATTTTACATTGATTTTTGATATATTTAGTGTGTTTACTAGCTAATTTGGAAAATGATGTATGTGATTTTTCTCATGATGGTGTCATCTGTGAATTTCGGACCCTCCACAGATGGTGGGTGATAGTTCTAGAGAGTGGATTCACATTAGTGATTTATAATGATTAAATCCATTTGTACATAAATTGATTAATTGTTTAGGGGAGGATAAATCAATCGCCTTAGACTTGAGTTCAATTGATCAGTTGTAACCTTTGATGCTTGACATGTTTATCTATTGTGATATCACTTCAACCATAAAAGAGTTTGAAAATAAACAATGATAATTTAGAGGTGTACATAAATTGATTAATTCATTTTATATTCTTATATGTTTATTAGTTTCATTCTAGGGCAAGTCTAGGTCCTTCGGTCATTGGTAGATTATTGATTAAATCCTAAATCGTTGATGGCTCCTCCATTAAGAATTTGGGGGTATTAAATATGTGTCACCACCCATTTACTTTCCATTTAACGTAATTTAATTTTTTAATTATATTTTTAATAACCATTAATTTGTTTTTTGGGGTTTTTAAAGAAATTTCATGGCTGTTTTATCTAAATAATGTTCATTATTTAGGGTTTCCTAATTATTGGATCAGTTATATGGGTTGCATTATCTTATTTACAACAAGGTTTAGTGGATGTGATAAAGACCATGTTAGGTTTCATCTTCATATTTGAATAATTCATGGAAATGATTATAGTACATTACTGAGCCACATAGGGAGTGGTACGAGACTTTTTGATTTGCAGGAACTTATGATCCATGGATTGTTTTTTAGTGAGATGTGGGAGGATAAGAGGTCTCACTTATGAATTTTATCTTAGTATAAATTACGCTTGATAGGTTGTGTGTACCCTAAGAGGGTCGTGTGACTATTGGTACCATGTAGTTGGGAATCCATGATGGTTTCATTAGTGTTTTCATAAAAAAATCAAGTTATTCGTGAGTGGGAGTCATCATTGTTGGTATGATTATGATGTTCCCTAGATGTATGGATAGTTTTTTTTTGGTTTATTAGAATGGGTTGTGTATTTTTTCTTGAGTATTACCATTTTGGGTTGGTGGTTGTTTCATTTTGGGGTTTGGATTATGGTGGGTAACCCTTTAAGGGGTAGTATTTTTAGGAGATTAGTACAACTTGCCTGAAATCCGTTTTATCATATTTTTCTCTTTGATTCCCCACTATAAATGTATTATATCAATGGTTGGTTTGATTTCTTTGAATGTGATCTATGATGCTTCTACATTAGAAATTTTCCATGGAATTTTCTAATATATTGGAACCCCAAATAGGTTTTTATTCTCTTATTTTCCCCCTTCAAAAATTTCAGGATCATTGGATTGGTGTTTCCTAAGAGCTTGAGTGATGTAGGTAAGTCCCTAGTTTGACGTTTCATTGGGATTTATTCCCAGGGTATATGGGAGCCCCATTTTTTTCCTTGAGGTTGGTCATGGAGATCCAATGGTGGATATTTAAAATATTATAATTTCTAAAAGAAAATATAATGTCCCATTTCATAGAGGATTGGAATTTGTTATCATTGTTGGATCTACTATTTGGATGGTGGGACCGAGGTTGGAAATTTTCAATTTTAGTTGTCTATTGGACATGTTAATTGAGGTAGTTTCCCTTGATATATTTTCATTGATAATGGTACCATTGTCATATGTTGGTTTGGGTATTAGCGCCACAATTTATCTAAAGATCTCCATTATTAAAAGGGTGTGTTCATACTATCATAGAGTTCTAATGGAAAATCTAGATGAGTACAACCCCCCTCTAGATTAGTATGTTTCTTAGAATGAGAGGGTAAGAGAAAATGTGGTGAAAAGGCACTCACTGAATGGGTTTTATACAATATTTCTTCCATTATGATCTCATTTTCATAGATTATTTTCAATTTTGGATTTATATATGGATATTATTTGTTATTTGGTCTATAGAATGTTCATATTGAATTCTAAGATACCTTCAGGATAGATAGGTTCCCCAGATGTGTCGAGCATGATTTTATTGTCCTGTTTAAGATCGATCTATTTGATTCCATGATCCTGATATTTATTCTATGTTGACCAGATACTTATGGCTACACCTCAAGGTCATATATTTTTACCATTGTGTTTAGAGTTCCATGATATACTCTATATATTTAGAGAATATTCCAATTTTTTTTGGAAAAGTGATCCACGTGCAGTAAATCCAATATCATAGCCTTTAGAAGTGCTGGAATTACCTATGTTGGAAAGATAGAACTCATGATTTTCTATCTTAATTATTTATCTTTAATTTCTTTTTCTAATGTAGTGTAAATTAATTAGGGTTTTTTAGTTTTCAGTATTCTAGGCATATCACGTGTGCATGTACAAAGTATGACTGGCTATTTTAAGTCAATTTTTTTAGGTGGACTTATGAGATATATTTCTCACCACCTGTATATGAACCATTGTTTTTATGATAGGATGATGAATGAATTATTAGTGGAGAACATGTTACTACATAGAATAGGTTGGGGCTTATTATTTTGGGATAAAGCAGGGTTGCTCATGGGATGTCTGGGTATCGGGCGAGAGCACCTAGAGCATCATCAAGAATTGGAATGTGGATTACATCATATATAATATTATGTTATATTATATTTATCAATAGTTATTTATTTTTAAAATGAGGTTGGGATGATGTTAAGTCATATGTTTAATGTCTTTCATTCTTTGTGTTTTAGTGATTGTATGCTACGTTCCTTTTATTATAGTATTCATTAGTATCGGAAAATTATTATGGGTTCTATAATGTTCATACATCAATATTATTTTGAAAATTTAAAACTATTTTAACACATTAACCAATTATAATAGTCATCTCATAGTATGTTTTATACCCTGAACTCTAGCCAACATCCCTTGGAATTCAGGTTGGATTTCATAATGCATTATTGAAAGAAAACATAGGTGATGTGTTTTTTGGAACAATGTTAGAAAAATAAATATTGGTAATTTGGAAAAATAGTAATAAATTTTGGTTATCTGGTAGAAATTTTATCTAGGATTGATTATGAATATTTTATGGATATTTTATTTTTGTGTGACATATTCTTTTATTGATTATAGGTCCTATTTTACATCGAATGGGGTTTCAATTATTGGTTTTCATTTATGTAGTTGTGTAATTTAAATTAATGCGGTTCGATTTTTTTTATTTATGTTTTACCTAGTTTTTTCCAATTGGATTATTAGTTGGAGGCATGTTACCATGATTCATTATTGAATCATAATATTCACATGTCATATTCATATCTATGGTATTATTATTAATGATGGTGTTTTATCTTTTTAAAGAGTCTCTAGTGACTGATATAGTGATTTATAATGATACTTGTGTGGTATTATAGATAAATAAAAATTATATATATAAATTAGTCATATTATAGTTTAGGGGAATATTTTGGTGAGATTTTTGCAGATGTAGGAGATACAATCTATTCAAATAATGATGCTTAGAGAACCTTATAGGATAAAAAAGGATTTGAGATAACTTTTATTTTCTCGATAAGGGAGAAAATGAATGATGGATATTTGTAACAAGATATTTTGGTCATAATTTGTGAGTTGTCTTTTATTTAAAAGTTCATGTTCCATGGGATGGAGAAGTTAATTTCATGTTTCGTCTATTGGGTCACAATTGTTGGGTATATGTTCATACTGTCATTTATGGATTGTGTGGGAGTTCTTGTTCTTCTTTTCTGGGGTTGTTGAGGTCCACTATCACTAGGGATTAGTTATGATTTTGGATTCCTAGTGTCTTGTATGTTTAATATTGGGAATTCTATATATCTCATGTATATATTGATAGAAATGGGTTGGTTAGACCCATGAACCTACATATTTTTATTTTTATATTTTTCAAGGTAGTGGATGTTTGGTTAGATGTTTTTGGATATGGAAAAATGCATGAGTTTAGGTTGGTAATGTGGTTTATCATTATAATAGTAATATAAATTGGTATTGAATATATGTTTTGTGGTTGATCCTGTTTATTAGATTTTATCTATATGAGGTGAATATTACATTGTCTTAGTTGTGTCACTCTACTTTCATTAGCACCTGGTATGTGTGAGCATGTGTCATGTTTCTATATTAGTATATTTGTGGGGAAGTAATGGTTGTGTGTGTGGGGAGTGGTAACCATATGATGTTTTAGAACATTATTATCATGTTTATTTTGATAATATAGTATGGATTTTGAAGTTACTTATGATAGGTGAATTTGAATTGATAATTGGGGTTTTTTGGGCTAGCCTCAAACTGTAAGTGGGTTGAAAATATCTATACAATGTGTTATGTGAAGGGTGTTGTGTAAGCCATGAGAGATTTCATTTTATTTCACTGGGAGGTAAATATTGTATTTATATAATTGGAAATATCCATTTGTTTATGTGGATACAGTCAAGGATGGTGTAATTTTTAGTGATTTGGATTAGTTCACTGTTGGTCGATGAGTCCAACAACATTTGGAGAAGTCAACCAAAATATGATCTTTTGGAATTATATATAAATATATATAGATTCTTTAGGGTGAAATATAGCATAATAACATCATCTGGGGTGTCTTATATGTGGTTTGATCATAAAATTAGACCATTTTAAAGAGAAATTATACTTTTGGACATTTTAGATGATGTTATGTGGGGGTGTTTCTTGGGAATTCTGAATGTTACTATGCATTGTTGTCAATAAGTTGGAAGATGTGGTTGGTCCAGATTATCAGTATGATAACCTTTTAGGATTCATGGGGGTGAGTATTTGTAGTGGTGATTTTTTAAATCTCCGCATAGTTACGAGTTGTAAAATTTTTAGAAAATTATAATTTTGTCATGTCGAGGAGTCTTCCATTAAATTCGGATTATGTTAAATAATGAGTATACGATAATCATTTGAAAAGATTTTCTAGAGTGGTTTGAATCATGGATTGTGTCTCAGGATGACAAGTTAATCTCATGGTTATTGATAGTGATTTTTTGTTTATTGGACGTTTTTTCCAAGGGATATATTTTATGGCATTGGTTTCAGAAAATTTTGTGGCCTCTTGATGCTCTAATTATTTACAGTTAATTTTTACATGATCATGATTTGATTTCATAATCTACTACTTGTGGAATAAAAACAATGTTATTTGAAGAGGATCTAATGTTGGGTGGATAGATCTTAGTTCCATAGATAATGGCCTATGCATTCTTATTGTAAAACTATATGAGGGGTTGCATCGGTGTCTCGTGACTTTCTTCATGGTTCAGGCATAGTTTGGAATCCCATTTTGTCAACCCATATAAGTTTTGTCGGCCTGGGTAGATCTAATCACATTTTTGATACATGTTTTTGAATATTTTTTAGCCACACAATATAGCTTTCCATGAAGGGATAAAAAATGTGAACGACTAAAATTTCATGTTTGGATTTTAGCCATTCCCATACCATATTATTTCCTTGTGCATGGAAGGACCGGACCAACTCCCTCTCCCTTTCTTTCATCAAATATTCATTTATTATGGTAATATTTCTGGGGAATCCATATGATTTAGTTTTGGAGAATTTTTCTTTAAATTCCCATTTGAATTTTAACATCGTTTGGAGGTTATTTTTCTTAAATTCTCCCTGGATTTTTGTTCCAATCTCGATAAATCATTGTACATTCAATCGGGGAAGACATGGTTTTGAATTTTCATTGTAAGATAATGTCCTAAGATGGGGTATTCACACAAACACTCTTCTTATTGGTGGATTTATGATTAAAAATTTATTTTCCTATTGATTTTAATGAAATTAAATGTTTTTTCCATCTAATCGGTCATTATACATCAAGGATCATTCACTATGTTGTGATAGAGGATCATCAAATACCTTTCGATGATGGTTGGTCAATGTTCCTGAGAGTGGATGTGTCTCAATCAGTTTCCATAAATTTTACAACATGGAATTAAATTAATTAATTGATTTTATATTTTAAAAATTGTTTTCATTTCCATGCTTGGTAAGACTTAGGGGCTTCATCCATTGATATATCATGGTTTTTTTCCATATGAGTCGGTGGATACACTAGGATGATGTATGGGGGTTTATCATTCCATCATTTACCATTTCTTGACCATTTAATTTACATTAAATTTGTTCAATAATAATTTAAAAACACTTTATATTACTTATTTTGGGTTTAGTATAGTTCTAGAGTTTTTTTCCATTAAAATAAACATAGTTTTTGAAAAACATTCAGTCATGGATCAGTTTCGGACACTTGCATCATGTACCATGTGGTGGTGCATAGTGGTTGTGATGTTAAGGATTTTATGTTCACCCATATTTTTTTTACAATTATTGTATATTTTAATAGTCCCTATGTAAACCATATTTCAAGGGGGATGTGACAATGTATCTTGTGGGTGACTAGGATCCTTGGCGAGTTCTTATGAGTGATTTGTGTAGGAAATGAGGCCCCACCTATGCCCTTTATTTTTGTATACCCTGTATAAGAGAGGTGGTTAGATACATCAAAAGTGTAATGGGATTTTTAGTACCATGGACATGGGTTAAAATGTATTTTATTTAAGATTTCATTGATATTTACGATAATCATGAATGAGATTCATATTGGATTTTCAAAGTAAGAAATGTCTGAGATGTTAATCCACTATCATCTGGTTTCATTAATTAGGTTGTAGATTTCTGTTTTAGGTATCCCTTTTTGGGTGGGTTGATATTTTTATTTTATGCTTTTTTCATAGAAAAATACCTTTTAGGGTTCCACTTATCATATGTTCATGAGGACAATTGTAAATTCATTAATTAGTGTGTGTTTTACATTGATTCCCCTTCGTTACAGTTGTTGATCAAGGATCACATTGAGGCCATTGGGGTTCATCTGTGATGTTTCTATAATGGTAATGAAAAATGATTTTGGATGATTTATAGGGACACCTTTTAGGTTAAAATATTCTTGATAGGCCTTTAAGACATTTTAGGAACTTTGGAATAGAATTCTCAAAGAGTTTGGCTGTAGAAGGGGGAGCCCCTAGTCAGATTTACCTATGTGATATGACACCGGGGTCCATGGGAGCCACAACTTTTTTTTCCACTGATGTGGCCATGGAGAAGTTATGATGGTTTTTTATTTGAAGCTATGATGAAGAGGTACATAGAGATGATATTTCACTATTGGAAAGAGTTTATCAGCATTGTTAGATCAAATATTAGGATATAGATATTAAGGTTGGAACATCCAACATTTGGTTGGCCACTAGCTGTGATGGTGGATGGATTTATTTTAGGACATGGTTTTGAGGAGGATACATTTTTGATAACTTGTATTGAATGTTACACCTATGTGTTTTATTGATCTCTGGTGCATTGGTTAGTTTGGGATAATTTCTCCTAAAAAAGTAATGACAGATCTCGATGAGTTAACCCCCTTTGGATAAGTGTGTTACTTTGGTATAGTGTTATCAGACTCATGAGGTGTCTAGGAACTCACATTGTGGGCTTTGTCTATACCACATATGGGATTTTACAATATGTTAAATTGATGCTATGAACTCCAATATTTTTTAATTGATCCAACCAATTATTGGGTCTATAGTTAGTTATTGATTTATTCTATATAACATTTGTCATAGATAGTTAATATAGTTTTATCCACCATGATGTTCTATCCCCAGTTCATTATATTGGTGACCTAATGCCATGTATAAGTTTTTTCATGTGGTTTTAAATGATTATTCCATTGGGTTCAATATTCGAGACATTGAATTTTGACCTCTATGAGATATTGCGAAAATTTGGTGGGTCCACCAAATATTATGTTACTGGTTGAGCCATGTGTTTTATGTGCTGTTTAAAAATATAGGGTAAGTGTAGTATTACCTTCTTTATCAAACATGAAAACACAGTTTCTTGTTTAAATTATTTTTTTCAAATTTTTTATTCATGATTCTTTTATCCATGCAATTGTAGTTTTTAACTAGGATTTGAATATCACATATTTATTCAATTGTTATGAAAGATGATTTTTTGGTCCATTATTGTGGGTGGAATAATGAGTTGTGATTATCACCCCATATACATTCACCTACGTGTATATTACTATGCAATTTATTATTATTGTTTGGATCATATAAATCAACATATATGGGGTGAGGCCAAAGGTTTTTGATAGAGTTGGGGCACTCATGGGGAGTATCCGAATTATGTTGGTCATTCTCGTGCATCAAGATGACTAGGTATGTGGTTCATCTCAAAGATGTAATTTGAGGATATAATAGTTATGTAATGCTATTTATTTTTATTAGTGGTCATCCCAGTTGGAGACCATCTATTGTATATTTTTTATTCTTTGAGTCTCTATGAATTTATGATTCATCACATTTATTAATGAAATATTTCAATTTAGTTATTTATTATACATACTCTAATATTAATCCCAATGTATGTGTTTGGTTATTTTTTGAGGAGGGTCACTAGATTCCATGGGGTGAGAAATATTAGGGTATGTGTTAGTCAAAACTAGGCGGTTTTTTTATAGTTAATAAAAATTACACAACATCAAAGAATAATTTTGACATAAGTATATCCATTAATCAAATATCAAATAGACATATATAGAATGACCACATATATAACGGTTTGATGACACACATATATACATATATACATACATATATGTAAAATATCATTCATCTAAATATATAATCTCATTATCATTATTGTTATAAATTTTAAATTTTTTATATTTATTTTATTATTTTCACTAATAGTGAGATCCTTATAGAAGATAACAGTGATGAAATTATAAATCTTTTTCTAAAACCCCTTCGCATAACATTTTTTAGTAACCAGACTAGAATGACACATTATCTTAACCATGCCACCACATAAACTAAAGGCTATCAACTATACATAATTGTATTGGTGATAATGATGTGGCTATACTTTCTATTGTTGAATAAAAATAGTGAAAACAAAAACTTGTAAAATTTTATCTAAAAAATATGCCAATAATAATAATATAATAATATTAAAAATCGTATTCCATTCATATAAGATTGAATATGATCACCCTTGGGATGTTAAAATATGTAAACATACTAAATATATAAAATTAAATACCATCCTAGAACTATGGAACCAAATTCTAACCTACAAATCAACACCATCGACATTTTCACAATCTGATCATAACTATCATCATTCTTCTAATGGGGGACCCTTTAAATTACGTGTTCCAAAAGACATAATGTGAATAAATGTTCTAGAGGGTCCATGTGGGGAGTGAGTATGAACTGAATAGGACACCATAAATAGATTCCCTAAAATACATCCATATATACTAGTGTATGAAATTATTAATAAAATTTAATCAACAAATATTACACATCATACCCCACTTGAGAAAATATAGCTCAATGTGAGGATTTACATGATTAAAAACACTAGAGTATAATGAATCTTCAACCTTCATAAAAATAAAAATTATTCAAATACTTGTTATGAAACCCATGTCACATAGAATATACATCATTCCAAATGATCGAAGACACTGTATGTCCACAATGAGTCTTTTAGGAACATTTCCAATTAATTTTATAAACTAGTAATAATTTTTCTCTAAACATGTTAATCAATAATCCAAAATCAGGATTTATCTCTAAATAATAACTCTATCAACTATCCTTTTATCCTCTTTCATTCCAACATTCAACACTATCCACATATGTCACAAAGTATATATATTCCACCTCTAAATATAAGTATTGTAATCCATATCTTGGGAAATTTTTCTATATTCACATAAATAAAAATGGGTCAATTCCATCACAGTGGGTTTCAATAGTAGCCATTATTTTTCATACCATTATAAGACCTTTACCACTTCAAATACAATGGTTAGCACTATTCTGTAAAAAATATTACGATAAAACATCATATATAAAAACACAACAATTAACACCTCCCATGATCCAATAAGTATTTAAAACCACAAAATAATTATATACTATGATAAAACCACAATTTATCAAATGAAAAAACACCCTAGTATTATATGAATAACAGAAACCGATCGAGGATCTTTTCTCATTATCACCTAATTTTTTTCTCTTTTAGACATCACATAACCCATGTATTACATTGGGGATATTCTTGAAACCAAACTCATAAATTATTTTGGAATTCAATATTTATGATCCATAAGCCTTTCATAATTCACACAAATAATTCATTATAATTTCCTAAATTCATTGAAATTAGGGTTTTTTATGATTAATGAAGGTACACCATGAAATATTGATGTCAGACCATTAGTCATTACCCCTTATATTAAGATACCAAAAAACATACATTAATTTATCTAGAATAGGTCATGGGGTTGAAAAAATAAACAAAACATATTCTCATTAATTTTCCATGAAATCTTTTCAATCAATAAAAAATCTCATTTTTATAATGTCTTCCCAACACAAATAAAAGTTTTAGTCATTTCAATGTAAAATACTGAAAAACCCATTCATAGTTAAATTTTTAAAAATATAGGTATTATTATATGAATAATTATTATACGTATTAAATTTATTACTACTTAAAAAATTACTTTTCAATATCTTATTCCATTATAAATAGTTAGAATTTTATAGATATGTAATCAATTTTTTTATATTTATTCACACTCATTTCCATTGAATGTTTTTTACCCCCACTCATATATTGTTACCTTTATATTTATAGGCAATTTGTTTTCACCAACAACTAAAAATAATAACTAGTATGAATTATAGAATGTCTCATCTTCCTTTTAAACGATTTAATGATACCAACAACAACTAAAAAAATACATAAAATTGAAAAACATATCATTCATTCAAAAGATGTTCTAGCCCTTAATAAATAGCTAATTCACATTATGAAAAAATGAAAATTAAAATTAAAAAAAATTAACCACATGATCCAAGAAAAAAATCCAAGGTTTTATCTATTGTGATTAAGAACAACATCAACAAATCTACTAGTTCAAAAGAAACACATTAAACCAATAATAATCCAATTAATTATTAAAAATTAATGAGACTGTATAACCAATGTAATATAATATAGATCATACAGGTTAAATAATTACTAGTTACTTATAAATCCTTACAAAAACCTAAGAATATCATTCACCATATTCATGAATAGTACAAAAATGATGAAAAATATAACTATTTTCCACATAATCAAAAAATACTCATGCATTCAATAATTTACAATTAATCTAACCCTATTGCTAATCCCCACTATAGGAATAATGTATAATCTATCAAAATAATATTTTTTTATTAAAATGATGGCATCTTACCCATCCATTCTACAGAAACTTGTAATACAAACTTATCCAACATACGTTTTACAGATTACCACTTTCATCTTACATTATCCAGCATTACATTATCAATGCTACATAACCAACAATTCCACCATGATATATGGTTAAAATTTATCCCACATATATAATATTTAAAAATTTTCAATCGTACCAATTATATAAAAACATCTCTATATGTATATACCTTCAACTATATATATCTCTTCGGCATGAAAAAAGATTTCTTTCTTGCTCACTTTGAGATGGCACAACTCTTGATTTCTGATTGGTTTATACTTTAAATAATAATTATCACATATAAAAATGTACCCCAATACATGGAATATCATCCATATCCATAACCAATAAATTATAGTTATTCCTATGTAACATATCCAAGTCCCTATCATAGTCTGACCATAGATCTTTGAGCTATATATAATCCCTTACTACACATTATCTATATGATCCTTTGACAAAACAACCAAAAATTTTCCATCCCACAACATGAAAACCATTACAATGATGGTCAATCACACGAATCCCAAACATGTCCCTCCTTCCAACAATAGAATGATCCATCCAATGAACTACGTTATAGTTTAATCATTACACTTATACTCAGACCGCCTGACAGGGTTACCTCTTGCCCATTCATCTAGAAACCTATAGATCCAATATATTCCTGATCTATCTACACTTTCTAGCAGAGTATACAATCTTCCATAAGGTTTCACTACTCTATTATAACCCAACATAAAACTTTTCGGTATAATTTCAATATCATTTAATTTATTTAGACCTTTAATTAATAATGTACAACATCTTTAAATAATCACAAAACTGAGATCTCATCATCTATCATCATTAATGAAAATAACATAAAATATGTAAACCACAAGAATAAGTCATAACTCTAGACTCTCCCTACTATAAGTGAAACAACACATGGTCTATTTATAGTAATACTTTTATGTGGAATAGATTCTTGAGGATCATGGTCTCAACATCTTTTAACATAAAAATCTATTTTTTTTGTCTGTACATAGCCACCCAAGAATGTTTTTATTATCCTCTAAACATATATATGACCAAATTTAACTTCTCCCCTAATAGAATATAGATTAAGAAAAATATCACCATTCTAGATGTGAACCATTATTATTCTACCTACAGTCATCCACATCCCTAACAAGAAGATGTATTCTATGAATATACCAATTATATAAGTTATATAATGAATTTATTATCTCTATATTCTCCTTAATAAATACATTGAATAAATTACCATAACATGACCCTAAGAATGTTATCCACCCACTTTCTAAAAGAATTACCATTTGTGGTTTTACTACCTGCATTGAAGCATCTATATATGGATTATGTTATGCTATACCACCAAGAACCGCCTTTTCTGCAGGCTGAGGTGTCACTTTTTCTATAGCCATCAATTTTTCAATGGTTGGTTTTTGGGATTCATATTTTTCTATAATCAAAGAAGCTCCCAAATATTGATATAATAATATATATACCACCTATTTTGAAATTTAAAATAGGTAACACACACTATAACAAATCCTCACAAGAGAAGAACCTACATTTGTCACCCTAAACATAAATTGTTGATAAAATCCTCACTATTATTAGTTGTTGCTAAATTAAATAATATAAGATGTTAATAAAAAAATATTATTAATATAAGTAGAATTATTAAATTTATATTTAAAATAAATAAATTATTATATAAATTTATTTAAAAACGTATGTTTATAATTATCATAATATGATAAATTAATATATATTTTTTATAACCCAAATAAATATTTATATTTCTAATGAGATTAATATGATATTCAGAGACATGTTTATGTAAATATATATATGTGTGCGTAGAATTTCAAATAGAAAAGATCATAAGATTATTTGTTGACATGATTAAGGGGTATTATATAGGATTTAATGTTATACAACCAATTGTTATGATGTCACATACTTATGTTATATATTATTTACTCATTAAATGTTCATTAATTCAGTGAACCCATTATTATTAATGCTTATATGTATGAGATGAATTTTTTTATAATATATAATTTTGTTTCATTTTATGCACATGATCTTATTTATGTTCTCATAAATGGTTATAAAATTATAATAATGAAATTTAAATAATAAATATAATTCTTATATTTATAATTTTATAGTTATAGGTATATATAAATATTTTTTTAAAATAAATTTATTTATAATTATAATTATAAAATATTTATAAATAAATAATTATGAATCTAAAACATAAATATTTAAATAATTATTATAGTTATTATATTTATAAATTTATATAATTATATGTTGATATATTTATATATAATTATATAAACATTACAAAGTGGTGTGAACCATGAGGTATAATTTTATAAATATATTTGTAATTATCAAGATATATATTATAATATATTTTTTTATAATTATAGAAACATATTTATAGTTAGATAGAAATAATTTTAAATATATTTATAGAAAATTATAATTATATTTATATATATATAATTAATTATAACGACAAATTAAATACAATTATTATAACTTTATAGGTATATATATTTTACTTCTCTATTTCTTCTGTATAAAATCATTTAGAATAGACATATCTTATAAAAAGAAACATGGTAATATTTTAATGATATAAAATTTTAAATTAACCATATAGTATAATTCATTTATGGTATTATTTTAACATTATAATAACCCTTAATGTTATATAAACTGTCATCTAATACCAACTCTAAAGACCTGGCCTTATTACATTACCTTATCATTATTTTAATTCAAGAACACAATTCTGTTGACATTTAGGATCCTTTCAAATTCATTGTTTTAGAGAATTTTTTTATAATACATACATAATATTCGACATTTATATAGAACATATAACCGTAATGGAGTATAAATTAAATCCAATATATAAATCTTTTTAAATAAAACATGTTTGCTTTGACAAATATCCGTTAAATTTATCTTGGTTACCTTATTTGTCTAACAAACCCTTATATCCAATGAAAATAATTAAAAAACATTGGATGACCACTAAAATCACAGTAATGGATATAAATTGATTGAGAAAAACATTATTCCATGAATACTTTTAAATATATGATATCATTTTCAAAACGAAATACATGTCTCCCAGATATACATACTTTCTAAAACCTGAGATTTCTATATAATTTCCAAAAAACATTATGAATAAAAATAGAACGATAAATGTTTCGTGGTGAATTACATATATAATATTGTAACCCTATCAGAATCCTTACAATTTTTAACCCTCACGACTACCTAACTATGTAACCCTCACAACTACCTTATTATGTAACCATTGCAATTACACTTGGAGTAACCCTACATCAGACCTAAAACATAAATATACACAATTCATTAAAGGTAGATATTGGTCACAAAATTATTCATAAACAATATAGATTAGCCAGAACATAATCAAATATTAAAAAAAATTACATAAATACAGTGAATTCGAATTTTATAAAACGTATTTTAAAATGTGGATTTTAAAAGAAAATGTCCTTACTAATATCATATAATTGAAGTGAGACTTAATATAATTTATTAAATATGTATGTAAACTATAAATACATACAATTCAAGATAATAAAATGATAATCATCATAAAAAAATTAATTCCACATAAATAGTGAAGTTGAAGGTTAACCCCAAGAATGGAATTGGGTTAAGAATTCCCCTACATCAGGTTAGTATTACTTAAAACATGTTTAAAATTCAATATAATGGATAAAATATTGTTATTAATATATTAATGAAACATTTTAATGTTTATAACACCTTATATGATCTTTTCATTAGATAATTTCACCCTTTAGTTATTACTGTTTTTTTCCATCCACTGCTTCGGGTTCATTCTTTACATTATTACCATGGCCGGTTTGTATTTGATTTTATTATTGTATACCCCATATGTGGAAAGAAACATTATTAATATTTTTAAATAATTTTAAAAATATAATAAATTATTATGGTTATATGGTTCTAGGATGAATCATAAGAGAAACCATTAGTTGTATCTGTTTACATCATTTTGGAGATTCTTTGATAATCATTATCTTTTTTCATTATATAACATTATATAATGTTTATATGAAACTCCGAAACATGAAATGATATATATTTTAATGACCCAAAATTTTATTAATGAAAATTAATATTGATCTATTTAAACTTCTTAATATGGAAAATGGTTATATAAAACATATCCACTTCCTGGGTTTTATGTTTTTGGATGTCAAAATATCGTTATGAATTTTTATTGTTTGTAATATATACATTTAACGATGATCACATGATTAGTCTAAATATAAGGCTTTAACAAATCCAATTTACTAAGACCAAGGATGTGATGGCCTCATCCAGTATAATATCTCCATACAAAGGCAATTTGACAGAGCTCATAAAGGTGGTATCATCAATGGGATTATTTATTGACCAAGCACATGCCAAGCTTCAACACATAAATCTCGAACAGAACAACCTACGTGAGAAGTGGAGGTATATATAGATTTCCACCCGCGCTATGTTATCTGAGCCACCCAAAGATTCCGTCACCATCTCACACCATACCCTTAGGTCATATGCATGTGTTATAAGGCATTATGTAACGAGACCCTAACACTATGATTATGTGTATTATTTTTTATAGAATATAGAATATACATTCATTTTATTATTGTTACTTTGTAAATAGATTTTAATACAGAAATATTACTTTTAGTTAATATTTAATTAAAAAATATATTTTTATGAATAAATGGGTTATTTAATAAATTAATATTTTGATGAACTATTATGACCAAATTTATTTTTTATTAAATATAAATGATCATATAATTTTTAGTAATACAATTTTAATTTTAATTATGGTTTAAATTTTTTTTTCAAAAACCCAATAATTTCTTATAAATGTAGTTCTTATTGAAAAAGTAAAAATTCACATATTTAAAAACTTATTTAGATAAAATTAATATTTTTTTTGGATTTAGGATGTTGAAATTATCTAATGTTTATTTTTTCATAATTTTCTAAGACAGTAGGGTGTTCGTGTAAAAATTAATTTCCATTTAATTATTTAATGTGTTTTATGACATCAAAATGACCAAATAGTGATGTAATAAAATACTATAAATTGGTTGTTTAGCCAAAATTTGTATTGCCTATAAAAAAATGTTTTTTTATATTTGTTTGATTATTTTTATGGTGCCCTAGTGGACCCTCCCAATCATAGAAAACATTTTAACTTTTAAAATGTTTTCCTCGAGAGTGTGGCTCACCTCCAAATAAGCAAGCCTAATATTTTAAGATGTTAAGTAATATTACATATAAAATAATTTTTTTCACTCCACATTGGAAATAACCATGGGAAAAACCAATGGGTGGTATCTGGTTTAGATTAGTTTAATGTGTGCTGTCTAAAACCTAAGTAAAAAAGAATTCTTTCTCTTATCTTATATAAAACCACCCAAACTCCCACATCTCTTCGCTCAAAACCATTGGAGCACGACCTTATCCTTCATTCCTCTTTCTAAAACTCTCATAGGTTCTCTATGCTCCCATGAATCCAATTTGAATCCCTTCCCAAGACATTGGGATCACACATCCAATTAATGGATTTCTACCTCCCTCATTTTTTCCATGAATCTTTGGGTTTTTATAGCCTTCCCATATCATTTAAAAATGATGTGGTATTTTTTCACCTCCACATACTTCACACATTATTTATGAATATTGATTGACTTAATTCTCTAACATTAATTCCTCCCATGTACACCCTTTACCATGCCAAAATTCTATAAGTAATTTCTTATCTTCTCATTTACATTCAAGCAATTATCTTGTATTATGATTCTAAATTCCAATACATATTTTGGGACATGTATCTATATGAAAAATTTATTGTCCAATTCATGTAACTATAATGAGACACCTTGTTATCTCTCATCATCCATTTTTATGAATTCTTATATCTTGTCGTTTTGCTACCGAAATAGCTCGACGATTTTCTGAGACAAAGACATTGTGTAGTGAATATCATTCCCATTTGTCTATCAAGGGTATTAACCATTATTATCATTTAATTATTTATTATAAAGATTAATTTATTAATACCAAAATCATTTACAGTGGAATAAATAATTATGTTTAATGAATCCATGTTATGTGATTCATGTGGCACACATATTAATGAAATGAAATGATTAAGAAGGGTGTACCCTGATAGCACTCCAATACATTGGGAAAAGATTAGTATCACAACAAAACAATTACAGTAAGGTTTTAATCATGAAAATTCATGTGAAATTAGGTATTAATCCTGCTAATTCATGTTAAATGATGGTTTACTCATGCTCCATGTGAAATGATCCTTGGATCATTCTAATATCATGTTAAATGTTATTTCTACAATTCTTGTGTTATAATAATCTTGCTATATCACGCCTTTATGTTCATGTTTCACTAATTCTTTATTGATATTCCTATTTCTTAACATGTATTATATATTTCATGTTATTACTATGTAACTCCATTACATGACTTTATATCTCTCCTTTTTATGCATATTGTTATGTTTTCCCATGCAATGCTTAGTACGAAGGAATGTGTCTAGTCATTTAAACAAATTTTTTAATAAATATTTGTATTCCTGTTTTTATTTTTTTATGCAATGTTCCTAAGTCCCAAAGACATTATAACTCTAAACCTTCAATGATGAATCAAGTTAATATTATATGATATAAAATAAGATTAATTGTGAAATAAAGATCATGGTTGTTATAGATGGTATTAGATGATAATTTTAGTAATTTGTGAGATTAGGATTAGAAAAATATATCAAAAGTATTTGGGATTAGAATGTATATAATAAAACAAACCCAATATTTGGTGATTATTGAGTAAGTTTTTTATCATGAAAATACATCCCTTTCCATATACAAGCAGGTAGAGGTGGTTACCGCACATATCTATCTTGGGGTAAAACCCGAAAACACCCTATTGATCTAGAGTCAAATAGGAGTCGGTGCACAAAAATATGCATTGATAAACTCTTGATTTTGACACTCCTAGGGGATATTATTTGGTAAATTCATTAGCATAGTATGAACCAAAATTAATGGAATAAAAAAATTCCTCTATGGTTATATGTTGTGAATTAGATCATGGATGACATTGATTGAAGTCTAAAAATTCACAAGATAAAGAAATAATATTAATTTATAAGTCATTTTTTTGTATTTGGATATCCATTTATGTGTTACCCATAATATTCATTTTATTCTAACAAAAGGTTCGAAATATGAGGACTCGGGCTAACTATCGATCATGTGATCAATGTGACGACTGGTCGAATGAGATACCCAATCTGATGAGAGTGTGAAACCCAATAATTTTCATGATACACATTTTGTTTAATCATGTTTTGAATAAAAACACTCTTCAAGAGGATCATTACCCACCCCCCCAAAGAATAAGCTGTAATTGATAGTTTCATAAGACAAAGGTCTCTTACATTTAATGGATCACTCGATCCCTCAATTTACCAACAATGAATCAAATACATAGAAATGATGTTCTCCATAGTTAAATGTTATGAAATATGGAAGGTTCATCTTGTTGACTATTGTATAGATGGGTTATCTGATCAATGATGGAATTTGATCAAAAATACAAATCCAAAAGAAAAGATAGAGCCTTTGAAATGGAAGGATTTCATGAGAATATTTTTGGAAAAATATTTGTCTCACACCCTTCGACACAATATAGAAAGTTAGTTCCTTCTCCTCAATAACAAATCGATAAATCCATCGGATTTTATGATTAAATCATTAAACGGCTTTCACGATATGCCTCAAACATTGTCGTTACCCCCAAAAGAATGGTTTATAGCTTCTTGGTGGTCTAAAACCATGCCTACAGAAAGTCCAACTGATCCTTGAATTTTTGTGCTATGAGGACATTGTCGGAGTTGCAATCAAAGTCGAAATAAATATTAGAGAATATAAGGGGTATAATGGGTAATAAAAGGGTAATTTGGACTTTAATTCTAGCTATTTGATGGATAATTCATGTGGTGTTATGATAATCCATCACCTTGCTTTCCAAAGGCATGGATTGAAGCACCCCTAAAATATCATAAATGGGACAAATAAAACCATTTGGTGTTTAAGAGATGGGATCCTGGCCATTAACAGTTGACAAAAAAAATCCATGACTGGAATAGAGGATTGGACCTCTCCATTCTACCCTCAACATGTTTTTTATTACATAAACTTCAAATAACAAGGTCACAATACAATCCAATTCCCAAAGACTAGGGTTTTCAGATGCAACCAACAACCTACAAGGAATAAAGTTGGATCCACTTCTATCACTAATGCTAATGTGAAACCAACAATGATGTGGGGATAGGATTGGTAGTTATCCATCAAAGAATAGTGAACATTATTTTTTATTATGGTTTTACGCATTCTTATTTATCATGAATGTTTAGTAGAACCATCCCAACACCACCACAAGACGTGGATGTAAAGATGTTGGTGAGAACATAAAATGGGTCCATCACTATATCCAAGGAATATAACTCCTCGACTGTAATAATTTTTGGATTGAACATCTTGAAAAACCATTTCATACTCACTATTGATTAATTTGATATAATTCTTTCCATGGATTGAGTTTCCCTATATAGAGACACTGTTAACTGCTGTAAAAGGGAAAAAACTCTCAATTTGGAGAATTGGCCCCCCGATTCAGTTCAAGTTTAAGGAGGGGGATGAATCTTCTTTAGTAAGATCATCTCATGTAAGGATATTACAACCCTTTGAGGAAGAATATCTTTCATAGTTGGTTGATTCTAAGGAAAAACCCATCTATTAATACATTTTTATTGTAATGGTATTCAATAATGTGTTTCCCAAGGAATTTCCTGATCTTCCACTTATAAGAGATGTTGAATTATCAATTGATCTTATAATGGGGGCATTACCAATATATAAGACTCCATATAGAATTGTTTCTGTAAAGCATCAGGTGTTGAAGAAACAAATACAAGAGAATCTAGATAAAGGGTTTATACGCCCAAGTGATTCTGCAAGTGGTGCACCATCCCTCATCATCAAGAATAAGGATGGGACAATGCACATTTGAATTGATTATTTTGAGCTCAAAAAATTAACAATAAAGAACAAGTATCCTCTTCTATAAATTGATGAATTGTTTGATAAGCTACGTGGAGTACAAATCTTCTCCATGGTAGATTCTTTGTCGTGAAATTTCCATGCACGAGTGATGAATGTGGATATCCCCAATACTACTTTCAATACAAGATACATGCACTATGAATTCATAGTAATTGATTTTGGAATCATTAATTCTCTAGAAATATTCATGGACATGATTAATAGAGTCTTTAATGATTAACTCGACATATTATTCACAGTATTTATTGATGATATTCGAATATAATATAAAACAATGGAGGAGTTATAAGGTCATCAAAGCACTATACTAGAGACCATGTGAAAAGTGATTCTCTATGAAAAGTATATAAAGTGTGAGTTCTTTTTGATGGAGGACCCATTTAGGGGTCATATCATCACATGTATTGAGATATATATGGATCCCAACATGAAAGCGTCAATTCAGGGATGTCCAAGGCCAACATCTAGAACATACATTCATAGCTTCCTCGGGATAACTGGATATTATCGCGGATTTGTGAGAAATTTTTCATTATTTTATTACCCATTTAAAAAACTAACTACGAATGTTGTAATGATTTTTTGGATTGATGAATGAAAGAAGAGCTTCATGATGTTCAAAAGGAGGCATATTATTATGCTCGTGCTCATACTACCCACAAGTAGAGAACATTGTGTGGTATATAGTGATGCTTTGAAGAATGGAATGGGCTCTGTGTTGATAGAAAATTATAAAGTCTTTTCCTATGAATCATGGATATTGAGATAACATGAGAAAATAAATCCGACACATGATCTTGAGATGGATGCAATAATCCTCACATTGATAATTTGGCAACATTACATTATTTGGGAGAAGTGTGAAATATATACAAGTCACAAAAACCTAAAGTATATATTCACAGAGAAAGAGATGAACATGAACCAATGATAATGGTTTGAGATGATCAATGTTTCTGACTACTCAATTCATTACCACACTAGTTAATCAAACAAGTTGTGAGATGCTCTAAGTAGAAAGGAACCATCAATTATATCATTAATGGGAATTTAAAAAGATCCAATCTTCTTGGATTTGATAATAATGGACATTGGAATCATAAAGATGAGAACATCATCAATCCACTAATTAATTATTGCTCAACCATCACTTTTGGAATGGTCAAATGATGCTCAAAAGGTTGATGTGGGAATTTGTAAGAAATTACAAACTATCAGAAAAGGGAAATACTCAATGTCAAATATTAATGAAGATTTAATTGTAAACTTTAGGTCAATACTATGTGTTCCTTAAAATCCAGAGTTGAAGAAGGAACTTCTAGATGATGCACATAGTTTGAATATCTACATTCACCTAGGAAACACAATGATGTATCATGCTTCTAGATATTTTTAATGGTGGAATAAAATGAAGAAGGAGATCGCTGAGTATACATAAAAGATCTTTGTATGTTAGTTGGTGAAGTATGAGAGTTATCGGTCTAATGGGACTATAAAACCATTTCCCATACCATCATAGAAATGGGAGAACATCACCATATTCATTGACATCAGACATTAGAAAGTATCCAAAGGAAACAATTATATCTGGGCTGTTGTGGATCATCTTACAAAGAATACAGACATTAATGCAATTTATGAGGATTTTTTGATGGATCAACTAGTACAGATATACATCAGAGATGTGGTAAGGCTTCATAGTGTACTACTATCAATTGTATGTGATCATGATACAAGATTCACCTCCATGATTTGGAAGTGTCTTAAATATTATTTGAATACTCAGCCAAACATCAGTATGGATTATCATCCTGAAACATATGAACAATATGAGAAGACTATCCAAACACTCGAGGACAAGTTGAGAGCATTCTCAATGGACATAAAATTATTATGGGGAAAAAACATCTGCTAGTTGAGTTCTTTTACAAGAACAGTTTCCACTCAAGAATCAAAATGGATCTTTATGAAGCACTTTATAGGAAGAGGTGTAGAACACTGACATGTTGGGATGATGTTGGGGAGTGAAAAATAATCGGTCTAGAAATATATTATGAAATGGTGTATTAGGTTAAGAACATCCAACATCACATTAAAGCTACTTAGAATTGACAACAGAGCTATGATGATAATCATCAATGAGACCTATATTTTTATGTTGGAGAAATAGTATTCTTCCACATATCACCATGGATGATAGTTATGAAATTTGGGAAGAAGGGAAAGATTATTTCATGGTACATCGACCCTTTTGAGATACTTGATCACATTGGAGTTGTGACCAATAAAATATAAATCCCACCAATCCTCTCTCAATTACATGATGTATTCCATGTTTCACTCTTGAGGATGTACATATCTGACCCATCACTTGTACTATGTCAAGAGATGGTACCATTAGTGTATTAACTCTCTTATGAATGGAAGATGGTGAAGATATTATTTCATAGGAAAAATGTTCTACAAAATAATATAATACCCATCATCAAAGAGTTGTGGTGAAAATAGTAGTTTGAAGTAGTAACATGGGAAATGAAAGAAGTGATGAAGTAGAGATAGTGTGGGAAAATGAAATTTTGAGGGTGAAATTTCTTAAAGGGGTAAGATAGTAACCAAAACCTAAAAGAACAAAAAGAGGGACTTAATCAAGGAGAGTAGGTGTCGATCCACCATAAAACCCCTTCGATTTTCCTGCAAAACTATCTAAGGAGATCCCCCATCCTCAGAAAACCAGAACTCCCATGTGAGCCATTAGTGGAAGGATGACTGAGGGGTAAATTGGAAATCATGAGTGGCCCAGGACTTTAAAACCCAAACATTATGAGGCCACGTGGATACCCCGAATGGTTTGGCAAACCGTGTGCCAACCGTTTGGTTGCCTCTGTCTCACCCAGGGACTTTCCACAGCTTTCCCGCATGGTCTGACAAACCGTGCACCACCCATGTGGATCCCACTATCAAGGGTGCATGGTTTCCTGTGCTAGATACATAGTTTATTTCAAACCGTGCTCCAATTGTGCGACCCTGCACAACCTCCACAACTTTAATAGTTTTCCCCATAATTGTAGAAACATCAACCAACCACTTCAATAATCACAAACTAACTGAAATAAGGGTCACATACCTCAAACAGAGGGTAATAAAAGGTGATATATTAGATATATTTTAACATAATAAGTAATTAGAAAGATAAAAATATTTCCTACTTCATGTTATTATATTTATAATTATTATTCCTAATAAAGTAATTTTTTCTGACATAATGATGATGTAGTGATTGATATATTAATAATGGATTCAAATAAAATATATTATAAATATAAAAATTAATATTATTTTTCAATATTATTGTCATACAAAAATTATATACTTTAATATGACATGTTAGTATTAATTCAACGTTTATTAAGGAATCATGTTTTTATGAATTTTTTAAAATTTCATGTATGAATTATTTCCAAAAATGACATAATTCATAACATAAAAGATAAAAAAGTTTATTAAATGAAATTATATTCCATAAATTATATGATTCATCTTAATTGTTATGGTAGGTCCAAATATATCATAAATTAATAATTTTGTGTCGTTTTACATGATGTGGGAATTAGATTAACCCTCAATGTTTAAATAACATGATATCAATATATTATCAAAAAAGGTAAAATAAGGGTTAAACCAAAAAATAAGAAAAATAAATTAAAAAAGTTAAAAAATTATTGTATTTTTTAATTATAAAAAAAATCATCTCAAATTCTAATTAAATTAGTTTTTGACCTTTTATAATTTAAAATTATTTCATAATTATATAATATTTCAAGAGATTCCTAAATTGCCCCCCTCTACCTTATAAAAAGACACAACCTCCTCCCAATTACTCACACCTCTAAATCCCCTTGTAATATCCAAATTCTACTCATATAAGCTCCCAACATCCCCCACTTACTCTTAGTATACATACCTTGGGAATAAGGAATTTCAAGAAATCCTTTTGGGCCAAATCAAAAGATGTTTCCCGATTTAGATTTAACATCTTATCACACATTATTTTATTTTATATACCTTATACAATAAATATTCTCTTATTATTATATGATTACATAACAGAAACAAGTTCCTCAATATAGTAGCATTTATTTCTTAATTATACTAATGACACATACACACACCTCTATCAAGCTGATATGAATATATTATTTTGTCTATGAAGAACTACTTCCTCACAAATTTATGATTGGTCAATTATATCTGACCACCTCTCATGGTTGAAATTAAAATGGAAATGTATATATGTGTGAAATATATGATATATTTATTGGATCTATGATTCTATAATTTTTATTTAAAACATTTTTTAATCTTTCCATTATATGTGAATACAAATATTTCATTGGTGGAAGTGTGGACTACTGCCCCATCCATGTAATATGACACATTAATTATACACATAAAATGTATAGAGGATAGTTTTTTAAAACACATGATACATACATAAAATTAATATAATTTTTGTATTATAATATACACTTATATCATATAATTTTAATTGTTTTAATATGATAATTATTTGAAAGTAGTGTTCATGTGTACATACAGCTTACCGTCAACATGGACAGTGCATTTCATTTCATATCTCCCAATGTTATGGACTTTTATAATTGAATATTTACTACATATATATTATATTTAAATCATGAGTATCAGTCTAGATAAGATTTCATTTTGACAACATGGACAATTTATATCAAAACAGGTTCATTTTATACCAAAGTACCGAATATAGAAAAAATGACCAATATTATCATAAATAATTATGTAATATTTTAAACAATGGTAACAAATGAAATTAAAGAAATAATAAAAATTATAAATTTTCTCAAAAAATGTTGAAATTAAACTAATTTTATTATTCTGGGACATAATGATTGTACGTGATGAGTTAGACTGGTGCAAAGAGACTTTATGTCAATCCATTTTTAGTGAGGCTTATTATGATACATATATGAGCATCCTTTATACACTTTAAAATTAAACCCTTTAAATTTTAATTTCATTCAATTGGAATTTTTTTCATATGATGCATTTTACAAAACAACAAAAAGTAATATTTTTAATTTATGCAGTGAAAATTTCACCGCCACCATCATAACCATTATTTGATATTTTGATTCATCTATATGATTTAATGTTATTTAAAAGGAAATGAAATTACATATTCCATTTTTGGTGAGTTGTAATTGAAAAATTATTTGAAATGGATTGATTATTTCAATATCTTGAAATTATTTTATTAATGGAATATTTTATGTTATTTGTTAAATGTTTATATTTTCCATTTTATATGTGTTATTATTGTATAACCGTACTTGGAAATTTGAGGAGGGGATACATGATAAACAAAAAATGGGTTTTTACATGATAAACCAAAGACAGGTGGTTCTGGGATAAACTATGGATGGGTGGTTACATTATAACCTCAAATGCATTGTGTGTTGAAGTTGTCTCTTTGGATTTTCCATTTAGTGCTATGTGTGGATGTGGACTATATAGTTATTCCATTTAAGTGTGTTTTTTTCCCAAGTTACAATATAAGTGTTTTATGTTTAATTCAATATGATTTATCGTAATAATTTTTTAAATTGCAGGAAATGATATTATATTAAGTGAAGTATATTCACTAAATCATAAAGGTGAAAATTACTACATTATGATATTGTATCCACTATTTTCATCTTTTACCATGAATAATAGTTTTTCTTTTTTTTTTATACCATTATAAGATTCTTATGCCACTCCCATCATTGGAAATTTTTTTCACATGAAATAAATTCATATTGAATCAAGGATGGGATCAAAGAAAATTTTAAGCCGTTAAAACATGAAATTGATACCATGTTTCTATCTAAAGAGTAAAATTTTTATAAAGAAATGGTATTGAGTAAAAGTGACTAATGGTAATATTTAAGTTAGTATAAATGAGTGATGAACTAATTAGACATATCAATAAACCTTGTTGGACTCTTAATGTATTAATCACGTTTTCATGATCACAAATCTCTTTACTGTTTACAAATATCCTTGATATTTACAAATTGCATTACTATTCACAAATTTTATTACTAATCACAAATCTCACATATCTTATTAATCATCTATATTTATGCTTAAAGTTATCTTATAATTTATTATGGTTAAGATTAATCCATTTTATTCATATTAATATTTAAGTCTAAATACAGTTATTTGTCTATGTACAAGACACCGTGAAGCTTGACATAGTAAGTGAGACAGTGTGAGAAAGAAACAGACACCGTGACCAGAAACATTGAAGCAGACACCGTGAAGCCAAAGACTCAGACACCAAGACCAATGAGACACTATTACCAATGATACATCATGACCATGAGACACCCTGATGTTGGAAGTCAGACACATTAGAAAGACACAGTCTTCAAGGCACCAAGAGTTAGACACCGTGACACAGACACCGTGAAGGACACACTATGATCAAGACACTATGAGGGAAAAAGCATAAAGGACATACAATGAAGGACATGTCGTGAAATACATTCCATGAAGGACATTCCGTGAAGGACATACCGTGAAAGACATACCGTGAAGGAGACACCATTTGCAAAACTACTGTGACACTGTTTCATAACCTTTTTGTCAATATTATTTATATATTGGTAACGGCCATATTTGATGTATTTAATGCAATTAATGATATTTAATGATATATGTTGTCCTTTCAGGAAGTCGTACCTCGAACCTATGAAAATTAAATAATTCTATTGTAGGAGATCATTGAATATAAGGAAGATTGAGCTGTAGTAGAGAAAAAGAGGAACATACGCACGCGAGCAAGAAACACGAGTGCACGGTACTAAATAGAACACCAATCACGAGCATGAACATGAAGAAGACATTGCAAGATCTTAAAAAACAGCATTTTATCATACATTCAATCTAACACTATTGAATAACACATGAAGTACAGAACATCTTCACTTGTGAAGAACACCAAGATGAACCACGTCACTCTGTTTTTTAACAGAAAAACCAGAGAAGGACTCAGACGCATTTTTACTGAATCCAATGAGTCCAAAGTTGCACTGTTAATCACTAGAGCATTCTAAACTCTTATCTAATATCTCTATGTGATTCAATATTTACTTTTCGAGTAGTGTGTGTACTCGGTATATTTTACACACACACTGTCTCCAGTGCTAAACTGGAGGATTTCTAAATCCTCACTAACATCTGTTTTATCTCTTGTGTTTCCCACTGTGGATAGTGGTAGAGGACAAGTGAGACATGGATATCTTGTGTGTTGTTGAGTTTTTTTCCCACGAATAACTATGGTAGAGGTTTGAGTACCTGGATAGTTTGTAAACTGTTGTTATCCCCGATCCAGGGTGTAGCTCAAATTTATATATAAATTTGGGTTGACTAAGTCTCAACTTGATACTAAACCACTGGGTTAAATCTATTGTGCATTCATAGATTAAGTTTAAAGTATACTATATATTCCGCTTCTAATTACTTTGAAATATAAAACTATTTTCAAGTTACATTGATAGTTAATCTATCAAGTTTTTGTAACTGTTGTAAATCTGTAGATTAGTTTCAACAGATAAATTAATATTATGATTAAATTAACAGAGACCTAATTAATCATTGAGAACTTAATTGAACTATAAGAATTTTACAAATTCACTACAGTGAATATTTTTTTATTAATTGGGGTTTTTAATAGAAATATTTTTAATAAATTTTTTTATTGGAAACTCCCCCCTCTTGAGTGTCCACTCCGACTAACATTTGGTATCAAAGGTTGTTTTAGTAAAAGGATTTCAAAACCTTCTATTTTTTTTCATTCAACTGTGATTATAGTTACATCCTTAAAGTTCATAAATTTATGTTAGTTCTAAATTTTATATCTTTAAATATATTTTCTAAAATATATCTACAGACAATAGACTAGAAGTTCCTGCTACCAACAAGCCACCTTTCTTTAATGGTATAAACTATGCTCAGTGGAAACTGAAAATGAAAATTCATTTAGAGAGTATGGGATTTGATATTTGGACTGCAATAGAAACTCAATATATGATTCTTGAATCTGAATGAATTACTTGGAATGAACCTACTGAAGTATCATATAATAATAACTATAATGAAATGAATTCCATGTATTGTGCTTTAGGAGATGAAGAGTTTAACATAATATCTTCTTGGAAAACAACTTTTGAAATATGGGATACTTTTGGAGTTTCTCATGAAGGAACAACCAATTTTAAAGAAATGATTAGGAAAAATTATACTATTAAATATGATAATTTTAAAATCAATACTAATGAACCTATCTCTGACATGTATCACAAGTTCAATGTGATTTTAACACTATGACCTCCCTTGGAAAGTATGTTACAACAAAGGAACAAATAATGAGAATATTGAGATGTCTTCTAGACCAATGAAGAGGAACATCTATTTCAATAAGATAGTCAAGTGACATTGGTTCTTTCCCTGTCAATGTGCTAATTGGTAATATTATGATGTATGAGGATGAACTAAATGTGAATAAAGAAGAGGATGATGAACCTAAATGAATTTTAGTGGCATTTAAGTCTTCTTCTTCAAAGGGAAAGGACAGGGAGAATATTCTTATACCTACTGAATGCTCGAGTAGTGATGAGACTTATTTTGATAGTGATTTTGAGATTTATCAAATAGCTAGAAGATTTAATAAATTATATAGGAAGAAGAAATTCGCCACAAAATCAAACTACAAAGGTAAATATGATAACAAAGTTCATTGGAAGAAGGATTGGAAGAAAGCTGATCAGAGTGATGAATTTGTTTTCTATGAATGTAAATGAAAAGGTCACATTAAAGCTGATTATCCAAAACTAAAGTTCAAGAAGAAACATGAAAACAAGGATAGTAAGAATAAGAAAGAAATGAAAGAAACGTGGAGTTCTTCTAAAGACATCACAAGTGAATCTGAAGTTTCTGATTCTAAAAATAATCGTTCCAACATGTGATTCATGACCAATACATCTAATGTACCTATTTCTCCTATGTTGAAGGATTATTATTCTGGAACTGAATCTGATTCTGAATCTGAAAACATATCTAGTGATGAACTGTTTAAATATTGTAATATGCTAGAAGAAACATGTACTAACTTTAGGTCAAGTACACAACATTAAAGAAACAACATGCTTTATCTAGTACTATTAAATCTTCCTTTGAGATTGAAATGGAAAAATGTTGAACTGTTAATTGAAAATACTGAATTGAAAATGTCTAATGAGAAACTGAGAATGGAAATATAAAATATCAAAAATGGAAATAACACTCTAACTCAAATTATAGGTAAATAATTATCACCAATGTATACTACTGGTTTAGGATACCAACCTGGACAAAGGCAGTTTACAAAAAATTGCTTTATTCCTAAATCTAGACAAAATTCAGCTAGTTCAAGTTCTGTAAAATCATATACCTCAACTAGTTAGTCACAATGTTATAGATCAAATAGAGTTTATTTTTTAAAATATGTTAAATAAATTAATTATATGAGACCCAGAAGACAAATTTGGATTCCTAATTCGTTGATTGCAAACCTGTCTAGACCTAGGAAAATCGGGGTACCAAAATCATTCTCTGTCTAAACCTATTTTTTAGGAGACCTGCTTAAAGATTTATTATAGGAAAACATGGTAAATGGACAGTGGATTTTCAAGGCACATTTCTAGAGATTAATCATGCTTTAAAATCTTAATAATGTTTGATGGAGGCTATGTCACCTTTAGTGGTAATTCTAATGGAATGTTCATCGGCCTAGGCCAAATTGGTAACACTAACTCTGTTTTAATTTCTAATGTTTTATTTGTTGATGGATTGAAATACAACTTGTTAATTATTTCTCAGTTATGTGATGATGGCTTTAATGTTATGTTTGAAAATAATTCTGGTACGTTTTTTAATTCTAAAAATGTTTTAGTATTTTCTTCTTTGAAAAATGAAAATGTATATGCAGTTGATTTAAATTCACTTGCTAAACAAAATATTACCTGTTTAAATTCTTTTAATAAAGAATATTGTATTTGGAATAGACGATTAGGACACTAAAATATACATTCAACTAGAAAACTAACTAGGAAAAACATATTTAGAGGCTTACCAAAATTGGAGTTTCCAAATGACAACGTTTGTAATCACTCTCAAAAGGGAAAACAATATAAAGTTTCTTTTAAATCAAAGAAAGAAGTTTCAACTTCTCATCCTCTCGAGTTGGTTCACATGGACTTTTATATACATTCAAGAGTTTCTAGATTAAATGGTAATCACTATGTCTATGTCTTAATAGATGAATTTTCATGATATACTTGGGTATAATTCATATCTCACAAAAGTGAAGCTTGTTCGTACTTTATTAATTACTCCAAGTATGTAGAGAACCATAGTGGACTTATGATTAAGATCTTGAGAAGTCATCATGGTCATGATTTTGAAAATCACGAGTTTGATTCTTATTTCTCACATAATGGATATAGTCATAACATTTTTGCCCCTAGGACCCCTCAGCAAAATGGTGTAGTAGAAAGAAGAAATTGAACCCTGAAAGAAATTGCAATGACTATTCTCAATGAGTATGACCTTCCTATTTACTTTTGATATGAAGCTATAAATACAGCTTGTTATATCATCAATAGAGTCTTAATAAGACTAGTTCTCATGAATACCCCTTACGAGTTTTGGAACAATAGGATTCCTAAATTAGTTACTTTAGATTCTTTGGTTGCAAAGTCTTTATTCTAAATACCAAGTATAATCATGAGAAATTTTCATCCAAAAGTGATGAAGGAATATTTGTAGGATATTCTATAATGAGAAAAGCCTATAGATTTATTAATATAAGATCCAAGTGTGTGGAAGAATCTATTCACATCAAATTTGATGAAACTGATCCTCAAGAACCTAAGCCTTCACTTGAAAATCTTGAATAAGATTTTAATATTCTAAACCTTAATGATAAGATCAATGAACCTATTGTAAAGAAAACCATTTCTGGAAATATTTCAGAATCTCCTCCTAATGAACCCAAACCTAGAGAAGAGCCTGAAATTTCTAGTCATACGTTTACTAGATCAACTAGAATTAAAAAGGATCATCCTTTAGATTCTGTTGTTGGTAATCATGATAGAGGGACACAGACTAGGGCTTCTCTTAGAAATCAGGTTGAACATCAAGCCTTCTTTTCATTGCTTGAACCCAAAAACATTGATGATGTTATCAATGATGAATTTTGGGTAATGGAAATGCAAGAAGAACATAATACATTTTAATGAAACAATGTCTGGGAATTAGTGGAAATACCTAAGGACACTTTCACCATAGTCACTAAATGGGTTTTTAGAAATAAAGTAGATGATGTTGGAAATATAGGCAGAAAAAAGTCTAGATTAGTTTCACTAGGCTATATTCAAGAAGAAGTAATTGACTATGAGGAGACTTTTCTCTAGTAGAAAGACTTGAAGCCATTACAATTATATATTCTTATGTTGCACATCTAAATTTCAAACTATATATAATGGATGTCAAGAGTTCATTCTTAAATTGGTATATAGCTGAGGGTGTTTTTGTTGAACAACCCCCTAGATTTACAAACCCAAAATGTACAAATCAAAATTTTAAATTATCAAAAGAATTATATGGTTTAATGAAATCTCCAGGAGCTTGGTATAGCATATTAACTACTTTGCTAATTTCAAAAGGTTTTATAAAAGCAATAGATGATCCTACACTTTTTTTAAGAAGAATTTCATATGATGTTTTATTTGTTCAAATCTATGTAGATGTTATTATTTTTGGATCATCAAAAACATCATTATGTACTAATTTTTCTATAATGAAGTAAAACAAATTTCAAATGAGTATAATGGGTGAACTAAAATTCTTTCTTTGATCTCAAATCCTTCAAAATAATGAAGGAAATTTTTCTGTATCAATGTAAGTACACAAGAGATCTTTTAAAATGTTTTGGATTAGATAGAACTAAAAGTTTTGACACTCCCATAAGTACCACTTGTATGTTGGATCTTGATAAAGATGATAAATTTGTTTATCAAACCTCTTATAGAGGAATGATTGGAAGTCTACTCTACTTAAATTCTAGTAGTCCTAACCTTATGTTTACTGTGTGTATCATGGTGTAGTACGAAACAAAATTCAGTTGCATTATCTACTAAAAAAGCTGAATACATTGCTACTGGAAGTTATTGTACACAAATTTTGTGAATGAAACACACTTTAATAGACTATGGATATGAATTCAGATATGTACAAATAAAATGTGGCAATACAAGTCCTATTACCATTTAAAAAAAATCTTGTTTCACAATCTAGAAAAAAAACATATTGATGTAAGACAACACTTTTTGAGGGATCATTATCAAAATGAATATATCACTTTGGAATTTGTTGGTACTGAATATCATCTTGCTAATATATATACTAAACCATTAAATTCGGATAGATTATATTACATCATACATGATCTTGGAATGATCAATCATAAATAGTTACCTTATTGGCATTACTGTTTAATATTTTTCTAAATTACATTACTGATTCATGCTCACTATTTCTCAGTTACTGTCTCATGATTACAGTCTCACAGTTAACACTGAGTGCTTACGGCCTATCACTGTCTCACCGTGATGGAATTGTTCACTCACGATCTCACCTTGACTGAGCAGACCATTCACTATCTCACCGTGACGACATTGACTGTCTCACCATGACGAGTTTTTTCCATAGCACCATAGCAACTACTCATGGTCTCACTATGAAAATAATTTATGCATTTATCTTAACCCATAACATGGTAATTATCATTTCACCGCTATTTCCTTTCCGTCTTTTTTTATTTTTATGACATTTGACATTCCCAAATGATAAAACATAACAGTTTCACTTGATTCTTCACATGTACCTTGTCTTGAACACTCTCTAACTAGAAAAACTTCACTACTTATCTCTCACCCGAACCTTTAGTGAATTCTAATGATGAAGCATTCATCATGATCTACCCCTGAGAAGCGATGCTCAACGAAGAAAAAGATATCACTAAAGCATGCACCTGATGGACCCCAAAATCGAAACCTAGTAAGTTGTACTGTTGTACCTGAGAAGGAAGTCTACCCTAAGAGGCTTTTATCTAGCAAGCCTTTAGTCCATAAAGTATTAAGAGAAGAAGGATGGATCGAATGGGTCTTTAAAAAAGATAGACCTATTTACCCAAGGTCGGTATCTCAGTTCTATCATTATTTAATGTTTTATTTTGAGGACGGAGAAAGTTATATGGTAACTAGCTGGATCAATGGTTATAAATGCTCATTCTCGTTGAGGTTATGGGTTTCATTCCTAAGGATTCCACACGAATGAATTTATGATGTTTATCAAAGATATCCTCCTCCTACATCCGACATATTTGACCAAGAGAAGGATCTAAAAATCATAACTGGAAATGGAACCAAGAGAAGGGCCATAGTAGCAGAACTGGATGGTGAGACTAGGCTGATCTTCAAATTTGTTCAAAATTTAATCAGTACAAGGAAAGGAGACATTGATGCCTTAAATTATTAGGATGTATTTATGATTCATTTTATGATGAATGGTCATATGATAAATCTGTGCAAATATATCATTCACCATATGTTTGAATTGATTAAGGTCACATCCAAGTCTACATCCCTGTTTTACTCAAGGATGATTTCAACTATGCTAGATTCCAATGGATTAGTTGGAGAAAATGAATAAGTTATTATGGATTTTACGTTCTACATATCCAAACGAACCATCAGAAGGATAAAGATAAATTGGAACCCCTGGAAGAAGCAGTGGGTGGAAGACAATGATAATCTATATGAGAAGTATATTCCTATTGATTATCCATCAAGGAAGAAGGGTATTACTGATACTGGTTTGGAACATGATGAAGTGGAAGAGTACTCAAAAGATTAAGAAGAAGAGGAAGAGGTAGATGAAGTACCTCACAAGTAAGAAACTCCTGTTGAGACTGAAATGAATGTTGTCACTGCGTTATTCTTGCTGACATATCAATGGAAGAAGTTTTTTTTGAAATGGAAAGGACTTTTGTTCCTTCTGTTGTGCTTGAAAGAGAAGCACCTCCTGCCCCAAGAGATTATGTTTACCAAGAATCCCAACCTAAGGATGTAAAAGAATTTTTAATAACAGAATCAGTGCAGAAATCCTTGAATGATTCTATTGTAAAAAAACTCAATCATGTGTAAGTTGCAACTCAAAATGAACTCCTTATTATCCAAGAAGCTACTTTGGAAGACCTTCCTGTGAAAAATTTGTTCCTGAGTACATACCCTCTTGTAAAGAGAGGATGAAAATTTCATTTCAGTTAGCAAGGAAAGAAATGGATGAGGATATTAGAGATGATCCGATGATTCTTAACTCAATTCTTTAGCCTAAAGAATTTGAAATGGAAGCCCATTTTGAGGGTTGGAAACTCAAAATCGTGAGATTTATGAAGATAAGCCTAGTGATGCATCTCCACCAACTGAGTCATAATCTATGTATAATTGAAATGAATTCCCCAGATTCTATGATGTGAGTGAATCACATCAGATGACAGCATCTGGGATTGACCTTTCTTCTTTGATTCGATTGAACTCAGTCACAAAACCTGAACCTCAACCTGAAATTGAATCTGAAACTGAACCTGAAACTAAATCTAATCCTCAACTAGAACCAGCACCTGTACATCCAACATAACCTGAAACCTTACCTAATCTGAAATATTTTGTCATTAAAGAAGATATGAATGTTTTTGGATAGACTATCTTAGCTGGAGTTGAGAAAATTATATCCTCTCATCCGTTTCCTGCGACTCAAAAAAGTCAGGAAGATGACTCGATTCTTTTAGAAAGTAATATTATGTATATTCAACCCAATATGTTCCATGAAATTCATGAAGTAAGAGTTAAAAATAAGATTATTAGTACTGATGTTTCAACTATGAAAGGCATGGTTGAAAATATCTAGCAAGAACTGTATTCCAGATCAGATCTTGCTCCTGCTCCTGCACCTATTGTTACTTCTCTTGAACGTACTATTTCAACACTTCTCGAGACATTGTGTCCCAAATGCATTCCTATCCATCATATTTTGATTAAAATATTGGAGAAAGGCACACAAATATGTTTCAATGCATGAGATAACTTGTGGATAACCTGAATAAGACGACAGATGAATACACTGGATATCTTCAAATGGTATTGAAACAAATCAAAGCTCTAACCAAAGATGTAAAGGCTTCTCCTACCTCAGTTCAATCCTCTACTCCTTTTTTTAATGATTCTCTGCCCAGAGATTTAATCAAGGAAGAAATTCAGAATGCCATCAGTGGTTTTGATTAGGCTCCTTTATCTGAAGTTGCAAAGAACAGTAATAATGTGCTTGACATGGTTCAAATTCATTCTAAAATTGAAAATGATGCTCAACAGAATATCCCCAAGAATATATATTTTTATCTCACCCGGATTTTCTCCAAATCTGATATTGACAAATCACATTCTGTATCTTTTGGAAAATTTGAGGATACCTCTTGTGACTCAGGCTTTCAAAACTCAAGTTCAAAATCTTACTTTGTTCACCAGACTGTTGGAAAAATTCATGGAGAATAAAGATTATTTTTAGAAGGCAATGCATTATGGAGGAGAAATTATTATATATTTCACCAATCTTCTGAATCCCTACATTCATGTCCGGATCACGGCTATTTTCTCTCATGCAGCTGCTCCACTCAGACCTGGACTACCTTCCTTAGCCTCCACTTCCATGTCAGTTCGCCAAGATCTTTCTCAGATCATGCCAATCATTCATGATTATCCATAGAATCGATCTGCTACTACTCCCTCTTTGGATCCCTCTATATTTGAATGTATCCCATTTCCTTCCTTGTGTACCACTTCTATGCCTTCATCCTCTACTGCTGATAAAAGAAAAGATACAACGAACAAATGAACAAGAATAATTCCTACTATTTTTCTGATGGGGATGTCTTTGATTTTTTTATTTCTACTATATGTTTTATTAGATCACTTCGAATGACATATACCCTATTTTTCCTCTATTCTGTATACTTTTTGATAATCCCAGAAGGGGTAGAAAAAGTTTTTTTTTCTCTATAATATGTTTTTCTATATGTTATATTCTCTATAGTTGCATCTCACTTATACATTACCAGTACATGATTTGTGACCATCAAAAATTGGGATATTGTGGGACTCCTCATGTATTAATCATGTTTTAATGATCCCAAATCTCTTTATTGTTTACAAATCTCCATGATATTTACAAATCTCATTACTATTCACAAATCTTATTACTGATCACAAATCTGACATATCTTATTACTCGTGTGTATTTATGATTAAAGTTATCTTATATATTATAATGGTTATGCTAAATACATTTTATGCATATTAATGTTTAAGTCTAAATACACTTATTTGTCTATGTACAAGACACCGTGAATCTTGACACAGTAGTCAGACATTGTGAGAAAGAAACCGACACCGTGAACAGAAACACTGAAGCAGACACCATGAAGCCTAAGCCTCAGACACCGTGACCAATGAGACACTGGGATGCTGTAAGCTAGACACATTAGCAGGACACAGTCTTTAAAGCATTTAGATTCAGACACCATGACGCAGACACCGTAAAGGACACACTATGAACAAGACATTGTGAGCGACTGTTTCCCTCGGAATTCGGGGATGACCTCCTGGATGGGAGATTCAAACGTTCCGATCGGTTTCTAACGGTTTTGTTCGTAGAACTGGAAACATCAAATGATTCCATATCCATTTGGACCTACTTTCCAAAGGTGGGCACTCAATAGCTTGTGAACTAACGAGGCTTAGGAATTTGCATTGGTCGAGATGATGGGAGGTCAAACTCATCACACCTTTTTAGGGGAATTATTGTCTATTTCGAGACTCTCTTTATAGATTTAAGTTATGTTCATGAATCCTTATTACATTACCAAGTATTAAATGAGATTTTCCTTTAGTGTTGACAATCAATGATTAAATATGTAAGAAATTTAGAGAATCTTTTATATGTATTCGAGGTTCTTCATCAATAGAGAATCATCTATATCTCTTTAGAGATTCTTGGTCAATGGTAACCTTCAAAACATTTATAAAAAAGTCTCTTGGTCATTATGATGACCAGGATGGTTTTAAAGACACTCAGTGGGGCACTTGAAGTATATTGTCATTCAGAAGGACAATGAATTATTTCAGAGTTGGGATCGAACCCATAGATGGGCTACCTATGTATCATTTGTTTTGGAAAAGGAATCAGAACCCACGTAGTTCGAGTAAGGGAGTTTGATGTTTATGATTGATGGAACAAAGAAGGATGTCACAATTACATTTACACTCTAAGCTCACGTGAGTCATGCTCGGTGTGAGAAAGAAGAGGTATTGGTAAAAATTAGATAATTTTGCCATGAAAGATGAAATCATAAGAAATAATGTGGGGCTTATGTATGTATGACTGCCCGGATAGATGAAGGATAGAATTTTCTTTAGGGAGAAAATCCAGGAACAGGGTCCATAATGGTATATGTGCTTTATGGAGATTTGAATACTCTAACTTGGGACTTATTCCTGAAAAGGAAACCCAAATTA
Organism: Viscum album; assembly: GCA_963277665.1. Lineage (NCBI taxonomy): Eukaryota > Viridiplantae > Streptophyta > Magnoliopsida > Santalales > Viscaceae > Viscum > Viscum album. The sequence continues at coordinate 38,664,912 of OY728158.1, read as the reverse complement.
GGAGAGGATTGATAATTCGGTTTTACTCCTGAGAAGGAATCCAATATTAAACGGAAATTAGGACTGGTTAAAGAGAATTAAAGGGACTTGGGGCTTACTCATGAAAAGTAAGCCCAAGATTTATGACTGGGACTTATTCTTGAAAAGGAATCCCAGGTTAAGGATTAAGGTTTGGGGATTGCTCCTGAGGAGGATTCCGAAATTAGGAGACTGTGAATTATTCTTAAAAAGGAAGCCCAGGTTAAGGATTAAGGTTTGGGGCTTACTCTTAAGAAGGATGCCCAAACATTTAAGGGACTTGGGGCTTACTCCTAAGAAGGATGCCCAAAATTAAGGGACTTGGGGCTTACTCCTAAGAAGGTTGCCCAAATTAGGGGACTTGGGGCTTAATCCTAAGAAGGATGCCCAAAATTAGAGGACTTGGGGCTTACTCCTAAGAAGGATGCCCATATTTGGGATTGGGGCTTACTCCTAAGAAGGATGCCCATATTAGGGGAATTGGGGCTTATTCCTAAGAAGTATGCCCATATTTGAGATTGGGGATTACTCCTAAGAATAATGCCCATAATTAAGATTGGGGCTTACTCCTAAGAAGGATGCCCAACTTGAGGATTCTCTCATCTTAAAGGATGAGGTTGAATTAATGAACTCTCCATATTTAGTGACAAAAAGTTATTTAAATCAATACGTTTTGAGAGATATTCCACCGAATTCCTTTCAGGTAAGGAAGTCAAATAAAGAAATCATTCCAATAATGGCTTTGAAGAGTGTCTTGAAGACTGAATCATGAAAAGGAATGGTGTAATGGATTCAGAGGGGTAAAATGGGCAAGAAAGGCACCCAAAAAGGAAGGGGCGTGCAAGTATTGGAAGGCGTGCAAGTATTGCGGGGGCACACAAGTATTGGTCGCGCAGGTATACCTGCGTGACATATGTTGTACTTGTGCAATGGTCAACCAGCATTGAAATACTTGAGTGACTCTTTCTTAAAGCCTTTAAAATCCTCTTTAGGTTCTTCCTGAAAAGGGACGCGCAAGTTTCTATCGAAGAAAGAAGGCGGCGCGCAAGTGTGGCCACTTCCCGTAAGGGCTGGCCACTCAGGCGCGCAAGTGTTGATGAGTTTCAACACTTAGGCCTTCCTCCCTCTCTTTAGATCTTCCGTTCGAGGTAAGAAATTACCATATAAGTGTTCTGGAAGTGTTGAGAAGAGACTTGGGCGTCGGGAGCTTCAATCCGAGTTTCTGGAAAAAGCTCCTCCTGAATGGGGGGACCACATGGTCTATTTATAGGAAGGAGAAGACCCTGGGAAATTACCAGGCGGTTATCACATAGGTCGCGCAAGTCACTTGCGCGACCATAAGCGTCGGGAAAGTGGAATTTCACGACAGTGATATAACTTGCGCGGTGAAGTTTCTTTTGATCCTTTGTTCTTGCCTTTGTCGAATTTTGATATTTTCTTCAAAGGTTGAATCACTTTGAGCTCAGATATTCCCCTATTCTGATTTTTATATTTTGTGACGAAAGGAGTGTAAACAAAAGTCCCCCCTCGGAGTTGGATCCGGAGAGAAATAAGGATTTGACTCTGAGGAAATTGAATACATCCAAAGGAAAAGGGGCGTGCAAGTCTTCAGGGCATAGAGGGCAGCGCGCAAGTGCGCATCGTGCAGGGATGCGACCCTCTGTCGTGCATGGTTCGGCACACAGGGTCCCGACCACGTCTATAAATAGAGGGCCTCACTTCTGTACAAGCATCCGGATTTCTGGACTTCATACCCTCGAGCTCTCGCCGCACAGGTCACCTTAGTCGCGCAGGTTGCTCTGTTTTCCAGTGTTTTCCTTGATGTCGCGCTACTATAAAGGTATTTATACTTGTGCAGTATATACTTGCACGTCAAAAACTAGCACAGTACAGGAATACTTGTGCGCCATGTTTATACTTGAGAGCCTTAATGCCTTTAGCCATTTTTTCAAAATCTTTCATAAATTTTAATGAAAAAAAACCCATTTTAGAGTTTAATTTCAACTTTTGGGCAGATTCAATGGCTCCAAAAAGAATTAAAAAGTCTGATGAACTGGCTAGCAAGCGTATTGATGACATATTGAACATAATTGGTCGTGATTACTATGATATCTGCAACAACACTCTCTTAGATTTCGCTAAGCACTTGAATAAATATCATCTTAATTTCCCATAGAGCTTCTACCTGCCTCTATATAGTCATGGTCACCTGCAAGGAGTCAATGTTCCAGATGCAAAGAACTATACACCTGAAATGAAGTTTCACTGCTACTCCTTCATTTCGGTTATGCTGTGCATTAAGAGAAACAACAATGGTGTGAACTTTCAAATTCTTCCTTTATATCATTTCCTTGCAGATATGAAAATGGAAAACCCATGGGCTAAAATGTTTTCCACTACCGGTTGGTGGAGAGAAGACAAACATGGTAGTAGAGCAATATCTGAAAAGACTACTCTCTCCAAATGGCTCTTTACATCCTATGCTCCATTCTCAAATCCATGTATCCATCTTCCAAGTCTCTTGGACAGAAACAGAGTCACTGTTTGATCAGCAGAAAATTTTCTCAAACTGCACTCAAGAACATCCTTTTACAATTGTTCCAAGTAGAGCTAGTATTAATGCATCTCTTATTGTATCCAGTTGAATGAATGAATTCCAGGTGGTTGCTGATGAAGCTCGGGATGCCGTAAATCAAATGAAGTGTTATGTTGAAAGCCTCTTGTAATTCTTGAAAAAAAAGAGACTCCAGTCTGTGGATGTACTTCTAACTCTTGTGAATCAATGAAAAAAAACACTTTCACTTTCACTTATTTGTACATTTATTCTCTCACTACCTACTTCAAATTTACTTAAGCCAATGGTCTTAGTAATCATAGTTTGATTTTTACTAGGATTATTACAAATAACCAAACAAACTTTGAACCTTTTTTAATTTCTCAATATTACCTAAATCATACAAAATGTATATTTAGTGAGCTGGAACTTGAATTTTATTCAGAGTTCTTTTGACTTTTGTGGGAAGTATAAAGTCATGCATTCCGGACATAAAGGGGATAATGTTTAAGGTTGAAATAGCTTTAACCAAAAATATGGATTAAAAATTGATTCAATTCCTTGACAATTTATCTGAAAACATATTACCATACTCAAGTATGAGGGATGAATATGTAATCTATGACATAAGAATATTTGAATCTGAGGAATGATATGAAAAAGAGCTAAAAGGCATTAGAAGAAGTAGTTTCCAAGAATGAAGTTACTATTATCTAACAAAACTCGTTAGGGGGTTGAAATATGAAGGGCCACCTAAGGGAACTGGCTGTATGGTCAAATAAATAGCATCATTCGGCTGACAAGTTTGTTATGTGGACTGTTTATGCAAAGCCACCTATAAGCACGTGCTGCATAGTCAGGCAAAAGAACTCCCAGAAATTTACTTTCCTAGTGCTAAAAGCCAGTGAAAGTTTATGGAGATTCAAATTTTCTAAAGTATAGAGTTTGTTGTATGGAAAGAGGTACTTGAATATGGAGAAGATATTTCCAAACACGAATATCGAAGAATTGAATAAATATCACTCCTACGAAGGTCTGATCCAAACGTAGGGAAGGAGAATATGGAGAGTATAAACCATAGACTTGAATACTTTCGGATCATGAAAAAGGACATGGGACAAATATGTTAAGGATGGATATTTTTACAGATCCCTACATACCGTCATTTAAGACAAATAAACACAAAAGAGGCATTCTTCCCAAGAATGAAGTTACTAATATTCAACAAACCCATTAGGGGGTTGAAATATATAGGTCCACCTAAGGGCATTGGCTGCATGGTCAAATAAATAGCATCTTTTGGCTGACAAGTCTATTATGTAGACTGTTTATGCAAGGCCACCTATGGGCACATGCTGCATAGTCAGGGAAAAGAATTCTCAGAAGTATGACATTTTTGTGACTAAAAGTCATGAAAAGGGTTATGAAGATCTGAAAATATTTAAGGTTAGGATTATAACACATAAAGATGAGTATTGTCCAATGTATATAGAGATACATTGGTCAATGATAACCATAATAATGTTGTGGTTGGGTCCTAAATTGAAATTTTGTACTTCACTACGTATCTCATAAGAATGAGAATCAAGCCATACGTATTTCTTGAAATGCAGTTTAACGTCGTGCAGGATGAAAGTATGAGAGATCTTAGTTTAGGGTCATAGAGTTCGGACCATAATAATGAATACACAGTGTGTGTTTTCATGAGGACTTTTCAGCCAAGGGACTGAAAGTGAAATTTGGGGTTAGGCCCAAAAGACTTGGGGCTGGATTCGAGGGATACTCGAACGTTCCTGCGTATCCCATAAGGATGGGAATCAAGCCCATGTAGTTCTAGAACAACCCTTTATACAAATTTGGTTCGTACGGGTGAAAGGGGACTTTAGTGAAATGATGGTTTAACATGAGACAAAAAGTTTAGGTTTTACCATGTATGCACGTAGTCTTTTGAAATGAAAACATGATTCAAAAAACAATGTCAATAATAATTCTCTCTCAAATGAGGAAATTAAAGAGTATTATAGTTTATTGTCGTACCGGACAAAAGTGTTGCATAATTTAACGTCATATAATAAGGGAGAAAGTGAATCAATGTAAAGATATTGATTCTAGGGGTGGTTTCACGAATCAACATCATATGAGATGGTGGTGAACCGATGTAAAGTGATTGTTTTTGGGCTTGAACCCTAGGAGGTTGCCAACATACCCAGCCTGGAGGGAAAGGATCAAAGTCTGTGTAGTTCAATTAATGAATGAAATAATGATCAAGTTTTTCTTGGGGACAACGATAAAAATAAAAATAAAGTATGTTGGGACATATACATGGTTAAAGGCCCAAAGAGAGTGTTACAGTTGAGGTTTTCTCTAAGCTCACGTGAGTCATACTCGGTGTGAGAAATAAGAGGTAACAACAACCTTAACAATGCATAGTTTAATGTCATGTAGGACATAAAAAGGGACTATGCAGTTTAAAGTCTTGCAGTTAGGACTATTGGTGCTGTGCAGTTTAGTGTCATGTAGCAGGGACAAAATACAGTTTAATGACATGTAGGACATATAAAAAACTTTCTTTACAGTTTAGCGTCATGTAGTTAGGACGATGGGAACAACAGAGTTTAACGTCGTGTTGGACGAAAGGGGGGAACTGTGTAGTTTAATGACATGCAGTGAGGACAAAAGAGTGCACCTTTTTAACGTCAAGTTGGATGCATTGGGGATTTTTTCTATAGTTTAACGTCATGTTGGACGAAAGTGCGAATAGTTTATGGTCATATGCATGGACCATGGATGGTGAAATTTAATGTCATGCTGGACGGTGGTGTAGTTTAAGGTCATACAGGACCTTTGATGATTATATAGTTTAACGTCTTTCAGGACGTAAGGGAATTTTATACAGTTTAGCGTCATGTAGTTAGGACGTCACAGTTTTAACGTCTTTCTGGATGTAAGGGACTTGCAAATAGATTATGGTCATATGCATGGACCAGGAATGATGCAGTTTAAGGTCATGCTGGACGGTTTAGGGAACTTTTTCACATTTTAACATCGTGTGGGATGAAGTTTCAATTTAAGGTCATACTGGACCATTGTTGTATAGTTTAACGTCATATAGAAAGGATGAACTGGTGCCGCACAGTTTAGTCTCATGTTGCGGGGACATAATAGTGATGCACATTTTAACGTCATGTTGCGGGGACATTTGAGGGACTATGCAGTTTAAAGTCTTGCAGTTAGGACTATTGGTGCTGCGCAGTTTAGTGTCATGTAGCAGGGACATACTGGTGCCGCACAGTTTAGTGTCATGTTGCGGGGACAATAAAGGTGAATACATTGTAGTTTATATAAAATACTTCTTAAAAAATCTGGCATTAGATGGAGTTGTAATGAGTTCTCCATCCATCGAGATTAATGAATAAGCTCCATTGGAGTAGACCCTATGTATTGAATAAGGTCCTTCCCATTTTGGCTCAAGCTTGGGAGGTTTCTTTCCTGGTATCATTGGAGTTCTAAGAACTAATACCAATTCTCCCTGAATGAATGAGTGAAGAAGAACCTTTTTGTTAAAAGCTCGTGTTATTCAATTATGATAGATTTCCAAGTGGTGGAATGTGCACAATCGTTTCTCATCTAACCCTTCCAATTCATTCAATCGCTTTTAGGATTGCTCATCTGTAGATAACTGATCACAAATGGCTACTCTGAGTGAGGGAAATTGAACTTCAATTGGCTAGACTGCTTCTGTTCCATATACCAATGAATATGTAGTTGACCACATTGCATTGCAGGTGGTAGTCCGATAAGCCCATAAAGCATGAAAATGTTTATCAGGCCATGACCTCTTATCTTTATCCACCATCTTTTGAAGTATATTTGAAAGATTCTTGTTAAAGGATTCTATTTGGCCATTGGCTGCCGCATGATACCTAGATGAGTGGTTGGATTTAATGTTGTAATCTTGATACAATTTCTTCACATCGAAGAACAGAAGTTGGTGCCATTGTCCGTTAATATGGTATGAGGGACATCAAATCTATTAATTATGTTAGACTTGATGAAGCTAACAATGCATTTAGAACTGAATTCTTTAAGAGGTACTACCTCTTCCCATTTGGAAAAGAAATTAGTAGCCGTAAGAATGTACTTAAACTGCTTGGTCGTAGCTGAAGGGTAAGGTCCCACCACATCCATTCCCCATGTGGCAAATGGCCATGAGTATTTAACTGTATGAAGAAAATATGGAGGTTGGTGAATGAAGTTGGCCTGTACATGACATGAATGAAATTTCTTTGTGAAATCAACACAATCTTGTATCATTGAAGGCCAAAAGTATCCAAGCCTTTGAATTTGATCAGACAATCTATGTTCAGACTAGTGGACACCACAGACTCCTGCATGTACTTCTTTCATGACATCCATTGTCTCTTCACCATCAATGCATCTGAAGAGAACTCCATCAAAACCACATTTGTAGAGAATTTTCTCCAGGTGGTTTGGGCCATCATAAAGATTAAAATTGACCACACGTTGCCAGATTTGTTCTTTCATGGCTCTATCAGGTGGAAGTGTTCCTTTTTGAAGGTATTCCCTGATAGGTGACATTCATCCTGTAGTATGACCATATGGTTCAGTAATAGGACTAATTTCATTAATTTCCTCTATTCTGGCTTGAACGTAAGGTGAAATTGCACGACGGTGGGCAATACTGATGGTTGTCTCTTCCTGATTTGGATCTGCTAGATCTGTGGCTATATTGGCCAGTCCATCAGCATGAGCATTTAGTGATCTTGGGACATAAGAAAATGTCGGTTCCGAAGGGAATTCCACCATTAATTCTCTGACGTAATCATACAAAGGGATTAACTCTTCTTTTCTGATGGCATAATCCCCATTGACTTGTTTGATTACCAGGTCTGAATCACCTTTCACATTTAAGTGATTCACTTGTGCTTGATGTTCTAACTCTAAGCCTGTGATAAGAGCTTGGTACTCGGCTTCATTATTAGTACCACCTTCCCACAATAAAAAGGAATAAGTTAACAATGCCTTATCTGGAGAAATGAGTACAATTCCTAAAAAAACTTTGTTGAATTTAGGATTTTCCATTTTCTTCCCTTTTGGACTTCTGGAAGCACCATCAAAATACATTTCCCATGTTTGAGGACTCTCTTGAATAGAGAAAACATCCTCATCAGGGAGTTCAATATCTGAAGACGTGTCTTCAACTGAAGGATGTTCAGCTAGGAAATCAGCCAGAGCTTGGCCTTTTACTGCCTTTTGAGATACATACTGAATGTCGAACTGCTGCAAAATAACTGCCCACCTTTCTAGACGTCCTGTAAGCATTGGACGACTAAGGATGAATTTGAGATGATTATTGCGAGATACCAATTGGACCTCGTGATGTTGCAAGTAGTGTCTCAGTTTCTGGACTGCAAATATTAATGCTAGGAAGCACTTATCAATACTTGAATACCGGGGTTCTGCTTCAAGAATAGTTCTACTGAGATAGTAGGGGCTATTTTCATTCCCAGCATCATTCTTTTGAGCGAGAAAGGCACCCAATGATCGCTCTAGAGCTGTCACATAGAGGATAAGTGGTCTTCCTTCAACAGGTGGCATGAGTACTGGTGGACTGAAGAGGTATTTATTAAGAACATCAAAAGCTTCTTGAAATTTTTCAGACCACTGGTAAGTGACTCCTTTTTTCAATAATTTGGTAATGGGAAAACTTTTACCTGCCAAATTGGTGATTAAACGCTGAATATAGGTTAAGTGTCCTTGAAGTCCTCTTAATTCATTCAAATTGTGGGGAGGTGACATACCAAGGATTGACTTGGTCTTCTCAGGATCGACTTCAATTCCACGATGGCGTACAACAAAGCCGAGGAATTTTTCCGTGGTTACCCCAAAAGATCATTTTAAAGGGTTCATCTTCAAATTATGTTGTCGACGCTTGTGGAATATGACTTCCAAATCAGTCAAGTGATTAGAACGTTCTCTGGATTTAACCACCAAATCGTCTACATATCATTCAACAAACTTCCCTAAAAAAGGTTTGAATATATGATGCATGGCGCGTTGATATGTTGCACCTGCATTCTTTAAACCAAAGGGATCACCCGGTAACAAAACACACCTTGAGGGGCTCTGAAGGCTGTAGATTCCTCATCTTCTGGGGCCATTCGGATATGATTATATCCGGAATATCCATCCATGAAGGAAAGTACTTCATAGTCGGTCGTCGCATCAATTAAGAGTTCTGTAATCGGAACTGGGAAATCATCTTTAGGACAATACCGATTAAGATCTCTGAAATTGATGAAAACCCTAATTTGTCTGTTCTTCTTCTTTACAGGGACAATATTAGCCAACGACTTGGGATATTGAACTTCTATGACAGAGTTAGCTTTAATCAGCTTATCCACTTCAGCTTCAATTTTGGAAGCATATGTTGGGTGTGTTCTTCTCGCGGCTTGCTTAAATCCTCGATGTTTTTTTCGTAAATCCAAATGATGAGTAGCAATATCAGGATCAATCCCAGTAATTTCTGTATAGTTCCAAGCGAAAATATCTTTATTTTGCTTTAGAAAAGAAAAATACATCTCTTTCTCTTCAAGGGTCATAGACGCACTAATTAATGTGGGTCTTGGATCTTTCTCTGTAGCCAGATTTATTTCTCTGAGTTCATCCATAGTGGTAGAGATACCCTCTTCAAATGCTGGAGGACTATCTCTAAGATCTTCCTCTTCCTCTTCATCATGTGCTATTTCTTCTGTTTCTACTTGCATAGTTGATGACAAAACGAAATTTTCATGATCATAAGAGATGTACAAATTTGCACATTTTGAAGAAGACGCTTCTATTTCCGACCCTATTGACGATAAAGGGCCTTCTTTGGGAAATAAAGAGGAGATTAAGGATTGAGAATTGACATCATTATTTACCTCTGATGTTGCTATAACTTCTTCTGGCATGATTGGTGAAGTATAGACCTGTTGGATTTCAGGAGATGAAATGAAGACATCACCACTTGTGCTCTCATCACTGTTTGGTAGGTTACCAATTTCTCCCATGTTGTCTGGCTCAACTGCCATAATTGACATTATGGATCATTCCATAAGAGTATTTTGATTTGGGCCTATTTTGTAAATTTGACTGATAGGTAACACATAATCTTTACTCACATGTGTAAATGGATTTATTGGAATTTTCTCCAAACCATATGGAGCATTAATTTTGGTAATTTCCTTCATTGTAGATTTTTCTGTTCCCTTCATGTGATAAAATTCTGCCTCAATGTATTGAGACTCACATGTCTTGAACTGGGCCTTATCACCATACAATGTTACAACTTGACCATTGAAATAGTATTTGAGACATTGATGGTATGATAAAGGGATAGCTGCATGCTGATGTAGCCAGGGTCTTCCAAGAAAGACGTTGAAAGCTGAGTCTTGATCAACAATCATGAAATCTGAATTGGATACAAGATCCCCAAACTGAGTTCTGAGTGTAACTTTGCCCAGTGGTTCTTGTTCATTTTTATCATATCCTTGTAAAATCATGGTAGAAGGAGATAAATCTGATTCTATGAGGCCCAATCGACGAAGTGTATGAATGGGCATGAGGTTGACTCCAGAAGCACTGTCAATGAAAGCTCTTCAGATATCTACACCATTGACTTTTCCAGATAAGTAGAGAGGTTTTATGGGCCCATGGACAACATCATCTTCATCTTTATCAGTAAATGATATTACTGCATGACATTATTCAGGATTATTCTAAATGTGATAGACTTCGGTTGCAGCTATTTCAGCTTCAAACTCCTGAGGACTTGACAAAGCTTCGATTAGTGCTTCTCGAAGATCTTTTGACAGATTCAAAGCATCCAAAATTGATAACATGGCTGGTACATGGGCTAAGTGTTTCAATATATCATACTTTTGATCTAAAGGTATGTGTTTATCAATAAGAATATGCGGTTTAGCAGGTACCTTGGAAGCAGATGCTTTGGAAGATGATGTATCTTGTATTGGGATAGAAGTTGGAAAAATCCTTGGTTTTGGAAGATTAAACCGATTAGATCCATTTACTTGTTGAGATAAAGAAGATGGAATTTTCAATCGGTCTTCTAAAATAATTGGGCCAAGACTGAGATGACTATTGGAAGAAGAACTTGCTTATTCTTTTTGAGCTCGCTGAAGGGCTCTACCACGAGTTTCTTCTGCATACACAGTGCTAGTAGGGGTAGAATTAGAGTAGTGGCTTCGGAAAGATCCACGTCTTCCCATGTATCCTGAACCTCTGGAACTTCCTCGGATTCGGTTATTTGATACAAGGAATTCAGACTCATCAAAATTGAAATTATGACTAGAATACGGATCTGTTAATTGAATAATATTAACAGAACCGAAAATTAACTGTTCGTCTAATAAAGACTCTTCCAGACTAGCCTATTTAGGATGTACCGTTTGATGGGGTGGTGCCGGTGGTTTTGAAGTATATGGCATAAAGTCTTCCAGAGTCAAAGAAAATTTAGGCTTTGACACATACTCATCTTCTTCTGATTATTTTTTCTTCATTGAATCAAACAGTTTCTTTGTGGAGTTTCCCTCTAACGAAGAGTGTTTTACCAAAATATTCATGGAAGAAGACACAATTGGTTTCTTTAATTGTGTTCGAAATTTGGAATGAGTCCGATTGATTGTCTTTCTGACCATCCAATCATCATACTTCTGTGCATTTCTGCTTTTGACTTCTTGCCATTCACTTTCCTCCTCTGGAACTGTAGTAGTAACACATGCTACCTGAGTCGAAGAACCTTTTAACTTGACTTGTCCCAAGTCGACCATATTTTGCAGGAGGTCCTTAAAGACAAAACACTCCTGGATGGGATGCCCTATCATTTGATGAAAGGGACAATAATTGGGACGGTCCTCATCTCCTTCCTTGTTTGGCCTCTTGTGCACTGGTAATTGAACCAAATTATTTTCCAGAGCTGAACTGAAGTAACCGGGAAATTGATCATTTCGGAAGGAGTGTGTTTTACTCTTCAAATCCTCAAATTGTTTTCGTCATTGATCTCTTTGATCATTTGGACGAAACGACCTTTGTTGTTGGCGTTCAGGAGATGGAGCCCTTCAAGAAGATGAAGTTTTTGAAGTAGATATAGGTACAGGTGCTTGTTTAAGAATAACTGTAGCAGTTTCTGCTTTACCCATTCTCGTTCTTGGGGCAGATGGAATTACATGAGATTTAACCTTAGCCTGTATAAGGGAATATTCAATCAGCTGAGCGATTGAAGTAAGGTCTCGAAACCCTCCTGTGTATTTCACAGGGATCAATGGCGTGCGTAACTCATCATGCAAATTTGCCACAGAGATTGACAATAGCTCATCCTGAGGGAGTGCTAAACTCAGGGAATACGTTAATCCCTTCCAGTGAGCAATGAAATCAGAGACTCTTTCATTCTCCCTTTGCTTGCAATTTGTAAGATCGAAAACTGTTGTTTTTGGAAAAGTTGAGCTGAACTGAAGAAGGAATTTTTGACGAAGATCCTCCCATCCGATGATTGACCGAGATTGCAAGCTTGTATAACAGACAAAATCTGGTCCTTGAAATGTTCACATGAAGCATCTGAGTTTCACTGCTTCTTGCTGCTCTGGAGTTCCCATCATAGGATCACAACAAGACACGTAATGCGTCAAATGTTGTTCAGGGTCGCCTGATCCATTTAAAGTAGGGAAAACAGGGTTTCCAAAACTAGATGGAGGATAAATTGAATCTACCCATTCAGGGTAAACATTCTTTTCTGGTTGAACTTGCCACTGTTTCCCTTCCATAGTTTCTAACCGAGCTGTTAATGACTCAATAATAGTTATTAACTTTTGAGAAACATCCGGTTGAATCTGGTCTTGAGTAGGTGCAATGAATGGAGCTTGGACAGATGTGGTGGTTGGTGTTGCAACTAATGGTAGCACTGCCATCCGTTGTTGTGTTTGACCCGTAGGATTAGACCTCTGAGGGTGTACTGATAAAGGAGGATATTCCTGATCCAACTCAGTAACTGCAACAAATTCCTTTGGCTGTCGTACTTCATCATTCTTATGAAGAAGACTACTCTGAAGTAGTTCTGCATTCAACCTTCTTAATTCTTTCATTTCTTCCTCTTTTTGTGAAAATATTTTCTCTAATGAGAGCGATTGACCTTCTCCAGAGGAAGGATATGTAACCTGATTCTTTCCCCTCCCTTTGTTGGATACTTTTTGGAGAGAGGGAAGTGGATTACCTAGATTCCGAGTAATCTTTTGACTTCATGTACATGCACCTTATTCATTTGTATTTATGCGTACATTTTCTTGAGGAGGACGCTCATCATCTGAGTCTCCTGAGTGAGTCTCCTCTAGTGGATTAGCAACAACGGCATTGATGACATTGATTGATGCATAATGCATCACATCCCTTCTATCAACATTTCTATGATATTGTCTTCTTTCATATCTTTGATGAGACATTTCCTTTTGTTGATTCAATCCTTTAGGAAGTTCTTGACGAGCTATAATTTGGAGGTAATCTCCTGATAATTTGGCTCTTCGTTCCTCTTGGTGCTTCTTCCCCAATCTAGAAAAGACCGATATTCTCTGAGAAGGGGATTGATGATTTGAAAGAGTCCCCAGTCTCGTGAACTGGGGATGTTCCTACTGCTTCTTCTCAACTCCTCGAATCCCATTTGTTGACTCTGAGGGTTGGGTTAAAGAAGTCCCCAGTCTGACAAGTTGGGGTGGATCTTGACATGCGATGTCTAAGATCTTCTTAAAAGATCTCCTGATCTTGCGAATCTTAGTTCGGAAAATAGCTGGATACATTAACCTGTATCCACATTTATCACCTGGTTCAATATACCGTTGGATGATTTCCGAGACTTCTGTCATTTGATGATTTGCTTGATCCATACGAGAGGCTTGTGCAATGTTATCACCTTCTTGATGTAGGATCAATTCAACAACTTGTTCTCTATATGATTGATTTTGAGAGGAACTAGTTGAAGCATGTTCTTCAGAAAGATTTTGATTATGAACAAAGCCCATTGACTGTGGCCGGCCATGGGCAATAACATTGCATGAGACCATTTTCAGCGGGATTTGCTGATTGGAAAGCACTGTGAAATGTAGTGCTCCGTGAACACCCCATCCTCTGATATGAACACCAGATGGAGCATTGTCAATTAATTGACGCAATTTTCTTAATTTTCCAAGGCATTAACGCTGAAGGGTTCTCTGCTGCTTTTCAGCCTTCGGATACCGAGAGACTGATAGAGATGCCAAATCAATCTGACCTTGTTGCCCTTCTATTATCTTAAGATGATTTTCATATTCATCATAAGATAATACCTTATACTTCAATTTACAATGAGTCTTCCATATGTTGAGACGAATATCATGGACTCCATCTTCCTTCAACATCTTTGGAATGTCATACTGGGAGTCAGCCAAAGGCCAAAACATGACTAGTACCTCACTTTTTGCCAGTTTTTTTCACATGTTCAGCATTTCCTCTTTATCATTAAATGAATATTCTTCTACCTGTTTTGACTAGAGTTGGTGTTTACTCGTTGCTTCATCGGATTCAACAACATTGGTAGAGAGATCATTGATCAAACTAGAAGATGCATGACTTAGGGGTGGTTCGGAGAATGACCTACACCCTAGGCTATCTTCTGATTGAGAAAGTATTTCACTTGCTAGTGATAAAGCATCAGACATGAATGGTTTCACATTTGCAAGTGCCTCAAGAAAAGAGGGCTTTCTCAGCACTACATTTTCCACTAGAGTATTTTCTAGGAAATGTGAATCACTACTGCGGAGAGGACTTTTGCAGCGAAATTCATCATCATGGGGAGGACCACCATAATGGGTTACAACAAAAGATGAGATCTCTTGCTCCGTGTTCTTCTGACCACACAGAGGGTTCCTGTGGCTCTCATCTGAAGAAGAAAAGTCAAGATCGAACGAATTTTCATGAAGCAAGCCTTAATGAGGAAGTGTCTGTTGAAGACCTTCAGAATTAATGTTCCCGTTATTGGGAACTGAGGGAGTAGAATCTTGAATTCCGACAAATAAATGTCTGAGGGCTTCAAGAACTCCATCATCGAGCAAGGCTTGGTTACAGACTGGCCTTTGATCTCCTGATTGTGTTGGGCAGATCTTTTTCTTAGATGTCTTCTTACTCGCTTTAGAAACCACTTGATGATGAATGTGATTGCTCTGAGTAGGTGTATGTGCCTGATCAGGAAAGATGGTCAGGTTAGGCTGACAATCTCCACTCAAATCAGGTGTATGTGCCTGACTTGGTTGTTCGTATGAGATGGGGGAGTATGCCCCATAACCCTCATGGACTGGAGCAGATGTGTCTGTCTGTTCCGGAGTGAATCGTTGATGTGCCACTCCAATGATAGGGATAGATTTATGTGTCTTTCCCTGAGATGATTCTGAAGCCGTTACGATATCCTGGAAAGCATCCAGAATATGAGCAGTAATTTGCTTCTCCTCTTTCACCATTGACAAAATATGCTTGGTGACTTCAGCCGTTGGAACGGGAATATACGTCCATTCCGAGTTTGAAGTAGGTGTATGTGCCTGCTTCTGTCCTCCTTTTCCTGTCAGTGAATCTTGACAGTACTCAAGTGTGGAGGCAGAGAGTTGAGTCTGCCTCCTATTTGTCGTCGGAGCTTCCGACTGACTTCTCCGTGCACTACCAAGCGAGACTGTTGGTAGGCTTGATTAGTATTAGCAGATGTATGTGTCTGCTGATTACACTTCGCCAAACGCGGTTGACGAGATCCATCATATGTAGTCAGACGAGCCTACTGCCTAACTGGTGATGTATAAGCAGTTGTATGTTCTTGCCTATAGTACTCCGCCAGAATTGCCTGGCGGGATTGGCTTGATGCTGCCAGACGAGTCTGCTGGACAATGGAATTAAAACGGACAGGTGTGTGGGTCAGTTCATTGTTCGCCACCAAGTTAGGTTGGTGGACTTCTCCGGAGATGGCAGGGCTGAAAATCTGCCCATTGTTAGCCGGATTCTGTATCTGGGAGTTCATCTTGCTTGCTCGGGTTCGAGGAACCTGATCTGAATGCCTGGAGTCGGTACCCTCATCATGTTTAGGGCGCACTTCCGCACGAGTCTGGCGGCGATTGTTGATGGGAGATCTCCGGAAGGACTCCTGTCTTTTTGAATTAAGGCCCTGAGGGACCTTATCATTCACTTCCTCAAAGTAAGGGAGTGAATGGAAATTGAGTTCCGGGGATAACGACCCGAAACGGTTGGAGACGGTAGTCAGCACCGCCAGCCTCTTGATCACTGGTCATCATTGTCCGGATGACCTGTGTGAGTTGTTCACTTGGAGGGCCTATCGGGTAGCCTCCAGAGTTGGGATGGTACCGTGTTGACGGTACTCCTTAACCAGCGCATTTGATACCCATCGTTGAAGACGCTGAGTAGGTGATTTCATCCTCAGAGCGGATGACGATCCAGTAGGAATAGCAGCAGTGGTATTTGCAGCAACTGTATTCATAGATGTGAATTTGTGAGCAGCCAATATGGAAATACATAAGAACTTGGGAAAAAAGTTCATGTTTGATATAACTGACGTAATGAAGATAAAATTAAGCCACTTCATCCTTTAGATGAGCACACATGTCAATGATTGTTTTTGTTAGCCCTCTTAAAATAAGGGCTTAACAAATAGGTAAAAACACCATTTTAACTTGGTTAAGGATTCACGTCGGGTTCACCATTTTTTGTTTCCCTCAGAAATAGGGGATGACCTCCTGGATGGGAGATTCAAACGTTCCGATCGGTTTCTAACCGGTTTGTTCGTAGAACCGGAAACATCCAATGATTCCATATCCATTTGGACCTACTTTCCAAAGGTGGGCACTCATTAGCTTGTGAACTAGCGAGGCTTAGGAATTTGCATTGGTCGAGAGGATGGGTGGTCGGACTCATCACACCTTTTTGAGGGGAATTATTGTCTATTCCGGGACTCTCTTTATAGATTTAATTTCTGTTCGTGAATCCTTATTACATTACCAAGTAAAAAATGATCTTTTACTTTAGTGTTGACAATCAATGATTAAATATGTAAGAAATTTAGATAATCTTTTATATGTATTCGAGGTTTTTCATCAATAGATAATCTTATATATCTATTTAGATATTCTTGGTCAATGGTAACCTTCAAAACATTTATAAAAAAGTCTCTTAGTCATTATGATGACCAGGCTGGTTTTAAAGCCACTCAGTGGGGCACTTGAAGTTTATTGTCATTCAGAAGGACAACGAATTATTTCACAGATTGGATCGAACCCATAGATGGGCTACCTACGTATCCTTTGTTTTGGAAAAGGAATCAGAACCCACGTAGTTCGAGTAAGGGAGTATGATGTTTATGATTGATGGCTCAAAGAAGGATTTCACAATTACTTTTACACTCTAAGATCACGTGAGTCATGCTCGGTGTGAGAAAAAAGAGGTATTGGTAAAAATTAGATAAATTTGCCATGAAAGATGCAATCATAAGAAATAATGTGGGGCTTATGTATGTAGGACTGCCCGGATAGATGAAGGTTAGAATTTTCTTTAGGGAGAAAATCCAGGAACATGGTCCATAAAGGTATATGTGCTTCATGGAGATTTGAATACTCTAACTTGGGACTTATTCCTGAAAAGGAAACCCAAATTAGGAGAGGATTGATAATTGGGTTTTACTCCTGAGAAGGAATCCCATATTAAATGGAAATTAGGACTGGTTAAAGAGAATTTAAGGGACTTGGGGCTTACTCTTGAAAAGGAAGCCCAAGATTTATGACTGGGACTTATTCTTGAAAAGGGATCCCAGGTTAAGGATTAAGGTTTGGGGCTTGCTCTTGAGGAGGATGCCCAGATTAGGAGACTGGGACTTATTCTTAAAAAGGATGCCCAGGTTAAGGATTAAGGTTTGGGGCTTACTCCTAAAAAGGATGCTGAATCATTTAAGGGACTTGGGGCTTAATCCTAAGAAGGATGCCCAAAATTAAGGGACATGGGGCTGACTCCTAAGAAGGATGCCCAAATTAGGGGACTTGGGGCTTACTCTTAAGAAGGATACCCAAAATTAGAGGACTTGGGGATTACTCCTAAGAAGGATTCCCATATTTGATATCGTATCTTACTCCTAAGAAGGGTGCCCAAATTAGGGGACTTGGGGCTTACTCCTAAGAAGGATTCCCATATTTGAGATTGGGGCTTACTCCTAAGAAGGATGACCATAATTAAGATAGGGTCTTACTCCTAAGAAGGATGCCCAACTAAAGGATTCTCTCATCTTAAAGGATGAGGTTGAATGAATCAACTCTCCATATTTAGTGACAAAAAGATATTTAAATCACTAGGTTTTGAGAGATATTCCACCGAATTCCTTTCAGATAAGGAATTCAAATCAAGAAATCATGCCATGAATGGCTTTGAAGAGTGTCTTGAAGACTGAATCTTGAAAAGGAAAGGTGTAATGGATTAAGAGGTGTAAAATGGGCAAGAAAGGCACCCAAAAAGGAAGGGGCGTGCAAGTCTTGGAAGGCGCGCAAGTATTACGGGGGCGTGCAAGTATTGGTCGCGCAGGTATACCTGCGCGACATATGTTGTACTTGCGCGATGGTCAACCAGCATTGAAATACTTGAGTGACTCTTTCTTAATGCCTTTAAAATCCTCTTGAGGTTCTTCCAGAAAAGGGTCTCACAAGTTTCTATCGAAGAAATAAGGTGGCGCGCAAGTGTGGCCACTTCCCTTAAGGGCTGGCCACTCAGGCGCGCAAGTGTTGATGAGTTTCAACACTTTGGCTTTCCTCCCTCTCTTTAGATCTTCCGTTCTAGGTAAAAAAATGACCTTAGAAGTGTTCCATAAGCTTTGAGAAGAGACTTGGGCTTCGGGAGCTTCAATCCGAGTTTCTGGAAAATGATCCTCCTGAATGGGGGGCCCACAAGGTCTATTTATAGGTAGGAGAAGACCCTGGGCGGTTACCGGGCGGTTATCACTTAGGTCGCGCAAGTCACTTGCGCGACCATAAGCGTCGTGCAAGTGGACATGCGCGAAAGTGATATAACTTACGCGGTGAAGTTTCTTTTGATCCTTTGTTCCTGCCTTTGTCGATTTTTGATATTTTCTTCAAAGGATGAATCAGTTTGAGCTCAGATATTCCCATTTTCCGATTTTTAGATTATGTGAAGAAAGGAGCGTCAACAGCGACCTACCGTGAAGGACATACCATGATGGACATACCATGAAGGAAATACCATATAGGAAATACCGTGAAGGAAATACCATGAAAGAAACACCATAAAGGAGACACTGTTTGCATAACTACTATGACATCGTTTCTTAACCGTTTTTTCAATATTAGATAAATGTTGCTAATGGTATTATTTGATATTTTTAATGCAGTTAATGATATTTAATGATAGTTGTTGGCCACTAAAGAAACCTTACCTCTTACCTATGAAATGGAAATAATTATATTGATGGAGATCATGGAATATAAGGAAGATTAAGTTGCATTAGAGAAAAATAGGAACATACACATGCGAGCAAGAAACACAAGTGCATTGTACTGAACAGAATATTAATCTTGAGCATGACCCTGAAGAAGAGATTGCAATATCATCAAAAAGAGCATCGTATCATACATGTAATCTGACACTACTGAAGAAAAAACATAGTATAGAACATATTCACATGTGATGAACACATAGATGATCAAAGACACTCTGTTTTTTAATTACAAACCAGAGAAGGACTCAGACACATTTCTGCTGAATCCATGGAGTCCAAAGTTGCACTACTAATCACTAGAGAATTCTAAACTCTCATCAACTCTCTATATATGATTAATTATTTACATTTCGAGAAGTGTGCGTACTCCTTATATTTTACACACACAAAATGTATCATGTGCTGAACTAGAAGATTTCTAAATCCTCTCTCACATTTTTTTTATATCTTGTGTTTCCCACTATGGATAGTGGTAGAGGTAAAGTGAGACCTGGATAGCCTGTATGTTGTTGAGTTGTTTTCCCATGAATAACTGTGGTAGAGGTATGAGTACCTGGGTAGTTTGTAAACTATTGTTAACCCCGATCCGGGGAGTGGATCAAATTTATATATAAATTTTATAGGACTAAGTCTCAGCATGAGACAGAACATCTTGGTTATATCTGCTGTGCAATCTTAGATTATGTTTAAAGTATACTATATATTCCTCTACTAATTACTTTGAAATACAAAACTGTTTTCAAGTTACTTTGATAGTTAATCTAGAAAGTGTTGGTAACTATTCAAAATAAGTAGATTATTTTCAAAAGCTAATTTAATCATATGATTAAGTTTACTAATACTTAATCAATATTTGAGAAACTAATCGAACATTAACAGTTTTACAAATTCACTACAGTTTACCTTGTTTTATAAACTGAGGATTTTAAGAGAAATATTTTTAACAGAAATTTTCATTGGAACTCAATTCCCCCTCATCTTTAGTGTCCACTCCGACCAAAAAACCTACATATACCCTTGAAGTTAATTGAAGTATAATTATTGACAGATCATAAGATGAAGTAATTTTTAAAGATAATCCCTTATATTATAAATATATTAGTAAAAAAACATAATTTTATGTCAACAATAATATGAAATTATGTTAACATAAAATAATTCAATGAAGTATATTAAAAATGGTGACATTGATCATATCTGATTTTATTCATGTGCCACTATACTAGAAAATAGAAACTCTAAATTTATTATAGGTGATCGTGAATGTATAGTGTAAATGGTTTTTCTATCAGTTGTAAGAACA
The DNA here is from genome assembly GCA_963277665.1 of Viscum album. Classification (NCBI taxonomy): domain Eukaryota; kingdom Viridiplantae; phylum Streptophyta; class Magnoliopsida; order Santalales; family Viscaceae; genus Viscum; species Viscum album. The sequence goes on along the minus strand of OY728158.1, from coordinate 38,644,449 downwards.
TATCATGTTGAATAATTTTGGAATGTGATTAATTTTATTTTATAATTATTAGTATTTTACAACAAAAAACATCCATATACCACTCCATCATTATCATTAAAAAGGATATTATGGTGATCTAAATGACCAATTTCTATGTTTTCAATTATTTTTATAATAAAAGGCATCAGCAAATAGAATTAAATTCTTTGGACTTCCCTGAATATTATGGAATATTAATTTGTAGTGGCTATTAATATTTTCTACATAAGAAATTATCCATTAATTAATGATATAGCCTAAAAATGGATGTTATTTTTATTATAAACTAGTTTGAAATCAGACAGATTTTATCTTTTGAGTTATGATGGGTGATATTGAAAAATGATACAAACTTTGGTTTATAAATATTTATAACTGAATGGAATAATTTTATCCCCTCATATGTTGTACTCATCATTCAATATGAATTCTTATTCAATAATATTATAAATTTTATTATCCAATAAAAATATGGGATATACTAAAATTTGGGTGTCTGTGATATTATATACTTTTGATAATTGGAATATAGAGGTAGTGGATGATGACTTGTGGATAATTCCATTGTATTTATATCTTTTCCCATCAAAATAAATCATAAATATTCTTTTGATAACGTTATATTTCTTTAATTCATGAATTATAATTCATGAAATACCAATTTCATCTTTGAATATTCTTACATTTATTGGATCACTATTATTAGAACATCCAAAGTGGTGGAAAATTGTTTTCTCTGAATTTTATATAGAATTCATCTAGAATTTTATCCTCAAAAGTTTAATATATTGAGGGAATAAGATACTCAACCCATACAATTAATTTATACATTGATCATTCTTCATATGAAAGGGTAGAATATTAAAAAGTAACATTTTATTATTTTGGTTCTGTGGATACAATGTTAATGGATTCCAATACCATGAAATGTTAAGTATTCATTGTTGGATAAAAATAGCATATTAAAAATCCATAGATCAATTGGTTATTAAAAATTAAAACCTACTAATCAGAACATTTTTAGGATGCATTCCCTGCAATGTATATGAAAAATTATTATCATATTTTAGGAGGGGGATTTCCAAATTATTGATATACATTACTCCCGTATGATTAGAAGCTAGTATTTGTGAAATCAATTCACTGTGAAGTGATACTATGGTGTTTATTGTTAATTTTTTAGCTCAAAATAGTTTATTGGTAATTGAAAACTATATTTTAGGTTAGCTTAGAGATTTGATGTATTGAGTGTCAAGTCATTTGGGCCATTAAAACTATCATTTCCATCATCCTAAGGTTTAATCCCCCTTAATTTTATAATATATATAATTAAAGATATTTTATTTTAATCTTTTAATAGGTGAAGAACCTCATTATAGATTCCCTAACCAATAATTTAGTGAGTATTAATTAAAATAGTGATATAATGTAGTGATAAAATATCTCAAATGTAGTTAAGGAAATTGTTGTAATGTGTTTAAGTAATATTTTATGAGAGGAAATGTTCAAATTTGTTTTTTATATCAAATACTTAAAACGAGCCTTCTTTTAGATCTTATTGAGTGGTTTATGTTTCTTAATTTCATACTACAAATTTGTAAATTTGGATGAGTCTATATTAACCTATATAAACTTATTTCATATAGGGTCCATACTGAGATGAGGTTATTTCCATACATGTTATCTAGTAGGCCATAATGCAAACATACACCATTTTTTTAACCATCAAGGTAATGGGGAATTTATGTCCCTATATGACTAAGAATTCACCTTCATTGTAAAAATTGAATATCTTCATATATTATTTTAAGATTAATTCATATTTTTAGTTTATCTTATATGTATGTAAATTAATATGAAACATGAAAAAGATCTATACAGAATAATGATGGTATTTTGGAGGTGAATTGCATATGGGAATGAGAGACGGAACCTGATTTTGGTGTTATTTTTATTTTCATCATAATTTTTTTCAAGAATCATGTCCCATACAAAATGGGATCATTAATTTGTAAAAACCTTAGAAATACCCATTTTAAGGGTCAATGATGTTTGGTTATACAAAAATAAATTCTTGAAATGATAGGATGGATGCCTATAAGTGATATTATCAAAGAAATATATTTTATAAGGGGAAGAAATTGGGGCTATTTTGTGAGGAGATATTCATAAATATTAAAAAGAAACTATTTAATTCTATTATCAATAACATATATATAAATTTATACTTTTGAAACTCCGGAATAATTCTTTAATTTTGGATGATTTCTATAGTAGTCCTGAATCCATTAACCATAAGCTAGTTTTGAGGTTTTACATTTGTATAATTAACAAGTTATCTTTTCACCAATGACTGATTATCTTAAAATAAATTGAAAATAAGATCAATATATTAGTTCCATTTTTCACAGGAAATGAAAAAAGCTGCTTCAAAAAAATTCTTGCGTCCTTTATAATCATTTTATGGTTCTATATTCATATCCATGATAATGGAATGAAAATAAATGGTTATCGTATATTCTCTATATGGTGTAGATACAGTAGAATATATATTGTGTATATCAATAGTAATCAATATAGAAAAGATAATTTATTAAAACACAATCCATTCAATAAAAAACATGATTTAAAAGTATATACATGGATAATATCTTCATAGTAATCACATGAATAATGAAAACTAAATTATTAAAAAAATAATAAATACAAAATTATTGATTTTACCATAAATACCATGGACATGATATCGTCAATGATATAATTATCCTTGTCCGAAATTATTTTCATGGAATGATATGTATTTTTCAATCAATAGATTAATTTGACTAGCAGTTTTCTCTCTTGAGAGATGTCGATGTATCAATGGTCAAATCTATACCAGGGTCCTACCAGTCACTTTCACATCTTATAAATTATTTATTTAGTTAATTAACAATACAATTTACTCCAGTAATTCCTTAATATAATTTTATATATTGAATAAAAAATCAAAAATACATTCACAGTCAATGAAATATAATTAATAATAAAATTCCTCCAAATAATATAGTATATATAATTTTTATTTGACTGAGACAACAATAACATTTTTAGAAATATGTGTAATGAAATAATCCTATTTAACAAATGAAAACAGAATTGAATAAATATATCCAATGAATTTATGGATAATTTTAGGGAATTTGATAATATTAATTTAAATTACAATAAATTTATAAATTTTATTATTTAGAAATTACGAGAATAATTTCAACCAAAATTAAGGTTTTTAGTACCTCGAAATTTCGAAATATAACGAAGAATTCATGTAGAAATAAAATATAACATTAATTTAATTTTTTGTAAGAAGGATTTTATACATCACGTTTACAATTCTTCAAATTAAATTTCAAAAAGTTCCACTTCTTTGTTATGATAAAATATTTTATAATAATTCCTATAATATTGGGTAGGAAATTCACTTTGAGAATAACAAAGGGATAAATTAATCAAACCATTAGCATAAAGAACTATTTTATATATAGTGATTTTCATTCTTGGGTTATTTTTTAAAATAAAGGTCTCTTTCATAATTTTCGATGAAATTAAAATATTACATCTTTTCGAAAATTATACGATGATTCCATTTATATGATCATATTTTAGTAAACATTTGGTAGAAAATGAATTAATATAATCATTTGATAATAATTAATATTATTTTTAATCATTAAAATGAACATCAGCATTAACGAAGAAGGGATTGATGGAAAAAACTATTAAAACAATTTTAAACATGTCTCGTGCATATTTCTCACTTATAAATTATTCATCAAATAAGTGAACAAATAAAACATAAATGTATAATCACCAAACACAACCAGAGGAGAATAAAATATATGGTGTTTAGGATATTATGAAAATACAATTACCCCAAGTAAATATGAACATAAATAATCCCAAAATAAATTTAAATTGACATAAAACTCTAACATTTGCTAATTATTAAATAATCAATTGAATATTAACACTGTTAAAATTTTCATGAGTTTAAAAAATATAAATTTTCATTAATTTATTGGTTTGGAAAATTCAGTCCTTACATCTTTGTAATTATTTAATAATCACTTTAATATTAATTATATATAATTATCATTTGATTCATTATAAAAAACTTTATATAAGACCCAATAAAATGTCAATGAAATATTAATTAGATTAATTCAGGGTGTCTATAGTCCATAAATATAGAAAAAATAATGGTTTCATGCTTCAATGGATATAATAAATAGAAGCTATATAATAATTCTCCAATATAGACTAATTATTATACAATATGTACTTATTAAATTGATTATTTTGAAAATTGATATAATAAAGGAATAAAAAATGAATAACAACACTTTAGGGAGATTTATGTCTGCATAATGACATCAGTGAGGAGTACATTTCCCATTTGATATAAATGGGATGAATATGGTATGTTTCATATTAATAACAAAATTGTGTTATATGAATTATTATAGTTTTATTACATCATCATGGATGGGAGATAATTGAAGTAGGTAGAAGATGAAATGAAATAAATGAACTCATTTACTAGTTATAGATTTTCTTTTAAATGGTCGTTTTACTAATATCTTAAGACCAAAAAAGATGGTCTCAGGAAAATATTAGAATATATGGTATTTATGTAATGTGAAAAGGTATTTTCTATGTACATTGTTATATTTGGATTAATTTCTGTGATTAATAATTGGATAGAACTAACAATTTTTATGTAATATTCATGGAAAATTTGTAAATGGATGAAATAGTTTTATATAATTACTCTATAACCCTAATAAAATGTCTCAAAACATCCTAATAATATACTATTAGGAAGAATATGTCAAAATATAATAAAAAAATTCATACTAATTTAGTAATCTATTTAGAAATATCTTTTTTGATTAACCCCCCTTAATAATCCTATTAAACAACACCATTGTAATAATGTGGCTACACATTGAAAGTTGTGTCTATTATTTTTAAATTTTCTAGAGGAATACACATCAACCAAGAATGATAGGATAACTTTTAGCATCCACAGGTTTCACAAATTTTTTTTTATATTTTTTTATTTTTTAAAAGAAAAATTTATGCATTAATGGTAATATTATATATTTTTCCAAACCATTCACATATCATGAAAATAATTACATCTAGGGTAATATTTATTTTCAATATAAAATAATTCATAAACACTTATAAATTAATGTTATAAAATTAATTTTTACTCGACAATAATTATTCCAAAATATAATACTCTTATTGTTTATTTATATCATTTATTGGATATTTCTATTAGTTAGACAATATTTACGCCAACATTGTGTAAGTATTCAATGAAATTATACAATATATGAAAATTAAAAAATAATATAATAAAAATTCTTTATTCATATTACATATAAATATTAATATCAACTTGTATCTTATACTTATCCTTATGAATATATATTTTATATACTATAAGAAATAACATGATAGTTTTTAATTTTAAAGTCATATATTAATTAAAGATGAGAATAGTTGAAAATAGAATAATATTCCATATCATAGAAGTTATGATGTTTATTTTTTATAATTTCTCTCATATAGTTAAATATTGCATTATTTGTTATCATTTTGAGAACATGTCACATTGGTTTATCATGAATTATCATGTTCTACCAATTACAATGAAGATAATATTTCACCATAGTTTCTATAATTATGATAAAAAAGAAAATTAGATTATTTTCAAAAATTGAAAATAATCATATTAAATAGTCAATCATTTTTTCAATATTAAATTCATAGACTTTCCAAAAAAAATTTATGAAAAAAATATTAAATCCATCACAAACAATTTCTATAAAATGTAACTATAATGAATAAAAAGTGATTTTTAGAAAAATAAAATATAATATTGATTCCTGTTTGATTACCTATATAATTTTTTATTAATTTTATATTAAATTAAATTTGAACAAAAATACATAATGACAATGAAATTTTAAATTACATGATTTTAAAAAATAAATAACAACATAAAAAAAATAAAACATTCACTAATCACACAAAAATCAATTTTAGTAGAAAAATACAAAAATTCATTCTTTATTGGATTGTGACATGATTTTTTAAATTTTTATAAATATATACATACAGGTATTAAAAAATTTATGGAATTTGTAGAAATGAATGAGCCCATCCTTAGAATAAATGGTAAAATTTATTTTTAAGAAAATATATTTTTTGGAAGATTAAATATACATTCCTCAAATTACATTCAAATTTACAACAAAAACACGTTCTTTAGTTCATTTAAATTAATATTTAATATATTTATTTCATATAAATATTTTTTAAAACTTAGTTAATTAAAAATATTAAGAAAAAATTACTTATTACACATAAAATATATTTATTAAAAATTTATCGTTTACATACAATATATCTATCCATTATTTCAAAAAATACTAAGAATCAATGGGTGAATGTTTATTAATTTTAATTAGGGAAATAAATAAACTTCTGTTAAAAAAATGTTTTTTCTTATTCAAAACATCTGATAAATGTTCTACGTTATAATGGTAATTTTTAAAAAATAGTATATCATGGTTTTTATTATTTTTGTGTCTGGTGTATATTATTGAATATAGTATTTTTTCTATAAAAATAGAAATAAATAGTTTTAAATAAAATGGTATTAATTTATACAAGACTTATAGAAATAATTCCCTCAAAAATGCATTTTTTCTATTCTAAAATGAATATTTCATTATATAATAATAAAATCATATATATATTTTATCATAAAATTTAATTTCATAGATATTACGAGAATACATTTTTTTGCTAGTAATTCTATATGAATAAAAACTTCGAAAGAGTTTATAGAAATTTATCTTGGTATATGACTGCATCTGTAAGGGCCCGGACCTCTCCGGTCCATTTCTTGTTGGAAATCTGGTGTTAGAGGTGTTCTAGAAGATCATGGTGGCTTGGGGTGCGTTTGGGTGGACCTTTTAGGAAATCTAAAGGGTTATGGCCTTCGCACGGGAGGCGCACGGTTTGCCTAAACCGTGCGGCCAAACCGTGCAAGGATGGTCTTGGAGGCAGTGGCTAACACACTGTTACTACACGGTTTGTCTAACTGTGCTGACTAACCATGCACGGAGTGATTTTTTAGGCAGAATCCAATGCACTGTTAGTGCACTGTTTGTTAAACCCTGTAGACTAACCGTGCGGGCACTTAATGATGGATCCTAAAATTGTTGATATAAATCATTTTTTCCATTAATCACATCATTTAAGCCCCTAATCGGCCATCACTCTGGATTACCCTTCCTTAGAGGTGGAAGAACATCTCCCAAGTATTTTTGAGGAGATCCGAAGGCTTCTCATTGCAAATAGAATCTGGTTTCTCGAGGTATGTGATCCTTTTGTTTGGATTCATAGATATACCAAAATCCGCTCCCCTTCGTCCCTCGGGATATTAGATCTACACATGTTATGGGTAGATCTAGGTGTGTGGATGTTGTTTGTGATGATCTTTCGTCTTGGTCGTGTTAGGAGAGGAGATCTAAGGGGGATTCATAGATAATTTTCCCAGTTTCATGGGCGTTCATCGACCGTTGTGATTTTCCATGAAAACCTTTGAGGTAGGGGATTTGTGGCTTCACTAATTGTTTATGTGACATTTTAGAGTTAGCATGATTTATCCCTTTAGATCAAAATAGAATTGACCTAATTAAATATTTGAACCAGATTAAAAGAATTGGTTTGATCGCATGTTGTTGCTTTGTACCGTGATAATGGTTTGCCTCTATATTTACTAGATAAGTGTGATATCTATTCCTTGCTTGTTATCATGGGGTTCTTGATAAAATTTATATTGAATGTCAATCCGGAATAAATTAATAATTGGTTGGCTAAATAGAAAGATGCCTGAAAGCAGACCGGGTTCTTGTTGTGACTTGATTTTGATCAAATTTGGGAAAGTAAGCATGTTTAATCTTCAGCGATAGCTTACTGAATTGGTTCATGATGTTAGAACCCACGAATTGAATTTGTTAATTCAAGATGGATTCAATAACATTATTGAGTTCCACGAAGGGTTTGGAGATACCATCTTATTGTGAATTAGGGATAAAAGACCATTTGATGTGATTGTTGGTGTTTGTTGTTTGAAGTCCGGATGCCTTGCTATTGGGCCAATAGCCCAAATTGTTGTAATGTTTATTTTCCTATTCCTTGTGTAGTCCTGTGTCCATGGAGGTGTGTTGTGATATCTTGTGTTGTGATGTGACCCTAGAGGGGTCTTGTGATATGTTGATGTAGGGATGCCTTGTGGTTGTGGCAGCAGATGACACCTATGGTGGCATGATGCATCGGTTTATGCATGTGGGTGTTATGGAGGACACCGGGGATGATGGAATGGGATGGATGTGATTTTTGGACGGATGTTGATTCTTGGTTGTTTATCTTCATTAATTTTACCCACTGCTCAAGGAAGCTGGTCTTACTTACCCTTCATTCAAAGGATGCAAAGACACTTGGGGTATGCCACGTGCTTTCCGTGTTTATCCTCTCAATGGAGAATGGGTCTACTCTCTTTATATAGGCGGCAAAGACTCGACGGGTAGTACGTCTACTCACCGTGTTGAGCCCCCTTGTGTTTAGTAGCATATGTTTCTTTTCTAGAATGCCTGGGAATATGGGAAAGTAACACTGTAATGAATTTTTGAATAAATGATGTTAACCTATGGGGATAGAGATTGTTGGAACTTAATGATGAGGTTGATAAATTTTGAATGGAATGTGGTTTTTGGATGTGATGTTAATGGGATTTAATGTGAAAAAATTTTCATGGTTAATTAATGTATAAGGAATTAAATAATGTATAGTGGAATTGATATAAAGGGAAGGGAGTATTCTAATAAAACCCTTTAAATGGTTTTATTCATTTAGGATACCTAGTCTTAGAAGTCGCAGCCCGGATTCTGAGAGACGTTACCTGCAGTTGTGTCTATGACTAAGTTATGCCCGTATTTTGGTTGTTAGTTATAATATATTCTGTACTTTTTGTGTTTCTATACGCTACTCCACCCTATCAGTAAGGTCAAAGGACACCCTGGGGATTCTGAACCTTGGGGGGGGTGTTTTCCCCAACATTCTGGTGGGAGGATGAATGGCGGACTACCGCCTTTGAACATGCTCTATTCTCTTGGTAGATACTTGTTCCATGAGGCACAACAGTTAGTTTTCCCCATATAAGTGTGTAGAGGGCTGTAATGGCTTGTGGATTTTTCACACACACATATTCTGGATATAGTATCCTATGGACTACTATAGGTGTAACGTCTATAGGCTTTGATGGCTTGAGGATCCTTACTCAGTGTATTGGTTGTATTGTATTGAGGTATAATACCCGACGTATGATACACGTTACGCGAGCTGTGGTGGCTCCCGGAAACTACCTGGTAACATTTGGTTGTGTGGATTGTATAATCCTCCGCCTCGGTGTATGCGGGAATGCCTTTCTGGTGCACATGGTGAATATTGTCGAGATTAGGCCAAGATTATATGGGCAAGCCTTTGGAGAGAGATGAACATGTCGTATGTTGTTGGGGGAAAGTAGAAAACCAGTGTGTAAGTAGTAGCGGGGTACCCTTGATATTCATTATTATATGATATATTCTTGTATGTGTTACTTGGTGAGAGTGGCCATGGTGAGGTTGGGTATATAGTATACCTGTATAGGTGACGAGTTAGATTCACATGTTGTTCATTGTGCTTTAGCATGCTTTCTTTTCTTTTCCTTGAGAGGCATTGTGGAGGATCCTATCGATTATACTATTATTCACACCCTACGTTTATATAAACTGTTTGTCATGAAACTTGGAGTAGTTTGGAGATCAGGCTGGTTACTACTAGCTTGTGTTAGAGGATCTGTTCGGGCTTGGGCCACTGCTTTTTTTACTTTCCTTTGGGTAATGGCAGTTTTTCCATTTAGTTGTAGTACTTTTGAATGGAATTTCATATATGAACTTGGGTCTCTTTTATATTTCACTTCTGAGATGGAGTTTGTTGGTGTCTATTTTATCTCTCTCTTCTGAATGTGTTATCTTAGAGGGAAATGCCTCCAATTTGTGTGTTTATTATACCATCGATTCTAGACGATAACCCAGGGCCTACTGATGGCGGGACTCAGGGGGTCATTATCTACCATTCCATATTGCCGGCCCTGGAGGGGAACACTTTGTGTGGAGGGGGTCGTGATAGAGTGGTATCAAAGGTCAGATTGAGGGATAGGATGGAGTTTGGAGTTAGGAACAAGTGAGGTTGCATGGGTTAGTAGGGAAACTGTGTAATTTAGGATAAGCAAGTAAGGTAAACACTAGAGATTGGCTGAGACATAGGCATTTAGTGCCCCTTATGATTTTATGTACATACCTTTAAGTTTATAATGGCTACTAAACTCGGTGATACTAGTTGGTGGGTAGAGACCTTGGAAAGGATCATGCATCATTCTTCTCTGTGCCTGTGTTTGAATGGGTAGACCTTTGGATAGGTTAACCTAAAACGAATAAAAGAAATTAATTAATTAATTAATTTTTATTTTTCCATATTCCAAGATTAGGAGCTGAAATTGTTTGTTATTTTGCTGGTATGGATCCAGGTCGACGTCCTCATCAGGGTTGCGTAGAAGATGTCTACCAGGCTGTACAAGCAGGTCGTCGTAGGGAAAAGGTTGACGTTTAAGACACGTGGAGGAAGACACTCTAAGAGTTTCAATTCCATAGTTTGCAAAAGTACGAGGGCTGTGTTTTTGATGCAGTCACAGAGGACTGGTTGGAGGAGATCGAGATAGGCTTTAGTTCGATCCATTGTAAGAAGGAGCATTGGGTGTCCATATCTATGACTATGCTGCGTGGAGCAGTAAGGAAGTGGTGGTTCTTTTTCCTCAGGGATCACGAGGATTCAGCGTTCTCATGGGAGGAGTTCCGAGTTATGTTCAGAGCCGAGTTCCTTTCCTCAACTACAAAGTCATCCAGTTGCTAAGAGCTTCTTACCCACCGACATGGGAGCTACACTATTCGGGAGTTTGGAATCCGTTTCAAGAACCTGTTACGGTATGGTTTAGACTTGTTACCAGATGAGGAGGCCAGGGAGATCTATTTCGAGGAGGCCTTTCCTCTAGAGATGCAGCGCCAGGTCACCCCATTTATGATAAAGACATATCTCAAGGTTCTGGTGAGGGCGTAGGTTGTTGAGAAGACATTGGCCAGGACCGGATCATCACGAGAGGGGAATCAACATGAATCCTCACGAAGCAAGGCTGTGGTCCAGGGTTCTCGGTTTTTAGAGCAGAAGAGTTTCAATTCAGCCGGGGTTAGGTTCCAGCCTTTCACACCTTGTTTCTCCAGAGGTAGAAACTGTCGGGCCTATGCTAAGTGATCATACACTTGTTTTTCTTGTGGTGGTCATGGAAATCAGCAGACGGTGTGCCCGACCTTTCAGAGCTGTCAATAGGCACCAGGTGCTACACTCCAGGTTCCTCTGTTGAGGAAGTTCCAGCTGAGATAATAGTAGTCATCTTCACTAGTTTTAGATCAGTAGAGAGTAGATGGGGCGGGCAGGGCACAACCCCATGATGCTCCTCGTCCTCAGAGAGAAGAGCGCAGCCATGGTGGTGGTCGTTATCAGGATAATAGAGGGCATGAAGGAAGTCATGTTCAGATTCATGCTCTAGTGTTACTATATCAAGACAATCTAGACGTCATTTGTGCTACCCTTTTCTTGTTTTCAACCTTGGTGTATGCCATGTTTGATTGAAGAGCGACACACTCCTTCATATCACCTACCCTTGTCCATGCCTTGGCACTTGAGGTAGAGAGGCTTCCTGAAACATCCCAGGTAAATAGGTAATATTAAATTCTCATTTTTATCAATATTTTTTAATAAAATTTTAATATTACATTAAAATTAATTCTATGCTCGATGGCGTACACAATACGCAACAACAAGTTTCTTTGAAATCATATGTTGCACACTAATAATATAATAATATTATTTTAAATAGATAATGCCTAGACATTGTAATGGATGGAATGAACATAACTATCTAAAAAATGATTACATATGTTTGTTAAATATTTTTACATTTATCCAATAAATGTTATAGGCTTAAAAGTCAAATGAATCCAATTTTAAGAATAAATACTCTAATATTTTTTTAAAGAATGTTTTACCGCCTTTTGATGGAGAGCCTTTTTTAAATCAAACTTTTGAAAATTTTATATGCTCTATTTTTCAAAATAAACTAATTCTTTATAATTGGGATATTTAAATTTACATTGGATAAATTTTTGGTATATTTCTGAAAATGGTTCATTTATTAATGAGTGGTGAAAAATACTACATTTTACATCAAAACTAATTTTTCATCTAATTTAATTATATCGATAGATTATCATTTTTAATTGTTTTAAAGTAAAATTAGAATATATTTTTACCGTTTAATTTAATGGTGGTCATTAGAATTAATTTCACTTTGTAAATAGACATAAACAAGTGTCAATTTTTTTGATAGATATTGTTTCTTAAAAACACGATATTTGTTTTGACAGTGGGAATTCACTATATGAATAATTAATGAAATATATATGTTATTAATTTGATATAATTGAAATCATTTCTGAATTTGGAATATCAAATATATCTAAGGGTTAGTTTTTGGTATTTTTTTGAAAATTTCTTTTTTTAATGATTAATGAAAAATAATAATTTTTAATTCAAAACTTCCTTTTCATCCAATTTATTTATATATATAGATTGTCATTTTAATTTTTTTTAAAGTATAATGGAATTATTATTTTATAAATTAATACAATTTTTCTCATTTGAATAAATTTCACTTTTCAATTGGATGTAAAAACAAGTCAATCTTATGATAAATTTTACTTCTTAAAAACCCGTCTTTTGTTTTGACAATGGGAATTACTTTTATATTAATTACTACAATTTATGTATTTTGAATTTGATAAAATGGATTCCATATTTGGAATCATAAAGTCTAATTTTTTTAATTTAGGTGCTTTTGTTTTTGGACATTATGAATAGTAACGACGTTAATTGTCTTTAATTATCGTGATTAATTAGTAATCAGGTAGTTAAGGGTAATAAAATAATATCATCATAATAAAAAATTACCCCAACATGTGTCCTCGTGATACTGATTGTGTAATGGCAGACCATGGGATACCATTTTCCAAACTTTGGGACCCCATGGAATCACTTTTGGGGTGATAGTGACACTTTTTAATTTTATGTTTTTAAAAGGAATGTATAACCAAAGTATGTATCACCCATTTAAAACAATTTTAGTGTTGTCTATGTAAATGATCTCTTGGACTGTAAATAGTAATTGAAAATATAATAAGACATCCAACATCATAGTATTTTTTTTTTAATTTTTAGACATTATATAAAATAACTTATTTATGACACCATGCTGATGCAATGATTATCTCATTAATGAATAATTTAAATAAAATTAAACGTTAATGTAAAATCTAAGTCATAAAAATTCCTAAAATCTATTGTATGAGTATATTGAAAACCCTTACCTACTTATCCTTGAAATATATATATGTGGGTCCTTTAAAACTTGAAACTCATTTTAATATAAAGTAACATTTCTTTACATTCCATGAGAGCCCCTCCTCCCTCTTATAAAAGGCCCCCACATCTACCTCCTTACCCACACCTCTCAAGCCATTGGCTCTTCCAAAATCTGATCACATTATCTCTCCAAATCCCTCTATTCATCCTAGAAGCCTTCCCTTAGGCAGAAAGCTCTTCAAGAAACCCTTTTTGTTCAAACCAAGGGGAGTTACCCAATTTAAAGGTAAAGTCTTCCCAAATGTTCTTTTGTTTTATTTTGCTTCCCCAACCCCCTAAACTCTTTTTACTCCACTTATTTTGTAACAAAAGTATTATCTTAAAAATTATAGGATTTTTTAATGAGAATTATTTGAGCTACACTTATAGACACCTCTACCTATTGTTGAAAGAACATACTGTTTCTGTGGATGGAGAATTACTGCCTCACAAAACGATGATTGTTCTATATTCTCCTACCACCTCTCTTGGTGGCCATTATGATAGAACTATTTTTATATATGATATATATTATATTTATTTGTTCTCTATGCATCTGTATTTTATTTTTAAAACATACCTTTATTCTTTTCATGTTGTGCAAATGCCATAATTTCATTTGAGGAAGTGTAGACTACCGCCCCCTGAAGTGATGTGACTAGTTCATGCAATACAAGAAATGTATAATGAATGAAATTAATGAAATTATGTGACACATATAACATATATATTATACTATAATTATAATATATATCTACATATCTCATATATTTTTAATTCCTTTAATGTGCCAAAGGAATGGAAGTAGCGTTCATGCGTACGTACGACCTATCGTCTCCATGAACGGTCTATTTCATTTATTTTTATCTCCAAATATTAATGAATAATTATAAAAAGAATATATACAGGATATATATGATATTTAGATCATTAATAATATTCTGGATATGATGTACTTTCAACTACATTGGCAATGCTTTTCAAAAAAGATCATTTTTTACTCATGTACTGAAGATCGACAAAACGTATGATATGATCTCACATAATTAACTTATTATTATAACATGATAATATATTATTTTAATTAAATAATAAAATTGAAATTATGACTTTAATAAAATATAAATTTACCAATGATTATTGTTCAGGAAAATAAATAAATGAACAAGACAAGTCAGACTTGAGGTATGGGATCCTACCTATCTCTTTCTTTTTAAGTACTCTCTTTTATGTCATTTATTTTAAGATCCTATTTATTATGTTGGGGGATGTTATTTTATATTCCTCTTACTGTAAATTGTATTTTAATATGATGAGAGACCCTATTTTATTCCATCAATTCATTTTTTGGATGTTTTAAGTGGCGCCTTTAGGCTGCCGAGTTTCCGTAAGCGATTTTTAATCTCACTTTTATTCCTGTGAGATTTATGAAATATTTGCCACTATTTCCATTGATTGGTGTATGTACTGCCCATTATTCTACTATTTGTGTAATATAATTTCTTTTAAGGGTATTTACATCAACGTTGTACGGTCCTTCTTTCATGGGGTGATCGATTCGAACGTTACCCAGATCGGTAATGAAACCTTTCACCCTCCTCTTTTTAAAATACGTCTTCTGTTATGCCTTTAAATATACATATTATTATGTTGGGATATGTTCTTATATATCCTTATTGATGTAAATTGTATGTCCAAGTGATGTGATACCATTTTTCTCTCATCAACTCATTTTCTGAATTTTAAAGTGACGTCGTTAAGCTGTCGAATTTTTGTAAGGGAACTTCTTAACCCAATTTCAATTATTTGGGTTAAACCTCTACTTCTTGATTATGACGTGCTATGAATATGTGTGGTTGACATCTTCTTGTTTTACACAGATTATACACTAATATTTTTTGTAACTATATTTGTCACACAGAATTATGTCATTTTATTACCATTGCTCTAATGGCATGATCCTTCATTGGGATTACATCTCAATTTCTTATCATTGAGAAATTTCTTAATGATATGCACATTTAATATTTTATAAAGTGTATTTACAGCCACTTTGACATTCCATATCCATATTACATCTATACTAAAGTCATTTAATTTTTTTGAAAATGGTCTACTTTCTTGTGGCTTATAATTTAAATATTCAAAATGGAAAAAGACCCTTTTATTAAAACATCGTTTAAAATGATTTTAAAGATTTATTCATTGAAACATTTATCAAATATATCTATTATTAAAAATGGTTTTAAGGATTTATTTATAGGGACATTAATGTTTTAAAACCCTTTCAAACGTTTCAAAGTGGTATGGGACACTATGATTCTAAAATCTCTTTTTATATATTTTCTTTTAATGTTTTCAAAATTTAAAAGGATTTTTCTATAATAGAGTTTTAATGATTTTGTTTGAATTTTTTATTTATGATAATATTATTATGTGATCTCTAGTTATTGAAATATGGAAATTTTATTTTTCTTTTATGCTTGTTTTAAGTGTTATGATTATGTTATGGTTCTTGGGAAATGTTTATAAAATCAGGTGGTTCCGTGATAAACTAAGTGTGGGTGAGCCTGATACATCTCTCCAATGCATTGTGTAACAAGAAGGAGTAAAACAATAAGGACTATTTGAAGATATTTAGGAATATACTATTATGGATATTCCAAACATTACCATGAGGGTTACTCCCTACGTAAGAATGTTATAAATGCCTCAAGTTACCATTATGTCTTATGATTTCTATGAGTATTCATAAATCTAATGATTTCATGAGTTATGTTAATGTGATAATTATTTTATGAGTAAAGTGTGTTTTTATTGATTCTTATGTATACATGTACTAATGTTTCCATTCCGTATTTTTATCCCTTACTGAGTTTTGTGCTCATCCCATGTTTTTGAAATGTATTCCACAGGACTTAAAGTGGAATACAGTCAAGGATGGGATCAAGGAAATGTCATGATTTCTAAAACATGGAACTCGACATGACTCTTTTTTTCAAGAGTTTATATTTTGTAAAAAAATGGAAACTTAGTAGATGTGTCTACATTGTAATATTTGTGATGTAATAGTTATGTCCTAATTCTCGAAACCTCTAAACCTGAAAAGATCATTAATGTGAATTATTCAATTTAATTCTAGATTTAGTAATGTTTTAAGGTCGGGTCCATATAGGTGAAATCAAAGCCCGGTTTAGATAACTATAGAGGATAGAGTGTTGTAAAAGCATAAGTGAAAAGTTGTGTATAACCACGATGTTTATTATATTAGAAAGAGTCCTTTTTTATGAAAGTTGTAATGAGTTTGAGATAACTTGGATAAGAATATCTTAGTGTTTATCTTCATCTTTAGTACATGATGATTTTGTTTATATACTCACACTGAACTTTTTGGTTTTAATAAATGGATGGATCCAGCAGGCACCAAAGTGACAAGGGTTTGAAGGAAACTGTGGTGGTTCTCTGATTAAGAGACTGGATGAAATGGTGGATTCAATAAGAAATATCAGGGTTATTCTAAACCAACTCTCAGGAGTCATGATTAACCACGTGAACCTTGGTGCGTTCTCTAATGAATCATGTACGAGATAACCAACTCGATGAGGATGTTAGGGTGATAATTATAAACTTAACCATTAGGGTTTATATGATCCTTACTTTTGAGGTTATTAAGGGTTACTACATGATATGATGGAATATGAAAGGCATGAGATAAACCTGTGTTTAAATTATGTTATGGTTATTTTTGATGATTTTATCGCTTTTTTTGAATGTTATAAAAATTATGTATTTTGGAAAAGGGACAACACGTAGACCGTGTGACAACCTGTCACATCAGACGAAGCTACGCGAATCAAACTCACAACCAAAGTGGAACTGATATTTATCACCTACCACTGGACTACGTGATGTCTCTGGTTAGTTTGACTAATTCTTTTTAGTTAGATGATCTTATGAATCTAGAATAAGTTACTTATCGGTTATCTATCAAAATTACTAACCTATCAAGGAGGATATGTGATTAGGTTAATTACATTTCAGTATGATACTTTAAGAGTAACTGTTGTTATTTGGAGAAAAATGATAATATTTACCTTGGAATACTATATGATTAAATCCGTTGGAGATGTGGGTTTCAATCATAGTTTGGTTTATCTTTGAATAATTTTATGGGCATCCGTTTATTGAATGGTCTTTGTTGAACTTTGGATAATGTTTGACAAATTTTGGAGATTAAGAGTAGTATTTCTTTTTATAAAGGATTATCCTTTTTGGATATTATCTGGTCTCATACTAAAAATTTTGGTTTTGGTGTTGTTCTATATAAAAGGGAAGTGTATAGTTCTCTTTTGTGGATTAGGTGAATATCTAGATGTTGATTATAGTGCTCTTAATGTGAACAAGTTATCCTAAAGACTCTTCTTTTGGAGAAAATATGAGTTTGTGTAAGAAATATAGAAAAAGTTTAAAGTCAACATGACATGTAAGTATGTTTCCTTATGCTTTAGTTAATCATATAAATAAATTTCTCAATGAAAAGAAATTTAAAAAAAATTCTTTTTGCTAATTTTTTCGACTGGGGAATCAAATACCATTTAACCCATCACAAGTTTGTGATTTTCTGGTGGTTAACATTCTCATAAGCATGGTTTCTACCACACTCACTCAGAACATGACCATTTTTTTTTCATCCATATCCATGTTTTCCTATATTGAATACTAGTATGGGTTAACTTGGGAGACCCTTGTACTTCTATTTCTTTCTTTTAAAGTGATTGTTAAATTTACTCTTTTTCCAATGTGGGGATTTCAATGATGTTTCCAAGCCCAATTTTAAAATTATGAGGACGCAATTCTCAAAAGGGTGGAAGGATGTAACATCCTAGGTAAATAAATAATATTACATTCTAATTTTTATCAATATTTGTGAAAAAAATGTTAATATTACTTTAAAGGGAATGCTAAACTTGATGGCGTACCCAATATGCAACAACGAGTTTCGTTGAAATCTTACATTACACACTAATAATAATATAATACTATTTTAAATAGATAATGAATAGCCATTGTAATGGAGGGAATGAACAGAACTAACTAAAAATGGATTACGTATGTTTGATAAATATTTTTACATTTATCCAATAAATGTTGGAGGATTAAAATGCAAATGAATCCAATTTTAAGAATAAATTCTCTAATATTTTTAAAAAGATTATTTTACCGCCTTTTGATGGGGAACCTTTTTTAAATCCAAATTTTGACAATTTAATAAGATCTATATGTCAACATAAAATTATTCTATAGAATTGCGATATTTAAATTTACATTGGATAAATTTTTGGTATATTTCTGACCAATGTTCCTTTATTATGAATAGTAAAAAAACTGCATTTTACTTCAAATCGTCTTTTTCATCTAATTTAATTATATGGATAGACTATATTTTATAATTTTAAAAATTATAATTAGAATATATTTTTACCTTTTAATTCAATGAAATTCATTAGAATTAATTTCACTTTGGAAATGGACATAAACAAGTGTTAATTTTTTGATAGATATTGTTTCTTAAAAACACTCTATTTGTTTTGAAAGCGGAAATTAACTATATGATTAATTAATGAAAATTAAATGTTTGTAATTTGGTAAAATGGACATCATTTATTAATTTGGAATATCAAATATTTATTAGGGTTAATTGTTTGTAATTTATTTGAAAATTCCTTTTTTAATGGATAGGGGAAAATATAGATTTTTAATTCAAAACTGCCTTTTCATCAAATTTATTTATATATTTAGATTGTAATTTTAATTGTTTTTAAAGATTAATTGAATTATGTTTTTATCACTTAATACAATTTTTCTCATTGTAAGTAATTTCACTTTTTAATGGGATGTAAAAACAAGTCAATCATTTGATAAATTTTACTTCTTAAAACCCCGTCTTTTATTTTGACAACTTAATTTACAATTAAATTAATTACTAAAATTTCTGTGTTTTGGTTTTTATAAAATGGAATCCATATTTTGAATCATAAGGTCCAAATTATGTAATTAAGACTCTTTTTTTGGACATTATGAATAGTAGCGTTGGAAATTATCTTTAATTATCGTGATTAATTAGTAATCGGGTAGTTAAGGGTAATAAAATAATATCATAATAATTAAAAGTGAAACCAAAATTTGTCGTAATGCTACTGGTTGTGTCATGGTCAACCATGGGATACATTGTGCCAAACTTTATGACCATATGGAATCAATTTTGTGGTGATAATGACACTTTTTAATTTTATGTTTTTAAAACGAAAATAAAACCATAGTATGTATAACCCATGTAAAACACTTTTAGTTTTGTCTCTCTAAATGATATTGTAGACTATGAATAGTCGTTGGAAAGATAATAATATTTTCTACATCATTGTATTTTTTTATAATTATTATACGCTAAGTAAATTAATTTATTTATGGAACCATGATGATGCAACAATTATCTAATTAATGAACGATTTAAATAAAATGAAATGATAATGTGTAATCTAAGACATACACTTGTATAAAACCAATTGGATGAGTATATTTAGAACCCGTAACACCTTATCTTAGAAATATTTCAATGTGGGACATTTAAAATCAGAAACTCATATTAATATAAAGAAGAATTTCTTTACTTTCCAAGAGTGGCCCTCCTCGCTCTTATTAATGGCCCCCACCTCTACCTCATTACCCACACCTCTCAAGCCATTGGCTCACAAAACCCAGATAATTATATCTCTCCACATCACTCTATTCATACTAAAAGCCATCCCTTAGGCAGAAAGGTCTTCAAGAAACCCTTTTGGTTCAAACTAAGGGGAGTTACCTGATTTTAAGGTAAAGTCTTCCCTAATGTTCTTTTGTTTTATTTTGCTTTTCCAACCCCCTAAACTCTTGTTATTCCTTGATTTTGAAACACAACCATTATATTAAACATACTAGGATTTTTTTTGATATTTATTTAGCTACACTTACACACACCTCCGTCTAATGGTTAAGGAACATACCGTTTACGTGGATGGTGAATTACTGCCACACGAAACAATGTTTGTTCTATCTTCTCCTACCACCTCTCATGGATTCCAATATGATTGAACTATTTTTATATATGATATATATTATATTTATGTTTTCTCTATGATTTTTTATTTTATATATAAAACATATCTTTATGCTTTTCATGTTGTGAAAATGCGATATTTTCATTTGAGAAAGTGTGGACTACCGCCCCCTCAAGTGATGTGACTCGTTCATGAAATAAATGGAATGTATAAAGAATGAAATTAATGAACTTATGTGACCCATAAAACATATATATTATACTATAATTATAATATATATATATCTCATATAGTTTTAATTCCATTAAGGTGCCAAAGCAATGAAAGTAGCGTTCATGCGTACGTACGGCCTACAGTCTCCATAAACAGTGCATTTCATTTGTTTTTATCTCCAAATATTATGGAATAAGTATAAAAACAATATATACTGGATACATATGTTATTTATATCATTAAAAATACTCTGGATAGGATGTACTTACAACTACGTTGATAATGCTTTTCAAACAAGATCATTTTTTACTCATGTACCGAAAATCGACAAAACGTATGATATGAACATAAATAATTAAATAATTATTATAACATGATAATATATGATATTAATTTAATAATAAACTTTAAATTATGTCCTTATGAAATTGTAAATTGACAAACTTTTATTATTCAGTAATATAAAGAAATGAACAAGACAAGTCGGACTTGAGGTAAGGGATCCTACCTATCTCTTTCATTTTATGTCCTCTCTTTTACATCGTTTCTTTTAAGTTCCTATTTAATATGTTGTGGGATGTTCTTTTATATTACTCGTACTGTAATTTCTACGTTCATATGATGAGAGACCATATTTTATTTCATCAATCCATTTTTTTTGATGTTTTATGTGGCGTCGTTAGGCTGAAGAGTTTTCGTAAGTGGTTTTTCATTTCACTTTTATTCCCGTGAGATTTATGAAAAAATTTCCACTTTTTACATTGAGTGGTGTATGTACTACCCATTATTCTAATATTTTTGTAATATAATTTCTTTTATGTGTATTTACATCCATGTTGTATGGTCCTTCTTTCATGGGGTGAACGATTAGAAAGTTACACAAATCGGTAAGGGAACCTTTCACCCTCCTCTTTTTAAAAGACTTATTTTGTTATGCCTTTTATTTTACATCTTATAATGTTGGGATATGTTCTTATATAACATTATTTATGTAAATTTTATGTCCATGTGATGAGATACCATTTTATCTCTCATCAACTCTTTTTCTGAATTTTAAAGTGACACCGTTAGGCTGTCTAATTTTTGTAAGGGAACTTCTTAACCCAATTTCAGTTCATTGGGATAAAATTATACTTCTTGATTATGTCGTGCTATGAATATGTGTGGATGAAATCTGATTGTTTTACACTGAGTATACACTTATATTTTGTGTAATTATATTTTTCACACATAATTAAGTCATTTCATTATCCTTTCTCTAATGGAATGATCCATGATTGGGATTACATCTCAATTTCTTCTCATTGAGACATTTCTTAGTTATATGCACTTTTAATATTTTATAAAGTGTATATACAGCCACTTTTACATTCCATATCCATGTTATATCTATAATAAATTCATTTAAATGTTTTTAAAATGGTTTACTTTCTTGTGGCTTATAATTTAAATGTTCAAAATGGAAAAGGACTCTTTTATTAAAACATTATTTTAAATGGTTTTAAAGATTTATTCTTTTAACCATTTATCATTAATGTCCATGTTTAAAAATGGTTTTAAGGATTTATTTATAAGGACATTAATTTTTTAAAACACTTTCAAAAGTTTTGAAGTGGTATGGGACTCTTTGATTCTAAAATCCCATTTAAAAGTCTTCTTTTAATATTTTCAAAGTATAAAGGGATTTTTCTCGCATAGAGTTTTAATAATTTTATTAGATGTTTTTATTTATTATAATATCATCATGTGATATCTTGTGATTGAAATATGGAAATTTTATGTTTCTTTTATGTATGTTTTAATTGTTATGATTATGTTATGGTCCTTGGGAAATTTTTATGAAATTGGGTGGTTCTGTGATATTCTAAGGGCGGGTGAACCCGATACAGCTCTCCAATGCATTAGGTAATGGGAAGGAGTTAAACGCTAAGGTTTCTCTGAAGAGATTTATGGAATACACTAGGTTGGGTATTCCAAACATATCCATGAGGGTTACTCCCTATGTAAGAAAGTTATGAATGCCTCAAGTTACCTTTATGTCATATGGTTTCTAAGCGTTATTCATAAATCTTATGATTTCATGAGTTATGTTAATGTGATTATGTTTTTAAGAGTAAAGTGTGTTTTCATTGATTCTTATGTATACATGGACTGATGTTTCCTTTCGGTATTTTTTCCCTTACTGGGATTTTTGTGCTCATCTCATGTTTTTGAAATGTACTCCATAGGACTTAATGTGGAATACATTCAATGATGGGATCAAGGAAATTTCATGATGTCTAAAGCATGGAACTAGACATGACTATGTTGTTCAAGAGTTTATATTTTCTGAAAAAAAAGGAAACTTAGTAGATATGTCTACTTTGAAATCGTTGAGATATAATAGTTATGTCCTAAATATCTAAAACACTTAACCTAAAAAGATCCTCAATGTGAATTAATAAATATAATTCAAGATTAAGTAATGTTTTATGGTCGGGTCCGTATACTCCAGTGCCCTTGTCATTGACTACGCTAGTTGGAGATCGAGCTAGCTGGTTTGAAGTATTTAGAGATTTTGAGATGGTGTTGGGGAATCAGCGCTCATGGGTAGATTTCCTATCATTACTAATACAACCATATGATGTCATCCTTGGCATGTATTGGTTTTATTCAGTGTAGGATATCATGGATTGCTTTAGATTGAAGGTCATCTTAATTGATGAGGATAGAGAGAAAGTGTTGTTTGTTGGTGAACAAGATCCTTAGATGGGTCACGGGAAAGTTCCATCCTTATCAACCATGGCAGCTGAGATAAAGCTGAGTTCTTCGAAGGTTATGCAGTTGGCGTTTCTTATGGTCATAGAGGAGTACCCTAATGTTTTTCCAGATGAGGTTGTCACCTTACCCCCTCGGTGAGAGAATGAGTTTACGATTGAGCTACAGCCAGGAGATTCTCCTATATCTATGTATCCATATAGGATGACCCCTTTCTGAGTTACAAGAGCTACATATTTAGCATGATGGTCTATTGCAGTGTTGTTTTGTTCGACCATGTGTGTCACTATGGGGTGCACCAGATCTGTTCATGAAGAAGGCCGACAACATTTTTCGGTTTTGTGTCAATTATCGTCGCTTAAACAAAGTGACAATAAGGAATCACTATCCTCTTCCACGGATTGATGACTTAATCGATCAACTGAAGGGTGAATGTTGGTTCTCAAAGATCAACTTGCGGTCAAGATATCATCAGATGCGTGAGAAGGATGAGGATATTCCGAATACTACATTCTGTTGTCTTCATGTGCTTTATGTGTTCATTGTAATGCTATTTGGTGTGACAAATGCTCCATATGTGTTGATGGGTTTGATGAATGCTTTGTTTTATGAGTTCCAAGACAATTTTGTGGTAGTTTTCATCGACGACATCCTTGTGTACTCCACATCTAAAGAGGAGCATACAGAGCATCTACAAGCCATTTTGGGTGTTCTTCGTCGATATCAGCTGTTCATATTGTTGTCGAAGTGTGAGTTTTGGGATCAAGAAGTCCGTTTCTTGGGGCATGTTGTGTCCCAACAGGGAGTAGATGTGGAACCATCAATGATAGAAGCTGTTGTGTCTTGGTCAGCCCCCAAGACAATGTCAGAGGTGTGAAGATTCCTTGGGCTCGTAGGATACTACAAGAGGTTCGTAGCCAATTTCTCATGAGTTGCGACTCCTCTGACAGCTTTGACTAGAAATGATCAAGTGTTCATATGGACTGATCAGTTTTAGGAAGCTCTCGATTATCTAAAATAGATGTTAGTAAGTGCCCCAGTTCTTTGTCT
Source organism: Viscum album (assembly GCA_963277665.1). Classification (NCBI taxonomy): domain Eukaryota; kingdom Viridiplantae; phylum Streptophyta; class Magnoliopsida; order Santalales; family Viscaceae; genus Viscum; species Viscum album. The sequence continues at coordinate 38,619,640 of OY728158.1, read as the reverse complement.
CCCAGCTGAGGTTGTTCAGTCTTATGTATTCTACGATACTTCACATCTAAGGCTAGGATGTGTTCTTATGCAGCAGAGGTTAGTTGTCTCTTATGCGTCTTGACAGTTCCATCCCCATGAATGAAACTATGCCACTCATTAAAAATCTAGTCATGATTCACATTATAATAATCTATGACCTCAATCAATCATTATAATTATATGTTATTTTCTTCTATGTATTTATCTCCTAATTCAACCTAATTATTCTACTTTGAAACATAGTTATGTGTTGTTACATTTAATGATCATAATTCTATTTATATATTTTAAATAAGAATTTTTATCAACCCTTTATCAAGATGTGGTATTTTAGTAAATGTATTTATAAATTTCAATACCTGGAATACAATGACAAATACTAAATTTTGGGGATTCAATTTATTTAAGAGGGGGAGAATGTAACACATTAAGAATCGAATAGAGGAATATAATGCTGGATTGAATATATGAAATAAAAAATTATTCATAAGTGATAATGTGAAACCATAATACATTATTATATATTAATTTTAAAATATAGTCAACCTCTTTGAAATCATTCAATGCATAAGACATTGGGTTTGAATAAAATGTGATAGTATATTAAAAAATTTCTAATTAATCATAACTATTGTAAATAATATATTAAATTGGAGGGTATGAATAACAATAAATAATTTATTATTATTATTATATGGTTTTAAATTATATAAAATTATTAATATACTAGGGTCCTAAAAAATCCTCAAATAGGAATGGGAATTACACTTAATATGAGAAAGGATTCTAAACAAATTCCCTCAGAGGATAGGGAAAAAACATGAATAATACACAAAAATTGACAAAGGACCGACCGGCCACATATCTGTTCAATATCGATGGTACATGGCTAGTTCAGCAAGTAGCCCCCTCCACAGTCCTATGTCATCCTCAAAACTGAGGCGGGAACCCCTACGTGGGCGCGAAGTAGGACGAACGCCAGGCTGGTCCATCGTCGCGAACCACACCAACCGTCCCGTGTCGTGTGTGTCGCCATTCATGAAATGGAGGGGGAATCCTTATGCGACTGTGGACCTTTTAATTTTCCAAACAGATACGTAGTGGTGCTTGACCACAGAGCAATTCTGCGAAACTCGATTCCATAAATATTGGCTGACTGAATCATACGTGAGTGAGTCTTTATTCATGGGATTCCTCAAAAATCGGCATGTTCCCCCATCGATATAAAATCATTATTAATATATAAATAGACCTCGAGGGGGTCAAAAATGCAAGGATGAATGGATGGGTGAAAACCCTTGGAGGAGACGCTGGAGAAATCACTCAAAGCGGTAATGTATTGCGTCCCTCCATGGACCCCATATCGACCGCAGATTCACTCATCAACATAGAGGAGAAACCAAACTGCGAAAAACATGAGACAAGGTCCTACGTGGCTAGACCTTATAGGTCATTTCCTTCGTGGACATCCTAGGGGGCCAAATTCTATGTGGCCCACCTCCTTCACGGACACCCTTCGCGGTCAGCCTCTCTATGGTTGCTCCTACACAGCCAGTGTAGAGACCCGAAGCTTGACGTACATGGAAACTACATTACATTTGCGGAATACATAGTACATAACACAAACACACACACAAGGATCGTAATAGTTTAGTGTCTTTGGAAACTCAGAATATAATATTCTAATTGTGGTGAATTATCTTCAACATCTCCCATAAAGATCTTCATTTTTTTATACCTAAAACATTTCTTTATATCCTGGGGAAAAGAAAACATAAAAGGGTGAGCTCAAATTCTTAGTAAGGTTAAACAAAAGAAATATCAATCAAATCATATTCATAAGAACATATCATTTTGGAAATGTTAACCTGCAAAAGAGAGCATAATTTCATAACATGGGATAAATCATAGTAGTGAAATGAAATACCAATAATCACAACTTAAAACATGAAACTTTGTGGAATACACACATAATCATGGATAATCATATTTTATTAGTCAAGACTCATTTCCAAGACTATCTTAGTGGACAAAGTCCATTTCTGAACCGAGTCACCCTCGTTTCAGTCCTGCTTCACTGAACCGGTATAACCTACCATTCCATCCATGTCTATCTCATGAGATATATATTCTTTACCCAATGCATTGGAGGGAGATATAGGTCCCACCCATCTCATAATGATACCATTATTATGTGTGCCACAAAATCATAAATCATACATCATTGCAATACCCATGTAATAAAAATGAGATTCTTAAACAACATGACATCATAAAAAAATTCATATAAGATAAAGGAATTCATAAAAATAATTCCATCACAACATAGTCAAATCAATGTAAAAATAGAGATAGAAATAGAACCCTTTATTATCTTAGATGGAAAATAATTTTGATAAAACACTTCATCTCCATTCTTGAGGAAAGTATCCTTTCTACTTCAAAAACATTTTCCTTTCTTAACATGTAATAGAATTTTAAAGTAAAAGAATTTGATTAAAAATAAACATGAAAACATGTAAAGTAAGCTTCTTGGAAATAATGTTTTAAAAATCCATTCATGCCTTATAAGTTAAAAGAAATCATTCTTCTCATCCTTCTGTTGGAAAAGTCAAAAAAGTACCTCATACGAAAAACGACAACATATTCCTTTCATATCTTTTACTAAAAACTCACCGAAGGTTATAATAGGATTTAAACAATTGTAGGTGAATTGAAATAATATTGCATATTGAGGAAACATGGATGTTTAAGATAAAATACACCCCAGTAAATACCAACGTATAAAAAATCTCGGATAAAAATGAGATTGCGATATTTCCCTTACCTTAGGTCTAATATGCTTTGTACGTGTCCGAACCTCCTCTTTTCGGCGCGCCTTTTCTAAACCTCCACTTAAAGAACTAAGGATGGTATTTTACGATGACCAGGACCTCTAGGATGATACTAGAGAAGTGGAGAAGAGATTTTGGCAGGGGTTGGCCGAGCTTGAATGCTCAAATTGGTGTGAGGAGGAGAGGGAGGAGGTGCCCTTTTATAAGGGAGGAGAGGGGCATCTTAGGAAAATCTCAAAATATTATTTTATATTAAGGTCAAATTCGGTTTATAATGGTTCCAAAGGGTCTTATTTCGAATCTAAAGTGGGGATGGGTCGAAATCCTCTCATCCAATAGGATTTAGACAATTTTAGGTTATTATTTTAACCTTATCAATTAGATTTAGCTCTAAGTTAAATAATTTAACTTTTACCGCGTCTTTTTGTTTTCTTACACTATATGGTTAATAATCTTACCATAACAAGACAAACTAATCCCAAGTTGTTTATTATTAATATATCTATCCTTATCTAAGTCATTTGACCGAACCTCATATTTTTAGGAATTAAAAAACAATTAATAATATAATATTTGTTTTAAAAACTAAATTATGTCAATTTTGACACTATTTGGTACATAATTTTTATGAAATTCATAATAGAATGATAAGTTCTAACCAAGTTACTTATATCAACAATAACATGTCATATTAATCTAGAAAATTAGTGTAAGTCATAAAAATTCTTAAATTACATTTATTTGGGAATTTATAACATCCATTATGTCAATACTTCATTAATAAGATAATTACTGCATCATAATTGTGTCATAAATAAATTAAATTATTTAATGTCTAAAAATTAAAAATAAAATACCATTATGTAGGAAATCATTTTAGCTTTATAATGAATATAGTGGAATTTATCTTATGTATAAACCTATATTAAAAATGATATACTTATTAAACTTTGATTTTAACTATTTAACCCTTCTTTAAAGAAATTAATAATATATGTCTTAATCCAATCCAAGTGGGCCTAAATGGTCATATGTTATTCCTAACGTTGTTTTTGGTCGAATTACACTTATCAAATATAATTAGGACATGTGTTAGGGTAATAATAATATCATTTTTACCCTTAAGTACCCTATTTACTTTTAACCGTGGTAAAAAAAATAAAAAGTTACTATTCACCAAAAATTATTTTCATCTCATTGAACCACATTTTTCTTACTGAAATCAAACGTGTCTCTCAGATTTTTAAAATTACACTCACAGAAGCGGTAAAATTAAATTATATGAAAAATTCATTTTTTTAACTACCACTTAGTGGTTTCACTATTCATCAAAAAATAAAAGTAATCCGAAAAGTACCAAAATTTCACCCTAAGCTAATTTCGTTATTCCGAATCCAAAAATGATGTCCATTTTGAAAAATAAAATTTACAAAATTTCAATAAGTGGTTATTACTATTCATAACGGCTAGTTTTAATAATATTTTAATAGCATATCGATGTTTAGTGAAACTTGTTATTGCGTACAACACACGCTATCGAGGAAGGTCGCAATTGCGTGCAAGGCAAGTCAGGGGTGCATGTTGTGCAAGCTCCTTTTGGTGTAGCATACAACACAAGACATTAATGAAATTAAAAGAATATTTTTCATAAAATCTTGGGGTGTTACATTCTACCCCCCTTTAAAATAAATTTCTCCCTCGAAATTCATCGGGATTATAAATGGTTTACTATTCAAAAGTTTGTTTAATAGAATCCCACATCGTGAAAAGGAATACCTAAACATGGATTTAAAAACTAAAGTATGAAATGTAACGGTTACCCAAATTAACTCATCATTGGGTTTCCACGTAGGAGAACACAGGTGTAAATATGGATATGGAAGAAAAATCTAACCATCAAGTTCTGATGGAGAGTGGTAGAGAACATGGCTATGAAAAAGCCAACAATCGCAAAGCCACCAATTTGTACTGATCTAGGGTACCATCTGATTCATCAGATATAAGATCACTAGGACAACATTTTTGGTTTTCAAGATCGTTTTCTTAAAGTTGATGAAATTTAAATTAGAAGAAATACTTTGGTGATTTCTGTATAGTCTCACTGTTGGTCGTTCTTTGAACAATTTCCACTTCATCTCTTAAATAAATGAAGTTGAATTTGTCATTCGTGGTGTGTTAGCAGATCATGTGATAGAATGAGGGTTCATTCAATCTGTCTCAAACAAAAGGATAGAAAAGTTATCAAAAAATACATAAGTCCATCTATAGGGAGATTAATCATATACGGTTCCTAAAATAGACTTATACTTCTTATATTATACTGCTTAATATAATAAAACTAGTTTCTACTAAACAGGGACATCCCGTAGGCCAGTGGTAGGTGCTAAAGGCCAGTCGCACTTCGGTTGTGGGTTCGATTCCCACATCCTTGTCCGACGTGATGGGTTGTCGCCCATCCTTCAAGTTGTCCTTTTTATAAAGCTATATTACTATAACATCCCATAAATAATATTGAAAAAAACTCTTATCCTTAAACTAACTTATGTCCAACATAATCCATTCCAATCTTTAGGATTATCCATAATACTACAGTCCACTCTCATATTATAGTGAAAATGATTACCAGATATTTCATATAACAAGCATGTTAATTCCATTGTTGATCCCCATATATCATAAGATATGTCTTATTGGTCACATTCCAAACATTCAAAGGCCTTAATCATTCATTCTCTTGAAAAATGAATACCCATTGAATCTTAGTGAAAACATGAATTTTGTTAAAATTTAACTCTTTCCATATACAAAAATCCTCAAACTTCTATATACTCAAACCATGATATCACTTAGTCTTTATATCAATCATGAGCTCATGAATACTGTCAAACATTTCATTTTCTCCTTATCCCTTCAATATGTGCTTATCATCTGCTTTCCAAAAATATCTGAATAACCATTCATGGTTACTGGTACCATTAATCATACACTTTCTAAACTTAAGGAAAGACAACATTGTAACAATCCTTAGATGTCTCTTTATTCCATAGTACCATGAGATTACTTATACAACATTTCACATGATAAACATGTAATCATTCCACTACATTCTTAAACCATTGACCGAGCTTCTACAATTCTTTCATCGCACATTTCATTTGTAGTCTCTTCATCATCATCCACATTAATACTACCCATACAACTATACTGATTCTCTTCATGAGACTTTCCCTTAGGGCATTGGTTTGCATAATGCCCGTACGTTCCACATTTAAAACAATTAACCATTGTTGATGTCGTAGCAATACCATTATCCTCATCCATGGTGTTAACTGAACCTTTTCATTTGCACTTATTGGCTTTATGTCCTTTTTTTCAACACTCAAAGCATCTTCCAGTTCCCATGAAACATTCTCCTTGATGCCTCTTCCCAAATGATTTACATAGGGGAAATTGAACTTTCATTCCTTTATAATCATCATGAAACTCCATATTTCTCTTATAAGCCGAGTCAGGAAACTTACCAAATTTTACTTTATTGATCATATTATGAGATTGCTGATTCGGCATAATAATGATGTTTGGACTTCCAAATCCCATTTCATTGGCTTTCTCATGATGAATATCATTCCATTTTCCATCATATTCTCCATTGCCGTGAATCATCTTGTTTCCATCCATTTTCTAAAACCCAAAAAGAATAGTGTGAGAGGAAAAAATCATAATAAAGGGGGAGTAACTTCAATATCTAACATCTTTGGTTTAATCTAATATCGTTACTATATTTCTAGGACTATATCCTATACATATACTTATCCTTAGGGACATCCTTATACATACCTTTGAAATATCTCTAGGGATCTCACTAATGTTTTCGCATCCTAGTTTCCATAGGTGGACTAAACCTCCCTCTGATACCAACTGTTGAGACCCGATGCTTGACGTACATGGACATTACATTACTTTTGCGGAATACATAGTACATAACACAAACACACTCACAAGGATCGTAATAGTTTAGTGTCTTTGGAGACTCGGAATATAATCTTCTAATCGTGGTGAAAGATCTTCAACATCTCCCATAAAGATCATCCTTTTTTTATACCTAAAACCTTTCTTTATATCCTGGGGAAATGAAAACATAAAAGGGTGAGATAAAATGCACAGTAAGGGTAAACAAAAGAAATATAAATCACATCATATTCATAAGAACATAACATTTTGGAAATCTTAACCTACAAAAGAGATCATAATTTCATAACATGGGATAAATCATAGCAGTGAAATGAAATCCCAATAATCATAACTTAAAACATGAAACATTGTGTCATACACACATAATCATATAAAATCATATCTTATTAGTCAAGACTCATTTCCAATACTATCTTAGAGGACAATGTCCATTTCTGAACCGAGTCACCCTCGTTTCAGTCCTGTTTCACTGAACCGGTATAACCTACCATTCCAGCCATGTCTATATCATGAGATATAAAATATTTACCCAATGCATTGGAGGGATATATAGGTCCCACAAATTTCATAATGATACCATTCTTATGTGTTCCACAAAATCATAAATCATACTTCATTGTATAACCCATGTAATAAAAATGGGATTCTTAAACAACATGACATCATAAAACAATTCATATAAGATAAAGGAATTCATAAAAATAATTTCTTCAAAACATAGTCAAATCAATGTAAAAATAGTGATAGAAATAGAACCCTTTATTATCATTGATGGAAAATTATTTTGATAAAACACTTGAACTCCATTCTTGAGGAAAATATCCTTTCTACTTCAAAAACATTGTCCTTTCTTAACATGTCATAAAATTTTAAACTAAATGAAGTTGATTAAAAATAAACATGAAAACTTGTTAAGTAAGCTTCTTGGAAATAATGTTTTAAAAATCCATTCATTCATTATAAGGTAAAAGAAAACATTATTCTCGCACTTTTGTCGGAAAAGTGAAAAAAGTACCTCGTACGAAAAACGACAAAATATTCCTTTCATATCTTTTACTAAATACTCACCAAAGGGTAAAATATGATTTAAAGAATTGTTGGTGAATGGAAATAATATTGCATATTGAGGAAACATGGATGTGGATGATAAAATACACCCCAGTAAATACCAAAGTATAAACAATCTCGGATAAAAATGAGATTGTGATATTTCCCTTACCTTAGGTCTGATATGCTTTGTACGTGTCTGAACCTCCTCTTTTTGACGCGCCTTTTCTTAACCTCCACTTAAAGAACTAAGGATGGTCTTTTAAGAATACCAGGACCTCTAGGATTATACTAGGGAAGTGGATAAGAGATTTTTTCCGGGGTTGGCCGAGCTTGAATGCTGAAATTGGTGTGAGGAGGAGAGGGAGGAGGTGCCCTTTTATAAGGGAGGAGAGGGGCACCTTAGGAAAATCTCAAAATATTATTTTATATTAAGGTCAAATTCGGTTTATAATGGTTCCAAAGGGTCTTATTTCGAAGATAAAGTGGGAATGGGTTGAAATTATCTCATCCAATAGAATTTAGACAAGTTTAGGTTATTAGTTTAACCTTATCAATTAGATTTAACTCTATGTTAAATAATTTAACTTTTACCGTGTCTTTTTGTTTTCATACTCTATATGGTTAATAATAATACCATAACAAGCCAAAACAACCCCTAGTTGTTTATTATTAATATATCTATCCTAATCTAAGTCATTTTTCCGAACCGTAGATTTTTAGGAATTTAATAACAATTAATAATATAATATTTGTTTTAAAAACTAATTTATGTCAATTTTGACACTATTTGGTACATGATTTTTATGAAATTCATAACAGAATGATAAGTTCAAAACAAGTTACTTATATCAACAATAACATGTCATATTAAACTAGAAAATTAGTGTAAGTCATAAAAAGTATCAAATTACATTTATTTGGGCATTTATAACATCAATTATGTCAATATTTAATTAATAAGATAATTACCGCATCATATTTGTGTCATTAATAAAATAAATTATTTAATGTCTAAAAATTACAAATAAAATACCATTATGTAGGAAATATTTTTATCTTTCAAATGAATATTTATAGACGAATTTATCTTATGTATAACCCAATATTAAAAATGATATACTTATTAACATTTGATTTTAACTATTTTAACCCTTCTTTAAATAAATTAATAATAAATATCTTAATCTAATCCATGTGGGCCTAAATGGTCATATTTTATTCCTAAGGTGGTTTTTGGTCGAATTACACTTATCAAATAGAATTAGGACATGTTTTAGGGTAATAATAATATCATTTTACCCATAATTACCCTATTTACTTTTAACCGTGGTAAAAAAATTTAAAAAGTTATTATTCACCAAAAATTATTTTCATCTCATTGAACCACATTTTACTTACTGACATCAACCGTGTCTCTCAGATTTTTGAAATTCCACTCACAGAAGCGGTAAAATTATGTTTTATGAAAAATTCCTTTTTTTAACTACCACTTAGTGGTTTCACTATTCATCAAAAAATGAAAGTTATCCGAAATGTACCAAAATTTCAGCCTAAGCTAATTTTGATATTCTGAATCCAAAAAAGAAGTCCATTTTGAAAAATAAAATTTATAAAATTTCCAAAAGTGGTTATTACTATTCATAACGGCTAGTTTTAATAATATTTTAATAGCATATCGATGTTTTGTGAAACTTGTTATTGCGTACCACACACGCTATCGAGGAAGGTCGAGATTGCTTGAAATGTATGTCAGGGATGTGTGTTGTGAAAACTCCTTTTGTTGTAGAGTACAATAAAAGACATTAATTAAATTAAAAGAATATTTTTCTTAAAATCTCGGGGTGTTACAGTCAGCTCCTCCGGGGATACCCTCCACGACCATCTCATATGCGGCCAGCTCCTACGTGGCCCGCCACATCCGGAAAACCCCATGCACTTACTAGACCATACCGCGTGGGCGGCACCCCCACACCCCCGCTCGGGGTCAGTGTCGGGTTGTGGCCCCGCCTCTCCGGGCCGGTCACTTCTCTACTGTCACTGACCCCCATGAAAAATGGAGAGTCGAACAGCTGGAATTTCTGGGTTGGTCAAAAATATTTTCTATTGCACCCGTATGTTGCAGCAACATTCATCCTATTCATTCCATGAGTTGAGCTACTACTCATGACTCTCCTATAACCCCACTACCAACTCCATTTTCTAGGTTCATCCAGAAAGGGATGCCCTTGCATATGTCCCACACCAACCATTACTAGGTATCTCCTACCTAGTCATCCTAACAACATAACGTTAAACTGTATGGACCTCATCTTATCCATTTGATGTTAATATATATGGAAATAGTCCCTGTAACATTACATTAAATTGTGATGTCTTTATCCAAGATATATGACTTTAAACTGTAGCACACCTAAACCTCATATAAAATTTTGTGCATTCCTCTTGAAGTATGCCCCACGCCATCCTCATCGAAAGCCAATGGACCTTCCCCTCTCATCAAGGAAGGTTCATTGCACCGCTATGCAACTCCTACATTCCCACAACATCAAGAAGAAGGAGAGTCCAGTGGTCCTTTCCTTCTCCTTCCCTCATTTTATTCCTCCCATTCCATTGGTTGGGAGAATGTGTGTGGCTTTCCATGTTTGTTGAATTCTCTTATTTCTCACACCGAGCATTAATCATGTGGGATTAATGAATTGTGATGACCACAGATTCAGCACAACGAAGGCCCTCATAACGAACTACGTGGTTTTGGATCCTTGTCTCCTTAATAGGTTACGTAGGAAGCCTCCCCAATGTTCAATCCCAATTTGGGCCAGGAACTATGTATAATTCCCAATAATGTCCCTCAAAACGAACTACGTGGGTTTTGATCCCTGTCTCCAAAGAAGGGTATGTAGGAAGCCTACCTGAGGTTCAATCCCAATTCCTTCCCCTAACCATGTTTAAGTCCCAATTATGCCCCTGAAAATGATCTATATGGGTTTTTATCCCTGTCTCTTAATAAGGGTATGTAGGAAGCCTCCCCCGAGGTACAATCCCAATTCGGGACACTAACCAATTGTAACTCCCAATGATGCCCCTCAAAATGAACCATATGGGTTTTGATCTCGGTTTGCTAAATAGGGTACGTAAGACTCCTCCCCGAGGTTCAATCCCAACAACATGAAACTCTCGTGTATGCCTATATCACGTGTTCGATCCAAAGGCTCAAGTTGTTATCTGTCCCCCTTGGATGGCAATAAACTACAATGTTCCAAGTTATGAGGATTTAAACCAGTGCCGTCTCAATGAGTCCAAACTCCTTGGAGTCATTAATATAATTATGGGTGGTAAACCTCGGGTCTAAATGATTCTGAATCCCTACGTTTACCTGACCATTGCCAACTATGAGTAATATGTGGATACTATGCTTGGATATAAACCGGAGATTCGCGAACATATGAATATGTATAAAATCAAGAAGAGCATCCCAGAACAAGAAATAATTCCCCCTAAAGGGTGTGATGATCCCGACCCCCCATCATCTCGAACTATGTGAGGTCATAATTGCTGCTGGCCAAATCACCCAACGAACACATGCCTTTGAAAAGAGGGTCCGTGCACCATTGGATATGGAACCATTGGGGGTTTCGAAACGAAAAAGATGCACCTTGTTTGAGTGATTAAGCAGAGCCCATCCTTCTCTAATCAACTGTCGGGAAGATCATGTTTTTCCAACAGTCGAAACAAATATGTTTATCAATTAATTAGAGATAAATTTTTAAATGTATTAAAGGAAAAGTAATTTATTCTTGAAAATTTTTATTTGTATAATAGTCGGTTATGTTGTTTTTTGAAAAAAAATGTATAATTATTTGATTCAAAATAAATAAAAATAATTTTCAAAAATAATGTTCCTGTTATTAATTATAATATCAATATTTTATCAGGGTGAAATTTTGGTATTTTCCAAAATGATTATCTTTTTTATGAATTGATAACAATATTAAATTTTAATTAAAAACTATAATTTTTTTTAAATTTTTTATAATGATAAATTTTATTTAGTATTCATCACCCTGTATAATTAGTTAAATACTATATATTTTATTCCAAAATAAATAATTTTAATCTTTTTAATATTTATTTTTGATATAAAACACTCTAAAATGTTGAACAAATTCTCCTTGAAAACCCCCTTTCTCATTATATCTTTAGATTTAATTTTTATTTGATTTAACACTGATATATGAATTGAATTTTAAAAAATGTATTGTATATTTCGAGTCTTTATAATTTATATTGCCTATAAATTTCAACATATTTATAAAGAAAATTAATTGTGTATATATTAAATATTAATTAATGTTTTTTGGTAAGAACTGATTTATCAGGGGTTAAACTAAAAAAAATAAGGGCTAAAAATGGTATACAATTGACCAATACCCACTTTATGGACATATATCGACATTATTTTGTCTATGAAGAAATCATTATATTTTTTTTGAACCTTTCTTCATGTTAAAAATGGTTGTACACCATTTTAAATTCAAATGTTTCAAGGGTTCCACTCACCATACTTATAGTAGACCGCCCCTCTCCAATATTATTCAAAAATTCAATTCATTTTGGTTTGAGAAATTTATAAAAAAATAAATTACCAAAAAAGTTACTATAATAATTTATTCCATGGATTGGTCATAATAATATTTTATGAGTACTATATATATGATCGTAAATAGGTTATCTGATAAAATGTAAAATTAATAACTATGCATTGTTGTATAATTTTTTATTCAAAATACCTAAAATATTATTAATTACTGATTATATAAAAACAATAGTGTTATTAATTTAGTGAGATATTATTTTTTTAATGACATTACATATATCCTCCTCCCCTCCCTCATAGGGGAAATAATAATTTCTCTCATGTCTACATCAGATTACCACCTCGCAAATCGATGTTACATATTTACCATCATCATCTATAGAGATTGGGTATGATGATAGTAATAATGTATATATATAATTTTGATAGTATAATAATACCTATTGAGTCATAGTATGATTTAAAAATTACAACATTCCATTCAATATGGGATGTGATAAATCGCTCATGCGTGTGGTGGACTAACGTCTTCTATAGAGATGTGATTCATTTTCCACTAATACATCACATTAAAGTTCGTAATGAGAAATTGAATGAATATATGTGAAATAAATGAATTAATTATGATATTAAGTAAAATTTTATCATTATTTGATGATGATATATAATTATTTTCGTACATTTTCATTCACTGAATGATGATAATATCATTCCTGTACGTGTGGACTATTACATTCATGAAACAATGTAACCTCATTTCATCACAACACTACACGGGTGATATATATATGTATATATCAATAAATAATAGAGGATTTAATATATTATTATAATTATCAATAGTTAAAATATTACATTCACCTTTTCTAAATGGTCATCGAAAAATGGAATCAATACTCTTGCATACATACGACCAAATATTTTCATGATCGTAATGTACATAATTTTAAAAAAACCTCAATTTATTTTTTGGAAATAAAATATAGTTTATGTATAAATCTAAAAAATATTTCATTAATGTTATTTTGGTATATTTTGAAATAGTGTCATCTATGACCCATTGTTAACCTTCCAAATTCATTTATGACACATAAGGCAAATATCAATGAAACATCCAACACAAAAGTAATTGATTAGGTATGTGTATATAACAAGGTAGTTATTTAAATAAATGGAATTAGGAACCTGAAAATTAATAATAATAAATTAAATAATTAACATAAGTGTATTATTTAATATAATAAAGAATATATGTGACATATCAGCCTCAAGGACATGGTTTTTGACTCACATTTATATTCGTGAGATATATTCAATATTTACCACATATTTCTATTGAGTAGTGCTTATAATTTACCTTTTATATGTGTTATCATGAATATTGTAATATCAATGTTGTTTTATGTTTAATTTAATGTTATTTCGTCCATGGGTCCTATGGATTTAAGGTTACCAAATCACTAAGTGTTTATTTCAAAAGCTCATCATTATTTCAGATTTGGTTTCATTATGTTTAGATTATAGAATTATTAAATTTACATATAATAAAATTTATCAAATTTATTTTGAAAAGGTTTTCTATAATCTCTTCAATTAATTTTTACATTTTCCCACTCATCGGTAATTTAAATTATTGAAAAAATGATTTTATTAAAGTCCAACATTATTTAACTATTCGATCAAAAATCTTTTTTCATTAACTCTTTTTTTAAATTATATTAATTTTTTATGCATTTGAAAAATGATTTATTAAAATAATTGTTAGCCATTTTTAATTTTTGTAATGTTTTTTAAGGATTATTTATTTTTTTCAAAATAATTCATCGTTATATTTTTATAAAAATATGTTTGTAATCTATTCTAAGATGTGTACAATATGAATGAAATTTTTTACTCTCATAAAAAATAAATGTTTAAAATCATAGTTACCATTTTTTAAAATGTTAAATTTAAATTTGAATGATTATACTATACAAAAAAAATTATTTATATTTTCCCATTATTCACCAAAAAAATAATCCCTCTATATGAGTTATAATACAATGATGATATATTTTACTGATTCCATCCATATTATTTTTCTAGAAGATTAATTATCAATTTCACTATGGGTGTAGAATTTTATTTCCAATAACTATTTTACATTTGATAGTTTATGATTTTTTTAATTTATTGGGCTAAGTATTAAAATATCATTTTTTGGTTTTTACACATGAATGGCTATGTGTATTTTGATTCATACCTTTCATTTGAGTAATTATTTGGACATAGTATGTTATTGTAAATTTCATTCTAACCCCTTGATGCATTGATTGGTCCCATGATAGAAGCTATATTTGTTTTTTTCATTGACCCTACAAGTTCATTTTTAGTCCTTGGAATAAGCCCTCACAAAAATTTAAGATTCCCTAAATTGTACATGAAATAATTATGAATTATGTTATTGGTATTCCATTTTATTATTGGATTATTTAAAATTTCAATGGTTATGTTTTCAAAATCATGTGATAATTCATTTTGAATAATTTGATCATCACTTATTTCATCCTGATTACTATAAATTTATGTAATATATTATATGTGTTTTATATCTTATTTTTTTATATCATGTACAATACTCTTACAGTTATAGATCCTCTTATCAATCGTCATTATTTTTTTAATCTGGATATAAGGATTTGTTTTTTTATTCTTTTGTAGGGATAATCTATGAAGTAAAATGGTGTTCTGAATGAAAAAACCTTTTTTCTTTTAAATTCTCAATTGTAATTATCATTTCATGTATGTATCTCGTTTAATAAAACTACTAAACTATTTGGTCTATTGGGATGTGATTCTGTGTATCTTTTTCAAATTTTATAAGGTATAAATTAGATACATGTTACTATGTTTGGCGATTTTACAGTCAATAAATTGAGAGAACCACAATATATTTTCATACATCAACAAATATTTCGACTGTGATCACATATGAACAGTAAATGTGGTTACAATATAATGCTCTAGAAAATGATTAATCTATGAAAACATTCAATGAATTTTTTTTTTCATGAATGAATCATCTTTAAGGTAATTCAAACCATATATTGAATAGTGAAATGATGATTCAAAAATAACTATTCAACCAGATCATAAATGACGAGATATTTATATGTAGAGTTAATTCTATATCTTCTCATAAATTACATATAAATCACTTAGAAATATCATCTTATTTTGGATAAATCAAGTGTATAGTTAGTTAAACTAATATTTGAATACATCGATGATAGATTTATAGGCATCCATAAGTTGGGTCTAAAAAAAATAATAGATGGAATATAACTTCTATATTCTATAAATTCCCTTATTCTATTATTATATCATATATGTTGTATCTGGGTGGTAACCTGATTATTTCAAAATTATTTATTTTTCATTGATTTTTTTAAGCGTTTACAATTTTTTTTCCATTATAATAATTTTTCCATAATATTATAACATTTTAAACACATTTAATTACATGTATTCACTATCAAAAAATGAAAATAGTAATGAATAAAATGTTTGAAAATCCAAAAACACCATCTATAGGTGCCAACGGTTCTTTTTGGACAACGTAGTACTATAAAGTATGTAATGTAACTACATGTTGTGTACCAATGTATCTAGAGTATGTCTCATTATATAATTAGATATATAAAATGAAATATATAATAATACATGAAAAAAATATTTTCAAGTAGATTTCAATATGTTGAAACATTTATTGATAAACATCATGTTGTGTATCAAATGTACATATCGTGACGTCCTTCAATTCGCAGGGGTTATAATTTGGGGGGTTCATAATTTACATTTTCAGATTCATGACACAAGGGGCGGAAATTCATGAATCTCTAAGTCCATAAGCTATGCAATGTTGAAAAACAGATGTGTATTTGTGAATCTTATTGGAAAAGTTCAATGATCATTATTTACTCACATGTTGTGGACAAGGGAATAAAATGTAATTTCCATGTAATTAGGTATACAACAAGTAGTCTATTATAGTCTAGCTTTATAGAATGTTGTAATAATAAGAATTCTAAATATATTTATTTTAATACACATGTGTTACATATTTCATTACATTGATAGTTTTTAAATGTTATATGATAAATATTTATATATTGAATCATATTTTGTGCTAAAAATTTGTGTTATCACATAACATTCCACCAAAATAACTTGTGATATTCGTTAATTTTAAATTAAATTAATCAAAATTAATTATAGATTACGTTAATTTAAGAATCTTGGTCATGAAATAATATATATTGAATTTCTTGGATTATTTCATGAAACATTATATTATTTAATGAATATATATATTCCATTGATAACTAATTAAAAAATTGTTCTCATCGATTGTTATGTGGATTATCATGAGATTACCCCCTTCTAATGGATGTTGTTATGGTCAATGAATATATTATTATTAAATCAAAATATTTAGACCACATATTATTCTTAATTAATTATTATATATGTATTTGTTTTCACATGGTATTCTTATTAAAACACATTTACAAAATCAATTTTACCATGTAACTTGCATGTGAGAAAAAGTTTATGTATAAATGGAGTTCGTAGGTGATTGGAGGAATTCCATGTGCAGGAGTCATCAAAATCCCATCTTGAGTGACACATATAAGCCACGGTGTAATTTTGTATCCCCAACAATGCTACTATTGATGTTTTCACCCTTTTATCAATGGCTAGTTATACAACCATAGGATTAATGAACCATTATAGAACCTTATGATCATAAAACTATATTTTATTTATTTAGTTTCGTGGTTGATTACTTTTTATTTGTGATTCTATATGATAACATAATAAATTAATTTACAAGAATGAAAAATATATTATGCAAAATTAAATGATGTATAAATATGATATATATTTTTTTATCACTATATTTAAATCCATATAATTATTAGATGGAATGTGGAGTGTTATACTGGGATTTATATATATTAATTGATGTCCGTCAAGTAAAATATTATTTTTTTATAACATTACATACATAATTTTGAAATAAATCACAGTATAATTTTATTGACCAACCCATTTAGGGTTTCATTCATTTATCACTGAACATCTAGCATGTTGATTTGTGTGGAAATAACATGGTTTACATCATGGGATTAAAAAACAAATATAAGTCTGTGTATGTGAGATAAAAGATTTGGGGAAATATTTAACTGTAATTTTAGGATTTAGGAGTCCACTCAATGAATCACGGTACAATGGGTTTATATAGATAAATGCTATGACTTTTGAGAAATCATTAAATAGCATTTAAGAGCTATATCATGGAAATGTTAAGGGGTAATTGGGTTCATTACACTAAAATATCAATAAATCATGATATATGTAATGTAATTTATATAGTTTTTAGTGTTCTAAAAAATCATGGTATATTAATTTAATTTAATTTAAGTACAATAAACTGTATTTATAATCTAGTTATGTACTAATTATTATCTCTTAATTTATAGAAATGAAAAATTGATTTAATTCGAAAATATAACTATGGTATTTTCTACATAAGGACAACCATATCAATCGCATGACATTCCATGAATTATGTTGGTGCTTACACATTATATTATGCAATGTGAAAAAAATATACATGTTGGAAACCCCACTATTGGGGTCTCTTTCCAAAATGTCTACCGAGAAACAAGTATATGTCTTCCAGAAATATATGGATAATGAAATGCATGTCCGATTTCACATGTTATCCTCTATATACCATTATCTTATAATTAAATATTAGAACATGTATAAATATCATAAAATCTCTCATCAATATCTATATCAAGAGCAATAGAGATTCAAGGGATATGATATCTACAAAATAATGTTCATATGAAATATTGGAGATTCAACAACATGAGGGCCACATATAGTCATAATGATTTCAAAAATTGAAGGATTAGACATTTTGGGATAAATATCCACAATGATTTATGATGAAATTTAATTATCGCCACACATACTAAATAAATCTCATTTTTTGTTTTAATTATTATATGGGAAATAATGAGAAGTAACTTTTGGAACATATTACTCTTATTCTCCATCCTCATAAAGATGTTTGGAATGAAATAACCCAGTGAAATTATGAATTATAAGAATATCTATAAAATATAAAATAGACCATGGTTTCATTACAAGTCCAATGGTTTTGAGAAAACTCTTTATAAGAATAATAATATCCATTATTATGTAAAGGAGTATGATGTGGTATGTATTTCATGTGGTAAATAGGGATCTATAAGAGGGACTAAACACAACCAATGAAACTAGAAGAGGGTTTAGATTCTTTATTTATAAAATGAATTATTTAAATACCATTAACATGGGTATTATATTGTATATTTGGGTCTCACATTTGTATCCAAATATAATACCCATTTATATCTCTGACATTTTCTAGAGGTGATATCGATATATGGGCTGCCAATAGTGATGGGATATTGATCGTGAAATTAATGATTTCTATTCCATTTTTTCAACATGGTTATCTTTTATTTTATAGAGTTTTTATTATGTTATAATTTGTACCAAGAACATTATTATTTTACACACTGGTTGATTTTTATCAACTTTGGAAATAATTTGATTTACCAATACAATGATATAATGTATATTCGACTGGAACAATCAATTTGCAGTCATTATTTATTGAATTATAAAAAGATAATATTTTCAATTGGTAACAATATAATAATGCTTGAATCCATATAACACTAAGCCATGGAATCATAATGTTTTTCTTATAGAAGTGATGCATTTGAAAACTATCTTTCACGATGGTTATTTATAATCTTTTAAAAATAATAAACTTGTATTATGACCTTTTTAATTACCATGTATGTTGATAGAACTACCATTTGGTTTTTATGATGAAAGGATCATAGACGTTCTATAAAGTTTATAAACTGATGTGTACATTAATTTTTTTGTAGAATCGATTACAGCATTTTAAAATTTTGTGAAATTTACTAATGACTAGAGTAGGTATTTCTATTCCTAGTTTATTAATAATATGTATAAATCCATTCATATGATAATATATTTCATGAAATATTTTGAGACTAACTTTTTAAGAAGATAATAAAACGTGGTCGGTTCAAGCAGTTGAATGTCTTAGAAAAAGTTTTTTCAATATTCTAAGATATTATAGGATTTTATATAATGTCCTATCACCTTATACACCTATGTGTAATATTTTTAGTTAAATGATTAATTGTACCATTTAATATATGGTATGGTCAATGATGAGTCACAAATGTCGTATATTGTATTTTTTGTTATATTATTTATAGAAAACAATAAACACAAAAACATTAGGACTACCTAAAGTGATAAATGTTATTCCATATATTGAATGGAGTATAAATAATCACAATTTATCAATTGTTCATTTATGGGGTAATAATGAATTTTTTATGTCTAGATAAACCACCAAATATTCCCTTGAGTCATAAATGTTACCTTTATAAGGTATTCTGTGGAAAAAAGTTGATGTTATCTATAAGAACTATGAAAACAATTAATGAAAATCGAATGATGTTTCATAATTATTGAGAGGAATAAAATAATAAAAGATTATAGTGGGGAGAATATTGAATTTTATGAATTTTATATTGAATAAACATAAGAGTTTTTATAGGATCTGATTCAACATTTCCAGGAAATTATGTTTTTTTAAACACATGAAATATATAGGAGCACTGGATCGACTAAAAAACAAGAGTGAAATGGTTTTCTATACACTGATTATGATTACTCATTATGGTTTTAAAATAATTATCCACTATTAAAAAAAGGTATTAGAATTCGTTGAATCATTAAGATGGTAAGATTCCATGAATTCTGAGATCTGTGCAAGTATCAAAAACATTTTTTAGATTCTGATTTATTCAATGGAAAATGTAAATCACATTGGGATTAAATTGGTTTTCAAGACAGAGATGGACTTGGAATATAATATATTTAACTATAAATCACATCTTTTTTATAAAGGTTTCATATAATGATTTGTAATTTACTATGATCACAACTTTTCTATAGTTTCAAGGGTTATATACATTGATATTTTTCTTACTATATAATCGTTGAATGGAAATTTTAGTTCAAAATAGATATCATGATTGGTTTGTTAACAATAACATTAAAAAATATATGATTATGACATAAATATAAGGGTCTGTGTCTCCAAAAAAATACCTAAAATTTACAGAAGTTGCAGATACACATTTATTGATTAATGTAATCCTCTAATAGATGGAATATTCTATTTGATGATGCGATAAAAAAAATTAATGTATATTAAGAATGTATTATATCATTTTGTTTATAAAAATGTGGTTTATTGTATGTATACATTCCTAGTAGTATATGTTGATGAAATATTACTACTTGGAAACAATCTAATAACACCACTTATAATTTATCCATGGATTATAAAATGATTCTCTATAATAAAATAAGGTGGAAAAGTGTCAATTATAGGAATCAATAACTTGTTTCATGGATCTCATAGATTTATTGGACAATGTATGTTTCCCCATATTGACTAGAAAATAATAGGTTCTCTATTAAAAATCCAAGATTTGATTAGTTAGAGTTTCACAAAGAATATATTATTAAAATAATATGTATCTTCATATAAAAGATAAAAGTTAGAGGATTAGTATTTTCCCATATACAATTATTATTGGATCTATCATGTATTCCATTTTTTGTGTGAGGATTGTTGTCTCAAATGTTTTGTGTTTAGTTGGAAGATCCCCAGCAGGTCAAGGGGAAAAAATTTCACTCATGTTAAATTTATCATATGTAATAGATATGTTTCTTGTGTAGAAATTAGATATAGAGCTAGTTATTAGGGGTTATACATATTATATCTTATATATATTAATAATATAAATTCACAGTTCAGATGTTTGTTTTTTCCAATATAGAGGATCTGTGAGATGTCAAAGTTAAATATATCATTTTTCCTCAATTATAGAATATATTCCATATATATTGTCATTTTTGATGTACCAAAGAAAAAAATTTAGTGTCCCAACTATCTTCAAGATTTTAATTTTTTGATTAGTGTCAATTCCCAATCATATTTTATACTAAAGCAATGACCCATTCCCAATATGCTAGGTAATATTAGTTGATAAATAGCATACATTAGAATTTCCATCTATTGAGTTATTTTTATATGGATTATGTTTGTTTGTGAAAAGAGTATCCATAGATTACAACACAGAGGACCTCCTGGATATAGATCTATTTCAAAAGTGGATGGTTTATTATATTATATCATATAGAATGAAGGTTATTTTTTGTCATCTCTAGTGAAAATTTGGATTCTTTTTGATTTAGGGTCCTAGTACTAAATTCCGTAGTACATGATTACTTTTTTCTATTAAAAATGATGTTTTTATCGTATCATGATTATTCCTATAAATGAAATTTGTATGAGATAATTTCAAATGAATATGTGTCACAATAAATGGTCATAATAGTTAACTATATTGATGAAACCCTTTAACTAAAATGATAGTAATATTGAATATTTTTCTATGGATATATGATATAATTTGATTGGAAGTATATGATATTCGATATCTAGGGTGTATCCTCATATGAATTTCATGTAAAATCCCATGGGGTATAAATTTTGTAATTTACAATGTAATAGATTATGTGAAAAGAACCAAAAATAAAAATTCTACTTTTCCATCAGTTATTGGATGTTACTAATGTATATATTTTAATTGGTTCATGGATATTATGATTATAATTAATCGATATCAGGAATTTTATGCTTCTGTGTATTGAAAAAAACCAAAAATACATAAGTTCCTTGTGATGTTGAATAATTCTTGTCTATAATGGGTCATATTTCATTAATGGATAATGGGAGAAATGGTTTACCCCTTCATTCATTATATGGATGTTTATATTTTAGGACACTAGATGGGAATCAAACTACCTAGATAAATCAATTACAAAAATGTTTGTCGAGAATGTTTTCATCTGAAATGTGTATATGTGAGGCATCCAGAAAATAGGTTGATAGAAACAATATGTATGTTATTTGATTTGAGATATCATGATAATGGTTCTACATTACTATTTAATAGTTTTTAAGATGTTGAATGTTTTCGGGACAATAAATTCTTTCCCAATGGTATCCTTGGTTTTTTTCATGAATTTTACAATGGACTCTAGGCAGTCTTGCCTAATCCCAATGAGAATGTTCCCTAGAGGGGCACACACATAGATTATTAAGAATCTATACTAAATTAATACACTAAAAATGATATGTTATAATAAATAATATTTATTTGGGTTTGGATGATTTATTATATTTGATCAAATGTTTTTTAAAAGAATAAATTTGTTAAATAAAACAAATAAAAAACTTTTTAAATGTTAAGGGAAAATAATAAAAATTCTATTTTTATAGACAAATAATACTGTAATATTTAATAAATAAATATTCATTATTTAGTTTTTTATAAATAGAACGAAATTATGATAACTGAGCTTAAGGGTCTTTTTGGAATTTTATACGTCATTTTTAATTATATAAACTTAATTTTTTCACCTTTCAGGTGACTAATATATGTATTTTTACTATATTTACTAGATATTATATCAAATAAGAAATATATTTTTGTGAACGATATTTTTTGAGTATTTCCAACCATAATACTTCCATAATAAATATATAATTAAATAACATGCCATAATCACCCTAGTTGTTGAGAAAAGATTAGTCAATGTAGTATATGATTCATTATAAAGAGATCATGATATCAAAATGATATTTTGTAGGATTTTCCATTGTTGAACTCAAAGATTCTATACAAATGTTTAGAGAATTATTTGTACATGTGGATTACCACTTGAGGGAATCGTTACATGAAACAAACTGGTATTTTTTTACAAACTAGTATACAAGATCCTAAATTTGTAGATAATTAAATATTGATGACATTATATATCTACTTATAAATTTATTAAAAATTACATGTAAAGATCATCTTTCTTATGGTTATGGGGATTATCTTGTAATGTAATCTATGATTTATTTATATTATCCATAATCATATAATCATTTATAAAAATTTTATTAATAATGGAATGGAAAAAAGTCAAGTCCTCAATTCTATATAAGTATTTGTACATTTCCTGGAACCTATAAACAATATTTTAATGAAATGAAATATGATAATATCAAAATTGTTACTTACACAAATGGTCATATAAAACTCTTTTCCATTTAAAATTACTGAATGATTCTCATTTTATCTTCATGGTATTCATAATACATAAATTATGTAATGTTATAAACAAAAAATAATAAATTATTAGGTCCATCCATGATGCTTAGGGAGTTTGTTTCCATATTTCATATTTTTTTAATCATAAATCATACTAAAATACTAGATTATTTTTAACATCCAAACCCTGAGCGTGAAGAACATTTTATCTGCTCTAGAAAAAATTTCATATTCCTATTATAAATTTACCCATGTTATTCAGTGAAATGTATTTACATGTATTATGTTGACATTTTCTCACTCACAGTTTTTTTGCCTTAAACATTCAGAAAACACTATTTTTTTTGTTTTTATGATATTTAGTTTGGTTATGATTTTCATAATAACATGATATAAATGGTTATTAATAATCATATGATATTGTGCTATTTATTATCTAATATTTGGAAACTCATTATTGGAAGGATATTAATAACAATTTTATCGAGTCTTCCTAATTTTTTCATACATTACATAGCTCTGTCACCCAAGATATTGTATATCTAAATTGGGAAATCCCATCATTGACCATGTTAGTTGATTCCCTTCTATAAAAAAATCGTCATCATTAAACTATAGTACACCTTTAGTTATCAAAAATAATTTAGTAGTAAAAAACAATGGAATAATTATCTTTATGATATTATAAGTTCATAAATATTTAGATGGAACATTTTCGCATGAATGAATTGATTTCCAAAATATAGATAGGAAGGTTCATACTAAATAGAATCTGATGCTAACATTATCATCCCAGAATATGGTAACATAATGATGATGATAATATATTTAATTTATATAAGATAAAAGAGATCACAATTTCCAGGATCAATAATTTTAATAGTATTGAAAAAAATAATTTCATACATTACGTAAACATTACATTAGAAAATTTAATGATCAAATAGAAAATATTTCTATATCTATAAAAATAAAATAAATATTCAATGGTCATTTTTTTTGAAAAAAAAATGAAACAAATTTTGTTCTCATATTCCTAGTAAGTGTTTCATATAAAATAAGCTATCAAGTGAAAATAACACATAATCAATATACCACATTGAATAATTTAAACATAGGCCATTCAATCACCAACATGAGTTCATGGAGCATCCATAGACAATATAAAAAATGAATCATAAAAAATAAATTATTAATAATGAAATTCTTAAATATGGTCAATTATGATAATTTTTTCAATTCATTGACAAATATATTATGAATTTTATCATCAATTCCTTAGTAAATATACATTAATTGAATGGATCAGTATTCAGAAATTACCTATATAATGGGGCCAAATATTTTGTATCATGGGTCATTTTAGTGCTTATAGTGGATATCTATGATGGGGACCCACTAATTACACAGATTTCTAAAATATTTCCCATATATTTGAAAATTAATAAAACTAAATACCAAGATTCCTTAAATATTCAAAAATATAATTGATCGTTTTCAGATGTTATAGATTATTTTTCCACATGATTTAACCTTCTGTTGTCTATACACATCCTCAAAAAACCATACACCTTCTAGGAAAACAACATTGGATCACCAAATAGTGACATGTTAGGCAGGATAATGCCTTTTAGAATCGAATCATCTATCTGAATCCGCAAGTCCTACAACTCATTGGGTTCAATTTGGTAAAAATCCATCAAAATTGTTGCATTATCAGGTTTCACATGTATCATAAAATGAGTTTCACATCGAGGAGGTAATATAAGAACCTCCTTAGGGAAAATATAAATGAATTCTCTAACAACCATGGGGTCCTCATTTGTTATTATGTATATTGATTCTATAGAACACTCATCAACCAAAGAAAGAAGGGGATCTAAATGTCTAACACCCACATCACAACACTGATCGTTTACAAAAAAACATACATAGGACATCCACATATGAAAACCAGATTCTATACTAATTTTAGTCAAAAAAATCATACATATAATAAAACCATTTAATTCCAAGGATGAAATAATATTGATGAATATCATGAAAATAAATATCTACATGAGACTAATGAAGCCCCATTATAAGTCTACACCCCCAGCACACATCGAACAAGCTGGTCTAGCCTCGGATTTATGTAGTCCACACTAAGAGTATGGGTAGCATTTCTAAATACATGATTAGTGAATAGGCTAGTGTCGGTTCCAAAATGGAGTGTGAAGTTCTAGTTTATAAAAAATAATAGAAACACTTAGATGGTAAATGGATAAAACCCCTTACGATCTATGTCCCAACTGGTGTTGATACCTCTATTGCATGTAATTGACAATGCCCTGCTCCCCTACCTCTCTACGGATGGCCGCCTACTCAACCACTTTAAGGTCTATATCGATGATCTAAAGGATTATCCTATAATTTAGATATATCTTCCTCATCTACCCAAGTTTGACTATAAGCCTGCCTCTGCTTTTATGTTAATGTCCTCTCTAGTAACTACTATATAGGATGACATTGAACCAGTTCACCTCATCCAAACTGAGTTCGAGATGCCATAAGGAATTTTTCCTGAAGATATAATCAATCCCCATATAAGAAAAACATCACCTCCAAGACATCAATAAAGGCTATGAAATTATGTTTTTGAAATGGAGTTTTTCAAGGTCGACCCCCAACAGGTTGAATTGTCAAAGGCTGGACAGTAGAAAATTTACAAAGACAACTCTGGTCCTTATAGAACACTTCTATTTCCCCTGTTGAGGTATTCCTCCTCCTGAGTTCATCAACTCAATAACCAATGACTTCTTTGGATCCTCTAGGTAGGATGAACATTTAAAATGTTAAACTACATTCTAGATCGAAAGATGGATTTCCCCATAAGGATGTCATGTTTGGGAATCCTTATATGTAAACTTGTCTGTGGAAAAGTAAAAAAGTTTCACTATCGTAATCCCATGCTCACACATAGAAATACTCCCCCGATTGAGGGAAAATAAATCATACATATTCTCAACCATTATAATCTATGAGATGAATTTTACCGAATAATATTTTTGGGAGTCGATTTATGAAACATATCCCTAGATCGGCTCACCAAGATTCATCAAACACCACTGGCTTGTAGATACCTTCAATGGACTAACTACAAAAGTGACCCAATACCATGTTAGGGATATGATCATACATAAAGTTGCCTATATCCCCTAGAAAACTCTATATTTCTATATCAAAATCACCCCCTCGTAATTTTCCAATGCATAATAATAAAAAATTTTAAAAAGCATTATGTGATTGATCATCATCCACACCTGATCAACCCTTAATCAATCAACTAGGTCAGTCTATGGATCATCTACTACCTATTCCCCACACCAATGATGATTAAAAGAAAAAACAAAAAGACAACCCAAAATATTATTTTAGAAATAGTATTTATTTTCATATGAAATATTTTTCATTAAATTTAAACCTTATAATTCATTTTATCCATTTAAAAATGACCCCAATAGCATAATTAAAACAATAAAAAAGTCATCAAGATCCATGTACCTCTCCAAGGTATCTACCCAGCAATAAGTCGCTTCTTAGTAGGGAATTAAATAAGCTCAGATTCCATGCACTAAATCATGTGGGGAAGTAAAATACCATGTTTTAGCTAATATCCCTATACTATGTCACACAACAAGGTCAAATAACACTATTTTAATATCATCCCATGCATTCATCACTATACCTAACCCTGAGATCCACCTAATATCTCATTAATCATCTCTGATACCACTCTCTCATTAACCCCTCCATACAAAGACATCCATCATGGGATGATAATGATTATATTGTGATAATTACCTCCATGTCCTTCTTCTAATCGGAACTGCGTTGGTGACTAGCATCAGGGGTTTTCATATCTCACAATATGGGGGGAATTAAACTTTATATGGATACAAGATTGGGATATAGGATTTATTAACCATAACCATGTCCATTATATATATATGTGTGTGTATATATATAGAAACCAAAAAACATCCAACAATTCTGGTTTAACTAAATCTAATACAAATTAATTTATCCAATGTAAATACCTAAAAAAAATTGAGAAAAAACACAAAAACTATACAATAGCAGAGTAACAATTTCCCAACACAGACCTCATTATCCTCATAGAGACCTTAAAATATTTTCATAAATGTAGGGTGAGAATAAAATTACATGAGGTAAGAAAACCAAACAATATCATGCCCAGATGGAAGGATTATAATAATGCACCCATGATAAAATAGATGAACCGATAAACCAAACTGGTAGACTTACCATAACCCCATCCTCACCAAGTCTCTTTCACCAAATAATTCATCAATGTAATATAATATAATTGAATGCACATCGATGATAGAGTATGTAACGCCCCGACCCTAGTTACCCAGAGTCGGTGCATTATTACATAACATTGGCATGATCACAAGAAAGATAAAATCTCGAAAGACCTATTGGTTTAGTAGCCTTGGAAACACTAGATATATTCATAAAGTTTTACATTACATCATAAAGTGAAAAACTACTACAACAACATAATGTATCCATAGTCCACACTATTATCCCCTCATAATATCCCTACAGGTTATTCATAACATACTTCTTCACATCCTGTGAAAAATAAAACATAGGAAATGGTGAGCTCAAATGCCCAGTAAGGATAAAAATATAGCGGAAACTTTCCAAAATAAGCATAAACATTTAAGGCAATGCATTACTAAAACAGAAGCCTTTTAAACTTGAACTTAAACATAGTGTGAAAAAAGTAAAATGAAATAATGCCATTTACTTATTCACATTGATATTCTACTAATCGAATAATCACCTGCAATATCAATAACCACTTTCATAATTATGGAATGCATAATGACAGAATATCATAACCACATAGCCAAGGCCTCGTTCCAAAACTACAAATAAGATTTTCGCAAGGCCTTGTGCCAATACACTAGTTTGTCTCATGAGACCTACCGATGCATCGAGGAGCTATAGCGGGCTCCACACATCACATATTATGTCCAATTCATTCCCATATGAAAAGGTTTAAACATAACACAAACATTCGTATTAAAACTAGCATACGAAATGTCAATACATTCACCATAAACTATGAATGGTATAAAAATAGCACATCCATAGTCAAACATATCACAAAACCTTCAATACAATATAGAAGTATTGTATCGTAATAAATCAACTTCAAATAATCGTAAAATCCATCAATGGATGTTGACATAGATGAAATCAAAACTATTTGAGAGAAATATATCTTTTTTGAAATCATTTAAAAGTCACACATTTATAAAGGAAGTAATTAAAAAGATATTTTTTAATCAAAGTGTCACATACCACTTTGAAACTTTTTAAAGGAATTAACATTTTAAAAACATTCATATCCATATAAATAAATCCTTAAAAACCATTTTTAAGACATGGACATTAATTAAAAATATTTAGAATGATAAATCTTTAAAACATTTAAAATTCTGATTTTGATAAAGAGTACCTTTCCGAAATTCTAAAAATTTTCATTTTGAAGTCATTTAAAAGTCACATAATTATAAAATAAATCATTTTCTTTGAAAATATTCTTATAATCTTTTAAGGGAAGCTTTGAAAATTTTATAACGGCGGTAAATAGCCGCACCCGCCGTATAAGGTAAAAAAAATACTCTTACCTTAATTTTGTCGAAAAGGTTAAAAAGCACCTTGTTTGGAAAATGACAGAAAGATTGCTTTATAAACCTCTTATAAAAATTCAAACAAGGGTATAAATGACTTTAACCCATATTCTGGTAAATAATAAAAAAAATTTCAAATTCAATTTTAAGAAACATGGATGTGGATGATAGAGAGATCCGAGTAGATTATTACGTATAAACAACCTCAGATAATGAAGTGATTGTGAAATAACCCATACCTTTTACTTTTCCTTGGTTTTGGTAGGTTAACATCCTATATAATAGTTAAATAATTGTTATTAAATTATACAATAATCATATACAATAATATGATATCATATATGATCTTTTAACATTGCTTTGTTAATAATATCTTAGTATTATCGTTGTCTCGGGTGTTAACATACTTGTTTTCTTTTATATGTTTTGTTTCGTAAGCCATGTTTTTAATGGATAGTTTGTATCTTAATAATATATAGAATGATATCAAGTCCTTAGATACTATTATTAAACATCAAATGAGACTGATACTTAAATGGATACGATGGAGAATGAATCTCATCGCGTTCGTGGAGACGGTAGTCTGTACGTACGCACGAGCGACAATATCACTCTTTGGATATTAAAATAATATATAATTGGATGTTATATCATATATAAAGAATCATTATAATGTTATATTTATTATTTAAATGAGTTAAATATCATTATTATACCCATCCAAATAATAATATATTGAATAACAATTACTCCACGACGTGGAGACGGTAAGTCGTACATACGCACGTATGGTGACATGTTATTCAAAGGGTGGATAGAATACTGATTATGGTTGTACCATATTTATAATAACATCACAGTATATATATGATACTGGAGTTATTATTTTAGAATGGTAACAACAAAGGATGAAGAAGTGGATGAGGAAAGGAACTTGGAAAAGGTTGGTGAAATCATTACCTCTTCTTCGGGTTCTTCCTTTTTATTTGATCCAAAGGGCTCCATAGGTTTGCTTTATGATCAAAATAAGGCCTCTAAGATGTATTGAGGGAAGTTGGGAGAGTAATTTGGCAGAGTTTGGCCGAACCAAAAGGCTTTTAAGGTGCGAAGAAATGAGAAGGAGTAGTTCCTTTTTATAAGAGGGGTGAGGGGAACCTTTGGAAAAGCTAGAAATATTAGTTTATAATAAATTCATATTAGAATTATAATGGCAAAAAAAATTGATTATTCAAAGGTTAAGGTGGTGATGGGTCGAAAAAAACTCAACCAATAGAATTTAGATAGGTTTGGGTGCTTATATTAACCTTATCTTTAAGTATTAACTCTAAGTTAATTAGTTTCACTTTTACAATGCTTCTTTGTATTTTTATATTATATGGTTAATAAACATACCATATACATCCAAGAGACTCCCAAGTGGTCCATTAATGATACAATTATCAAGATATAAGTCTCGTGGCCGAACCTTAGATTTTTAGGAATTTAATATCATTTAATAATATAATATTTGTTTTAAAAAACTAATTTATGTCAATTTTGACACTATTCAATAGTTGATTTTTGTGAAACTCATAACAAAATGTTTACTTCGAAAGAACTTAATTAAATATATTATAACATGTAATATTAACTTAGAAAATTATTTTATTTCATAAAAATCTAAAATTATATTTATTTGGGTATTTATAATATCAATTATTTTAAATTTTCACTATTATGGGAATTACTGCATCATCATTGTGTCATAAATAAATTAAATTATTTAATGTCTAAAAATTATAAATAAAATATCATTATGTAAGAAATCGTTTTATATTTCTAATGAATATTTATAGTCAAACAGCCAACAAAGATAACCCTATTTAAAAATTGTTTTTCTAAAAGATATATGATTATGTCATTTTTGTACTCATTTTAACTTAATTAAATTAAAGTGCCCCTATCACCTACATGTGGCTCCATGGGGTCCCCAAATATACCCAATGATGCCTATGGTCGAACATGTATCAAAGAATAATGTTAGGACACGTTTTAGGGTAATTTATTATTATTATAATTTTATTTGTTAACCCTTATTTACCGGATTTACCCTTAACCATGGTAAATAAAATATTTACCGAAATAATTAATCAAAATGACTAAAAATAAAAGTGACCTATTTACACAATATGAACATCCTGATTTCAAATATGGAATCTATTTTTCCAAATTCAAAACACAGAAGTGGCAGATGTTAATTTAAAATTAATATCCACTGTCAAAACAAAAAAGCGTGTTTTTAAGATATAATAACTATCAAAAGATTGATACTTGTTTATGTTCAGTTTAATTGAGAAATTATGTCCAATGACCAACATTGTATTAAATGGTAAAAATATATTCTAAATATACTTTAAAACCACTCAAATTCCTAATTTATCAATATAAATTATTTCGATTAAAAATGTTGTTTTTAATTAAAATTTAGTAATTTTCACTATTCATCAAAATATTAAAGTTATCCGAAAAGTACCAAAATTTCACCTTAGGCTAAATTCTATATTCCGAATCCAAAAATGAAGTCCATTTTGAAATATAAAATATATATATAATTTCAAAAAGTAGGTATTACTATTTATAACGGATAGTTTGATTGGTTATGGTGTGTTAGAACTCGGTATTGTGTACAACACACGCTATCACATTATTCAAAGAGAAGCGTACTGTAGAAGATTGGGGTGTTACATTGTAGATTTTTTTCTATCCCCATTCTAAATAAATTTATTTAGTCAAATCGAATATATAAATGTTTAAAATATTGGATTAAAATGTGTTCACTATTAATGTTGGTAAAAGTGCATTTTTAAACAATACTTCTTTTATCTGAAAAATAAAAAGAATTTGTTCTTAAATTATGTCTAAGAAACAAATAATATGGATTCTAAAATTATAAGTATTATATAAGGTTCAAAATTTAGTTAATACTATTCATAACCTCTTTTGAATTGCTTGTTTGGTAAGTCATAGTGTGCTTGAACTCGGTGTTGCGTGTAGTGGATGTTATTGAATTATTTTGAAGAAATAACACACTATGAAATCTTTTGGTGTTAAATTCTCCCCCCTTCAATAAATTGCGTCCTCAAAATTTTAAATTGTCCTTAAAAAATAAAAGTTTGAAAATAGAAAATATTTTTGTGGGAAAACCCACATCGGAAATTGGGTTACAAAAATTTAGTCTTAATATGAGGAAAAGAGAAATGAAAGGGTCACCACCAAATTATGATCTCTATTAGGAGAACATTGGTGGAAATTAGGGACATATAATTTGAGGAAAAATGTAAATATTTATAGGCAGTGATTGAGGTCATCAATCACAAAAAAGTGTCAAATTGAGGTCCTTAAATTCATCAATCTATGATGATTTGAAATACCATCGGTTCAACAAAAAATATGGTATTAGGATAACACATTTTTGGTTTTAGGATTCCTTAAATAAAGTATAAGAATTAATTTCTTCATAGAATAAGAGAAGAAGAAAAATATATTCTTGACATGTAGAGTTCCATCCTTTTACTAATTTCTACCACAAACTCATCTTTCACTCTAAAAGATAATAGACCGTAAAAAATATTCTATTTATCCTATTCATATAGGGTTATAAATAAAAAGAATTTATAATTCATCTACCAGATCTTTTAAAAAAACTACATTATTTAATCTCGGACATCACGTGGGTCAGTGGTAGGTGATACACCCTTGTCGCCCTTCGGTTGTGGGTTCAAGTCTCACGGCCTTGCCGGACGCGACAGGTTGCCGCCCGACCTCTGGGTTGTCCTTTTATGGCAATCCAAAATAATCCAAACTAGAACTATCCAAAATACATTAGTCCAAAATTTATAAGGAAGGTAAATAGAATGAAATACTTTTTTTTCCGCGTAATAACATGTGATAACCTTCATCATGTATTCTTTTAAAACACTGAAACATCCTAAATTATCATAAAACCTTATTGATTACATTAATGATCTCTTATTCCTCATAGAATAATAGATATACTCCTTCAATCCAAAAATGCTGTAAACCCAAAAAATGATGGAATATACAAATCATTAATCATTTTCAAGGTAGTAACGAATATCCAATATAATTTATCCAAAACAATCATGTATTATTCTAAAATCACTACCTCAGTATCAGAACCATATTATGGTTTATCATTCTCTCAACCATATATTTTCCAAAAATTTAACCTGTTATTGAGTCACTTTTCTTTGTTCCACACAATCTCAAGTCCATAATGAAATAGTACTTTAGTAAAATCCTTATATACTCCAAAATTTTTATAACAAGTACATTGTTGATATAACACTCAAATGACATAATCAACATAAGAACTCTAATCATTCCTCTTCATCTGTGGTAGTATCATAACTTGATTATTATCCAATAGAATCATTTGTGGCATAGTCTGACGACTGAGACATAGGATCACATAGTGTCCAAACTACTTGAAAATGAAGCATTGTACATTTGAAACTATTTTCTTACCCTTGCAGTCACGTACTTTGTTCCCTTTTGCTCCACACATATAAAAAACTAACATTCCTTTCAGGCAAGTTCCAGAGTGTTTCTTACCACAGTTATCACATATCGGAAAGATCTTTTTTCCCTCCTCCCTTTATCCATCTTTCCCTCTTCCATCCTTTTCTTCTCTTGCTTCCCTTCAAAGCCATAGGACTCAGTATACTCGTTAATTATCTTATAAACACATGATATTATTTCTTCATATGATGATAATAAAAGGAAGACTATTTCTCTTATAAATTCTGGATTAGGACCATGAAAGATATGATCCTTCTTTCTCTTTGGATCATGTGCATTGTTGGAGTTCTCATTCCTTCTACTGGGTGCCATTTCTAAACAATGGCATACACTAGATTAGTTTATGAATAACAATACCTAATCCCAAACTTGTAAAACACATAACATAAATTAAATAGTTTATGGATATAATCCGTAATCATAAAAATGTATCCTTTGAGGAAGTATATAGTCATAAACCCTTCATAATGGTTTGTAAAGAAAATGAGAATTATCATAAGCATATCCCCCGGGAGTGTCGTAACCAAGAGTGGAGCAAGGCCCGTTGTCATGCACTAGTTCCCGTTCGAGTCTAGCTCAAAGCGGTGTCTTCAGGTTTTACCCCTAGGTACATCTGTGCCAGAGCCACCTCTACCTTCTCATATCCAGACAGGGATGTATTGCTCGGAAAACTCACAAAATCTCTACAATAGAAAAATTCTAGGAAGTTCTTCTATACTAATCCTCAAAGTCCATCTTAGGTCTATGTGCTATAATCAGATTTTATCTAAATCTAACTTCCAAAGTTTTTACTAAACTTCCTCTGATACCAACTGTAACACCCGGACACTAGTTACCCAGAGTCGGTGCATTATTACATAAGATTAGAATGATCACAAGAAAGATCAAATCTCAAAAGACTAATTGGTTTAGTATCCTTGGAAACACTAGATATATTCATAAAGTTTTACATTACATCATAAAGTGAAAAACTACTATAACAACATAATGACTCCATAGTCCACACTATTATCCCCTCATAATACCCCTGTAGGTCATTCATAACATACTTCTTCACATACTGGGAAAAATAAAACATAGAAAAGGGGTGAGCTCAAATGCCTAGTAAGGATAACAATATAGCGGAAACTTTCCAAAATAAGCATAAACATTTAAGGCAATGCATTACTAAAACAAAAGCCTTTTAAACTTGAACTTCAACATAGTATGGCAAAATTAAAATGAAATAATTCCATTTACTTATTCAAATGGATATTATACTAATCAAATAATCACATGCAATATCAATAACCACTTTCATAATGATGGAATGCATAATTCCAGACTATCATCACCACATAGCCAAGGCCTCGTGCCAAGACTACAAATAAGATTTTTCCAAGGCCTTGTGCTAAGACACTAGTTTGTCTCATGAGACCTACCAATGCATCCAAGAGCTATAGCAGGCTCCACCCGTCACATATTAATTCCAATGCATTCCCATATGAAAAGGTTTAAACATAACACAAACATTCGTATTAAAACTAGAATACGAAATGTCAATACTTTCCCCATAAACTATGAATGGTATAAAAATAGCACATCCACAGTCAAACATATCACAG
This sequence comes from Viscum album, assembly GCA_963277665.1. NCBI lineage: Eukaryota > Viridiplantae > Streptophyta > Magnoliopsida > Santalales > Viscaceae > Viscum > Viscum album. The sequence goes on along the minus strand of OY728158.1, from coordinate 38,583,943 downwards.
AACCTTCAATACAATATATAATAATTGTATCATAATAAATAAACTTCAAATAAGCGTAAAATCCATCAATGGATGTTGACATAGATGAAATCAAAACTATTTGAGAGAAATATATCTTTTTTTGAAATCATTTAAAAGTCATAAATTTATAAAGGAAGTAATTAAAAAGAGATTTTTGAATCAAAGTGTCCCATACCACTTTGAAACTTTTGAAAGGAATTAAAATTCTAAAAACATTCATGTCCATATAAATAAATCCATAAAAACCATTTTTAAAACATGGATATTAATTAAAAATATTTAGAAAGATAAATCTTTAAAACATTTAAAATTTTAATTTTGATAGAGAGTACCTTTCCGAAATTCTAAAAATATTCATTTTGAAGTCATTTAAAAGTCACATAATTATAAAATAAAAAATTTTCTTTTAAATTCTTCTTATAAGCTTGTATGGAATGCTTTTAAAATTTTATAACGGCGGTAAATAGCCGCACCCGCCGTATAAGGTAAAAAAACATTCTTACCATAATTTTGTCGAAAAGGTTAAAAAGAAACTTGTTTGGAAAATGATGGAACGATTCCTTTTTAAACCTCTTATAAAAAGTCAAACAACCGTATAAATGACTTTATCCCATATTCTGGTAAATAGTAAAAATGTTTTGAAATTCCTTTTTAAGAAACATGGATGTTGATGATAGAGAGATCCCATTAGATTATTAAGTATAAAAAACCTCGGATAATGAAGTGATTGTTAAATAACCCTTACCTTGTACTTTTCCTTGGTTGGGGTAGGTTAACCTCCTGTATAATAGTGAATAATTGTTATTAAATTATACAAGAATCATATACATTCATATGATATCATATATTATCTTTTAACATTGCTTTGTTAATAATATCTTAGTATTATCATTGTCTCGGGTGTTAACTTACTTGTTTTCTTTTATATGTTTTCTTACGTAAGCCATGTTTGTAATGGATAGGTTTTATCTTAATAATATATAGAATGATATCTAGTACAGAGATACTATTATTAACCATCAAATGAGACTTATACTTGAATGGATACGATGGAGAATGAATCTCATCACGTTCGTGGACACAGTAGTCCGTACGTACGCACGAGCGACAATAACATTCTTTTGATATTAAAAAAATATATAATTGGATGTTATATCATATATACAGAATCATTATATCATGTTATATTTATTATTTACATGAGTTACACACCATTATTATACCCATCCAAATAATAATATATTGAATAACAATTACCCCACGACGTGGAGACGGTAAGCCGTACGTACGCACATATGGTGACATGTTATTCAAAGGGTGGATAGAATACTGATTATGGTTGTACCATATTTGTAATGACATCACATTATATATATGATACTGGAGTTATTATTTTATAATGGTAACAACAATGTAAGATGAAGTGGAAGAAGAAAGGAACTTGGAAAAGGTTGGTGAAATCATTACCTCTTCTTTGGGTTATTCCTTTTGATTTGATCAAAAGGGCTCCATAGGTTGGATTTATGATCAAACTAAGGCCTCTAGGTTGTAGTGAGGGATGTTGGAAGAGTATTTGGGTAGTGTTTTGCTGATCAAAAAGGCTTTGAAGGTGTGAAGAAATTATAATGAGGTGTACCCTTTTATAAGTGGGGTGAGGGGCACCTTTCGAAAAGCTAGAAATATTAGATTATAATAAATTCATATTCAGTTTCTAATGGATCCAAAGTTTATTATTCAAATATTAATGTGGTTATTAATCTATGGAAACTCAAAAAATAGAATTTAGTTAGGTTTGGGTGCTTATATTAACCTTATCTTTAAGTATTAACTCTAAGTTAATTAGTTTCACTTTTACAATGTCTCTTTGTATTTTTATATTATATGGTTAATAAACATACCATATACATACAAGAGATTCCCAAGTGGTCTATTAATGATACACCTATCATTATATAAGTCTCTTGGCCGAACCTTAGATTTTTAGGAATTTAATATCATTTAATAATATAATAGTTGTTTTAAAAAACTCTTTTATGTCAATTTTGACACTATTCAATAGTTGATTTTGGTGAAACTCATAATAGAATGATTACTTCGAAATAATTTAATTAAATCAATTATAAAATGTCATATTAACTTATAAAATTATTGTAATTCATAAAAAGTATCAAATTATATTAATTTGGGTATTTATAATATCAATTATTTTAAATTTTTACTATTATGGGAATTACTGCATAATCATTGTAACATAAATAAATAAAATTATTTAATGTATAAATATTATAAATAAAATATAATTATGTAGAAAATATTTCTATCTTTCTAATTAATATTTATAGTCGAAAATCCAACATATATAACCCTATTTAAAAATTGTTTTTCTAAAATATATATGCTTATGTCATTTTTGTACACATTTTAACATAATTAAAATAAAGTGTCCCTATCACCTACAAGTGGCTCCATGGGGTCCCCAAATAGACCCAAAGATTCTTATGGTCGAACATGTATCTTCAAATAAGGTTAGGACACATTTTAGGGTAATTTATTATTATTATAATATTATTTGTTAACCCTTATTTACCGGATTTACCCTTAACCATGGTAAATAAATTATTTACCGAAGTAATTATTCAAAATGTCTAAAAATAAAAGTTACCTATTTACACAATTTGAAAATCCTGATTCCAAATATGGAATCTATTTTTCCAAATTCAAAACCCATAAGTGGAAGAAATTAATTTAAAATTAATTCCCGCAGTCAAAACAAAAAGCGTGTTTTTAAGATATAATAATTATCTAAAGATTGATACTTGTTTATATTCGGTTTAATTGTGAAATTATGTTCAATGAACAACATTGTATTAAATGATAAAAATATATTCTAAATATAATTTAAAACCACTAAAATTCATAATTTATCAATATAAATAATTTCAACTAAAATAGTTGTTTTTAATTAAAATTTAGTAATTTTCACTATTCATCAAAATATTAAAGTTATCTGAAAAGTACCAAAATTTCACCTTAGGCTAAATTCGATATTCTGAATCCAAAAATGAAGTCCATTTTGAAATATAAAATATATATATATAATTTCAAAAAGTAGGTATTACTATTCATAACGGCTAGTTTGATTGGTTATGGTGTGTTAGAACTCGGTGTTGCGTACAACACACGCTATCACATTATTCAAAGAGAAGCGTACCGTAGAAGATTGGGGTGTTACATTGTAGATTTTTTTATGTCCCCATTCTAAATAAATTTATATAGTCAAATAGAATATATAAAAGTTTAAAATATTGGATTAAAAAGGGTTCACTATTAAAGTTGGTAAAAGTGCATTTTTAAAAAAAATTCTTCTTTTATCTGAAAAATAAAAAGAATTTGTTCATAAATTATGTCTAAGAAACTAATAATATGGATTCTAAAATTATAAGTATTATATAAGGTTCAAAATTTAGTTAATACTATTCATAACCTTTATTGAATGGCTTGTTTGGTAAGTCATAGTGCGCCTGAACTCGGTGTTGAGTGTAGTGCAAGTTATTGAATTATATTGAAGAAATAACAAACTATGAAATCATGGGGTTTTAAAGAGTACCCTACAACACATTCCCATTTATTAGCACCTCTCACATCACAATGAAAATATCTCGGCGCTCCCACCTCTCCGGAATAATGTGACATCACATAACATCCCACCCACACATAGATATACCAACAAAACACAACAAATCCTACCAGCACACAATTGGGCCATCACAATACATCATATCTTGTCCACACATGCTCGGGAAATCACAGAACATCTCATTTCAAAAACACATGGGACCACACATCACATATCATCCTAAATATACATAGGAAAACACATCACAAATAAACTTGAATATACTTTGTACAACACATCAAAACTTTCCCAAATACACATGGGCCAATACCACTAGGAAGAGGGATGAAGGAAGAACAAGAAAAAAACCATCCATCCTCCCCCATTAATGCTGGAAATGTAAACATCCCATGTGACTATGTGGGATTTTTCACATGGTGCATGACGTGGGTAGGGTGGGTATATAAATCTCATGGTAACTATAATGTGCACATGCATATTTATGAATCCACACAATTCCCATCATTTGGATTTCATGTAGATCACCAAGAAACTAACAAGGACCCCCACATAAGCTACCAATACTATATACACAACCCCACACAAGCTAAAAATATTTGTAGATTTTTTAAATTATTTAATTAATATTATAACATTTTATAGATTATAAATTACCAACATGTTCCACCATATCAAGTAAAATCTTATTTTCACATAATTTCCATCATCAATTCATCTATAAGAAATTCAATTTAAATAACAATAATGTAGTAATTCTAGTTCCTAAATATTTCTCATTTATCCATCAGTACAAACCAAGAAACTAAGACAAAAATAATAATAATTATAGTTAAAAATCTCAAAAAGAAAGTCCTTAACGATCATTAGCCACATCCCTACTTCCCAAACGCATCTAGACCATCACTATTCATAAAAACCCCACTAAAAACTATAAAAAGCCCAGTACCCCCATATAGAAGACAGGTCACACACCACAACACAACATATATTCAGTTTTAATAAGGTTTTTCCTATTCAATTTCACTTTGTTAATTAAGGGTGTTGTTATAGAAGTTAGATGACCCTATGTAATCCATTTTAGTTTGAAAATATATGTTGTTATCCAATTAAAATATAAGATACATCAAAATACACACAATGAGTATGTACTCCACAATCCATAAATGAATCATAAAATAATAACCCCCAACATCAATTACTTTCAATGGTTAATTAGGCCACACAATTTCCAACATCGATAAAATTTATTAAATAGTATGATCAATCATCATGTTCCCCAAAACCATTATATTTAATTTAAAAAGAATCATTATCTTTATTAATTTATATGAAAACAATATCATGAGAAAAAAATTTATAAACACATGCCACATGATACACTGAAAAGACAAATGAAGTAAATCCTACTTGGATGATAGTTGATTGCCACTTATTTGTTACAAAAAATATAGTGTCATGTACAATAGGAAACAATCTATAGAAGCATGAACCAACTAAAACAACAATGTAAAATGAATCTGACAAGAAGAAGAATGTTTAATATCCCATATTAAGATAATGTACGTCTAAAAGTTAGTAGGTAAGATCTTCACATTATAATGGTTAGATCCTAGATGTTTTGGATTAGTTACAACTTTAAATTTCATTTAAAGGCAGATTACAATAAACCATGCGGTTTGAACCTTTAAAAGGCACCAAATATTTGATAAATTCAACATTTAACAAATATCCTTTTAATCAGTCTCAAATACTTTTAAATACGACATTAAACTCATTTCTTGTTAAAATATACATGATATGTGAAGAACTGGGAAAGCTTGAAACATTATTCATGAGTAAACTCCTAAAGAGTAAATACTAGTGATTCACTGCCAGCTAATTCAATTCCAATGATTCACTGTAAGAATTTCATTTCCAGATTAGTCACCAAAATTGTGTCTCCAACAATTATCCACTTCTAGGAAAGTCACCAACAATTAGACACATCCAGTGTGTCACCGCAAGATGAGTAACTGCTAGCGAGACACTAGTATTGAGTAACCACCAAAAGAGAAACCTCAATCGAGTCACTGCTAGTGAGCCACCTCTAAAGGAGTCAATTCAAGTGATTCATTTCCCAAATTTTACCACAAGGATGATCTACATGTATAATGTGTGCCATATGAAATTAAGAAAATTTTAAAACATTTTAAATGAGTCACCATTGGAGTGACTCACATATCCCTAAAACACACCGGACTACACCCAAAGACATTAAACAACATATTATTTTTAAATCTAATTTTATGAAAGGTTTAGACTATTAGAGCAAACTACAATGGAAAAAATATGGATCACCCAATCTTCTAGAATCATAAATCCCATGAAAATATATTATTGAAATGGAATAAAGTATTTTTAAACAAAAAAATAATTTTAAATGAAAATATATAACTATGGGATAAATTGTAGAGAATATTGAGTGAAATAAAAATGTATCATTTATAAGAGGTAATGAGATCATTTGAATAGTAATGTGACCATTTGAATTCTAACTTAACCATTTGGAATTGTAACCAAACCATTTGGAATAATAACCTCACAATTTGAATAGTAAATAAACAAAAAATACTAATTTTTTATATAAATTATATTTATCATTGGTAATATATGTATACATAATTATTACCATTCTGGAAAATGAATCTCGTGATTAAAAAATATAATTTAGATATATTAACATTTTGATTAAATTTTACATGAAATATTTTCTAAAAATCATAATTTTATATTAAAATATAATATTTCCAATGTTTTTAATTTATAATGTGAAAATTAATATTTTCATTCAATACAAAAATGATAAATTTTCCAATAGATATTTTTTTTAACTTTATATAATACTTCAATTTTTAAATGAACATTATAAATATAGTATTCACATAACTGGTTTATCTAAAATTATACATTCAATATTTCATTATGGACCAGTGATTTCAGAACATGAGGATCAGAAAAAATATATTTAATATCATAATTATTTAATTAAATTAAAATAATCCTAAATTTGAATGATAAAATCATTTTCCCAAACCGAAAGTTAAAAGTGATTCCTTAAAATAACAATTTTTTATCTCGTTTCAAATATTGTTTTTAATTAAATAATATTACTCAACTAATATAGCTATTTAAATTACTAAAAAATTAACATTATATTTATACGTGATTTATATTTTTAACAATTCACTATTACATGTTTTACCTTAGATATAGTATTTTATATAATATTTCATTTTGAAAATACCCCTTGCCTAAATTATAAATTACCACTTTCCCTCCCCTTTGAAAAAAACTCCAATCACACATTCCATAGTAATATTTCTTCAAAAATCCCCCCTCTTAAGACATTAACAAGCATATAGATGTGGTGGAGTAAACCAAATATATACATCATTGAAGTATTATTGTATTAGTGGATTAGTTACACTATGGAAAGAGAGGATGAAAAGGGATGAAATAAAGTGGGATATAAGGTAAGAAGATTCTCAAATACAACTTCTACTACTTTGGTTAGCAATCATTTGCATCAATTTCATAATTTATATTAATATAACTTCTCTTAAAAATCCATTAACTATTTCCCATTTTCATTCTAAAATATTAATTTTACGATATTGATTTATATGGAAAATACATCGATTTTTTAAAAAGTATTTTCTTTTTGAAAATAATATTTTACCCCTCTTGATATATTTATTATTCACTCTATAATGATGGTGTTGATAGAAATTATGTAATCTCATATTCATTTTGGAAACACAATTATATTCATGAAATTATTCATAATGGAAGATTTATGAAACCCATTTTTTTCTATTGTTTATTTAATGACTACGAAAGATATATATTCTAAATTGCTTGAATGAAAATTTGAATATTATGATATGAAATAATGGATTGGTATTATATAACTCACAAGGGAATTTGGTAATGTGATATATCTAAAGGTATTTTGTGTAATATGTGTGAATAATATGTTATTATTTTTAACAAGTGTTATGTTCTGATTTATGAACAGATGTTATATATAAACATGTTGATGGATTAGTTCAAAACTAAGTGTGGTATTCAAACATGATGACATGATGTTTTTCTTTTATGCATCTCCACATACCATCCACTTTTTAATGGTTTCCATCTTGATGTAGATGATGATATGATTATTATGTTATGACTATGTTCATTATTCTCCACCTAGAATTATTTATTCAGGTCCCTTTTAATTCACCTTACAGAGATTTTATCTCATATATTTCATTGATTTATACCCTCATATGGCTATATATACATAGTAGAATATGAAATATTCTATGTGGATAATGAATAATTATTTTAATAATGTTTATGTTTTATTGTGTATAAGTGATGTATGTTCCTAATATTTCCATGATATTATACCTTCTGTCCATTAATATATTACTATTATGTTATTGACCATTAACATAATATAATAGTCTTATATGAAAATGATTTTTTACTATATTTTGTATTAGATGTATGGTTTAGTTAAATAATAAATTAATATGAGACACTATTAGTGACATCCACTATGCTATTTTTGAAAAAAATCCAAAAACATTGTTTTAGAAAAAGGATAAATATAGTGATATCATATTATAGGAATTTTGTTTTAATTAAAAAGATGAATAAATTATGTAACACCCCAAGATTTTATAGTGTGTTATTTATTCAAAATAATTCAATTACTTTCACTACACGCAACACCAAGTTCAATCGCACCATGAATTACCAAACAAGCTGTTCAAAAGAGGTTATGAATAGTGTTAACTAAATTTTAAACTTTATATAATCCTTATAATTTTAGAATCCATATTATGAGTTTCTTAGACATAATGTAAGAACAAATTCATTTTCAGTATTTCACTTTTACAAAATTTTAATAGTGAACCCTTTTTAGATACTATATTTTAAACTTTTTGACTAAATGGGGACATCAAAAATTTAAAATGAAACATCCCAAGCTTCCACGGTACGCTAGCGTGTGTTGTACGCAACACCGAGTTCTAACACACCGTAACCAATCAAACTAGTCGTTATGAATAGTAATACCTACTTTTTGAAATTATATATATTTTATATTTTAAAATGGACTTCATTTTTGGATTCGGAATATCGAATTTAGCCTAAGGTGATATTTTGGTACATTTCGGATAACTTTCATATTTTGATGAATAGTAAAAATTACTAAATTTTAATTAAAAACAACTTTTTTAATCAAAATAATTAATAATGATAAATTATGAATTTTAGTAGTTTTAAAGTATATTTAGAATATAGTTTTACCATTTAATATAATGTTTGTCATTGGACATAATTTTACAATTAAACCGAACATAAACAAGTGTCAATCTTTTGATAGTTATTATATCTTTAAAACACGCTTTTTGTTTTGACAGCGGGAATTAATTTTAAATTAATTTATCCCACTTCTGTGTTTTGAATTTAGGAAAATGGATTCCATATTTGGAATCAGGATGTTCAAATTGTTTAAATAGGTAACTTTTATTTTTAGACATTTTGAATAATTACTGCGGTAAATATTTTATTTACCATGGTTAAGGGTAAATCCGGTAAATAAGGGTTAAAAAATTATATTATAATAATACTAAATTACCCTAAAACGTGTCTTAACCCTATTGGTTGATACATGGTAGACCATGGGAATCTTTCTGTCGATTTTGGGACCCCATGGATCCACTTGTAAGTGATAATGACACTTTATTTTAATTAAGTTAAAATGAATACAAAAATGACACAAGCATATATCTTTTAGAAAAACAATTGTTAAATAGGGTTATATATGTTGGATTTAAGATTATAAATATTCATTAGAAAGATAAAAAGATTTCCTACATAATTATAGTTTATTAATAATTTTTATACATTAAATAATTTATTTTATTTATGACACAATGATGATGCAGTAATTACTATAATAGTGAAAAATTAAAATAATTGATATTATAAATACCCAAATAAATATTATATGAAACTTTTAATGAATTAAACTAATTTCTAGGATAATATGATATATTAGTATTGATTTAATTGACTTTTTTCGAAGTACTAAATCTGTTATGAGTTTCACAAAAATCAACTATTGAATAGTGTCAAAATTGACATAAAAGAGTTATTAAAACAAATATTATATTATTAATTGATATTAAATTCCTAAAAATCTATGGTTCGGCCAAGAGACTTATATCAGGATAGTTTCATCATTAATGGACCACTAGGGGGTCGGTTGGATGTATATAGTAAGTTTATTAACCATATTATATAAAAATACAAAGAGACATTGTAAAAGTGAAACTAATTAACTTAGAGTTAATACTTAAAGATAAGGTTAATATAAGTACCCAAACCTGCCTAAATTCTATTGGTTGAGTTGTTTTCGACCCATACCCACCTTAACCTTTGAATAGTAAACTTTGGAGCCATTATAAATCGATTATGAATTTATTATAAATTAATATTTCTAGCTTTTCCAAAGGTGCCCCTCACCCCTCTTATAAAAGGGCACTCCTCCTTCCCATTTCTTCACACCTCTAAAGCCTTTTGGTTCGGCCAAACTCTGCCCAAATATTCTCCAAATATCTCTCAATACATCCTAGGGTCCTTAGTTTGATCATAAACCCATCCTAAGGAGCCCTTTTGATCAAATCAAAAGTAAGAACCCGAAGAAGAGGTAATGATTTCACCACCCTTTTCCAAGTTCATTTCTTCTTCCACTTCTTCTTCCTTTTTTGTTACCATTCTAAAATAATAACTCCAGTATAATATATATACTGTGATGTTATTATAAATATGGTAAAACCATATTCAGTATTCTATCCACCCTTTGAATAACATGTCACCATACGTGCGTACGTACGGCTTACCGTCTCCACGTCGTGGTGTAATTGTTAATCAATATATTATTATTTGGATGGGTATAATAATGATATGTAACTCATGTAAATAATAAATAAAACATGATAATGGTTCTTTATATATGATATACCATCCATTTTTATATTATTTTAATATCAAAAGAATGATATTGTCGCTCGTGCGTACGTACGGACTACCGTCTCCACGAACACGATGAGATTCATTCTCCATCGTAACCAGTAAAGTATAATTATCATTTGATGATTTAAAAATGATGTTTAAGGACATGATATCATTCTGGATATGAATAATATACAACCTATCCTTTACAAAAATGTCTTACATAACATAACATATAAAAGAAAACAAGTAAGTTTACACCTGAAACAACGATAATACTAAGATATTATTATCAAGTCGATATTAAAAGATCATATATGATATCATATTAATGTATATGATTCTTGTATAATTTAATAACAATTATTTCACCATTATACAGGAAGTTAACCTACCCCATCCAAGGAAAAGTACAAGGTAAGGGTTTACTTTACAACCTCTTCATTATCCAAGGTTGTTTATACGTAATAATCTACTGGGATCTCTTTATCATCCACATCCATGTTTCTTAAAAATGTATTTCAAAACATTTTTAATATTTACTAGAATATGAGTTAAAGTCATTTATACCCTTTTTGACTTTTATAAGTGGTTTATAATGGAATCTTTCTGTCGTTTTCAAAACAAGTTCCCTTTTAACCTTTTCGACAGAATTAAGGTAAGAATGTTTTTTTAACTTATACGGCGGGTGCGGCTATTTTCCGCCATTATAAAATCTTCAAAGCTTCCCTTACAAGCTTATAAGATTATTTTCAAAGAAAATGTTTTATTTTATATGGATATTAAATGATTTCAAAATAAAAGGAGATATTTCTTTAAAAAGAATTTTGATTTCATCTATGTCAACATCCTTTGATGGATTTTAAGATTATTTGAAGTTGTTTATTATGATACAAAACTTCTATATTGTATTGAAGGTTTTGTGATATGTTTGACTGTGGATGTGCTATTTTTATACCATTCATAGTTTATGGTGAAAGTATTGACATTTCTAATGCTAGTTTTAATACGAATGTTTATGTTATATTTAAACCTTTTCATATGGGAATGCATTGGACTTAATATGTGACGGGTGGAGCCCGCTATAGCTCCTCGATGCATCGGTAGGTCTCATGAGACAAACTAGTGTCTTGGCACAAGGCCTTAACAAAATCATATTTGTAGTCTTGGCACGAGGCCTTGGCTCTGTGGTTACGATAGTCTGGTATTATGCATTCCAACATTATGAAAGTGGTTATTGATTTTTGCATGTGATTATTCGATTAGTAGAATATCCATGTGAATAAGTAAATGGAATTATTTCATTTTATTTAAGCCATGCCATGTTGAAAGTTCATGTTTTAAAGGCTTTTGTTTTAGTTATACATTGCCTTAAAAGTTTATTCTTATTTATGAAAGTTTCCGCTATATTGTTATCTTTACTGGGCATTTGAGCTCACCCCTTTTCTATGTTTTATTTTTCCCAGGAAGTGAAGAAGTAAGTTATGAATGACCTGCAGGGATATTATGTGGGGATATGAGTGTGGATTATGGAGACAATATGTTGTTGTTGTTGTAGTTTTCCGTTTAATGATGTAATGTAAAACTTATGAATATATCTAGTGTTTCCAAGGCTACTAAACCAATCGGTATTTCGAGATTTGATATTTTCTGTGATCATGCCAATGTTTTGTAATAATGCACCGACTCTGGGTAACTAGGGTCGGGGCGTTACAGTTGGTATCAGAGGATGTTTAGTACAAACCTTGGAAGCTAGATTTAGATAAACTCTGATTAGAGCACGTAGACCTAAGATGAACTTTGAGGATTAGTATAGAAGAACTTCCTAGAATTTTGGTATTGTAGAGATTTTGTGAGTTTTCTGAGCAATACATCCCTGTCTGGATACGAGCAGGTAGAGGCGGCTCTGGCACAGATGTACCTAGGGGTAAAACCCGAAAACACCGCTTTGAGCTAGACTCGAACGGGAACTGGTGCACGACAACAGGCCTTGCTGCACTCTTGGTTACGACACTCCCGGGGGATATGCTTAGGATAACTCTCATTTTTCTTTACAAATCATTTTGAAGGGATTATGACTATATATTTCCTCAAAGAAAACATTCTTATGATTATGGATTATATCCATAAATAGTTCAATTTATGTTAAGTGTTTTATATGTATGGGATTATTTATTTTGATTCATAAACTGATCTAGTTTATGCCATTGTTTAGAAATGGCGCCTAGTGGAAGAAATGGAAACCGTATCAATGCACGCACTCCATGTAGATATTTCCCTCCTGCTCAAGATAATTATAGTGGGGCTGGTGATGCAACTGGTTCCGATCAGCTAATCACCATACTGGGACAACTTACTCAGGTTATGAATAATAACCTTACCCGTATGGAGCACCCTGATCCGCAGCGTGGAGGATCAATGTTAGATCGATTCATGAGACAACAACCACCAACGTTCAATGGGAGTACAAATCCCTTAGTAGCCGAGCAGTGGATAAATTCCCTAGAGAAAATATTTCAGGCTTTGGGGAGCAGTGAAAGGGAAAAAGTTATCATGGCAGTTTACCGCCTCACAGGAGATGCTGATCAATGGTGGTTATTGATTCAAAACATGAAGGAAGATGATGAAGTATCAAATATGGAATGGAGGGAGTTCAAATATCTGTTTTTAGAAAAATACTTCCCTCGCGACCATCGAGCAGATATGGAAAGGCAATTTCTGGGTCTGAGACAAAAGGAGGATGAGAATGTCACAAAGTATGAGGCTAACTTTACAAGGTTAGCGAGGTATGCTGGAGATTATATTCGCAACCCAAGTAGTATGATTGATCGTTTCTTTGATGGGTTAAAACCATTTCTCCGTCGAGCATTAGTCTCACAATCCTTTTCATCATACGAAGACATTGTCTCATGTGCTATCAAGACCGAAAAGGAATTCTCTAAGTCTTATGACTTTAAAGCAAAGAAAGAGAAGAAGAGACTTGCTGATCAATCTGGGAATGGAAATAAGGGGAATAAGGGAAAGGTTGAATATCCATCTTGTGGTAAATGTGGGAAGAAACATCCTGGTACTTGCTTGAAGGAAATGGGAGTCTGTTACAAGGGTGGTGAAAAAGGCCACCAAGCTCATGATTGCAAGGGGAAGAAGGAAGCTACCAACGTTCAGTGCTACAATTGCAGGGAGATGGGGAATTATTCTAATGCATTTCCTAAGCGTCAGGAGAACTTACCTCAGAAAAGGCCAAGGGATCAAGGCCAGGCTTATGCTATCACTACTGCAGAGGTAGAAGCTCCAAAAGACGTGGTGACAGGTAATTTAATGGTTTCCACAAGTTTAGCAAATGCATTATTTGACTTTGGATCGTCGCATTGTTTCATATCTTCCCAGTTTGCTAAGAAAATTAGATATTTCCAATTTGATTTAATAAGGGAGTTTTCAGTTAAAAATCCTAAGGGAAGTATCATTGCAACAATGTTTTGTGAATCAGTCCCCATTAGAGCACATAAATTTTCTTTATCTGCTGATCTCATCATCATACCTATGATTGAGTTTGATATAATCCTCGGTATGGACTGGCTTTCAGACTATTATGCGAAGATTTATTGTAAGAAGAAAGAGGTTATGATTCTTGATGATAAGGATAAGGAACACCTTATCTTTAGAGTAGAATCATCACCACCTAATTCTTATTTAGATCCACCCCCAGTATCTCAACTTAATTCAATTATTGGGGAGGAAGAGAATGAAATAACTGTCGGTGAGGAAAGGAATGTTCAAATAGAGGATGTACCTGTTCTAAAAGAATTTGTAGATGTATTTCCGGAAGATTTACCTGGACATCCTCCAGAACGAGAAGTTGAGTTTTCCATTGATTTGATTCCTGGATCAAGGCCTATATCGAATACCCCTTATAGACTGGCCACTGCAGAGTTAGTCGAACTAAAGAAACAACTAGAGGAATTGAGTAATAAGGAATATGGTAATTCAGGATGTTTCAGTGTATTAAAAGAATACAAGATGAAGGTATTCATATGCTATTATGGGGTAAAAAGTATCTATATTATTTTTACCTTCCTTATAAATGTTGGACTGTGATTTTGGACAGAAGTATTTTGGATAGTTCTAGTTTGGATTATTTTGGATTACCATAAAAGGACAACCCGGAGGTCGGGCGGCAACCCGTCGCGTCCGGCAAGGCCGCAAGACTTGAACCCTCAACAGAAGGGCGACAAGGGTGTATCACCTACCACTATCCCACGAGATGTCCTGGATTAAATAAAGTAGTTTTCTAAAAGATCTGGTAGATGAATTATAAATTCGTTTATTTTGGAACCCCTAATGAATAGTATAAATAGAATTTTTTTTACGAGTGAATGATGAGTTTTTGGTAGAAATTTATTAATGGATAAAACTATAATTATAAAGTAAGTATATCTCCTTATGATCTTAGCCAATCTCATAAATAAATTCCTCATCATTAAGAAAAGGAACTTAGAACAAAAATGTTGTCCTAGATGGTATCTTAAATCATCACTAATTTATGGCTTTGGGATTGTTGGCCTTTTCATAGCCATGTTCTCCACCACTCTCCATTAGATAATTGATGGCTAGATTTTTCTTCCATATCCATATTTTCCTACATGGAACCCTAGAATGTGTTATTTTTGGTAATCTTCATACTTTCCACTCTTTATTTAAAATAGAGGCCTCATTACTTAATTTTTCGATGTGGGATTTCAACTAAGAAATTTTGAAACGTCAAAAATGTGTTATCCCAATACCCTATGTTTTGTTGAACCGATGGTATTTCAAATCATCATAGATTGATGATTTTAAGGACCTCAATTTTATACTTTTTTTTGATTGATGACCTCAATCACTACCTATAAATATTTACGTTTTTCCTCCAATTATATGTCTATAATTGCCACCAATGTTCTCCTAATAGAGATAATAATTTGGTGGTGATCCTTTCATTTCTCTTTTCCTTATATTAAGACTAAATTTTAGTAACCCAATTTCTGATGTGGGTTTTCCCACAAAGATATTTTCTATTTTCAACCTTTTATTTTTGAAGAACAATTTCAAATTGCGAGGACGCAATTTATTGAAGGAGGGGAGAATGTAACACCCCAAGATTTTATAGTGTGTTATTTCTTCAAAATAATTCAATAACATTCACTACATGCAACACCAAGTTCAATCGCACCATGACTTACCAAACAGGCTGTTCAAAAGAGGTTATGAATAGTGTTAACTAAATTTTAATCTTTATATAATCCTTATAATTTTAGAATCCATATTATGAGTTTCTTAGACATAATGTAAGAACAAATTCATTTTCAGTATTTCACTTTTTCCAAATTTTAATAGTGAACCCTTTTTAGATACTATATTTTAAACTTTTTGACTAAATGGGGACATCAAAAATTTAAAATGAAACATCCCAATCTTCCACGGTACGCTAGCGTGTGTTGTACGCAACACAGAGTTCTAACACACCGTAACCAATCAAACTAGCCGTTATGAATAGTAATACCTACTTTTTGAAATTATATATATTTTATATTTTAAAATGGACTTCATTTTTGGATTCGGAATATCGAATTTAGCCTAAGGTGAAATTTTGGTACATTTCGGATAACTTTCATATTTTGATGAATACTGAAAATTACTAAATTTTAATTAAAAACAACTTTTTTAATCAAAATAATTAATTATGATAAATTATTAATTTTAGTAGTTTTAAAGTATATTTAGAATATATTTTTACCATTTAATATAATGTTTGTCATTGGACATAATTTTACAATTAAACCGAACATAAACAAGTGTCAATCTTTTGATAGTTATTATCTCTTTAAAACACGCTTTTTGTTTTGACAGCGGGAATTAATTTTAAATTAATTTCTGCAACTTCTGTGTTTTGAATATAGGAAAATGGATTCCATATTTGGAATCAGGATGTTCAAATTGTGTAAATAGGTAACTTTTATTTTGAGACATTTTGAATAATTACTGCGATAAATATTTTATTTACCATGGTTAAGGGTAAATCCGGTAAATAAGGGTTAAACAAATAATATTATAATAATACTAAATTACCCTAAAACGTGTCTTAACCGTATTGGTTGATACATGGTCGACCATGGGCATCTTTGGGTCGATTTTGGGACCCCATGGATCCACTTGTAAGTGATAATTACACTTTATTTTAATTAAGTTGAAATGAATACAAAAATGACACAAGCATATATCTTTTAGAAAAACAATTGTTACATAGGGATATATATGTTGGATTTTAGATTATAAATATTCATTAGAAAGATACAAAGATTTCCTACATAATTATATTTTATTTATAATTTTTAGACATTAAATAATTTATTTTATTTATGACACAATGATGATGCAGTAATTACTATAATAGTGACAAATTAAAATAATTGATATTATAAATACACAAATAAATATAATATGAAACTTTTAATGAATTAAACTAATTTTCTAGGATAATATGATATATTAGGAATGATTTAATTGACTTTTTTCGAATTAATCAATCTGTTATGAGTTTCACAAAAATCAACTATTGAATAGTGTCAAAATTGACATAAAAGAGTTCTTAAAACAAATATTATATTATCAATTGATATTAAATTCCTAAAAATCTAAGGTTCGGCCAAGATACTTATATAATGATAGGTTCATCATTAATGGACCACTTGGGGGTCTCTTGGATGTATATAGTATGTTTATTAACCATATTATATAAAAATACAAAGAGACATTGTAAAAGTGAAACTAATTAACTTAGAGTTAATACTTAATGATAAGGTTAATATAAGTACCCAAACCTGTATAAATTATATTGGTTGAGTTGTTTTCGACCCATCCCCACCTTAACCTTTGAATAGTCAACTTTTGAGCCATTAGAAACCGAATATGAATTTATTATAAATTAATATTTCTAGCTTTTCCAAAGGTGCCCCTCACCCCTCTTATAAAAGGGCACTCCTCCTTCCCATTTCTTCACACATATAAAGCCTTTTGGTTCGTCCAAACTCTGCCAAAATAATCTCCCAACATCCCTCAATACAACCTAGAGGCCTTATTTTGATCAGAAAGCCAACCTAAGGAGCCCTTTTGATCAAATCAAAAGGAAGAACCCGAAGAAGAGGTAATGATTTCACCACCCTTTTCCAAGTTCATTTCTTCTTCCACTTCTTCTTCCTTTGTTGTTACCATTCTAAAATAATAACTCCAGTATCATATATATACTGTGATTTTATTATAAATATGGTACAACCATATTCAGTATTCTATCCACCCTTTGAATAACATGTCACCATACGTGCGTTCGTACGGCTTACCGTCTCCACGTCGTGGTGTAATTGTTATTCAATATATTATTATTTTCATGGGTATAATAATGATATGTAAATCATGTAAATAATAAATAAAACATGATAATGATTCTGTATATATGATATATCATCCATTTATATATTATTTTAATATCAAAAGAATGATATTGTCGCTCGTGCGTACGTACGGACTACCGTCTCCACGAACGCGATGAGATTCATTCTCCATCGTAACCATTAAAGTATAATTATCATTTGATGATTTAAAAATTATGTTTAAGGACTTGATATAATTCTGTTTATGAATAATATACAACCTATCCTTTACAAAAATGTCTTACGTAACAAAACATATAAAAGAAAACAAGTAAGTTAACACCCGAAACAACAATAATACTAAGATATTATTATCAAATCAATATTAAAAGATCATATATGATATCATATTAATGTATATGATTCTTGTATAATTTAATAACAATTATTTCACCATTATACAGGAAGTTAACCTACACCAACCAAGGAAAAGTACAAGGTAAGGGTTTACTTTACAACCTCTTCATTATCCAAGGTTGTTTATACGTAATAATCTACTGGGATCTCTTTATCATCCACATCCATGTTTCTTAAAAATGTATTTCAAAACATTTTTACTATTTACTAGAATATGAGTTAAAGTCATTTATACCCTTTTTGACTTTTATAAGTGGTTTATAAAGGAATATTTCTGTCGTTTTCAAAACAAGGTCCCTTTTAACCTTTTCGACAGAATTAAGGTAAGAATGTTTATTTAACTTATACGGCGGGTGCGGCTATTTTCTGCCGTTATAAAATCTTCAAAGCTTCCCTTACAAGCTTATAAGATTATTTTCAAAGAAAATGTTTTATTTTATATGGATCTTAAATGATTTCAAAATAAAAGGAGATATTTCTTTAAAAAGAATTTTGATTTCATCTATGTCAACATCCTTTGATGGATTTTAAGATTATTTGAAGTTGATTTATTATGATACAAAACATCTATATTGTATTGAAGGTTTTGTGATATGTTTGACTGTGGATGTTCTATTTTTATACCATTCATAGTTTATGGTGAAATTATTGACATTTCGTATGCTAGTTTTAATACGAATGTTTATGTTATATTTAAACCTTTTCATATGGGAATGCATTGGACTTAATATGTGATGGGTGGAGCCTGCTATAGCTCCTCGATGCATCGGTAGGTCTCATGAGAAAAACTAGTTTCTTGGCACAAGGCCTTGACAAAATCTTTTTTGTAGTCTTGGCACGAGGCCTCGGCTATGTGGTTATGATAGTCTGGCATTATGCATTCCAACATTATGAAAGTGGTTATTGATTTTTTCATGTGATTATTCGATTAGTATAATATCCATGTGAATAAGTAAATGGAATTATTTCATTTTATTTAATCCATACCATGTTGAAAGTTCATGTTTGAAAGGCTTTTGTTTTAGTTATACATTGCCTTAAAAGTTTATTCTTATTTATGAAAGTTTCTGCTATATTGTTATCCTTACTGGGCATTTCATCTCACCCCTTTTCTATGTTTTATTTTTCCCAGGAAGTGAAGAAGTAAGTTATGAATGACCTGCAGGGATATTATGTGGGGATATGAGTGTGGATTATGGAGACAATATGTTGTTGTTGTAGTAGTTTTTCGTTTAATGATGTAATGTAAAACTTATGAATATATCTAGTGTTTCCAAAGCTACTAAACCGATCGGTCTTTCGAGATTTGATCTTTCCTGTGATCATGCCAATGTTATGTAATAATGCACCGACTCTGGGTAACTAGGGTCGGGGCGTTACAAATTATTTATTCATGAATTGTGGACATATTATTTTATTACCCTTTATATTTTTTAAAATAATGGGAACCCAGAGAAACCATTCAAACAAGCCATGTGAAGGACATTGAAATGATTATCCGAATAACATAACAAATTTCATGTGAGGTGGAATTAAACCATTAATGGAATCATTTACCTAGATATAATAGGATATTAACAATAAACAAAACCATATTGAATCTCTTCCTTTTCATTATATAGAGAAACTGGCCATTTAGACTTTTATACAACAACTACCACATACATTTTTGTCATCTTCAAAACCAATTGTCTCAGAATAGTTGGTAAACTCAATGGGTAATATTTTTTTTGTACTACACCATTAGGAGAAAAGATAGTAAATCTATTCTTCTATCACATAGATAGATAGTTCGATCAATGGTATGTGATTATAAAGAATACCAAGATGAATGATAGAATGAAAGAGATGGAGAGTGAAGACTACAAGAAAATATTTTACAAAAACTGTTTCCATTGAACTATTTAAACAAATTTTGAGAGAGAGTTCGTAGATAAAAAGAATAAAGAAGGTTACTCTTCATGTTCATTCATGGTATATATCACAAGGATTTAATGATGAAATTCGGTTTTAATTATCAACAATGATTGAAAAATAGATATATATTTTTTTGGGTTTTCAAACACACATTTGAATAGCTCTTTATATCCATTAATTTGGGTGTTATGAATAATTTGTTCAATGTGATTTAAAATAATAGATTTTTCTCATTTATTATTTATTTTTAAATAAAATATTTAATATAATAATGGTTAAACAAGATGGTGGGTCAAATGAGAAAGGAGTAAGTATGATTCAACCACCCACATGTCAAAAACATCTAAATAAGATTATTTGGAATTACCTCAAGGGGAAAGGAAAATTCATGATGCGTGGGATAAAGTGAACCCAAGAATATGAATTCCCAATTGAATGAATAATATAGTAAACATGATGGAAGAATTTAATAAGACACATAATTCACCAACCAATGTTTAATGATTCATCTATAAGTGTAATAATAACTATGAAAGCAAATTTACTCAACCACGTCTACATAAGGGTAATCGACATCAACATCCACGAAATCTATTGGATAATTGTATATCATTATCCATCACTACTATTGATGTAGATAATGAATGTAAATTTGAACTTGGTAAAGATTCAATTCACTAAACAATATCAAATGATTTTATTTTATTATAGTTATTATAATTCTGTAACTATATGTAAGCTATCTGGAACTATTGAACTTAATCCTCAACACAAAGATATAGATATATATATAAAAACAAATAGCAGTGTGTCCATCGTAATCCATGTGTGGGAATATTTTCCTATCAATGTGTTTGGTTTGATTCCACTATATGATATCATAATCCTTCACATTGATGAATTTAATTTTATACATGGAATAGACTAGATTGAATTATATTGATCAAAAATCAACTTTCGGGGAAATAAAATCATTTTTCATATACAAATCCTTCCCAAGCTCAATTACAAAACAATATATGATCATGTATCACCGTTGGAAAATCAATTAATATTGAGTGTGTTTGTACCCTATGAAGAAACATACCATGCCCATATTTTTAAGTCAATGTTTAGTATCAACAAAGAAGAAATTCCCATTATGATAAAATAATCAAATGTATTTCCAAAATTGTTACTTGGGATTACGCAAATTATGTGGTTTTTTTAAATAGTGAACACACATGTAGGTACTCCTATCTCTAAATTAATCTATAGGATACCCCTGATTTAATTTGAGGAGTTAATTAAGTAGAAGTAAAAATAATTGAATAAGGTTTCATATGACATAGTTCACCAACATGGGGTACATTAATGCACTTCTTCAAGAAGTATGATGTATAAATACATTTATTTATTGATTAATAGGATGTAAATAAATTACCAATGTAATTATGTGTCCTATAATAATGATTGGTGACTCATTTAATCAACTATGAGGATCATTGTTTGTCATAATGGTTTATATTCGTTCTTGGTATCATCAAATAAAAAAGAACAAGGTTTATATTCATAAGGATGCTTTCTATACTATGTATGTTGACTATGAATTCATTGTGATTACCTTCAGAATTTTTAATTCCTCTATGATAATTATATATTTTATAAATAGATAATTTATATACAACATATAATTATTTTTACCAGTGGTATTTTTATTTAATGGAATATCAAAGAGAAATGTGATTAATATATTTGGATTTTTCTCTAGACATTATTTTAGTATAAAATGTATAATATATTCCGAATGTGGAATTTTAGATACTCGAAGTTACATTCTTAGTTCATGTGATTACTGGTGATATAATTTTCGTGAACACTTCAATGACAAAATCAATTAATGAATGGACTAGTCCAATTGGTGTCATAGAAATCCATATATTTATTTTAATAGTAAGGTCTTACCAAATTTTGTAATAAATTTATCATTTCTTTCTACACATCTATACAATTAAGCACGCATAGGGTTAAGGTATGTATTGGTGAAAGTGTTTTATTAATGCTTAATGAACAAGTTAAAAATTATAATAATTGTGCATTACTCACACTACCAACAACCGCATAATTTTTTTGAATTTAAAATAGTAAATTCAAGAAGTTATTTGGTTGTTCACTAATTTAGTATGAAAAGAATATAGCTTATTACTCGTGAAAGATGATATTCCATGGTAAAAATGATGAAACAATTGATCTAGAGCAATTAAATGCGATATTTTCGTTGATGAATTTGCATAACTACATGTATAGAAAGAATAGTTACATGTATATTGATCATTACATTAAAATTATATATTTACATATAATCATCCTATCATGCATCAAAGAAGATGTTAAGTGCTAATCAAGGAGAAAAATTTCTCAATAAAAAATTATTAGGAAAGGAAAAAAAGAATCTAATGATTTAAAAGAAAAGTAAAAGCTACAGTATTTGTGATGCTGATTTATAAATGATATATTTTATATACATTAAAATAATGGCTTTTGATATCATAATTGGAAAAGTACATCTAACAGTTCCTAATTTATTTACCAATCATAAATACAATATAATATGAATAAGGAGTAAAATGATAGATCTATTGTTAGGAACAAGCTGAAAGAAGATTGGGTTTTCATAGATTGCATTTTGTTGATATTGATGATATTTTAATAATGGAACGAAAACTTGAATTTCTAAGAATCCGGATGTTGGATGTTTGAAGATTCAGGACCGAGAGTATTGAACATTTGGAACCTAGTGTTCGATGATTTCAGAGTCTGGAATTATTAGTCTGGAAATTGAGAAGTTCAGAACTGGGAAATTGAAAATTCTCGAAAGCTGACTGATAGGTGATTTGAAGGCACTAATTCGGAATATTCTTTTCTATTTTCAAACTATTATTTTTGAGTATATCTAAGTACTCATGATGCAAGAAAAAGTTGGATCAAGAAGTCATACTGATAATCTGAAGAGCCATTCTGAGAAGTAGAAGCCATACAGAGAACCAAATGCCTTTCTAAGAATAACCAAGAGCCATTACGAGAACCAGAAGTCATACCAAGAATTGAAGAAGTCATATCGAGAACCAAACATCATTCCATGAATCAAGAAGAGACGTTTTGAGAACCGGAAGTCATACCAAGAACCAAAAATGGTTCAGATAATCAAGAAGAGTCGTCCCAAGAACCAAGAGTCATGCTGAGAATTCAAATGATGTCATGTCGAGGAATCAAATAAGAGATGATCTGGGAAAGTTATGTTGAAGAATCAGGAATGGTGGATCCGAGAATATGATGCTGAGAAGACAGAAGAGTGAATCCAAGAATGTGATGTGGAGAAGACAGATGAGTGGATCTGAGAATGTGATACTGAGAAACTTGTGTAAAAAGGTCAGATCCAGAAAAGACAAAAGATCTAAATCAAGATAAGTGGAAGAAGATTCAAGAAGATTATAGAAGCATTTACAAAGTCTTAATTACTCCGAGATTTCATGATAAATTATGATTTAGGTGAACTTACGTGAGCGGGAAAATATTTTGGTTTCCTGCCTAAGCACACTTTGAAGCACCTATAAATGGAGACTAGAGTACAAAGTAAATATGTGATGATTAAGTAGTGAGAGATGCTCTGATAATCTAGAGAGAGAAAGAAGTGTGTGGCAGACTTAGTTTTCATTGGAGTCTCAAATGAATAGAGAATTTGATTCCAGTTGACACTATATTGAGTTTCTCGGATTGAGAAAATTCGTAGTGAAGAATTCTGAGTGGAGATCCAGAATGGGGAATTAGTACTGGCTTTCACCATATTGAGTTTCTCATACTAAGGAAGACGTGGATTGAATAATAAGAGTGAAGAAGACAATTCAGAGTGATGAATTGTGAGTGGAGATTCAGAATGGGGAATCATTACTAGCTGTCACCGTATTGATTTTCTCAGACTGAGGAAGATTCATATTGATGAATCGGAGTGAAAAAGAAAATTAGTTGTGGAGAATTAGGAGTGGAGATTCAGAATGGAGAATCAGTACAGGCTGTCACCATATTGAGTTTCTCAGTCTGAGGAATATTTAGACTGAAGAATCTGATTGGGATAATTTATAGTGGAGATTCGGAATGGGAAGTTCCGACTGTAATTGATCTATCTCAAGTCCAAAGAGTCCTTTCCTTTCTTCTGGCTAAGGAAGTCATGATTTGTTCTATAATTTCTTACACTTGTTTATTTGAAAGGAAGTGAAGGTAACATAAGTTGATATAAGAAATGAGAATTTTCACTATTATGCTAAAAGGGTGCACACACACAAGAGTGATTGTTTCACAGTGCTTCACGAGTGTAAGGGTATATCATACACATTGTAATCCAGGGATTATTTTCTTAGTGTATTGTATGGTGCTATATTGTATCCAACCATACAAAGGACACATCTATTATTATTGTATATTGAACCTTCTAAATGGTTGTGTTTCTTTGGATGTCTGCTTGTTTGTTTCTCACTAGGGAATTATATCTTTAACAGGAGAGAAAGGTTGTTATCAACATTAAGGGAACATAAAAGAATAAAAATCGGTACCACCGATTCACCCCCCCACTTAGTGGTTCATTCTCTATATGGGTCTTTACAAGTGGTATCAGAGCCAGGTTTCATTTATTTTCCTTACTGATTGAGAACTTGAATTGTGTGAAGAGAAAAGGCATTCCGGAATTCGATGGAAAGAACTATCACATCTGGAAGGAGAGAATGCTACTTTATCTCATGTCTATCTGTTATATAGTTCATGAAACTTAAAAATTTTGGTATCCCCCAATTGATGATAATGTTCCACTTACACCAGTTGAATAGAAGTTTCTTGAGAATGATTGAAGATCCAATAATGCTATTTTTTTCATCACATTCTAAAAGTGAGTTATTGAGAATGAACAGAGTGGCCACAACAAAAGGTATATGGGACAAACTTAAAAACATATATGATGTCAATACAAAATTCAAGAAGGAAAAACAACAAATCTGGAGATTTAGGTATGAAGACACGAAGATGGGAGAGCATGAATCTATTAGGGATTTCTTCACCAGGGTGAACAATATTGTTAGTACCATTATATGTCTTGGTGAAGATATGAAAGACTCTACTGTGGTGGAAAATATATTGAGGATTCTTCCTGATAGATTTGATTCAAAAGTCTCTTCATTAGAATACATAGACTCAGAGACCCTATATCTTGATGATTCTCATTGTACACTCATTACTTATGAAATTAGAAGGGAAAACACCACGAAGACCAAGACAATGGTTGATAGAGAATTATCATTTCAAGCCATAAAGAAGGAGAGATCTAAGAAGTTATTTATTGAAGAATATATTAGTGACTCTGACTCTGAATTCGAGGTATGTAAAAATCATAATGATATTTTATCTGTATTTTCAAAAAATATTAAAATAGGCACAAGGAAATACAAGGGAAAACATCCCTTGAAGTGTTTTGAATGTGGAGGAATTGGCCACATTTTGGCTAACTGTCCTCGAAGGGAGAATGAAGAAGACAGTGATGATGAAGAAAGAAATCCATGAATGTAATGTATGAATCAGGGTGGTAAAGGAAAGTCACGGAAAAAAAAGAAATTCTTCAAATCTAAGAGAAAAACCATTCTATAAATAAATGATGAAATGAAGAAAGTGATGCTGAATCCAAAAAATCAGTTGAGCGTGGTTTTGAGAGTACATTCATTACAAAATTGATTGATGAGGATTTCAGAAACAGGAACTCGGAAGAAGAAGAAACTCATCTTGAGATGCATTTGAAAGAATAAATGAAGGAATTTTTAAAGACAATCAGAAAGCTGGAGAAATTTAACAGAAATATGGATGATGAATGTTCCTAAGCTTGAAATCAAGCTAATGTTAATGAATAATTTGAGATAGAATTTGAAGACTTTAAGATGTCTCTTGAAGATGAGAAAAATAAAAATGAGCACATGAAAGTTAAGCTGTGAGAAAAAGAGGAAGAATTAGAGCTCGTTCAAAAGATGCTCTCAGAAGATGAATTAGAAACATATGTATTCAAAACTCAACTACTGATGTAGGTGAAAGCTCTCAACAAGAAAATTATGAGAAAATTCCACAGAAGAATAATGTAGATTTTGTGAGGAGGAATGTTGAGAAAGTTATTTATGTGGCCAAGACCAATGTCACTGGGAACTATGAAGTTTCAATGAAACCTAAGTCTAGAACTGGTAGAAACAAAAAAAAAATCATTGAAGGTAGAATTCCAGCAGAGCAATCTTGCTATCAAAATAATGGTTGGTGGGCCTGAAGAAAGATCAAAAAAGAATTATCAGTACAAAGGCTTTAGATGAAGGTACTCCTTATATGGGTATTGTTGGTATTGTGGTGGTTTTGGGCATACAACGAATATTTTTTGGTTCAATCAACATTATTTTCACCACCCCACATGTTATGAAAGGAAGAGATTGAGGGGGAGTCGATCTTTTCAAATAAAGAAGAATGAGAAAGTGTTCTTGAAGAAAGTTGAGAAGAATGAAGTTAAGACAGAAAATAGGTTCCAGCCTTTGGAAACTATTTTCGAAAGGTGTGAACAACCGGGACACCTTGGGAAAGGATGTATTGTGCTGATACAGGCTCAAAAAAAATTTCTTAATTCTTAAAATCTGAAGTTAAAGAAAAAATTGAATGAAAAAAAATATCTTGTGGTTGAAAATGCTCTAAAATTTACAAAGGAAGAATGACCCTGGATACTTGATAGTAGGTGATCCTCACATATGACAGGAGACTTGAAGTTGATAAAGAATATGAATAAGTTTAAAGAAGAAACTGTGAAATTTGGCAATAATGAATCTTTAAAAATAAAAGGTGTTGGATCAACCATCATTGGGAAGGAAAAGTTGATGTCTAAGAAATCTATGTATGTTGATGGGCTGAAGAACAACCTGCTAAGTGTATCACAATTGTGTGATGAGGGTAACAATTTTATCTTCAAGAAAGATGGTTTTATTGTGAAAAGTTATGAAGATTGGTAGATTGTTACAAGAGGCTGACGAACCAAAGGGAATCTATTTCAGGTTGGTAATTCACAAAACTCTTGTTACATAAGCTATGTGGACAAAAATCAGTGGTGACACAGAAGACTTGGACACATGTGTCAGAGAAATATGATCAAGTTATCTAAAAGGGTCAGCATTCGAGATATTACAGATTTTCCAAGAAGAAGGGATTGGTGTTGCACTAACTGTCAAAAATGATTGACTACAAGTGTTGTGCATAAAAAGGTTGAAATTTGTTCTAAACAGCCCCTTGAACAAATACATTCTGATATATGTCGGCCGATGAGAAAACAATCAAAAAATGGAGACAAGTACTTCATCACCTTCATTGATTATTTTACTCGCATTACATGTGTTCTGTTTATGAAGCACAAGTCAAATGCTCTGAAAATGGTTAAAATCTTCAGAAGGAAAGCTGAGAAATAATGTGAGTACTCTGTTAAGATGTTGAGAATAGATAATAGTGGTTAGTATAGAAGTGAATAATTTTATGTTATCTTGAGAAGTATGGGATTAAACATGAATATAGTGCACCATATACACCTCAAAAAAAATGGGGTTGCTGAAAGGATGAATAGAAGCTTGGTGGAAATGGGAAGAACCATGTTTCTTGAACATGGCCTTACTCATTACATTTGGAGGCAAGCTACAAGAACACCTGTTTATATTCAAAATCGATGTTTCTATAGGCCTCAATCAAAAAAGACTCCATATGAACATTTATATGGGATTACTCCAAGTATGAAGCGTGCTAATGTTTTTGGGAGCCCATGTATTATAAATAAGAAAGGTGTAAGTAGTGGAAAATTTGAGGAGAAAGGAGAAAACATAGTTTTTCTTGGTTATGCACTAGAAGGAAGATGTTATAGATTCTTTTCCAAATAAACAGAAAAAATTGTGGATGCAGTTAATGTAAAAGTCCTTGAAACTCCAGGGAATGATAAGCTAGTCTAGACAGACAAGGATGATAAGGAAGATGATTTTTACGATTCTGATAAGGATGCAATGAATTGTAATCCTAATCAAGCTGAAGAATTGGATTCGTCCATATCATGTGATGAGGAAGGCACATGAAAAAATTATCCAAGGCTGATGAAACAAGTGGAAGCTCAGAATATTATTTGTGATCAACGTCACACGATTCAAACATGTCGATAAAGTATTTATATATCACATACTTCCTTTAATTCCAAAGAGGAACCAAATGATGTTAATGAAGCCTTTGAGAATCTGGAATGGGTTCAAGCAATGAATGAATAATTGGATCCGATTGAAAAGAATGACATATGGGATCTCGTACCCATGCCTGAAAATATGAACTTTATTGGTGTAGAGACCCGAAGCTTAACGTACATGAACATTACATCACTTTTGCGGAATACTTAGTACATAACAAAAACACACACACAAGGACCGTAATAGTTTAGTGTCTTTGGAAACTATGAATATAATCTTCTAATCGTGGTGGAAGATCTTCAACATCTCCCATAAAGATCTTCTTTTTTTTACATAAAACCATTCTATATATCCTGGGGAAAAGAAAATATAAAAGGGTGAGCTAAAATGCTCAGTAAGGGTAAACAAAAGAAATTTCAATCACATCATATACATAAGAACATAGCTCTTGGAAATATTAACCTACAAAAGAGATCATAATATCATAACATGGGATAAATCATGGCAGTGAAATGTAATCACAATAATCATAACTTAAAACATGAAACTTTGTGGCATACACACATAATCATAGAGAATCATCTCTTGTTAGTCAAGACTCATTTCCAAGACTATCTTAGTGGACAAAGTCCCTTTCTGAACCGAGTTACCCTCGTTTCAGTCCTGTTTCACTGAACCGGTATAACCTACCATTCCAGCCATGTCTATCTCATGAGATATAAAATATTTACCCAATTCATTGGAGGGAGATATAGGTCCCACCCATCTCATAATGATACCATTCTTTTTTGTGCCACCAAATCATAAACCATACATCATAGCGTAACCCATGTAATAAAAATGGGATTCTTAAACAACATGACATCATAAAACAATTCATATAAGATAAAGGAATTCATAAAAATATTTGCATCACAACATGATCAAATCCATGTAATAATAGGGATAAAAACAGAACCCTTTTATTATCTTAGATGGAAAATAATTTTGATAAAACACTTGAATTTCATTCTTGAGGAAAATATCCATTCTAATTCAAATACACTTTTCTTTTTTTAACATGTCATACAATTATAAACTAAAAGAAGTTGATTAAAAATAAACTTGAAATCTTATAAAGGAATATTCTTGGAAATAATGTTTAAAAAATCCATTCATACCGTATAAGTTAAAAAAACATTCTTCGTACTTTTGTCGGAAAATTCAAAAAGTACCTCGTACGAAAAAAACGACAAAAGATTCCTTTCATATTCTTTACTAAAAACTCACCGAAGGGTAAAATTAGATTAAAACAATTTTAAGTTGATGGAAAAAATATTACATATTGAGGGAACATGGATGTGGATGATAAAATACACCCCAGTAAATACCAAAGTATAAACAATCTCGGATAAAAATGAGATTGTGATATTTTCCCTTACCTTAGGTCCGATTTGCTTCGTAAGTGTCCGAACCTCCTGTATAATGATTTAAATAATTTCATTTACTTATTACAGAATCATATTCATTGTTATGATATCATATATGGTTCACTTATGACTTTATATTACCCGTTCTTTTGTAAATTCCATGTTAAAGAGCGTTTTGTGTAAAATTGTTTCATTTGTCGTCCGTGTTTTGACTTGTAATTATTCATATGATTACTTAGATCACGATTACTTAATTCCAGAACATAAAACATGATTTTTATATATATATATATATATTCAGGTTATACATATATATAATAAATCATTAAATGGAATGAAATACACCGTTTATGGAGACGGTAGTCCGTACGTACACATGAACGTTGTTTTCATTTCCTTATTGAATTGAATGGAATTAAGTAGATGACATAAATATAAATAAATCCAGTATCATTATTATGTCATATATTTCATTAGTACTTATTATATATACTTTATAATTATTCATGAATGGTTAATCATTGAGAATGATTCTAATCGCGTCGTGGAGACGGTAGTCCGTACGTACGCACGAGCGATGATATCGTTGCCATGGTTGTGGAATTGTGTTTAAGTGTATGTATACTATTTCAGTATCAATATCAATTTATATTAATCATATATAGTTACTCATTACACCATTATACCCATCCAATTAAGGTGGTGGCGGAAAATAGATTACACCATGGCGTGGAGACGGTATTCCGTACGTACGCACGCGCGGTGATTTCATTTTCTGTAGGATGGGTAAAAGGATAATATGAGTTGTTTCATATTTATAATAACATATAAGTATATAATAAATACTGATGTTATTACTTTATCCTGAAACATCTAAAGAAGAAGAAGTTGAAGAAGAAAGAAATTGAAAAGATCGGTATTGGATATTACCTCTTCATTTAAACGCCTCCTTGAATCCTCCACATAGGGAACTAACATTGGTCTTTGAAGAAGACCAGGACCTCTAGGATTATTCTAGGTAAGTGGAGAAGAGATTTTGGCTGTGTTTGGCCGAGCTTGAATTCTCAAATTGGTGTGAGGAGGAGAGAGAGGAGGTTCCCTTTTATAAGGAAGGAGAGGGGCACCTTAGGAAAATCTCAAAATATTATTTTATATTAAAGTAAAAATCGGTTTACAATGGTTCCAAAGGGTCTTATTTAGAAGCTAAAGTGGGGACGGGTCGAACTCCTATCAACCAAAAGGATTTATACAAGTTTAGGTTATTATTTTAACCTTATCAATTAGATTTAACTCTAAGTTAAATAATTTAACTTTTACCGTGTCTTTTTGTTTTCTTACTATATATGGTTAATACACTTACTATAACATGTCAAACGAACCCCAAATTGTTTATTATTAATATATATATCCTTATCTATGTCATTTGGACGAACCATAGATTTTTAGGAATAAAATAACAATTACTAATATAATATTTGATTTAAAAACTATTTTGTGTCAATTTTGACACTATTTGATATATGATTTTTCTGAAAGGCATAACAGAATTGTATGTTCTAAAAAGGTAGATTAAATCAACACTAATATATCATAGTAACCTAGTAAATTAGTGGGATTTATAAAAAGTTTCAAATTACATTTATTTTGGAGTTTATAACATCAATTATGTCAATATTTCATTAATAAGATAATTACTGCATCATCATTGTGTCATAAATAAATTAAATTATTTAATGTCTAAAATTATAAATAAAATACCATTATGTATGAAATCGTTTTAGCTTTCTAATTAATATTTATAATAGAATTTATCTTATGTATAACCCTATATTAAAAATGTTTTAGTAAATAAACATTGATTTTAACTCTTTTAACTCTTCTTTGAATTAAATAATAATAAATGTCCTAATCTAATTCAAGTGGGCCTAAATGATAATATTTTACACTTAAGGTTGTTTTTGGTCGAGATACACTTGTCCAATAGTATTAGGACATGTGTTAGGGTAATATTAATATCATTTTTTCCCTTAATTTCCCTATTTACTTTTAACCGTGGTAAATAAAAGTAAAAAAGTTACTATTCACCAAAAATAATTTTCATCTCATTGAACCACATTTTACTTACTGACATCAACCGTGTCTCTCAGATTTTTGAAATTCCATTCACAGATGTGGTAAAATTATGTTTTATGAAAAATTCAGTTTCTTAACTACCACTTAGTAGTTTCACTATTTATCAAAAATTGATGTTTTTCAGAACAATGCCAAAATTTCATCCTAAGATATATTTCATATTACGAATTCAAAAATGAAGTCTATTTTACCAAATTCATAACATATAAGTTTCATTAATTAATTTTATAATTAAATCCCGCTGTTAAATCAAATAGCGTGTTTTTAAGAAACAATATCTATCAAAAGATTGACACTTGTTTATGTCTGGTTTAAATGTGAAAATACATCCAATGACCAACATTGTATTAAATTGTAAAAATATATTCTAAATATACTTTAAAACCACTCTAATTAATAATTTATCACTATTAATTATTTTGATTAAAAAAGTTTTTTTTAATTATAATATAGTAATTTTCACTATTCATCAGAATATGAAAGTTATCCGAAAAGTACCAAAATTTCACCTTAGGCTAAATTCAATACTCCGAATCCAAAAATGAAGTCCATTTTGAGAGATAAAATTTCTAAAATTTTAAAAGGTGGTTATTACTATTCATAACGGCTAGTTATAATAATATTTTAATAGCATATTGTTGTTTAGTGAAACTCAGTATTGCGTACTACACACGCTATCGAGGAAGGTCGTGATTGCGTGTAATGAAAGTCAAGTAAAGGATGTGTGTTGTGCAAGCTCCTTTTGGTGTAGCGTACAACACAAGAAATTAATAAAATTAAAAAGAATATTTTTCATAAAATCTCGGGCTGTTACATTCTACCCCCCTTAAAATGAATTTCGCCCTCGAAATTCGTCGGGGTTATAAATGGTTTACTATTCGAAAGTTTCTTTAATAGAAACCCACAACATAAAAAAGAATTCCAAAACATGGCTTTAAAAACTAAAGTATGAAATGTAACGATTACCCAAATAAACTAGTCACTGGGTTTCCACGTAGGTGAAAATATGGATATGGAAGAGAAATCTAACCAACATGTTCTGATGGAGAGTGGTAGAGAACATGGCTATGGAAAATCCAGTAATCACAAATCCATAAATTTGTGAAGATCTAAGGTACCCTCTGATTCATCAGGTATAAGATCACTAGGAAAACATTTTTGGTTTTCAAGATCATTTCCCTAAAGTTGAAATTTTGAATTAGAATAAATACTTACTTTATTTTGGTACAATCTCACTGTTGTTCGTGCCTTGAACAATTTCCACTTCATCTATTAAATAAATGATGTTGAATTAGTTATTCGTGAAGTGTTAGCAGATCATGTGATAGAATGACGGGTCATTCCTTCTGTCTCAAACAAAATGTTAGCAAAAATTATATACATAAGTAGATCTATAGTGAGATTAATCATATATGGTTCCTAAAATGGACTTATACATCATATATCATACAGCATAATATAATAAAACTAGTTTCTACTAAACAGGAACTTCCTGTAGGCCAGTGGTAGGCGATAAAGGCCAGTCGCACTTCGGTTGTGGGTTCGATTCCCACAGCCTTGTCCGACGCGATGGGCTGTCGCCCATCCTACAGGTTGTCCTTTTTCTAAAACTATATTACTATAACATCCCATCAATAATATCAAAAAAGACTTATATCCTTAAATAATACTAACTTATGTCCAACATAATCCATTCCAATCTTTAGGCTTATCCATAATACTGCAGTCCACTCTCATAACATAGTGAAAACGATTACCAGAGATTTAACACCATCGCCGATCCCCATATATCATAAGATATGTTTTGTTGGTCACATTCCAAACATTCAAAGTCCTTAATCATGTATTCTCTTGAATACCTTAGTGAAAACATGAATGCAGTTAAAAGTTAACACCTTACACATACCAAAATCCTCAAAATTCTATATACTCAAACCATGATATCACTTAGTCCTTATATCAATCATGAGCTCATGAATACTGTTAAACATTTCATTTTCTTGTTTTCCCTTCATTATGTGCATATCATCTTATTTCCAAAAAATATCTCAATCACTTTGAATACCACATTAGACCAACACATAAATATTCCAATACTTTATGATACCACATTATTTTGGAATCCCATTACATAAACACTTAATCGTTTCACCACATCGTTTTCATATTCAACATCGCCAATAGTGATCGCATGTGACTTCCCTTTGTCCTTTTCCTTAAGCGGTTGCTCATGTCGATCATCACTAACCCTTGGATTAGGGCATTTATTGGCATAATGTCCCATCTCCTTGAACTTGAAACATTGAAGTGTTGGTGGTGTCTTCTTTGCAGTCTTTTCTTTATTCACATCATTAGAAACCCTTTTTCCATTACTTCAACACTCAGCTGCTCGATGACCTTCTTTTCCACACATAAAACATTTTCTAGTCCCTTTAAGACAATCTTCACCATGCTTCTTTCCACACTTTATGCATAAGGAAACATTCATATTCTTTTCACCATTATTCTGAGATTTCTCCTTGAACTCCATCTTTCGTTTCTTGTCAAAACCATGAGATGGATATGTATCACCAACTTTTATTTCTACCTTGATAGCACAATGCAAAATTTCTTCATAGCTACTGAAGTCTCTTATAGCTAATTCCCTTTGAAGAGTTGGTTTTAATCCACTGAAAAATTGATCAACATTACTTCCAGGTTGGATGATAATGCCAAATTCATACCTTGCAAGTCTTGTAAAATTCGCTTCGTATATACCAACAGATTCATCATCCTTATCCTTCAGCTCAAGAAACTCCTTTTTCCATCTTTGTTCGAAGAATACGAGGGAAGTACTTACTGAAAAACAAGTTCTTGAACTCGTCCCATTCCATGGAATCAATTTCATCTCTTGGCTTCATATTCTTGATAAGATTCCACCATTGATCAGCTTCACCTTCCAAATGATATACTACTAAGATGACATTATCATGTTCAGAACATTGAAGAACTGAAAATATCTTTTCAGTAGTACTGATCCATTGTTCAGAAATAAGTGGATCAGAAGACCCATTGAAAGAAGGTGGACGTTTCCTCTTGAAGGACTCAATAGAATATTGTTCCTTTCTATGCTCATTTGGAAGTCCAGAATGATTCATAGCATGTGTAAGTATAGCAATAAGATTTTTCACTCCATCTCCCATATCATTTGTTTGTTCCGGAGGAAAATCATTGCATTGTCCATTGCATTGATCAACACAGTTCCTTCGGGTTCCAGCCATCGTCTAAAACCCAAAAAGAATAGTATGAGAGGAAAAAATCATGCTAGGGAAAACAACATAATAAAGGGGGAGTACCTTTAATATCTAGCATCTTAGGTTTAATTCTAGGATCATTAGCGTAATTCTAGTACTATAACCTATACATATACTTAACCTTAGGGACATCCCTAGACATACCTTATAAATATCTCTAGGGATCTCACTAACATTTTCGCATCCTAGTTTCCAAAGGTTTACTAATCCTTTCCTCTGATACCAACTGTAGAGACCCGAAGCTTAACGTACATGAACATTACATTACTTTTTCGGAATACTTAGTACATAACAAAAACACACACACAAGGACCATAATAGTTTAGTGTCTTTGGAAACACAGAATATAATCTTCTAATCGTGGTGGAAGATCTTCATCATCTCCAATAAAGATCTTCTTTTTTTATACCTAAAACCATTCTATATATCCTAGGGAAAGGAAAACATAAAATGGTGAGCTCAAATGCTCAGTAATGGTAAACAAAAGAAATATCAATCACATCATATACATAAGAACATAGCTTTTGGAAATCTTAACCTACAAAAGAGATCATAATATCATAACATGGGATAAATCATGGTAGTGAAATGTAATAACAATAATCATAACTTAAAACATGAAACATTTTGTCATACAAAGATAATCATAGAGAATCATTTCTTGTTAGTCAAGACTCATTGCCAAGACTATCTTAGTGGAAAAAGTCCCTTTCTCAACCGAGTTACCGTCGTTTCAGTCCTGTTTCACTGAACCGGTATAACCTACCATTTCAGCCATGTCTATCTCATGAGATATAAAATCATTACCCAATGCATTGGAAAGATATATATGTCCCACCCATCTCATAATGATACCATATTTATGTGTTTCACAAAATCATAAACCATACATCATAGCGTAACCCATGTAATAAAAATGGGATTCTTAAACAACATGATATCATAAAACAATTCATATAAGATAAAGGAATTCATAAAAATATTTCCATCACAACATGATAAAATCCATGTAATAATAGGGATAAAAACATAACCCTTTTATTATCTTATATGGAAAATAATTTTGATAAAACACTTGAATTTCATTCTTGAGGAAAATATCATTTCTACTTAAAAAACACTTTTCTTTTCTTAACATGTGATAAAATTATAAACAAAAAGAAGTTGATTAAAAATAAACTTGAAAACTTATAAAGGAAAATTCTTGGAAATAATGTTTTAAAAATCCATTCATACCGTATAAGTTAAAAAAACATTTTTCGTACTTTTGTCGGAAAAGTCAAAAAGTACCTCGTACGAAAAAAACCACAAAAGATTCCTTTCATATTCATTACTAAATACTCACCGAAGGGTAAAATTGGATTTAAACTATTGTAAGTGGATGGAAACAATATTACATAATGAGGGAACATGGATGTGGATGATAAAATACACCATAGTAAATACCAAATTATAAACAATCTCGGATAAAAATGAGATTGTGATATTTTCCCTTACCTTAGGTCCGATTTTCTTCGTAAGTGTCTGAACCTCCAGTATAATGATTTAAATAATGTCATTTACTTATTACAGAATCATATTCATTGTTACGATATCATATATTGTTCACTTATGACTTTATATTACCCGTTCTTTTGTAAATTCCATGTTAAAGAGCGTTTTGGGTAAAATTGTTTCATTTGTCGTCCGTGTTTTGACTTGTAATTATTCATATGATTACTTAGATCATGATTACTTAATTCCAGAACATAAAACATGATTTATATATTTATATATATTCAGGATATATATATATATATAATAAATCATTAAATGGAATGAAATACACCGTTTATGGAGACGGTAGTTCGTACGTACACATGAACGCTGTTTTCGTTTTCTTATTGAATTGAATGGAATTAAGTAGATGACATAAATATAAATAAATCCAGTATCATTATTATGTCATATATTTCATTAGTACTTATTATATATATTTTATAATCATTCATGAATGGTTAATCATTGAGAATGAATCTCATCGCGTCATGGAGACGGTAGTCCGTACGTACGAACGAGCGATAATATCGTTCCCATGGTCGTGGAATTGTGTTTATGTGTATGTATACTATTTTAGTATCAATATAACTTTATGTTAATCATATATAGTTACTCATTACACCATTATACCCATCCAATTAAGGTGGTGGTGGAAAATAGATTACACCACGGCGTGGAGACGGTATTCCGTACGTACGCACGCGCGGTGATTTCATTTTCCGTAGGATGGATAAAAGGTTAATTTCAGTTGTTTAATATTTATAATAACATATAATTATATAAGAAATACTGATGTTATTACTTTATCCTGAAACAAAAAAATAAGAAGAAATTGAAGAAGAAAGAAATTGAAAAGATCGGTATTGGATATTACCTCTTCTTTTAAACGCCTCCTTGAATCCTCCACTTAGGGAACTAATATTGGTCTTTGAAGAGAACCATGACCTCTAGGATTATTCTAGGGAAGTGGAGAAGTGATTTTGGCTGGGTTTGGCCGAGCATTAATGCTCAAATTGGTGTGAGGATGAGAGGGAGGAGGTTCCCTTTTATAAGGAAGGAGAGGGGCACCTTAGGAATATCTCAAAATATTATTTTATATTAAAGCCAAAATCGGTTTATAATGGTTAAAAAGGGTCTTATATCTAAGCTAATGTGGGTATGGGTCGAAATCCTATCAACCAATAGGATTTAGACAAGTTTAGGTTATTATTTTAACCTTATCAATTAGATTTAACTCTAAGTTAAATAATTAATCTTTTACCGTGTCTTTTTGTTTTCTTACACTATATGGTTAATAAACTTACTATAACATTCCAAACGAACCCCAAATTTTTTATTATTAATATATATATCCTTATCTAAGTAATTTGGCCGAACCTTATAATTTTAGGAATAAAATAACAATTACTAATATAATATTTGATTTAAAAGCTATTTTGTGTTAATTTTGACACTATTTGATATATGATTTTTCTGAAAGTCATAACAGAATTATATGTTCGAAACAAGTTTATTAAATCAACAATAATATATCATAGTAACCTAGAAAATTAGTGGGATTCATAAAAAGTCTCAAATTACATTTATTTTGGTGTTTATAACATCAATTATGTCAATATTTCATTAATAAGATAATTACTGCATCATCATTGTGTCATAAATAAATTAAATTATTTAATGTCTAAAATTATAAATAAAATATTATTATATATGAAGTCTTTTTATCTTTCTAATGAATATTTATAATCGAATTTATCTTATCTATAACCCTATATTAAAAATGTTTTAGTAAATAAACATTGGTTTTAACTCTTTTAACTCTTCTTTGAATTAAATAATAATAAATGTCCTAATCTAATTCAAGTGGGCCTAAATGATAATATTTTACACTTAAGGTTGTTTTTGGTCGAGATACACTTGTCCAATAGGATTAGGACATGTGTTATGGTAATATTAATATCATTTTTATCCTTAATTACCCTATTTACTTTTAACCGTGGTAAATAAAAGTAAAAAGTTATTATTCACCAAAAATTATTTTCATCTCATTGAACCACATTTTACTTACTGACATCAACCATGTCTCTCGGATTTTTGAAATTCCATTCACAGAAGCGGTAAAATTATGTTTTATGAAAAATTCAGTTTTTTAACTACCACTTAGTAGTTTCACTATTCATCAAAAATTGATGTTTTCCAGAACAATGCCAAAATTTCATCCTAAGATATATTTCATATTCCGAAATCAAAAATGAAGTCTATTTTACCAAATTCATAACATAGAAGTTGCATTAATTAATTTTATAATTAAATCCCGCTGTTAAAACAAATAGCGTGTTTTTAAGAAACAATATCTATCAAAAGATTGACACTTGTTTATGTCTGGTTTAAATGTGAAATTACATCCAATGACAAACATTGTATTAAATTGTAAAAATATATTCTAAATATACTTTAAAACCACCCAAATTAATAATTTATCACTATTAATTATTTTGATTAAAAAAGTTTTTCTTTAATTATAATTTAGTAATTTTCACTATTCATCAGAATATGAAAGTTATCCGAAAAGTACCAAAATTTCATCTTAGGCTAAATTCGATACTCCGAATCCAAAAATGAATTCCATTTTGAGAGCTAAAATTTCTAAAATTTTAAAAAGTGGTTAGTACTATTCATAACGGCTAGTTATAATAACATTTTAATAGCATATCGTTGTTTAGTGAAACTCGGTATTGCGTACTACACACACTATCGAGGATGGTCGTGATTGCGTGTAATGAAAGGCAAGTCAAGGATGTGTGTTGTGCAAGCTCCTTTTGGTGTAGCGTACAACACAAGACATTAATAAAATTAAAAAGAATATTTTTCATAAAATCTCGGGCTGTTACAATTGGCACCAAATGGGGCTTCCGGAACAAGTTTAATGAAGAAGGTGAAGTTATATGAAATAAAGAAAGATTGGTGTGCAAAGGCTACTCGCATATTGAAGGAATTGACTTTAATGAAACGTTTGCTCTAGTGGCCAGATTAGAAACTATCTGAATCTTTCTTTCTATTTCTGCAAAATGAGGATAAAAAATCTTTCAAATGGTTGTCAAATTTCCATTTCCTAATGGTGATATTAAAGAAGAAGTATATATTGAGAAACCATGTGGATATTTTTTTGGGAAGAATTAAAGTTATGTGTACAAGTTGATGAAAGCCTTGTATGGGCTAAAGAAAGTTCCAAGAGCATGGTATTCCAAAATAGATACTTTCTTAAAGGAGATGAACTTCAAGAAAGGGAGAGTTGACAACAATTTGTACATCAAGGAAAGACAAGATCGTTCTCTCATTGTGATTTCCTATGTCGACGACATTATTTTTGCTGGGAATAATGAATGAAGATGTGAATGGTTTGCGGAATAAATTAACAATGTCTATGAGATGTCCATGTTGGGTGAAATTAGAAACTTTCTTGGGTTACAAATCTTGTAACAGAAATAATTTATTTTTCTCTCCCATGAAAATTATGCTAAGGAACATCTGAAGAAGTTTGGAATGGAAAATAAAAAACATGTATCAACACCTATCTTAGTGGGAATGAAGCTAAGAAAAGATGATGAAGGATAAGATGTTGATGAGAAAGAATAATGAAAGATGATTAGGAGTTTGTTGTACCTGACTGCATCATGAACAAATATTGTTTTTGTTGTTACCTTATGTGAAAGATTACAGAGTGATCCTAAAGAATCACATCTTGTCGATGGAAAAATAATTCTCAGATATATAAAAGGAACTGCAGAATTTGGAATCAAATATAGTGGTTCAAATTTTATTGATTTGTTTTCCTATTCAAATGCAGATTGGGTAGGAAATGTTGATGATAGAAGATCCACATCTGGTGGAGTGTTCTTTGTGGGAAAATGTTTTGTTGGTAGGCACTCAAAGAAGAAATATTATGTGACACTTAGTACGTCTGAAGCTGAATAAGTTGCCGCTACTCAGGCTGCTACTCAACTTATCTGGATGAAGACACAGTTGGAATATTTGTGATTTGAAGTGATTTTTCACTTGCCCTTGGGTTGTGATAATCTAAGCACAATTAATCTTACCAATAATCCAGTATAACATTCTCATTTAGAGTATATTAACATCAAATATCATTTCATCGAAGAGAATTTGGAAAAGAATGAACATAAACTTGAATATGTTTCATCTACTAAAAAAGTTGTTGATATTTTCACAAAACCTCTACCAATGGAATCATTCTCAATATTGAGGTTGAACATGGGTTTCCAACCTCTTTCTCTTCAAGGATAAAGTATGTTGTACCATCCCCTGTCTCTTCTTAACTATGGATTGTTATGGCAAGGGGGAGAAGTTTTTTGTATCATAAATCTATTGTTAAAAGAGAGATGTATGGGTAAGATTTGAACTCGTCATTGTTTGTGTATGTGAACTATTCTAACTGTTTTTTGGAATGGTTATAGGAAAGAACATGAAGTTGTTTACAAGAAGTATGATGCTAAATATTTCATTTTCACATCCTATGGATAGAATGGTTTTGCTATCAATGATTCTTGTTTCCTACAATGAGTTAGCTCACGTAGGCTTAGAATTATTTATTAGTAATAAATTGAATGAGGTTTCCACGTTTGGTGACTTTTGAAAGCTTGGATGACAACAAAATCCAAAGGGGGAGATTGTTAGGACCAAACTGAAGGAAGAGATGGTTTGCCTGGATTTTCTTTTTTAGATCTTGAGGATGTTTTCATAAAGGAAATACACATTAAATTTATAAGAATTAGGAAGCTGTAATTTTGACAATTCCGAAACGAGAATAATTAACATTCTAAACCTGGTGTCTGAAGATTTCATAGTCTGTAATTCAGAGTCTAGAAATTGAGAAGTTCAGAATAGGGAATTTGAAAATTCTCAAATGCTGGCTGATAGAAGATGTGAAGGCACTAATTTTGACGAAGCATTTCTATTTTGTAACTCATATTATAGAGTATATGAAAGTACTCATGATGCAAAAAATGGTGGATTGAGATGTCATACTGAGAATCTGAAGATCCATTTTGAGAACCAGAAGTCATATTGAGAAACAAAAGTTGTTCCGAGAATCACCAAGATCCATCCTAAGAACCAGAAGTCATACAGAGAATCGAAGAAGTTGTATCGAGAACCAAAAGTCATACCAAGAATTAGGAAGAGCCGTTCCATGAACCAGAAGTCATATTGAGAACAAAAAACTGTTCCGAGAATAAGGAATAGACGTTTCGAGAACCACGAGTCATGCCGAGAATTGAAATGGTGTCATGCCGAGGAAGCAAAGAAGAGTGGATCCAAGAAAGTAATTCTAATCAATCAGGAAGGGTGGATCCAAGAATATGATGCCGAGAAGACAGATGAGTGAATTCGAGAAAGTGATGGCGAGAAGACAGATGAGTGGATTCAAGAATGTGATACCGAGAAACATGTGTATCATGGTCGGATCCAGAAAAACCAAAATTCTAAATCAATAGAAGTGGAAGAAGATTCGAGAAGATTATAGAAGCTTTGAAAAAGTCTTAATTAGTCCAAGATTTCAATAGAAATCAATTTTGGGGAATTTAAGTTGGCGGGAAAATATTTTGGTTTCCCGCCTAAGGACACATTGGAGCTCCTATAAATGGATATTACAAAAAAAAGTAAATGTGTGATGATTATGTAGTGAGAGATGCTTTGATAATATAGAGAGAGAATGACGTGTGCAGCCGACTGCGTTTTCATTGCAGTCTCAATTGGAACTAGAATTTGTTACTAGTTGACACTATATTGAGATTCACAGATTGAGAAAATTTGGAGTGAAGAATTTGGAGTGGAGATTCAGAATGGGGTATCAGTACTGGATGTCACCTTATTCAGTTTCTCAGATTGAAGAAGAATCAGATTGACGAATCTGAGTGAAGAAGAAAATTAAGATTGAGAAAATTCGGAGTGGAGATTCAGAATGGGTAATCTGTACTGTCTATCACCGTATTAAGTTTCTCAGACTGAAGAAGACTCGGATTGAAGAATCAGAGTGAAGAACAAAATTCGGAGTGAATAATTCGGAGTGGAGATTCGAAATGGGGAATCAGAAATGGCTGTCACCATATTGAGATTCTCAGACTGAGGAAGATTCAGATTTAAGAATTGGATTGGGAAAATTCGGAGTGGAGATTCGGAATTGGATGTTTAGACTGTAATTCACCTATCTAAAGTCCAAGGATTCCTTACCTTTCTTCTGGGTAAGGAAGTGAATATTTCTGCTGAACATTCTTACACTTGTGTATTTGAAAGAATTTGCGGGTAACATAAGTTGTTACAAGAAATGAGACGTTGCCATATTGTGCTAAAATAGTGCAAACTCACTGGAGTGATTGTTTCACAAATCATCATGAGTGTAAGGGTATATCCTAATCATTGTAATCCAAAGATTATTTTATTAGTGGATTGTATGGTGTTGGATTGTTTCTGACCATACCAAGGACGTATATATTCTTATTAAATAGTGAACCTTGTAAATTTTTTTGTTTCTTTGGATGTGTGCATCTTTGTTTCTCAGCAGGGAATTATATCTTTAACATGATACAAAGGTTGTTCTCAACATTAATGGAACTTAAAAGATGAAAAAGTGGTACCACTTATTCACCCCCCCCCCCCTTACAGTGGATCATTACTCTATCTGGGTCCTTACATCTAGAACATTAAAATTATCGAAATTAAAGGATGTTTCAAAAATATTATATTGATAAGGAATGGGTGCTTCAGTTTGATACTAACATTTATTTTACTTCATCACCAAATATAATTTATTTGCTATGAGATAATGTACATAAATTTACATTCCATAACCATTTTTTATGTACCATGATCAAACATTATCTTTGAGATTAGTTCTTGTGGGATAATATATAGATGGAGTATAATGAGAATGTCCCACATTTCGTGGTATGTCAATATGTTAACATGAAGA
The DNA here is from genome assembly GCA_963277665.1 of Viscum album. Taxonomy (NCBI): domain Eukaryota; kingdom Viridiplantae; phylum Streptophyta; class Magnoliopsida; order Santalales; family Viscaceae; genus Viscum; species Viscum album. The sequence continues at coordinate 38,539,884 of OY728158.1, read as the reverse complement.
CACATAAAAAATTTGACAATGAAAACAGTTCCAATATCCATGTATTAATTGGAGAAAATAACCAATAATTTTCCATTGGTATCCAAAATAAGTCTATAGTAAACAATGAGATGTTGATTGTGGTAGATCCACTATTCCAAAAAAAACAACATCATTGAAATTTAAAATGTTTTATCATTTGAACAACTTGACCAAATATTTGTAAAGTAAGTGGTGAGGATACATGGGATTCCACATTATAATTTCACAAATCATGGTACGAGGTTCACTTATAAATATTTTATTATTCTTCAACGTGAATTAAATGTTGATGGAATTTCAATAGAAATTATCACACCTAAAACAATGGATAATCTAAAAGTACTCTCTAGACACAATAGGTCATGATGAGAGCCTACAAAATGGAATTAAATGGTGTTTGTGATCAAAATATCCCATTCATTGAAATCTAATAAAACAATATATTTTAATCCATAATTCAAATGGGATCATTTGAAGTTCAATATGGTCAACAATGTAAAACTCAAATAGTTTTCAAAGAAGATTTAATACTAATTCTACTAAGACCTTATCTTATGAAATATATGGGATTTATTAATCAATGCATATATTAACATACAAAATCATCTAATAATTAAAAATTTCGATGTCTAAAAATGAAAAAGGAAATTATAGATTTATAATAGAGACAATTTTTTCAGTCGAATATGACTCTGGATGATATGGATGTTTTTTTTGAATAGAATTTGTTGATTAGACCTAGGTATATTGGCCCCTTTAATATCTAGATCAAATGGGATTAGTGTCATATCGTCATCTAATTTCATCATATATGGATGATGTATATGAAAATTTTCACTTATATCTAATGAGGATGTATAAATATAATGTCTCACACATAATGAATCCATATGTTGTAAACAAGTATAATGATCTCTCATATGATGGGAATCCATTACGATATTGGACTATAGAGAAAGAGTTCAATGAAACATAGAAACTCTCCTTATAATAGTTTTGTTGAGTAACTATAATACTGAAGTGATATCATTGGAACCATATGTAAAAGTTTAATAGTAGTACCCTCACCAACTGTCATGTAAGAATATGAGTTAATAATTAATGGATTAAATTTATAAAGGGAGGATGAATTTAATTACCATGATTTTATAAATTATATACGTTTCCTGAAATAATTTTTGATTAAATTATATTATACTAAATTAAATACATTCATTTCATAGAAGAACAATAAGACATTGCATCATTAATTAGTATCATTGCATTATTAAAAGACTACACCCAATAAAATAAAAAATATTACAAGTGGAATAATGTTATCTAAAAAACTATAATGAGGATATAAGGATTTTTCACTCAACTACAATCATTTTTTTAATTAAAGAAATGCTTTAAATATAAAAAAATATTATTAAATAAATTAAAATCAATCCATATAAAAATATATCTTTGTGATGAATTATATTTAATAATGTGTGAAATAATTAATATGTATTTACTCGAGGTGATGTGATATCGGAAATAGTAATGTGACCATTGAAATATTTACCAGACTAGTAGGGATAGTAACATGACCATTGGGAATAATAAGACAAATATTGGAATGGTAATTACACATAAAAATAAGTAAGTGTAATATAAATATTATTTATCGTGAATAATATTAGTAAATTCAAATGTTATAATTCTGAAGAAAATAACGATTAAAATGGTCAATGAAAATATAGGCAAATTTTTAATAAAATGTATTTTAATGTATATCGTAAAATTCGTAATTTTTATAATAAAAAATAAAATAGTCAAGCTTAGAATTTGATTTTGAAAATATAATTATATTTTATAAATTAGAATGTTAAAATTGAACAAGGTTTTGTTTTTAGTTAATTTTTAAAATAACTATTTTTTAGATTAATAGAAAACATAGAGTTTCCTTATAATTGGTTTTTTTTAAATTACATATTTCAAGATGTAATAATGATCTAGTCATTTATATAACATGAGGTTCAAACAAAATATATTTAATTTCATAAATAATTATGTTTTCTACAATAATCTTTATTTCCAATCGTAATTATTTTTTGACATCTTAAATTAATAATTCATTTTTATTAAACAATTTGTATTGGAGATATAAATTAGTTTATAGTCCTAAAAAAATCTATTATATTGATAAATGATATATATTTTTAGAAACATAGAATTAAATTTTTTACATTTGGTATAGTATTTTATATATTATTTTATTATAACAGTCACATTCCCATCATGTATAAATAAACCATGTCCATATCCTTTAGAAAACACTCCTATAAAAAATTTTAATGTTAATTTTAATGAAAATAATCACTCTTAATTCCTCAATAATATTAGTGGAAATATTTACTAAACTGAATCCAAAAGTAATGGTATTTTTCATGTCATACACAAGAAACATCCTTATGGAGAGAGATGTGGAAATGAGATGAAATAATGTAGTATATATGATAAGGGTAATCTAAAACCTAAATTACATTATTTTTATTTTATGTCCTTAAAATAAATATTAGTATTAATATTCCTCAATTATTTCATAAATATTTATTCACAATTATTCCCTTTTCAATTGAGGATATAGATGTTGTTAAATTGATTTATTAAAAGAAGAAAATAGTTTTCTAAAAAAAATTCCATAAAATATCATTTACTCTTCTTGATTTATTTAAGAATCACCCAATAATGATGGTGTTTCTCTAAAATATGATTCCATTTTTAATTTTTCATCCCCATGATTGATTTTGATATTATTCTAGATGAAATTGTTTTGAAAACCATTCCTTTACATGGGTTATTTTTTACCCAGATTGTTATATGTTCTATGTGAAATGAATGATACTGTGAATGGTATTTTTGGATGGGGTGTACTTGAATTATTTAACACATAAATTAATAATTACTGCATTTAATTTCATTTTATTAGGTGTATTATTCATTAACATGTTTCATTATTTGATCTAAATAATGTTATTAGGATTTATTTACATAAGTTATGCATAACCATGATTATAGATTTGTTCAAAAATATGTGTGGTACTTGAATGCTGTGACATTATGTTTCATTTTTATTAATCACCATATTCCATGCCAATGTCAAAATGTTAACTCAAGATGTTGATGATTATTTTATATTAATGATATGATGATGTTGGATATTATATTCCATGAAATATTGATTCCTGTCACTTTCCCTTCCCCTTATAATTATTTAGGCTCAAACCATTCATTTATGTATACCCTCAAGTGACGACTTGTACGAAAGAGAACATGAAAATATTAGGTGGATAAAGAGAAATTATTTGAAATATATTTATGTTTTATTATGTTTTAGTGATTTCTGATCCAAAATCATCCAATATAAAAAAAATTCATTTATTGAATATATACATATTCTGTTTGTTGATATATAATATAATATAATAGTCATGTAAGTAAATTTATGGTCACTATATGATCCACCAATTTCATGTGATGTTCTAATCCATCCTTTTTCACATATTGTTTCCTTTTAAAAATCAACTCTTGGGATTCATTATACATATATGATTCTGGTAAATTCTCTATAAAGAGAGTTGGTATGCCCAATTTTCTAGTTTAACTTACCTTATTTTGTGTCAAAAGTAATTCCATTTTTATTATAGAATGATTACCAATTCTCATCACTAACCAGGGGGGATCGAGAATACCCTTCATCCTATTTTACAACAATATCATGTATTAGTTTACTTGGGTGTAAGAAATGATTTATGATATTGTGGTATCTATGGAGTAACTTTTTTAGTCCATGATGTCGATATATAGATTTGGGGAGTCTTGGTAGATATGAGGTTTGATTTTCTAGTGTTTTATGTGAATGTTTTGATTCATCATGACTCAAATAACATATATTAATAAAAATCATGAGTAATAATGTTGTAAATCATATTAGGAAAATAATCTAGTGGACCTAAATATTTTTTATAAAGTGGTACATGCTACCAATGCTATGGAAAATTTACCGAAAACTAATAATGTTCAAGATGGTATGAATCCAGGATTCCAAATCAAGAGTTTTTTATTAACATTAACCTTAATTCCAAGGAACTGATGATTTTAAGGGGGTGATGATTAGTACAAAAAGATCAGGATTATATGTGTGTTCATAGAACATAAAAAATCCATTAATACGATATTTTTTATCTTCATGCTTGAGGATCCTAGTAGGTGATGCATGGATTATATTATTATAATTAATAAATATGAATAATTAGAGTGGAAATAATTCAAATCCATTTTCACTAATCATTTAATCCATAATAAATTGTATAGAAATTTCGTATAGATATTATCATCCCCTAGTAGGGTGATTGGACCTTGAGTTCTTATGTGAATAATTTTTTTGATCTCTCTATGTTTTCTCCTATAGTGATAAAAATGATAATGTTAAGGCCTAAATATTTATGAATGTTCATTACTACAATATAAGATCTGATTATTTATGTTGAAAATCATCTGTTATAATAATTTAAGTGACAGTTCATTGATGGATTATATTAACATGGAATGTATGTTGTCATTAATTGGAGTTTAATTTCTACATTGTGGTAGTACTATTTGTTTTATTAGAGGAAAGAGAATCTATGATGAGTCTCGGTGTTTATCTAGATGGATGGTAACATAAAAACACTTATAGTTCATGGTAATGGACCTATAACTTTAATTTAGTATGTCATGTTAGGGAGTTAAAAATGGGTTTTTATTATGGAATCCATCAATTTTATTTCTTTTTGATTTTCAAGAACATGTAGATCTTCTTATACAACATAAAAACTCCTAATAATAGAATACAAACATTATATTAATATTGATCATTGGTGAATTATGATTCTTCAAGTAATGTTGGGTTCTAGCCATATAAAATCATAATGAATATAGTTCACATTGAGTACGATTTCTGAAAGGAGGCAGATGTGGTCAAATTATAGTGGGAGGCACCGATAGAATAGATATATCTTAAATTATTGATCAATTTGACACTATTTTTCATCACTCATTCATATTTACTGCTATTGTGAACATACAAAATCATCTTACATTAAATTATTCATATGTGATGGATATTACAGTGCCCCACAGAACCAAGGGATATTAGGGTCACCTATGTACCTCTTGGGATTTTATACTTTAATATATTGCTATTACCTAGAATTTTATATTTCATGACTTGAAAAATATTGAAATAAATTTCTAGAAAAATTATATAGTGTCTCGTATGAATAATATTTTCTATTATCATTAGTGGTTCTTTATTAATATGATCGATGAGAGTAATTTTGTCTTTCAGGGAAGACATCCTTTTTGGAGGTGTATAGAGTAATATCATATTTTTATTTGGAATTCAAGATGTAATATTTGATTGGTGATCTACCACTTATTTTAATTGAGATTCCCAACATATTTCCATTTTATATCTCTAGAATTCCACCAGTAATACAGTTGTAGCATTACATTTATTTGGAACCCGGTACTCAACACGTGTTTATTCATTCTAACCTATTGGAACCAGTAGAACTAAAGAAGTTGAAAACTATTCAGGATGAACAATGATATAATGAATTTATATTCACGAGTGTGTCACCTTCAGAGGTGTATATTCTCTTTATGAAGAAATATATTGGGACACTTTTCATTTGTGAAAATTACCTAAGACACAATTGATTTACAGTAATGAAAAAAATATACGATTCCACATATTGGTGATTTGTTTGACCATATGAATGTGGAAACTTGGATCAAGAATATGGTCTATGATTCAGATACAAATATTGGAGAATTAATGAATCTACCATTTAGATGTTTTCATTTAAATTTTTGATGGGACATAATGAATATTTTTTTATTCCTTTTGGTCCTATCAATTATCCTTTAGTATACATGGTATTGATGAAAATGATATTCCATGAGTATAAAAACAAATTCATGGTAGTATTTGTGGGAGACACTTTGGTTTAATAAGAAATGAAAGAGTATTATCATAACCATTTGAGAGTCATTATATATTTTTTTGAGGTAACATATGTTAAACAATTATTTTGAAATGATTTTTCAATATTCGAGATGTGAAGTTCAAGGGACATGAGGTTTTAGAACATTATATTCTGGTTGATCCTATGAAGTTGAAAGGTTTTATGACATTAGTGAAATCATGTAATGTTTTCATGATATGAATTTTATTTGGATTTTCATGGTTTTATCACAGGTTCATTAGGGATTTCCCTAAGTTGGCTTCATGGATGACCATCCTCACATCGAATAGAGTGAAAATATATTTTTTAATTATATTCTAGTGTTGAAACATCTATAGGATGTTTTAGTCTATGTGATATTTTATGACACATCAGGTTTGTGTTTGGGTTTTTTCCTTATACAAGGTGATCACGTGGTTTCTTATGGTTATATTAATTTGAGGCCAAAGGAGAACAGCAACCAAAAATATGACATTGAAATCCTAATAATGATTAATGCACTTAATAGTTTGTGGCATGCCCATATCATAGAATTATGTTGCATTGATTGTGACCCCAAAATAATGTGGAATATCTTCTCTATAAAATATCATTATCATCAAAAAATGATCATGGGAGAGTACACATAATAGTTTCAATTTTTAATTTCACACATTATTTAATATGGGAATGTTTTTTTATATATATTTTAGTTAGAATATACTAATACAGTTCAAGAAATAATCATCATAAAAGGGTAATCTGATGGATCTTTTTGAAACATTTCTTTTGGAACCTGGAGAGGATAACATTCATATTGTATTGGAAAAAGTCTACAACTTCTCAAATATTATTGAAGGGATTCATCTTGAGAATCATCATGAATTTGTATACTATGGATTTATGGACTCTCTTTATTTTGGAGAGACTGCCAGTTAGTAGATGTTACGTTTTGATTGTATCCTATGTTTTTTAATATTTTTATTTCCCCGTTATATGTTATAATTTTTTTAGGGTGATTTAAATAATTCATTACAGGTGGTGCACCCTGGAAACCAAAATATGTCCTATGATTTTTAGTCATGATTTTCGATATTGGGTAAGAGATTTGATATATCTGATGTTGTTTCTTTATTTTATACCTTCTAACTAGACAACATTCAGATTTAGAGACCTTCATGAATTCTTTTTCCACTTCTAGTGACCATATAAAAGTGGGAAAAGAATTTTATGGACATATTAGATGGGTTTTTTGTACCCATTTAAGAAGGAATGATATATGTTCTATGTATTATAGGATGAACAATCCATCTGACTTTATTAACCATTGAGATATTGTTAATACTATGGATATGTGATGTCTCATTGTGAAAGTGATTTTATACATGAATCGATTTCAATATGATATAGTTTCTAATATGTATCTTTACATTACCTATAATTTTTGGTGAGGCCCCAAGTAGCTATTAGGACATAAAGAGTGTTTTTAAATGGATTATCATCCATAGATAGATGACTAAACAGAATTATATATACTAATCCTTGAAGATATGAAATGTTCATATGTTATCATCTTCAATATAAATCTTGATTCCTATTTTGGATTGGTTAAGTTATCGAACAATAATACATACTATTATTTTATATGAATTGTTCTATTTGAGGCACTGTATGACCATCCTCATATCAATATTTCTTGGTTTTAGATAGGAAAATAATATTTTGATTGACCAAGATTCTTCCTTGAGAAAATGATGAATATTAATTTTATTCAGCATATAGTGGTGAATGTACAAATTCATATAAATAATAGTTTGTTTATCATTATATTATGTTGGAGTTTATTTTTGGTGACTTGTTGTTCTTTAGACATTATCCTCAGTTAGTTCTCCAGTGGCTAGGAAAACATGGAAACCATGCACTGAGGAATGTGGTTCATTATGAGACTCTTGATAACATGAATATGGTGTCATAACCCTTAAATATTATACTAAAAATGTGATAAATACACATTTTTTCTTGTATATCTAGAGAATAAATATATTTTTGACACTTATCATGTTTTAATCTTATATGATATTGATTTAGAAACAAATTTATTTTGGACTATGAATCCTCCTTGGATTTTTGATTCAGAGTCTAATGTTTTTTGTGGAATGATGTTTCCATTGGTCAATGTTATATGATATCTTGTTTCTGATTCACATGAGTAATTTAAGAGTGTTTCAATAATAATAGAGTAGTGGGATCTTCTATTTTGCTTGGAATATTATTAAAAAACTTTTGGGCATAGAAAATGTTTATAGTTGATGAGGTTTTATCTACCCATTACCTTCATTTAGGAACCCGTTAATCCATTTTTTATCATTAATTTACTTTTCAGAGGATTACAAGTTTTTTCAAGTGAAATGTGAAATAAAATATTCACATATTGTTGTGGATGGTTTTAATGTTATTACTGAAAATTATCTGTGATTTTCTACCAGCTAGTGTTATATATTGAGAGGGTCTAGATGGTGGCCCAAGGATGGTGATCTATTTTTGCAATCCATTTGGCCTCCCATGCCTAAGATAAACTGATAGATAGTTTTTATTTATATGGTTAGTACATGGTTAATTTAGTAGTTTTCCCAAACCATTTTAATATAGATAAGTTATAGAGGGTGTGTAAGGATAGGGTGCATGGTTATTACTAACCATGTAGCCTAGGGAACAAACTACGTGAATAGTTTCTAAATTCAAATAATTTTTTATAAAAATTTCAGGGTCCACTTTTTAGTATTCCAGACACCCCACAGCATCTTGACCAAAATAATTTACAATTTTTTTGGAGATCTCTAGAAGATTTATTAACTCCCGAAACACTTATATTGTCAATTGTTGTGATAGTGAAAGATCTTAATCCATTTAATATATGTTGTTATCCCTTAATTTTGTTTCTCGTAATATCTCCACCAAAACATATTATATTGTTATAGATCATCATGATTTCAAGGGATTCAATATCTCTTTTGATCAATATTGATTCATCAATTGATTTCTTGATCTCCATCACCTCTATTCTCATTGGTTTTCCCATTGATGGTGTTTATTTAATCATGTATTAAATATCATGAAATTCTGTATTTACACACTCTAAATACAAGATCATATGATTCGAAATTGAATTGAAATTAGTTTTTAATTATTTAATAAAATACATGATTTGATAAGATTGTAGATTTTATTTCAAAAGGTAATGAAATTGTGAAATACAACCAATTTCAATGGTATCGAAATCATTTAATGAATTTTGAGAAAAATGATGTTATTAATTTATGGTTGAATTGGTGAATTTTTTGGATATTTATTAAAGATACGATTTCATAAAAATTAATTTTGGTTTGAGAAGGCATGAATTTGATTTATAATTTACATGGTTTTGAAATGAAAATGTCATGTTGAAAATAAATTTTTTGAAATTGAATCAAGAATGAAAAATGATATTTAATTATTTAATTTATGATGATTGATAAATAGATTTATTGAATCGAATGTGATCCTGATTAGTTAGTGGTTGGATATTACAATATATCTTGGATTCCAAATTTCTATGAATGGATTAACAATGAAATCATCAACCAAAAAATTATTTGAATGATATAAATAAATGGGACCCATAATGGGGTGTAGATTGGAATCTTATATTGGGTACCCAATGGGTTATTGAATTCAGTGTGAAAACCTAACTTGTGATCAAATTATTATTGAGAACTATTGGGATCCAATTTCTATAAATGATAGTAACTCCAAGATTATTATTATAGTGGATTATTTTTCTGATATGATAATGCATGAAATTGATTATAGAATTGTTTTATTCTTTCCAAATATTTAATTTTAATATTTCATATAAAAGTTGAATCTATAAAAAAATTTTCTCTAAATTTTATCTTTTTGATTTGATACATGTTTTTTGAAATTATTAAATTTTATTTCCTTAAATTTTATTGCTTAAATTGATGGAATATATTATTTATTATTATTTAATTTCTATTTAAATGTTTTTGGTATCCTAATATGTGATTTTTATCAAATCTTACATTTGACTTTATGTGATTATAGATTCAATTATTTCTATACCATGAAAATAGAAATATCTACTTTGTTGTGAATGATGTATATGATTCTTTGAACCAAATGTTATGGTTGTGACGAGTGGTGGTTATATCCACTTATGCCAGGGGATAATAAATGCCTTGATTATATAGTTTTTGTTACCTTTTCTAATGTAGTATTTGGGTCTTTTTAATCCTGCTAAATTGTAGTACATTCTATTTGAGAATTAATTCCATACAATCTTTTATTATAAATATTTTAATATTTTTTCCAAATCGAATTACATTTATTATTCATGTATTATGTTAGAGTATAATTTCCATCCCATGTGGATTGGTATTCCCCTTTTTTAATTTTCTGAACACGATTGGGTATCACTGTACTAGTTTATATTTTCTTGTAAGGGACACTCATTCTCATATGATTCATGATAAATAGATTTAGGGAATTAACAATGAATATCCTCCATGATTCCGATCGGAACTAGTCTATGGTAATTGTAAAAAAATATTATTCCTTCAAATTTATGAATGAATATTTAGTGAATGACTACATACGACTATTCAATGGACCTCAACATTAGGTTACACTATGAGGCCAACAACACATGGTGATGATCTTAGTCACTGATTTAATTGGTATAATTGATTCATAGATTGATAAATAAATAATACGGGACAAGAATCAACCACTATATCTACATCCTTCTATTAGGATATACTAAATCTAAGAACATCTCCATAGAAATGAAAAGTCAAGTATATAGACTGGGGAATGATACTATATAATTTTTTAGTGGTGTATCATGTTGTAAGATACATATTCATTGAATCTATTCATTAATAAAAGAGACTCTAATTATTTATTATCCTTATAGATTAAAAAATTTTCAACTTTAATTGACTGTTAATAAAGATGGAATCCTCAAGGGGAAATGAGATTTGTTTTTATCACACAATATCCTAGAGTATAATATCAATTTTTCCATCCATGATATATTAATTGAAGAGAATAATAATTCCAAAAAGCACAAAAATGGCCATTAATTTATAATGGTTTTAGTAGGTGATTTGGATAAATATATCATAGGGGCTCCCAAGGTCCAAGGGCCATGAATTCTTATGGGTGTGGAATCCTCAATGGTATTTCACCAATGTTTGGGGTCCTTTTGGGGTTGAAATTATTTTCCAGGTCTGTTAGTAGTTCAATAATATTGTGTATTAGCTGAATTTTCTACGATTACATTCAATGTTGCAGTGGATAATAATGAATTTTTAGCAAAATGATAATAATGAAAAACTATATGATTCTATTTTCATTAGATTCCTAGTGTGAAAAATTGGGTATCCCATTTCCCAATCAATTAATTAATAATAGTGCAGATTCCAATTTAGTAATATAGTGGATTATTTTAATAATTGCTGTGGGAAAAAAGAGGTATCCACTAAAATCATGACACTGAATCACCAAGAGTGATGTTATTTCAACATTTTGGTACTACAATAAATGGTTTTGAAATTTATCATATATTATTTGTATATGGCCCCAGCCTTAAACATTACATAATCTTGTGTTATTACAAGATTACCCATTGAGGATCTTTTCAGGTTTAGAGTTTTAGAGAATTAGATCAAAAATCATTCATTACATTCGAAATTTAAACAAAAGCAGTTACATAAAAGATAGTATTCATTTTTCCGATCAACAGAAACATATTTAAAATAAAACATGGATTCATTCTTGACACTTACTTGACACTATAATCATATCATGTACCTTTTCCTTGATCTGTTAAAAACATTTAAAAAAACATGGGATGAGCATAAAAAGCTCAGTAAGTGATATAAAAATATGTAAAGGAAACATTAATACATGTAAACATAAGAATCAATGAAATCATACTATACTCATAAATCATAAGCACATTAACATACCTCATGAAATCATAAGATTTATGAATAACTCATAGAAATCATAAGACATAAAGGTAACTTGAGGCATTCATAACATTCTTACATAGGGAGTAACCCTCATGGTTACGTTTGGAATACCCATCATAGTATATTCCCTAAATATTTTTGGAGAAACCTTAACGTTTAACTCCGTCACGTTACCAAATGCATTGGAGATATATATCAGGCTCACACGCCCTTAGTCTATCACAAAACCACCCGTCTTCAGAACAATTCCCAAGACCCATAACATAATCGTATCACATAAAACGTGCATAAAGGAAACATAACATTTCCACATTTCAATCACAAGATATCAATAAAACACATTGATATAATAAAAACATTATGAAAACCATTTTAAATACCAAAATAAAAGAAAAGTAATACATGCTATTTATTTTTCATTTTATTAAAAAGATAGGTTATGTCTTGTAGAGGAAGCCGAAGCTAAAATATTGGTCACGGCGGCAGAGAAGTCATTATCTCCGCATACGTACGACGAAAAAACATTCATTTTTTTCTTTAATTAAACACTTCAAATAAAAAAGATTCCTTTTGAATAAACGTAAAAGTAAAAGGCGTTTATACACCGTATAAAAGAAAGATGTGTATAAAACATATAATGCCTCAATGAAAGGAGATTGAGACGAAGTCCCATACCTCATATCTGACTTGACTCGATCATTCATTAATCTCTTGAATAATAATCTTGAGTTAATTTCTACTTGGTTAAGAACATTTTTCATGATCATTATTCCTTTTATATCACTTATTACCATGTCATGAACACTATGTAATTATTTAAGTTAATAACGGTCATTTGAACGATCATTGGTACTTGAGTCAAAAATAAACTCTTTATAATTACAAGTTGTTCATGTATCCGTTATATCTAGAGTTTTATTAATGATTTAGATATCATATATATCATATATATCCAGTATATACATGAATTTATAATATTACATAACATTTATAGATAAGAGATGAAATGCACCATTCATGGAGACAGTAAGCCGTATGTACGCATGAAGTCTACTTCTATTTTTATTTTTTATTTTCTGGAATGAAATAATAATGATATAAAGGTATATTATAATTCCATTATAATTTCATATATAATATCATTAACTCCATCCTTTATGCGTCCCACATATGGCATCAACGAATAAAATCACTTTGAGGGGCGGTAGTCCACACTTCCTTAAATGAAGATATCACCTATACCCATAATGAATGCCATTAAGGTATGACAAAAATGAAAAATACAAAATATTAAGTAAAACAATAAACATATTATATATCATATATAAATATATTGACTTTTTAATGGCCACCATTGAAGGTGTTATAAGAATATTGAACAATCATCGTTTCGTGAGGCAGAAATTCACCATCCACAGAAACAGTATGTTCTTTAACCATTAGATGTAGATGTGTGTAAGTGAAGATAAAATACTAATTATAACAACATAATTTTATATTAAAGATACTGGTGTTGTTAAAATATAAATGAATAAAAAGAGTTTAGGGGTTGGAGAAGAAAAATAAAAAAAGAACATTAGAGAAGACTTTACCTTTAAATCGGGTAACACTTTTTGGTTTGAACCAAAATGGTTTCTGGAAGATCTTTCTGCCTAAGGTAAGGATTCTAGGATGAAGAGAGGGATATGTAGAGATAAAATTATCAGGTCTTGGCTAAGCCAATGGCATGATAAGTGTGGGTAAGGAGTTAGAGGTGGGGGCCATTTATAAGAGGAGAGGAGGGGCACTCTTGGAAAGGTATAAAATGTTACATTATTTTCAATAGTGTTTAGGATTTTAAAGGTCCCAAATTGATGAATTTTGAGGATAAGGTGATAAGGGTTCTAAATATAATAATACAATAGGTGTTTGACAATTTTAAGTCTTAGAGTGTACATTATATTTTCATTTTATTTAAATCGTTCATTAATGAGGTAATCACTGGATCATCATGATGTCATAAATAATTTAATTTATTTAACGTCTAAAAATTATAAAAAAAATACTATGATGTAGGAAATATTTTTATCATTCTAATAACTATTTATAGTCCAATATATCATTTATGTAAACAAAATTAAAAATGTTTTACTCAGGTGATACATTCTTTGTTATATTTAACGTTCTTTAAAAATAAAAAGATTAAAAGTCATTATCACACAAAAGTGATTCCATGGGGTCCCCAAGTTTGGCACAAGGCATCCCATGGTCGGCCATGACACAAAAAGTTGTATTAGGACACATGTTGGAGTCATTTTCTATTATTATGATATTATTTTATTATCCTTAACTACCCGATTACTAATTAATCGAGATAATTAATGATAATTACCGTCGTTACTATTCACAAAGTCCAAAAACAAAAGAGTCTTGAATACATAATTTGGACCTTCTAATTCCAAATATGTAATCCATTTTACCAACTTCCAAACACAGAAATATCAATAATTAATTTAAAAATAATTCCTTTTGTCAAAACAAATAGCTGGTTTTTTTGAAACAATATCAATGAAAATTTTGGCACTTGATTATGCACAATTACATGGTAAAATTAATTATAATGACCACTAATGGATTACATGTTAAAAATATATTCTAATCAAACTTTAATGCAAATTAAAAAGATAATCTATCCATATAAATAAATTATATTAAAAAAGTAATTTTGATGTAAAATGCAGTACTTTTCACTATTCATAAAAAATGAACATTGTCAGAAAAATACAAAAAATTAACCCAAGATAAATTTCAATGACCCAATAATAAATAATAAGTTTATTTTGAAAAATAGAGCTTATAAAATTGTCAAAAGTTTTATTTAAATATGTTTTTCCGTCAAAAGGTAGTAAACACAATCTTATAAAAATATTCGTGTATATCATGCAAAAGATTGGATTTATTTTCATTTTAAGCCTCTAAAACACTATCTAATTCATAAATAGACATAGAAAAAAAATATATTATTTATTTCTTACATGGGATGTTACATCCTTCCCCCTTTAGAAAATTGTTTCCCCGCAATTTATTTACATAGCGAATAAGTGGGGGTATTTATCTATCATTTCATTTTCAGATTCCCATGTTGCCTTTTCAATCATGTGGTTTTTCAAAAAACATTTACTTGATAATTCACCTTATTTCGCATCACTTTCTCCCTGTGGTCAAGAATCTGGAATGGTTGTTCCTCATAAGATAGATTGTCTTCCAGCTGAACTACCTCTGGACTCAAAACATGAGATGGATCTGGCATGTACTTCCTTAACATTGAAACATGAAAAGCATTGTGTACCTGAGACAGACATGGAGGTAAGGCCACATGGTATAAAACTGATCCAAATCTCTCTAAAATTTCATATGGTCAAATGAACCTTGGACACACCTTTAATTTCATACCAAATTGAATCACACTTTTACATGGTGATACATTGAGAAAAACATGATCACCTACCTCAAAAGAGAGATCCTTACTTCTGTTGTGCGCATAACTCTTCTTCCTGCTCTGAGCTGTTCTCATGTGTTTCTGTATCAGCTAAACTTTTTTTGAAAACTCTTCTACCAATTCTGGTCCCATAAACATCCATTCACCCACATTATCCCAGAAAGCTGGATTTCGACACCGCTTCCCATATAATGCCTCAAATGGTGCCATCTGTATACTGGAATGAAAACTGTTATTATAAGAAAGCTCAACCAAAGAAAGATGTTGGTACCAACATTCCTGATAATCCATCAATCAAGAACGTTGCATATCCTCTAAAGTCTGAATTGTTCATTCTAACTTCACATCTAATTGAGGTTGAAATTTTGTACTAAATTTTAATTCAGTACCCAATGACTTCTGACGTCCTTTCGAAAAGTAAGATGTGAACTTGGGATCACGGTCAGATACAATGGAGAGAGTAACTCTATGTAATCTGACTATCTCTTTAAGATAAAAATGAAAAAATTTATCTAGGTAAAAAGTATCTTGTATAGCAAGGAAGTGAGCAGATTTAGTCAAGCGAGCTACAATAACCCAGATTGCATTATTACCTCGAGGTGTCTTCGGCAATCCCACAACGAAGTCCATGGATATATTCTCCAATTTCCACTCGGGTACTAGTAAAGGCTAAATCATCCGTTTCGGTACCTGCCACTCTTCTTTAACCTATCGACAAGTTAAACACATCACATTATAATCAGCAATATCTCTTTTCGTTCCATCCCACCAGTAGTACTCCGGAAGATCTCTATACATCTTAGTACAACCTGGATGAACTGAAAATGGAGAACTATGAGCTTCACAAAAAAACTCTCTCTTAAACTGTGAATCATAATGCACACACAATCTATTCCCAAATCTCAAAACACATTCATTATCAATGTTCAATTCAGTCAACTTACCCTTCTGATCCAGCTCTACCTTTTTCTGCAACTCACTATCTTGCTTATGTGCTTGCTTGATTCTGTGTGATAGAGAAGATTTCACTGATACCTGAATCAAAACATAAGGACATCCTGAACCAACCACTTCTAGGACAAATTTCATCAAATCCATAACAAAGGATCACGTTCCGAATGCAACATTTTTAATGAAGCATTACTTTTTCAACTCAAAGCATCAGCCACTTTATTTTCTTTTCCCGTATGGTAATGAATTGTACAATCATAATCTTTGATTAATTCCATCCATATCCTCTGTCTCATGTTCAATTATTTCTGGCTGAATATATACTTTAAAATTTTTTACTTGGTATATATTTCACACTTTACTCCATACAAAGGATGCCATCAAATTTTTTATGCGAAAACAACAGTAGTTAATTCCAAATAATGTGTAGGGTAATATACCTCATGATTTTTCAACTGTCATGATGCATAAGAAACTACCTGATCATTCTTCATTTGGACACAACCATGTCCTTTCAATGAAGCATAACTATAGATAACAAACTCACTATTCCTAGAAGGTAGTGCCAAAACTGGAGCATTCACCAATCTTCTTTTCAATTCCTGAAAACAATCATCACATTCTTTTGTCCAGATAAACTTAACACTCTTCCGAGTTAGCTTATTCAATGGACTAGATAACCATGAAAATTTTCTAACAAACCGTCAGTAATTTCCTTCCAAACCATGAAAACTACGAGTCTTAGTTACATTTGTGGGACTTGGCCATTCTTTAACAACCATTGCTTTTGTTGGATCAACAGTAATGCTATCTTTAGAAAAAATATGACTAAGGAATGAAATTTGTTGCAACCAAAACTCAAACATGCTGAATTTCTCATAAAATTTTTTTTCTTTAAAGGATTTTAATATTTCCCTTAAATGTCTTTCATGCTCCTATTTACTCTTAGAAAACACCAAAATATCATTACTGAAAACAACCACAAACTTTTCCAAGAACTCATTGAAAATTCTATTCATAAGGTCCATGAATACAGCAGGTGCATCGGTTAGCCCAAAAGGCATTACTAGAAATTAATAATGGCCATATCTTGTACAAAACCCGGTCTTTGGAATGTCAGCTTCCTTTACCTTCAACTGATGGTACCCCGATCTCAGGTCAGTCTTCGAAAAAAACTGAGCTCCCGGAAGCTGATCAAAACAATAATCGATATTAGGCAAAGGATATTTATTCTTAACAGTGATGTTATTCAAGGCTTTATAATCAATTCAAATTCGCATTGACCATATTTCTTTTTAACAAATAAAACAGGAGCACCACATGGTGATGTACTAGGTCGAATGAAACCTTTCTCTAATAAATCCTGCAATTGCTCCTTCAACACTAAAAGGTCAATTTGAGCAATTCGATAAGGGGGTTTTGAAATTCGCTTAGCATCAGGAACTAAGTCAATATCAAATTCAACTTCCCGATATGGTATTATTCCAGGCAACTTATCAAGAAAAACATCAGGATACTCATTTACCACTGGCACATCATTAATCTGAACAGTTCCCTTGTTTTCAACAATATGTGCAAGGTAACATTTATTTCCATCATTTACAAGTTTCTCGGCCTCTTGATATGTTATTAACAGTAAGGGTTCATTCTTGTATAGAAACTGAAATTCTTTCTGAAAAAAAACTTATTTAGCTCTACAGTCAATCTTAGCATGGTAAATAAAGAGCTAATCCATACCCAGGGTAACATCAAACTATACTTTAGGTAAAACAATAAGGTTTACAAGTATGTTCTTTCCACGAATAAGGATAATAAGAATCTTATAAATTATTTTTTCCTCAACATTTCCCCCAGGTGTTTTTATCACAAGTTCAGGAGTCATTTCTTGAGATGGTATTCCCATTTTACTAGAAATTTTTTCATAGATGAAAGAATGTGTAGACCCTGAATCAAACAACAAAATTGAATAATCTGAAAAAACAAACAATGTACCTGATATCCCTTCATTTGATGTCCCAACATCTGCTAAAGTAGTTTCAAAGAATTTCACCACCCCTTTCTTCTTGTAGTCTAACTTCTTCCCATCACTCAAGCTCTTTGTCGGACACTCGTTTGAATAGTGACACATCTAACTGCACTTAAAAAATTTCACTAACAGTAAATCAAACATGGTCTTACCATCACCCTGATATTTTTCAGTGCAATCACGAGCCTTATGTCTCATATTACCATATCAGTAGTACTTTTTATAATTCATAATACATTCCTCAGCATGCCTTTTACCACATTTATCACAAACTGGAAACATCATTTTCTTACCATCAGACCTTTTTGAAGAATTCTTTCCTTTCTCCTGTCACCTCGGTCTCTTCTTCTGATGGCTGTTATAGAACACTTGATCATCATAAAACACCATTTCTACCTTCTGAGCTCATTGAACAAGATTTTAATAACTCTTGAACTCACGAGAAGCTAAAGACTTCCGATATTTTGGATTTAATCCTGAGTAAAAACGATTGATTTTACTATCAAGGTCTCGGAAAAATTTTGAGAATACCATGCCAATCGTGTGAACCTTTCTTCATAAGCAGCCACTGGGTCTTCCTCTTGCCTCCATTCCAATAATTGTTTTTCCATCCTAAGATGAACAACCTTAGAAAAATACTTCTCAGGAAACAAACCTTTTAATTCATCCAAGTCGAGAGCATCAATCTCATCAGCGTCCCCTGGTATTTTTAACCATCGACCATCACTGATATGATTCATCCTCCAAATGGTAAATAGAAAGACTAACATTTTGATTGTCTGAACACTCCATGACATCAAAAATCTTCTCAAGTGCTTTAATACACCTTTCAGCAAGCATAGGGTCAGATGATAATCTAAATGATGGGGGATGTTTCCTCATGAAATGTTCCCCCACTGACATGTTCCTATGTGGTTGATTTGGCTGATCTCGTGGATTGATTCCACCACCATTTATTGCTTGAGTCAACTACACCATTACTGCAACAAACTGATCAGTTCCATTTCCTACCATCTCGTGATACTGATTTGAATGGTCATTTCCTTCTGTATGCCTTCCTAGAACTGCTTCCCTATATCCTCTGTGGAAAACCATTCTGAACAAACTTGTCTTAGATGAAGCAACATGGTAATATTCAAATGCTATATCATTTCAATTTTACCACAATAAAAATATTTTTGGATAATCATTTAATATAATTATAACTCCTAAAGTTATATAAACCGACCTTTGATACCAACTATAAGGCCCTAGCCATAAAAATTACTTAATCTTGAGTTATTACAAGATTACCCATTGAAGATCTTTTCATGTTTAGAGTTTTATAGAATTAGATCATAAATCATGCATTACATTCCACATTTAAACAAAGTTGTTACATAAAAGATAGTAGTAATTTTTCCCATCATCAGAATCATATTTAAAATAAAACATGGATTATTTTTTGAGACTTCCATGACACTATCATCATATCATGTACCTTTCCCTTGACCTGTGAAAAACATTTAGAAAAACTTGGGATGAGCATAAAAAGCTCAGTAAGGGATAAAAAATACTTAAAGGAAACATTAGTACATGTATACATATGAATCAATGAAATCTTACTATACTCATATATAATAAGCACGTTAACATAAATCTTGAAAGCATAAGATTTATGAATAACTCATAGAAATCATAAGATATAAAGGTAACTTGAGGGATTCATAACAATATTACATAGAGAGTAATCGTCATGGTTACGTTTAGAATACCCATCACAGTATATTCCCTAAATATCTTCAGAGAAACGTTAATGTTTAACTCCTCATTACCCAATGCAATGTAGAGCTATATCGGGCTCACTTGCCCTTAGTTTATCAAGGAACCACCCGTCTTCATAATAATTCCCAAGAACCATAACAAAATCGTATCACATAAAACATGCATAAAGGAAACATAACATTTCCACATTTCAATCAAATGATATCAATACAACACATTGATATAATAAAAACATTATGTAAACCATTTTCAATACCAAAATAAAAGATAATTAATACATCGAATTTATAAATCATTTTAAAAAAAAGTTATATTATGGCTTGTATAGGATGTCGAAGCTCAAATAAATGTCACGGCGGTAGAGAAGTCCTTGTCACCGCATACGTACGACAGAAAAACATTCCCTTTTTTCATTTAGTAAACGCTTTGTATAAAAAATATTTCTTTTTAATAAACATAAAGTCAAAGGGGTTTATACACCTTTTAAATGATAGTTGTGTATAAAACAAAATATGCCTCAATGAAATGAGATTGAGACGAAGTCCCATACCTCATATCTGATTTGACTGGATCATTCATTAATCTTTTGAATAATAAGCCTCAGTTAATTTCTAATTTCATAAGAACCTTTTTGAATTTCATTATCCTTTTATGTCACTTTTTACCATGTCATGAACACTATGTAATTAATTAAGTTAAAAACGGTCGTTTTAACGATCATTGGTACTTGATTAAAAAATAAACTATTTATAATTACAAGTTGTTCATGTATCCATTATATATAGAGTTATATTAATTATGTAGATATCATATATATAATATATATCCAATATATACATTCATTTATAATATTACATAACATTTAGAGGTATGAAATGAAATGCATCCTTCATGGAGACAGTATGTCGTACGTACGCATGAACGCTACTTCCATTTCTATTTCATATTTTATGGAATTAAATCTTAATTATATAAAGGTATATTATAATTCCATTATAATATAATATATAATATCATTAACTCCATCCTTTATACATCCCACATATGGCATTAACAAATCAAATCACTTTGATGGGGCGGTAGTCCGCACTTCCTAAAATGAAGATATCGCATATACCCATAATGGAAGCCATAAAGGTATGCCAAAAATGAATATTACAGGAGCTAATGTAGAACATAAATATATTATATATCATATATAAATATATTGACATGTTAATGGCCACCATTTAAGGTGTTAAAATAATATTGAACAATCATCGTTTCGTGAGGAAGAAATTCACCATCCACAGAAACAGTATGTTCTTTTACCATTATATGTAGGTGTGTGTAAATTTAGTTAGAAAACATCTTATAACAACATCCATGTATATTTAATATACTGGTGTTGTTACAAAAGAAATGAATAAAAAGATTTTAGGGGGTTGGAGAAGCAAAATAAAACAAAAGAACATTAGAGAAGACTTTACCTTTAAATCGGGTAACTCTTCTTGGTTTGGACCAAAATAGTTTCTTGAAGAGATTTATGCCTAAGGTAAGGCTTCTAATATTAAGATAGGAATTTTGAGAGATAAAATGAGCAGGTCTTGGCCGATCCAATTGCTTTAGATGTGTGGGTAAGGAGGTAGAGTTGGGGGCCTTTTATAAGAGGAGAGGAGGGGCACTCTTAGAAACGTATAAAATGTTACTTTATTTTAAAATTATTTTCGGATTTTAAATGTCCCACATTGATGTATTTATAAGATAAGGTGATAAGGGTTATAAATATACTCATCCAATAAAACTTTTAAAAGTTAAGGTCTTATATTTTACATTATCATTTCATTTTATTTAAATCGTTCATTAATGAGGTAATCGTTGCATCATCATGATGTCATAAATAATTTAATTTGTTTAATGTATAAAAATTATAAAAGAGATAATATGATATAGGAAATATTTTTAGATTTCCAATGACGATTTATATTCTAATATATCATTTCTATGGACAAAATTAAAAATGTTTTACTCAGGTGATACATTCTTTGTTATATTTAACTTTCTTTAAAAATAAAAAGATAAAAAGTCATTATCACACAAAAGTGATTCCATGGGGTCCCCAAGTTTGGAAAAAGAAATCCCATGGTATGAAATGACACAAAAAAATAGTATTTGGACACATTCTGGTATCAATTTTTATTATTATGATATTATTTTATTATCCTTAACTACCTGATTACTAATTAATCAAGATAATTAATGATAATTACCGTCGTTACTATTCACAAAGTTGAAAAGCAAAAGAGTCTTGATTACATAATTTGGACATTATTATTACAAATAAGTATTCCATTTTACCAAATTCCAAAAAAAAAATCATGAATTATTTTAAAAATAATTCTCGTTGTCAAAAAAAATAGAGGGTTTTTTTGAAACAATATCAATGAAAAGTTTGGCACTCGTTTATGCCCAATTACAAGGTGAAATTAATTATAATTACCACTATTGGATTACATGGTAAAAATATATTCTAATTAAACTTTAAAACCAATTAAAAAGATAATATAACCATATAATTAAATTATATGAAAAAGAAGTTTTGATGTAAAATGTAGTATTTTTCACTATTCATAAAAAAATGAACATTGTCATAAAAATACCAAATATTAACCCAAGGAAAATTCCAATGTCACAATAATAAATAATAAATTTATTATGAAAAATAGAGCTAATAAAATTGTCAAAATGTTGATTTAAAAATGGTTTTCCATCAAAAAGCATTATAACAATCATTTAAAAATATTAGTGTATTCCATGTTTAAGATTTGATTTATTCTCATTTTAAGCCTCTAAAACAATATCTAATTCATAAATATACATAGATAAAAATATCTATTATTCATTTCTTACTTGGGATTTTACAATTTGGTACTATAATTATAGGTTGTGATGAATCTTGAACATCAATACTTGTTTTTTGTTGATAAGACGATTTTAAATTGACTATAATTTCATGTATTATTATGTTCAAGGTCACATAGGGCCGAATAATGACCAGATATTTTTCATTGGTAAAGAATCCCATGGTCAATAATCATAAAACTCATCCTACTCATATGGAAAGTAATTATTTTTATCACTCAAAATTTCATTTTTTGGAGGATGGAATTGCATTATATTTCATTATTATATCTCCTCCGATGATGTTTTCAACAAATACTAAGTCATTAATTAGGATTCAGGTGAACCATTATAATTTTAATTAATCACCCTTTGAATATCTATATAAGATGATGATCGGGGTCCCTCATCGTTTGTGTAATTATTATTATTTTCAATCAATTCCAATTTTTCCCCCTTGTTCAATATTACATATAGGGAATCTTAACTTTCCCTCACCTGTAATGAAGATGTTAATTATAGGGATTATAAAAACACATATGATGATGTGATGGATATTATATGGATGAAATGACAAAAATCCACTATGTATGATCTCCTACAATGATCCATTGGGAAAATTTTTAATTTATCTTTAGAGATTGATATCCTCAACTAGCGAGTGACATGCAGTAGGAGTTTTGGTTGTAGAGGTGATAACAAATATTTTTAATGGTTTGTGGGTTTACATTAAAAAATTTAGTAGAAATGAGATTATAGTGTCCTATATCACTACATTAAAACAATTATGGAATCTCCTCTAATGAGAGTATGTCCACATCATAGTGAATACTCATATTTGATGAAACACCATAGTATTGAAATATTCATTTTTTATTAAATTAATACTTTTTCAAAACAATTTTTTAATAAAAATCCCAACTAAAATAAAGTGATATATTTTAGATTAAATTTTTTTAAAATATAATAATAATAATATAAAAAACTAGAAAATAAAAATATTGTAATCTATTAAGTATAATTACATTTAGAAGATAAATAATAAATATGTTTTAATATTGAAAGGTTCTATTTTTCAAATATATTTTTAAAAGTTAAAATTATTCCATAAAAACAAATTATATTCATCAGTATTAAAATATTATTATGATAATATATATTATTTAAATTTATGGACAAATATTTATTCATTAATTTATTTAAAAAATTATATAATATACATTTACGAACATGTGTGGTCTAAATTTAGATTTTTTCCTATAAAAGTAGTTTTTCTTTATATTTTTTATTTTCATTTAAATATTTATTTATAAACTATAGAATGATAATTTTCTAAAAAAACTAAATTAATCTTATGATTAAAAATGACAAAAAAATCATAATAATGTTTTTGGTTTTTTCTAAAAATGATTATATTTTGGGATTTGTGATATAAAATTGTTATAAATATTGTCATTGAAATAAAATTGTCGTGAAATTAATATGAAATAATTATTTATAATAAAATTTTATCATAAAAATAAAAGAATCCAAAAAATATATTGAAATCTAAAATATAAAATGGTTCAAAGAACCCAATTTTTGACATTTTTGAACCCCTGTTATACTTTATTAAAATAAAATTACTATATTGTTCCTTTTATATTTATTAATATTAAGGTGATGTTATTTTTTTTAAATATTATTTAATAAAAATATATATAATTTTTAAAAAAATAATAGAATTAAGGAAAATCAATTGTACAGTTTATTTTGGATTAAATTCATTTTTATGCAAAAAATGACTTTTTCTGAAATAGTTTTTTATAGTTCATTTCAAAACTATATTAAATATTTATTTACCCAAAACAATAAATTTAATATTTTAAAATGGATTCAATATTGTGTTTAATTATAATCAAAATATATGATATAGTTCATTTCATATTTAGCTATAAAATCATGTTACCATAATAATTGTTTTCACCACTATGATCTTTAAAAGGATTAAAAATTGTTAAATCATTTTGATCAGGTATCAAATATCATAAAATCATATATATTATTTTAATATATTTGTCAATTTAGGTATATTATATATTGAAATATAATGTTGATTTATTTTTTTCATCCTTATCTAGAGTAGCACATTTTTATTATGTTTACATTAATAGTATTTAAATGGGCACCACTCAACTCACTTACAAAATTTTACATTCATCCCATCATTTTAACACCAAAATTTAGAACCATATATCACAAATTATATTATTAAAAAAAATACCCACAACTTTATCTATGATTTTTAGGTTTTATTATCAACAAAAAAGAAACCCTATAGGGCTTTACCAGATATCTAATGGGGGTACCTGAATATGTGGTAATCACATTAACTGATCTAATTTAAATTTAATTTTATATAAAACAATATATAATAAATTATAACAACAATAATATAATTATTTAATTATCATTATGATTATTTAAATTTATTATGTTTTTCGAATGGCCATTTTTTACATCTTTTAAATTCAATGGAAGTTGAGTACGTCAAACATTTGTTTCACATAATACTGCTTCCCTTTATGATATATTTCATTTTTCACAACCACCTGAAAATATAGATGTAATTTTGGTTTAAAAGGATTAAAAATAAAACTATAATATATTTATTATTTATTAATTATATGGTAATAATTATGTAAATAAAATTAATGATTAATGAAAATTTTAAATTTAACTACACAAAACCAGAACACCAAAAAAAAATTTAATTAATAAATTTGTACAATTGTATTTCAATTATATTATTCACAAACCTCATCTTAAATATTATTTTTTAAATTAATCATATATTTTTCATAACATTATTGTTATGAAAATGTGAAGATTCTAATGATTATTTATCTCGAAAAAATGATTAATGTTTGAATATACTAAATACAAACATAGATGGGAATCATGATTCTTATCATAGAAATATTTATTTTATAAAATAAATATTGACATTGGTATAATAATAAAATATATTTCAATGGTTCATAGTATGAAAAATATTAATAAGTTTCTTATATTTATGTATATTTGAAAAAAAATATTATATATAGAACTTATAGCACTTCAATCTAACCAGAAGATTGAGGTAAGGGATTATCATGTCAAATATCCTAATTTGAATCATTTTTAATATTATCGTAATATTTCCATTTATATGATATATTTTTACATCAATAAAATATTATATCATGATTCACTATATATTGTTTGTATTTAATGTTCTATTTCATGTGCAACGTATCATGTTTATTTATGAAAATTTTATAAAATTCATATTGTGATTCTTAAATCTATTTTTTTGTATCATATTACTTCTCTAAAGAATTTTAGGTATCATGATTTTGTTTCATGAAACCTTGTTATTTTATGTTTTATTTTATAACATATGTAATTTGATTTTTTTATCTGAATATTTTTTTTACATCAAATTTTCCAAGGTGGTAAGAGTTGCATGGTCACATTTGACATGTTTCATATTATGTAAACTGATTCCTATTTTGTGATTTCAATTTAATTTACATACTGATAATTATGTTATAATATATTTTTCAACAATGTAATAATATTTAAAAATAAAAATTATGTTAATTATTCTAATGCAGTTTGATTCATGTTTTTTATAGACATTGTTTTGGATATCTCATTTAAATAATATTTCAAATGTTTTGATGTTTTCATCTAAATAATATTACTACATATAATTTTACATTAAATTTATTCAATAATTTTCTTATATAGATATTCATATTGATTTAATTCATTTCCAATATATTTTACAGGCATTATAATTCCTTTAAAAGAAATATTTTATTATTTTTAATGTGGGTTTCATTTAAATATTATTATCCAAGAATAAATAAATATTCCTACATAAATTATCACTTTATAAATTTTACTACAAAAAATTCATTCTTCATGAAAATTGTACTTTTTATAGTATTTATTTTTTTATATAAAAATCAAAATCATATGAATATATTCAATTTTTTTATTTATAATTAATCAAATGAAATTTTTTTATTTCTATTTGAGTTATATTTATAATGAATTTATAAAATAATTTATCATCTATTTCAATATTTATTATTTCCACATATTCTTCTATATCTATATGTTTAAATGATAAAATCAATTTTTTTTTGGAGTGATAATTGTTTATGAACTTCTCTTGAAACCATTTCATTGATGTTTTTTAATAAACAAATCAAGGAATATAAATTTCAAATGTGAGATTTATAATGAAATACAATCCATATTATTTTTGTTCATTAAATTGAGCAGGAATATTTTATATAATGACTTCATTTATCAATATATTTTTCCAATTAATTATGTATTTAGTATAAAACACTTGGTTTTTCTTTTGAGTTATTGAAAATTTATTTTTTGGTTTAATCTATAAATTTTATATATATAAATGTGAGTAAGATTTTTAAGAAGGGTACGGTAGAATCTAAGTCTTGTTCAAAGCCCAAAGATTTATTTTTAGGGGAAGTTTATGTAAGACATGGTTAAAGAACATTTAATACAAACCATATATATCAACCATGTGTCATGAATTTTGTAGATCATAATTGAGAGATTTTGTGAGTCAGGACTCACAATCATGTGAGTTTCCTAATGTAAAATAATAACGGGTATGTATAGTTATTGAATAGTTTTTCAATACTCTATCATAATTTTTTTTTTCCAACCTCAGGTTGTAGGTGCATATGGTTGGTGAGAAGTTTTTTGTTCCATGCATCCAAACTATACACCGATTAAAAATTAAAAAAATTTAATATTTCCCATTCTCTATTTTATATTAACTAATCATTCGTCCTCTGTTAATTCTCCCATGCACAATGATCCTCTCCTTATCACAAGAAGATTCTCCCTCTCTATTATGCTTAAAGATATCTCATTCACTCGAGCATGGAATTATGTTTCATTCATACTGTTTGATATGTATTAGTATGTACACCATTCTTCTTCCTTATTTTCTTTATTTATCTCCCCTTAAGGAATAAAGAATCCAGGAGAGATATTATGAAATACATTTAGTGTATTCATATATTTCATATATTTTGTGTATTAAATCATATTTTGGAGATAGATTGGGGATGCATTGTCTTCCACCCATCTTAGGTGGGTGGTTTATACATTTTTACATAAATGTATTCAAGTTTAAATATTCATTCATTGTTTTGTAAACTGAATATAAAAGGTGTCTCTTCGAAAATCAGTGTAAATTAAATTAAATGTTTTCAAAAACATTATTTTATGTTTTATTTCCTATTTGAAATGGTTGGAGGTCATCTACCTCAACCATAACCACCATATGAGGTGGGATATTTTGTATTATTCAGATGATGATGCCTTTGGGGTGTGAAGAAATTTCCAACCATGTGTGGAAGTCATATATAAAATAAATTATGATGTTAATGGATTAATACCTATTAGCCTCTCTTGAATATAAGTTAAATTGAGTTAATAGAAATTGTCAATGGGATTGATGATCACATAAATTATAAGTAATAATGTAATAGTTGGTAATTTGGAAGGGACACTAACATGTACCCAAATTTATTACAAGAAAATTGGTGGACTATTGAAATAAGAATGATGAATTTGATAAAATTTAATGTATACTAGCATGTCACCTAGATCTCTTATATGGATTGGACACTATTTGACATTTTATTATAAAACTGTCAATGTGTTTTGGGCATAAAAATCGTAGTATAAGACTGATAGTTTTTTTATATTGGATTTCATTTATTATTAACCACGGATCTATATATCCTTGAACTCCTTGTACATGCTCTTTGGGATCCTCCCAAGTCATTTGGGATCCATCTATAGATCTTATTCATGGACATAACATTGATTCCTTGGACAATGGATCTTGATCATTTCCCATGTAGGAATGCATCATAACAATTTTCAATGGATTAGATATCTGGACTCAAATACAAATCCTCTATTAATTGATCTAGTACATAACCCACTATTGTTCGATATTTGACACATATTTTATATTCAATAGATGATACATGATACCTCCATTGTATTCAATACCCCATACATTACTCATGTAAACAATTATTAATCATTTATACACGTCTTTTAATTTAATATAGATCAATATTCTTTTGTTTCAAATTATCATTTATATATTTATTACTATTATATTTTCATGCCACTATAGATGAAATCCATTGACCTGATTTTTCATACACATCTCTGGTGGGGTCCTATAGATTGTATCTCACACCCTATTTGGAATATTGTTTTGTACCCAAGAATACGTCATGGATTCATGTTGGAAAAAATATAAATATCCTACTATAAATGATTTAATATTGTTCTATGTTAGTGTACAATAGAAGAGGATCAATCATATACTCATCATGTAATTGGATATACATTGGGCCTTTTGTTTTTTTTATTTATCATGTTGTATATCCCAGTTCCCCTTATCCCCAGGATTTTCTTCATTTTTTATATCACCATAAAATGCACATAATATTGTTATATGATATTGTATATGGAGCTACCATTGGTTATATTGGCTGTTTATTATGGTAGGATGAAACAATTATTCTCAAAATTATTATTAAATCTACATTAGATACTTATTCAATTATTATAACAAACTTTTATAATCTAAACATGATGGTTGTAAGAACCCAGTTCTTATTCACATGGTACGGGATTTCTCATTTCACTTTTCATTCAGTGTTTATGAGAAAATATGGAAAATGGGGAAAATCTCAAAATTTGGAAAGTACACGTCGTGTACTTTGTCCACACGTTGTGTACTTTTGGCCATGTGGACTGAGAACAGAGGGTGTGTGGTCGTGTGGGTGATGAGGGGTGGAGGAACCAACTACACGCCATGTAGTGATCATTTACACACTGTGTATATAGTCGGTAGGATAATAGTATGGCGGTGGATAGCTATGCGACAACATACGCCATTTTGTTGTGTCGGCAGGAGAACAGTGTCGTGATGGTGGGAAGCCACCAGAGGAACAGTTCAAAAATTTGGGAAGTACACACCGTGTACTCTAATGTACACACTGTGTACTCTAATGTACACACTGTGTACTCTATTTTTTAACTTAAAAGGGGAAGTAGCCTCTCCTATTCATAGGGAATGCTTAGAACGGGAAGAGGGAGCTCGAGAGAGGAGGTCGAAGGTTTGAAGATCTGCCGAGTGCAAGTCTGGAATCCGTTTCCATCTCGAATGGTCTCGTTGGAACCACGTCGGTAAGCGTTACCTCTTCCTTTAGTAGTTCTTGCCAATTATCCCCCTAATGGGAGTTATTTACGTTTAAACGTAGTTTCTTTTACTTCAGATCTACGACATTTATGGGAATTTCTGGAATTGACGTTCACGTATAACATTCATTGGTATTTAAGGCAGGTGGATTTGTGTTTATTTCCAACTGTTGTGCATTTTGTGTGTTTTTGAGCTACAAACCAATATTTGGGGTGTCATGTGGTTGAGGTCATGGCTATTTTAAATACCTATAATTGATTTGGTAATTAATTGTGATATTAAAATGTTGTTTTGGATCTCTGCTTGGATCCAGGACCACCCTGGGGGTGCGTTCTTCTATTTGGACGTTTGGCCAGGATACCCGATGGTATGCCTGGTTTATTTAAGCCTTTAATGAAATTATTTAATAATTAGCATGAGAGTAATTTCTTGTTTTACAGCTTGCTTACATGTTGGGCTTGGCCCAGTTACCTGTTTAGCCTGAGGGAGGTATTGTGATTAGCCTGTGGGCATTGTACTACATAGCCTATGGGAAACTTCTTCTGTGCCTATGGGAACATGATTCTATGCCTGTGGGTGACACTTCTTTCGCCTGTAGGAAATATCTATATTCCTGTGGGCAGATTCTTGTGATTGGATTCTCTTTACTTAAGGGAAGGAGTTGTAAGTGTCTGAGGAAATTAGTCTCTTACATAGAATATTCACTATGGTGGTATATTAAATTAAAGGATTAAATGTATATTAAAAAGGAAATATAATTGGTTAAGTTATTTATATTCAGTACTGCTTACTTTATTGCATTTAAATACTGCACACTGTTGTTGCATGATTTCACACAGTAGGGCACATGCCTTTGGTGGGTGCCTACTGAGATATATTTCTCACACCCTATTTGGGTCATGCTTTTCGGCCCAAATAGATTAAGTTTCTACAGGTGTAGATAAGGGAAAGGGTCCCTATACAGGTACTTGATTGTTGTTAAGGAGTAGGGGAGCATGGGACTTGTCTTAATCTCGCAATGCTACCGGTTTCTTGTTCGGTTTGGTTGTACTATGTATTGTACTGTATTATAGTGTAACATGTTCTGGCTATTTTCATAGAACCTGAGGCATGTTGAATCATATCTATATATCTGGTTGGTAATCTTTTACTACAGTTGTTATATTAAATGTGTATAGTTTATTGCTTCCACTATTTTGTATGTTTATATTAAATTCTGCTGCACTACACTTTCAAAAATGAGGGCATAGTTTCCCACTATCAGACCGGGGCCCTCGCTGCTAGATGGAAGCCTCTAGCATTAGAGAAAATGTGCTTGAGGTCATGTGGCGAACCAGGTTCGGGGAACCTGTGGAGTGGTACCCGGATCTGGGACGTTACAAAGTGGGATCAATGTTGGTTTATTTCTTTGACTTACTATTTAGAGCCTCAGTCTGGGATAATACGGACCGGTAGTTGGTAATAAGTTGTGCTTGGGCGTAGCTAACCAGTGTACATGGAAAATCTAATTTACCTCATGTTGCAATTTTTCTGATTTCACAATTTTACAATTGAATTTATTTTCACCAAAGTATGACGCACTTGTATTGTGCTGTTGATATTTTATCCTTGGGTTCTATTTAGTTGCAACCTGATGTGATGAGGGTATTCCATCTCATGCATCATTTTGGAACATGTACAAATCACATGCCATGCATAGTTCCATGCCATGTTGGTGAATTAGAAATGGCATGTTGTTGTGATATTTGATGTGCTAGAAAAGCATTTTGTTGTGATAGCTACATGATAAATACCTGGAATGTGATAGGGTATTTTGTATGATCCAATTTGTAGAATGAATGACAAACATTTGTTTTTGGGGAGTATGGGCCCCCATCAACCGGAATTTGGTGGATCATTGACTGTTTATTTTGTTATAACACAGATATGATGTAAAAAATTGATTCGTGGGGAGTATGGGCCCTCACAAATCGGAATTTGACACTTAGGTGTTGTTTTCCAGTAATTTTTGGGATCCGGGGAAGTTTTTGAGGCATACTCTTCAGAAAACCCAGTATACACAACATGTAGTACTGTATACATGTCGTGTATGTTCTTATGTTTGGGAATAAAAATAGTTATTCTGAGTACATGTCGTGTACCCTAACTACACTCCGTGTAGTCTCTTCTCGTGTCACAAACCGTGTGGGTGGTGACACGGGGAAGGGAAGAGCTTGGGGAGAACACGCCATGTAGCTTATGTACACGTCGTGTAGTGTAGACCTGGTGTCCACCGTGTAACTAACGACACATGTGGAGTAAAGAATAAAACATACACGTCGTGTCCACTGTGTAACACGCCGTGTAGTGTGACCTAGGATCCCGACCGTGTAACTAACAACACGGGTCGGGGTAATCCTTTTGAGTACATGCCGTGTGTATATAGAACATGCTGTGTAGGATGAGCCATGTATCTGGCCGTGTAACTAACATCATGGGTCGGCAGAGCTCATCTAGAACACGCCATGTACCTGTGGGACATGCCGTGTAGTCTTTTCCGGGGACAGACCGTGTGGACAGAGCCGTGTGTCTGTGAAATGGAGTAGTGTACACGCCGGGTGCAGGTGTAACACTCCGTGTAGTATCAAGCCGAGTAGTCGGCCGTGTCACAAGAGACACAGGCAGTTGGTAATAACACTATACACACCGTGTAGATGATATACACACCGTGTAGTTTTTTTCAAATAGGATCAGTGTGGCTCAGCTGCGTAGAAGGACCCGGGCAGGGACGGGAAGTCATGTACATGCCATGTAGTCAGTATACACACCGTGTAGTCTTGTTTTTACTTTTTTGAATTCCTTCTTCCTCCTGTTCCCTTTTGATTTTCTTCATTTTTTGTCTTGATAATCATGAATATTAGGCATGTTATTGACCATGTAGATTCAGGCTGTCTAGACAGCTGCGTGTTGTTCTCCAGGATGGCTGAAACGAGTATACTCTAGAAATGGTGGGCCATGGGATACCATTTGATCCTCCAGTAGAGCTAGATGCGGCACCAAAAATTATACCGGACACAGGCGCGAAGTCGCAGTTCTGTGAAGGCTTATTGCGGTTCATGCAGACCTTTCAGGGAGCACCGCAGGCTGCCAAATCTATGGCCGAGTTGACACGTATCATCCAACAGCAGCATCCACTGACATTTTCATGAGATGGAGAACCACATGCTACGGATTCTTGTCTTGTATTGATGTAGACTATTTTTGGGCATCTTGATACACCTCCAGGGCAGAGGTTCACGATCGCAAAATACATGATATGTGATTCCGCCAAGAGGTGGTGGGATGTTACCACCCATTCATAGAATCACAGAGAGATGGCATGGGAATATTTTTCGGCAGTCTTCTTTGATTGCTTCTTCCCAGAGAATATGAGGGGAGATAGAGCTCGAGAGTTCATGAATCTGTAGTAGGGCGCTATGTCAGTGATGGACTATTCTGCTCATTTCACTGAGCTTCAGCGTATTTCACCTCTTCTGGTGGGCGATGAGATGCTGAGAGCTAGGCGCTTCGAGGATGGTCTTCGGTTTGACATCTGGGCGCTGGTGAATGTTTTTAGGTTTCCTTAATTACATGATATTTTGAACCAAGCGTTGGTTACAGAGGGAAACCTGCGGGAATCTTGTGGTGTGGGCTAGGGTAGTTCATCACTAGTTACTGGTACTATTTCTGCTGGGAATAGGAAGATACAAATGGACTCCTCTCAAGGTGGCAGTACCAGCCAGAAGAGTGCTTCATTTGGCCAAGTCATGTGCTACCAGTGTGGTAGAGAGGGGAACAAGATTCCAGAGTGTCCAAGAGACCCATAGGAGTGCCGATCATTCGGAAGGATGTTCCATCTGCAGTGCTGTTGCAGGGCGTTTCCACCGATGGCTAGTGAGGGGGATTCTGTGCAGACACCGCTTATGGGAGCAGGACCTGCATCTTTTTACCAGTTAGTGAACTAGAATATTTCTGGGCGTGCAGTCAGATATGGTGGTCGTGGACATAGTAGCCAGACACCAGGATCTCAGAGGTAGCAGGGCGGGACAACTCAGGGTAGGCAGTCTGTGACGCAGGGCTGTGGCACTGGGCAGGTATATGCAGTGCAACAGAACGAGGAGGAGCAAGATCATGGAACTTCTATAGTCAGAGGTACTATTCTAGTAGCTTCTATTTTATCTTCTATAATTTTTGATACTGGTGCTACACATAGTTTCATATTTTTACCCGTTATGGAGAGCATTAGGTTCTGTGTTTCTACTTATTCTGATATCATGATGCTAGACACTCCATTGGGGACTGGAACGACTGGTTTTCATCAGTGCAAGGAATTCCCCCATGAGGTTGTTGGGTGTCACTATCTTTGGGACCTCTATGTCATGGAGATGACAGCATATGACGTTATTCTCGGGATGGACTGGTTGGATCCCTTTCAAGCCTTTGTAGATTTCTATCATCGCAGGGTGAGTTTTGCGTCACTAGAGGGTGAAGAGTTTCAATACACGGGTGAATGAGATGTTCTGGTGAGTCGAGTTGGACTAGATCATCATGGGGGAGGTGGAGTCACAACCCAAATTGCGAGTTTATATCTAGACGACCAGGGTACTTGTCAGAAGGTTTTCCCTCTAGTGTTTGATCATTTCAGGGATGTCTTCCTTGATGAATTTTCAGGTCTTCCTCTAAAGCGTGAGGTGGATTTCTCTATTGATCTTGTTCCAGGAGGATCACCGGTGTCCATTCATCCGTATAGGATGTCCATGCCTGAGTTCCGGGAGCTCAAGAGGCAGTTAGAGGAGTTATAGGAAAAGGGATTTTTTCGACCCAGTACTTCTCCATGGGGTTCGCCTGTCCTTTTTGCGAAAAAGGCGGACGATACCATCAGACTCTGTGTGGATTATCAGAAGATGAACCAGTTGATGTTTATGAACCTATATCCCTTTCCGTGGATTGATGATATTTTTGACAATATTCGTGGAGCATGATTGTTCTCAAAGATTTACTTGAGATTAGGATATCATCAGCTGCGCATTAGACCATCTGATATACCTCTCACAACATTCATGAGCAGGTATGGTCTATACGAGTATACGGTTATGCCGTTCGGACTCACAAACACGGTAGCAGTTTTCATGGATCTGCTGAATCGTGTGTCCCATCCTTATATCGACTCTTTTTTGGTAGTATTTGTGGACGATATCATGGTGTACTCTGACACTAGACATGATCATGCTACCCATCTTGAGATCGTATTGAGTACACTCAGAGAGCATCAGCTACATGCTAAGCTCTCAAAGTGCCACTTTTGGATGGACTAGATTCACTTCCTACATCATATCATCTCAGAGGCAGGAGTTGCAGCAGACCCAGAGAAGGTGAGAGCA
Organism: Viscum album; assembly: GCA_963277665.1. Taxonomy (NCBI): domain Eukaryota; kingdom Viridiplantae; phylum Streptophyta; class Magnoliopsida; order Santalales; family Viscaceae; genus Viscum; species Viscum album. The sequence continues at coordinate 38,504,007 of OY728158.1, read as the reverse complement.
GTAGTTTCGTGTGAGCAGCCTTAAAACGTGTCTGAGATGCGAAGTTTCTTAGGGCAGGCTGGTTACTATAGACGCTTCATACATGACTTCTTCCACTTAGCAGCGTCGTTGATGGGTTTTACTAAGAAGGGCGTGAAGTTCATTTGGACAGAAGCTTGCGAGACATCCTTCCAGGACCTAATGTGAAGGTTGACATCAACACCGATCCTGATTCTCCAAGAGTAGTTGAAGAGCTATACAGTTTACTATGATGCATCAGGGATTGGGCTGGGAGCAGTGTTGATGCATGGCGATCGAGTTGTTGCGTACGAGTCTCAGAAGTTGAGGCCACATGAGAGGAATTACCAGATGCATGATCTCGAGTTGGTTGTAGTTGTTCATGTGTTGCGCTTTTGGAGACATTATCTATAGGGAGATAATTTTTTGGTTTTTACCAACCACAAATGCCTCAAGTATATCTCTACTCAGTGTGAATTGAATCTAATGCAGTGAAGGTGGGTCGAATACCTACAGTCCTTCGACTTCGAGCTTGCCTATACACATGGTAAAGGTAAGGTAGTAGCTGATGCACTAAGCTGGAAGACTCAGATACAGGCTGTGTAGGAGGCCATTGGTGAGTGGATGCTCATGAATTTGTTCTTTGAGATGCATTTGGAGGTGCACGATAGTCAGGGGAAGACTTGTCTTTCATCTTTAGTTGTGACTTCTATCCTCCTGGATAGAGTGAGTATGAGACATCTATCTGATCCATAAGGCCTAGTTCTACGAGAGTCGGTGGAAATTGAGGACCCTCCTCATGGTTGGATGATATGCGATGATGAAATTATGCATTTCCATGGACGAGTGTGGGTATCATGGTACATACGTGAGGAGTTGATGTGGAAGTTTCGTGCTTCAGTTTGGGCAGTTCATCCCGAGGTTACCAAGTTATACTGTGACATGAGACGTCAGTACTGGTGGCTGGGTATGATGTGAGAGGTAGCTAATTTTGTTACGAGGTGTTCCACCTATCAGCAGGTGAAGGTGGAGCATCAAAGGACAGACAGACTATTATAGTAGTTAAATATTCTAGAGTAGAAATGGGATGATGTCGCGATGGAATTCGTGAAGGGTTTGTAGAGGTCACCTTGAGGCAATGATGCAGTGTGGGTTGTTGTGGACATACTCACGAAGGTAGCTCACTTTTTACCGATCAAGGAGTCCTTTGGTGTTGACGAGCTCGGAAGGTTGTATATCTGATAGTTTTTACGTCTTCATGGGGTCCCTCTTTCTATCGTTTCATATAGGGATTCCCATTTTACATCTCATTTCTAGAAGAGTTTTTAGAGGGCACTGGGTACACAGGTGCTTCTGAGCACAACTTACCACGATCAGACCGATGGCCAGTCAGAGCGTACCATATAGGTGCTAGAGGACATGTTGTGTGCATGCGTCCTTGACATTGGGGTCTCTAGGGAGAAGCACATAACCCTAGTAATGTTTAACTATAATAATAGTTTTCAGGAGACTATCGAGATGGAACCATACGAGGCTTTATATGGTAGGACATGCCGATCACGTTTGTGCAGGTTGGAGGTAGGTGATGCAGCTTTACTGGGACAAAGTCTTGTGCAGGAGACTTTTGAGTAGGTCCAGTTGATTCAGAAGCAGATGGTTAACACAATGTCTCATCAAAAATCATATGTTGATCGTTGTAGACGACCCTTGGAGTTCGTGGTTAGGGATTAGGTTTTCTTGCATGTTTCACCGAGGCTAAGACACAAGTGGATCAGGAGACATGGTAAACCTTCACTGAGGTATGCGGGGCCATATGAGATTCTGGAGAGTCGGGATAGTTTCCTATCAGATACAGTTACCACAGAGGTACCGTGCTGTAACACCCCAACCTTCCACAGTACGCTTCCCTTTGAATAATACAGTAGCATGTGTTGTACGCAACTTTGAGTTCTAACACACACACCACAACCAATAAAACTAGCTGTTATGAATATCAATACCAAATTTTTTATATTTTATAAATTTTATCTATCAAAATAGACTTCATTTTTGGATTCGTAATATCGATATTATCCTAGGGTGATATTTTGGTATTTTTCTGAAAACATCCAATTTTGTATGAATAGTCAAAAAACACTGAGTTATAGTTTAAATCCAAATTTTTATTTAAATAAATATTTATTTTATTTAAATTTAATTAAGGTCAAAATAGATATATAATACCTATATAAGTTCAATTTAATTCGTTGGAGTTAGTTTAGAATAATTTTATATCTATATAAATTTTATTGAAATTTTCACCGTCTTTTACCCACCTCCTAAGAGAATTTGAAAATTCACATAAAACATAATTTTACCACTTCTGTGAGTGGAATTTCAAAAATCCTAGAGACGCGGTTAATGACAAGGAATAAATGTGGTTCAATGAGATGAAAATAATTTTTGGTGAATAGTACCTTTTTACTTTTATTTACCACCGTTATAAGTAAATAAGTTAATTAATGGTAAAACTGATATTAATATTATCCTAACACATTTCATAATTATATTTGACAAGATTATCTCGACCAAAAACAAACTTAGGAATAAAATATTATCATTTAGGTCCACTTAGATTAGATTAGGACATTAATTATTATTTATTTCAAAGAAGAGTTAAAAGAGTTAAAATCAACGTTTAAAAACTAAAAGATTTTTAATATAGTGTTATACATAAGATAAATTCGATTGTAAGTATTAATTATAAATATAAAAATACTTCATACATTATGGTATTTTATTTATAATTTTTAGACATTATATAATTTAATTTATTTATGACACAATGGTGATGCAGTAATTATTTAATAAATGAAATATTAAAATAATTAATATTATACATATTAAAATAAATGTAATTTCAGACTTTTTATGAATTAAAATAATTTTATAGGTTAATATGACATATTAATATTGGTTATATAAATTTTATTCGATGTAATATTGTTTTTATGATGTTATCAAAAACAAAATACCCAATAGTTTCAAAATTGACAAAAAAGAGGTTTTAAAACAAATATTATATTATTAATTTATATTCTATTTCTAAAAATATATGTTTCGGCAAAAGGACATGTATCATGATAGTTGTAACATTAATGGGCCAGTTTGGGGTCTCTTGGATGTATATAGTATGTTTATTAACTATATAATATAAAAATACAAAGTGACATGGTAAGTGTCAAACTAATTAACTAAGAGTAAAAACTTAATGATTATGTTAATATAATGACCCAAAGATGTCTAAATTCTATTTTTTGAGTGGTTTTTGACCCACACCCACCTTAAAATTTAAATAACCTCATTTGGAGCCACTAGAAACTAAATATGAATTTATAATAAAATAATATTTCTAGATTTTCCAAAGGTTCCCCTCACCACTATTATAAAAGGGCACTCACCCTTCTAACTAATTCACATATTCAAATCCTTTTGGCTCGGCCAAACCCTGCCCAAATACTCTCTCAAATTCCCTCACTTCGACCTAGAGGCCTTAGTTTGATCATAAAGCCATCCTATGGAGCACTTTTGACCAAATCAAAAGGAAGTTCCCAATTAAGAGGTAATGTTTTCACCACCCTCTTTCAAGTTCTTTTCTTATTCAACATCTTCATTCTTTGTTATTCCAATTCTAAAAAAATTACTCCAGTATCTTATATATACTGTGATGTTATTATAAATATGGTATAACCATATACTGTATTCTATCCATCCTTTGAATAACATGTCACCATACGTGCGTACGTACGGCTAACAGTCTCCACGTCGTGGTGTAATTGTTATTCAATAAATTATTATTTGGATGGTTACAATAATGATGTGTAATTCATGTAAATAATAAATATAACATTATAATGATTCTGTATATATGATATAACATCCAATTATATATTATTTTAATATCAAAAGAATGATATTGTCGCTCGTGCGTATGTAAGGAGGGTGAGACTATTTTCATCTATGTCAACATCCTTTGATGGATTTTAAGATTATTTTAAGTTTATTTGTTATGATACAAATATTCCATATTGTATTGATGGTTTTGTTATATGTTTGACTGTGGATGTGTTATTTTTATACCATTCATGATTTATAGAGAACGTATTGACATTTTGTATGCTATTTTTAATACGGATGTTTATGTTATGTTTAAACTTCTTAATATGAGAAATGCATTCGACTAAATAAGTGACGGTTGGTGCCCGCAATTGTTCCTCGATGCATCGGTAGGACTCATGAGTCAAAATAGTTCCTTGGAATAAGGCTTTGAGAAAATATTATTTGTAGTCATGGCACGAGACCTTGACTATGTGGTTATGATAGTCTGGCATTATTCATTCCATCATTTTGAATGTTTTTTTTGATATTGCATGAGATTATTCGACTAGAAGAATATCCATTTGAATAAGTAAATGGAACTATTTAATTTTATTTTTTCCATATTATTCTGAAGATCATGTTTAAAATGATTTTGTTTTAGTTATACATTTCCTTAATTGTTTATGATTATTTGTGAATGTTTCTGCTATATTGTTATCCTTACTGAGCATCTGAGCTCACCCCTTTCATGTTTTATTTTTCCCAGGATGTGAAGAAGTAATTTATGAATGACCTGCAGGAATAGTATGAGGGGATATGAATACCAGATGTTGTTGTAGTTTTTCTACTTAATGATGTAATGTAAAGCATTATGAATGTATCTAGTTATTCAAAGTCTACTAAACTAATCGGTCTTTAAAGACTTGATCTTTCTTGTGATCATGCCAATGTTATGTAATAATGCACCGACTCTGGTTAACTGGGGTCAGAGTGATATAGTTTTTATTAGAGGATGTATTAGTACAAACCATGGAAGCTAGATTTAGGTTAACTTAGATTAAAACACATATAGCCAAGATATACTTTGAGGATTAGTATATAAGAAATCTCTAGAATATTGGTATTGTAGAGATTTTGTGAGTTTTCCATGCAATACAAATTTGTCTGGATACGATCAGGTAGAGGCGGCTCTGGCACAGATCTACCTAGGAGTAAAATACAAAAACACCACTTTGAGGTAGACTGAAACGGGGAATGGTGCACGACAACGAGCCTTCTGTAATTTTGGTTATGACACTCTTGTGGGATATGTTTAGGACAACTCTCATTTTCATTACAAATAATTATGAAGGGAATATGAGTATATACTTCATCAAAGAAAATTTCATTTATGATTATGGATTATATCCATAAATAGTTCAATTTATGTTAAGTGTCTTTATAAGTATATAATTATGTATTTTGATTCCTAATCTGATCTAGTTTATGCCATTGTTTAGAAATGGCGCGTAGTGGAAGTAATTGAAACAGTATCCATGCACGCACTCCATGTGGGGATTTCCCTCCTGCTCAAGATTATTATAGTGGGCCGGTGATGCAACTAGTGCTGATCAACTAATCACCATACTGGGATAACTCACTCAGGTTATGAATATTAACCATACCCATATGGAGCACCCTGATCCACAGCATGGAGGATCAATGTTAAATCGATTCATGAGGAAAAAACCACCAATGTTCAATGGGATTACAAATCACATAGTATCTAAGCAGTGGATAAATTCCCTAGGGAAAATATTTCAGGCTTTGGGGAGTAGTGACTGGAAAAAGTTATCATGGCAGTCTACCGCCTCACTATAGATGCTAATCAATGGTGGTCATTGATTCAAAACATGAAGGAAGATGATGAAATATCAAATGTGGAATGGAGGTAGGTCCATGATCAGTTTTCAGAAAAATACATTCCTCGTGACCATCGAGCATATATGGAAAGATATTTTCTGAGTCTGAGACAAAATGAGGATGAGAATGTCGCAAAGTATGAGGCTAACTTTACAAGTTTAGCAAGGTATGATGGAGATTATATACGTAACCCAAGAAGTAAGATTGATCATTTCTTTGATGTGTTAAAACAGTTTCTCCATCGAGAATTAGTCTCAAAAACCTTCTCATCGTACGAAGACATTTTCTCATGTTTTATCAAGACAGAAAAAGAATTCTCAATGTATTATGACTTTAAAGGAATGAAAGAGAAGAAGAGATCTACTGATCAATCTGGTAATGGAATAAGAGGAATAAAAGAAAAGTTGTATATCAATAATACAATAAATGTGGGAAGAAACACCCCAGTACTTGCTTAAACTGAATTTGAGTCTGTTACACGTGTGGTGAAAAAGGCCACCACGCTCGTGAATGCAAGGGGAAGAAGGAAGATACTAATGTCCAATGCTAAAATTGCAGGGAGACAGGACATTATAGAAATCAATGTCCTATGTGTCAGGGTAAATTAACTAAAAAAAGACCAAGGGATCAAGGTTAATAATATGTTATCACTACTGTTGATGTAGAAGCTCTGAAAGACATGGTGGCAGGTAATTTAATGGTTTCGTCAAATTTAGAAAATGCATTATTTGATTCTGGGTCATGGCATTGTTTCATATCTTCTTAGTTTTCTATGAAAATTAGATATTTCCGATTTTATTTAACAAGGGAGTTGTCAGCTAAAACACTTCAGGGATGTATCATTGCAATAATGTTTTTTGAATTAGTCCCCATTAAAGAACATACATGTTTTTATCCACTGATCTCATTGTCATACCTATGATTGAGTTTGATTTAATCCTCGGTATGGATTGGATTTCAGACCATGATGCGACGAATTATTGTAAGAAGTAGGAGGTTACGATTTTGGATGATGATGATAAGGAAAACCTTATCTTTAGATCAGAATCATCACCAACTAATTTTTATCTAGATCCAACCCCAGTATCTCATCTGAATTCAATTATCGGGGTGGAAGAGAATGAAATGAATTTGGGTGAGGAAAGGAATGTTCAAATAGTGGATATACCTATTGTGAATGAATATGTATATTTGTTTCCGGATGATTTACTTGGACATCCTCTAGAATGAGAAGTTGAGTTTTCCATTGATTTAATTCCTGGATCAAGGCCTATATTTAAGACCCCTTATAGAATGGCCACTATAGAATTAGTTGAACTAAAGAAAATACTAGAGGAATTGAGTAATAATGGATTTATTCTCCCAAGTGTTTCTCCTTGGGGAGCCCCTATTCTTTTTGTCAAAAAGATTGATGGATCTATGAGGTTATGTATCGACTATAGGGAAATCAATACTATAAAAATAATGAACAAGTATCCCGTACCTCGAATTGATGATTTATTTGACCAACTGCATAGATCTCAATAATTTTCAAAGATTGAACTCTGATATGGATACCATCAGTTTTGTGTTATGAATGAAAACATTCCAAAGACAGCATTTCGACAAGGTACGAGCATTACGAGTTTACAGAAATGCCTTTTGAATTGAATAAGGCACCCTCAGTATTCATGGATCTAATGAATATAGTTTTCAAATAATATCTCGATGATTTTTTGGGGGTATTTATTGATGATATGTTGTTATACTCCAAAATCTATGAAGATCATGAAAATAACTTGCGCATTATCCAGAAGACTCTTAGAAGACATGAATTATATGGGATGTTTAGCAAGTGTGAATTCTAGATTTAGGAGATCTCTTTTCTAGGCCATATTGTCTCCATATATGGAATTCTTTCTGATCCTTCAAAGATTAGAGCAATCCATGAATGGCCAGCACCAACGAGTATAACCGAGGTACGCAGTTTTATTGGATTAGCATGTTATTATCGTCGTTTCGTCCAGGACATTGCCCGATTGGCTAACCCATTAACAAAGCTCACTCGTATAGGGGTTAAATATGTTTGGACAAAATAGTGTGAAGAATGTTTCGAAGAACTGAATTGAATATTAGTCAATTCTCTTATATTGACTCTACCATCTGGGAATGATGGGTTCCTTAGTTATAGTGATGCATCGAAGAAAGGTCTTGGTTGTGTCCTTATACAGAATGATAGGGTAATTGCCTATGCATCACGACATCTAAAAATTAATGTGAAAAACTACCCTACTCATGATCTTGAGTTACCTGCTATAATCATTTCTTTGAAGATATCGAGACATTATCACTATGGTATAAAATGTGAGATTTATACTGATCACAAGAGTTTGAAATATATTTTCTCACAGAAATAACTCAACATGAGGCAAAGGAGATGGCATGAACTACTAAATGATTATGATTCCACGATACACTACCACCCAGGGAAGGCAAATAAGGTGGCAGATGCTTTGAGCAGAAATGATCATGGAGTTTTGAACATAATGAGAATTGAAAGGGATCCTATTTTCATTGATATAGTGAAGATGGATATGGGAATTACGATGGAAGGTGATACATCTATACTTTTTCAAATTTTTCCCAAACCAACTTTACAAGAATGATAAATAGTTCTCAATCTAGTGATGAAGAGTTTCAAAAGAATATTAAAGCTTTGAATGATGGGAGATTGAATGACTTTGGGTGTGAAGATGGAATTTTGAAATGTGGGAAGATACTTTTTGTTCCCAATATACCTGATCTAAAAAGGGGATTTTTGGACGATGCTCATAGTTCCAATTTCTCTATACACCATGGGAGCACCAAAATTTATTGAGACTTGAAGGAACATTCTTTGTGGGACAACATGAAGAGGGAGATTCTTGATTTTGTGTCAAGTTGTTTGGTTTGTCAATTGGTGAATGTTGGAAGGCAACAACCTATAGGAGTCATGCAACCTCTTCCCATACAGGAGTAGAAATGGGATAATATTATGATGGACTTTGTCATGGGACTACCAAAGAATCCTAGAAGGAAAGATGAAATATGGGTCACTGTTGATCTTCATACCAATTCATCACATTTTCTTGCTATGTGGGAAGATTTACCATTTGAACGTCTAGCAAGGATATATATTAACGAAGTGTTGAGACTTCATAGAGTAACCCTATCTATTGTTTCTGATGGTGATCCACGTTTTACTTCAAGATTCAGGAAGATTCTTCAGAGGGCCCTGGATATTGAAATTCATTTGAGCACTGGCTACCACCCTCAAACAGATGGACAATCAGAAAAAACTATTCGAACCATAGAAGACATGTTGAGATCCTGATCACATGACATTTAGGGTAAGTGGGATCAATATTTACCTCTGGGAGAATTTTCCTATAACAGTAGCTTCCATATGAGTATTGAAATGGCATCATATGAAGCGTTTTACGGAAAGAGATGTCGCACACCAACCTGTTGGGATGGCTTTAGTGAAAGAAAACTTGTTGGCCCAGAACTCGTGGAGGAAACGATAGAAAATGTAAAGGTAATCCAAAACCACAATAAAGCATCTCAAAGTAGGCAGAAGAGCTATGCCGATAATCGAAGGAAGGATTTGAAATTTCATGTAGAAGATCATGTTTTCTTGAAGGTATCTCCATGGAAGGGAGTTATACATTTCGGCAAGAAAGGTAAATTGAGTCCCAGGTATATCGGACCATTCGAAATTCTAGAAAAAATTGGGGTTGTAGCTTGACGATTGGCAATGCCGCCAAGTCTCTCCAAAGTACATGATGTGTTCCACGTATCACTGTTGAGAAAATACATGTCTGAACCAACGCATCTACTCACCTATGAGGAATTAGAACTAGAACCTGATCTGTATTATTGTGAAGAGCCCATTAGTATTCTTGATATGAGAGAACATGTATTGTGAAACTGGACGACTCCTTTTGTAAAATTTTTGTGGAGAAGCCATAAGATGGAAGAGGAACCATAGGAACCCGAGGAACTTATGATGAAGAACCACCCGAGTCATTTTATAAATTAATTTTCTAGAAATTTCGAGGATGAAATTATTTTAAGGAGAGGAGAATGTAACACCCCAAAATACCATGGTATGCTTCCCTTTGAAAAATACAGTAGCGTGTGTTGCACGCAATATCGAGTTATAACACACACACCACAACCAATCACACTAGCTGTTATGAATAGTAATACCAACCTTTTGATATTTTATAAATTTTATCTTTCAAAATGGACTTCATTTTTGGATTCGGAATATTGAAATTAGCCTAGGGTGAAATTTTGGTATTTTTCTAAAAACTGTCAATTTTTTATGAATAGTGAGAAAACACTGAGTTATAGTTTAAAACCATATTTTTTTAAATAGTTATTTATTTTATTTAAATTTAATTATGGTTAAAATAGATACATAATACCTATATAATTTCAATGTAATTTGTTTGAGTTAGGTTACAGTTATTTCAGATACATAAAAATTTTATTGAACTTTTCACCGCCTTTTACCCACTTCCTAGGAGAATTTGAAAATTCACATAAAACACAATTTTACTACTTCTGTGAGTGTAATTTCAAAAAGACGAGTGATAGGGATAATATCAAAGAGTAAAATTTTGTTCAATGAGATGAAAATAATTTATGGTGAATAGTAACTTTTTTCTTTTATTTAACACGGTTAAAATTAAATAGGATAATTAAGGGTGAAATGAAATTATTATTACCCAGACACATGTCCTAATTCTATTTTAAAAGTGTATCTCAACCAAAAACAACCTTAAGAATAAAATATTATCATTTAGGTCAACTTGAATTAGATTTGGACATTAATTATTATTTAATTCAAAGAAGAGTTAAAAGAGTTAAAATCAACGTTTAATTACCAAAACATTTTTAATATAGTGTTATACAAAACATAATTTCATTGTAAATATTCAATATAATTCTAAAACAATTTCCTAGAAAATGGGATTTTATTTAAAATTTTTAGACATTAAATAATTTAATTTATTGATGACACAATTGTGATGCAATAATTACCTATTTAATGAAATATTATAATAATTGATATTATAAATATCAAAATAAAAGTAATATGATACTTTTTATGAATTCCACTAATTTTATAGGTTATTATGACATATTATTTTGGTTATATAAATTTTTTTTGAAGTAATAATGCTGTTATGATATTATCAAAAACAAAATAACCAATAGTGTCAAAATTGACATAAAAGAGTTTTTAAAACAAATATTATATTATTAATTTATATTCTATTCCTAAAAATCTTATTATCAGCCAAAGGACTTGTATCATGATAGTTGTATCATTAATTTACCACTTGGGGGTCTCTTGGATGTATATAATAAGTTTATTAACTATATAATATATAAATACAAAGTTACATGGTCAGTGTCAAACTAATTAACTAAGAGTTAAAACAAAAAGATAAGGTTAATATAGTGACCCAGACCTATCTAAATTCTTTTTGTTGAGAGGTTTTCTACCCATAACCTCCTTAACCTTTAAATAATCTACTTTGTATCCATTAAAAAAATATGAATTTTTTATGAAATAATATTTCTAGGTTTTCCAAAGGTGCCCCTCACCCCTCTTATAAAAGGGTACTCACCCTTCCCACTAATTCACACATTCAAAGCCTTTTTACTCAGCCAAACCCTTCCCAAAGTCTCTCCCAACTTCCCTCACTGTGATCTAGAGGCCTTAGTTTGATCAGAAAGCCATCATAAGGAACCCTTTTGATCAAATCAAAAGGAAGAACCCGATTAAGAGATAATGTTTTCACCACCCTCTTTCAAGTTCCTTTCTTGTTCAAATTCTTTTTTCATTGTTATTCCCCTTCTAAAATAATAACTCTAGAATCTTATATATACAGTGATGTTTTAATAAATATGGTACAACCATATATAATATTCTATCCATCCTTTGAATGACATGTCATCATATGTGTGTACGTACGGCTTACCGTCCCCACGTCGTGGTGTATTTGTTATTCAATAAATTATTATTTGGATGGGAATAATAATGATGTTTAATTCATGTAAATAATAAATATAACATGATAATGATTCTTTATATATGATATACCATCAATTTATATATTACATTACTATCAAAAGAATGATATTTTCGCTCGTGCGTACGTACATACTACCATCACCACGAACGCGATGAGATTCATTCCCCATCGTATCCATTAAACAATAATTCTCATTTAATGATTAAAAATAATGTTAACGGACCTGATATAATTGTAGATAAGAATAAGATTCAAACTATCCATAACAAACACAACTTATGTTACAAAACATATAAATGAAAATGAGTAAGTTAGCACCCGAAACAACGATAATACTAAGATATTATTAATAAATCATGGTTAAAAGATCATATATAATATCATATTAATTTTTATGATTATTGTATATTATAATAAAAATTATTTCACCATTATACAGGAGGTTAACATACCCTTAACCAAGGAATAATACAAGTTAATGGTTTATTTCACAATCTCTTCATTATCCGAGGTTGTTTGTACATAATTATCTACTGGGACCTCTTTATCATCCACTTCCACGTTTCATAAAAAAAAATTCAAAACATTATTACTATTTTATTGAATATAGGTTAAATTCATTTATAACCTTGTTATAATTTTTATAATAAGTTTATATAGGAATTGTTCCGTCATTTTCCAAATAAGGTCCTTTTTAACCTTTTCGATAGAATTAAGGTAAGAATTTCTTTTTTAACTTATACGGAGGGTGAGAATATTTTCCACCATTATAAAATCATCGAAGATTCCCTTAAAAGCTTCTACTAATATTTTCAAAGTAAAATTTTTATTTTATAATTATATTACTTTTTAATGATTTAAAAAAAAGAGATATTTCTCTCAAATAGTTTTGATTTCATCTATGTCAACATCCTTTGATGGATTTTAAGATTATTTGAAATTTATTTGTTATGATACAAATCATCCATATTGTATTAAAGGTTTTGTGATATGTTTGACTGTGCATTTGTTATTTTTATACCATTCATGGTTTATGGAGAAAGTATTGACATTCCGTATGCTAGTTTTAATACGAATGTTTGTGTAATTTTTAAACATGTTCGTATGAGAAATGTATTGGACATAATAAGTGACGGGTGGATCCCGCTATAGCTCCTCGATGCATCGGTAGGTCTCATGAGACAAACTAGTGTCTTGGCTCAAGGCCTTGAAAAAATCTTATTTTTATTCTTTGCATGAGGCCTGGACTATGTGGTTATGATAGTATGGCATTATGAATTCCATCATTATGAAAGTGGTTTTTGATATTGCATGCGATTATTAGACTAGTATAATATCCATGTGAATAAGTAATTTCTATTATTTAATTTTATTTTTTCCATATTATGCTGATGTTCATATTTAATAGGATTTTGTTTTAGTTATACAGTTCCTTAATTAGTTACACTAATTTATGAATGTTTCTGCTATATTGTTTTCCATACTAAGCATCTGAGCTCACCCCATTAAATGATTTATTTTTCCCAATATGTGAAGAAGTAATTTATGAATGACCTGCCGGAACAGTATGAGGAGATATGAAGACAAGAATTTGTTGTAGGTTTTTTACTTAATGATGTAATGTAAAACATTATGCATGTATGTAGTTATTCCAAGGGTACTAAACTGGAATGTAATTCGAGAATTGATCTTTCTTGTGATCATTCCAATGTTATGTAATAATGCACCAACTCTGGGTAAATGGGGTTGAGGTGTTACACTGGCCATAGACGATGTCTTCTATGTATCTCATTTGCACCACTATCATTCAGACCTATCTCACATTGTTCAGCTAGAGGAGGTTGAGCTTCATATGGATGTGTCCTTTGAGGATTATCTGATTCGTATCATTGATAGGAGCAAAAAGGTTCTTCAAGGCCGGTCAGTTCCACTCGTACGGGTGTTATGGTAGCTTGGCCGAGTGTAGGACGAAACTTGGGAGTGGGAGACCGATGTACATGCTCAGTGGCCAGAGTTATTCTCAGCTTTATCTTCACAACACTTGGAAGGGCAATTCATCGATGAATTGTTTTAAGGGGGGAAGATTGTAAGAACCCGGTTCTTATTATTGAGGTACGGGTTTTCTCTTTTCTCTTTTCCTTACGTTATTTTGAGAAAATATGGAAAATGGAGAAAACCCCCAAAATTTGGAAAGTGTATGCCGTGTACTTTTTCCACATGTGGTGTACTTTTGGCCATGCGGGAAGACTACACAGGGTGTGTGGTCGTGTCAGCGATGAAGGGTGTAGGAACCAACTACATGTCGTGTTGTGGTCCTTTACACGCCGTGTAGTCAGTCGGAAGGTGAATAGTAAGGCAGTGGCTAGCTGTGTTATAGCACACACCGTTTACTCTTTAAGACACGCCATGTAGTCGTGTCGGCAGGTTAATAGTGCCGTACTGGTGGGATGCCGCCAGAGGAACAGTTTAAAAAAATGGGAAGTACACGCTGTGTACTCGGAAGTACACACCGTGTACTTGGTTTTTTTCTCATAAAATGGGTAGTAGCCTCCCCTGTTCATAGGGAAGGCTTAGAATGGGAAGAGGGAGCTCTAGAAAGGAGGCTGAAGGTTTGAATATCTGAAGAGTTTACATCTCGAAGCTGTTCCTTCCCCGGACGGTCTTGTTGGAACCACGCGGGTAAGCCCTCCCTCCTCCTTAAGCAGTTCTTGCCAATTATTCCCCTAAAAAGAGATATTTACTTTTAAGTGGAGTTTCTTCTACTTCAAATCTATTCCGTTCTTGTGCATTTCTGGAATCGACATTCACGTATAACGTTCCTTGGCGTTTAAGGTAGGTGGCTTGGTGTTTATTTCTATATTTTCTGCGTTTTGTGTGTTTTAGAACTACGAACCCATATTTGGGGTGTCGTTTGGCTGACGCCGTGGCTATTTTAAATTCCTATTATTGATTAGATAATTAATTGTGATATTAAAATGCTATTTTGGATCGTTTCTTGGATCCAGGACCACCTCAAGGGTGCGTGCCTCTGTTTTGTCGTTTGGATAGGATACCCGAGGGTATGACTTGTTTGTTTATTCGTTTAATGAAATGATTAAAGGATTGCCTTCTGAGGAATTTCAAGTTTTAATGCTTGTTTACATGTTGGTCTTGGACTTGTTACCTGTTTAGCCTGAGGGTGGTGTTGTGATTAGCCTGTGGGCATTGTACTACATAGCCTATGAGTAACTTCTTTAGTGCCGATGGGCAGCAAATTCTGTGCCTGTGGGCGACACTTCATACTCCTATGGGCAATATCCGTATGCCTGTGGGAATATTCTTGTGGTTGGATTCTCTTTACTTAAGGGTAGGAGTTTTACGTGTCTGAGGAAATTGGCCGCTTACTTAGAATATTCACTGTGGTGGTATTTTAAATTGAATGATTAAATGGATATTTAAAAGGAAATATAACTAGTTAAGTTAGTTACTTTCATTTCTGCTTACTTTATTGCATTTAAATATTATACACTGTTGTTGTATGATTTCACATAGTTGGGCATGGGCCTTTGGTGGGTGTCTACTGATATATATTTCTAATACCCTGTTTGGGTCACACTTTTCGGCCCAAACAGATTAACTTTCTGTAGGTGTAGATAAGGGAAAGGGTCTATATATAGGTACTTGATTGGTGCTGAGGAGTAGGGGGCATGGGATTGGGGTTAGGCTCACGATGCTACCAGTTTCTTGTTCTATTTTGTAGTACTCTGTATTGTACTGTATTGCAGTGTAAATTTTTCTGGATGTTTTCTTAGAACTTGAGGCATGATGAATCATATCTATATATCTGGTTGGTTATCTTTTACTGCGGTTGTTATATTATATGTGTATGGTTTATTTCTTTCTCTATTGTTGTATGATTATATTATATTGTGCTGCACTACACTTTGACAAATGAGGGCATTGTTTCCCCATTATCAGACATGGGCCCTCTCTACTAGTTGGCAGCCTCTGGCGGTTGGGGAAATGTTCTTGAGGTCATGTGGCGAACCGGGTTCAGGGAACCCATGGAGTGGTACTCAGATCCAAGATGTTTCAATGGTATTGTATACCAACTATACCATCACGGACCCTCACTAATATTCTACATCTCATGATGCATGGGGAGCTGTGATTCATACCATGTGGCCAAAAAGATAGGTTACATGCCTATGAACCATGGCCATGACATCAAAAAGTTCTATCATAGAATCTTTTACATTAACATAACTATTCTTTGGTTGGTAGATAGGAGACTAGGAAATGTTGAGAATTTTTCATGATAATGTTATTGGGAGTAGAAAATCTACATTTAGTAAAAATCCTAACTCTCTATTATGGGAATTGATAATTTTAATTGTTCATATTTTAGATGAATAATTTCACCCATTGGTGATGCACATATGTTTTAAAAGTTGTTATTGTTGTGATTTTTTTACTCTTATCTCAATAATGAAAGAAGTTATAGACTTGTGTAGGAACATGAGGATTTATATATCATGCATATTTCGTGCCTTATATATTTTAAACCATGATTTTACTACATTATGTTGTGGTTCATTTATTATAATATTGAAATGGTGATAATGTTTCATCTAATAAAAATGTTGACTAATTTGTTAATAATGTGACTACCTCAATGTAGGCTATATTTTGATGTATAACAATGAGGAGGAGCCTTTACCAACCAAATATTACTTGTTTGAGCTATATTAAATTCTTAAAAGAGGAGAAAAATTAGTGGGATATTATTACCTAAATTCAAATTGTAATTTATAATTCTATTGCTTTTATATATTGGTAATGGGGATCAACCTAATCCAACTATCATAAATGAAACTGTTAAATTCTGATAATGAATGTAAATGGAGGGACAAAGTAATATCACCATCCATTTGAAACTAATAATGGATAGTTATTAAGAACATGTAAATAGAAACACATCTTACTAGATCATGATATATATATATATATATAACATATAAAATTGGTTATAGTTTGTAAAGTTTATGATAATTTTTCAATAAAATTCTATTCCAGTTTGAAGATAAGTTGTTATTTCCCCAATAAAAAAACAATTGAAACTGTATATACTAGAATCCTTGATGAGAAATAGAAAACTCCCCTATGCCTCAATCATATATGAATCCAGCTTGTACTGTCTCTTGGGATTCATTGTGACTAGATATAGCCCCTACATTTGGCTTTAGGAGCTATAAGAGAAGTTTTCGCATGCTTAATGAATGATCATTCCTATATTATTCTATTATTAGTAATTTTTAATGTTATTGAATCTATTATGATAAATGTACTCTATAATTTTAATGATATTCCACCATAATAGCCTTGGGTGGTTCCATAGGTGGGTGGTGATGACCATGCTGCATAGGTGTTAGGCGATGAGTCATCTATATTCCCTCATGTAGTTTCATTAGTGGAACTTTATATTACAATTAACATGGGAACTCACACTAAATTTCAGTAGGGTTTTCTATGGCTCATACAGAACATAGAGGTATCCCCATGATCTACCCCTATAATGGATGTGTTAATACAAAAATTTCAGAAATGTCATCAAAATAAAATATCAGAAGATAGTTGTACTCATAGTGATGTGTCGTGGATATGTTACATGTTATCTATCGTTGATCATATTGATATTCCTTCTTAAAAGACGAAAATCATGGAATGTATATTTTTAGAGGTAAATCTAATATATAGTGGGATGTTTAAACCCATGATGACCAGCATCAGGTTAGGTTCTGGAGGGATTTTCAAATAGCATTATATGATTATTTCCATTATTATACATCATGAACTAACTGAGACAGATGGTTTATACACATTATGAAAAGAAATATACTTATTTTGGATTATTAATTTTTTTCATTGGGGTTTAGAAATTCAAATATATTATTCTTTTTTTATGAGTTTACAAGAGGTCAATGCATTTAGGGTCTTCTCATCTACTTTATTACGTCTCGTGTGATTTTTTTTTCATTTGACGACTATTTTGGAGATAATAAATCCATCACTCATCATTGAGCATAACCTTAGACTAGTTGGCGGTGTGGTATAAAGAATTGTAGTAGCTTATTAGAAAAGTATTTTATCTCGTGAATGAATGTTTAATTTTGATCTTTCCTGAAGAGGTTGAAGAAGATAGAGTGTGTTCGCGAATATCTATTAAATATATCATTATTGTTGAATGTTGGGTCATGTGGGGACTTTATGAGATATACCCTTAGTTCAGTGATAGGATTGCGGTAGAATGTCACATCATTAATGGTTATTCAAAAATGATCCTCATGATTATAGTGATACATGGTCTTCAACTATTATGGGTTCCATTGTGGGTCGAATATCTCTACATCAAGAAGGGGTAAAGAGTGTTACCCAACATTCAGACCAAGGTGTTTGTCCTGAATGAGGGACACATAGTTTAGATTTACAATTTCAATAAGGTGGTCCTTCCTAGGGTAGTAAGTCTATATCTCAGTTTCGTGGATCAGTATAGATGTATTATCTATACCCAATAATCGATGAGAATATTTTCAATCCTTTTACATTTTATTGTACAATTATAGTAACCTCAACATCAATGTTGATTTTTGAACACTAGAGCTTCTCAGAACTATATATCTTATGATATTGTGTATATTATTGGATTTGAGATATAATATTTATTTGGGTAATGAAACACGATATCCCATTGGGTATCATATCAGAATGTATATTTTAGTGCAATGAAATTTCATATTTGGATAGGAGGATACCATTTTACATTATACCAATTTCACTTTATGATGTCTGGTTTATGCAAAATTCTTTTGATAGAGTAGTTGGTTCCCTCTCATGGGTAAATTGGTTGTTATCTTTGTAGGGTGACATTCAAATCACCGTCGCATGGTAAAATTATCTATAATGGAGAATGGGATGTACATGAGTGTTGAGTTAGATTCAGTCATCCAGGGTTGAGTAGAGTGATGAATAATAATTATAATATATTTTTATATGGTTATTAAATACATTATACTTATTTCTATCATGTGGGGATCTTTTCTACGATGTTTTACAATAGATCATTTTTGAGATACCTCTTGTGCGAGTGGTTGAGTTTACTATTGATATATTTCTAGTAGCTACACCAGTAACTATTAAAATATAAAATATCGGTACTAGTGACTTACAGGGGATCAATATACAATTGGAAGAAATGGAATCCATGATATATAAAAGGCCAATTTCATAAACATTTGGTTTTTGCATTCCTTTTTCCATGAACGTGGATGAGACCATTAGATTGTTTATTTACTCTATAATGTTGAAACTTCTTAGCATGAACGTAATGTATCATTTCCCTCCAATAGATGACCGGTTAGACCAACTCTTAGGAGCATAGTTATTCACCAATGTGGATCTAAGGATGATCTATCACCAAGTGTGTGTTATAATGTCTATATAACATTTCTGACATTCCATATTGGATATGAATATTACAATAAATGTTTTAATTTTTTGTCTCGTGAATGCTCTTATGGATTCCTTATCTCTAATGAATTGGGGTGTCCACTCATATCTACATTCATTTGTTATAGACTTTATCAAATACCACTTCTTATATTCTCACACATGACCTGAAAATTCCATGCATTTTGATATCATATGAAATAAACTTTTATAATACCATACATATTTTAATATCTGAATCTTTCTCCATTGGATTGATAAAGATCACTACATATGACACATCATTTCATAATTAACAGTATCTTCATACCCATGGATGATGAAGGATTTGGATTCTAAGAATCAACCCATGAAGAAAATTGATATTCATACTCTTTTATATATGGATCAATATTATAGATGTATAAATCGTGATTTATCATTCCTTGAAGAAACTCATTTGTACATGAAAAAGAGTGGTGTGATGGTATTTTTTAATGAATTACATGTGAAATACTTTTAAGTGTTATAACTAATTTTGAATTCAGTTCCAATATCAATTTTACCTAACACTAGAGTAGGTCACATAATGTATAGTAATGTGTTAAGTAGTAGGTTATAAGCTATTCAAATGTGGGGAGATTGAATATTGGCACAAAGGTCTCCCTAATTGATTTATCATGAGTTTAATTACCAATTAAAATATTTTTTGTTGGTATATATGAATCATACATTATGTTTTTATTGAATTGATATGCTTGGAGTGTGTGTTGTGTTTTTTATAGATAACTGAAGAATAAAATTCATCTTTTCACAATGTCATTTGAATCTTGGGTAGTAAAATTTGTGTGAATACCTAATATAATCCTACATTAATCTTTCATATAATCATAGTAAGAAAAATGTATTACTAGATTCTTGACGCAGGATGACATCAACACAATATGTTTAGGAGGTCGATAGTGAATTGAAGTTGATGGACATGTTTTTCGATATTTATTAAGATATTTAGGGGAGAAATATAAAGACCATTATATTATATTTTATATTTATATCTCTACTTATAGATATATTGATGAAGAGGAAGATTTCTAATATTGAGGGTTTTGTCTTATGAGAGATCTTTTCATGTGGGTACCCCCTTCGGTTGTGTCATGGATGAGGATGATATCTTATACATTAATGGTTTCATCTGGGGGCATGTAAACATATATAATTATTTGATGTAATAAACTCATTACCCTACTTGGGATGTATACTTTAGTAATATGAAGATGTAATATGATTTACACCATTACTATTGGTGGCTTTGTATAAAATGGGTGATAACATGATTTGTTAAACCGTGTTCCACTATCAGCAGGAGAAGTTGTAATACAAGAGTTAAATGAGTGATTTATATCCATTAACCATTCCTGAGATGAAATGTGATAAATGCGTTATATATTTTGAATTGTGTTTGGAAAGGTCCCCGTTATGAAGTTACATATTATGGGTGATCATAGATAGGAAAAAATTATTCATTTTATACCTATTCAGGATTAAATCATAGTGGATAAACTATGATGTCTAAATTTGAGGTTGATAATATTTATTTATGGATTACCACATACCATTATATTAGATATATTCAATTAGATCATTTTGTGGATCGATATGGGGTTTCATAAGGCATTTAGTTAACATGTACTGTTGAGTACATCATACAACCATCATACAAATGGATTGTCCAAACCTGAAATTCAGTTGTTTATGATCAAGATTTGGGCATGAATCATTGATGTTGAAGGTTCATTGGAGAAAATACAATCCCTAACTATGTATTTTTATAATATAATCATTAATGAGACTTTACAAATGTCTCCATATCATGTTTTATAAGGTAAGACATTCTATACACAACTGTTATAGTTAAGGGTTTGAGAAGTGGCGATACAATGGCCTGATTTCATTTAGGCGACATTAGATAATGTAAAAACGGTCAAGAGTATTATGGATATATCTCATTCTAATAAGATGTTTCATTCTAATCATCGTTATAAGAAATTTCATTTTTTGGTGGTAGATCTGGTTTCCTTCCATTTTTCACCTAAAATAGTGTATATAAAGATTCAACTATGAGGTAAGATAAAAAATACTTTTTTTGACCCTTTGATATCTTTGTAAGAGGCAGTTTGGTATACTATAAGATAGTAATTCCTTAGAGTATCATGCTATGCACAATAGCTTCCATGTATATTTGATATTTTCTATGATTCTAAACCATATGATTCATTTGTTCCTAAGGAAAATTAATAAGAAATGGATCTTTATTTGAGGATAATATTACATGTGTTCCTCATCAAAGAACATAGGATCTTGGATTTAGATTATTTTATATAGCATGAGTCACAAAAGATCATGAACAAATTTATGATGAGATTAGGATGTTAGAGAATGAATTATGTGCTCAATGGATGAATGATTATTTTAATACTAATTGACCACCCTCATAAGGGATACTCAGGAATGAAATTTATTAAGGAGGGGAATTTGAAAAACCAAATAATAATATATTATTTATGGGTACTTTAAATTTTAATTTAAAACATTTTTATCTATATGAATGTCCTTAAGAGTTTATGGAAGGATTAAATTGTATCTTTGTCTTATTTAGAGCCCATAATATTGTTTTTTGGATTAGACAGATGAGGTTCATGTTTAGTGTTAACCAAGAATCTTAAACATATTACCCTAAATAGGTGATACATGGTTTGGGAAATCATACGATTTAGGTCTCACGACTATTTCAACACGCTATATAATACTATAGACGAGTTATAAGATTATCACATGGTTTGTCAAACTATCCATCATTACTTATATAGTGTTGTACTTTATTCAAAAGGATCGAATGGTTAGTGTACAGTTTCAATATCCATGTTTATGTACCATGTGCCCTTAAAAAATTAGTGGAATTCTCATTTTCCCTCCTACCTTATTTGATAAATATATATTCTTCCTCTTCGATTCTTATAAAGCATAGAATCACTATTACATTAATTTTTCTCTGCAAAAACCCATCTAGTCTTGGAGATAACTCTTAATTGCAATAATAAAATCAAATTAAATTCATCAAAAAATATTTATAAGGGGATTTCATTAATTAATCTTTATTAATTTTGTCACTTACAACATATTATGGAATCTCAAAACCATGTGAGATTATATTACCTAATTTTATGGTATTTTCTTTTTTTAATTATTTGATTCATTCCTTGCGAAGTTAGAGGATGATAATATATAAGGATTTTAATAATCTTATATAGTAGGTGGGATATACCGTTTTCCAATAATGTTTTTTTATTGAAATATTTCACCATTGTTCTTTCATTGGAATTTTTGGAGAAATATTCTAAAATGTGTATTTATTTAAATTAAATGATATAAAACATGATTTAATATCATGTTACCTATTTTAGGGTTGAATTATATCTACCCAATCTCTAACCAAAACTTTTTGTCTGTTTGAATGAATTCATATGACTATTCAATCACTTTTTATTTTAGGGTATTCCCACCCATGAGTGAAATCCATATAAGAATAATATTAGGATTTTAATGGTTGAATAAATATTTTAGATTGATTATTATATGTGTAATGGTATAATTTGAAATTTTAAATGAGATGGATGATCTAATAGATAATGATTGTTAACTTATTATTTGTTAAGGTGGAATTGACACTAACTAGGACTCTATTTTATTAAATTTAAAATAGTTATTTAACAAAATAATTCTTATGAATTAAATTCGTAAAAATTAATGAACACTGATACGACCCCTTGATCCCTTACGTAGACAACAATGTGATGGAAAAATTTTCAATGTCCCTGACAAAGTGGAATGGCTATAAAATAATGGTATCGAACTAGAGATTTAATTATATAGGCTGACATGTAATATTATATGTGGATCCTTATTAATTGATATGCCTTGGGGTATCACATTAGTCACATACCTTGTCATTATCATGTTTTCTATTTAAGATCATTATGGACCTAAATAAGTTTCCTTGGTCAATGCTCCTATGTCCTAGCCCATGTCTGTGTATATCATACAACAATTTCTACAGATGAGCAATGTGGACTCGCAGAGGACTACCATTTCTATGGCTTTGAGTCCTATCCCTTCTAGATATGATGCATGATACATACAACATATGTCGTAGAGGATACTCAATACATATGACGTATGTTTTAGCTTCTTAATTACTCATTTACACTGTCGCTTATCATTTTATAGTATTTTTTAGTAGAATTTACTACCATGTTTAGAAATTTTAAATAAAAATTTAAAATTTTATAAATATCATAAGTTCAAACTGCAATATCATGATTTTCAATAAATTATATTTTTAAAAAAAATTTGGGGTGGACAATAGAGTATATATCCCAACACGATCAGCATTAAAATATTATTTTGATAATATATATTATTTCAATTTGTGAACTAATATTTACACATTAATTTTTTTATAGAATTATATAAAATACATTTAAGAACATGTGTGTTCTAAATTGTCATTTTTTCTATAAAAGATGTTTTTCTTTATATTTCTTATTTTCATTTAAAATATAAATTTATAAACAATTTTATGACAATTTTATAAAAAAAATATATTAATATTTTATTTATAATGTCAAAAAAATTATCTATTGTTTTTCATATTCTCTAAAAAGGTTTATTTTTGGTAAATAATGAAGTATAATTATTATCAATAAGGTCATAAAAATGAAATTATAATGATATTAATATGAAATAAAATATTGATTAATTTTATATGGGGAATATAATAGAATCAAAACTAATATATTGAAATCTAAAATATCAATTGGTTACTAGGAACCAATTTTTGACATTTTCGTACCCTTGCAATTATTTATTAAAATAAAATAGCTATTCTCATCCTTTTGTTATTATTAATTGTAAGGTGATGTTTGTTTTATTAAATAATATTAAATACAAATATATATCATTTTTTTAAATAAATATATTTAAGGAGAATAAATTTTACTCTTTATTTTGGATTAAATTCATTTTTATGCTTGGAATTCATTTTTATGAATATGTGTTTTTGTAGCAATTTTCAAAATTATATTAAAAGTATTATTCCCTAAAAAATAAATTTAATATTATAAAATGTATTCAATATTTTTTATCATTATAATAAAAATTTATATTATAGTTCATTTCATTTTTAGAATTAAAATCAAATTTCCAAGATAAATATTTTTGACCACTATAAGCGTTAAAAATATTAAAAAGTTTTAAATCATTTTGATCAGCTCATCGATATCATAAAATCATATATATTATTTTAATAGATTATTCAATTAAGGTATAATATATACTGAAATATAATGTGGATTTCCTTTTTCCATACATATCTAGAAAAAAATTATTATCTTAAGATTAATAGTATTTAAATGGGCACCACTCCTCTCATATATAAATGTTTCCCTTCATCCCCTAATTTAAGCTCCAATATTGAGAACCATATATAACCCATGATATTATTTAATAAAATAACCACACCATTATCTATGAATATGAGGTTATAGTATCAACAAAAGACCAACATTATTAAAATTTATTATGTTTATAGAATAACCATTTTTTACTTCTTTTAAATGAAATGGAAATTGATAACATCAAACGTGTGTATTAACATACTACCACTTTCCTGAATGATATATTTCATTTTCACCACCACATAAAAATATGGTTGTAATAATAAACTAAATTATTTAAAAATAAAACAACAATATATTAATTATTTAATAATCATATCATAATAATTATATTAATACAATTAATGATGAATGACGAAAGTAAATTTAAGATCAAAAAATTGGAACTAAAACCCAATTTTTAACTAATAAATTCCTACAATAATATTTAATTTATCTTAATCAAAAAACTCACAAAAAATATAATTTTTTAAAATAATATAATTTTTTACATATAATTATTATAAAAAAATGTGGCCATTCTCCACATTATTTAACCTAGAAAATAGAATAATTATTTAATCTACTGAATAGAAACAAATATGGGAAAACAAATTCTTATAATAGAAACAATTATTTTATAAAATAAATACTGATAAAGGTATAATAATAATATATTTAACATTGGTTTATAGTATGAATAATATTAATATTTTTCCATTATTTATGTATATTTACTAAA
Organism: Viscum album; assembly: GCA_963277665.1. Classification (NCBI taxonomy): domain Eukaryota; kingdom Viridiplantae; phylum Streptophyta; class Magnoliopsida; order Santalales; family Viscaceae; genus Viscum; species Viscum album. The sequence goes on along the minus strand of OY728158.1, from coordinate 38,478,481 downwards.
AATTATTATATATAGATTTTATAACCCTTCCATCAAAGAAAAAGATTGAGTTATGGGTTTATCTTGTCAAACATAATTCTCTGAAACATGCTTCATATTATACTCATATTTAAATTTATATGTTTTTTTACATCTAAAAAATATTATATCATGATTTGCAATATATTCATTTTATTTAATGTTCCATTTCATGTTGAATTTATCATTTTTTTATATAAAATTTTTAATAACTATATGTTTATTTTTAAATCCAATTTTTTTTGTGTTATATCACTTATTTTCTATGTTTTTTGAATCCTGGTATAGTGTCATAAATGGTTTTAGTGTAATGTTTTATTTTATAACATTTTTTTATTTTTTATCAGAATCATTTAATTTTTTTATTTTTACTTCAAAAATTTCCAAAGTTCTAAGAGTTTCATGGTCTCATTTTATATTATTCATATAATGTACCATAAATACTTTTTATGCTATTTAAATACAATTTACATCCTGATGACTATGTTATAATATATTTTTTTCAATGTAATAATATTTTAAAATTACAGTTATGTTAATTCTTCAAATGGAGTTTTATTCATGTTTCTATAGAAACTATTGTGGATTTCACATTTAAATCATATTTGAAATGTTTTCATGTTTTCGTCCAATTATTATTACTACATATCAGTGCACATTAAATTTAATCAATAATTTTCTAATCTATATTTTCATAATGATTTTATTATTTCAAATATATTTTACAAGGATTATAATTCATTAAATATATATATTTTATGGTTTTTGGGTTTCATTTAATTATCATTAACCAAGAATGAAAAAATGTGCGTCCAACAATAACAACATTATACGTTTTACTACAAAAATTCTCATTCTTCATGAAAATTATTATTTTCCAAGTATTAATTTTTTTATATTAAAATCCAATTCACATGATTATAGGCCATTTGCCTTTTAAAAATATTTCAAATGAGAATTTGATTTGTTATTTATATTTGAAAAATAATTATATTGAATTTATAAATAAATTTATCATCTATTTCAATATTGATTATTTTACCTTATTCTTCTATATGAATATGTTTAAACTATACAATCCAATTTTTTTTATTCAATATAAAGATAATTTAAGAAATTTTTTATGAAACAGTTCCATTCCAGTGGTTTACTGAGAAAATCAAAGAATAATAATTACTTATATTAGTTTTATAATAAAATAAAATCCATATGATTTATGTTCATTAAATTTATCATGAATATTTTATATAAGGACTTTTTTTTAAAATGTTGGTGTCGAAACCTCAATTTATTATTTTAAAAGCAAAGACCTCTTTTTAGATTGGGTAGAGGGAGACCCATTACATAGCCTAAAGGCCCAAGGCCAAGTGGCCTGAATACAAGGCTTGAAAGCCCATTTGAATGGCCCAAAGGAAACCTCTATGAACAGTAATGGTACAGTAACTACGCTGCTACAATACCTACTACAGTATCACCGCCGCTACAGTATCTGCTAGAGCCCCTCCACCGCTACAGTGCTGCCACAGCTACAATGTCGCCGCTGCAACAGTACCTGCTACAGTACTGCTAAAGTACCTTGGAAATTCACCCCTGCCCGGATTTGATCCTGGGTCATTTGGATGACAAGAAGGAGCTTGTACCACTAGGGTATAGGCTCATTGGCATTTTATATAAGGACTTCATTTATCAATATATCTCTCTAAATCAATATGTAATTATTATAAGATACTCTATTATTCTTTTTAGGTATTGATGATTTTTTAATCTACTAATTTTCCTACATAAATCTAAGTAAGAGTTTTAATAAGGCTTCGGTAGAATCTAAGTATTGTTCAGATCCTAAAGATTAATTTTTAGAGGAAATAGATGTGGGGCATGGTAAGATAACATTTATTACTAAACATATAGATCAACCACGTTCCATGAATTTCATAGCTCACAATTGAGTGATTTTGAGAGTCAAGACTCACAATCATATGAGTTTCCTACGAAAAAATAATAAAGGATATGTATAGTCAGAGTGTATTTTTTCAATACTCTCTCATAAATTTTTTTAGCCCCACCTATTGTTGTAGGTGTACATGGTGGGTGAGCAGTTTGTCTGACCATGAATCCAAACTATACACCCTTTAATTTTTTTAAAATTACAATTTTTCTCATCCATTATTTTTAATTAACTAATCATTCTCCCTCTATTAATTATCTCATTCACAGTGAACCTCTAATTTTCAATAGATGATTTCCCCTCTCCAATGGGATTAATGATATCTCCTTCGCTCCAGCATGGAATCAAGTTTTGTTCATCATGATTGATAATTATTGATATGTCTATGATTCTTCTTTTTTTTTGTTATTCATATCTTCATATGGAATACAGAATCAATGATAGATGTTATGAACTCTATTCATTGCATTCATATATTTGAATTTTTTTTATTAAATCAGGATTTAGAGATTGATAAGGGATGTAGAGACTTCCATCCATCTTAGGTATGTGGTTTATACCTTTTTGACATTAAAATATTCATCTTTAATTATTCATTCATTGATGTGTACACTGAATGTTCATGGTGTTTCTTATAGATTTAGTGTTACATTAAATTTAAAATTTTAAGATGATATTTTCTATTTTATTTTCTATTTAAAATGTTTGACAGTCATCTACCTTATCCATAAACACCCTATGAGGTGGGATATTTTGTATGATTCTGATTATGTCGCCTTTTCGGTGTGAAGATATTTCCAACCATGAGTGGAAGTATTATATAAAATAAATTAGTATGTTAATTTATTTTTACCTATTAGCTTCTCTTAAATATATGTTAAATTTTGTCCATGGAAATTGTAAATGGGATGGATGATCACTTGAATTTTGAATATAAATGTAATAGTTGGTATATTGGAAGAGACACTAACATGTACCCTCATTTATTACATGAAAATTGGTGGACTATTGAAATAATAATAATGATTTTGATAAAATTTAATGGATACTAGAATGTCCCCTTGATCACTTATATGGATTGGCCACTATTGTACACCTTAGTATAAAACTATCAATGTGGATTGGCACCAACATCGTATAATGGGACAAATTATTTAATTTTATTGGATATCAAATATTATTAACCATGTATCTATATTTCATATAAGTCTTTGTTCATGACCCTTAGGTTCCTCCCAAGACTTTAGTAATCCTAATATGGATCGTCTTTATTGCCATAACGTTGATTCCTTGGTCAATTGTCCTTGATCACATCCCATGTAAGAATGAATCATGTCGTTTTTTCTATTGTTTACATTTTTGGAATCAAATAAAAATCCCTTCTTTATAGTTGTAGTTCATATTCTACTTGTGTATGATATTTGACACATATTCCATATTATGTAGGTGATACACGATACCTCTAGTGTATTCTATACCCGATAATTTACACAAGTAAAATGTTCTTAATAATTTATACATGTCTTTAAATTTAATTTAGTTTAATATTTTGTTTTTTCAAATTATCATTTATATATTTGTTACTATTATAATTGTACACTAGTATTGTTGAAATTCGTTGACCTGATTTTTCGTACCCATCGCTAGTGGTGGACTATGGTGTATATCTCACACCCTATTTTGGATTTTTTATTGTACCGAAGAATATGTCATGGACTCATATCAGGAAAATGTTATTACCCTACTATATATTATTGAATAATTCTCTATGATACAGTAAATGATAAGAGGATCAATCATATACTCATTATGTTATTGGATATAGTCTGTTCCATTTTGTTTATTTTTTATCATGTCGTATATCCCTGTTCCACTTATCCCCATTCCTTTCCTCATTTTTTATATCACCATGACGTGCTGAAAACTATTTTAAAATTATAATTGATATGGAGATATCATTGGTTATTTCATCTTGTTAAATACAATTGGATGAATTATCCATTCCTATAAATTAATATTATATCAACATTGGATACTTATTCCATTATTATACCAAACTAATATAGTCAGAACCTAATGGTATTGTATCCCCACCATACCCTTATTGACAATGCCTACTATTCGATATCTCATTATTCATGGGGAGGTGTGATTGATGACATGTGGCCAACCAGATATGTCACATGCCTATTAACCATGTCCCTGACATCCAAAAGTGATATCATAGAATCTTTTACATTTATATGACAATTATTTTGGAATTGTTATTTTGGATTTTCTATAATTTAGATGACTAATTTCACCCTTTGGTGATGCACATGCGTTGTGAATGTTATTATTGTTGTCAAATTTTTTTTTCATTATCTTATTAAAGAACGAAGTTATATGCTTCTGTAGGAACTAGATGATTTATATTTCCTGCATTTGTCTGGACATATTAATTTTACTTTATGAATTTCCTAAACAATTTTTTCATTCATTGTTTACAATATTTTAAAGGTGATAATGATTCTTGTAATAAATATGTTAAATAATATGTTAATAATGTTACTACCTCTATATAAACTATATTTTCATGTATATGAAAGAGGTTGGGCCTTTACTGAACAAATATTACTTGTTTGAACATTATAACTATTATAACAAGAGATGGAAATTTAGTTGGATATGATTACATGGATAAAAATTTTAATTTATAATTCTAGTACTTTTATAATTTGGTAATGATGAACCATCTAATCAAGCCATCATAAATGAAACTGTTAAATTATGAAAAAGCATGTAAAGGGTGGGACAATGTAATATCACCATCAATTTGTATCTTATAATGCCTAGTTATTTAGAACATGTAAATGGAAACACATATAACTAGATCTTGATATATATATATATAACATATAAAATTGTGGACACGTTGTAAATTATATGATAATTTTTCATTAAAATTGTTTTTCAATTTGAAGAGAAAGTTTTATTTCCTCATTGTCAAACAATTGAAACTATATATACTAGAATACCTGATGTGAAATAGTGAACATCTCTATGCCTCAATCAATGAAGAATCTAGCTGGGAGTGTCTCTAGGGATTCATTGTGACTAGATATAGCCCATAGATCATGCTTTAGGAGATACAAGAGAGTTATTGACAAGTATATAGAATTGATTTCTATATTATTCTATTATCAGTACTTAGTCATATTATTGAATCTTTTATGAGGAATCTACATTATAATTTTTATGATATTACACCATAATAGCTTCATTTTGTGCCGTAGGGGGTGATGATGACCATGATACATAGGTGTTTGGCCTCAAGACACCAATATTACCTCTTATTGTATCTTTTGTGGCACATTATATTAAAAATAACTTGACAACTCACAACAAATTTCAAGAGAGCTTTCTATGGCACATGCAGACTATAGAGGGATCCCCAAGATAAATCCATATAATGTCAGATTTAAGACTCTAATTTCAGAAATGGTATCTAATAAAATTTGTAGGGGATAGTGGTACTCATGCTACTATTTCATAACTATGTTACATGTTATCTATCATCGATCATATTTATATTACTTTCAGTAAGAAGAAAAATAAAAAATGGATATATTTAGAGTGAAATATAATATATATTGGGATGTTTTGACCCTTGTTTTTCAACATCAGGTTATGTTCTGGAGGGATTTTCATATATTATTCTATGATTATTTAAATTTTTAGACACTGAAAATTGACCGAGACAGATTGTTTATACTCATTAAGAATGTAAATAAACATATAATGGATTATTCACCTTTTTCTTGGGGCTTTATAAATTCCATACTAATTATGTTTTGTTGAGTTAACTTGAGTTAAATGATTTTAGGGTGGTCTCGTATACTGTATATGGTCTCAAGTGAATGTTTTTCATTTGAGGACTATTACAGAGATAATAAATCTGGCCCTCATCACTGAGTGTAACCATAGAATAGTTGGTTGTGATGTCATGGGAATTGTAGTGCCTCTTTAGAAATGTATTTCATAGAGTAAATGAATGTTTCATTTTGATCAATCACGAGGATGGGTAAGTAGGTATAGTTGTTCCTAAATAGTAATTAAATCTACCATTGTTGTGGTATGTTGTGTCTTATGAGGCCTTCATGAGATTTAACCCATGTTCAGTGATGGGATTGCAGTAGAATAGAACATCATCAACGGTTTTTCAAAAATTCTCCTCAAGTTTCCAGTGATACATGGTCTTTAGTGATTTAGGGTAACATAGTGTTTCGAATAACTATACATAATGTAGGGGGGTTGATTGTAACCCACCATTCAGACAAATGAGTTCGTACTCAATGAGGTACAATGTATTTAGATTTAAAATTAATTTAGAGAGGTATTACATAGGGTATTAAGACTATATCTCAGTGTCATGGATAAGTATAGATGTATTATATATAACCAATAATAGAGGAGAATATTTTCAATACATCTACATTTTATGGTATGATTTAGGTATCCTCTACATTAGTGTTGATTATCTTACATTAGAGCTTCCCCCAACAATATATCTTTTGATATTGTGTAGATTCTTATACTAATGATATAATTTTTTTTAATGAAACATAATATACCTTTGGGTATCATATCAGAGTGTATATTTTAGGGAAATGAATTCTCTATTGAGATCGAAGGATATCATTATACATTTTACATATTTATCTTCATGATCTAGGGTTTTAACATCATTCTACTGATAAACTAGTTGGTTCCCTATCAAAAATACATTGGTTGTTATATTTTGAGGGTGACATTAAAATCACCACAAGGTGGAAAATATATTTATAATAGTGAATGTGATGTCAATGGTTGTTGAGTTAGATACAGTCATCCTCAGGTGAGTAGATTGATGACCCAAAATTATAATATCTTTTTAGATGGATAGTAAATACATTATACATATTTCCATCATGTGGTGGATATTTTCTATGATGTGTTACATTAAACATTTTCTAAGATACCTCTTGAGAGAGTCGTTGAGTTTTCTATTGATATATTTCTAGGAGAAACACTAGTATTGTTTCATATATAAAATATGGGTACCTGTGAGTTACATGGGATCAAAATAAAATTGGAGGATATGGAAGACATGATATATAAAAGACAAATTACCCCACTATTTGGTTTTCATGTTCCATTTTCCATGAAGGTGGATGATACCATTAGATTTTATATTTACTATAGAAGGTTGAATCTTATTAACCTGAAAAGAAGTATCATTTCTCTCCGATAGTTGAAAAATTATACTGACTCTAAGGAGTAGAGTTTTTCTCTAATATTGATATAAGGATGTTCTATCACCGAGTTTGTGTTATAATGTCATGTATAGAATTTATGAAATTCAAAATTGGATATGTATTGTACATTTATTTGGTTGTTATTTGGTTCTCATGAATGATCTGATTATTTCCTTGTCTTTAATTAAATGGTGTTTCTGCTCATATCCACATTCATTTGTTATAGTCTTTATCAATTACCTCTTCCAATATTCCCACACATGACATGAAAATTACATTCATCGTGATATCATTTTAAATAAACATTTATAATACCATAAATATTCTAATATCTCAAACATCCTCCATTGTATTGATAATGATCACTTCCAATGCCACATAATTTAAAAATTAATAGTATTTTTAGACCCATAGATGGTGGTGGATTTGGTTTCCTAGAATAAACCAATGAACATAATTGAAATTCATATTTTCTTAATATCTGGATCGATATTATAGATTTATTAATCTGGATTTATCATTCCATGAAGAAACTCATAGGAGATTGAAAAAGAGAGGGTTGAGGGTATTATTAAATGAATTGTGTGAGAAATCCTTTGAGGCATTATAACTAATTTATAATTAAATTATTATATTAATTATACCTAAGACTATAAAAGGTTACATGATGTATTGAAATGTTTTATGTAATTGGTTATAATCCATTCTAATGTGGGGAAAAAAAATATTGGCATAACGGTTTTTCCAATTGAGTCCTCATGAGTGAAATTACCTGACACATGATTATCTGTTAGTAGATACGAATCAAGGATTATGTTTTTATAGAATTGTCATTCTTGGAGAGTGTATTATGTTTTATATGGACCACTGACGATTCAAATACATCTTTTCAGAGTGTCATTTGAATCTTCGGTAGTGAGTGTTGGTTGAATACATAAAATACTACTTCATTAATATTATATATAATATAATGAACAAAAATGTATTACCAGATTCTCGATGCTAGATCACATGGAAACAATATGATTATGAGGTAAGTAGTGAATTGACGTTGATGGATATGTTTTCCAATATACATAAATATATTAAATGGATAAATATGAAGGCACTTATATTATATTTGGTTGTTAAGTATCAACATATGGATAAAGTGATGAAGAGGATACTTTCTGATCATGAGGGGTTAGTCAAATGAGAGATCTTTTCCTGTGGGTACCCCTATCAGTTGGGTCATAGAAGAGGATGAGAGCTTTGATATTCGTTAATGCATATGGGTGCCTACAAACATTTGTGACGACTTTATGTGATAAAACAATTCCCCTTCATGGGCATTACATTCGAGCCTTATAAATATGTACAATGATTTATGCCATTAGTATTGGTGTCCTTGTATTAAAAGTGTGATAACATTATTTGTTACCCAATGTTCCTCTTATCAGCAGGTGAAGGTGGAATATGAAAGTGAAATGAAAGATATTTATCCATTATCCATTCCTGAGTTGAAATGGGATTACATCACTATATATTTTTAATTGCATATGGCTAGGTCCCCGTTAGATGGTGACATATTATGGGTGATCGTTGAAAGGTTAAAAATGTTACTCGTTACATACCTATTCAGAAGTAAATCATAGTGTAAAAACAATGTTATCTATATTTTAAGGTGATAATAATTATTTATCTATTACTACATACCATCGTATAATATATATTCTCTCACAACATATTTTATTCTAAAAGTGGATTCATAAGGCATTTATTACACATGTACTGCTGAGTACATCATATAACCCTCAAAAGAAAGGATTGTCTAAACCTAATATTCAGGTGTTTGAGATCATACTTCGGCCATGCATCATTGATTTTGGAGGTTCTTTGGAGAAACAAAAATCACTCAATATGTATTATTTTAAAAAACAATAATGAGAATATACAGATATCCCCTTATCATTTTTTATAAGGTAAGACATTTTGTTCCCAATTGAAATGGTAAGAGGTATGAGAGGCAGTGATACTAAAACCTCATCTCATTCAGGGACATTAGATAACATAAAGCAGGTTAGGATGTTTAAGGATATATCTCATTCTAATATGTTGTTTTATTTAATTCATCATTAAAAGAAACTTTTTTTCTGTGTGAGGTCAGTTTTTCTTCCATTTTCAACTGAAATGGTGTATATAAAGATTCAACCTTCAGATAAGATATAAAATAATATTTTTAGGCCTTTTTGTGATCTTGGATAGAGATAGTTTGGTATCCTATCAGATAGGTTCTTCCTTAGAAGCTCGAGTTGTGCCTACTATCTTCCATTTATATCTGATATTTTTCTCTGATTTTGAACCATATGTTTCATTTGATCCGGAGTAAAATGAAAAAGAAATGGAGGCTTTATTTGAGGTTAATTTTACAAGTGTTTCTTATCATAGAACCGATGATATTGGATATAGTTTATTTAAAATTTTATGAGTGCTACAACATCATGAACAAGTATATTGTGAGATTTTTGAGTTAGGGAATGAGTTATGTTCTTAGTGGGAGAAAAATTTATCGAATACAGATTTACCACCATTATAGGGGAAATACGTAAAAGATATTTTTTGGGGAGGGGAATTTGTAAAACCAAATATTAATATATGAAGTGTGGATCCTTTAATTTTTCATTATATATTTTTTTCTATATAAATGTTTCTGAGAGTTTATAGATGTGTTAAATAGTGTCTAATTCTAATTTGGAGCCCATAACTCCTTTTTTGGATAATATAGATGAGGTGAATGGTTAGTGTTAACCATGATATTCATACATATTTCCCAATTGAGATGATTCATGTTTTGAGAAATCATACGATTAAGGTCTCATGACCTTTTACAAATTCTATAGAAAAGAAGTGATGAGTTATATGATTATCACATTGTTTGACAATATATCCACTTATCCATATATAGGGTTACACATTATTCTAAAGGTTCAAATGGATGGTTTTTCGTTTCAGTATCCATGTGTCTATACCATGTGACATTAATAAATTGGGTAAATTCGCATTCTCCATCCTACCTTATATGATAAATATTCCTTGTTCAACCCTTATTCCTATAATGTATTCAATCCTTCTTAAGAAAATTTGTCTCTTACCCCACTCAACTAGGAATAGAGATAACTGCTTTGAACAAGACTATAATCAAGTTCTATTCATCACTTTTTTCTTATAAGGGGACTTCATTAATTATTCTTTCGTAATTTCTTCAATTACATTACATTGTGGAATTATAAAACCATGGGAGTAGACATTCCTTATTTTATTGGTATTTTACTATTTCAATTATTTCAATCATTCTTTCCCAAGTTAGAGGATGGTAATAGATATGTATTTTACTACACATGTATGGTCATTGAGATATAAATTTTTCCTCTACTGTTTTATTATTCAAATATTTCACCATTATTTTTTAATGGAATTATTTGATGTTTATTCTAAAATAAAAGATTCCTTAAATTTAATGTTATATAACATTTTTATATATTATATTTGTAAGAACAAGTTTATTATTCTTGAGGTAAATGTTTTTTATTTTACATTTTCTTATGTGTTTTTGACAAAACAAGGGAAATGTGGGAAAATAAAAAGTTAATGGGTACACACCGTGTACTTTTGGGCCCACGACATGCACTTTGGATATGTTGGATGAGAATATAGGTTGTGTAGGCTTGTCAGTGATTAACGATGTAAAAAATAACTACATGCTATGTACTTAGTAATATACACCATGTAATCAGTCGGCAGGTGAACAGTGAGGTGGGGGAATGTAGATACTAGAGGAATAATTAAAAAGAGTAGAACACGTTGTGTACTTAAGAATACATGTTGTGTAATCAGTCGACAGTTGAACAGTAAGGCATCGGAATGTAGCTGCCAGATGAATAGTTTTAAAGGAATGTACACTCCTTGTAGTTATGTTTTTTTCGTTAAAACTAGGATGTATCCTCCTCATTCGGTAGAGGAGGAAGAGGGAACACCAGGGGAAGTGGGATATGAGGCCAATACTTGGAGGAGCTCTCGATATCTCAACAGGACATCGATTATTCCTCCATCATTATCATTTAAACTTGGCATTTATGGTATTCCCTCTTCTTGAATCATTCTTAAAAATTATTTCCCTAAGGGAAGTTATTTCAGTTTGAATGGGTAATAATTTATCTATAATCAACACAATTCATGGTTGTTTTAAAAGATTACTTTCACATATATCATTCAAAGGATATCTATTTATGTCCTTGTATGTATAATTCCAAATGTAGAGTTGATTTTCTGTACCGTTGTGCCACATGAAAATGTTCAGGTTGTCATTTGGATTGGACTCTGACATTTGAGATACACATAATTGCATATCTAATCTATTGAATAAGTATAAACTGTTGATTGAGATCATTGCATTGATCTAGGTCCGACCCGAGGGTGTGTATCCCTTATTTTTTAATTTCGTCAAGATACCCATGGGTATGTCGTGATTATAACATGTTTTGTGATTCCTTGAGAAGAATCATACATAAATTTATTTCTTATGCGTTGGGGTAGGCTCAGTTACATGATTTTCCTCTTGAATTCATGAGGAAAATTTTCTGTTTAGCCTAAGGGAAATGTTCGGTTTTGCCTGAGGGTCATGGTTTTGATTATCCTGAGGGGAATTTTTTGTATATCCTAAGGGAATGTTTTTGTTTTTCCTGAGGGTAAGACCATGCATATATGAGGACAATGCTTACATTGAATATTCACTATGGTGATTTCATAGGTTGTACCTACCATGCTAATGCCCATGCTTATTATTATTAATATCCTTTACTTGTTAGACAGCCTGTTGTGGTTTCTGCTATGGCACTGGTAAAGGAGATTTTTCAGTTGAGGATGAGTCAGAAAACTCAGAATTCAATTATATTGAACTGTTATACTATTATTAAAATAGAAATGTAACTTTTTGGGATGTTTTTCTTTTGAGTACTTCCTATTTTACTGCATTTCATTATTGCACACTATTGTTGCAGATTTTCACTGGTAGATGGGCATGGGCCTTTTGGTGGTTTCCAACTGGGATTTATTTTTCACACCATGTTTGGGTAATGTCATGGGACCACAAAGATTATATTGCTGTAGGTGCTGATAAGGTAAAGGGTCCCTACACAGGTACATGATTGTTAGAGAGGAGTAGGGGATCATGGGACCAAGCTTAGGCTTACGATGTTTTTGTGTTCCTTTGGAAATACATTAGTTTTGTTTTGTTGTACTTTTTACCTTGCTCTGTATTATATTAGATTGCAGTGTATCTTGTTTTGGCTTTAGTATTTGAATTACAGACATATTGCATCATCATATATATGACTGCTGGTTATCTTTTACTTCCGTTTTTTTCCAATTTAGGTCTATACAGTTTACAACTTCCGCTTTTTTATGTTTATATTTTTTCCAATGAGCTACACATTTAGAAATGAGGGCATGGCTTTACCACTATCAGTTTTAGGCCCTTGCTGCTAGTCAGTTGCCTCTGGTGTTTGGGGAAATGTGCTTGAGGTCATCTGACCAACCAGGTTTGGGGCACCTGTTGTGTGGCACCCGGATCTATGACATTAAAATGTTCTGTCAAAGGGGTTTCTTTTTATTTACATACTATTTGGAACCTATAGCCGGGGATAAGACGGAATTGGTAATTGGTATAAAGATGTGCCATGGAGAAGTTAAATTGTTTACAAATAAAATCCAATCTACCACATCTAATTGCAATTTTTCTGGTTTTTTAATTGTATAGTTGTTTGGATTTTCACCATAGGGTGACGCCCTTATGATGTGATGTTATTTTTTTATATACTTCGGTTCTATTTAGCTGCGTCCCGATGAGATATGGCATGCCATATCTTTTTTCATTTAGGAACATATTATAATCATATGTCATGCATTATTTTCATGCCATGTAGGTGAATTATAAATTTCATGTTGTTGTGATAGATGCTGTGTTAGAAAATGCATGTTGTTGTGATAGCTGCCTTGATAAAAATAATTTTTTTAGAAGTTGTATTGTTTAGAAGTGGTTTTAATTGAATGAATTCCATAAATTGGTTCTTGAGGTCTTATAGGCCCTCATTGACCAGAATTTGGTGGGACATTGACTAGTTTCCCTTGTTCATAACATTTATAAGATTCCAAGCATTGATTCTCAGGGTGTATGGGCCCTCACGGATCAAAATTTTGAACTTTGGTTTTCGTTTATGTGTTTTTATGGGCTGTAGAGTAGTTTATTAGGCATAATATCTAGAAAAACCCAGAATACATGCTATGTAGTATTGAATTCATTGCATGTACTATTATATTCACGAAGAAATAAAAAAATGTATTAGTACATGCCTTTTACATATATGTACACACTGTGGAGTATAAGGCAGTGTAAACCACTATGTGGGAGGGAACATGGGTCTTTTAGATTTTACTGTGGACATGCCGTGTACCTGTGGGACATGATGTGTAGTCTTGATCAGTGAGAGACCTTGTGGACTTGGCCGTGTGGCTGGGGAAACTAGGTGGTGTACACACCGTGTGCTGCTGTGACACACCATGTACCTAGGGTTGATAAACGTCCTGGCTAGCATCAGAATAGAGCCATGTGAGGGAATATGGGTACACACTTTGTAGACCTTATACACGTCGTGTAGTCTCTTTTTTCTAGTTCATGTGGATCTTAACCCTTTTTCGTTGGCACTCTTAACCAGACAAATGAAACCTTGATAATAAATTAAACTAAGGCGTGTGTTTGACCTAGTAGAGTGATGTCACCATTACAACCATGAGTTGTTCTCGAAGAGAGTGGAGATGATTATAATTGATAGATTTTAGGACATGGGCTACTAATAGAACCTCTAGTTATTCTAGATGTGGTGCCAACTGTTATAGCAGATGCAGGCGTGGATGTGCAGTTCCATGAAGGCTTCATGCAGTTCTGCATACCTTCCAGGGAGCACTTCCAGTTCCAACATATATGGTATATATGACACGTATATTCTATTAAAAGCATCAGCCTACATTTTTCGAGTATGGAAGACTACATGCTGCAGAGCCATGGCTGGGTTCAATGTATATAATCTTTGAGCATCTGTAGATGCCTCCTGGGAGGAGGGTCAATCTCGCTGCTAACATGTTGTGTGATTCCACCAAGAGATGGTGGGATGATACCACCTAGACTTATCATCACTGAGACATGGAGTGGGATGATTTTCAGGCAGTATTCTATGAATTTTTATTTCTAGAAATTATAAGTGTATATCGAGCTAGATAGTTCATGAATCTGCAACTGAGCGCCATGTCAGTGATGGACTAATCTACCTGCTTCACCGAGCTATAGTGTTTTGCACATATTCTATTGACTGATGAGACGTTGAGGTCTATATGCTTTCAGGATGGTCTTAGATATAACACTTGAGTTCTGGTGAATATTTTCAGGTTTCCTACAGTGTATGCTATTATGAACCAGGCAGTATTAGCTACAATAATTCTTCATGTGGCCAAGTATTATGTTATTGGTGTGGTAAAGATTAGAAAAAGAGACCTCAGTGTCCATGTGACCATGTTGAGTTTAGAGCATGCAATAAAAGAGGTCATCTTTAGTGTTTCTGTAGGTCGTTTCCAACAGTGACTACTAAGAGGTGTTTTTTGCAGGCATTGTGGGTAGAAGCAGGGCCATCTGCTTCATACCACACTGTGAATCAGAATACGACATGACGTTCAGGACAAGGTGGTGGTCACGACCTTATATGCCAGACACCAAGATCTTTTAGATAGTAGGATGGGTTAACATAGGGTAGCCAAGCTGGGTCAAAAGGCCACGACATTGGGCAGACATAAGTAGTGCAACAGACCCATCATGAGCAGGATCCCAAACCTTCCACTGTCAAAGGTACTATTTTAGTTGCTTTTGTTTTATCTTCTATAATTTTCAATACCGGTTCTATACGTGGAATTATATTTTTTCCTGTTGTAGAGATCCTTGGGCTTTGTGTTTCTTCTTATTCGAATATCATTTGGCTAGAAACTCCATTGTGCATTAGAATGGCAGGTGTTCATCAGTTCAAGGAATTCCCCTCTAAAGGTTAGTAAGTGTCACTTTCTATGGGACCTCTATGACATAAAGATGACAACCAATGATTTCATTCTTGATATGGACTTGTTGGTACCCTTTTGAGACTTTTTAGATTGCAATCATCACAGGATGAGTTTCATGCCACCAGAGGGAAAAGAGTTTCTATACAAAGGTGAATGGGATGTCTAGGCAAGTCGAGCTAGACCCAAGAATCATGGGTGATGTGGAGTGACAACAAAGATTGAATTTTTATATCTAGATGACGAGGGATCTTTTCAGAATCATTTCTCTCTAGTGGTTACTCATGATACAGATGACTTCACGGATGACTTTTCATGTCTATCTCTGGAGCGAGAGGTGGAATTCTCTAATGAGATTGTGTAAGGTGTATCACCGGTGTCCATTCCACCTAATAGGTTGGCTATGCTATAATTTAAGAAGCTCAAGAGGAAGTTAAAGGAGTTACAAGCCAAGGGTTTCATCCGACATAGTATTTCTCCCTGGGGTTCACCTTTCATTTTTTCTAATAAGGTAGATGGTACCCTCAACCTCTGTGTAGATTATCAAAAACTAAACCAATTTACTTTTAATAAACGATATCACCTGCTAAGGATTGATGATATTTTTGATAAACTTCGAGGAGAATGAGTGTTCTCAAAGATTGACATGAGATCTAGATATCATCAGTACCATGTTAGACCATCAAACATACCGTTACAGCCATTCGGAGCAGATATGGTATATACGAGTACCTGGTCATGTCGTTCGGACTCATAAACACACCAGCAGTTTTCATGGATCTTATGAATCGTGTGTTCCACCCTTACCTAGATTCTTTTGTTGGAGTGTTCGTAGAGGAAATCTTGGTGTACTATCACACTCAACACAACTATGCCACCCATAATGAGATCATTATGAGTACACTGATATAGAATTATTTTTATGTTAACCTCTCAATGTTCCACTTTTTGATAGACCAGATTCACTTCTTGTGTTATATTATTTTAGAGGCAGGAGTTGTGGTAGAACCAGTGACAGTGAGAGCAGTATTTTCTTTAGATAATCCTTAGAACATGTTTGATATACAGAGTTTCTTGGGGATGGATGTCAAGAGACCCAAAACTTGACGTACATGAACATTACATTACGTTTGCGGAATACTTAATACATAACAAAAACAGACACACATGGACCATAATAGTTTAGTGTCTTTGGAAACTTGGAACGTAATCTTCTAATCATGGTGAAAGATCTTCAACATCACCCATAATGATCTTCACCTTTTTTCATACCTAAAACCTTTCATTATATCCTGGGGAAAAGAAAACATAAAAAGTGTGAGCTCAAATGCTCAGTAAGGGTAAGCATGGAAAATTAAAACATACCATATACATTTGAACTTAAAAACATGAACATAATGTTTAAACATCAAAAGCATGAGAAATGGCATAAAACATGGAATTAAGTATGGAATAGTTCATAATGAAACATTAAGAATGATAAAATAGCATGGGAATAAAACATGTAATTGTGGAAACCATTAAGCACATGATATGATTTCCATATTAGCCAAGGCAATGCTGCCATGACCATCTTAGTGGACAAAGTCCCTTTATGAATCGAGTTCACTCCTCGTTCCAGTCCTGTATTACTGAACCGGTTTAACTTTCCATTCCATCCATGTCTATCACATGAGATATAAATATTTACCCAATGCATTGGAGGGAGATATAGGTCCCACCCATCTCATAATGAAATCATTCTTACTTGTGACACAAAATAAACATACATCATTCATAATAACCCAACAAATAAAATGGGTTTCATAAATATCATCCCATCATCACATAATCCTTATAAAATATATGGATATCATTTCATAATATGAAAAGTGAATCAATGTAAATCATAGAGACATTATACTTGAAACATACACATATGAAAATAATTTCATCTTATATGGAAAATGGTTTTGATAAAACACTTGAAGTGAATTCTTTTGGAAAATATCCTTTATTCTTGAAAGTCATTTTATTTTCACAATATTCCATGAAATTTTAAATGAAAGAGATTTTGTTGAAAATAGTCATGAAATATTCTAGATGAAGCTTCATGAATATAAGGCTTTATAAAACCGTAAAAACCTGTTTGTGTCATAGAAGTTAAAAAAAAATTCTTCTCGTACTTTTGCCGGAAAAGTCAAAAAGTACCTCGTAAAAGAAAGATTCCATACATACTATATAGTAAAATTAAAAAATGGCTAAAAAGGAATTTAAACATACATGAAACCATTTTTAGGAAACATGGACATGGATGAGAACAATAACCCCAGTAAATACTTATGAATAAGCAATCTCAGATAAAAATGAGATTTGTAAAATTATCCCTTACCTTAAGTCTGATATGCTTCGTACGTATCCAAAACTCCTATATAATTATTTAAATAATGTCATCGACTTATTAAAAATTCATATTCATTGTTATTATATCATATATGGTTCACTTAGACTTTATATTATCCGTTCTTTTGTAAATTCCATGTAAAAGAGTATTTTGGGTAAAATCGTTTCATTTGTCCTCCATGTTTTGACGTGTAATTATTAATATGATTACTTAGATAATGATTACTTAATTACAAAATAAAAAACATGATTTATGTATAATATATATTCAGAATATTCATATATATAATAGATTGATAAATGGAAATAATGACACCGTTCATGGAGACTGTTGGTGGTACGTACGCATGAATGTTGTTTTGGTTTCCTTATTGAGTTGAATGGAATTAAGTAGATGAAATACATATATATATATACATAAATACAGTAGCTTTATAATGTCATATATTTCATTATTATTGCTTATATATACTTTATAATCATTCTTAAATGGTTAACATGGAGAATAAATCTCATCGCGTCGTGGAGACGGTAGTCCGTACGTACGCACGAGCGATGATATCGTTCCCAAAATTATTGAATTGAATTTGATAGGCTGATAAAATATATCATAATCATTATGATGTTATAATAACTATGTATAGTTATTATTTACACTATTATACCCATCCAAGTAAGGTGGTGTAGGAAAAACAGAATACACCACGACGGGGAGACGGTATTCCGTACGTACGCACGCGCGGTGATTTCGTTTTCTATAGAATGGATAGATGGTGAAATAGGGTTTTTTAATACTTATAATAACATATAATTATATTAGTGATAATGGTGTTATTACTTCATAATTAAACAACTAAATAATAATAAGTAGAAGAAGAAATACAGTAGAAAGTATCGGTAATGGACATTACCTCTTCTTTGAAGCGCCTCTTTGAAACCACCACTTAGGGCACTAAAACTGGTCTTTGAAGAAAACCAGGACCTCTAGGATGTTTCTAGGGAAGTGGAGAAGAGTATTTTTCAGGGTTTGGCTGAGATTTAAGGCTCAAATTGTTGTGAGGAAGGGAGGGAGGAGGTGCCCTTTTATAAGGAAGGAGAGGGGCACCTTTGGAAATCTAGAAATATTGATTTATAATAAATCTAACCCCACTTAAAAACCTCAAAAAATGACTCATATTCCAAGATTAGATAAGATAGGGGTGTAATATCATCAACCAATAAAATTTAGTCATGTTAAAAAATTATTTTAAACATTATCATCTTGATTTATCCTTACCTAATCAATTTAATTTTATTTGTGGTAATAAAATTTTAAATTTTAAATTATAACAAAAAAATATTTATTTATTGTGAATTTTCCATAATTGAAGAATTTATAGCATTTTAGACAATATAAATTTATATTTATAATTTTTAAATATTTTTGTGATTTTTAAATAAAATTTATAATATGTTATTTTTATAAAATAACAATAGTGTCAATTTTAAAACTATTCATTTATATGAATTTAAATAAAATATATACAAATAATATGTTCGAACTAAAAAGCTTTAATAGATTCAAAAAAGTCCATATGTATCTAGAAAATTAGTGGAGAACATCAAATAGTTCATATAATATTTATTTTATTATTTTAAAACCATTAATTTGGTTTATCTCATAATAAAATAATTACTACAACTTTTTTGTATAATTATTTAATATAATTATTTTTTAGATAAAAATTAAAAATAAAATTCTATGATGAAGATAAATCTATTAAATTTCAAATTAATACTTTCACTCGAATTTATCATCTTAAAATTACAATATGTAAATTGTTATATTTATTAAATTATGAAGGTGACAACTTTGGGATCATTTAAAATAAAATAATATAAGTGTCATAATCACATTTAGAATACTCTAAACGGTTATATATTAGGTAATTAGATGCTTATGGTATAGATATACACTAATAATAAGTTTTGGTCAGGTTTTTGGTCCTTTTAATGGGTATTATTATTTCAATAAAAACTATATTACTGATTTTTCACTTAATAAATAATTTATGCATCAGTAATGTATCACCATTAATGATAATTATATAATCCTTAAAAAATCTAAATAAATTATCATGATTTATATAATTGAATTATAAATCTGGAGACTATCCATGTTTGATGTTTTATGATTTTTATCACTATATTAAAATTATTATACTTATATGATTTAAGAGAGTGACATGTTGTCACTTTCTTTGGTTTTAAAAATAATTAAATTATTTTCATAGTCAAAAGTCTATAAAATTATCTAATACGACTCTTAAAAGATATGGGTCGAATTTTATTCATCCAATAGAATTTTGGAATGTTTTAGGGTAATTTTATAATATTATATTCATCCTTAATTAACCGATTTACCTTCAACTATGGTAAATAAAATTTACCGTAGTTACTATTCATAACTCCCAAAAATAAAAATTATCCTATTAAAATAATTTGGACCCACTGATTCCAAATATGGAATCCATTTTTTCAAATTCAATACACAGAAGTTGCAGAAATTAAATTAAAATTAATCCTGTTGCCGAATGAAAACAGGTTTTTGTTTAAAACATTGCAAAAGATTGAATTGAATTAACCTACGAAGTCAATGTAAAATCAATTCTAATGAAATACATTATATTAAATGGTAAAAATATATTCTATTTATACTTTGAAACTATTGAATATTATAATTTAACCACATAAGTTATTATGATGTAAAAAGTTGTTTTTAATTAAAATATAGCGTGTTTTTACTATTCATTAAAATATGAAAGTTATCAAAATAATATGAAAAACTTATCCAAGGTAAAATTTTATATCCTGATTCCAAAGAATAATTTTATTTTGTTAAATTGAACTTATAAACATGTCAGAAACAAGATTTAAAGTGGGAGCCCCATCAAAAAGCGGCAAAACTGCATTTTTTAAAAAATACTTATTTTACCTAAAAAATTTATTTTGTTCTTATACCATGTTCTATAAAATGTGTACGATGAATAAAAATGTTATAAAATTCAAAATTTAGTTAATACTATTCATAATGTCTAGTTCATAATAATATTATAATAATATATCGTTGTTTAGTAAAACTCGGTATTGCGTACAACACACACTATCGAGGAAGGTCGCGATTGCGTGTAATGCAAGCCAAGTCAGGGATGTGTGTAGTGCACGACTCCTTTTTTTCTGCATATAACAAAATAAATTGAATATATATATATATTCAATTATTCGTAGAATAACTACGATCAAACAATCATGAAATTGTGTGTAACATGATCCAGGATTACTGTTGCGTATACTGCAAGCTAATACGGTGTTGCGTATAGTGCTCGATAATCATGGTGTATCGTACAAGAGAATATATGAAATAAATTAAAAAGAATATATCTTATAAAATCTCGGGTTATTACATTCCACCCCCCCTTAAAATGAATTTCGCCCTCAAAATTCTTCGGAGTTATAAATGGTTTTCTACTTGAATTTTTCTTTAATTGAAACCCACATCGTAAAAAGGAATACCAAAACTTATCTTTATAAACTAAAGTATGAAACGTAATAGTTACACAAGTAAACTAATCACTAGGATTCCACATAGGATAACATAGGTGAAAATATGGATATGGAAGAGAAATCTAATCGTCATGTTCTGATGGAGAGTGGTAGAGAACATGGCTATAAAAAAGCCAACAATCACAAAGCCATAGATTTGTGATGATTTAAGGTACCTTCTGATTCATCGGATATAAGGTCACTAAGACAACATTTTTGTTTTTCAAGATCATTTACCTAAATTTGATGAATTAAAATAAATAGTTACTTGATTTTGGTTCAATCTCACTGTTGTTCGTGAAATGAACAATTTCCACTTCATCCCTTAATGAAATGATGTTGAATTTGTTATTCGTGATGTGTTAGCAAATCGTGTGATAGAATGATGGGTCATTTCATCTGTTTCAAACTAAAGGTTAGAAAAAGTTATAAGTCCATAATATGGTTAGAGTAATCGTATATAGTTCCAAAAAAGAACATATACATCATATATCATACCGCTTAATAAAATAAAACTAGTTTCTACTATCCAGGGACATCCTGTAGGACATTGGTATGCGATAAATTCCTGTCGCACTTCGGTTGTGGGTTTGATTCCCACAGCCTTGTCCGACGTGATGGGTTGTCGCTCGTCCTGTAGGTTTTCCTTTTTCTAAAACTACATTACTATAACATCCCATCAATAATATCGAAAAAATTCTATCCCTAAATAATACTAACTTATGTCCAACATAATCTATTCCAATCTTTAGGTTTGTCAAAAAAATTTCGGTCCATGCTCATAGTATAAAGAAAATGATTACTTGAAATGTCACATAACAATCACGTGAATGACATCATTTATCCGTCATATATCATAAGATATATCTTGTTGGTCAAATTACAAACATGTGAATACCTTAATAGTGTATTCTCTTGAAAAATGAATACCCATTTAACCTTAGTGAAAACATGAATGATGTCAAAAGTTAACTCTTTCTACATACCAAAATCCAAAAATTTCTATATTATCAAACCATAATATCACTTAGTCCTTATATCATTCATGAGCTCATGAATAAAATCATACATCTCATTATCTTCTTATCCCTTCATTATGCGCATATCATCTACTTTCCAAAAATATCTGAATAAACTTTCATGGATACTGGTACCATTAATCATAAACTTTCTAAACTCAAGGAAAGACAACAGTGTAACAATCCTTAGATGTCTCTTTATTCCCTAGTACCATGAGATTACTTATACAACATTACACTTGATAAACATGTAATCATTCCACTACCTTCTAAAACCATTGATTGAGATTCAACAATTCTTTCATCTCACATATCATTTGTAGTCTCTTCATCATCAACAACATAAATATTACCCATACGTCCATACTAATTCTCTATGAGACTTTCCCTTAGGCCATTGGTTCGCATGATGCCCGTACATTCCACATTTAAAACATTTAACAATCGTTGATGTTGTAGCAATACCATTATCCTCTATTATCATGAATCTTCCTGTTTCTAGACATTTTCTAAAACCCAAAAAGAATAGTGTGAGAGGCAAAAATCAAGCTAGGGAAAACAACATAGTAAAGTAGAAGTACCTTCCATATCTATCATATTAGTTTTAATTCTAAGATCGTTACCGTAATTCTAGGACTATAACCTATACTTATACATAACCTTAGGGACATCCCTAGACATACCTTAGAAATATCTATAGGGATCTCACTAATATTTTCGAATCCTAGTTTCCAATGGTTGACTAATCCTTTCCTCTGATACCAACTGTAGAGACCCGAATCTTAACGTACATGAACATTAAATTACTTTTGCGGAATACTTGATACATAACAAAAACAGACACACAAGGACCGTAATAGTTTAGTGTCTTTGGAAACATGGAACGTAATCTTCTAATCATGGTGAAAGATCTTCAATATCTCCCATAAAGATCATCCCCTTATTTTCCTACCTAAAACCTTTCTTTATATCCTGGGGAAAAGAAAACATAAAAAGGGTGAGCTCAAATGCTCAGTAAGGGTAAGCATGGATAAAATAAAACATACCATATACATTTGAACTTAAAAACATGAACATAATGTTTAAACATGAAAATCTTGAGCAATGAAATAAAACATGGAAGTACGTATGGCATAGATCATAAAGAAACATTAATAATGATAAAATAGCATGGGAATAAAACATGTAATTTTGGAAACCATTAAGCACATGATATGATTTCCATATTAGCCAAGGCATTGCTGCCAAGACCATCTTAGTGGACAAAGTCCCTTTCTGAATCGAGTTCACTCCTCGTTCCAGTTCTGTATTACTGAACCGGTTTAACTTGCCGTTCCAGCCATGTCTATCTCATGAGATATAAATCATTACCCAATGCATTGGAGGGAGATATAGGTCCCACCCATCTCATAATGAAATCATTCTTACTTATGCCACAAAATAATCATACATCATTCATAATAACCCAACAAATAAAATGGGTTTCATAAATATCATCCCATCATCACATAATCCATATAAAAGATATGGATATCATTTCATAAGAATAAAATTAAATCCATGTAAATCATAGAGACATTATACTTGAAACATAAACATATTAAAATAATTTCATCTTAGATGGAAAATGGTTTTGATAAAACACTTGCAGTGAATTTTTGAGGAAAATATCCTTTCTTCTTGAAAGTCATTTTCCATTCACAAAATGCCATAAAATTTTAAATGAAATAGATTTTGTTGAAAATATTAATGATATCTTTTGGAGGATTCTTTGTGAAAATAAGGCTTTATAAAACCGTAAAAATCTGTTCGTTTCGTAAAATTTAAAAAAATATTCTTCTCGTACTTTTGACGGAAAAGTCAAAAAGTACCTCGTAAAAGAAAGATTCCATACATACTATTTAGTAAAATTAAAAAATATGTAAAAAGGAAATTAAACATACATGAAACCATTTTTATGAATCATGGACATGGATGAGAACAATAACCCTAGTAAATACTTACGAATAAGCAATCTCGAATAAAAATGAGATTTGAAAAATTATCCCTTACCTTAGGTCCGATATGTTTCATACGTATCCAAACCTCCAGTATAATGATTTAAACAATGACATTGACTTATTAAAGAATCATATTCATTGTTATTATATCATATATGTTTCACTTATGACTTTATATTATCCGTTCTTTTGTAAATTCAATGTTAAAGACTGTTTTGGGAAAAATCGTTTCATTTGTCATCCTTGTTTTGACGTGTAATTATTCATATGATTACATAGATCATGATTACTTAATTAAAGTATATAAAAAATGATTTATATATAATATATATTCATAATATACATATATAAAATAGATTGATAAATGGAAAGAAATACACCGTTCATGGAGACTGTAGGTTGTACGTACGCATGAACGCTATTTTCGTTTCCTTATTGAGTTGAATGGAATGAAGTAGATGAAATACATTTATATATAAATAAATAAATAAAATAGCTTTATAATGTCATATATTTCATTATTATTGCTTATATATACTTTATAATCATTCTTAAATGGTTAACATGGAGAATGAATCTCATCGCGTCGTAAGATGGTAGTCCGTACGTACGCACGAGCGATGATATCGTTCCCATAATTATTGAATTGAATTGAATTGGATGATACAATAAATCATAATCATTATGATGTTATAATAACTATTTATAGTTATTCTTTACACCATTATACCCATCCAAGTAAGGTGGTGTTGGAAAATCAGATTACACCACGGCGTAGAGACGGTATTCCGTACGTACGCACGCGCGGTGATTTCGTTTTCTATAGGATGGATAGATGGTGAAATAGGGTTGATTAATACTTATAATAACATATCATTATATGGGAGATACTGATGTTATTACTTAATAATGAAACAACTAAAGAAGAAGAAGTATAAGAAGAAATAAAGATGAAAGAATCGGTAACGAACATTACCTCTTCTTTGAAGCGCCTCTTTGAAACCTCCACTTAGGGCACTAAAATTGGTCTTTGAAGAAGATCAGGACCTCTAGGATGTTTCTATGGAAATACATAAGAGAATTTGGCAGGGTTTGGCCGAGAGTGAAGGCTCAAATTGGTGTGACGAAGGGAGGGAGGAGGTTCTCTTTTATAAGGGAGGAGAGGGGAACCTTTGGAAATCGTAAAAATATTAATTTATAATAAATCTAACCCCACTTAATAACATCCAAAAATGACTCATATTCGAATATTAGATGGGAAAGGTTTGTAATATCATCAAACAATAAAATTTATTCATGATAGAAAATTATTTTAAACACTATAATCTTGATTTATCCTTACCTATTCAATATAATTTTATTTGTCGTAATAACATTCTAAATTTTAAATTATAAAAAAATTTACTTATTTGATGTGAATTGTCCATAATTGAATACTTTATTACATTTTAGACCATATAAATTTAAATTTATAATTTTTAAATATTTTTGTTATTTTTAAACAATTTTATAATATGTTATTTTTATAAAATAACAATAATGCCAATTTTGAAAATATTCATTTATATGAATTTAAATACAATATATACAGAAGAAATGTTCGAAATATAAGCTTTAATAGATTCATAAAAGGCCATATGTATCTAAAAAATCAGTTGAGAACATCAAATAGTTCATATAAAATTTATTTTATTATTTTAAACCATTTATTTGGTTTTTCTCATAATAAAATAATTACTACAACATTTTTTTATAATTATTTAATATACTTATTTGTTACAAAAAAATTAAAAATAAAATCCTATGATTAAGATAAATCTATTCAATTTCACAATAATACTTTTACTGGAATTTATCATCTTAAAATAACAATATTTAAATTCTTATATTTATTAAATTATGAAGGTGACAACTTTGGCATCATTTAAAATAAAATAATATAACTATCATAATCACTTTTATAAGACTCCAAACGGTTATATATTAGGTAATTATATGCTTATGGTATATATATACACTAACAATAAGTTATGGTTTTGGTTTTGGTCCTTTTAATGTATATTATTATTTCAATAAAAACTATATTACTAATTTTTCACTTAATAAATAATTTCTGCATCATTAATGTCTCACCATTAATGATAAATATTTAATCCCTAAAAAATCTAAATAAAATATCATGATGTATATAATTTTATTATATTTCTAGAGACTATTCATGTTTGATGTTTCATGATGTCTATCACTATATTAAAATTTTTATACTTATAAGATTTAAGAGAGTGACATGTTGTCACTTTCTTAGGTTTTAAAAATAATTAAATTATTTTCATAGACAAAAGTCCATAAAATGTATCTAATCCAAACCTTAGGAGATATGGGTCGAATTTTAGTCATCAATTAGAATTTTTTCATGTTTTTAAGGTAATTTTATAAAATTATATTCACCCTTAATTACCCGATTTACCTTTAACTATGGTAAATAAAATTTACCATAGTTACTATTCAAAACTCTCAAAAAAAAGTAGCCTATTAACATAATTTGGACCCACTGATTCCAAATATGAAATCCATTTTTTCAAATTCAATACACAGAAGTTGCAGAAATTAAATTTAAATTAATCCCGTTGTCGAATGAAAACGGGTTTTTGATTAAAACATTACAAATGATTGAATTGATTTAACCTACGAATTCAATGTAAAATCAATGATAATGACATAAATTATATTAAATGGTAAAAATATATTCTATTTATACTTTAAAACCATTCAATATTATAATTTAACCACATAATTTATTATGATGGAAAAAAAATTTAATTAAAATATTGCGTGTTTTTACTATTCATTAAAATATGAAAGTTATCAGAATAATATGAAAAATTTATCCAAGGTAAAATTTTATATCCTGATTCCAATGAATAATTTTATTTTGTAAAATTGAACTTATAAACATGTCAAAAACTAGATTTAATGTAAGTGCGCCAACAAAAGGCGGCAAAATTGCATTTTTTTTAAATACTTATTTTACCTGAAAAATTTATTTTGTTTTTATACAATGTTCTAGAAAATGTGTAAGATGAATAATAATGTTATAAATTCAAAATTTAGTTAATACTATTCATAATGGCTAGTTCATAATAATATTATAATAATATATTGTTGTTTAGTAAAACTCGGTATTGCATACAACACACGCTATCGAGGAAGGTTGTGATTGCGTGTAATGCAAGCCAAGTCAGGGTTGTGTGTAGTGCATGACTCCTTTTTTCTGCATATAACAAAATACCTTGAATATATATATATATATAATCAATGTTTCGTAGAATAACTACTATCAAACAAACATGAAATTTTGTGTAACACGATCCAGGATTAGTGTTGCATATACTGCAAGCTAATATGTTGTTACGTATAGCGCAAGATAATCATGGTGTATCGTACAACAGAAGATATGAAAAAAATTAAAAATAATATATCTTATAAAATCTCAGGATATTACAGGATGGTTACTACAGTTGCTTTATAAAGGACTTCACCCGCTATGCAACACCATTGATGGGTTTGACTAACAAGGTTATGAAGTTCGTTTGGTCAGAAGATTGTGAGACAATCATTCATTAGCTAAAGGGAAGGTTGACATAAGCACCAGTCCTGATAATTTCAATGAAATGGAAGAGATATACCTCTTACTATGATCCATCAGGTATTGGTCTGGGAGCTGTGTTGATCCATGGTGATTGAGTAGTTGCATACGGGTCTTGGCATTTGAGGCCACCTGATATGAATTCCATGACAAAATATCTCGAGTTGGCTATAGTTGTTCATGTTTTACATTGTTGGAGGCATTATATCTTGGGAGAACACATTTTGGTGTTTACAGACCACTAAAGTATTAAACACAACTTTACCCATCATGACCTGAATTTGAGATAGCGAAGGTGGGTTGAATACCATCTTTCCTTCAACATTGAGCTTTCCTATACACCTGGTAAAGGTAACATAGTAGCTGAAGCAGTAGTTAGAATGACTCAGATACATGTAGTGCAAGAGGCCGATGGTGAGTGGAAGCCTATGGATTTTTTCTTGAGATGAATATGAAGGTGCATGATAGTCAAGGGCGAACCTAATTTTAATCATTAGCTATGACTTATACTCTCCTAGATAGAGTGCTGATGAGACAACTATCAGATTTAGAAGGCCTGGTTCTACGGGTGTCGGTGGCATGTGAGGACCCTCCTTCTAGTGGGATGATAGGCGATGACCATGTACATTGTATCCATGGATGAGTGTGGGTTCCAGGGGTTATATGCAAAGAGTTGATGCTTTAATTTTATGCCTCATCTTGGGCAGTGCATAATGGAGCTACCAAAATGTACTATGACTATAGACGTTAGTAATAGAGGTCGGTTATGAATATGATTAGTATCTAGTTTTATTAGAAGATATTCTACTTTCCATCAGGTGAAATCGGTGCATCAAAGGTTAGCCGAACTGTAACAACATAAATTCATTCCCGAGTGGGAATGAGAAGATGTCACGATGGAATTCTTGATCGGGTTGCCTAGGTCACCTCAAGTAAATGATGTCGTATGTGTTGTTGTGGATAGACTTATGAACTTGATTCAATTGTTGTCGATCTTGGAGACCATCAGTGTTGAAGAGCTTGAGAAGATTTATATCTGAGAGTTAGTACGACTTCATGGGGCCCTTTATTCTACCATTTCAGATAAGGACACCCATTTTACATCTTGTTTGTCAAAGAGTTTTTTGAGGGCACTGGGTACAGAAGTGCTTCTGACCATAGCTTACCACCCTCAAACCGATGGCCATATAGAGTTTACAATACATGTTCTAGAGGAAATGTTGCGTGCATGCATCCTAGATATTAGGGGCTCTTGGGAGAAGCACATACCCCTGGTCAATTTTCCCCTCAATAATAGATTTCACGAAACTATTCAGATGACACCTTATGGGGAGTCATATGGTAGGCCATGCTGATCACCCTTGTTCTTGTTGGTGGTAGGTGAGGTAACTTTACTGGGACCACGTCTCATGCATAAGACTTCAAAGCTGGTCCAGTTGATTCAAAGGGGAATTGTTACTGCAATGTCTCCTCAGAAATATTATGTTGTTTTCCGCAGTTGACCCTTAGAGTTCATGGCCAGGATCATGTATTCTTGCGTATTTCGCCGATGCTGGGACACAACCAGATTAGGAGGTAGGGTAAACATTCACCGAGGTATGTTTGGTTGTTTGAGATTCTGGTGATAGTCAGGCTAGTTGACTATCGGTTGCAGTTACCATAGAGGTCCCAGTCTATTCAAGAAGTGTTCCACATATCTCAGTTGTGTCATTATCACTCTGACCTATCCAATGTTTTTCAACCTATGATGGTTGAATTTCAGTTTGATTCATCCTTTGTGAAGCATCTGATTCATATTGATGATTATAGAACGAAGTTTCTCTGAGGATAGCCAGTTTCCCTTGTACGTGTGCTATGGCAGTATGGAAAAGTGCAGAACGATTCCTGGGAGTCAGAGACCGACGTACGTGCACAATTGGCAGAATTGTTCCCATATTATTCATCACAACCCTTGGTAGGAAAATTTGGGGATGAATTGTTTTAAGGGGATATGGAATGTTTGTATGAAATTGGTTCTTATTCTTGTGGCATGGGTTTCTTCTTTTCCTTTCCCATAATTGTTTTTGATAAAAAAAGTGTAATTTGTGGAAGATCTCAAATTTATGGGTGCACACTTTGAACTTGTTTACACACGCTATGTACTTTGGCTGTGAGGGATGAGAATACATGGCATATAGGATTGTCAGTGATTAAGGGTATAGAAACTAACTACATGCTGTGTACTTAGTAATACACACCGTCTAATCAGTAGTCATGTGACCAGTGAGACGGTGGATAGTATCCACCAGAGGAATAGTTAAAAATGATAGAACACACTATGTACATAATAATACATGTCGTACAATCAGGCAGTAGGTGAACAGTGAGGTGGCAGAAAGTAGCTGTCATAGGAACAATTTTAATGGAGAGTACAAACTGTGTACTTGAGATTACACTCCGTGTAGTTATTTTTTTCCCGTAAAAATAGGCAATAGCCTCCTCATTCGGTAGAGGAGGCAGAGGGCTCACTAGTATTAGTTGGAGAGAAGGAAGAGACTTGGAGGAGGTCCCGATCACTCATTGGGACTCCAATTCTTCCATCGTCAGTCTTGTTTGAACCACACGAGTATGTTCTTCCCTCTTCTTGAATCATTCCATCCAATTATTTCCCTAGGAGATGTTATTCAGTTTTGAACGGGTTATTCTTTTATCTTAGATAAATGCCATTATTGGTTGTTTCAGAAGGCGCCTTTTACATATATCATTCAGAGGAGATCGTGGTAGGTGGTATTGTGATTAATTCTAACTATCGAGTTGATTTTATGCATTATTATGACACACAACCATGTTTTGGGTGTTGTTTGGATGAGACATTAACTATTGAGATACCCAAAATTGAATAGGTAATCTAATAAATAAGTATAAACTACTGTTTGATATCGTTGCGTTGATTTAGGGATGCCCTGAGGGTGTGTTACACTTGTTTAGACATTTGGCTAGGATAACCGTGGGTTTTCTGTGATTATAGCATGTTCTATGTTTTTTCGAGAGGAAACATATATATATTGATTTCATATACATTGGGATCGTCCTGGTTTCTTTGTTTTCCTATAGATTAGATAAGGTCAATGTTCTGTTTATCCTGAGGGAAATGTTCTATTTAGCATGAGGGAAAGGATTTGATTATCCTGAGGGAATGATTTTAGTTACCCTGAGGGAAATGTTTTTATTAGCCTGAGGGTATGGAATTTCATGTCCATGGACAATTATTACATTGAATATTAAATATGGTGATTTTGTAGGTTCTACCTTACAGGATAAGGCACAGACATGGTATTATTATTATCTATTATTTTATAGATAACATGTTGTGGTTTCTGCTGAGGCACTGGTAGAGGAGATTGTTAGTCGAGGCAATGGCTTAGAAAAAAAATAATTCAATTATATTGAATTATTAACTAATTATTAAAATGGAAATGTTACTAGTAGGAATGGTTACTTTTGAGTACATCCTAGCTTACTTCTTTTCATTATTGTACACTATTGTTGCACATTTTCACTGACAGTTGGGAATGGGCCTTTTGGAGGTTGACTTTTGGGATTTTTTCTCACACCCTGTTTGGGTCTTGTCTTGGGCCCAAACAGATTATATTCCTATTGGTGTTGATTAGGGAAAGGGTCCCTTTATAGGTACATGTTTTTTCTAGAGGTGTGGGGGAGAATGGGACCGAGCTTAGGCATGCGATGTAGTTGTGTTCCTGTTGAACTCCTTTGGTTTTATTTTGCTATACTTTGTACCATCTGCTGTATTTTATCAGATTGCAGTGTATCCTATTTTTGATTCTTTCTTATAATTAGATACATATTGCATCATCATATATATGTATGTTGGTTATCTTTTACTTCAGTTCTTTTGTCCATTTTAGGTCTATACTATTTATTTCTTCCTCTTTTGTATGTTTATATATTTTCCACTGCTCTACACTTTGACAAATAAGGGCATAGATTCCCCACTATTAGTCTTATGCCCTTGATTCTAGTCGGTTGGCTATGGATTTTGGGAAAATGCGCTTGAGGTCATGTGACCATCCGGGTTCGGGGAACCCATTGTGTGGAACCCCGATCCAGGATGTTACAATATTCCTCGTTTCCAAGGATGAATTTCGTCTACACAAACTCAAACAATCACATTTGGTTGGTTTGAATGATTTCGTTTGACTATTCAATCACTTTTAATATAAGGATATTTCCACCAATGGATGAAATCCATTGAAGAAATAAATTTGTATTTTAATGGTTGAATAAATATTTTACAGCGATAATCATAAGTGTAATTGTGTATTTGTTAATTTTAAATGAGATGGATGATCTATTGGATTATGAATACTAATTAAATATTTATTAAGGTTGAATTGACACTAAACAAGCCTCTCTTTTGTTTCATTTAAATTAGTTGATCAATGAAATAATGAGGATGAATTAAATTCGTAAAAAGGAAACAACAATAATACGAACCATTGATCCCTTTTGTAGATAACTAATTAATGGAATCATTAGAATGGTATTGACAATGTGGAATGGCACTGAAATCATGGTATAAAATTAGATATTATAATATATTGGATGAATTGTAATTTTATATGTTAATCCTTTTTACATGATCTACCTTAGGGTTTCTCTTTAGTCACCTACCTTGTTATTAATGAGTTTTATATGTAAGATATTAGTAGACCTAAAGAAGATGCATTAGTCAATATCCCTACGTCCTAGCACTTATAGGTCTATCTTATACATCAATTTCTATAGAAGAGCTATGTGGACATGGAGAGGACTACATTATCAATGGATTTGGGTCCTACCCCTTCTGGATCTGATATAATATACATTATAAAATATGTTGTAGAGGATACATAATACATCAGACATATGTTCTACTTGATTAATTGCTCATTTACACCATCCCTTTTCATTTATAGACATCATCCCTTAGAATTTACTACCATATTGTGAAATTTTAAATTTTTATTTATAATTTTATTACTATCATAAGTGCAAAGTACTATATCAATATATTTGATAAATTAATTTTTTAGAAACTATTTTAGGGGGCTACTGAATATATATCATACCTTATACAAGACACCATTATGTATCTGAGCATACATCATTTATGAAGGTATGGATAATGGTATATGTCCTACGTTGGAAGTATGAATTTTTTAATATAATTATGTATAAGATAAGAGGATCGATATTATGCTCTTGATGTTATTATTTAAATCATGGGTATTTATGTTCATTTTTTCATTCTATTTGTATATATAAAGAAATACTATAAAAATTAATCAATTATTTGTTTTATGTAAATAATTCATTATCATATGTATGTGGGTATTTTAATGTTTAGTGTTTTAGATAATTATACCATAAATCATATATGAAAATCACATTGATTATAAAGTGAACAATTCCAATTACTATCAATTTCACTAACCATATAAATAATTTTAAACCTAACATGATTACTTATCATTAAAATATTTCATTTATTTAAATATTATTTCCTCATTTTCGACATCCATACTAAGAAAAACAACTACAACATGGAATGAGAACATGATGTTCAGTAAGGGATATATAGATAAAGGAAACAATTATTCTATTGATAACACTAATACTCATAAAACATTAACATAATATTAAATGTTCTTTGAGTCTAGGGAATAATTTATTTTATCATAAAAATATAGATACACATTTTTCTCAATGAGATTCATTATAGACCATATTGTTATATTTAAAACCATTTTCTTTGAATTAGAAAATCACATTTTAACCCATTTTAAACACATTGTATAAGTATCTAGAACCTAGTTAAATACATAGGAGAAAACAATTGTTAACTACATCCCTATTTCTTGTTATGACATAGAA
Organism: Viscum album; assembly: GCA_963277665.1. Taxonomy (NCBI): domain Eukaryota; kingdom Viridiplantae; phylum Streptophyta; class Magnoliopsida; order Santalales; family Viscaceae; genus Viscum; species Viscum album. Next base: position 38,444,567 of record OY728158.1, on the reverse strand, counting down.
CATTAACTATTTCATTAGCGGTCTTTGAGTGTAAACATGTAGTTTATGATATGACATGACCATCTAGTGATATCTTGGTCAGCCAACTATATAACTTGTTTCCGTATCACTTATTAATATCTCTTATACCAATCATATTAAAAGTAACAGGATGACCATGTGCTATCTAGCTGAATCCATTTACTAAGTATAATATTATAGTCTCAAATCATGAATAAAACAATAATATTTTTTTTCACTTTTTCATTATCAAATATTTTGAAAACTCTTTTGACATCATTTTAAATAATGATTGGACCTCAAAGCACAATTATCTTTTAAAACCCCAATTTTAAAATAACTATACACTTGTTTTGAAAAACCATTATCTATATAATACGTACTATATAAATTACATTTGGATTCCTTTTGAAAACCATTGAATATAATATTAAAAATATATAAAATGAACATTATAAATATTTTATTTCAATATATTAATTTTATAAAAAACATATTAAGAGCACATGGACATGGGAGTGAACAATATTTTTATGTACAAAAATTAAAAGATGTTTTTTTATGAAAAATATTATAATCACTTGAGAAACACATAAATCATAATCACCATGAAATATTTACTTTAAAAAAAGATAATAAATGTTGTCAAATTATAGGAAATGATGATATAACATGCCCAGGGGGTTGCATATATATCTTAAAAAAATATGTATATAATCAAGATATTCTACTATGAAATGAAATTTAGATGACGTTTCTAACCTTGAGTCTGATTTTTTATGTGAGACTTTGTATTCCACTTCTTCGGGTATCTCCGTTTCGTTTTCCCAAAAGGTCTTCCATTATATGATTTACGTCTTAAAAATTCATCTATAATGATAAGAGGGATGAAGATAATTTTTTGGGTAAGTTAATTTATAACAAATTCGATTTTTATAAGTGAGGAGAGAGAGTTTTATTGTATAAGTAGGGTGAGTGGGATAATTGTAATAGTATTAAATAGCGAATTACAGAAATTTTTTTCCAAGGACCAGATGACCAAATAATGATGCTTTATTCAGCACAAAATGGATAAGTTCAAAATATGGCCATTAAATCAGCGTCAAACATGTTTTGGGTAATTTTTACACCCTATGTTTTATGCTTAACAATTAGTTAAATTTTTTTCCTTAATCACTGTATTTAATTTTTATTATTTAATATAATAATTATGGTAAAAAATTAATTTTTCATTTTATGAAATTATAAATTCTACTGATTTATAATTGGTAACATATATAATAAACATAAATTCACATAAATTGAAAAATAAAATTTAATATTAATCCCATAGATTTGATGATACGAGAGGTTGTTAGGGGGGGTAATTTTTTTTTTAAAATTTCTATTTTATATTATCTCTATGACTAATAATACTTGTTTAATAAAACAAAAAAACAAATATTTACAGATACGAAATCTATATATTTAATTTAATGAATCACACATTAGGTATTATTATAATTATTTAATAATGAGTGTCCTTAATCATTTTAAAAAATATTTTATACAAATCAATTTTTAAACTAAAAAATGAACAAATAGAAAAAACAAAATTAATATTGAAAAAAATTAATTGATTTGATTAAAAAATAAATAATTATTATGTTTCCAAAAATAATATTCAAAAGATATTGTTACTCATAAATTATGTAATTTATTTAAAATAAAATTATTTTTATAAAAATCTATATTTTTCAATATTTATTAAAATTATTAAATATTTTCTGAATGATTAAAAAATTGCATCCAAAGTAACTTTGGAGAAGGTGATTTCATAAATGATATAATATATTTTAAATTCAAAATATAAATCTTTGAAATTATTCTAGTAAATGTATTATTATATAGAATGGGTTTTGATAAACTATTTAATTTTTTATTTAAAATTTACATTAAATATTAATAAATAATGTTGCTATCTAATCCATGAAGAGGCTATATTCTATCATTACCTATGATGCTGCATCCATAGCACCTTTAAATAATTTTATCCACTTAATTTTATTAACATATTAATTTAGTTGGGTTATATTTCCCTCATAACATTTTCATATTAAGACATATAATTTTCATCCATATAGATTTTTCTATAAAAACAAAAATGGATGAATCACCTTATTCCAGAAAATAATATTTCAATGATCATCTATATATACAATAAATTTCTATTAGAAAATATACTTTTAAAATTAAAATACATTATGGCTTAAAACATTTTATGAATGTGGAACACATTTCCTTAACTTTATGATATGAAATATGTTTTGTACCTGAGATAAATATGGGGGAAAAGACACTCATTAAGAAAATGTTACAATATTATCCATGATTTCATATGGTCCACTTTATTATGGAAATAACTTTACCAAGATACCAAAATATAGAACACATTGACCAGTAGAATCATTGAGAAATAAATGATCTCTTACCACAATAGAAATATCATTCCTCTGATTATCTGCATAACTATCCCTCCTTAACAGATTTGACCTCAAATGTTCCTTCAAAAAAATCACCTTATCAGTAATTTCCTCTTCAAATGCATTCCCAATAAAATAATTTAACTAAAATCCTCCTAAAATCATAGTGCACAAAACTGATTTTCAGGTAAATCCTCATATAGTGATATATAAAAAATGGAATTAAAAATTTTATTATTAAAGAACTCAACCAATGATAGAAGTCGATTCCAAATACCCTAGTAATACATTGAACATGAATGAATTGAATCCTCCTTGTTCTATGTCATCTTATAAAACAATACATTGAATTTACAATGAAAATTTGAATAAAAATTTAATTCAGTACCTCATAATATTTTAAGTCCTTTCCAACAAGTTGATGTGTAACTAAGATGATAGTATAAAAAATTATAGAGAGCCAATACATGTAACCAAACCATATCCTATAGATAGAACCATGAATGATTATCTAAATTCATTATATCACAAAATGGAAGAAAATGTGAATATTTATCTAATAAATAAATGATAACTGAAATCACATTATTAAATCCTGATGTCCTTATTAATCCTACAATAAAATTCATGGATATATTAACCCATTAACACTCTAGTTCTTGAATATGCCCCTTCAATAGTTTTCATTATGAATTATCCTACTAAAAATTAAAAACAATCATTGTAAGGCTCAATAATATATTTTCTCCTTACATATCACTAATAATAATCTCGAATGACTCTATACATCATGGTCTTTCGTGGTTGAATGATAAATGTAGAAATACAATATTCACACAACTAATCATTTATCAAAAAGGAATAAAAAATAATAGAATATATTTTCCAAAATAATAAAATACCCTAAATTTCAAAATTAAAATCATGAAAATTTCTCATCATACCATATTCTACCTTTTTTTCAATGATTGATCCTCCATCCAAGAATTCCTATTTCTTTCTAAAAAAATTTATATTATTCAAACCACCATAAAGAGGATATCCATGAAGATATAACATCTATGAAAAAAATTATCATATAAATAAAAAAAGGATTATATTATAAATGTATCATGTATTATGTTATGTTGTTTTTTTCCACTCAAATCATCTACCACATTATTTTCCTTTCCAAGATGATTCAGAATCATGCAGTAATGAACCTTGACTAGTTCCATCCTTATTCTCTATCTTATATTCAATTATTTTTTGTGGTTATACATATTAATATTTTCGTTGATGCAATATATTTCAAAATTTTCTCCAAAAAAATTATACGTATTATTTTTTATGGAATATAAAAAAAGATAATTCCAAATCATTTTAAGAATATTTATACTCATGTGGTTTAAAATAATGTGAAAAAAAAAGAAATTCCCGGATCACTCATATTTATAATTATCCAATTCCATTAAATAAATTTTCAGTCAAGTTGATTTGTTCAACATTTTTTTGAAATTCCAAAATAATTGAATTTACTAATACTCTATTAAGTTCATGAAAATAATTATCCCATTTTTTCAATTTTAATTGAAATATATTTTGAGTTATCATTGTTACTGGTTTAGAAAACCAAGAATTGTTTTAAAAACACACTGATAGTAACATGAAAATTCAAGAAATCAAATCATATATATTTTTTATTTTTTGGGGTTGTTATTTTTTTAACAAATTTTTTCTTTAGTAGATTAAATAATAAATCCATATATTTAAATAATCTATCCAAAAAAACTCAACCAAAATTAAAACTTCCAAAATATACGATATAATTTAATTTATTTTAATTTTTTAATATAAAACATTGGGTATCATTCTTACTCAACTGGAATTTTAGAATATTTTACAATGTCAATTATTAACAAATCCTAATTATTGAATAATCACTAATGAAAAAAAATCCACTTATAAGGCTTATAAATCTAATAGGTAAATTAGATAACCATGATGTAATAATTATAAAATAATAGGCTACATATGTAGTATAAAATATAGTGTATGTAATGCATGAATCCTTCACGATCAATGGATAATGACCTAAATTTAGGCCATCATTCAAAAAATACAATGATCCTCAGAATTGATAAAAAAATCCTTAGATATAAGGGAGAAGATATATATTATAATAGTAATGTTATTCAAAGCTCTATATTAAATGAAATTTATCATTGAACAATATTATTATCAATAGAAAATATAATATTACCCTATGGAGAAGTGATATGTCAAATTAAACCATTACATAATATCTCATACAATTTCTATCTAAATAATAAACCATTCACATAATACATTCAATTACAGGATTAAAATTAGGATTGTGATCATGTAGCAATTAAATGGTAAATGTAACCTCATGTGCTAGAATATCACCAGAAAAATACTCATTTAATAAATATATTATTCATTACTTACTAGAACATCAATAAAATTGTCATCATCTTTATATTACAAAATTTTTTTAGGTAAATATGATGACAATAACTAATAGAATTCTCATCTTCTTAATTAGTTGTCAATGGAATGAAAAAATTTAATTAAACATTATTTGAACAATAATATATATTAGAATGATAAATAGATTTCCTATACATATATACATTAAAATAAAAATATAATATATATACATTAAATAGATTTTTAGGAATGACTAAACCTGTCATAATAATAGGAATATTCTAAAAAATATTTGATACATTAATACATACACAATGGATTTCTAAGAAAATATCAATCTTATTAGAAATATGATAAAATCAAAAGGAAATGAAAATTTCTAAGATATTCATGAATGTGAAGATTTAGTGTCAAACATATTATGATAATAATTCAAATACGGAAATAAAATATCTATCACCACTTCACTTGATGGACAGACAACAAATGTAGTAGTTTAAAATGACATTTTTATAACATTTTGTTCCCGATCATAATGGTTTTCAACATATCTAACTATCAACAAACACAAATTATCATGAACACTAACTCATTCCTAGTAAAACACATCACTATTTACCTCATATCTTGTTAACCCATACATTGGTAGTTTAGGAGTCTATTCTTTATAATCATGAGCTGTGTGAACAAACTAACCACACTAAAAACACATCCCTAGTCCTATAATGTTTTCCAACTAATGTAATTTTTCAAAAATAGATCTTATTGGAAAATTTCCTATATACATATTAGTGTGGTGATTCTTGAATTCCTTCATAATTATCATTTTATTACAGTTTTCATCATGAAGATCATATAAGTTAGACAAATCTACCTCAAATTTATCATCACAACTAACCAATTTCTAATAAATTTTTAAATAACTATTCCAATGAAGACCTTAATAAATATTGTTTCAACCATATGTAAAATATATTAATTTTACAATTAGTATCATGAGAAAAATCTGGAACATACCTCGACAATATTGTGATATTTTCTTCATATGCATTTATGGAATCTTCATATTTCTACTTCAATTACTAGAGTTTATTTTCTATCTATTGTTAAACAAAATTAGAAAAATATTTCTTTCAATGAAATGATATTTAAATGTTTAGCATTCTATAGAATCAAGATCATAATTTTCTATAGAGGTATTTTATTTCATTAGGTTCATTTATGTAAAATAACAAAAAAACACACACACACTACAGACATATGTTAGAAGGGCATGTCAAATCCCCCAATAGATATCCAACCAAAAAAGATTCATTATTACATTAATAGTATATATCCAGATGGCCCATTTTTCATGAATTTATTTACATATCCCATAACCCATTCATTTGATGGCCCTAAGACCTCGATTTCATCACGAATGCATCATTGGCTTTACTTAGTGTACACGTTACCATCCCATTTTGATGGAAAAAAGGACCATGTGGCATGTAAACCCAAAAAAGGGCCCCAAATCCCAAAAAAATATGAATAATTCTTGATGTTATAGTTCCTCTATAATACATCTATAATTATTCTTCAGTATACCGAAATACATCATCCACCAAAATTTGATCACGGGTTTCAACAAGACATATAAGGAGTGTTAACCACTCATCTACCACCCCAACTACTTCAACTGTATTCATAACATAAGAACATCATCAATTAGATTCAACTTTAAAATGATAAATAGTAATAGTTAACAAAATTTCATTTTGGATATCCCATTAGATAAAATATTTTTTCAATGGAATTAATCCATCCTTCAGATACCATGAGGCTCGATGATTATAGAAAATGTCGTCGATTTTCCTCATGAAATTTTCCATGACAACAATGATAATTTTTGGTAAATCAGTTTCCTCTATGGAAGGGATACCACTACCATGTATATTTATAATATCAACTAAATAATTAAAACAAAAAATATGTTCCAATTCCAATCATATAAATATAATACATTAGAATGTATTTTCCTCTTGGTGCTTTCCCGCAACATCTTTTATGTTTCTACTACCGAATAACATATTGTATAGAAATATTTTGACTTAGAAACATGGAAATATTAAAATTATGTATAATTTTATAATGAAAATAAGGTAAAATATCTTAATGGAAATATATTATTAGTATACTAACATATAATGTAATCAAAACAATCATTTGATTCCAACTATAATGACTTGGATATGAACATTAAATCATCCAGAGTTTTATGTCATGAATTATTTACATTAAATTTGAGGATATATTTAGGTTTATAATTTTTTATATTTGATCCATTACTAATACATAATAAACACATATATTACATTGTGGACACCCCTGATCAGTATCCATCTTTCCAATGATGAAAAACTTTTTCTTGTAATATTTCATTTCATCGAAAAAATTATTCTCTTTAAACATTACATCATCCTTTCCCTTAACCATTTTGTGAGAAATAATTATACAATGATATGAGACAAAAAAATCAAATTATGTGATATAAAGACACAGGAACCAGTTATACTAGAGAATACATGAGAAATCATAGAAAATTTACCTTTGGATTCAATATTCTTTTTGAATATGTGATAAAACATTTTCACTTTCAAAAACAGGCACACCTTTTTCTCAAGGAAAATAATTAAAACCCCTATCATACAATTAAAAACCATTTTATTGACTTATATCATCTCATTAATAACCTGTTTTAAACCCATAAAATAATTATGTAGATCTTAAATGAATTCTAAAGATAAAAACACACATAACACCATCTCTATTATTTATTAAGATAAACAATATTAACAAATGTTTTTGAGCAGTCTTTGGGAACACCCATTATTTTAGTGATGATGGGATCATCAAACCCTATCTTGGTTTTCCCATCCTAAAGAAATTAATGGGCTTTGTCGATGCCATATGGGCCTCCACATAATATGGCAACACCCAGCAATATCTGGTTGCACCATTTTGTCATGTATAATTTTTATGTACCTTATCATGTATAAAACACTTTAATTCTTTCACATTCCACTCTAAAAAACATTGAGAAATATTTTAAAAATGTAATAAAATAAAATTTGGATATCAAAATACCATTTTATTTTATATAGATCATTTTGATATAAAATAGATTCTTTTGAATGTTTTTTTTAAAAAATTTTAAAATAAAAAATAAAGGTGTTTTTATACATTAAGAATAAAAAATCATACAAATGAATTAGAACAATAAAAAATTATTAATTGTGGAGGAATTTTTATTATCATTATGTACCTTATTAAAATGAAATTACTTTTGTCAACTTCCAAAATGTTCTATAGTAAACATGTTAAAATATTCCTTTTAAAAAACCAAAAAAATAATTTTAAAAGAGGCAGTAAATGAACATTATTAATATTTTATATGTATATAAAAAATATATTAATTTTTAATAGAACATTTATGGGATATAGAGTTTGAATGAAAAAATAATAAAAGATTTTTTTTGAAAGAGTCATTTATCAGTTATCAAATACTTAAACAATAAACCCTGTGAAATAATAAAACAAGAAAAATAATTAAATTCCATGAGAATTAAAACTGTCATTATATAAAATGAATAAAGGATTATGCATACACATTGTAAAATTATATAGGATTATAAAATCAAAATATCCATGAATGAGAATAATGTGAGATGAAGTATCTTCCCTTGAGTCTGACTTATAACATGTGTCTCAATATTTCTATTCATCGGCTATTGCCTTTCTTATTTCCCTAAACCCTCCATGATTGGATTTAAATAAAAATCAATGATTATTTAATGAGAAGAGTTATTTAGATAAGTGATTTGGAAATTTTTTTTCTAATATAATTGGATTTTATGGTTTCAGGATTGGAGGAGATTGAATGACCTTTTATAACTGGGGTGACTGACACACCTATACATATCTTTAAAATACTGAATTATTGCCACATTTTTTCTTTTAACCAAGAGTTAATAATTGTCTATTACCAATAAAATAAGGGGTATGTCTGAAATATGCCTAGAAAATTTGTTTTGTAAATGTTTTGGGTCATTTTTTAACCTTATATTCTATGTTTAACTATTAAGTAAACACATTTTTAACATAATCACTATAGTTTATTATAATTAATTCAAATATAATTATAGTTAAAAATTATTTTGGAATTACTGGATAATATAAATTATGATGATTCAAAATATGGAATCCATTGTTTCAAATTTAAATTATAAAATTAATAAAATATTAATTTAAAAATAATTCCATAGACACGGTGTCACAATAAGTTTTTAAGAAGAGTATTTTTTTAGATATAAGTTATTCTATATTAAATATATAACTAATAATTATAAATATAATATAATAAATTAATATTAAACGATATATAACCTTGAAAATTATTTTAAAATAGTTCCCGTTAGGGATTATTATTAATTAATTAAAAATTATGATCATTATTAATTTTAAAAATGTTTTCAGAGTAACCCATTTTAACCCAAAAATAAAACTAATTCTAAAAACCAACATGACATAGAATCAAAGTTAAATTCCTAATACATTACTTTTAATCAATTTTATAACATATTGGGGCTACTTGGATACATTATTTATTAAAAATAAAATACATATAATAAAATTCCATATTTTTTCGCAATTCACTAAAAATTTAATATTTGATAAAAATTCCCAAAATTCCATCAAATGTAAATTATGATATTCTAATTTATAATATGAACTCAATGTTAAAAAATTAAAATTATTAAAATTATACTTTTTAAAAAAAACCTTATTAGGTAATTATTTTTTTAAATAATTTTCTTTTGGAAGTAGAAATTACGTTATTTTTTAATAATATAATTTTATAAATAATGAAATATATTTTGTTATATAATTACATAATTTTTTACATTTTATAATTATTACTTTATACCCCACCATTTATCACTTTTTTTAAAGAACTGTAAAATGTTCATCAGTTTTGTAAATGATATTAGATGTGCATTTTCTATTTTTTGCCACTTTTATTTACTCTTGGATGATTTACATCTAAAAATTACATATAATAATATAAAACATTCCTTATTATCCTATTTTTATACTAATTATCATCACATGAACATTTGGGTATATTCTATCAACTGTACTCTCTTACACCCACATTGCTACATGGTATCCCATAACATATAGGGATTATCACTAGAGTCATATATAAATTTTTTTATACCAATAGAATTTAATAAAATTGATGAATATAATTTCCCAAGTAACCTATATTTTAATTATCATTAATATATGATTTATTATAATATATTTTAACAAAATTCTTGATTTATGAAGTAGAAAACTAATCTGTGTTATGTTTTAATTGATAAAAATTATAAACTCATGGTTTCACATTATTCTATCATATAACATATTTCATGATTCATTTTCTATCTCATATTTTATTATTTATGTCCTTTTTTTGGTATTTTATCCTTACAATATTTTTATGTAACTAAATTATTATATCATAACAACCTGTTTATCTTATTTTCAGTTGTGGACTTTGAATTAAATCAATAATTTATACCCTTACTGAACCATTCAGTTGGAAAATGTTATGTTTCCATTTCCTAAGGTTGAACAATAGACAATTATTTACGATCTAGATAAAATTTTATCATTTGTGGAGTAAAATTTTCATGTGATTGAAAAAATTGAAATAAAAAATTAATTGTATTATCGAAAAAAAATTATTAAATGGGAAATATGAGGACACTGTATTTAATTTTATACTATTTCTTAACAACTATAATCCAAAATTTTCAGGGTTATTTATCTTATTTAAAACCTCGTTTTTATGTTATAATTATGTATGGTTAGAATATAGTCTCAAATGTAGGTATTAAGGCTTGTATATAATGAATATGTTTTTAGTGTGAGTTCTATAATTATTGGCTAGAGATATTTTATTTAGAATCATATAAGGGTTTACATATTTACTATGGTTATAATCATAACATATAAGAATATATTAAGATACTTGGTGACCATTATTGGTTAATATGTTTTTGATTGAAAATGAATTTTGATGATAATATTCCCATTTATTATATTATAGGATTGGATTTTTGTTGATAAATCATATTTTGGTAATTGATTATTTTTTTAATAGATGATTGAGGTATTTTTAATTGTTAGGTTTTTCAGGGATTTAGTTTATTATTTTATCTAATCAAATGTTATTATATATAAAGGATCATTTTCTATATGTTAAAGATATCCATTTGGGTTAAAAAATTTAATTTGGGTTAGGTAATTATTTTTAGTTAGGATAAATTATTTTCATAGATTATAATAAATAATAGATATAAGGTAAATAATAAATAATTGTTTAATTTTTTTTTTTGATAAAATAGAATGGGTTTGTTTTTAGAATATACATATAGTTAAATATTGAATGTATATGTGATTTTTTTAGCTTTATCTCATGAAGATTAATGAAATTTTAGTAAATGACCACTACATGTTATATAATATATTATTTTTAAATATACTTATTTTGGTGTGTTACATCATGAGTGATTGATATTATTTGGAAATAAATTTTTAATTAATTATGAGAGAATATGTGATACATTATTTTGGTTTTCCCTGATTTAAAATTAATCATTTATATTTTAATAATGTTTATGATGAGAAAATTTTGAAATATTTATAACCGTAACCATGGTTATCTTTAGAAACCACAATTCCAGCCTAGGATAAAATTATGGAATATGTTTCAATAACACAAAACTCATCAATTGAATAAAAATACAAAATTATTAAGAATTTTTAAATAGATATGGATGTTTTAGTTAAAAAATAAAACTTGTATATATGTTATCCAAATATAATTGTTTCATTATAACATTATAGATCCAATATTTCCGAACATACCATTGATTAGTGGGATTCAATTACGTGTAATAAATTTGTTATGATCAATTCATATCACCTCCATATTATAGTGTATCAAATCAATAATATCCAAAAACAATCGATTTTAATTTTAATATTTCTTTAGTGACTCTATACACTGATAGAAGATAGTTTTTGAAGAATAGAGTTCTTCTTATAACGAGAGTGCTTCAATTACATGTACCATAAAACTAAAATTGTTATAAAAGAATCATAAATAATGGATTTGGTTCATATTCTTCTCCATGGGAAACTATATCACCTATAATTTGAACAACATCACGTGGAATGAAGAGACCAACACCATTAATGGCTCATAACATGACAACGAAAAAAAAATTAAAATAAAACAATTAAAATCACGTCTTATTTTAAAATAATTCATTCAAACATGAAAGATGATAATTATACTTCATAAATATGATGATAGGAAATATAAATTAAAAAAAATTATAAGAGAACAATAATACATATAATTCTTCTCCTCATAGCCAACTAATTGAACCAAGTCATTTAATATAGAGAAAAAATATCAGATATCATATTATCTTATTTTGAATACTTCTTATGTGGACCAGGTTTTAATAATTAATTATAGGTGAAATAATAAATATTATATTATACTATGATGAAAAAAATTCACATATGAATTCCTACTGATTTCATGCTCAGTGGAGAATGTTGTAGTTTTAAACACTATTCTATATCCAATATCTATAGCATCTACTTTAATAGCAGTATGTCATAATCACATCCCTCTTAAGGTAAAACTCCTTGGAAAACAATAAAGGAATATTCATAATTACCTCTAAATCCCACCAGTAGTATGTCTATAGTTGGAATCTATATCATGGGTATAAAAATCTCACAAATAAGATGCATTACCATATATTGTAATATGATTATGAGATAGGATAAATCATCTATAATAAAATCTATGAAATATTTGAAAAATGAAACCATAACCATCCAATAATTTATATATAAATGATACATAAACATATAAACTTCTCTTAAAAAATACAGAACAGAAAATATAACAAAATAATACAATGACTCCAAATCCAAAACATGAAATCTCAATCATTGTCTATGAATTACTATTTGAAATATAAAATATGTTTTTATATATGTAATATGGGAATACAAGTATACTATGTACAGTAACCAATTTATCTCACTATTTTTTATAAAGGGCATACTAAAACCCAATTGAGAAAAAACCACTAATAGCTCATAAAATTGTAAACTTACTAATTCCATACATACCATTCTATGATCAACAAATAATGAATATATTTATAATAACATAATCAAAATCATATGGACAATAGAATCCCCAAAAAAAATTTCACTTGTTTTACACCCTCGCACCCCAACAACATGGGTCCTGATACTCAAATCTCATCTAAATATAAAATAAATCAAACAACCACAGAAATTACTAAACATAAAAACAAATATTTACATCAAACACATGGGACACGGAATGACATGATGCCTAATGAGATATGGTCTTTAACATAACATGTCAACTGAAGTCACATAGGACATAGGGAATGTGGTTACTGAACATGGTGATGACTAGAATAGTAGGTTATCATGAAAATGATTATCATAAACCATGTTCCCTCCTACTAATATGCATTACCACTAATATATTCTATCTAATAAAAATATAACTTCATCATAACTCACCTGAATAATAAATTTATATCACATTACATCTCATCCCCATAGTCCACTTTTCAAATCTATCCATCACAAACCATACATGCCAAAATCATCTTGAATAGAGATAAATAATGGGAAGGTGTCTGCAAATCCATCCTCATCACCTGTATACTGGGAAACACACCCTAGAAACATCTGGATGACATCAAAAAGTGCATGAAAATGGTGGGGAAAAATAAAAAACCCAATTACATATAATGTGCATGCATAGAACCGCACATCATCCCATCATATGGGTTTAAAACCCAAAAATTAACATACACAAAAAATAACCACCCAAAATACCAAAACTTCTATTTTTTTCTACCACCACTAATCAAACAACACAAAACCTAAAGACAAAATCAATAATCGTAAAATAGCCAATTCACTGAATATTACTATAATTTCCAGAATTGAAATTAAATATCATGTTTTATTCCACAAGAGAGTTTATTTATATACTTCTGGTATTTCATATTAGTCATCAATATTTTATAAAATAAACCCCATTTAATTATTTCATCCCAAAACAATTAAAACCATTACATGACCACACATTATTTTCTAATTAATTAGGATACTACCCCATCAACTAGAACCACACAGTAAAACATGAATAATGAAATCTCCCATCATCAATATATAAACTCAAACATACTATCACCAATATAGACAAAACCACATCCTCATCAAAACCAACACATCACCACCACCGCACACAATAAAAACATTGAAAAATTGTCCCACAAAACATCCATACATTGAATTTTCACTATTCATCATAAATAAACATCAGAATCTCTTTAAAACACAACCAAACATCAGAAAACATATCTCATTAAATTCATATATAAATTTATTAATTTTTGAAGCGGATTTTTTTCATGTTACAATTTTTTATTTAGTTGAATTATAAATAATACATCCCTTTGAAAAACTATCTTATTATGTATACGTATGTAATTATCCAATTTCTATTTCTCGATATAGTAAGGCATATAAAAGATATCCATAAAATAAAAAATAAAATATCATTCAAGGCCTAAATTAACCATGATTTTTATATGGCCATTAATCTTGTACCCTATCCTAAACAAATTCAATATAAACAATATACGAGGTTTGTAAAAACATGATATTCATTCCCTTCAAAATAAATTTAAATTTATATTATTAATTACATAAATTAATAAAGATTAAATCATATTTAGAAAGGTTAAATAACGTGTAGAGACCCGACCCTAGATATCCCAGTGTGGGTGGCTACTATTAATTACATTGTGATGATTATAATCAATCTAATTCCAATGATATAATATATTCTTAGTCCTAGAAAACTAGATATAATCATGTGTCTTGTATTAAAAAATAATAAACTAATTATAAAACAGTATATTTTTTTTATAGAGGATAAATAAATAACATTACAAATAAAATTATATAATATTGTATATACCAGCATATCTTTCATATTCTGATTCTTGGATTCTAGTTAATAAGGAAAAAAATTAGGCTGAGCTCAGATGATTTTTAAGGGTAAATTATAGAAGAACTAATAATGAATCCATAATAATAATAATTTTAATGTGGTATATAATTGTAATCAAATGAAATATAATAAATAAACTGTGAAGGATGTTTATAAAAAATATTGGAATGAAATAATATGAAACACATGGTTTTCAAATAATGAGATAATGAAATATCAATATGGAAAAGTAAAATAACTGAATCATATTCCATTTAATCAATGATCTAAAAATGAAATGTATCCACAAAAATGTTCATGAAAAGTATAATTGATGAATAATAACTAAACCATAATGAGTGAAATGATTAATTATTGGACGTCTTGTCTAAGGAACATGGAAAACCATAACATCTAGAAATTGAGGATATTTTCTATAATTGTGGATAAGAACATGTTTATTTGTTGAATTGTATTTATATCATGAGAACCGGTTGATTCCTTGGGGGGATATATATAATTTTTGTCACATCCTCATTACCAGTCCATATCATTCTTCATATTATTTATTAAAAATAAATAATATGCCTTATCAATAATATGAATTGAATAATGAATAATGAAATATCCATATTTAATGAAAATAAATAAATATCTAAGTAGAAACCATATGTAAATCGTATGTGGTTAAGAAATTGAAATATCATTGATAAATTATATGTATAATTTATTTAAATTAAATGTCAAATGTTCTTTTAAAATGGTGTATTTAGAAATGGTAAAATGAATCAATGAAGTGAATGTGAAAGCCATCATTTTCCATATCAATCATAAACAATCCACAAGAAGTATAAGGATGGTATCAATAAAAACATTTCCAATGTGGAATAAAGGGGTTGTTGACTTTGATGAGTATAAACAAAATAAATGTTCTTTTGAAAACATAATGAGGAAAATATCCATTTTTCTAAAAGACATTTATTTGAAAACAAATTTTAAAGAAAAAATAATTTAAAATTATGTTTTTAAAAATGAAAAGTATGTTTCAATTACATGATGATGGGTCAATATGTTCTTGTAGTGTTTAGTAAAGAGGGAATTACTTTTAAATTATATATAGGATGAAAAAATTATTTCTTCAGAAAGATAAAAGTATATTTAATTGAAAACATTTTAAGAGAGAAAAATCATAACAAAATTATTAAAAAAATAATTTTTGATCATTTTTTAAAATATTTTAATAAAACATGGGTTTTAGAAGATAACAGGTTCTCACACTAAAGATATAAATGGATTTTGGTTATCTAATAAATATTTTGAAAAAATATATTAGTACTAAATACTGGAAAAATTATTCTAATACATGAAAAATGTCAAAAATGAATGGAGGAAAATGATATTTTTGTATAATATTTTTATAATTTACCCAAATACCAGTGAATGTCCATACAAAGTATTCATATGGAAAATAATCATTGAAATTTCTAATGTGTCACATTCCAAATAGAAAATTTATATATCATATGATTAATAAATTTTTAATATATAATTATCATAAAAATATTATTGATATAATATATTAAAATGGGTAGTAAATACACCCAAAAAATATTTACGTGTTGAATAAGGCATTTATCTCAGGGATTAAATAAGTGAGATTAAAATCCCTTAGTTTGAGTCTTACATGCCTCATGTATCCTTATATTTAGGAATAATTAAATTCTATTAATTATTTAATTTCCTAATGAAAATATCCATGCTTATAATTTCATTTTTTTCACTAGTTATAATGTTTTCTAAAATGAATTAAACGTCTATGATAAAAGCAGGTGTTTTTTCAAAATTTGGTTTGTGTGTCGAAAAAACATTGGTAGGTAAACTATGGTCAAAGTGGTCATTGCATAACATATTTAATATAACAGTAATACATACATAATTATCATATTATATATAATTACACATTTATAACTAATAATTATTAGTGCTCATGAAAAATGAACGAATGATATAATCATTGATACAGTGGGCCATATGTACGCTAGAGTAACATTCCTATTTTCAATGATCATTATAGAAATAAAGAAAAGTAATAATATATAGACATAATGATAATTATATCATAAACAACATAATATTTAATCATATATACTTATATATAAAAATATTGTGATGTTAATGGAATCATATCTTTTCAAGGATGGAGTAGTCCACACATCCATGAATGATCTTATAACTTTATAAGTGTGTGTGAAATGGTAATAAGGAAAACGATATCTATATATATTGTTTCAAGAAAGGTGTCATAACTATAATATATATTTGTTTATTTCACATATTTTAAATTAAAACCATCCATTATACATTCTATGAATATTGTTAACGAATCATAGTGATTTGATGCTGTTGTAGTCTACACATCCCCAAAAAAATGTTACGTATTTAATAAATTGGAATGTATAATATTATGTTTTATAAAAAAAATAAATATGTATAAATATATAAAAAATTCATATATAAATATATTTTACACCATAACTCCAAATATTAGAAGTTTGTAAAGTAAAAATGAACAATTGTCATTTTGTGAGGCAGTAGTTCATTGTACACATTAACATTATATTCATTTACCATTTTATGGATGTGTCTGTATGATTGGTTCCAAAAAACTTCATAATAAAATATCAGTATACTTATTATAATGATAATGTAATATAATAATGGAAGAATTATATTTGAGGATGGAGAATGATAATAAATCCAATGAACTTGAGTAAAGATGTTGCCTGTAAATTGGGTATCTTATTTTGGTCAGTACCAAAAGGATTCCTTGGATTGATTTAAGACAATATTTTGGATTCCGATTTTAAGGTAGGGATTATTATTAGTGAATTGGTTAGTCCTTTTTTGTTCATATGTGTTTTTGTATGTCTGAATATATGGTATAGTTGGGATCCTTTTGTAAGGGTGGAAAATGACTCACTTGGTTTTTTTTAAAGGATTTTTCGTATCACAAAAATTTTACATAATAAATTCATGAAATATCAAAACAACAATGGAAGGTTAGTTGACACTTTTTTCCTAACCAATTGTCATTGACATGTTTCTAGGTTATTTGAGAATTCAAGGTAATCATTTATTCACTTATTCAGAAAAAATTCACTTTAATATTTGTAATTAATATAAATTAGATTCGCTATTATCATTGGTAAAAATATGAAGGATTTATTAAAAATTAAAAATTATATTGAGTCTAAATATGTAACACAGTTATTTAAAATACCTACCAATGAAAATGAATTAATTTATTTAAATTCAATCTCTCATATGTGGAGATAATTGGGGTTTTAATGTAAAAACATCCAAACCGTAGTAGAGTTTTTATACCGAATATCTTAGTTAAACTAATTGTAATGAGATAATTTAGATTAGTTGATAAAAAATTTATATAATTTCCTTAAAACCTTAATAAAGAATATAATTTAACAGTTTTAATGAATTAAAAAAAATATACCATTAAATAAAATTCATTAGTTCACTATTCATTTAAAATAAAATTTCACAAAAATTAAAACAAATCACCATATCTAATTTCTTATTTTTATTATTTAAAATATTAATATTAGTTTGATAGTTTCAGTTTATATATGTACGAAAATTTGGATTTAAAATAGGTTCTTCATTATATTGAGGTAAAATCTACATATCAAAAATATATATTTTTTATGTGTAATATGGCATCTCTTCATATATTTTTCTTATAATATTTATGGGATGATTTAAAAAATATTTTACATAATATATAATACACATTACATTAATATGAATCAATAATTTTAATTAATTTAATTTATATTGTTTAAAAAAAATATTATTAGTATTAAAATATGTTTCAATAAAAAATATGCACTTTATATTTAATTGGTTATTATATTTATTTTCTATTTTGATTGAAGCCAATCAATTCATTTTATAATAGTACATACCATATATTTCCAAAAGATAGTTTATATTATTCGTAACATGTAACATACTGGCTCATTCATCACTTATTATATAAAGTACAGATATTTTAATAATATGACATCGTTCGGTAAAACAAAATCTCGCATGTAACAAAAGACATTGATCAAAATAGCCATTTTTTATGGAATACTCCCACATAGTTTCAATTACACTTCACTGTATAAAATAAATGGAATTTATTTAAAATATTAAATATATTAAAAATAATCAGAACATTATACTCCCTTTCACGCATGGTGTTTCATGTCATATGTGCTTTCGAACACAGTATTCCTACATTATATTTGAAAAACATTACATTCTTTAAAAAAATTAAATTATTTCATCCCAATTTAAACTTGAGGGTGGTGGTAAATTTTTTGATATTTCCTATGTTTGGAAGCCCACATCATAGGAAGGGTTCATATTGTCCCCTCTTGAAAAAATAGAATGGAATATATATAGGCCAAATCAAATAACATATAACTAGGTATCTAGCAAGGGAACGTTATTGGAATGAATAGATAAGTTCTCTGAGGAATGGAATGAATATTTATAGAATTTTTTAGGCTATCAATGACAAATAATATAATTATCATTGAAATATTTAGGTACTCAAAGCCATAAATATTTAATGATTTGGAATACCATATGTTCAAAAAAACAAAGGAAATCAGACAAATGTTTTTCGATCATTTTCCTATTGTTGAGTAATTATTTTACTTTCAAATAGAATACGATAATTTTATAACATGATTTATTTCCATAAAAATAATTTGACGTTTAGGAATTTCATTGATTTGTTTTTTAATTCATCCAAAAATTAATTTTGATGTCTGAAGCAATGAAATGAATTTCTAGAGGATCTTAAATCCAATTAAAGAGTGACAAGTATAAATATTTTTCTCTAAATATTTTACAAAACTAATATAGTTATTAAATTAATATCAAAAAATTAAAACAAAAACACATGGTTCTTCATTAATATTTATTCAAAAAAACTAAAATTACTGAAAAATTAACATGGAAATTGTGTTGGTCATAATTGGGAATGAATCCTTATAATTCTATTCTCAAGAGATAATGAACCCTTGCATTACTAGAAATTATTGGTTGTCACATGAAATACCATTATTCATTTTAAAAAACAAATTAAATATATCTTTTATACTATTATGATGGGCATCCTTGAAATAAGGTTAATAACTAATTATCAATTTAACTGAGGTATTATATACAATCTTTTCACATATATACTTATTTAAATTATTTCCACATAGATTCGTTCATTATCAATAGTGTATACTCCAGTAGAGGTCATTTAATCGGTTAATTTCTATGTTCCTCACACATGTGATAATGACATTTAAAGGTTTTATTATGATGTACTTCTTTTACTTCTATAAAAATCATCATTTTCCCTCGATAATTTTTTATTCTATCATCCTTTCCCTAAAAAAATAATTTCCCTATTCCATTAAGGTAACTTACTAGGTGTATCATTCCATATTTCATTAATTATAGAAATCTCACCTTTTCCCTCCATGGTATCCTCAACATGAGCACTCGGAAATATCTCACATTATCTTATTTAGTGAGTTTAAGTGTTAGTTTTAGTATAAGTTGTTAAAAATATTTTGGAAAACATGATAAGTTATAAACATGATATATTTTACTCCAATAAACACTTCTTTTGGTTTCTCATTTTCACTACCATATCATGGATGATCAATGATATCATGACTCCTTCAGGTCCCATCCATAGACTAAAAATAGAAATCATAATTTGTGTAACAAAAGTCATAGAAAAACATATAATAACATATAAGAAAAATAAATCATAACAACTTATCTTGACTCTAAATAAAATTATGTTTTACCTTCTTTATTCACGGTAAAAATCCTTCATAAGGACTATTTAATATAATGTGAATTATCCTAATAATTTCCCCCAGAAGTGCCAATCTAAGTGTGTAGTATGACCCATTTTCATTTACCATGTTACATGGAGTAATTCTTCATAAACCTAGTTGGATTTGTTAAAATAAGGTACATAATTTCTAAATCCACATCCACATATATTATTTATACGATGATATATTTTTAGGAAGAGCCACATAATATAAACATTAACAAAATTCTATGGGGATATTCTATACTTATCCTAAAATAATATCTTATGACATTGTTCTCTAACCAATGTTTTACAAAATGTAGTTCACCTGGTTGCTACTGAACACCATCTTATATAAACAATATCATCCTGAACCATGATATTCAGAGCCAATGTCTGCATTAAAATACAATTTTATGATTATAAATAATCACATCCAAAAGGGTTGTGAGTTTTATAGTATTGATAACCAAGATACATTATTTAGCCTTTTAATAAAAATTAATATGGTAAATACAAAATAATTATTTTTTATTCATAGGATAAAGACATAAATTTGAGAAAAACATTATTCCATATACTATATCCCTAGCCAATCATTCATAGTATACTTCTTCGATTCCTCATGAAAATTTTACAAAAATAACGGTGAGCATAATTGCTCGATAAGGGTACCCTATAGAATATGAAATGATGTATCACTAAGAATAATAATTATGTCATGGTAAATAACTAAACTAACATACCATATAATCAATAAATTGAGTTTGAAGTGTTTAAACAGTATGATAAGGTAATAAATAGAAACAAATGCACTTCCAATAACTAGATAAATAAAAAAAATTATAAGGAATGGTTGAAAAAAAAAACATATCTCATTAAATAAATAAAAATTAAATTAAATTTAACTCTAGATTTTGCGACCCAAAATCTCATGGAAAAATAATAACTAAAACTAAATTATGAAATTTCATAATTATTGAAATTTATTTATAAGGAATAATAAAAAAATAAACCAGGATATTTCAGACTATGTTTTAAAACTCTTGATATAGAGTAAATTAATTTTCACAATATATTTGTCTCATAAGAACCTATTGATGCATCAAGGGGATACATAATTACTAGGGCCAAACTATCATTACCAATCGAAATCCTTTGTCAAATCAATTTTTCAGAATAAATAATATGTTTTATAAAGTATCCATATTGAATTAAAAATATTGATTTATCAATACATCCCCCAGATAAATAACTTTCAATGTATACATCATCAGTAAATTTTATATGTTTTTCAAATAGTAATATCATTGATAAATGATATGGATAATTAGAGGAAATTCAATGTGAAATGATCATAAGAAATTGAATATTTAATGACGACTAAAAAAATAAAGGAAGTGAATTGCAATACTGTCCTTGTATAAATAAATAATAAAATATCTAGAGGAATAATATGTATTGTATGAATACATTATATACAATATATATTAAATGGTTTTTATGAGTAGTAATTCTACAAAAAATATTATAATTTTTTTGAGGAAAATATCAATTTTTTTTAAACCATATCATTGAAGTTTATTTTAAAAAAATTTATTTTAAAATAATCCTTCTTTAAATACAAGAGATTATTCGATGAACTAATGAAGGAAAATAGAATTTTCTGTATAAGGAAAAACATTCCTTTTGAATGGAAAAAAGCTTAGAAAATCACTTTTTTGAAAAAAGACAGGATTACTCCTTTGAAAAAATCTCTAAAATACAAAAATGGCGAAATTTTATTTTCAAATCATTTTAAGAAAAAAAACTGAATTATTTTAGTAATATTTTTTAATATAAAATCTGATCACTGACTAAAGAGATAAATATATTCGTATTTTCATAAAAACATTTTCTGAAAACAAATTAGTACCCCAGAGAGGGAATATGATACTAATACACTACAAAGATCATCAATAAGAATATTATTGTAATATTAATCGTTTTATTGAAATATAGTCATATAATTACCTTATATGTAAATTTCATTGAATTATTAGAAATATTATTCTTGAGGTAAATAATCTTTAAACATTTCAAAGTGTCAATTACCACTATGAAAATATTTAAATAATAAGACTCAAGAATGTTTTAAATACCATATAGATAAAAATATTAATGGAGAAATATATCAAATGTGGATGTAGATACACCACAGAAAAAAAATCAGTTGTGAATATCACATTTATGTCATAGATGAATAAAGTCAGATAAAAATTCATTACCTTGAGTTTGACATGTATCATGTATCATTATATTCATTAATAATTAATATATTTTAATTATTTACCTTCATTATAAACTTTTTAATGTTAATAATTACATTTATTTCCTTATTACAATGTTCTTTACAAATAATAAAAAAATTAGTTTTGTTTTGGGTTTTTTGTTAAAATCTATTAATGTGTAGAAAAAAAGTTCTTGGGGGTCATGTATTGTCAAATATTTTAGTACATAACATCTATAGATTATTAATAATAAAATAATAATCATAATGTTCCATAAATTATAATATTAAAATATTCCAATTATTATGGCTATGAATAATGAAACAATGTTACAATCATGGAAATCATAGAATGTACCTACGCATGTATAACATTCACATTTTCTAGAATCCATACAGAACGAATGTATGTAATATTATTACATTAAAAGCAGGTAATTATATGATTAACACAATATTAATTAATAATATATACATATATGTAAAATAATTGATATGTGAAAGGATTCAAATCATGTTTACAAGAAAGTCATCCACACTTCCACAAACAACAAGATTACTTTTTAGGTGTGTTCGAATGTCTAATAATGAATATGATATATGTATATAGGTATATTATATTTATAAAAATTTAATTATGTAATTAATATCATATATTGGATTTTTGTTTCATTGAGTTGTGATTAAAACCATATTGTATACATCTTAGGTATTGTGTGAACAAATCAATTAACATTGACAGGGTGATAGTCCACACTTTCAGAAATTATGTTATCATATTTAATCAAAAAAGAAAATTGTGAGGTTATGTGTTATAAAAGAATTAAAAAATAATATAAACATAATAAATATCATATATAAACTTATTTTTCATCATAATTATTACTATTGAAAGGATGAAATGGAAAACTGAACAGTTATTTGTTTGTGAGGTGGTAGTTTGTTGTACACAAATACAATATATTTGTTACACATTAGATGGAATCATGTGTAAGTGTGGGTAAAAACATTAGTATAAAAAACATGTCAGTATATTTATTTAATAATTTCTGTTATATATTCATGTAATAAGAATATTTTAGGTGGTGTATAATGAAAATTAAACTAAATTGCATTATAGAAGATGTTCCATATTAATCGTCTAACAGCTTTTGGATTGTACCAAAAGGATTCCATGTATTTATTTATTACCTTGTTTTGGATTCTCGGATGATGGAAATGATATTTATGAGTAATTTTGGTAGATATTAGAAAATATTATGTGTCTTTAAAGCTGTTAATAATGGGGGTAGATTGATTCATTTTATAATGGAGGTAAAATACTCAGATGTTATTTTTTAAATTATAGGTGTACACACATTTTTACTAAAAAATATTATAAAAATACAAAAAATCAATATTGTAAGGTTAGTGGACAATTTATGTTCATAAAATGATTGTTTTTCTAGTTTCATGGTCATTTGGTCCCTTTTGTTTATGGTTTTGTCCCTTGTTAGGATTAATTTCACATGAATCGTTGTAATTAATTTTCATTACATTAACTAATGATTCTGAAAAGAAACTATGTTTACCTAATTAGAAATTATAAATTAATATGATTCCAAATATGGAATCCATTTTTCATAATTACAATCACATATGTGGTCGAAATTAATTTATATTTAATTCTACCTATGAAATGACATGTTTGTTTTAAAAGAAAATACGTTCAAAAGTTAGTTATGTTTATATACAAAATTTCAAAATAAAATAAATTAAATTGTCCTAAATTTGATTAATATATATATATATATATATATTTCATATAATGTGACTATAAAATTGATGATAAAAATAAATTAACACCATAAGTAAATTAAACAAAAATGCGGTTTTGAATTAAAATTTTATATTGTCACTATATATTAAAAAAGGGATCTTCAATGAAAAATAACATAAAATCACTATAATAAAAATATTATGTTTTAAGTTATAATTGTAGATTTATTATGACATATAATAGATTTAAATGTTCTAAAACATTGGATTATTAATAGGTTCTCATCTTAAAGGTTCTAAAAATTCCATAACAAAAATATAGGTGTATATATGTAATATTGTGTTTTTCTTATCTTATGCTTATTAATTATATAGGATGAGTGATAAAAATATTTTATTGAATATATAAAATATATATGACATTAATATTAATCACTATTTTAATTAATTTAAATTATAATGATAAAAAATCATTGTGAGTATAAAAAATGATTATTTATAAAAATATTACCTTCATCTTAAATTGGTTCTTATATTAATTTCAATTTTTTTTAACAAATGAATTAATTTTATATATTTTTATAAAAATATCAATATTTTTTTTAATATTATTCAAAACTTCAATGATAATTGTATGTTGAAGTCTTATTTTATACTGTAATAATATTTTAATAGTTGTTGTTGTACTCTAAAATTCAGTCCTTCTTGTAACCCAAGCCATTAAAGAAACTAATTTTTTTTTGTGATGTATAAAAAATAAGTTTTAATAACATTGAATTATATAAAATAAATATAATTTATATATAATTCTTAATATATTATAAATTTTTGGGATATTATATTACCTTAAATTCTTGGTGTTGTGTGTAATACATGCTATCAAATATAAGGTCCATACTTTTCATTTTCGAGGTGTTACATAAAGCATAACCCATCTAACAATATAAAAAAGGTGAGAAATGAGATATCACCTACATAAAAAATATTTTGGATCTATTATGAATCATAGAATAAACAGAATTCCACCCCTGATGACCACAATGAAGAATAAAGAAACCTAAACCAACATATTATAACACCTTCCTACGAAAATGATATAATAACAAAAAAATTTCCTTCACATAAACCTCCACTTGATGAGAAACATGAAAAACGAGGGTTGAAAACAAGAGGGAAAGTATAATAACATACCAAAAAAACTAAAGGTATCTCATTAATGGTTGGGGTCAAAAATAAATGTTTGGGTGATGAGATATCTCCTTGGGATGCAGATGGATTTCCAAAGAAATAATATAAATGTCATCGGAATATGGGGTTTTGAGATGATTTTATAATTTATAGGTAGTATAAAATTTATAAGATGACAATGCGATATAAGACACAATACTATAGAGTGGCTGTTATTAGAATGTACTATGTTGAAAAGTGAAGACTACATTTTTTTCATTTCCATTAAAATGTACAAGTATAGATTTTTTCTATTGTAGGACACTACTTGAAATTTAATATATCCAAAACATAGCTACATCTCTTTTTTGGAACATTTCATGCTCCATTTAGCAGAATCCTTGACTGTTTAGTTTCTCAAATACATCTCTCACAAATACCTTCAAAACTCTTCATGATTTCCCTTCATCACATTCACCACCATGTTCCAAATAATGTAATGTATTGTAAGGTTCATATCATTGCAATATTCTTCAGAATCCACATACTATATTTGTTTTAATTTAAATAAAATAGGTTTTAGCTATGTTAACATAATTTATAAAGGATACTAATGGGGATCCCCCATGTAATTTAGTGAATAAAATACATTTTTTGAAACATGAGTATAGTTGAACATATCATGAAACAACATCCATTAAAATTTTGGTAAACCATAGATTTAGTGGAAGAAAAATGGCCGATACTATATTAAGAAATGATATACAAGTTTTTATTTTTTTTAAATTAAAAGGTTCCTATTTCAATTTAAAATTTGTATTCTAATACAATTTATCATTTATATCAATTTACGTATACATTGTGAAATAGATAAGATTAATTCAATAGAGTTTATTTTATTTAACATTATTTTCAATGAGATGATTTTCATAATATTGTCTAACATAATATTGAAATAATATTTTTGTTTCTAAACAAAGAAAGTAATACTTTTTTCTACCAATGTGGGTACTTTTACTAGACATCTCATATTAGCCCAAAATATAATTTGTATCCATTATAGTATAATTGAAATCTATTAAACAATATTGAATCCATGTTCCTGATAATAATTTCAATATATTTATTTTAATATATATGAGAAAATAATATAGAGTAATGATAAGATCAATATGGAGTTTAATCTAATTTATATAAATAAACAAATGCAATAGTTAAGGTGGAATGAAATGAGAATGTATCTGTCAATGAAATATGAATGAAAGATAATTGTATTGGACTCTTGTAGTTATTATGATAAAACATTTCATGTAGAGTCTCTTATAAAATATTGAATGTGCTATTGGTATATTATTTTGGGACATTTGGATCAAGATAACAATGACTAAAATCAATGTTATAGTTAGAAAAATCATGGTATATTGGTCACGAGATGTGTTAAATGTCATGAGATAATGCATTATGATATTATTTATCTATGGAAAATAAATCTATATGGTACATATCAATAAATAATGACTAAATATGTGGAAAAATCATTTGAGAAAAACCCATAAAATTCCAAAACATCAAATTTTGAGGTGGAATGTAAATTACATAGTTACAGAGATAATTCTATTGTGTTGAATGATTTGGAATCTACATTACGTTAATTTTTGGGGAGTATCCTCTTAAAATTATATTGTTACCTAAATAAGTATACCATGCAAATTTAGTAAAAACAATTATTATATTTAATAATTAAAAATGGATTTATAAGAATGTTTCCTTAAATACCACTAAATTGTTGACTCCTAAAACTCTTATTATATTTGAAATAGATGAATTTCATTTTATTCAAGAAATGAATCGGCTTTAAATTCATCATGATTAAATATATATCCATGGTATGTTATTTATATTCAATATTATACATGTGTTTTAATTTTTATATCAGAATGAATTCATTATAAAGAAAAATACAATGAATCCTTTAGACTAATTCACATTAATATTGAATGTTATCTTTAACCAATTAATGAAAAGATTTATGATTTTCAAATTGGTGATGTTCTTATTAGTACGTAAATTTATAGATATATATATAAATGATATTATTGGTTTTATTCCTAATTATGTTTTTGAATTCACTTTTGACTCACATCCGTATGTTAATCTAATTTTTAACTAATGTTATCAAATAAATCAATTCTAGTTATTTGAATTGAAAATAATGTTATAATAGTGTATTTATAAGGGTTTTATTCATCATAGATCTTCAAAATGTGGTTATTCAATTTGTTTACCATGTAAATTACGGGTTCAATGAGTTTATTAAATGATTATGTAGATCTCAATAACATTACCACTATAAGAAATTATATATTTCTTCATATAAGTGACATGTCTAATAAACTTCAAGGAGAAATAAATATTTGTATTTATGATATTATGTGAAAATATAATCTTTAGAATGGAAAATATATTTAAATTATATTAATGTAATTCTATACTATGTATTGTATTTATGTGTTTGTGGTTATAAATTTTAGGTTTTGTATGGAACCCAAATTATTTATGGATCATATGAATATACTATTTTTTTAGTTAATTTTTCTTAATGATGTGTTTTTTTAACAAAAAAATATATGGGAAACCATTGAATCAAATATTGGTTTTGCAAAATGAATTAATCATTGTTTTTTTAAAAATTAATATATATTATTTTTGGTTATATTTGATTTATTCTGTGGATATATATTTTTAATTAATATAATAACAATTAATCATGAAAAAAGGTGGTGAGTGATAGGGAAAGGGAAATAATTTTCACAGAGATTCAAAGTTTATTTGATATTATGGGTTAATATTTAAAGTCTATATAAAAGTTTTCTCAATTATATATCACACATATTATGTTAATTTAAGAAGTATTTATATTCGTTAATACAAATGAATGTGATGAATGTTTTCAAAGAAATAAATAGAAAACTAGTTAATGATATAGTTTCTTACTTTCCATTTAGAAAAAATATTTTAATTATTCATTTATTAGGATTCTGAATTGAATGAACATGGATCAATCTTGATTTGTGATAACAGATTAATTTTCTATTCATTATAATTTTTTATAATCAATGAGAAACATTACTTAACACATGATCATGGGTGAGTTGTAGTGGTGTTGTTTTTATAAATTTAGGTACATATTTTAAAATGGATAAATTTCGATATAAATAATTATCAATAACGAATAATATATATATTAATGAAAAAAATAGTTGAACCCGATCTAAAGAAGACATTTAGAAATGATTGAGGATTATGATTTCATGTTTAATTTTCATTTTTTTAAATAAATAAAGATAACTAATGCATTGAGTTGAAATTATTGTGAATTATTTGATGAGAAATATTTGTACCATGATCCCATTGTAAAATAATTTATTATCATTTTACCTGAAATTTTTCATGTTATAACAACCAAAATTTTCACTATATTGTTAATAGATTTATCTTTTTCAGAGATATTTAAGAATTATTAGAAACGTGATCATGGTTTTCTTGACATAGATGATTTATTAAATAGTGGTATTATTTATGAAATATTTTTATGGGTTTTAGTTCTTTTGTATGGAAAGTTTTTTTCTATCACAACTAATCTATATACGATGAAGGAATTCTTAGTTATTCCCATTATTAATTTTTATATGATGATCCAAATTTTACAATGAATCACAGAATGTAACACCCTGGGGTTTTAAAAATAAATTGAAATGAAAATGGTATTGTTATGAAAAGTATTTAAACATAATATTGTTCGTTCTACAATTTGAATTTCGAAAAACTCACATATACTGTTGTGATCAGTATGTTATTTGATGTATAATTGAAGAAACTTATTTTTTTGGGGAATTCTAAAATTCCATTATGAATTGTAATATGAATTTTAATATGACCCTTATAACTATTAAATCAAATTAATATCTTATTGTATTATTATTTTATGATACATATGTCTTGAATAAAGTTTCTAGGTGATATCCAATGAGTTATTGTTTTATAATTTTTATTTTCTGAAATAAATTATGAATTTATTTAATAATTTATTTTATTATATTTATAAAGTTATTTTGATAAAATGGTGCATACATTTTATGTCTATATGTCAAAAAAATTCTAGGGATAATTTATTGTACTTATTTAAAAGGATCTAATTTTTGATCTTTAGTGAAACATGATAAATTAATGTATATATAAATTATATGTTAAATAAACTATTCCCAGCTTCATGGATAATGAAATTAATATTTTTTAAAAATCACCTTCTCTGTTTACTTTTTTGGATCACATTAATCATGTATATTCAGAGTCTTGAGAAAAAATATTAAACTAATGATTAATATAATGGAAAACACCTCCTCTTGTCAAATATAAATACCACCCCTACCCCCCTCTTCCTCTCACAAACTCAAGCAGTGAGATTTATCTAGATATACTTCAATAACCTTCCTAAATATATTCCCCATGACCAATAACATATGTTCTCACCAAAATGACAGAAACAATGATTAAAGAGGATCTCATGAACAACAGATCAAGCAGTAAAAATCCTCTTTTATTTTCATGGTTTTTTTCAATTATTTTAATTTATTATACCCCTTTACATCCCCTTATAAAAGTGGGATAGAAGCTCCAATATTATATATATTCTGTATTTTAATCTTCTTTATTTAAAAATTCATCATCATTATTCATATCCTCTTCCATTATTTCTAAAAATAAAAACCCCATCTGTGATGTATCGATTTATCGTCATCAAAGACGATGCGTATTCTTTTCCATTTACATCATTCAAATATGGTTAAAAATCCTATGTAATAACTAAAACAAATTTTAATGGGTATTATATTACAGATCTCATGTACTTTAAATATATTAGATGAATAATACTAAATGTATGTGACAAAACATGTTGGTGATTGTCAAATAACCACCATAATTAACTGAACGAATATCACTAATTATTCATCCTCATGACCACAAAAAATGATTTATTGAATAATTTAATATAATGGAATCCTATTAACACAATTTATTTATAATTATCAAATTTCACTTCCCTTCTAAAAGATTATCATTCATCAACTTACCATGGAAATTATTTGAAACACGCACCCGTAACAATTGAAATAACTAAATATAATTAATAAATTGGTCAAACAAAGTTATAAAGGATTATATAATGTGTTATAAACTTGATTAATAATATTTAAACTATTAATATAACACTATTTACCATTTAACAATAGTTTTAATAATTTTTTTAGTAAGATGAAGAAGATCTAAGGTAATTTTTTACTCACATACCATTCATTATGTTTACCTTTTACATTATTCATTATATAAAGTTAAGAATATTTGTGTGATTATTTTTTTTATTAGGTTTTATTGGGTCTATTTTTAGTGTATACACATATTACATTAAATATATTAACTTCTCAAATCAAATATTTTTTATTTGTAAGGGATGATCATTTCTAAATACAATTTAAAAATTCTATTATAAAAAATTCAAAAGAAACATTTTCATGAAATTAATCATGCATTTTATTTTGTGCTGGTTATTGTTCATTATTTATAATGAATGGTGTGTATAATATCTCCCTTCAATTAACTGGGTATGTATATGTTATTGATTAGTCATATGAATATTGCATGTGTAATTGTGATTCTTAAATAATAATGTAGTCTTGAGGGTTACATAGTATGGTGGTCACGTGGGTTAAAAATAATAAGGCATCTGTGTGGGATACAATATAATTAATTAATACCCCAATATACACTTATGATTATATATATATATATATATATATATATATTTAAATATTTTATTTAATTCTAATTTTTCCCAATGTAATTATATATGGTTGAAATGTATGTCCTTGTGAAAATTACTCTAGGTGTTTATAAGTATTCATGGACCAGTGGTTTATTCACTTATTTTTATATCCCTTGCTAAGCATTGTATTCTAATCTCATAATTTTAAATCTTTTTCATATTTTATAATAATTTGTATGTGAATGAGGGAAGACATGTTAAATGTTATCATGATTTGTTAAAAAAATCATGTTGTTGTTTGGTATTAAAAATCGTGTGTTTTAAAAGAAACTGATACTATTTTTATGGTACCAATATTGTATGTTTATGGGTTGGTTTTTATGATTTATGTCCATAAAATATAGAAATATACTATGAATAATCATTGATTATGTAACGAAGATAAATCTAGATGAATTACCAAGATTATGTAATGAATAAGGATGGGTTCTTATAGTTTGTATTGGATCACAGTTTAGATAAGATTAGGAGATACTATAATGATTAGAAAATGACTGAAAAAAATGATTTCCATTATTTTTATATTGAAATTTAATAGAATCTATTTTTTATCATGTTAATTTATCTATGATATGTATGTTCAGAATGGTTTTCCATAGAAGAGATAAGGAAGATGATGTTGGAAGGAACCAAGAGGCTCCTATTATTCTGAATCTTCAAACATGATTAGTGAGAATTGAAACTGATCAGTTTATGATAGTAATGGCCTAGATAATGCATGAAATAAATATATTTTGGATCTATGAAAGTGAACACCTATAGTTACCACAAATGATCACGATGATAGTGGAACATTTTATAAGGAAACACCCTCCTACTTTGAGTGGATGTTCAGACCCAATAGTGGGTGAATGGTATATTAGAGACCTAGAAGGGATATTAAATATTACGGAATGTTCAAATAATCATAAGATTAATTTTTCAATTTATTATTTTGAAGGTGATGTTGATCAATGGAGGTCAATAATATATAATATCAGGTATATATAAAATATATAATCCTTAGATTGGGATGAATTTAAAAATATTTACATTGGAAAATATTTTCATAAGGTGGTTCATTATAGGATGGAGAAGCAATTTATTGAATTGTAAAAAAGTAGAAATATTTAGTTAATGTGTGTCACGAACCGAATCGGGTTTCCATCAACTCGACGCCCGACCTAGCCCATGGTAAGGCCCGAAGGGCGTTCCCGATCCCCATGGGCTGGCACAAGTGCCATGGTATAAATTTATTGCTTTTGGGAATAATTTACCCATACATCAACCAGAAACAACCCATATGTAAACTGAATTCCGAAAGCAACGTTACAACCACAAGTTTAACAAAAAAAGCCCGAACGGGTCTCAAAAAAAGTAAAACTACAACCCAAACACAACCAACTGCCAAAAATGTGACAAAATACCAAACCAGCAACAGTCACCTCGTGGAAGAATATCCATGTCAGGCCTCCTCCACCAACGCCAAGTTAGATGAGTCAACTAACAACTCGGGCCACCGTGCTCAAAACCTTGTAATTTTCTTGCATCAGACATAATCATATCTACTTACACCCAATGGTTTAAGTAGGGTGTGAGAAATTCTCAATAGGTTGGCACCACAGAAAATATTTCGCATGGAAAGGGTTAGATGACCAAAGCAGTTCGCAGGTTCAAATTTTAGGGAAAGTAAATAATTGCACTAACATCTTGATGTTACCAGTTTTTAAAGACAGGAACACAGTTTCAAAATAAGAAAAAAGGGGGTTTTCAAATTGAATGAAAAGAAACATTCTTACCTTTTAAAACCACAAGAGTCACCAAAACCAACTAGTGATGAGTACATAATCGCATATGAGATACAAAAGTGGGGGAGGACCTAAGTACTAAAGATGTGTGGGACCCTAGAACCTCACATCTTGGGGAACCATAACATACATTTCTGATGCATGACCCACCGGCAGGGAAACACCTCCTACCATAGTGGTCTCCAGTCATCATCAAATGTTTAGTTAGTGTTGTAAGCGTCAAACCCTCTAAGTGAAACTGGTCTGAGGCCGCTCCCGTATCACTAGCGTGCTAGTCTAGTCCTCCCACCTAATACACAGGCTTCCCCTATTGTAATAATTTTTCCAAGTTCATCCTACTCATCAAATTCAAGACACAAAACATAACATAGAACTACACAACATGGAAGAACTACAGAATTTCGAGGGTCAAATTGATGTTTATCAAACATTTGGAAAACTGGTTTTAAGTTTTAAGAAAATAAAACAACACCCCCAATAGTGCAGAACCCACTCTGATGCACACTAAGACAGTAACTAGGATCAATTTCTATTGCTGCAATCATTCAATAACCAGGGCATGCCACAATATAAACCCAGCAATCTAGACCAGCCACTAACAAAAATAAAACCAATGCTCTACCAGTCCAACCGACAACTCACGATAGTATTTAAATAAAAGAAATATTAAATTAATCAACCAGCAGACCAAATGATCAAACTCCCTAAGCATGAAAAACCACATACCTCAAACATGTGCGAAATGCGACATGGAGGAAAACTCCCATTGTGCAACGGTCGCACCGTAAGAAGCTGTCAGAAGGGTCCTAAAACAGTAGACCAAATCACCAAGGTGCCAACCTATAAAATATCAGCAAACCAAATAATTCAGTTGACCGGTAAACAAGTTCAATAATAATTAAATAAATTAATCAAAAATTAACCCAAAACCATTAAATAAATTGTTTATTAAGTATACAACTCCGAGACTAACCAAATTAATTATTTAACAATTTAAAAAAATAGATGGTTAACACAATCAATTAAATTAATTAACATTTTATCAATCTAATGATCATCAAATCAATCAATAATAAATTTAACCATTTTTAATAATAATAATAATATAATAATAATAATAATAAAAACATAATGATAGTACTAATAATAACTTAATAATAATCACAATAATATCATAATATTATTAATAATAGTAATAATAATATAATAATAATAATAGCATAATAATAATCATACTAATAACATAAAAATAATATTAACATAATAATAATAACAATATTAATATAATAATAATAATATAATAATAATAATAATATAGTAATAATAATAATAACATAATAATAATTAAAATAAAAACGTTAGTAACTTAATAACTTAAACGTAAATTTAAATCAATCCAAATAATTAAATAAAATAAAATAATAAAATAAATTAAAATAAAATAAACAAACCTTGTCTGATGAGGTGAATGGAGGGGAGCCGTCCAGTGCGGCTTCGGAGGGAGGAAGTATGGCGCTGTCCGGCAGAGAAGAGGAGGAGGGCGACCAAACAGGGATAGCGGGGGTGCGGCGGTCTGCTGGTGGAGGGCAACCGAGTAGGAAGGGGAGCGACTCTAAGGTGAAGGGGAAGTGGAGTGTGGGCCTGGTGTAGCTTCGAAGGTCCGGAAAGAGGAGGGTGATCGAATGGGGAGGTGTGGCCTGGGTGTGCAGGAGAGAGCCGGCGGAGAGGGTGAGGGCACGAGGCAAGTCGGGGCGCGACACTGAGGGAATATGAGGGGAAGGGGGAGGCCAGTGGGTGATGGTGAGAAGAAAAGGGAGGTGGGGTGCTGGGTGAGGGTGGGGGAGAGGAGAAGAAATAGGGAGAGAGAGATGCATGGGGAGGAAGGAAGAGGAGAAAGGAAGAAAAATAATAAAAATAAATAAAAAATGTGGCGGCTTGGGTTTGCATGGGGGGGAAACAAAATAATAATAATAATAATAAAATAAAAATAAAAAATTGAAATAAATAAAGTTAAAAGGTTTTAATAATAATAATATTAATAATTACAATATTAATATTAATATTAATATTAATAAAAATAATAATAATAATAATAATAATAAACTGAAGTTAATCATCCAGTGTTTGAAACGTCCGCGCAACATACACCACACATTAAAATGGAAAAGGCACACGGATTCCCCCATGCCATGCCCGTGCGCAGAGCGATGTAAGGCTCGCGCACACACATATTTTCCATAACGGGAAACCTGCATCAGGTTCAGCCCGTGCTACAACCAAAAATTTAAATTAACAGAAAAATAATTCATGAAATAAAAATATAAAATTAAATTTTTACCTCAACGAAGTCCGGGCATGAAAAATCTCCCCACCATGGAAACTTTCTTCCCTTGGAAAGTCAGTTCGATTCCTAATCAGAGAATAGAAATGGGTACTCCTTCTCAACCCAGGACTTCCACTCCCATCTTTCATGCTCATCATTCTCGTTCTGCCAGAGAATACAGACCAGAGGAATGGACTTTCCACGCAGCACCTTCTCCTGAGAATCCACTATCCATACAGGTCACTCAAACACAGATAAGTCGGACTCTATCTCTAGGTCTCCCTAATTTAGCACATGCGATGGATCGAGGTTGTACTTCTTTAGTTGGGAGACATGAAACACATCGTGAATCGATGTCAACTGTGAGGGAAAATCCAACCTGTATGCCACATTGCCAATCCGCTAAAGAATCTCAAAAGGTCTGACATACCTCGGTGTCAGCTTCCCCTGCTTCACCAAACGATGGTGACCCAAGCGAGGGGCCACTTTCAAGAACACTCTGTCCCCCACTAAAAACTCTAGATCCCACAGCCTCTGATCTACATATGACTTGTGGTGACTCTGATCTATCAACAACCACTGCCTAATCAGTTTGACCTTCTAAGACATCTCCTGAACAAGGTTCGGTCCCAAGAGTTAGGTCTCACCTACCTCATCCCAACACAGAGGAGACCGGCAAGGTCGACCATAGAGCACCTCAAAGGGTGCCATTCTGATGGAAGACTGGTAACTGTTATTATAAGAAAACTTGACCAGTCCCAAATGGCTATCCCATGAGCCTACAAAATCTAAATCACATGCTAGGAGCATGTCTTCCAGAATCTGATTCGCTCGCTCTGTCTGGCCATCGTTCTGTGGATGGTATGCCGTGATCATCTTAATATGCAACCCTATAGACTTATGGAGGCCTCCCCAAAACCGAGATGTAAAGTGTGGGTCCCTGTCAGAAACAACTCCTGACGGCACACCATGAAGTCTGACCACCTCCTGAACATAAAAGCGTCCCAGCTCCTCTACCTTTGTTGTATCTATGATTGTGATAAAGTGAGCTGACTTGGTTAAGCGGTCAATCACTACCCAGATAGCATTCCTCCCCTGAGGTGTAAGATGAAATCCAATAATGAAGTCCATGGAGACGTTGTCCCACTTCCAGGTAGGAACGGGTAATGGCTGGAGTAGGCCAGATGGTCTCTGATGCTCTGCTTTCACTTGATGGAAAGTGTAGCATCTGGACACAAAGTTGGCTATGTCGCGTCTCATACCTGGCCACCAGAACAGACGGAGAACATCTTAATACATCTTGGTGGTACCAAGATGGACGAACCACTGAGATTGGTGGCTATCCTGCATCACCACCTTCTGTAGAGACAACGGAACCACAGCACGACCCTTGAAGCATAAGACCCTCTGGGAAGACAAAGACCAATCAGAAGCAGTCTCCCCACCAAGAAGAAACTTCATAGATCACTAACAAATATCATCACCAGGATGCTCCCGCTGAATCAACTCCAGAAGAGCAGGAGTCAACTGGATGCTAGCCAAGAAGGTACCTCCACTGTGCTCCCTGCTCTCCAAGTGCATCTGGGTAAAGAGCCCCATAAAATTACACTCATCCCTGGACATACTCAATGCCTGCAATGGTACTTTTCTACTCAAAGCGTCAGCTACCACATTACCCTTTCCAAGGGTATAGAAAATATCAAAATCAAAACCCTGCAGGTACTCGACTCAGCGGCGTTGCCTCAAATTTATATCCTTCTGTGAGAAAATTTAGGACAGGCTCTTATGGTAAGAATAGACCTCAAACTTCTCCCCAAAGAGATAGTGACACCATGTCTTCAAAGCATGCATCACCACTGACAACTCTCTGTCGTGAGTCAGATAATTCTTATCATGTGGCTGGAGCTGGCGAGAACCATAAGCCACAATATGGTCATCCTGCATGAGCACACATCCTAGGCCTATACCTGAAGCATCACAGTAAACCACATTGCCCTTTTCTGACTCTAGTAAGGTCAACACAGGGGCGATGGTCAACCGCCACTTCAACTCCTCGAAGGATGCCTGACACTGAGGGCTCCACACAGACTTCACCCCTTTCTGGGTGAGTGCGGTCATGGGGGAGGCAAGCCGCGAGATGTCTCGGACGAAGCGCCTGTAATAACCAGCCTTGCCCAGAAAAATCTTGAACTCAAACACATTTCTCTGCTGCTCCCATAACATAACTACCCTGGTCTTCTCAGGATCCACTGAAACCCCTTGTTCTGAGACGACATGCCCCAGAAACTTTACTTCTCTGATCTAGAATGAGCATTTTGAAAGTTTGGAATACAGGCAGTGATCCCGCAAAGTGCCCATAACAACGCACAGTTGATTCTCATGCTCCTCCTCAGATCCAGAATAAAAAAGGATGTCATCCATGAATACCACGACAAATGAGTCGAGATATTGGTGGAACAGCCTATTCATGAGTTCCATGAAAACTGCAGGAGCATTCATCATTCTGAAAGTCATGACCAAGTACTCAAAGTGACCATACATACTTTAGAAGGCCGTCATCGGGATATCTGCTTCTCTCACCCAGAGCTGGTGGTATACCGAACGCAAATCAATCTTGAAGAACCACTTTTCCCCCTTCAGCTAGTCGAAAAAATCATCAATCCAAGGCAAAGGGTATTTATTCATGATGGTTACCTAGTTCAATTTCTGTTAATCAATCCACAACTGAAGGGTTTCATCGGCCTTATTCGCGATTAAAACCGGTGCAACCCAAGGAGAGACGCTCGAGAGAATGAATCCTTTGGATTCCAAATCGTCCAGTTATATATTTAATTCCATCAATTCGGTGGGGGTCATGCAATATGAGGGAAGTGATATAGGCTGTGTTCCTGGCACCAACACAATCGAGAAATCCACGTCCC
The DNA here is from genome assembly GCA_963277665.1 of Viscum album. Classification (NCBI taxonomy): domain Eukaryota; kingdom Viridiplantae; phylum Streptophyta; class Magnoliopsida; order Santalales; family Viscaceae; genus Viscum; species Viscum album. The sequence continues at coordinate 38,405,505 of OY728158.1, read as the reverse complement.
GCTCTGGGGGTAAGCCAGAAAAATCATCTGGGAAGACCTCTGGGAATTTATCCACTACATGAGGTAACCCGCAATGTAAAACACCACCATCTTTCTCCAGCGCGAGTGACGAAAAATGATAAGAAAGATTTCCCAACTCAGGGTGGGGAGGTCCGGTGCGTCCTGACCAAGGATCCCATTCTCTATGGAATAACTGGGGAGTCCAATCTGGTTCTGTAAAACTGACTCGGCGCTGATAGAAATCAATGTGCGCCTGGAAGCGCACCAGCTAGTCCATACCGAGGATCACATTAAATATTTCCATGTCAAGGACCTAGAAATCCCATTCCATCTCGACTCCAGAAATAGAGAGTGTGCATGATGGGTTCCTAAGGCCCTACTCCCTCTTTTTCCCCAATGGTTTTGCCAACTCCATAGAAAAAGATAACAGCTCGGTCGGTAGGTTCAGAAGATTGACAAGGCGAATAGATATAAAAGAAACTTAAGCACCAGTATCAAATAAAACTGCAGGTATAGAAGATGCAACCAGAATAGTACCTCGAACCGTTGAAGGCCCTGCATCAGATCCCACTAGTGCCTGATCCACATCATGCAGTTTCCTGGTCCCTTCCTGAGAACGACCACTTGCCTGCGTCTCTGCCCTACTCTGGTTCTGCCGAGAAGATTATCTGGTCATACCACCACGACCACCGAACCGAGATCCTGGCGTCCTGGTCGGCTATGACGGCACTGATACACCCCTGGAAGCTACGGATCCTATCCCACTCTGGTAAGGGCGTACAGTCCCTAAGAAACGTTGTAGGTGCCCCATTACTCCACACCCATAGCAAGGTCTGGGAGGATGTGGACACATAGGTTGGATGTTCCATACCTTTCCGCACTGATGGCACACAATGGGCTGCACATCAGAAGCCTCTGATGATGTCTGCCTGGAGGGATGTCCTGAGCTGCCACAAATCTTCTTCCACTGCTCAACACGCTTCCTCTTCTTCTCTGAGAAACTGCCGCTGCTAAAGCCTGATACTGATCCGAAAAACCCCGACTTTCCTCTATGGTCAATCTCATCCATGAAAGCACGGTTGACCACCTCAGCATAAGTCTTCATGTTGAGCAAGAAAGCCTGAGAGTGGATTTCTGGTCTAAGGCCCTTCTCAAACTTTTGAGCATTCATGAATTCACTTGAAACTATCTCAGGTGCATACTACACCAGCTCAATAAAGCGGTTCTCATATTCTATCATTGTCTGATTCCCCTGCGAAATCTCCATGAACTCCCGATATCTAGCATAGTCTAGAAACTCTGGACAATACTGCTCGTTGAAGATACACTTGAAATATTTCCAGCTCATTTGCTCATGTTTCTGATCCTTGACCACTGATTCCCACCATTTGCGACTGGAACCCTCTAGCTGGAACGAGGCACACTTCACCCTGACTTCCTCGGGAATGTCAAGAAAATCAAACATGTGTTCTATCTTTTCAAGCCACTCCTCTGCCTCATGAGGTTCTGAAATGCCTCGAAAAGATGGAGGTTTGTTCTTCAGAAACTCCTGAGCTCTATCCTTCCTGGAGCCAGATTCTTCCCCTTTAGCTGGATTAGGGGCGGGAGCAGAAGTCACCCCTTGTCCCAAATCCTGAATGGCTCAGACCATAGCCTCTACCAATCTCTAATCAAGCGGCACGGGAGAACACTCTCAGGATTCCTCCCATGGGTGCATGGAAGCTCTCCAGGGAGGTATCATGCTTCACATGGAAACAATCATAAAGGAATAACATTAGTATTACATTTCTAAAGGGGAACCAAATTTTTCAACACGATAAATATTCATCAATAAACCAAACATGAAAAAATGACTTCATGTCAAAACTCTACTTTCCTACCTGGTGTCTACATAAAGTCTGTAGCCTGTATGTCCCACCTAGGAAAGAAGTCAAACAAGCACAATGAAATCACATGGTGACTCAGTATCTGTCACGAGGCGTGCTGGCCAGGCACCATACTCGCAACATGAATTCCGAGCCCCGAAAGTCCCAAATAACATAAACCAAGAAACTGTCTCTGATACCATTTTGTCACGAACCGAATCGGGTCGTCATCAACTCGACGCCCGAACCGGGCCGCGACAATTCCTGAAGGGCGTTCCCGATCCCCACGGGCTGGCACAAGTGCCCATGAATAAATTTATAGCATTTGGGAACGATTTACCCATTCAACAACCATAAATAACCCATAAGTAAACTGAAATCCAAAAGCAATGTTACAACCATAAGTTTAACAAAATAGCCCAAACGGGGCTCAACAAAAGGAAAAATACAACCCAGACACAACCAACTACCAGAAAGGTGACCAAAAACCAAACCAGCAACAGTCACCTGGTGGAATAATATCCCTGTTAGGCCTCCGACACCAACTCCATGTCAGATGAGTCTACTAACAACTCGGGCCACCATGCTTAAAACCATGGCATTTTCTTACATCAGACATAATCAGATCTAATTACACCCAAAGATGTATGTAGGGTGTGAGCAACTCTCAATAGGATGGCACCAAAGAAAAGATTTCTCATGGAAAGGGTCAGATGACAAATGCAGTTCGCAGGATAAAATTTTATGGAAAGTAAATATATGCACTAACATCTTGATGTAACCATTTTTTAAAGATAGGTAGACAGTTTCAAAATAGAAAAAGGGGTTTTTTAAATTGAAATAAAAGAAACCTTATTACCTTTTAAAACCACAAGAGTAACCAAAACCAGCCAGTGATGAGTACATAATCACACAGAAGCGAAAAAAGTGGGAGAGACCCTAAGTACTAAAGCCGTGTGGGACCCTAGAACCTCATGTCTCGGTGAACCATACCATATATTTCCCATGCACGAGCCACCGGCAGGGAAACACCTCCTACCGTAGTGTTCTCCAGTAAACATCAAATGTTTAGTTAGTGTTGTAAGCATCAAAACCGCTAAGTGAAACTGGGCCGATGCCTTTCCCGTATCACTAGCACACTAGTCTAGTCCGCCCACCGAATACCCAGGCTTCCCCTTTTGTGTTCATTATTCCAAGTTCATCCTACTAATCACGGTCAAGACACAAAACAGAACATTGAACTACACAACATACAAGAACTACAGAATTTTGAGGGTCAAATTGAAGTGTATCAAACATGTGGAAAACTAGTTTATAATTTTTAAGAAAATAAAACAACACACCCAACAGTGCAGAACCTACTCTGATGCACACTAAGACAGTAACCAGGACCAATTTCAATTGCTACAATCGTTCAATAACCAGGTCATAACATAGTATAAACCCAAAAATTTAGACCAGCCACTAACAAAAGTAAAACCCATGCTCTACCAGTCCAACCGACAACTCACGATAGTATTTAAGTAAAAGAAATATTAAATTAAACAACCAGCAGACCAAATGACCAAACTCCCTAGGCATGCGAAAACACCTACCTCAAACAGGTTCAAAAAGTGACACGGTTCAAAACTCCCATTGTGCAATTGTCACACTGTATGAAGCCGTCAAAGGGTCCTAAAACAGTAGACCAAATCACCACGGTGCCATCCCAGAAAATATCAGCAAACCAAATAATTCAGTTGACCGCTAAACAGGTTCAATAATAATTAAATAAATTATTCAACAATTAACCCAAAACCATAAAATAAATTTTTTATTAAGTATAAAACTTCGAGACTAACCAAATTATTTATTTAACAATTTATCAAAATAGATAGTTAACACAATCAATTAAATTAATTAACATTTTATAAATGTAATGATCATCAACTCAATCAATTATCAATTTAAACAGATTTAATAATAATAATAATATAATAATTATAATAAAAATAACTTAATAATAGTAATAATAATAACATAATAATAATCACAATAATATCATAATAATATTAATAATCGTAATAATAATATAATAATAATAATATCATAATAGTAATCATAATAATAACATAATAATATTAATAATAACATAATAATAATAACAATATTAATATAATAATATTATTATTATAATAATTGTAATATAGTAATAATAATAATAACATAATAATAATTAAAATAAAAAATTTAATTACTTAATTACTTAAATGTAAATTTAAATCAATCCAAATAATTAAATAAAATAAAATAATAAATTAAATTAAATCAAAATAAACAAACCTTGTCCGGAGAGGGGAAAGGAGGGGATCCGTCCGGTGTGGCTTTAGAGGGAGGAAGTCTGGCGCTGTCCGGTGGAGTAGAGGAGGAGGGCGGCTGAACAGGAACAGTGGGGGTGCGGTGGTCTGCTGGTGGAGGGCGGCCGAACAGGAAGGGGAGAAGCTCTAAGGTGAAGGGGAAGTAGAGAGCGGGTCTAGTGCAGCTTCGAAGGTCTGGTGAGAGGAGTGAGGTCGAACGAGGAGGATTTTCCTGGGTGTGCAGGAGACAGCGGGCAGAGAGGGTTAGGGCACGAGGCAGGTCGGGGTGCGGCGCTGAGGGGAGATGAGGGGAAGGGGGAGGCCGGTGGGTGAGGGTGAGAAGAAAGGGGAGGTGGGGCGCTGGGTGAGGGAGAGGGAGAGGAGAAGAAAGAGGTAGAGAGATATGCTTTGGGAGGAAGGAAGAGGAGAATGAAATAAAATAAATTAAAAAATAAAAAAGTGGCGGAAAGGGTTTGCATGGGGGGGGGGAATAAATAATAATAATAATAATAATAAAATAAAAATAACTAATTGAAATAAATAAAGATAAAAGGTTTTAATAATAATAATATCAATATTAATAATAATATTAATAATATTAATACTAATACTAATAATAATAACAACAACAATAAAAATAATAATAATAAGAAAACTGGAGTTAATCATCTGGTGTTTGAAACGTCCGCGCAACAGACATCGTACGTTAAAATGGCAAAGCCGCACGGCTTCTCCCATGCCCTGCCCGTGCACCGAGCGATGTAAGGCTCACGCGCACACATCGTTTCCATAACGGGCAACCCGCAACAGGTTCATCCTATTCTACAACCATCAATTTAAATAAACAGACAAATAAATCATGAAAAAAAATCTTAAATTAAATTTTTACCTTAACGAAGTCCGGGTGTGACAATGTGTATTACAAAAACATCACAAAACATTCATGGTACACATAAAATATTATCTGGGATCATGAATGTAAAATAAAAAAAATTACATAAGATTAAACCCACGATACCTAAGGGGATTAGCCTCCCAATAATTCAAATTTTATGAAAAAAAGATTTTATGTGTTGAGAGGGTAGAAATAGAATTTTTTTATGATCACCTGTTCATTGAAAAAATATAATAAGCGGTATATATGGTAAAATATGAGTAATCATCCATCAATGAAATCTTAAATTAAGAAATTATTGTTTCAAATTAGTGAAAAGTGTTGTAAAAAGCACCTTAGTGAATGAATATCAAAAATAAATAATTGTTTTCTATGATATCAGTTTAGACATATAGACTGATAGTGTAATAAATCTGATCTTAAGATCAAATGTGATAACAAAATAATAAAACTTTTCAAATTTGTTAAGATGGGTCATTATGAAAGTGCATTCCCAATGAAATATCTGATTGTGGAAAGTAGTTAATCTATAAGCAGAATTGTATAGTGAGATCCTTTAAGACAATGTCAGCAGATGTTGGGCCATCCAATGAAGTGGTATCATGTTCATTGTTTATTTACTCTAATTATTATAATGGTTTTTTAATCAAGGTATACAAAATACATTATTGTTGAAAACCTATTCTGTAAATTTGAAATTTCAGCCCAAAAAATGAGACCAGAAATAATTCTTGAAACCCAAGGGGGAAATCTTATAAAAAAGAATTTTAATAATCTTTTTGTTGTTATATATGGATAATATTAGATGAAAACCTTGTTAATTTTACAATAGTATAATTTTATTTCATTTTTAGAATAGGATGACTATTACTTTATAAGGATGTGATTGATTGTAGAGCTAATGAAGTTATTTTTTAGAATGTAATTCAGTTTATATACAAGAAAAAACCAATACAGATAAAAACATATCAGGAAGCTATGAAATTATTGAACTATGTAAATGAATGTTATCATTCTCATATTGTTGAAAACAATGGAACTGTTTATATTAATAATGTTTTAGTGGTAAATGAATAACATGATATTTTTTCTGATGACTAACTCGGTGTTATACATGATTATGAAGATGAATTCATGACTGAAATAGTTCCCGATTCTATGTAAATTACAAATTCCCCTTGCCAAATGGATCAAATTGAACATCGTGAACTAAAAAATCCATTGCAGGAGTTACTCGATAATGGCTTCATTAATCCTAGAACTTCACCAAGGGAAGACAGACTTCTATTCCAATATTTAATTGAGATCTGGGTACCATCTGCAGAAGGTGGAGGAGGATGACATTCAAAAAATGGATTTTTGATATTAATATAGTCATAATATATTTTTATGATTTTTATGGTAACGAATGTACCATTTGTATTCATGGATCTTATTGATTGAATATATCATGAGTTCATGTATAAACATGTAGTTGTTTTTATTTATATCAGTATAGTATATTCTATAATTAGATAGAAGCATGAAAGAATCTATGGGTTATTATGAAATCTGTAAAATAAAATAAACTCTATGGATAATTTAGTATGTGTGAATTTTGGTGGTAAAAAGTTTCGTTACATGGTCATATTGTTTCTAAATACGAATAAAACTTAATCTTCCTAAAATAAATTTTTTTTATAATATCCATAACCCATAAATATATCATTGATTCATATTTTTATTTGTTTAAAAGGCTATTATCGGATACTTTTTGATCATATTTCACGGTTATCTGGGCTACTGACTATGTCAACATGAAAAGGAGTTAAATTCCACAAGATAAAATAATGCGATGATGGTTTTTATGAATTAAAATTAATATTAGTAAATGCACTAATTCTTCTCCTATATTATATAAAATGTTAATTTTTTTTATCTAAAGTGATGATTTATTAAATTTTTTTGTTTTAGTTTTGATACAGAATGATTAGTTAATTACCTATGCTTTAAGAAAACTAAAAATGCATGAAGAAAATTTTCCCACACATGATTTTCTATTAGAATATTTGGTTTTCACTTTAAAAATTTGGATTCCCCATTTATACGGAGCCAAATGAGAAATATATAGTGACACCAAAATTCAAAAGTATATATTTACACAAAATGTATCAAACATGAGGTAGATAAGATGGATTGAATTACTAAAATATTGTTATTTCAATTTAAATTACCATACCAAAAAAATTTGAATATTCCATGAGTCAAAAACATCATCCATCATTAACTAGGTCATAGCTAGAACAATAACCTTTGAATAATCATTTAATGAATTTTGAATTGGATGTTGTTGGTGCATGATATTACTGTATTTTATTTCATGTTTTTTTGTAGTCATCTTTTTTAGACACAATGAAAAAAGCATAGAATAAAGTCATAAAGATATAAAAAAGTATAGAATTGATTAAAATGGATATGTTTCTTGAATTTAACATTGATAATAATTGTGTTCTAAAAATTTGTATAAGACTATGTGTGAATTGTGATTCTTAGCTAAGAACGTGTTTTTTTAAAAGCTCAGTGTTAACCATTTCCAATTTAACCAGGAAGAAAAAATATGTATATAGTCCTTCAAGAGTATTACTGGATTGATGGAATGAAAAAAGACATTACATTTTCTAGTGTGAAATGTTTGACATATAATGTGGTTTAAGATGAGTGGATGTTACCCAAGTGGATTCTTCATCCTCTACTAGTGAAAGAATTTAAGTGGAAAAAAATATCCATGGACTTAATTATGGGACTACAAAAGTTATCTATAGGTAACAAGGAAATATGGGTTATTGATGATCAACTAATAGTATCTTCTTATTTCATTCCTGTATAAGATATTATTTAGTGGTATCAGCTTTCTCGAATGTACCTCAATGATATTATTAGGATACATAGAGCTCTTATTTTCATTATATATGACCATGATCTAAGGTTCTTTTCTATATTTTGGAAATTTTTTTAGATTTCACTTGGAGCAGAATTAAATTTTAGTATAGATTTTCTTCCTCAATCAGTGGGGAAGTCCAAAAAAATGATTTAGACTTTCAAGGATTTTCATCGTTCATGTTAAATAGATTACCAGAGAAGATTGGATCAAAATATATTCAGTTGATTTTTTAATAATAGTTTTCATTCTAGTATATAGTTGTGACATTTAGGGGCATTATATTGGGAGAGGTATCAAACTACAAATATTTGTGATAATTTTCAAAAAATGAATTTTATGGTACCAAAATTATTAGAGGGCGTGGTTGAGAAAGTGATGATAATCCAGCAACACATGAGGATAGACCAGATAAGGAAGAAAACGATCTTCAGATAATATAAGGATAGACTTTTATTTTGAGATAGGTGATCATGTTTTTCATTGAAACTCATCATGAAAAAGTGTTTTGTGTTTTGATAATAAATTAATGTTGAGTCTAATGTTTATTACACCTTATATAATTCTAGAAAATGTTGCACTAGTTTCCTACCTAGTATCTTTTCTCCTAAGTTTATCTAAGGCTCGTAATGTTTTTCAATTTTTTATGTAGAGAATGTATGTTCCAGACTCATCACATGTTTTGAGCCTAGAAGTAGTTCAGCTGAAAGTTATCCTTTCTTATGATGCGAAACCTATTATTATTTTTGATCGAAGAGAAGAAATAGAGTGGAATAAGGTAATAAACCCTTAAAATATTTTTATTGGAGAAACCACATAGTTGATGAATAAACATGGGAATCTGAATATTCTTTGAGGGAAATGTACCCTCACATGTTCAGTAAGTAAATAAAATTTTGAGGGTTCAATTTCTAAAACATGGGGTGAAGTAAGAACCCATACATTTTAAAATAAATTGAAATACATGAAACACTGAGTTTGTCGTTAAGGAATATTTTTTATGTATATAGTTATAATGTGGTTGTTAATCTTAATGTTTCTGCACCTATGATGTGAATTATTTTAAATGGTCTTCGAAAATTATGATCTATATGTTATTTGGAGCATAATAGACCTAACATGATTTGGTGAATAGTATATACCAGTATGAATTGTAAAATACATATTAATATAACCCTTATTAATAGTAAATCGTGTTATTATTTTATAGTCATTTGTTAATAATGTAATGATATCTTGATTAAATTTTCAATGTGATATAAAATGAGTCATAGGATTAAAAATATAATTTCTATAATAAATATTGATTTTATTTAAAATATAGTTTTCTCATATTTAGAGAATTATTTTAATAAAATGGTGTTCTTTTTTATCTACACATCAAAAAATCATTAAGGTGGATTTCTTTGGATTTTTTTGAAGTACTCAAATTTTGAATGAATATTGAAATATTGAAAATTATTGTATTTATACTAAGAATATTAGGAGTCAGGAAAGCGTTCTCCCATTAAAATATAATAAAAAAGATAATGTTCACGAAATAGGATTACAAAAAAACTCTACAATAGTGAGTATAAATCACTCCATCACGATTAGCTTGGGTTGGACAATTACAATTCTTAGGAAAAACAAATGACCAACTAGAGCTAACCTCAAAAATTACGCTCTTTGAGAGGAAATCTGAAACTTCATTGGCCTCTTGATAGACATGTGAGACTTCCAGATATAACAATTCCATAAGTCAAAGAAAATCTCCACATGCTAATAACATCTTTCATGAAACATTCCGTGATCAATCTTTGATAATCTGGACTGCAACAGATGTGTCCAACATGATCCATAAATTATGCAAATCATATTTCATAGCACAACAGACTACTTTTAACATTTCACATAGTTCCACTTCACTTCAAAATCAATTTCCTATATAATGATAATATAGTTTTTTACAAAGGTTCGACATGTACGAAACCCACCAGCACAACTAGAAGGATCTGATGCTCTAAAAGATTCTCTATCAACATTAACATTGAGCCATTGAGATATGGGTGGTACCCATCAAACATACATTATCATCATTGGAATTTTCTTCCTACCATTGAAAACAAGTGATTATTTAAAATTCAAATCAGAGAAATTATTTCTCATTGACCCAGTCGGCACTTTAGAAGCACATAGAATTTTTCGATGCAAGAAACGAACCGTAGCATCAATTGATTCCTTGAAATTACTGAATAGAAGGTCATTTCATTCCTTCCAAATTAATGAAATAACACTGGCAGAAGCAGTATGTAGAAGTGACCAGACCTACTCACAACATTCATTCCCTCATATTTACAAGAAAAACCCATAAACAGATCTATTGTTGAAATAGAAGCAGAAAATATGTTGTACATATGTGCATAAACTTCATGAAAATTTTCAAGATGCAATAAAATGTGACATAGATTCATCCTCTTCATAAAAAAACAAGAAGACTGAGGCCAGATGTAACCTAGTGCGCTGCAAGTGGACCTAGAGTGGTAGCCTCTAATTTCATATTTTCCAGATTAAAATTGAGTGAATAGGAGGAATAAAAGAATTGTAGAAATCAGTGACCCCAAGAGGAGGGTTCAATGAGACACCACAAATAATTCTCTTTTACTCCCTCATGGTAAAAATACCAAGCAGGTTGGGTATCCAAACAAAAAGGTCACATTCACTGAAGCAATACATTGATATTTCAAGATGAATAATAAAGCATGGCATCCCAATGAGATCTGGATTCTCATGAGAGGCAGAAATGGAAATTTTTATCAGTGAAGTTGGAATGATAGCATCATCAGCAATGGGATGAGAAAGGCATGGATTAGTCCAATAGTTCTGATGTTACTGTTTACACACTATCCATTTAGAACTGGCCATTAGGTAAGTATATTCCTTTTTAAGACCATACCATATAGATGAACTAATATAATTAGGATACCTTGCATGATGTTTTCCAACAAACCATCTAATAAGATAATCCATAGAGTTATCGGTGATGGAATGGGGCTTCCATATGGATTTTGTAATCAATATATCATTGAAGAGCCTGATATATTTGATTCCCAAACGACAGATACTGATAGGTTTGATGTAGTCCTTCCAGGCTACAGTAACAAGTTTCATTTCCTGAATTAACCCAGTACAAATATGGTCTCTTATTTTACCATTTAAGTCCTTGATAAGTGCTCTGGGACATCTATATAAAGAGAACGAATTCACAAACATTGATTTTATCACTCAATTGACTGAAAATATTCTTCTTACCAGGGATAGACTTTTCCCCTTCCATTATGCAAGCTGATTTGTAATCCCTAGTGTAATACTATCCTGGTAAAATATCTTTACCATGAACTAAAAAATTGGTACCCCAAGGTAATTAAAATGAAAATATCCTCTTTTAATCCCAATCATACATGAAATTATTTCATACCTTGATGTTGAAATTCCTCCAAAAAGATATCTGATGATTTTCCCTAACTAATAACCTAACCTGCAACCTCTTCATAGTTTGAGAAGATTCACTTAATACAATATATGGTGCCATTATCTACTCTACCAAGGAGAAAGATGTCATCAATATAGAATATGTATGATGGGGAACATAACTCTCTCCAAGTTCGCATCCTCTGATACCACCCAAAATTAGCCATATCTGTGAGACACAATCTAAAATAATCTTTACTGACGGTAAAGAGAATAACATAAAGTGGATCACCTTGTCTTACTCCTTTGGAGAATTGGAAGAAACCCCTAGGAAACCCATTAACCATAATTGATAGCCTAGCACTCTATAATATAGAATCAATCATCCCATTGAATTTCTGGGAGAACCCATGCATTTTGAGAATAAAAAAAACGAAAACTCCACTTCATGATGTCAAAGAACTTAGATATATCAATATTCACTTACATACTTCCATCGATTAACTTAATATTCATATAATTAATACATTAAGAAGTATTTTAAAGACAGTTTTATATATTCCGCCTCGGAACAAACCCCAACTGATTACACGAGATGAGGTCCTTGGAAATCACACCTATCCTTTTAGTCATGATCTTACTAATTATTTTTGGCATGGTATTTCTTATAGAAGCAGTTCTTAAATACCTTATATCAAGGGAATTTCCCATCTTAGGAATTAATGAAACAAAATTATCATTCATTCCAAAGGGCATGTACGTTCACCTAAAAAATTCATTCATGACATTTACATCATCTATATGAATGATATCCCAATAAAAGATGAAGATATTATTGGTAAAGACAACAAGACCATCCACAGTATTAAAGTTCAAAGAAAATAAGAATCATGTATTTACTTTACACTAGGGATACCAATAAGTCTCTTGTTTTTCTCCCCTACAACAGAGGGATAAAAACACCTGATAACTTTATAAGAGTTATCATTTCTAGTATCTGAATACAGCTTTTCAATGTAATATGTCACAACATCTAATATTTCATTATCAAAGCATAATAGGTTTCCATCAATGGTAATCGCATTCAGGCCTCTCCTAGATCATTTTTACATTTTCATGAATTAAAAAATATAGTATTTCTTGTCCCCTTTCTTAACACATAAATGATTATATTGGTTCTGAACAAGTTTCCTTTGAAGGTCAAAAGCCTGTCTAGATTGGAAGCATCGTTTATTTATTCCTAATAAGTTAGATCCTGGTACATATTTCCTTGTTGAAAATGTAATAAATAATTTTCAGCCTCTCTAATTTCATTACATATAGAGGAAAAATTATTTTTACTCCACTATTTTAGCCTTTCCTCAACAACCATTAGCTTAAAACATAAACCATGAGATGGACTACCTACGAAAATAGTTTCAATGCATTTATCACAATTTCTCGTCAGCCCGGTATCACGAGCCAGGAATTGTTAATCATAAAAGAGATAGTAGTTGACCTTGATCTGTTGAAAAAAACATCCATGAGTAAGGGATTATGATTAGAGTGCATCATCGTGGGGGTTCTCCCAGACACATCAATCATCCTATTCCTCTCATCCACGTCCTAAAAACATCTTTCCAATTTACAAGCCTGAATCCCTTGAATAGTGTGTCTGCACCACGTGAAGTTAGCTCCATAAATAGATACCTCAATGAGGACACAATTTTCAATACAACATAAAATTTCATAGGCTGTAAGTGACAGAATGTTTCAACCTTTTTCTCCTTAGGCCTCAGCACAATGTTGAAGTCACCAAGGATTACAAAACTAGGGGCCAAATTTTTAGATATATTAAATAGATTCATCCATAATTACCTTCTTCTTATGTATAGGTTAGATGAGTAAAAAAATTAACAGTAAGAGAATCAGTAACAAGACTACATGAAATAGTGAATGACTGGAAATCAACCATAACATATATAATATTAACACTGTCAAGACCGGTCTTCACTGAAAGGAGTGAAGGACAGCAGATTTCCAAACCCTTCCTTTTTATGTTGATGGAGAGATAATGAACACCTAGTCCCACCTCAAGTAGGCCCTGGAGTGGCGACTAGCACCAAGGGTATAACATTTTCCCAATATGGGATGTGTTACCCTTTTTAGTTAACCAAGATTGGGAGAAAGAATGAGTCAACACCAAACACCACCAAATATAGAAAAATCAACGTAAAAACCAAACTACATGCATGTTTTAATAATAAAACTGAAAAAAGTACAAGGAATCCAAAGTAAAATACCCAACAAGAAAGGAAAAAGGCTATACAGAATCCAACAACTACCAACATGAACTCCAACATCCAGACTAGTAAGGTCTCACCCGGCCTTTGAAGCCCTCCTTGAAACCTGAAAGTAAACGTAGGGTGAGCATACAAAGTATGCTCAGTAGGAAAACCTAAATCTCTTGTGAACAAGTTGGGAGACATCCTAAAGTCTTGTGAGAAGCAGGAGAAACAACATCTATTAAGGAATATATCCATCCCACCTCACTGGCCACGCTCACCAAATGACACAAGCAGTAAGGTAATAGTAAAGAAAAAAAACATTTGGGTACCCCGCACCACCATTCCCCCCACTAGCTAGTTTCTCATCCCTAATGGAAAATTTCATGACCATAACAACCTCTTCCTACCCGCACACACCAGGGCCTCACAACAATCCACATCCCTGCCCGCACACACCTGGTCCTCACAACCATCCACATCCCTTCCCGCACACACCTGGGCCTCACAACCATACATCCCTACCTGCACAATCCTAGGCCGCATCTCAAAGACACCTAGGAAAACAAACCATAACCAGAAACCATGCCCAAATAATCCTGGGATAAAAACACACCAATCAAAACCTACCTGAAGAATGTAGGGTGTATGGTCTCCTCCAGCCATCACAGCCGAGGGTAGAGGGAGCAGGAAGGAGAGTAACTAGGGGAAAACACCCTGCCCCATGAAATGTGGTGTTCGAAACTAAGTACCCAATGCGGGTGGGGTGCGACTAAACACAAAACATACAGTTAGACACATATATACCAACACATAGCCCAAACTATGGCTCCCCAATAGATACAAGAAGGTGCACAAGCACTTGTCCCTCAGAAAACAGGCACACACAAAATTGTTCCCAGTTTCCCTGTTCAAGTTATAATTCATAACAGTTCATTATGAATTAATCCCTTCACTATTGAGAAACTAACTGGCACAATCACATATGAAACAAAAATAAGCAGGAAGGGGAAACCATCGAGTAATTTATGCATTCACACCTGGTTCTCTTGTGAAGTCTCATCAACAAAGCGATCAGTGAGATCCTTCAACGTACTGGAACAAAAGAAAAACCCAATAAACCATTTTTTATCCCACATTAATTCATTACTGTTCCACCTAGTTCATTATATACTTCCCACGTTTATTCATGTTCACAACCCAACCTGCAGCCCTACTGCCAAACATTGCCATAGCCACACAACAACTCATGGCATTCCAACCAAACCATTTACAGCCTCGCTCTTCACCCATCCATAACAAAATACATTAAACACTTCACCCATTTCATAAAAAATACATACAAACATTAATAAATAATTCTTTTATATTATTTAGTTCAACTGGGGTGATCACACAAGGTTATGGGCATTCATATTCAATAACCATGTTTTAGTGTTTAACTGATTCATACATGTTTCCCATTCAATAGACAAAGCATAAAACAAATAATATCATATGTGTGAAAAGAAATACCCCTAGAAGTCGTGATTTTTAGTAGGCCTAATCCCATTAAATTCATTACAACATCATAGGGAAAGCATGGATAAAAACATGTAAAAACATTAACAAACATCCTTGTCTCCATTCATTAACCGGTTATTATCTTTATTACAGAGTTGATTAACTATCTATTGGGAACCATAGAACACCCACCCCACATTCTACACAAGGAGGAGAGAAAAATGTAAGATTCTACCTGACTAATCAAGGATCGACGTTAAGTCCTCGCGTGGAAACTGGAAAATCAGGAGTAGCAGGAACTCCACGGAACACGATCAAGGAAAACATGGTGGGGGTACAACTCGTTCGAAGGAAGGTTATTCCAATAACAGGGTGATAGTGAAAAGAAACTCAGGGAGAAGAGAAGCCTTTATGTTATAAAGGCTGAGATACAGCATCCCCATGAATGTTAAAATAAGGATAAAAACTCGAAACAGCGGAAAAAGCGGGATCATGGGTTGACCATGCGGCTGGGCCACCTCATACATCCAACATAAAAGGTCCCCACCCATCGGGGTTGTTAAAACTAATGCACAAATCCTAAAACAAGGAAGGACTACTCACAGGATGGGATAAATGAGCTTCTGAGAACACGGTTAAAGGCATTACCAAAACAAATGGTTTTTCACTGAAGTAGGGTATCTCACCAAACATGTAATTAAACACCATTAATGGGATTTAAAATAGTCTTAAATGGGACAAAACATGGTTTACAAACCAATTCGCAAAAAAGGAGGCGCTACTGGAACCCATGGAGAGGTCACTGGTAGACTAGGTGTACCAGTAGACCAAGCTACCAGTTGGCCAAGGCTACCGGTAGGCCGAGGCTACCAGTAGGACATGGCGACTGGTAGGCCCGTGCTACCGGTAGGCCGAGTGACCGGTAGGCCACGACCAGCGGTAGGCCGAGTTACCGGTAGGCCGAGCCACAGGTAGGCCGAGCCATCAGTAGGCTGAGACACCGGTAAGCCGAGGCCACCAGTAGGCCGAGGCTACCGGTAGTCCGAGGCCACCAGTAGGCCCAGCTACCGGTAGGCCATGGCCACCAGTAGGTCGAGCTACTGGTCGGCTGAGCCACCGGTCGGCCAAGTCCACCATTAGGGATACCTGTAGTCAAGGGTACTAGTAGGCCAAGCTAGTGGTAGGCTGAGTCGACCGGTTTTCCAAGCTACCATTAGGCTGAGGCCACCAGTAGGCCGAGCTACCGGTATGATGAGGCCTATGGTAGGCCGAGGCCACCGGTAGTCCAACGATACCTTTAGGAGTCTTAAGCTTCACTGAGAAGTTGGGAGAGCCTTCCAGACCACCCAGAACACCCAAAACATCATATTTTCACCATGTAATGGACCCCAAAACCCTGGTCCATTACATCATATACTTCTCAAATTATTATCATCCCCTATAATATATGAACAACCCAGAAAAGAGAAATTTGGGGTCCAAAAAAACACCCTATAAAGAAACTTCTCCGGGGAAAACCCCCGAGTTATTCGAATGATGGAATAGACCCCCCCCACTTCCAAGAATACTCCCCCAAGATTTATCAACCACAAACATTCTCAAAAAGCACATGGATTACACTATCCAACCCTGATTCAGGGAGTCCCTACGTATATGTTAGGGTATTATCCACTTTGGGTGGCTCTGACTCGCCCGCATGGGGTTAATCGTATCCACATTAATGCGCCCTGATTAGAAGTCTGGTTTCCCATCATCGCACAGTCGGACACAAAAAAAGTAGATCAAGAATTTCATATATTAAAGCACAAGGTGAAACATCTCAACAATAACTCAGAACAAAACAATAAGGACGTCAAAACATCTCATGGTACTGAGCGCGTACCTGGGCCTCTCTCTCCCATGTTCTCTCCTCCTGGACACCATGCCTCCACAACACATGAACCAAGGGGATGCCTCAACCACGAAGCACTTTCCCTTTATGATCCTCGTTCTTGATCGGTCATTCTATGATGGTCTCTTCATTTTTGACATATCACTCTCCATAATCGATGATGTGGGAGTCTTCATGTAGATATAGACGAATCTAGGAGACGTGAAAGACATTGGGAACTTTCTACAACTATGGTGGAAACGCCAGCTGATACGCCACCTTACCAACTCATCACAACACCTAGAAAGGTCCGATGAACCTAGGGGAGAGCTTAATCCCCTTCCCAAACCATTGCTTCCCACGTCGAGGGGAAACCTTAAAAAACACGTGATTTCCAACCTTGAAATCCAAGGGACTCCTCCTATGATCGAAATTAGAATTTTTCAAGTCCTGTGCTACATTCATCCTCCCACGCAGGAGCTGAACCTTCTCAGTGGTGCCCTGCACAACTTCTGGCCCAAGAACAGCTGCTTCCCCAATCTCTGTCTAGAAAACTTGTGAATGACATGTCCTTCCACACAAGGCCTCAAATGGTGTCATGACGATAAAGGAGTGGAAGTTATTTTTATAAGAAAACTCCACCAGAGGGAAGTGTCGTACCCATGATCCCCCAAAATCCAGAAAACACGCCCACATCATGTCTTCCAACATATGGATCGTTCTTTCTATTTTCCCATCTGTCTGAGGGTGGAAAGCAGTGCTAAGGCATAGCTAGGTTACAAAGGCATGTTGTAATCCCATTTAGACTCGTGAGGTAAACCGCGTGTCTCAGTTGGAGACAATAGATTTCAGAATCCCATACAACAGTATAACCTCATCGACGTACCTCTGGGCTAAGGTGCTCACCGGGCTCGACTCCTTAATTTACAATAATAGAGATGATTTTGTCAACCGATCCACCACTACCAAGTTGGAATCATATCCTCCCTGGTCTTTGGGTGTCCCTACGACGATGTCCATTGAGATGTCATCCCACTTCCACTCGGGAACATCTAAAGGCTGTAACAACCCTCTAGGAAAACTGTGTTCAGTCTTCACTTGCTTACACACTAGGCACTTATCCACAAACTCTGCCACCTCCCGCTTTACCCCAGGCCACCCAAATTTTCCCCTCATGCCATGTTACATCTTTGAGACCCCAGGATATACCACTAAAGTTGATCCACGGAACTCACGGAGAACACCTTTACACATCTTCTCTATATCAAAAAGACTTCCATGGAAAATCATATGATGCTGACCATCCTCCGACCATCCCTCAAGATCATTTACCTAACAAACACTATCTCACATTACTTCCTCCTCCGAGTCACACCCCTAAGGCTCTTCCACCTTCACCACTAAAGAAAGAACTACATTCATATGAAACAGACATCCTCTTCCACCTTCCACCCTTGCATCAAAATCCAATGCCGCTAAATCTTCCATTACTCTCCAAGAATCTGTAGAGTCCCGAACTACTTCATTCTGCGATTTCCTGCTCAGGTCATTAGCCACAACATTACCCTTTCCCTCAGTATAAATGATATTGAGGTCATAGTCTTGGATGAAATCAACCAATATTTTCTGCCACAAGTTCATATCCCACTAGGAAAAGACATAACGCAAGATCTTGTGATCTAAGAAGACCACAAAGCGCTCTCAGATGAGATAATTTCTCCACAACTTCAATTCGAACACCATGGTCGTGTGCTCTAGATCATGGGTGTCATTGTTATGTTCATGAGGACATAACTGCCAAGACCCATAAGATATCATGACTCATTGTTACATCATTACATATCCCAACCAAAGTCTAGAAGAATCACAGAAAACATCAAACAACACCCCTACCTCTGGTAATCCGAGCACTAGAGCACTAACCAGCTTCTCTTATAGGTTTCCAAAATCTATTTGACACTGGTCACTCCACATGAAGGCCTGGTCCTTCCAAGTCAAAGTTGTCAACAGATCTGCAACTCAAGAGATGTCAGGCACAAATGTACGGTAATATCCTGTGAAACCCAGGAAACTACGAACTTCCCCCACATTATTCGGTGCTACCCATTAAACGACTGCCTCCACCTTCGATAGGTCCACTGCTATTCCCTTTTGAGATACTACGTGTCCAAGGAAATTTACTTCTCACATTAAGAACTTTCACTTAGATAGTTTCCGATAAAAATGGTTGTGTCTAAGGAATCCCAAAAAAATCCCTAAGATGCTCAACCTTCTCTTCCTTTGATCTTGAGTAGATAAGGATGGATTTGATGAACACCACATCGAACTGGTCTAGAAACTCTCAGAAGACAGATTTCATGATGTTCATGAATGTAGCTTGTGCGTTCTTATCACCAAACGTCATGACCAAGAACTCAAAGTGGCTATATCAGCACTTGAAAGACGTCCTCAAGATATCACCTTCCTTCACTCTCACCTGGTGGTATCCAAACCACAAATTGATCTTAGATAACCAACCTTCTCCCCTCAACTAGTCAAAAGGATCGTCGATCCTCAGGAGGGGGTAATGATTCTTGACCATCACCTGATTCATCCTCTGGTAGTCTATGCACAGTCATTGACTACCATCTGCCTTTTTTATGAAAAAAATTGTAGCCCCCACGGCAACACTCTAGGTCGAACAAAGCCCTTATCCATCAGATCATCAATCTGAATCTGCAACTCCCGCAACTCATAAGGTGTCATTCGATAAGGATCCATCAAGATTGGGTGGTCACCAGGACGTAAGTCTATCCCAAACTCAACGTCACGTTGGAAAAGACATCTGGGAATTCTCTTACGACCTCTGTGACATCCATCATTCCTGTTTTCTCCAACTCCACTAACACCGCACCTATCAAAAAAAAGATTGGATCCACATGTCGACTCCCCACCTGATAACTCTAATCCCCAAAAAATGCCACACATCGTCCATCCTCATTGGAGAATCAAATCATTATCCAATAGAAGTCAACGATGGAATGCATAGAGAATAACTAGTCGATTCCTAGAATGTCATCGTATTGCTGCATCTACAATGTAAGAAGGTATACATTTTACTACTGCGGTCCCAACATCTATCTACATCCCCAGAAAAAGTAAGCTATGTTGGTCGGACCCCCAACTGGTGTTCTCAACTCTAGGGCCACAAAAAGTCTCTCGACATCCAGACTCATATAATGGGATAATTCGGGCGTAACAAAGGAGTACGAAGCCCCCGAATTGAACAAGTCATAAAAAACAGTGCTGAATAAACTGATCATACCTCGAATGACCTCTGGTCCCGCTAGAGATACTAACATTGTGGCGTGAAACTATCCATGCCCAGCTCCTCTGACTCACTGTTGTTGACGACCTCCATTACCACGCCCAGGTCGAGGTCACAGAGGAGCACCCGAGTGTCGGTATCCTCCCGTGAAGTCGTCCTTCGGAGTGCAGGGGCCTCTTGCTGATGCCCGAAAGGTCTCGCCACCAACTGATGCAACTGAGGTGGGTGGTGAAACTGCTCTCCTCAACCATGTGGAGCTCGAGTCGGACACCTTCTATGGTTGTGCACGAAAACTCCACAAGATAAAAACTTAGGTCCTTGACCTGTGGAAAAAGGGTGAGAGCCATGTTCTCGGAACTAGAACAGATGATTCATAAACCCTGCTTGTCGAAACATGGAAGGCCCTATCCTTGGAGACCTGCTGCTGACTGCCTTCCTCTTTGATAAACTCATCCGGTTCCCTTCTCATGGTGTTCCTACTTTTGAGTGCATCATCTCTTCTATCGCGGCCTTCATCTGTACTACTGGGTACGTCAGAAGAGCGTAGGGAGTGACATCGTACTGAAGAGAAGTACATAGTGCCTCCTCTAACCGTCTTGCCTGAGACTCCTCATCGGAAAGAGATCTGGGGAAATGCGCAAGATATCTTTGAACATGATCCCCATCTCCCTCACTAACATGATCCACTGCTGATGGGTGAGAAACATCTGTCTCTTCTCAGCCTTCTCCGTAGAGGAGATGAACTCCTCACGAAAATCCTTCTCGAAACTGGCCCATGAAAACTCTGCCTCTCTCTTCTCTCCCACGAAAAGAGTCCACCACTGACATTGTGCTCCTCTCAGCTATCTGATTGCCAAAGAAACCCATTACTCCCTCGGAGAATGGATCAAAGAGAAGGTTATGGATACCTCCTTGATCCATCCCTCAGTTACTGAGTCAGAAACACTACCCTCGAACTTCTCGAGGGTTTGTCACTGGAATGACGGCAAAGTCCTCTACCACAACTTGTCCTCCTCATCTCATCCAACCATCTTCTGGTAAACTTCCTCGATCCGATGGTCCTAAACCGCCCGATTTGTTCATGGATAATGTTTGGGTTCTATAGCTGCAAGTTAAAAAAACAATACATAATCCCGAGTAGCAAGGGAATTGTTATTATTATTAAAATTTTCTCCCCAAGGTGCCCCAAATCAATTAAAAACACAATTAATATGATTCATGTACCTTTTATAGGGTATCTACCCTGCAATAAATGTAGTATCACTAGGTTGTTTGATAGGCTCAGAGTCCTTACATCAGATCACGGGGGGCCCTAAAATCTCGTGTCCTAGCCAGTCTTCCCTGGTCTATTTCATGAACCAATATCGCCTAACATTGTTGCCCTATCATCCCATGATATTCTCATTGTGCCTAACTCAAGACTCCATCCTATCCATCAACCACTTCCGATACCATTCTTTTGTGACCTGCCTTCACCGAAAATCGGTAAGGGATCGCAGATTGGAAAGTCGTTCCTTCTTTAAGTTCAAGGAGATATAATGACCCCTGAGTCCCGCCTCCAGTAGCCCCTGGAGTGGCGACTAGCCCCAAGGGTATATCATTTTCACAATATGGGAGGCATTGCCCTTTTTAGTTAACCTGGATTGGGAGAAAGAATGACTCAACACCAAACAACACCATGTATAAAAAAATCAAGGTAAAAAACAAAACAACATGCATGTTTTAATAATAAAACTGAAAAAAGTACAATGGATCCAAAGTACAATACCCAGCATGAAATGAATACGGATATGTATAATTCAACAGTGACCAACATCAACTCCAACGTCAAAACTAGTAAGGTCATGCATTGCCTCCAAAGCCCTCTTAGAATCCTGAATGTAAACCTAGTGTGAGAATACAATGTATACTCAGTGGGAAAACCTAAAGCTTTCATGCATATGTGGGGAGACGTCATAATGTCCTGTGACAAGCAGAAGAAAACTCATCTATTAAGGAATCTGTCCATCCCACCTCACTAGCCAAGCTCACTAAATAACACAAGCAGTAAGGTATTAGTCAAGAAAAAAACATTTGGGTACCCTGTACCACCATTTACCCTACTAGATAGCTGCTCATCCCTAATTGCAAACATCCTGACGCTACCACACTCTTCCGACATGCACACACCTAGGCCGGAAAACCATCCACATCCCATCCTGAACACACCTGGGCCTCACAACCATCCACATCCTTGCCCGTAGACACCTGGGACTCACAACCATCCATCCCTATGCGCACAAACATTAGCCTCATCCTAAAGACACCTCGGAAAACAAACCATAACCAGAACCCCTACACGAAGAAACCTGGGATAACAACACACCAATCAAAACCTACCCAATGAATCCTGGGTGAATGGTCACCACCAACCATCATAGTCAAGCGAAGGGGGAGCAGGAAGGAGAATAACTAGGGGAAACACCCTTCCCCATGAAATGGGGTGTTCGACACTAAGTTCCCAACAAGGGTGGGGTGTGAATAAACAAAAAACATACAGTTACACATATATATACCAACACACAGCCCAACCTATAGTTCCTCAATAGATACAAGCAGGTGCATAAGCACTACTGCCTCATAAAACAAGAACACAACAAACATTTCCTAGTTAACCTGTTCATGTTATCATTCACAACAGTTCAGTATGAGATAATCCATTCACTACTATGCAACTAACAGGCACAATCACAGATGAAACAACAATAAGCATGGAAGGAAAACCATTGGGTAATTTAAGCATTCACACCCAGTTCTCTTGTGTAGTCACATCAACAAAGGGATGAGTGAGATTCCTCAATGTACTGGAACCAAAGAAAAACACAAGAAACCATTGGTTATCCCACATTAATTCATTACCATTCTAACCAGTTCATTATTAACTTACCACTTTTATTCACGTTCACTACCCAACCTGCAACCCTACTGCCAAACACCACTACATCCACACAACAACTCATGCCATTACAACCACACCATTTACAACCCTGTTGTTCACCCATACATAACAAAATACATTCAAACTGTTACCCATTTTCTTACTAAACCATCCCAACATTAATAATTCATTCTTTTATATTATTTTGTTTAACTGGGGTAATCACACAAGGTTATGGGAATTCATATTCAATAGCTGAGTTTAAGTGTTTAACTGATTCATACATGATTCCCATTCACCAGACAAAGCATAAAATAGAGCATAGCATAGGTGTGAAAACAAAGACCTCTAATGGTTGGGATTCTCAGTAGGCCTAATCCCATTAAATTCATAACAACATCATACGGAAATCATGGATATAAACATGTAACAACATTAACAAACATCCTCGTCCCTGTTTTTTAACAGGTTATTATCATCATTACAAAATTTATTAAATACTTATTGGGAAACATAGAACACCCACCCCACATGATACATAAGGTTGAGAGACAATGTTAATATCCTACCAGTTTGATCAAGGATTGACGTCAAGTCCTAACGTAGAAACTGGAAAATCCGGAGTAGCAGGAACTCCACAGAATGCGATCAAGGAAAACATGGCAGGGGTTAAACTCATCTGGAGTAAGGTTATTCTGAGCGCATGGTGATAGAGAAAAGAAACCTAGGGAGAAGAGATGCCTTTAGGTTATAAAGGCTGAGATACAACATACACAGGACGGTTAAGATATGGAGAAAAACTCGAAACCACTAAAGAAGAGGGATTGTTGGTGGACCACGCGGCTGGGCCACCCCACATGTCCAATTTAAAAGATCCCCTCCCTCCATGGATGTTAAAACTGATGTTCACCTACTTAACCAACGAAAGACTCCTCACAAGATTCCATATAGGTGATTCTGGAAAACAATGTTAAAGGCGTGACCAAAACGCATGGTTTTTCATTTAAGTAGGGTATCTCATCAATCATTTAATTAAACACCATTAATGGGCTTTAAACCCGGCTTAAAGGGGTCAAAACATGTTTTACAAACTAATTCGCGAAAAAGGACGTTCTACTGTAACCCGTGGAGAGGTCACTGGTAGGTGAGGTCTACTGGTAGAACAAGATACTAGTTGGTCTAGGTTGCCAGTAGGCCGGGGATACTGGAAGGCTGGGGCTACCGGTAGGCCGAGCGACCGGTAGGCCGCTGCAACAGGTAGGACGGGCCACCAGTAGGCCGAGCCACCGGTAGACCGAGCGACCGGTAGGTCGAGCGACCGGTAGGCCGAGGGACCTGTAGGCCGAGTCCACGGGTAGGCTGACGCCAGCGGTAGGCCGATCTACCGGTAGGCTGAGGCGACCAATAGACCGAACTACTGGTAGTCCGGGGACACCGATAGGTCGGGGCTTCCGGTAGGGCTACCGGTAGGCCATGGCTACCGATAGGGCTACTGGTAGGCAAGGATACTGTTAGGCCAAGGCCACCAGTAGGCCGAGCTACCGGTAGGCTGAGGCCACCGGTAGGCCGAGGACACCGGTAGGCCAATGCTACCATTAGGAGTCTTCAGCTTCACCGAGAAGCAGGGATGGCCTTCCTGACCACCCATAACACCCCAAACATCATATTTTTACCATGTAATGGACCCCAAATCCCCATCCCATTACAAACATTTTCATTCTTTAAACCCCAAAATGATTCATTGATCAACTCAAAATGATTGTTTTCAACCGACAAATAACCCATTGAATCCCAATTAAAGGAGTTCCATTTTTCAAATTTCATTCTTAGTTTAGCAATTTAAATTTAAAAAAAATATTTTGGTCATAATAAAATGCATAAGTTATATGACTGTTGGAGTGTCCCCAATCCCAAGACAATTCTAAAAGAGGATCAACATTTTTCAGATCAATTCCTAGTGTTAAGCCCATAATTTTTTTGAATCAGGAATTTATCAGGGATAACATTATTAGGATCAGTAGAATGAAATGATTATTTATCAACAGAATCAGGGGAATCATAACCCTCTAAACACAGCTCTTTTTCAGAAATAGAGAATATATTAGCTGAATCATTAGAAGCTGAAAAGAGACTCGAAGGAAAAAATCTATTTCACCGTCTTGGCAGTTTGAACATGTAAGAAGTCCCAAGGGGGTCAGAGGGTACTGCATCATCTGTTACACCATAATTCTCAGAAATAACTGTGTCATCCCCATCACCCACTATATCAGTAAGTGCAGGAGGGGCGATGACTGAGGGAGAAGTATTCACATGATCTGTAATAGGATAATTAGTTATCAATGTTTGCTGTAACGATGAAAAATCTGTCACCGTTGCATTCTCTGAAGGAAATGTGGTCATATGAATGTGCGGTAATGATTTTCCCATTTCATCAAAATATAATGTATTCATCGCCGTTTCCTTCTTCACC
Organism: Viscum album; assembly: GCA_963277665.1. Lineage (NCBI taxonomy): Eukaryota > Viridiplantae > Streptophyta > Magnoliopsida > Santalales > Viscaceae > Viscum > Viscum album. The sequence continues at coordinate 38,379,711 of OY728158.1, read as the reverse complement.
TTACGACCATCAAAACCAATAGGTCTTGTATCCACATCTCCAAACTCACATCATCTGCACCACCTGTAATAATAACATTGTAATGCTTTAAATAAACTATTCATAGAATCATGGATAATTTAAGAACACTTGGATCAAACTCACATTATCTATTTATGTTTTAGTATTACATGAATCAATATTATTTATAGTCTTGAGAATAATATTAAACTAATGATTAATAATTGAAATCCCCTCCTCGTCTCTACTATAAATACCACAGTCACCCCCTCTTCCTCTCGCACCTATAATCCTTTAGGAATTTACTAAATTCTATAAACTCATATTCCTATATATCATCCCCATGTCAAATACCTATTGTTCTCACCCAAAAGAACAAACCAAAGTACTTAATGAGGATCTCAAGGAGACGAGATCAAGGGGTAAAAGTCACATTTTATATTCTTGTGTCTTCTTGAAAATTCATCTATTTTCTAATAATTAATTCACCTCCCCTTATCCATGATGCATGAAATCTACAATATCATATGTATTGTGTATTTTTATCATTTTTATGGAGAAAATAATCTTCAATATTTCTCTCTGACTTTACTTTTCTTATAAATAGAAACATCGGTTGTGATGTATCGATATTTGGAAATCATGGATGATTTTTCTTCAATTTACATTATATCCTTCAAATGTGTTTTTAAAATTATTTTAATGGTTGAAAAATATTTTAATATTTTTTATATGGTATCTCTTATGGTCTATAATTAAATTTTACACATATTAGTAAAGTTATATTATGAAACAATTTGTGATTCTATAAGATCCTCCAAAATTTTCTAATTGAATTTCACAAATTTCTAATCATCATAACGTATACCCAAAAAGATATTTTCCCAAATTTAATATTATAGAAACATATTAACCCCATGTTATTCCCCTTCTCTATTTTCTCTTTCATTTGAGAATAAAATCATTTAGGAACTGACCATGGTAATCATTTGAAACACACACCCAAAACAATGGAAAATTATATATTATTAATAAATTGGTCAAATGATGTGATAAAACGATAATAAAATATTTTATAATGAGTATAATTATTTAAAATATTAATAACACACATTTAACCATTATACATGTTGTTTAAACAACTATGAATTAAGATGAACCTGAGGTAAGTGAATTCTTAACCTAATTTTCATTCATTGGGTTAAATTTTACATTATTCATTACATGGTATGAAGATTATTTATGTGATTAATTTTGGTTCATAATATGCTGAATTATGTGTTCATATAGTGAATAAAAATATTAATTTCAATTAAATAATTTCCCACATCAATTATATGATATTTCTAAGGGACATTCCTTAAAAAATCCACTTTTAAAACACTATTTCATAAAATTACAATGAAATATATTTATGCAATTATTCATATTATATGATTGTGTTCTAGTGCTTCGGTATTGTTAATAATATATTGTGGGACCAATATGTCCCTCTAATTTATTAGGTATGTGTACATTGTAGGATAGTTTAATGATTACTCTATTTGTAACTACGATGGTTACAAATAAGGTAGTCGTGAGGGTTATAATTTATAATTTAACCATGCGAGTTAAAACATAATAATGAAATTCCTCAAGAAAATATTATGTTATTATTTATTTTTGGTATTATTTTATGGTAATTTCATGTTTCACAGAATTTTTTTAAATTGATGGGAAGAATGGATTTGTGAAAATTATTTATTATGTTTATATGAATTTATGGACTAATGGTTTCTTTTATTCTTTTAATATACCTTCTTGATCTTTTTATGTGCATAATTTATTTCAAAAATAAATGACATGTTTTAAAGATGTGTAAGATAAATACTTATGTCATATTAAATGTTACGAAAAAATTTCATGGAAATCAAAATGTTATTTTGCATTAGAAATTTTATGTTTTAGAAGAAATGGATATTGTTTTAATTGTAGACACATTGTATGGTTGAGAGTTGATATGTACGGGTTATGTCATTACGTTATAAAACTATAAAAGGAAATGATCTTATGGAATTTAATGAAGTTAAATCTAGTTGAAATAGCTATAAAATGTAATGTTTAAGTCTATGTTATTATATAGATACCTTCATGAATATTATTGGTGGTATTTAATGGAAAATGATATTGAATAATTTAAATGAAATTTTTATCTTCTCATCTTGTTAATAGTGATAAGAAACTACTAATGGTTATTCATATTGTATTATTTAGTAATTTAATGAAAATGATATAGTATATATACAAGGAAATCAAGATTTTACTACCAAAAAATCAACTCGTCGATGTTTTGTTGATTATTATTGATTAATTGACTAAATATACAGATTTTTTCCTATTAAGGATACAATTTCGTTATATTAACTTTTTTAAATATTTTTAAGGTGATATTCTGATAAAATGGACTCCATAACTCCATTGTTTCAATCATTATCCTATATTAATCTTTTATTTGAAAGGACATCAATATTCATTGCATACTATGTTAAATTTTAGTAGATATTTTTTATTTAATCAAATGTATAGTCCATGAAAAGATTTCTATATTTTTGGATATTATTCATGAATGTTTATTAAATTATCATATTTTTGGTATCATCATATTGTTTTGTGTAATTATTTTTATAATAATTGTTTTCATCCCAGAATATAGATAATACATTTTGTGGGCATTATATGGAAAGTGGTGTCAAAAGTTATTGTGTTATATTGAATAAGGTGAAACAATGTTTTTGGGACAAAAAATTTATCATTAAATTGTTATAAAAGTATATATGATTCATTAGCACCTTAGGGATACTCAAAAAAGAAAGTGTATGAATGTATATAACAAGAGGAAACAACATTAGTTTGACATAGATGATTATGTATTTTATTAAGTATATCCTTGGAAAGGAGTTATAGATTTTTAATAGAATTGAAATATAATACCACGGATTATTCGACAATATAAAAATCTATAGAGTGTTGGATTTATATTTACCAAGATTCCTTTCCTACAAGCTTATATAAACTTCTTGTTGTGATTCATGATTCATTGTTATGTAAAAATGTATACGAATTATCTAATTCCTTGATAACTATAGTGGTAATTTTTTAGGAGAACTTTCAAAAGAATAAAATACACTACATATTCTAAATCTCAAAGAGAAGGTTATATGGACTAATATAACAATCTATGATGAATTTATATTGGAAAACCACCAAAATGGGGAAGAAATATAGTATCAAAAAATGACTTTGCAGAAAATGATTCTCTAACTCATTATGAGGAAAATAATATATATATATATATATATATATATATAATTTTATCATAGAGAGAATATTCTAGAAACTCAAGTATTTTCATTAATAAATTAATTTCCTGTATTGTCGATATTCATGATTAGATTTTAGATATTCAAATTATTTAAAATAATTTTATATGATTTACCAAATTGAATGAATATTTTTAATTTAATAGATGTGCATTCCATATATAAAATTATTTTTTAAAATATTAATTTCAAAATATAACAATATTAAATTTAAACAATTGACTTCATCTCTAATAACATCAGATGAAATATATGTTATGGGTAATTTTTGGGATAATATTTGAAAATAATGGTTTTTTTGTCAGTAGTAAAAAATAAGTATTTTTAAAAGAACTATCGTTTAAATTAATTTAATTAAACAATACATATGTAAATTAGATTTATGTTTTTATAAAAAAAAATTCTAATCTGGAAAAAAAATTAAAAAAAATTATAAAATTATGTTTTATTTTTTGAACAATTTATTTTTGGGGTTAAAATGAAATTTTAAAAGAATCCCTCTACATTGATATTTGTAATGTTATGTTAAAAATATTATTGATTAAATATATAAAAGTAATATTAAAAATTACTTATAAATTTAAAATCATTAATTTAAATTTATATGTGTATTAAATTTCATTTTATTATTATATATGGTAAAAGGATAAAAATTAATTAACAGAATAATATGTAAAATGGGTTTGTTAGGGATTATTTTAATTAATAATGTCCGAAAATATAGTATTAGATTTTATTAGATAATTCTAGTTATGTTTTACAAATTTATAATCTAAATAACAATTATTTGGTGCCACATTAAATTGAGTATATATTTGTATTATTTTATTATTTTTAAACATTATTGCTGTCTACTCTATTCACATTTAAACAATCACACCCTATCCTATCATATTCACATACATTGAGATGTTTATCTCCTACAATACCCACTCAAATACCTAATAAATATCTATCCTCATATCCTAATCATCCCAGATGTACCAAAATATTATCCTATAAGGAATAATATTTCTTTGAAAGGGGGTTTTATAAAGGACAATTATAAATTATAACTGAGTTTTTTCTAGTTAATTTCTACCAATAAATCATTAAAATATTCTATAAACATGTTTTTATGATTAGAATAAATATATTATAATTAATAAAATATTATTATATAGAAATATTAATTCTTAATTATCTACCATTCCAAATTATGGGAAACAAAAATATAATTAATTCATACATGTGGTACATCACCAACACAATACAGAGTATTTCATTATTCATCATGATCTCAAAAAGATGGTTAATATGATTTAACTAAGAAATATATGTTATTTTGATGAAAAAATTATTATTTTATAAGGGTAATATAATAATTTCCTTCTTACCCTCGCATCCATTATTAAATTTTATCAATTATAATTTTTACAGGGAGATTATCCCCTCCCCAAGACAATGTGACTCATTTTTTCATGTCCTACTTACAGATATGATCTAAAATTGTATTAAATGAATAATCATGGAAACTATTTCATTATTAATATTATTTATATTTCTAAAAAATGAACCCATTTACCATGGTTATATTATGAGAAATGATTTTTTATTATATAATTAATATGCTCAAAACATCAAACAATAACTTAACAAATATAGTAATAATATTTGACTTAGTAATTACTACAATAAAATTTATAAATATAATATACTAAACAAGAAATATTTTCTTATAAATTTATAAAAATAATATACCATTATTATTCATTATTTAATATATTTAATTGGAGGGTCTTCTCAATGTAATGAATTTTTTATTAAAACATCAATTTAATTACTATAAACACTTTCTCATCCATATCAATTTTATTTTAGATATTTTCATGGATAATAATATTTATTAATAAATTATTTTTAAATTTTTGTAAAACAATATTTTTAACATTCATTAAATTTAAAAAATTTATATTTTTAATGTTATTCTGATATAATAATTTTTTAATCTATTTAACAAAGTAAAATGTGAATTTTAATAGTCTATATGACATGAGATAAATTTCCCACCATATTGACTATTTTTTATGAAGAATGTTTCACTAAAATGAATCATTTGTTTTCCAATTAATATCTTATTTCATGTACATATGCTAGTTTTACATGTTTTTAAAAAATTATACTTTTTATGTGGTTTCTACATGTTCTACTCCATATATGTTAAACTGACTATTTTATGTCATATTATGATTTAAATAAGATATTTTATTTAATTCATATTTTAATGGTACATCTACATTATTAATGATTGTAATTTTTCTTAATAAAACACTCAATTTAATTAGTTATGATTATATTTTCTTGTTATCCTATGTTGGAAGTAACTGAATAGGTTATTCCATTTTTAAGAGTTTTTATAAGAGTGGTTGTATGATTGAAATAAATAAGATGTAAAAAGGTACCTACATGAGTATTATATTCGTGAAAAACGATTTATCATGATTTAATTTTATTTTATAGGTCAAGATAATGAGCTCATTATTAAAGGGTTGTTTATTCCGCATTAATGTGTATATACAATGTTCATAGATGAAATGAATTTTTCAGTACCCATGTTTTCAAAGAAACCATCATAACAATGACTTTTTAAAATGTTTTCTTGTTTATTGTTTCATAAATCATTCAAGAAAAAAATATTATATATTAATCATGTAATATATTGTTTTTAATCAATATTTATTTTATAAAAAAAATATTTATATGTGTTTTCATGATTTCTTAAATGGTGTAATAGGTTCCATTATTTTTCTATTACAAACAGAAATATTTTTGCATATAAAAATTTTCCAAATGATTTCCATAGGTCCTATGTATTTCTCTATCAACCAAATCTGGAAGTACACATAAATTAAAATTATTTTGGGGAATATATAAAAAAATACACAAATATATTCCAAAAGACCGTATTAGGTAAGTGTATTCGTAAATTCGAAACATAAATATCTAATTTGGTGAATGAAGATCAACATCTCCTATAAATATCTTCCCAATTTTTTTCCTTCCTAAAACCTTTATTTATATCCTCAGGAAAATAAAACATAAAAAGGGTTACCTCTACTGCTCTGTAATGGTATGCATAGAAAACATCACACATAACATAATAATAATAATGCAAAAACATGAACATAACTTTGGAAAATCAAAAAATTGAGTTATGAAATTAATCATGGTATTACATAAGAAACAGATTATGAAAGAACATTATACATGATTAATTTTCATTGGAATAAATCATGTAATTGTGGAAAACTAAAAATCACATAATATTATTTCCAAAGTATCCTTCACATTTTTGACATGACCATCATAATGGAAAAAATCCATTACTAAACCAAGTTTACTTATCCTTCTAGCCTTGTAATACTGAACTAGATTTACTTGTTGTTCCAATCATGTATATCTAATTAGATATAACTTTTTACCCTATTAATTATAGAGAGATATAGGTCAATCCAATATCATAATTAAATAATTCTTATCTGTGCCACAAAAACATAAATCATCCATCATAGCATAATCCATGACATAAAATTGTACTCTTAAACATCATTCCATCATAACATAATCCATATAAAATAAATGGACATCATAAAAATAATTCCATCATAAAAAATCAAATAATATTAATAATAATAATAGAAATATAACCCTATGTCATTTTATAAGGAAATTAATTTTGAAAAAACTCATGCACTTAATTAATGATTAAAATATCCTTTCTTCATAAAAAACATTTCTTTTTCTCAAAATGCCATACAATTTTTTTAAAAGAAATGAATTTAGCTGAAAATAATATTGAAATATGATGACTAATATTCTTTGAAATAATTAGTTATAAAAAAAGTATAAATCCATTCATGCCTCATAAGTTAAAAAATTATTCTTCACATACATTTTCTAGAAATAAAAAAAGTTCCTCGTACCAAAAAACATCAAAATATTTAATTCATAATATTTTGTAAAAATTACCCAATGGGTAAAATTGACTTTTAAAAATTATAATAATATATAATGAATATTTTAAAATACATATTTATGAATCATTGTAATCGATTATAATTATACCATAGTAAATACTTACGAATAAACAATATTGGATAAAAATAAGATTTTCACTGTTATCCATTACCATTGTTTTAAAATATTTTTTATGTTCCCAAATCACCATTAAAGTGTGTTTAAACATATTATTAAATTTTAAATGAACCATAATAATATTTATGACATCATATATGACCCAATTATGATTTTATATTACCCATTTATTTACCAATTCCATGTTAAGGAAACATTTTTGGTAACAATCATTTTATTCATCAAGTTTTTTTACATTTTATTATTGATATTATTTTATATACCATGATTTACATACTTCTTGAATGTATTTCATGATTTATGTATCATGTATATCTAGTATATAATTTTATATAATATATAGATAAATGAAATGGGATACACTATTCTTGGAGATGATAGGTCGTACATCCACATTGATGCAACTTTTATTTCTAATATATATTAAAGGAATGAAAAAAATGATACAGTGGTACATTATATTTTGAGTATAATATCTATTTTATATATGTTACTTAATATCATTAATTACATCCTTTATATGATACATATGTGGTATGAATGATTCATATCACATTGAGGGGACAGTAGTCCACACATCTCCAATTGAAATTATTGTATTTACACATCATGGAAATCATAAAGTTATGTTGTAAATATAAAATAGAAAATAATAGAGACAATAAAAATATAATATATATCATATATAAATAATATTTTATAATAATGTCCACCATGATAGGTAGTAGGATAAAATTTAACATTCATCATTTTGTGAGGCAATAGTTCGTCGTACACATAAACAGTATGTTCATATCCCTTAGATGGAGGTGTGTATGTGTATTTCGAATCCTTATCATATAAACATAATATAGTATTTAGGATACAAGGAATTTTATTGAATCAATGAATAAGAAGATAATTGGGTGTGGAGAAGGAAAATAAAATAAATTAATTTGAGAGAACATAATACCTCTAAATTAGATAATTTTTTTTATTTAATCCAAAATACTTTCTTGTATTACATTCTTCCCAAATTAAGTAATGTGAGAGGAATTTAGTCATTTAAATATCTTATTTGGGAATAATTTGGATGGGAAAAGGGGGCTGAAAAATGTGAGTTATATGGGTAAAGTGGTGGCCTTTTATAAGAGGGATGAGGGGCTCGTTAGGAAACTGTTAAAATATTAATTTATTTTAAATTAATGTTCAATTTGAAATGTTCCAAAAAAATGTTTTTTTAAATATAAGATGATTTTGGATCTAATACCCATTATCCAATAATTATTAATAATGTTTTAAATATTTTTATATTCTTATATTTTTGGATTAACCCATATTTTACCTTTATTAATCTTATAATGATATCTTGTTATTTACAAATTATGTGATAATTTTATTACCATATCTTGTCAAAAGACCCACAAAAATTCATTTATTAAAAATTTGGACATGTCTTAAAAATTTCGATAATATAATAATTTTATGATTTTAGTATCATTAAATAAACTATTCTATTTTTTATGTTATAAATTATGTAAACTTTTACACTATTGATTTTTTTATTTTAAAAAAAATCATAAAAACCATAATACTTCAAACAAATAGATTTAAATCAAATATAATATGTCCATATAATCCAATAAATTCATTAATGGAATCAAAATTATCTGGTTACATTTATTATTATATTTATAATATCGTTTATTTTAATCCATTATTAATGAATCAATCAATCCATCATCATTGTGTCATAATTAAATTTATTTATATATTGTAAAAAAATTATAAATAAAATATAATAATTTAAGAAATAATTTTATCTTTCTAATTAATATTTATAGTTTAATATATCTTCTAAATAACCACATATAATTTTTTTATTAAATGATACATGATTATGTTATATTTCTCTTTACTTTATATTAATTTTTATGAAATGACTTTTTCAAGTCCAGGTTGGTCAATGGGCTCCCAAATTTGACCGAAGGAAGTTTATGGTCATAAATATCTACTCCAATTGGATTAGGACACATTTAGGGAAGTTTTTTATTATTAAAGTTTAATTTTGTAACCCCTATTTACCAGATTTATCATTTAACCATGGTGAATAAAAATAATTATCGAAAAAACTGTTCATAATGTTTAAAAATTAATGGTCATTATTCCAACATTTTAGACAATATGATTTGAAATATGAAATCATTTTTTCAAAATTCAAAACTAAAAATTTACAGTAATAAATTAAAAATTAATTTCCATTGTCTAAACCAAAAAAATGTATTTATGATGTAATAAATATCAAAATATTGACAAGTGATTATTTCCAATATCAATGGGACATTAAATCTAATGAACAAAATTGGATTAAATAATAAATCAATAATCCAGTTAAACTTTTAAACCAATTAAACTGATAACCTATCTGTATAAATACATTTGATGAAAAGGATTTTTTTGATTAAAATTCAGTGTTTTTCCCTATTCATTAAAATATAAATATTATCATAATATAATAAAAATTTAATAGAAGTAAATATTGATGTCCCCCTTCAAAACATGATGTTTATTTTGCAAAATCTACTATATAAATGTGTTAAAATATATATTTAAAATTTTATCCCCATTAAAATGAGGAAAAACATTATTTTTTAAAAAATATTTCCTTTATCCAAATAAATGAACTTTTTGTTATATATTTTCTTGAAAAAAATAGGGTGAATTATAATGTGATATAAAACATAAAATTTGGATAACACTATTCAAAAAAGCTAGTTTATATCCCCAAATAATATTTTAACAATATATCGTTGTTTAGTGAAAATCGGTATGGCGTACAATTCAACCTATCGAGGAAGGTCGCTCTTGCATGTAATGCAATCAAAGAAAATTGTATTGTATACTACAAGACAATATGGCATTTCATATATAGAATGATAATATTATTGTAGCATACAACAGAAGCATAAAAAATTAAAAAAAAATATATCCCATTAAATCTTGGGGTGTTACATTCTATGCCCATAATATCATTTTTTCCCACAAAATTATTCAGAGTTATAAATTTTTTAGTACATAAATGATCCTTTCATTGAATCCCACATCATAAAATAGAATAATAAAACATAATATTAAAAAGGATTGTTTTAAACATAGTGGTTACCCAAGTAACTCATCACTGGGTTTCCACGTAGGACAACAGAGGTGGGAAGTGAAAACATGGATATAGATATAAATCTGACCATCATGTTATGATGAATAGTGATAGAAAATAATGTTTGGATAATGTTATTTAACAGAAATCCATTAATCTGTGATTATTTAAGTGGCCATATGATTTATCTGATAAGAAGATTCAATGATTATATTTTTTATTTCAAGATATTCTTCCTAAATTTGATGAGTTTTTACATGAGGAGAAATACTAACTTTTTTTCAGAAAAATATCACAATTGGTCATTCCCTAAAAATACACTTCACCGCTTATTTAATGAAATGAAGTTGAATATTTCATTCTAGAAGTATTAGTTTAAAATGTGATATAAGCATAGGTCAATCCACCTATTTCATTAAAATAGTTAGAACATGTACTCAAATTTCCATAGGACCACATATAGTGAGATAATACATTAATATAAAAAATTCAATCGGAATATAACTTATACTATCAAAATATGGATTTTATTACAATCCTTTCAAAATATAAAAATATAAAACTTTATAATGAGGTGACATAACTCTATATAACATTTTTCTCCCATATCTCATTTGGTTGTTCATGGTTGTCCCATTCTAAACATGTGAATACCTAAATCATATATTCTCTTGAAACATTATAATAACCTGAATTATCATATATCCATAGTGAAACTTTGCATCCTATCAAAATTAACTCTTTCCACACACCAAGAAAACCAAAAATTCTAATAAACTCAAACCATGATATCACTTATTTCTTAGAGCAGTCATGAGCTCATTAATACTGTTGAACATATAATTTTCTACAAATCCCATATTTATGTGAATATCATATGCTTTCCTAAAATATTTCAATCCCATTTAGTGGTTACTGGTACAACTTAATTATAGGTTTCCACTATAAACCAATAATGTATATTCATATATTCCATAATACTTTTAATGAGATTCCACATCACTATTTGGAAATCTCTTTATAAAAACACATAATCATTTCACCGATTCAATATCATACACAACACCACCAATAGTAATAACATGTCACATACATTTGTCTTTTTCCATAAGAGTATGCTGACGTTGATCATCATTAACCCTTGGATTAGGGAATTGGTTAACATAAAACCTCATTTACATGCACTAGTAGTATTGAAGTGTTGGTGATGCATTATCTGAAGACATCTCTCCATTCACATCATTAACAACCATTTTTTCATTACATTAAAACTCGATATCTCATTTCTAACATCCTGACCTATATCACCTCTATAATGGTGGTCGTACCAGTGGGTTACATGACCTCAAATGCATCTCCCCGAACGCCAGAGCCTACCGACTAGCACCGAGGGCCTTTTTGTGTCTAAGGGGGAAACTATGACCTCATTGGTAATATCTATTTGCACATAAGATGTAAACGTAAATTAATAATAATTATCCAAAATATATAAATGAATAAACTACAGCAGAATAAATATAAAAAATCCAACTGAATAATACTCATGTACAAAAGCACACAAAACGATGTCATTCCATGATGTATTTCTAAAATTAATGTATTGAAAATAGATTTCTAGATTTCTATCTACTAATATGAAATGATACAAAGTATAACAGATGCATCATGAGCTAGGATCGGTCCTCTACCCCAGTCTTCATCATAAGTAGCAACAATCAATCATGAATTGGAAGCTGCATGCTTACCTTTGTCAATAACTGCAAATATATAATCTACTTGGGTGTCAACGTCACCCGAGAAGGTATGAGATAAAATCCCATTAGTCCAGAAGTCAAGGTGTATAATCCTTATATGCAATCATAAAATGATGTGTTCAATTATGTAACAATTGTAGATAATTTATTAAGTGCAATGAAATAAATAACTCAACCCTGGTTCCAAGTGGCACTTGTGACTAATCACTCGCTTCATCCTAAGATGGATGTCTAAAAGGAGTACATGTATGTAGACTACACATATTCATATACATGAAGCCTGGAAGACTATGGTATAACAAAGCCGAGTCATACCCCAAAACCTATGCTTTATCTTTTGGTCTAAGTCATGTGTCATCCAGGTGGGCTTCAAAACTCCAGAAAATATCTCAAATATCATGATACTAATAGAGATAATGATATACGTCTTTTGTGCATCATTATTAAGGATCATGTCTAGAGTTGGTGTTGTATCCCGTACTGAAGGTATCTCTATGGAACATCCTCCAATTATCCAATACAACAGATCCCATATAATGGAATAATTGGTCTTACTGAGAGGTTTACAGCACACTGAAGGATGATCCGTAGCGATACCTTTGAGATGGTCTCAGACTCCAACTCTCAAACTCAACCTTAATAATGATGCACTAAATCTATATATCAATGTCTCTGTTAGTCTTTAGAGATTTGTTATATTTTCTGATATGATGAAGCACACCAGGTTTACCCATGACATAGACCCCATGTTATTGTAGAAGCTTCCGAGTATGTCTCTTCCATGTTTTAAATTACTCATCTAGTATTAGTGTATATACATATGTTTATTCATCATACTGGTACTCATTTAAAACTTCTGGCTTATGACAAAGCAGATGATTAGGCACGGGTGCCGCTTGGAACTCGGGATGTGTTATTTATTTCACTACACTATATAAATTATCTTCCATTATTATGTAATGACACATTTCATTTTATTATTGCATGAAATAGAATGTTTTAGACACCATTGGGGATGGGATACTGGGATTTTATCTCACACCATGCTTGGGAATCATCGACACTCGAGTAGATTATAAGTTTATAGGTTTTGATAAAGGGAGGCATGCTGCTTCAAATTATTCATTGATTGTTGCTTCATAGGATGGAGACAGGGGCAGATGACTTAGTCTATCCCATGATGTAGTTATCACACTTTGTTCCATTTCTTTTCGTTTTATTTCATTCTTGGGTTTTGTTTTATGTACTTTCAGTTTAGACACACTTCATGGCATGAAATAATTTTCTGAGCTTCTGTACTTGAGTATTATGCAGTTAGATTATTTATATTGCTTCTACTGAAATTTATTCATTTATATGCTTATGGTTATTATTATTGATTTATGTTTACATCTGTTTGGATAATTCTTATTACCTATGAGGGCATAATCTCCCCCTTTGAAACAGAATGGTCATCGCTGTTAGTCAACAGCCTCTTGCATTCTGTGAGATGTTCTTGATGTCATTTAACCCACCAGTATAGCTAACTTCTTAGAGGTGTGTTGGGATGGGACATTAAATAAATAAAATTCGTTTCCACATTTGAAACATTTTTTAGTACCTATAAGACAATATCCCCCATTCTTCTTTCCACACTATGAGCATAGTGAAGAATTCATCTTCTTTTCCCCAATGTGTGATGTTTTCCCTTGAACTCCATATTTCATTGCTTATGCAAATAGTGAAATGGATTTGTGACACTTACATATAGTTCTACCTTGATAGAAAAATGCACAATCACTTCATTGGTACTCATAAATTTCATATCTAATTCCCTATGAGGACTTGGTTTTGAAGCTAGTAATGAATTGATCAAATTTACTTTTAGGATGAATGAAAAATCCATTGTCATACCATTCATGAATTGTAAAACTCACCTCATATGATCCAAAAAATTCTTCATCCATTTTATTTAGCTCTATGAACTCATTTTCCATCTTTTTTTGAAGAATACGATGGATATTAATAGTGAAAAATAAGTTCTTAAACATATACCAATCCATGGATTGTATTTCATATTGTTTCAATGTATTCTTAATTAGAGTCCACCATTGTTCTACTTCACCATATAATTGATAAACATCCAAAATTTCTTTATCATGTTCTAAATAATGAAGGATGGAAATTATCAGTTCAATGGTACTAATCCATTTTTCAGCAACATGGGAATCAGAAGACCCACTAAAGGATGGTGGACGTTGCCTCAAGAAGAACTCAATAAAATGTTGTTTTGTTATCTTCTCATATGGAACTAGAGAATGATTCAAATCATCTATAACTGTAGAAATAATATTTTTCATTCTGTCTCCCATAATTTTTTTAAGAGGACAATCATTTCATATCTCAGTTTGTTGATCATTAACACGGTTCCTTCATGTTCCTTCCATTAACTAAAAATAAAAAATAATAGTGTCAGAGGAAAAAATAAGACTATGAGAACAACATAATGAGGGGGCACTTTTAATATCTTACATCATATGTAAAATACTAGGTTATTCATGATCAATACCATAATTGTATGACTGTAAGATATAGTTATACATTACCTTAGGAACATACCATGGAAATATCTCTAGTGAAATCACTAATGTTTCTACATCCTAGTTTCTAATGGTTAACTAATATTTCACATTGATATCAACTCTAACAACCCAAGCATTATGTTCATGGAAAATACAATTTTGTTTTTGCAGAATACATAATGCATTAAACAAATATATGTCCATTGACCATTTTAGATTTTGTTATATGTAAACTCAAAACATAATCTTCCAACTTGATGGATAATCATCAACATCTCCCACAAAGATCATCCCATTTTGTTTTCCTACCTAATAATTTTCATTATATTCAGTGATAAAGGTAAAAATAAAAATGGTGAGATCAAATACTCAGTTAAGGTATTCTTGGAAAAAATCACCCATAACATAATCATAAGATTGAAAAAACATAAAAATAAATTTTGAGTATGAAAATCACGAGTTATCAAATAATTCGTGGTAGTACGTAAAGAACAAACCATAAAAGAACATTAACCATGATAAAATAGCATTGGAATAAATCATGTAATTTTTGAAATCTAATAATCATATAATAGTATTTCCATAGTGGCAACTTAATTGTTATCAAGACCATCATAGTGTACAATGTCAATTACTGAACATGTTTTACGTTATGTTCCGACCATGTATTACTGAACCAGATTTACATTCCATTTTAATCATGTATATCACATGAGATGTAAATCCTTACCCATAAAATTCGAGGGAGATATAGGTCCCACCCATCTAAAAATGAATTATTCATACATGTTCTATGAAACATTAATCATTCATCATAGCGTAAGACATGAAATAAAATAGAATTCATAAACATCATTCTATCATAATATAATCCATATAAGATAAATTTACATCATAAAAATAATTCCCCCATAAAAAAAATAAAATAATTTTAATAATAGGGATATAAACAAAACACTATGTCATCTTATATGGTAAATAATTTTGTTAAAACACATGCACATAATTCAAAAGTAAAATATCCTTTCTTCTTCAAATACGTTACCTTTTCTCAAAATACTGTGTAGTTTTAAAAGAAATTAATTTAGCTAAAAATGAAAATAAATCCATATAGATGAATATATAAAGAAATAATGTGATTTAATGATGTAAAAATAACTTCATTCCATATATATTAAAAATATTCTTCTCGTACTTTTGCTGGAAAAGTCCAAAAGTTCCTCATATAGAAAATGCCAAAATATTTAATACATTCCATTTAGTAAAAATTTACCAAATGGAAAAAATTGGATATTAAGAATATTAAAAGTGTATAAAGAATATTTTGAAATAAATTTTTTGGAAACTTGGATTGGGATGATAATTATAACCGAGTAAATACATACAAATTAACAATCTCTGATGAAAATGATATTTTAAATGTTATTCCCTAACATAGGTCAGATATCATTCATACATGTTGAAAAATCTAGTATAGAGGATTTAAATGTATTATTAACATTTAAAATAACCATAATAATATTTTTGGAATATTTTATTTTTCACTTATGACTTTATATTACACGTTCATTTGTTAATTAAATGTTAATGCAACGTTTTGGGAGATAAACATTTTATTTATCGTATCTTTGTTACTTCTTATTCTTGGTATTATTAATTATATCCTGATATATATAGAGATTATAAATCATGATTAATATATCATATATATTCATTATATAATTAAATATAAGAGATAGATAAATGAAATTGAATAAACCATTCATCGATATTGTAGGTCGTACGTACGCATGAACACTAATTTCGTTTCTTTTCCATATTAAAGGAATGAAAAATAAAAGATACATAGGTATATTATGAATATAGTACAATATATATTTTATATATGTTATATAATTTCATTAATTACATAATTTATATGTTCAATGTATGTAATGAATGAGTCATATCACTGTGAGGGGGTGGTAGTTTTCATTTTCCCAAATGCAATTATCATATTTTCACATTATGCAAAGCATAAGGGTATGATATAAATACAAAATACAGAAGCATATAGAAAAATTAATTATTATATATATAATATATAAATAAATTTTCACTATAATAGCCACCATGAGAGGTGGTAGGTGAAAATTAAACAATCATTGTTTTGTGAGGTAGTAGTTTGATGTACACAGTTACAATTTGTCTGTATCCATTAGATATAAGTGTGTTTAAATGTTGTTTGAATTCATATCATAAAATAATCCTATTATATTTAGGGAATTTTTTTGTGATTTAAACAATGAATAATAATAATAGCATTGCTAGTGGAGAAGGGAAATAATAAATAACTGGAAATAAAACATTATCTTTAAATCGGGTAAAATCTTTTTATTTGAGCCAAAATGCTATCTTGAATAATCTTTAACCAAAGTAAGGCTTCTACGAGGAAGGTAGGAAATTTATGAGCTTATATTGGATGAACTGGTTCAATCCAAGTGTCCATAGAGGAGTTAGTGATGTGGGTAGTAGTGGTGTCCTTTTATAAGAGGGAGGAGGGGAACTTTAGGAATGTCATAAAATATTAATTTATAATAAATTAAATTTCGAATAAAAATTGTCCATGACGCATTATATTTAATTATAATATGATTTTTTTTTCAAATAACCATCATCCAATATTTTTTATAAAGGTTTTTGTCTATTTTTTTATACTTAACATTTTTGTTTTTCCATTGTTTTAACCAATTTAATCGTAAAATTATATCATGTTATTTAAAAAATGTGGGTTAATGTAATTACCATATCACGTCAAAGGACCCAAAAATAATCATTTAATAAATATTTTAAAATTTATTAAACATTTTTTATTCATATATTTTTATAAATTTAATAACTTTTAATTATGTATTTTATGTTTTTAGTTATGAATAATTTATATTTTGGACACTATTTATAATTGAGTTTTTAAAAAATTCATAAAAACCTGATTAGAGAAAAAAGAAATAAATAAATGATAATATGTCAATATAATATTAAAAAATAGTTTATGGAATCAAAATAATCAAATTACCTTTATTTTAATAATTATAATATCATCTATTTTAATCCCTTATTAATGAATCAATCACTCCATCATCATTGTGTGACAATTATATTAATTTATATAAAATCTAAAAATTATAAATAAAATACCATGATTTAGTAAATAACATTAGTTTTCTAGTGAATATTTATAATTGATGATATCTTTTATATAACCCCATATAAAAATTGTTTTGTTAAATTATATATGTTTATGTTATATTTCCCGTTACATTTAATTTATTCTTATAAAATGTCATTTTTACATCCATGTTTATTCAAGGGGCCCAAAAATCAACCCTTGGATGAAAATTTTGGAAATATCTCATCCAATATGATTAAGCATCTTTTTAGGGCAGAATTATATTATTAAATTATTATTTTTACAATTATTTACAATATTTATCATTTAACCATGGTAAATAAAAATAATGAAAGAGTTTACTTTTTATATTGTCAAAAAAATATATGGTACCTATTAAAAAAAATAAAAATTTTGATTCCAAATATGGAATCTATATTTCCTAATTGAAATAAATTAAGTTTCAATAATTATTTTTAAATTAATTCATGTTGTCAAATCCAAAAGGTGGGTTTTTATGAAGGGATAACATTAAAAATATTGACATGTGTTTATATTCAATTTCAATTAAAAATTACCTACATTGACCAAAAGTAGATTAAATAATAAAAATATATTCTAATTAAACATTAAAACCAATTAAAAAATAATATAAATATATAAATAAATTAGATAAAAATGCAGTTTGGAATTAAAGTTAAATTTTTACACAATTCTTTAAAATATTAATTTTATCAAAAAAATAAAAAAAAATTAAAAAATGTAAATTTTGATGTTCCTCTTTAAAATAAAAATTTTATTTTCTAATATAAAATATATCAAAATGTTCAATACTAGTATTAAAATGGTTCGGCCATTAAAAATCATCAAAATTTCATTTTTTTGAAAAACACTTCTTTTATACAAAAAAATTAACTTGTTCTAATATGATGTCTCTAAAATACGTAACATGGATGTTAAAGTAATATATAATTTAAAATGTTGCTAATACTGTTCATAATGGCTATTTTATATCCCATAATAACATTTGAAAAATATATCATTGATTTTTGAAACTCAATATGGCGTACAACACTAGCATTGGAGGAAGGTTTCTCTTAAATGTAGAATAATCGAAGAATAGTGTTGTGTATAAAGAATTCTAATATTGGTGTAACATAAAAGACAAGACATCAATGAAAATAAAAATAATCTATCCCATTAAATCATGGGGTGTTACAATTTATATGAACTATAGTATGATACTTGGGCCCTAACTTTTTATGTAATACTTATCATTAAATAAATATTATATCATTTATACCTTGACTTATACTCACCATTAAGACTAAATGAATCATAATATAAAATTAATATATTATTATTTAATGTTGTAGTAATCGCATATCCATTTTACCAGTATTTAGGATTATGATGAACTACATTATGGAAATTAATAATACTGGTTTTACATAATTTAAATATAGTTTTTAATTCAAAATAAATTCAAGATCAATTTTCAGTGGAGTCATTACTTGCTTCAAAAATATGTTTTCCAAAAAATTATTTCATTATTAGTGGATACTGTAATTAATTTCTACTAAATTTAGTAATTAAATTTAATATATACTTATTCATTTATTAATTAATCATATAGAATTTATCTGAGGGTTAATATTTTGAAAAATTCTAAGAATATTGTTTTTTGGATGAATAGTGAAAATAATTATTTTCTATGAGACGTTTTTATTATTTATAGCTTTTTGAAGAAAAATTTGTTTATTTGATTATGTTTAAAATTTTAATTAATTTATCATCAATAAATATAATTCATTTCATACTTCTTGGACAAATATTGAAAATCTCCTCCTATTAAAAATTGATTTAAAATTTTAAAAAAACATTTTCATAGAATAATTTTCACTCTTGCATTGCGTTTTTGTATTAAATTTAATTTATAAAACATATAAAAATTTAATTTGATAAATTATAATCCATATTTGGTTTCAGAATGTTTATATTTTTTTTTATGATTCTACAAAAAACATTTTTTGTCATTATGAAAAATAAAAATAGTAAAAAAAATTACCATGTTTATGGTTAAAACATCTTAATTTTGGGTTAAGGAAGGGTTTAACCAAGAGATAAATTTCAGATATCCAATTAAACTAGTGTAAATAATATTTTCTATGTATATTTTGAACTTATATATTTAATTCCTATAAAATTATTTCTATTTAGAATCATTGGGCTTTTATATGACTTATTTTTTTTTTTATTTTTAAAAAATTTTATAGAATGTCCCTTCTATATAAAATGACACCCCTCCCTTTTCTGGATTAATACACATTTACCTACTATTATCAACTAAATCATGCCAAATTATTTTCTCATAATTGTTATATATGATATTGAGGATATGTTATTTTTAAAATACCACTCTAAGGACCCTTATAGAGGGATATAAACTGGGTATACAAATAAAAATGAAGTAATAATTCCTTTAAATAAAGACAAGATTGATTGAAGGGATTTATTTAACAATATTTTTTCTATTATGAATTTTTAATTATGTTTCAAATTGTGGAATGTATTGATATAATTTGACAAATCTAATTATTTTTATTATACATTAATTATTTCTAAATATTACACTATTTACATTAATTTACCTCATATTATATATGAAAGGGAAAAAATATTATCTTTTTGGAAAACCAACATTATTTCTATATTCATTCAAAAAAAGTGTTCTTCATTATATATGTTCTTCAAAAATTCACAAAATTATTTTTTATATTCATTATTTCATTTTTAAATTTCATTATTATAAACTTTTTATTCTCTTTTAAAATCATGAAAATAAATAACATTTTCATTTTCGAAATAAGTAACTTTTTACATATTCCTAAAATGTGAAATGTATATTTGTTAACATACACCAAATGAATATAATTTTTATCATTTTCAGTACACAATGTTCTAATGAATACATTATAATATTCCATGACACTTTACTTTGAAATTTTTTTCCATATTATATTTGAAAATTTTAAATTTTCATATGTTTTAAATATGTATTATTCATAATGAAATATTATAGATATATTTTTATATAATTTTTATTAATTATTAAAATCATTCGATGTTATATATAAATTAATGTGTCTAAGAATATTTTATAGCACCCAAATTGGTAATTTGGATGAGTTATCGATATGATTATGATATTTTTTAATTGTATTATGTTTTGATGAAATAATAATTTTTTTTTAAACTTCATTAGTTTTCATGGATTAGGATATGATGATAAGAAGTTATGATGAATCATTTATATTGATTTGGAACAAAAATATTTTGTATTCATAATTTTATTTCTGGTGTTATAATTATATCTCTCATTAATGTATCAAGAAATTTTGGATATCACATGGGATAATAGAGTTTTAAGGGGTGTAATCCCAGGTTAGTGTGGGAAATTTTAAACTATGATATTATTGGGTGTGAACCATGAATATTTAAATGATATAATATACATTGATCCTAATAAACAATGATATCATTGGTTGTTATCCTTGAAAAATAATTTTTTTATGATTATATGTGTGGTAAAACTTATATGTTATGAATATTATATGTTCCCAATGATCAATTTCCTTTATTACATCATGATTCATGTATTTAAAACTATCAATATTTATTCTATATCACATGTTTCTGATCAATTATTTTCAATGTATGGTTTTCTTATTTTATGCTTATATTCTAATACCCATATACTCATATTAGGCTTAAATAATCATTTATGTTCTTTTTTTTAACCTTTAAAAAGCATCTAAGCACATCATTTATTATATTTATCATACCATTATTATCAATGAAGGTCTTATGTGTGATATTACTAATAATAAAACTAATAAAATATAAATATGATGGACCTGATTCTTGTTATAATATAAATTTTTTTATTATAAATGATTCCAAAGACACTAAACAATTACATCTCTCCCAAAGATCAATTTTTTTTTATTGAATACTCATCTAATTTGGTAAAATATTTATATATAATCAATTTCTGTCAATGTAGTTTTTATCAGATATTTTTTAGTTAATATGGGAAACTATGGTGATAAAACATTAGTAAAACCCTACATATAAGAATAAGTATATGAGTACATTCAAGGTTTTCATAAATAATATATTGTGGTTTAATTAGAAAATATATCATTATATGGATAAAAGTTTGTGGATATAGTTATGATGTAGTTTCATCTAAGTGTATCTGCAATGAATGGGGATGATTGTGTTTTATCATTATTGTTACTGGTGCATGATTATTTCATCGATGATTTTACACCTAACAAGACACTCTTAGGGGATATGCTTGGGTTAAATCACAATTTTCATTATAAATAATTGTATAGTATTTGAATATATCATTTCTACAGTTGAATTAGTTAAATTTGATGGTGTTATACATTTAATGAAATGAGTCAGAATATAGACATCCTATTAATGATTTTTCATGATTATGTATTTTTTAATTATTATAATTGTTCTTAGAACTATGATTTTTCATACAAATCAATATCTAGAAACGAAAGGATTAGAACTAAAAAAATTTATATGGAAAATGACATGATATTCTTCCTTGTATTAAAAATTAAATGGGAAATATAATTTTAATGATTATGTATATATACACACAAATTATCATGAAATTAATCATTTTGACCATATTAATGGAAAATACAAGGAACAACATTTTATTGATTCAATAATGAGAATATTTCCTAATTATTTTAGTTTATATATATATATATTTTAGTTTAGGTGAAAGGAATTATTCTTACTAAAAAGTTATTTTCCATTTCATGGTTTATATAATACAGGAAAGATATTTTAATAGTTTATAATGTAGAAGCTAAATAAAATAAACTATAGACAAATATCAATATCATGAGAAAATATGAAAGAATGGATTATGTGATTGGGATAATTTTATTAGTTTATTCTTCAACATGTTATTTAATCTTATATATTTTAATAAAATAGAGAATGAATCTAATGCGAAAATTAATATGGATGATCTATCCATTAGAACATATTTGTATATTTTAAAAGACATTCATAATATTCATTTGGAATTATCATTCAACAACAACATCCGATTTTTCAATTATTTAGTTGCATAAAATCTGGTCTATGAATGAAAACAGTAATAAGGTGAATTATTATCCATTTTGAAATAATTTGATATGCCATAAAGGTGTAATGAGAAGTTAATTCTACCCACTAATATCATAGTTTTTATATGAAATAAAAGATAAAACTGAAATAAAATTCTAATAATAATTAATATGGTTATAATAATATGATCATTTCTTTATGATCAATGTTTAAAAGGAATCATATAGGGAATTATATAAATAAAAATATGAAATGTTTTATGATCAAAAGGGAATGTAATTATGGAATTTTATGATGATGTGATGGAAATAATATGTCGGATATAGATGTAAATGGAGATAAAAAACTACAGAATAAACCACCCACACAACATTTTTTTAAATGAATGAAGCATTAGTATTACCAATGATATTTATAAAGTTTTATTGTTATTAATGATGATTGATATTAGTAACCTCATTAACCTTGAGAGAAATTGAGATCTCAAAAGATCACCATTTCTGATGCGGGGTTTGATTATAAAAATGAATGGTAAAAATACAATCCACTCTAGAATTTCTAATGAATAATCCTATATAGTATCTCCCCATGTTATATATTTTATAAATTTTTTAATAGAATAATTAAACCACCTCAATTTTTAAACATTGAAATAGATGTGAACAAAAAAATGTTATGAAAAGCACATCTCATGTTTATGATTCTTTGCCAATTGATGTTTCATGGAATTTAATTATAGAGATTATCATTTTTCTATATATATTTGAATTTTATATTATCTAAGGAATATATTTTATTTCATTATTTAAATCACACATTAATTTCAATGGATGAGATCATATTTTATTTTCTAAAAGTAACATATGATTTTTGGTAACAACATAAAATTCAAATGTATGATCTTTGTATTGAATAGCGTGTATGAAAAAAACAACAAGATTTTATGGGAATATAATATCCTGAGAAATTATAATATATATAGTTTTAAAAAATTATAATATATAATATAGTTATTGATGAATACAATACTGCCTAGTGTAACATGGAACAATGAGTATCTTCGATAGCTTGTGTAACATAGAAGACAAAATCATAATAAACATTATTAATTAAAATAATGATTATATCAAAGTATTTGAATTGATTTTATAAATATTATTAAAATAACAATTAGAATATTTTTTTGAAAACATTTCTCAAAAATAAATTATTAATTAATATAGAAACAAAATTAATTCAATGGGAATGAATTTATAAAAACTATTATTACGATCCAAAGATGTTTTATATTAATAAATTAAATTAATTGTTGTTATTGAATTATATTAATTATATATATATATATATTATATTCAAAAAATAATTTTCATATTCATATCAAATATTCTATAGTTAAAAGATTAGAATAAACCCAATATTATGCATAAAAATCAATATTTATATAATGAATCTTTTCCCGCCCTTCAACCCCACACATATTGTCAATAAAAGGTATCAATTTAATATAAATTTATTAATGAAAAAATAATATTCATTTTATAAATATAAATATCAAATTCATGTTAGGGTGATATTTTTTTTGGAGATGTTTCATTTTGTTAAGTATAACATAAAATACCAAATTATAATTCACAATAGCTTTTTTGTAATTTATTTATAAAGATAAATTATAGTTTAATCATTTTTAATGTAAAATTATTTGAACTATTAATATATTTAAACAATTAGGGTTATTTAAATCATTTTAAATTTGAAATATGATATAAAAACATTGAAACCATTTTAACAATTTTACATGAAAACCTGTATTGTCTACCCACCAAAAAGATTAATTTTCAATTCATTTCCACCACATATGAGCATTTAATTAATAAAAATTGATTCCATGTTTGGAATCAGGAAAATTTATAAGTTCTAATAGGTTCAACTTATTTTTTTTACCAAAATTAATAATGATTGTGATTAAAATTAATTACAATGATTAAGAGAAACATTTTTTTAATAAAAGACAATAACATAATCCTAAGGCCAAAATTGACATAGAAACTTCTCAAAAATAAATTTTATGATTATATGTGGGTCCTATAATCCATATCATATAATTTCATAAATTATTGTTGCATAATTACATAGTGAAAATTAGGGTGGGATTCCCATTTCCAAAGTTTACAAGAATTCCACTCCTCCTCCAGTATAAAAATAAACTCACCCCTCACACTTATTCCCACTTATAATGGACATTGGATGAACAAAAATATAAAAAATTAATATCTATATATCTATCCCCTTATTCTATAATATTTCTTTTGTTCATAAATCCAACCATCTAATCTCAATGGAATAAACTAATATGAGTTACCCAAAGAACAAGTAATATCCTTCATAATGCTCCTTTGATTTATTTTCATTATCAACAGCCAAAAATATCATTATTTCTTTATTTAATAATTGAATAATTATCCAATCTAATTTTATTTTATTATAATTGATCTACCAACACTTACACATAGTTAAATCTAATGGGTAATGAACAAACAGTTCTTGTGTACGGTGAACTATCTCCTCCCAAAACTATGAAGTACATTTTTCCTTTAACACCTCGCATGGTGGGGAATTATGATGCAAACACACATATATCTTATATATGTAATAATTATAATTTCATTATTGATAATTAATTTTTATATATAAAATAACTATATTTCTTCGATTTTGAGGAAATATGATACCATCATTTGTGGAAATGTGGACTATTTCCTCCTTAATAAGATTTGATTTATTCACCTGGTACATGGAATATATTAAGTACAATTTTAATTAATCATATGTGACATTAATGAATTATATATCATATTTATGAAATAATTATCTTTTTGTTAATAAAATATATCATTATATTTTTTACCCTTTTAAATGACTATAAATTAAAATGTCAATCTTGGACATGTGGACTACCGCCTCCTCGACACGATGAGATTTATTTTAAATCATAATATATATATATATATATTATGAAATAACATGTTATTAATGATATAATTATAAATTTAGAAAGTTATAATGTCACTTACCTTCATTCCATAATGAATGATTTAAATGGGAACGTTACTCATGCGTATGTATGGCCTGCCATCTCCATTATTATAACGTTGGTTCATTTATCATTGACATAATTCATGAGTTATTTTAATAGTGTAATTACTAAATAAATATGATAATTATTTCACGATTATTAATCTTGATATGTTTATATAATGATCCCTTTGACCATAATCGACCTACCAAATTTGTTTTAACAATATAATTGAATTTTGTTAAAACATCTGATATAAACATAATGGTATAATTTTTTTCAAAAAAGTAATAAGTGAATTAAAAGTAATGTTAAAAATGAAAAACAATATGAATAATTTAAATAATTTACATAATTTTATTATTTATGAATATTAATACACATATATTAATTCAAACATCGAGTAAGAGATTTCATTGCAATATATATTCTATTAAGAAAATTTTGTTATTATACACCAATTTAGATTAATATTGTGTATATGTTAACCGTTGAAATGTTATATCATGAATATCATTATTCTCATGATATTATATTTCTCAAACAATATTATTCTTTCATGGGGATTTTGATTATAATGTTATAATTGATTATTCAACACAATGAATTCATTAAATATTATTTTTCCTTAAGAATGTTTTAATGATATGTTAATGGTATTTATACTCATAAACATCGAAAATCCTTATTGATACATAACCTCCACTAAGGAATAACTGATAAATCAATATTATTTATTAAATATGGATATTTTATGACATGTTATACTGTTTTATTAGAAGTTGGTTGATTTGAGAAATGCTTTGGATACACATTGACTGGTGGGGCCAGAATATTTTATAGACCTTTGATACATTGAACGTTCTTCATGAGAAAAATATTTCATAAAACATGAAAAAGTATTTAATGGTAGTTTTAATCCATCTTGTGAATGGTTTTGATGATATATGTTTTCATGTGACTTAGATTTTATTTCCGATAATGTTGAATTTCAATCATGGATATTTCTGTTATCATTTTTATTATCCCTAAGGTTTTCAAATAATATAATCTATGGATTAATTTCATTGATTAAACGTAATTTTTTAATAGTTTATTTCATTTAAATATTTATTATTCCTTATACTGTTATTTGAATTTCATGTGTTATCTGATTTTTTTCTATGTTATTTTATTGACATTAATTCATTATTACATATCATTTACTAACCCTTACTAAGAAACTATGCTCACCCTTATTATTTTTAATTTATATATGTTATGAACAAGAATTATTAGAATGAGATTTTAGGATGATGAGGTTTTACATATTCTTTGTTTTATTTTATTTTCCAAATTTACTATGAGTATCATGTATGACATAATATTTCAAAAAAAAACTAATTGGTCCTTAGCGATTTGATTCTTCCAAATCAAGAAAATGTAATAAAATAATTTTTCACCATTGATATTCTATGTTTGGGGTGTTATAGTTTGAATCAAATGATTTATAGAAGAATCATTGGAAACTATATTTAGATAACATATATTTGGGATCATAACCCTTTTATAATATTTAAGGATAAGTATCGAACAACATCTTATAATTTTATTAAGGTCTATTTTATATGAATCTTCCAATAAATACATACTTGTATAGAAAATAATATTCGATGTGGTTCATAAATTTTTGTATCCATGGGTAAGACCTCTTACATTTTTTGTCAGACCTGGATTGATTTTTACATGCTATGTGATATTGGGCCAAACTAAGCACCTAATTTGACACTCCTAGGAAATCCCATTAGGATAATTCACATTTTCTTTATAACCCATTATGAAGTAATTTAGGTTAATTATATCCCAAAACATATATTTTTTAGGATTATAATATTAGTTATGAAGGAAATTTTTTATTATTGTTTTGAATTTAACTAATTTTAGGACTATTAATTAGTTTTGATAATGATATTAACTAATTTAGTGTATGTTATTATCTAGAAATGGCAGAGAGGGGAAGGATTGTTTTTTTAAAGGTTGGGGTCGTAGCCTCATTTATTATTAAATTAAATCAAAGACCTCTTTAACTAGGAAGAGGGAGATCCATTACACAACCTGGTGGGCATATAGCCCATTACATAGCCCGTATTCCCAATTTTTTTGGCCCAAAGCCCATTCTATGAAAAGTACTTCTAAAGTACCCACGCTGCTACAGTTTCGTACAGTACCCACCACCGCTACAGTACCCTACCGCCGTTATAGTGACCTGCTGCCGCTACTATCCCGTTGTTCATACTGTACTGCAACCGCTACTGTAACTATGCCCAATGGGTTTTCAACACCCATTTTTATGTATGATTAAGGGGTTCTTACCACTAATTCAAACCCCAAGTACTAAGGGATGGATTGTGAACCTCAATAACATAAATGATCCAAATAGTAATAAAGATATTATATTTTATACAATTAAGAAAATATTTTGATGAGAAAAAATATCCCAATAATTCTCAACATATGAGGATATAGTATCATGTGAAAATGAGATATGTAAATAATTATCCATGTCCTATGTCTTAGAATGAATTAATGATAAGAAGAGGATGGAATGTTAAGAGATGTACAAATAAAAGAAGGGGGTGAACTATTTTTCCCATATGAGATAATTGAGGAATGAAACACCCAATACATTCATGAAGGGAATTTGTCTTTGTTATAATTGTGTTGAAAAATGACAATGTGTTTGTGATTACAACAGAAACAAGGAAAATTTAATTGTGAAATTTTCAATATCAAGGTGATAGGGCACTACAAAAATCAATGTCTTATACATCAAATAAATATAACCCAAAACTAGAGTATGGATAATGGTAAATATTTTCATTCTACTATAGATGAAGTAGAATGATTAATGTTTTATTTTTTTAATAAAAAATTAATTCATTTGAGGGTTTTATAAATGATTTCTTTTTATTTGAATTGAGTAATTTTAGAGGATAATATTATAGTACATTTTTTTATTTGTTATTTTGGATCATATGTTTATTGGTACAATGAAAATTCATTTAGTATAAATTAAAACGTTTTGTAAAATGTGTGACTGGGGGAAATATAAACCTTAATATTTTCTTAATGTAATAGCAATGATGTTTGGATGAAAAAAATGATATTTTGATAATGTAAATTGGATAAAAGTTAACTAACTTTTAACTGAGTAATAATTATTCAAAAATTCATTTAAGGATTTTTTATTATAATATTTTAGATGAAAAAAGTCTCTTGAACTCTCCATCAGAACATGATAGTTATATTTTTCTTTAACACCAATGTTTCATTTCACACCCATGTTATTAAACTAGGGAACCAATTTTCATGACCATTGTACCTTCCTTTCTCTCATATTAAGAAAAATTTTAATTAATAAAATTAATGATATGGGTTTTTAAACACAATATTTTAAAATTACCTCTTTTAAATATCCATGACCGTGTTAAATTTTGAGGTTTCAATATCTACAGGGTATTGAGAATTCCACACCCTGAAATTCTAAATTATGAACATTGTATCACATAGCGTGTAAGAAACTCAACCCCAAGTGTATAAGGTAATATATTATACTAATAATTATACATAAAATCTTTTATATATATTGAATATATTTTTTATATTTAAATGCACACAATACTCAATAAGATTGCACTGTATAAAACAAACAGTTTTATATATACCTTGTGTTAAACGCTAGACTGAATCACACTGAATACAATTTATAATATTATTTAATATGATGCTTATATTTTATTAGTTATTTTGACATAAAAAATGGTATTAAATAACTTATTAAAATTCATAATTGAATTCATTTTTTACCAAATAATTATAAATCAAATAGAAATCAAATGAATATAAAGGGAATGATTTGACAAAACTGTATTTTTATGTGCTAAAAAATTTCCTTAATAAATTAAAATAATAATTATATTTTATTGATATATATAACAAAATATATTATATATTCAATTAAACACATTTAACATTCATCCACTACATTTTATTTTATTAAGATAAGAAGAAACCCAATGTTATATATATAAAGTCAATATTTTTATAAAGGAATATTTACAACTTTTAAATTGTGTACCCATTTTAAATATTAATTTTTGAACATTTATATTCAACATTGAAAAATAAGCATCATTTTGGAAATATTAATTTCAAAATTTTGTCATGGTGTTGTTTTAGTATTTTTTGGAGAAGATTCAATTTTTGATGAATACATAAAATATTTTATTTTAATTAAAAAGTTATTTTTATCTAACTTATTCATAAATATAAATGATATATAAAATTGTTTTTAAAGTAAAATTAAATAACATATAAATCAATAAGTCTAATTAATTTGAATTTAATTAATGTCACTTTTATAAATGATAGTAAATCATATAAAACTATTGAAAATGTATGCCTTGAAAAGTGTATTATAATCCATGTCTATTGGATTAATTTTAAATTAAATTATGCCACATATTTGAATTGAATTTATAAAAAAAGGAATAAATATTTGGAATCATAATAATTTATAATTTAAAATTATTTAAAATTATTTTTTCACCAAATATATTAGTTATAGGGATTAAAATAAATTAATGTGTTTAAGAAGAAAATTAATCTAACAATGTTCTAAACTTTAAAAATTAGGTGAAAATTGACCTAGAAACTTCCCCAAAAGTAATTTTAGTTTAATATTTCCACGATATAATCCATTTTAACTGACATTTATATTATCACAGCCACTTGACATAGGAAAAAATGGTTGGAATTCCCTTTTTGAATGATTAGAAGAATGCCACTCCTCCTCCACAATAAAAAGGCACTTAGCCCTCCCACTTTTTCATACATCTAAAGAAATATGGATCAAGGTATATATTATCCTTTAATCACATAACATCCCTCCACTTATTATAGATGATTTATTTTTGGAATAATTGAATCAGAAAAAGTTTATTGGTTCGAACCGAGAGAAGTTACCCATAGAAGAGGTAACATCCTTCCGCTAGCTCCATTATATTATTTTCAATCTCCACCCTATAAAATATTATTATTACAAGAATTTATAATATAACTAATATAGTAAACATACTAGTGTTTATTTAATATTATTTTTTTACAACACTTACACACTCATGCATCTAGTGGGTAACTATCTTACCATTCTTGAGTAGATAAAACAACCACCACATGAAATGACGATGGATGATTTTTCTTTTACAACCACTCATTTTTGAGAAATAATAATGAAAAAACGAATAATATATTATGTATATGATATTAATAAACTAATTATACTTCTGAAATTTTAATATAGAATATATTTTTATGCTATACAGTTTGTGGTAATACGATAACATCATTTGTGAAAGTGTCAACTACCACCATCTGAAAGAGATGGGATTCGTTCTCGTGAGACATGGAAGGTATAAATGATATTTTTAACTAAAAATAAACGACATAAATAAAACATATATTATATTTGTGACATAATTAATTTTCAAAAATACATTATATCATTTTCATTATTACCCTTTCACACACACAAATGAGATAACATCGGGTGTGGATGTGTATACTACCACCACTTCCACAAGATGTGATTCCTTTTAAATCAGAACAACTGTATATATATGTATATATGTTCAAATGAATTTTTTGTGATATATTTATAATTACATTATGAAATAATTATACATACCTTCTTTCAATAATTATCGAAGAAAAATGGTAACATTACTTACGCGCACATACATCCTACTCTCTCCATGACTATAAATTGGTTCATTTCACATAAAAACTTTTCATGAGTTATTTTAAAATATAATTAGTCTTTAATTATAATAATTATGGAAGTATTATTAGTTTTTATATGTTTATTGAATGAATCCATCGATCATTGAGGACCTACAAATGTCATTTTAATAGATGAACAAAATCTTTTCTAAACACCTGATATAAATATTATTGTTTAAGTAGTTGTATAAAATATTTTAATATGTTAAATAAAAGTAATGATGAAGTCGAAAAAGATTATGAGTTATGTAAATAATTAACATTAGTTCATTATTCATGAATATAAAAAATCATTTTATAAGTATAACTCAAGGTACATCATTTCATTAAATTTACATTTCATTGAGAAATATTTTTTATTATGCAGCAATTCACTTTTATATGGTGTATATAATTCTCATGGGAAATTTATAAAAAGAAAATTGTTATTATCAAGATATTATATGTTTAATTTAATTTATCAATTCTTGGAGATTATGATTCAAATTTTTTAATGTCATATGGGATATTTTGAAATGTTTAATTGTTATTTTTCATCAAGGATGTATTAATGATATTCAATGATATTTTCCTTTAACAACGTCAAAGTCCAATGTTTTTTCATATC
Source organism: Viscum album (assembly GCA_963277665.1). Taxonomy (NCBI): domain Eukaryota; kingdom Viridiplantae; phylum Streptophyta; class Magnoliopsida; order Santalales; family Viscaceae; genus Viscum; species Viscum album. Next base: position 38,346,953 of record OY728158.1, on the reverse strand, counting down.
CTACGTTGGGGAATTAATGATAAATAAATATTATTTTTTCAATACACATATTTAATGATTCGATATATTGTTTTTTTATTAATATATTTGAGGAATTGTTTTTATAGGTAATGGCCAGTGGGGAATAAACATATTATTTCCCCATTATATCATGATATATTCTCATGACACAAATTAGTTGGCCAACACAAATGTGTTTCAACTAGTAGTATTAAATTATATAGTTAATGATAATGACAATAAATGTCTTCATGTGACACAGTCATTCCATCCAATAATTATTTATTTCTAGCATAGATATTTTCATTATCATTATTATAATAGATGGGGAGTTTATATGAAAAAAATATTGGGATAAATTTCATTGATTGAAAAGAATTTGAAATTAGTTTATTACATTTCCTAATTTATTATATGTTATTTAGTAATATTAATGGAATTTTTTATCAGTTATTTACCTATTCATGTTCATTTATTCTCATTATTTCATTATTTCGTCCACATTACATACCCTTACTGATTATTTTAGAAGACACCTATTATGTTTCCTTTATGCATGTTTTAAACAAGGATCCTTTAAATGATTTTCCCTGATTCTGATATTTTACTTACATTATGCTTAATTTTACATTCCTAATTTATTATGAGTATCATGAATGTGAACTAGTTTCAAAACTGTAAAACGGATCAATACTTGTGTATTTGATAACATGTAATAATGGTAATATATATAAATAATGCAACAGATCTATGCTTCTAGGTTATGTGTTTAACTTTTCTTCAGTTAAATGATAAAAAAACATAAAATAAGAAATAAATATATTTTATTGATCTTCATTAAATTTCAAAATTGTTGATTAACTACAAATTTGTGTTAGAAATAGAACGTGGAAATTATTACCATAGTATGGTAATTTTTTATTTTCTTTTTGAAAAGTTACATAACATTGCATCGAATTGAATTGTTTAGTTTTCAATTGAACACATCCCCTGTGATACAATAATTTCAAAAACTCTTTTTATAATGGCATTAAAAGAGTTATTGAGTTTACAAAATAAAATACATTATAATATTGATAGATGATTCATTAATTCTATTCAATCATAGTGGGCTATACAAAATCTAATTATTGTGATGAAATTCTGGTCAATGTAGATCAGTAATGATTATTGGAAACTAAATATGATGAAAATCAATAATTATTATCTTAGTCCATATATACTATTGATTTTATAAAACAATTATATAGAATTATATATTTGTATTCAATTAATATTTCATTAAATTACTAAAATATCAATGTAAAAATTTAATGTATAATCATGAAAAACACATACACATGGTATAAACACCAAAAAATTATACTGATTCCATTTAGATTTACTATGTAAATTTATATCTTCATTTATTTGATGAAAATATTCCTTATAGATTAATTTGATTAGTTTTTGGGTGTCCTTATACAAGATATTCAAATATATTTTTTATAAAGGAAGTCAATAAATATCACTTGATATTTTTATTGGAGACACTATAAAAGGTTGATTTTATAAGAATAAATTACCATGTGTGAATTTTTTTAATACAAATTTTTATTTTTTGATTATAAAATCTCAATAGATTGTATATCTGTATATCGATTTGAGACAAAAGTTATTGAACATTGTACTAGGAACTCAATGGTAACTGAGATATGCTCTTATCATAGTTGGAAACAATATTATCAATACCCTATAAATGATTTATCATGGGTATATAATAATATATTTCTATTAACTTAGATGGGACAAAAGCTACTATGCTGTAAATAATTTTATGATAATTTGACAATGTTGAAAATAGGTTCGATTAGCACACATATTCTCACATTACCCATAAGTGAGAGAGGGTTTCTAGATTAGAAGTGATACATTGATGAATGGTATTGAATGTTCCCAATGAAAATTGTTTTTTATGTCTAATAAACTAATAAATTTTATTTTTCACTATATAAATTTCTTTACGCAATATTTGGAGTCATCTATTGTAATTTTATTACATTAAATATATGTTCACATTAACCTTATAGATAATGGTGTGACTTGATTATAGATAAATAATATTTAATGTATATATTTATCCAAATGATAGTTGACACTGAACTATAGAATATAGATTGAGTTTATGAAATATTTTGATTTATCAAAACATTACCACAATAAGAAAGTGAAAAGGGGGTGTATATGCTCTAAGTTAAAATGTCATGTTAGATTATATATAAATCGAATCATAAAATAAGTAATATTTATAAATTTAAAGCGGAAGGTTCTTAAAATATTGACATATGGAGATAAATATAACCTTTATCAAATATATGTTCAACCATCTATCCCGTGATAAATGATGTTGTGTATAATGATGAAAGAAATGAATGAAATAAGGTGTGAAATTTTAGAGAGATGAATGTTGATTATAATAGAATGATATAATTCATGAACCATATATGTTTCCCATACTTATATTATTTTGAAAATTAAAATTTCGATGAATCTCATAGTTTTAAATTTTATATACATCTTATATATTTGAAGATATATAGAAATCTGAAAGATTATATTTGGATTGAAAACATTAAAAAATATTTAAGAGAGTTTGTATCACAATACAAAGAATGTTAAAAAGATATGTCCAGTAGAGAAATTTCTAATGGTGTGTTATAAACATTACCCATATCGAAATAGAACTGAAAAACAATTACCAGGGATTTCATAATTGGACTCCCCAAAACACCTAATTGGAATAAATTTTTATGGGATATAGTTGATCTCATTACGAATTCACCTCACTTTAATACCACCAAATAAGATTTATCACTTGAATATACTTCCAATATGTACAATAATAGTGTCATTATATTTGAAGGAGTACATTTCTCAATTGAATCTAGTCATGATTAGATGTTTAACATTATGATCTTGATATTTCATCTTAATCCATTAGATATATAGTGTATTTTAATTCTATATATCATCCTTATAAAGGTAGTGAGTTTTATTGGATAATTGAATATAAATAAGACTTGTTGATCGATTTATCATTGGATTTATAAGGTGGTTAGAATCAATACCTTCCTTCTGTGGATTTGTTTATGAAAATAGATTTCAATTTAGTTTTTATATGGAACCTTATGAAGCCATTTATGGATGGAAGCGAAGAACTCCAATGTCCTAGGATGAGGATAAAGATTAAATTCTATTTGAGATATATATATATCATAAATTATAAGATATGGTTAGTGTAATTCAATAATTAATAAGGGAATATCAGAGTTGACAAAGAAATTAATCTAAAAATATAATGTCGGATCTTCAGTTTGAATTGTTTTGATATGTTTTCTTAAGAATTTCACAAACGAAGTATTTAGTTATGATTATAATGATGTGATATATTATTCATAAATATATTGATCCATTTAAAATTATTGATCATATTAGTATTTTTATTTTATCTGGGTTCTTCAACTAAATCTCTCATATGTTCATGAAGTTTCCCCTTAATATCTACTATTTAAGTACATTCATATTCCTTCACCATTATTGGACATAGAGGTCTTACCATTGACAAAATATCTATCTTATGAGGACTAATAGAGTGGCATTTGGATCATAAATTGAATTATTAATGAAAAAAGACAAATCATATGGTCAATATCTTGTGGTTAAACTATTAAAATTAGGATGTTACATGGGAACCCTTGGATGTGAAGAGGAAAAAGAATCCTTAGATCTTTTTTATTAGAGTGATGCATCTTTAGGTGATTTTTCTGGGGTGTCTAACTTAAATCCTCGGAATATTATTGGGTATTTCTCTTTAAATAAGTTTTTTTCATTGATTTCATACATTACACACTTCCCTGATTTTTAAAAAACCATATTATACAAATAAAATATTATTATTTTTCTTTATATTTATCAACTAGCCATTGGTTTTACGGGTATTAATATGATTAAACACATTACTAAAAATACATTTAATATTATTAAGTATTGAAAATATATAGATTCAATTTTACTAAATAATTTCAATTTTTATAATAACTCATTTTACTCTTTAAAACTATTTTTTCATTAAAAGTGATTTTATTACATTTTGTATGTGAAATTTGTAATTAATTACTACCATATATATAAATCTGATACTAATTAAATTATACAACATTTAAAATCAAAATATCTATACTATCTTAGGGTAATGTTTTTTAATATAACGTAAATATTGTTTTCTAGATAAATATGTAAAACCCTGATTATTAATTAAATAAATATTTTATTTAATTGAATATTAAAATAAAAATATTGATTTTTATTGGTTTTGAAATTTCATTAGTTTCATGTTGTTAAATAAAAAATTATTTTTCATTTTTAAAACAATATTAAACCTTTTATTGTTATGAAAATAATTTATATCCTTAAAATGGATTTATCAAATAACCCTTTATCAGAACATTTTCTTCTTTATTTTAGATGTAATTTTTACAACTTATATGGAATTATTTTGATTACAATATTTTCATATTTAGACATAACCTGTAATAAATTTTTAATGATCTGTTATTTATTTTTTCCCCATAATTGATATTTTAATAAAAATATCAACCAGAATTATTGTTAAATGGGATTTATCATTAGTTATCCAATGTGAAGAGGGTATGATTTTAAATTAATATTTTCTAAATATTATTGGATGTTAAAATTTCATCCTATTAATATATTATGTTTATATAAAAATCCATTTGTAATCATTTTACTTCATTATTACATAAACATATTTTATTATTTTAAAATATTCAAGGTGTATCTCTCCAAATTATTAGAAAAGGACACCCAACCATTATCTTTTGTACACCACATTGATCCTTCTAGTATACATAACTCTAATAAATAAACTTATAATGATACATATATTTGAATAAGAGGAACAGATAACATTACAAGGTTCTTAAAGATGGTATCTAAATGAGTTATACTGAATAAGTGGACGTTAATGTACTTTTGATGCAATTCGAACATTTACTAAAGTATTTATTATAAAATATAATTATTTTATAGGAATTTTTATGTTTAATATTATAATGGGGAAATTTTAATATATATACCTAATGAATCTCATAATATCTTTTCTCCTCTAGTTATTATAGATAATACTCATTTTCTTTTATTTTTTCTCTTATTACGTACTTAAAATAATGAAATAATATCATCATGGAATGTCAAATTTATTTTTCTCTTTAATCAAAAATACATTATCAACTATATCCATGATATATAATTATTATTTCAAAAATATTTTCGATAATATCATATGATGGATTGATTTAATTTTTACCCATTTTCAAATTTAACTAAAATAATTTAAATAAATCTTTTTAAAAATTTTGGAATGAGTTATATTTTAATTTTACAAGAAATGTGAATAAAATATTTCATTATCATTCAAAACATTAATAAAATTTACCAAATAAATTATTTCTCAGTATTTGGATGTAATTATTATTAAAAAAATTGGGTAATTTTCAACAAAAAATTGATAATATATTTTAACATACAAAATTTTATAAAATGAATTTAAAATGAAGATGATTTTTTGAATAATAAATATTTCACGGGACTTTTAAAATTATATTTATTCTTTAATAACATCCATTTATTACACAAATTCATTATTGGGTTTTTGATAAAATTATAACATCGATATCATTTCTCATTCGTGTTTAGTATTGTTATGGTTATATTTTTCTGAAATATCTCTATTTATAGTGTGTTATTCTGTGATTTAATTATAAAATATTTATAAAACTCAATTCTAATCCATGATTTCTAATACGATTCTATAATGATTAATTATAATTTTATGCACTTTTGGAAGAAATTTTAATGGTTTTAATTATATTAGTGGTTGGGCAGGAAATATATAACACTCTAATGCATTAAGTAATGATAGATACTTCATGAGATTTTAATGACTTTAATGTAGTGTGATTCCAATTCAGGTATACTATTTTCAACCATGATAATAGTGGGTGTAAAGAATTAATATGTAAATAATCGAATGGGGAGTCAACCTAAGCCACTATGAAACACATAATTTGGATCCTTGATGAAGTAAATAATTTTCTATTCATATTTTTATGAAAATTTTATTTATTATTCTCATATTATATTATCATGGCTCATGTTCTTTGAACCCATTTTGATTCAGGTCTTAGGATCAACCATGATTAATTAAATGACCCATGTTTATAATACATTAAATTATATTTATGGTTTTTTATTTCAATATCATGTTTATATACCGTTTTTCTCATTATATTCCTAAATGATCACTTATATCTCCAAATTTTACACATATTGGGAATCTCACATAACTTTTTCTTATTATTCACATTCCCATATTATAAAAGAAGGTTTTATATATGATATATATAAGAATTCTTCCATTTATAAAAAATATAGGATATAATTTATATCATCTATGTGCTAGTTGGTTATGTATCTACATTACTAGATACAATAAGTAATTATGGTTCTGGAGTTGATCTTAAGGTTTTGTATTGAATATTAAACTAATAAGATGTAATATTTATATAAAAGAAATTTATATTTCTATAAAGGTATATGTATCTAATATAGGGGTTTGTAATTAATAGATGATTTATTTTTTAATGAAGAACTTATATTAATTTTAAAAAAACATAATTCTATAGAATTAATAGATATATAGTTAATGTGGCCACATTTATTTTAATAGTACGATATGTAAGATTTTTTTGTTATTCTCTTAAACAATAAACCTAAATTAACAATTTATATTTTTCAAAATAAATATATTTTATTAATCATATAATTATGCATTTATTAGTATATTGGTATTTATAATAGTGATATGTATATTTGATCAAATTTGGTTATGATTTCTAATCTAATTTGATCGAAGAATAACATGTTTGCATATAACATTATTTTACATGATTTATACATACATTTCACTATATACCACAACCGATAATCATTATTGTTATTTATTATGGATTTTAGTAACATTATATTTTTTATTTTCTATTAGTCATCATAATTTCCCAAAAAATGACCATTAAATATATCATTGGGGAAACATCATACATAATTATACTTTTTATATCTGGTCGAATTGAAAAATAATAAATTGGAGAGATGTGATGGTCAGTAAGGTAAAATATGGATTATTTTGAATGGAGATGTAAATTAGAATAATCGATACATGTGAGGGTGATTTAGTAATCATGATATATGAATAAAAAATATGAATATCATATAAAAAATAATATATCATAGGTTATGAGTCATGACACAAGGTTTTCATCATTAATGAATTCATGATTTATAGGGGGTTAAAAAAATGATACCATGATCCTGATCTATTAAAATTTTCATAGGATAAATATCAAATTAAAATTTATAGGAATGGGAACATAGGTCCATTTATGGGAAACCATTGAATCATAACACGTATGAAATGAAATACTAAGTGGTAATATTGAGTGGTAACCATGATCTATGTGAGGTTACATATTCATGTGTCATAATCATAAATAAAGGTAATTTCTATAAATGTTATAATTTCAAAAAATAAAATACATAAAATTTTGAATATAAAAATAAGGATCATTTATTATTATTTAAAACATATTAATATGGAAAATGTCTTAAAGTTTTTAAAATACTTTTAAGGGGAATTCTTAAGTTTCAGAACACATAAATATAGTTCACTCTTATAATCATGAATGTTTTAATATGGACCCCATTAACATTATAAATATATCTATATTCTCTAGACATAATATTTGTTACACATGTATAAGTAAAATAATTAAAATTATTTATATCAAAGATGTCCACATATATCATATTTATTTTCTGAGATATATAATTTTTTTAAAAATATATATATATATATATATACATATCCCGATGATAATATGTTGTATAATTTTACTTGTGTGTGATAGTAGAACACAAAAAATATTAATAATTAAATTATTGATAAATTTACGGTTAAAAAGAAATGGGTTTCCTAAAAATTAACAGAAGAAATCATTATATGATATCAATAGTAATAAAAGTGATCATATAATTATTTAATGTCCCCCAAATATGTGTAATATATAATAATGTATGTTAACATAAAGTGAAAACAAACTTTATAGAATGTTTAAAAAAAATTATTAGAAAATAAACAAATTTCATCTCTTTTAAAAATAATTATTTTAAAGGATAAAAATTTATTGAAAATTAGTAATATTTATTTTTTGGAAACCCATAAAATGTTATTTATTTATTGAATAATATTAAAAATAAAGGATATTTGATCAGGAAGATCACATTGACATAAATGATATATTCCGAATTTTGTTTAAAAATCAAATTAAATATAAATAAGACGATTTGGAAAATATACTCAATGATTCCTTCAATTAATTTATAAGGTTAGTAAAAGATAATTTAAATTAACCTTATTAAATAATTTATGAAGTGATGAGGAGATCCAATAAATAATATAAACAATTTCCTCATGGAGGATAATGAATCCATTCAGAAAATAAGATAAATGGTCAAATCTACATAAAACTATCATCATTATAAGATTCTAAATAAAAAATATTGAGATGATAATAAGAAATAGAAGACTAAAAAATGAACTTATGATATTAATATATAAGGATATTTTATTTAATTGACCATTTAATTTGATTATACATAAATTTTCCAAGAAGCAATCGTTAAGTTAAAGTGACACTATAAAAGATTCCAATATATTACTCCTATAATAAACAAATGATCTTAATAATATTTAGTAGTAATCAAATTTATCTTAATAACTTTTTAATACCTTATTATTATGTATTACATTATATAAAATTAAAATTATCCATTCATTTTACATACGATAGTTAGTATCAGTTTACTTCCCCATAAGATGCTTTTTTTTATTATTTTATTCACATATCATAATGGACATAATGATTCCGAATCTATGAAATATGGGTCACCATTTTAATATCATTGTAATTAATTTAATGAATTTCTTCCATGATTTTTATATGCCAATTTTCATTTTATGGATCATTTGTGTATACATAATGAGTATGTAATCCATGATGGTAATTTTTTGGATAATTTACTTTTTAAATGAGTTATTTCAAATTGATCAGTAATTTACTAAGAAATATTTCCAATAACATATTTATAATATAAATTTACCTATAATAGAATATATAACAAATATTAATGAAATTATATTTATTCATATTGTAATCATTTTAGTTAGTATAACATCATTCGTTTAGGAGGTTAATCTAAATCAACCAAGTACATACGATTCTAATGGATGAGTAAGAATAAATATATCCATAAAAGTAATATCATTTAATCAAAACAATAACAATGATAATATAACTTCATTAATGTAAAGAATTATTTTTATAATGAGTTTAAATGATAAAATAATTGAAATATATGTTCAAGAACTAGGTAATAATTTTTTTGTGTTCTCATATTATTGAGACATGTTTATTCATAATAAATTATATCTTCATTATTATTAGAACAAAAATATTCCATACATATATATAAATTTTTTTAGAGTGAAAATATATGTGAATCATGATTAACTTAATTTTTTATTAATTTTTGATGCATATAGGGGAATTATTTTATTAAAAAATTGAGAGTTATTTCCAGGGATATAATTATTTGATAAGTTTAACGGTGGAATCACACAGTATATAGGTGATTTAGGTAAGTATATTGTAGTTATACCTATAGTTTTAACACCCACAACAAACAAATTATTTCTAGAATGTCCAAATATATTTTTAATTAAAATATTTCAAGGAATGATAATTTCTAATATTATACTTCTTTTAACCAAGCATAATTTAATTACCATGGAAATTAGTTTTTTGACAAATTATTTTTGATGGTCCATGTTATCTAATTTTACATAATGATTAAAATTGGGAATCTGTTTTATGAAATTCATTTTCTAAATATGATATTGTTTTCTATTAATTTAAATATATATATATATATATATATTTATAAAGAATGACCTACTTATGTGTTTTAATCATATTTCAAACCTTTTGATAAATATATTAGGTTTTTTATTATTTCTTTATACATGACATTGAATATATATTTTAAATTTTAAAAATTTAATATATATTTATATTAATAAAAAACTCTTTAAAATTTATTTCCCCAAAGACTCTATATTTAATATTACACAATTTTTAAAACACCCATATATAATTTATTATTATATCATATGCACTAAATATGTATACTAAAATAGATTTAATATTTCAAATTTAAATTCAATAAAATATCTAATCATTTATGAATTTTATTAAAAATTATAACAATATATAACACATACAATAAAAAATTGAAAAATATACTTTACATAAATATTATATTTTTTAATCAATATAAAATTATGAATATTTTTTTCTTTTATAATTCATAATAAATTCAATGGAATAAATATATATATTAGATTAATGTGTACCAAACAACTATGATTCCAATAACTATGTTCTAGAAAACCATGTTTTAAATTATCACATATTAAACTGAAAAATATATTTCTTATATATATTCTGATAAACATTCATATTTTCATTCACCCAATTGAATCCCCACTCATCATTTCTATTATTTATTATATTTTTTCCATTCATTCATTATTTATAATTTATGGTATAATTTTCATGGTAATACATGATTATAATGATTTCATGTTGATTTTTTATTTACTTATAGAATTATTATACTTTTCAATTCTATAATTATTTATCATGTCATATTCTCTTAACATATTAGTGTTTCCCCTATTGTAGTATTATATCATAATAAACAGATTTATTGTTCATTTTAGTCTTGTGCTATATGTGAAATATGTTATTTTTTATTTTAATTTTATAAAAGAAAAATTAAACAATAAAAATAATTTGTTGTGGCATTCTTGCCACGTAAATTAATATCTTTCTGAAACACTTTTTCTTTGAAAAAAATGAGTGTAATAATTATTCATTACATATTCAAGTTTGAATGGTGTTTGATTAACAAAATTATTTCTTATAAAAATTGTAACTTAGTGATTTATCTTTTTTTTAGTATTTAACATCAATGATATATGATTTTTATTGGTTTCACTTAATAAGAGGTTAGAAATTAAAATAATTATACATATATGTTTAGTTCATATGGTGGGTCAGGTATGTACTTCATACAATATGAAACAGGGAACCAAACAAGAACAAGTGAAATGGATATTAGATGTTTATGTTGGTATTCTATTTCCCAACATTATTGTATATTTTCTTTGTGCCAATGTATTTCGGCATCATCATCCAACTCTTCATGAATTTCTATTTCGAATTCTATTGTCATATTCAATGGAATTAATTTTATACAACATCAATATCTAAACAATAATTATTATTTTTAAAATAGGCCAACATTTTAATATGTGTAGCAATAAATAAATTAAGAATTGTTTTATTAGTAATGACTCAGATTTCTTGATTCTGTTTTTAGATAATTCATTTCAAAATTACAAGAACATGGGTTGAGATGGAGTTTAATTCCGACACTCAGAATTCCCTTAATGATCAATCAAAAAAATTATCTTTTTTAAAAAGAATGTGTGGGTAGTTTTCTTGAAGAAAAGGATTAACTATTAAATGGGGGTTTCAATCAGATATATGAAGGAATCGTTGCGTTCAGGGTAGTGGGTTTACCCTTGTGTGACGTTTGTTTAGACAGTGTGGGTATCCAGTGAGAAAACCATAAAATGGAATAAATGTAAAGAAAATAATTCAACAAAATTATTTCATTTTTCAGGTCATTAAAACACATAAATAGTAAATCTAATTAGAAATTTGAGAGTTCCATTGAGAGTGTTGGGATGTTCTTTCCTAGGGTGGATCCTCAATCTAACATGCCCATGTAGAGGGTAAAAGATAATTTTTGGACTTTTTCAAGTAAAAAATTAAACATAAAGATGTCTATTTTATTATCTTTTTACATTCCACAGCATGGAGATGCTATGACATAGCGATGGAGAAACCTATTCTCCATTTCATAAATGAAGAATTGCGGAGACTCTGTTTTAATGTGAGACAGTAATTCTTATATGCATAAACATGTTTCCTCTATTAGTAGGGGGAAGGTTCCAGTGATAGAATTGTTAACATTGGATACTTTTATGGAACACTAGTGTTTCCTCCAAGGCAAGGAGGTGGCGGATTCTTCACTGATGACAATGGATCAGAGGTAGGGATTTGATCAAGTAGTGAGAAATCGACGAATGTAGGAAGAACACGAATCGACATGGCGATGCGACTTCAATCTATGTCTGTAAGAAATCCATCTCGAGGTAGGGTTTTTCATTATGTTAATCTTATCCTCTCCATTTTTTTGATATTCTATGATATATGCGGACAAATTAAAAACCATATTTGATAATGGATCGATCAGTTGTATGGAATGGTATTATTCTTGTGGTTTATTAACAAGAGATTTCTTAATGATTCATAGTTAACCGTTATAACAACAACAAACGCTGATTGACAAAAACATCAGGGGAGGTATGTTCAGTATTGTTAATTTGATCATTTATCCCTATGTTCTTCGTTCGTCGCAGTGTTCCTTGTTCAAACTGTAATATGGATTTTGGATATCGATCGACCTTTTGGTATCAAATCCTTTTCATAATGATCTGAAATCATAGATCCAAGATGGACATGACACAATAGAGGTGTGAAGATAATGGTGGTGATCAGATCAAGGTGGTACATGAGATGTCACATTCGAATTGGTCAACATAAAAACGGGATCATGGAATTATTTTTGAACCCATGTTAATGTGCAATGTAATTTGAGGACTTCAAAATGACTTTAGAATATAAAAATTGAAAATCAGAGAAATTATTGTGTCTCTTGGAAGGCCCCACCAATAAGTCGGCACCAACGGTAGCCACGAGGTGGTGGCGGAATGGCACAATGGAAAAGGATGCCAGTGGCATACACTGCTGTCAATAGTAGGTTGCGGTTTAGATGATGGGTGTGTTGAGATGTGTCACGCAGCTATATTCCATGTTATAGTTTGACCATGGTGTCAACCCACATTAATGGATGAAGGTTTGATGTGGCACCCACCGTGTCCCGGATGGAAAAGACATGATCACTCTATTGGGATTGGATGAATATTCGGGCCAATCCCAGTCCCTTGGGCTGGGCTGGTGTAGGGTGTAAGGTTGTCGCAGAAGGTTGGTTTGACCCAGGTGGGGTCTACAGACCCCCAGATGGGTTTGATAAATTCGGTCCAACCGAGTCAGACCAGACCCAGCCCTAACCGGATACCTTTTCACTAATGAACCATATCATTCAAAATGAACGACTGATTGACGAACCATCTATGGTTTTGGGGCCTAGATACAATGTGGTCCTCTAGATATGGATTAGTGGGGTTTTATTTTCACCAATATGGTATAGTGCCATTATTTATGTATTCCCTATAATGGTAAGATGTAGGATCTCATTCCTTTCATAGAAAATGGATTGGGTTCTGAATTTAGTTGGATGATGTGGATCATGGTGGCCCAGCATGATGAAATGAATTCATGTGTCTCAGAGCCCTAGTGGTTCTATGTGGAGCATGTACCACACTAGGAGGCCCATTTGGTCCGCACATCTCTTCTTGGTAACATAGAATGGGTTTCTATATTGGTTGTGACAAATATTTACATGTTAATCCATCCCCTATCTGGAATGATAATTCTTGTAAGGATAGTTTGACCCCCAGTGATCCCTAGCTGCAGGACCCCCATATCAATTTAGAGATATCTTTTCCATGCATTGTGACCTGACCTGACCAGTGTACATCAAATAGTTCTTTGTGTTTTCTCTTTGGGTGGGGCCCAAATAAGCGAGACCTCTTTTTCAGGGTATCTGGTAACTCTATAGCTTATAGAGAAAGTTCTCCCAAAACAATAATGTCTTGAGAAGAACCATGTGACCATGTATTGATTTTGACATTGATATTATTTTTCATAGTGCTATTGGACTCCCTAGGGAAACTTTGTGTCTAATCAAGATGAGTTGTTCTCTCAGATAAATTTTGTATACATGTTCTACATGCATAGATTTATATATCTCAAGGAGTGGGACCTCCCAAAATAAAAAATGCTTGGATCAAAACCATATAGTAGGCAATTGATGATATGTTGCATCTTGGAATCCATTATGAGTATTAGTTGATGTTCTTTTTATATGTTTTTATGAAGTATACTTGTGTTGAGATGACTGTTCTTTTATAGTGGGGTTTCTTTTATAGTTTAATACCTTCTGTTTTGGGGACCCCTAATGATTGATGTTTTACTCACCCATGCACAGGCAATTCCTACATGTGTCATGTCTTGTATAGTGGACAAATTATTTGGTAAAGTATTAGGTATAGAAGGACCAGGACCAGGACCTGGACAGATAGATGCCATATGATTTCAGAAATAATGAGCAATTCCCGACATCTTTCTACAGTAGCATCAGTGCCCTTGTTTGCAGGTGTAATGGCCTGGATTCGTGGGGGCCATTACTTTGTAAAAATCTGATGATGGGTGTTCTGGGTAGTGTGGTGGATCTCGACCCACCCTAATGGTAGGCCTACATGTAGCATTATCCTATAGGTAGTAGGCCTAATGGTAGCTTGGTCTACTGGTAGTCGTAGCCTACCAGTACCTTGGGCTACCGGTAGCTCAGTCTACCGGTAGCTGCAGCCTACCGGTAGCTCGGCTAACTGGTTGCTCAGTCTACCTATAGCCATAGCCTACTGGTAGCATGGTATACCGGTAGAACGGTCTTCCCATAGCCACAGCCTACCGGTAGCTCGTTCTATCGGTAGATGCGGCGTACCAGTATCTCGGCTACGGGTTGCCCTCGGCTACCGGTCGCAGTCAGCCACCGGTAGCTCTCAGCTACCGGTCGCTCCCGCTGTCCCCCACGAGTTTTTCCAGTAGCACCTCCTTTTTGCGCAAAAGGGTTTTAAACCCTATTTTGACCCCTCTAAGATTTTTCAATGTCCCAATAACGCCCATAAATGCGCCTAAATAAATTAAATGATTGTGAGTTGTAAATCATTTTAAACAGCAGGGACCCATTAATGATGTGTGGGGTGTCTCAACCATGTGGTCAAGCCACGACCCCGCTCCTTACGTGGTTTCACGTTCTTATATCAGCCATCCTCGGCCTTCCTAAACTAAAATTTTTCTCCCTATGTTTCTTTTCTCGATCACCCTGTACTAGGAGTACCCTTCATTCCGACGAGCCGCATCGCTATCGGTGGAGTTCCACGCCCAAGCTTAGCGTCGATCGCTGATCAACAAGTAAGGAATTTCTTCATCATCTCTCTTTTTTGTGTATCATGTGGGGTGGGTGTGCTACTGCTTCTGTATAATTGGATGAACCAAACTCTAATAATGATATAAAATGACTCTAAGAATGATATGGGAGGGATGTGACCGATTATGTTGATCTGTTTTTATCTTCTTACTGGATTAAAGGTTTCGGAATTGTGCGGGCTTACGCCTACTAAAAATCATGGCCTTTGGTGGTCTTTATCTGTGCACTAATGAACCCCTAGTGATGATTTAAATGGCTTGTTTTTTAGTTGTGAACCCGTACAACGAAAATTAATTTGGTTAATCACGTATATCTGGCTACATAAATTGAATGCACCAGGATCAACCTCTTCTGTGATAAACCCAAAAAAGTTACCAAAATTTAAATCATGAAGTGTGTTAAATCTTATAAATTTTGAAATACCGGCATGGGCCTGCTTTTCCTTGGTGGTAGTGGTTTGTTGTTTTTCCTTCACGGGCCGATTGCTGGGTGATGTGGGTGGGCATGGGATCCCATGTTGTTATGCATCCAGTGGTTGTGAAATTAAGGCTGGGTGGTTACATTGATTATATCACGAATTGGGGTGGAATATTCTGTTGTTGAGGAACTGTTGGCTCCTGGATTATTTTGGGAATGTGGGATAGTATCTTGGGTTATTCTTTGGTTCCCGTACTTCATGGGATCTCACTTATCCTGTTGTGGTTGTGACTTTACAAGAGAACCGGGTGTGAATGTTTATGTTGATGTTTGACTGTAATCTTTCTTTGGCTTGTTCGTATCCTTTCTAGTTTCCCAAGTAGGTGATGAAAAATCATTTAAAATTTATTACTGGAAATGTAAACTAGTATGTGACAAATGGGTTTTGGTTTGGTGTGATTTGTGACTAGGACGTAGTACTAATTGTGTTATTTAGGTAGGCTGAATAAAAACCTAAAATTTGGGTGAGTTCTTTTTACCAATACATATACGTGTAGATTTTTGTTTCTTATTCATGCCCCACCAAAGTTGATAACATAGTTCCGAATACCCCCATTTCAATGGGGGTGGTGTTTTTTCCAACACTTCTCTTAGTGGATGGTTATTAGATCCTTTCTACTCCCTTTCCCGGATAGCCCAAGTATCTTCGGGTAGGCTGTGATGGCCTGAAGTCCCTTATTATCCCAAGAACCTTCAGGCAGGGTAGTGTAGTGGTTAGCCCAAGTGTGTGAGGGCAGGTGGTTTTCCAAGTGTCTTTGGGATGAGTCCTAGGTGTCTTTGGGAAAGGTAGTAGATTTTCTAGTCCATTTGTCTTCCGGTGTGGATGTAGTTGTTTTGGACTAGGTGTTTACAAGCGTGGTTACATGTGACAGTTGTGGCCCAGGTGTCTGTGGGCAGGGTTTCGCAGTGGGACTGCGTGAGGATATGTCCTAGATGTGTGCTGGCGGGGTTTGTCAGTGGGACTACGGTGAGAATGGAGGGATTGGTTTGATGCGTAGGATGTCTTCAATAACCAGTGGGAATGTGGCACGGGGTACCCAAACATTGATGTTCTATTAATATATATTACTTGATTGTGTTATTTGGTGAGTGTGGTCGGTGAGTGGGATGGATGAAATCCTTGGTAGTGTTGGTTGTCTGCTTCTCACGGGACTTTAATATGTCATCCCCACTTGTGAACGAGAGCCATTGGTGTTTACCTATTGAGTATACTTGTATGCTCACCCTACGTATATAAAACTGCTTTCAGGTTTCCAGGAGGACATCGAGGATGGCTCGGGACCATACGAGCACGAGACCTTTGGGACAGTTGTAGTTGATGTTTTTCATTCTTTGGTACTTTACCATTCTAGTAACTTTGTACTTTGTGGTATTTACTTTTGGAAAATGCATATGGGAATAGTTGTTTTGTCACTTCTTGTACTTTTAGTTTTGGTTTTGTAGGATTTATTATATAATCTCGAGATCCTATTAAAAAAGGGTAATGCCTTCCATTTAGTGAGTAATTATGTACCCTTTGCACTAGTCGCCACTCTGGGAACTATTGAAGGTGGGTTTTCGGGGACATTACCTCTCCTTCAACTTGAAGAAGGAAGGTCCTGGCAATCTAGTGACCCTCCCCTCCTTTTGATGAAGGTGGGTCATGACGGAATGGTATCATAGGTGATGATTGAGAGATAGGATGGATTCTTGAGTTATGAACTATGAGGATTGCATGGGATGGTAGGGAAATAGTGTTGGATGACCATGGTGCGTGAATTAGTCCAGGGAAGACCTCCTAGGACACGGGATTTTAGGCCCCCTGTGATCTGATGCAAGGAATTTGGACCTACCGAACGACCAGGTGAGGCCCCAATTATTTAGTGGTAGATACCCTAGGAAAGGTTCATGAAACATAATGACTTGTGTTCTCGTGTTTTATGGGTTTTTTGGGGATTTAAATAAATAAATAGTTTATGAAAATTTTAAGAAAAATATTCTGCACTACATGGGCTTAGGCATTCCATGTTTACCTTGCACCTATGGAACCTAGAAGGTGACCACGTGTGTTACGGGCGATCGAGGCCCAAGATACTACTTTGGCCGATTGGCAGAGAGATGATCAGGAGGAGGAGGAATACCAGTGGAAGAAGATACATCGACCCTTCCAGCGATAGACCCTCAAGATGTATGAGGGTAGCACCTCTAACATGAAGACAGAAGGCAGGCTAGAAGAGCTGTTGATATCCTTCGGCCTGATTCGGGCCCCGAACGAGTATTGGGTTCTTCTAGCCATCCACTAGATGCGGGGAGTGGTGCTTCAGTGGTGTACGCTATTCCTGGGGGAGATGAGAGAGGCTGAGGTGGCATGGTCTGATTTCGATAAGGAGTTCTGTGTAGAATTCCTCTCTTCTACGATGAAGGAATATAAGAGGTAGGAGCTACTCTCCCTCCAGCATGGGAGTATGTCAGTAAGGAAGTTTGGTATCATGTTCAAGGATCTACTACACTTTTCTCCGGACCTCTTTCCCAACGAGGAGTCTCGGGCAAGACGTTTAGAGGAGGCACTCCGACCCTACCTCTAGTATGATGTTACCCCCTTTACACTGGCAACATAATTGGATGTCTAGAAGAAGGCTAAAGTGGTAGAGAGGATGCACGCTTTAGGGGTTGTGTCATGAGAGGGGATACAGCTAGGATCATCAAAGGGGAAGGCCATCAGCACCAGGCCTCCAGGGTTAGGACCCTCCAGGTTCCGACCAGCAGGGAGCAGGTCGCAACAGTTTCTATTCTGTTCCCCTGGTCCTTGCCCTTTTCTTTCGGGAGAAGAACCGCAGTGCTTCGTCTGTGGGAGCCATGGACATCTCTAGAGTCAGTGCCTGAACTGAGTATAGTACGACGGTGGCGGATAACCCCAACACCCTCCCCAGCAGCAGCTTCCAGCCAGGCCTTTCCAGTAGCAGCAGTAGGGGGAGAGAGTTCCTGCTCCTCCGAGGGCAGACGTTTCAGGAGGAGGCCGACCTCCGGGCGCTCCTTAAGGACCTCGACCGGGGCATGGTCGGGGAGGTGGCTGGCAGCCATGGGGTAGAGGAGCTGGCTGTGGATAGTTACACACCATGGAGGCCATAGTTCCAGTAGGACCGGAGGTCGTTCGAGGTACGATCAGTTTGTTTAGCACTCTTTCATATTCCTTGTTCGATACCGAATCTTCACAGTGCTTTGTTGCACCCATTATATCCAATTCATTGGGACTAGATGCCGAGAGAATTCCAGTGCCACAGGTTTTGATCACACCAGTCAGAGGTCAGACCAACTTGTTTTATGTTTGTCGAGGATGCAGACTGATGATAGGGCCACATCAGTCAGTCAGGGATCTTATCCTGCAATAGATACAGCCATAAGATATCTTCCTAAGCATCGTCTGGTTATTCTCTATGTGTTCCATCATCGACTGCTTCTGAGGAAGGGTTTTGTTCTAAGACTTGGGTGGCCGGTGTGTTGTTTTCACTGGAAAGAAGAGCAGTCATAAGGGTAACATGCGAGAGGAACCCCTCCGCTCCTTGTTAGCTGAGCTGTCAGTGGAGTCAGTGGATGCTGAGATGGTTGAGGTGCCAGGGATCGTCAGGGAGATTATGGACGTCTTCCCTGTGGAGGTGATGAATCTACCCCATTGACATGATATCGAGTTTGGGATAGACTTGTAGGCTAGTGCTTGTCTGATTTTGATTGATCCTTACCGGATAACACCTTCAGAGCTATGGGATTTGCGGATTCAGATTGACGATCTAATGAAGAGGGGTTATGTTTGAAGAAGTGCGTCACCATGGGGTGCTCTATTCTTGTTCGCAAAGAAGGAATATGGTGGTCTCAGGTTATGCATAGACTACAGGAGGCTGAATCCGGTGATGATCAAGAATTGATACCCTCTACCGAGGATAGACGATCTTTTCGACCAGCTGAAAGGGGTATGATGGTTCTCAAAGATCGACCAGTGGTCTTGGTACCACTAGTTGAGGGTGAAAGAATGTGACATCTCGAAGACAGTTTTCAGGTGCATATATGGACACTTCGAGTTCGTAGTATTGCCCTTCAGTGTTAGGAATGCCCTGACTGTGTTAATGGGGCTTATGAACTCCGTCTTCCGGGAGTACCTGGATTGGTTTGTAGTTGTGTTAATCGACGATATCCTGATCTATTCAAGATCAGAGGAAGACCATGAGTATCATCTAAGGATGGTTTTGGAGATCCTCCGACATCACCAGCTCTATGGGATGTTGTCGAAATGCATGTTATGGACACAAGAAGTGAACTTCCTTGGGGACGTAGTTTCCGAGTAGGGGGTAGCGGTGGACCATCAAAGGATAAGGCAGTTGTTTCTTGGGAAGCAACCAAGAATGTGGTAGAGGTTCACAGTTTCCTCGGGATGGTAGGTTACTATCGGAGGTTCATACCCAACTTATCCCAAGTTGTATCCCCTTTGACGGCCTTGACCCAGAAGGATCAGGTTTTCTTGTGGAGTGAGCAGTGTGAGGCATCCTTCAGCTGCCAGAAGGAGAAGATGTTTAGTGCCCTAGTTCTGAGGCTACCAGAAGAAGGGGCGGCATATGAGGTGTTCTGTGATGCTTCATGGAAAGGCCTCCGATTTTTGTTGATGAATTAGCAAGGAGTGATCTATTATGGGTCTAGGCAGCTACGCCTTCATGAGAGTAATTATGCCACCCATGGCCTGGATCTTGCAGCTGTCGTCTTTGCGCTAGAGTTATGGCGGCATTACCTCATCAGAGAATGATTTTTGGTCTTCACAGATCACAAAATCATTAGGTATATATTCTCCCAGCGGGACCTAACCTTGCAACAGCGAAGGTGGGTGGAGTTCTTCCAGGATTAAGACTTCGACATTTCCGACACTTCAGGGAAAAAGAATTTTGTTGCCGATGCCATGAGCATGAGGACACATAAGGATGCGGTCTGAGAGTCGGCAGACTCCTGGAAGGTGATGGAGGAGTTGGATTCTTTGCACCTGGATGCGAGGATGGGTAGTGGTAGAGGTTTCCTATTTCAGATGACAATGTAGTCGTCTCTGTTTCATCATGTGGAGGAGTCTCAGTGGGGTGACCCAGAGTGCGACGTGATGTGTGACCGAGTCGACTAGAGCAATGCCTCAGAAGGATGGATATAGGATGGTCAAAACTGGATATTTTTTTGGGGGAAGCTATTTTTTCTAGAGGCTATGAGAAACAAGGTTCTTAGTGGGTTCCACAACTCACCCTTAGAGATACACCTAGGAGTTTACAAGATGTACCAGGGCCTGAGGATATGGTTATGGTGGCCCGAAGTAATGTGAGAAGTGGCAGAGTTTTTGGTCAGGTGCCTAGTGTGTCAGCTGGTGAAGGCTAAACACCGTGTCCCAGGTGGCCTGTAGCAGTCTCTGGATGTCCCCAAGTCGAAATGGGGGGACATCATGATGGATTTCGTCACGGGACTACCCAAGGAACAAGGGGGATACAATGCCATCTTGGTGGTAGTGGATCCGTTGAAGAAATCATATCTCATTCTGGTGATCAAGGAGTCGAGTGAAGTGTATGCTTTGGGATGAAGGTATGTGGATGAGGTAGTGCAGTTCCATGGAGTTACGAGGTCCATAGTCTCGGATAGGGATCCACGGATTACCTCACGAGTCTGGAGAGGATTGCAGCATGCTTTTGGAACCCAGCTACATCTTAGCACTGCCTTCCATCCCCAGACAAATGGGGAGACATAGCACACCATCCAGACCATGGATGATATGTTGTGGGCATGTGTTCTAAAATCGGGAAGATCATGGGTGAGAAACTTTCCTCTGGCAGTGTTTTCCTACAATAACAGCTATAAATCAACCATTTATATGGCCCCATTCGAAGCCTTGTAAGGGAGACCATGTCATCCACCAGTGTGTTGGACCGAAGACGGAGAGGCGGGAATCCATGGCCCCGAGGTGGTACAGAGAATGATAGAGAAGATTCAGCTTATACTGGAAATGATGAAGGTGTCCCATGACTGACAGAAGTCGTACGCTGATAGCAGGAAAAGGCCCTTGGAGTTTGAGGTTGGAGACCACGTGTTATTGAAGGTATCCCCGCGACGTAGACAACAGAGGTTTGGTAAGGGGAGTAAGCTTTCTCCCAGGTTCATCGGACTCTTCGAAGTGTTGCAGTGGGTTAGCGATGTGTCTTATCAGCAAGTTGTACCACCTCCGCTACTGAGGATACATGAAATCATCCATGTGTCCCAGCTTCGTCGTTATCTGCACAACGATTCAGACATCCTCGACTAGAGAGAGCTAGACATCGAGGATGATGTGACCTTTGTGGAAAGACCAGTGATGATCGAGGATCGTGAGGGGATGGTGCTTATTGTGTGAACCATTCATTTGGTTCGTGTGTTATGGAGACATGGTGGGCTTGAGGAGAGTACGTGGGAGAGGGAAGCACAGATGTGTTCCCAGTACCCATAGTTGTTTTGAGTTTTTTGATGTTTTGTTTATACTTGTTGTGGTGGAGCGTTTTAATTTGTTGGCTATGAAATATGTGGGTTTTCATCCTCTATGAATGTGTGTGAAAAGTCCTAGCTATGGGGAGGGGAGGATCAGACCCCTAATCATGACGCATTAAGGTGGATGCGATTAAACTCGTGCGGGCGAGTCAGTGCGACCCAAAGCGGATAGTATCTTGACATGGGGGAAGAGACTCCCCAACCCACAGACTGAGAAGTATGACATGGTTTGTTGCTTGGTTCTTAAGTGAAAGGTTTTTTTAGTTAAAAATGGGGTTCTCTCATGAGAGGTATCTTTCGAGGTGGTTGTTCGGACCCTCTATTTAATTGTGGGTTGTTTTTATTCTCGGGGGCGGGAATAGATTGAGAGGTATCTGATGTAATGCCCCGGATTTGTGGGGTCCATTACTTTGTAAAAATCTAATGTTGGATGTTCTGGGTAGTCTGGTGGAGCTCGACCCCCCCCTAAAGTTAGGCCTTATTGTAGCCTTAGCCTACCGGTCGCAGGCCTACCGGTAGCTCGGTCTACATGTAGCTGTAGCCAACCAGTAGCTTTTCCTACCGGTAGCTCCGTCTATAGGTAGCCGCAGCCTACCGGTAGCTCGGCATACCGGTAGATCGGTCTACCCCTAGCCGCAGCCTACATGTAGCTTCACCTACTGGTAGCTCGGTCTACCGATAGCCTCTGCCTAATGGTAGCTCGGTATACTGGTAGTTGCAGCTTATTGATCGCTCCCGCCTACCCCCACATGTTTTTCCAGTAGCGCCTCCTTTTAGCGCAAATTGGGTTTTAAATCCTATTATGTCCCCTCTAAGCTTGTTTTAAGGCCGAGTAACGCCCATAAATGCAACTAATTAGTTTAAATGATTGTGAGGTGTGCATCAATTTAAAATGTGGGGACCCATTAATGACGTGTGGGGTGTCTCAACCGCATTGTCAACCCACGACCCTTCTCCTCACGTGGTTTCGCGTTCTTATCTCATCTGCCCATGTCCTTTATAAACTAAATGGTTTCCCCCTAGGATTCTTTTGACGATCACCTTGTACTAGGAGTACCCTTCGTTCTAACGATCTGCATCGCTATCGGTGGAGTTCCATGCCCAAGCTTAGCGTCGATCGTTGATCAACAAGTAGGGAATTTTTCCATCATCTCTCCTTTTTATGTATCATGCTGGGTGGGTGTGCTACTACTTCTATAGAATTGGATGAACCAAACTCTGATAAAGATATAAATTGATTCTAAGAATGAAATGGGTGGGATGTGACCGATGATGTTGCTCTATTTTTATCTTCTTACTCGATTAATTATTTATGAATTGGGTGTGCTTATGCCTACAGAAAATAATGGCTATTGGTGGTCTTTATCTGTGCACTAATGAACCCCTAGTGATGTTTTAAATGGATTTTTTTGTAGTTGTGAACTCGTGCTATGAAAAGGAATTTGGATAATCACGTATATCCGGCTAAATAAATTGAAATCCCCAAGATCAAACTCTTCTGTGATAACCCCAGTTAAGGCTCAGAAATTGAAATCATGGAGTGTGTTAAATCTTATAAATATAGAAATACTAGCAGGGGCCTGCTTTTCCTTGGTGGTAGTGGTTTTTTGTTTTTCCTTCACGGGTTGATTGTTGGCTGATGTGGGTGGGGATGGGATCCCATGTTGTTATGCTTCCATTGGTTATGAAATTAAGGTCGGGTGGTTACCTTGATTATATCACGAATTGGGGGTGGAATCCTCTGTTGTTGATGAACCGTTGCCTCCTGTATTATTTTGGGAACATGGGGTAGTATCTTGGGTTTTTCTTTGGTTACAGTACTTCAGGGGATCTCACTTATCCCTTTGTGGTTGTGACTTTACAAGAGAGGTGGGTGTGAATGTTTATGTTGATGTTTGACAGTACTCTTTCCTTGGCTTGTTCTTATGCTTGCTAGTTGCCCAAGTAGGTGCAGAAAACTCATTTAAACATTATTACTGAACATGTTAACCAGGATGGGACAAATGGGTTTTGATTTGGTGTGAGTTGTGACTTGGATGTAGTACTGATTGTGTTCTTTAGGCAGGCTAAAGAAAAAACTAAACTTTGGGTGAGTTATTGTTACCTATACATATACATGATGTTTTGTGTTTCTTATTCGCGCCCCACCCATGTTGAGCACTTGGTGCCGAACACCCCAATTTCATGGGAGAGGTAGTTTTTTTCCAACACTTCTATTAGTGGCTGGTTATTATCTTGTTTCTTCTCCCTTTCCCGGATAGCACAAGTATCTTCGGGTAGGCTGTGATGGCATGAATTACATTATTAGCAAAAGAACCTTCAGGATGGGTAGTGTAGTGGTTTCCCCAGGTGTGTGTTGGAAGGTGGATTCCCAAGCGTCTTTGGGATGAGGCCCAGGTGTCTTCGGGCGTGGAAGTAGATCTTCTAGCCCAGGTGTCTTTGGGCATGGTGGTGGTTGTTCTGGCATAGGTGTTTACAGGCATGGTTTCGTGTGATAGTTGTGGCCCAGGTGTCTATGGGCGGGATAGTGGTCGTGGCGCCGGTGTCTGCGGGGAGGGTTTGGCAGTGGGACTGCATGAGGATATGGCCCAGGTGTGTGCAAGCGAGGATTGGCAGTGGGACTACAGTGAGAATGGTAGGATTGGTTCGATGCGTAGTATATCTTCAATAAACAGTAGGAAGTGGCGCGGGTACCCAAACATCAATGGGATATTACTATATATTACTTGCTTGCGTTATTTGGTGAGTGTGGCCGGTGAGTGGGATGGATGAACCCATTGGTAGTGTTGGTTGTCTTCTTCTCACGAAACATTAGTATGTTACCCAACTTTTGGACAACATTATTTGGTTTTTCCCTACTGATTATACTTGTATTCTCACCCTACGTATATAAAACTTCATTCAGGTTTCTAGGAGGACTTTGTGGATTGTGCGGGACTATACTAGCACACGACCTTTGGGACTATTGTAGTTTCTATTTTTCATTCTTTGGTACTTTACCTTTGTAGTCACTTTGTACATTGTGGTATTTACTTTTGGAACATGCATAATGGGAATGGTTGTTTTCGCTCTTCTTTAACTTTTAGTGTTGGTGTTGTGGGATTTACAATCTTATCTCCCGATCCTATTAAAAAAAGGGTAATACCATCCATTTAGTGAGTAATTATATACCATGGTGCTGGTCACCACTATGGGACCTATTGAAGGCGGTTTTTAGGGGTCATTATCTCTCCTTCAACTTGAAGAAGGAAGGGCCTGGAAATCTGCTGACCCTTCCCTCCTTTTGGTGAAGGCGGGTCGTGACAGCAGGTCATACATTACAATAGTCATTTTATCGGGCATGTGATTTTTTACATGATTCACATTAATACAATAATTTTATTTTTACTCTTTTGTTGATTTGTAGTGGTACTAATGAATTTAATTTAAATAGTGTTTTTAATCTCTGGACATGTGTCTTGGGGTTGGGTGTGTGTGTGTAAAGGTCCTTTCGAATTTTCCCCTTATTAGTGGGATATGCCTACTTGGTGCTAGTCGACAACCCTTGTTCTATCTAAGGTAGTATGGCTGTAGTCATGATATGGGCCCTGAGGGATGGGTCGTGATAGATTTGTATCGGAGGAGGTTTGGTTCGACATTGGAACCATGGGACTTTGAGATTTAATTAGGGCGGCAGTATTAAGTGTTTTGATATTGGCTATCTGGATAGGGGTGATTGTATAGGTAGGTCTGTAGAAGTATCTGTACACCTAGACTATGGGAAACATTTCTCTAACTTGGTACATGAAAACACCTTTAGTTTGGAATAAAAGTTATATGCATCATATATGAATTGTTGTTGTTTTCCATGTCATTCTTATGTCAGATCAATAGGTACACTATGTTTATTGTCATACATCTTGTTCTCCTCAGGATGTGGTCATGAAGCCAATCAGAGAGGTTTCCAAATCATGATCAGGAGATTGGATCGATGCTTGATGTGTCCTTCATAATGGGAGCCAGTAACATAGCTGTTTTGCTTCCGTATGGTCACCAGTTTATAGTTTCTCCTAGTGATTAGGTAGAAGACCCACCTCCATGGGTTCAGGTTGATTCGTCTTCCCATGTTGAGTCATGGATGGGTATTTTGTCAATAGATAATGAAGAATATGTTTAGAATGTGTATCATAGGCTTCAGAGATATAGATCGCCTATGATGTAGGGTAAGTAGGACCTACTGATAGTAGGTCTGGAACGTATATCGTAGGACCAGTGGTTTCAAAAAAAATTATATAGATGTGCTAGTTCCTTGAATAAATAGCTTAACTATGCAGGATGAAAAAGAAGGAATCTCATATGATATTTTATAACTATTAATTTAGCAATTAGAGAGGTGGTTGATCAACCAACAAGGAAGAGGTAGTGAAAAATGAAGGCAGATCCATTGTGCAGTGGATGTTGTAGTAGATCTGGAGAAGCTGTAGGAGGTGGCCCACATTTTGACATGTAACCACCACCACCTCCAAGTGTTCCATACCAAGCTATAGGATCTTGAGGATATGGATGGATTAAGATTCAAGAAATTAAGGCATAAGACCACAGGACTCCATGGATTATTCTGGGTAAGATATGCGTCACTCTACTTTAGGTGGACTTTTGATAGACACTTGTACTAGTGATTTCCATTCCTTCTACTTTTCTTGTTTGATAACTATAGATTTTTGTTAAACCATTTAAATGATCCTCAAATTTAGATACTCATACATGAGGAGACCCAATGACCACACATTTTTGTCAAATGTGTGACCTAATTCTTGGACGTGAGAGTATTGTTTGGGATCTCAATGTAGTGTTATCAAGGACTTATGATATCATTCTATATATGTAATAAATCCTCATTCCAAATTTATATTGAATGTTTTAGGAATAATTATGTTGTTTATCAGGGGTGATCAAACTATATTTAGCTTTATCAGCAAGTGGAACACCTTGTAGCTCCAGATGAACTCATGAAGGGGAGGGTGCATCAGATTTTTATTACATTGGTTAGTCTCACCCTTGGTGAGATGAATGCTATCTATCATCATTATTCATTATGGTGGACGTTTATATGGACATCTTTATTGAAGGATTTCTAGGATTACCTCTCCAGTTACAGTTAGGAATCTTCCTTTTTCTACACCCTTGGGTGGGAACGATATTTATGATGGAATATCCGATGGCACATGAAGAGCTCCTAGAACTGGGTGTGCAGATGGGGGAATTGAAAAGTTATATCTTATTAACTCCCAATGTTTTAGCACAAATATTTCCACGTGATCTTCATTGATGATATCTTTGTGTAATTAGAATCCCTGGAGGTTCATGTGAGATATTAGAAAATGGTCCTAGAACCACATCAAGAGTACTAGGTATGCATAAAACACTGGAAGTGTCTGTCTTGGATTTGAAATTTATTTGGATTCATGGAAATGCCACCATAGAGGTCGGAGTTATACTGAATCTAGTGAGAGTTGATACAATGTTTTAAGAGAATAACTACATGACTCATAATATTTATTTAGTAGTTTTGGTCTTCTCATTTAAGATGTGCTGAAAATACCTGAAGGGAGTGCAATATAGATTTTAATTCAACCTTAAGATTCTCATGTATGGCTTCACATAAAATGAATGAGGCGTGAGATAGAGGTAATTAAAAGTGATCTAGGACTTGATTTTTTCCTATATTATTGGGATGAGTAAAATGGAAGAATATTATCTCAATATGAATCAAGTTAGTAGTTACTAGATGAGGCATTGGAGTAGTTGGCCTCGTTGCAGTTATCATTCATGGATGGAGTTGGAATATTTAATCTCATGTCATGGTTTGTTACTCATCCAATATTAATGGATTCCAGGAGGCATATCTCATTTAAACTGATTGTAGGTCTTTATGTGATCAGTTTTACACAATGAATACCCCTGATGAACAATCGAAATGTGGGAATCACGTTATTCTTCTCAATAGATGTGTAATTGTAGAAATTTATTTCTAGGGTGGTTAGATGAGTCTGGTTATTCATGTGGGTGTCGAAGAGGACATCAAGGATAAGAAAATTGGTTTATTCTAAGCTTACATATTGGGATGAAATCTGAAATCAGTTTTGAATCATTTCATGGTGCTTTTCGATCTATTTATTGAGGTATCAGGAAGGATGTCGGAAGGTACATCGACAGACATTGTGAGTGGTTTAACACATATGTCCCTGAGTCACGATACCATCAGGGTGGTTATATATTGAATCCTTTTATCATCCCATATAATAAATATAAGTACCTAACCCCAGTTGCCCGGAGACGGTGCCTTGTTTGATTATGTTGGCATTAATACAAGGATTATGAATCTCGAAGGACCGAGTAGGTTAGTATTATTGGAAACATGTTACATACAGAAGTTGATCATTATAATATGAAGGTAAAAAAACACTAATTTATTCCACTAGAAACATCATGTCTCCTAGATTATGCTTGCATGTCATTCATAATGTACTTCTTCATATACTATGAAAAATTAAACATAAGAAAGGGGTAAGATCAAACGCTCAGTAAGAGTAAGAAATATTGCTAAAGATAATATAAACATTAGACATGGTGAATAATTGAAAACGCATGCCTTTAATAATAAATATGATCACATTATGGCAGGAAAATAAGCTCAGTAAATAATTCATTAATAAATCATAATAACGGGAATTCTACTAGTCCAATAACCACATAAACATTCTATTACTAGCTTCATAATGAGGGAAGTGCATATGACGGACATTTTGAAACATTTTTTCATGGCCTCATCCAATACATCTAATGATTAAGGCCTCGACCAAAATATATATCACATTGGGAAAGTCTATGTCCAATTCCACGCCAATTTGTCTCATTAGACCTACAAATGCATTGAGGGGCTGTAGTGGGCCCCACCCATCACATCATAAGTCCAATGCAATCCTCATATGAGCAGGGATCAACATAAACAACATATACATTCATATTGAAACTATCATATGGAATGTAATTATCTTTCCCCAATCATTAAACATAAAACACTAACCATTCAGAATAATATAGTGAATGGTTTTAGGATAGATCATCCACAATAGAGTTAGTCATAAAACATTAAATAAAATATGGTAGATGAATTCATAAATGATTAAACCCAATAATACAATGGAATCAACAAGAGTGCTGAATTAGACGAAAACACTTTTATTAAATCATTAAGAAATTATTGAAATAAATACACTTTTATTTTGAAAAGAAGAGTTCTTTTGGAAATATTTTTTAGAAAACCAGAAGTGAATTAAGAAAGTATTATCATATTAAAATTAGTGATTTTATAAGTATAATGGTTCCCAAAAATATATTATAGAGTTCCCTTGAAAATAGATAAGAATTTGAGAAATTCCATTGAATCATGCTTTTATTTTGGAAACAGTATTGAAAGTCCCTTTTAAAATGTGTAAATATCCATAAAATAAAGAAGGATTCGGGTTTGTAAACATGAATTTGATAATCACATAGAACATATGATATCTACATAATAATACATAATAATTACATTGAGGTAATTAGACAATGAAAGTATCCCTTATCAAAATGGATGTTTGGGTGGAAAAACCCTTACCTTAACTCCAAACGTGTTCCACTCATGTACATATGCTCATCGAATATGAAATTTTACATGTTAATAACTTATTTATGATCATATTATACATGTATTTTGTTTTCCATAATTCTGGTTAGTTTATTTATGTAAATATTGACAAGTTATTGTATTGAATTCCGTCATTCTGGAGTGTTCGTTTAATTTATTTTCATATTCGGTTCACTTGTTTTTATGTAATGAAGTTCATGTGGAATGGTTATAAATCACCAGGATTGGAATTATATATTATTAGTGAACATGTATAATAGATAATGTTCATTTCTATATATTTTTACAGGGAATGAGGATGAACCATTAGATGACCACCACTTCGATTATTCGTCGGTATTTGGAATATTATGAACTAGTTCATATAACTTAATTATATATACATATCCTGGTTCTAGAATATAAATTAGGTTATAACACATATATTATCGTCTGGTTCAAAAATTAATATGGTTTCATGACTAGTAATGAAGATGAAATTGACGAATGAAACTTCGTCTTCCATGAATGTTATAAATAGAATCCTCATGGACGTCGATTTCGTTTATAAAATAAAATGGAGGGAGTAAGAATATATATGATGGTTCTTCCATTCACATGACATAAATCCTGTATATAGATGTTACTGGAATTATCATGATCAATTGGATAGAGTAAGATAGGGGATGATAACAAAAGTAGATAAATTGAAATAAAACCCAATGAGAAAGTAGGGTGCTTTACATCTTGAAATAACCTCATTGAGAAACTCTTTAAGGGAAGTGGTTTTGGTCTTTTGGAAAGACTATAAGCTTCCTGGTCTTACTGAGTGACTAGGGAATGTTAATTGGGATGAAATTTGATGAGCTTCAAGGTTTATAGGTGTGAAGATAATAGGTAGTGGTGGGGGGTTTTATAGTGGAGGAGAGGAGTAATTTTTGAATATTTAATTCATTATTTTATTATTTCCCTCAAGACAACAAATTGTATTGTTTCATGTGACCCCTAATAGTAATAATGGAATGTGAGTTCGAACCATGTGGGATTACATCATCCATACATCACCTATGATGTAGAAAATCAAGTATTTAGCATTTATCATATTTTATTTTATTTTACTATTAATAAAAAATTCTAGAATTTCAGAAAAATCCCAAAAATTCCCCCAACCATTTTTCGACGTGTAGAATTCAAAAGTGAAGTAAATTTTGGAAAAATAATTTTCTAAATATTATTAATTTAACTTTTTAATAAAATCATACTTAATTCAAAAATTAACAATTATAATTCTACAACTACTTCATTCTCATAATGAAAAATTAACCAAGAAGTTATTATCTTCTAGCCTTAATAAAATAAAATAATAATAAAATTTACTATTCATTAGGGTCATATCACTATTCATATTACTATTCATAAGGGTATGTTACTATTCACCCAAAATCATGTTTGTTTTATAAGACTCCAAATGACTTTCTGAACACAACTCTGGATGACCATTTCTTGAAAATCAATACATAGAAGAGAAAAAGTTGTGTTTGATGGTTAGATATTAAAATTGCATTCTATATTTATTTGCAAAACCTTGGGGTGTTACATTCTCCCCTCCTTACAAAAATTCCGTCTTTGAAATTCATAGAATATTACCAAAAAAGATTCGGGTATGTCTTTAACATATTCTCCTCAGGATCCCATGTTGCTTCCTCCATCTTGTGGTTCCTCAATAGAACCATCACCAGACGATTCGTCCGATTTCTCAATACATGTTCTCTAGTATCAAGAATCCTGATAGGCTCTTCATAGTATGATAAATCGGGCTCGATTTCAACTTCTTCATAAGTGAGTACATGTGTTGGGTCTGGCATAAACATTCTTAACATTGACACAAGAAACACATTGTGAACCTTGGAGAGACTTGGCGGAATTTCCAAATGGTATGCTACGGCTCCAATTCGGTCCAGAATTTCAAAAGGTTCGACGTACCTGGGACTTAAATTTCCCTTCATACTGAATCTTATAATACCCTTCCATGGAGATACCTTTAAGAAAACGTGACCACCTTCTTGAAACTACAGACCTTTCCTTCAGTTATCTACATTGTTATTTTTCCTACATTGAGCTATTTTGATATGGTTATTGATAATATTCACATTTTACTTTGTTTCTTCATCATGTAATGGGCCCACGAGCTTTCTATCACCAACATCATCCCTACAAGTTGGTGTATGAAATTGCCTCCAATATAATGCTTCATAGGGTGGCATCATTATACTTTAATAAAATCTATTATTGTAGGAAAATTATACGATAGGTAAATACTGATAAAACATGCCTTGAAAATCAAGTGAACAACACCTCATCATGACTTCCATTGTTTGAATTGTTCGTTTCAATTGTCCATCAGTTTGATGGTTTTAGGAAGTGCTCAAACTAAGATTAGTATATTGGGCCTTCTAAAGAAATTTCCAGAATCATGATGTAAAATGTGGATCACGATAAAAAAATCGATAGGGGTACTCCATGAAGTCTCACAACTTCAATAATATATAGTCTTGCTAGACGTTCAAGTGGTGGAACTTATCTTATAGTAAGAAAATGTGCTGACATGGTAATTCAATCAACAATGACCCATATTGCATCGTTCCTTCTAGGATTCATTGGTAGTCCTGTGACAAAGTCCATTGTGATATTATCCCATTTTCACTCAGGTATGGGAAGATGCTTCAATACTTCTCCAGGGTGTTACCTTCCCGCTTTCACTTGTTAAAAAACCATACATCTTGACACAAAATCAGCAGTCTACCTCTTCATGTTGTCCCACCAAAAATGTCCCTTCAAATCTATATATGTCATAGTGCAACCACGGTCTATAGAGTAATTGTATCTATGATCCTCATCCATAAATTTTCTTTTTAGATAAGGTATATTGGGAACACAAAGTCTCTTCCCAAATTTCAAAATTCAATCTTTATATACGAAGTCACTCAATCTCCCATCATTCATAGCTATAATATTCTTTTGAAACTCCTCATCATCAGCTTCAGAACTTTTTACCCTTTCTAGTAAAGATGGATTGGAAACCATTTTAAAAATAATTGATGTATCACCCTCCATGGTTATTCCCATATCCATATTTACTAGATACATGAAAATTGGATCCCTTTCAACACTCATCTTGTTCAAAAATCCATGATCCTTTCTGCTCAAAGCATCTGCCACCATATTTTCCTTCCTCATGTGGTAGTGTATGGTGAAAACATAATCCTTGAGTATTTAAATCCATCTCATTTGCCTTATGATGAGTTAATTATTTGAGAAAATATACTTCATACTCTTGTGATCAGTATAAATCTCATATTTTTCACCATAGAGATAATGTCTCCATATCTTCAAACAAATATTACATCAGCTAACTCAAGATCATGAGTAAGATATTTTTTCTAATGAATTGTTAGCTATCGTGAGGCATATGCAATAACCCTATCATTTTTCATAATGACACAACCAAGTCCCTTTTTTGAAGCATAACTATAAATAAAAAACCAGTCATTCCATGATGGTACAGTCAATATAAGAGCATTTACTAATATTCTCTTCAGATCTTCGAAACATTCTTCACAATATTTTATCCAAACTAATTTGACCCCTTTATGTGTGATATTCGTTAGCGGGTTAGCCAGTCTGGAAAAATTCTGTACGAAACACCGATAATAACCTGATAAGCCAATAAAATTTCATACCTCAGTTATGTTTGTTTCCATGGGCCAATCATGGATTGAAATTTTCTTTGCATTATCAATTCAG
Source organism: Viscum album (assembly GCA_963277665.1). Lineage (NCBI taxonomy): Eukaryota > Viridiplantae > Streptophyta > Magnoliopsida > Santalales > Viscaceae > Viscum > Viscum album. Next base: position 38,313,034 of record OY728158.1, on the reverse strand, counting down.
ATTCTATCCTTATAGATAATATTTCCATGAAAATAAATTTCGTGAAGACATAATTCACACATTCTAAACATCCCATATAACTTATTTCTTCTAAGAGTATTCAGGATAATGCGAAAATGATTTTCATTATTTTGATATCTTTTGGATAATACCAAGATATCATCAATAAATACCACTACAAAATCATCGAGATATTTCTTGATAACTATGGTCATTATATCCATGAAGAAATAGTGTACCTTTAGTCAATCCAAAAGGCATTACTATAAACTCATAATGCCTGTACCAAGTTCGAAATGCGGTTTTTTGGAATGTCTTTCTTCTTCACACACAACTCTTTATATCTAAATGGAAGGTAAATCTTTGAAATGTTTTGATCTACATGCATTTGGTAAAATAAATCATCAATGAGAGGTAGGGGATATTTGTTCTTTATTGTTATAGTATTGATCTCCCTATAGTCGATGCATAACCTCATAGATCCATCTTTCTTCTTAAAAAAATGATAGGGGATCCCCATGGAGAAACACTAGGGAATATAAGTTCATTATTACTCAATTCCTCTAGTTGTTTCATTAATTAAACTAATTTCATTGTGTCTATTCTATAAGCGGTATTTGATATGGGCCTTGATCCAGGAATTAAATTAATGGAAAACTCAATTTCTCATTTTGGAGGATGTCCAGGTAAATCTTCTGAAAAACACATCAACATATTCTCTCATAATAAGTACATCCTCTATTTGAACATTCCTTTACCCAACCACAATTAATTCATTCTCTTCTTCCCCAATAATTGAATTTAGATGAGCTACTAGGGGTGGGTCAAGATTAAAAGAAAGTGGTGATGATTCTTCTCTAAAGACAAGGTGTTCTTTATCATCATCATCAAAAATTGTATCCTCATTATTCTTACAATAAATTACTGCGTCATGATTTGAAATCCAATCAATACAGGGGATTATATCAAATTTAATCATGGGTATGACGATGAGATTAGCAGATAAAGAACATTTACACTCCCCAATGGGAACTAATTGACAAAAGTTTGTAGCAATGGTACTTCCATAATTCTACATTTTCTAAATCTAGTTTCCAAGTATTCTAATATACTTTCTCTGATACCAACTATATGTACTCGACACCAGTTTCTCAGAGTCAATGCCTTGTTTGATTATGTTGGCATACGTAAAAGGAATACAAATCCTGAAAGACCGAGTAGTTTAGTATTATTGGAAACAAGTTACATACATAAGTTGATCATTATAATATGATGGAAAAAATACTAATTTATTCCACTAGCAACATCATGTCTCATAGATTATGCTTGCATGTCATTCGTAATTTACTTCTTCATATCCTGAGAAAAATGATACATAAGAAAGGGGTGAGCTCAAATGCACAGTAAAAATAAGAAATACAGTGGAATATAATATAATCATTATACAAGGGGAATAATTTAAAACACATGCATTTAATAAGAAATATGAACACATTTTGGCAGGAAAATGAGCTGAGTAAATAATGCCATAATAAAACATAATCATGGGCATTCTACTAGTTGAAGCTTATGTTTAGTCTGCACGACTCTCTAATGAGAAAACCCAAAAATTACATAACCATAAATATAATAATAAAATAATAATATTTAATTTTTCAAATCCTTATAACTCATAAGTGGTAACTCGAATTGGAAATATGAGAGTACCATTACGCTCATGGGGATATATATTTATTGGGTTGAGCCTAACATCGACAAGTGCAGATCAATGGTAAAAGTTAATTTTTTTGACTTCTTAAAGGGGAATAAATAATCTCAAAGATGTTATTTTATTTAATTATTACATTTCACAATGTGGTGATGTTGCGATGTAGCGATGGACATCCAATTATCCTTTTATAAATGATTCATTGTGTCAACACTTTTTCAAATTGAATCTGTAAATATGAAATACAAAAAATAGATAAAGTGTTTCTACCATTATCTAAGGGAAGGGGATAATGATATATTTCATAACACTTGAGATTCATCTTGAAACATGTAGTTTCCCCAAGGTAAGGATGAGGAGTCCCTCTTTCCAGCAATGAAAGATAAGAGGAATGGATTCCATCAAGTGGTGAAGAAGCAATGGACAATAACAGAACAAGGATCAAGGTAGTGACATTAATTCAATATATATCTACAATCATTCAGACTCAAGTAAGGGGTTGTTATTATTTGAATATTTTCATTTAAACATTCTTGATATTCCATGATGGATGTGTAACAAATAACATAAAAATAGTCCAAATGAACAATTGTTGATGCAAGATGGGATTACTCATGTAGTGTTTTAGTGAAATATTTTCTTTCTGAGTCTTGGTTAATCGTTATAATGGAAATAAATGTAAAGACCCAAAAATTCCGTGGAAATATTGTTCTTAAATACATGGAAATTTTACGAGTCCGTGAAAATTTACGGCACATGATTCCAAGGCCCGGTGTGCCTGAAATCAATTTATGAAGTTTTGTTTGGGTATGATCAGTAAATGTACAAGTAGGTTTTTATGAAATTTGAACCAGTGATTGGAATTGAAATCTGAGGGCACTGTTGAACTCGCAATGCCTGTTTTTTCTTAAGAAGACTTTCTCTTTGATGACAGTTAGTTGAGATTGGAAAGTAGTTTTTGGGTATTCAAGGAAAGTAATAAAATAAAGTGAGCATCACTTTATATTTATTTGATCCTCCATCAGGGTGTTTGGTGGTTAAAACCTCCACATAGAAGTTGGGGGTGGGACCACCACACCTTAACCTCCCATGAGAGGTTATGGTTGTGGGGCCCATTTGAACATTACATTCTGCGAGTGGTAATGATGTGGTGACCACACGGGGAAAACCCCCTATTGAAGGAGGAGAATAAAACCTCTCAATTCTCCATCATTAATGACGAAGAGCCTCTTCACCTCCCCTAATTAATTCTTTTTTCCAAGCCCTTGAATAAATTAAGGGCCGCCTCCCTAATTAATAAGTCCAATTTGAAAATTGTGCAATCAAATTAATAGAATATTTCAATCTATTATTTCGTTTGCATATTCAATTTGGTGACAGATTTGAGAGGATGATTTTTGGGAGAAGGCTCCCTACAAAGACCCCTGTCTCCCAATGAATAGAAAAAAATGAAGAACGCTGAACTTCTTCGACATCTCCCTCAAAGCTTCACCCGTCTGGAGATGTCTTTGACAACCGACTTCTGCATCATTGTATACAAGATGACAGAACTCGGTTTTGGAATTATGTCGCATAGGTGACGAACGATGATCTTCTTCGTCTACATACCATGACGCTATCAATGAATAAAAATTGATGATCAATGGTTGGGGGTTTATATTTTTCTAACCATCCTTTTTTTCTCTGTATTGGAGAAGAATCAATGTGTGGTTGTAAAAAATAGTTGTTCATCATTCTTATTCATTGATGATCCAATTTATACAACCCTAAACACAGAGGGTGTGGGACAAACCAACATGGTCCGACCACCTCCGCTTATCTTGATTCATATGAAATTCGGCATGGCGATGTAGCGATGGAATGACAAACACGGTGACGAAAAAGGCCGCACTACCTACGGCCTCCGTGAACCGTGTCACCCCTATAGTGCTCCAGTGCTCTTGACTGAACAACGTCGGCCCACGCAGGCCCGAGCCGCACAGAACCGGCCCGCCCGGCCACCTCCCTACTACCGGCTCACTTGACCACACCTGACCGGATGAATTCCATCGTCTATCTTTTCTGCCTCCATGCATGCCCTGTGCGCATCCCCGAACTGTCCCGCATTCTAGCCTCTGCGCGCCCCTCACACCTCCCCGAGCCACCCCCCCTCACGGCCTCCCGGCCGAGCCGGCTTCCTGGCGCCCTCAAAGCAACCCAACCAAGCCGGTGTCCCAGCTTCCTCATGGCCTCCCAGCCGATCCGGTGTCCTGAATGCCTCACAATGACGTGGCCGAACCGACCCGGTCGTTCCCTCCGGGTCGAGCCACACTAGGCCGCTCCGTCGTGAAGCTCTGGGCTGAACCGACCATGCGGCCTGCTGGGCTGGGTCTCGCTGGCAGGGACAAACCTAATGGGCCAGCTCGCCCAAAGGGCCAGGTTAGACCCATTAGGTTAGCACAGGTTGACACGAACCGTGATGACCTAGACTAATTCTTGTCGGGATGGTCCGACCGGGTCGGACCGAACCCAGACACACTATCGACCCATTACATTCATTGGCCATATCAATGTCACTGGATGATCATTTGATGAACCTTCAGTGGTGCTGGTTTTCATAAAGAATGATGATCCCATTTATTATACCCCACTGGAGTTCATGGTTATGTTGAGAAACAGTCAGGTTGGATGGTACACGAATCCAATCGGGCCCCAAGACTAAAAAGCTAATAACTCACTGACCGAGAATTTGATTGATGCGTCGTATGTTAAATTATGTCCCCTATGATGTGTTAGAAAATTGAAATAAATATTCTTGGTACTTCATGGTAGTTTGAGCTTTGACTAGTAGCTCGTGGAATGGATCCTCTCGGAGACGAGCGTGAATAGTGCAAAGACCTAGTAGCGGGCTGAGACCTGACGACTGCTGACCAATTCAACTCGAAGTGTTTCCACTAGCCTACTGGGGAGTGACTTGGTGTCATGGCAGAGCCATGGTGGGTATCGCCACTATGTGAGCGTGAAATACCCACGACACTCGATAGGAGGAGTACCCTATAAGGCAACGAGGGGGATTAGCTCTATGTGGGCGCAGAAGACCCACGGTGGGGAACACCTCTTTGTGAGCATGGAAGTCCCACGATACTCGACAATAGGAGTACCTCATAATTCCATGGTTAGTGGGAAGTTCCACTGTGTGATGCGGTAGGCCCACTGTACACGACTGAGCAAAATTTCTCCAGCAGCCGTAGTTTCGATAATAAAAATCTGGGGTTGAGCTGAGTCAGAAACTTTTGTGTTTACCTCATGATTGAGATGGGTTACTTGATAACATAGGTATATGTATGCGAATATTCCTATTTGGGGTTATCTTTTGATTTCATTTTCTTTGGTTTATCCAAGTTGGATTTTTTGAGACCTTGAGGGTCTTGGGGTCCCTGCTGAGTATCATTATACGTACCCCTGCACGGGCTATGCCTGCACTTTTTTCTGTTGGTTGAAGACGATAGACAATGTTGACTTAGGCTAAGAGTACCAGGACTAGACAGTACTCGGAGGTGGACCATACGACGTGTCGGTACCCAAAGGAGACAGTCAGACATGGAGTGTTGAGGAGGCTATTTGTACCAACCCTTTAGGTTGGATACGTGGTGGATGATCTTGTAGCTTCTCTTCACCTTTCTACGATTTTTTCCTTTTCAGCTGTACTTATTTAAAGTTGTACTTGTATTTTCTATTTGGGCTTGTATTCAGGCCCCTCTACTTTTTGCACTGTTTTAAACAGTTATACATCATGTTTTTCTTCTAACTCGTACAGTATTAAGAGAATTTTCAATTTTTAAATGTAATTCCTTCTCATATTAGAGATTTATAAAATTAGTTCTAGTTTCTAGCCCCTGGCCTATGGAAGGTGGGCTTTGGGTAGTCACGACACATGCCCCATGGGACGAGTAGTGACAAATTGGTGTTAGAGGCGTAGGTTCTACCGGAGAACATAGGACTCTGCTCTTTCTATACTGTGAAGCTATATTGTTAAGGGTAACATTTGTGGTTTTCTATTTAGGGAGTCCAGTGTTTGTACGATGGAAGACATATCCATAAAACATGACCCTAAATAGTGACTATTGACTTAGTGCATGAAAACACTGATTGCGTATGTGTTTCCAAAAAAGTATTAACATGCAATTGACGTGTGGTCAATAGAAATTATCTATTGTCCAGTCATGTAGTCAATTAATGCAAGGACTCTCCCTTTTGAGTGATAGTGATAGTTCTATACCTTTTCCTTTTTAGTTAACTAGATCCTCTCACATTAGGATGATAGGCGCGAGTGGAGTTGAAGGTATTTTTGGTCTCTTTGAATTTCTTAATCTTTTGGTATAATGTTTGACAATGTGGTGTGTGAAGATTATCCATTGAAATAGAGAAATGAATTCATGCTGGGATGGGTGAAGGATATTTGGAATTATTGGTGTTGACTGATGTATTGATCATCTTTTAGTGATTTTATCGGATACATGGATCATTTTTGGTGATGTCATTTAGCGTGGGTCCTCTATGACGAGCAAGGGTAGATTTCTTATAATCCATCGAGAATCCCTGATTTAATCGGAGTGTGTCCTCCTCTTTGGGAGTTTTATTTTATTGTTTAAAGCGGAGTGTTTATCTTGCATGTTTCCTTCTTATTATTATTGGTTATGGTTAAGTGGAGATTCATGTTCATTATCTAAACCAATGTTTTGGTGGATGTTTCACCAGGGAGTAGATGGATGTCGTGTTGTGTTGTGTTTGTTGGTGTTGTCTCGATTGTAGTGTGGTTTCTTGCAACACCATGAAATATGGAGCTCTATTTGGGAGTAATTGATTCCTAACTGTGATGTATGTGATAGTTTAAACAACAAGGCTCAAACTATAGGACTTAGAGTGAAGATGAAGCGTGCTTGAGAACCCCATAAGTATATTGGACCTCGACCTTATTTCTATCATTAGAATTGAAGGTGAAGGAAATTTAAATCATTTCCTGTAGATGTTCAATTCTGAGAAACGTGTTTGGTTTCATGAGGCATCTTGTGACTATGAGCAAGTGTGGTCATCTAGTTACCATAATTTCCTCAGGGTAGAATCCCAAATAATGTAATCTCTTAAAGTTTTCCTTATCAGTTGTGTTGGGTAAAATAGTCTCAAATTTGAATAGAGCTCATCTAGGGATGTGGATATGTTGGTTTGTCTTGGGTGATGGTTCTGATGCCCTAGTGGTCGGACACTTCCCTACCCACCCCTTGTAGTGGGGTGGTTGGTCATTTATGGAATATTTTGGAGTTTGAGTATCTTTTGGTAGTTCTAATGATGGGAAGACCCATAGTGGATCTATCTCAAATGTCACTGGAATAAATCAGTGTTCGCCATCTTCATAATGTTATGGAGTCTTCTTGGGCCTCCCCATTTCTATTTTATAGTCACTTCTTAGACACTAGTAGGTTTATAATGATGTGGAGCTCCTTCGGGATTCCACAAATGGGGTGGTTCTTGTTTTTTGGTGCTTGAGGAGTTTGGGTCTGGGAGTTTGGTTTACGTGGGAGTGAGAGTTCATTTTATTGATCAATCAATTAAAGGTTATCAATAACATTAATGAAGGTGACACATAGGGAAAATTATTTATATAGGCTTCTTAAGGTTTTCATTTAAGTTATATTCTCTAAGAAAAATGGATTTTCCACTTTAGATTGATTTAAATAGGGATCCTTTTTGGACCTCAAAGGGATATTAGTTTTTTAATTGGGGTTCAGTCTCAATTTTGGCATTCTAGGAACACAAAGAGTTATGGTGGGGAGAATTGTCACACCCGACATTTTTAAATCATTTATTTTATTAATTTTTTGGGCATCATGTTGTTTGGGTTGAATCCTGACATAAAATAATTGGGTTCTTATTTAAAAATTCACATTGGTCATGATAGCATTCAATGCACCATGGTTAAAGCAGCGCAGCTTTTCCTTAGTCATCGACCAACGTCACCCTATTCACCACATCACCTACTCGATGATGAAGGAAAACAAAAAAAATTATTTTAAAACGAAATTGATATAAAATAAAAATATGTGTGTTAAAATTTAAAAAAATTTCTAAATGATGATAATAATAACATTTTTTGAAAATATTGTTATTATTATTAATGTTATGAATATAAAATTTATTAAGTTTTTAATATTGTAATAAAAATAATTATTGATAATATTATGTTATGTAATTAACACTTTTATTATTATTTTTTATAACATTATTAATATCATTAATATATTTATTATAATTACCATAAATTATAATTAATTAATTAATTAAAGAGCGATCAAAAACTAAAAATAAGTAAAATAATATTGTCTGAATGATTAATTATCTTATTATTATTTATGAATAATTTTATTGTTATTAGTATGATTAATTTAATTAAGCTTCCATTATCATTTTAATTATTATTATTAATTTTAATTTACTTATTTTATTTATTATTATTAATAAAAATATTTTTGTTCCTTTCTTATTAGGGTTCATACCCCTTCCCCCACCTAAGTCAAGCACCCTTCTCCTTCCCTCGACCTATCGCTCCCCCTCCCCCTCTAATCCATTTTGCGTTACACCTCCGTTATCCCTCCCTCTCTATTCTCACCAAACCCCCCTCTCAGCGTACTATTTTCTGATGGCCTCCCCTCCTACCAAACAGACTGTTCTCCCCGAGGTGCCCCGCCTCACGTGTATGGACCACGTAATTTCCTCCCTTTTCTTGTGCCACACCTCCTCTTTGGTCGAAGGCCTCTTCTCCCATTCTATTCCCTCACTGGCTTCGACCCACCACACCTCCAGCCAAACCCAAACCAGCGCGATGCCCCATTCTGGCATGTCCCTATCATAGCACGGCAACCCAGTGGACCTCCCATACTATCCACAACCTAGTCCATCACCCCCCCCCCTCATTGTCCAGTTCCGCTCTGGCTCCCCCGCCAACACCTATTTCTCCTTCTACACATGTCGCACCCCTCTAGATAATTCTCTCCCTTCTTCTCTTTGACTTTTCGGTTTTTAGTGTGTGTGACATCTGATTTTAGGGTTCTAACATGAAGTTTTTGTTAAAATTCATGATTTTGGATTCACTCTAGGTTTATTTTGGTGAACAAAGCACTCATATGAAGTTTCATACTATTATTTGATGATTTCACACCAATTTTGAGGTTTTATACACTAAGGTAGTTTTTACCATAACATTTCATAAATGGATTAAGATAGTTTTTTTATTTTATTAATATATTCTTTGGATTTATTATGTGGTGAATTTTGTATTTTTGAAATGGTTTTAGTGTTTAATGGTTGGAATTTATTTTTTTAACCTAGTTATTTGTTGTATTTCTTGTGTGTGCTTTGATGTAATCTTTCTAGAATGTGTTCTCATTGTTTTTTAGATGGTACAAAATGAATCTTGATATGGTTATGACGTGTGGTCAATTTTAAAAATGTGTTTCGACATGTTCTTTGGGTGTAAATACATTTGGGGTATATTAAAATTGTTTTCATCAATTCTTATAGTGCATTGTTAAAATATATCAACCGTGAAAATGTGTTAGAAATGTGATTTTTAAAAAAATGAGTTTTACCTTTGCACGTTAATCCTATTATGCATCATTGTATTTGATTATAAAATCAATTGAGTAACACAAAACATGTTTTGGTACAGCTATTCTATACATTCAATTTTAATGTGATGTTTTTTCATAAGATTATTTGTGTACTTGGGGTAAATTGTCATGTGCTAATTTTAAATGTTTTATAAAATATTTAATAGAATTGAATTAATTATATGTGATCTGAAGATGTAGTGTTTGATGGGAATAAATATGTGTTAAATTTTAGGTGGTTTCATTGTGTGAAAATTGGGTGTCCTTCATGTGTAAACGCTTGATTTGGCAATTAGAAATGTTCTATTAATTGTTTAGACAATTTATTAAGTCAAGGATGTTGTTTTATTTATGATGTGAAATGGTTTTTGGTGTGAGTTTGGAATAAAATTTTTATTTTCAGTGTGTATTTAGGTGTAGAGCCTTGCGGCACTTTTGTAAAATATTTTGGAAATTGTTTATGAACTGTTGAATGGAATAAGTGGTGAGAGGCATGTTGATGATGTGATTTGGTGTGTGTGTGTTTGGAAAATTGGGTATGGGTATAAAAGTGGTGGTTTCTGTGTGTATTATCATTTATGGTTTTTGATATGTGAATGTGATGTATAATTTGAATGTTGAACTTGGCTGAGCACAAAAGGGAACCCCGAGTACCTAGGTGGGCGGATTAGGACTAGTACGCAGGAATATATGTAAGGGGATTGTCCTAGTCTCGTCTAGTAGGATTGAAATTACAACAGTAACTAAACTTTTCTGATGATTATAGACTACTAGGTTATGGATTTTCTTCACTACTAGTGGATCATGCATGAGAACATAGATCATTATACTTACTATGCCATGTATACCCACCAAGGAACTTTTTTTCTAGCATCCCACGCGTGCTAGCTACCTTCAGGGAAACACCCACAGGGCTCTACTATTCCTGACGTGGTTCCCTCTGTTGGCATACTCGATCCACTTTGGTGGATGTCTGTACTTTTTGAGTTTGTCTATTATACTTTAAAATATTGTATGTAAATATGGAATTTCTCTAATCATTCTATTTTTACTTTTAGCTTGTAAATTTGGTTCTTAAAATATGTATTAAAAGTATGATTTTGAATAAGCATATTAAATATTCACTTTGATTCTGTTGTAGAGAATAATTTATTGGGTTGTATCCTACTAGGATCTTGGGTCTCTTTTTACATACACCCTTGGGTGTATATAGACATTGTTATTGTGTATTCTAGGTAGATGCATTGTCCTTAGTGATGGTGGCTTGGGTTTCTAATTGTCTTCTCGTGCACATTGGTGTTGGTGGCTTGGGGATGTGGCCACTCTTGTTTCATGGATGTTTTAGTAAGTGTTTTAGTTTTATAATGTGGTCATTTCATTTTGGATTTTGTTTCATGTTATAAATCATTAAATCATAAATGCATTAAGGTCCTATTTGGTTGTCTATTTTTATTTTTAGTTTATTTTATCTTTTTATTTTTATTTTGTTTACTATCACAGATAAAATTTTCCCATTGTTATTTTTTATACTTGGACACTTTTTCCAACCCGTTGGGACTGGAAAATTCCATTGGGCCTTGTCATAGAAAGGGTTGGGCTCCAAGTAGAATGGTGACCTATCATGGTTCGTGACAGAATATTTTTTTTCAGACCTTTCAGATATTGATGTTGGGGAAGTATAATGGTTATTTTATAAAATGGATATAGAGATATGGTTAGATGATCTCTATATTTATTATAGTTTTAATCATGTAATGGTATAGTATTGGGTCCCCTTAGAAGTTAGTTAGAATATATGATTTCTACATATATGGCGGACATTGTATCTAGGTGAGATGAAGTAGGTGGATGATTCATGGGTTGAATTTCGGAAAATTTTCTGCTTAGATTTAATTTTTTTCACCATAAATCCATTAATAATAAATATCATACCTCCCTACTGTAGGAGAGTATTTTAGTTTGGGAGTTATGGATCATATTCTAGAGCCTTCTATGTTTTCCCCATATATTTTTCATAATGAGGATTCTAATATGGGAAGTCTTATGGAGTCACTTCATCGCTGAACTAGTATGCAGTTACTCCTTTTCTGATTCCAAAAAATATAGAGTTTCAAAAGAACAAAGAGGTGATTGAGATGATTCACTCACAATGAGTATTAATATGGGACGAGAATCAAAATATTTACTATAGGAGAAGATTTTTCCGTGGTATGTCTCTATTGCTATGGACATAATGGTTTCAATAGATAGCGATTCAACAATAAGTTCTTCCTTTCTAAAAAACTAGATACATTGGATTTAATTCTATTATAAGGGATTTTAGGTCGGTGTTCATTTTATGTGGGGTTCTTTTACATCCCCAAAAATATTTCCCTGTGGTTACTCGAGTTTTTTATGGTGTAGGTGGCCATAACTAGCACCAACCACAACTATAATTTATGGAAAGGGTATTTCAAAAACAGGATTATGATTTAGGTTGAGAAAATAGTGTAGGTAGAGATCATCTTTAGGATGTTCCATGTGTCTAGGGGTTTTTACCTATGTGTGGTCAGAGAGGTGGCCATCAGTAGAGAGCTGGAGGATCTAGGTGTGGTTTTTTTAATGTGATGGATGTAGTAGTTATAAAGAAACAAATAGTGTTCTAGGTATGCCTAGTTTATCTTACATCATTAATTTTTCTTCATTTGATTCAATGGATTCACACTCCTTTGTTTCACCCACTCTAGTCCATTCTATGGGACTTCATGTAGAGGTGATTTTCATTCCCCCAATGATTAATATGCATTTTAGAGGGTACAATATTTTTTCTGATGTTTTACAAGGGTGTAAACATATGATTTTGCAACATCAATTCCATGGGGATAGGTTATTTCTTCATAAGTTATTGGACATTTCCATCCTCATCATTGACTAGTTGTATTCTATGTATATTGTGATAAACTAAATTTGGGGGAGAGTTTTGTTCGCAGATGTGTATGGATATTGTGAGGTATTCTTCAGGGATAAATTTTTTCAATAAGGAAATATATGATTGGATCCCCTTCATTCCTTGAACTTTGGGTTTTATATACAATTAGTGTACATAGGGACGGTTGAGGTTTACAAGGTATTTGGGTATTCTATTGATGTTTTTTTGGGGTGGATATGTTACTACCCCTTGATTCAATTTTGAGTTAAGGATACAAATACCCACTGACGATTATATCATTTTCATGGATCAATATTGTATGGTACTATACATTTTTTGAGAGTTGAGGATTCAAATAGATGACCTGATGTAGAAGGGTTTCACCTGTCCTAGTGTGTTTTTGTGGGGAGCTCTAGTGTAATTCTCTAAGACGGTCAATCGTAGATTGAGGTTGTGTATAGAATATTTGTGATAAAATATTTTTATGGTCAAGAACCTCTACCCTCTTCCAATGAAATATGACCATTTAGATCAGTTGAGGGTGCATATATGATTTTTTAAGATCAGTCCATGGTATGGGAATCATGAGTTGACATCTATGGAGGGAAATATCACAAAGGCGTCCTTCAGATGATGGTATGACCACCTAATGTTCGTGGTCGTGTCATTCCATTCTTGAATACATCAGTTTCATTTATGGGAATCATGAACTCCATATTCCATGAATTATTGGACAAGTTCATAGAAAATTACATTGATGGAAAATTAATCTACTCGAAACATAGGAGGAGCATAGCGATCACCTAAATGCTGTCTTAATGGATCTTCTATTCCAATAGCTCTATAAAAAGTATTACAAGTGATTGTTTTGAACATTTTTGGTACATTTCCATAGGCATGTGGCATCCAATAATTATTTAGTTTTAGAACCCTAAGAGCTCAAGGCAGTTCCCCTTTGGAAGAACCTATGAACATGGTAGAGCTTTTTAATTTCCTTGTATTATATGATATTATTATAGGGTGGTTCCCAATTTATATAATATTTTATTCTAATGGAGAAAATTTTCCTAGATTGACTAGGATTTTAAATGTACTAAAATGTCTCACGTATCATTTAGTTCACTCAATGGAATGTGGTTCATTGATCATGTGCATCATTTTTCAAAGGATAGGGGGATGTTTGAGGTTTTTTTATGATTTCCATGTGGGATTATGATCCATGTTGAATCAGAAAAGATTTAGGATGACATATGAGTATAGTCATTCAATTTCCTATGAGGATAACAATGACACTGATGATCAAGAAAAAGTAGCATTGGTTTTTTGATGAATCTCTTTTGAAAATTCCTAATTGGGGATTTCATTGTAGTCTTCACAGATCCGAAGGTATTGAAGAGTGTCTTTTCTAAATGTGATATAAATCTTCAGTAGTAGATGTATGTGGATTTTCTTTATGATTACAATTATTCTATTTCATACACCATATTAAAGGGGAATGGTGTGGCCTATCTGTTGAGTATGAAGTTGTTGAATTATGTTGTTTTAGGGACATAGGATTATTGGAGAATGAAGGAGGATTTAATAACCTTTCACATAGATTCAATGGTGCATGCTGGTAAGTGTTTTTTTTGTTTTAGATGATTGGTTTGTATTTTTTGATACAGAAAGTGGAGGCTTCTCAGTTGTTTGACATAGAGGTAGAGTTGATGGAATATCATGTTGTACATGGTGATGTTGCAAATGGTTGGTGCGAATATAAACATAAATAGATGTTTTTATAGGATAGGTTGTTTGTTCCATAACCAATGAATGAGATATTCCTTCATGATTTTGAAATCTGACATTTCTAAGTATAGATGTTGGTTTAAAAAATATACAATGGCTTAAATGTGTGGTTTTGGTATCCTGGGAGAAAATGGAAAGTGGCAGGATTTGAGCTTAAGGTGTTTGGTTCAATTTTATTAAAAAGAAAAAAAATCATGTTCCTGTATTTTTTTTAGCATTAAGATGTTTCAGAGTATAAATGGGATTTAATATTGATGGACTAAATCCTAGGGTTACCCCACACTCAGGTTTGGGTTGATTCTATTTGGGTAATCATAGATCATTTAGTAAAATCTACCCACTCTCTAGTGATCAAGGAGTCAGTCATCAAGTATATTTTTGAAAGGAGTGAAGTGGATGACTTGGTGTTGTTCCATGGATTTCTATTTCCCATTAGCTTTCATCGTGATGCACATTTTACTTTTCTAGTATCAAATAGATTGTAGAATTATTTTGTTACTCAGTTATTCCTCAACACTTCTTCACACCCCTATATATATGGGTAGATATAGATGAATATCTAGACACTAGGAGCTAAATTGCACACATGTGTCTAATAATTATCTAGACTATGAGTAAGACACAATAAATTGGTTTAGATATCATACAACAAATGTTAACACTCATACATTTTCATTTCTCAATTTGAGTCTTAGTGCGTACAAACACATAGTTATTCATCATGGAGGACAGTGGATTGGAAGGAAACACCTCTTGGTCCTAGTGTGGTGAAGTCCATGTTGGAAATGGTTAAACCTATTCCTGAGAGGATTGAAGAAAATCAAGACATATATCAACATTATATTGATAATTGGACCAGGCACTTGCACTATGAGGTATGAGAACATGTGTTCATAATGGTTTCCCTTCTACATGGGTTGTTGATGTTTTCCAAGGTAGTAAGCTTTCTCTCATGTTTTTTGGGACCACATAGGTTTTGGGGATATTTTGATTGGGGGATTATCAGTAGGAATTTCCCCCATTGATGAGTACGATCAAAAATATGTTTCACATGTCCTATCTTAATTGATATCTCAATGATTACATCCATGTCATTGACAGGGGAGTGTTCGATTTCGAAAATGATGAGGAATTTGTGGAGAATCTAGTATAAATCAAGGATCATTATTAGATGATGATGTGTGAAATGACTATTCAATTATTCCTTTTTGTGGAGACATTGTCTCCTTCTAGATATTAATTGGTAGTGATATGTGAAGATTTTTCCATATATCAGGAGCTATTTTGAGTTTTTGTCTATGTTATGCTTTTGGATTTGATTTTAGATGTTTCTACTTTATGAGAATTTTTCTTTTGGTTGATGTGTGATGTGTGATAGAACTGTTGATATACGAAAAGGGGAGGATCAGATTCATAATCTATATGCATTGTACTACAATGTTATTAGAACCATGGATGAAATTAGATAACAGCTAATAGGATAGTATCTTGACATAGAGAATAGAATTCAACAATTCATATGTTAAATGTAGAAAAATTTGTTCGTTGTGGTGATGCTCATCTTGAGATATATTGATAAGGATATGGTTTTTGGTTGACTGGAAGTTTGTGAATGTTACTAAACGAATTGGTGATATATCTAGTGTGAGGTGGTTATGAGGTTGTGTGGTGATGTTCATATGTGGGCTGTTTTTGGGTGTTTCTGTTATAAAATTTGGATGGGGCAGTGTTGGAGGTGTAATGAGATCTTTGATTGGTATATCCAGGGCGGGTTATTTAAAGCATTTCCCTCTTTTCCTTATATGTTGGTTTTTGATTATCATGGATGATATTTAATTGAATTATATCTATTTTATAGTCCTTGATTTATAAATCCTTTTCCTTTGAGTAATTTGAGACTTGGTGGAGTTAAGAGGGTGCTAGGAATATATTGTTATATTTATATTATGAACCCTTATTGTATTCAATTATGTATCATATTTTTGATTGATAGTATCTATTTTTATTCATGTGTTAGGTAGGTTGGTTGTGTAGTCAGTGGGTATTGTTAGTTATTTGTTCATGCAGTGGGAAAGCTGTTTGTGTGATTAACTAACATTGTTAGTTGTTAGGTCAGCTATACGAATCAGTTTCATAGATGGATTTATTACTTTAATCAATTACATTGATGGATCGGCTTCGTGAATCATCTATATGGATGGATTTACTATTTGAATCATCTATATTGATGGATCAGCTATGTAAATCAGCTATGTTAATTTTTTAGCTAAGTGAATCGGTAAAGTCAATTGGAACAGTTATTGATCGACTACATGAATAATATATGTGGTTGAATAAACTATTTAGTAGAGTCTTCTATTTGAAAACAAATATATATATCTTTGGGAAATGTTAGGGATTTAGCTACATGGAAATAGCCATGTGGGGTATTCCATTAGTTATGTGAAAATGGCCATGTAGGTCATTTGGCATCGTTAATTCATGGTATTCAAAGGATGTTTTTAAGGGGTATTTATATTCAACATTTGTTTTGATGATCTGTATTGTAAAAATTCATTCAGTTGGGAGATTAATTATATATACAATAAATAGTTAATTAAAATGTTTTCTAGGATCTAAAATCATGTTTCTTATATATATGTTAATTATAATGAGAAGTTATTTCCTTAATCCATTATTGTTTACATTCTCATGAGACTGGTGGTCCAAATCCTTTCCCTTGTAGTCAAGAATCCTTATATTCATTGGTTCATGTCTATTATATTGGAGATTCCATATTGTGTGAAACCATTATTTTGGTGTAGTGAATAAGGTGAATATTATTCCTTTTAGTTTGGGAATCCATCATTTCATAGAAAAGTGTATCATGAGGGAGGGGTTTACATTAGTTTTATTTTTGGGTAAGATGTCTGAAACAATGTTAATGTTGATAAATTAATTAGTCAAATTGAATTTATGGGAGGGGTACTAATTCAAATGTTTTTATATAATTGATATTAATTGTGATACTGTGGATTGACGGTCTTTAGGATGACTAAAAAACATGGTTGTCGAGATAATTTTATTTAAAAATAGTTATTATTATATGGAAACCTTTTTTCATGTCATTGTGATATCAACATAAAAAATATAATGTGACTAACCTATTATATTCAGATAATAAAATGATTTTCTCTAGATTTTTAATTTTTTAAGAGTACCCAAAATAATGGAGTCGGATGTGATAAAATTTCCAATAATAAATCTAGAAAAATGGGGTTTGATGTGTTGTGAAATGTTCGGGTGTGTTATACTGGTAGTGTGCTATATGATTATGACATTTCTGGTTGTGATGCAGTGTGGGGTATTGTGTGGTTAGTTTGGACATGTTTCTTCTATGGGGGTAGGTGGTTGATTTTTTCCATGATTTGGGGGTGGTGTGGCGGTTGTTTGTTTTTATCCTCCTTTTTGGGTAGTGAGTTGATGGTTTGATGGGGATTGTGAGATTCTTGAAATTTATGGTTTCATTATTCTATATTTTTAGTTAGTGATAGAATAACTGGTTAAAAAAATTTGTAATGTCATTGGATATATTTTTTATTGGGATGGAAATGATGAAAAAAGGAATTAATAATGAGAAGTTTGGTTAAATGTGGATGATATATAATAATGAATTTAATGATATGGATGATAGAATTGGTCGGTAATGATTGATATAGATCGTTCCTTGTAATGTGTTATTCATTTAAGGATGGCATTGAAAGTAGTGATGATGTGAGTTGGATAGTGTTTTGTTGTGAAACCATATGTTGGGATGGTTTGGGGTCGTACATATATATTTTATATTCCTTTTGATTTCTGTACACAACCCACCTACATCGAGAAGTTTTTGATGACACATGAAACATCACATAAATTTCTTCCCAATATCCAGTTGACGATAATGTATTGATGAAAACTGTCTCCCCACTCTCTCTTATAGGTGAGTAAATATACACTAGATGTTATTTCCGAAGGATTTTTGTGCACTTTGTTATAGAATAGGTTTCTTCAAATGATATGTGATATGACCATTTTTGGGTCTCTGGACTAGGTGTATTCGCGAGAGATATCATATGACCATATTGTGGTTTGACTTGTGGTGAGATTATCTCATGGTAGTAGGAGGGAATGAGGTTGACTCCCAATTTTTTATGATACCCTACTATTCTAGTTATAGAAGTTACTGTGATGATATGTCCCTGGTATCTACAAGTGAGATGTGATGTTAATGCATGTTTTTGTAATGATGTATTTTATAAAGAATATATAGGAGTTCCAGGACATACGATATTAGGGGGTGAAATTGGAAAATTGGTAGTTAAATGTGGTTTAGGATACCATTTATTAGTGTTATACTTACTTTTTTATTATTAATGGAATTCTGAATTTAGTGAGCATTATATGGGGAGGATGGGGTAGATAATTGATTTGTTTAGGTTTTATTGGTACTATTATTTTCTCTGGGGATAATTTGTATGCTTATTCCATATGTTCACAAGATGATTTGGTTTTTCTACATATTATACACGTGTAATACCATACTTGTATAAAATTGACTTCTAGGCTTCTAAAAGGACAAGGAGGACCATTCTAGACAGTAAAAGCATTGACATTGAGATAGTTTATATGTTGTTACTTTTCATTTTATTAGGTATTTAATTTTGATACGTTTAGCAGTATGAATTTTTTTATACCTAAATTGTGGTGTGTGTTGAGTTTCCTTTTTCATTATTTCATGGGGTTTCATATGGTTTATTTAACTTATCTCCCAATTTAATTTACATATAGAGTTTAATACCTCCCATATTGTGAAATTTTTATAACCTTGGTGTTAGTCACCAACCTGGGGCCAATTAGAGGTAGGACACGAGGGGTTATTATATATATCCATTCATTGTAGTATCTTTGACGGGAGGGGGTCATGATCGTTTTCATTTCCAAATGAAATATTTTTACTTATTCCATTAAGTGATTCTTTTCATCAGAGATCATTGATGAAAATTTTATTTAAAATATTTTATATATCATGTATTCCCATTGAATGATAGTATTTAGTTTTTATTAGAAATATATTTGAGTCGTTTAGGAAATTATACCATGTAATGTACTCACACATATATATATGAATTTATGGGCATGTATATATTATTTAAAATTATTTAGGTAAGGATAATTATTCTTTCTTTGTCATTAGTATGTTTGAGATCCTATGATGGATTTACCACATGGAGTTATTTTCAATTGCAACTAAATATTGGATATCATTTGAATCGGTTTAGATTATTTTATAATGTTATTTTGTCACATTTTATCATGGTTTGGATATATATTAAATATTTTATTTTTTTATCAAAATGTATGTTTGGAAATTTTCAGCATCGTTCATGTTGAAGAAGTTTTCCCTAAACTAACTATAATGTATATTTATTTTGGTTATTGTTTCAAAAAAATGTTCTTAATATTTTTTTAAAAATTATCCGATTATATACCATAAACATGTTTTATTTTTAGTGTATTTTTTTTATTTTTTATTTAGAATTTAGTAAAAAAAATTTTAATGGTTCCATTTAGAAGAACTGTGCACTCAATCCTTGGTAATGGATTGTTTTGAAAGAATTTGTATGAATGGGTAAATAATTTTTCCTTATGAATAATTGAGTGACAAATAATTCATTCTATGAAAGACTCAATTTCCATCATGTGCATTTCCCAATTTATTTTAATTTCTCTTATTAGGCCATTAGTATTATCTGGATAGATTAAATGGGCTGTCATACATGATGGATTGTAAGTACTAATGTTCTATTCAAATTTTATTTATGTATTGGGTATTAGGTTTTTAGGATATATTATTATAACCCTAATGATTTTAAATCCCATTTTCATCCTGATTACATAAACTAACCCTTGACCACTATTTTACATGACATTTTCATCAAAAATTCAAGATATTATACATTTTCTTTATTAATTAACTGATTATTTTCTAAAATAATGGCATATAAAATTTCAATTCAACACATTACTAATTAAATAACACAAATAATTCACTAAATACTACCAAGTAACTTATAATATATATACCAAAACAATTTAGTTCCTCCCTAACATTCTAAAATAAATATCACTTATATGTTTTCATAAAAAACAAAAAAATTTGTAAATTCGAAGACATTTTATTTCCATCTTATCACAATGAATTAATTTTAATTAAATTGTTTATATTAATTTAATTTACAGTGTACCTAAAATCATTAAATTTTATTTGTTCATATTATATCTTAAATAAAACATTATCTTCTATTTTAACATTTAATAAAGTAATTATTAAATAAACTAGATTATATTCAACATTCTTAATTAATGTAAATGGTTAAATTCATAATTTAGAAAATATGATATATACTTTTAAGAATTTTTTTCTTGATTCCCTATTTTAAAGTGATATATATTTGAGAGGATGTACTGGAGACATTATATCTAAGGTGTGTACCCAGATGACTTACTTTTATGAGAGAAGAAATGATCATTTAATTTAATCCAATGTTAACCATTCTCATAAAAATGTATTTAATTCAATTACATACCAGTAACTATATTAGATTAATTAAACAATTTACCAAATTTATTATAACAAGTTAAAACTAATATATTTCATACCTTTTAATAAAAAAAATATAAATTTACTGAAACATATAGTACAATTTAATTGAAATTCAATATGATCCTTTAATTAAATTATTATATTTCATACCAGATATATTTTTATTAAACTAAAACATATTTCCAACTCACTTTTACAAGCCATGTTTTTCCGAATTCATCCTTTCATGATATTACATGACATTTTCAGCTACACCATGAGCTTTAGGTCTTATTTCAGCTTGCATGGTTAACAATTTACTCTTGTATGTATGGTGATAGAAAGTATCTTAATCTTTCCAAAAATGATTTCATATAAAAATCATGAATTTAAAATTATTTATTATAATTTTGTTAAAAAATTATATATATGAAAAACAACATGAATGTTTTTTAAAAAAATTGAACCAAATTAATAAATACTTTATTATAAATAATAAATATAATTTTAACATAATTTAAAATAAAATATTCTAAAAAAAATAGGGAATAAAAACATAATACATGATGTTTAAAAAAAACTTTATTGATATCATACTATAAAATATTTATCATTATAAAACATTACATGGTATTTCATTAAGAGTCTCAAAAAAAGAAATCATGAAATCCAAATCAAATGAATAAATTATAATTATTTTGAAAAAATATTTCATTTAATTTTCGTTTCTCTTATGTACGCGTTCTTTATAAAATATTCTTGATATTTGAATGTAACGGAAGATCAAATTTAATTTATTTATAGATTTTTACATCTTAAATCACATTATAATGGCTTAAAAAACTCAAGAATCCATGTAAATACCTAGTCATTATCCTATGTTTTTATATAATTCAGTAGATATATTTTTTTCCCTAGACCCAATATGTTTGGGGAACCTTTCCCAATAAACATCAAATTAAATGACCTAACAAAATTTAATTACTCTTCATTTCACCCTTAACTTCCTATTAATATGATATATGTTATAATTATACTAGTCTGGTATATTTATGGTTTATATATCATGTTTTAGTTATCATATCTCCACTCCAAATGTATGTTTTTACATCAGTCACTAATGAACTTTGGATACCTTATTCTTGCATGAAAAACGAAAAAAGAGGGAGATATAGATATAGATATATTTAATGTATATTTACATAAAAAAATTATTTTGTTCTCCACCAAAATGTAATGAAACACTTAATAATATGAATGACATATAATAATTAATTTAACATATTATGAAAATATATTTAAATAATTTTATAAACACACAAAATTGGTTTATCTTTATATGTATGTCTACGTGTTTGTGTGTTCGTCTATCTGTCTGTTTGTTTGTGTCTCTGTTTGTGTGTGTGTCTCATTATGTGGGAGTGTGTATGAATTCATGCATTTATAGTTGTATGTGTGAATAGATGTATGTATGTATGAAAACATGCATGAATGCATGTATGGATGGATGGATGCCTTATTTCACACATTTCTGTATGTATGTATGCATTCATATATGGATATGTGGATGTATGTATGTATATATGTATGTATTTATCTATGTATGAATGTTGAGTGTGTGTGTGTGTGTGTGTGTATGTGTATGTGTGTGCGTTTTTATATTTGTCTCCATGCCTTTTTGTATGTATGTATGTATGCATGTATGAATGTATGTGTGTGTGTATGTTTTTTGGTATGTATGCATGAATTCTTTTATCTATGAATGCAAGAAGATATGTATTAAAGTATGTCTGTATATATGTTAGTATGTATGTAATAATGCATGTATATATTAATAATTAAATAAATCCACTCACTCAAATGTAATTATACCTAAAACCCAATAATACTATCAATCAGTTTACGTGATCACATCTAGTCAAGATTAGCATCGATACATAGATCAGAATGAATAGTTTAAATTAAATTAACTTTTCTTAAACACCCAATAATTCAATGATAAATCATTTGGATGACGATATTAAATATTACCAATTAATAAATAATCATTTAAATTTCGTTGGTTTTATACTTCTCTGAATATAATAATGTTTGATCTCATAGAGTTGTTATATAAATGATATATTTTTCTAATTTTATCCATTTCTGTAATAGTTAAATCACAAAAAATACTTTTTTTACATTTAAGATTAATTATTGGAGACATGAGACGTGTATTTTTCATAAATTTTTATCTAATTCCATTCTTGATAATGAAAAATAAATAGTCTTCCTTGTAGTTATAGATAATCATTAATATGATTTTGAATAATGTGTTCTTAAATTTTGATTATTTAGAATATTTATATGACTATGTCAAAGGTACACAATAAAGGGGTGTATGTTTCTATAAATAGTGATTTAGTTAATTTTTTCACAAGATAATCTCCTCATGAGGGTTGAGAATAAATGAAATGTTTAATTAAGGTTTAAAAGTTGAAACATATATTTAAAAGTTAAATTGACATTGAATCACTTTTATTCCATTCATAGTAGAAATGTGGGAAAAAACTATTATAATAAGATATTATTATGATGTGAATACAATAACTGTTGATGAGAGTAGTATTATATACTAATAAAATTACATTTTGTGGTAATAATTATTTTATATATATAATATTGGTTATGTTGTTATAAATCAGAATTCAGTTTGGGTTCCACTGAGGGTGAATTAGTGGTATTAGTTTTTTAAATTATTTTTATTGAATTAAACCCTTATAACTTGTAATGGCTTCAATTAACTCTACAGAATCCATTCCTCCCCATTAGGCAAAAATAAGATGACAAAACAACACAAAAGAAATTATTACATGTTTTGACCTCATTTTTGGAGTCTAATTCATATGATTTTCACCCTTTATTGAGACACATATGTTATTATTTATATTATTTAATGTTTATACTGATGAAATAACACTTTCATACAATGTTTGATTTGGATTCATCCACTTATCTAAAGGGGAATGTATCATCCACTTCTCGGAAATGATGTATGGCATTGTTTAGGTGGGAAATACTTGTTTTTAAAGATCTACCTCACTCATGATTATGGAAAATATCGTTAGTGAATGTCCATATTCATCAATATCAATAATAACATGTTCTTCTAAAAGGATTTCAACTGGTAAATTTATATCAACAAGAATAAATATGATATAATTCCCCCTTATTTATTCATAATTATATTCTCATTCCTAAGAGTAAGCATGTATTAGATGATCTTATTTCTTCTCAATTAAAAGCTTCAAAATCATCAACTATAGAATGAAAATAACTTTAACACTTTTGGAATCTCATACATTGTACTTGTCACACTCAAACAGGTCATCTCTCTCATTTATAAAAAATAATCTTCAACACAGTAGGGTATCATCACCATCCCATAGTCTTATAAAACCCATATTATAAAGACCGAAGCTTAAAAAATATGTATATTACATCATTTATTATGAATATTTATAACAATAAAAAATTATATTAATGAGAACCATGATAGTCCTTTGTCTTTGGAAACATGGAAATATAATATTCTATTATGGTGAAACATATTCAACAAAATAGATAATTATTTTCTCTGTTAGTAATCATACATAAAATAGTTATTAATAACATGTGGAGGGGAATCATAAGAAATGGGTGAGATCAAATTCACATAAAGTGTATAAAATATAGATATGTAACCACAACATAAGCATAAGATTATGATAAGAGGATCATAACATTTGAGGACAATAAATTGAATATTAATGATCATAAACATAAATCATGGAATAAATATTTTTGTTCATAAGACATGGATCATAAGGGAATCAAGAGCACAATCTATGAAAGCATAACATAAGAATAAGACATTAAATTTATGGAAGATATATAAAATATAAAATTACTTCCATAGTAGACAAGTCTTAATTACATGTTGATATAAGTATTATGTAATAACCCTCATTCTAAATTGGTATTCATGGTTCACTACCTTGACCATCTTATTAGTTAAGGTTTACTCCCAATACCACCTCAGTAGAAAAAGTCCTTTAAAGAACTGATTTCACTAGCCATTTGAGCCATGTCGATCTCATTATATTTAAATCATTAACCAATTCATTGGAGGGAGATATATAATCCACCAATATCATAATTAAATAAAAAATATGGGTGTCACTAGATCATTAACATTCATTTCATAACCCATTAAATGAAAGGGGTATTATAAACATGTTATGATTTTATAACGTACTAAAAAGTGATAGGCTTTATAAAAATTTCATCAAATCATAAATCCTGAAAAGAAGCAATTTTGATAATCATATAACCTATGAAACATAATTGGGTTTCATAATCTTATAATGTATGAAATAGAAATGGGTTTCATAATCATATAACCTATAAAACAGAAACATGATTCATAAACATCACTCTATAAAAACATAAACCATCCTGAGAAAAAAATTTGAATGGGACCATCATTTCATATAACCACTAAGCCATGAGTAACACCAATGGATTTAACTTTAAATGGAACATTATTATTGGGAAATTTTCTAAAATTAATTCTTTTCAAAAATATCCTTTCATCTATGAAAAACATTTTTTAAAACAAAAATCTTTTCGAATAACAGTTTCTTTAATAATAAAATTTAAAACATATAATGGAATCTATAATGTGTTTTGAAAACCATTTTTGATGAAAAATTAAATTGTAATATTAAAAAATATTAGAGATCAATATATTACATAACATATAACGGATGCTTAATTTTTTTAGAAACTCTTTCTATGGAATCATATAAAGGAATCTTGAAAACATTTGAAAAGTATATTAATTTGAGAATAAATTTTAAACATAAAAATAAATCATGAAAACAATTATGAAAACCATTTTATTTTAAAATAATTTGAAAAAATATAAATTAATCTTGTATATATTTTTAAAACATTTTACTTTGAAACTAATTTTAATTTTATAAAGAATTATTGAAAACATTTGAAAACCATTTTATTGAAAAATTATAAAATAACATCAATTTTTTTAATAAATATTCCCTTAAAACATATAAAATATTCTTGAAAACATTTGAAACAATTTTTAAATATTATATGTTTTTTAAAACCTTTTTAGAAAAAATGGTTATGAATGAAAAATATTTTCAACCGAATAGATAAAAAAATTGGATTTTATTAAAACAAATTAAGAATTATCTTATATAAAAAAGAGTGGAAAATGGTACCAATACATGATGATATCATGAATATAGAGAGGATAATATATTTTACAATTTTTCATGATAAATTTATAAAAAAAATTCATTAAATACGGCATAACCATAATAAATCTCAATAAATGAGGAGATTGTAGAAATACACTATTACCACATTTATTAAATTCAATAATAATCAACATGGGAGAAAAAAATTAATAGAATCTCAAAATATAATTATAATAAAAATATTCCTGATATAAAATTTAAAATTCAAGTGTTTACATTTAATAGAATAATATTGGGGCATAACATGGCCTCTATCTCAATGAATGAAAATCGAGACTGAATTACATTACTAATATGGTAATTTTTAAAAAATAGTCACCATGAAAGAAAGATAAATAAATTCATATCTAAATACAAATAAATTTATTTATTTGAAACATATAACACACTCATATTTTTTATATACACCATTCAAAATAAATGATTAGTCTATACGGACTAAGTCTCGTTGCGAAAAAAGTCATTCTAGAAAACACTCACCTTAACACTTGAATTTTTTTGTATGCATTCATAGTTAATGTAAGGTAATAATATGTTTATTATAAAAATACTAATGGTAAATTTTACTATATATAATCACATATATACTTTTATTATTGAATTATATTACCCATTTATAAGAAATTCTTTGTTAATGATAATTTTTAGGTAATATCTGAATCATTTTTCATATATGTTTGGAATTTTTATTCACTATTATCACACATAAATTAGGAAATAAATATATAGTGAATGTTAAAAAATATAAATATAACAAATAGTCATTATATAAATATTTAATATATTCTATTAAATAATGAAATAATAAATGGTATGTGTCATTAATGGAGACGGTAGGCCATACATGCGCTTCAATGCTGTGTCTGTTTTATAGTTGTACTTAATGAAATGAGGTAAATGAAAAATATATTTATGTTTAAACAGAAACTATAGTTGTATTTTAATTATTATTTCATTTATATCCTATAATTTTACTAAACTCGTCCTTAATTTATTCCATATACATTATAAATAAATAATGTCTCTTTGAGGAGTTAGTAGTACACACATCCTCGAACAAAGTTATCATGATTAGAAATAATGGAAATCATGATGGTTTGTTTTATATAATAATTTAATAATCATAAATAAATATTAAATTAATAAGGTAATCTATAGTAATTATCAGCCATAAGAGGTGGTAAAGGAAAAATGAATGACATTGTTTCATGAGGTGATAGTTCATCATACACACGAATGGTATGTTCATTACCCATTTGATGGAATTATGTGTTGGTGTATGTCAAACACTTTTGATAAAAATATCTTAGTATATTTAATAAATTTATGGTTTTATATAACTATAGAATAATAATAATTTAGGTGGTCGATAATGAAAATAAAACAAATGATATAGTGGAGTGATGTTATCTGTTCATTAGGTAACTCCTTTTGGATTAACCAAATGGCTTCTTTGGGTGGATATAATCCTAATTGGAAAATTTTATAAGAAGTTTATATAAGTTTGGATCTGAATTTTTTAGGTTTACGATCGGTCAATGTGGCTTCAGAGGTGTGACAAAGCGGAAGTGTGAATGTATTTTATTGAAGAGGAGGGGCGACATTCTTGTAAATACCAAAAGGTAAACACTATTGGGAGTTCTGACCAAACAGAATTGCATAAAAATTTAAAAGTAATGTATTGAATGATAATTATGGTTGATAAACACCTCTTTCACTCAAAAATAATTTCATTTTTAAAATTTTGTTCCCTACCTTCTATTTTTCCCAAATTTTGACATTTTGGTATTTATTAAGGTAACTTGTTTTATAACTGAAGTAATTTTACCATTAATACTAAATTAAATTGACATTTATTTGTGTATATAGAAAAAATAAATTCTAAATATAATATCAAATTTACAAAAATTAAAAAAAATCCAATGTGTGTTGGAAATTAATTTTAAAACTGTCGCATGTAATGCAAAAACGCAACATTATCCCAAACCATGCTAAAAATGTATTTATTTTTAAAGGTCAACATTTTTACTATAAAGGATTAATTGTTTCATTATGTGACCATATTTTATATTTTTTAGATTTTGGAAATATTATTCTATAATATATTATTTTTAGTAAATATAAAATCATTCAATAAAATATAATTTATTAATAAATGAATGTAATCTTATTTAGAAAATTATTTACTTCATATAAATTTTAAAATTTTCAAGAAAATTATATATTTTAAGTCTATTAATTGAATACCTATTTATCATGATATATTAATCAACAAAATTTGATGATAAAAATTCCATCAATAATAACGGTTCTTAGGGATGTTTGGGATGTTGTGGGTTGTAGGACTAAAGCAATTTCCCCAAGGTCTTTTTGTTCTAAATTTTTTCATTCATTGAATAGTTTTTCTCTATCATATCTTCTTGGATATGGGTATTATGGTTCATGGACAACAAGTTTTTTGTGTTTTTCTTGTGTTCAAATGGTGGAATGATGGTTATCTTGCGAGTTTCCTTCCTCGCCACAGTTGATGTTCTCTCAGTTATGGTGATATTGTGGGTCCTTATTCCAATGAAACATTATTTTCACATCATTTTCCAATGATCCTTTCTGATTTGGTCAATTGTGTCAGTCTTCTTGGTGGGTTTGGGATTTTTTTTCCAAATAGAATGTGGTCTTTGTGAGGCGAGAACTACATGGTGTTTTTGTAGGAGAGATAATGGTGATCAAATAGTAACCATGGTTGTTTTTTAATGATTATAGTGAGGCTTATTATGGGATCTTATTTGGATGATGATATTCCCAATTTGTGTGTTTGATGTTTCCTAAAATTTTCTTTTTCCAAAAACCAGTTCTAGCAATGTTGACGATTCATTGAGTGGTGAATGTTGTCGATGTGGGAGACAGTGATGTGATGTTGACATAGGTGGAGAGATGATGTTACCTATAACTATGACACATTGTGACCCAACATGTTTTTGATTTGGTGATTCTAAAATCCAGGATTCATGGTGTAGTTCTCAAATATTGGTTTTCCTAGATTTTAATTTTTTACATTTCGACGTGGAATACAGTGATTAAGTATATGAAAATTAATTATGGAGTTTCTGAATTTCAAATTTATATTACATTGGCATGATGTTATTGTTTTAATCATGGTGGTTCTATAAATTGACATTTTTCAACATGGAATTTTTTTAGGTTTCAGAATCTAATTAATTATTTTTATAAGAATAAATAAAATTATTTGGAGAAATTCTCTTTTATTATTTTTTGTATCATTTATTTTAGATAATTATTAACTAAATAATAACCACATTTAGCATTCATTAAGAATATAACCTAAATAATTCACCACTAAATGTTAAAAATAAATTATTATGATGAAAAAAATGTTTTATATTTATAGATAATGTGTATATTATAACTAATGGGGTTTTGTGTCCATGTATCATGTATTTATAAATTTTAAAGGTAACGATGTTTTATTTCTTCCTAAATTATCTTTTTATACAAGTCACATTATTTAGATACTATCGAAATAACTGTTATAATTTAACTAAAAAGGAAATATGATCAATATATGTACAGCTGGTGGCCTTTGGAGAATTTGGTAGGAAATTTTTATCCTCAACATTAATGTTTAAAAATTATGTAAACAAATTTTTTCCTTAATGATTGTAATTATTTTTAATTAATTTCACTATTATTTTTTGTCAAAAAAATGATAACCATACTAGACATTATAAAATACTTGGTTACAAATATGGATGCAATTTTTCAAATTATAATGACATTTTTGAAAAAAAAATTAATTTAAATTTTTTCCATATATGTGTCATGAAATATAATATTTTATCGAAAAAGAAGATATGTTTTAAATTTTATAATATCCAAATACAATTTAAAAAATTGATACAGTGAACTAAAATTGATTAATTGATGTAAATTTTATCTAATTAAACATTAAAACCAAATTAAAATGTAATTTAATAATTTAATTAAATCATATGAAAAAACAAATTTGAAATAAAATTTAGTATTTTTCAATATTCCTCACAAAATGATTTTTATTAAAAAAACCAAAAATTGTACACTATTATTTTTCTAAAATATGTATTAAAAAATTGATGTTTATTTAAATAAATTATATTTCTAAAAGTGTATAAAATTAATTTAAGTATTTTTCATAAAATTACATAAATCCCAATTCCATTGAGAAATTTTTTTTTTCGAACATATGAAGACTTTACAAAAAATTATATATCTTATTATCAATATGTTTTATTTATATAAAACACATATAAATAATATTTAAATTTTATTAATTAATATTCATGTTACTATGTTTACTAGATATGTTATAACAATATTGTTTAAATAGTTTTAATAATAAAATGAAGTTTCTTATAAAATCAGTGTTGTGTGCAATGTAAGTTAAGTCATAATTGTGTCTAGCACAATATTATCATGGTATAAAATATAAGGAAACATTTACTATTTGTAGTGTACATTGGAATCCAAACATAGTTCTTTAATATGAACAATTCTATATTCAAGGTTTTCAAATGTCAAAAGAATAAATAAATTTTAAAAATATACAAAAAATCTCGGGGTATTATATTCTACACCCCTTAAAATGAATTTATCCTTAAAATTCAGTTGCCTCATCAAGGAACTAATAATCGATATTTCCCTTCATAGAAACCCAAATAAAAAATGAATACTAAAACATACTTTAAAAATATAAATATGGAAATATAATTTTCACAAAAAGTAATTCATAATAAAGATTCTATGTAGGTGAACATGTGTGGAAACCAAAAACATGGACATGGATGAAATGGATACATAATCAAATATATTTTTATATGTCACTGATCACTAAAATGTTTGTGAATTAAATAAAGTGAAAAATCACAAAACCATTATCTACAGTTTCTTGGAAGTGCCCTTTGATATTTTAAAAATGATGAGAATATGACTAAATTCTTATTGAAGATCTCTTTTCCTAATCTAAAATGAATTTATATTAGAAGGTATAATTACATAATTTCAATAAAACCTCACCATTTTTTTGGCCTTTCTCAATTTAAACTTCATCTATTAATCCAAAAAATGAAGATTAATTTCTAATTCCTAATTCATTATCATATAATAAGATCATTAAGTTGGATTATAGTTGATTAAATATGTCTTTAGTTATCAAAAAATAAAATTTATCACATGTTATGCAATATTAATAAATCCTCATATGGAGAGATAATAATTTAATCTGTAAAACCTCATATAAAATTTCAGATAATCTATTCCATAAATGATTGACTTATTTCTATTCTAAAATACTTAAGTCAAAAATATTATAAATAATGCCAATGAATCTTCATAACATTGATCTCCAATATATCATATGTTAGATATTTTTGGACAGAATCCAAATGTCTGAATACTGTTATCATCAATTCTCATTAAAAATGATAATAAACTAAATTACAATAAATAAATATTGAAAAAATTCATGTTTCCTTATAGAAAAAATTATTTGATATATTCATTAAATACTAAAATGTTATAAAATATATCCATTATAGAAAAAACTACTTTTCAATAATCTATTATTAGTTTCGTGGTAATTATTTCTTTGCAATTTACTTATTCATGTCCTACAAATATTTATCCAGAAAACATTATTTCATCATTAGAAGCATATTAAGGTTTATCGTCCTTTAGTCTAATTGTCACCATTCTATTAAATAATTTTTATAGTCCATCAGAACCATTAAACATATACCTATAAATCCTTATCATGGAAAACCTAAACTAAACAATCATTATTTAATTCACAATTCATATAAAATTTTTTGTGGATCCAAATTCACAAAAACATTGTTTATTCCACATTATCTTGAATCCATTAATAAGGGTACCTCATCTTCTTACATAATACCTCTTTCTGTTTACATTTCTCTTGTAGTCTCATCGTCATCAACAACATAACCATTACATGTATCAAATTCTTGATTCTATTCATGAGCCTTCCACATGGGATATGTATTTTCACAATAATTATTGATTCCCCACATAAACTCTTTAACTATTTATGATTTCTTAGGGTGGAAAAAATTACCATCCATTTCATTAACCAGTATTATCATTTTTCATTTTCATTTTGTTGATTCGGGTCATTTATTTATAGAGTTAAACATCTTAATAACCTAAGGATAGAAAAAATAAGAAATTGTTGAGCTCAGATGCTTAGTAATGGTAAGAAATGGAGATGTGTAGGTGTACCGTAAAAAAAGTGTTTGAGAAGAAAATCATAACACTAGATGATCAAATCTTAAATTCGAGAAATGAAATACCTTAATCATGTTATAAATATTGGCATTTCATAAGACATGAATTATATGGGAATCACAAGGAAAATCCATAAAATCATAACATAGGAATAAAACATAGAATTTTTTGTGAACATATAACGAATAATATTATATACAGAGTAATAAAATATTATGTAAAAATACATTTTATTTATGTTGGATCAATATTTATACCATTTTGGTAATCATGGTTTACTCCCATGACCATATTAGTAGTCAATGTTCAATCCCAATACCATCTTAACTGACAAATTCCTTTACTAAACTATGTTCACACCCCATTCCAGCCATGCCTATCTCAAGATATATAAATATACACCCAATGCATTGGAGGGTGATTTAGGTTACATTGATCTCATAATGAAATAATACATATGTGTGCCAATAAGTTATAAACATTCATATCATAAC
The DNA here is from genome assembly GCA_963277665.1 of Viscum album. NCBI lineage: Eukaryota > Viridiplantae > Streptophyta > Magnoliopsida > Santalales > Viscaceae > Viscum > Viscum album. The sequence goes on along the minus strand of OY728158.1, from coordinate 38,280,292 downwards.
CCATTAAATGAAATGGGTATCATAAACATGTTATTTCATCCTAAACTAGGGAAGAGATAATGTTTTAATAATGATTCCATCAATGAATAACAAAATTAAATAAGAGAAATTCATATGCTTATAACCCATGAATGAGAAATAGGTTTTCAAAAATATAACCCATGGAAGAGAAAATGGTTTCATAAAAAATGTCACATGAATGATAAACTAGTTTTATGAAAATAGAACCCTTGAAAGAGAAATAGGTTTCATAAACATATAACCCATAAAGGAAACTTTTTTCATACAAATCATGCCATTAAAATATCATTCATTCAGTGAATAAAATAATAATAGAACCCCTCATTCATATCCCTAGAATGGCATGAGTATCACCTATGGATGTCATCGTAAATACAAAAATAACATTTTAGATATCATTAAAAATTATTTATTGAGTAAAATATCATTTATTTTTTTAAAAATGCATTTCTAAACCTATAAACATTTTTAAAGCATTTTATTTTTAAAATAAACATGAAAACTTATAATGGATGTTGGAAACAATTTTGAAAAAAAATTCCATGAAAACATATAATGGAAGATTGAAAATATTTTTTAAAATTTTTATTTTATATATTTAATAATTTGGGAAAAAACCGATCATTAATAATAATTATAAAATTTATAAATAAATCATGAAATCATATTGAATACCATATTCTTTAAAATTACTTTGCTAACATATAAATCAATCATGAAAACACTTTGAAAACAATTTCTATAAAAATTATTTTGAAACATATAATAAATGCTTGAAAAAAAATTGAAAACAATTATTTAAACTATTAAAGAAATCATGAAAACATTTATAATAGTTCTTTATCAGAAAAAAAATTTAAAACCTCTTTATAAAACATTGTTTTTAAATAACACATATTTTCAACCATTGTTGATGATAAAGTCGAGTGTTCTAAAATACAAATTATTAATTATCTTCTGTAATAAATTGTAGGAAAGTTGTACCAATATGTGAATATATCATGTATAAAAACAGTATAAGAAAATTCATGAATGTTATATAAATACGTACCATAATATTTCATGAAAGGTATAATAATAAAAAACCATCTCGGTAAGCGATGATATTGTATCAATAAGCTATTAACACATTGGTATTGTTGAATCATAACCCAAATGATATAATAAATTTACATGAATCAAATAATATAATATAAAAATGTATATTAATGATATAACTTGTGAATCTATATTGTTTACACCTCATAGAATAATATAGGTTCATAACATGGCTTTTTTATCAAATAATAAAAATTGAGACAAAATAACATTACCAGTATTGTAATTTTAAAAACACACAACCCATGAAAAAAATATCACAAAAAGTACATATAAATAAACATTAATATAATTATAATAAAAGAAATATTTATTCATGGGAATTATATACACCACACAAAATAAATGATTGTGGAATAAGGAATAAGTCACACGAGGATAAAAGTGGGACTTGAAACCCTAACCTTATGTCTTGGATTTCTTCATAAAAATTCAGTCATATTGTATAAAAAATATGTGTTAATTATAAACATACCAAATAAACATATAATAATATATAATACAAAATATTATTTTATCATAACATTATATTACCCATTTATTTTCAATTCATGGGTAATGTTACATTTTGGGTAATATCCACTTTGTTTTCGAATATGTTTTGACTTGACATCCACGACCCCTATACATAAATCATGATATATTTATTTAAATAATTTAAAACATTATATAAATATAATATATATTCATTATATAAATATTTAAAATAATCTACAAAATATTGAAATGTGAAATGAATCACAACTTTTATAGAGACAGTAGGTCGTAAGTAGGCTAGAACGCTATTACTATTTTTTCGTATTGAATCAATGAAAGTAGTTGAAATATATATATATATATTCATTCAATTATAATTATTCTTTCATATTAATATTATAAATTTAATAAATTCATCTTTAATACATTCCATGTAAAGAGTGAATGAATAACATAGTTTTGAGGAGGTAGTAGTCCACACATCCACAAATGATGTTATTGTATTTCCCCAAAATGGAATGAATGAATGTATATTTTATATAATAATGAAATAAAAAAATGATAAATAACTTTTATATCATATAAAAATCATATCTCCATCATTATTACCATCCATGCTATGTAGTATATAAAAAATCGAATTAAATAGTTTCACGAGACAATAGTCCTCCATACACACGAATGATTTGGTTAATTCCCATTTGATGAAAATATGTATTGTCTTAGGTATAATACCATAAATAACAACATCTAATTATAATTATAATTCTTAGTTTGTTATTTGATCATGGAATATGCAATATTTTGGTAGTGGAGAATGAATATAAAATAAAATCTCTCATGAAAGGATTTTTTTCCCTTTTGGTTAACACCTTTTGGTCTTCACCAAAGGACTTCAGTGGTTGGATTTATTCCCAAATGGAGGCTTATGTGATTTTGGTATATATATTTCTACTCTATTTGGTGAAATTATATAAAGATTTTTCTTTTGAAATTTGTGAGGAAGGGGAGGAGTGAATGAATTTTTAAAAAGGAGGGGTGGAATTCATGTAAATAACAAAAGCTAAGCACTATTGGGTTGTCTCCCAAATCTCAGGTGCTTAAAAAATGTAAAAATAACTTTTTAAAGATTAACTATGTTCTATAAAAACCTACTCCACACATAACAATGTGCATTTTTATAATTTTTTTCCATAACATCAATGTTTCCCACTTTATCATTTCGGTTTTATTAATAAAAATAGTATTCTAACCTAAGTGATTCAATGGTTAATCATAAATTAAAGTGATATTTATTAGAAAACATAGATGCATTGATTTCTAAATATGACATCAAATTTACAAAAAATAAATCTCATGTTTGTTGAAAATTACTTTTTAAACAAGTGCATGTAACACACAAAAATCTAATTTAACCAGAACAATGAAAAACATGTTTTTTCAATTTAAAGGTCAATATTTCATTATAAAATATCAATTGTTCCATTAATCCCATATATTTTATATTTATTATCATTTAAAAATCATTTTTTAAAATAAATTATTTTGAGTTCATTTTATGTATTTCAATAAAATATCATTTATTATAAAATAACATTAATGGAAATTTTAACTTTATTTACAGAATTTATATTTTTAAAAAATAAATAAAAACCTGGAATTTGGATATATTAATCTCACACCTATATAATAAGATATATTCATTCGAATTAAAATAACATTAAAAACTCACTGAATTTAAATGACTTTTAAAAATTTTAATGTAATTTGTTTTAGTTAGTTATAAAATAAATAATTAAAAAGATTTTACATTTCATAATAATTTATTCTAAAAAATTAATATAATAAAATTATATAAAAATTAATATAATAAAAAAATATATTTTAAAATTAAAAATAATTTTTAGAACTAAACAAATGTGGTTTTTTCATTTCTCAAGGCTTTGTAAATGTCTATGGTAAAGAAGGTTTTCTTCGTTTCACTTACACAACTAATTATATAGGTCACTTTCATAAAATAATATCCCAATAACTCAAAAATTATAAATAATAGAGTATTTGGGGAAAATTTTGGCATCAAATAGAATTTGGATGAGTTTTTAGGTTATATTCTTTATAATATTCAATTATAACCACTAAGAAAAATAAATTATTTTAATAACTCTATTTAATTTTAATTAATTTCACTAATGTTTTTTGTAAAAAATATAGTTGGCCATACTATAAATTATAAATTATTCTGACTCAAAATATATCATTCATTTTTCCAAATTCTTATTATATATGTGTCGAAAATTAATTTAAAATTAATCTCATAGATGTTTCAAGAAAACTGAGTTTTAAAAAAAATTATTGAAACGTTTTAATATCCCATTTCAATGTGAAATTGAATCCAATGAGCTGAGTTTTATCAAAAGTGGTATAATGAAATTTTTTTCTATTTAAACCCAAATTAAATTTTAATTTTATAATGTAAAAAAAGTAGACAAAAATTGTTTAGAATTAAAATTTAATATTTTTCACCAATCATCTAAAAATGTTGTTTAAAAAAACCAAGAATTCACCATTATCTAGTAATGACATTATAAATTAAAAAACAAATTTCATTTTATAAGATTATATTTCTAAAAGAGTCTAAAATTAATATTATTATCTTTTATAAAAGGATATAAAAGTAATTAGTTTGAGAAAATAGTAATTTCAAACATAAAAATAATTACCAAAAAAATACCTATTTTATTATTAATATGATTCATTTATTTTAATACTATATAAATAATATGTAAAAATTATTTTCTAATATTCTTTTCACTATGTTTGACGATTATTTGATAACTAGGTCCTTTCAATTATTATAATAGTAAAATAATTTTTCATAGAAACTAAGTATTGCGTTTAAAATAAGAAAAATTTGTGTTGCATGTATCTCAATATTATATTAGTGTAACATATATTTAATTATTCCCTTGGTGTATTTTAGAATTAAAGATAAAATTAGAGGTTTCATATAATAAAATATATATTCAGTTTTGAAAAATATCAAATAATTAAATTTATTCGAAAAATAATTTCAAAAAATCTCTTGGTATTGTGATTATAATATTCATTTTCTACTTTTATATTTAGATATAATTTTGAATAATATTTCCATAATGACATTTGGAATCCTCCCATTATTTTTTGTTTCAAAAAATATCCCCTAGGAATGAAAACTACAACCATGATAAAATATTTCAAATATTTAATTTAAAACCTTATATTGAATTTTAATAATAATACTCATTTAATATATTTAAATCACTTTCAAAGTACTATCAATCAAAACTATAATCATTAATTTTACCAAAAAAAATTTATTGGTAAAAATTTATGATTGGAGAAGAACTGTTTAAATAAATTTTAATTATCTATCATAATTCATTCTAGTTTTCTTCAATCTATATGGATAAAAAAAATTAAACATTATGATAATCCACTTGATTTTTCTACGATTGAGGGAAAATTATGAAATTATAACATTGGATTGTCTTGTTTCTATAAGGACGGTTGACCTTTTCTATTTTAATATGGCTAGTTGAACTATACAATGTTTTTCTACCTTAAATTGATTAAGAATATTATAAAGCACTATATTCTACCTTAATGTATTCCAAATATCCTTACATTCATTGGAAATTTCCATTTTATCGATATAAACCCTACAGTTTTCAGAAACAACAATATAAATATAGAAAATGAACCTTATAAAGATGGGGAAAACATTATATTTTTTCAGAAAAACCTTACGATGAACATAATGAACCTTATGTCTTTGGAATATCAAGATATGGTTAACATGGATGACTCACGATTTTAAAATTTTCCCAAATTTCATCCTAGGATCTACCCTACATTACTCAAGGATAATATTATAAGGATATATAAACATTATCAATTTTCTCTCCTTTTCAAAACAATTCCATAAAATATCTAAAACAAATAAGAGCATCCACAACCCATTATCATCCATTTCATCAAGTGAGAATTTATCTAAGAATATTAACAATTATTCATCATAGATTCCATCCTATGGTTGAATATAAATAGATATTCAATAAATTAATTTGGTTCTTCAGAATTGTTCATTGTATTTTTCAGAAACCTCATGAAACTCATTCAAAAACACAAATTCACTTAGGTGGAATCCAATCACATACTATTAATATGAGATATATATTAACACCACACCATAATATAATATAGTTTTTTTGAGAAAAATACATCTCTATGTGATTATAAACGTAAAGATATCTAATTTTATTATTCTCACATTTAATTAAAGAAGTGAATTGTTCATTTTATCCTTATCCTCAAAGTAACTGTTCCTCCAAGATATTTTAAAAATATATAGAATAGAAGAAATCCATCTCACCATCTTGAAAAATAATTGTTCCATTATTGTACATACATATCAACAAGATGCATTCCTATATGAGGTTTACATACAAATGTCCCCTAAGAGATATGGAAGGACTAAACATTCATTTTTAGCCTCAGAGTCTCAAAACTATGATTAGCCTTATCATTGGGGAAAATATAATCCAGTTGGACTTTGGTATAAATTTATTATATTCTGATAGCACCATTGAAAACATTCATCTGATAATGTGTAACAATATATAAAATTTTTTAGATATTGAGTTTCTTATTTTTTTAGAGAGATCTAAAACACTTTTATTGTGACATAAAATATTTATTGGACTATCAATTTTATCCCTAAAATCATCAAGATAGTACTTCATTCAAAAAATTTGGGTGAAATCAATTATGTCATCCCCTCAATCATTAAATTTGGTTTTTAGTGTAATAAAAATTCTTCTTTTTGTAGTTCTAGATTACATATATTTCTCAAAAAAAAAATCCCTCCTCATATAAGGATTCAATAATTACAATATCAGACCAAATAGACATTAGTATACCCTAAAAAGTTTGTGTTCTTTTACTTATTATATATATGATCATACCTCAATGTAAATTTGATATTTTCGATCACCCATTTAGATTTATGTGATTTTATTCATTATTATAACTCTTCAATCCTACACACAGACTCACAACATAGAAAATAAATCAACTATTTATATTCTGTTTTGAAAAGTTTCCAATATTATTTCTAAACAACCTTTGATTTAAAATTTTATCATAAACATCAGTTTGTAGTTTCATCCCCACTTTTATAAGTCTATAAACACATTTTGAGTCAAATATATAAATCATTTTAGGACATTATTTTGTTTAATTGTTTTGGGATAGAAAAATAAAATTTTCTTCTTTCATGACTTATAATCCTAACAAATATCTCAACTCATCCAACATAGACATATCAATGTGGTTCTATATATATTTAAAAAAATCTTTACAATCTCTTTTTTTATCTCATTTATATATAATTTCATCCACATATACAATCATGATGAGGGTACCTGTAATAATTTCTTATATATATATATATATATATTTTTCCCAATTTTCTATTTATGAATGTCATGTATTTTAAGTAGTTCTCTAGCTTGAAACTCTATTCTATATGGGCCTTCTTTAATTCTTATTAATACCTATTTAGATTTCATACCATCATACCATAATTTTCTATCACGAGACATTTTGAATGCTCAATATACACCTTTTCGTACAATTATCATTTAATAAGGGTGATTTGACATCCTTTTGATAAATTTTATAGTGCCTATATGATTCTACGACTATGAAAATCCCATTTTCCTCTACTCTTAAGACCTGAAAATCCATCTTGTATATAAACACCTGCAACATTCAATTTCTCCTATAAAATATATCTTAAATTGTTATTAATGAAATATCATATTCATTCATAATATTTTTGATGATCCAATCAGTACCAATGGAATTTTTATCATCAAGTCATAAGACAATGTTTTATTTAAAATTATTCTCTATCTAGACCATACCCTCATATATATCACCAATACACTATTAATTCATTCAATCTTCATCCATTCATTTTATCTCAGTTGGATATATATGTGATGTCTTAATATCAAAACCAAACCTTTATCTGGTCGGTTCTTGTGTATGATTCTCCTATATCATCTTCTTCTCACAACTGAAAAATTATGATTTTGAATTAGATAATTTAAATATAGATTCTTATTCAATATTTTTAAGTTATAATTTTCATTCATAGATTCTTCCTATTCATCACTAATCTCCTCCTTGTATATTTCAGTGGGTTTTAGTTCAATTTCAGCCTATAAGATAATAACTTTCAAAGAAATTTACTCTATATTATCGAAATAAATTTCAATACAAGCTACATATATAACAAAATTGTTGTGTTTTTTGAAGTATTTTCACATCATGATAGTCAAATACATGGTGATGTATTTTATTCAATCATTTTTAACCTTTTCCAATATATTGGTCTCCCATAATGATACCATCTTGAACAGTGTCATAACATTTTCAATGATTTTTTATGGTTTTAATGATATAAGTTTTGATAATTAATCTTTAGTAACTCATGTTTGACTTCTATTTATTTAATATTTTATATGAGGTCTTATATTAATTTGATATTTATATGATCCTATTTCTAATGTGTCAAATTGTTCCTAGATTCTCTCTATAATAATGTTGAAATTTCATACTCAACTTGTCCTTACCATTTTAACAACACATCTACTCATTATATCATAAAATCTATTATACATAGGATTATATGTAGTAATTTATTTTTTATTAATTCATTTCATATCAATATAAGTTTAACATCACTTCAAATAAAATTCTTACAATTTCCTCCCATTAGATACTTGATTTGGACACCAAATTCTACTTATATTTCTTTCTAGAGAGTTTAAACATTGCAACTACCAATGACTCTTGTTTGATAAAAACACATTTTTCTTTATTTTATTATCATAAATGATGGTATTGAAGTATAAATAATCTTTATTTTATTAAACCCCCATAGTTCTACCTAAATATGATTTGAAACAATCTAGTCGTAAGGTATATTGGTTCTACACTCTTCTACAGTTCCTTGAGACCATATTGAACATTTTAATGTTTGAAAAAATAAGATCTTTATCTTTCATTGGCCTCTTTATATCTCTCAGAATATTTTCGTTCGATGGTTATCACATATTATTTTTGAAATATTATATAAGTTTTCTATATGAACATTCATTCAGTAATTTACTTATAAGATAACCAAATTTTCATTGGCCATTAATTTGGGGTAGATTCCAAGAGTTCTTGATCCTTTTAAGATGAATTGTCCATATTTTCTTATTTTAAAGAGACAAGTTTTTTCTCAAAAATCACCTTATCAGCTTAATTAACAATTTAACTAACACAAATTATGTTATTCTTTATTACATAAAAAAGATATCTTCTCGTAATTTCAACCTATGAGCCTCAATTATAGAATATCTTATTCATTTTATCTTCAAGTATCTCTCATTAACAAAGGTCACAACATAACCATTATTATCTTCAACGTTTCTATCAACCATGGTATCAAATTTCATGGGTAATTAGTAGTAAATGTTGTGTATCTAAGTCTTATCCTTATTGATGGATTTAAGTTCAACTTCTAAAATATGAGAATTATATTCCTTCATTTTATGTTTAATCTTCTTCTCTCTTGATATTTGTTTTCGCCTAGTATCATTACTAAAAATTCAATGATATATTTCCCTTTTCGATCATAACATCAATAAATCTCCTCAAGATTATAAAACATATTGTGGATAGGTACCATGTGTGATATATCATATAAAATTATTTTCTTCATGATTTTAGTACATCTGTTTTTATATTATATATCCCTTATTTTGGTCATATAGGGTTCATTAAGGGAATCATATTATACTAGAAAATATAATTTTTATGATTATATACACCAAAAAACTAGAAATACAATTTAAAAATGAACTTTCTATAAAACCATTGTGTCTATTTCTGAAAATATACTTCATTCCGTGGTACAATTTTAGAGTCCTTAAAATTAAGGTTTGACCAAATTTATTCATCTAAATTTTTTCCAAAGGAATTTATATAGGAATAATTTTTTTATACATTTTTCAAAACCTAGTTATTCTAAAAATGAAATTTTATCTATTATCTTTGCTAAACTAGAGCTTACATTTTTTAATATATTAGTTGTATTTTTCTCATTGGAAGATGTATTAGACTCCAAACTTATTTCATATGTCTCATACCTCAATTCAATAACTTTATCATAATACATCTTCATATTTAAAAGATATGTTTGTACCTTGTAACACCTATATTGTGTCATATTAATCTCTACATAATTTGAAACTACATTATTTTCAACTCACGCAACAATTTTAATATTTTATGTAAGGGTTACATTATATAGCTCAATCTCCTCAATAAGATCATTTTCTTTTAGGTGAATTAAAAAAACATTTTTTATGAATCCATTAAATATTTTATTATGATATTTGAATTCTCCTTGAGTTGACAGTTTTTCTCAAGACACACCACAATTTGTATCCTCAAAATGTGCTCTATATAGGATTTTTCTCTTAATTATTATTGAATTTTGGAAATGTATTTATTTTCAACAACATGTTCCTTGAAATCAGTATCTTTTCTAGTAAAACATTCCTAAGAATATCTTCTTTATGAATATATATCTTTTTTCAATTTACTCAATATTATCCCTTTATTTTTTCTATTAATATTTATTTAACCTTTACTAGATTTCATATAAACTTTTTAATATTTTCTTATATGACTTATCTATGGATTTTGTTAATCCTCTTCCTCATCATACTCTATACTATTTTTTCTCATTAGATGGTATACTGGGAAGTGTCCAATTCCTACACACATGAATAATTTGTGTGGTAGATTCCTTCCAAAATATATTAATAATATTATATTTTCAAAGATGAAGTAAATAAATGTTTTTGGTTATTGCCACACCCATCATCTTCATATAAGCCACTTGTGGTCTAAAACACTTATTACTTGATTTTTAACCTATTGTTGTATTTATAATCCATATCCTTGTTAAACATATTATTAAAAATTGTATTTTTCCATTATATAATTGAGAAAATAATTAAGCAATTCAATAAGATAATATTCATATATATCTTGAATAGTAGAATTATTGGGGTCAAATATATATGGAATGTTTCACATTACCGTTGTAATAACATTACAGTTTTCTGTCATGTCCGTAAAACCTATATTGCAAAGAACTACCCCATTCACCCAAATGAAGTATTCATCTACAGTATCATCTTTTCAAATTCTGATATCGTCAAATTTAACTATAAAAATTTATAGCTTTTACCCTTGGAAATTGTAATTTCCATCATTAATGTTTTATTTATTGTCCCACATCTCTTTAGTTGATTGTAGTCCTATCACTTTGGTGTAAACAATAACCAAATGAGAATACATTATGTCATTTATACCCTTCACATAGAAATCTACATTTATATTATCAATAAGGGATATAAGATAGTCTCTTGAAAGAGTGAGAAAACCATCGTTAAAGATTCACGCACCACCAATACTAGTTATAACATATAAGAAAATATTTGTTTTTTCAACCCATGAATATTATTCCCACAAAAAATATTAAATCCAAGCCATTAACTATGATTTAGATCTTAATGATATATATCAATAATAGTATAATCTCATGGGAACCTAGTTTTCTCTAATTCCACTTGAAGAGCCCAACCAATTTGAGTATCATTGAGGTGTGAGGGTGATTTAGGGGTACTATCTTTTTATGAATTATTTATTTTGAATTAAATTCATGTGACCAGATACTGATTATATACACTCTCTAGAATACCTTGTTCATCCCTATATAAAAATAATAAGAACAAAAAACACACAAGTAATATTTACCTGGTTTTCCCTCTGTGTGAATTCTACTCTTTTTTAGGTTCAACATTTGTTTAGATATATATTATATTATGAATAGAATGTTTTATAATAACTAAATGTTTACATGTTTCAGAAAATGTTGGAGAATGTGTCATCCAATTCAAGAAAGGTGTAGTTACCATCATCTAGATTAATATTATTATATCAAAATTTTGAGTTGAAAAATTATTTATTCAATATTATCCCCATTCATAATTATAAATTGTATTTTACTGCTCCTATAGATACTTCAACTTTAATAGTAAAATATTCTTCTTAAATGACTTCAACATGCAAACCAATATTAATAATCTTGTGATTCTCTATGGCAAATAGACCACTGAGAAGGTCAGGGAGAATTTTTGGTATTCTTTTATGAAGGCTCAATTAAACCTCATAAACTAGTTATGTTTCTTGAACCACTCAATGGTCTATCATATCCAAACCACAAGTGTGGAAGTGATGAGAATGTTAGAAGGACAATATATATATGGTTCATAGAAAATATCAAACATCTTTCTATGATTGGTTATCCCCCTCCCACAATATCAAATTTTTATACATTCTTTAATAACCATTGATAACCAAGAATAGGCCAGTTTTATCAACATTAAGTCCATTGTGCTTCAAAATCCATGATCCACATGGAGAAAATGAAACATGTCAATAAATTTTCATCTACCTCATAAATACATCCATATTTCTCTAAATGATCTTTTCAGCTCTTTTTTATGGTCCCCCACCTTGACTAAATTTATCAGCATGTCTTCACATGCACGTATTTCAATAAAATCAATAGAAGATAATGGGGATTACAACTAATAGTCATGAAAATTACTCTATATTATAAATTATATGTGTAATTCTATTCATTAGGAATACATAGGGAAATATGTATTCGTATTCAAAAAAATACCACCAAAACTTATTCTTATCATCTCTTTTTGGTACGAAAAATTACCATAATCTCAATTATTTATAATTCTCACAGTCATTATTTTTTAGTTATATGAATGTTAAAAATATGGGAATCCTTTTTTCCAAGAATGAAGAATATATTTTCAATAAAATTAGTAATAAATTGAATTAATTTCTTTATTCAAACTCATTTAATCGTCATTTAATATTCCCAGTTTGTCATGAAAACCCCCTGACACTATGTCCTTATTGTTTTTGAAATCCACATAATCAAAATTCATTAAATTATACATGTGTGCAAGAATATATAACCAAATACCTACCTCTTAGTGAATAGAACTATTCTCAACATCCATATTCTTCCTTGACTGGTATTCCTCTATTTTTCCATGAATTATAAATAATAAATTGATTTTAATATTTGAATTCTTGAATAATATATCACCAGAATCATCATAATTTAATTTCACCTCAAAATGAGAATTATATAAACTTTAAGAATTTCATATTTTCCGTATTTCATTGAATATTATATGAACTCCCTCTGTATTTTATAACAACAATCAAATACATAAATATGAAAGAGTCATATAATCCAATAAAGTGTGATGTTAATGTCTTATAGTCTGACTCAAATTTATATAGTGAACCAAATTCATATTTTGAAGACTTATGATCCATCTCTAAGATGTATGATGATGTTTGACACTATAAATCATAGTCACATGGTATGTTCAAATTATTATGGTTAATTGTTATGGTTTGGCTCAGATTCATATAATAAACACATATGTGGAAGTCATATGGTGAAAAGTCATTGATAATGGAATTTTACATTTATTAGATACATATACAAATTACAGTCATCTTAATATGACAAAAAAGGGATCTATAATGTGACTCCATATTTTTGATGGTTCTTAAAAACATCATCCAGTGATCCTTACACTAAAATTAGTATAATTCAATCACAAAACAGCATATATGTATTCTTAACTAATTCAGTTCTTCTATATTTCATTAATCCGATATGAAACTTCTTTAATAACAAGTTATAAAATTCGTACACAACATCCATATGTTCTCCACCCTTATTTTTGTCAATATTGAATTATTAATCAACAATTTATATATTTATATGATGATAAATAGACAAAATTGAAACATGTTAATCATATTTTTTCATGAATCATTCCAAGTGATTATCTCCAGTCTACAACCTCAAATACGTTCCATAAAATATAACAATACCATTAAATTATCTGAACACATTGAATTTACATCACACATCCTTACTATTACGAAATAAAACTTTGTCATTGATTAATTTTAATTTCTCACTTTAATTTCTTGATCAATACCCCTTTCAACTTCACTAATGTCATTGAAATTAATCTCACCCTTATTTATGAAAAAAAATTGGATTATAGGGGATTTTCCACACTTTATATTTTCTATTGCATGCCTTCAAAACATATTTTTCTTTAAATAATCCAATTATGAATAAAAAATGAAACCACATGATCTTCATTATAAAATAAACACTAGTTATCTAACTCTATGTATACATAGTAAAATTCATTATATGAACTAATTTGGATTTAACCAAGGATATTATGATTTTCAATTACATCATTTATATGTGAGACCGACTCAAATATCATTATAAGGGATTCCTCAAATGAAGTAATCAATATATTGTTAACGTCATTCTTCAAAGTAAATGGGGGATTTCTAGTAATTATATATTTTTAGATTAACATAAACTGTTATAATGCTTTTGAAATAATCATATCTCCACCCCATTTTTAATCTCTATCAAGGAACATATCCACTCTCTCTGCTCCATGTTAGTAGAAACATCCAATGAAAGCACTCCATTAAAATATCGAATAGTGGTAACATTACTACACTCCTTCAATTAACTATAAGTGGTCAAAAATAATAAACATGATAGAATAATGCTGTAAAAAACATATCTATATGTGTGGCCCCAATCCTGACCAAGTTGGGTTGGGTGAGGCCTAATGTTGAATTTTCTAAGCCACTACCATTATTTGGTTGAGTTGGGCTGAAACATATAGTGTCATGGCTCAACCCAAGACTATCTTTTAGATGAACTAGATTTATATTTGTTTTAAATAAAAATATTAATTTTTATGAATTAAATATATATTTATAGATATTATTTATTTATGATAGGAAAATCATTGGAACCCCAAGGTATGGGGTTTAAGTCACCCATATTGTTGGTTTTAATAGTTTGTTCTTTGATTTTATGGGTCTTGTCAGCATTTCAGACTGTAAATGGGATATAATATAATGGCATGAGCTTAGCCTAGGTACGCTTACTTCTAAACTAAGCCCACTCTGCTCAATATTTTTTTAGGTTTCGTTCAATCGGGCCTCAGGCCTAGACAAAAAGTCTTTTGGTCCATCAATAATAATTTATACCCTTAATTATAGAAAATAAATAGGGAACTAATTTCACCATTGACGTAACACTAGCACTGAAAAAGTATTCTCATAACCAGTGATTCAATTTCCTCCCAAAATTAGAACTATTTCTCTTATAACAAACCTTAATAAGTATCAAATTTATCTTCTTTACATGATATAACCACATATCTAATAAAAATTTCCATACCTCATATTTCTTGGAAACATCATTACGTTAAGATTGTATCATATTTCTCAGGCCATCATCATGTATGGGTAATATTTTCTTATGACCTTTTCCATCATGCCCATGTTTTCCACACACAACGTTCCATGATTTTTTGTATCACACCTTCTTGAAAACAAATTAAAATATTCAATATCATTTTATGAAATAACATTATTTATTGTGGAAATATACCTAATTTTTTCCATTCTCCATTTTCTTAGATACTTCCTACTAATTTATGAAAACTTATAATCACACTATCTTAAAATTTTCCTCTATCTTCAAATTATCACATTCTTTCTTATCATTTATAACATTGCATGAAATGATTTTTCCTTAATCTTAATCAATTTTACACAATAAAAACTTTCTTGGGGAAGAATAGTCACAAACTAACTTGATTTTAGTCTAATTTATGTGCACTTTCTAAAAATCATTTCCATGTATTTATATCTATTTTGAGTTGGAAATTTTAGTAATGTTATGGTCACAACTTGTTTCCTATGAGAATTATCACTCATTTTACAAATAAACCACTCCATTTTTTTAAATGTACATATAAATAATATTTCAAACCAATAATAGTATTATGTGTGTCTATATATTTCACAACACCCAAAATCACTATAATATTGGATCATTCATTTTGATAGGAAATCTATCTTGAATTTATATGGTGTTTTCCTTCTAGAAAACAATTATTTTATTGCCTATGGGAAATTGGTTTTCTTGTAATAATCCCCCATCCATTTAATGTAGAATATGTTCTCTTAATTAACCTTCTATTACATAGAAATTTCACGCTCATTTATTCACCTCAGCTAAAAGAAATTATATATTTATATTGGATTGGATTAGGTATAGTTTTACAGGTCTTAATAATCCATTAAAAAATATGATAATACACTCTCATTCTCTAAATATAGATATATTATCCTTATTTATTTTAATTTAATTTAGTTTGATCCCCATTATAAATGAATTTTTTCCTGGCTATATCATCTTTGGTTTGAGTCTATTTTTTCCATGATTTCCCACCATTTTCATATTCATCTATCTTTTTATGGTGTTTTATATTTTCATAAAAATATTATTATTCAATTATAAACATAACATCCTTTTATTTATAAATCATTTCACTTTATTAGAGTATTTTTCCATTTAATTTATTATGCAATATAAATTTGTGAAGATATATTTATAATTCTCTTATCAGGTGGTAATCAAATAAAGTATTTTCTACTATATCGTAAATGATATTGTAATTGAGAAAACTACCAACACTTGAAATAATGTTAAATATACCATCTAAACTGTTATATGATTCATATATAACTTTTTTTCTCCTAATAATTCTTTTTTTAAATTATTCTTCTTATTATTACCCATTTCCTATTTTTGTGTCCTCTTATCTTCCTCATCCGACTCAGATTTTACAATACCAACATGTATAAATACCATTATAGAGTGTAATTAAAGGTATATAATATTAAGGAAACTATCTCTTTGGATATTTTTTCATCATTAAATAAAACATTATTATTTATCCTTCCTATAGTATAAAATAAATGAGAATTAAAACATGCACATGAAATTGAAATTTTACGCGGTTCATCCTTATTGGGATATATATTAAGAGAATAAAAATAAATGTGACAGTGTACCAAATCCCCTAAAATGAAATCTTTCAAAATGGATCCTATTAGACACACCATATAACACCTTGAAATTTTGGGAATATGTTTTTTCAGATTAATTTAAATTATTGATAGTTTTCATTTCACGTAACATTGGAAATAGTTTGTTATATATATTTAAATATTTAAACATAGTGTAAAAAATTCAATTCAAATGGTAGTGACATAGCTTTCACTACACAAAATATTGACATAGAATGTGCAACATGCAATACTAACTATCCTTTCACTACATGCAACATCGACTTTGCATACGTTACACGCAACATAGATGTCTCTATGAAACATCATTTTCTTGTTATAATTATTTAAATGAAATCATTATAACTTAAGCATTAAAATAGATTTGTGAATATTAATAATAAATCATATAATATTATTTATAATTCATTTATATTTATAAAACATATATCTAATAAGACATATGATTTTGGTAAATTCATTTTATGTTTAAAAATTATCGTTTTCTAAAATAATCCAATTTTTGTAATAAAACTTATTTTAAATTAATTTATAAAATTAATTTTATTAAATAAAAACAATATTTTTATTTTATAATTTCCAAATTATCATTGGGAGGATATCATATTTTTTTATAGAAACTTCATTTTTTGATGAAAAGTAAAAAAGACAACATTGAGGTTAAAAATTGTCTTTTCGTTTATATAATTTTTATACTTAAATTATATTTTTACTTTTACAAGTTAAATTTATATGATATTTAATTATATAAATACAATATAAGTCATTATAATAAATTTATCTTTGAAATTGAATGTAGTAAGTTAATAAACATTTGAACTTATTTCTACTTTACACACCCAGTATTTCAAATATTCTATAAGTTTATAATTAATCAATATTTTCGCACTATTGTGAAATTTATTTATAAAAAAATGACATAATAATAATAATAAATATAATATTTAGAGTCTAAATCGATCAAATTTACTTTTGACTAAAAATATATGGAAAATAGATTAAAATTAATCACATCAATTAAGGTCAAATTAAGCTTAATGGGAGACTAAACCTTAATCATGGGGGACCAACCGACCCAGAAAATTGTCCAAAACTCAGTGTTTTCCCATTATTCATTAATAAATACTACATTCATGGTTTTTTTAATTTTGTTATGACTTTTTTAATATAATAACATGTGTATATCTAAGTTGTTTTTAAAAATCTGATATGAGTACTTTTCTTTCCCGAGAAAAGGCCACCAACTCTCCCACATCATCACACATCCCAAACCTGTTAGGATTTGCCATGTTATGTCAAATATAGTTACCAAAAATCTTCCCTTACTACCATAATCCTTCATTTGAGATGAAGGAAATGCATGGATTCTTTTTATCACAAACCAAAAGAGTTACCCGATTTATTGGTAATGACTTCTCCCAAGTCCTATATTTTATTTTTAAAATCCACTCCTCCATATTCATTTTGCCTTAAATTTATAAAAAATAAGTTTAATTAAAATAATTGGATATTTTAATCTATGTTTCCAAACTACACTTACCCACACCTCCATCTAATGGATCACGAACATAATGATTATGTATACGGTGAACTACTACCTCACTAAACGATGATTGTTCAATTTTCCTAACCAACTATGATAATGATCAATATATTGGGAAATATAATTATATGTGTTATATATTATATTAATTATTTAATTATGTATTATATTCCTTTTACATCAAATATCATTTTTCAATTTCCATTTTGTGTTAATACGATAATTGTGTTTGAGAAAGACTGGACTACCACCCCCTCAAACAAATATGATTTGTTCGTACACTACATAGATCATTTAATGGATGATTTATTGAATATTAAATACATATATAATATCATAACTATACTTTAGTAATTATATATGGATATATATATATATTAATTTTTTTCTACATGATAATTAAACAAAAATATCATTCATACGTACATACGGTCTACGGTCTCCATGAACAGTGTATTCTGTTTCATACATATATAATGTAAAGATTATTATAAAAAAAATATAATATATATAAATAATATATATATATATATATAATGGTTTGAATTCATTAAATCATGATACCATGTATAAAAATATCAATGATATAACAAATTAAGACGCATGGGAAGAATAAAGCAAATATTACCCAATGTGAAACCTTATCATAGGATTGTTAAAATGTGGCAAATATAATCTTGTAATAAAACCATATATGTTGTTATATATAATTTTATAATTGTAAAAAGATATATAATCAATTAATATTTATATTACATGTGGTTTAAATGAGTATGATGAGTTTCAATACATAAGGTATGTGGATTTTATGATACCTTTTATTTCTATCAGATAATTGCATTGTTCACCACTCTTTCTTTTTGTGTGGTATATGTAAGGGCCATGATTTTATTAAATTTATATTATAATTAAAATTATGTTCACCCATATACCCAATTTATTATCAATCATCAAGGGGTATATGTTTTAAAAGATACAAAATTAGTAGAATAGTTTTGTCGCAATTTTTTTTTCTTTGAGACTCATGCTTTGTTATAAACCTAAATCCTATTTGAGGTGTATATACATAAATTTTACATGATATAACATGTATTTAATTATTTTCATGATATTTTAAGCTTCATGATATTTATTTTTCATACATTTATATTATTTTCAAAATATACCAATTTATATGAGTTTATTGATAAAATGTTGTTGATTTTTATGAATGTATATGTTAGTACTTCCTTCGACAAAATTGTATGATACATCTCTCAATAAAATAAATGGTTTTTTCATTGAATATGGTTATTAATTATTTATTAATATATTGATACAAATTATTCCATGATTTAGAATATAATATAGTTATGAAAGTGTTTTTAGGAAATCCCAAAATTACATTCTGTTCGTTCAGAAATCTGTGTTTCACTAAAATCATATCGTCCAAAAATTGTTTCCAAGAATATTATACTATTATATTATGATCATTAAAATAAATTTTTACCATTTTTGTATTTTACAATTATTTCAAAGGAATCTTCTTATCTCTTTCAAAAGAAGGCAATTTTATACCAATTTTATCATGAAAAATGAATGGACTTTTTACCTCATATGTCATGTATTGATTTAACCC
Source organism: Viscum album (assembly GCA_963277665.1). NCBI lineage: Eukaryota > Viridiplantae > Streptophyta > Magnoliopsida > Santalales > Viscaceae > Viscum > Viscum album. The sequence goes on along the minus strand of OY728158.1, from coordinate 38,260,328 downwards.
CATACATCCTTTGAATAATAATTTTCATGTTTATAGGTTAATTTATAATAAAAAACATAAATTATATATTCAAATAAATGGTTTCCATAACATTTTGAATCCTCTTATATAATTATTCGAGGAAAATTATTTTCAAAATGTTTTCAAGATTCTATTATAAGTTTTCATGGAAAATGGATTTGAAATGTATATCCAGCCTTATTTTTAAGGGTTAAAATTAAATTCTATGAAATAATTTTAAATTTTTTTTCAATATTATCTAATATTTTATCATGAAAAAACCATTTTAAAAAACGTTTATGTCATTATTTATATGTTTTAAAATATTTTCAAAGAAATGATATTTGTAATATTTTTAATCTAATATTATAAGTTTTTAAGAAAAATAGGTTTTCAAAATGATTTTATTTATTATTTATAAGTTTCAAAAAAAAAATTAAAAAATTTATTTCCCAATGTTTTTATGTATTAAAAATCCTTTCTCAAAGAATAATGGATATTTTTCACACGAATAATTTTTGAAATATTTTTCAAAACTATTTTCTATCTAAATGACATCAGGTGATGTTACTCAGTCCCATAAAAAAATAAATAATGATTACATTATTATTATTTCTATATATTGGTTATGATTAATGCCATAGTATTTATCAAAACAATTTTTATTTCATGGGATATATGTTTTTGAAATATCTTTCTCATTCATGGGTTTTATAATTATGAAATTTGATTCTCATTCACAGGTTATATTCTTATGAAATATGTTTCTCTTTCATAGGTTATAGGTTTTTGAAATCCATTAATTTTTAATGGCTTATATGATAATGAAATCCATTGTGATTTCAGAAGTTACTTTTTTAGGTGAAATGATTATGAAACTCACATCTTTTTCCATAGGATATAATATGTTTACATGATTATGATACCCATTTCATTTCATGGGTTTTGATATGATTGTTTTTTATTTTGTGACACATGTATGTATTATTTAATTATGAGTTCAATGGTAAAAAATTATCCCTATATTTCATTGTTTAATGATTTATATATCATGATATTGACATTGATAGAATGATAAATTAACACTGGTCCGTATTATAGGTTTGGAGTGGGAAATGAACTCAGTTCAGAAATACAGCGTTGGAATGAGGGGTGAATATAGTTAAGTAATACAAGGCTAGAATGGGGTGTGATCCCAGTTTAGTAAAGGAACTTTTTCACTAAAATAGATTTTGATAATAATTCCTTGAATACTATGGAAATCAATATATATGTATATGTGCCTTCTAGAATTCCCGGTTTTATTCCAATGATATGATTTCATGGATTCTGTTCTTTATTTCCTTATATTTCATGTCGTATAAACTTCAATGTTTTTTTCCGTGATTCATGTATATTATCTTTGATATACTAGTTATGGTATTCTATTTTCATTATCCTATTATTATAAAATTATTCTCAAAGTTATGCTTATATTTATTTTTTATTTAACATTACTGAGCATTTGAATATACCCCTTTTTATGTTCTCTCTCTCTAGGTTATGAAGATTTGTTTTAGTTAGATTTAATAATGGTGGATATATTTATGGGATATGTTAAAGATCATTTACCAAGATATATGATTTTGTTTCCATGTTCGCAATGAAACTAAACTATTGTGTCCCATAGGCATGTATTTAAGAAATATAATGAATATTAATCTAAAAAATTGTAATGTTCATATATGTCAATCATGGGTATCTATAGTATCTATCAATGGAAATGTTTAGTCAACATTTGGAATGTAGGATAATAAAAAATTAGTGATATCTCTATGTTTATTTCTAAGTATATGTCTAGGGATGTCACGAAGTATAATTATAAAAATTAGTTTACATTTATGAAAATGTATTGGTATTTTGGTTAAGGGTTGAGTGAGTGGTTTTACTGAAATAAATCCTATTATGGATACTAGAAGTTGATGTGGCTCTGGAATAGATTAACCAAGTGGTAAAAACTATGACAATACTTATTGGTCCGGACTATGGGTAAACTGGTACATGACAATGATCCTTGATGTACAACTGGTTTGAAACGCTTAGGATATATGCCTTGGGAATTCAAAAAAATTTCATGAACCATTATGACATATGTATATTTTAGTTGACTATGAATAAACTAGTATGAACTTAGGGTGTTGTTGATTTTGGAAGACATTATAATTTATACATCCAATAAGAAAATCCTTTAATGTCTATGTTGTTTTCTAATATGATAAGTAATTATCAGAATATGTTTTTTTATTAATTAATGGTGGGAACTATAATGACCCTTGATTAACAATGAATGTGATTCAAATTTTTTTGATGATCATTCAAGAAGGATGACCACATGAGTGAAAGATTTATTAATCATGCCTAATGAGTTTCATGGAACATAATTAACAACGTATACCTTATCCAACTCTCGAACTCATAAATTAAGAGATAGTAGAAGTTTTATGAGAGTTTTGGTAATAGAGGCCATGTAGGAATAAATATTTGGGTTACATAGTGTCATGAATTATTAAATAATAACTTATTTTTATGTTTTAGAGGAATAATCAGATCTTTTAATTGTGGAAAATATGAACAAAATGAATGTGAATTCAAGTAAAAAAAATATTTTTCTTAAAGAAATGGATGATAATATTATGCTCAATATTAAATCATCAAAGGTTATGTTCTTTATGTGTTGATTAAAATATCATAACACAACTCTATGTACTAAGATGAAATATTATGAATGAAATTAAAAGTTGGTGTGAGTAGTGGTTAAATTGTTGATGATGAAGAGACTATAGATAAAATTTGAATTGGGAGAGGAGTTGTACAATAAGATGAGGTACCCCTCTTAATAAAATAAGGATGAAGTGGAATAATAAAATATTTTATGTATTTGGATTCAAGAACTATGGTATTTAATGGGTGAAATATAAAATTATTGTTCAGTTTATGTTTTTCTCTGTGGATTTAAAAGAATATGTTGAATGGTTCTGATGGAATAGAAAAGTGATATAATGGTATGCTGATAACTTTGGAAAATAAATTATTAAAGGAAAAATAACCCTTAATATATTCTTTATGTTATGATAATTTTTTTAGAAAAATATATATTGGATATGAATAAGTATATTTGAAGGTATTATTTATCTTGGAACCAATTAAAGACATGTTGAGAAGCAGTCCATTCTATTGTGGATGATGTTCAAAACATATTTTATTTGTGGAATATATATAGTAATATATTGAATAAATATTAAATAATGTTTCCAGAAGAATTTATGGTAATTCAGGTTGTTACCATGTTCCATGAGAATTTACGATGAGGGTATCCACATGTTAGGATTGATAGAACCAAGAGATCCACTATGATATATAGGGTGGAAATTTTTATTTCTTTTATAACTTTATTTACATGGTTATGTATTATCATATTTTTCAAGTGTTATATAGTTATTAATTCATCAAAATTTTACTTTAAACTTCATAGAAAATTTTAATGTATGGATATTGTATTGAAAACCTTGGTTAAATGGTTATTTAGTGGATAACCTAATTCCAAGGATGTCTATAATATTTTGGAAATAATGTTAACATCTTTATATAAAAAGACACCATATATGTTTGGTGAAAACTAATAATGTCTAGAAAGGTGGTGTGTATTGAACCCATTATTGAAGGAAGATAATGGTTTCATATATACTGCATACCTACACAATCTACTAATTAATGTATAATTGTTTTCGATGAATACATAATTATGATGAAATAATAGTGTAACATTCTATGTTTATATATTAATCTCATAACCATATTTATTTTTAATAATAGTTTTACAGAAATAGTTTTACATTTTATTCATTTACAAGCATTATGATCGGCTATAAGTGTATTTTTGCACTCCATGCAGAAAAGATAATTTCTGTACATCCATTAAGTGAAGTAATGGATGAATTAGAAAATGATAAAAGAACAACTGATAAATTAAATTTTTTTCATATATATATTTCAAGTAAGTATATTTTCTTTTATTTATGTTCAATACAAGATTTTCTCAATTTTTGTATATTGATTTAAAGAAAATTTGTTTTCCCAATAACATAATTTGGTTGAACTGATGCCCTTTTAAATCACCTTAAATTTATGACATTGGGGACCTCAAATTTTCTATTATAATTCTATTATATGTGATTGATGATGTCAATACCTCCCTAAAAATATTTACAGTTTTCCTCCAGGACCAATCTTTACCCCCATACTATGCTCTCATATGTTGAAACCCAGTTATAGGATACATTGGGTAACCATTTTGGTTCCAAATTTCCATTTATAAGGGAAGACATTGTATTAATTTTTAGGATGTGGGTTTGTACTAAAGAAAATTTCAAGCACTAATACTTTGACGACAGAGGAAAATTTTTAAGGAGAAATTAATTTTAAAGGAGTTAGAATATAACACAATAATAGTTTGTGAATAACTAATTATGAATTAATTTAAATTTTTGATATTTTATAATTCTTGTGAGACTACTAATAGTTCTTATATGTATATATATATATATTAAAACACTAATACAAACATTGATTTCACATGTAATTGTCTTGGGTTGCGCTACATTCAATATTGACATGGCTTCGGCTTCAAGCAATACCGACTTGGTTTGTGCTATATGCAACACGAACATGGCATACGTTAGATGCAAAAAAGATGTATCCCTGAAACATAAATTTATTTTTATAATTATTTAAATAATACAATTATAACCTAGCTAATAAAATTAATTACAAGACTAGTATCAACAAATTTTTGAATATTATTTATTACTATTTTATATAGATAAATCATATTTGTAATGAAATATATGATTTTTTGTAATGTCATTTTATGGTTATAAATATTGATATCTCGAATGAACTACTGTTAATATTAAAATTAATTTCACACAAAATATATAAAATTAATTTTTTAAAATAAAATTTATTTTTTTAAATAAAATTTATTTTTTAAAATAGAATGTTGAAATTATATAATGGTTATTTTTTGGAAATTTTCTATGAACTGACATTTTATTGATGAATTGTGAAAATATTGATTTTAGGATTAAAATTCATTTTTGTTTAAATAATTATTAAGGGTAAATTAGATTTTAAAAATTTAAGGTCTAATTAGATCCATTGTACAACTATTAAAACAATTTTGGTCATCATAATTAATTTCACATTGTAACTGAATATAATAATTCAATAAACTTTTGAACTTCTTTTAACTTTAATGACCCTTAATTCTGTCCCATCTAAAAGATTAGCATTAATCATGATTTTTCAAATTTTATGAAATAATTTTTTAAAAACTGACATATAATTTTATTATCCGTATAATATTTATAGTCTAATTGGATCAGTTTTATTATTGACACAAATGATTTGTAAAAGTGATTAAAAGTAATCACATCAATTAACGTCATATTTAACGTAATTTGGGACTAAACCCAAATAATAGAGAGGCCAAATGTCCTAGACACTTATCTAAAACCCATTATATGTCCAATATTCCCCTATAAACCTTAAATTATAGATTTATGATTTTTGTGACGTTTTTATGTAAAAACATATATACAACTAACTTGATTAAAAAAATATCATGTGAGTCATTTCCATTTCTTATAACAGGCCACCACCTCTCCCACTTCTTCACACTCTAAAATCATTTTAGTTCGGCAAATATCTACCCAATATACATTCCAAAATCACCCCCATCCATATTATTTTATCTATCCATTTATTAAATCTCCAGCATCATAAATATACTAGAATTTTTCAATGATATGGTTTCAACCCACACTTACACACACCTCCATCTAATTGATAATGAAAATATATCTTATGTGTGTGGAGAACTACAACATCACTAAAGAAGAGTGTTAATTTTTTTCATCACATGATAGAAATTATGATGGGAAATCTTCTTATATATGTTATATATTATATTTATTATTTCATTAATCTTATTTATTCTTTTTACAACATATATCGTTTTTTACTTTTCATTCGCTGTTAATACGATAATATTATTTGAGGAAGTGCGAAATAATTCCCCCTCAAAGTGATATGATTCATTCATGTGACGCATGGATCATATTAGGGATGGTTGTAGTGAATATATAAGACATATTTGATATTATAAATCTAGTATAATAATGATATATACAAATATATGTCATTTAATATTTTCATTCAATGAGAAAATTAAACGGAAATAACATTCAAGCGTACATATTATCTATATTATCCATGAAATATGTATTCAATTTCTTACTTATATATTATATAGATTATTATCATACACATATACTGTATATAAATGAAATTTATATCACGACATACATTCTGGAAATCATGATATAATGGTTAAAATCCAAACATATAATAAATTCGGACAAATTAAAAGAATAAAGTGACTATGAACTAATGTGAAACCTTAATATAGAATTTTTAACAAGTGTTTAATATAAGGTCATAATTTTAATGCCCCAATATTTTGAGAATTATTATTTTTGAATAAATTTAAATTTTAAACATATTTCATTTTACATGACAGTGTGAATAGTTATATATATATATATATATATATATTAAAACACTAATTTAACCATTTCATTCACATGAAATACCGACATGGCTTGCACAACATGTAATACAAACTTGGCTTGCGCTATAAGCAACATCGACTTGGCGTATGATGCACGCAATAATGAGTTGCATCATAAAATTCATTTTCCTATTTATTTAAATAATATAATTATAACCCATACAATAAACATAGTAATATGAACTATAATTAACACTTCAAAAATATTTTTTATAATTTTTTTATATAAATAAAACATATTGATAATAAATGATAATATTTTTTGTAATGTCCATTTATGTTAAAAATATTGTTTTCATGCTTGAATCGATTTTAATAACAAAAGTAATTCTAAAAAAATTTACAATTTTAATTGTATAAAATAAAAATAATTTTTGAAATCATAATGTTGAAATTATATATCGGTGAATTGTTTACATTTTTCTAATAAACTTCATTTCTTGAGGAGTAGTTAATTATACCACTTTTTTATTGAAATATTCATTTTGTTTAATTAATTATTAAGGATAAATTATTTTGAACATATTTTTTTGATCAAATTAAAAAATTATTACATATATTAATAAAATTTAAATCAGTATAATAAATATCACATTGAAACTAAATATGACATCTTAACAAAATTTTGAAAATTTTCAAACATTAAAACATTGTTATTTCATCCCGTCCGTGGGATTAACATTAATAGTAATTTATTTTAATCTATGATAGGAATTTAAAAAATACAAAAAAAACCATTTTATTCCATATAATATGTATACTATACTCTTTCCATGATTATTTAAGGCCAAAATTATTTGTAAAATGAATAAAATTAAACACAACGGTTAAGGCCAAATTACGATTAATTATAGAGTAAAACTTAAATTTAATGGCCCAAATGTCCTAGAATCTTTTATAACACCTCTTATCTGTACCTAGTTTGGCCATAATGATTCCATTATTTAATTGTTTTGGTTTGGTAGGACGTTTTTATGTAATAACATGTGCACACCTAATTTGTTTCTAAAAATTCAACGTGAGTCCTTTTCCATCCCTATAAATTGCCATCATTTCTACCAATTACTCACACCTATAAATCCATTTATGTTTGACCAATATCTCCCAAATAATCCTAAAAATTTCATCCCTTACACCATGAGGCCACCATTTTTTTAAACCCTTTCAAGGATGCCTTTTGGCACCAACCAAAAGGAGTTACCCGATTAAGAGGTAATGTCTTCTCTTAAGATGCTTTCCATTATTTTAATTCTCCACCACATATAATATCTTTATTCCATTATTGGGTGACAAAAACAGTACCATAAATATAATATTATGTTTTTATAATAATTATCTGACCTAAACTTACCCACACCATTATTTAATACATGTTGAACATTCAGTTTCTTTGAATGGTGAACTACTACCTCACGAAATGATGATTGTTCATTTCTATATTAACACAAATAATGGCAGAAATTATGATGGGAAATCTATTTATATACATAATATATTATATATTATATATAATTTATATTTAATATTATTTATTCCTTTTACGACAAACATCTTTTTATATTCTATTTCATGTTAATACGATAATATTGTTTGAGTAAGTTTGACTACCACCCCTCAAAGTGATGTGATTCATTCACACACCACATTAAATGTATTAAGGATGGGTTTAATGAAATTATATTATATATATATATATGATATATTAATTCCACTTTAATATTGATATATATATATATATATCATTTATATACATTCTTTCAATTCAACAATAAAAAACCGAAAACATCGTTCATGCGTATATACGTCTTACCCTCTCAATTAACAACATATTCCATTATATAATTAAATATTCTATATATTGTTATAATTTAATTATACATGATATATCTGATATTTATATCATTTTCTAAATTCTGGAATCATGATATATGTTTAAGATCCAAAGATGCAACAAATTATGATACATGCAAATAACAACGTGAATATTACCCGTGGTGAAACCATAACATAAGATTGTTAACAAGAGGGTAATATAAAGTTATAATAAAACAAAATATGGAAATATATATAATAATACTATTGCTTAAAATATTTATTATATTAGATGCTTGTATGAGTACGAATAGAGACAAGACACAAGGTAAGGTGATTTCATCTCACTATTAATTTCAGTGAGATACAAACTATGTTTGATACTCATTCCTTTTGTGCTGTGTGTATAATGGATATTATTTTATTATATGTATCTAGGAAATAATATTTTAGGATTTTACATTCCCATTTTATGATCCTTCTTCCATGTGTTTTTTCTTTCAAAAGTTACCCAATTGGTTAAATAGTTTTGTCTCAAATTTTCTTATTTGATATTCATGTTTTGTTATGAACCTAATCTCCTCTTTGAGGTGTATATACTTATATTTTAAAATTTATACCACTAATTTAATTATTTTCATGATATATTAGGCTTCATTTAATTAAATTTTATTTCATGTAGAGTATGATCCCAACTTACCTAGTTATAAGTGTTTATTGACATCATCTCTTCATTTTCTGTGATTGTTTATGTTATTACTTACCTAAAAAAATATTGTGATACATATATTAATAATATTAATTAGTTGACTTATTATATGTTATTTTATTATATACTATTGTATTATTACCTAATTATAATATTAGGTACATTATGTATTTAAGCAATTGTATTTAGTAAAGCTAGACATTAAAATTTCTTCATTCAGAAATATATATTTTTTAAAAAGGGTTTAAAAGATTATTATTCCACTATACTATAATATTTTAAAGAAATTTATACCTTTTTTCCTTTTACCAATATCATCAATGGAATATGCTTATCGCTTTCTGAATAAGGAATTCCTTCTAACATTTTTACTATTCAAAAGTAATGTCCCTTTTTACTTTGGACATGTACAGATTTACCCACCGCCATTGTGTTGGAGATTCCTTTTCATTTTTAAATGGTAAATGTTTATGAAATTGTTTTAAAAGTAATTTTTATGGAAAACTATTTCCAAAATGGTTTGAATTATTAATTATATTATTTAAAGGTATTTTATTTGAAAATGGATATTAATTGTTTTATGTATTAATAAAACATTGTCATAGATGAATGGGTATTCTAATAAAGAAATACTTTTGAAATATATTTCCAAACTATATTCGATCATGGATGAAATCCATTTCTGTTACCCTTTAACATTTGAGAAATTCTCAATGGCTACCAAACATAAATTTTATATGAATGGGTAGTGCTTAATGTCATGGTCATTATGAATTTTTTTTTTCTTGGGTTATATGATTTTGAAATCTGTTTCCCTTTCATGGGTTATACTTTAACGAAATTGTTATAAAACCTATATCTTTAACATATGTTAATATGAAATAAAAATTTTATTATTCCCATTTCATTTTACAGGTTATGATTTGATTTTTATATGACATATATTTTTTATGGCTTATGATACGATGAATTTTTTAATATATTGTGGCACATGTGTGAATGATTTTACAATGAGATGGTTAAGACCTATATCATCATCCAATTAATTGGGGATGATATGTTTCATATGAGCTCAAATTGTTCACATGTTATAGACCAAGACCAGAAAGAAAGAGGATGTTGGGTTTTATCCAAAGCCCAAAATTAAATTGGTTGTACAGGTTGTAGCCCATGCCTAAATGAAAGTGGGTACATGAGTAGTATCCGAAGACTGAAAACAAGAAGGTACGTGGGTTTTAGTCAATGCGTAAAAGAAAGTGGGTACACAGGTTGCTATCTGAATCCCAATATAGGAACATGTGTCATAGCCCTAGCCTATCATGTTATAATGGTATTAGTAGGTAGCCCAAACATAAATTTTTTCCATTATTATACTTATTCCACAATTCGTATGTCTTATTCCATAGTTATTATTTAATGAATTATGAATTTATTTATTTATGATTCATTTCTTAAGAACTTTCGTGCAGTATCCAATTAATCATTATTATTAACTTTGATATGCAGGGTATGATCTCCAAATGCTATGGTCGTATTATCATAATATTATATTCATGTTTATGCTTACATGTATCCCTTATTTACCCTCACTGTGCATCTGAGCTCTCCCATTTCTTAAGGTTTCATTTCTATAGGTTATGAAGAATGGTTTTAGGTAGAAGTTATAAAGGTGGATATCTTTATGGGACATTTATAATATCATACACTGTGATACAATATTTTGTTTCCAAGTCTCCATAGTCAATAAACTATAATGGTCCTGTGACATGTATTTTTTTAATATTCTTAATATTCATATAAAATGATGTACTATCCATGTATGATAATATTGGGTCACTATAGCAGAAATCGAATGAAAGGTTTAGTTAACCATTGGAAACTAGGATGATAAATCCTTAGTGATATTATTATGTTTATTTATGAAGATATGTATATGGATGTATCTAAAGATAAATATAATGATGAGTTATTGATTTGGAACATTACATATATTTTTGATAAAGGGTAGAGTGAGTGTCTTCAATTAAATATATCTCTGTCCAGATACTACAAGTGCATTTGTCTCTAGCATAGATATACCTAGTGATAAGAACATAAACACGATTTTCTGGGATTTACTAGTGGTAATATGGTACACAAAAACTGTCCCTGTTTCACACATGTTTTATCACACCCATGTGATATTATATTTTAATTAAAAAACTCCTCATGAACCATCATGAAGGATTTACATATAAGTCAGTTATAATTAACCTTGTGTAAACCAAAGGTTTCATAGATTATGAAAGGTGTCATCATTTAGAAATACTAAAAGTAATTATATTAATGAATATGTGGTTTCTAATATGAAATGTAATTCTCAGAGTATTATTATATTATATCACCCTGAGATTTCATGATACACTTCTTCTTAATGATTCAATAGCTTGTTCTACATGTAACACCTAGTTTAGGCACGACGTGACCTTTCAAACTAGCCATTTAAAAAGAGATTATGGATTTTATTAACCACATAGTGAATTTTATATATCCCATATAATTTTAACTTTTTCCTTATGTGTTTGTTGGTAATAATAATGGGACAAATTCAATTTTGCAGATAAAAGAAGTATTTTCCAAAAAATGAAGTTTTTTCACCTTTTAATGGAGAAAAATTTTAAAATCCAATATTTCACAGTGTTATATTTTTAATTTTTAAAAATTAAATTCTACTTTAGAAAAAAATCATAAAAATTTATTTAGGATTATTTTTTAGTGTTTTTATGATTACATTCATATTTTCATGAATACTGAAAAATGATTCCTTTTAATTCAAAACTATTTTTTCATCAAATATATTTATATTTTTATATTTTAATTTTTTTTGTTTTTAATTTATAATATTCATATTTTTACCATTTACTCTCATTTTCGTCGTTTCATGATATTTCAAATTTAAATTTGATATAAACATGTTTGATATTTTGATGTATATTACTTTTAAAAATATTTTTTCTATTTTTCAGAATGTGGAATAATTTTAAATTAATTACTACAATTTTTTTTTTTATTTTCAAAAATATAATCCATATTTTCAATCATAATGTAAAAAATTTAGTAAGCGTTTACCTTTTGTTTTTGGACATTATGAATAGTAACTTTTGTAATTGTTTTAATTTAGCACGGTTAAATGATATATTAGGGAAATAAGAGTAAAAACAATTTTATAACTAAATAAAACTACCCTAACATGTTTCCTAATCTTATTTAATGATTCCTATTCCACCAAAATAATTGTTAGGCTGATTTTTTGGTATTTGGGTTCCACTTCCGTGTGATAATGATATGTCACAGTAATTAATTTACAATAATGAGAAATATAACATAAACATGTATCTTTTAAATAAAAAAATTTTAATATAATGTTATATAACTGACATATTTTAGTTCAAATACTCATTATAATTATAAAAATATTTTATAAATCATGGAATTTTAATTATAATATTTAGACATTATAGAAATAAATTTATTTATAAAACAACTATGATGCAATGATTACAATCCTAATGAATGATTCAAAGAAATTATATTTCAAACATTAAGATAAATATAATCAATTACTATTTTTTCCATAAAATAATTTTTAGGGTAATTATGAAATGTTATTTTAGTTAATGTTTTTTTTGAAGGAGTCCAATTTTTATGGCCTTAACAATAATTAATTTCTAAATACTGTCAAAATTGACATAAATTTTTAAAAAAACAATATTTTATTAAATGATATAATAGTCATAAAAATATAATATTCAAACATCCTAATTAGATAATGTTACAATGGTCATTAATGATCCAATATATGTAATATTTTCATTTATATGAAATATATTAACCACATAGTGTAAAAATAAAAGAATACATGGTAAAAGATAAACAATTTAACAAAGGGTTAAATCCAAATGATCAGGTTACTTTAACAACCTAAACATGTATAAAAAATACTGGTTTAGAGGATTCAGACCTTTCATGATCTTACCCTAGAAATAAATTAATTTTAACCAATTATAAACTAAAAATAAATATAAAATAAATTAATATTTTAAGACCTTCCCAATGTGCCCCTCACATATATTATAAAAGGGAACTTCTACTTCTCATTAATTCTCATCACCAAATCCCATTTTCATTGTCAAACACTTACCATTACTCTACCAACATCCCTAAATTCATTCTATAGGAAACAAATTGGGTATAAATATAACTTAGGCATCTTTTTGTGAAAATCAAAAATTTATACCCGTTAAAGAGGTAATTATTTTATCAAACTCTTCCAAAGTTCATTCTTCTTCTTATTGTATTTCAAATGTTTCTACCATACTAAAATAATTACTATAGAATCTAATATATTATGAGATGTTTTTATGATCATTATTAAACCATATTATTCCTTTTACCTATCCTATGAAAAACAATATCACCATGCATGAGTTTATATGGCTTACCATCTCCACGTCGTGGAGAGAACTATTTTTCATCTATAAATTATTGTGAAGGGTATAATGATGAATATAAATGAATTAAAAAATAAAAAATGGTATTTTTTTGAAAAAATCACATTCCATCCAATTCCATACAATTTAACCATTACATAAAATATATCATTGCTTGTGCATATGTACCGTTTACCCTCTCCATGGCCCGATGAGATTCATCTTTCACGTTCACCATAAAAGAATTATTATCAAAACTATATATTAATAGTGAGTATAAAATATATGACATAATAATTCTACTTTAATAATATATATATATATATATGTATATATGTGTATGTATGTTTGTATGTACATATATTTCATTCAATTACTCCCACTCAATACGATAAGCAAATGGAAATAGTGTTCATGCAGACGTACAATGTACCATTTCCATGAATAGTTTATTCCATTTCATATATCTATATATTATATATTTTTATATACTGAATATATATGATATATAAATCACATTATCATGATCTAAGTAATATGAACAAGAATAACAAGTCAAAACACACGTGATAAAGAATGTGATAAAAATCCAAAACGTTTCATTAACATGGAAGTATTAATAAATGAATAATATAAAATCATAAACCCATAATATATTATATAATAAATATTATTATGATTTGGAATAAAGTTAATAATATGTTCAAAACCGTTATAATGTATTTTATGTCACAAAGAGATAGTATTGGACATAATTTAAGTGTTAATTTAGAAATCACATTATTATTAGAGATTTTTTATTTTTAAGTATTTATTGAGACATATTTATCATTCATGTCAATGGTTGATAAAAAATTAAAAAGGAATATTTATTAGGTTTTATGAAAGGAAATATTTATCTAATATAGTTTTATAAATCATTTAATGATTTATAATTTTAATCCATTCTTATTAATTTCCTTGTTTTCAAAATTTTTCTAACGATTTATTTATATGTACCTAAATTTTTTAAAATTTTAATTCCATTCACATGTTTCAAAGGGGTATGTGACACTTTTATTCAAGTAGAACTTTAAAATTTATTGTTTTATAAATTTTTCAACATTTAATGTTTTCAAAATGAAAATTATATTTCTCTGATAGAGTTTCAATGATTTTATTATATTATATTCATATATATCAACATCCATTGTGGGATTTTATGCTTAATTAAGATTGATTTATTATGATTCAATATTCCATATTGTATTAAAAGGTTTAAGATATGATTGATTGTGGATGTTCTATTTCAATACCATTCACGGTTTAAGGGTTAAGTATTAACATATCGTATGCTAGTTTTAATGTGAGTTCTAATGTTCTGTTTCAAAATTTTCTTGTGTGGAATTTATTGGACTTAGTATGTGATTGGAGGGGCCCACTATGTCCCCTCGATGGATCGGTAGGTATCTTAAGAAAAACTAGTGTCTTGGAAAAATCACATGAAATAATATTTGTGTATGTTCTTGACACGAGGTGTTGACATTGTGGGTATGATGTCCAACATTATGCATCCCCTCATTATGAGATTATTTATTGATTTTACATGTGATTATTCAACTAGTAGAATACCAAGATGAATTATTAAATGAAATTATTTTATTTATTCATGAAATATGATATTGAAAATAATTTTTTAGAAGGCTTGTGTTTTATTAATGGTCATTCACTAAAATATTATGTTTATTTGTGATAGCTTTTGCTATATTTTTTATCCTTACTATGCATTTGAGATCACCACTTTCTTTAGTTTTATTTTCCTAGGATTCCATGAAGTGGGTTATAACTGATATGTAGGGATAATATTGGGTAATAATGGATTTTTAAACTATTATCTACGCTATCTTTTATGTTATAAATTGTATTGTAATGTTAATCTATGTAATCATGTTCCCAAGAATGAAAAATTAATTGGTCCTTCAGGATTTGATTACATGTAATCATGAAAATGTATTAAAATAATGCTTTATATCTGGGATTCTAGGGTCCTGGAATTAACATTGGTATCAAATAATATTTATAAAATACTATGGAATTTTTTTTAAATTTTATATTAGAGATCATATCCCTAAGATGGAATTTGAAGATATGTATAGAAGAACCACCTAGAATTTTGGTAAAGTAGAGATTATCTGGATATTCCATGAAATATATATGTATCTAGATATTATTAGTGGCTGTGGTTCTGGAATAGAGGATACTATGGTGGAAGCACTGACAAGGTGTTCCAGGCTTGACTTGTGGTAACCTGGTACATGACAATGGGCCTTACTACACACCTGGTTGGACACTCCAAGGGGACATAATTAGTATAATTCCAGTTTTCATTACAAACTATTATGAAGGATTTATGAGTAAATATTCCCCCCAATAAACCATTTTTATTATTATGTGACTAGTTACCTATAAATATTCAAATTAAATTAATCATATTTCTAGTTTTTGGAATATACATTACGATATGATCTAAACTGGAGTATGTCATTATTTTAAAATTACACCAAGTAAAAAGAATGTGAACATCACCAATACACATTAACTAAATATTATGAAGAATCATATCTTTCATGTTCTTAAGTAGACATTTCTAAGGGAAATAGTCTCTCATGTATTCTCATCATATGAAGAAATAGTTTCATTTGTTAATAAGAAAAGTAAATAGTTCTCTGAGACCTTTGTATTTGAATGGATGAAAGAGTGAAAGATGATGGTAGAGAAAATGTCATATAAAGGGGAGAAGGGAAAGAAGGATTTTCCAACATGTGACAATTGTGGAAAAAATTACATTCGTAAATGAATTAATGGAAGGTGTGTCTGTTATATGTTTGGAGAAAAGGTAAACCATTATTGTGATTTCAAGGGTAATAAAAAGGATTCCAATGTAAAATGTTCCAACATCAAGGATATGGGAAACTATGTAAATCAATGATCGAATCATCAAAATAATATACACCAATTTATGTTATTGGATAATGATCAATTTATGGTTCTACCGCATATAAAGAGGAATAATTGATATTCATATTCAAGATTTGTATTATTTGGATTAGAATTATACTATTTATAATAATTATAGAGTATATAAGTATTTTACTATATTTCTAATTGATATTTTATGCTACCACATAAGTTGAAAAAGTTGAAACATAATCATTTTGGAAAATATATTTATTACGGAAATATAACCCTTAATATGTTTATGATACTA
Organism: Viscum album; assembly: GCA_963277665.1. NCBI lineage: Eukaryota > Viridiplantae > Streptophyta > Magnoliopsida > Santalales > Viscaceae > Viscum > Viscum album. Next base: position 38,243,421 of record OY728158.1, on the reverse strand, counting down.
AGATAATGATTTCAGAATAAGAGACAATTGATTTGGATAAGGTATATTGAATATTATTTAATTTCACGGAACATATTAATGGTTTATTTAAAAAGAAGTTTATACCATCATTATTGGGAGATTTCAAAATTTTGGGATTTAAGTTGTATATCTAGTATTCATTGTTTTATATAAAGAATAAGGAAGAATTAATATATTCAATAAGTTTTTCTAGTAATTAGAGTTATTACCATGTTTTAAGAGAATACATGTTAAAGATATTCACCTATATTTTCACACTCAGACTTGTTTTAAATTAATTAATTTCTATAATGTATTGTCTTTGGTAACTCACACCAAGGTTTGGGTTGGGTCTCAGTTTAAATGTATTGATGTTTAATTATTTTAGTGGGTTTTGGACCTGTGCGCGGTCGCTGAAAAGTGGGTGGTAGTAGCGTAGTTAGCCTAGGTCCCTGGACAAATGTTTATCGTTTAAAAAAATTAATTTAAAACTAAATAAAATTATTTTAATTTATAAATCTTAATAATAATAATGTCATTGTGTAGATAATAATACTTCTGATATTAAGAATTTTTATTGTTATTTTTATTATTTTAAAATTAATATTATTATAATTATTAATAAATTTCTATTAATATTCTTATTGTAATTAATATTATTTTTTATATTCATATTTATAATTATAATTATTATTATTTTAAATAAAATTTATTAATAAAATAAATAAAATTATTATTATTATTACTGTATTAATTCTATTATTATTATTTTATTTTCCTTATTTTTATTATTTTTATTTTTATTAGTATTAAAAATTTTGGTTTTATAATAATAATAATTTTTATTTGGTTTTATTATTATTATCATTATTATTATAATAAATCCTATCTTACCAGTGTGATCTGCCTCCTTGTGCGAGCCCCCTCCACCCTCGCCTTTCCTCTCGCCTCCTTAGCACCCCAGGCCTCTGCCTCTGGCCTCTTGTGCTCTAACCCTCTACCTTTGCTCTCTCCTACTCCATATGAATGTCTCCCCTCTCCCTCACCCTCCTTGTGCACTTCTGGTAGCCGACCCCGCCTTTATCCCCTTCACGATCTGGACTCTCCCTTAACCCCCAACGTCGGCCTCACCCTCTCCCACTCTTGCAACTGCCTCCCTCGTCCATCTGCGATCTGGCCACACCCTTCCCTACTCTAGCCAGATGAACTCCTCTTATTATTGGCAGTCTCTGTTGAATTACCCGATGGCCGCCTTCCACTCCTGCTATGGCGGCTGTGAGTTCTCGGGTTCAACGACCTCACCTATAGTATTTTTCATTCCATTTTTAGTGTTTTCATTAATTGTCCAAATTCTATCATCTTCTGTGTTGTTTGGTTTGTTTTTCTAGTTCATTATGGTGTGTGATTTGTCTGGGGGGCGTCGTTTTCTCCCTCTTGAAGGTTTTGTCGCATATGTTCTTGTTTAAATTTGGTCAATCTATTTTTCCACTCCGACTAAGTCTACATAATACATGAGTGTTTTTACTAAAATTTTTGTCATAGTTCACACATTAACAATAAACATAAATAACTTTATATAGTGTTTTCATGCTTGATCGTTTTGTTAAATATATTTTTGAAGTAATTTCTCAAGTTATATTTACGTGTGCTTATGAAAACTTTGTTCACTGGAGTTCAAATTTTGTTTTTATAAATTTTTAATCCTGACACGCACCTTCGATAGATTTAACAATATGTTGCGATAGTGTTTTCGGTTTGTATAAATTGTTTATAAATTATCCATTCTATTTGATAAATTGTTTATAAATTGGTTCTTATGTATATAAATATTTTTAATAAATTATTTTTTCATTATAAAATTGTTTATAATTTATTTTTTATGATTATTAAATAGTTTATAAAGAGTTTTATATATTTATAAAAATTTTAATAAACTATTTTACATGTTATTGAAACTGATTATAAATTGTTTTTCTTGTTCATATAATATCTATGAAATTGATTGCTTTGTTTTATAAAGATTCCATCACATTAAAGGTTTTTAATGACTTTATGGTTATAATTTAGGGTGAGATTAGAAATAGATTTATGTTTAAAATAAGAATTTTGGTGTTCTTTCAAATAAAAGGAGTGGTTATATTTGGTTTTGTAAGCGAGTGATGAATTTGTGGTTATGGTTTTCGAATAGTTTCTTGGTATGTAGGTGCTTTATTAGATGTTGAGACATTAATGGATGCACTAGGTTTACAAATGGATGTTCCCTCAAATTATAATGAAACTTTTGAAATTGTGTATTTAACCGTGGTCTCATAAAATGTTTTCTTGGATCCTAAAGGATTGCAGGTTGTTTTTTGTGTTATCAAAGGATTGGTTTTAATTGTATTCCGTATTGTTTTTATCTTTTTGGCCTTGTAACATGTTTTAACAAGATTTTAAAAGGGAGTAATGTATCGTTGTTTTCCTTGTGAAGTGTTTGGGTGCGTCTGTCTAGAACATGGGGTCGTTTCACTTTGAAAATAAAGTAGTGTTTTTTGTGTGATATTTTGGGTAATGTTTTTTAATATGTAAAGCTAAAGGTATGATTAAAAACACATGTGTTTTCAAAGAAGTGATTTCATTTTTTATGCAATGTGAAAGCTTGTTTGGTACCTCCAACTCAAATGATAATGTTTGTAAGAACATTTAGAAAATACTGTTTTTAAAAAAGGTGTACTTGCATGAAAATTGTATGGTTTTGTTAAATGATCTAAAAGTTATGATGTTTTAAAGGCCCAGTTGAGAATTTTTTTAATGTGAAATGACTTAACATGTATATGGGAACTTCTTTCTAGGGTAACCCATTATGGGTTAATCCATAGGAAGCGTCTATGTTTTGGGAAGGCAAGTTGGGTTAGATGAGTCAAGCATATCAGGTTCTCATACATACAATGTATTATTAAAACCACCTTGGGTCCCTACGTATATTTTTGTTGAATAACTGATGGTTTCTATTTAGCCACGATTAAAATGGTTGATACCCACTGGTATATTTAGAGGCCAGATGGGGAGTGTTTCTTGTTTATATTGTCGTGAGGGTGGCTATTTAGTTATATATTTACGGGTTTCACCATGCACTATTAGGTGGTTCTAAAACAAGTGTGCCCATGGGTCTTTTGGTAATGTTTATGATCACTCATGGTTAATTATTTTCGTTCCATTTTACTTTCTGTTGTAATATTTTACTTCTATGTTGCATTGTATATCTTCCTTACATTATCCAAACTTTAGTATCATTTGTTTTGGGTTTTTAATAAGAAGAAAAATTTCATTGGGAATCGTACTTATTTTATGTGGAATTCTCTTTTAAATATGAAAAACTTGTTGCTTATATTGAAATGTGAAAACCTTATTTTTATTTTTTTTATTTAAAACTTGTGTTATGGTATTGGATGGGGAATGTAGATGTTGGATTCATTGGATTACCTTGGAAACCCTACTGAGCATTTTTATTCTATAACATATTTTATCATTTTATTTGTAGGTTCTCTTTTCTCATGTTATCTTGGATGAGTATATCATTATTGGAGAAAGTTCGGTTTTTAGATGGGTGGTGACCTGGAAGGTCATGTAGATGTATGTGCAGTTTTATTTTCATTATGCTATTAGTTTTATTTTTTATCTATTTTTTTATTTATCTTTTATAGGAAAAATCAATCCTAGTTGCTTCATTTTCATGTCGCACACGAGTTTCCATCACTTGGGGATCGGGAATGCCCCTAAGGGCATGTCATGGACCGGATTGGGTGATCGGTTCAGTGCGACCTAGGTTGGTTGATGAAAAAATTGTTTCAGAGGAGGACCTTCCTATTTGGGGTGATTGCTAGATAGAGATTAGGACTGTCGGGACACGATGGGTAGGTACATGAAGGGAATCATTAACCCTCAGTCGTTCTGATCCTCGAGTCTCTATGGATAGTTGGGGAATTGAGTGCTTGTCCTATTCAGATTTTTTTGGATTAAGGGATGAAAACAGTGGAATGATTATGTTGCAACATGATTTCACATGGATTAGTGACCTTTTTGGAATCCGAGTACTCAGTTTAAGTTCCCCATTATTTTTGACACTTACTTGGGGCATGTCCCACCACCATTTTTCTAGGTTATGAATGAATACTAGCCCCTCACTATAGTATTTTGACACATGTTGTGTGTCATCCTGGTTGTTGTTTCTTTAATTCAAATTTGAAAATGAAAAAGGGTTTTTTGAAGAGAAAATTATTTCATTGAAATGGATATAAACTCACGAAATAGGTTTTAAAATAGATATCCCATTTTCTAAAAATATGATTCTTTCTTGTAAATTGGTAGAGAAATGTCTTGGGTGCAACCTCATTTACTCTTTATAAACGATTTCACATGTCAGATAATGAATGTGTTGTCTTTGTTGGGGAATATGGATGAAAGAAGATGAAGACAAAAGAAATGGTTCATGGGATTACTGGGTTGTGTACTTAGAATTAATGGTTAGACCTCATTTTTTAAATTGATTTTTAAAGGGGGGTCTGGTATGTGGAATGTGGCCTTTTAAAAAGGTGGTTTTAAAATATAATATGAAAACAAGATTTTGATAATTGAATTATGGTTTTTGGTTGTATTTGTTTGGTTTTTGAGCCGATTGTTTTTGGATGAAGGACCTTTCATTAATGTTTCATTGGAATGATATTGGATTTGGTTTTCTGTTTTATATGTTATTTAGAAAATGCCTCCCAGAAATATCTATGGGGTTCATAATATGTTGTGCCCAATTTTTGGTCATTCTCAGACATTGGCTATCCTTTATGGTGATCAGGGTTTGTTAGAGACAACAGAGTTGCTTGATGGGGACAAGGGAATCTTCAGGGTATTGGGAACTCCCGAAGATGTCAGAGTGTGTTCCATTTTGGGTCTATTAGATTTCCCAGCTCTGGAAATATGGGATTTTTTCTACCCACAATCAATACATGTTGAGATGATGTGGGATGTATTTATATTTTTCTTCATCTAATGGATTATAACTAAAGAGGTGAAGATGATGAAAAGTTAATAGTTCATGTGCATTCAACAAGGCTAGAGGATGGTGAAAGAATATGTTCACCATTTCAAGGAACTTGTGTCCCGTTATCTGGAGGTATCATCGCATGATTTTATGATGACTTCTCTCTTCATCGGGGGCCTTCATCCAGAGATCAAAGAATTGGTCCTCCCTTTTAGGGACCATCAATTTTTGAATCTGTTTGATGGGGAATTATTATCTAAGTAGGCCTCTATAGCACAGATGGTTGGAAATACAGCGTATCCAGTTGCTCGTGAAGGTTCCCCATCTGGCGAGTAGGGTGTTCCAGACATACCTTTTTCGAAAGAGTCCTTTGAAGTGGTTTCAGCTTCCAGTTTCTCATCATATTCAGTGTTGTTCCATCATTGTGGATGTTTAGGGCACACAATGCCATAATGTCGCATTCTTGTGAAGGCATTCCATCATTGTGGATGTTTGGTTCATCTATATAATTTCAGTGGGTAGTATTTCCTAAAGAAGACACTGTGACTAGAGGATTCTAGTTCCTTACTATGAGGAAGTAAATGCTTCAATTATCAGAGCCCCGTCCAAAGGTCTTTGGGTGATGTTCACAGAGAGTCAAGAATTTATAGGGGTGTGAAGACGTTGTTCGAGTTTTCTGTTCCATGTTGGCGGAGGAAAATTTAATGTCCTTTCATACTTGTTTTTCTGTTTTTAATGGTTTTACATTTTTGTATGTTCATTATTTTTTCATAAAGTAATGATAGAATCCTTGTATTGTAATCCCCACAGTTCGGTTTTTTTTGTTGTGGTTTTCTGTATCATTCTTTTTTAAAGTATGTTTGGCCCTTATATGGGTTAATCATGGTTTGGATCTATTTTTGGAGGTGTAGTGCATATGGATGAGTTAGTGATTCAAGTTATGATCAGGTTCACTACTTGGATTCTATTATACTTGGATTATTTTCTCTATTATTGGGGGTTATTGGTTTGGTTCATGTGTTCCATGTTTCAAAGGAGGTGTTGTTTCACTCAGTTTGGTTCTGTTGGGAGTTCCTGCAACCCCCCCCCCCCTTAGGGTGGTATGTTTCGAAGTAAAATTTATATATTATATGAGTTCTCATGGTGGGGATAACCCTCTAATGTTCTCCTATTAACATTTAATTTTTTTCATTCAGTTTCAATCCAATATAGAATCATGTTTTGTCTATTGTTTGACTGAATGAATTTCAAAGGGAAAAAATTTCTATGGGGGAAAGAATTGTCAAACCCTAAAATTTTTAAAGTTAAAATTATTTTTATTTTTTCTTGGCTATAGTTACTCATTCAATAGTTAGAGTTGGGTCTCAGTTTAAAATTTTTGATGTTTAATAATTTCAATGGGTTTCTGACTCGTGCGTGGTCTCTGCACTATGGGCGGTAGCCGCGCAGATAGCCTGGGTGCCCTTGAAAATGTCTAATGTTTAAAAAAAAATTGTTTTATTGAAATAAAATGTGTTTAATGTGTATATCGTAACAATAATAAGGTCATTTTTAGGTAAAAATATTTATATTATTAATAAATGTTAATGATGTTTTAATTATTTAAAAATTTCTTTATTATAAATATTAATAAATTGAAATTATTATTACAAATATTATTGTAATTATTATTTTCCTTATTATTATTATTATTATTATTATTATTATTATTTATATATAATTAAAATTATTGTTGTTGTATTAATAAAATTCTATTATATTAATATTAATAATAATAATAATAATATTATTATTATTATTATTTTTTGTTTTATTATTATTATTATTATTTGTTGGTTTTATAATTATTATTATTATAAAAAAGAAGAAAATAACCATAACTTACCTGTGTGAGCCGCCTCCCTAGGCTTACCCCCTCCACCCTCGCCTCACCTCTCACCCCCTCAGTGCACTAGGCCTCTGCCTCCAGACTCCCGCACTTTGGCCATATTCCTTCACTATCTCCCACTCCAGCAGACCGCCACCCCTCACCCTCTCCACTCCCATCCATTCTATTTACCTCATTCCGTTCTTCGGGCAACTGACCCCGCATATATCCCCTCTATGACCTGGACTCAGCCACGACCACCAATACCGGCCTTACCTTATCTCACTCTAGCTGATCGCCGCCCTCATCCCCCCAGGATCTAGTCTCTCTCTTCTCTTCTTTATTCATATGACCTCCCATCATTGTCAATGATCTACGTCATGCGACCTGAGGACAACCTCCTACTCCCACTAAGGCTGGCCGTGAGTTCTCCGGTCTGACAACCTCGCCTGTGGTAGTTTTCATTCCATTTTTAGTATTTTTATTTAGGTGGTCAATCACTAACATGTGGGCTATTTTTTATGTGTTTATCAATTTTATTAAGGTGTGTGATTGGTCATTGAGGCATTCTTTTATCCTGGTTGAATGTTTTGTCTCATATGTGCTTGTTTGAGGTAGGTGAATCTGGGGTTTCCATTCTGATTAAGTCCATTTGATACATGAGTTTTTTAATTAAATTTTTGACTTAGTTACCACTTTCTCAATACAATTAATTATATTTTTATAGTGTTTTCTATCAAGTTTGTTTTTTAGAAATAGTTTTGATGTAATTTATCTCATCATGTTTATGTGTCCTTATGAAAAATGTATTCACCTGATGTAAAATATTTTTATGATTATGTTTTAATCCTGACACGAACCTTCAATACACTCTTAAATAGGATGTGATAGTGTTTCCAAAATGAATTAATTTTTTATAAATTATTCAGTTTGTTTATTCAATTTTTTATAAATTGTATCTTCTGTTTATAAATATTTTTATTAAATATTTTGGTTCATTATAAAATATTTTAAAAATTATTTGTTATATTTATTATTTTTTTTATAATTTTTTTCATCTATTTTTAAATTTTTTAGTAAACTGTTTGACTTGCGGTTAAAATTATTTATAAATTTTTTGGCTTGTTCGTATATTATCAGTGAAATTTTTTCATTTTATTAATAAAGTTTCCACCACTTTAGTGTTTTTGAATGATAAGATGAATATGACTTGGTGTGAGTTTTGAAGGGGATTGATGTTTCCAATAAAAATATTGATGTTCCTCAAAATAAAGGGAGTGGTTGGTTTTGGTTTTAAATGAAAATGATGAGTTTTTTTATGGTTTTTCAATAGTTTCTTGGTTTTTTTTGTTGCTTCATTTCATGTGGAAACATCCATCGATGCACTATTTTGACACATGGTTGTGTCCTCAAATGATGTTTCCACCTTTGAAAATGTGTTTTTTAACATGGGTTTCATGAAATGGTTTCATGGATCCTATAGGATTGGAGGTTCTTTTGTGTGTTTTCAACGGAATGGATTCAATTTTTTTCATAACGGTTTTGGCACATTTGTCCTTGGAACATGTTTTGACAATAATTTTAATGGGGTAAAGTCTCATTGTTTCATTGTGAAGTGTTTGGGTGTGTGTGATTGGAACATGGGCCCATTTGACAATGAAAATAAAGAGGTGGTTTTTGTGTGATATTTTGGGTAATGTTTTTGGCTATGTAAAGATAATGGTAAAATTTTAAACACTTGGGTTTTTAAAGAGGTGATTTAATTGTTTATGTAATTTGATGGCATGTTTGGTACCTCTAACTCAAATGATAGTGATTGTAGGAACTTTTAGAAAAGATTGTTTTTAAAAACTATATACCCACTTGACACCATTATTGTTTTTTCCAAATGTTCATAATGTTCATATGTTCTAATGGAACAGTTGGAATTTTGTTTAATGTGAAATGATTAAACATGTATATGGGGTTCTCATGTACAGGGTTACCCATTATGGGTGAATGAATAGGAAGTATCTATGTTTGGGGTAGGAAAGTGCAGAGAGATATGTAACATGTATGAGAGCATACTACTTACATAGTCTTATTAAAACCACCATGGGTTATTGAAAATATATTAGTTAATCAAGTGATGGTTTCTTATCATCTCTAACTAGAAGGGTTGGTACCCAATGGTACTTATAGAGTCCAGATGGAATGTGTCGCAGGTTTCTATTGTCACGAAGGATTCCAGTTTGTTACAGAATCAAGAGCATCGCCATATACTAGAAGGTGCTTCCAAAATTAGTATGTCCATTGGACTTCTATGTATTTTTAGTATCACCCATGGTTAATTATTTTCATTTCATTTTTAATTTATATTGTACTAGTTTATTTCTATACTGTATTGTGCACCTATTTTACATTAGCCCAGATTTGGTATCATTTATTTTGAGTTTTATTTATAAGTTGAAAAATGGTGTTTGTAATGGTAGGTTGTGTGTGTGGTATTTTATTTTAAATGATAAAAAAATGTTTCTTATTTTAAAATTTGAAAACATTACTTATAAATTTTTATTTCAAACTTATTCTATGGGATTGATTCGAGAAAGGAGATGTTGGATTCTGTGGTCTATATTGAAAACTCTATTGAGGATTATAATTATCATGTCTATTTTATCATATCACATGAAGGATCCCTTTTCTCAGGTTCCCCAAGTTGATTTTCCCATTATTTTGAAATGGTTGGTTTTTAGTTGGGTGGTGACTTGGAATGTCATGTGGAGGTATGTGTGGTTTAATTTTCATTCCTCTTTTAGTTTTATTTTTTATGGATAGTTTTTATTTAACTTTTAGTGTCCCAATAATTCATAATAGCTTTATTTTGATTCCCAACACTACTTTCAATCCCTTGGGGATCAGGAACGCCCCTTGCGACATGTTGTGGACCAGCACGGATGACCGGTTTAGGGTCGACCCGTGTTGGTTTGTGACATGTATGTTATGTGACCTTCACTATAACATTTTAGACTGTGAGTTTGGAAAAATTTATTATAGATAATTCTAATGGTTGGAATGGATTGAGATGAAAATTTGATAGTACTATTTATGTTTAAAATATGTCTAATTTTTTTTTGTAATGTTATACCTTTGAGAAAAGGAAAACCCGAAGGTCGGGAGACAACTCATCGCATCTAGCAAGGCCGTGAGACATGAACCAGAAACCGAAGGGTGACAAGGATTCACCACCTATCAATTGTCTATGTGATGTCATGGTGTATGATAGATGATGTAAAAATTCATTTTATATAACCCTATATGATAAAGATAAATAAAATATTTTTAGTTTTATAATCATTGAAAGAGAAAGAATAGTTTGTAGTAGGAATTAGTTAAAGGATAGCAATCTACATGTTAATTATGCATGCTTCCTTGTGTTATTTTATAAAGTAAATTAATTCTACAACACTTGGGAATGGATCATAAATCAAAAAAAATACCCTGTAGATAATTTTACGATGCATTAAAAGGTCTGTTAGATCATCCCAGATTTATTTCTTCCTAGTTGTTAACTTTCTCCTAATAATGATCTCTATCACTCTCCATCAGATCATGATACTTAAATTTCATTTCATGTCTATGTTTTCCAACAAGAACCCCTAGTATTTGTTATTTATTGTAACCTTCAAACATCCATTTCTTTATTTTATAATTTATGTCTCAATAATCCATTATTCAAAGTAGGGTTTGAACTATGATATATTAAAATGTCAACCCTATAGTTTTCTATCCCGAGTTTAATTTATTAGGATTCAATTTATAGAAATAGGAGAGAATGTAACACCACAAGTGTATATATTACTATTATTATTAATAATTTAATAGCTTGTGTTACACCCAACACAGAGTTCAACCGCAACATGAGCTATCAATCAATCCAATTAAAAAGTGGTTACAATTATTATTAACATAATTTTGAATTTTATATATCCCATTTAATTGTCACATTCACCATATGTGTTTCTTATACATACAATAAGAGTAAATTCAATTTTTCATATAAAGCAAATAGTTTAAAAAAAATGCAGTTTTCCCTCCATTTTATGGAAAAACTTTTTACAAAAAATATTTAAAACTTTTTTATAATCAATTTGATAAAAATAAAGTCTTCTTTAGAATAGGGACATAGAAATTTATTTGGTAAAATTTTTAGTGTTTTTCTGATAACACTCATATGTTAATGAATAGTAAAAAAACTGCATTTTATTTCAAAACATATTTTTCATCTATTTTATTTATATTGTTAGATTATCCTCTTAGTTTTTTAAAAAATATAATATTGATTATTTTTGAAATTTAATATAAATAAAGTGATTGTTTATAATTTTACATTTATATTTTATATAAACATGTATCAAACTTCTAATGGTTTTTACTTTTAAGAACCTATTTTATCATTTTGAAAATGGGGATTAATTTTAAATTAATTACTACAATTTCTGGGTTTGGAATTTTTAGAAATGGTAACCATATTTGGAATTTGAAGTTAAAAATTATGTAAATACGTTCCTTTTATTTTTGGAAATTATGAACAATATCTTTATTAATTATTTTTATTTTCCATTGTTAAAGGGTAATTTAGTTAAATAAGGGTACAAATAATAATTTACTAATATATAACTACCCAAACATGCCTTCTAATCATATTGGATGAGTCACAGTAGACAAAAAAAATATTTAGGAAGAATTTTTGACATTTGGGTGCCATATGGGGGTGATAATGACATGTTATAATAATTAATTTAAAATAAATTGAAATATAATATAAACATATAAATTTTTACTAAAATCATTTTAGTATGGGGTTAGATTACTAGTCTATTTTTATATAAATAGTCACTAACAAGATAAAAATATTTTCGAAATCATTGTATTTTATTTATAATTTTTATACATTATATAAGTAAATTTATTTATAACACAATAATGGTGTAGTGATTACCTTATTAATGGATAATTAAAATAAATTATATTATAAATAATAAAATAAATATAATTTTTAAATTTTTATTCCATATAGGAATTTTCATGAGGATTATTACATGTTATCAATGAGTAAATTATTTCTATTTTATGGAATCAAGTTTTCATGATTTTAACAAAAACCAATTACTAAGTAGTGTAAAAAATTAACATAAATGAGTTTTTAAAACAAAAACTATTTTATTAAATGATATAGTTGTCAAAAAAACTAATATTCAGAAAACTGACAAAGATAATGTTCAAATTTTTCTTAATTATCCACATGAGGTACTCTTATAATTTTATATTAAATCTATTCACAATGTATTGTAAAAATACTATAATAAATGGTAAAAGTTAATCTATTTAACAAATTCTTAATTCTAAAAGATAAGATTAATTTTAGGACCTAAAAAAATCTAAAACCTGTTGGCTCAGAGGATTTTTACCCATAATCATCATAAAATTGAAAAAATACCTTCGTAGCCAATACAAATATAAAATCAATTTATAATAAATTAATTTTTTAAGATCTTCCATAAGTGACCCTCCCCTATCTTATAAAAGTGAACTTCTACTTCTCTTAAATTCAAACATCCATAGCCCTTTTTATTAGAAAATCATACCCTTTTACTCTTCCAAAATCCTTCACTTCATCTTATAGACAACATTTTAGGAAGAAATCTAATTTATGGAGTACTTTTGTGTAAATCAAAAGGACATGCCTAAAAAGGAGTTAGTCATCTAATAAACCTCATTCAATGTTGTTTATTCTTATAATTCTATTTAATAAGTTGTTACTATACTAAAATAATGAATCCAGAATCTAAAATATGATTATCTATTTTAATGATAATGGGACAACCATATTACTCTTTTTAACCATCATAAGGAAAACAATATTGTAATGCGTACATAAGTACATCTTACCATATCCACGTCATAGTTTAAACTAATTTTCATATATACTTCATTTCGATGCATGTAATGATGAATATAAATTAATTAACTATTAAATATAACCTGATACATGAAAAAAAAATTCTATAATAATAATATATGTATGTACATATTTTTCATTCACTTACCTTCACTCAAAATAGATATGAATTTGGAAACACCGTTCATGTGTACGTACGACCTACCCTCTCCATTAACATTATATTCCATTTTTATATATCTATCAGTTATATATTTAATTATTAGTAATATTTATGATATATAAATCATTTATTCGTGAACTAAGTAATATGATCATGAAAAAAAATTCAAAATACAATTCATAAATAAAGAGATTTTTACCTGAAAATTTGCATTAACATGGAATTCTTACGAAATGGGTAATATAAAGTTCCAAAAAAAATCATGTATGATATCATAAATATTTTTATGATTATATTAAAGGTTAATAATATGTTATAAAACATTATACATGAGTTGTGGACAAATATATATAGTAACAGAATTACATTTATGGTCAATTTTGAAATTTCATTATTATTTTAGATTGTTTATGCGTAAGTGTTTTCCAGGACTTATTTATCATTCATGTACATGTTTCTTAATAATGGATTCAAAATTAACATTTTTAAGTTTTTATGTAAAGAAATATTTAACTAAATCATTATTATAAATGTGTTAAATATTTATACTTCTAAACCATTCTCATTAATATCATTGTTTTTAAAATGATTTTAATGATTTATTTATATGAATATAAATTTATTAAAAAGATAATTACTTTCAAATGTTTCAAATTGTAATGGTGTAATTTTTTCAAAAATCAAATTTAAATTTATTCTCTTATAAATTGTGTGAATTTTATTGTTTTCAATGTAGAAAGGGACATTCATTCGAATTAGTTTCAAATTATTTTATTATATTAATTTCATATATGTCATCATAATATGTTGGATTTTATGATTAAATGAGATTGATTTATTATGATACAATATTCTATATGGAATTTAATGTTTTGTGATATGTTTGAATGTAGATGTGATATTTTAATACCATTCTTGGTTTATGGTTATGGTATTAATATTTCATATGTTAGTTTTAATATGAGTGGTTGTGTTTTGTTTCACCCTTTTCAAATAAATAATATATTGGACTTAGTAAATGACGGGTGAGTACCGATATAGACCCTCGATGCATCATTATGTTTTATGATAAAAACATGTGTCTTGGCTTAAGTCATTCACAAAATATTTGTTTAGGGTATTGGCATGAGGCCTTGACGTAGTAGTTGTGTTTGTCTGACATTATGAATTGCATCGTTTTGAGATTAGTTATCGACATTATATGTTATTATTCAACTTTTAGAATATCCATGTGATTGATTAAATGGAATTATTTGATTTATTCTTGCAGTATTAAGATGAATATAATGTTTTAAGAAGCTTTTGTTTTGTATTTTTTACCATTCTTAAAAATTTTATGCTTATTTCTGATAACTTCTACTATATTGTTTATCCTTATTGAGCATCTGAGCTCATCCCTTTCTTATGTTCCATTTTACCAGGATTCCAAGAACTATTTTTTTATTGATATACAAGGTTAATTGAAAGGAATTATGGGGTTCTCAAAGGACTATGTATGATGAGTTTTACGTTTTAAATTTTAATGTAAAGTTCATGTATGTAATCAATTTTCTATGAATACTAAACAGATCATTCCTTCAAGATTTAACTCCTTGTAATTATACCATTGTATCAAAATAATGCATTAGATCTGGGATTATTGTTATGGGGTATTACATCTTGTTATTCAATGGTGGGAACTAGAAAGAATTGGATTGATTTTTAAGGTGATGGAAGATTTCCTAATGAGCAGTCATGTGGGATGACCACTGATGTGATGGATTCTGTAATCATGCCTAATCATTTTTCACAAAACATAATTTATAATATTTACCATAACCAACTCTAGGACTCAAAGAGAACTATAATTGAGTTTTAAATGATTTTGGGTCATGGAAACCATAGAATAATTATGTTCTATTTTACTTTTTGTCATGAATGCGGATGGAATCACGTTAGTGGATGTCTTAGTAAAACAAGAAGTTATTTTCACTATGGAAAATATAGAATAAAATAAATTTAATTTTATGGAACATTTAAGTTTTCAGATAATTAAATGTATGTAATTTTTCCCTCTCTCAATCATCATTGATGTTTAATTGTTTTAAATGTGTGGAAAATAATCAATATGTAACACAATGTTCCAATAAACATGTTTTGAAAGAGGATAAGAAAGGGGGTGCGTGTAATGGTTATATTATGGATGATGATGACAACTATGGATGAAATGTGAAAGGAAATAGTTATTATTGTTAAAGTATTAATGATGAAGCTATCTTAGTTTTTATGTATATGGATTCCAAAATTATAAATGGTGAATTATGTATGGATAGTTTAGTTTATGTTTTTCATAAGGATTTACATAAATATACGGAATAGTCATGATGGACTAGAAAGGTGGACTCATTAATGTTATCATTTTGACTAAGGGAAGTTAACCCTTAATATGAACATTGTGTTAATAAAATATTGTTTTGATAAATATATATGAGATATGAATAAGTAAATCGGAAAGTAGTGATTACCTTGGATCTAAGTATGGACCTATTTATAGGTAATTTATGCTACCACTAATGTATTTTAAAAAAAATTCAATTAAAATAGTAAATCCAATATTCTTTTTAATGAGTAATAATTCATTTTTTCTAAATAATTTATGTTAATTCATATTGTTACCATGATTCAAGAGAATATATGGTGAGGGTATTCACGTGTTTGGAATGTGATAACCAATAGACAATTTGTGTTAGACATGAGAATCAATGATAAGATGGTTTGGGACTTATTTATAATGCATTGGATTTCTATATTTTGGAATGGTAATATAGTTTACCATCTATGGAAATATTATTTATTATCATACCACAGAATTCATTATTAATATTGGTTATCCTATTATAAAAACACAGTGATGATGATAATTGGTGATAGATGGGATGACATACCTTTGAACTTGAGATATTTTAATACATTATAAATAAAAAATTAACCAAATTTTTTATATAGGAATTGGTAAAGTATATCCATAAATAATAAAAGTTCATTAGGTCTCTAAATCATGCAATGATAACTTTTACTGTAAATTATTTAAATTCAGGAAAAGGATCTTGAATCCAAAATTACTGTTTTAAAACTATGTTTTCAATGAATTAGAAAGTCCCTTAGTTCATTAAAAATTTATAGATTTCTTGTAGTTAAAATTATCCAATCAATTTTATCTATCACTCTCATTCATAACATGATGGTTACATGTTTCTTCAGTATCTATGTTTTCACTATCAACCTATGTTCTCCCATGTGGAAACATATTTATATGTTACATTGGAAAATCGTTACAGTTTTAAATTTCCTTTTTTAAGGGATGTTGTAGTATCCATTTTTACAATGTGGGTTTCCTTGAATGAAACATTATTTTATTAAACATTTTATTACCCATACAAATTTTGAGAGTGAAATTAAATTTCAGGGCGGTAGAATGTAACACCCCAAATTTTGAGAATTTTTATTTTTCTAATTCAATTAAAATTTAATATTTTTCATATAACATGAAACCAGAAATAGTTATTTATATATATATATATATATTAAAATAGTATTTCACACATTCTCATTCACATGCAACAACAACTTGGCTTTCACTACATACAAGACCAACTTTGCATGCGATAGAAGCAACAGCGACTTGGAATGTGGTGCGTGCAGCACTGAGTTTCAATGAAACATATCTTTTAATTTTTTTAAATATGATAATTGTAATATATTTCTTAAACATAGTAATATAAATAGTAATATATACGTTTAAAATATTTTTTATAATTTTTTTATATTAATAAAACATATTGTTAAGGAATGATAATATTTTTTTGTAAAGTCATTTTTTGAAAATATATTTTTTATTGAATCACATTTAATAATAAAAGTAATTTTAGATGTATTTAGAAATTTAATATTATAAAATAAACTTTACTTTTTAATTCAAAATATTGAAATTAACCTTGAGTGATTTTTTTTTATTTTTCTGAGAAACATAATTTTTTTATGAATAGTGAAAAATATAGATTTTTAGTTATATGCCTCCTTTAGTAAATTAATTTTTAACACTAAATGATATTATATATATTTTTTATTATAAAATTAGATTAATATTAGATATATTAATAAAATTTATTTCATTATAATAAAATTCACTTTGAAATTGAATATAACATCTTAATAAGCTTTTGATCTTTTTCACACATTAGCTATAAGAAATAGGACATTGCCAACGGTTTTGGCCAATGCATTGGTATAGGTCAATGATTTTCACCTATACCATAATTTTTGGCCAAAATTGTTGGTATAGGTCACTTATATTGACTTATACCAACGGTTTGGCCAAAACTATTTGTATAGGTCCATTATAG
The DNA here is from genome assembly GCA_963277665.1 of Viscum album. NCBI lineage: Eukaryota > Viridiplantae > Streptophyta > Magnoliopsida > Santalales > Viscaceae > Viscum > Viscum album. The sequence continues at coordinate 38,226,057 of OY728158.1, read as the reverse complement.
TGATTCACACCAATGGGGCTCAAAAAATAAATGATCCTATACCAATGGTTCTAGAAACTATTGTTATAGGTAAAGAAAAACTATTTTGAGAACCTTTGTTATAGGTACACATATTTTTTATGGAATATTTTTTCAAATAACATTAAATAAATCTGAAGATAATATACATATGAATATACATACACAGACACACTCATAAATATATAAGATAAAATGTTAAAAAATTCATTTTTGGTTAGTGTTTAGGTCTTTGGATTATTAATGGGATTTTATAGGATCAAAAAAATACAATGGTATTTCTTTTGAATTACCTATTCTAATGGTTTTATAAATCCTTTTTTATGCTTTTTGTATGACCTGCAAAAACGGTTTTACCAAAACCATTTCTATAGACATATCCCAACAACAAATAATCAAACAGTCCACTGAAATATTTGTATAGGTTATACCAATAGTTTATAGACCTATACCAATTGTTACAAACCATTGTTATATGGTAAATTTCAGTTAGTGTATAAATCCCTATTATTTCTTCTCGCCTGCTGGATTAACATTAGTATTAATTTTCGGACTTCTGTGATTGGAATTTCAAAAATATGACCTACACCTTTTTATTAAGTCTAATATTTAGATTCTAATAAGACCATGTTAATTTTGGACCAAAATTATTAGTAAAGGTGATTAAAATTTAACATAGTGGTTAAGGAAAAATTATTTTTAAATATGGACTAAACCATAAAATTAAAGGGTACAATGACCAAAAAACATATATATCACCCATTAAATGTCCATATATTGGACATAAACCTTAACTTATTTAGTTTGTATTTTTTTTAAGTCGTTTTTTAGGTAAGAACATTGGTACACAAAATATGTTTTTAAAAATTCCATGTGAGTCCTTTTCCATCCCCATAAAAGGTCGATACCTATAACCATTTTTCAAACCTCTTATAACTTTTAATTTCATCCATTATCAGACCAAGTAGCCTCCAAAAAATACTCCCTTAATCCTAGAAGCCTTTCTATTGGAATAAATCAACTCAAAAAATCTTTTCAGCACAAACCAAAAGGAGTTACCAGATTAAGAGGTAATGTATTCTCTTAACCTTATTTACATTATTTTCCTTCTCCACCACCACAACTCTCGTTATTCAATTATTTTTGTGAAAATAAGTATAATCTATATGATGGTATGTTTTTATATAATTTTTCAATCCAATACTTACACAAAAATTTATCTAGTGTATTTTGAACATACAAATTCTTGGTACGGTGAACTACTGCATAACAAAATGATGATTGATCATTTCTTCTTTACCACCAACAATGTTGGCCGTTATGATGAACACACTATTTATATATCTAACATATTATACTTATTATGTCTTCAATATTATATAATCCTTTTATAATTGGCCTATTTTTACCTTCCATTTGGTGTTAATATGATAATCTCGTTTGAGGAAATGTGGATTACCGCCCCCTCAAAAAGATATGATTCGTTCACACACTAAATAAAATGTAATAATTATAGATTTAATAAAAATTTATGATATATATGACATATTAATAATACTTTAATAATTATATATATATATATATTCCATTTACATTCTATTTTTTAATACAATAATAAAAATAGAAAATAATGTTCGTGCATACATACAACATAGTGCCTCCCAGAATGATGTATTCCATCTATAATTCATTCTGATATAGATTATAATAATATAATTATACTATATAGACCATATATTTATATCGTGTTCACCATTTTGGAATCATGATATATGTATAAGAACCAAATATGTAACAAATTAAGTCACATTCAAGGAACAAAGTGAATATTACACAAAGTTAAACCTTAACCAAAGATCAGTAACAAGAGGATAATATAATCATATAATAAAATAATATAGGGTAATGGATATAAGAATATACTTCTATGTAATATGTATTATAAAGTTATATTTATTTTATAGGAATCTTGTACAAGTACAGAGAGATTCAAGACACAAGGAAATGAGATTTCATCTCTCTTTTAATTTATGTGAGATACAAGCTATGTTAACCACACATTCCCTTTTTCAGGTTTATGTACTTCCCATGAGTGTATTACATGTATCATTTAAATAAAATTTTGGATATTCACATTCCCATATTATTATATATCTTCCCTTTGGTTTATATTTCAAAAGTTACCAAATCGTTTAAACGAGTTTGCCTAAATTTCCATTCTTTGATATTTGAGTTTTGTTTTGAACCTGAACTATTATTCAAGGTGTAAATAATTCCATTTAACATGTTATAAAATGAGTATAATTATTTAAATGACATATTAGGATTATTTAAATTTTCTTTTTTTACCTAAATAGTATCATCCCATGTTACTGAGTTATAAGGGTTAATTGGGAGATTCTCATCACTTTCTGATATTGTTTATGTTATTGTGTCACTTGATGAAATATGACGTTACATATTTCAATAATATTCATGAGTTCCCTTATCCGTTGTTATTTCATTATATATTCATGCATTAGTACTATATTCTACTATTTGTGACATAATATATTTAAGAATGTGTATTTAGGAAAGTCCGAATATACCCTTTCTTCTGTTAGATGAAAATGCTTTCTAAAAAGGGTTTACAAGAATATTATACCATTATCCAATATGATTTTAATAAAATTTGTACACATTTTTTATGTTAACAATATATTAAATGGAATCATATTATTGATTTTGAACAATGCATTCCTTATAAACGTTTTACTATGCGAATGGAATGATTCGTTTTTACTTCATACGATAGGTAGAGATTTACCCACCGTCCTTATGTTGAAGATAATTTTTCATTTTTAAAAGTTTTATCACAAAGAAATTGTTTTAAAAGTACTATTCACGGAAAAATATTTTTAAAATGAATTCATGTCTTATTTATATTATTTGAAGGTATTTTCTAGAAAAATTATTTTTAAATAGTTTTATGTATTAATAGAAATTTTTCAAAGAAGAAAGGATATTTTCCTCATGAAACTATTTTTAAACATATTTAGAAACTATTTTCCATTGTGGATGAAATCCATAGATGTTACTCATTAAAATTTTGGAAATTATATAATGGTTCTATTAATATCTTTTCTAAGAATGTGTCACACTTAATTTCAAGAAATTTATGAAACATGTTTCCCTTTTAGGTGTTATATGTTTATGAAATCAGTTTCTCTTTCACAGTTTAGGATATGATGAAATGGTTATAAAGATTATATCTTCCCCATAGGTTATTATATGATTAATTTTTTATGATACCCATTTCATTTTATGGATCATGATTTTATTTTTATAATACCTATATCATTTTATGAATGATGATACGATGAATGTGTTATTTTTTTCTGGAACATTTGTCAATTATTTTACTATGAGATGGTTGGGACCTATATCTCAATCCAATGCATTTGGTACAGATATGTTTTATATGAGGTCAAAGTTTATATGGGTTGTAGCCTAATCTTGGATAGAAAGAGGTTGTTTAGGTTGTAGCCCAGGCCCAAAATGAAATAGGGTGTATGGGTTGTAGTTCAAGCCTAAATGAAAGTAGGTGCACTGGTAGTAGCCCTCCCTAAAAAAGGAATTACATGGGTTGTATCCCAAGACTAAATAAAAGTGGGTACATGGGTCTCTATCCATAGTCCAAAGATGGTACGTGTTTCATATCACAAGCCTAACATGTTATAAATGTCTTGGTTGGTAGCCCTAATATAAATGTTTTTATTATTATATGTATTTGATAAATCCTATGTATTATTCCATAGTTTTGATTTTATTAATTTTGAATTTATTTCGTTATGATTACTGTCTTATGAACATAATGTCTTTATCTAATAACTCGTGATTATGACCTTTGATATGTAGGGATTGATCTTCTAATGTTACAATCGCGTTATCATACTACTATTTTCATGATTATCATTAAAAGTCTCCCTTATTTACCCTCACTGAGCAGCTAAGCTTGCCCTTCATTATGGTTTCCTTTCTTAAAGATATGAAGAAAGGTTTAAGGTAGAAGTAATAAAGGTATATCTTTCTGTGAGATGTTGATGATCTTTCACCGGGGTAAAAGAATTTATTTCCATGTTTCCAAAGAAATTAACTATTGCGGTCCTATGGCATGTATATTTGTAATGTACTGAATATACATCTAAAATGTTGTAATATCAATGTATGTTATGCCTGGGTTGAAATTGTTGGTATCAATGGAATGGTTTAGTCATCCATTGAAAACTAGGATGATAAACCCTTAGTTAGATTCCTATGTTTATTTCTAATTACATGTCCATAGTTTTCTTTATTGATAAGTATAAGGATGAGTTAACGTTTTGGAAAATTTATATGAATTTTGGTAAAGTATAGAGTGAGTGGTTTCCAAGAAATATATCTATATCTGGATACTGCACGTGGATGTTGCTCTGGCATAATTATACCAAAGGTTAACAACTCTGACACAATGTTCTGGGCTTTACCAAGGGTAATATGATAAATGAAAACATGGATTATTTGAAGCCTATATTTAAAATCCTAGGGGATATGTTTTTGGAATTCAAAAACTCTTCTTGAACCATTGTGAAATATTTTGATATAATTCAGCTATGAATAACCAAGGATAATCCAATGGTTTCATTGATAGGGAAAGGTGTCATCAGTTAGACATCCTATAGGTCATTATTTTCATGGATATGTGGTTTTATACTATGAATATTAATTCTCATGCTATGCTTCTATTGTAACACCCAATGCTTCCATGGTACACTGGTTCTTAATAAATAAATTGGTTGTGCTACATGCAACACCATGTTCAAGTTTACCAAGGCCGATCAAACTAGACACTAAAAAATTAATTATGAATAATATAATCCAAATTTTTAATTTTATATATCCCATATTATTTTAACAATTCTCTTATGTTTTTCATAGACATAATATATGGAAAATTTCAAATTTTCAGATAAAAGGAGAATTTTTTTTAAATGCTATTTTCGGCCTTTTAATAGAGAAACCTTTTTAAATACAATATTTTACATTTATATTTTTATTTTCTCAAAATTAAATTATTATTTATATCAGGGACATAAAAATTTAGTTCGTATAAATTTTTATTGTGTTATGATAACAATTATATTTTAATTAATAGTGAAAAATACTACATTTAAATTCAAATCATCATTTTCATCTAATTTATATATATTGTTATATTTTCATATATGTGAGTTTAAATTTATATATGGATTATGTTTGTATCATATTATATAATTTATGTAATATTATGTACTTTCAAATTGAAATTTGATATAAATATGTAATAATCTTTTGATAATTTTTTCATTTAAATATTCATTTTCTCGTTTTGACAATGAGGATTGATTTTTAATTAATTATTACATTTTCTATGTTTTTAATTTACAAAAATGTATTAAATATTTTTAAACATATGGTAAAAATTATTTAAATATGTACGTTTTATTTTGGGACATTATGAATAGTATCAACAGTAATTATTTTTATTTTCAAGAGTTAAAGTGTAAATTTGTTAAATATGGGTAAAAATAATATTATAACAACATAAAAACACCCTTAAATGTGTCATAATATTATTAATTGAGTCATAAGAGTCCAAAACAATCTTTAAGAGGAATTGTTTTCTTTTGGTTGCCACTTGGGTGTGATAATGACGTGTTATATTAATTAATTTACCATAAAGAGAAATATAACATTAACATGTGTCTTTTTACCAAAACTATTTTAATATGGGGTTATATAACTGATATATTTGACTATAAATTGTTATTATAAAGATGAACATATTTTATAAATCATGTTATTTAATTTATAATTTTCATACATTATATAATAAATTTATTTGTGAAGAAATAATGATGTAGTGATAACCTTATTAATGAATGATTCAAATAAATGATATTAGAAATATTAAAATAAATATTTGAAAATTTTTCACCATAAATGTATTTTTTTTATTATTATGGCATCATATATTTTAATTAATTGCTTTTTTCGAAGAAATCATGTTTTTATGACTATAACAAAAATCATTTCCTAAATAGTGTCTAAATTTACATAAATGTGTTATTAAAACAAAAAATATTTTATTAAATGATATAATAGTCCTAAAAATAGAGGAATCTACTAACTAATTTATATAATGTTATAAATCGGATTAATGATCCATTATATGTTTTCTTGTTATTTTATTGTAACTATATTATCCATGTAGTGTAATAATACCAAAACACATGGTAAAACATAAAATATTCAACTTAGGGTTAAATCTAAAAGTTAAGGTTACTTTTTTGACATAAAAATGTCAAAAACCAATTTTTTAGATGATTTAGGCCCCTTATGACCGTAACATCAAGATAAATGACTTTTAAGCCATTTTAAAATGAAAATAAATTTACTATAAATTAATATTTTAAGACATTCCAAAAGTGCCCCTCACCTCTCTTATAAAAGGGGACTTCTTATTCTCTTTAATTTACACCTCTATATCCCTTTCCACAGACAAACCCTTCCCATTTTCATTCCCAACTTCACTTAATACATTAAATTAGAAATAAATTGGGGCAAATCCATATTTTTGTATCCTTTTGGACCAATCAAAATGACATACCAGAAAATTAGGTAATAATTTTATTAAACTCATTCAAAGATCTTTCTTCTTATATTTATATTTACTATATTGTTATGGTACTAAAATAATTACTAAAGCCTCTAATATATTGTGAGATGTTTTTTTGATTATGGTACTACCATATTCTTCATTTTACCCATCCTATTAAAAACAATATCACCATGTATGAGTATGTAAGGCTTACCGTCTCCACGCCATGGTGTCTTATATTTTTTCATCTATACATTATTTAGACATGTATAATTCTGAATATATATGAATTAACTAATAAATATAACATAATATAATTTCTGAACAATTCATATTCCATCCAATTCAATTACATTTAACTATTATGGATATTATATCATCGCTCATGTGTACGTTCAATATATTGTCTCCACGACAGATTGAGATTCATCTTCCATGTTCACCATAAAATAATGATTATAAATAATATATATTAATAATAATTATGAAATATAAGACATAAAAATTCTACTGAAATAATATATATATATATATATAGTTATGTATATGTCATTCACATACTACCGATTAATATGTTAAGAAAATTAAAATTTTGTAAATGTGTATGTATAACCTATCGTCTCAATGAATAGTGTTATCCATTTCATATATCTATCAATTATGTATTTTTATATTCTGAATATATATGGTATTTAAATCATTTTATCATGATCAATTTAAAACGGTCAAGAATTAAAATCCAAAACACATATGATAAAGAAAGAGATTATTACTCAAAACATTGCATTAACTTGGAATTATTTATAAACGAGTAATATATAGTCATAAAAAACCATATATGATATCATAAATGTTATTATGATTTGAGTAAAAGTTAATTATATGTTCAAAACCATTATACTAGAGTTTCAGACAAATATAGAGAGTATCAGACTTCAGGTAATGGTTAATTTTGATATCTCATTATTATCTGAGACTGTTTATGTGTATTTTTTTAGAGGGGAATATTTAGCATTAATGACCATCTTTCTTAAAACTGTTTTAAAAATGAATATTTTTTTAGGTTTTATCAAATGTACTCATTAAACAATAAATCGTTATAAATATTTTAATGATTTATACTTATAATCATTTCTCATTTATGTACATGTTTTCAAAAAGGTTTTAACATTTTATTTATATTGATATAAATGTTTTAAAATTCTAATTCCATTCATAATATTCAAATTGGTATGGGACACTATAAATAAATGACATTTTAAATGTATTCTTTTATAAATTGTGAAAATATTAATGTTTTCAATGTAAAATGTTATATTTCTATGAACGAGTTTCAATGATTTTATTATATTATTTTACACTACGTCACCATCCTTTGTTTGATTTTATTATTAATTGATATTGATCCATTATGATAAATCATCAATATTTTATTAAAGGTTTTATGATATGATTGTCCTTGGATGTGGTATTTTAATACCATTAATGGTTTACAGGTAATGTATTAATATTTCATATGCAATTTTTAATATAATTTCTAATGTTATGTTTTACCATTTTCGTATGAGGAATCCATTAAACATAGTAAGTGATGGGAGGGTCCTGCTTTAGTCCCTTGATGGATTGGTAGGTCCCATAAAACAATTTGGTGTCTTAGAAAAAGGCCTTGACATAATATTTGTGCATGGTCTTTTCATGAGGCCTGTACACAGTGGTTATGATGTTCTTCATTATGAATTACCTCATAATGAAATTAGTTATTGTTTATAAATGTGATTATTCAACTATTAGAATATCCATGTGAAATATTAAATGATTTTACTTGATTTAATCATTCCATATTAAATAAAAGATAATGTTTTAAAAGTCTTTTTTTTATTTTTCTACCTTTCCTTAAAATTTTATGCTTATTTTTTATAGCTTCTGTTATATTTTTTATCCTTACTGAGCATTAGATCTCACAATTTTCTTATTTTTTATTTTCCCAAGATTCCAAAAAGTACTTTATGATTCATATATAGGGATAATATATAGAAATAATGGAATTCTCAAAGGATTATCTATTCTATGTTTTATGTTATAAATTGTAATGTTAAGGTCATGTGTGTAATCTTTTTTAAAAGTCTACTAAATGGATCGGTCTTTCGGGATTTCATTCCATTAATCATGCCAATGTATTAAAATAATGAATCATCTCTGGGATTCTGGAGTCCGGGCATTAACATTGGTATCAAATGAGTTTAGCAAGAACATTAGAAATATATTTAGAAAATATAGATTATGGATCATAACCCTATGTTTGATATTGAGGATAAGAATAGAATAACCCCCTTGAATTTTTGTAGTTTATATATTACATTGATATTATATTATATACATCCCTATCTGGATAGTACTAGTGGATATGGATCTAGAACAATGTAATCTAAAGGAGGAAACTCTAACAAGAAGTTTGGGGCTTGACTAAGGGTAATCTGGTACACGACTGCAAGCCTTACTACTCAACTGGTTTGATACTCCAAGGGGATATTCTTATGATAGTTCATATTTTATTTTCGAACTGTTATGAATGATTTATTAGTAAATATTCCTCCAATGAAACAATTTTTATGATTATGTGACTAGATACCTGTAAATATTTTAATTTTTTTAAATATTATTCTACTTTTTGGATTATACTATACAGTATGATCTATCCTAGTGTATATCACCATTTAAAAATGAGTCCTAGTAGATGGAATTTGAACCACACCAATTAACATGATCCATATAGTAAGAAAAATAATATAATTCATGTTCTTATGTAGACATTTCGAAGAGAAATATTCTTCCATGTATTCTCATCATAAGATTAAATTGATTCATTTTTTAATAAGATAATTAAATAATACTCTAATTTCATTATCTTCAAGGGGAATAAATAGAGGGAGAATATGGAAAAGGAAATTCAGATAAAGAGTACAAGGTACAGAAAGATTATTCCATAAGTGGAAATTGTGGAAAATATTACCTTGGTAAATTCTTGAAGAGTGTAGGAGTTAGTTGTATATATGGATAAAAATGAAATCATGTTTGAGATTGACACGGTAATAATAAGATTTCCAATGTACAATGATCAATCTTCAAGGAGAAGTAACACTATGAAAATCAATGTTTGAATCATCAATGAAATGTAAAATAGATGATGCTATTGGATAATTATCAAGTTATGATGCTACCATAGATGAAGAGAAATAATTAATATTCCTATTTAAGAGTTTTTTATTTAGATTAAAAATATATTGGTTATAAAAATTATATTGTATATAAGGATTTTACTATAGTAGTATTTGAGATTTTATTGTACCATGTAATGTGAGATAGTTTCATGTTAAACATTTTGGAAAATATATTGTTGGGGGAAATGTAACCCTTAATATGTTTATGATATTATTATAATGTGTTCAGAATAAGAGATAATTGATTTTGATAAAGTAGATTTGATATTATTTACATCCTTGGATGTAATTAAGGGTTTTTTTAAAAAGTGTATAATACCATCATTGTTGGGCGTTTTCAACATTTTTTGGATTTAAGGTGTATATTTATCATTTTATGTTTTACATAAGGAAAATGGATGAAATAAAATATTAAATAAGGTTTTCTGGTACTTTAGTTTATTACCATGTTATAAAAGAATACATGATGAAGGTATTCACTTGTATGTTATGTTATCATCACTATAAATTATGGGACTGTGACTTTGGACATATGTATTTTGGTTAATACTAAAGGTTGGAATATATTGAGTGATAAATTGGAATATATTATTTAAGGATAAAAAATTTCTCAATAGTTCTTTTTCAATGTTATACATTTATGAAAAGAAAAACTCATAGGTCGTGCGACAACACATCGAGTCTGGAAAGGTTGTGATACATCATCCGGCAAACTAATGATGGCAAGGATTTATCACCTACCACTGGCCTATGTGATTTCATAGTTTTCATAATGTTGGTTTTGTTGGTATGATAGATGAATTATAATTTCATTTTTTCCAACCCTATACTATTAAGATAAAAAGAATATTTTTGGGTTTTATTATCTTATGAAGAGGAAGATGAGTTTGTGGTGGGATTTAGTTGATGGATGAAAAAATACATGTAAAATAATTATACTTCCTTGTGTTCATAATATATGAACCTAATTAATTATACAACACTAGGTAAAGGTTCATTAATCCAAAAAAATCCTACTAATTTGTTTTTCGATGAATCAAATGATCCCTTGGATCAACATAGATTTATATATTTTTGGTTGTGATTTTTATCTTAATAATGTTCTCTACAACTCTCAATCATAAAATGACGGTTATATTTTCTTTCATGTCCATGTTTTCCTACTTGTAACCCTATTATGTTTTATTTATGTCAACCTTCATACTTCCCTTTATTTATTATAAAATAGAGTTCTCATTAATCAGTTTTTCAATGTGGGGTTTCAACTATGATGATTTAAATTTTCAACCCCCTATTTTTCTATCCTATGTTAATATTTCTAGAATACAATTTATTGAAATATTGCAGAATGTAACATCCAATGATTCCACAATACGCTTCTTATTAATATTTCAATAGCTAGCGCTACTTGAAAAACAGAGTTTGAGTGCACTGTGACCTATAAAACTAGCCATTTAAAAAGAGGTTATAAATATTAGTAACAAAAAATTTAGTTTTATTATCCAATATAATATTATATTCATATTATGTGACTCTTTTATATAATATGTGTATAAATTTTGTTTTAGAGATAAAAGAATTATTTTTTTAAAAAATATTTTTCCTTATTTTCATTGAGAAGCCTTTTTAAATCCCATATTTGAAACTTTTATATTTTCAATTTTTCAAAATAAATTCTTATTTGTATGAGGGACATAAAAAATTAGTTTTGATTAATTTTTTGTGTTTTTCTAATAACATTCCTGTTTAAATAAATACTGAAAATTACTACATTTTAATTCAAAACTGCTTTTTCTGTAATTTATTTATATTCTTAGATTATCCTTTTAGTTGTTTTTAGGATATAATTTGATTAATTTTTTAACATTCTGTATAATTTAATTCATTTTAGGTAATTTTAAAATCAAATTTTATATTATCAAGTATCAATCCTTTGATGGCCTTTAGTTTTAGAAACATATTTTCTCATTTTGACAATGGGGATTAATTTTAAATTAATTACTGCAATTTCATTTTTTATTTTATTATTAAAAATGGATTCCATATTTTAAATCATAAGTTAAAAATTATATATATAGGTAGCCTTTATTTTTGAAATTCTGAATAGTAACTTTAGTGATTATTTTTATTTTCCACGGTTAAAAGGTAAATTAGGTAAATAAGGGTGAAAATAATATTATGATAATATAAAACAACCATAACATGTATCATAATATTATTTTATGAATCATATTAGACTAGAAATATATTTATTCTGAATGTTTAGTAGTTGGGTGCCACATAGGGGTGATAATGACATGTTATAATAAATAATTTAAATTAAATGGAAATATGACAAAAACATGTATCTTTTTACTAAAACAAATTTAATATGGGGTTATATTAATAATACATCTGACTATAAATAGTAATTATAAAAATAAATAAATTTCTAAATCATGGTGTTTTATTTATAATTTTTATATATTATATAAATAAAACTATTTTTGAAACAATAATAATGCAGTGAGTTTTTAACTAATGAATGATTCTAATAAATTATATTATATATTTTAGAATAAATATAATTGGAAAACTTTTTATTCCATTAACTAATTTTTAGGATTATTATGACATGTTTTCTTTGTGTTAATTCATTATTTTTGAATGATTCATGATTTCATGAATTTATGAAAAATCAATTATTAAATAGTGTCACAATTGACATAAATGATTATTTAAAACAAACACTATTTTATTAAATGATATAATAGAAATTAAAATATAATATTCTTACAACTAACTTATATAATATTTAAATTTCATTAGTTATACTCATGAGGTCCTCTTTTCATTTTATAGTAAATATATTAACCCTATAGTGTAAAAATACAAAAAGATAACGTAAAAGATAAACTATTTGACTAAGGGTGAAATCTAATAGATATGGTTAAATTTCTACCTAAAACATGTATACAACCTAATTGGTGAGAGTTTTAGACCAATATTCTTCTGATACATGGAATAAATATCTTTGGACCAATTAGAAATAGAAAATCAATTTATAATAAATTAATAATTTATGATCTTCCAAAAGTTCCCATCACCTCTCTTATAAATTGGAAATTATACTTATCCTCAATTAAAACCTCTAAATATCCTTTTCTCAGCCAAACCCTACCCATTTCCACTCCATAAATCCCAAAATTCTTCCTAGTGACAACACTATTGGAAGAAAACTGACTTATGGGGTCCTTTTGTGCAAATCAAAAGGAGATACCTGAAAAGAGGTAATCGTTTATTCGAATCATTCAATTATATTTCTTCTTATAATTCTATTTACTAATATTTTACCATAATAAAATAAATAATATGTATTATAAAATATTATTATTTGTTTTTATGGTTATGGGGAAACCATATTCGTCATTTTACCCATCCTATGAAGAACAATATCACTATTTGTTCGTACGTACAACTTACCGTCTCCACATCATGGTGTAAACTGTTTTCATCTATACATTATATTGACGTGTATAATGATGAATATAAATGAATTAAATAATATATATAACATGATATTATTTCTATAAAATTAAAATTCCATCCAATTCTATACCATTTAACCATTATGGAAAAGATATCATCAGCCGTGCATATGTACGACTTATTGTCTCCACAATGAGATGAGATTCATCTTCCACGTTCTCCATTCAAGAATGATTAGAAAAATATATATATAAAGAAAAATTATTAAAAATATGATATAATAATTTTACAAGTATAATATATATATATATATGTACATATATGTCATTCACTTACTTTCACTCAATACGATAAGAAAATGGAATTATCTTTCATGCGTACATACATCCTATCATCTCCATGAACAGTGTATTACATTTCATAAATCTATCTATTATATGCTTTTATATTATGAATATATATGATTTATATATCTTCGTATCATTATATACATAATACGATCAAGAATAAAAAGTCAAAACACATGTGATAAAGAAAGCAATTATTACCCAAAAAATTTCATTATCATGGAATTGTTAATAAATGAGTAATATAAAGTCATAAAACAATAATGTGTGATATCATAAATGTTATTATTATTTTACTACAAGTTAATAATATTGTCAAAACTATTATACAATAGTTTTGGATAGATACATAGAGTATGAGACTTATGGTTACAGTTAATTACAAAACTTCATTATTATTTGAGATTGTTTATGTGTAAGTGTTTATTGGGAAATATTTATCATTCATGTCCGTGTTTCATAATAATGTTTTCAAAAGGAATATTTTTTAACATTTATGTTATGGAATATTTAACTAAACCATTAATATAAATGTTTTAAATATTTATATATCTACACCATTCAAATTAATATCGATTTTTTTAATATGGTATTATGGGTTTATTTATATGGAAATAAATGTTTTAAAATGAAGATTACATTCAAAATTTTCAAATTTGTATGTGAACCATTGATACAAAAATCACTTTAAAATTTATTCTTTTATAAATTGTGTGACTTTTAATGTTTTCAAATCAAAATGGAATATTTCTCTCAAAGAGTTTCAATTATTTAATATATTATTTTCATCTATGTCAACGGCTTTTGTTGGATTTTATGATTAATTGAGATTGATTTATTAGGATACAATCTTCGATATTGTATTTAATGGTTTCTGATATGTTTTAATATGGATGTAATATTTTAATACCCTTCATTTTTTATGGTTAAATTAATTACATTTCATAGTTTAGTTTTAATATGATTCATTATGTTTTGTTTCCCCACATTCATATAAGAAGTGTATTAGACTTAGTATGTGATGGGTGAGTCCCTCTATAGTCCCTCGATGAATCGGTAAGTCTCATGAGAAAACTAGTGTCTTGGTAAGAGACCTTGATAGAATATTTGTTTATAGTCTTATCAAGAGGAATTTATTTAGTGGTTATGATGTCTGATATTATGCATTCTCACATTATGAGATTAGTTATTGAAATTACATGTGATTATTTAACAAGTATATTATCAATGTGAAAGCTTGAATGGATTTATTTTATTTATTCTTGCCATATTAATATAAATATAATATTTTAAAAGGCTTAGGTTTTATTTTTTACCTTTCCCTAAAATATTATGATTATTTGTGATAGCTTTTTCTATATTGATTATCCTTACTGAGCATTCAACCTAACCCCTTTCTTATATTTTATTTTCCTAGGATTTCAAAAGTTTTTTATGATTCCTATGAAGGTTTATTTTATGGTAATAATGGATTTCTTAAAGGATTATCCAAGTTGTGTTTTATCTATGAAAGTTTAATGTGAGGTTTATGTATGTAATCTATTTTTCAAGGCTGTTAAATAAATCGTTACATTGGGATTTGACACATTGTAAGTTTTCCAGTGTCATAAAATAATACATCTCTTCGGATTTATGGGGTTGGGAAATACATCTGGTTTTGGTATATGTTTGGTACTAGGTGCAACGAGATTAATGTTGAATGTTATGGAAGACTTTCTGATGAGTAGACAATTGGGATGACCTTTGGGGTGATGGATGTTGTGATCATGCCAAATTAGTTTTCACCGAACATGAATAATTATTTTTACCTTAACCAACTCTCAGACTCAAAAAGGAAGAGATATAAATATTTCAATGAGATTTTGGGTAATGGAATCCATATTGAAATGTTTTTTCTATTTACATTGTGTCAAAAATGTTGAAAAAATCATTTAAATGAATGTATTATAAGAACTAGAAGGTGTTTTGACTATGGAAAATATGGACACAATGAAAATGAATGTAAGGTAAAATTTTCATTTTCTGTTAACATAATGGATGATAATTATGTCCTCTCTAAATCGACATTTAAGGTTATGAGTTTTAAATGTGTATAAAATGGCCATTATGCAACAAAATGTTTAAAAAAATGTTCTATAAGAGGATTAGCAAGTTGGTCCGAATAATGGTTACATTGTTGATGATGAAGAGAATACGAATGAATCTTAAAAGTAAATAAGTATTATTGTTAATATATTAAGGATGAATAAATATAAATTTTTATGTATGTGGATTCCCAAATAAATAATGGTGACTTATGTATGGATTTTTCAGTTTATGTTGTTGCTAAATATTTAAAAGAATATATTTAATTGTTATGATGGGCTATAAATGTTATCTCACGAATGTTATCATTTTGACTAAGGAAATGTAACCCTTATTATATTATTTGTGTAAAGATAATTTTCTATTGATAAAGATATGTGTCATATAAATAAGTAAATCAGAATGTACAGATTACCTTTGAACTATGTTTGGTCTTATTTATAGGTTGTTTATGATACCACAAATGAAGTTTACAAATTTTTTGATTTTAGTAGTAAATGCAATATTCAATTTAATGATGAAGAATGCATTTTTCCAAGTGTAATTATTGAAATTCAGGTTGTTACCATGTTTCAGAATAATATATATTTGGGGTATTCATATGTTTGGAATGTAACAAATAATATATATACTATTTCTTACGTAGGGGAATCAATGTTAAGTTGATTTCTTTTTAATATTTTTAATTCATTAAAATTTCATATTTCATAATGGTTATATGGTTCACCATATATGGAAATATTATGTATTATCTTACCACATATGGATTTATGAATATTATATATCCTCATATAAAAATGTGGTGACGATGAAAACTGATGATAGATGGGATGTAATATCATAGAAATGTTATCTTTTAGTAAATCAGAAATGAAAAATTATCCTTGTTCTTATATAGAAATAGGGGTAGTAGTTCTAGAATCAATAAATGAGGAATTTTTCTAGAAATCATGAAATTATATATTTTAATATGAAATCATTGTCGTTAGGAAAAAAGATCATTAATCAAAAAATGTTTTCATATAAGAATGTTTATAATGAATCTGAATTTACCTTAGTTAATTAAAGATTTAGGGATTTTAGGTTGTTAGCATTCTCTTATCCACATTCTCTATCACTATCAATCATAACTTAATTGTAATAATTTTCTTTTATTTCTCTGTTTTCACATACCACCAATGTTCTCCCATGTGGAAACATATTTATATGTTACATTGGGTAACTGTTATGGTTACAAATTTCTAATTTTAAGTGATGTTTTGGCATCCATTTTAACGATGTGGGTTTCTAGGAATGAAACCTTCAAATATTAAACCTTTGATAACCCATACAAATTTTGAGGTTGAAATTCAATTTATGGGGGTAAATATAACACCCCGAAATTTTGAGAATAATTATTATTTTAATTAATTTATCTGTACAATTGTTTTCATTTTACATAACATTATATATATATATTTATTACGAAACTATTTCAAACATTGATTTCACAGGCAATTCCAACTTGGCTTGCACTACATGCAATACCAAATTGGTCGGCGCTATAAGCAATAATGACTTAGCCTACAATGCACACAACACTGAGTTTTAACAAAACTACTCTTTTTATTTATTCAAATAATTTAATTATAATCTAGTTGTTAAAAAAAGTAATATTAATAGTAATAAATATTATCCTAATATTTTTTATAATTTTTTTATATTGATAAAACATATTGATAATGAAAGATAATAACTATGGTAAAGTACATTTTTGTAATTTTATTTATTGAATCGATATTAACAATACATGTAATTTTAGACACATTATAAATTTAATTGGATCAAATAAAAAACATTTTTAATTCAAAATTTTGAAATTAACCTAGGGTAATTTTTTTGGTTTTTCTGAAAACATCATTTCTTATGAAGAGTTAAAATACTAATTTTTATTTAAAAACCGCCATTTCACTAACTAATTATTAACACGTAATGATATTATAAATATTTTTTATCGTAGAATTATATGAATATTACATATATTAATAGAATTTAATTCATTATAATAAATTTCTCTTTAAAACTGAATATAATATCTTAACAATCTTTTGACATTTTCCAACTTTCACCACTAGAAATTGTACCTATACCAACTATTTAGCCAAAATCACAGGTATAAGTCACTTATATAGAAATATACCAATGTTTTGGAGAAAACTATTTGCATAAGTCACTAATTTGGACCTATAACAACGGTTTGGCCAAAACCATTTGTATATGTCCATTATAGTGGCCCTATACCGACAGTTCTTTCCAAACAATTGGTATAGGTCCACCCTATTCCATCGAGCTCAAAAAATAATTTAACATATACCAACAGTTCTCATAACCATTGGAATAGTTCTAAAAAACTATTTTGAGAACCGTTGGTATTGGTAGAGAAATGTTTTATGGAATATTTTGTCAAATAAAATTAAATAAAAAAATTAAAATAATTTTGAATATAAATAAACACATATATATATATATATATGAAATAATGTTCAGAAAAGTCATGTTAGGGTAGTGTCTAGGTAATTGTTCTATAAATGGGAGGTGCTATGATCAAAACCAAGTTGAGTTCATTTTAATTACCTTCACCAATAGTTTTACAAAACTGTTGGAATAGATTTTTCAAATAACCTAGACCAAGAAATTTCCAAAAACAATTTCTATAGACCCACCCCAACACCAAACCAGACAATATCCCACCAAACTGTTGGAATAGGATAAACCATGGATCCAAACCCTTGGTATACAGTAGTTTTTAATAAGAGTTTAGAAACAAATTAGTTCATCATGTCTACAAGATTAACTCTAATCATAGGTATACCAATTATATGATTGGAATTTCAATAATTTAACATACACCATTATATTATGTAAAAAATATTGTTTGTAATAATTTGATGTAAAATTTTTACCAAAATTATTAGTAAAAGTGATGAAAATTTATCACTGCGGTTAAAGAGAAATTAATCTCAATTAGGGATTACATCATAAAAATAAGGACCCAAATGACCGAGAAACATGTATAACACACATTACATTCCCATGTATCATCCATAAACCATAAATTATTTAGTTTTTTTGGTTGGTTAAGACTTATTCTTAGGTAAAAACATGTGAACATCTAATCTGTTTCTAAAAATTCTTTGTGAGGCATTTTCCTTCCCTATAGACGGCAGCAAAATCTACCAATTACTCACACCTCTTAAACCTATAAAGTTCATCAATGATCATCCCAAGTAGCATCCTAAAAATAATCCCTTAATCCTTGATTCCTCTCTGTTGATAGAAACCCTCTCAATAAACCCTGTTGGAACTAACCAAAAGGAGTTACCTGATTTAGATGTAAGTTCTTCTCCCAACTTCCTTTCATTTATTTTTCCTCTCCACCCCTCAACAAAATTTATTCATTTATTTTGTAAAAAACAGTATATTACATATACTAAGATGTTTTTATGAAATTTATATGACCTATACTTAGACACACCTCCATCTAATTGATGTCGAACATACTGTTTCTATGTAAGGCTAACTACAATCTCACGAAACGATGAATGTTCAGTTCTCCTTTACGACCAATCATGGTGGAAATTATGATTAAAAATATATTTATATATGTAATATATTATCCTTATTACATATTTAATATTATTTATACATTTTAAAACATAATTTTTTACCTTCTATTTTCTGTTAATATGATAATATCATTTGAGGAAGTGTGGACTACTTCTCCATCAAAACGATATGATTAATTCACACACCACATAGAATGTATTACAGATCATTTTAATGAACATATATGATATATATTAAATATTAATGATACTTTAATAATTATATATATAAACACATATTTACAAATGTCATTAACATTGTTTTTTTCAATAAGACAATAAAAGCGGGAAACAACATTCATGTATATGACCGACTTACCGTCTCAAAGAATAGTGTATTACATTACCTACATCATTACGATATACATTATCATAATATAATTATACTTGTTAGAACTGATATTTATGTCAACTTCAAAGTTTTTGAATCATTATATTTTTATAAGAAAAAAATATGTAACAGATTAAGATACATGCAAGGAACAAAGTGAATATTGCCGCAAGTGAGACCTTAACATAAGATCATTAACAAGAGGATAATATAATGATATAATAAAAAATATATGGGAATAGATATAAGAATATATTTCTAATAAATATTTATAATAAATGTATTTTTTTATACAAGAATCTTGTGCGAGCACGGATAGGGTCAAAACACAATGTAAGTAGATTTCATCTAACTTTTAATTTTTTTGAGATACAAGCTATGTTAACAAGTCTCTACTTTTTTACATTATTTATTTCTAATGATTTTATAATATTTATATTTTAAATAAATTTTTTTATTCACATTCCCATTTTATTATAATTATTTAATAAGTTTTAGCTTAAAAAATTTACCAAATCGGTAAATGAGATTTCTCTCAATTTTAATTCTTCGATATTCATGTTTTGTTAAGAACCTAAACTATTCTATGATGTCTATATACACCAATTTTACAATTAATAAAATTAATATACTTATTTTAATGATATATTAACCTTAATGTAATTTTCTCTTTTTCCATAGAGATTATTATCCCATGTTATTGATTTATGAGAGTTTATTAAGATGATCTCATCACTTTCTGATATTGTTAATGTTAATACTTTCCTTTATGAAGTATTATGATAAATACCTCAATAATATTCATGATATTTCAAATCATTTTTTATTTTTTTATATACCCATGTATTAGTACCATATTCTACATTTTGGTACATAATATATTTAAGAATGTGGATTTTGGAAATCCCAACTTTATCCTTTCTTCGGTTATAATATATGATTTCTAAAAAGTGTTTCCAAGAATTATATACCATTATCTTATGAGAATTTAAATAATTTTTTCAATTTTATGTCTTTTACCAATATATTTAATGGAATATTCTTATCGTTTTCTGAACAAGTTATTCCTTTTAACCTTTTTATCATGTAAAAGGAATGATTATTTTTTTAGTTTGTACGACACGTATAAATTTACCCACCAACATTCCATTGTAGATTCCATTTTATTTTTTAAAATTTCTATCATTATGAAAAAATTTTAAAATTTATTTTCATGTCAAAAAAATTCTCTATGGATTAAATTCATATTTATATTATTTAAATGTATTTTCTAAGAAAATTGTTTCCAAATGGTTTTATGTATTAACAAAATATCTTCAATGAATAAAGGATATTTTCCTCAAGAAACATTTTTGAATTAAAAATTTAAAATATTGTTTATCTTGGATGGAATACATTGATGATACACATTCATTTTTTTTAAATTATCTAGTTTTATCATTCATATCCTTTTAATGAATGTGTTGCGTTTAATATTATGGCCTTTATGAAACCTTTTTCTCTTTTATGGGTTATATGTTTAAAAAATATGTTTCACATTCATAGGTTATTCTTTGATGAAATAGTTATAAAATGTATATATTTTCAATAGGTTATTATGTGATGAAATGTTTATGATACCCATTTCATTTTATTTTTCATGATTTGATGTTTATAAGACCTATATCTTTTTATAGATCATGATATGATGAATGTTTTATTATCTTATGGAACATGTTCGAATAATTTTGTTATGATATGGGTGGTACCTATATCTCCCACCCATGAATTTGGTAATGATATGTTTTATAAGAGCTTAAAGTGTACATGTGTTTTAGACCAAGCCTAGAATGAAATATGGTGTTTAGGATGTATCCTAATCCCCCCAAATAATATAGTGTACAGTTTGTAGCCCATTCCTAAATGAATGTGGGTACACAGTTAGTATCCCATGCCTGAAAACATGAAGGTACATGGGTTTTATCCAAAGAATAATATAAATTGGGAACACAGGTTTCTAGAAAAATAGCAAAGTAGGTACATTAGTCATTTCCCAAGCCTAACATGTTATAAAGGTATTGGTAGTTTTCCCTGACATAAAATTTTCTATTATTACATATATTCTACAAAGAATATGTCTTTTAAATAGTAATGATTTCATTAATTTTGAATTTATTTCATTATGATTCTTGTCATATGAACATCCACGATTTACCTATTAACTCGTGTTTAGTACATTTAATATGCATGGTATGATCTCTTAAAGCTATAATAATGTTATCATACTATTATGATCAGGTTTATGTTTACATTTCTACCTTTTTTCCTTTACTAAGAAGATGAGATCATCTATTTCTTATGGTTTCCTATTTCTAGGTTATGAAGACTGGTTTTTGTTAGAAATACCATATGTGGTGAACGTTATGGGATGTGTTGAAGATATTTCACCAAGATAGTATATTTTTTTCATAGATTCCATAGCTATTAACTATTGTAGTTATTTGGAATGTATTTGTCTAATGTACTAAATATTTATCTAAAATGATGTAATGTCCCTCTATATAATGCCTGAGTCATTACAGTCTATATCAAAGGAATGATTTAGTCATCATTTGGAAAATAGTATGAGAATACCTTAGTGAGATTCCAACGATTTTTTCTAAGGATATGTCTCTGGATGTATCTCAAGATAACTATAAGGATGAGTTAACATTTTGGAAAAGGTGTTGGAATTTTGGTAAATGATATAGTGAGTGGCTTACATGAAATACATCCTTGTTTGGATACTACATGTGGATGTGTCTCTATCACAGATATACCTAGGTGTAACAAATATAATAAGATGTTTTGGACTTTACTCGATGTAATATGCTACACAAAAATAGGCCTTATTGCACTCATATTTTGACACTCCCATGGGAAATTCTTTTGGATTTCACAAACTCTTCATGAACTATAAGGTAGATGTTTTGTATCCCAATCCTAAATGAATGAGGGCACACGATTAGTTTCTCAAGCCCGAAAAAAATAAGGTACATGTTTTGTAGCCCATGCCTTAAAGAAAGTGGGTACAGGGTTGGCTAGCCCAAGACCAAAGTAGGGACACTTGTCGTAGACCAAGAAGGACATGTTATAATGTAAATGGTAGGTATCCTTGACATAAATGTTTCTATTCATATATTTATTCTTCAAATCTTATGTCTTATTCCTTAGTTATGATTTAATGATTTACATATTTTTTCATTATTATTTATGTCTTATGAAATACCATTATTTAACCCAGAACTCATGTTTATGTACTTTGATATGAAAGTTATGATCACATAATGTTACGATTGTGTTATCATACTACCATGTTCAGGTTTATTATAAAATGTCTCCCTTGTTTACCCTTACTAAGCATATGTGATTAGCAATTTCATATGTTTTCTTCTCTCAAGGTCATGGATAATTGTTTTATGTAGAATTTAAAATGGTAAAAAACTTTAAGGGTGATATTGAATATAATTCACATGGATAGAGGATTTTGTTTGCATGCTTCCAAAGGAACTAAACTATTATGATCCTCTTGCAAGTACTTTTTGTAATGTACTGAATATTCACCTCAAATGATTTAATATCGAATAATGTAATGAATATGTAACTATATTAGTCAAATAATTTATGGTATTAGATATAATATTATGGTTTTGTAAAATATGTATAATAAATTAATATTTATTATACAGTCGGTTTTAACGAGTAAGATGATAGTCAAGACACTAGGTAAAGGGATTTTATCTAATTTTTTGTTTCCTGTGAGATATATGATATATTCACCACTTTTTCCTTCTTTGTGGGGTATTTACTTCAGATTATTATATTCTTTGTATCTTATATATAAATTCATGGTAACTCACATATCTATTTGATTATAATTTTTTATTAGGTATAATTTGGAAAAGATACCAAATTTGTGAAGTAGTTTTTGTCTCAATTTTCCTTCTTTAAGACTCGTTCTTTATTATGCACCTAAATTCTATTTTAGGTGTATATACATAAATTTCAATTGTTATATCATTATTTTAATTCTTTAAATTATATTTTATCATTTATTTTATTTTATTTTTTAAATAGAAAGTTTCATCCCAATGTATGATGTTATAAGATTCTATTGACACAATCTTATCATTTTTCAAGATTTAATATTTCTATTCATACTTTGATTGAATATTATGATCCATATCTTTGGAAAGTTCATGATTTTTATACTACTTTGTTTGTTAACGATTTTTTCACATTTTGGTACCATTTCATCTACTATATGGTATATAATATAGCTAATAATGAGTTTTTTGGAAAGTCCGACTATAACATTCTTCACTGGGAAATCTGTCTTCCATTAAAATCATGTTCGCAAAAAAGGGTTTCCATGAATATTATATTATTCTCTTATGGTAATCAAAATACAATTTTAACCTTTTTTGACTTTTTTCATTGTTTGATATTGAATATTACAATCATTTTTCGAACGAGGAATTTCGACAACATTTTTATCATGAAAAAAATGGTTTTTCTACCTCGTATGACATATATTATTTATAATCTATCAATCCTTTGATGAATTTTTAATTTTTAAAGGATTATTATGGAGAATTTTTTTAAAAAAACATTCAAAAAAATGTTTTCCATATCATTTTCACGCATCTTTAATATTTTTTAAGGAAAATATTTACCAAAATGTATTTAAAATTCTATTATATGTTTTAATGCAAAAGTGTTTTCAAAATGATTTAAATCCTCATTTATATGTTATATCTATATTTTAAAATAAATGGTTAAAAAATAATGCCTCATTTATATATTATCAAGTAAATAGGTTTGCAATTAACTATCAATCATTCTATATATATTTTTAATGTGTTTTCAAATAAAATGGTTTCTAATGTTTTTTTAAACTAATCATATAAGTTATCAAAGAAATGGATTTCAAAATGATTTCAAATATTCTTTATTAATATTCCTAGAATTTTCTATAAGGGTTTTCAAATGGTTTTATGTATTAAAAAGATTTCTTAAATACAAAATTATATTTTCCTCAAGAAATATTTTGGAGATATATTTAAAAAAATAATATTTAATATAAAATACATTTATTATACTCATTCCCTTTTATGAAATTATATAAAAGTTATATTCTTATAATTTCAATTAATTTGTTATTCTTAATGTCTTAATCATTAAAAAACCCATTTCTCTTTCACGGGTTATTTTTTTATGAAATCTATTTCAACTTTTTGTGTTATATGTTTATGACTTTTTTTTTGGAATTCACATGTTATATGTCTATGAACTCTGATTCTCCTTGACTGGTTATATGTTTAAGAAATCCATTTCTCTTTCATGGGTTATTATATAGAATAAAGTGTTTTGAAACCAGTATTTTTTACACTTGTTATGATATGTTTACATTTTTGAGATATCTGTTTCATTGCATGGGTAGGGATGTGATTGTTTATGTTTTTGTGTAACAAGTATGTATGATTTCATTATGAGATAGTTGGGACCTTTATCTACCTATTAATCATTGCGGAAAGATTTATATGTCATTAGATTGATTTTGATGGAACAATAAGTGAACTCTGTTCATTATTAATAGGATTCAATATGAAATGAACATGGTTCAGTAATAGAGGGCTGGAAGAAGGGGTGAGCTCGGTATAGTAATACAGTGCTGGAAGGAAGGGTGAAGGAAATTAAGATATATATGGCTTTAATGGGGTTTGAATTTGGTTCAATAAATGACTTTTTCAACTAATATGGTCTCAAAAGAAATGCCTTTTCTAATATGTAAATATTTATATATACTTATATATCTAGACAAATTTTGTGTTATATTACTATAAAAGTTATTCTGGTATATGTTATTATTATTTTTATGATTCATGTATTATGAACATCCTTTCATTATTCCATGATTCATGTATATGATCTTTGATATGAAGGGTATGATCTCTTATTTTCATGACCAAATAAGTATACCCTTATGCTCATAATTATACTGATATGTCTCCCTTGTTTACCCTTACTAAGAATTTCACAAAACCCCTTTTTTATGTTTCTTTTCACTATGTTGTGAAAAAATGTTTTGGTTATATAAAATAAAGGTGGGGATATTTATGGGAGATTTTGAGGTTCATTCATTGGGATGTAGGATTTTATTCCCATGTTTCTGATGAAACTAATATATTATGGTCCTTCTGAATTAATTTTTATAATTTAATAAGTATTCGTATAATATTATGTAATATCTATATATGTTCATCCTAGGTCTCTATACACCATCCCTCTTGGTTTCCAAAAATTCACAATTTTAAAGCTCAATGTTCTATCAACTAATGTGTGCATACTAATATTCCAGAAGGTTAATATATTTATCTGAAATTCCTCATAATTTAGTCAATCATAAGTGAGGAAAAAAATATTATTTGACATAATAGATGACATACACTTCACCGCATGGAAATTTCCTTATAGAGAGAACTTTGGTGAATTGTATTTGTTCCTTCGTGAATAGATTTTAACCCTTCTTGAAAACCCTTGAACCTCATAGAGTGTGTGCTTCATAAGATTCCTTTATGTAACTAATGAATGATGCCTCATGAACCAATACCATTTTTGGGAAACATTTCACTAAAAACATTATCAACGTAATAATCTGTCTTCATATACTACCTCCTTCGTGAGATGAATTGCCCCGCGAACTGCTTTTGGATTTATCAAAATTATCCCATTGATAGTTCTATCTAATTAAATTCACACTTATTATTCAAATGATTAGGGTACCTTTATAAATGAAAATTTACCCAGTAAATCCACCAATAATAATTACAATTATCTCTTTTTTAGATTGGATTTTTCTATGAACTACAACAGTTATATGGTTCTCATAGCACATTATTTTCTTTGCGAAGGCCTATGAGACACAACATTCATCCCAAACATTAAAAAAAATCGACGACATTAATTCTCAACCTTTGACTATAAATAAAAAATCCCTTTATGGTTTACATAGAATAACATTTATGTAGTATACATTATATTATTAATGTCACTTCATGGTTTTTCATACATGCTATGTGTTTTTCTAGTAAAACTAATATATGGTCCAAATTCCTATTTGACAAAAAACAATTGAACCCCTTCAGGTGCTATGAGGTCCTCAAAAAATTCTATGTTAGAATCCTTCTTTTTCCATAAAACAAATTCGGATTTTTTGGGCCAAAAAATGTGGAAAACACTGGGAAAATGCACTTACATCAAAACACCATTCATCAGTGAAAACCAAACTATAATTTTGTCATGTTTATTATTCAATAAACACCAAAAACACAAAAAATACCCAAAATATGACTTGAGGGAATTTTTCCTATCAATAACTTCATTTGGTTTTGTTGACAGCACTTTTAAAAAAACTATTTCAATTTTATTAACAAAAAATGCACACATTTCATGTTAGCACCATCAATATAACATTGATACACCGTAATGTATTCATATATTTAATAAAAATATAATAAAATCCTACTTAATAAATGATCAATCTGAGAAACAAGAGAATCCTGAAAATTTCATAAAATAATCGATCTATTTTGAAAACAACTGATGTAACATTCATGATACCAACTATAAAACAAAATGTATCACATGAGAAAACACCATTCCTCATATACATATTAAAATATTCAATATTTTAAAACATATCTAACCATTTATCTTCATTATGTTAACAAATATAGAATGATATGATATATATTACACCACATGTTTCTCTTCTCCCACTATGAGCTTCTCCCCAATCATATCAATAAATTTTCTCCCCCTTTGTCAATGAACCCAAATGTCACACCATTATTGTGTGAAACATAGAAAATAAAACATATTAATACTTCTGAAAACATACCATGAAATGTAGACATAGGGTCCTACATCAATACTTATTCTAGTGTGGGGAGTTGAATGAACTCGAGGACCAAATTGATGTCATTCAAAAACTAATTTGAGTGAGTTGTTCATTAGAATGTGTGAAAACTATAGATTTATAGGAAAATAATTAAACATCATGATACCAATTTCCCCGTTCTCCTTTATAAAATAAAACATGATTTGTATATTCTTTTTCATTTAGTGATGGGATGGATTTTTGCTAAGGTTTATAGAACATAAATCAACAAAATGGATTCTAATTGGGGACATCAAATAAACCCCAATATCATCATCATGTTTTTTGAAAAAAAATTACTATGTATAGGCTTTAATAGCTATAATATATTTAGAATTAGTGGTTCTCTATAACACCCCATACTTCAACAGTATACTTTTCTTTGAATAATACAATAGCATGCGATGTATGCAACACCGAGTTCAAGCGAAACACGACCTATCAATCTAGCCTTTTAGAATGTGGTTACGAATAGTAATATCAAAATTTTTAATTTTATATATATCCCGTATAATATTAACATTGATTGTTTTTGTTTCTTAGATAAGAAAAATTCAAATATTCGTGTAAAATATGTATTTATCAAAAAATACATTATTTCCGCCTTTTAATGGTGAACCCTTTATAAATCCAATATTCGACACTTTTATATGTTCAATTTTATGATGTTTGATTCTTCTATATAAGAGACACAAAAAAATTTAGTTTGCATAAAAATTTGTAGTTTTTAGAAATCATTCACAATTCTAGGAAGAGTGAAAGATACTAAATTATAATTGAAAAAAACATTTTTAATCAATATAATTTGTAGTGTTAAATTATACATTTTAATGGTTTTGATGTATAATTAGATTATATTTTTATAATTTAATTCAATGTTTTTTCATTGGATGTAATTTTCCTTTTAAACCGGATGTAAAAACATATCTATCTTTTGATAGTTTTTACTTCTTAAAAACCCACTTTTTGGTTTGAACAATGGGAATTAATTTTAAATTATTTAATGAAAATTTTATTTTTTTTTAATTTCATAAAATATACATAATTTTTGGATTCAAAATATCAAAATAAGTTTAGGGTGGATTTTTGGTATTTTTTTGAAAACATTCTATTTTTGATTAATAGTGAAAAACACTCCGTTATTGTTTAAAAACAACCTATTTATTTACATAATTATTTATTTTATTTAAATTTGTTTTAATTTATAATAGATACATAATACCTATATTAGTTCAATTTAATTTATTGATGTCATTTATAATAATATTAGATGCGTAAAATTATGTTGAAAACTTTAATGTCTTTTACCCACCTTCTATGCACCTTAGAAAATTTGCATAAAACTTAATTTTACAGCTTCAATGATTTTAATTTCAAAAATCCGCAAGACATGGTAGACATCAGTATGTAAAATTTGGTTCAATAATATGAAAATAATTATTGGTGAACAGTATATTTTGTATTATATTAACCACGGTTAAAAGTAAAAAAGGGAAATTAAAGATACAAATGATATTATATTTACCCCAAAACATGTTATAATTCTATTAGATTAGTGTATTTTGACCCAAAACAACCTTATGAATAAAATATGAACCTTTTGGTCCACTCAGATAAGATTAGTACATATATTATTATTATATTTAAAGAATATTTAAAAGTGTTAAATTCAATTTTTAATAACTAAAACATTTTTAATACAATGTTATACATAAGATAATTTCAACAAGAATTATTTATTATAAATCTAAGAAGATATCCTATATCATGGAATTTTATCTATAATTTTTTGACATTATATAATTTAATTTATTTATGACACAATGGTGATGCGGTATTTATATTATTAATGAAAGATTAAAATAATTGATATTATAAATATTAAAATAAATGTTAATAGAGACTTTTTTGTCTTTAAACATATTTTATTGGTTAATAGTACATGTTAGGGTTGATTATATTTTTTTCTATGAAATCATATTGTAATTACTTTCACAAAAACCAAATACTATATAATGTCAAAATTAACATAAATGAGTATTTAAAACAATTATTATATTATTAAATGATATAATATTCCTAAAAATATAAGGGTCAAAAAAAGACTTATATAATAACAGATATGTAATTAATGAACCACATTAGTTTATCTTGACATTTTATTGTATTTTTATAAACCATATAATATAAATATACAAGGAGATATGTTAAATGTTAAACTAAATAACAAAGTGTTTAATATAAATGATAAGGATAATATAATGACCTCAACCATTCTAAAACTAATTTTTTGAGAGATTTTCGACTCAACCCCACCTTAGCCATAAAATAAATCCGTTTAGAGACATTAGAAACCGAATATGATTTTATAATAAAATAATATTTCATGGTTTTCCTAAAGTGACCCTCAACTCTCTTATAAATTGGTACTTCACCTTCTCTCAAAATCACACCTCCAATGCCATTTGGATCAGCCAAAACCTACTCAAATATCGTTCCAACTACCCTCAATTTAAACTATAGGCCTTTATTTGATCACAGATACATCCAAATAGTTCTTTTGATCAAATCAGAAGGAATCAACCAAAGAAGAGGTAATTGTTTCATCACCTCATTCAATGTTTTTTTCTTCCACTTCCTCTTTCCTTGTTGTTTTCATACAGAAATAATAAATCCATTACCTTTTACATACTATGATGTTATTATAAATATGGAACAACCATATTCATTATTCTATCCATCTTGGAAATGTCAATGTCATCATACGTGCATATGTACGGCTTACTGTCTCTACATCGTGGTCTAGTTTGTTATTCAACACTTAATAATTTTAATGGGTATAATAATGAGTATAATTGATGTACACAATAAATATATAATGTTAATGAATATTTATATATGATATAAGATCAAATTACATATGATTTCACCGTCAATATAATGGTATTGTTACTCGTACATATGTACATATTACCATCTCCACGAACTCGATGTGATTCATTCCCAATCATAAAAATTCAAGAATAAATATCATTTTATGATTAAAAAAATGTCTTAGAACATAATATAATTCTGGATATAAATAATATACATCTTATACATAAAAAACATGACTAAAGTTACAAAATATATAAAGAAAAATGAACCAATTAACACTTGAAAAAATGATACTACTGAAATATTATTGACAAAGAAATATTCAAAGATCATATATGATATCATATTTATGTATATGGTTTTATTATAATTTAATAACTATCATTTAACCATTATACATTAGGTTAAAATACCCTTAAATAAGGAAAGGTACAAGGTAAGTAGTTTTCATCTCACTTTTAATTCTCATGAGATTCATGCTATATTTGTCACTATTTCCATTTTGGTTGTGTATGTACTCTCCATGATTGTTTTTTTCTGTAATATAATTTAATTTATGGTTATTTAAAACTTTATTGTAGGATCCTTTTTTCATGGGGTGTATTTATCATAAGATACCAAATTGGTGAGGGAATTTCTAATTTTGATTTCCACTCATTGGGTTTTATATTAACATTATTGATTATTTCACTCCAATATTATGTGTGAAATAACAATTTCTTTATTTATGTAGTAATTTAAACTCCCCTTTGTGTGGATATACATTGGATACACATAATGATTCCATTGATAAATTCTACATTCATTGATATGAATTTGATAAGAGTTATCTTATCTCAATTTCTATTAAATTGAGTTAAACATCCATGTCATTGTTGTTGTTGTTAGAAGAATATTTGTGAATTTCCTTTGATTGATTTACACTAAATATCCAATCATATTTATTGTATTTATATTATTCACTCATAATTATTTCATTGATTAATCCTTATCTTAAGGATTTAATTTTTATAAGGGATTTCATCTCCATTTACAATCCATTGATACTTCTTGGTTGTTAAGCACCAATTCACATTTATATGGTGTTTATATTATACTTTGACATATTATATCATCAATCCCTTAATTCTCAGGATATATTAATTTTTTATTACGTTAATGATTTGTATTCAAATTTATCTCATTTGGTTAGGAACTATAACTAAAATATCATTTTAAATGTTTTAAAGTTTTATTCTTTTAAATATTGATCATTAATGTCCATGTTTTAAAAATAGTTCTAAGGATTGATTTATAATTACATGGATGATTTAAGACAAAAATTCCTTTTAAATGATTCAATGTGGTATGAACACTATGATTCAAAAATCTATTAGTAACTTCTTCTTGATAAATAGTGAGACTTTTAAATGTTTTTAGGAAAATGGGATATTACTCTCAAATAGTTTAATAGATTATTTTCATCTATGTAAATATCTTTCATTATTCTTGATTTAGGTTGATACAATCATCCATATTATATTGAATGAGTTATGTTTGACTGTTGATGTATTATTTTTATACCATTCATTGTTTTTGGTCAAAATACTAACATTGTTTATGCTAGTTTTAATAAGAATGTCTAGATTATGTTATAACCTTTTCATATGATAAATGTATTGAACTTAATAAGTGACGGGTGGTGCCCGCTATAGATCCGCGATGCATCGGTAGGTCTCATGGGAAATACTAGTTTCTTGGCATAATTCCTTGAAAAAATATTTATTTTTAGTCTTGGAATAAGGCTTTGAAAACGTTGTTATGATGTCATGCAGTATGCATTCCATAATTATGAAATTATCTATTGATATTACATGCGATTATTAGACTATTAGAATATCCATGTGAATAATTAAGTTGAATTATTTTATTTATATTTTCCATATTATTCTGAAATAAAAGTTTATAAGGGTTGTGTTTTGGTCTTATATATTGCCTTAAATTTTTAATCTTATTTAGGAAAGTTCCTACTATATTGTCATCCTTACTGAGCATCTGCGCTCACCCCTTTCTATGTTTTATTTTACCCAGGATATAAAGAAGTATATCATGATTATCCTATAAGAGTATTCTATGGGATATGAGTGGTTCAAAGGGACAAAATGTCGTTTTTCGTTATTTCATGTTGTAATGTAAAACATATGTATGTATCTAGTTCTTCCAAGGCTACTAAACTAATAGATGTTTTGGGACTTGATCTCGTGTGATCATGCCAATGATTTGTAATAATTTACCTACACTAAGTAAATATGTTCGGGGCATTACATGAAAAACAAAATGTAATCATTCATGTTGTTTTTCCAATAAATACATATTTTTTAAGATATAATTCACCACTTTTTGATGAATTTATATCAAGCATTTAAATATCACAATTTTTATCTGTATAACCAAATAACTATTGATATTTTCCCTTGTACACCAAAATAAAATCCATCATTCCCTCAATATAATAATTTATTATTTCCACTAAAATTGAGTTTCCTTATTTCGGATTACTTTGATACTAAACCGCTAGGAATGCAGCAAAAATAATTCATGTCTGTGGGACCATTAAGCACAATAGACTATGAAGATATTCTTATATTCTATGACATTAACCTATTTGTGTCCATCACCTCATTGTAGTTTCATCCGAGTAGCCATCAAATTTAAAATACCGTTTCAATTATCCACTATAAATTTTCTTAAACCCTACAATGAAATTTCGAATGAAATATGAATGTAACATTCATTCCATGGGTCACTTATAAAACATGAAAAAATGATAGTTCACCAATCATTGATATTTCAAACTCACTATTTATGAATTCCACAAATGTTTGCCACCATTATTCATGTGATACACTTAATATTATTTAATCTACATACACCAGACCTATCATTCTTTGATTACTCTAATTGTTGAATTAGATTATGCAATCTACCCCACCATAATTGAAACTATGCTTCTTCAAATACTGATCATTTGTTGAATACCATTCTCTTGGGGTCTACATTAATCCATATAAGGCATTCCTCAAATAATATATTTTTTGCCAAATTTTTATAGAAGAAAAACATATGGTATTTTGATGTATAATTATTCTTAAAAACCCATTCAGATATTTTGACTTCATATCCATATGAAAAACATTGATTTTTTTTCACTATTATGGCCAAGAAAAATCAGATAGTTTCTAGACATGAAAATGGTGAAATTTTATTATCAACATTGATTTCTTCTATCTGTAAGTATCCCTTATATAGTAGAAATTCATTTTTTTGAATACCCAACCATATTAATTTAGTTTTTTCTAGAATTTATATTTTTTCTCGATGAAATTATTACATGTCGTTTGGAAACAATCCCCCGAGTCCTATTATTCTTAACCTGCTCATGCCCTTTGTTCATATCCTCATCCCAGTTCTTACATCTATCTACTTATTCAGAACATTTAGGCTCTACCTAATGTAGTAATTTTACCTACTTTAAATTCATTATTCTCTTTTTTTTTAAATATTTATTCTTGATCATCGATGTGTTTTTTCATATCAATTTTAGATTTACTTGTTTTATTTTCTATAGATACAAGTTTTAATTCACCATACTCATCATTTATGTCATCCTCTATATAATCATTTTACACTTATACTCTCCCTGATTTAATTTCCTCATCATCCTTATCATCAATATACTATTCACTATGTTGTGTTGGATTTCATTGATTTTCTACAATAGTGGAATTATTACATTCCACTACTTTTCACAAACACTTTTTTAATCATTTATATTATTGTATTTTTCATAAGTATCCTTAGAATATCCTAACATATCTATAAGATTTGAAAATTCATTGCATATTTTTATTTAAAATTATACCCTTACTTATAATGATTTGAAAAGATTTCAATGTTGGATTATTTTCATACGAAGGATTTTGAAAATTCTTTTCTCTTTTCTGAACACAAAATTTACCTATTATATATGTAGACTGATGATAAGACTACTTCTTCCCAAATTTTATTTGGTCAACCCTTTTCCAAAATAATTTTATTTGCAATATTTTTTATGATCAGATATATCCTCCAAACATAACTATTTTTTTCAAGTGTTATCAAGGATGAAGAAAAGTTCCTTACCCCATGTTTCTCTAGATATGCCCCACCTTGGATTTTTTCGAATTCATTACAATTATCAATTTGAAGCATTAGAATATTCATTCCAAACATTGAAAACTCTTCCATTTGATATTGTGTTATGCCACTAAAAACATCGAGCTTATAGGAAATAAAAAAATTATATACCCACCAATTGATATCTTCAATTAAAAAAACTAATACTTATTCCCATCAATGGGAATTTGTGAAATAGGTCCCTACATATCTAACTGAACCAATTTAATAACAATAGTTTAATTTTTTTCTTTTTCATTATACGACATTGTGATAATCTTCCCTTTTTCCATGCATCATTCATTTGAGTATGATCACATGATATCCTAAATATATCTCTTGCTAAGTCACATGTTACCAGAAATTTTATGGATGGTTGGAATTGATGGATAATTCATTTATTTCAAAAACTATTTTCTTCATGTTTTAATAAAAATCACATATCCTATTATCCACTCACAAGGTATACATTTTCAATTGATTGTTTTCCTTGTGAAAAAACATTCAATATTGTCCGTTGACATTAAAAAACATCATATTAAATTTAATAGAACGACCCAAGTCACACAATATAATAACACATTGCATGTTGTGATTGGGACCTTTGACAAGTAGCACATAATCTTGTCTCATATCTTTTTCCCACTATATAAATTTTCAAGGTCCAACATTCTCTGGGACTTTATGATTTCTATATTTGATGTCCCCGTGAATTTCATATTTTATTCTTGTAACAAGATCTATATTTACCATCACATGGGATATTCATCCACTATTATATTTATATACACTAATGTGATCACAATTTTTAAGGTAAATCTACACAACCATTTTCTACAAAGATCTTTTATTTTTTATACATCTAAAAGAATTTCTAGATTTTTTGGACCTATATTTTTTATCATCATAAGATTTTGATAGACTAGCTTTATCAGGCAATGTTGAAAATCAATTTTTCAGTTTTAGATGATTGAATTTATCAATGAGATTCTACTTACAACCATTGTGCGGTTGCATTTACACATTCCAATGCACTGTTGATAATAAATATCTTACCTTGTGTCTCAAACAATCAATGAATAAATAATGGCCATCAAAATCATTCTTGGAATATGGAACTCTATATGACATCATTTATTTCTCTTGTTCCCTTTAGTACATTTTGTCTAAGAAACATACATTTTTCAAAAGTGTCATATTTCCACAACACTGAAAACTAATATGAAATTAATTCCAGTGATTCACTGATGTTGGATCAGTTGTTCCTTGGTTTCTATGAACCTTATATTACTGAATTGTATCATACTCAATTTTAAATCTCACAGTTGATACATTTTGTCTAACATCAATCATCACAACTTTTTTTTAGAAATCAATCCCAACAGAAACAATTTCATTTGAATATAAAAATATAATCTATTTTTTGTACCACTACTCTCCAATTAAATCTTTTCTTTCACATGTGTGATCTTCATGCCCAATTTTATAATCGGATTCAAGTTTCTCTCTTGATTTTATAATTATATTCACATGTCAAAAATATCCTCTTCAAGGTCTTTGGTATATTTGAATTGATATTTTTCTATTTTATCCATCCCATAGATCACTATATATTGTTGTTCAAATTTTTTCTCATAATTAATGACATTTTTTGTGTTCTCAAACACTAATTAATTAGGCTTTTCAATATCATCCTTCATCTCATACATCTCTTCTTCCTACTTAAATATATAGAGTTTGGAATTGTATAAAAATAATAATAGGATTAATGTATTTTTTATATCCAAACAAAAATCCCCTTAATATAGGTTTCTAATTCCTCTATTATATCATCCATTACCTTCAATTCTCCATTATAATAATTAATTTCTTCTCTTATCTAAGAGTTTTATACAGGTGACACCATAGAATTTTCTCCACGATCCATGCATCCCTTTGTCTCTTCTACAGTATATTCAACCAAACATTCATCCTATTATGATAGAAGGTTCTTATTATTGATGAAATTTCACTACACCTGATTCTTATCATTCTCATATGCTAAATACATTTTTAGGGGAATTTAGACTTTACCATCATCCTCTTCTTAGAACTTTATTAGAACCATTTCTGTAAGGCTTCCAACTATTCCACCACAAAATCATTATATAGAGTTTTTTCCATTTAAATTTTATTTTCCTTTTAATATATATGAGGAATGTAATGACATGGAATCATATATCTCTTCTTATTTCGGGGCATCCTATATATTGAGTTTTTTTACGGACATTATTTTCACTAATTTGGATTTCCTTTTTCAATAGCCTAATTACCTTCCTTTCACATTTCATATGAAACATTAGTATTTAATAAAAAATACAATTTCATCACTTTGAGATATTTTTCCTTTAATATAGAGGTATTTAGATTATTACTATGTGGTAGACTTATCAGGATTCAGTTGATGATCTTTACAACATCAATGATTTCTCTAAGACCATTTTTGCCATCAACTACAACATTCATCAAATAAATAATTAAATATATTGATTCAGTGGGGTGAATTTTCAGGTTCCAATATTTTTTTTAACATTTCCAATGATTTATCTTCTGATAATTTGGTATCACCTACATAGATATTTAGAATATTTTCCTACATATCATGCATTTTCTTTCAGGACATTAATTTCATATATATTTTCCTAGATAAAGATCCTATTGTAAAATTGATTATTTTTTAATTAGTATCCAATTGTTTTAATTCGCGATTTTATAAAACTTCACTATCCACATTGGTAGAAGTACCATGCATCGTAGCCATAGCAGCATACATAGAAAATGATCAAAGGTAGTGCTAAATCCCGTTCATTCATAATTGAAAATTGTATCCTTAGAAAATAGTAATCTCTTTGTGATTAACAACCTCCATAAAAACTATTGAGATATAAACATAGATTTATAAATTCCACTTATACAAAATTTTATCCCTACTATGTCAAATACATTGAGAATGGGTTGAATGATGGTATGATAGATTAAAACAATTATATCATTGGATATCTTTTAATCATTAAAAAACAATATTCTATTTTCTTATCATGAAATAGAATAAATAAAATTTAAAGAATTCATAGGGCATACCAATTTTACTTGGTTCACCCTCGTAGGGATACATCCAAGGAACATACACTATCAATGTGGTAATGTGAGAATTCCAATAAATCATGATGTTGTTATAATGATCAAAGTAGACTCACAATCCCTTATAGTTTATAACCATTCAAAATTTGAAAGACCGCATCTCTTTTAATTTATTTTTGTTCACTAATCCTTTAAATTATTCTTCTACATATCAATAAAAGCTCTGAATTTGGTCACAAATATGTTTTTAATAAATATTTTTTTTTCACCCAATAGATTAAATAAGCATCACTTCAAAGATATTTATTTCAAGAGAGACCTTTCGAAACATTTTTTTTTATCCATGATTTAATTTAACCCCTTAAAAAACCATTTCACTGCATATCATGATATCTTAATGAGATATATTTACCTCAGAGAAAAATCACTCCTCATGGACCTCCTCTCCTTTGTGGAATATAGTTCCTCACAAAAAGATTCTATGAACTGATATTTCATTGATAACTACCTCATTCATGATTATAATTCCTCCATAGACTCCATTCAGATTTACTATAATTCATCCTATTATCTAATTAAATCGACTCTACATAATAAAGTGATTATAGGTCATTTATATAAAAAATCTAAAAACCTATTAATCATAATTACAATTAAATATATTATGGATAGGCCTTCAACGTAAACTACACAATCTAGGAAATTTTGGTATTTCAGGATTCCCCTAAAAGAGGCCCCCAATACACCACCTACATCAGAAAATAAAACCACGCATTACAACAGCCTATACTTTACCATCTTTGATCACAAAAAACACTCCCTTTGTGGTTCTCAAAGAAAAATCACTATGCGGTATCAATTCCATTGTTCATTACACATTTTGGCTTTGTATACATGCTATGTGGTTAACATAGTCAACTCCAATGTGGTCTATATTCTTCTCCCAAAAAAATATTATAAAATATGTCAGTCATTATGTTCTCCACCAAAAATGAGATGGGAGAATCCTTATTTTCTTATAAAACTATTCCTAATTTTTAAGTAGCCAAAATATAGAAAACACTGGGAATCAATTCCACTACTAAAAAAACTTAATTCAACATCAACAAAACTTTGATTTTTTTAAATAGATTTTTCAAACAATAAAAATAATCCAAAACCTCAAAAGTCTCCTTGATGGATATTTTCAAAATAGATTGTCTAAACTTAATTATTGGGTAATATAATATAATGTGAACAATGCCGTTATAATTATATAATCTTAGTAATTCATTCACATTTACATTCTATTTACCTTGAGGAAAATCTTTTATAGAAGAGAAAAAATTTGTTTAGACTCCTTATCATTACCACAATCTTATGCATCGCTTACTCATGAAACATCATATTATTTTAATTATATTTTTCTCATGAATTCAATATAGATATAATTGTTAGATTTATTCTTTAAATATGATTCAATAGAAATTTAATAGTGTATTATAATATTTTTCATCTCACCCAAGGAATAATATTACAAATCTTCTAGAGTAAAAATTTTAGAAACAATTTAATATGGAAAGTTTCATAGAATCTTCTTGATGATGATGGAGTCTTAATGAATTTGAATACAACCCTACATGTTTCTCCAAAACTTAATGAATCTTTTAATGTATATATTAATGGTCTCATCATCATCATCCATTTTTTGTCATAAAATATACTCATCCAGAAAATGATTTTGACTTCCTTTACATTAATATTTACTTCATAACTGTTCTTAAATTTATCATAGTTTTTTTATAATTTTTAAGACACGTAACATTAGTATACACTCATTCTAAAATTGAATTCATAATGTAATTTTTCTCTTCGCCATAAAATTATACATTTCCTATATGATTTAAATTTATTTTACCTTATTAATGGTCATACGAGGGTGACCCTCAAAAAATCTGAATATTTAAAGTACATTGGTTGTGTATAGTGGCGACCAAGGTCATTATACATAGAGGAAACATTTAAAAATATTTAATAAGGGTATTTTTTAAAACAAATTAAAATAAACAAAATAATAAAAATTATGGGGTTGTTTTATTTTTATAAAACAAAAATAATTATGCTTGAATAATATAATATTTTCTAAAAATGATATTGACAAATCACAATGAGAAGATGTTTTTGTTAGAAAATATTTTAAGGAGGCATAATAGATCAAAACATAACAGTCAACATTCATATTAATCAATAATATTTATATTAAAGTCCACATAATTATTATCCACATTTTTTTAATCTTAAATCCAACGAGAGATCATATAACCCCAAACGTGATAGTAATTAATTATTAGACAAGCTTTGGAACATGAAATTATAGAACCCTTAATTTGTTTTCCTTTTATGTATATATTATATTAACATGTAAATTAGGTCACAATTAATTTTTAGAAATAAGTATTAATTAATTTTTCATATTTTATGTGATCTCTACAAATTTATCCCCTGTATTTTGTTTTACCAATTAAGATCGTGAAATCAAAATTAACACATTACTCGAACTCTTGGGTTTGTTGTTAATTATGAAATTTAATTCTCATATTATTTTAATTTTATATCTTAACTAATGGATATAATTATGTTAATTAAAATATCTCATTTATTAAAAATAATATAATTGAATAAGGAGATAATTATATTATCCACATTGAAAAACTACTATTCCATGGGTGGTGTAGTAATCATTGAAACGATTTCAATTTGATGTTGATTAGAAAGGGTATAACCCAATCATGTTTCAAATCCTTATTTTTAGCCCAAATAGTACGTGTAGATAAGAATAAGATTGAATAAAAAAATTAATAGAATAGAAACTATTTCGATTATTATGCAATGAAAAACATTACAATGTGAAGAAGAATAAGGATTCAATGAAGGGATCCTTGATTCAAGAGCACCACCACGTGAACATTTCAGATAAATGGAGTGAACTTCCCACATTCCCCAAATATCATAATTCACGGAAAAACCCTATGATGGATAATAATATATATTTATTGAGTGGTGGGGGGCTTGGGTACAATGACCATACATGTGTGGATGATAAATCCATCCATATATTTTAATACTACTTTCACTAAAATATTTGTCACAAATAATTGTTATCTAGTTATACTTCAAGAAGGTATATTTTTGTAGAATTGGATTAGTCATATTCTATCCATATTGTAGACTAATACATGATTGGATGAATTTGGTATTTCCCAAATAGTTATTTGGTGTACAATTTGATGATTCAAATCAAAAATTTACATGATGGTTCATTTAATCAAATAAAATGAATGATCTAGCTTAAATGATCAAAACTAATGTCATCAACAATCAAGTTAATAATTTGGTCACAAAACACCCAAATCAAAAAATCCATTGAAATAAATATTAATACTAAAATACTATAGTGCACTTTACATTTTCAAAAATTGAATTTTCATAAACTTTTCAAATTAATGTTGTTTTTATAAATATTATAAAAATAATCATATTTAACATAATTTATGGAAATAATTTTTTTACATTCAAAAAATGTTTACAACATTTTTTTATAAACTCCCCCACACTTACTCTTTTTCCATACTTGAAAATGCCAAATGTCTTGTATTGTAGAAATTTTTTGAATGATATGTATGATTATATTTCCCAATCCACACTAGAAATATATTAAATGTGATAATCAAGGGTAAATCTCAAAAAAAAAATTCATTAATTATCTCATAAAATTTATCGAAAAAAATATTTTGAGATTAATGAAACTAATAAGATAAAACAATTTATGGGTCTACCATGCCATTAATTCCCCATGGGTGTGTGTCTGCACTAACTATTTCAAGCTCATATCTCTACCATTTATTCAATATTTTCATGTTATGTGAGATATTTCTTCATTCATGATCTAATTACAAGAAACCTATTCTATATTCATTTGAAATAAAATTTCAAGACCCCCACACTTAAGAATTCATGAAATTAAAACCATAATATCTAGACCATGATATTTTAATTTCATGGAAATATTATCACTCCACTATTTATTAAGATTATAGATTTTTTAAGTTCTATAAATATCAAATATCATGTACACATGCTTAGGTCTAATCAGTATATTAATAAAACTGATCATAATATAAAGGAATGTATGGATTGAACATTAAAATAAAATTATTATTTTAACTAACATCGATATACCATTAAGGGAATTGGAAAATGTTCAGAATTCATGGTTGCGTGAAAAGTTATGTGGTGAAATCAATTATAAAATTTACCATGAAAAAATATCCTAAAAAATGGTTTCAAATTCTAAAAGGTTTTATCTTTCCACAACTAATCATAACATCAATGACACCAACTTTTATAAAAATATACCCTTGTTGATTAAATAATGATCATGATTTTTTTTCAACCATTGAATTTTGAAAAAAACGTGCATTTTCCATATGGTACACAAGTAAATGAGTACATTACATGATGTGTTTTTTTATTATTTATTTTCATTATTTTTTTTATTATTTTTATATAATCAAAATAAAAATCACTCACCAAACACAAAAATTATAATCGAAAATAGCTACCCCAAAATATTTCCTCTCCCACACAATTTAAATATTATTTTTTGCTTAATGTGAAACTCTGATAAGATAAATGCACAAGAAACATTGAAATTTAAATATGACTAACAATATGCAAGATATGGGGTTAGGGAGAACATGATATTCTCTTGTGATGATGGGGTTATCTAGTATGATAAAATAAAATTCATAGTTTGGAATTTGTTCCATATATTACATCAAATTATTCCCATTGACTATGAAGATCCTCAAGGATTTTTCATGTGTGGTCTCTATGGATATCACATATAGATTCCAATTAGGTAATGTTTCCCAAAGTGGTACCTCCTTTATGATATCATGCTCTAATATGTGAGTGATCAGTTTTATTTGGTCATCCACCATGTTTTGTGACCCCTTATTATCTATTATGTCAATTTTAATCTATTGAATAATGAAAATATAATGAATAAGTTTTGGTTTGACATTTTGATTCTTTATTAGGTGCCTCCAAAGGTGTATGATCATAGAATACACCAACATTAGATCCCAATAAATAAAATATTATTTTTTCTCAATAAAAAATTGTATCATGAAACTCATTTCCCATTATGGTGTAGTTTTCATGGGAAGAATCTAGTATCCTTGATTCATATGCAATCACAAGGGACCATACTTCCCCCCCATGGGATGGATTTCTCTGACTGAAAAGTTTGAAGCATCACACATAAGCTCAAATGGGAGGCCCCACAGTAGGGGATATATAATCATGGGTGTGGTGAGAATGTTGTTAAGGTCATCTTGAGATAAAATTTATGAATCATCAAAAAATAATTCAATATCATTTTAAAGAAATCGATATAAAGGTAGTGAAATCATATTGAAATCTATGATGAAGCTTTAACAAAAACAAATGATTCTACATAATAATAAAACATTATGAAGAATTTTAGGAAATGGAAAGGATTAAATAATATCCACCTCATATCTATCAATATCAATTTCATTCTACGAAACAACATGACCTCATTAAATTCGCATGTCAATCATGAAATGTAATTTTTCAATGTTTCAGCCAATTATTTTGCAATACAGCGATGCAAATATTTATCCAAATTTTAGAGAAAATCATAAAATGAGGGACCATAAATTGTAAAATCTTTGATATATACCTCTATAATTTATCCTGTATATCATAAAATATACTTACCATGCATCTCTATATGGTGCATAGGTGTTAAAAATTATAAGTGGAATTCTTTAGTAATAATATATATTGAACGGGATGGTGAATGTCATCCTCTCTGGGTCCTTTTCAACAATGGTAACCAATAAATATAAATATAAACCATAAAAAAGTAATATAATTTCATATCAACAAGTATATTTTGAATATAGTCAATTAATGGAAGTGTTAAATTCACCTTACGTGTGACTTGATAGAGTTTCCTATGATCTATGTACACTCATCAATAATTTTGTACTCTCTTGTGAATTAACTAATCATATTCATTCATTATAATTTTTATGATGGTTTTCATGTGTAAAACCTAGATATGGATGATCTACTAATAGTCAGAAGTGGGTTAAATGATACATTACTCAATAATAATTTCCTTCACTTTTTTCAATACGTCTAATAGTGTGGGGTTAAGTCCCTGGTGTGGTTCCATATCTGGTTTCTCCCCATCCTCCAAAAGAATCATATTCATACAAATAAAAGGGAAGATATTTGGAATGTATTCTAGTGCCCACCCATTTTCCCAAATATTCGCCTAAGAATAGTTTAGTTTTTTTGTTCTTGTTAATGTGTCATATTATTATCATTTATCACATCTAAATTTTTATTATTCAACTGGTATGAATATTTATTGTTTAGGGGAAATGGTCTTAGTTCATTTTTGGGTGGGTTCTGTATGGAAGAATATTATATAGGAACTAATATATGTGCACAATTAATATCAGGGTCTAAATATACATCATCAATATAAATTAGTAATGAATCAAAACCATATAAAAAATCAATATCCATTACATAATCAGAAACTTTAAGCCCTTAATCAGAGTAAGAAAACACATAAAAAATTAGAATTGAGTGAGTTTTAATCATGATGAATATGTGAGATAGTCTTTTGTGGAATTATACTAGAACTAATTTAAAGATATCTATAAGAATCTAATGATCCCATTTTGGAAAAGATTAGAAATAAGAATTGGGAGATTCATTACAAGATGGGTAATAATGGGAGATAAAGCAAGAAGAATGGTTGTCTATGGGGTACGTCATGGAGTCCAAAATATTAAATCATATTATATCATATCGAAACTTGATGAAA
The DNA here is from genome assembly GCA_963277665.1 of Viscum album. Classification (NCBI taxonomy): domain Eukaryota; kingdom Viridiplantae; phylum Streptophyta; class Magnoliopsida; order Santalales; family Viscaceae; genus Viscum; species Viscum album. The sequence continues at coordinate 38,181,224 of OY728158.1, read as the reverse complement.
ATTTTACACTAATGGTATTTTATGATTTTTGCACCTATTTTGAAAATGGTTCTTCGAGGAATGCTGGTATCATGACAACATACATGAATATATTCTATATTTTTCATGGAGAAATCTACTAGAATGATCATGTCCCATAAAAAAATTACATCCTTACTAACTGTTATTGGGTATATTGTGACTCTATTCACTAGTTAAACTACCACCCTTGTCGTCTTTAACTCTCCAACCTAGGACATTACTGGCGGCATGCTAGTCACATAATGTAGAAGATAAAAAACTATCATATTGCACATAGAATGGTGAATTTTCCAGGGTCCTTTCACACTTACGGCATCTCCGATGTTGGTTTGATTAGTGAAGATATATTCAAATGATGTTTCATCCATCCATTTCCTTTTTTCCAACTTCATATTAAACAATGTTTATTCCAAAACATGTTATAACTTGTGATTTTCTAGATTTATTAAAGTATAGGGGTGTTTATCTCAATTCTCTTGAATGTATCTAGAACTATTTTTTACATCACAAATTCATCCATATTATAGGTTTTAAAAACACTTTTGGCTAATTTATGGGATTTATGCAGAATATTTTCAATCTTTTATAAAATTTTATTCCCCTTTGGTTACTCATATGTTTATCATGTATTAGGCTTCTATGGGGTTGAGGTGAATACCAATTTAATGAGAGGTGAAAATGTATCACTCATTTGTTTCCCACTACTCAATTTGATGGAAATTTCATTACCTTTGGTATATAGAGTGGGTTGGAAAGGAATATTTCTCATATTCTTACTTATTATATTATATAGGGTGGTTTCAATATGGATTATTTGTTTCATCAACGCCATCAACTGAAAATATAGATTCATAAACTCATTATACATATTGATATATTTTTTTTAAATGATAATAAACATTATAGTATACCATTGATTTATAATTCCCTTGTTGTTGTTGACTTGTTAATGCATGGGATTCAAATATCATTTGGTTTTGTTGATAACATTTCTGGTATGATGGAGGCTAGTGATTTTTTTTTCAAATAATGGGTCTTTATTATTATCTAGATCCATACCTCCTGTATGATTGAACATTTCAAACTTGGTTGTATTTTGGTGAATAAGAATTATACTTCTTCTAGGGAGGTAGTTGTTTTTTTGCTGATATGGTAGCTCGAGGAATACTACTATACAATCTTCTGTCTCATTTAATTTAGGGAAATAGTAATTACAATTCTCTAATTCATAAAAAAATCCACATGGCCTCATAAGAGTGTTTTGGGATGTATTTTGATCCAAATAAATTTGTCTCACCATATTGATCAATTCATCCAAACTGGTATAAATAAAAGGATTTACATCAAAATATGGACTTAGTTGATGTACTCCTCTAACATATTTATACCTAGACCACTAAATTTTTGGGACTTTTCTACCTTTGTATTGATAAAAACCTATAATTCTTCTGGTGTTTTGTTCACCAATTCCCCTCTATTTGATGTATCCACCATACTCTTCTTTATAAGAATAAGTATTTCATAGAAGATTAGATGAAGTGTTTATCACTTATTATATGATTTTTCCTTATTATACACAACTTATTAAATTTCCACATATACTCAAACAATGAATCCTATTTTTTTTTTCTTGTTTCTTGATATTTTCTTACAAATGAAGTGATCCATGCTGGTAGAAAAATTCCCTATGATAATTTTTTTTCAAATTCTTCCAACATGTTACTTCTTCATGTTGTAAATAAAACATCCAAGCATTGGTAGTTTCATAACGTTAGAATGGGAATGATATTAGTTTTATTTTATATTCAGATATAATTATTGGTTTCATGGTCGATAAAAGCACATTAAATTCTTTTATATGTTTTTTGGGATCCTCACAAAAGAGGCCATGATATTTTATTGGAATGTTTCTTAGTCCATATTTTAATTCAAATTCTAGTTCAAGGATTAACAATGTAGTAAAATTTTATTAATTGTTATTATATATTATAACCAACTCTTTAATGGCTCAATTATGTTCATTTTAAATATTTTCATATATTATTTATAGTTTTTATTTATTTAAAAGAGCTTCCAATTTCAATGTTCCAAGAATCAAAGAATCTCCCAATTGGTTGAATTTTGACACTTCCTATAGATTGATATCGATTGATTTAATCAGTAAGTCAGTTTTAATTCTAAAGATAATCATATGAGAGATCCTTGGGATAATTTCATGTCAAATATAAATGGAAAATAAAAAACAATTATAGAAAATGGACTATAAGAATTAAAATAATTATGAATTGATTATCAAAATATAATAGAAAAATAGATTTCCAAAAGGGGAAAACTGAATAATACAAAAAGATGAAGGGAATGAAATAAAACTCATAAAATTACTGTAACTCCTTGATGACAATAGTTTCTTCTCTAGTAATGATTCAATTTCAAAAGGAATTGTCATGCGTGCTCTCAAACAATGTGTAAATTTAAATTACTTATTTGAAATATAGTAGTTGGGAAATTTTATTCTCTTAAGACCCATTTTTTTAAAAAAAATATTAAAGGTATCTCAACATATTAAAAAATAAAAACTATTAAAAATTATGGGGGGTAGTTTTATTTTTATAAAACAAGAATAATTATTCCTGGATAATATTGTTTTTTAATGAGATTGAGAAAACATAATGAGAAGATGTTTTTTAGAAAATATTTTAAGAAGATATAATGAATAAAAATATACATGTTTACTTATTTATTAGTAATTATAATTTAAACTAAACTCCACTTAGTTATTAAAATTTTTATTTTAACCCTTTAACCTTATGATAGATAACTAAACAAAAAATATGAAATTAATTAAAGCCTAGGATAGTTATTGAACATGCTTTCATAGAACCCGGATTTGATTTTTTTTATGGATAAAATGTGGTGAGTGGTAAATTGGGGTTCATATATATTATGGAAATGAGTATAAATTCAGTTTTGGAATTTTATTTAAAATATATAAACTGATATCATGTTCATTACCCACTGAGAGCGTATTCTCACAATTCACATATTCCTTGAACTCATGAGTTTTTTTAATTGTTCAATTTCTTGAATAATTTATTTTAATTTAAAAAAAATTCCATGTATAATATTATTTGAATTATATTAAAATATTAATTAAAAAAAATATTTGACGAAGGTGATAATTTTATCAATCAAAAAGGATAACTACACTTCCATGGGTGGTGTATTCATCCCTGAAACATTTTCCGTGCGTAAGGGTTTATAAAAAGTATAACTGAATCTTGTTTCTAATCTTCAATTCCATCCTAACGATAGTGAATATCTACGAAAATTATTTTAGAAAAAGTATAAATATAATATAAACTAATATTTTTTTATGAAAATGGAAACATTATAATGTGATTATGAAGAAGAAGAAGGCCTCGATGAAGGGATCCATTCATTAAGAGATCTCCCTCTTGAAATCCTGTTATAAATGGAGTGAAACCAATTAACTTCTACCATCATAATTATAATGCATGAATAACTACATCAAAATGGGAAAATAACCATTTATATAATGGAGTGGAGGATATAGTTCCCTGAATTTACAAGTGTGTATTGGATATTCGGAAAAATATTTTAATAATAAATCAACTAAATTGTTGACCAATAAAATTTATAATCTAACCACTCATACAGAAATATAATTTATGAGGATTTGTTTATTCCATATTTTTTATAAATTTGATCACAATATAATACCTAATGAAGAATTTATGGCCGAAATAGTAAATTCGTGTTCAATCTAGAATGTCCAATCCATCTTTTTCTTCAGGAAAATTTTTCTCCAAACAGATTCATTATCCAGATTGAATGATATACATTCACGATGAATCTCATTAGGTAAATAATTATTTCAAAATATTTCAATTTCCAATAAATCATAAAATAATATTTATCACAACAATACTATAATGCACATTAATGGGTCAAAAGTTTAATTTGCCTCTAATTTTCAGATGAATGATCTAATCTCAAATATTCTATAAAAAAACAATATACCATAGTGTGATGGAATTATTTCCTTTATTATCAATAAGATATTCAATAAAATTGTGTTTTATCACCTCCCTGAGGAATTGGAGGAATAAAAAAAATAAATTCATCATGTACCTACAGTCCAACTAAAATTATGACGAGAAACATAATATTTGAATATTTATGGTAGATCTTGATATATAATGTACTTTAACCTCATATATTTATAAAATATTGATTTTAATTCTTGAAAAAGTTATATAATCATTAAAGGTAACATGTATATTTTCTCTAATACCACTTTTGATTACCTATGTTCAACTAAACACTAAGAGGGCATGAATCAATTGAATTCATTTATAAATATTAAATTTTGCCTCTTGATCATCTTATGTTTGTTGATACTCTCAATTATTTATTAGTGACTCACCTCATGTGTAGTTATAATATGAAAGAGATTGATAGATAATATTTACAAGGTCCATCCATAATACCCAACTTCATGCCATGATTTGATACCACCCCAAATCATGGATTCTTATAATATCTTAAGTAACCCTTTATTACCAAGGATATTCTAATCATATCAACAAGGAATAAATTGTTCTCAAGATTCTACGATCCACTAGATGAAACTATAATAAAAAAATATGATCTATCTAATAAAGGCCTCTAATATGATCTAGGTGATCTCTTCACCTCTTCATGATGGTTTTTCTCGTTTAGTTGATTGATAATAAGGTCTAAATGTGTACACCCATCAAGAACATCAGTAGGATAAAATAATGATTAGCATAGCTGGTCTTGAAAACCACTCGATATTTTAAAATTTTTGGGTCCTTATATTCATTATATATTCTCTGGTAGTAGGTCATCTTCATTATCCAATGATTTCAATAAGTTATCACATATTTTAAATATTTCAAATTATAAAATATCATGCCATTGGTTTTTCAAAATTTGTTCAATTACTATTTTAGATCACTATAAAAGTTTTAACACAAAAATAAAAGATTTACTTCATTTTTATTTACTTATGAAATAATTAGAACATGAATAATATTTCTTCTATTTCAGAAATATGGAATATCATTTGATCTTCCAAAGGACATGGTCTTATAATTTAAATTGATTAATATATTTTTTATTTAATTTCTTCAATAAACATATTTGAATATCAATCAATTATTAATGTTGGATCTCTAAAATACTTATTGTTATTTTTTTCTTTTTATTATCCTCGATATCCATATCATTAATTAATTTGAATTATCCACATGTGTATGGAACTGTAATTTGAAACCATCATCTTATGTCATGAGACTCATCTCAGTTTGTATAATCATTATTGGGTGGTCTCCCACTATTTTTAGCATGAATTACAATTATTCAATTGAATATAATATTTATATCCTTTAAGAATAGATCACAAGTATCATACCAATTAAATACTTATTCAAACATTGAATTCTAGAAACTATTATAAATCCATATTTTACATAGTTTTTCGAATTTCATGTAGTTTCTAACAAGGAATGTCAAAGATAGTCCAAAAAAACACTAGTAGAATTCATAAAATCTATAAAAACATGAAATTGATTTCTTATTGTATGTATCAGAGTCTAAAAATAATCTAGTGTCATATGTCAAAGACATCATAAACTTTTGAAATTCTTGCAATTAAATCTATTGAAGGATCTCAAGGGAATGTTGGATGACCAAATTCTTATGGTTAAGACATAAAATATGTCTTAGAGTCATACAATGATGACTTATAGTGATGTCATATGGTTCATAGTATTATGATCATTGCTTTTTCAATTTTTCCTACACCAGCACCAAATTTTTGACTTCATTAAAGGATTTATGGGTATCTTCAAAGAGACACTATCCATTTTGAATATCTTAAAATCTACATCAACGTTATCATCACAATACCATCATAATAATTTAGGCTCTGCAAACCATGTATGGATTCACCATTTCATTACCACTTATATCTTTCATTCTTCCAACTTGATACTTCTTTATTGAAATCTTATAAAAGATGTACAGAATAGCCAGCAGTCCTTAAACATTATTGTAGAGAGTAATCCTTGATACATTATCATATATTTTTTTCTATGGAGATCAATATATGCAATAATAACTTGTAAAATCTATTTTTTCTTAAATTTATCCATGTAATGAATACCAAGTCACAACCACAAATACATTTCAATATCACATTACAAAACCATTATCATTTCAGTACACTTTATCTTTAAATCACATAGTCATATTTAAATTAAATAAAATATCATTGTTTCATAATTTCAAAGTAGTAGTATGTTGGTATTTCTCCTTAACGATTTTGAAATATCTTCTCATGAACTAGAGCATAAATATATGAGATGATCTTCTTTCTCTTTCTTATAAATTTCTATGATCATTAGTATTATAATATTCTAACCTCAACCTCTTTAGTAATAACATATGAAACATAGTTTGATCACATATATTTAATCTCTATCTTCAACATAGATGGTGTTTGATTTAGTAGGGTATTCCAGCTTTCCATCAGTCATATAACATTACTTTCATTATAATTTTACACTTTTATATTCAAGAATAATATTTCAATTATGAATTTTTTAAATGTACCTTGATTTTAAGCTATTTAAAATATCCCATAATAATAGAAACTCTGACAATGATAAATGATTTCTAATATTGAATTTGAAATCACATAGAGATTTCTCAAGAACCTACTAATTTAATATTTATTAAATAACTTCCAAGCTCCGTTGAATTTTAACTAAAATCATGGATTTAACAAAAAAACCTATCATATTTAATATTTTATGATTATTTAAGCACAATACACTTCATTTTTATATAATGTAAAAAATTTTATGCAGTTTACTTACAGGCCTAATAAGGTTTCATAAGTTTAAATAAACATTATAGATTTTCGTGGTTATATTAACCATACAATGTCTTCATATACCTTATAATTATCAAGATCCTTATAAAGAACAATATTAAACATTGTAAACATTCAAAACTTCTCTATGCTCACATGCCTTTTCCATTTTGTGAACTCAAAATATATTGTTTTCTCAAATAACCTTACAAAGATCGAAAATGGACCTTAAAAATATGTTCATCATCTTATATTTTCCTAAACTAATATAAAATTAACATAATACACCCTATGTTTTATTCATATGAACCTTATATTCATAGGAAGGGAAAACACCTTCTCCGTTTTCTCAACTTTGTTTATAGGATGAAACCTACACATCATCTACTGCTATATAGTTCATCCTAAAACATCATCATTCCTTCCATAATTAAAATGACTATAATAAAATTATATTGAATTATAATTTTTATATGGTATGAAATTATTTGGTTACAATTATATTTTTATGAAATATCCAGTTATATTGTATTTAAAAGAGAGTATTAATTGGTTTTTTTCAAGGTTTTATCAAGAGATAAAAATAAGATTATATTTTTTAATGACTGGCGTGTATTTATAATTTAATGATCACTAATTGAGAAAAAAATATGTATCCAACACTTATATTTTAAACCTTAGATAAAAAATAAAAAATATAGGTTTATTACTAAATTAGATAAAATAAAAAAATGTGCATCATGATTTTAGAAATAAAAACGATTATTGGATATATAATCACATCTATATAAAAAATAAAAGAAGGTGATATTATTTATAAATACAAAATATTTTAATTTGTTCCATTTTATGTGAAAAATGAATTACTAGTAAATATTCCACTTCAAGGATTTGTTTAAAATATACAATAAAAGGTGAATATTATATTATCCACCAATTTTTTCCAATTATTATAATTATTAATGGTATCCTTGTGATGATAACCGTCATTTTTTTGGGAGGTTGAAATTATTTAGTAAATAGTTGCATCCATAGTCTCAAATTTATTTTTATATCTTGAATTTAAATATTTCGACATAGGGATTGGTTATAAAACTCAATAGTGAAGTTTTTTTGTCTCTTTTAAGCACTAATATCTCCAGTTTCACTTATTCTACATTCAGTTGCTAGTTTTCTATGCTGTTTATGTATATTTTTATTTATCTTTTGGAGGTTATTTTTTGGGTGGGGGGTATTCTATCATGAAGTAGAGATTTGAAGGGGTTTAATTTTTCCTCCTTCCTTGCATACCTTACTAATAACTCTTAGACACCATTCATGGTCTAGCATAGTGGTATGATCAACAAATTAGTTTGTTAAATGTGAAAGAGTTTATACATTCCCCCTTATGTCATCTCACCCCTTTTTGGTTCTTATCAGTTTCCCAGTGGAGTCCAATGTTCCTTTCTCTTCAACTTAACTTCCTTGATGATCCATATCTCATGACCCCATCTCGTTCACCTGTGTTGTGATTCAGTATGGTTTGGTATGTGTAAGAGGGATCAGTTTTGGTTCGCTCATTCATCCACTCAACCACCCTTTAGTTAGTTTTCTTACTTATCAACGGTGTCATTAGTAACATCGGAAAAATTTATTGATTGATCAATGAAATTGATTGTAGGATTGGATAACTTCTCTTAGGGGAGACCTAGAAATAGTTTTTCTCCACCATTTCCACTTATTCACTATCTCATATGTGGAAACAAATATATCACATGTGTGAATCTAATGTCATAGATTGAGTGTTTTGACTAATCTGGATTTTAAAATAATGGATGGATTTGACCACTAATTATATTTTTTTACTATGAATTCTAAATTATTATTTATATAAAATCACAAGGTAAGTGGAATAGACCTTTTATAATAATTTTAAAATTGGATATGTATTTTTGATTGATTAAGGTTTATAGGGTCAAATTTTCATGAATTCTGTGAAATTTCAAATTTATAAATGATTATTCAATTTAGAATAATTGATTTTATAATGAAAATGGTCGTTTTTAAAAATTTTGTTTTTTTTAATATTTTCTGAATAAATATTTTTAATTAAATGTATTTAGGTTATTTTATCATTTGAAAGCGATGTATTCAAATAAATAAAACCGACAAACCTATATAAGAAATTGAAAACTATTTTGTAACAAGTAAATCTATTTTTTCAAAATGTATTTGGTTTTATTAAAATTGTTATATTTGTTGATAGATTTATTTTTATAAATTGGGTTTGGGAATATGTTTAATTTTTATTTAGTGGATTTTTCACAATAGCTATGTGTGTACTAGAAATGTTTTAGTGAGACCATGCATTGAAACCATTCATATATGATCATTAAAATAATGTATTGCATGAATTAGGATTATAATATTAGGAAAAACAATGAAAGAATGTAGACACTCACTATAGTGTTAGTCTTTAGTTTATAGATAATATTTAAAAATTATAATACTATCTAGTGATGCGACATGTAAAATAGGTGTTTAAATTATTAGTGATTCATGGAATGCCAGTGAATGGGGATTTGATATTTGATGAAATTTCACATTTCCATTATAATTTGAAAACAAAAATTATATCGTTTATGAATAATTTGAGTATCTTATGAAATGGAAAAATATTAATTTTCTCAGTTATGTGAACTCAATTAAATAAAATTGTTTAGTAAATTTTTTTTTAAATTTTTTTCATATTTTTTTTGTGAAAAAATAATGATTTTATTTTTTAAAAATATTCAATATTTATAAATTATGATAAATAATTTTATTTGTTTTAATATTTTATTTATTTATCATGTTTTATTTGAATTATTTATTGATAATTTTTATACATGGATTTGTATTGGGGTCTTGGGGAAATAATACAGAGTTTATAATCAACCTTTTTATGTGTATTTCGATGGAAATAAAGATATGTTTGGATGTGACATATGGAAATGGAAGACATAAGTATTCATTAGTAGTGGGCCATAGTTAAATATTAGAATTATGGAAGAATAATCAATGGATTAAATTTTGAGAATTTAATGATTAATTTTAGAACATGTCAATTTTATTTTATTCCTTAATTTTTTTGGGTTTATTTTATAAATCTTATCTTTATTTACATTAAAATTTATAATAAATAGTTTTTTTCAAAGGTAAATGTTTTTCAATTATATTTTTTACCCTCACTGCTGGTTGTAACCCTATATTAATCAAGGGAAGCACATGATGTCAAATGGGCCCACAATTGGGATTATTGATTTCCAAGAGAAGGTGTTGTGAACATGTATCAAATTGGTTTTTTATATAATTTATGTGAACATTATTAGGTATGGAGAATAGAATGGATGGGTCTCAAATGCCCCCATAAAAAAGAAATGGATTCCCTTTTATAGATAAATTCGAGTTACTATGAATTCTTGATTTATTTGAGGTTGGAAGTAACCTCATAAGATTTTTATTTGTACTATTTTAACCCTTGAATGGTGGAAAGAAGGATTTTCCCATGCATCGTGATATACTTGATGTATATTGAATCACATAAATTTGTTTTTTAAATATAAGTGGAATTATTATGAAAATATATTACTAAAAATTTCATTATTTAGATGAATAAAAATTTATTACTATGGACTATTTGTTTATAGAGAATTTTATTATGGTGATAAACAAGTTTTAATTAAATTTTATAATGGAATATGATGCCACAAAACCATAATATGAAATATGATTTTTTTTAATGATGAAAAATAGTGGAATTAAGTATATTTGAAATTATTATTGGTATTTATGAAATATAAATCATATGAGAGGTATATTTAAGTGTGGATGAGGGTTGGAAGATAAATAGTATGATCATATTGACCATCATTCAGAAAGAAAGATTATGTGGGTTATCTTGGGTGATGGTAATGATACCAAAAAGAATATGTTGAGTGAGGTGGATAGGGACTTAATGTTTTATACATAAAACCCACCATCATTCTAAGGGGATGTTGGGTGAAGGAATATAGATGAATAACAGGAGTAGATCAACCAAATAAATATGTTTTATGAACCTAATATAAATTAAAGGTTCATTTTGGTTCCTATTTGTTGGAATGGATTGTTCGGAATCTATGTGAGGTTGGTAAATATTGTGATGAATGTTTCAAAAATTTTGATGAATATATGGATTAAGAGTAAGATATTAGAGATATTTTTGTGATTGGATATTCCATATAGTATTATCCTATTTAATATTTCTACATACGATGATGTGGTATGTATGAAAAATTCCAAAAAAAATGAACAAAAAATATATGTGGAAGGTGATATCTTATCTTCCTTATCCAAGAGGAAAAAATATATTTACCGATCAAAATTGGCAGTATAATGACTTATGAGGGAAATAGGTTACAGGTTCTTTTCATGATTCTTGGGGATAGAGAGATATGTTGTTATTGTATTGTGGTGATTTGTGACACCTTAATTCAATGTTTTATAATTTTAATCACAATTTTTTCATGTTTGGAAATTTAGGCCACTTGAAGAAATATTTTAGTCAGTTACCATAAAAAATATAGTAGTAAAACATCCAAAAAAGTATCAAAGAAAATTGGAAGTAAAACATCCATACAATTGAATGGATCTAGGATATAGGTAGACATATTGATGAGGGTTTATTTAATAAATCATGGAATTATGGGAAATCAAATATAAGGAAATAATTGGTTGTTTTGGATTTTTAAGGGAAATTCTTTAAAACCACAAAATCACTTGATGAGGTGATGGTTGATGTAGGTCTATTAATTGTGCTAGGTACAATAGTTCTAGAAATTAAAATTATTTCTCTATTATTTCACATAAGAACAATATATTCATTTATATATATGTAATTATTTTATTTATTTGGGTTTACAATTTAGATGATACCATATTATATGAGATTTTATTCTCCACATCATGAAAGAATAGAGAGAGTATTCAAGTTCCAATATTTCATGTTAATGAATGTAAACCTGAATATATCATGGGATTTTCTAGTACATTATATAAATATTATTTATTTGATAATTGGTATGGATACACTAATCCAATTTAAATATTATATAAATTGTTATATTTAATGAGTTATATTTTAAATTATGGATGGTATTTTCTACTCTTTGAATGGAGAGTAAAATAGTCATGAAAGTAATAAGGGGTATTGGTGAGAAATTTTTTTCTCTTTCCAATTCAATTAAAAATCTTAATACGTTGGTCTATAAAAGTGAATAATACCCCAATACATATTAGGTTGGTGGTCAATATCCAGACGTCTCTTAAATGATTTCATTTGATTTTCCTTTACGTAATGAGTGATGTTTTCCATTGATTTTTTACTCTTACATATTATATTTTTCATTAATCTCTTCCCATGGTACTAGTAGAGTCATGGTCGCTGAAGGTGTTTCCAAATAATCTTGATCATAAAGGATTAATTCGACCAAGTTCTTCCACTTTTTCATCTTTGTTCTTGGATAATAATAAATTCAATGAAAATATATCTTCATTTTATCTAATATCAAAATATAATCCAAATTATTATGAATAACAAATAACGATTATTATGAATCAATTATCAAGTATGCATACTAATTGGATTTCATTGGTTTCTTAATAAAGGTATTTATTAGATATCATTTTTCAAGGGTAAACAAATTATAAATTCTAAAAATAGAATTAAATCTTTTATAAGTGCATATTGAATTTTGGATCATCCCTTTTTTATTTAAATATTCACAAGTGACATTTATTTAGTTGATGAATATCATATTATACTTATACATGGATTCATTTATATAGGTTTTTCTGTGTGGAACCCATATTTATTTGAGGTGTGATGATGATAATGATGAAAATTTTGAAATTATTTTTGAGACTCTTTGTGACCATATGTTGTATGCTAATTCATCTAAATTTCATTTGTAAATCCAAGAGATTAATTTCCTTTAACATGTTTGATAAATGTATCTCAATAAATACTGAGAATTTTTGAATAGTGATGTCTTTTGAAATAAAAAAGAACATTTTTTAGTTTCAGTGTATCCTAGTGTAGGATTTATATAATTTTTGGAAAGTTAAAGTATTTTTAAATTTATATTCTCCAATGATAATTGTAACTATAAAAGGAAAAATGTTGAAATAGAGTTGGAAACGTTGATAGGAATTTATATAAATTAAGTACATAATAAATTTATTGAAAATTTTGACTATTGTTTTTGAATATGGGTATAGGGAAAAATAATTGATGAGAATAATTACCATACCCATGACATGGTGTTATCTATTATTTTTCATGATTTAAAAATTTAAATTCATTTCGAGTTTAGTGATAAATTATTTGTATACAATAATCCATTGAGTTTGATGTATATTTTAACATATCATGATATTAACTTCAGACAACAGAAGTGGGAGGAATGAACTAGAACCCATGATTTTAAGAAAATTTATATTAATAAAAATGTAAGGTAGTATATGATTACTTTACTAGAAAAATAAAAACCAATTTATGATGGAAGCATGAGAAATATTGAAGTTAATGGGATGGTAGGAATAATTTCACATAGAGATATATGAGATGAATACATCTATAGTTCCCTATAGACTCATTGGGACATCCATAATTGTGGATCATGTGAATGTATTTCAGTTTTCTAATGATAACCATGGGAAGATAAAACACCCTAAATGGTGGGGTGGAAATAATGTGGTGGTTAGTTACAAAAAAAAATATTATCTCAGATAATGGGTAATGATTATTTTGGATTTCAATATTTATGTCACGAAATGTTTTCACTACTTACATTAGAGGTAAAATGATGTATCAATACATTCGGTTCCAATTTTAGTGTTTGGGCTTGAATAATGGTGTTTCTACTTTTTTCGCATTGATTTTTTTTATTAATAGGTTGAGAATGTGAAAAAATTATCAAAGGGGATGTTTCACCATCCTGAGGTCCGAACATGGAAATAAATGGATATCTACATAGAAATCATGATTATGGTTCTAGGTTCACCATAGATACAATTTTTTTCCATTATCATCAATCAACTAATGAATTAATTCAATTTCATTCCTATTGGTGAAATATTTATGTTTAACGAGTTTGAGATCCTTCAAGAGTGGTATATTATTTATCTCCATAATGTTATGAAGTCTATTATATTTAGATAAGGATCCTTTTTTATAATATTTATTCAATAAGGAAATCTAAAATTTCATTAGGATGTTGTTGAATATAGACATGATATATAATCCTTAGATAGATGGGAATTCATATCATATTATCTAGATTTTGGATGATGGGATTAATTTTTTTGAGAATTATTTTTAAATATTATTGGGAAGAATATTATCCTTTTTTGGATTTTTTTACTCTAAAAATTATTATTAATTAATTTATATAGATCTTTTTTAAATAATTGTATGGTTGGTAATGTTTATCACCATTGTTTTTTGTTGAGATATGTGAAAAAACTCTCTTAGGATGCTATTAATTAAAACTAAATACAAAATTGGTTATGTTTATCCAAAAGAATATTTTTTTTACTAAGATATAGTGGATGTAATATATGGTTCTATGGAAATGAGAATTCTGATCTGACTTTGGGAATAATATTATCTTGAAAAATACATAAATATTAGGTCGCAAAAATAAAATAAATAATGGAATCTGATAAAACGGTCTATGGGAACTATTTTAATCATTAAATGCATAAATGAAGGGTAATACAAATTCACTTTTCCTTAGAATTATGTTTCAGTTGTAAATCATTCCCATGATAATGTATTGAAAAAGATCATCCAGTATCCAATAATATTTTTCGTCTAGATGAAGTTGAGATGAGAATTGATGCTTCAAATTAGGATATACTAATTTTGTTGATGTATTATGTAAAATTTATTTTTCAATGAAACATATTCATGTGTTTAATGTTTTTTTTGTCATATCTAATTGGCCAAATAGAAACCTCGGTGAGAGGACTGGAGATGTGACTACAGTTTCTTGAGGTATTTTTGGACGATGATGACTAATATGTTTTTGGAGAGGAAAAACCATATAGTAGAATGATTTTTAAGTACAATCTTTTATAAGGTGTGTTTTTTTATATTTTTATAGAAATGGAATAAAATCATAATGCCTAAAGATAATTTAATGATGTTTTATGATTTATCATAAGAAGAAATTTCATATATGATCTCAAACATGAGTTTTTATTACATTTCTGGATTGCGATTGAGGTTTCTACCTTATGGTTCATGATCTATATGAATCATGATTTTAGATAGAAGTTGAGATAAGATTTACCATGTAATATGGATACTTTTATGATGTTCCAGATCAGTAAAGGTGAACATGTGTTCAGGGATTGTGAGGTAGTCAGTGCTACATAATATTCTGCATGGTGTAAGAGACTATTCATTCTATAAATTATAATTATTGACCTCTGAATGATTCAATGCATTTTCCTATAGACCATGAATTATGACCATATAGTCAAGTAGTTGTTACTCAGTTTTAATATTTATCACAATAATTTTCTATGAAATGGAATTTTTGTACTTTCAATCTCCCTTTGGGTGATTCAAGGGGTGATATAGGGAAAATTATGTGATCTCCGAATCACTAATTGAAGGATCTAAAGAATGAATTTTTTACATTGGATGAATAATTGTATGTGAGACATAGATATATTTTTTCACCCATTTCCTGTTATTCATTGTACCACACACAGACATAGAAATATTAGATCTTAAACTATATGTTTATTGATTGATTGATTTAATTTTTAGGATTTATCATTTTGAGGATCTATTCCTTTAGTTTGATTTTGGGATATGATAAAGGGGTAATTTCAACGAATACAAGACTAGGAATATTGATCTTATAAATTCAATGAATTAAAAAAATTTATATGTTTTTTACATCATGTGGTATATTAAGGACTAATTTTCATGAGTATTGTGAGATATTATATTTATAATGAAACAATGATTTTAGTGTGTTTGAATTTTTAATGAAATTCGGTATTTTTGATAACCATTATTGTTTTAAAATAAATTTAGATGTTTTGAACAATGATTTTCAATTGAATTGATTAGTTTAATTTTGTTATTTTAAAATAATTTTTTAGCTAATATTTGCATGCATTTCTAGACATTGAAAACAATGATTTCAATGGGAAATATATTACTACGTAATGTGATTTGGTTGAATAAAAGTATTTGTTTTTTTAATTTTGATTCACATATATTTAAATTAGGAATATAATTTTTTGAAATATAGTGTCAACATGATTTTTGGGATTTATTTCTTCTAATGTATGTGCATGTGTAACAACTGTTTTAGAATGACCATTTTTTAACCCTATGCATTTCATCCAGGATACTGGTGGAAGAGAGAGTGCAAATTATGGTGAGAAATGTTTTGGATATCTACATATAAAAACAAAAGACATGTTGTGGCTGGAATTTTGGATCTATAAATGAAGATTATACATTTGAATTCAAACTACCTATAGAGTTCAGATAGTTCATGTATGGAAAATGGGGGTGAAATAGTGTACCCAACATTTACCATATTTTCTTTTATTTTTAATTAACAACTATTTAAATTGAACGTCTACCCCAGTTAAGAGAAATTGATAAATTAATTTTCCATCATCTATAACCTAGGTATAAAATAATAAATAATACAAGAAAAACATCACATGATATTTATATGGTGTTACTCGATGTGAGATCATACTCAGTTACATTTATGACTCTTGTCGAGCACACACATTTTATTATCACTATAAATTATAATTATTATAATTGTATTATATATTTAACACATGTTTTGAGAATGGATCATAAACTTCCCAGATATGGCATTTTTTATAATGAAACCAAAATTTCTTCAACTGAATTATTAATAACTGTACCACCAGTTCATCCATTATCTTCATGGACCAATGAAAAAGGATTAGAAGTCAAAATAATGTTAAAATCATACACATAAAATTTGGAAATATTCTATGTTTGTACTCACTATTATATTGGTCTTATTGGTTCTCATCCTTCATGGAGATCGATGGAAAATATAGTCATCACACATAGAATTGTGTTATTCCCCTTAAAATCATTATTATGAACTATAAAAATATGACAAGATAAATCCATTAATCTTATTTCATCACTTAGTCATATTCCTTTTGACTTTATAGAATATGCATCCCCATCATAGTTGAGGAATATCTCTCTATTTTATCTCGACTCAAAGTTTATGTAGCAGAATTTCAGATAGGAACACAACAATTTCTCATTATCACCTCTCATATATATTCAAAATAATTTATCGGTATTTTTTTCATAATATCAAAACTAGGAGCCTCTAATCAAAACCCATTATTTTAATTCAATATTATCAATTTCTATGAAAGTCAATATAATTGATCTATTTGAAATTTTCATGGAGATTTTCTTGTTTTCCATTTTGAATACTCATAATCAATCTTTATAATCTTTTCGTCAATAAATACCCCATCAATAAAAATCATTACATATAGAAAAAACTTTTTATAGTGTTGACACTCATTATCTAATGTAAATAGTTCCTGGGAATTTTCTCTTCCTATTCATTCATCATTCCAAAAATTTTGTTAACATCAATTATTTGTATGCATATAATGTTTAAGTAAATTTTTTTCATGCACATTATGTTTTTGTAAACTGGTAATTCATGCCAAAACATATCATATGAGTCTTTTTTTAATTTACCCCATGGGAATATTTGTTCATTCAAAAAATTTAATCCCTTGTATTATATACATATATATGCATAGTAAAAGTGTCCTATGATGTCAAAAACACATTGGGGCATGGGTCTCAAATATCATGTCCTTGTTTAATTCTGAAGCATATAAATTTTGATCTAAGATTGGATCACTACATTCAACTTTATATAATATTTAAAGGAGGAACAAAAAACAACAATAATATTGATTAATTATTGATATAATTACCCTCATTATCATATGTGAGGAAAGTGTTTAGATTGAATGATTTAGATTTTATTTTTCTGTCATCACAATGAATCATAATCAGTAAATCCTATATAGTATTCAATTTCAGACATATCTGATACTCGTAACTTATTATTTTATATGAAACAACCTTATTGGATTTTTAGTTTTTGACGGATCATTTGCATGTATTATTTTTTAATCAGTGGATCTGGTGGAATGAATACAATCGATACATATAATCATTTATTTATAAGTGGAAGAATAAGTGTCCTAGCGACATAATTTTATCTAGTGAATGTCCTCATATAAATTAAACCAATCTTGTTATTAAAATTAACATGCTCCAAAAATAGAACCCCACATTTATCTAATCTTTGGTGTCATTTTTCTTAATAATCTCACTCATATCCTTTATATAGAAATAAATATATTTGGGTGTTGGTGTTCTCATGCAACATATTATGCCAACCAACACATGAGAGGCTAATAAAAAACTACATACCACCCAGTACCTTTCATGATTTTGTAGAAGAACCTTGCTCCATGTGTAAATCATACATTACTGATGCTCTTACATAGCCTCAGTAGATCTTGGATGCGTTGCCCTCTAGGTCAGCCCAGTTTCATACTGGGCTGCTCAGGTAGCCTGACATAGACCTGACCCAATATTTTTACATCATGACCTTATACAAAATATTTGTAGTAATAAAACTAACATAATTTCATCTTGAAAATAGAAATTACAACCACTCTAAATCCACTAACACATTCAATGTAATTAAAAATAAATTTTTTAAATATCTGCACCTTCATCCATACATATTAACATAAATTATTCTATTCTTTACATGATTGAACCTTTTCAAATTTCTTATGATTATTCATGAGAACTATCTCATTCTTCCAAGACATACCAAAATACAAATATTGGAATTATCATTTACACCAAGGATTATTGGAAATAAAAAAAAATATTCATAATGGGATCTCAAAGCACCCCTTGGTGTATCTTATCAACACCTTCAATTAATTTTAGGTCATTATGATTTATTTAACTTCTTTTCCTTCTCTATAATTTTGATAAAAAATAAAATGGTAGGGGTAGTAGATAGTCTTCAACTAGATTCTCTTTACACCTATATTTATTCTAATTATCTTGAAGTAATTGAAATAGGATATGTACCACATGTACACTTTTTCTTGGAGGTTCAAATTACACAACTATATGTCTACATGGTCTAAACAATTGTAGAAAATAAGCGGGAGTAACCGATGAATTCAAATAAATCCATTAAATTATCATACATGTGACACTTTTTCTAGAAACCTCATTTGAGGGATATATATATATATATATATATATATATATATATATATATCCATATATATATCAATATATACTAAAAACACATCAAAAAACATTATAAATCTCAAGTTTAAGATACATACCTCCCCATTCAACTCATGTTTCTCATCAACTAACACCCCCATTGTAACAATTATTGATATGAACAATTCATGTAATTAAATAGTGATTGGAATACCTCATCAACCAAATACACTTGGTGTTGTGTAGATATCACATCGACTCAAAACAAGGTATATTCGGATGTCCTCATCCATCATAGAAACATCCTCTTAAATAGATCACTCATTACATAGTAATGATTAATGTTCTTCAAGTATTTTGTTACATCTATGACAATGTAAGAACATCCGTAACAGATTATCACCACATGTTATGAATATTAATTTCATACAATTTTCAAGTCAAAAAATTGATCAAAACAATTATTTTAATGATTCTCATGATATTTTTTCAGCATGATTTCATGGAATTTTCTAATCACATAGATTAGTCAATTAAAACATAAAATTGATGTTTTTATACTATAGAAATCAACATTGAATTTCCTTAAATTATCATTTCCATTTCAAGGATTGGAAATAAATTTATTCCTATTGAGCCTATAATATTATTTTTAATAAAAAATATTGGGGTAGTATAAACCCATACATTTTCAATGAAATTTCCTCACAACCTTTCTAGAAATTAGATTTTTTTTCAATCCCTGTTATTGAAGAATCCCAAGAAAATTCTACACTTTTTCACATAAAAGGAAACATTCAATTTCATATTCATCAAGGTGAGTACTTCTTCCAAGGATAAATTTCAATATTTTTCATGTCGAGAAAACACAAATATGGAAAATTTATTATTTTTACTAAATTGGTAATAATGTCTCCAACATAATCCATTCCACATTTATATCCACTATTGATAGTTAAATCATCTTGGCATCACCATCAATTCATTTTATTGATATCACACAAATAAAATACACCATATTTAAGAAAGAAATTGGAAATATTTTTTTGTAAATGTCAGTAGAATGGTTGAGAATGTTTTCTCTACTAATATTCCTCTTTCACATCATTATCCATTCATGATCATTTTTTCTCTTTTTGTGTTTTATCTTTCGAATGAACAAAAATATTGAATGACTTGCCTTCTTTGTGTGGGATTTTCCTCTTTTTATAATAAATTATGGAACATGAATATGATTATGTAAATATTTTGTTCTATAACATCTATTATTATTTTGGGGAAATGGTTATGAAATTTATGGAAATATGTCCTTCCTTATAATATCACTCACAATGCTCTTGTCAAACTATTGGGTTGTCATTTGTTGAAATTTTATCATAAAATATGTATATTTTAGGTGGAATGAATTAATTCACATTATAAATTTCCTTAGCATATGATTCCCACATTCTTTTTGGATTTTCTATATTAGTTGGTCATATAATAAAAAGTTATTTTGGAACTATCTATTCTTGAATTTAATTACCACATGGGTTTTCAGAAGATATTTTCTAGAAATCAAACCCATTGTATCATCTTTGAACTATTCTCCCATTTGAATTTTACTTTCTCTCATTTATACATACCAAAATTGTTTTTTAAAAATTAACCATTTTATATTCCCTACTTCCATAATAGAAGAATAAATTCATTCTTTCACTACCCTTGAATTATACAAACATTCATTGCTAACAATCATCATCATACAAATTTTCAATGATTGACTCAACCTAGTTTTAAATATTCTTTGTAATATATTGGTTTATATCATACTTCATATTCCTTACCAAGGTTTTATCACCTTTATTTGTCATTTATTATTTCCTTACCCATTTATGACCTTTATTTGAATACATGGTTGATTTGAAAAATAATGCATCTTCAAAATGGACCCAAATATTTCATATTCCACAATAATTCATTAATGTTTCCAAAATGTTTGATATATAATGATTCTTCATCATAATATATTTATATTAAATAATCTAATGAATCCCCCCACCCCACAAAAATAGTCATCCATTGGACTTCTAAAATTGATTTATATGCCCACAATACAATTACTTATGCCCAAACAATAATACAATACCAACAGTTCTCAATAAACATGAGTATTCCCCATGATAATGATTATTGTCCAATATATCTATAATTAATAGAAATATATTTTTGGGAATTTCATTCTATTTTTTGGACTTATGTTTGGAATACATATCTTCTAAACATTATTCTATACACCATTATCTTGACATACAATTATCATCATTTTTCATTCTCTACATGACTAAACTTATGTTTATATCATTTGTTAAATATTTTATTATTATCTTCATTATATTTTATTTCCTCTTGAAATGTGTCACTAATATATTTTATTTACGTTTATTTAACTCTAACCATTAATACTCTATATTAATAGAGGATTTATAAAGTGATTCTAATATATGTATCACTTCTTTAAGAATTTTTTTCCATTACATTATTATAGGCATGCCTCTGAAATTATTATTTGTTCATGTAAATAGACAACACACACAACATCAATATCCTCTCCTAAAACTCCTATTTTTTCATCCACAATTTAATTATACTGTGGGAAAACAACATTATTAATATTTTATCTATTATTATAATATCTTTAGACTTTATAGAATATACAATATCATCATACATGAGGAATTTATCTCTCCCTCTCTTATATTTTAATTCAAAATAGAGATAGTATAATTTTACATTTGAGTACAAAAATATATTTTCCCTTCATCTTATATTTATTCATAAGGATGTGTTAATATATTTTCTCATAATATTTATTATTTGAGTATCCCAAATATCTAAAAATTTAATTCACTATTATAATATTCTTAAACACTAAATATAGTTCTTCTTTTTTGAATTTTCCTTCGTTTTCATATTTCATCACCCAGAAGATTGTGAATCAAAATTCAGGATCATTTTCTTCATAAATACCAATGATATATATTTCATTCCACATTTAAAACCCTATAATCAATGTGTAATCTCATTATGTATCATAAATACATCCAAATATATTATTCCACCTCTTCATTCATCGGTAGACACATGATCTTTATTATATTGAAATTTACATCACTTGTTAGTCTAATAATTTGTTTCATGAAATCACTTTTAAAGGTTATGTTGGTACCCTTATAGAAAAATAAAAATTGAGAAATATAATTAAACATTAAAATACATCATTGGATCATTCCATAATTTTTTTTAATATTTTATCCATGCATCTTATGTAAACTTCAATCAATGGAAATATCCTCTTTATATGGATTATCCATTATAAGGGCCTTAAGGAAATTAATCATTTTGACATCCTTTTAAGTAAAATCATCCACATAAATATTTCATTAATTAAATCCATGAATAATAATTTGATCTATCATATTGATCAATTATTCTTGTTCCTCATTTATGTAGAATACTAAATCTATTTCATATAAAGAATTTTCTTCATCCTTTTATGAATTTAAAGGCAACAATTCATCCTCTTAATCATCTTGTTGGTGTATCAGTAGATAAAATTTACAATCTATCATGCATTATAATTCTCTAGAAATATAGACCTTGATAGACCCATTATTTTAAGATTTGATATATAAATTAGAACCCCAATCACTGGATTCTTCTGGAGGGTTCGTCAACTCCCTTACCACATATGTGTTTTTTACTGTAGATTTCTTTTCCTAAAAATTAATTCTTTCCCTACTAATATATCTATTGAGACTCCCTCAAAAGTCATTCAATTGTATCCAAGGATGTCCATAATAAATGAAGTAAAAATTCTTGAGAATCCATTTTTCTATTCTTGAAAGCAATGATATAATGTCTAATCAATATTTGACTATTGATTACCCACTTCCACTTATGATAAATTATCCAAGCCCTTAGTGGTAGATCTAGTGACCATTATATTGGGAAGTTTGATGTAGACTTTCCCAGAACTGGTTTTATTCCCTTTATTTAAGGGGTAAATCACCAAGTCAAATACTCTTTTCTATATGAAATTCATTTATTGTTTTGAAATTTTTAGGCTTTACAATACTATTCACATTCACAAAATGAATTTGTATGTATATTAGTCCCTTTCTTATCATATAATGATACAACATATCCATTTGGCATATATCAATTATCTCAATATCAGGATAAATCACTTAATATTATTTCCTCTCATGTTTTGATTTTGACCACACCTAGGATTCATAAACACCCATATATCAATCATCAAATACACTCCCCTCAATGACACAATTATCCAAAATTTATCATCTTAAATGATCATAGTTATTATTCAAACTGATTTAAAGTAGCCTTTCTTGGGGATAACCAACCCTAATCTTGAGCCTAACAGTAATCAGAGGGGATCCTTGAATAGATAGTAGATGATCATGCGGTGGCTCCAGTGAATGTTTGGGGACCAACTATACATAATCATTGGAAATCTACAGACAAACTATAAGATTAGTTCCAGGAATAAATATAATTTCACTCAATTGAAGACAATGTGGAAAACCAGTTCAAGATGTATCTGTATAGGATACCTTAGGATATGCTTCTAGGATTGGGGGAGGAATTGTAACCTATTTTCCTTGAATAACCACCAACAATGAAGTCCCATCCCATAGACCATCATCATCTAAGCCGAACTAGGAAGGGTATTTCAATTTTGGATTTCAATAAGACATGGGATCAATAAAAAAATTCCTCCTGACTCAATCGTCCCCATTTCTGGACACATATTGGGATTTATGAGACCAAAATATCTTTTACATCCTTTATTATAATCAAATTCAAGGTGTTATGGGTAAAAATATGTGAGAAAATAATCGCACAAGGCACAAAATTCACCTTTTGAAATCACTAATAATCATCTTCCATCACCCTAAAAATACAATTTAGTAGCGGTTTATTCAAATCCACCTCAATTCATATACAAAAAATTATGGGGTGACATAAATATTTAACTATGACATAAAAAACAATAAATTACCTACTAGATATCCTAAAATTTCAATCTATATTTATTTTTAAAAGGAAATGGTAATCCATGACAAGAATACAAAATGCCCACAAACACTTAATACCTCATCATGCTAGTGCTAAAATCCCACCTGAATAAAAAGAACTAGAAACCATGTATGAGGTAGGATGATTTTGACTAGGGAATGGTACAGTCTACTTCATTCAAAAAAAATCAGTAAATGTTAACAATACATTAATATAGAAATATCATGACATTTGAATCCCGGTGAGTAATTTATAACATGATCTAATGTGTTAGTAGAGGGAAAACATATACCAAAGAAGGACACCAAATATTGATAAAGAAGGAATGAAGTCTTGGTGGCCTCCAGTAAGAAAATGTGATATTTTATCATCCCATCAGCCATCCAAACAGACCTTCAATATCAAATAAATTGATAATAAAATGAGAGGGTATTGGGATCCATGAAGGGTACGAAATTTTGAGTTCCATACGTATTTCAATATATAGATTACCCTTGGTGGTGGGGATAGGTTGAAAATGATATTTACATAAATGAGTATTATTCAAATTATATTTATACAACCACCAATTCATTCTTATGAACATTGTGTGTATCTTTGAATATTTATCCTTAATATTCTTCATAAATTCACAACATACGATTCTTGATATTCCTTAAATACATGTTAATAATCACAATGCCTTGTTATGGGACAAGAAACATGTGGCATGTAACTCAAATCAGACATCCTTCTTGTTATTAAAATCATTGGATTTTCGATATTAGATTTGATAACCAAACTATACTTTATGGTGTATATTCAGGATAAATCATAGAAATTAATCACCTAACATCGTTAACAAGAAACATAACCATAGTATCATATGTAAGTAATGTGTTATGACATATATTCAAATGATTATATTTTTTACCTCTATGATGAAACCTATTAATTCAAACTTTTCTAGTATTCGATTTCACACATAATATGTTGGAGTTGGTACCCTATAACAAACTTTTTTTTACATTAAGATAATACATACTCATTTTTCTAATATTAATAAAATCCTTATCACATCATGATTATTTTTATGCATAACAAAGCATATGATAATGTCATAAGATAATATAAATTTCATAACAGTAGTATTCTAGGATAGGATTCTAGATGATCCATGATTATATTCAGAAATATACATTTTTATAGACTAATGAAATCATTTAAGGTAAAATGATACAGGGTATAAAGGGTGGATACTCATTTAACTTTGAGGCACCGTATCATGGTGCCCACAGTTGGTAATCTCTTTTGTAGTATATTATTAGACTGAGTTCCTGATAGTAGGAAATCCACATTGATTTGTTTTATTTCCTATTTATATATATATATATATATATATGTTTATTAATTTTACAATTTTTTATTTTTATTAATGAGGGTTATAAGTTGTGTAATTTGATGAATTGATGATAATCATGATGACATATGTTCACAAGTGATGAAGGATATGTTGGGTGTGACACAAGTAATATTTTATTAATGAATAATGTGAGATATGATTTGTCCCTTCACTTGATTAATATATGTTTATATCTGAGGATCTTTTACAAAAATTATATAGAAAAAATAAATCAATGCTGCTGGTGTTCTATAGATCAAGTTCATTTTCTAGAAAGTAAAATTAAGATACATCAAGACCATGTGTTCAAGGAACCAACATGAAACCTGTTTGATTATAGATATCATGATAAAGGGATTATAATACACAAAAATGGTATTTTTGTTGTATTATATTGTTGAAACATTAACAACTTTTTCTAAGGGTGTGTTGTAATGTTTTGAAATGTTAATATTGGATATTAGGCTCCTTCAAAAAAATGTTGTAAAGAAAGGGTCTATTGGTCAGAGTGGATACTCAAGAGGTGGGTGAATTGAGTTCCAATTAAAATTTATGTTAAAATATTTTCTATTTAAAATCCCCCAATTTATAAAAAAAGTTAAATTGTAGTGAATTTATACAGATTGTAAATGTTCACTTATCTTCACAAAGATTGATTAGGTCTTAGTTAATTCAATCTCAATATTAAACTGACTTTTGAAACTAACCTACTAATTTATAATAAGTGTAAACACTTACTAATTTAACTATCAAAGTAACATTAAAATGGTTTAGTATTTAAATGTAACATCAGCGGAATATAAATGATATATGTAGTATACTTTAAACTTAAACAAAATATACACAACAAGTATAACAAGAGATTCAGTCTCAAGCTGAGACTTAGTCCTCTCAAATTTATATAAATTTGATCTATACCCTGGATCGGGGTTAACAACAGTTTACAAAACTGTCCAGGCCACACAGGGACCTCTGCCACTGTTTGTTGTTGGAAACAAAATAATGACCAGACCACATTTGTACATATTCCATAGTTGACATGGGTAAACAAGAGTAAAGCATTTTAGAGTGAGGATTTTGATATCCTCCAGTTCAGTGCAGGAGAATGAGTGTGTGTGTGTGATATACAGAGTACACCACAATACTCGAAGGTAAATAAAAAATCACTTAGAGAGAACCGAAAAGAGATTAAAAAGCTCTAGTGATTAGCAATGTATCTCTGGACTCATTGGATTCAACAGAACTGATTTTGAGTCCTTATCTGGTTTTTCTATTGAAAAACAGAGTGTCGTTGTTCATCTTGTGTTCTTGTGTTCTTTAGAGGTGTTGGATTGTGCTCATGAGAGTTCCTTATAAGTCTTTGAATCTCTCCTTCATGGTCAAGATTGTTCTTCTAGTTCAGCATAGTGCACATTGGGTTTCTTGATTTGTCGTGCGTATGTAATTTCTTCTCATTGTATATTCACACTCGTGTTTGTGTACTGTAGCTCAATCTTCCTTATATTTCACTAGTTCTGGATGCTGGAAAGATTCACTTTTCATAGGTACGAGATATGGTGTCCTGACATGCCAAAAACTATCATTAAATATCATTAATATCAATAAAACCATATAATATGATTTTTAGCATTATTTAAATAATATTGACAAAATGTTATGAAATGGTGTCACTGTGATTATGTAAATTGTGTCTTCTTCATGATATATGTTCCACGATATGTGATTCACTGTGTCTCCATGTCACGGTGTCTAGCTTACAGTGTTTCGATCACGGTGTGTCCTGTGTCCTTCACGGTTTCTGGGTCATGGTTTGTCCTTCACGGTGTCTGGGTCATGGTGTGTCCTTCAGAGTGACTGGGTCACGGTGTCTGGGTCATGGTTTTTCCTTCACGGTGTCTGTCTGACTGTGACTGTGTTTTGTACAAAGTCTGTCTTACTGTGTGAAACATCACGATGTCTTTATACTTAGACAAATATCTGTATTTTGACTTAGACAGTAATACACAGAATATGGATTAGGCTTAACCAGTAGAGAGTAAGAGAATGTGAATCATAAATATAAAGGATTGATAATATAAGTGAGATTGTTAATCATGCATAAGACTTGGAAATAATAAAGATAGTAATTAACATAAATAAGGCATTATATTATTAAAACATGTTGTGTAATTATTATTGAGATTGGAGAACATTAACACGATAGTCAATTAAGATTGAGATTAATTAATAGTAATATGATTTGTGATCATTAAAACATGATTAAAGCAATAGGATTCCAACAATCTCCCCCTTTTTTATCACAAATCATGTATACGGAAAAATATAAATGAAATGCAACATCAAAAAAAATAACAGACTCGACAATTAGAATACTAATTCTTGTACATTTACTTGTACATGTTTATCCCCCTTTTGGGATTATCAAAATGTTGATAGATTGAAGTGAAACAATGCATTTATCATTAAAAAGGTTCAAAATAAAACATACATATAAATAGAAACTAATAAAAACAACAAATGACATCACATCAAAAAAAGGAAACAGTCCATGGACTATTCCAGGAGCCGCATTTTCCTTGCATTTATCAGCAGTATGAGTTGTTGCAGATGTAGAGGAAGGCACAGATGTGGTAGAAAATGAGGGTAAGGGTAGACCTTCAAAAATGGATGGAGCCAAAGTAGGATCAGTTGATTATCTAGGCTGAGGTTAGTCAAGAATGGTTGGCCGGATCAGAGAAATAGATTTCCTAAGTGTCATGGAAGTTGAGGCATGGGTAGGTAGACCAGGTCTAAGGGGTGCAACAGCTGGAGCAACTATAGCATTACTCTGCACATTAAGATATAGTTTCAAAAGATTTACGAAATTAGTAATGATCTCACCACTATATTGAATAGAATTTTCAAAATCATCCTTATTCTCCATAAATTTGTCCATCAATATGGTGACCTCTGTAAGCTTTTGAACTTGATATTTAAAAGCTTGAGTTACTAGAGGGAGTCTCAAATTCTCTAAAAGATATCTAAAGTGATATGTCATATAACTTCTGGTGAAAATATTGTTGAGATAGAAATCAATATTCCTGGTGATATCTTGTTAAGAATCACTGGCAATCTTTGAATGAATCCCAACCAGGTCCAAAGCTCGATCACTATTCATAACCACTTCTGACAAAGAAGACATGTCCAAGCCACTGAAGGCATTTTGAAGTTAATCCTTGATTATGGATCTCAGTATAGAATCATCCAAAGGAGGAGAAGAAGGTGGAACAGAAGCCGGAGAAGCCTTGACAGCTTATGTTTTAACATTAAGCTGTTGCAGAACTTTTTGTAGGCGTCCAGTGTACTCATTTGTGATCTTATTCAGATTTTCTACAATCTCCCTCATGCATTCCATCATTTGTAGGTTTCTTTTTTCAATCTTATCATCAAAAGACAGTAGATATGTTTGCACTTGAGACATAATCACTCAATCAAGAGTGGAATCAGTTGGATCGGAGAAGCAGCAACAGGTGTATTGGCAGAAACTGGAGCATGCTCTGATATTAAAGATTACTCATTCTACAAGTTTGCTACCATATTTTTCAGGTTTGAAACATCAGCACTCAGTATCATATTTTCTACTATGACTTCATGAATTTCTCAGATAATCCTTGGTTGAATATGTAATATAATATTTTCCAAGAGAACTGATGCATCTTCTTGACTCAGTTGTGTTACTGGACGATGTTGAGTGGATAAAATCATCTAAACTCCAGATAAGAGAGTATCTCCAAAGAATTTCAGATCATATTTAGTTAAAAAGGAATGTTTCTCATGTAAGAGTGTAGGTAAAGGTAGTAGAGTAGGCTCTGGCTGAGGTTCAGAGTCATATTCAGACTCAGATTGTGATTTAGATTGAGGCTCTGGTTTTGGTTCTGGTTTTGAATGAGTAACAAACATTAGTTGAAACACAGAAGAGGGATCCATTCCAGTTGTAGTCACATGCTGTGACTCATTCACATCATAAAATCTTGGGAAAACATATCGAGTGAACATAGAGTATGACTCATCACTAGGTTCTGATTCAGTTCAAACAGACTTGGCTAGACTAGTCTTAAGGTTTTGAGGTTCCCCTCCCTCAAATTGTACTTCCATTTCAGAGACTATAGGTTCAACAACATGGCCAAGATCCACAAGATCATCTATAATCTCTTCATTAAACTCTTACCTTGCCAGCCAAAAGGCAATTTCCATCCTCTTTTCAGCATAGGGAATTATCTTAGGAACCGACTATTGCAAGCAGTTCTTCCAGATTGGCTTGCTTTTCAACTATGAGATCTTTTACACCAGCAGACTCTTCCATGGATTTTTGATCTGATTCTGTTACTACAGAATATCTTACATCCTCAGATTGGATATCAATATTTACAACTTCTTTAGAATTATGAGCTTATTACTCACTATGAATAACTGAAGGATCCATAGTACTTTATTTTTTAACAACAACTTTCTCTCCTGAGATATTTCAACCTCTTCTCCAGGTGGTACTTCAGCTGACACTTCCTCTTCTTCTTCAACATCTGAGTATTCAGCAACTTCATCTGGTTCCTGACCTGGATCAGCTAGGTTCATAGGCCTTCTTGGATAATAAACAAGATTAAACTTCTTAAACAATTGATAATTATCCTCAACCCATTGCTTCTTCAAGGCGTTCCAACGAATCTTCATCCTTCTGATGATAGGCTTAGATAAGCATAAATAAAAGTCCTCAAACTTTTCTTCATTCGGTCCAACCATTCCATTGGCAACTAGCATGGCTGAAATCATCCTTGAGTAAAACAATGAGGTGGATTTGGATGTGACTTTAATCCGCTCACAGATATGGTTAATAACATACTTTCATAGGATGATCATATGGCCATTCTTCAACAGGTGAATCAGGAACACATCCTGATACTTCATTGCAGCAAAATCTCATTTCTTAGACTGATCAAATTCTGAAAAAATTTGAATAGTAGTCTAGATTCTCCATCTTGCTTTGCAGTTATATCTCTTCGCTTGGTTCCATTACCAGTAAAGGTTCCCAAAGCATTTTCCATATCGAAGATGTTAGATGAAGGAGGAGGGTCTCTCTGGTAGTCTCCCTGAACTCCATCATGTGGAATCCTTAGGAATGCAGCCCACAAGCCACTCAGGGAAAATTTCTTTTTCAATAACTATGGTACGATTTACCAGGATTGGGTTTAGATATCCTTCGGGAGATATCCTCAGTATCATCTTTTGTATCTTAGAGTGGCACTTCTCAGGCGTAGATGAAGACGGATGCTTCATCCTTAGCATCTACGGAATGTTTGGGCGATAGAAAAGAAGAGATTCGCAAGGTAAAGAGGGTTCGAGAGAGAGAGAGAGCAGGAGATAGTTCGGGTGAGATATTGAGTGAATCCTATATGTTTTATCATTTGGGAATTTCAATCATCATAAAAACAAAAATGCGAGAAATCATATAGTGGTGAAATAAAAATTACCATGATACGGGTTAAAATAAGAGTATATATTTTCATCACAGTGAGACTGTGAGTAGGCATTATGGTGCGATGAAAAATAGTCATCACAGTGAGACAATTAGGGATCGTCTCGGTGAAACAGTGACCATTCTGTGCAGTCACAGTGAGATAGTAAGTTGACAGACTGTGAGCTCAAGGTTTTAATGGTGAGACCATAAGCATGAAATAGTAACTGTAAAATAGTTAGCATGAAACCGTAATGTAAAATACAGTAATGTATTAAAAATTAATATCAGTAAGATGTCTATTTATGATTGATCATACCATGATCATGTATTATGTAGTCTAATTTCTCAGAATTTAGTGGTATAGTGAATATATCAGCAAGTTTATATTCAGTACCAAATTATTCCAAAGTGATATCACCTTTTTTGATAATGATCCCTCAAAAAGTGATGTCCTACATCCATATGCTTTGTCCGAGAATGAGAAACATTATTCTTAGAAATATTAATAGTAATTGTGTTATCATAATTTGTTGGGACATGTCTGAATTGATATCCATAGTCTAGTAATGTGTGTTTTATCCACAAAATTTGCGCACAACAACTTCCAGTAGCTATGTATTCAGCTTCTGCAGTAGATAATGAAACAGAATTTTGTTTTATAATACAACATGATACTAGTGACTTGCCTAAAAGGTGACATGTTCCAGATGTGCTTTTTCTATTTAACTTACATCCAGAAAAATCATCTTCAGAATATCTAACTAAATCAAATGATTGTCCTTTGGGATAGAACAGTGCTAAATTGGTAGTATGCTTGAGGTATTTGAAAAATCTCTTTACAACATTTAAATGCGACTCTTTAGGGTTTTCTGAAAATGAGAACACATACACACACTAAACATAATATCAGTACAACTAGAAGTCAGGTAGAGTAGACTTCCAATCATTCCTCTATAAGTGGTTTGATCAATATATTTACCATCTTCATCAAGATCTAACATACAGGAGGTACTCATGGGAGTGTCTCTACTTTTTTTACTATCCATGCCAAAAAAAATTAAATAATATCTAGTATATTTACTTTGAGTTAAAATAATTCCATCATCATTTCGAAATATTTGAAATAAAAGGAAAAAATTTGAGTTCACCCATTAAACTCATTACAAATTAATTTTTCATCATTTTAGAAAAATCATTACATAATGTAGTTTTTGAAGATCCAAAAATAGAATCATCTACATAAATTTTTATAACTAAAACATCATTAGAAATGCATTTTATAAATATAGTAGGATCAGCTATACCTTTTATAAAACCACTATAAATTATAAAAGTACTTAACCTTTCATACCAAGCTCTTGGAGTTTTCTTTAAACCATATAAAGATTTTTATAATTTAAAATTATGGTTTGGAAAATTGGGGTTCATAAATCCAGGTGGTTGTTCAACAAAAACATCCTCAGCAATATATCCATTTATGAAAGAACACTTAACATCCATTTGATATAGTTTGGAATTTAGATGTGAAGCATAAGCAAGTAAAATTTTAATAACTTCTAATCTGGCTACTAGAGAAAAAGTATCCTCATAGTCAATTCCTTCTTCTTGACGGTAGCCTTGTGCAACTATCCTAGCTTTGTTTCTAACTATGTTTTCAGATTCATCAAATTTATTTCTAAACACCCATTTAGTGCCTATGGTGAAAGTGTCCTTATGTCTTTCAACATGAATCCAAAATTTATTTCTTTCAAATTGATTGAGTTCTTCTTGAATGGAAATCAGCCAAAATTCATAATAAATAGCATCATAAATGTTTTTAGGTTCATGCTGTGACAAGAAGGCTTGATGTTCAGCCTGATTTCGAAGAGAAGCTCTAGTCTATGTCCCCCTATCTATATTTCCAACAACAACATCTAATGGATGATTCTTTAGAATTCTAGTTGATCTAGTAATGGTAGGACTAGAAATATCAGGTTCATCTATAGGTTTTGGCTCATTAGGAGAAGATTCTGGAATATGTCCAGAACTGGATGTCTTTGAAGCAGGTTCATTAGATTTGTCATTGAGGTCTAGAATAGATAAATATTCTTTAATATTTTCAAGAGAGGTTTTAGACTCATGTGGATCAGTTTCATCAAATTTGATGTTAACTGATTCTTCCGCACACTTGGTTCTCTTATTGAAAACTCTATACGCTTTTCTAGTTAAAGAATATCCTATAAAGATTCCTTCATTACTCTTAGAAGAAAAATTATCAAGATTATCCTTAGTATTAAGAATAAATACATTTCAACCAAAGACTCTAATGTAATTGACTTTAGGTTTTCTATTTTTCCAATGTTCATAAGGAGTCTTCTTAAGAAAATCTCTAATCAAGACTCTATTGATGATATAACAAGATGTATTTACATATTCAGCCCAAAAATAAATAGCCAGGTCATACTCATTAAGCATAGTTCTTTCTATTTCTTGAAGGGTTCTATTTCTTCTTTTTACTACACCATTCTGTTGAGGTGTCCTAGGAGCAGAAAAGTTATGATTATAGCCATTATGTGAGCAATAGGATTCAAATTCATTATTTTCAAACTCACGGCCATGATAAATTCTTATAGTCATAATCCTAAGTCCAATATTTTTTTCTATAGACATCGAGTATTTAACAAAATAAGAAGAAGATTAACTTTTGTGAGCTAATAAGTATACCAAATTATATCTAGAAAACTCATATACTATACCATAGACATAGTGCTTCCAATTTAAGCTAGAATCTCTAGATGGTCCAAATAGATCCATGTGAACCAACTCGAGAGGTTGAGAAGTTGAGACTTATTTCATTGATTTAAAAGAAACTTTATGTTGCTTTCCCTTTTGACAGGGATTACAAACTTTTTCATTTGGAAACTCATGTTTGGGTAAGTATCTAACTCTGTTTTTCCAA
Source organism: Viscum album (assembly GCA_963277665.1). Taxonomy (NCBI): domain Eukaryota; kingdom Viridiplantae; phylum Streptophyta; class Magnoliopsida; order Santalales; family Viscaceae; genus Viscum; species Viscum album. Next base: position 38,147,001 of record OY728158.1, on the reverse strand, counting down.
GTTAGTTTTCTAAGGGAGTGTATATTGCAGTGTCCTAATATTCTATTCCATAACCAAGATTCTTTATGAAAATCATTTAAAAAAGTGACATTTTTCTTATCTAAATAATTTAATTCAACAATATAAACATTTTCATTCCATAAAGCAGAGAGTACTAAACCATTTTTATAATTAAAAACATTAAAAGAATCATTCTCCAACATGACATTAAAACCATCATCACACAATTGATAAATAATCAACAGATTATATTTGAGTCCATCAAAAAATAAAACATTAGAAAATCAAAACTGAATTAGTGTTACCAATTTGGCCAAGGCTGATGATCTTTCCTTTAGAATTATCACCAAAGGTGACAGGCCTCCATCAACCTTTATTATGCTCTTGAAGCATGGGTAATCCCCATACATATTTCCTGAACATCCACTATTCAAATAACATGTCTTCTTATGGGAACTCTTCAAGAAGGTTTCCTACAAAATGGGTTTAGATACGAAATGATTTAGGTACCCAGATCTTCTTGGGTCCAGATAGGTTAGCAATCAAAGCTTTAGGTTACCCATATTTGTCTTATGGGTCTCATATAATTTAATGAATAAATATATTTTTGAAAGATAAAGTTTATTTGATCTATAATCATATGAATAACTAGTTGAATCATACGAATATCATGAACAGGAACTAGCAGTATTCTATCCAGATTTAGGAATAAATCTATTCTTAGTAAGCTGTCTCTGTCCAAGTTTGTAGCCTATTCAAGTAGTGTATTTTGGTGCCACTTGATTTCATAGAATTTAATTTAGTGTATCCTTTTCATTTGTTAAATTCTCTATGTCTTTTCTAAGATTCTCATTTGACATTTTCATTTCTGTGTTTTCCTTTAACAGTTGAGTATTTTTCTCTTTTTTAATAGTAAGTTTAGTTTTAACAGTTGTACTGAGAGCATGATGTTTCATCAATGATTTTTATTTATCCTTAAGTTCATTTCACATCTCTTCCTGCATATTACAATATTCAGATAATTCCTCACTAGTCGTGTTTTATGAATCAGAATCAGATTCTGCATCATCTTCGGAATAATAAGAATTTAGAACATGTGTATCTAAGGTTACCTCAGATGTGTTGGTCATGAAACACATGTCGGCATGATTTCATTCAGAATTAGACATTTCAGATTCACTTGTGATGTCTTCATAAGCACTCCATCTAACCTTCATATCTTTCTTGTACTTAATATATTTTTAATCATATTCCATCTTAATTTTATCTTTGGATAGTCTTCTTTAATGTGTCCTTTTCATTTTCACTCATAGAAAACTATATCATATTCCTTTTCAGGCTATTTCAAATACTTTTTCAAATGTCCCTTATTGTCATACTTTCCTTTGTAGTTTTATTTTCTGAATAATTTCTTCTTCCTATAGAACATCTTGAATCTCATGGTTATTTGAGCCTTCTCAGAATCACTATTAGAGTCTGAACATTCACTTGTTGAACTGTTTGTTTGTATTTGAGCTTTTTCATTGTCATTGCTCTTTGAAACAATAGTCTTAAAAGCCACTGATATCCTTTTTGGTTTATCATCATCCTCTGTATTTACCTTGAGTTCTTCCTCATACATCATAATCTTACCAATCAGCTATTGGATAGGTAGAGCTCCAATGTCACATGACTCTCTGATTGAAACAGATGTGCCTCTCCATCAGTCTGGTAGACATCTTAGTAACCTCATAATTTGTTCCTTTGATGGAACAACCTTTCCAAGTGAATTCATTGTAATGACTATCTCATTGAACATGAGATACGTATCGGAAATGGGTTCATTAGTCTTCATTTTATAATTATCATATTTAATAGTATAACTATTTAATCTCATTTCTTTATCATTGGTTGTTCCCTCATGAGAAACACCTTAATTATCCAAAAAATCCTTAAGCAGTTATATAGGAATAAATTCTGTTAAATTCCACATCTCCTATATCACAGTACATGGCATTCATGGCTTAATAATTATTATTGTAAGCAGTCTTTGTAGGTTCATCCAACGTTGTTCTTTTAGTTTCTGTAATTTTATGTTGAGATTCTATAGAAGTCCAAATATCAAAACCCATAGTTTCCAAATGAATTTTCATTTTATGTTTCCACTGGGCATAGTTTGTACCATTAGTGAAAGGATTCATTTTATTAGCATCACCCTCTAGCCTATTATCCATAACTAGATTTTAGAGAATAGTTTTAATGAGATAACATTTAGAACGAACATAAATTTAAGATCTTTAAAGATGTAACTAAAATCAATGTTGAAAATTAAAGTATTTCAAAAATCCTTTAACAATTCTTACCCTTTGATACCAAATTTTGCTCAGAGTGGAAACTCAAGAGGGGTGAATTGAGTTCCAATTAAAATTTCTATTAAAATATTCCCTATTTCAAATCCCCCAATTTATAAAACAAGTTAAACTGTAGTGATTTATTATACAGATTGAAAATGATCACTTAGTTTCTCAAATATTGATTAGCTCTCAGTTAATTAAATCAAAAGATTAAACTGACTTTTGAAACTAACCTGCTGATTTACAATAAGTTTAAACACTTTCTAATTTTACTATCAATGTAACTTTAGAATGGTTTTGTATTTAAATGTAACCGTAGAGGAATATAAAAGATATATTTAGTATATGTTAAACTTAAACTAAAGATCCACATCAGATATAACAAGAGGTTCAGTCTCAAGATGAGACTTGGTCCTCTCATATTTGTATAAATCAGATCCACACCCAGGATTGGGGTTAACAACAGTTTATAAAACTGTCCAGGCCATGCAGGGACCTCTACCACTGTTTGTCGTGGGAATCAAAATAAAGTCCAGGCCACACAAGGACCTCTTCCACAGTTGATGTGGGTAAACAAGAGTTAAGAGTTTTGGAACGAGGATTTGGATATCCTACAGTTCAGTGCAGGAGACAGAATGTGTGTGAGATATAAAGATTACACCACACTGCTCGAAAGTAAATAAACAAATCACATATAGAGAACAGATAAAAGAATCAAAAGCTCTAGTGATTAGAAATGCAGCTCTGGACTCTTTGGATTCAGTAGAACTGCTTCTAAATCCTTCTCTGGTTTTTCTGCTGAAAAACAGAGTGTCGTAGTTTAGCTTCTGTTCTTGTGTTCATCAGAGGTGTGGGATTGTGCTCATAAGAGTTCTTCATAAATATTGCAATCTCTCCATCATTCTTAGGATTGTGCATCTAGTTCAGCACAGTTCACTTTGGGTATCTTGAGTTGTCGTGAATATGTATGTTCTTCTAATAGTATATTCGCACTCGTGTTCATGTACTGCAGCTCAATCGTCCTTATATTCTGCTAGTTATGGATGTTGGAAATATTCCCTTTTTCAAAGGTACAAGATATGGCTCCTTACATGCCAACAACTATCATTAAATATCATTAATTACATTAAAACCATCAAATTTGACCGTTAGAATTATTTAAATAATATTGACAAAACGTTAAGAAACAGTGTCATAGTGATTATGTAAACGGTGTCTTCCTCACGGTATATGTTCCATGGTATGTGATTAATTGTGTCTCCAAGTCACGGTGTCTAGCTCATTGTGTTTCTATCACGGTGTGTCATGTGTCCATCATGGGGTATGGGTCACGATTTGTCCTTCACCGTGTCTGGGTCATGGTGTGTCCTCTATAGTGTCTGGGTCATGGTGACTAGGTCACGGTTTGTCCTTCACAGTGTCTGTTTGACTGTGACTGTGTTTTGTACATAGTCTCTCTTACTGTGTCAAACATCACGGTGTCTCTATACTTAAAAAAATATCTATATTTAGACTTAGACAGTAATATGCAGAATATGGATTAGGCTTAACTAGTAGAGAGTAAGAGAACATGAATCATAAATATAAAGGCTTGATAATGTAAGTGAGATTGGTGATCATGCATAAGACTTGTAAATAATAAAGCAAGTAATTAACCTCAATAAGACTTCCTATTATTAAAACATGATGTGTAGTTATTATTGAGATTGGAGAACAATAACACGATGGTCAATTAAGATTGAGATTAATTAACAATAATAGGATTTGTGATCATTACAACATGATTAAAGCACGAGGAGTCCAACAGGGTCCTAGACATTCACCTATTGAGTGTATCTAGAATATCTTTTAAACATTATATTATTATTTATTATTAAACACGTTTAATAAATATTATTCTCACACATGGATTAAAAGTTATTAATTTTGGATTTATTATATATATTTTACCCTCAAATATCTAAGTGAATATTATGTGATAAGAATATTTAATAAATACTTATTTTCTATTTTATGAATATAGTATATATTTATTTTTAAAAAAATGTGTTATCGATATTTATTTGTTAAATAAATAGTTATTAGTCAAGGAATGATAAATATTATAGAGGTATAGAAGACTGATTTTAATGGTTCTGTGAGAAATAATATATATTCAAAGTTATTGGATTAAATAATATTTAATATAATTCATTAGTTTAGCACTTCTCTATAAATAATAATATTATTATTATTATTATTATTATAAATTTTGGGTTTTGTGTGGATTAATAAAATAATAAAGGATGGATTTTTTATTATTGTTTTCTAATCCATGTAGTATAAAATTCAAATTATATTATTTTCTTAATAGAGCCAATTCATTTTTTGTTCTGTATAAAGAGATTCAGAGAGAATCCTCTCAATTCCTATAGAGATCCCTCTCCCAAAATGCCCCTATAAATGGAGGGAGGTGTTCTTCCACCGTCCACTATCATGTCAAGTGATATCAAGGAGAATACTTTTGAATTTATTCTCATGATGATCAACGGTGAATGATGCAAGAAAAAGGAACTATCATTCAAACACCAAGATATTCCTATGTTGATGATCAGATATTTTTGGAAAACATGTGGATCAAGGTAATTATTTAATTTCATTAATTAATTATGAATAATATGTGATGATCGTATTCATTGGTTTCATCATTTTTCAATTTTTTATATTATTTGATTCAATAATATTGATCCAAATTTTTATCATCAAATAAATGGAGAATTAATCATTGATCATGAAACAGATATTTGAGCATACCTCATTCAGTGCTTCTGTTGTGCCTAGAAGCAATAAGTGATGTAAGATGGAGGTTTCATAATTGATTAATATTATTCGAATATTGTTGATTGATTTTATAATTTGAAATTAGATATCAATTCCTGTTTAATCAATATTAAATATATAATTTTAAATATTCTTTCATACTCTTAATTTTAGGAATGTATAATCAATTTGATTAATTTTATTAATGAAATAAATCCAAAGATCTCATCCAATGGTTTCAATGATTTTTTCAATATAACATAAGAGTACCCACTATGTGACTTGGAGTTACATGTTTATTACTAGTGTTTAATAAACCATCAATTAGTTCATAATTAATTCAATGAATGTCAATTTACTACACACAATGAATTTGATTATTCAATAATTGTTGATCAGGCAAACCTGACACAGGGTCATCTGGAGTACATGCTGTGTAACTTCAGTACATGCTGTGTAGTCCCTTATTCATAAGCAGGTCATGAATACACTTACATGACTGACATGAATAATTGCTATGTTACTTAGATACCCCAAAGTGTGCATCCCATGATCTCCAAAATTTCCATTATACAATTACTCACTGAGTATCTAGGGATGTTCTTCAAATAGATTGTTATAAATTTACATTCCATTTTCCTCCAATGTACACACCATGTGAATTTTCCAAATTATGCAGAATTAAAAATGAATCTAATATACTTTGAAAACCATATCAACTTGTTTTCCACATATTCATTGAGTATATAGTAAATTTTGGTTAACATGTTATATATATTTATAAATATATATATTTCTTAGTAATTTATTTTGAAATTTTCAGATCTACACATCATGTATACTTCATAATACAATTATTACTCTATGCACATTGAAGCAGAAAATGATACATAAATACTATGTGATTCGTGTGGTCGATGTGTTGATAGTGCTTACTCTGAAATTATGGGATATGTTGTGTATTCCACATGTCTCAAGAGTAAATAGTATATGAGTATAATACACGTTGGGTAGTTCGGGTGGTTACTCACCGTTTTTCCTTCAAGATACATTTTTTTGTACACGGTAAATTTTAAATAATATTTTTTTTAATTTTGATAAAAAATATAATGAATGCAGATCTCAACAAAATTCAAATGATAAATCATGTAAAATTATTTATTAATTTAACAAGATGATTAGTTCATTCGAGCATGAATTATCTTAAATAAGAACAATTAAAATTTAGGGCATATTTTATAAAAAACATAATTCATTTCATGCATGTGGATGTTCATGAGCCTACAAATAGATTCCATTCCAATTAAACTGTTTATAAAAACATGGATCACATTCATTCTTAATGAAACCAAATTCATTGAAGACTTTATCAAATAGAATTTTAAATGTCCTGGATTCTTGATTCAATCCATAAATTGATCTCTTCAAATTGAAATCCCTTTTGACTTCACCAGGTGTCACAAACCCTTCTGGTTGTGTCATATAGGCATCTTCTTGAAGGTCCCATTAAGAAATGTTGTTTTAACATCCATCTGACAAATTTCATAGTATTGGAAATATTCAATGGAATGATTGATTCATATGGATTTAAACATTGAAAATGGAGAAAAGGCTTCATCAATATAATTACATTAATGGTTTATGCATCCCTTAGCCACTAGACTTCCTTTATAGGTTCTACCATAACCTTGCATGTCAAACTTTCTTTTGAAACACTATTTGCATCCATCATGCCTAGCATCAACTGTCTCATTGACAAGAACCTAATCTTGGTTTTGATATATGGAATCCATCACATAATTCATAGCTTCTAGCAATCTTGTAGCTTCTGATCTCTCTACTTCTTCCTTGAAGGAGAGAGGTTCAGCAGTGTCTAACAATAATGATTCACCATCCTTGGTGACTAGGTAACAAAATCTCTCTGGTTCCCTTACTTCTCTTGGACTCGTATGTAGTACTTCTATTTATGGAACCCCATCAACGGGAACCTGTGGATCTTGTTCTTATACCAACCAATGTGCATCTTCATTATCATCTTAATCAAATTCAATCTTGCTTCCACTATCCTTTTTGAGGATGTGATCCATATAAAGAAATATAGCATTTCTAGAGACACTGACTTTCTTGACTGAAGGGTTATATAGATAATATCATTGCGTTACCTTGGGATATACTATAAATATACACTTCATGACCTGGGGTGATATTTTGTTTCATGAGAAGACCTTAACAGAAACCACACATCCCCATAAGCATATGTGTGACAAAATGGGTTATTTTCCATTCTATATATTGGAAGGAATTATATTTTCCCCTTATTTGGTACACGGTGTAATGTGTTTGTAGTAGTTTGTAATGCATATCCCCAAAAGGATAATGGAAGATCAGCATGAATCATCATCGACCTCACCATGCCAAACACGGTGTGGTTTCTCCTTTCACTAACACCATTCCACTATGTTGTATAAGGAGGAGTGAGTTGAGATAGAATCCCAAACTCTCATAGAAGGTCGATGAACTCTTGGTTCAAAGATTCTCTTCCTCGATCCGATCAATTTCTCTTTATCTTCTTTCCATGTTGATCCTCTTCATCCTTCATGAATTCCTTAAATTTCTCTATGGACTCTTACTTATACCTAATTAAGTATACATATCCATATCTACTCAAATCATTAGTTATTTTAATGAAGTAAGAATGTACACCTCTAGTTTCTACTATAAATGGACCACACACATTCATGTGCACCAACCCTAGACGTTTTTTTGGCCCTCTCACCATGTCCACTGAAAGGCGGCTGGGTCATTTTACCTTGTAAACAAGCATCGCATCTATCAAGTGGTTTTAGCTCACTAGAGTCTAAATAAACATCTTGGAAGAGCTTTTTCAATGGCATCTCATTTACATGACTGAGATGGTGATTCCTTAACTAGGTGTTTTATGATTCATGGGAATTTATTTCGTTATCGATTTCTAACACTTTGATTTTGTAATTTAATACATACAAACCACTATTTAAATGTGCCATACCATAACATACATTTTTATTATAAATGAAGAAACCCTTATTTCCCAACATGAAAATACATCCATCCATATCCAAACATGATACCGAAATTATGTTTTTCTTTACTCTCGGAGCATAATAAAAGTTTAGGAAAACCAAAATCATCATATTTGGCAATGAGAAGTGGTAATAGGCAGTGGCTAATGTAGCCCACCTCACACAATTGGAAGCTTGAATATCCACAAATCCTCTAGAAATATTTCTAAAACGACTTCGTTCCTACATTTGAATACAAATGTGAGCCCCATAAGTTGTATCAAATACCCAATGTGTACAAATGAAATGATTACACTCATCAATGAACACACCATTAGAGCCCTCACGCATTTAGGATCATTTACTCTTCCAGTGGCTTGGCTTTCCACATGAAAAAAAGCAACACCTACCATTTTTATCCCTACCTCTAGATATTCCCCTTCTAAGAGGGACAGTGCTTGGCGGCTTCAGAACGTTTATAATTCGTTGGAAACATTTCCTTGTCCTTCCATTTCTTATTCACCATTAGTACTGTGGGTTTGTCACACCCCATGTCCTTATCTACCCAGTGAATTATGGTCAGAAGTTCTGATAGAATATTCTCATTGTTTCTCATGTTGTTGTTGACAATAATGCTAGAGAAGGTATTTGGCAGTGATGATAGGATGAGATCTGTACGCAACTCCTCCGGGAGCTTAATCCCTAAGATTTCCATGCATTCAATGTATCCAATAAACATGACTACATGAGCCCCAACTTGCAAAAACTCTCCAATATTAGTTGTAGAAAAATATTTGGAGATCTCATATCTCTCTTATCAATCCATCTCTTGATAGATATACTTAAGGTGAGATATCATGCTATACGCATCCATGTTTTCATGTTTTTTGAAGATCTCATTAGACATGGCTAATAGAATGAAACATTGGACATTTGTGGCATCATCAATATGTTTCATAAAAATAGATAGTTCCTCTACACTGACCGCTTTTACAGGAGCAACTGGAATAGGCTCCTTCAATATGTACCATTTCCCCTCATGGTGAAGGATGATGGGTAAACGCCTCTTTGATTCCTGGAAATTTGTTCCAGTGTGATGGTTTTCCTTCTCTAGTATGGTTATAAATGATATGTTTGAAGTCGTTTTTCTTGATTTTCTACAAATTGTGATGATCAATGGTTTAGTATATTATCATGATAAAATTGAGAAAAATAGATATTTTAATACTTATTAGTCTCCCACTATTTTATCGAAATCCAATACCCCTAATTATTGATTTCAGAATATTCTGTAGCCCAAATATTCTAGTGGAAAGTATCCATATTTCCCTTCTCATTAACACAACTTGGGTTTCACAAGATACATGAATGGTTTTAGGTAGGAATTATAAATTACAACTGCATTAAATCACAGCTCCTTGATCCATTAAGTGGACTCCCCAATCTTAAAATCCCTTTATTTTGGATTTCCTCAACCTTTTCCTCTTGATCACAGCAAGTCCTACTATGGAAGTCAAACCATTATGTTAACCAAGACAATTCAACCCAAAACCATGTATTATAATTCCCTGATAATTGAAATCACCCCAACTAGGGTTGGTAAATCTCATTTGAACTATCGATCGATTCTAACAATGATTATGGAAGGCTATAATGACATAAAATTTTCTTTGGGGGATATTATCCATATACATAAATTTCCATTTTATTATCTTTTTTAAAATTCCTATTAATATTAACAAGGATATACATAACTGATTAACCATGTCTAAGAAAACATTTACGCATAATCTCGTCTAATATTAGTTCCATCAAGCATGCTTGTTTAATTTATTAATTGTGTGATCGTGACTACACACCAATAATAAATAAACTATAAAACTAACAGAAATAAAATAAATGGTATTATCATGATCTTGTTCTATTAGATAGTTTGTCTATTAGTTGATTAACTAACCCATGACCTAATAGATAAACACATTAAACCTTTTGGGTTCATGTTTATGGCTTTCCACCAATCAACCTTTGTATCTCCTTGGATTGGCTTCACGTTGGCTCCTAACATGAGTTGCCTCCACTAGCTTGGGAGCTCCATCGATTACATATTCTTTTATCTCACTCGCATATGAGGGGTAAAACATGGTTTTACATGAACAAAACCTTGGGCACGCAGTCCCTACATGTTAATGAGGAGAAGGCACGTATGCCAAACAATTTAATTTAAATTAATAAAATAATAGAAACCATTCACAGACAAAGGTCTTGGTCTAGCTCATGATCATCGATACATGCAGTGATATTTACACATAAATAAACCTAGTATTCAATTCTTTAATTATTCTTTATTCAATATAATTCATTTTGGAATAAATTAATTATCTTTAATTAATCAATCCTTCTTTCAAAAACAATTTTATGAATTTCCTTGATATTCTCGTCCATCAAAATTTAAAAAAAATAAATTCAATTAAAATTATATTTGAACATAATTTGTTCCTTAGAAGAAACCTAATGAATTCTCATTCATCTCTACCCATTGAGTATAAATGAAAATTTCATAGATGTTAAATTAAACAAAAATATATAAAACACCAATCACATGTTTTGCCTCATCTATACACCCATACTATGGTACACATCTCAAGGGGTAGTATAATATAATAATAAATTTTAATAAATCTGCATAATTTGGACGAGTACATGAAATGTAGTTAAGACTACATGATATGTACTTTCTTTCACCTTCCATCTGATGTACACGACCGGGGACAAGGCATGTAGATGTACTTCGAAAAACTTCAAATTACATGGCGTGTTCGGTGGGACACACACTGTGCAGTATCTGCGTTACATGGTTTCTAGCCGGGCAAGCCATGTACAGTGTACATAGTCCAACCCTAACCTAAAGGGACTAAACTCTATGTTCAATGGTCCATAAGGAGTGTAATCTGAAAACCGTGTGCCACCTGATCTTGGTCAACACACGGAGTCTTAAAGATTTAGATAGAATCCAATGACAAAACCTGGTCTGGCAGACCGACCTGGTGCATGAAACCTATAATACAAAACATGTACTACCAAATACAAAATGTGTGTTCTGGTATTTTATGCTCAAGAAGCTTTGGAACGTCCATATTAGATCCTCTATTTTATATTAATCAAATCTAAATGAAAAAAAATCATTTCTGTAATTTGAATGAGAAATGAAAGAGGATGAATGGATCCTGAGATTCAGATTTATAGAATGACTAAAATAAATTGAAACAACAAAATTATTAAATTCATAAATGACCAATGAAAAAATAAATAATTATAATCAATGATATGACCCCCTCTGATAACAAATATAGGTTCCGGGTGCAGCAGAAGCACGTTGGTCGGTTTTGCCAACTACAATTTTTCGAGTAAAATTGATCATTCCGAGATCCATCACGATAAATAAACATGGATATTCAAAATAGAAAAAAGAATGAATGAAATTACGGGATCCCCAATACCATAGATTTGATCATCATATGTTGTTTATAACTAATTTAATTAAAAGACAAGAATTACCTTTATGGAGTTCTCTCTTCGTTGATGTTTCCTATCTTGATTCGATATGATCTGTCATTGTGTTGTAAAATTCATGTATAAGATTCATCTAGCGATGATCCACACATTCTCCACATATCTCTGGACATCAATAAAGGTATCTCGGAGTACACGCGTAGAAGAGCCTTCGCTTGTGATGTCCACCTTCGATCTCCTTGAGAGTTGCATGCAAAGCGCTCTCCTTGATCAGATGGATTGGGATATCTCTCAAAGTTGGAGAGAGATCCTGTAAGAAAATAATTCTCTATTGGCATGAGAGGTATCTCTAGATCCATTGTGAACAACCCCAAAAAGTGTCTACTCTTATGAGAATTATTGAATTGCGATTTTAATTATTTAGAATAATAAAATGAATTAATTACCTGAAAGCATTTATTCATTTCATTTAATTAATAGTAAGAACCCATGTCTATTAATAATAGTTGATATTATTATTACTTGACATGCACCCATATAATTACCCCAAATATTATTTAATAAATTAAATTACATTATTTCTCACTGATCCCTAGAAAAACTACACAGCCTGTATATTAATATACAAAGTGTGTACTTTTTTCATTTTCATTATTTCCTCCACCACATTTGTTAGACCATGAATAATGGATATTTATTTCTTAAAAAAATATAAATACATTAATCACTAATAAATATTTTATTTCTCCTATGATATATTCTCTTGAATAAATAGTGTCCAAATAATTACGATCAGACATCCTTGAATAATTATTAAACCAAAATCGGGAATAATATTTATTCAACTTATCAAATGAATATTTAGCTGAGATACCTGGCACACATAGTTTGTGACCCTATTGGACTATTTCTCAGTGGAATTGGGTGGAAAATTCATAATTTCTAAGTATAGTATATAGAAACACGCCAAATCACCCATAGAGAAAAAATTTAACACTACAATGACTTGTCACCTCCGATGAACGCTTACTATGTAATGCAATACCTTTGTCCCAATATCTCGAATCAAGTGTGTTGCATGCTAGTTCAATCAACCCCTATGATCAGTTATTATTTCTTTGACATTATGTAATTGATGTTTCCCATTCCTCACTGAGGAAATGAATTTATATAGGCTATATCAATTTCAAAAAACGGCATGAGATATAAACATCTGTAATGGAACAGAGGGGACAAATCCTTTCTCGTGTTACATATTAATGCAATATTACTTGCGACACACTAAACATACCCTACCTCGCTAAAAATAGTGTTTTGTCACATTTTTCATCAATACATCTATGTACATGAGTTTTAATACCCATTAATAATATTATTAAAGTCTACAGACCAATACACACGTCCGTATATTGGAACATCCAATGATAGTATGAAATGTGGATTTCCTAATGGCGGGTCTCATTCTAATAATATCCTCCACGATATTACTAAGGTCACACACCATGTGAAGGTGACTCAATGTTTTATTAGTCCAAAACCTTAATGTCCTCTATTATTTGTATCCCTCAAATAACAACATCCGACCAAATAACATATATTCAAGAACAATGTTATGGTAATTCCGAGTTCTCATCACAGTAGGGATCTTTTATGACCTTCTAGTGAAATACCAATCCATAGGACATTATGACATGTATTATCACACAGAAGAAAATTAAATATGTGATAATGTATTTATTAATGAATAATTTACAAAGTAGTTGGTTATAGGACACCAACTCAAATAGCATGGATATTTTGTTGGAGCCTCCTTTATTTTTACATTGATCATTATTTATTCATGTACATATTATTTACTTAGTGGATGATCAGTCTTGTATGCATGTATGCCATAATTTAATGTGTTGAAACATGTTTAGTTTATTTATTATATTTACATACTCCGATTATTATGGTATGTGTAAGAAACTTTGTTATTTATACCTATTATTCACACTTTGATACAAGGGGGTATAGTCTACTCAGAGTACTACTCTAGACCCTCGATTATAGATGGAATCATCTAGAATGTGAGGACATACACATATGGTTATGTAGCACCAAAATTTCAGTTATTATTTATACTGAGTTGGTATAGTATGTCATAAATTGGTTTGAGAAACTATCCTTTCGTTTGTATTAATATTTTGTACTTGGTATTCAAGATACATAAGAATGTGACAAATCCTTATATGGATACCAAGATGGTGAATCATGAACAACTATTATAATATGTGATTATTTTTTCTTTGGTCATGGGATCAATAATATTGATATGTAATGTTATTGTTTCGTGGGTTTCAACTCATGTGACACATGAAAAGAAATGAATTTTGATTTCATTCATGATTTGACTCTTGACATGTATAGATAAGATGTATCTCATTCATCCTGATTAGGTATATAGGATTCATAAAAAAATATGTTACTTCATATATTTAGTTATTTGTTATGATAGGAAAATATATTTAATGTGCCAATAATTACTCATACAGTTTTATCCAATATATGTTTTTGGTAGAATTATACTATGTTAGATTGTCCAATATATATATATATATATTTTCTTTTCGATGGAAGATCATTTCAATCTGTAATGAGACACTCAATAATGGGGTTGATAAATATTTAATATCTCTTTCCAATGAATGATTGGAGACCCTAGTAAGATGATCCCAATAACTATAATCCTTAGAAATATACCCCATGTGGGTTGTTTTCCAAAGGATCAGTTATTTAAAGTGTCTTTAACAACATATGTGATGTTTTCCCCTATATCATTGAATGTAAATCTACTTAGCTGGGCAGGTGACAATGTTTCTCTAGATATTAATTTTTATAGGGTGATTTCATCAGTATGAGATTGTTTTTGTGATTCGTTGGGGGGAGGAGTCCCTTGTGCTGCTAATCAAGAGAATTAGTTCCCTTATGCGATGAAGGATTGGAATATAATCTATGATTTGTGTATGTGGACCCTGGTGTGGTTTATTAGCATTCACATCTCCAGGTAATGTTTGAGGTTGGAGAATTTATAAGTTCTCATTGATTTATAACCAATGTTTTAAATTCTATGTTGGGGGGCCTAGTGAACAAGATTACAACAATGAATTTTAGAGATTATGTGCATAGTAAAGTGGAAGGGAATCCCATGAGAGGGCTTATCATGGGATTGATACTGTATTAAAGATAGAAATATGATGGTATATGCATTGAGAATGAGATAAATGCATAGGATGTGTTCTCATGTATGTGGTAAAGGTATTTGATGCCATAGGTTATCATTAAAATAATAACCTAAGGTTATTGTGACTTGGTATCAATGATGGTTTATAAAGAGTGAGACTAGTTAAGTGCTTGGACCTGTTGGTTCCTAATAATCTTCCGGCATTAGGGTATGAAAAAATGTGTTATTATTTTGTATAATGTTGCATTGATGATATGTTTGTCGATGATATTAACATGCCTTAGATAATGGATGGATTCTTTCAGTTTGGTGTGATGTTGGCTGGCATGAGATCATGTGATAAACCCTATAGTAAGTGAGTACTCAATTTGAAGAGGAGTATCGATGGTAATCATTTTTTTGTGTCACATACTTATGCATGTACAAGGTCAGTGGTGTATGCTTGTCACCCAATTTTTTATGTGATGAAACTCATGGGTTTTTGAGTTGGGTTTGATAGTCAGGTAGTATAGGTGAGTCTGACCCCTAGGTTTTGACCAGACCAAGGCATTATGTGTGGCCACATAAGGTGCCAAATCAATTAAAAATTATATAGTAGCCATTTGTGAGACAAGTGATGTTAAAATTATTTGTGAAACTAGTGTTCATGGATGACTAAGGTTTGATCATAGTGTTAAATAACCAAACACAGTATATGAGGAGTTGGAAATATATCAGATGTTGTCGGATGATTAGCCTAAGTATGTGCCTCGACACTGAATGCAAGAAAGTAATAATGTAAAAGGTTTATAGTGGATAAACATGGATTATGAGTAGAAACAAATATATAATAGCTAAATCTGTGGTTGTTTCACTTGAGGATTGGTTAAGGTAGTATATAAGTTGGAGAGTGAAACATCTTCCATATGAGGGAATTAAACATATTATAATGGATATTTCTGTGTAATCTATAAAATAAGACTCTTTGGAAAAAATAATGTTAGTGGGTTGATGATTTTAATTAATGCCCATGCATGATCTAAATGACCATGATCAATCATTATGTTTTACATTTGATAGACAGTGGGCTATGGTGATTGGGAGTTTTTGTTCAGTGGATTGACAATGGATGTATGTCAATAATGGGGAGTATGACATCATTTATGGGAAAATGAACCTAATTTTAGAAGTTTCATTAATGGGAAAATAATTTATATGGATGGTTGTTAATTCCCTGGATGACTGGTGTGTGGTTAGTCTAAAAAGAACAATATTTTATTGAGACATTATGATGAAAAAAATAGAGGTAGTGTTTGACAGAGACCATGTGTCAGCCTTTGGACCAGGATCATTTGAGATGATCTGGATGAGTTGGATCATCATTATTTCTGTTATCATTATAGGGTACAATATATATTTTGGTTGGAGAAGGACCCAATTATTGATACAGATTGGGATATGGGTATACTTTTCAATGAAAATGTTTTATTGATCACATTATTCCTCTAATATTTAAAACATCATGGTTACATAATTTTGGAGAGGAATCAGTGGGTATACATAAAATTCAATATTATTTAATAGAATTTTGTTTGGTAGTAATTATCATATGTAATTTTAAACAGTGATATGATAACTACATCATACACATCTTCTAGACACATTGATAATGTATTAGGCATTAGTTGATGCTTTTTAATGCAAAGAAAGTTTACTTTATCTTCTTTTCCGGATGATGAGTGTGCACCCATCTTGGATTGTGATTTGATTCCGATGCTTTCATCATGGAAAACAACGGTCTATGGAGGATGCGCTAATTTTTTCCCCACACTCCAACATTCCAAAGGCAGGTGGAATCCATCTCTTATTCAGGGATGTTTTCTCCTTGATTGAAGTGGGATGATGGGATTTCAGTTTCTAATTCTTTGAATTCCTTCTCAGAACTCGTCTCCTGGTCTAGGAATCCCTTAAATATTTGAGTCATGGTTCTTGAATCTCGTTACTAGTGCCATACATTTATGGACACCGATTAATTACAATACATTCATCAATATATTCTATGGGGTCTTGACATGGTAGAAAACTTTGGTAAGAGTATATGACAACATCAGGAAGTTCAGGGAATCTCTAGAAGCATGGACAACGGGGAACCTATATTCTTCATCATAAGAGGTCATCTCAAGGTTGAATAACCTAAGGAATACCACATCGGTCATTGGGTACCATATTCCGGAGGCATGTATCTGAGGTTTTCCTCAGATTCCCATGTTTAACATGAGGTTATTCAGGAGTTTAACATCTTGCAGAGAATTTCATGCCAAAGTCATGTCATATGATGTTTTCCTTAGGCATATCATTTTTAACACAAGGTATGCTGTGAGTTTTACATCTTGCAGAGACTGAATGCAGGTTATCATAATTTCCCATAGACATGGATCAGATTAGTACATCTCTAAGAGGGAACACCTAGATGGTTTACCAAATGGATGGATTAGAGCACCCAATGAGGACGGATATGAGGTGGTATATACCATAGATGGAATATATCACACCATAAAGGATGTTCTTGACCCCACCGAGGGCGGATCAGAAAGACTGCACCCCAAAATGGGGAACGCCTGTTGGATAGGTCAAAATTCCCAATAAGTTCCGACCATGGGTGGTGTGTACAATAAAGGGAAGATGTCACACCACGAAGGCTGATATAGACACCACTGAGAGAGGATCAGGGAGAGTTCACCCCAGAATGTAGAACACCAAGGTTTACCATTGGATGGGATTGAACCTCATGGAGGTTTCTTACGTACCATATGTAGATGAAAGGGATTAGAACACACATAGTTCGAAAGGGTGATAAATTAAGGTTTACATAAAGGGAAACAACCGAAATACATGTTGGGTCTTACACACGGATAGCGGCCCATCTCAAGAGGGATACACTTGGATGAATGATTATGGATTGTGTCGGGATTATGTGTGGTTAGCTGCTCCATAGAATGGCGTGATCCAACCTAGATGTGGCTGCCTGAGTAAGAATAAGGATGGATGATGGGGAGTTGAATGAAGTAGTGGAGGAATGATATGGAACCATCGTGAATGTGGTTTTAGTGTTGGGATTTAGCCTCAAAGAGGAATCCAATGTATCCTTGTGGTAGGGAATCAATGTCCATGTAGTTTAGGATGGGGCATGGAAATATGTTGTGCATAGAGGTCAACAAACTGCCAACATACTAGGGATTACGTGTGGTTAGAAACCAGGGATGGTCTAACACCACTGGGACAGACAAGATATGTGGGTCTCAATTGGGGGGATCCCAAATTATTTCCAGTTTTTGGGGTTGATCCTCTGATAGGCTTCCTATGTACCCTATCTAGGTTACATGGATAAATCCCATGTAGTTCTCCTTACAATGTCTTACCATCTTTTTGGGATGAAAAAATATTTCCATTGGTTGGGGTATAATGACTTACCAATGATTTGGTATCACAACTGCTTACCGTCGACTGGGGACACAACAGTTTACCGTCGGTTGGGGGACATTTTAGTGTCATTCGGAACAAAAAGATATATACATTTTAACGTCATAATGGACAGGGGTGGACCAATGTGAAGGTTTCTGGACTGATGGGTTTTGGGCCAGAACCACAAAGTGGATTCCTACGTACCATTCCATAGAAAAGATCAATGTCCACATAGTTCGGAATGGTGGATACAGTTTATCATCATGCAGGATGAAGGTGAACTGATGTGAAGGGTTGGGTTAGTTTTTATTGGGATTTAACCTCAGGGAGGCTTCATGAATACCTTTCCTTGGAATGGATCAAAGTCCACGTAGTTTGGAATGGATTGGTGAACCGACATTAAGGGATTCAGGACTAGTAGGTGTTGGGCTTGAGCTATAGGGAGGCTTCCTATGTACCTTTCCTAGGCATGGATCAATGTCCACATAGTTCAGAATGGTTTGGTGAAATAACATGAAAGGGGTTGGGCCTAGTAAGAGTTGGGATTGAACCTCAGTGAGGCTTCTAATGTACCTTTCCTTAGAAAGGATCAAACTCTACATAGTTTAGAATGGTATGTGGAACTGACGTGATGGGGGTCGAGACTAGTAGGTGTTGGGCTTCATCCTTAGGAAGGATTCGTACGTAGCTTTCCTTGGAAAGGATCAAAGTCCATGTAGTTCATAATGGTTTGGTGAACCGAAGTGAAGGGGGTCGAAACCAGAAGGTGTTGGGCTTGAACCTTAGGGAGGCTTCCTACATACCTTGCCTTGTCAAGGATCAAAGGCCAAGTAGTTCGGAAGGGTTTTGTGAACCAACACAACGGGGTCTGGACTAGTAGGTGTTGGTTTTGATCCTCTAGGATGCTTCTTACATACTGTTCCTTAGAAAAGATCATAGTCCATATAGTTCAGAATGGTTTGGTGAACCTATGTGAAGGGGGTAGGGACCACTAGGTTTTGGGAAAGATCCTCAAGGAGGCTTCCTACGTACCTTTCCTCGGAAATGATCAATGACTATGTAGTTAAAAATGTATTGGTGAACTAATGTGAAGGGGTCAAAACCAGTAGGTGTTGGGATTGAACCTTAGGGAGGCTTCCCATGTACCTAACATTGGAAAGGATCAAAGTACATGTTGGTTAGAAGTGTTTGGGGCTTACACTCTAAGGAGGCCGATAGAGGAAATCGTGGTCACAATTTACTCTATGCTCACGTGAATCATGCTCGGTTTGAGAAACAAGATGCAACAAATGACCTGACAATCGTGGTGAAAATGTGAAGCCCTGAAGGGTGGAGAATTGTGTTTTATGCTTGGAAGATGCTTGAGAGTAGCTATGTACCAGAAACGATGAATGGGCCTTACTCAAGGAAGCTGCTAGGGTGCCTCTAAGAAGCAGCAATGGTGAATGGAGATTATGTAGGGAAGCTGCTCAGGTGCAGCGAAGGAGCAACAACGGTTAATTGGGATTATTCATGGAAGCTACCCGAGTTCCACTAAGGAGTGGTAGTGGTGAATGGGGATTATGCATGATATATGACCAGGTGTCACTAACGAGTGTCAAGGGAGAATGTGGATTGTTCATGGAAGCTTCTTAGGTGACACTAAGGAGCAGCAAGGGTGAATGGGGCTTTCACATGGAAGCTTCCTAGGTTCTGTGAAGGAGGAGTAATGGTGAGTGGGGATTTCACATGAAAGTTACCCAGGTGCTGCTAAAGATCCTTAATAGGGAATGTGGATTACATATAAGAGATTCTTGTGTGCCTATATGGAGTATAAATCTTTAATGGGGCTTACACATGGAAGTTGACCATGCGCCGCTATGAAGCGACAATGGTGAATGGGGCTTACGCATGGAATCATTTCGTAGCGTCTTCCCCATGTCAGGAACTGAAGGCATCCCAAATCATTGGTGGGTTGATGAATATAATTGGAACTTACACCTATGCAGTAGTGCACAAGGGGGACAATGCCAAGGGCATTGGAATCAGTGTGAACAAGGGGAGATGAAAAAATGTGAATCACATGATTAGCATTCGGAACACGGTGAGGGTGTCATGACGATGGAGGATAACCATTGATTGTGTTCGAAACACAACATCCATATCACTTTAGCCTAAAATGGGGTCAAACAAATGAGGGATGACTATTGAGAATGTTCAAAACATAGGACCTGACTCATGGTGTCATCCAATCTCTTCTGCATCATTGACCCATAATGGTAAGTCAGTCGAGGTGGCATGGGACTAAGCTGTTTGGGGGTCCCTTCAGACATGAATAAGGATAAAGATCTAAATGGAGGAGACACGAAGCATGGGTTGGAGTTATGCAATGTTTTAATAGATTCTAAAAATCATTAAATTACACCACTGTAATTATGGCATGAGGCATCTTGTTCTTATCACATTAGGAATCTCTTATTTGGAACAATTGGCATCCTATTATTGAATGATAGGTACTGGTTAAGTTTATAGTCATATAGAGTGGAATGTTTTCATCTTATTCTTTGTGTGTATGGCATATCTTTTTTGGAGAAAGAGGCATCCCTAATTGGTCGTATAGGGTATACTACGGTTTAGAGTCATGTAGATATAACTATTATAATCTTATGCTTGGCACATAAGGCGTCTCTTATTTTGAGAAAGAGGCATCCTAAGTTCTTAACATTGGTCATACTATAGTTTATAGTCATGTAGAGAGGAATATTAGGCATAAAGTGCCTAGAAATGGTTGGTGTTGGGACATACACAAGGGAAACCCTTTCTAGTGGATCCCAGAATATGAGTCAGGTGATGGGGTTTGAATGAGTTTGTTGAGGAATGGTTTGACTCAAGGTACTTAGGGAAATGATGATGGGAATCTCAACCCATAACATGTGAAATGAACCACGATAAATATGTCGACTAAAGATGATTTATGGTGTGAGGAGAAGTATCTCAAATCATGGTATTCTATAGGTGGATAGTGGTTGCGTTTAAGGAATCAATGGAAAATGTCGACATCCCGACCTGAAAAGTTCACACAAGTTTGAGGTTTTGCGTGCACATGCCTTGGGCAGAAAAGGGATCATGAGAGGATAAAACCACTATGGACCCACACCAAAGCAAACCGACATGGGACCTGTCATGCAAAATCTCTAGTATAGGGTTCCATTCATCCATAGGGTCATGGAAGAGGCAGTCATACACACAGAGGAGTTGCAGATGACCTCTGGACACTTCCACTAAAGGGAGGGGGTGCACTTGTATTTATAGGCGAACACGGGAGCGGTTACATGTAAGATTCTGTGCATAGAAGTGATCTTAAACGAACCCTATAGAGCGATCATGTTCAATGGGACATTAGATGTTTCATTGAGCATGATGGAATATTGTATGTAGATGTTAATCTTGTGTGCCCATCTCAAAACTTGTGTGCACCTTCTTAGATGTTTTTTGGGTGCCCTGAGAAGAAAATAAAATCACATTGGGCGGGAAGAATGTTTGAACGACATGTAGCATGAAAGATTTTGTTTTTGTGTGATAGATTCCATTCTTTTTTGAAAAACATCCATTCATTAATGAAAGATTTCAATTCTTGCGTGTGAAACCATACTTTGCCTATGAAAATGTCCAGACAGGGCAGCTTGTTGCCCCTCGTCTGGATGGAGCAAAGAAAGCCAGTTGGGCTGATATAGTAGAAGGAACTAACAAATCTGAAGGAGGTATATCATTTAATGAAACTTTGGTCAATGTTATGGAAGAAGAAGAAAATAATTCGGAATCAGAAGACAATCAAATAGAGAAGGAAATCTGGGCTCAAGCGATGGCTGATGACAGAGTACGACAAGAGATGCATGCTCTAAAATGGAGAATGGGTATGATTGTTCGGGATTCTTCAACCTCATAGAAGGTTAAGCTCAATCAGAAAAGGGTAAAAATAAGGCCCACAACTGATATTGAAGTTGGTATACTATCTTTCCATTCCAATTCTCAAAAAACAGCAAAAGACCCTATTTTTCTAGCACATGGACAAGCCTCAGTTTGTTATGATTTGACAAATGTTACTCGAGATACATCATTACCGCAAGCTTCGCTTGTACACACTGATTTTTCACCCAAAACCTTGCACTATTATGAAATCTCATCTCCCATTTATATTGATACCATACTTCCTACCCCCCTTGAGGGGCTACTGGATAGTGATGTTATGCAGCCTGATAAGGCCACCATCCATGAAGTGGAAACTAAGAACGATGCCATCAACAAGGAAAAGGTGGATCAGTCCACTGCCATGCTGAAGATGGATAAACCTGACGACAAAGGACTAATGGAAATGAAGAACATTGCATCCCAATGTGATAAGGTACATTGTCAAGTTAACATTTCTAACACTTTTGATGTGATCAATGAAAAATGTGAAAAAGTTGTATCAAAGACTGATGATCTCTATGCATCTACTCCCATTGATATGGTGGGTGATTAAGGTGGTGAGTGGACTCAAGCAATGACTAGGAATAGTGGTAGGCATCCTTGTGGCAAGGGTGGGTGATTGTCCTATCACAACATGAGTACCTGCCCAAGACCCGGGGGAACTCTATTTCTGTTTTCTGATGTTCCATTAAAGTTCTGTTTTGTAGCCCCGACATTTGACTTATCTTTTTTCATTTCATTAAAGAGGCTAGCGTCTCAAACATTTAAAAAATATTAAAAAATTTCCAATAGCCTACCTTCAAACAACCATAACATCTGATCCATAACCTCGTTTGAGCTCCACGACCAGTCAAGATGATTCTTTTGAAAGGATCTATGCTCTCGGATCATTTTAGGTAGAATTATATTAATTACATGGACTTCTTTTCTGGTTCCAACAAATGACCCCCTGAGAATGGGGTCTAATGAGGATGATGAGGGAGAGTCATGCAACATTATTGGGAAACTGCTAATGAAAACACTTTCCTTGGGGCCTATGTATCTTGATCACATTGAGGATACAAAAAAATATGCCTCTAATCCCACATTAGTTGCATTCATTTTGGGAAACAAGGGACAATAAAAAATCATTCATCTTTACGAGAGTGCCAAATTGAGGAATATTTTTTGGGATCAGAATGTGGCATCAATCAGCTTTGAGAGTTCCTTGGATGATAAAGGTTGTGACTAGAGAAAAGGGTTCTTAGAACAAAGAACATTTATTTCCCAACGTTCTATAGTACACTATCGGGGTAATTCAAGGGGTGTTGGAATCAATCCAGAAAGAACAATGATTAAAATGTGAATCACAAAACCCAAAATTTTGGAACACTTTAGTTGCGAAAATACGATGAAGGATTACATTTAACCCTGTTCGAAACATAGAATCCATATGGTGTTAGCCTCAAATGGGGATAAATCATGAGGTCTAACCACTGACCATGTTAAAAATACGGGGCCTAACTCAAGATTCCATCCATTAGACTTATGAGTCCTTTTCCAAGGACAATAGGTGAGCCATATGCCAGGGATCCATACTATTAGGGTGTTACATAAATATGAAAGAAGAAGAGGGTCCAAATAATGGTTTTGAAAAGCATGGTGGTTGAGTGATGGGAGGATTTAATTGAGTACACCACTTATAAAATAATGACAATGTGGTTGAAACACCTCAAGATGGAGCATCGGTCTGATCAGGGATCAAACCTAATTTTATAAAAGATCACTCTGGTGGGGACTTGGAATGCCTTGATGTTTTAAATCATGCCAATGAGGAAAATAGACACGTATTTTAACTTCATACGGTGAGTATGGTACATGGAATGGTTTAACAACCTATGAACATGACATTTAACATTGTTTTATGTTCATACATTCTGGACCAAGGATAAAAGATTAAAGTCATGTTTCATAGACTATAGGACCCTAGTTTAAGGTGATAGAGAGATAATTGTGATCAGGGTAGAGGGTCCAGAAGGGTTAATGACCATGGGGGTTGGGCCTGAGGAAAAATGCCTGGGCATCCCTATGTATCCCATATGGATGAGAATCAATCCAAACGTATTTCTTGAGCACAATGTGGTCAGAGACCATCACTGGAATGGATAATCTTCTTTGGCGTGGAAGATAATGCATACCATAGTTATCATGGGGCATCATGAACTTGTTTAGGGTAGGAACACAATTTAATGTCATGTGTTGAGTACATGTGGAATCATACAGTTTAATGTCATATGGTAGAACGGGGAGTGAATGGGGATATCCCAAGAAGATATTACCTGATGCGGTTGCTACAAACCTAACATGCATGTGGACATAAGGATTCTGCAACAAACCATGTATCTCTAGATGATGATGTTTAGGTCAAGGGAGAAAGAATAAAATTTAAGTTGCACCTGAGGAAAAGTGGTTGGGCATTCTTACATACCCTATTAGGATGGGAAACAAGCCGCACATAGTTTTGGAATCAAATTATTACATCATGCGAGATGAATGGCCCGTGTGGTATAGTTTCACCAGTACACACCCCAACAAAACTATTAATACCACATGATTCATGATCAATGTGGGAAATAAATTGTAGCGATGTGATTTCCCTAGTGTATGGAGGCACACATTAGGAGTGATGGGCCACTAGGTGAGTGAATTTACACTATTACTGACCTGCCTTATTAATGCACCTACATGCACAGGGGGAATAGAACCACATGTGTTGAGATTCCACTGGATCATAAGGGAGTGTAAAGATGTTAATCATGGAACCTGATAGTTGGATCACAATGATGGTGGTATGATAATAGAGGATAATTGGTAACCATTTTTGAAACATAGTATCCACTTTGCATTAGCATGGAATGGGGTCAAACAATTAAGGGTTAACCATTGACCATGCTCGAAACATGAGACCAGTTACAAATGTTGTCTGAGGACATAAGGTGTGTTGGCGCAAGAAGATAGGTGAGCCAATGTTTTATGAGACCAGGATATAGAGGGGGTCCCTCTAGACATGTAAGTGATTGAGGATCCAAACAAAGGGCTCATGAAGCTAGGGAATGTACTGAGGTAATTTCCATGTGATAATTCCACACCATGTACTCCTTTTCATGAATAATCTAAGTATGACAATAAGAGGTATCAGATAGAGTGAGTCAAATTCCCTTCCAAGGACAAGGGTCATGGGGTCACACACTCATAACATAATGTCGTAGGGTGAACCATTAAGAGTGTACATGATTTAATGAAATTTTCATAGGGTGATGAAGTAGTTGAACCCAATGTGTAGTTCTTATCGGAGGATCATAGTTTAGGGTCATAGAACTCGGACTTGTATGGGAGGAGACATGGGAGCAACATGGTATGGTTGTTTCAAACCCTTATGCATATGAGATCACAGACTTCCGAAGGAGCTCGGGGTAAGGGCCCAAAAAAGGGGGGGAAGGATTTATTATTCATGTGGATGGTCCTACAGAAAGAATTTCTGGGAATTCTTACATATCCCATGAGGATGGGAATCATGTAATTCTGGAATGCGCCATACAGTTTGGTGTCCCTCTCCAAGGAAGGCCAAATCTTAGTTTAATGGTTTGAGGGCTCAGACCAGAGATAAATAGGAGGGTGGGAGACATGTGGTGGTACATTGAAAAACCTAACATGAATGGGGACATAATCTGACTTCACACCATGTGTTCCCTGAGGAGGTTTTAGGTCGAGGTACCAAATATGAATTTTGTGCTAGGCCCCAATGCAAATTTCCCTGACATTCCTACGTACCACATTATAATGGGGATAAATCCATAAGTTGTTCTAGGAATTTCATGCAGTTTTATGTCATTCAACAAGGATGTAGAGAGATCTTAGTTTAGGATCTTAGCGCCCAGAACATAGAGAAGCGATAATCTTCTAAATGAGTGAAAACCTAGACCATATCTCTAAGCCCACCTAAGGTATGCTTGATGTGGGAAACAACGGTAGAGAAGGTCATTGGAACACATGTAATACACGCAAAGAGGAAATCGGTGTGGAGTCCCAGACGATGACTCTCTGAGGCTTGGTTCTCCTAACGTGCAAACATTCACAGAGGGATAACACCAAGGGTGTCGAAATTCTACTTGGACATAATGGGGTGGAAAAGGATGTCAATAATTTATCCAATATTTACAGCTTGATGAAGGTGTTGTGATGATGGGGGACAACTGTTATCATGTTAAAAAATCATCTATATCGTATGACAAGAAATTGGAATAACAAATGATTGTTGACCGATGACCATGTTCTCAATTTGTTACCTGTATCAATTTTTCATTTGGGGCCCTCAAAAACGTTGGCCCGAAATGGTAGAAGAAACTTGGGTCGAGCATATCTACTATTCATGGACCCTTTAGGACATGAAATATGATTAAATCCAATGTAAAAGGGAAGATAAAGCCAAAAAATGGGTAATAACATCTCCATTTAGGATTCAATAGTCTAGGTGATAAACCATAGTGATCCTGAGCACACTAGTAAACTGAAAAAGATGGTCGAGGGGCTCAACATAAGAGCGTCTGACTAGAATGTATGAGTGTATAGAATAAGGATGAAGAGCTCATAGAAGTGAGAGGTATGGGGTGTGGTTGTTATGAACCCAACGAGAATACAGACAAAAGCCCATACCACACCGCATGCCCCTCTCATGGGAGAACTCATGCTAGGGGGCCAGTAAGATAATGAGGTTTTTAAAAAATGGGGCTAGACCCAAAGACTAAATTTTAAGGAGGTTCTAACTATTCCATTAGGATGGGAATCATGCCCCATACAATTATGGAAGATGCTATGCAGTTTTATGTCATGCGGTAAGGATGTAGACAGTGGCAAATTATCTCAATGAGGGATGTGTATGAAACGGTGGGTAACCCGACATGAATGATAATATAATCACATACCACACCATACAATCCCTAATGAGAACATGATCCAGGGGGACAAAACAGTTGACGGATCTAAGATAGGAAATCCCAACCATTTCACAGTTTAATGTCTTGTAGTTAGGACGATGGTGCTCTTAGTTTAGGTTCATATGGCTCAAACTGTTGATTCCTAGTTTAATGTCATGTTCATGGGACAAATGAGTGGAAGTGGTGAATCATCATTCCTTCTATGTGGGAGACACCAAACAAAAACAATGATCAACGATAACAACTTACCATCTTTGTAACACATTATTTGTATTTTATGACCAAGGATGGGGGAATACCATTGAGCATCGACCATTGACCATATTTTCCACAGAATATGTGTATCAAATTGTCATCCAAAATCCTCGAGGATGTTGTCTAGAAATGTTAGAAGTTCCCTTTGTTCGAGCATCTATACTGTTCTGATGTCCTTTTGGATGTGAATGATGATGGGGACCCAAATAATGGGATGTAGAAAGACTGGTGGGACCTATGTTGTTTAACGTCTTATGGAAATGAGAATTGATGGAGGGGTGTCTCAAGGGGATGAAAGAGGTGTGGTAAAAATAGCCAGACATGAATGAGGACAAAGAGTCCACACCACAACATACAATACTAGGTGAGAACGTAGTCCAGGGGCCCACAACGGCCGATGGACTAGAGGATGGTCCACAGATAGAATGTCACAGCCAATATGCAATTTTTCATCACATATGACAGGTGTTGAGTAGTATTACATCCCTTAGTGATAGAAGGATTACAGAGTTTAACATCATGCAATGAAGAAGGAGGATATTATAGTTTACGGACAAAGAGATTATAACATTATGTATTTTATTGTCTTGCAGGACTAGTGCTGGGTAGTTTTACATTCTTCAGCCTAGACAGATCGCGTAGTTTAAAGTCATGCGGTCAGGACAGAATAGTTTAAGGTAATGTGAGACAATACACAGTTTAATGTCATGCAGGACAATGATGATAAGTTTAATTTCATGTAGGACGATAATGAGCAGTTTAACGTCATGATTAAAATATAATGAATTTACTGTCATGCCAGATAATAATGCAGTTTAAAGTCACGCAGGACGATGATGGGTAGTTTAACATCATGAAGAATTATAATGTAGTTTAACATCATATGGGTCGAAGATGTGCAGGGTAATGTCATGCATGATGATAATAAGCAGTTTAAAATCATGAAAAATGATGATGAATAGTTTAATGTCATGTGGAATAATAATGCAGTTTAACGTCATGCAGGACGATGATGAAGAATTTAATTTCATGTAGCACAATTATATATTTTAATGTCATACACGGAGAAGGTGACTAGTTTAAAGTCATGTAGGATGATAATGAGCAGTTTAATGTCATGAAAGATGATGATGAGTAGTTTAAAGTCATGCAGGATGATAATGAGTAGTTTAACATCATGACTGGTAGAGATGAGCAGTTTAATGTCATACAGGACGATAAGAAATAGTTTAACATCATGATGGACGATAATGTAGTTTAACGTCATGGAGGACGATAATGCACATTTTAACGTCATGACGGATGAAGATGAGAAGTTTAAATTCATACAGGATCATAATGGGTATTTTATCATCATGGTGGATGAAGATAAATATTTCAATGTCATCCAAGGTGATAATGAGGATTTTAACATCACGAAAGATGAATATGAGAAATTTAAAGTCATTCTGGATGATAATGAGCAGTTTAACATCAAGATAACGAATATGTGTAGTTTAATGTCATTCACGATGATGATGATTAGTTTAACATCATGATAGATGAAGATGAGCCCTTTAAAGAATTTCAGGATGATAATGAGCAGTTTAATGGCATGACAGACAGATATGAGCATTTTAAATTCATTCATGATGATAATGAGTAGTTTAAAGTCATGTAGGAAAATAATGAGTAGTTTAATGTCATGAAGGAAGATGATGAACAGTTTAATATCATGCAAGACAATAATTCAATTTAACATCCTAGTAGATAGTAATAGAGATTTACATCATGCAAGATGAAGATAAGATGTTTAAAATCATGCAGAACGATAATGAGCAGTTTAACATCATGATGGACGATGATGGGTTGTTTAAAGTCATGTAGTACGATAATGAGAAATCTAACATCATGATGGACCAAGATGAGCATTTTAATGTCATGAAGGACTATAATGCAGTTCAACATCATGTGTGACGATGATGAAAGATGAATCAATGGAGCAGTGGATGAGCCCGTTAGGGGTACAATCACGGTAGGGTTTTCTCATCCCCGCCTCTTTCTCAGGATGACACAGAAGTCCTCCTCTAGTAGGAAAGATCTAGAGGTTATTATTCTTGGGGTGTCGATTCATGGTCTCGAGAGACCATTTAACTTTTCTGGTCACTCCTCGCCCAATTCACTTCGCTGGATAGGGTCTCCTAAGGCATCATGGTTCTGGTCCGCATCCGATTTTCCAGATACAGCTGTCAGAGGTCTCCATCTTCTCTTAGGGGTGTGGTGTTGGTGATTCTATGTGGTCTCCATGTGCATTATGTGTGGCGGTGATGAGATATGGGAGGCAAGGCTACCGTCTGGGGGTCTGGTGATATTCTTATGCTTCAGTTTTTCTTTTCTATCATCAAGTTTGGGATATTCTGGCTCAATTTGCAAAGTCCGTGAATTGATGTAGGTTTTTTCGTTTTTGATTCTGTGGTATATGAATTTATGGTTCTTCAGCATTCCACGAGGCTTGGTGTTTCTGATAGAAGGTTTTTGATATTCCATTATGTTGGTCGCTTGTGTGTTGTTTGGTTTTTTGTTGATTATGCATTATTGTTTTTAACGGTCTACATATGCAAGGAGGACTATAGAGGTTTGCTAGAAGAGATATTGATTTTGGATCGGGTGGGCCGCGGCTCTAAGGGATTCTGCAATCCTGTTGTTGGAATAGGATCCATCTATTGATTTGTTTTGATTTCATGAGGATTTATTTTTTCTGATTCTATGAATTTATGAGGGGTGTTCGCTTGTGGCACAACCGCCTTGGTTCATGAGATGGTCCATCAAATTTATTTTCAAGGGAATCTTCCATAAGATGTTCAGAGCATGGAGCATTCTCTTTATCATCGTTATTCGGAATTGAATGTTTTGGGAGAGTATGGTTCTTCCCATTAGTATCGGGCCCATGCATCCTACACAGGATAGCTAGCCAAGCAGTGATGGGAAGGGGGATGCTGATCGTATAGTTTTTGTTTCTTTGGTAGAGCCTCTCCTTTCTTTTGAATTGAATTTTATTTGGTCCTCATGATCTTGGTCATGGAGGCACGATTGTTTTTTATGTTTTTGATGTCATTCTGGTTTCCAACATTCTCCTCAAAAGTGATTTTGAAATAAAATTTTCATTTTGAGAGAGTGGGACGATGATGAAAAATTTAATATCATGCAGAACAGTAAAGCAGTTTAACATCATGTAGGATGAAGATAAACTGTTTAAAGTCATGCTAGATGATAATGTTGTTTGAAGTCATGCGGGATAAATATGAGTAGGTTAATGTCATGCAAGATGATAATGATCAGTTTAACTCCATGATGGACAATGATTTGCAATTTAAAGTCATGCATAGCAATAATGAGTAGTTTAATATCATGAAGGACGAAGATAAAAAATTTAATGTCATGCAGGACAATAATACATTTTAACATAATGCAGGACGATGATGTCTATGTTACTCAACTATATCAGTACACATCCTACCAAAACTACTAATCCCATGTGATTCATGATGAATGTGGGAAACAAGGAGTAATGATGGTATATTCTTGACACTTGGAAGCATAGAGGAAGGGGAATAGAGATGTCAGGCCAGATATATCACAATGATACTGGACCACATATTTGACATGAAACGATGAATGGAAGGGTATCAACAATGGTGTTAGAGTTCCAACGAAACATAGATAGGTTAAAAGAAATGTGTAATCGAGGAATTCAATATCTCTATCACAATGATGGTGGTGTAATGATGGAGGATAACATCTGGCCATGTTCAAAACATAGAATCCATATCATGTCACCTGAGATGATGATAGAAAAATTAGGTTAGACTGGTAACCATGTTTGAAACATGGGACCTACCACAAAATTTCATCAGATGTCATCCGGGGTGTTGGATGAAGATGGTATGTGAGCCAATGTGGCATGATAACAGACCACTAGGGTTCCCCTTCAGTCATGAATTAATGTGTGGATCTAAATAAAAGGGACACTATTACCTATGGAGATGGATTGGGATTATTTCCATTTGGAGTCCAACACTTTGGGTTCTACACCACAACGGATCAGAGCATGTTAGTGGGAAGACGTAGCAAGAATCAGAGTAACAGACTCTATTGTTTCAAATAGTATAAGATATTATTTCCTGGATCAAATGTTCTTAGTTTTGGTCATAGAGGTCAGACCTGGTGCATTGTTTTAATAATGTGTAGTTATAAAGATTGATGGATGGCGTTTAAGGTCACATATCTTTGATCTTTGTTGTTTCATTTTTATATCACGTAGATTTGACTGAAATGCTGCATATTTTCACATAATGTCACCAAGATTTTTTCCAACAATTTAATATCATGCGACCAATATGATGATTTTTATACAAATTAACGTCGTGAAACTAGGACGTGGTTGTTATTTAGTTCAATGTCATGAAACTGGGATGTGAAACCACAATGACTGTGTTGGTTGAGGGATGGTCATATTTACCCCATTCTGGTGGATTGGGATGAGGGGGGAATCTATATGATGATATTTGGTTAAAATTTACCTAGCATAAACATTGATGTTATCTATGCGTGAGATGGGATAACTCATGATGACCATTCCATAAGCTGGTGTAGGAGGTCCAGGGAGAACCTCTATGGTCTATTCAATGCAGCAGTTGGGATGACATAGAGTGTCAAAATGGTGGCAAGGATGATAGAATTCCATCAGTATGGAGGGGTAATAGAGCCCAGAAGGCGCATAATCATGGAGGCTCAGTATGACGGGGGTGATGGAGCCCATAAGGTATTGAATCCAAGATGTCAGAATGATGAGGGAGATAGAGCCTGGAAGGCATTGAAGCCTTGATCATTGGTACGATAGGGCGATGAAGCCCGATAGGTGTTCAAACCTGGATCATTGGAACAACTAGGTGATGAAGCCTTGAAGGCGTTGAAACCTGGATTATCAGTATGACAGGGAAATGGAGCCTGGAAAGAATTGAAACCTATATCATTCATATGATAGGGATATGGGTCCCTGAAGGCATTGGATCTTGGATCATTGGTTCGATAGGATGATGGAGCTCATATGGCGTGGAAGCCTCGATCGTAGGTACGACAGGGGGATTGATCCATGAAGGCATGGATGCCTGGAGTTTTGGTACGATGGGGCGATGGAGACGAGAAAGCGTGGAATCCTGGAGCGTCGGTACAACAGTGTCATGGACCCTGGAAGCTGGGGAAGCATGGAGCATTCTTACGATGTGGCGATGGAGCCAGGAAGGCATGGAATTCTGGAGCATCCATACGATGAGTAAATGGAGCCTGGAAGGAAAGGAATCCTAGAGTGTTGGTACGATGGGGTCGATGGAGCCCAAAAGGCATGGAAGCCTTGATCGTTGATATGTATGGGAGATGGATCCCGAAAGGAGTGGAAGCCTAGATTGTCAGTACAATGGGGCGATGGAACCCGGACGACATGGAATCTTGGAACACATGTACAATGGGGGCGATGTAGAAAAAAAGGTGTTGATGCATGGAATATCAGTACGACGGGGGTGATAGAGCCAAGAAGGCTTGGAAGCCGAGATAATTCATATGATAGGGCGATGGATCTCGGAAGGTGTGGAATCCTAGATCATCGGTACGATGAGCTAATGGAGCCAGGGAGGCGTGAATGCTTGGATCATCTCTATGATAGGGCGATGGAGCCTCAAAGGCGTGGAATCATGGAGTGTCGGTTTGATAGGGCAATGGATCCCAAATTGCGTGGAAGCTTGGAGTTTCGGTATGAGGTTGTGATGGAGCCTGAAAGGCATGGAATCCTGGAGTGTTGGGATGACGGGACCAGAGATCCCAGAAAATGTGGAATCCTAGACCATCGTCACTATGTGTGTGATGGAGTCTAGAAGGCATTGAAGCCTCAATCATTGGTATGATGGTGTCTTGAAGCCCGAAAGGTGTGGATGCTTGGATCTTCGGTACAACAGGGTGATGGAGCTTAGAAGGCATTGATGCCTAGAATGTCGGTATGATGGGGGTGATGGAGCCCAAAAGGCATTGAAGCTATGAACTTTGGTATGATGGGGGTGATGGAGCCCGAAGGTGTGGAAGCCTCGATCATCAATACGATGGGGCTATGGAGCCCGGAAGTCGTTAAAGCATGGAACGTCGGTGCGATCGGGAAATAGTGCCCAGAAGGCATGGAATCTTGGATTTTCATCTCATAATGTATAGAAACTAGAGCAGGGATAAGATCGAACTATTTCAAATATTGGTTATTCATTGGAAATCATGGATTTGAAATATAGAGGGCCTCCATGATGGATTTGGAATATGTATGGGGAAGACCTCCATGATAGTTGATGTCAGGGGTGATGAGGACAATCATGCCTGAATAGTAGCGATTCGGGGAGGACCACCGAATTGGATAATGATAGAGATGCGGAGGACTCCTTTGTATGAATTGTAGCGATACGAGGAGTCACTGTGCATTTTCTAATGATGGTGACGAGGAGGACTCCCGAACACGAATAGTACAGGGGCGGGGAGGACCTCCACAATGGATTCTGGTACTGTTAGAGATTTCCCTTTATATTGGGGGTGGTTTCCCCATGTATAGCCTATGAGGGTGGAAGAGTCGACGAGGAACCGATGGATTAGGGGGACAGATTTCCCCTTTGTGGCCTCTTAAGGTGTCGGATTCGGTGAGTAGACGATGGAGTTGGGGTCGTATTCTTACCAAATGGCCACATAAGGTGGCAGAGTCGGTGAAGAGATGATGGAGTTGGGGGGGGAGATTCCACTTTCGTGGACTCTAATGGAAGTTGAGTTAGCGAGGATCAAATGGAGAATGGGGTGGATACCCCATGCATGACCACTAGAGGGGGTAGGGTCGACAAGGAGCTGATAGAGTCGGGGGAATATTCCCACTGCGTATCCTCTTCAGTTGGTGGGGTCGGCGAGGAGTCGATGGAGTCAGGAACGGATGCCCCCTGTGAGGCCTCTAAATGTGGCGGGGTCGGCGAGTAGATGATGGTGTTAGGGGTGGATGCTCCCTTCCGACATCTTAAAGCAAGAACATTAGCGAGGAGATGATGTAGTTAGGGGTATATTCCCCCTATTAGCCTCTTAAGGTGACAATGTCAGCAAGGATTCGATGGATTCTAGTAGAAAATCCCGCCTGTGCGGACTCTTAAAGAAGCGTGGTCAGCGAGGAGCTGAAGAATTCAACAGAAGATACCCCCTGCATGGCCTCTTAAGGCAGAGAGGTCAGCGAGGAGTCGATGGAGTCAAGGCGGATACCACATGGACGTCTGCTTAAGGCAGTGTAGTTGGCGAGGACCTGATGGAGTCTAGGAAGGATGCCCCCTGCATGGCCTTTGAAGGTAGTAGAGTCGCTGAGGAGATGATAGAGTCAGGGGGGGAAGATGCCCCTTGTGTGGCCTCATAAGGCGGCTAAGTCGAGTAGAAGACAATGTAGTGGGAGGAGGTATTCTCCCTCCATGACCTCTTATGTCGGAAGGGGTGGTGAGGAGCCATTGGAGTTAGGGTCAAATTCCCCCTGTGCGGCCTATTCATGTAATGGGGTCGGTTAGGATCTGATGGAGTCGGGGGGAAGATACCCCCTACACGGTATCTTAATGCAAAAACTTCAGTGAGGAGCTGATGGAGTAGGGGGGTGGATTCCCCCTGCGTAGACTCTTAAGGAAGCGGAGAGGGTGAGGAGTTGATGGAGTCCGGGGCGGATTCCCTCTATGTGACATCTAAAGGTGGCGGAGTTGGAGAGGATACGATGGATTCGAGGGTGGATGCCACCTTCACGGCCTCTTATGGCGGAAGAGTCAGATATGATCCGATGGATTTTGGGAGGATTCCCCCTATGAAGCCTCTTAAAGTGGTGGGTTCTATGATTAGATGCTGGTGTCGGGGGCAGATTCCCCATATGCAACCTATTAAAGAGGTGGGTTGGTGAGGAGATGGTGGATTTGGGGGGCGGATGCCCCCTGCATGGCCTCCTATGGCGTTGGTGTCGGCATGGAGCCGATGGAGTCGGGGGAAGATGCCCCCTACGAGGCCTCTTAAGGCAACGGGGTCGGTGAGAAATCAATGGAGTCAGGGGAGGATGTCTCCCATGTGCCCAACGAAGGTGGCCTGGTCGACAAGGAGCTGATGGAGTCGGTGGAGGATTCCCCCTGCGCGACCTATTAAAGAAGTGACGTGGGCAATGAGCCTATGAGTTAGGGATGTATCCCCCCTTATCATCCTCTTAAGGTGACCGTTTTTGTAGGGAGCTGATGGAGTTGGGTGGAAGATGCCCCCTACACGGCCTCTTAAGGCAGCGGGGTCGGTGCAGAGCTGATAGAGTTGGGGGAAGATCGTCTTACACGACCTCTTAAGGCAGTAGGACAGTGAGGAGCTGATGGAGTCGGGGGAGATACCCCATACGCGGCCTCTTAAGGTGGCGGAGTGCACGAGGATCCAATGGAGTTTGGGGGAGGATTCCTCCAGAGCGTCCTATTAAGTTGGTGGAGTCGGCGAGGAGTCGTTAGTGCTGGGAGCTGATTCCCCCAAAAAGACCTCTTAAGGCGGTGGGATCTGTTAGGAGCCGATGGATTCAAAAATAGATTCCCCCCTGCGCGGCCTCTAAAGGCAGTGAGGTCGGTGAGGAGTTGATGGGGTCGGGGGTGGATACCCCCTGTGCGTCCACTTAAGGCGGTGGGGTCGGCGATGAGCTGATGGAGTCGGGGAAGGATGCACCATATGCAGCCTCTTAAAGCAGCAGTGATGGCGATGTGCTGATGGATTTCTGGGCGGATGGCCCCTTCTAAGCCTATTAATGCGGCGATGTCAGCGGGGAACCGATGGAGTCGGGCAGCAGATCCCACTTGTGCAGCCTCTTAGGACAGTAGGGTCAGCGAGGAGTCGATGGAGTCAGGGGAAGATGCCCCCAGTATGCCACCTCTTAAGGTAGCAGACTTGGCGTAGATCTAATGGAGTTGGGATGGATACTCCCTATGCGACTTCTTATGGTGGCAGAGTTGGCAAGGAGATTATGGAGTTAGGGAGGATGCCCCCTGTGCGGCCTCTTAAAGCGGCAGAGTCAGTGAGGAGCCATTTGAGTCGGGGGTGGATGCCCCCTATGTGGCCTCTTCAGGGAGTGGGGTCAGTAAGGAGATAATGGAGTAGGGGTAGGATGCCCACCACTCGGTCTCTTAAGGCCGCGGGGTCGACGAGGAGCCGATGGAGCCAGGGGGATGCCCCCCGAATGGCCTCTTAAAGCAGCGACGTTGGAGAGCAGTCGATGGAGTTTGGGGCAGATGCCCCCTTCTTGGACTCATAACATAGTGGTGTTGGTTATGAGATAATGGAGTCGACAACAGATGCCCATGCGTGACCACTTAAGGCAGTGGGGTGGGAGGTGAGCCAACGGAGTCGGGGGCGGATGCCCCCCTGTGCAGACTCATAAGGAAGAGGGGTCGGTGAGTAGTCAATGGAGTCAGGGAGGATGCCCCCTTTGTAACCTCTTAATGAAGTGGAGTCAGTGAGGAGCCGATGGAGTTGGGGGGTGGAAGCCCCTTGCACGCCCTTTTAAGGTGGCAGAGTTGGTGATGAGCCATTGGACTCAGGGGGAGGATTCCCCTTGTGTTTCCTCTTAATGTTGTGGGGTCAGTGAGGAGCTGCTGGAGTCGGGGGAGGATTCCCCCCCCCCAACGTGGCCTCATAAGGCAACCAAGACTGTGAGGATCTGATGTAGTTAATGGAGGATAACCCCTGCGTGGCCTCTTCACGAGGCGGGGCCGGTGAAGAGCTGATGGAGTCGGGGCAGATGCACCCTGCACAGCCTCTTGAAGAATCTGCATTGGTGAAGAGATGATGGAGTTAGGTGCGTATTCCCCCTTCTCGACCTCTTAATGCGGAACTGTCAGCAATGATCCAATGGAGTTGGGAATTGAAAGCCCCTTCTGCAGCCTCTTAAGGCAGCGTGGTTGGCAAGGAGATGATGGAGATGAGGACGGATGCCCACTGTGTAGCATTTTAAGGTAGCGGGGCCGGCGAGGAGCCGATGGAGTTGGGGCAGATACCTCCTATGGGGTCTATTAAGGTGGCTACGTCGGTGAGGAGCTGATGCAGTCGGGGGACAGATGCCCCCTGCACGGCCTCTTCATGCAGTAGAGTCTGCGTGGAGCTATTGGAGTCAGGAGTAATCCCACTGTGTGGCCTCTTAAAACAGCGAGGTTGCTGATGAGTTGATGGAGTCGGGGGGGGATGCACCTTGCATGTCCTCTTAATGAAGCGGGGTCGGAGAGGAGCCGATGGATTAGGGGGAGGATACCCCTTGCGCAGCTTCATAAGGTGGTGAAGTTGATGGGGAACTAATGGAGTTAGGGGAAGATGCCCCCTGCACGACCTCTTAAGGTAGAGGAGTCGGCGATGATCCATTGGAGTCGGGGGTGGATACCCTCAATGCGGCCTCTCAACGCGGCGGGGTCGTCGAGGAGTCGATCGAGTCAGGGGGCTGATTCCCCCTACACGACCTCTTAAAGCGGAAGCGTTGGTGAGGAGCTGATAGAGTCAGGGGAGGATACCAAATTTTCATCCTTTTAAGGCGACGATGTTGGTGAGAAGCCTATAGATTCGGGGGGCGGATACCCATTGTGCGGCCTCTTAAGTTGGCGGGGTTAGTGACGAGAAAATGGACCATAGTCTTCACAAACCTGATGGTACTCATCCTATCACATATGATGGAGAGGCGATTCACATGGGTGATGTCTCAATTAAATAGAAATATTTGGTCAACTCGCTATTGAAAGAGACAAGATTCACGTCGGGTTCACCATTTTTGCTTCCGACACTTCTTCCATGGTGCGCATCCATCTATGGAGGACACACTGATTTTTTCCTCACATTCCCACTTTCCAAAGGCAGGAATCATCCTTCTCTTATTTACAGACATTTTCTCCTTGATCGAAATGGGAAGATGGGATGTCAGTTCCCCCTTCCATGGATTCCTCCTCAAAACTCATCAACTGGTCTAGGTATCCATTTAATTTTTGAGTTCTGATTCATGAATCTAATTCCCAGTGTTTTATATTTGTGGATGTCTGTTAATTACACTACTTCCGTTAGGACATTACCTGATATCTTGACATGGTAGCAACCTTCGGTCGGGGTATATGACAACATCAGTCATGTCGGGGCATCTCTAGATGCATGGACATTAGAGAACATATATTATTCCTCACAAGAGGGTATCACAAAGGAAAAAACCCAATACATTCCACATCGTTCGTGGGGTATCATAGGCCAAAGGAATGTCTTTGAGGTTTTCAACAGCTTCCCATGTTTAACACAGGGTATGCCGTGATATTAACGTATTACAGAGACAGTTATGTCTAATTCGTGTCTTCTGAGGTTTTCCTCTAGCATATCGTGTTTAACATGGGTTATGTCATGAGTTTAACATCTTTACAAGATACAATAATATTGATTAGATCATCCCATAGAGACGGATCCGTTTGGTACACCCCTAGGAGAGAACACCTATAATTTTTACCAAATGGATGGATTAGAGTGCCCAATGAGGACCGATCTGTGGTGGTGTGTTCCATAGAGGGGAGATATCAAAACATGAAGGATGATGTAGACACCACTCAGGGAGGATCAGAAAGAGTGCACCCCAAATGGGGAACAACTGATGGATAAGTCAGATTGCCTAATGAAAACAAACCTCAAGTGGTGTGTTCCGTAAAGGGAAGATGTTACACCATGAAGGCTGCTCTGGACACCACTACGGGGGAATTAGGGATGGTTCACCCCAAAATTGAGAACATCAAAGTTTACCGTTGGATTTTATTGAACCTCATGAAGGTTTACTAAATTCCTTGTGTAGATTACATTGATCAAAACCTAGGTATTTCTAAGTGGTGATGAATCGGGGTGTGCACAAAAGAAAAAAACCTGAATATTTGATGGGGATTACACACAGATAACGGCACATCACAAGAGGGACACTCTTGGTTGAATAGTTATGGATTTTGTTCTACTTATGCCTGGTTAGATAACTCAGTGAATGGAGTGATCCCACAGAGATGTGGTGTCCTGTGTATGAATCAAGATGAATGATGGAGTGTTGAATGAAGTGGAGGGAGAATGATATGGAACCATCGTGAAAGTGATGGTAGTTTTGGGCTTCAGCCTTGAAGATATTTCCAACATTTCCTCGTGGCTCGGAATCAAATTTCTCTTAGATCAGGTTGGGGAATGGAATCAGGGTGTGCTTAGAGGATAGAGACCCGGTGAAATATTGGAGCTTATACACAGTTAGCAGCCCTGGTTGGTCTGATGCCACTAGGACAGACCAGAGTTGTGGGTCCCAGTAGGGGTAACACTGTAGTCTAGTAGTGTTTGGGGTTAATCCCATGAGAGGATACCTACATACACTATCTAGGATATTGGGATCAAACCCACGTAATTCACCATACAACGTCTTACCATCTTGTGTGGATGAAAATGGCTGACCATCGGTTGGGGTACAATGGCTTACCATCAATTGGGGGACATAATGACTTACCGTTGATTGGGGGACACAATATTATACAATATATTGGGGATAATATAGTGTCATGTAGGAAAAGAAGGGTTTTAGAGTTTGACAACATGCATGATGGGGGTGGACCGACGTGAAGTGGTCGGGACCGATTGGTGTTGGGCTTGAACCATGGCGAGGCATCCTACATACCATGCCTTGGTAAGGATCAAATTCCACGTATTTTGGAGTGGTGGATACATATTAATGTCATGTAGGATGAAGGCGAACCGACATAAAGGAGCCAGGTAAATATGTGTTGGGATTGAACCTCTGTGTGGATTCCTACGTAACCTTCCCTTGCAAGTATCAAAGTCCATGTAGTTAATAATGGTTTGGTGAACTGACGTAAAGGTGTTCGGGAATAGTAGGTGTTGGGATTGAACCTATGATATACTTCTCACATACCTTGTTTTAGAAAGGATCAATGTCCCCATAGTTCAGAATAGTTTGGTGAACTGATGTGAAGGGGGTCGGTACTGGTAGGTGTCAGGATTGAACCTCAGAGAGGCTTCCTATGTACATTGACATGAGAAGGATCAATGTCCACGCAGTTCAGAATGGTTTTCTAAACTGACATAAAGGGGGTCAAGACCAGTATGTGTTAGTCTTGAACCTCAGAGAGGCTTCCTACATACCATGGCTTGGCAAGGATCATATTCCTTGTAGTTCAGAATGGTTTGATGAACTATCTTGAAGGGGGTCGGGACCAGTTGGTGTTGGGCTTGAACCTTAGTGAGGATTCCTACATACCTTTCCCAGGAAAGGATCAAAGTCCATCTAGTTTGGATGGATTTGGTGAACCGACGTGTAGGGGTCAGGACCGGTGGGTGTTGGTCTTGAACCTCAGGGAGTCTTCGTACATACCTTGACATGGCAAGGATCAATGTACATGTAGTTCAGAATGGTTTTGTGGACCGACGTGAAGGAGGTCATGACCGGTAGGTGTTGGACTTGAACCTTAGGAAGGCTTCCTATGTACCATGCCATTCATAGGATCAAAGTCCTTGTAGTTCATAATGGTTTGGTAGACCGACATGAAGGGTTCGAGGCCAGTAGGTGTTGGGATTGAACATCAGGGAGGATTCTTAAGTACCATTCCTTAGTAACTATCAAATTACATGTAGTTCATAACTGTTTGGGGATTACACTCTAAGGTTTCCCATGAAGGATGACATGTTCTATGTTTACTTAAGATCACACGAGTCATGCTCGGTGTGATAAATAAGGGACAATAAAATACATGATAATTGTGGTGCAATGGTGCGGCCACAAAGGGTGGTTAATGGGGCATTACGCATGGAAGATGTTCAGGTGCCATTGTGGGGTGGAAATAGTTAATGGGGATTAGGCATGGATGATTCTTGGGTGTTACTAAGGAGAAAAAACAGTGAATTGTAATTATGCATGGAAGCTTCCTGGGTGACACTAAGGAATGACAATGGTGAATGGTTCATACACATTGAAGCTTCTTGGGCACCTCTAAGCAGCGGTACTGGTGAATAGGGCTTACACAAGGAAGATGATCAGGTGCTTCTAAGGAGCCACTATGGTGAATAGTTCCTAAACATGGAAGCTTCCTGGGAGCTACTAAAGAGTGGAATGGGTGAATGGGGTTTACACATGGAAGCTCCTCGGGTGCAGCTAAGGAGTGGCAATGGTGAATAGGGATTTTTCATGGAAGCTACCTGATTGCCACGAAGAAGCGAAAATGGTGAATGGGGCTTAGGCATGGAAGGTTCTTATGGGCCTCTATTGAGTGGCAATGGGGAATGGGGATTACATGTTGAAGATGACTGTGTTCCTCTATGGAGTGTCAATAGTGAATGGGGCTTAAGCATAGAATATTCCCATAATTTCATCCTCATATTTGGCCATGAGGGAATCCAAACATGCTGATGGGTTGATTCAAATAATTGGACCCTACACCTATGCACTAGTGCATAAGAAGGACAACACAAGGGGCGTTGGAATCAGTCTGAACAGAGGGAGATGAAAAATGGGAATCACATGCCCAACATTCGGAATGTAGTGAGGTTGGTGTGAATATGGAGGATAACTATTTACCATATTTGATACACATCATCCATATCACATTATCCTAAAATGGGGGCAAACAAATGTAGGATGACTATTGACCATGTTTGAAATATAAGACCTGACTCAAAGTGTCATCCAATGTCTTCTGAAATGTTGGCCTAGAATGGTTGGTGAGCCGAGGCGGCATGGCACCAGACTGTTAGGAGATCCATTTAGATATGAAAGATGATGACAATTTGAATTTAGGACATGCAAAGAATGCTGTGGAGTGATGGAATGTTTGAATATATTCCAACGCTCATGAAATTAATTCACTATAATCATGGCATGAGGCATATTATGCTTAACACATAAGGTATCTCTTATTTGTAATAAGATTCATCCTTTTATTGAATGATAGATTATTATATTGTTTATAGTCATGTATATATTACTATTGGCATCTTATTCTTGAAAAATAAGTAATCTCTTGTTTGGAGAAATAGGCATCCTATATTGGTCATATTGGGTGTACTACAGTTTAGAGTCATGTAGATAAGACTATTAGAAGCTTATGCTTGGCGCATAAGGCATCTCTTATTTAGAGAAAGATGCATCTAATGTTTGTCTCATAGGGCGTACTATAGTTTATTGTCATGTAGAGATGACTCTAAGGAATATGGATCCTAAAAATGGTTGGTGTGGGTACTTACACATGAGTGGCCCTTCTCAGTGGATCCAGGCATTGAAGTTAGGTGATGGGGTTTTGATGAGTTTCTTGAGGAATTGCTCGACTCAAGGAAATTTTGGAATTGATGATGAGAATCTCAACTCATGACATGAGAAAGGAACCAAGAGGAATATGTTGACTCAAGTTGTTTCAAGGTGTTAGTAGGAGTATCTGAAATCTCGGTATTTCATAGATGGAAGGTGGGTGCGCATAAGGACGTAATGAAAAATACCAACGTCCCGACCTGAAAATTTCACAGTGTGACTTGCATTTTTCATGGGGGGTCAGTGATTGAAGTGAAGGGGTCGAGTACCCTGAAATAGGTGCACGAAAAATTGAA
Source organism: Viscum album (assembly GCA_963277665.1). Taxonomy (NCBI): domain Eukaryota; kingdom Viridiplantae; phylum Streptophyta; class Magnoliopsida; order Santalales; family Viscaceae; genus Viscum; species Viscum album. The sequence goes on along the minus strand of OY728158.1, from coordinate 38,103,803 downwards.
AACCATAGAAATGTTGTGATAACGATTGAAGTATTTCATGAAAAAATGGTGTTTTTCACGTAAGTGGTGTTTAGCGCGAAAGTTTGAGGTTTTTCAGTAACATGCCTTGAGAAAAAAGGTATCAGTAGAGGATCAAAGCACTATGGTCTCTCACAAAAGCAGACACAAAAGGTACATGTCATGAAAAATCTCCAATGGAGGGTTCCATTCATCTACATGATCATGGAATAGGCAGTCATACACACAGCAGAGCGACATCCGACCTCTGGAGACATCCCATAGGTGAAGGGGTTCACTTGTATTTAGAAGTGATTCTGAGAGCGGTTTTTACCAAAGATTATAAGCACAGAAGTGATCTTATGTGCACCCTATGGCTGGTGCGCATGCAAAAGGGCTTCTAACGTCACATTGGGCGTGTAAGAATATTGCGCGCAGATGATATTCTTGCACGCCCATCTCAAAACCTGTGTGCACCTTCCATAGACGTTTTTTGGGTGGTCTGGGAGGAAGATGGCCTCTCATTGTGTGCAAAAAATGTTTTTGAGACACGTTGTGTGCCATATTTCGTTGTTGCATGAAATATTCCATTCTTGCATACAAAACATCAATTCATGCATGAAGGATTTCAATTATTGTACAAAAACCCATAATTTTCACCCAAATCATCCTGGATGATAATTTCTAGCATGCAAACTTCGAATGTCCATATATTCTGATCTATAACATAGTTCGGTCTCCATAACTAGTCAAATCATATTCTTTCAAAATAAGCTAGGTTTTGAGATCAAGTTTGACAACATTATATGAATTACATGGATGCATTTTGCAGTTCCAACAGGCTTTGAAATAAGAATCTTTACTGGCATTTAATGAGCACCGACATGTGTGTTATGGAGTGGGATATCTGAAACCATGCTGAGTGTGTCGATGGCCAACTAACAATTTGTTTCAACATGAAATTTCAATGGTGAGGAAGAAATATAGTTAGAAATTGGAAATGTAATCCGGGCCCAATGGCTGGGTTCTCCATTCCCAGATATTTAATTAGATGGATAAAAAATCAGTGACTCAATATATATGGGTGAGGACGATAGTCCTCTAAATGTTTTGGTAGTTAAATGGAGTGGTGATCTCACGACACGTACTAGTGGGGCCCGTGTTGCAACTCCCCAAGCCCACCTCCAATAGGTCAGGGGCTGGTGAGTAGCATCGAGTAGGAATGTCACTAAAATGGGAGGCATTTCCTATAAACCTTTACACACACACACACACATCTCAAAGACCACAAAGCTAAAAAGTAAAAACTACTGAAAATGGAAATGCATGCATACACTTAAATCTCAACCAACAGAGTATGACATGAAAGTAAAGTACAATAATGTAAAACCCTGGGTCAAAATTACCATCCCACCAAAAGAAAGTCCGCAACAATGTCCAACCTGTAATGAAAGGTATTAGGACAGCTATCCATAGCCATAGGAACACACATCGGCCTAACTGATCTCACTAAGCACCTTCCAGTCCTGGTCCACCTAGAATCTTGTCAAAGGCTCGCTCGTCTGCACAAGACACGACACGTTTGAGCAAAGACTGTGCAAGGGTGAGTATAACAACGCCTTGTAGGAAACCCCAAAAACCACAATAGAATAAAATAAAGGAAATACCACAAAGGAATGATATAATCAGATCTACACAATATATGTTTACAGAACATATAACAAGAATATCCAGATATACTCATACATGATCGACTATCGCTAAACCACCTATAAGATCTAGCTCTAATATTCCACTAAGCACGTAACAGGGAGAACACACTCCTAGGTCTGAAAATAGTGATATGATGTACTCGTTCTAGGAGAACTCACTCTACAAGTACATAAAAATATAATGCTCAGATGAGGATCACAATCTATATCTATGGAGAGATTCCAACAAATCAGTCTGAACTAATCCCCTAAGAAGAGGATCAGTGTCTGGGTAAGGTAGGTCACGTCGATACCAAGAACTCTACCTAGGGTACTAGGAAGGAATAGAAGATCTGGATCTAAGTCTCACAAAGGGGATTCCAACAACTATATTAAGGAAGTCTTGCGGAAGGGATCATACTAATGTATGTCGGAAATGATACCAGAATCCTTCAAGGGAATGACCAAGGGTACAAACCCTAAGAAAGCTAGACCAAGTCATAGAAGAAAAATGGCTCAAGCCATATAAAACACGTTACAGGGTGTGTAGTAGGGTCACACACCATGTTCTTTGACTCCGGGTACTGCTCGTGTAAAACAACACATGCCTTAAGGCTGGTCATATAAAAGTAACTACACAGCGTGTAGCAGGATTACGCACCATCTCTGAGTGTCCGGGGTTCACTCCGTGTATGGTGGCCATGTTCCCGTACATGACCTCAACCCATGTTTCCCTGCCCATGTACTAGTACACAGGTTATCCCATGTATTTGGCTGGGTCTGGATAGGGAAGGGTATACACACCATGTCATTGGCCGTGTACCCAAACGGTGTCCGTGTACTCCCGGAGTACACGCCAGGTGGTCCACCGATGAACACACGCTGTGTATCTCATACTACATTCCGTGTAGTTGTGAAATATCCAAAAGCACTAACTTCTTCTTCACGCCTCTGCCGAACCTCCTGATTCACAATCTGTCATCCGTTTTCCACAAAACATGAGATATCAGGCCGCCTCGTCATCGTGATTCTGGATTCATGGGTTTTAGACCTTCGATCGACTTCGAAATCCGATTCCAGTCAACTGTGTGGAAATCGTTTGAAGAACGATATCTTCTGATCCGCTTCGATTCGTCAATCACCACCACAGCCACACCTCTGTCAGGTTTTCCCGATCCCAGATCTTCAGTTTGGGATCATTGCATCTCATAATGGATGCACAATGATCCATCATTCTTATCTCCGTGACGAACGCGTAGAACACCCATGAAGAACATGAGAAATCGAGGAAGAAAGGAACAATAAATCGAGTGGGAAGAACCTCGATCTATGTTCATGTCGATCTTGGTTTGTCACCATTATAAGGATAATGGATACCAAAATAACCTTCAAGAATCAATCCCCAAATAAGATCCCATAGATAACCCATCCTGCACAACGATCAACATGAAAGACAATCTGTTTGTTGGTTGGTCTGCGACTTTCATGGAAATCAAGAACGAGAAAGAAATAAAAATGTGATCAAATTCCCAACCTGGATCCTCGGCCTTTGTCGGCCATGATCTGGTCGTTACGTCGTCGTCGCCAGTGAAACTCATCAACAACGTCATCTCCGTGTTGGGATGTTTTATCCGAAGCTTCCAAGTGCCTCCAGGGGAAATTCAGGGTTATGATATCTGTAACCCTGATCCCCTATGAAATCATTAATTTAAAATATTTAAACAATTCGTTGTAAAAAGATTTAATAAAATATTTTTATTAAATAATTTATTATGGTTACATCCAAAAAATAGATTTTACCACCGAACTTCGCTAGCCGGTGTTAGGTCTCACCTAAGGTAAACTCGCTTCTCTAAACACAATGATGCCGTCAGATTTCTGATCTGAGCACCTATTTAGAAGTTATTCCACTTTTTCAGGAAACAACACAAAGTTATAATTTAATAATTTAATAAAATGCAAACATTTCATCCGGGATCACTGGTCCCTGGAACTACACGCCGTCAAAAATCCTGGTCTCGAATGAATTCCCATTCAATACGGAAATAATATATGAAAAAATTAGAGGCAATGAATCCTCTCTACAATAAGGATTTACGTCATCGAAATGACAAAACAAAGTCTACTAAAAAATATGTGGGTAATTCGCACGGATCTGAGCCTCCAGCTCCCACGTTCTCTCCAGGAGATTCTCGTGCTGCCACCGGACATGCACCAAGGGAATAACTTGCCCACAAAGAATCATCCCCTACTAATCCTTGATCTCCACTGGGTACTCAGCAAAGGTCGCTCCACCGTTGATTTCCAGCTCGCCCCTGTCGATAACGTGCGATGGATCATGCACGTACCTCCGTAGCTATGACACATGGAAGATGTTGTGTACTTGGTCCATCTGAGGAGGTAGAGCCAAGTGGTACTCCACCTCAACAACTCTACACAGAATCTAAAAAAGTCTGATGAACCTCATATATAGATTGCCACCGCAGCCAAATCATCACAATCCCCGTCGAGGTGAGACCCGTAGGAACACATGGTCTCCCTCCTCGAACTCCAATGGCATCTGTCTCCTGTCGACATAAGACTTTTGCCGACTATGTGCAGTCTTCAACCACTCCTGGATGAATTTATCCTTCTCTGTAGTAGCTCTCACCATCTCTATCCACAAATAATAACTATAAAGTGACCAACATCTTCGTCACCTCACCCAGAAACTACGAACTAGATTTCCTGCTGAGAGCATCTGCTACAATGTTCCCATCCCCAGGAGTATAAACAATCTCTATGTCATAATCCTAGAGAAACTCAAGACACTGCCTCTATATCAAAACTTGATACTACCGAGAAAAAAAATATCTGATACTCTGGTGATCAGAGTAGACAATAAACCGCTCACATGTATGGTAGTTCCCCCACGTCTTCAATGCGAAGACGACTGCTGCCAACTCAAGATCATGGGTTGCATAGTTCTGCTCGTGCAACCTCAACTGACATGAGCCATAGGCAACCACCACTTGAATATGCATCAAGACACAACTAATCCCAGTTCCTGACGCATTTCAGAACACTACTAATTCGATACGCTCCTCTGGTAGTCTCAAGATTGGGGTGCTTGTCAGACTCTGTCTCAAGTGATGAAAGGCCTGCTGGCATCTCTCTGTCCACAGTAAAGGCATCCCACTTCAGGTCACAGCTGCCATGGGTGCTGAAATCCTAGAGAAATCAGGAATGAATCTCCTATAGTAGCCTGCCAACCCAAGCAAACAACACTCCTTCATCACGCTTCGTGGTGGCTCCCATGCTAACTCTACCTCAACCTTGGCTTGGTCCACTGCTACACCATCTGCTGAGATAATTTGTCCCAGAAAGTGTACATATTGAATCCATGAATGACACTTTGAGAGTTTCACATACAATTGGTGCTCTTAGATTGTGTCCAGAACTATCCTTAGGTTCCTCGCGTGCTCCTCCTCGGACGCAGAGTACACAAGGATATCATCGATGAAGACCATAATGAACTGATCTAGATGGGGCTAAAAGACCCGGTTCATGAGTCCCATAAACACTGTCAAGGCATTCATCACACCAAAGGGCATCCCCAAGTACTCATAGTGACCATATAAACATCTGAATGTCGTCTTCAGAATATACTCATCTCTTTCTAGCAATTGGTGATAGCCTCATCATTGATCAACCTTCGAGAACCATCGTGCCCCTCTTAACTAGTCAAAGAGGTCATTGATCCTCATTAGTTGATACTGGTTACTCACGGTCACCTGATTAAAGCATCGGTAATCCACACATAGCCTAAAGATCCCATATGACTTCTTTTCAAACAACACTGGGGCCGCCCAGGGTAAAACACTGGGTCTCACGAAGCCCTTCTTCTAAAATTATTCCAATTGCACTCTTAGCTCACGATGCTCTACAGGAGCGATCTGATATGTTGATGTTGATATCAGTGTCATCCTGGGTTGCAACTCAATGCAGTATTCTATATCCGAATAGGGAGGTAGTATGGGGACATCCTCCGGAAAGACATCTTCCTACTCATCCACTACTGCTGGAAATTGGAAACTCATATCATCTGCTACGCCAAGGGCTAGGGTCGCCAACTGATGTGAAATCGGTTGTACCTTCCTATGCATGATTCCATCCTATGCTGCCTGGGTCTCCATTTCACCGATGAAGGAGAACCTCATTCCATATCTATGGACACACGACACCATTTGCATAAAAGAGTTAATCTGGTTATGAACTGTGGATATCCAATCCATAAAATGAATGAAATCGTAAGGCCTCAATGCTACCACCAAAAGGTTCAAACAGAAACGCAAGCCTCCAGGGGTCTGGTCACACTGTCTGCAAAGTTGTGTGATCTTTGAATATTCTCCAGTTGGTGTTTCTAAGCCTATAGGTCGAGTCAATGGCTCAACTAAAATCTCAAGGTCTCGAACAAAATAAGCAGCATGAAAAGAATGACTAGAACATGTGTCTATCAGTACGACAAACAAAGTAAAAAAAAACAGATTGTACCTCTAATCATTCCGGGAGTACCTGGGTCATAAGCCTATACTGAATATAGTTGTCCCTGCCTCTGTCCACCAGCTATCTAATCCTGGGGTGGACCTCCTGGGGGTGGTGGTGGTAAAGGGTCAAAATGCCGACCCCCTCCAACTGCTCTCCCATCTCCTCTACCGCATCTGTCTCCCTATGGATCTGTCTGTTCCACATGTTGCCTCTACCTCAGTGGTCCATCCACTGCTCCCATGTTATTAGTACGACGGGTTAGACAATATCGAGTGAGTTGTCCCCTACAATCACATGAGTATCATCACCACTCTCGAGGCTTGCTGGATGCGCCCTGCGAACCCTGTATGGCAGCTCCTCTCTCCATGGATATCCTCTGAAAATGTCTCCAATGCTTAGGTCCCAGACTTTGGCTCCCTTCTGCCGAGGTCTCTCCTCCAGCTCGCTCACTAGTGACCACTTCTGGCTGTCTCTGCTCAGCGGATAAGCTCTTGACCACCAAATACCGCTCGAGCACCCCAGCACAAGTAGGAATGCTCATAGGGATAATGATAGCTCAGATGTCTCTGCGCAATCCCCGCTCAAAAGTCCGAGCTCTGATGTACCGATCCCTAACCATATCAATCGAGTACCGTGAGATATCGGTAAACCTTGATGAATAGTTAGCCACTATCATGGTTCCCTACTAGAGATGAAGAAGAACTTGTATATGTACTTCTCTCAGGGTAAAATTTGAAAACAACACTATGAAAAGATGATCAAACTCTGACCATGCAAGAGTCGCCTCGTCCTGAGTCTGGATAACCAAACTCCACCATTTCCCTTTTGAGCCCTACAGAAGGCTCGCTGCCAGGATCACCATCTGGTCTGCTGGTGTCCTAACCAAACAAATGACTCTAGCCACTACCTCAAGCTAGTCCTCTACTGCCTGTGGGTCCGGCATTCCTTGAAACATGAGGGGTCTTTGTCTCTAAATCACGTGGAGTGCACCCAGCCTGTGCTTCACCTCTACTATTACAACAGACACTAAACATCGCTCAACAGGTGGTGGAATTACTTGCACACCACCAGATGTTTAAACTGGGGGATATGGTCCCTGTATTGTAGCTCCATCACTGAGGTGGTCATCCTCATGATCGATCTGCTGGATCCTAGAAGGTTCACTTCATGAAGGAATTCGGTAAAGAAAAAAGATGTATCACAGTCAGGGAGTATATATCGAGAGCTGACTCAAGAAAGACATGGAAACCATAACCCATTTCTATATGATGCATGTACAAATTTTTCCCTTGTAACAATTGTTCACATGATCTGAGTCAAAAATCAAGTTATCAGAGTCTTTGTGTATGGATACGTCGACTACTTGTACCAATACTAGGGTCCCTAACCAGAAAGCCAAACTCGAAACACTTAACACTTTTTCCCTAGACCGACTCACAAACTCTCGGTCCTAATGTAGTACCGACCACCTCTGATACCACTCTATCACTACCCGTCCCTGTGAGGCCTGTGCCACAACTCCCCAATCCTACCTTCAATAGGCCAGGGTGTAACACCCAGATATTTTATGAAAAATATTCTTTTTAATTTCATTAATGCCTTGTGTTGTACGCTACACCAAAAGGAGCTTGAACAACATGCATCCTTGAATTGCCTTGAATTACACGCAATCGCGACCTTCCTCGATAGCTTGTGTATTACGCAATACCGAGTTTCACTAAAAAATGATATGCTATTAAAATATTATTAAAACAAGCTATTATGAATAGTAATAACCACTTTTTGAAATTTTTTAAATTTTATTTTTCAAAATGGACTTCATTTTTGGATTCGGAATATCGAAATTAGCTTACGGAGATATTTTGGCACTTTTCAGATAACTTTTATATTCTGATGAATAGTGAAAATTACTAAATCTTAATTAAAAACAACTCTTTAAATCGAAATAATTAATAGTGATAAATTATTAATTTGAGTGGTTTTAAATTATATTTAGATTATATGTTTACAATTTAATACAATTTTGTTCATTGGATGTAATTTCACATTTACACCAGACATAAACAAGTGTCAATCATTTGATAGTTATTATCCTTTAAAAGCACACTATTTGTTTTGACGACGAGAATTAATTTTTAAATTAGTTAATATAACTGATATGTTTTGAATTTGGTAAAATAAAAATCATTTTTTAATTCATAATATCAAATATATCTTAGGCCTAAGTTTTGGTATTTTTCTGGAAACTTTCATTTTTTGATGAATAGTGAAACCACTAAGTGGTAGTTAAAAAAACTGAATTTTTCATAAAACATAATTTTACCGCTTCTGTGAGTAGAATTTCAAAAATCCAAGACACACGGTTAATATCAAGGACTAAAATGTGGTTCAATGAGATGAAAATAATTTTTGGTGAATAGTAACTTTTTACTTTTTTACCACAGTTAAAAGTAAATAGAGTAGTTAAGGGTAAAAATGATATTATTATTACATTAACACATGTCCTAATTCTATTGGATAAGTGTGATTCGACCAAAAACAACCTCAGGAATATGTTATGACCATTTAGGCCCACATGGATTAGATTTGGACAATTATTATCAATTTATTTAAAGAAGGGTTAAAATAGTTAAATTCGAAGTTTAATAACTAAATGATTTCTAATATTGGGTTATAAATAAGATAAATTAGACTATAAATATTCATTAGAAATATAAATAGATTTCCTACATAATTATATTTCATTAGTAATTTTTAGACTTTATATAAGTTAATTTATTTATGACACCAAGATGATGTAGTAATTATCCTATTAATGAAATATTGACATAATTGATGTTATAAATACCCAAATAAATATAATTTGAGACTTTTTATTAATTCCACTAATTTTATAGGTTAATAGAACATGTTAGTATTGATTTAAGTAACTATTTTATAACTAATCATTCTGTTATAATTTTCACAAAAATCAATTACTTAATAGTGTCAAAATTGACATAAAATAGTTTTTAAAACAAATATTATATTATTAATTATTATTTTATTCTTAAAAATATAAGGATCATCAAAATAACTTAGATAAGGTTTTATATATTAATAATAAACAACTTGGGGTTCTTTTGGATTTTTATATTATGTTTATTAACCTTATAGTGTAAGAACACAAAAAGACACGGTAAAAGTAAAATTATCTAACTTAAAGTTAAAACTAAATGATAAGGTTAAAATAGTGAACTAAACTTGTCCAAATTCTATTTGATGAGAGTTTTTCGACCCATCCCCACCATAGCCTCAAAATAACTCAATTTTGAGCTATTAAAAACCGAATATGACTTTATTATAAAATAATATGTTTTGTTATTCCAAAGGTGCCCCTCTCCTCCCTTATAAAAGGGCACCTACTCCCTCTCTTCCTCACACCACATTGATCCTTCAAGCTCTGCCAACCCCTACCAAATTCTCTTATCCACTTCCCTCGAAACATCCTAGAGGTCCTAGTGTTCTTCAAAGACCAATTTTAGTGCCCTAAGAGGAGGACTCAAAGAGGCGCTTCAAAGAAGATGTAATGTCTGTTACCAATTATTTGAACTTTATTTCTTCTTCCACTTCTTCTTCTTAGGTTGTTTCATTATGAAGTAATGACATCAGTATCACTCATATATTTATATGTTATTATAAGAATTAAACAAACCTATTTCACCATCTATCCATCCTACGGAAAATGAAATCATCGCGCGTGCGTACGTACAGAATACTGTCTCCACGCCGTGGTTTAATATATTTTCCACCACCACCATACTTGGATTGATATAAAGGTGTACATAATAACTATATATAATTATTGTAAAGTTATATTGATTCTGAAATAGTATACAGAGATTCCAATACAATTCCATGATCATGAGAATGATATCATCGCTCGTGGATACGTACGGACTACCGTCTCCATGACGCGATGAGATTCATTCTCCATGTTAACCATTCATGAATGATTATAAAGTATATATAATAAGTAATCATGAAATATATGACATAATAGTGATATTGGATTTATTTGTATATATATGTATGTCATCTACTTAATTCCAGTCAACTCAATAAGGAAACGAAAACAGCGTTCATGCGTACGTACGGCCTACTGTCTCCATGAACGGTGTATTTATTTCAATTTACTGATCTATTATATATATTTATATTCTGAATATATCTTATATATAAATCATGTTTTATATTCCATAATTAAGTAATCATGATCTAAGTAATCATATGAATAATTACAAGTCAAAACACGGACGACAAATGAAATGATTTTACCCAAAACGCTCTATAACATGGAATTTACAAAAGAACGGGTAATATAAAGTCATAAGTGAACCATATATGATATCATAACAATGAGTATGATTCTGGAATAATTCAATGACATTATTTAAATGATTATACAGGAGGTTCGGACACTGATGAAGCAAATCAGACCTAAGGTAAGGGAAATATCACAATCTCATTTTTATCCGAGATTATTTATACTTTGGTATTTACTGGGGTGTATTTTATCATCCACATCCATGTTTACTCAATATTTAATATTATTTTCATCCACCTACAATTTTTAAAATTCATTTTACCCTTTGGTGAGTTTATAGTAAAAGATATGAAAGGATTCTTTTGTCGTTTTCCGTATGAGGTACTTTTTGACTTTTCCGAAAAAAGTACGAGAAGAATGTTTTTTTAACTTATAAGGCATGAATGGATTTTTAAAACATTATTTCCAAGAAGCTTCCTTTACAAGTTTTCAATTCTATTTTTAATCAAATTATTTTAGTTTAAAATTGTATGACATGTTAATAAAGGAAAATATTTTTGATGTAGAAAGGATATTTTCCTCAAGAATGGAGTTCAAGTTTTTTATCAAATTTTTTTCTATCTAAGATAATATAGGGTTTTTTTTATATAATTATTATTAAATTGATTTGATTATGTTGTGATGGAATTATTTTTATGAATTCCTTTATCTTATATGAATTTTTTTATGATGTCATGTTGTTTAAGATTACCATTTTTATTACATGGTCTATGAAATGATGTATGATTTATGATTTTGTGGCACAAATATGAATGGTATCATTATGAGATGGGTGGGACCTATATCTCACTCCAATGAATTGGGTAAATATTTTATATCTCATGAGATAGACATGGCTGTAATGGAAGGTTAAACCAGTTCAGTGAACAGGAATGAAACGAGGAATGAACTCAGTTCAGAAATGGACTTTGTCCACTAAGATAGTCTTGGAAATGAGTCTTGACTAATAAGAAATGATTATCTATGATTATGTGTGTATGCCAAAAAGATTCATGTTTTAGGTTATGATTATTTGGAATAAATTTCACTACTATGATTTATCCCATGTTATGAAATTATGATCTCTTTTGCAGGTTAAGATTTACAAAATGTTATGTTCTTATTAATATGATGTGATTGATATTTATTTTGTTTACCCTTAATGAGAATTTGAGCTCACCCTTTTATGTTTTATTTTCCCCAGGATATATAGAAAGGTTTTAGGTAGAAAAAAAGTAAGATCATTATTGGAGATGTTGAAGATCTTTTACCATGATTAGATGATTATATTCCGAGTTTCCAAAGACACTAACCTATTACGGTCCTTGTGTTTGTGTTTTTTTGAAATGTACTAAGTATTACACAAAAGTAATATAATGTCCATGTATGTTAATCTTTAGGTCTCTATAGTTGGTATCAGAGGAAAGGTTTAGTCAACCTTTGGAAACTAGGATGCGAAAACGTTAGTGAGATCCCTAGAGATATTTCTAAGGTATGTCTAGGGATGTCCCTAAGGATAAGTATACGTATAGGATATAGTCTTCGAACTATGGTAACGATCTTAGAATTTAACCTAAGATGTTAGATATTGAGGGTTCTCCCCCTTTACTATTTTGTTTTCCCTAGCATGATTTTTACCTCACACACTATTCTTTTTGAGATTTAGAAAATGGTTGGAAACAGGAAGATTCATGATAATGGATGATATGACGTACAATGGAATGATATTCTTCATGAGAAACAAAATGAAACGGGATTTAGAAGTCCAAACATCGTTATTATGCCTAATCATCAATCTCATAATAGGATCAATAATCTCAACTTTGGTATGTTTACCGACTCAGATAATAAGAGAAAGATGGAGTTTCATGATGATCATAGAGGAAAGAAAGTTCAATTTCCCTCTTGTAAATCATGTGGGAAGAGGCATCAGGGACAATGTTTCAAAGGAACTGGAAGATGCTTTGGGTGAGGAAAAGAAGGACACAAAGCCAGTAAGTGCAAAAGAAAAGTTCCAGTTAACACCATGGATGAGGATAATGGTATTTCTACGACCTCAACAATGGTTAAATTTTTTAAATGTGGAATGTATGGGCATTATGCCAACCAATGCCCTAAGGGAAAGTCACATGAAGAGAATCAGTATGGTCTTATGGGTAGTAGTTATGTTGATGATGATGAAGAGACTACAAATGATATGTGAGATGAATGAATTGTTGATGCTCGGTCAATGGTTTAAGAAGGTAGTGGAATGATTACATGTTTATCAAGTGTAATGTTGTATAAGTTATATCATGTTACTATGGAATAATGAGACATCTAAGGATTGCTACACTATTGTCTTTCCTTGAGTTTTGAAAATGTATGATTAATGGTACAAGTATCCATGAAAGGTTATTCAGATATTTTTGGAATGTAGATGATATGTGCATAATGAAGGGATAAAGATAAAATTAAATGTTTTATAGTATTCATGATCTCATGACTAATATAAGGAGAAGGTTATATCTTGGTTTGAGTATATAGAATTTTTGGATTTTGGTATGTGGAAGGAGTTATCTTTTGACAGCATTTATGTTTTCACTAAGGTTTAATGGGTATTCATTTTTCAAGAGAATATATTATTAAGGTATTCAAATGATTGGAATGTGACCAACAAGATATATGGGGGATAAATGATGGTATTCACATGTTTGGTTGATGACATTTCAAGTAATCATTTTCTTTATACTATGAGTTTGGACCGAAGTATTTTATATAATCCTAAAGATTGGAATGGATTATGTTGGACATAATTAGTATTTTTTAAGGATAGAACTTTTTTTGATATTATTGATGGGATGTTATAGTAATGTAGTTTTAGAAAAAGGACAACCTGCAGGATGGGCGACAGCCCATCGCATCGGACAAGGCTGTGGGATTTGAACCCACAACCGAAGTGTGACTGGCCTTTATCGCCTACCACTAGCCTATAGGAAGTCCCTGTTTAGTGGAAACTTGTTTTATTATATTAAGAAGTATGATATATGAAGTTTAAGTCCATTTTAGGAACCATATATGATTAATCTCACTATAGATGTACTAATGTATTTTTTGATAACTTTTCTAACCGTTTGTTTGAGATAGATGAAATGACCCAGCATTCTATCACATGATCTGCTAACACATCACGAATGACAAATTAAAATTCATTTCTTTAAGAGATGAACTGGAAATTGTCCAAAGAATGCCCAACGGTGAGACTATACCAAAATCACGAAAGTATTTCTTCTAATTCCAATTTCATCAACTTTTGGGAAATGATTTTGAAAACCAAAAATGTTGTCCTAGTGCTATTATATCTAATGAATTAGATGGTACCATAGATCTTCACAAATTTATGGCTTTGTGATTGATGGATTTTTCCTAGCCAAGTTCTCTACCACTCTCCATCAGAACATGATGGTTAAGTTTCTCTTCTCTATCCATATTTTCACCTATGTGGAAACCCAGTGATTAGTTTATTTGGGTAACCATTACGTTTCATACTTTTGATTTTAAAGATTGGTTTTGGTATTCCTTTTTACGATGTGGGTTTCTATTAATAAAACTTTCGATTAGTAAATGATTTATAACCCCGACGAATTTCGAGGGAGAAATTCATTTTAAGGGGGGTAGAATGTAACACAACAAGATTTTATGAAAAATATTCTTTTTAATTTCATTAATGTCTTGTGTTATACGCTACACCAAAAGAAACTTTCACAACATGCATCCTTAAATTGCCTTTCATTACATGCAATCACGACCTTCCTCGATAGCGTGTGTAGTACGCAATACCGAGTTTCACTAAACAACGATATGCTATTAAAATATTATTAAAACTAGCCGTTATGAATAGTAATAACCAATTTTTGAAATTTTGTAAATTTTATTTTTCAAAATGTATTTCATTTTTTTATTCGGAATATCGAAATTAGCTTACGGTGAAATTTTGTTACTTTTCAGATAAATTTCATATTCTGATGAATAGTGAAAATTACTAAATTGTAATTAACAAAAACTTTTTTAACCAAAATAATTAATAGTGATAAATTTAAAATTTGAGTAGTTTTAAAGTATATTTAAAATATGTTTTTACAATTTAATACAATTTTTTTCATTGGATGTAATTTCATAGTTAAACCAGACATAAAAAAGTGTCAATCTTTTAATAGTCATTATCCTTTAAAAACACGCTATTTGTTTTGACGACGGGAATTAATTTTTAAAATAGTTAATATAACTGATATTTTTTGAATTTGGTAAAATAAACATTATTTTTGAATTCATAATATCAAATATAGATTAGGCCTAATTTTTGGTATTTTTCTAGAAACATTCATTTTTTAATGAATAGTGAAACCAATAAGTGGTAGTTAAAAAAACTGAATTTTTAATAAAACATAATTCTACCGCTTCTCTGAGTAGAATTTCGAAAATCCGAGAGACAGGGTTAATATCAAGGACAAAAATATGGTTCAATGAGATGAAAATAAATTTTGGTGAATAGTAACTTTTTACTTTTTTTACCACGGTTAAAAGTAAATAGGGTAGTTAAGGGTAAAAATGATATTATTATTACCATAACACATGTCCTAATTCTATTGGATAAGTGTAATTCGACCAAAAACAACCTTAGGAATAAAATATGACAATTTAGGCCCACTTGTATTAGATTAGGACATTTATTATCAATTTATTTAAAGAAGGGTTAAAATAGTTAAAATCAATTTTTAATAACTAAATCATTATTAATATAGTGTAATACATAAGGTAAATTAGACTATAAATATTCATTAGAAATAAGAAAAGATTTCCTACATAATTATATTTTATTTTTAATTTTTAGACTTTATATAAGTTAATTTATTTATGACACAAAGATGATGCAGCAATTATCTTATTAATGAAATATTGACATAATTGATGTTATAAATACCCAAATAAAGGTAATTTGAGACTTTTTATGAAGTACACTAATTATATATGTTAATATGTCATTATGTATTGATTTATGGTAATTTTTTCGAACTAATCATTATGTTATGATTTTCACAAAAATCAATTACTAAATAGTGTCAGAATTGACATAAAATAGTTTTTAAAAAAAATATTATATTATTAATTGTTATTTTATTCATAAAAATCTAAGGTTCGGCCAAATAACTTAGATAAGGTTATATATATTAATAATAAAAAACATGGGGTTCGTTTGTCTTGTTATAGTACGTTTATTAACCTTATAGTGTAAGAACACAAAAAGACATGGTAAAAGTAAAATTATCTAACTTAAAGTTAAAAATAAATGATATGGTTAAAATTTTCAACTAAACTTGTCCAAATTCTATTAGATGAGAGGATTTAGATCCATCGCCACCTTAGCCTCGAAATAACTCAAATTGAAACTATTAAAAACCGAATATGACTTTGTGATAAAATAATATTTTTTGTTATTGCATAGGTAGCCCTCTCATCCCTTATAAAAGGACAGCTCCTCCCTCTCTTCCTCACACCACTTTGAGCCTTCATGCTCGGCCAAACCCTGAAAAATTCTTTTATCCACTTCCCTAGAAACATCTTAGAGGTCCTGGTTATCTTCAAAGACCAATTTTAGTGCCCTAAGTGGAGGACTCAAAGAGTCTCTTCAAAGAAGATGTAATATCTGTTACCGATTATTTCAACTTTATTTCTTCTTCCACTTCTTCTTATTAGTTTGTTTAATTATGAAGTAATAACATCATTATCACTCATATACTGATATGTTATTATAATAATGAAACAACCCTATTTCACCATCTATCCATCTTACGGAAAATGAAATCACAGCGCGTGCGTACGTGCGGAATACCGTCTCCACGTCATGGTGTAATCTATTTTCCACCACCACCTTACATGGATGCGTATAATGGTGCACATAATAACTATATATGATTATTGTAAAGTTATATTGATTTTTAAATAGTATACATACACTCCAATACAATTCCACGATCATGAGAATGATATCATCGCTCGTACGTACGTACGGACTACCGTCTCCACGACGTGATAAGATTCATTCTCCATGTTAACAATTCATGAATGATTAAAAAGTATATATAATAATTAATCATGAAATATATGACATAATAGTGATACTGGATTTATGTGTATATATATATGTCGTCTACTTAATTCCATTCAACTCAATAAGGAAACGAAAACAGCGTTCATGCGAACGTATGGCCTACCGTCTCCATGAACGGTGTATTACATTCCATTTACTGATCTATTATATATATTTACATTCGGAATATATCTTATATATAAATAATGTTTTATACTCTGGAATTAAGTAATCATGATCTATATAATCATATTAATAATTACATGTCAAAACACGGACAACAAATGAAATGATTTTACCCAAAACGCTCTTTAACATTGAATTTACAAAAGAACGGGTAATATAAAGTCATAAGTGAACCATATATGATATCATAACAATGAGTATGATTCGGAAATAAGTCAATGAATCATTATATAGGAGTTTCGGACAGTGACAAAGAAAATCGGACCTAAGGTAAGGGAAATATCACAATCTCATTTTTATCCGAGATTGTTTATACTTTGGTATTTACTGGGGTGTATTTTATCATCCACACCCATGATTCCAGAATATGTAATATTATTTCGATCCAGATTCAATTTTTTAAATCCATTTTTACCCTTTGGTGAGTTTATAGTAAATGATATTCAAGGAATATTTTGTCGTTTTTCGTACGAGGTAATTTTTGACTTTTCTGACAACAGTACGAGAAGAATGTTTTTTTAACTTATACGGCATGAATGGATTTTTAAAACATTATTTCCAAGAAGCATCCTTTACAAGTTTTCATGTTTATTTTTAATCAAATTCATTTAGTTTAAAATTGTATGACATGTTAAGAAAGGAAAAAAAATTTAAGTAGAAAGGATATTTTTCTTCAAGAATGGAGTTCAAGTGTTTTTTTCAAAATTATTTTCCATCTAAGATAATATAGGCTTCTGTTTATATCCCTATTATTACATTGATTTGATTATGTTGTGATGGAATTATTTTTATGAATTCCATTATATTATATGAATTGTTTTATGATGTCATTTTGTTTATGAATCCCATTTTTATTACTTGGGTTTTGCAATGATGAATGATTTATGATTTTGTGGAACTCATATAAATGGTACCATTATGAGATGGGTGGGACCTATATCTCCCTCAAATGAATTGGATAAAGATTTTGTATCTCATGAGATAGACATGGCTAGAACGGTAGGTTAAACCGGTTCAGTGAAACAGGACTAAAACGAGGAATGAAGAAAGGTTTTAGGTAGAAAAAAAGGAATATCTTTATGGGAGATGCTGAAGATCTTTCACAACGATTAGAAGATTATATTCCGAGTTTCCAAAGACACTAAAATATTATGGTCCTTGTGTGTGTGTTTTTTTGTTATGTACTATGTATTCCGCAAAAGTAATATAATGTCCATGTACGTTAAGCTTCGGGTCTCTACATAGTGGCTGGTGACCAGCACCGAGTAGGCATGTCACAAACATGGGATATATTGCCTATAAACCTGTACACACACAGATCTCCAAGACCAAAAAGCTGAAATGTAAAAACTACTAAAAATAGAAATTCATGAATACAAAAAAATCACATCCAATAGAGTACGACATGAAAGTAAAGTACAGTAATGTAAAACCCTGGGCCAAAAGTATAATCTGACCAATAGAAATTCTGCAACAAAGTCCACCTGGTAAATAAAGTTACTGGGACTGCAATCTTTACCCGTAGGAACACACCTCGGCCTACTAGATCTCACTGAGCACCGTCCGGTCTGGGTCCACCTAGAATCCTATCAAAGGATCACTCATCTGCACAAGAAACAACACATGTAGGAAAAGCCCGTGCGTGGGTGAGTATAGCAATACCCAATAGGACACCCCAAAAAACAAAAAGGAATACAAAAAAGGAAATACTACAAAGGAATAATACATTCATCTCTACACATTATATGTTTACAGAAAATATAAAAAAAATATTCAGATATACTCATACACGCTTGATTATAACAAAACCACCACTAAGTTCTAGCTCGAATATTCTACTAACATGTAACAGGGAGAATTCACTCCTACGTATGAAGAGAGAGATGTGAAGTACCCATTCTGGGAGAAATCGCTCAACATGTACTTAAGAATACGATGTTCAAATGAGGATCACAACCAATAGCTATTGGGTGATTCCAATAACTCAGCCTGAACTAATCCGCTAAGCAGAGGATCAGCGCCCGGGTAAAGTAGGTCACATCGATACCAAGAACTCTACCAAGTGTACCATGAATGAATAGAGGATCCGGCTCTAAGTATCATAGAGGGGATTCCAAAAACACTATTCAGAAAGTACTGCTGAAGGGATCATAATCTTGTACGTAAGAAATGATACCAGAAACCTTCAGGGGAAAGACCAAGGGTACGAACAATAAGAAATCTAACCCAAGTCACGGAAGACAAATGGATCAAGCCATGTAAAACAGGTTACACGACGTATAGTAGGGTCACAAGCCGTGTTCCTTGACTCCGGGTACTACCAGTGTAAAACGTCATGTGTCTTAAGGATGGTCATATAAAAGTAACTACACGACATTTAGTAGGATTACACATCATGTCCGAGTGTCCAGTGTTCGCTTCATGTGTGATGGCCATGTGCTCATACACGGCCTCAACCTGTGTCGCTCTGCCCGTGTACCAGAACACGGGGTATCTCCTGTATCTAGGCGGGATTTGCCGAGGAAGGGTATACACGTTGTGTCCTTGTCCGTGGACCCAACCTGTGTTCATGTACTCTCGGAGTACACGCTAGGTAGTCCGCCGACGAACACATACCGTGTAGCCCATACTACCCGCCATGTAGTCAGGAATTTTCTCAAAGTGCATCCTTCTTCCTCGCGCCTTGGAAAAACCTCCGGATTCGTGATCAATCTTCTGTTTTCCACGAAACTCGAGAACTCATGCCACCTCGTCGTCATGATGCCAGATCTATGGGTTTGAGACCTTTTATCAGTTCTGAAATCTGATTATGGTCACCCATGCATAAATCGTTCAAAGAAAAATATCTTTTGATCTGCTTCGATCCTTCCATCGCTACCGTATCTGCACCTCCGTGGGGTTTTCCCAATGCCAGATCTTTTGTTTAGGATCGTTTCGTCGCACAACGGATGCACAAAAATCCATCATTCATATCTCCGTGAAGAATGTATAGAACACACACGAAGAACGAGAGAAGTCGGGGAAGAAAGGCACAACAAAACTAGAGGGACGAACCCCTATCAATGTTCATGTTGATCTTGTTTCGTCACCTCTATATGGCTAAACGAAACCAAAATAACCTTCAAGAATCAATCCCAAATTAAGATCCCACAGATATACCATCCCTTATAACGATCAATCTGTAGTCCAATATATTCGTTGATTGGTCTACGTCCATCATGGAAATCAAGAACGGGAAAGAAATCACAAAGAGATCAAACACCCTACTTGGATCTGCGGCGTTCGTTTGCGAATATCCAGTCTCTGCATCGTCGTCACTAGAAAAAATCATCAAGAATGTCGTCGCCACGTTGAGAGGTTTTCTATAGAGCTTCCCAACTCCTCCACGGGAAATTCAAGGTTATGAGATCTGTAACCCTAATCCCCTGTGAAATCTTTAATTTATATGATTAAAAGACTTCACTGTATAAAGATTTAATAAAATATTTTTATTAAATATTTTATTACGGTTACGTCCAAAAACTTGATTTCACCACCGACCTGTGCTAGACGGAGTTAGGTCTCACCTAAGGTAAAAATGCTCATCTGAACACAATGATGCCCTATGATTTATGATCCGAGCATCCGTTCAGAAGTTATTCCTATTTTTCAAGAAAACTATATGCGCATGTAATTTAATTATTTAATTAAATTCAATCATATGTTTCAGGATCGTCGGGTCCCAGAACTCCATGACATCACAAATCCTAGTCTCAAAATAATTCCCATACAATACTGAAATAATATACAGAATAAGCTGAGACATTATAGGTGACCTGTGTTTTTACACGTTGAGTTAATTATGTTAGAATTATGTTATGGAGGTGATTTTGGAATTAAAGGATGGAATGAGTGAATTTATATTTAAATTAGTTCCCAACATGAGTGGTTGTTATAGTTTAATAATCATTTAGACTTATCGAGGTCAAGACGTATTATATAGGGGTGGTTTTAAAACGTTGTTCCCATACAGGTGCATAAATTTCAAGAGAAATTTAAACTTTACATTTTCGTGGATGGTCCATCATAAAAAATTGAAATTTAAATGGTATTATGAGATATTTATGATCTTAATGGGGAGTGTTTTGGGTATTTAGTGTTATTCAAGTGCTCATAGAAGTTATATAAGAATTCTATGTGTCCAAAGATACGTCTTGTAGCCATTGGCAAGCTAGTGGCTAGGCCAGTGGCCCTGCTGGTATGTCGGATCTTTCGGCTAGCCCGTGGGTCCTGTTTTTTTTTTTATTTGGGAAAACCCATATTTAAATTTTTGTTAGGGATTTAATATTTCTCTAGGAGAGGGATCCAGAGATCCATCCTTAACAGGTTATCATTCTAACTAATTCCTAATTGATCCCTCTAAATGGGGAATGTGTTTAGTGATTTCTAGTTGTGATCAGTGGGGACTTTCATCATGCACTAGTTCCCATGATCTTGTTCTTCCGTATTTCATATTTTTTAATTCACTAGGGAAGGGTTTCATATAATATTCCACCATATCATGATGTAATATTCTTGTTATCCTATGGAATTCATGCAATAAAGGAGTGGATTCCCTGAGATAATGTCCACCAACCTTTGATTTTCATTTTATAAAAGGTATAAAATATCTCAAATTTTATATGGTTATTCATTAAATTAAATATATTTAATTATTTAAACAATGGTTCTTATAAATGTTTTAAGGATTGATACTAGGAGTGTTTCATGGATCGTCCATGTGTGTTGGGATGTGGTTCAATACACAATATCCAACATTGTTAGTTTTTGAGAATTATGAAAATTTGAATGAATTTTTTTTAATTATATGTTTTTTAAAATTAAATTACCTTGCTTATAGTAATTTTTTTTGTGATTATTGATATGATTTAGGTAGTCAAATAGACATTCTATTGATGGTTGGGTTGAGCTGAGGCATGAATAGGCATTGAAATCCTTGGGACAACTATTGAATGGTGAACTAAAAAAATTAGTATATCATTGTATGAGGTATGTATTCTTTATTACACGACCATTTTTTTTGTTAATATATTATCTGCCACGTGTTATATAGTCCCACAACCAAGGGAGATAGTGTTTTTGATAAAATGTATTGGTTAAAATGATATTCTTAGTTAGACTACAAAAATTTCCAATGCCCTAATGTCTCTTAGCACTGGCATGACTACCTCATCTACTAACTAGAAATGCCGTTAGTAGGAAATTTTATTACTATAACACCTGAAATAAGGGTAGGGTGATATTGGTTGAGATATATCACCATATAAAGAAATGTGAAGGCAATTCTTGTATGTTTAACCTATGTGTAAATATCATGAGTATGATAATATTACATTTGATGAGTTGATAGATATAGAACAACCATTGGAATTTAGATGGGTTATGATCCTTCTCTCTTAACCGTTTCTAATGTGGAATAACACATGTGTCCTGTGAGGTCGCTACCTATTTATGTCTTTGCAAAAGTTTTTTATTCCCATCTGAGAGATGAGTGATGAATGAAACTTAACTATGATTGGGGAAATCTAGTGGGGATCCCCTAGATTTATGATGTCCTAGAGGTCTATAATGGAGTCCAAAATGATATTTTTACCCTAGTGAGTGTTACATATAAGCATAGATAAATAAAATTTTTATGATTCATATAAGTTGAGTAAAATAAAAAATAAAATTAGGAGAAGAACATCATAAGATATGTAAATATATATGGTTTGGTAAATGATCCCAACATCCATAGTGAGGAAGAAATATCCCAATATCCGAGAGAATAATTTATAGGTAAAAGAAGAGTATCAAACAAATAGAAAACCTAGCTCTAATGAGATCATAAAGAGAATTATGCAATTGTGACACCAACAACATAGTATGTCTAATTTAATACAATATCCAGTGGTATTATGTAAGAAGATATACATTACATTCGTTACTAGATTCCATGATACTATATTTCCATGTCAACAATGTTTTTAATAATATATTTTTTAGTGTCATTTGGCATCTATTCGATAGTGATTCTTCATTGATACAATTAGAGTCATGGCTGGTGCATTTTATGAACCACCACTAGATGGTCTAACATCATCAATGGACTAGGCTACACCAGTCCAATAGTGGGAGGTTTTGACTACTTCTTATACATTGATGTCAGGTTTAGGATTTTGACCAACCCCTTATTTCAAAAAAATTTATAAATGACATGGAAAACACCATTGGGGTAGGTTTTTATATTCTTTCACTTTCTATACACCATATGGGTGGTCTGATATAGATTAAAAAATACCCTTGGTGTTGGTGAATTTATGTATGGAAAATTCAGGTAACGAACCCAAACCTAGTAACCGAGAGACAATGGTAACATTATTATATTTTTAATATATACAATATATCTCATACTAAATGATCGAATAGTCTAGTAGTCTTAAAATAAGATACATATATGAATCTCAGATTACATTTTAAAAAATAAAATATAACATATAATTTTATATTTGAAGACCATTATTCACTTTATTATATCCCTATATATTAATCATAATACAATTCCTAGAATCATGGGAAAATGAAACATATTAAAGTGGTGAGATTATATTCTTAGTTAGGGTAAGTGTACAAAGGAAGCTAATAGGGTATGAATAATAAAGAAGAATTAAATTATATTCAAATTGCACCATATAAATTATAACATGTGCTTGAATATTTTCCATGGGTACCATAACAAATGGAATAATATCATGGTCATTAAAAATTTATTTCATAATGATTTAATGAATAATTATGGACATCTAAAACTTATCGTCGTGCCCTCATTCAAGGACATCTTATATAAATGGGTAAGACCATACCAAAATAACAAATCTAGTTACTATAATGATACCTACAAATGCATCAATGGGATAAGAAATTCCATTCCCCACCGATCAATTAACAAGTCCAATTCATTCATCATATTAATAAATAATTCAAACTATTCAACATACCTTTAAATTAATAATTTTCCATATTTGTAGAAGTAATATATAGAAGATAAATATTTTACATATTAAAACTAATACTAAACCATAAAGAGAAATATAAGGGATAGTATCAAAATTATATATCTTCGATATAATATTCAATAATGTATATTGAAATATATTAAAATAATTTAAAAATATCATGGGAAATTTTCTTGAGGAAAATACCCTTTCAAATTTGAAATCTTTTATTTAAGCCTAAAATATTTCCCGAATAATATGGAAAAGTTTCTTTCAAAGTAACTATTTAATATTGTGATATAATATTAATTTAATTATTTGTTCATTATGGTGTAAAATTTATTTTATTCCATATAAATTTATAAAAACATTCATTTCATAATTCTTTAAATTGGCCAAAAAGTGCCTCATTCAAAAAATGAAGATTTCATCTAAATATTTTTTGGAAGAAGTAAATAATTGGTAAAAATATATTTAATAAATCATTTTATAGTTCTAATAAAATTATTTTATACATATTAAAGAAAATATTGACATGAATGTGAAAGATACCTAATAGATTACAATATAAAAGGATGGTTTCCCTTAAAAAAAATATTTTGGAATCCTTATAACATAAATAACGAAATTTAAAAGAAATTATAAAATTTACAGAAATAATCATATAATAATAAAATAAATTGGGGTTAAGTTGGAATGATCATATAATACTCCCAATTGTGATTAAACATAAACAATCCTAAATAATGATGTGATTTTGAAATAAACCCTTAACATGAGATTTATTTTATTAATATTTGTATGAATACCATATAAAATAAATATATATAATTTATATGTCATTTATAGAACCATACTAATACATATCATAACATATATTATTTACTTGTAATAATATTTCAAATGTTTATTAATAATTATTTGTTAAAATCACAGTTCTGGGTAATAACTGTTTCGTTTTGTCAGGTCTGTTTTTATTTTTTTGTTTTGGTCCTTCACCATTGATCATTGTCTCATAACCTAAAAAAGATTATTAATTATTTAAATATCATATTTATTAATTATAAATTTATTTATATTCATCCTTAAAATTTAGAGATATAAATTTTAATTACACAATACATGGAGACGGTAGGCCATGTGTATTGATTAACACAATTTTCATTTTTTGACAAATGAAAAAAGGATTGATAAATAATAATTTATCTTTTTAGAATAATTATTATGTAATAAAGATCATATATATTTATGAAATAAATCATTATTACCATCAATTTCAATATTAAATGAAAAAAATGCCTCACTTCATTTATTTTCCATGTAATGTGTTGCCTCTTATCCCAACTCTCAAAAGATGTTTCTTCTATTATGTACACTGTAAGGGGGATTGACACTCAAAATTTTAGAATAAATCAACCATATAACATTTAATTAATCTTTACAAACTATTGTTATTATGTTTTAATTACTAATATAAAATCACAAGTGGTAAAAGAAGAACTAAAAAACAAGAATATTTGTGGAGATTATTACCATCACATAAAAAACCCACTTTTAGATATCCAAATAAGGGAAATAGGGATTATATTTTGGGAATCAATGTAGATATAATATATATGTATTTATTTTGGGGATATATTTTTTTTGGGACTAGTCAATCTATGTTTCTTCAAAGTTTTGAAGAAGTTATATATGGAGGTGCTGTTTTATAATTGAGGTGAGTGATACAATGATAATGATCAATGTTTTAAAATAATTTCAACTCACATTATTTAAAAATGGATACAAATTAGCTCATATTAAAAATTGATTTAGTAATGGAAAAAATACAAAAAAATAAGAGGTTTAAGATATATTTTATGTATTTTAACCATTATTTTTATAGGTTAATACCTTGGTAAACCTCTTTTATCATTTACCATGGTAAATAATTTTTAATGTTTTTAAAATTAACTATAAAAAATATGTTTAAATTTTTATCTGATATTAATTTTTAAAATTAAAAATAGTTAATATATTTTATCATATTCAAGTCACATAATTAATGTAATTTAATTTATTGTTAATCCTGTAGACATGACGAATAGAATCTTTCCAAAGAAATGTTTTTCATAAGTATAAAATGTTTTTATATAAAATTTAAAAAAATTACCCAAATTTACTAAATTGAATTAAACATGAAACAATAGAAATTAATTTTCTTTTAATACCATTTTAAAATAATATGGATATTTTTATATCCATTAAAAATAAAGATAATTTTTATTAAAAATCATAATTTCTCACTGTTCATCAAAAAATTTCTTATTTCAAAAAATTATAAAAAATTAACTCTAAGATTGTTACTACACATAAATTTAAAAAATGAAATTTATTTCATCAAATAAAATTTCTAAAAGTGTAAAAAATAATTTGTATTGTTTGTTTAAAAAACACAATGAACCCAATTTTATAGAAAAACATCTTTTTCAAGCATATAAAATCTTAACTTAACAAAATATTTTTTTATTTTAAAAATTTAATCATTTTTATAAAATGTTTTTATTCCTTTAAATACCACCAATTTAAATTCTAAATTATAATGAAATACTATATTGTAGTTCATTTTGACTCAGGTTTGCATGTATCATAAGCTATATAAGAGATTAAATTTATTGAAAAGGAAATATCATATACAATTTTAGGGTGTTACATTATACACAAATATAAAATGAATTTCATCCATAAAATTATGTCACATTAATATAAAAAACCAATGATATCTATATTTCATTACAACCTTTGTTTCCTAAGTAGCTTCGTTGAATTTCTGATTTTTTTTCGAACATTACCTAGTGGAGTACGCTATTTCTATATCATTATATCTACATGATATAATATTTCTATAGGTTACTAGTCATATGAATGATCATTCTATAGCGATATGACATTTGAGTATATTATATATGAAAGATCATGTATGTACTTACACAGTACATATACACAGAACACATTATGAACTTGATAGAGGTTTGGTGGGAGTTCAAATAGATGAGCTATTGGCCCTACTAGATCAATAATCATAATGGAATAATAATCCGAGGGAAAAAATAATTTTACCTAATCACATAACCATTTTAAATGGAAAATTCATATAATAACGTTATGACCAACTTCAAACTCTAGATCTCATCGATGATTATCAACAAAAACATTATGTTTACTCTAAGAAACCTCAATGTGTTGTTGAATGGTTAAAAAAATTTCTTCCATTTCCTCAGCTATCATACTTCCCAATAGAATTCTATAACATCATCCCATGTCATTGGATATCTACTCTTCCATACATAAATAGATTCATAATGATCTATATGAATGCTCAAGTGAATGATATTTTTGTATGAAATACCAACTATAGAAAAGTTTTGATCTCAACTAACATTGAAATTCATATAACATGGTATTAGAATATCCTCTAGGGTTTAAATCTCTCTAAAATGTTTTCTATCTGATTGAGGATGATATGTTGCAGTAATACTATACTATGTATCAAAATCCTACTGAATATTTTTCCAAAACAACTTGGTAAACCTCAAATAATAATCAGATACAATAGAATGTGGAACTCCATAAAACATTAACACTAAATTAATGTATATTATAGAATTTTGATCAATAGGGAAATATTCATTGATATAAATGAATTTTAATTACTATTAATGGATATCAACTATCACTCAAAATTGTATAATATCCATTAGATGTTTTGGGAGTCTGATGAAAAAATCAAAGGTGATGTTTTCCAATTTCCATTTTTTTCTACATAAAGGTTTGATAAACCCCTTGGATTATAGTCTCTTGTATTTAACATTCTAACATAATAGTCATTGAGGTACATATTCAATAATATCTCCAATCATGTTTTATCACCATAAATACTTTCCCAAATATCTATGCATCCTTGTAATTTCAAGATGAAAAAATAATGATGATCCACGAGCCTAATATTGTATATTTATATTCCAGTATTATATGGATGGAACACATTAATGGTTCTTAAACAGTATCATTCAATAATATTCAAGGATAAAATTGGAAAAATTTCTCACCTTTTATTGTAACTCCATATCTTCCATATGTGTCTATTTAATCCTTACAAGGATAGATGTTTTTAAACTAATATTTGGAATATAATATTTCCCTATTTCCTTTAGTATTTCCACATACATCCTTTAAAATTATAGAAATATTCGATCTTTTATTATTCTCACCATAAATAATATTGAATTACCATTTCAATCAATTCATTTGATACCTATTTCACTATCCTCAACTGCTAAATATTGGGTACACATAAGCATTGATCAACGCCAACCATGTTCTTTGAAACACATTCAACTCACACTATGTAAATATATACTTCATGATTTTATGACTAGTATGTATATAAAACCATTAAATATTTAAATAATTCCCCCATATCTTCAATGAATAAATTAGCTCAGCTAATTTCAAATTTATATTAGGTAATTTTTATCATGAATCTCTAATTTTCATGAGGCATAAGTTATATCTTTATCATTCTACATAAGAATTCATCCTAGTCCCTTTCTTGATTCATAACTATTGATTATAAACACTTACCTATTACAGGGTAGTGTATGGACCTATTCACTTACTAACATTCTCTTTATTTCCTTAAAATTTTACTCACATTCATCTGTCCTAAGGAACATGGATTCCTTCTGAGTAACTTGTTGAGTGGATTTGATAGTCATGAAAAATATTCCACAATGCATCAATAATATCCATCCAAACTAAGAAAACTATAGAACTCAGTCACTGTGTTTGATCTAGGCCAATGTTCAATAATTTATGAATTTGATGGATCCACCAATATATACTCACATGAGATTATATAAACCAATTACAATAATTTTTACTTAATAAATTCAATATTGATAAATTTGGTATACACCGTCTCTTAACTTGGGGTCCCCAAAACAATTACACAATATTCTTTTGATCTTCATTGTCCTTTTAATATAAAGGAATATAATATATAAAAACTACCACAAAAATATAAATGTGATATTTAAAGACTATATTCTTTTATTCCATAATCTTATAAGATGTATTGGTATGTCCAAATGAAATTACTAAAAATTCATCATTACCATACCTCATATGGAAGGATATTTTTATATATCCTTCTTTTCTGATCCGGATTTGATGGTACATAGTTCAAATATGAATTTTAGAAAATTACAGATCGTCTCATAGTTGATAAAATAGATAATTGATATGGGGTAAATGATGCTTTTTAATAATATTAGTGTGTTTTTGTTATCTATATTCAATTAAAAGAAACATTATTCCATATTTTTTATTCAAAAAGGTACATGTGCAACATATAGAGAACCACTATATTGAATTAATCCCTTATATATATTCTAATGAATATTTTTCTTTAATTCTTGTAACTCATTTGGAGTCATTATAAATGGATTCTTTTAAGTAGTTCTATAACCAGGTATGATATATATTGAAAAATAATCTTCACAATTTGGGGTAACATGAGGAATTTTTTCAAGAAATATATTACCATATTAACTAATAATATTCATGTTTTCAAAATTTATTTTCTCCCAAACCATTTCCGATAAATATCCCTCATAAATAAGCAGAAAAATCTATAAGATCAATGTAACTTCAATTAGGTGTCAAAATTATTCTTCACACAAATACACGATTGTAGGTTGATTCATAATTTGAAATGTGTCTAACCTTCCTCAAAAATTGATATGGTATCTATAGTGAGAGATCCATTCCATACCCAAAAATACTTTGAATTAAAAAAGATTATGAATAAAAATATTCATATAAACAGAGATCTCACAAACTTATATCATAGAAAAGTTATATAACTGAGATGTGGTTATCCTACCTCTAAAAATTTTTACCACTGAATGAATATAAAATCATTGAGGTTTTGATGAGATACCCTTAAAAATTTTCAAATATAAATTTGTTTTTATAATTAGAATCAAATAAAACATTCAAAATCCTATAGTGGATTATATGTGTACCTTCCACCACATCTATTGGAACATGCACATCAACTATAGAAATTGAATAATCTTAATTTTCCCCTTAGATTCATTATTGGTTTGTTTCATTGATTTCTGGGTCATTGGTTGGAATGGTGTCTAATATATTTACAGTTAAATAATTTTACATTGATGGATTTTTCCTTACCATTGCATTATGAGAATAGTGGTTTTTTCTCAACATTTTATGAAAACTTCTTATCATTTGAATGGTGTACAATGTCATTGATTTCTACAGGTATCACATGTTGAAAAATTAAACATTATTTTCTTCCCTTTATCCGCATTTTTCCTTATCATCCTATAATATTCCTGTATTAATTCATGTCAATAAGGCATGGAAAATTAAATATTTTTCTTGGTAGAATATGATATTTTACCCTCATAGGAAGAGAATGTTTTATAGAAGATTTCCCTTCAGAGGATATACTTAAGTTTATATATGAAATAGTAAATATTACTCTTTGGATTATGTTTGTAGTCCAAAACATGCCTTCAAAACATGTAATTCTAACTTCATTCTTAGAAACAACTTCCACTTTTTTTGTATAAATCTCAAGAATATTCTCTCCATATATTCTCATTGTTTGTTCGAAAAAATATTTTACATTAAATATTCAATAAAATACTTCCATTTTAGGATTCTTATTTTCTCTCATCCTTATTTTTTTAATCAATTACCACCATTGATCCTTATCCCCTTACAGACTATAAAATATAAGGAATAGCTTCCCCCATTCATTATATCCCAATGTGAGAAATATGTTCTCAAAGAAAATTATCTATTATATATATATAAATTGATCTATAGTCCCATTAAATGATGGAGGCTTCTGATGCATGAATTAGTCTAGAATTGATACACCAATATGCGGATTAGCATACTACTCCATATAAGAAAGGTCATAGGTCAATACACAAGTCATCGACCCTAATATAGTAATAATTTGTTCAACTATAGCTTCATATCCATCTCTATATTTATTATCATTACCACAAGGAAAATACCTACATGGATTGTGTGTATTTATATGATTTTAATTAATTTCACTAGGCACTATTTTTAAATAAAGTCGAAGAGTAGGATATGTAATAACATATGAATTATAATAAAAAATTTCAAAAATGGTGAAACACTTAACATAAATGGTAAAAGTTTTGTATGGATTATGATAGAATAAAAAAAAGTAGTTTATTTTGGAATACTCTAAAATCATCCAAATATTTTCAAATAATTCGTAATTTTTTTTAAAGAAAAGGTGAATTAACACAATATTTTTCCATGAGAGTGTTAAACCCTATGAATAGTAGAGGCACACACACCACGCACTAAAATTATGGTCGAGAAATACTCATACCAATAATTTTCGTGGTTTAACAACTATATACATCTATATAAAAACCATGTCTACTTGTAGTATCTACACAGTGTTTTATTTCAATGAAACACAAATAATATCTACCTTACCTAAACTTTAAGATGTTTTCTTATACCTATAATTATCCTCAAAGTCAGTCACAAGTCTATATTAATGAATCTATTTTTTTTAAATCCAATTCTGAAGGGTTATACTAAAAATTATATGATAATATTTGGAATATCCCAAACATAGTATCCTATATTCAATGTTAGTGTTATTACATTGGTACTAGATATAGTTTATGTCATCATAAAGTATCTAATAGTTTAGTAGCCTTGTAAAACTAGATACATACTTGAATAGAACCTTACATTTTAAAGCATAAAATACAACAATGTATTTTCATTGAAAACACCATCATTCCCTTTACTAAAGCCTTACATATCAATCGTAATATATTTTATTGAATCCTAGGAGAATGAAACATAATAAAGTGGTGAGATGGAATTCTCAATAATGGTAATCATATAACATAATCTAACAAGTCATTAAAAATATTAAATAAATAAATGATAATTATATAAAGCCATACAAATAAACAAATGATCATGAATATTACCCATGGATATCATATCTACTAAATTAATCACAGGGACATCAATAAAGGTTTTATTAATGGGGTATTTCATAATAGGGGACATGTGAAACATACTGTCGAGATGTTGTTGAGAGACATTTTTTATAAAGGTTTAATGCCTCTGCCAAATACAGTGTCTAGTTTGTCTCAAGAGACCAACTGATGCATCTAGGGTCTATGTAAATTCATTCCAAATCCATAAAATAAAATAATGTATTAATTATATAAATAAACAATAGAACATAATTATCATGTATTCAAAATGAATAACAATATGTTTTAGATGAAATAACAAACATAATATCAATAACTTAGCTAATAAAATTGGCCAGAAACCATCCAGAGAAATATGTTGGATTGAATCATTATATTATTTCATAAAAATAATATTCAAAGATTTATGATCACATATATAAGAATAAATTAAAAATATCACTATAAAATTTCATGAGAAAAATACCCTTTTAACATTGATATCACTTAATTGAATTATAAAATAATTCTCACATACTACTAAAAGAAATCATTTAATGGAGCCCTATTTTTTATTAAATTATGATTCAAATAAATTAGGGGCCATGATTATTGTAAATTCCCTTCATTCCATGTAAGTTAAAAAACATTCTCTCTAAACTATTTTAAAAATGTCAAAAGTACCTTATTCAGAAAATGACATGAATATTCCATTTAATAAAATTTGATAAATGTATATAATTGGTAAAAATATCTTTAATATTTAATTTTACAATGTTATAAAAATTAATTTAGATATTTTTCAGAAAATATGTACATGTAAGTAAAATATTCCAAACCGACTAAAAAAATACAAGGCAAGTTTCCCTTAAAATATTATTTCTGTATCATGATTAATTAATGAGTTAAAAATGAAAAGAAATAAATTTAATTTATAGAAATAAAAAAATTATAATAAAATAAATTTTCATTAATATATAAATATCCAATAATATACCTTATAAATACTTGATAATAAACAATCTAGAATAATTTTGAGATTGTGAAATAAATGCTGACCTCATGTTCATCTTTCTTCATATATTTCAAAAACACTTATATAATATATATATATATATTATTCATATATTCTATAACTATAATAATATATATCATACCATATCTTATTTACTTATAATAATTTATCAACCATTAATTAACAATTCATTATTAAAATCACTATTCTAGGTAATAATTTCTCTGTTTTTCATATATGTTATGGTTTGATAGTTTTGGTCCAAGTGATTTGAACATGGTTATATCACCTTATAAATTTTAATAATTATATATTAATAATATATATTCATTATATAAATATTTATCTTCCTATATGAAAGTTATAGATAGAAAAATGATTTACAACGTACATGGAGGCGGTAGGATGTACGTATGCATAAACACATTTTTTTATTTTTTGGTGTATGAAACCGAAATAAAATGGTAATTCACTTTAAATAATAATTATTATTTCACATATATAATATATATTAATATAATATATTCTTCTTACCATCAATGACCAAAAATAAATATAAATTAATCTCATCGCTTCTTAGAGGTGGTACTCCACACACATGCATGAGCGACGTTATCATTTTTGTACATATTGGAAGTTTATAAGGTATATGTGATATTATAATTTCAAAATAATATCTATTTAAATAATATATATATAGTAAATCCATCATTATATTCTTCTATGAGGGGAACTAATAGAAAATGAATTACATCGGTTCATTGGGCGGTATTCTACCATACACATGATCGACGAATTTCCATCCTATTTTATATAGTGGATGTGAATATAGGTTAAGAAAGAAATATATTAACATAAAATTATATGGTATATACAATTTATATTATATTTTTATTATAAATATATAATTAAATTTGGTAAAATAATAAGTAAAAAAATAAATATCTTGGTGAAGATAATTACTTTCTGTTAGAAAATGATCCTTTAGATATCATATTAAGTTCCTTAGGGTTGGTAGTTTAGGAAAAAAAATATAATATGGATAAGGATGTTGGGAGATATGTTTTAATAAGGTTTGGTTTAGAAAAATATATTAATAATTATGAACAACTGGGGGGGAGGTCAAATTTAATAATTGTGATGAGATACACAGTTGAAATGGTTCATAGTATTAAAATAATTACTTGTCCCATTCCTGAAAAATGGATCCAAAATATCCAATATTATAATTTTATAAGAATAATTAAGAAATTTAATTAAAAATTTTGGTTTTATTAAGTTTTTGGTTATTTTAACCATTATCATTGTAGATTATTCCCATAATAATTTTTTTTACTTTAACTGTTGTAACAGATTGTTAATAGTATTACTATTAATTATGAAAAAAACTAATATTGACCTTATTACCTAATATTAATAATTTTTATTCTGAATATTTAAACAATTTTATAAAATAAAATTCATAGAATTGAAAAAATTTAATTCAAAATTTAATATTCCAATGTGATGAAAATGATTTTTCAAATAATAAGTTTTTTAATGTATTAAATGTTTTTACATAAAATTAAACATAAAATTTATTCCAATGAAATAAATTTAAATAATAATTATATAATTGAAATAATTTTATTTTTAAACCTTTTTCAAAACAAAATATACCTTTTTAATTGCTTTAAATGAAAATAAATGTTTTAATAAAATCGGAAATTTCATTATGCATCAAAAAATTATCCTTTTTAAAAGATTCTTAAAAGTAATACTTAACAAATTTTTATTTTTTTAAAAGAAAATTGAAGTCCATTTAAGAAAATAAATTTTTAAATAGTGTGAAAATATTTTCTTTATCGAAAACATGTAAATATTTTTATAAAATGTGGTTATTCATATTCATACTACCAATTTAATGGATAGTTTCTAATGGTATACTATTTTATGGTTCATTTAGACTTATATTCTCATGTATCATGAGATATAAAAGAGATTAATTTTATATTATATGAAATATAAAATAAAATATTAAGTTGTTATAATGAATGTTGAGTATTCTTTGATACTTGGGTGAGAAAATAACCATAGGGATGGTTCGTGTTACTTATGAGTAAAACTCCCCCGCAGAGGTTTGTGTAAATGGCTATGAAAACACACACATGGGTGGTCTGTGCTACATAAATAGAAAACACTTCCTGGGAGTCTATGTTATTGGTTTAAAAATACTTACAGGGATGTATTTATACTTTTGGTGGGGCTTAAATTGACTGGAGTAGATATTTCATTGGTTTCAAGACATAGATAGTTCCTTCCCCAAATGCGTTTACAGTTATTGTAAGTTCTTTGGTTAGAATGGTACAGTCTCCCTCACAAATGGGGAATAATTGATGAAAATGTTGTATAATATGATGGAGTATTCCCTGGGTTGTGATGCAAGGATGGAGCTCTCTTTATGTCATTAAACGATATTAAATGGTATGTTTATCCCCTGTTGGTTTTCGATGACTATATATTTTGGAAAGTAGGGTCATTATTATTTTTGGAATGGTCATTATGAAGTTTACAAAGATACTCTATAGCTGGTTAAAGAAGGTATAGTTGATTGGGGTCACATACCTGATGATCTAAAATAGATTATTTTGGATTAATTTTTTTGGTAAAAATTAATTTATTCATAGATTATTACATGTACATATCAATGTATTAACTATTTTTATAATAATGTATTAGTGGTTCCCTAGTATGATTTTTACTCACACCCTACATTGTTTTGCATTTCACTTGGGCACCTAAGGAACCTTCATATGTCTCTATGTTTGAGTTAGGATGACACCAAATAATTTTTTGATCAGGATATATCAACACATATGTGACATTGGAGTTTGTTATGAGGTGAATATTTAGTATTTTAGTGCATCCGTAATGATTTTTTACTTCGTTAGTTTTTTAATTTTATACATATGATAATTCTAGTGGGTGATATGTCTTATATGGTAGTATGTCATTATTTTTTTTCATTATCATTTTTTAGATTATTTATTATATCAACATACTATTATTGTTATGGTATGTGTTTGATAATTGGTTATTTATATCTATTATTGGTACATTGTTATAGGGGGAATGGTCTCTTCAAAATACAACTCTAGAGCCCCATTTCATGTCAAAAACCTCTGGCATGTGAGGAGGTTCACCTGAGGTCACATGGAACCACCATTCTCTTTACTATTAACAGTGTTCTAGGTTTGGATACTATTATTTTAGTATACATGAGGTGTTAATGTGATAAAAAAACATGACCTAATGGTAAGGGAATCTCAACCCAAACTCTTTTTTTAGTTTATCCTTTCGCTATGATTCTTTTAAAAATTTATTCTTAATGGATTTTATTTTCCTTCCATTTTTTTCTGGGAATATATATTTTTCTACTTTTTTTAAAGCAATTATAATCCACCACAATGATATTTTTTAATGAATTCTTTTTTTTAAATCTCACATTTAGGAATCCCATAGTTGTGTAATGTAGAAATAATTTGCAAACAAGGATATGTTATTTTATTATTTATATTTTATCTTATGTTTTTATATCCATTTCTTTTTTATAAAATGGTGGGACCCAAGGGAAACATCTCCAACCTCTCATCTGATGGACTATGCAATTATTTCTCAAATAACATTCCTAATGAAATAGGATGTGGAGTTCAAAACCTCAGGATGGTACATGCGATTTTTTAGGTAATGAATAATATGTTTGACAATGTTGAATTTTATCCTTCATTAAAGAAGGAGAAATCACCCATCAAGTCCTTCATGCACAAATGAACAATAACATTTACTAGAACTTTTGATTCTTTTAAGGAAGACTAATGTGTCAAATCTATGGAAAATATTTTCACCATGCTATATTGTTACAATAAAATAATTTACTTGGTCAATCTACTGTTTCAAATGAGAAACTAATTTGTGGTCAAAATTGAACATGAATATGAAGGAAAAATACGAATTGGAAGCAATAGAGTAGGAAAAATTTTAAAAGATATTTATTAACAAGTATTAACCATGAACAATTTATACCATGTTACAAAGGGAATTTCTAGAGCTTATTAAATATTAATACGAGTCTATAAAAAATATTGAGGATAATTTTACATGGAACTAAAGGTATGACTTTTAATCAATAATTATTGAAAAATAGATAGATTCCTTAGTTTTTTTCTTTTTTAATAAGGGAATTCCCATGTGTGGCCTTTCTGAACCCTCCACTCATGGTAACCCCCCTCCCCCACGAAGGGGTCACTTCCAAGAGGTCGAGCACCTGTAGGGGAATAAGCTGTTGCTAACCGAGATGACAATGCATTCTAGAGGGTGAAGACCAGATCGTCATTGGTTCGTCAAAGAAACTTGACAGCATAGTGGGCCATGCCTCATTTTTCCCGCCCAGTAGAGACCGAGAGACCTGACGGGACGAGTGGATCTTGAGGGAGATGCTGGTCCCAAAAACAGACTCCTGGTATTCAAACCCTTAGTGGTTAGAAAATAAATATATAAAAGAATCATGATATCTATGACTTATAGAGTTATGAATAATTATTTTGGTAATTTATCAAAGGATAGATGTTTTTTAGGGAATGGTATGATGGAAATGAAGATAATTAATAATTAATAATTATCTAAACTAGAGGATCAATTAATAAAAGAGGAAACCATATCTAACCACCCACAGGTCAAAGATATAGAGAGAAGTACCATCGAACGTTTCTCAATGAAATGATAAAATGATTCAACTATGGAAGATAATGACATAAATCTCTTGAATTTCTAGGAGATGTGAAGACTTTGACTAATATTATAGAGGAGATGATGTAATCACCCAATGAACCACATATAGTCTAATGCATAAATTGTAAGGAATAAGGGAATTATAGATGATAGTTCTCCATATGAAGGGTCTTCATGGGGATTCAATGTCAACATCGATCAAATTTGTGGGAGAAAGAGAAAGATTATTCCATCACCACTATTAAAGTAGAGTAATAAAATGAATTAATACAAGTTAAATGTACTATTAAATTAAGAATGTTGAAACATTTATTTGATTAAGGTTCTACAGTTTCCTTCAAATACTGTATGTTTTCTAGATCTATTGAATCTCCTCCCAACACATATAAATAGAGATATATGTGAAATAACATGGCTATGCAGTCATTGAAACCCAAATGTTGGACTCTTTTGTTGTTATAATATATTATATGATTCTTATAGTGACTCTTATTATCCTTAATTTATTGTAATTTGATTCTATAGTAGGTATGGATTATATCTCATTATATAGATATCACGTTAACATTTGGGAATAAAAAATATCTTTCATTCTCCTAAAAAATACTTTAATCATAATAAAAATTAATAAACAGTATGAATCCAAATTATAAAATTCCTCCATGATGTTGGTTTTGATACCCAATAAAGAAACATATATTTATGAAATGATTGAGATGACTGAATTCATCACCCTTAGAGAAACACCCAATATAATGGAATATATTGATGTTGTCATTAAATAATTTCCTATACTACCTCGAGAACCTCAGGCTGATTTAGAAATAGAACATATAACTTTATATAATCATTTATCCACGAACTCATATATTATGGACTTGATAGAAAATTAATATTTATAAGATAATTTTGAAAATGGTTCTATACAATATAGTGCATCGCCTTTGTATTAACAAATTTTCTTCATCAAAAAGAAGGATGGATTAATGAATCATTGAATAGACCATTGATATCTCAATATATACTTCATAAATAATTAGTATCCTCTACCAAGGATTGATGACTTGGTCAATAAGCTTTGTGGAGTTCGGTTTTTGTAAAATATAGTTTATTATTCTAAATATCATCAATTGAATGCAATGAAAATGATATTCAATGGAGAGACATTCATACAATATATTAACAGTTTGAGTTCATAGAAATTCCATTATGATTTACAAAGACCCTAATAAACTATATGAGAATCATGAACAGTGTATTTAGAATCTACCTTGTTAACGTTTTGTGGTCTCTACTGATGATATTATCATATTTTCGAAGAAAAAATAAGAGAATGAAAACTATATTTGGATTGTACTAAATACTCTAAGGAATGAGATGTTGCAAAATATTTTTATAAAATACGACTTTTGTATATGAAAACTTATATTCATGGGATATCTAATCATGAAAAAATGAATTTATATGTACGCTTCAGAGATAATGGTAATTGGAGAATGGATTATACCCATATGGTTCATAGTGATCTATAATTTTTATTATTATCTTGGTACCGATGAATCACTTTGAGAAAAATATCATGATTACTCTAGAACACTAAATAAGTTAACAATAAAAGTGTAAAATTATTTTTGAATGGAATAATTTTAAGAAACATCTAAGGATCTCAAGAATAGGATAATCACTATAGCTATACTCACACCCACCTCATATGTAGAAGGATTTGTGATAAAATTCAATATTTCAAAGAATGTGTTCCGTTTCATACTAATAAAAAATGATTAATTGATAGAAAATCCCTTATGAAAATTTAGTTTCAATTATTATAACTACTCAATGATATATTTTTAGTTAATGGGTATTATATTTTTATTGAAAATTTAGATACATTACCTTCATTAAGAGAAGCATAAAATATATACTTATCTAAAAAAATTAAATGTTTGTATTCATGTAGAATTAGTTGAACATGTGCCAATGAAGATGGTTGGAGTTAATTAAGGAATATGACTTCAAAATTCACTACCATACTAGAATTGAGAATAAGGCAGTTGATACTATTAATAGAAAGGATGTTGCTACTCTATCATAGGTGAGAATTTATAAATTCCATATCTAATTAGATATTCAATGGTTAGATTTAAAAAAACATAATGGTATGAAATACATCATACATTTCAAGGATGATTTCCTAACCATATATCCAAGAGAAAATCAAGGACACGTTTAGGGATTAATTAGATCATCAAAATATGGTGTGAGAAATTATGAAATGTGAGATTCTTGAATTTAACAAAATAAAATATAGATCTATTTATTTTGGGAAATATAATTGTGATCCATCATCATCTAAGATAAAGAATGAGATATTGTATGATTTAAATAACTCATTTTTCACTATCGTCTATGGATGTATCAAGATGTAATAAAAAATATTAAGGATCTTATTTTCGGGCCCCATGAATAAGGGTATTTTATAGTATAGATCAAGGAGTTTCACATGTTATCAAATCAATGTAAATCATTATGAGTTTAAATGTATGATGCCAAAATTACACATACATTTATAGGAATGGGAGAAAATCACCATTGACGTTTTTAGTGGTATTATTAATATATTTAAAAATAATAATTCTATAAGGGTTTTTTTTGGATTGGCTTAATTACATTTCCTACATAATCACTATTACAGATT
This sequence comes from Viscum album, assembly GCA_963277665.1. NCBI lineage: Eukaryota > Viridiplantae > Streptophyta > Magnoliopsida > Santalales > Viscaceae > Viscum > Viscum album. The sequence goes on along the minus strand of OY728158.1, from coordinate 38,063,380 downwards.
ATTTATAGCTTTATTAACTTTCCATGATACACATGATTGATGTTGTGAGGATTTATAGGAAACTAATTTTGATCATACACCATCAAGATCCAAGGTACACCTCCACATTATATATTAGTATAAAATAGTTCGTTGATACATAGTTTAATTTCATGTAAGTCCTATCACCCCCAAACTAATGGAAAATATGAATAGACCATTCTAAAAATTAAATACATGACGAGATCTTATTTTATGTTATTTCACAGATTTAAGAATCAATATATCATTTTTTACATTATTTTCGGATGTCCTTGTCCCTTGTTTTGATAAAATTAATGTAACAACTCATTTTGGGGTGATTATATGAGAATTTGAAAATTTTTGGAAGCTTAGGTGGTTGTACATAGTTAGTTCATGGTTATGGAAAAATGTACAATTTTTCCTAGAAAATTTTGTTCCCCATTTTCATCTAATAAAAAAAGGAATACAATTTCTACAAAAAAAATGCCGTCGACCAACTAGATCGTGTGACATTGTTAATTCATCATATTCATGGTTGGTGCATAGTTAACAAACCACAACACCCATTAAGAAGAAACTTTTCACCCAAGACAGTAGGGGTGCACAATTTGGGTGTCCATTTTTTCTATCTGTGTATCAATTCCCAAAAAACCAAGTATGTGGGAATAAATTAAAAAAAAATTATTTTTTATAAATGTTGAACCCCATGATTAAGCTACATAATCCCATAATCTATCCTGAAACGTTTTATTTATCCTTGTAGGCTCTGAATAGGTTATTTTGGCTCCTCCAAACCATTTTCATATTGGATTGATGTGGTGTTCAACTTATTTTATCTCCTCTGGGTAAGTTGAAATCATCTCATAGTGTGCCTACAAATCTATTGTTTCACATACTTAGAGTTTGATTTATAATCATTTAATTAATGGATATAAAATTTATTATATGGTTTCAAATTTCTATATTTTATTTTTTGATCTCTGTTAAAATTGTTCTTCATTAGAGATTCCAACTACAAGTGTTGTTTTTTTGATCTTTTATTTATAGGTATTTGTTTTATAATTTCTTTCTATATGAATTAATCCTTTAATTTTATGATAAAATTGAAATGTGTTTCAGTTTATTTAAATACATGGATTCTTAATAACCTAATCATTACATTGAAAATGGCATGAGATTTGTGAAAAACATTAATTTCAATGGAATCAAAATTATTGGGTGAATTTATGAAAACATTATTGCTTGATTTGTGAATCCTTTTGATGAAATGATTAGTCAATGATATTGAGAATTGTGAAATAATTTGAGAAGTGATTTGAAATGGAAATAGTAGATGAAAACCATTGATTTTGATTTTAAATGAGAAGGCATTTTGAAATATTAAATTGGGAAGATATATTTTGAGATTATTGATTTTCAATCTGATTGATTTGTTGATTGATTGAACAATATGTAATATTGGGAATCATGTAGGTAACTGGGATAAGCATGCAAGGATATGGATCCCCTTGAAATATATTTATGATGAAAACTGTTACTAAAAACAATGTTTCATGAATACCCATAATTGGTAACACTATTGGCGTGTCGACTACCCATAATGGGTTCCCATATTAGAGTGTATTTGTTTGTGGACACCTGAATAGATCATAGATCATTTATGGGATGTGTGAAGATCCTATTACCAAAGAAACTAATATACCACAAGTCTCTTCTTCATTGTTCTTAATTTAATTTAATTGATTATAAATTCCATTGATTTTTTGAAAAATATCATTCATTCCATATACTTTATGAAAAAGTATTATATAAAATTTCTGTAAAAGCCTTTTTGAATTCGTTTATAACTATCTTCTATCTATTGTACTGAAATCGTGTCTGGGAATAATATTTTTAAAATGTAATTACATGTCTTGAGTTTGTTTAAATAGATAGAATAAATAGTTAATTTTTATAGTATTCATTATAAAACACTTTGCGAGACCATGATGGGATTTATATCTCACCCCTTTTCATTTTAACTAGGTCTTGAAGATTAAATGTTTCCATGTCTGAGAAAAGGTAATGTTCCTGTTAGAGGGGTCATATGTTATTAATCTTTTTAACCTAGAGTCTGGGTGGTTACGGAAGGAGATTTCATCCACTTTTTTTATTTATTGTTTTAGTTTTTATTCTATTTTTATTGAGTACCTTAATAATGTAAAACGTTTTAGTTTTTTATAATTGTTTATTTCTTGTACTATCTCCTCTTTGTGTGTCGGGAATATTAACTTTTCCATTCATTATTTCATTGTTTTATGAAAAAACATTCCCTATTTGATCTTGTATGATTACATGTTCTAGTCTCCAATATACAAGGATCTAGAATGCCCTTTATACCATGTTAATGCCGGATTTGAAATTCGGGTTCCATGTTATTCATGAAATTTAATCACAAAGTAGAAACAGAGAAATGTTAAAAATCTTCCCGTGATTTCATTATGCCGTTTGGGATGTATTTATGGGAATTAATTGGTAATTTTGATCGATTTAACTACCATATATCACTGTAATGTGCCTTGTGAAAAAATAGGGGATTGTGGAGAGGTGTCTTGAGGAATAATTTGACCTGATACCAGTATTTTCCCTAATTTTTCTTTGATTATTTTGGAGTACAATTATTTAAAGTGTATCTAATGGAATTGATATTTCTATTGATCTGTTTTTAATTGTTGATATAAGTAATATTATGATGTTCTTATATTTTTTTAAGGATTTGCGTCATAAATCCCCTAAGAAGTAGTAACCGGTTCACCACATTGAGAAGATCCTCACATGGACCAAAATCTTATTGATATTTTTGTGTGTGTTGTTCATGATCTGGGATAGGCCCCAACACATGTTCTTCTTTAGGCACTCATTTTGAATACTCAATGAGATGACTCGAGGATATTTTATAAAGAGTATCATTGTTAGAATTGAAATTCTTCCCAAAGATAAAATGATCCCCAACAGGATGAGTAATGGTTGATAAAGTTATATCACTATTTTGAATTACAAGAAAGTCCAAAGGATATTATGGAAAAATGTTCTACATTTATGTAGGAAGGTCCATGTAGGTGATGGCGGGATTCGACTGTAATGATGAATAATCATTGTTGTTTGGAATTGACGATGTTTATTATTATTTCCAATAATAAGGTATATCAAAAATATTTAACGTTGGCTAAGTCTAAATAATTTTCCAACCTATACCCCACTTCCAGGATTGTGACACAGTATATAAACGGCTTTTCCAATCTTTTTCACTTATGAAATAATATTGTATAAAATTAAAATATGAAGGCTTAATGGTTTGAGATGGGTCGCTAACCTGATACCCATTGATAGGTTTTTTCACTAAATTTTACTTCATATGTTTACGTACTCATAGTGTGTTTTTGATTGATCTTGAATTGATTTATATATCTGGGTTTATGGGAGTTATATTTCCCATAGGGGTAGTTTAGTGAGTTCCATTAATGGAAATTGGAAGAGTGTTGAGTCTCATCATGTTTTTATACATCAATAATCATCTTGACCTCTTGAAGATCCTAGAATAGTCCCTCTTACTTGCATCCATTATGGTTGGTTCGGAATTCATAATATTTTTGCATTGATGTACCACATATATATAATTCATATGCCTAGTTAGGAAACCAACAAAAATTATATCATTTATTTTCTACTCCACATTGTGTCATTATCTCATCCTCACTTAAAATTATTTTGATGAAATCATATAATTCAAGATCAAAGAGGTTCTAGTCAAAGGAATCCATAATAAATATTCATCACACAATGGAAGCATCTTTAGAGGAAGAAGATATAATCCAGTGGCCGTGAGAGGTACCATCACTATAACATCATCATTACTGTCTCCTTCATTCAAAACTGATGCATTTCACAGGTTGATATCGACATGAAATGTGATCCAACTATATTTTTCTATGAGAATTTTTTATTATGTGATAGATATTACCATACCCCTCGAAACAAAGAGAGAGTCTGATATCTATTTTCTTATTTGTGTTTCATTGTTATTTTAAATCATACATACATGGAATTTTTTGTTTCTAAATATAAAACCACATGAAATCATCCTCATGAAATACTTTATGATTTCAAATATGTCGAAAATTGAATATTATCTTCGATGGATCTCCATTACTGCACCTGGTTGGTTTTTTTTGTGTCTTTCAAAGAGAATGAGACCTTAGTTTTGGTAGATATGGAAAATATTTTGCAGAGTTAGGTAGGTTAATATTATTATATTATTTTCAAATGGAGTAAAAATCATTTTTTATAATCTTCGTCAAGTATTTGTTGATTTTTTTGACCAATTTACATCTAATTTTCCTGGTCTTACACATGTTAGATAGGTAGTGATCTCTATTTATTTATTACCTGATACTTATCTAGTATCTATTCCCTCTTAACATTTGTCTCCGAATGTTTTTAAAGAGGTAAGGACTCATTTTAATGATCTATTATAGAAATTATTCATAATCCCATGTGTTCTACCTTGGGTAGTGCCTACTTTCTTTCTGAATAAAGCTAACAAAAAAATTTCCTTTATGTAGAATTCTAAAAAATAAATCAATTAATAGTAAATAAAAAATATGTCTTACAACATATAGATGACTTTATATACATTTGAAAGGGTAAAAGTAGTTCTCAAATATTAATATTTTATCTGGTTAACACCAGTTGAGGATAAAAGAATGTAACATTTCAAATATTACATTAAGAATTATGTATGATCCCTCTACATATCTTGTTATTACCATTGTCCTTACGAATTATCATATGGTCATTAAATATTTTATGAACATGATTTTACATGAATACATTTACATGTTTTTGGGTTTCTTTACAGATGAAATTATATTTACTTGATGTACTATAAGGATCATGTGTGTCATCAGATAATAGTTCTATAAATATTGTGACATCATAGACTTTACATGAAACATTTAAAGTGTAATTTTTGTATATAGGTATTATATATCTTGGGATATGTTCTATCATAACATGGAATCTTAGTCAATCCAGATAAGGTGAAGTTAATTATGAAATAGTAGAAACCACATAACATATTTGAGATTCAAATATTCTTGGTCCTAGAAGTGTATAACATTAGGTTTGTTAATGATATCTCAAATTTATCTTCTATAATTATTTTCCTTACTGAAATGATGATAATGTTTTTTTGAATTAATATTTTTCATATTTATATTGTTGAGTTGAAACATATTTTAACTTTTATTCTTTTTTTGTCTCTATTGTAGGATGGGAAGGGCTATGTGGTATTTTTTAATAAAAAACATATTGTTTTGGGATGTGTTATTATATAGGGACATCATCATTAAACCTATAGTGCCAAACAATTTAGGAAACAGTAGAATAATTTTCTAACCCATGGCCTTAAACTCACTATAGTGATGTATAATCATAAAAGGTGGTGGAATTACCTTTTCGAATATAGGTATATCATTTAATAAACCAAGAAATCATGATTTATATCTCATATAAAAATTATTCAGACATTTGGAAGAGGAATTTTGATAGTTAACTACATTTTTCGGACATTAACATTTCTTAAACCCTTATTATTGTAAATTTTCTTGTTGATTCATTTATTATGAGACTTCTATACTAGGCTGTGAAAGATTCATCAGAAGAGTAGAACAAGATATATCTTTTTTGAAACATGCATATAGAGTCTGGTAATAATTTATTGGGGTTTTCATAATATTGGGTCACTTGAACTCCAATCTTCATGATATAATATTTTTGGAGTAGTATGTTGATAATGAATTATTTGGAAACATGGACTCTCATTACATTGTGGAGACCATAGATAGATGGACCACCCATCCCAAAGGAATCTCATGTTTTCAGAATTAGTTTGTTGTACCTTTGAATATATAGAAATATGTAATGGGAGACATTTATAATTTCCAATGGTTGGTGAACCCTAAATCCATGAAATGTTTTATGATAAGTGATGATGATCCTTGAGTCCAACTATTAGATGATACATTGTCAACAATTTATACCATTGTTATATCTATCATAACATCAAATAAAATAATTATAGACCTTCTGGTTTGATTCATCCAATTCTTGTGTAGTCATGGATGTGGAATGATAACTGCAAGTAATTCATGGTTGGGTTTCCACAAATAACTTAGAAAAATAATATTGTATTTGTTGTTATTGACCAGTAAACAGAATCAGATAATTTTATCCCATTTGAGATTTAATTAATGTTGAAGAATTTGAACATCACTTTGTTTAGGATATGGTCCTATTACATGGTTTCCACTATGATATAGTCTCTTATATATATATCTCCATTTTACATCATTCTTTTGGATAGTCCTCCATGAATCTCTGTGATATCCGGGTCATTTCATCTTGACATATCATTCATAGAAGGATGACCAGACAGAATGAAATATATATCTTCTTCAGGAAATGTTACATTCATTCATTATAGATCTTTTTGGAGTCGGATAAATCTATTTGGGACTAGTCATTTCTTAATATAATAACTTATACCTATATTTAATTTATATTCATCCCTTTGCAGACATGTATGGTCGTCCCTGTAAATATCTGTTATGTTGGTTCTCGATTGGTGATATTTCTTTGTTTAGACCAATTTTGTTATGAGAGACAATGAAAAGTCTTCAATTGGTTCACCATAGAATGTTGAAGACGTAATTTAGGTACAAATAATTATCTTACTATCGCATGAAATCTTTTGAATTTTCAGCTGGTGGCCTTGTATTTTGGAGAGTTTCACCTCGTTTGGATCATTGCAATCTTGGGAAGTATGCGAATCCCGAACCATGTATTGTGGGAACATAGGAGGTTTTTTGAAGGTGGGAAAATTATTTACCATTTATAAATTCCACTATAGTTGATTTTGATATATAATTGTTCATTGTTTTTCATATTTGGAAGTATCTTACATAGCCATCTAATTTCTTGATTTGTGAGGATCTTTGTGATGAGCATGATTTATCCGTGACTTAGAATCTATTCCATAAGGTTGATTCTAAGACAAAGATACTTCATGGGTTGATGATTCCCTTGTTCTATGTGAAATGTAATTATGGTAATAATTCTTATGATATGTGGTAGTGCGAGAGATTTATAAGAGTGTTTTGGTCTTACCCCTTTCATATGTAATCGTATTGAAAGGATTTCTAGGGAAAAAATTGGTCATGGTAGGGAGTATATAACATTGTGTTATGTTAACTCCATAATTTTCTAAATATTTTTGTGGTCTACATCAATTCAGGTCATTTGTTTGGGGATTTAGAGGATAATAAAAAAAAATATGGAAGCCCAAGGAGTTGTGAATGGTCATCACATGGTTAAGGAAAACTATGGACCCTATTATGAGACAGTATAAGAATGTGAATTGTTTTTCCAAATTGTGTGTACATGCCTCCCAATTACAAATCCTCATAAATATGGAATATCCATGTTTTATGAATGATTAACCAATCCGTGAATCCCAGAAAGTATGGGTTCATAGGTTGGGTGCACGGTGAGTGAACATAGTTTGTCAAACCATGAAGCTATACCAAGAAAAATCTGTGTCTCAGACATCATTCCTTTGAATTTTTTTTGAAATATCTAGAACCCCATTTTCATATTCCAAACCCCCCTAAACCCTAATACATTTTTATCGTCCTTAGGAGTTCTTAATAGGTAATTATTTCTCTTGAAAACCCCTTTTCATAGTGGATCGAGGTGGCATTATCCTCGTTCAATCTCTTCCAGGTAAGTGGATCTTTTGTGGTCTACTGTATTATGAGATATCATTCTATAATCCTTAGTGTTTTTTTCTCCATATAATTGATTAATATAAAATTTGTTTAATGGGATCTTGATTCTAGTGCTCTTTTTCTGATATCGATTACCTTAATTTTTCATGGGAAATTCCTGTTGTGGGTGTTGATTTCAAGATCATTGATTCAGTGTTATTTGGTTCCATAATTATTATCCATATAATTGAAAAATTAGGATTATTTATTAAACTGAAATGTGTTTCTAAATGATTAAAAAACATATATTTTGGATTTTTTTGTTTTCCTAAATGGACATGATATTTTATAAAACCCCTAATTTCAATGGAATTTAAATTATTGATATCATTTTTAAAAATTTATGCCTTTATATTGAAAAAATATTGATGAAATTATATTTTTTTTCGGGATAAAAATATATAAAATTGAAAATTTATTTAATATTGCATGAAATAATTAAAACATATGACTTTTTATATGAGTAGGATTGTTCAGCAATGAAATTAAAATGTTATAATTCTAAATGATTTTAAATGACTGATTTACAATTTAATTCATTGATTGATAGATTGATTGATTAAACGACATGTAATACATGGTAGTTAGTCAGTAACTAGGATAATCATGTTAGGATATTTATTACATACAAAAAACACAGAAGTTGAAAACAATATTAAAAAACTATTGCATGATTTCCCGTGACGGGTTCCCCTTGAGAGGTCCAGTCTACCAGTGATGTGTTCCCCTATTAGAGTGTATTTTGTTTCACATGACTATAATTGAGATAATTAATTATAAGTGTGGGGATCCTATTACCTATGGAAATAACATATAACATTACTATTTTCATGGTTATTTCTTTAATGTATTGGATTATACATTTCATTGATTTTTTATACAATTTATATTTATTCTCACTCATTTATATAAATTTAATTATATAAAATTTTCATTCTTGTTTGTTTGATTTTTTTTAAATATCATCAAATTATTTGAATGAAATTTATTTTACCTTTAAATTATATAAAATTTAATTCGATGCCTTTTTTAAATTAAATTTAATGTTTAGATATATAATTTTTATGATATTTATTATAGAAAACTTGTTGAGACCCTATATGAATTTATAGATCACAACCTAGCATTGCCTTTCAGTATTTCTAGATTATCTTTTTATAGGTCCGAGAAAAGAAAAAAAATCAATTGGATGTGAGTGATGTCCTTGATCCATTTGAGTCGTTGTCTTGGAGGAGATCGGTGGAGATTCCATCTACTTATTTTAGGGAATTTTTTAATTTTTAACTTGTTCGTTGTTGAGTACCTCGAATATTTACTTTACTGTATTTTGTTATATCCTTTTCTATTACTTTCTTCTTTCTTAGTTTTGAGAAAACCTACATGTATCTTTTTCTTCATCTATTTTGTGGGAAAAAACTTTTTATCTTTTATGTTTCCTCATGATAGGTGCTAGTCACCAGCCCATAAGGATAATGTGTTCACTTTGAGCCCTATCAGTGCTAACTCAGGTGTCTAGGCACAGGGGTATCCAAGATCATTTGTAACAACAAATATACTTCATTTTTTGAATTAGAATACCAATATATTTTCTAATCAAGAATTCATATGGACATATATAAAGATATATATGGAATGATATGTATTACTCCAACATAATGGAATGAAGTTGGTGAACCTAAGAATATTATACCTAAAATTGGGCATAAAATAATGGATATGGTTCAAGCCATGTAAAAAATTAATATGTATGTTTATATATGATATTTGATCTATGATTATAATAATCAAATAGGATTATAGTTTATAGTTTATTATAATGTGTTCTTTTGAATAGTACTCTGGAAAAGAGTAATGAGGTTTAGAAATAAGGTAAAACATTGGACTAGGTATACGTACCACCTTGAGATTCTTTATAGAATAAAATTTCTGTCCCAAAAACTAGAACATACACCAAACATATATTATGTACATACCGAATTCAACATATCTATCAAGATGAATTAAATAACTATTAAATCACATTTAATGAATATGGATGTGGTAAAATTATAGAATTACCCCTCTTATGAGGAAATTTTTTTTGTGATATTTGATAGTAGAGACTATATTTTATAAAAAATGTAAACTCACATATACAATGTACATTAGTGATATATTATGTATAAAGAGGAAATATAAGACCCTAAGGATGAAATGAAATAGAATTACCCACTTTATTTCTTGACCAATTTTATGAGTTTGAATGTTAAACATGTAATTTATAGTTGTTGAAATAATGTAATGAATCATTATTTAAAAATATGGAGTTTAACTGATGAATTATATTGTGTATCATGTGTATGAATATATTATAGTATAAAATCATGAAGCACATAATAGAAACCAAAAAATATTAACTATATGTATTTCAATAATCAAATTTAGTGGATAAATCTAGACAATAAATCAAAAAATAATACAATTAGACAATATAAACATCATAATAAAAAATTTTGAATAGATAAATTTTGATCATTTTGATGACCTAGAATTATCACTCCTATGAACAACACTGTAACAAATAAGAAAAACATTTTTAATGTTATCTAAATTATGAAAATTAATGATATATAACCATAATTGTAAATTTTGAGAATTATTATTGAATAAAATGAAAAATATTTCTTGAAATTATAAAACCAATATAATTATTGGAATAAAAAAAATTAGGAATAGTTACACAGATTTTGAGAATATTAACCAAAAATTAAACATAGTAACAAAAATATGAAGATAATTAAATGACATGTAAATGATATTTACCATTAATAAATTAGGAAAATTTTAATATTATAATATAATACAATTATCATACAAATCAATAACAAAAAGAGTGTAAATGTTTCTTTTTTTAGTACTATATTTCAATGTATTTGGTAAAAACAAAATAAATTTATTAATAATTTAAATTAATTAAGTTAATTTTTTTGATAAAATAAATTTCCTTTTTAGAATCATCACCCGTAATTTTTTTAGTGGTTATTTTTTTAATTCAATAAAAAACATTAAATTTTATGTGAGTATTAAAAATATCATTTTATTGTAAATGATATGTTTTAATTGCATTATTTAATATGTAATAATAAAATAATAAAATCTAGAATGTGTGGATTTACCAATAATATATAAAAAATGGTAAACAATATATTTAAAAATAAGAAATTCTTATTTCAAACATGAAAATTAATTTCCAATTCCAAATATGTGAAGTATTCTTTTATTATTTTTCCATTTTTAATATACTAACAAATTATTTTATATAAAGATATTAAAGTACTAAATGTATTTAATTTTATTCAAATATAATTCATAATTTAAAAAATACAACTATTACAAGTATTAATTTCAAAATAATAAATTAATAAATATTTTAACCCAAAAATATATCTCTTCTCATGTATAAATATCTCATCTTCTTTCTCTTGGAAAACTACTTCTTATCCACCTCTCAAAGTCTAATATTTTCTCTATTCACCATGATAAATCTCTATAGTACCCTTATGAAATGTATTGATTCATACAAATATAATCCTTTGGTGTGTTAATGTATAATTAAAGGATTGACTTTATAAATAGGGTCAACTCCTCATTTTTATTCATCTCACTTTTCTCCTTCATATATTCAATTCTCTCATCTCTCTCCCATAATTTTTTTAATGAGTTATAAATGGTTTTTTAGCCACCTACAATGACATTCGAAAATCATTACATATCATATCGCTCATTGATTTTCATAATAAATTATATAAAATATATATATATATATATTAAATTATATATATTTTTAGGATTTTTAATTAATTTTACAAACATCTAAATGGCATTGAATCAGTGATACAAAATCAAAACAAAATTTTATAATTTGTAGGAAAATATTCCGTCAAGGCATTTTCACTCTAAAAAAATATATATATTCCAATTATTATAATTCATTAATAACGAAACAATAAATATAAAATATTTTTTCGTTAGGGTTTTAATAAACCTATTTTTATTATATACAGGGTTCAATTTGATGAAATAATAAAAGGACAAAGTATTGGGGCACATTAACCTAGCTATTATTTTGGGTTTATCACCTATTCTACTTTAATTTCCCTATATTGTTATAGAAATTTACCTAACAATATTTAAGTTTTATTTTACAATTTATCTTATTGAATTATTTATTTATATACATTGTTGCAATTTATTCTTACATAACTTCATGATTTTTAATAATTCCCTTTTTTTGAAATCTCTCATTCATACTTCTTATAGTTATTTTTTCACACTATATGAAATATTATCTATTATATGAAAAATGAAACCATTTCATTGCATTAATAATTTTTTCCATTTCAATTCATGGAATCATCTAGGTATATTCATCGACATATTTTTTATTTCATCAATATGGAACCTATTCATTTCACATGGTTTCACAACATATTTATGAAAATTGTGTGTTTTTTTATTCAATATAGAATTAATTATTTAGATAATTTTATGATTTTTTAGGTGGTCTTGGTATTATATATCCCTAAAATAAATTATTTAATGTGAAATAATTCTTGATATTATATTTATTATTCACAAATATTATTCCATATTTGTTAACATATTATGATGTAATAATTTGTACCCATATGTTATATATGGACATTCTGATTGATTTATTTACAATATATGAGTGATATTTGAAAAAATGTTATAGTACTTAATTATTATGAATATTCTACTATCCATTCCTATTTCAAATTATCCCCTCATGTTTATATTGATGATCTGTTTCATATGATTTAACGATGAGGTCTATGCTCGATCATATACTTTTTTGATCCATGTATCGTATTCTTTTCCTAATATCCCTCGCCTTATTGGGATTTTAGATCACTCATATCTTGATTAATGTCATCAGGTAATTTTATATATTAAATAGAAAATCAAATCTCAACAAAATACTAAATTAAAGGAATTTAATAAAGATTAGTTTTTTTCTTGGTTAATGTTATACAGACTACGTTTTCCCAAGATACTAAAACTTTAAAAAAAATTGTATTATTTTTATTATTAAATTTTTTATTTACAAAATTATATAATAATGTTGTATGGAATATTTGGGATGATATATTTGGTATCAAAGAAATCATTTATTAATATGGGACTTATTTTTTAAAAATATAACCTTGTATCAACATAAGGTTGTGATAGGTGAAGACTATAGAGTTTATTTTGACATGAGAATAATTTATCTATACATACTCAATTGATTTATGTTTTGTTTTATCGATTTTATTTTCTAAAAAAGTTGGATAAATGAAAATCCATAAAACCAACATTGAGATTGATAATTAAATGATTATCAAAACAACATTAGTAATGAAATGGGAGATGGAGTTCAAAAGCTCATATTGGTACTTAACCAACTACCTTAGGTAATATCAAATAACCTGAACAATGTTGATTATTTTTCTTTCATCTGAGAAGGATAAATTTACCATCGAGTCTACGATGCTCCCACACACACTAATATATAGTATACCCTCAATCTACTTATTTTATAAAATATGGGTTATATACATAGAAATTAACTTTTTTGGTAATATATTATTTTTATAAAGATAAATTTTATTTAGAAATATGTTGTTTAGAATAAAAATACGATCAATGATTGAAGTTTATCAAGAATATGAAGCCCATGGATTAAATTTATTCAATGTAGTGGTATGAATTTTTTAAGATATTTCTTAAGAATTATTTCTATGAAAATATTTAAAACATTATGGGTAGATAACTTCTAGTGAATAAGTAAAAGTAAAATGATTCTATCATTAAATAAGATGAATTTTTTAAGGATTAAAAGGTATACTTTGGGTTTTTTTATCAATAATTTTAGAAAAATAATTTGGTTATTTAGTGGTTTACAAAAAAATATTATAAAGGATCTAACTATATGATAAATTAAGAGTCAGTGAGAAGTTTTTTATTTTTCTTATAAACTAGAGATAATGTTTAGATAATGGTTTCATTGAAATTGAGATAAGAAATGAAGGACATAATGACAAGGAATAGGAATAAATAATAAAGAAGACTAGAAGATCCATCCACAAACATCTTAATGATGTGGAAAATAGTGATCTATGAAATTACATAAAGGAATGGGTAAATGAATTAAGTATGGGAAATAATGAAATTATGAACATTAATATTGAAGATACATGAATAAGATGACCAATATAATATAGGAATGGATGATAACTTTTAATGCACCACATATGGTCCAATTATTCAATTGTATGAAACAATGGAATTATAAAATCTATTACATCAAGGCATGTTCATTAAGGTGAATCAATATTAGTAACCACCAAATCAAAAGGATAAGGTAGTGATTATTCTATGAACACCATTGATGTGTAGAAATAATGTAATTAACATAAGGCACACTTATTATTCACATAATAATTGTAAACAATTTATTTGAATTTGGTTACCCACATTCCTTGATATCATATAAGTTCTCTAGAACTATTGAACTACCTCCATGAAACATAAAAAAAATATTTGTAAAACTGAATATTATTCCATCACCTAGATCATCCTATGATCCTATAAAAATGCACATAATATTATGAATCCCTTTAAAAACTCCTCGATAGTGTGGGTGTTGATAGCCAATGATTAAGAATATATTTATCAACTGATTGAGACTATGTAAATCATAAAAACATAATTACTCACCCCAATAATATAAATATATTGATTTATTCCTTTTTTAATATCATATAATTGTCTCAAATCATGATGTAGTGTTGTTAGTAGAAATTATCCATATAGAAACCTTATATAAAAAAGAATCGATAGGAAGGCCCCAATAAGAAAATTAAGATATAATGAAATAATCATAGGATAATTTGAAAAAAGGGTTTATATTAAATAGTCAATCACCTTGGGATGAAACATTACTCTTTGACAAGAATAAGGACAAGTAAATGAAACATTGAATCAACTGTTGAGATCACAACAAGATCACCTTAAAGAAAAAGTATCCATAACCAAGGATTCATTAATTGTTCTATCATATTTCATTATCATACTACATCTTAAAATTATATCTTCATTTCCAATGTTACTACTTCAAGTTAATGAATGAATATATTAAAAAAATTACAATATATGAACAATATGAGTTAATTTATATTTACTTTGGAATAACATATTCCTTCAAAATTTGTGTGGACCTAAAAAATATAGTCTTTAGATAATGACTTGATATATTGGGGGTTCTTTTTATTGATGATACCCTCATATATTTCAATAGTAAATAGGAACATGAAAATAATCTATGTATTTTTCTAAAGACATTACAGATTAAAAGTCTGTATAATGAGTTTAATAAATGTGATGTTTGGGTTTAACAAGTCAAATAATTAATGTATGTGATCCTGAGTGAACGAATTTATGTTGATCATTATATTAAAAATAAAATATTTTATGGATCATATCAACAGGTTTCCTGATGATCTATGATTTTCATTTTTTAACTACGCACTAACAATGATTTTTTAGAATCTTCTCACAAATTTCTAACCCAATAATTATCTTAACACAAAAGGGTTAAAGTATGGATGGATTTAATAATATTAGAAAAAATTTATCAATATCAAAAAGTGTATAGTCACTCTACTTATACTCACACTCCCCTCAAGTGGATAATGATTTTTGATTTGAAATGATGATTTAAAGATTGTCCAAAGTTATTTACTCATAAAAAATGAGAAATTGATACCCTATGCCTCCCAAAAATCCGAGATCCATAGATATAACAACCATATATGTGATTTATAGTTATAAGGTGTGATATATTAATTTAAAATTTTATTACATTACCACTAAAGAGAGAAGTGTGACATATAAACTGATCATAGGAGTTTA
Organism: Viscum album; assembly: GCA_963277665.1. NCBI lineage: Eukaryota > Viridiplantae > Streptophyta > Magnoliopsida > Santalales > Viscaceae > Viscum > Viscum album. The sequence goes on along the minus strand of OY728158.1, from coordinate 38,047,556 downwards.
AATATTATATTCACACATTAATTGAACATGAATCTACACATTTAGATAGAGTTATTCAAGAACACTCATTGTTCAATTCACTACCATCCATGAATGGAAAATAAGGTTGTTGATGCTCTTAGATGAAGTGAACATTCTACTTTATCCATGATGAAGATTTATAGACACTATCTAAATGAACATACAAAGGTAACATTTGGAAATTAGAATGGTATGAAAGATATTATACCTTTCTAAAATAGTTTACCTGCCATAAATATAATATAAAATCAATGAAACAATGGGTTGATTTGGAGATTCAAAATAATGGTAGTGAATTTTTTTTAAAGTTTTACGAATTCAATATAAAAAATTATGAAGTCATTTTATTTGGGAACAACTCTTTATATGATTATCACCTCATATAAAGAAAGTAATATTTGGTGATGAATATAACTAATATTTATCCTTCCTACTTGAAATTATTAATATGTAAAATGATCTTAGAGAGAACATCTAGTTGGATAACATGAAGAAGGTGTAAGATCCCAAAATTTTATAGAGTTTTTAGGGTCATTTTCAGGTACTCTATCTCAATATCTAGTGTAAGTTTCTTATGGGGTTTACCATAGAGTGTTTTTTGTTATAAATATGATAAAATTGAAGGAAATAGGGTAGTCTATAGTTGGCACAAGGTTTCCCCTTATCATGCTCTATGGAAAAACCAACCATGCAACCCTAGATAGAAGAGAATTGCACAGTTGGAACATGGTTTGTTAGACTATTATCCCTCATAGAGGTAACTTTGAACCCCTATAAAATTGGAGCATGGTTACGGGAAACTATCCACCCATAACCAGCAATGATTTCTTATGAAATAATTTAACCCAAAAATATGTTTTTAAATTACCCAAACCCCCAAGAGACACCGAAAATGAACCCCATTTGATCCATGACATTCTTAAATGATTTCAAAGGCTTATAAATGAATTACATGTACTCCAGAACTCTTGTTTTTGTGATTTGAGTTTCGTATTGATTATTTTCACCCTTCCTAGTAAGAGGATCTCATCCCTGTTGCTTTCATGTTCCTCCTACTAACATCTCCCTTTATTAAAGAGAAGTTATTCTCTATTCTAGTTATATATATATATATATATCTATTTTAATTGATATAGATCAAGAATTGAATATCTTGATCTACATTTATGAGATATTTTTTTCTATATTGATTTTTTTATAAACCTGTATCTCGTTCTACGCTATTACTCTACTGAATTTTTGGGGATTTTTCATTAAGAGATTATTCATCAATGAATCAAGCTATGTTTACTATTATTAAAATCCCATTATCATGATATTAATTATGTGTACGTGATTTTAAAATTTCAATGGATAATTTATATATTATAATTTCTAATTTAATTAATTAATGTGGTTAATTAATTAATTTATGAATAGGGGATTTGATTGAATTATTGATTTATGAATTCGGGGACAATTGATTGTTCGGTTAATTATAAGAATGTGGAGTTTTGAATAAATAGTAATTAATTTTTAAATTAATTATTGGATGATGAGATTTTGAAATGATTAATTGATTATTGAATTCGTTAACAAAAGTGATGTGATTAATTAATTGGAGAATTAATTAAATATATAAATAAGATTATTTAATTTTCGAATTAATTAAATAAAATTGATGTGACTAACTAATTGTGTAATTAATTATTTTACATGGATTATGTAATTAATGAATTAATTAATAGATGATTTTGATAGTTGATAGTGATAAAAGTACTAATATTTATTAACATTGGTTATTTTGATACTGTGAAAACATGTGCCATTGAGATGCATGTGATGATCTGATATATTACGATACATGTAAAAACTATTTTATAATCATTTATGGAACTTATTTTTCTTCTTTATAACACTATAGTAATAAAATTTGTGATAAATTTTTATATGACATGGAATAATTCTTCTGAATCCCATAGTGATAAATTCATAGTTAAAATTGTGTCAGACATGGTCTGCTACTTTTGAAGTTGGTTTTGAATAATTGTTTGATAAATATGTGTGGGACATGGTATGCTTCTTCAAAAGCCTATGGATTCCTAGGAATAATAACCTAGAAACATATTATTGGCATTGGATTGTGGTTCTAATTAGTCATATTATATATTCAAATGAAATGGATAATAGAATATCATTATCTTAATGAATTGAATTGATAATGAGAAATGTTCAGAACAATGTATGATTCAAGTAAGGTATTGAGGATCAGGTGTCCTCAAGAACCCTTGGGATTAATTAGATAAATAAACCATAATTTATTATTTGATAACATTTTATATATTCCTTATACTTATTTCAATAAAAAACATCATGCACTATTATTGATTTAATATTGTTTTAGACACCTCTAGTTGTGGACTACTATGTTGTACTCACACCCTACTTGGGCTTCTTGATTGGTACCTAAATAGAAATTGTTTTTTATAGAAAAATGGGATAGTCCATGTGTTAGATGGATGATTTTGGTTGAAGCATGGATAAGGCAACCCGACATAGTTTAGGACCCAAATTGGAGTTGTCAGAGTCTTTATTTTGGGTTTAATTTTGATACATGGAACATAAATTATCATGGTATATCTACTATCAAATTTGATATTTTATTTATAGTTTTTTTTCATCTTGTGATTCTGGTGCTGTTTTGTTTATGGATATATTTTATTTTGTTATTTTATCTCATATTTTCTAATGGTTTGTTACTTTAAAATGAGATTATTGTCTCTCAATGATCAATATAGGACTTTTACAGCTATTCTATAGCCTCTGGAATATGGGGATGAATTTTTAAGGTCATGTGATGGTACAAATAAGTGCATTGGGGCATGAAACCTAGGGGATGATGTTTCAAAGTTGTATCAGGTGATTTTCACTACCTATATTATGAATTAATATTAGGGACTTATAGACATTAGATAAGGGATGTTTTGGCCTTGGACATGAACTCATGCATGGGAGTTTCAAACCCATGTATGGGAGAAAACCCAAGTACCCATGGTGATATTACTATTATTGATGTGTTTTTTTATAGTTGGATATTACTTCACCTAGGTTAATGAACTTATTGAGTGATTCAATTATGGTTTTGGAAATTTTTTGAGATTTTATATGTTTTGATTAATTCCATAGTAATTAATGATATTTGGGTATTCATGCTTCATTATATGAAGTTAGGATTATTTTGTGACATTAATATTTTTTGGCATGATCAGTAAGATGGTTTTTTGTTATGTTCTTAAACATCAACTGTTTTCCCATTTCTAAGAATTTGAAATTAAAATGGATACTAATATGAGTTGAAAATTTTAAAATGTTGGAAATTTTAAATAAAAAACATTCTAATGGAATGTAAATAATTATAATGTTTTTACCCTAGATACCCAAGAAAAGGGTGTTTATGGTTAAGGGTAGTGATAGAATCCTTGGGTTTGATTATGTAACGTGGTTTGGAGAAAAGACTTGTGTTGAATTGTTTTGATTTCTATATTATATTAATGTGATATAGTTGTGTTATGAGTCCAAAGACATGTGTTTAGCATTATAGAGATATTCATCTAAGAAAAAACAAGTTTGAGATGATGACAGGATGATATGGCTGGATATGCTCCACCAGTTGTGTAACATGAGGCACTAATAGGGCCGGTTGAGGAAGTAATGGAGATGTTATGAGAGAACATCCATAAAATCATAAAGTTAGTGGAAAGAGACCCAGGGCCAGTTGTGAAAACTATGTCTAATATAATGTGGGAGTTTTAGTTGCAACACCCCCCGGCATTTATTGGAGGGGTGGACCTAAGGGAGTTGTGTTTTTTATTTAGTTTTCCAAACTATACATGACCACTTTTAGACTATGGCTGAGAAGAGTGTCAAATTAGATTCCTAGATGTTATGTGGTTTGGAAATGTGATGGTGGGACATCCAGACTCTATATGGATAGTTTGAAGTTATGGAATATAATTACATTCAATATATGTTCCAACAACACTTTTTCCTAGACACCTTGAGACAAGAGGGAGTGGATGAATTTAGGAGGATGAATCATGGGAGTATGCCAATGATTTACTATGCATAAAGGTTTACTGATTAACAATGATTTGTTCTAGTGGTTTTAGGAGAGGAGGATACTGTGGAAAATTCATGGCAGGGAAGACAAAATTGTGAAACAAAATCCGGGATAAATATCATCATACAGAAGAGGTTTCTAGAGGTGTGGAATAATTCTCTTAAATCATAGAGAAACCTGATGTAGGCTTCCATTGTAATACTTAGGGTTTCATCTACATAGTCACGATGTAAAAATTCTGAAAGCAGTAAAATTATTTAGTGAAATTTCACTCAGATCAGTGGAAAGAAGAGTATCCAGGGGGAATCGTATGTTTCATAGGACCTTACACATCTAGTCTACCACAGTTTTGGTAGGTCAGTACAAATTAAAAAAAAACTATAATCGACCACCATTGATGTGTCAAGAATGTGTAAATATGGGTTTTTATAGAATTTGTGAAGGACTCCATGGAAGACAAGTAGTGATAGAGGATATATACAGAACTAGAGTGCAAGAAGGGGGACTTTGAAACCATATTAGTTTCCCATATGTATTTATAGTGGCCAAGGTTGTTGAGGATGTGAATGTGGTGATTTTGGGAAAGAATTCATCTATCAATAGGGTGGAGAAACTCAAGGGATTCATATTGAATCATAGAGAATAGGGCCATGACAATTACATTCCCATCATCATATAGTTATGGATAGAAAGGTCAGGCCATCAACACTAAGAGTTACTATTCTTATAGATTATATATCATCCGGTACATTATTTGATATTGGTTCCTCTCATTCTTTATATCTACAAAACTTGTTAATGGTTTGATCCTAGATGTGGAGTTCCTATTTGGGGTTATGGAGATAGATACACTATTAGAAGTAAGGTCTAGCGACATATACTAGCACAGGGGGTGTTATCTGGAGTTTGGTGAGTACCGTTTTATCTATAATCTCTATATTCAAAATATTTTAGGCATCATCCTAATTTTGGTTATGGATTTCATGGTAGAATAATGAACCCGTAATGTTTGTTATAGTGTTTGAGTGACTTTTACATCTCTAATGTGTGAACATTACATACACTATGGAGAGTGGAATATTGAGGCAGGCCAAGAAAGACCAATTACTATAAAACTATGAGAGGTTACAACCTAGTTAGTCAATCTATTTCTGAATGGCAGAGGCGTGAATAAAGTTTTATTTCCACTTGTAGTGGAAATTTATTAAGATTTTCTTTTGATGGTGTTCTTAGGGTTTCCATCAGAGAGGTATGTGTAATTAAATAATGAAATAATCACATGAACTAAGCCTATTTCAATTCCACAGTAGAAAATGACATCGATAAAGCTTCAGGAGATCATGAATCAAACGGAGGAGTTTTTGGATAAATGGTTTATCCATCTGAGTAAATATCCTTGGGTTTCTTCAATTTTTTTTTAATACAATATTGATTAGGGTTTATGTTTTTGTGTGGATTATCGATTGTTTAATTGAATGACAATTAAAACCGGTCACCACTTCCCCATATCGATGATACTTTTTTACTAGTTGAGGGGGGATTTATTATTGTCTATTATTGAATTGAGATCAAGGTATCATCAGGTTACAATTAGAACATATGGTAATCATAGGGATGCTTTTAGAAGTAGGTGTTATCTTTATGAGTTATTCCTAATTCTGTTTGAGTTGAAAAACACTCCAGTTGTTTTTATGGATTTGATGAACATAATCTTCTGTCTGTACAAAAATAATTTTATTGTAGTGTTTTTAGATAACGTCATGGCGTACTCCATGACTCATGAAGGTCATATGAAAAACAATGACATAGTACTGGGTACACATAGAGAGATTAATCTTTACAGCAATCTATTTATGATCCAATTCTAGATTGAACATGTACACTTATTGGGTAACATCATCTTGGAGTAAGGAGAGTTTGTAGACCTAGGGAATGTACACGTAGAGGGTTCTTCAAAACATTCAAATAAAATTTTATAAATATGATTATTTATGGGTTTAACTAGATATTAACATAGGTTATTTCACGAATTTCTTGTATTGGATGAACCAATTATGGGCTTGAAAAAATGGGATAAAGATTCAATGGTTGGAATCATATGAGACGTCCTTTCAAGAGTTGATTAATATCATAAAATCAACATCGATATTAATCATATATGTAATAGGTGAAGGTATTACAACATATTGTGATGCTTTTGGGATTAGATAGAGATATGTGTTGATGCATGGAGGTCGAGTTCTAGAATATGGGTCTCGGTAGTTGATGCTACCTGAACAAAACTACCCTATGTGTAGCCTTGAGTTGGATATACTGCTGTTTTCATTGAAGATATGGTGGCATTAACTATTGGCTGAGAAGAATACCGTATATATGGATCAAAAGACCTTAATGTATATCTTTTTATAATGAGATATGAATCTATAAAAAACATAGATTGTTTGAGTATATGTTTTCATTATATTTCGATCTACAATATATATCCAGAAGAATACATATTGTGGATGATTCTTTGGGTAGGGAAACTTGGAATCTGGAAGATCAGGAGTCTAGTGATGATTGGGAAATGATGAATCAACTATAAGAGATGCATGTGGTGGTTTGGGAGAGTCATGAGAAGATGAATCTAGTACGAGTTTTAATAGAGTATACACTTTTGAGTCATATTAAAGATGGTCGTTATATATATTCAGAGTAATTGATCTTGATGGGAAAACTTAAAGTTAGGGACTCACCTTCTTATTGGAGCATTGTTGAGTATGAGATCTTATATTTTAGGAACTGTTTTGTGAGAATATGAACATGTGGGGAGATTTGATACAGGAATTTCATTCCCCAATGTGGGATGTACAACTAGGTGTGACTAAAATGTATCGTGATCTATGATGACCAAATTGGAGGACATGAATGAAAGAAAAGATAGCGGGGTTTTTGACATGATGTTAAACATGTGAGCATGTTAAGGCTATGTATCAATGACCTAGAGGATTGATAAAACCACTTCGTATTATAGAGAAGAAATAAGATGATGTTACCATAGGCCTTTTGTTGGGTCAACTAAGGACACCTAATTAGAAAGACTCAATTTGGGTTAGTGTGGATATATTGATTAATGTAGTGCATTTCCTTCTTATATAGGAAACCATCTTAGTGGAGTAGTTGGGATATTTTTATGTTTCAGGGATAGTCTATCTGTATGGGGTCCCATGTACTATATTTTCAGACGGAAACTCATGTTTTACTTTTCACTTCTTACAATGATTACATAAGACACTTTAGAAAAAATGTCTTTATTGATTATATCTATCCACCTTGTGAAAAAATGGGATGTCAGAGCATATAGTAAAGGTTCTTGAAGATATGTTAGAAGAATGTTCTCAGATGTTAGGGGATCATGGGTAAATAAACTATATTAGATAGAGTATTCCAATAAAAATATTTATCATTAAATGATACTGATGGAACCATATGATGATATTTATGGTATCCCATGAAAATAATTTTTATGTTTGAGAGAGCTAGGTGATTCTGAATTGTTGGGACCCTGTCTCTTGTAGGAGACGCCAGAATAGGTTTAGCTAATTTCGAAATGTATGTATACAGATCAGAGTAGATTGAAGACATATGTTGATAGATTTCAATGACCATTAGATTTTAAAATGTGTGATTGTGAATTGCATCCAGAGTCAACTAGATTGGGTCACCATTGGATAGGAAGATGGTACATGATGGAGCCCAGGTTCGTTGGACCATTTGTGGTTATAGAGAAAAATGAGTAAGTGGCATACAAATTGGTATTACATATAAATACATTGCTATGCATGATGTTATTCATGTGTCACATATTTATTTGTATATATCACCCTGATCCTTTTCATATGATCGGGATAGATGATGTTAGTTTGAGATAGTTGTATATTTATAGGAGAATTAGATGCGTGTGTTGGATCGCAATGAGAAAGTGTCGTGGGGAACGAATGTGCTGATGGATCATGTATTGTGTCAGCATGGCCATGTGTTGGAGGAAACATAGTATTTTGATGAAGATATGTGGGCCTAGTGTCCCAATCATTTTGACTCGGAATCTTAGAGATTATTTGGAGTGAAACAAGATGATGAGCTATTATATGGTGGGGAGATAGTAAGATCCTGAAAATTTCTGGATTTATATCGTGTTTGTTAGTTGATACTATTTTTCCTCGTGTTGAGAACCATAATTTTGGGTTTTACCTTGTGGTGTGTTTGAGTGGAAATTAGAGAAACATATAAGTAATAATGTAGTTCAAGGTCCGTACACGGTTGTCCCTAACCGTGCACCCTAACATTGAAAAAAGTGAAACCCCATATAGATGGGAAATGCACTGCTGGCACATGATTTTTCAAAATTCGCACCATCTTAAAAGAAACTGTGTACCCCTATAAAAGAGGCTCATCGTTTGGGTACACTATTAGGGGATGTCGTGAAACCCTACCAAGAAAACCATCCAATAGAATTAATATTAACCGAAAAATAGTTTTAAAATTACTCTAACACCCAAAACACACCCAAATCGATCGCCATTGGACCCCAGGCATTGTATCGTGATTTCTGAGCATTCTAGAAGAATTGAGAGCCTTCATGTCCTACATTCATGGTGGTTAAGGCACATATCGATGATCTGTACTCTTCCCAGTAAGAGGATCTCATCCCCATTAATTTCTTATTCCTCCTCCTTTCTTCACTCATTCATAAAGGGGAGTTATTCTTTATTTTGGTCAGATTGATACCTAGTATTGTGGATCCAGATCTAGGATTGTAAATCTACATCTGGATATATTACATATGATCTTCTTCAATACTGATTAACGTAATAGACCAGGATCCCATTCTACATTGTTACTCTTCTAAATTTTTGAGTATTTTTCTATTGGGTGATTTCTTGTCGACGATTCGAGGTAGGTGTTCTATTATTAAGATCGGATTGTTTTTATATGAATTACATGTCTGTGGTTCTAGAGATATTAGTAATTGTTTAGTAATTGGCATTCCAAATTGAATTAATTAATGTGGTAACCTAACGAATTGATGAACTGGGGATTCGATTGATTAATTGAATTGTGGAATTGAGGATAATTAATTATTGGGTTAATTATCAAAATGTTGAAATGTGAATTAATAATTATTTATTGGTGAATTATTTATTATATATTGAGATTTTTTAATGATTAAATAATTTTTGAATTAGTTAACAGAAGAGATGTGATTAATAAATGAGATATATATGATTAATTAATTATTGAGTTAATGAATGTAAATTTATGTGACAAATTATTTATTGAATTAGTTAGTGGACTTGAATTAATTAATGGAATATTGAGATGGTTAATGGTGATAAAAGGATTAATCACTATGGGAGTTACAGGTTTCTGCGATGTGCTATTTGTAAATGGAGTGGGACCTTTCACAAAGTCTCTTTTGAAATATAATATTTGGGATGATAATTTTGACCTGTCACCAATAGTCGATAAAAAAGTTTTTTTTATGGCCAATTGCAAAAACCATTGCCGTGACATACATGCCAATGTGCGGGATGATTATTTTTGACGGGCCTAAACCACCATCACAAATACTCTTCCCAATTTTCAATTTGTTGTGAAGGGGACCCCCCTGTAGCAAATAATGTGTCGGTGAATTTATATTTGTGATGGGAGCCATAGCGAATTCTATTTATTACTGAATCCTCAATTAATAACCGTCTAACTATTTTTGATGGGTCCCATAACGAAAAATATCTTCACAAAAGATCTAACTTATATATACTCCCTCACAATTTTTTCCATTCACAACTTCTCTCAACTTCTCTAACCCTCTCCGCTCTATTATTTTTTAGTTTAAATTTTTAAATGATTCAAACGTTTCTTTAGTTTAACATTCATGTAATGTATCTGATGAATCAATCAACTTCAATACATTTATTTATTTTAATTTTTAATTTTTATTTATTTTATGTTAATTAATAATAATAATAATGATTGATTAGTAGTAATTTGATTTAATTAAAACTAAATACTGTTTCCCATAAAATTATCACAAATATTTTGTATCAATTTGAATTTATTTTTTTTAAATAAAGTTAAATTGTATTAATTTGCAATATTGTTTTAAAATATTCTCTATTTAGAAATTATTAGTTGCATATATTAATAATTAGTTATAATTTGTATTTTTTTACAAATGATAATTAGTAATAATTGGTGGTAATTAGTCATAATTTGTTGTTGGTAGTAACAGTTGGCCATATATTAAATAAATTTGTAACAAATTGTTTTACATTAAAATAAATTAATATTGATTCACGATAGTTACTAGTAATTAGTAATAATTAGTAATAATTAGTTGTAATAAGAAAAAAATACTGGTAATTAGTAATCATTGGTAGTAGTTAGTAATAATTTGTTTTATTTAGTAATAATTAATAATTAATAGTAATAAATAGTGGTAATTAGTAAAAAATAGTGGTAATTAGTAATAATTACTGATAATTAGTAATCATTTACTCACTTTAGTTATAATTAGTAAAAATTATTAGTAATAATTAATAGTTAATAATAATTGATAATATTTAATAAAATAATAATATGTATTAATTGTTAATAAAAACTATTAATATATAATAAAAATATGTGTTAATTAATAAAAAATATTAACAATTAGTGTTAATTAGTAATAATTACGAATAATTAGTAATAATTAAAACTAATTATGAATAATAATGAATTATTTTATGATTTGAAATAAATAAGAATAATTTGGAATGATCAGTAATGATTATGAATAATTTAAAATGGTTAGGGATAATCAGTAATGATTTGGAATAATTAGAAATAATTAGGAATAATTATTAATGATTTGGAATAATTTGAAATAATTGTGAATAATTATGAATGAATGGTATGAATTAGGAATAATTCGAAATAATTATTAATAAATAAGAATAATTACTAGTATATTGTAATAAATTGTAATAAATAGTAATAAATAGTAATAAACAACAATAAATAGTAATAATTACTAATAAATCGTAATAAGATTTAATAAATAGAAATTAATATTAATAAATAGTAATGAATATTAATAATTATTCATAATTTGTTATAATTAGAAATAACTTATAATAAGTAATGATAAATAATAATAATTGATAATAATTAGTAATAATTACTAATAATTAGTAATAATTACTAATAATTAGTAATAATTGCTAATAATTAGTAATAATTAGTAATAATTAGTAATAAATAGGAATAAGTAATAATAAATTGCATTAATAAGTGATAATTAGGAATAATTAGCGGTAATTATTAAAAACATATTAGTGATTAGCATTAATTTGTGGTAAATATTGTTAAATTGATATAAATGGTTGTAAATAGCGGTAAATACTAATAAGTTGTAATACTTAGTAATACTTAGTAATAATGATTCATATTGATAATCAATTAGTAATAACTAGAAATAAATATAATAAATTAGTAATAATTAGTAATAATTACTGAAAATTAATAATAAATTGTAAAAATTTGTAATAATTAGAAATAAAAAGTCAAAAATAGTATTAACTTGTAATAAATAGTAATAAGAAGTAATAAATATTAATAAATATTAATAAATATTAATAAATATTAATAAATATTAATTAATAGTAATAAATAGTAAAAATGGAAATAAAATATAATAAATAGTAACAATTAGGAATAAATAAGAGTAACTAATAATAATTTTGTATAAATAGCAACAATTAGTGGTAAAATTAAGAACAATTAGTAGTAATCAAGGGTAATTAGTGGTAATTATTAAAAATTTAGAAAAATTAGTCGTACTTAGCTGTAATTAGAGGTAATAAGTAAAAATTAGACACAATCAGCGGTAAATAGCCATAATATATCCATTAATAGTGGTAATTTGATGTAGTTAGGATTATTTGGAAATAATTTAGATTAATTATAAGTAAATATTAATAAATAGTAAAAAATTTAAATATACGTTAATAAATAGTAGACAATAATAATCAATATTAATGAATAGTAATAATTAGTATTAATTAGTAGTAATGATTAATAAATAGTAATAATTAAGAATAAAACAGAATAAATAAGAATAAATAGTAACAATTGGTATTAAATAGTATTAGTTAATAATAATTTTAAATGAATATTATGAATTAGTATTAAATAGAAATAAATAGTAATAACTAGTAATAATCAGTTACAAATGGTAAAAAATAGTAAAAAATAGTAACAATTGATATCAAATAGTAAAAACTAGAAAAAACTAAAAATTAAGAGTAATAATTAGTTGTAGTTACTAAAAATTACTGCTAATTAATAAAAATTAGTGGTAATTAGTAAAAATTAGTGGTAATTAGTAATAATTAGTGGTAATTAGAAATAATTAGCAGTAATAAGTAAATATTAGTGTATATTAGAAACTATTAACAATAATTAGTAAAATAGTTTTTAAACTAATAAATATTGGTAATAAATAGTTTTAATTAGCAGTAATTAAAGTTAATTAGTGGTAAATAGTTTTAATTAGTATTAATTGTTATCAATTAGTGGCAATTAGTAAAAAAAAGTATTATAAACTAATAAAAAATACTAATAATAAGTTGTAATTAGTAGTAATTAGTGGTCATCAGTTGTAATTAACATTAATTAGTAAAGAATAGTTATAATTAGTAAACATTTATGGTAATTAGTAAAAAATTGTATCAATTAATAATAAATTGACCAAAACATATATAAATTAGTAATAATAAGTGGTAATTAGCATTAATTAGTTGTAAGTAGAAAAAATTGTCTGTAATTATTAAAAATTAAAGTTAATTACTATAGTATTACAGTAATTAGTTAAAAAATTTTGTATACTAATAATTTTTTTAAAAATAATTATCGATTCCTAGTAATTAGATGTAATTTTTGGTAATTAGAAAAGGATAACCATTTTATTAAATCAAATTAGTCATAATCAATGTATTTTTTTATATTTTTTAGAGATATATAGAGCAAGGATGTAGACAAAAACATTAATTACATGATAATTATTGGTTAAATTGTCACAATAATCAAAACATCTTTGGTGTAAATATTGTGTGAAATGAGGGTGTTGAAGGTTTTTTCATTTTCATCATCAAACCTAGAAGTTTTTTCAGAATGTATAATTATGTTTCCATGTATGAATTGTGATATGAGGATGACTGACTCATTTGAAAATATTAGTAGTCATCTATTAGGATTTATATTTCAAAATGATTATGTTTTTTTATGAACATCATGAATGAAAATCTAAATATGATTTTAATAAATATGTTCTAGAACCCCATGGTTTCAAATTTTAGTACATGGTGTGGATGGTCATTCTTCTCAACAAACTGAAATATAGGATGATATTAGTTATTCTCCAGTGTTAGAACCATGCAAATTTTATAGCTTTTTGAAATCTGTTGAAGAATACATATAACCTGGATAGAATATAAGTAAATATGAAGGGGCTATAAAAATTATTGTTATTAAATTTGATTATGGAATCTCATATATCTATTTTGATAAGATATTCTCTTTAGTTAAAACACAGATACTTGAAGGAAATGTGTTCCCTCATGTTTCCATGTGGGAAAGAGTATTGTTCGTAATTTGGGTCATAGGTATTTGAATAATCATACATGTTCAAATAATTACATCTTATATTTGGATGAAAATGGGTCATTAGATAGTTATACGATATCTAGAAAATTGATGTACAAAGAGGCTCAAATAGGGATGTCAGGATTGAATCCTATAACAAATTCAGGTATTTACTGATTACACAATGAATGCATCATTTATTTATGTCTCAGAACACAACTCCATTTATAACATAGAAAAACCCAATATTTCAAAAGATAAAGTCTTATGGTTTCGTTCTTATAGTAATTCATGGAAATATTTTTACCACTATATCTGTATTTTGATTCATGATTTTGAAATGTGTGATTGGGTCATTCTACTGACAGTTTTGGCCCATTTGGTTCTTATGGTAATAAATATTCTGGTTGGATATTATTTATAACAACATAAAATTTACCTTTTTGAATGTGGATGAATTACTTTTATATCATATTAACAATTTTAATTCCATGAAATAAGAAAAAGAATCTAGATGATTATTAGAATACAATGATTAATGTGTGAAATTTAATATGAAGTAATGGTGTTAGTATGTTTAATGTTTTTGTGAAATGGAATTTACTACTAAAATTTTTTTTAATATTGAAAAATCGTGACATACAATCATATATAATGGTATCTAGTTAATGTACACATGTTCCAAAATCACAACCTTAATGTATGATAAACAGTAAAGGGTTTATTCTCATTAATGAATGAAAACTGTGTTTCATCCTCTGTCATCAAAGAATTATTCCTAATGATCACCATTTTCATATGAACAAATATCAATGTAGAAAAGGCACAATTGAAAGAGATATACCTATGACAATGATCTCTGGTAATGTGTTAAAATCCATTGTATATTATTACTTCCCATTACATTTGGATAGAAAATAAACAAATACAAAATTAATGGCATTAGGAAAGAACATAATTGGAAAAAATATCAATATTTTTGGGATCTTGCATATTGGTCTGATTTGTTGGTTCATCACATGTTTGATGTCATTCATAATGATAAGAAATATTTTGATAATATATTTTAAAATATAATGGACAAACTAAGTAATACCAAAGATAATGTAAATGGACGATTAAATCTTGACCAAATTTACATGCTATAAGAACAGTAACTCCCTAAAAATGATAGATCACATAAGTTAGTGAATCCAAAAGAAACATATATAGTATCCTAATAAATTAATTTATTATTTTTTCAATGGATTCTTGATATGAGGCTTCTATGTTGTTATGATTCCAATTTGGCAAGATATGTTAGAAATGGAAAATTTTTTGATTAAAAATTCATGACTGTTATATTATAATAGAAATACTTCTACTGATTAGATATAGGTTTTTGTTGAATTCTAGGATATTTGATACACTCAAATTGATATCATATTTTTTCAAGGAAATTTGTGTGGATAAAACAGACTATGTTGCACTAACTACATTATATAAAATGTTATTTTAATTTTACCTAAACTAAAAAAATCTTATCAATGACATTCTTTGATTTAATTGAACATTTTATATTTCACTATCCACATGAATGAAAAATATGGAGGTCTCGTGGAATTTATATTGATGTAACCATTCAAGATATATGTTTAGAAATTGAAGAAAATGGAACATAACAAAGCATTAGTTGGAGGATCAATTGGAGAAACTTATTTTCTGGAGAAAATTTATTATTCCTTGATGTCATTATTTTTAATCTGAATATCCTTAAAAACATAATCACATGGGCCATATTAAGGGAAATGTTGATTATGAAATTAGAAATTAATTATCAGTTCCTAATGAGTCCTTACATGTATTTGGTCGAGTTCATGAATGATAGACTTTAAATAATGAAAATCATATGTCTCATACATATGTTATTCTCAACTGTGAAGAAATGACACCATTTATACTATGAGTTCTCATACCACTTATTCTATTACCTTTTTTTGTAAATTAATATTATTGTATTTATAAATTGTACTATAGTTATATCAATACATAGTTTCCAAAAATTACAATTTCTGCTCTTGAAGGAAATTTAAAAAAAAATCTCATACGGATTTCAAAAATACGTAAAATAATTTTTTATTATTTAACAAATAAAATGAATTTATTTGTTTTTATATTGATAATTTTTTTACAATTTATTAGAAATATTCAGATGATGATAAAAATGATAGTTTATATTCTATATTGAGTGACCCATCATAATAAATTGTTAAATCTTATAATACATATGTGGTGAATGGTTTTTGATTTTATACATATGCATTTGGCGAATAAAAAATAAATATCATTGTTTTTAATAGAATTTAATCATAGAGTTAGTGAAGTTGACTTTTGTAGTATACATCAAAAAATAATTGAACTGTATTATCTAAGATCGGATTACATAAAAAATTTAAATCATATCATTAAAATTAAATATAAAAGCCTTATTATAGTAAATGAACCATTTTAATGGATCCTCAAGAACATAAAATTTATTTTCAAAATTATTGTTCTACTTAAAAAGTGTTATGTGTTTGGGGGAGCATAATAAAAATGAAAAATTTGGAAAATATAATTCATCATTGTGATTTTGGTATCATTGATGTTTAGGGAATTTAAATTTTACAAAAAATATGCCAAATCCCTCTTTTCCATGAAGAGTCATGAATATCGTTGATGACACACAACAATTTGGAGTCGATGGCGATGATGATGTTATTGAGGAAAAAATGAATTTGAAATGGAATGAAATGATGAAAATTAAACTCCTGTGAAAGTTGATGACACTAAGGAGGAATGTGAATATATTGACACCATAATATATGAAGATGATGAATGAGATGAATATTGACACCACTAAATACTATGTCTAGTCATAGATAATATATATATTTATATAATTGTTTGTATGAAATATATTCTAATAATAGTAATTTCTTGATTTAGATGGAATCATATATATTTTTGGAGTTGGAGTGGTATAATCTACCCAGATAAGAGAATGATGTTGGATAATCTTACCCTCATACTGGTGGGAGTTCAATGACAACTCTGAGCGGTCATGGGCTTGCGAGATTGATGATTCATGACCCAATCTCCAAGACATTTCCACATCATGACTTTTATATACACGTGAGGAGGTATGTTTACTTGTTTATTTTAATATGTTATCATTAATTACAATTTATTATTTATATACTATTTTTTTCATTATTTTTTCTATTGTTTAATAGATTTTCAAAAATATCTATAGGACATGGGAGTGTTATATTGCAGAGTTGTTTCATATGAAGAAATGGTAATGTGTGGTACAATTCCCACTAATGTTTAGTGACATATGTTTTAGTATTTGATGGTATATAAATAAATAATATTTATTTTGAAGTTTATTTAATTAATTACTAGTTATTTTTAATTATTTGTAAGGTTTATGGTATCCCGTCAATGATAGCATATAGGAATATATCTAGGAATAATGGGAGATCTGTATGAATGAACATTACTATATGTTTTTTCAAAATTTATGGAGGTTAGTAATATATTAAGAGAGATACATAGAATTCTATTACTCTTGATATACCCACCGAATAGATTACATCTCTTTAGAGGAATGGGATTTATTATATTCAAAATGGATTTGAGATACTTTTCATAGGGGAGCATCATTAGGTCGAAAGAACTATGGGGGGTATAAGGTGAATTATCATGCTGGTAGTTGTATATTTAGTACAAATTGACAAAATTTGTAAGTACCTTTTTTAAATAATTCATGTAACATTATATTTAAACTATTTATTTTATACACATATAGGTAGTCGAACAACCCGATTTTATGGAGTTCAATGTTTATAGGATGATGTAGAATGATAATGTCATTGGGGAGAATAGAGGTGATTACCATCGTTATATTTTGGAGAGTAAAATTTGTTTTTGAGTATTAAAATTAACAAAAAATAATATGTTATTATTTTTAATTTTAATTTCCAATCAAAGGATCTATATTAGGTCATGATACCTAAGTCAAATTCTGATAATTAAGCTAATACTTATGATCATACCACAATTGGTGCATGATTTTATGATACAACATGGATAAAAAGGACACATTATGATTTAGAGAAAGGCAGGGTTTTTGGTATCAAAACTTTATTTATTCATGGGAGTTATTATGGAACAACTATGATGTTGTCCTATATCTTGAGAGGATCTAATTGAGTGTCATCATCATATAGTGCACAATATGGCGAGCAGTTGTGTGATGAGGGTTAGATTATAGAGACTATGCATATAGAGCAGAAAGAGATCCATCGACAACAATAGTAGAAGCATAAGGAGATGTGTCGATGAATTTAGTAGAAACGTGAGCATATGATGGAGTACATGCGATGTCTGATTAAGGGTTTAGGGTTGGACTTCCCTCTGCCATTTCCTCCACCTCCTCTATTTGACACCCAAAATGATTCATATTTTTTTAAACATATAAATGTAATTTTTCTAAAAATATATGTATTAATACATATATTAACTTTTCAATATATTATATTTCTATACTATTGTGAATATTTTTCTTTTTATTATTTATTTTTTTATTATTATTTCAATTTTTAATTTTTTTTATTTTTCATTTTATTATTATTATAATTTTCCTATTATTTTATTATTATTAATATGATTTTATAATTATTAATATTAGTTTATTATTGTTTTTTTCATTTTATATTATTGTATATATTTTCCTTTTTATTAATTTGATTAATTTTATTTGTTATTATTATTATTTTTTTTATTTTAATTAAATTTTTTAGTTAAAATTTTTATAATATATTTTATTATTATTATTTTATTAAACACTATTCATATTATTATTTTTTATATTTTTAATTTTTTTCCTGACACACCCATCATAAAATTTGTTTTTGAAACCCGAGATAAAGAATTTCTGATGCCCTTTTCCCCAATAAGACAATTGTGATAGGACCCATCCAAAATGCTTTTATTCCTAGTAGTGAATGTTGATTAATCTGGGTTTTTGTTATATTATGAAAACAAGTGATATTGATATGCATGTGATGATTTAATATGTCGTGATACTTGTAAAAGTTGTTTTATAAACATGTTTTGGACATGGTTTGCTAATACCAAAGCCTATAATGATAATTTGTGTGATAAACATGTGGGGGGAATGGTCTTCAAATTATGAAGACCATTGGGATAAATTTTGAAGTAAATATGTATGGGACATGGTTTTATACTTTCGAAGCCTGTAGTGATAAATTGTTTATAATTCTTGTGTGGGACATGGTCTCATGCTTCTGAATCTGATAGTAATAAATTTTTTTGTTGAAAATGTGTGGGGAATAGTCAATTGTTTCCAAATCCCATGGGGTCCTAGGCATGATTATCTTGACCCAAATTGTTATCATTGGAATATGGTTCCAATTAGCCATATTATGAACTAAAAATGAAATGGGCAATAAAATCCCATTTGATTAATGGATTTTGATATAATAATGGGAAGTGGATCAGATTCTGACATGGGTTGAAGCTGGTATAGAGGTTTGGGAGTCCCCAGGATCTCGAAGGTTTATTTAGTTAAAAAAATAAATGATAACGTGATAATTGTTTACTTATGAATTGTATATATTTATTTATACAAAAGGATACATTGTAATTAAATTAATATTTTATTAGACATAATTGGTGGTGGCCATCTAAGTTATAATCACACCCGACTCAGGCTCCCAGATTTGTACCCAACATGACATTCAATTATCTTAGCTGGAAAAGGGAATGATTCTTTTGTTATATATCTAGTTTGGGATGAATCATGGATGATGGAATTAGATGTGGTTTAATCCCCACCTGAGTTTTGTCAGTATATTTATTTTCGGTTTTAATTTTGACACATAGTACGAACTATATAATTAAATATATATAGTTTAGTTTGATATTGTATTTCTAGTTATGGCCACCTTATTATACTAGTGCTATTATATTTATGGTTATATGGTATTCATTTATTGTGATCATATTTTCCACTAGTTTATTTCTCTAATAAAATAGGGTACAATCCCCACCCCCCTCATGATCAATATATGACCATTATTATCACGACCCGTCCGTCAGGGCCCGTACCGAGACTACCCCAAGAATTCTTTCCATAGGCCAGGGGTTGGCGACTATCCCCACGAATGAATATCCCTAAATTAGGATTACACTACCTTTAAAATAGTAAAAAAAGACTATAACATAACAAGATGCAACCATGAAGTAAAAGTGCAATAGTAAAACTGTGTACTGAAATTAAAGGGGTCGGAATACACTCCCAACTGAAAGATATAACTATAATAGAAAACAAAAAAAATATCATGGGATCATCCACGTGGGATCATACCTGAAGGATAGGTACAAATCTTCTCCACAGCTCTCCACGTCAACTGTCATCACCATCGACCATTAGGTCCTAGCTCCCCAAGTCTCAGTTAAGGCTTGTCGTCATCTGTAGAAGACACAACACAGTGCGGGCGAAGCCCGTTAATGGGTGAGTATAACAATGCTCAATAGGGAAACAAAGACCCATGACGGTCTCTTATAATTCCACTGAGGAATAACAAAATCATGATCTCAATCAAAAAGCAAAAATAAATTGACATAGCTCAAACCAGGTATAAATTATGTACATAAGTGAAAAACATTATTTATAAAGCTAGATCATCATATTCTATTAAATGCACTGCTTCTGACCCACATAGGGTCTATAGGTAATAACCCCCACAACACCCACACTAGATCAATAGGTTCTGATCCACACAAGATCGTTAGGTGCTAATTCAAAAAGAATTGCTACGTGATGATTCACACAGAATCTTTAGGTGTATATTCCCAAAGAATCGATGGCTGCTAAATCACACAGAATTGCTGGGTACAGGTTCACATATAATCGTTTGGTGTGGATTCAAACAGAATTGTTGGATGATGATTCCAACATATTTTTTGTGGGATAATTCAACTAGAATCACTCTTCATTATTATCAGCTCATCCGGACATAGAATTCCAGCTCAAATAACGCTTGATTCTAGGAGAAACCACTCCTCAATCCATCAGTCATTTTTCAACTGTCATGATATCCCACGAAGATGTTATCCAATTATCTTCCTTGTTGTTATGGTTCCAACATAATAGACGCCGCATCAACCGAATTACTGGTCTCTATGTTATTGACATTTTAGTGCTGAGGGCCGAGTTGGATTCAGAGTCAATACAAACTGACCATACACCAACTTTCTCCAAAACACTCTTGGAGTATCTCAAAAGGTGTGTCTTTCTCCATGAATCCCAACATCATAGATGGTTAATCAAAAATGCATTTGGTTCACAATATACGACCTCATAATCATATCTAGAATAGTAACCTAATCATTAGTAATAGTAACCAAACCATTAAAATTGAAACATTACTAATGAAATTGTAAAATGATATATAAATGATATTTACCATTTATAAATTAATTACAAATAAATATTTCAATTCTAAAAAAATTAGTTACAAATTGAAATCGAAAATAATGTATTAGTTCATTTTTTGATAAGGTTCATTAGAAATTTATTTTAAAATAATAATATTTTTATACTAATAATTATAATTTATTAAAATATAAAATTATTTTCATGGAATGAATATACGTTTAGTTAATCATCTTGTTGAAATTAAATTAGAGTGATTTGTTGGAAATTATTTTCAAATATTAAATTTTTAGGTTAATATTAAAAAAGTAGTTTTTTTAAATGATATGTTTTAATTACATCAGTCCATATATAATTTGATAAAAAATAAATTTATAATGAGTGTCTTGAATATAAAAATATTTATTAAGATAATAATCTATTTAAAAACAATTAATTTTAATTCCAGTCAGAAAAAGTAATTTGGAATGTCTGAAAAAGTAATGTATTCCATTAAAAAAACTATTTCTTTATCCTTCATTTTGAATAAAGTAATAATTTCATTGGTGAAAGGGATTAAAAGTCCTCATATAATATTATTTTATTCGAATATTTTTTATAATGTAAATAATACCACAATAATAAGTTTTTATTTGAAAATAAATATTTATTCAATATTTTGACACAAAAATACCCTTTATCCTAATGTTTAAATACACCCTCTTTCTTATATTGGAATACCACTTCTCATACACCCATCCCATCCTAATATAGTCCTAATTATCATATATTAATACCCTATTACCTTTAGTGAGATTATAGAGTTATGAAACTCCATTATTTTGAGGTGTTACGGCCATAAAAAGCAGAACCATCATAGAAAAGGTAGCCTTGACCATTTATTTAGACACACTTTTCGCCGATGTTTTTTAAATTATAATACTCAAATATAAAACTAATATTAATATTTAAATTTATTTATTTTATTACAATTTCATTAGTGATATTAATTTTTCATAAAAAAATTATATT
Source organism: Viscum album (assembly GCA_963277665.1). Taxonomy (NCBI): domain Eukaryota; kingdom Viridiplantae; phylum Streptophyta; class Magnoliopsida; order Santalales; family Viscaceae; genus Viscum; species Viscum album. The sequence continues at coordinate 38,025,276 of OY728158.1, read as the reverse complement.
TAAAATATGTCTATATTTCATACACCTTCTCCTCCTTTTTGACAATTTCTCATTAATGATCGATTAACTTCCTAGGAGGATGTTGTAAACTATTAAACTACACCTTCCTTCATGAATGCTTACAATATATTATATATAATATATAAATATAAAATTTTATTTACTTGTTATCTTGTGGAATTAATTTTATTAATAAATAAATGGAATTGAATCAAAGTTGTGAAATAAAAACATGAGATAATATAAAAGAAAATATGTCGACGAACAATTTTCCCTTCAACAAAAAAATATTTATAAATAAATTACAATTAGTATAATTGTTTAAGAATTAAAAAATAAAAATAATATACTTATTAATTACTATTTTAATAATCATTTTTATTTATATATTAGGTGTCAACATGACTAAACAAAATAGGACATGGGGTATGGGAACACTTAATCCCAACTATTATTTTGGGGTTATCTTAAAATCTTATATATATATACTATGATTATTATAAAAATTGATTCTATATTTATTTCACCTTTTCCCCTTTTCCTCCTCTAGAAATATCCATTTTATTATTTGAAATGTTTTCTTATTTACCTTAATGATTTAGGATAGATAATTTTGCATTTTTCTTATTCTATAAAAAAAATATTATGTATATTAATCTAATTCTATCCCTTTATAAAAAGTATTTATTTATCATACACATTGCTGAACCTCCATACACTCACTTTGACATATTCTTTATGATATCACTATGAGTCATATTCATTTATCATAGGTTCATATCATATATATGAATGATGTGTTTTTTCTTTTCAAAATGGAATTAATTACATTGATCACATTTTATTTTTAATGGGAGGGAATTATATATACCTCTAATGAATTTGGACATGTGATATCGTTTAATATATTATATTTATTATACATGAACGTGATGAAAAATTCCTTCATATTTTATGATGTATAGATTTGTGTAGATATGTTATGCATGAATGTGTTGTTAGATTTATTCATAATTTATGTGGAGGATAAGAAAATAATATAATGATGTTTCCTAATTATGAATATTCCACATAACTTTTATCTTTTATATGATCCACTTATTTTTATGATGATTAACATTTTCTTATTATATGATGATAATGATTTTTCTCACCCATGTGATATTTTTATTCAAATATCATATTTGTCAAATATTATTTATCCACATATTGTAGATTTGTATCACCCATTCCTTGATGTTTTTCATCAAGTGCTTAAATGTACTAAAGAGAATTTGAAATAAAAAAGGAAGATAATGATGAAGGAATTAAATAATGTTTATTTTCTTTATATGACTATTTTTCACAAACATAATTTTTATAAGATAAAAATCCTTTTGATTATATATTCTACAATTATGGTGTTTTTATCGTAAAAATGTTGTAATATTCATTTATATAATATGTGGTGTAAAAATTGAGATAGTTTATTTAATTCTGTATGTTAGATTGGTGTTGATTTTATAATACATGATTATTTTCACTATTGTGGTTATTATAAATAGTTTTAATTCAATTAAATTTTACATGATAATGAATTGTATATAGATTCTTATTTTAATAAAAATCATTACCAACAATTTGTTTTCTCTCATACATCATTTAATCATATTGTAGAACTGTGGGATGGACTTTAGTCCATGTGACACCCCAATTGATGTCTCATTTTTTGGGATTTCCTCTTTGGGTGTTACATATGTATATAAATGTACAATTGGAGAATCATGGAAATATAAATTCTCATTGTTTTTTCAATTTTCACTCTATATATTTTTTTTATTTTGTTTAATAATTGATGGTTTTGTGGAATTATTTTTTCTTTTTTTAAATAAATTGATGTCATTGATTTCATGAGGATATATTTAATTTAAAGACTATTTTAACTATATATGGTAAGATATTATTTGATAATTAAATGATATCTATTTAGTTTAATATGGGATTTATCTAAGAACTATATAAAGGTGACCTAATGGGTGTAACATCCCAGTTTTTCTTTTATCAATGGACTATTCCATATTTTTTTCAAGTATCTTTAGGGGACATAGTATGACATAAATCTGTGTGGAAAGTGTGAACCTGTAATTATTTCATTTAAATCTATAAGCGGTTGACTAGTAATTTGGTGAGGACCACCACCTAACCAGTGGGATAGATAATAAGTGGTTACTATGATCTACAGTAGCCACCAACTAGTTAGTTGAGTCTTTGGATACAAGAACACCTTAAGGTATTATGTTATTCGTATAATGAAACCCATTTTTTCTGTATTTTTACTTCTTATTTGAATCAAACACAACCCTCTAAAACCTTTAGATACACTTAGTTGATGTTTTCCCTCCCAAGATCATCTATTAGTGGATTTAGGTGTCATTTGAAGCAACACCCCTCTTCAAGTATGTTTTCTTTATCTTGGAATTGAATATTTATTACTCTATTAATTATTTCTTCAAATAGTATATGTAATCTTGGGAGTTTTGTTGAAACTTGAATGGTTGATGTGGAATTTTGGTTCCATTATCTTCTACCTATTGTCATGAGATCCCATTTATTTTATTCTCTCTTCTCTATCAGTTGTGACTCATCTCAAATTTGGTGCAGTTTATTATATGATATTATAAGTAGTCATTTCTATGTAATTTCATCTTTTTGTTAGTCACACGTTACATTAATTCATTTTTGTTCCATTTTTTAATTTGTTTGAGAATGTTTTTATAATTTAAAATAAAAAATTTAACCTTTTTGTGTGATTTTTTCTGTAATGGTTATCTTCATATTGAGAATTAATAAGTTTTTTTGAAATAAAATTGATTTTTTTAACACGGTGGTTTTGGTTTATGAAATAAAAAATCTCATTTTGATAAAAATATGTTAATTCATTAAGATTGTTTCGAGTGGATTAAAATTTATGATTTCTATTTAAAAGTATTTTTATAATAATTTAATGGATTTCATAAAATGAGTTGTTTTGAAAAGGATTATTGAAATTATATTTCAGAATATTAAAGTGATTAATTGCATTTTAGTTTCATTTTGTATAAAGTTATAGTTTCCACTTAAATTATATTTTATTAGAAGAGTTCATGCATGATCCTTTCGAATGTATTGATTCAATGTGATTTTTTATTTAATTTATAATGTATTGGTTTTCAATATAGATTCCATAAAGTAATATTTGAAATTTTGTAAAGTGAATGATATTGTCATGAATGTTTTTGATTAGCCTATTATGGATACTCTTCCTTGATGAATGGTTCTTTAAGCACATTATGATGTGTATTGACGCAAGGGTTTTACCCTTTGATGGATATTGGGTGTGAGGGAGATATTTGAACATCATATGTGATGGATGATGATTGTGCATGTTGATGTTGTGATGGGTCCACATTACAATCCTCATTGCTTGTTATCTCACTCACCACTTCTATTGGCCAGGGGAAATTTGGGTAGGTAGCTGATATTACCCTAGATTTATACTATGTTTCATTAAGCACCCAACTTGATTAATGTGTCCCTATAGAATGTGGATTCGGGATAGGGATGTGCTATGAGGAGGTGGGGGTGCACCTTGCCTATAATCATATGTATTTAATAGATTCGATATTTTCATATAGTTGGTCATGTTTTTCTTCATAACCTCAGTGGGCTCACTAACATATCAAGAACTTTAACATGAAATATGACCATGAAAATTTACATTCATACATGATATATGATTTTAATTGCTCGATCATGACTTGTTATTGGAGTTTCCAATTTGGTATCCTTTGTTGTATCTACATGATTTCCAGGATGTATTTCCATGATCAATATATTTATCTTGATATAATTAATTATTCTACAATACATGGTACTATTTTATGACTTATATGTTCATTATTAACATTGGTTATAATGCTATTTTAAAAAACATTTAAAAAATATTGAATTTTTTTTAAATTTTTTTTATTAAAAATCAATGTATTTAAAATTGGGGTAATGTTTTATTAAATATTGTATTTCTCTTAAGTACAAATTTTGATTCCATTTTAAAACTGTTCATATTTTCTCATCTTTCTTTATAATGAAAATACTTATTTTATTATTCTTTAAATAAAAATAGCATATCTGAATTTTTTGGTAAAGAAATTGGATCGACTTTATGTTGGAATCATTCATGGCTCTATAGCTCACACACTACTTATAGCATTTGTATTTTTGAAGAATAATGTTCTATAGTAGGTGATCATGTCTTATACATCCTCCTTTATAGCTTCATGTTGTTTTATCCAAGGGGTATTGACTTGAGAAAAGGTAGGTGGTCATGGACCACCCAGAGATATGAGGTGCTAGTTTTTTTTCTCCTTTTATTCTTGGATGTTTCTGTATCATATCCCTATATACAATAAAAGTCTTACAATTTTCTGTATGTGTTTTTGTTTTTTTTGGTGTTTATACATATTTATATATATATATATATATTTGGGTTAAATAATTAAAAAATATTAGTTCTTAACTCCCAATAGATATTGAACAAACTAAGGTAATCAAGAATGCCCTTCTAGATACTGTAAAACATTGTTTAGATGGTACCCCATGCCAGTTTAATATAATTGGGATCAAAAGTGGGTTTTGATACAACATTATTCCATATTTAAAATAAATAATGTTATTTATTTAGAATGATACGCTGTATAATGGTGATTGGGAACATTTCTGGAATCAAGAGTTATTTTGTGAACAAGATCTTGATCACCACCCTTTATGATGAGACTTGATATACCGAGGGATTTTTGTACATGATTTTTTCTTTTGAGTTATTTATTCCATGATACATGTTTTATTTTTATTCTCAATGATAATATCACTGATTAGGGAATCTCTAAGGAGTTCATTTTAGAAGGGAATGGTGACTAGAGTTGTACATTTCCATGACAATTTGTTAAACGATGAGAAAACTTTTTAGTTGATCTGGAAGTCAGTCTAGGAACTATTTTGAGGTTGGTAAATGGTTTACTAGACCATGTTTCCAATCAATTAATCATTCTACATTAACCATGAACTTAACTCCTTGCCAATTTTCATCCAAATTTTTTTCAATTATGTGAGGTCAGTTTGGAGATTCCAATTTGTTTTGAATAGATTACAATGGGCGTTTCTTATCAATACTATTTTTATTTGTTCATTTTAATCCATTTGGAAATGATTTTAAATCCTTTTAAAAAACAAATTTTTTATTAAAAACAATTTAATTTTGTTTTAATTGAAAAAAAAAATTAAATACAAAAAGTTCATTTTATTAATGTTTGGTTTATAAAACTGATTTTTAAAGACAGATACATGACGAGTTAATGAAATGTTTCAAGTGTTATTTTTTTCTTTTTAAGGGATTTAAAATGGAATTGGTTTTGAAATTTTAATTTTGGGGTTATTTTTTTTTGGAAAACATATGAGTTGTTCCACGATCTAATAAATGATTTTAAAATTGTGACAAATTTAAATCATGACATGAAATTTTTTAAGGAATGTTTAAGGTTTTTTAAAAAGAGAAACCATTGGTATTTTCGAAAAAAATAATTTTTTTAATAAAAGTGATTTGTATATTTATATAAATTTATTGTCTTTATTTTGTTATATTTTAGCTATTCATTTTTTTTATTTTATGATTCTATATGATTTAATTTATCGGAATATATCCCAGAAAGTTTTATAAGAAAAATAAAAAATTTGTTCATTGGTCTGGATAATAATGTAGTCCATTCTGTCTTCCAGAAGTGATGTTACAAGCTAATAAATCTAGATAAAATCTATATTTAGTGGTGGATATAGAGTCTTTCTAGACACTGTTCCCCAGCTAGGTCTTCATGGATTTTCATCAACCTTCTTACATAGGTGGTTAGGTTTATTATGAGGTAAGAAATCATCAATAAAAATTTCAATGGATCATTGATTGTCTCAAGGATCATTATACAATAATGGTTATGTATATCAGTAATTTATTTTTGGGTCCCAATAAGAGTGGTGGAAATTTTTTATTCATCCACATATTTATGAAAATATTTTTTGGGATTCCATCAAATAGTTCTTCATTCAGTTTTAATTTATTGATTTGGGGATGATGGAAAATGATTCTAAACTATTGCCTCTCAGTTATGGTGAGTGAACATTTGAGTAGTATTAAAAGAAGTTATAATGTTTGATTTCATTCTTTGTTGATATTAATTGAGATTATAACCTTTAATATCACTTTCTCAATGTTTTTCTTCACATAAAACTTGGATTTTCATTAATGGTAGTCTTTCTAGCTCTTATATAACGGTTCTTGAAAAATCTTTGTTAGTTTATGAATAGATAAAAAAATAAACCTGAAGTTTATAATGCGTCATGCAAAGTTAGAATAAGTGATTATTACTCATATTATGGATCAAAGATGTTTGTTGAGTAGGGACTGTATTCTCATTGGATGAATTGGTCTTTATTTTATTTCTTGTCTGGAACTCTAGATCATAGACAGATGTTTTCTGTGAAGGCTCAGAGGATTTTTATTGGTGTGGAATTTCAGGTTACCTTAAAATGTTTTGTATATTGGGTAACATAAAGATGAAGATTATTCAAAGTATTATAAACTCCAAACTACAAAATATAAAATGATTGAAGAAAACAAGGATCCTACAATTTTCTCAATAGTGATTTTTTTTCAAATAGAGGAGGAGCTTTTTATAGAAGATGACATTGCTTCAGCTTGTGGTTTTATATGATATAGGGAATATTGTTTGATTTTTTATTATTTTAGTTTATTATTTCTTGACTACCTTCATATTTTTGGGTGTTTGGTTTTTTATCTTGGGATATTGACCCATTTCCTTGGTAATTAATTAGTTTATATTTATTGATGTACTTGTATAAATAGATTTCTTCCCTTGAGGTTTTTAAACTCCTATGAATGGAATGGAATATACTATTAAAAACCCCTTATTTAGGTTTTTTTCTATAAAAATATATTTTAATTCATTCCATCGGTGCCTTCTTTTTTTTAGTCTTAGATACCACATAACTTTTATATTATTCTTTACTATCCTATTATTTTTTTCCATTCTGGTTAGAAGTCAATCGTGATGTCTTGGGTAATCTCTATTCTTGCTAGCATGTTTCCCCGAATTCTAGAATTACCTCATTGTTTATATCTCTTTCTGAATGTACATGGATAGAATTCAGGGATATACTCTGGTAACTAGGATTGTGTTGTCCCTTGATGGACAAGTCACTTGGAGTTTCCAGAATATGTTATGATCACCTAATATAAGGGTGAGGATCTATGTTGAAAATATTAGGTTACAATCAATTAATTTCCTATGGAATGTTTCCCTGTTAGTTTTAGAATTTTATGTGTGTGGTGGGATCATTGATGGATATTGAGGGTGTTTTTTCTTTGGAATCATTGAGATATTTTGGATATTCATTTACTTTTTTGTTTCAGTTTCTACCTTGTAGGTTCTTCATGGTGAGTGATGGAATTTTGTTTCTTGTAGGAATAGAAATTTTCTTAGAATATATCGGTCCCATGGTACACCATTTTATTGAATCATTAAATGTTGGGGACACCTTTTCAATGTCTCCAGTTTTCAATCTTCTTAGAGATATCAGTGTTTCATTTGTATACATGGCATGATCTCATATGATATTCTAAAATATCTTTTTATAATGGTTTCTCCATTATTTTGAGACCTTTTATTTCTGATTCCTTCATAGGTGAGTCTTCAACTATTTTTTAGACCTTCGGTAACACCCCATGATTTTATGAAAAATATTCTTAATTTCATTAATGTCTTGTGTTGTACGCTACACCAAAAGAAGCTTGCACAACACGCATCCTTGAACTTCCTTTCATTACACGCAATCACAACCATCCTCGATAGCATGCGTAGTACGCAATTCCGAGCTTCACTAAACAATGATAAGCTATTAAAATATTATTAGAACTAGCCATTATGAATAGTAATAACCACTTTTTGAAATTTTTAAAATTTTATTTTACAAAATGGAATTCATTTTTGGATTCGGGATATCGAAATTATCTTAGGGTGGAATTTTGATACTTTTCGGATAACTTTCATATTCTGATGAATAGTGAAAATTACTAAATTTTAATTAAAAACAACTTTTTTAATCAAAATAATTAATAGTAAAAATTTATTAATTTGAGTGGTTTTAAAGTATATTTAGAATATATTTTTACAATTTAATACAATGTTGTTCATTTGATGTAGTTTCACAAATAAACCAGACATAAACAAGTGTCAATCTTTTGATAGTTATTATTTTTTAAAAACACGCTATTTATTTTGACGACGAGAATTAATTTTTAAATTAGTTAATGTAACTGATATGTTTTTAATTTGTTAAAATAAAAATCATTTTATAATTCATAATATCAAATATAGCTTAGGCCTATTTTTTGGTATTTTTCTGGAAACTTTCATTTTTTGATGAATAGTGAAACCACTAAGTGGTAGTTAAAAAAACCGAATTTTTCATAAAACATAATTTTACCGCTTCTGTGAGTAGAATTTAGAAAATCCGAGAGACACAGTTAATATCAAGGACTAAAATGTCGTTCAATGAGATGAAAATAATTTTTGGTGAATAGTAAATTTTTACTTTTTTTTCCACTGTTAAAAGTAAATAGGGTAATTACGGGTAAAAATGATATTATTATTACCCTAAAACATGTCCTAATTATATTGGATAAGTTTAATTAGACCAAAAACAACCTTATTAATAAAATATGACCATTTAGGCCCACTTGGATTAAATTAGGACATTTATTATCAATTTATTTAAAGAGGGGTTAAAATAGTTAAAATCAAAGTTTAATAACTGAAGCATTTTTAATATACGGTTATAAATAAGTTAAATTAGACTATAAATATTAATTATAAATATAAAATTATTTCCTACATAATGATATTTTATTTTTAATTTTTAGACTTTAATTATGTTAATTTATTTATGACACAAAGATGATGGTGTAATTATCTTATTAATGAAATATTGACATAATTGATGTTATAAATACCAAAAAAATTGTAATTTGATACTTTTTCTGAATTACACTAATTTTATAGGTTAATATGACATGTTATTATTGATTTAATTAACTTATTTAGAATTAAGAATTCTGTTATGATTTTCACAAAAATCAATTACTAAATAGTGTCAAAATTGACATAAAATAGTTTTTAAAACAAATATTATATTAGTAATTATTATTTTTTTCTTAAAAATCTAAGGATTTTCCAAATGACTTAGATAATGTTATATATATTAATAATAAACAACTTGGGGTTATTTTGGCTTGTTATAGTATTTTTATTGACCTTATAGTGTAAGAACACAAAAAGACACGGTAAAAGTAAAATTATCTAAATTAAAGTTAAAACTAAATGATAAGGTTAAAATAGTAAAATAAACTTGTCCAAATTCTATTGGATTAGAGGATTTATACACATCCCCACCTTAGCTTCTAAATAACTCAATATGGAGCTATTAAAAACCGAATATGACTTTATAATAAAATAATATTTTTAGTTATTCCAAAGGTGCCCCTCCCTCCCTTATAAAAGGGAACCTCCTCCCTCTCTTCCTCACACAACATTGAGCATTCAAGCTCGGCCAACCACTACCAAATTATCTTCTCCACTTCCATATAAACATCCTAGAGGTCCTTCTCTTCTTCAAATACCAATCTTAGTGCCCTAATAGGAGGTTTAAAAAAGGCGTGTCGAAAGAAGAGGTAATATCTATTACCGATTCTTTCAACTTTATTTCTTCTTCTACTTATTCTTCTTTTGTTGTTTCATTATAAAGTAATAAAATCATTATCACTCATATACTGATATGTTATTATAAGTATGAAACAACCCTATTTCACCATCTATCCATCCTATGGAAAAAGAAATCACCACGCATGCATACGTACGGAATACCGTCTCCACGCCGTGGTGTAATCTATTTTCCACCACCACCTTACTTGGATGGGTATAATGGTGTAAATAATAACTATATATTATTATTGTAAAGTGATATTTATTCTGAAATAGTATTCATATACTCCAATACAATTCCACGATCATGAGAACAATATCATCGCTTGTGCGTACGTACGGACTACCATCTCCACGACGCGATGAGATTCATTCTCCACGTTAACCATTCATGGATAATTATAAAGTATATATAATATGTAATCATGAAATATAATACATAATAATGATACTGGATTTATGTGTATATATATGTATGTCGTCTACTTAATTCCATTCAACTCAAAACAGTGTTCATGCGTACGTACGGCCTACCGTCTCCATGAACGGTGTATTTCTTTCCATTTAATGATCTATTATATATATGTATATTCTGAATATATATTATATATAAATCATGTTTATATTCTGTAATTATGTAATCATGATCTAAGTAATCATATGAATAATTACAAGTGAAAACACGGACGACAAATGAAACGATTTTACCCAAAACGCTCTTTAACATGGAATTTACAGAAGAACGGGAAATATAAAGTCATAAGTGAACCATAAATAATTTCATAACAATTAGTATGATTATGGAATAAGTCAATGACGTTATTTAAATCATTATATAGGAGGTTCAGACACTTGTGAAGCAAATCGGACCTTAGGTAATGGAAAATATCACAATCTCATTTTATCCGAGATTGTTTATACTTTGGTATTTACTGGGGTGTATTTTATTATCCACATCCATATTTCCTCAATATGTAATATTATTTCCATCCACATAGATTTTTTTAAATCCAATTTTACCCTTCTTTGAGTTTTTAGTAGAAGATATGAAAGGAATCTTTTGTCATTTTTAGTACGATGTACTTTTTGACTTTTCCGACAAAAGTACGAGAAGAATGTTTTTTTAAACTTATAAGGCATGAATGGATTTTTAAAAAATTATTTCCAAGAAGATTCCATTACAATTTCTCAAGTTTATTTTTAATAAACTTCTTTTAGTTTAGAATTGAATGACATGTTAAGAAAGAAAAGGTGTTTTTGAAATAGAAAGGATATTTTCCTCAAGAATGGAGTTCAAGTGTTTTGTAAAAATTATTTTCCATCTAAGATAATAAAGGGTTCGGTTTCTATCCCTATTATTACATTGATTTGATTATGTTGTGATGGAATTATTTTTATGAATTTTTTTATCTTATATGAATTGTTTTATGATGTCATGTTGTTAAAAATCCCATTTTTATTACATGAGTTATGCAATGATGTATGATTTATGATTTTGTGTCACACATAAGAATGGTATCATTATGAGATGGGTGGGACCTATATCTCCCTCCAATGCATTGGGTAAAGATTTTATATCTCATGAGATAGACATGGATGAAACGGAAGGTTAAACCGGTTCAGTGAAATAAGACTGAAACGAGGAGTGAACTCGGTTCAGAAATGTAATTTGTCCACTAAGATAGTCTTGAGAATGAGTATTGACTAATAAGAAAAGATTCTCTATTATTATGTGTGTATTCCACAAAGTCTCATGTTTTAAGTTATGATTATTGGGATTTCATTTCAGTACTATGATTTATCCCAGGTTATAATATTATGATCTCGTTTGCAGGTTAAGATTTCCAAATTGTTATGTTCTTATGAATATGACGTGATTGATATTTCGTTTGTTTACCTTTACTGAGGATTTGAGATCTCCCTTTTATGTTTTCTTTTCCCCAGGATATAAAGAAAGGTTTTATGTCTAAAAAAAGGAAGATCTTTATGGGAGATGTTGAAGATTATGTTTCGAGTTACCAAAGACACTAAACTATTACGGTCCTTGTGTGTTTGTTTTTGTTATGTATTAAGTATTCCTCAAAAGTAATGTAATTTCCATATACGTTAAGCTTTGGGTCTCTACAGTTGGTATCAGAGGGAAGGTTTAGTCAACCTTTAGAAACTAGGATGCGAGAACATTAGTGAGATCCCTAGAGATATTTCTATGTTATGTCTAGGGATGTCCCTATGGTTAAGTTTAAGTATAGGTTATAGTTTTGGAATTGCGCTAACGATCTTAGAATTAAACCTAATATGTTTGATATTTAAGGTACTCCACCTTTATTATGTTTTTTTCCCTAGCATGATTTTTTCCTCTCACACTATTCTTTTTGGGTTTTATAAAATGAATGGAAACAGGAAGATTCATGATAATGGAGGATATGACGGACAATGGAATGATATTCTTCATGAGAAACCAAATGAAACAGCATTTGGAAGTCCAAACATCATTATTATTCCTAATCAGTAATCTCATAATATGATCAATAATCTAAACTTTGGTATGTTTCCCGACTCCGATAATAAGAGAAAGATGGAGTTTCATGATGATCATAGAGGAATGAAAGTTCAATTTCCCTCATGTAAATCATGTGGGAAGAGGCATCGGGGATATTTTTTCAACAGAAATGGAAGATGATTTGGTAGTGGAAAAGAACGACACAAAGCAAGTAAGTACAAAGGAAAAGGCTCAATTAACACCATGGATGAGGATAATGTTATTTCTACGACATCAAAAATGGTTAAATGTTTTTAATGTGGAATGTACGGCCATTATGCAAACCAATTCCCTAAGGGAAGGTCTCATGAAGAGAATCAGTATGGTCTTATGGTTAGTATTTATTTTGATGATGATGAAGAGACTACAAATGATATGTGAGATTAAAGAATTGTTGAATCTCGGTCAATGCTTTAAGAAGTTAGTGGAATGATTACATGTTTATCAAGTGTAATGTTGTATAAGTACCTCATGGTACTATGGAATAAAGAGACATCTAAGGATTGTTACACTGTTGTCTTTCCTTTAGTTTTGAAAGTGTATGATGAATGGTACCGGTAAAAATGAAAGGTTATTCAGATATTTTTGGAAAGTAGATGATATGTGAATAATGAAGGGATAAGGAAAAAATTAAATGTTTGATAGTATTCATGAGCTCATGACTGATATATGAAAATAGTTATATCATGGTTTGAGTATATAGAATGTTGGGGTTTTGGTATGTGGAAAGAGTTAACTTTTGATAGCACTCATGTTGTCACTGAGGTTCAATGGGTATTCATTTTTTTCAAGAGAATACATGATTAAGGCCTTTGAATGTTTGGAATGTGACCAACAAGAAATAACTTATGATATATGGGGATCAATGATGGTATTAACATGCTTGTTATATGAAATCTCTGGTAATTGTTTTCACTATAATATGACAATGGACTGAAATATTATGGATAAGCCTAAATATTGGAATGGAATATGTTGGACATAAATTAGTATTGTTTAAGTATAGAACCTTTTTCGATATTATTTATGGGATGTTATAGTAATGTGGTTTTAGAAAAAGGACAACTTGCAGGATGGGCGGCAACCCATCGCGTCAGACAAGGCTGTGGGAATCGAGCCCACAACCGAAGTGCGACTGGACTTTATCGCCTACCACTAGCCTACAGGAATTCCATGTTTAGTAGAAACTAGTTTTATTATATTAAGCAGTATGATATATGAGGTTTAAGTCCATTTTAGGAACCATATATGGTTAATCTCACTATAGATGGACTAATGTATTTTTTTGATAACTTTTCTAACCTTTTGTTTGAGACAGATGGAATGAACCATCATTATATCACATGATCTGCTAACACATCACGAATGAAAAATTCAACTTCTTTTCTTTAAGATATGAAGTGGAAATTATCCAAAGAACTTCCAACGGTGAGACTATACCAAAATCATGAAAGTAATTCTTCTAATTCCAATTTCATCAACTTTAGGGAAATGATCTTGAAAACCAAAAATGTTGTCCTAGTGCTCTTATATCTGATGAATCAGATGGTACCTTAGATCGTCACAAATTTATGGCTTTGTGATTTGCTGGATTTTCCATAGCCATGTTCTCTACCACTCTCCATCAGAACATGATGGTTAAATTTCTATTCCATATCCATATTTTTACCTATGTGGAAACCCAATGATTAGTTTATTTGGGTAACCATTTTGTTTTATACTTTTGTTTTTAAAGATTGGTTTTGGTATTCCTTTTTACGATGTTTGTTTCTATTAAAGAAACTTTTGAGTAGTAAACCATTTATAACCCCGACGAATTTCGAGGGCGAAATTCATTTTAAGGGGGGTAGAATGTAACACCTCGAGATTTTATGAAAAATATTATTAATTTCATTAATGTCTTTTGTTGGACTCTACACCAAAAGGAGCTTGAAAAACACGCATCCTTGAATTGCCTTGCATTACACGCAATCACAACCTTTCTCGATAGCATGCATAGTACACAATACCGAGTTTCACTAAACAACGATATGCTATTAAAATATTATTAGAACTAGCCGTTATGAATATTAATAACAACATTTTGAAATTTTGTAAATTTTATTTTTCAAAATAGACTTCATTTTTGGATTCGGAATATCGAAATTATCTTAGGGTGAAATTTTGGTACTTTTTGGATAACATTCATATTCTGATGAATAGTGAAAATTACTAAATTTTAATTAAAAAATCTTTTTTAATAAAAATAATTAATAGTGATAAATTATTAATTTGAGTTTTTTAATATATATTTTGAATATATTTTTACAATTTAATAAAATGTTGTTCATTGGATGTAATTTCACAAATAAACCAGACATAAACAAGTGTCAATCTTTTAATTGTTATTATCTTTTAAAAACACGCTATTTGTTTTGACGATGGGAATTAATTTTTATATTAGTTAATGTAACATATATGTTTTTAATTTGGTAAAATAAAAATCATTTTTGAATTCATAATATCAAATATAGCTTAGGCCTAATTTTTGGTATTTTTTTGGAAACTTTCATTTTTTTTGATGAATAGTGAAACCACTGAGTGGTAGTTAAAAAAACTGAATTTTTCATAAAACTTAATTTTACCGCTTCTGTGAGTAGAATTTCAAAAATCCGACTGCACGGTTAATATCAAGGACTAAAATGTGGTTCAATTAGATGAAAATAATTTTTGGTGAATAGTATCTTTTTACTTTTTTTTACAACGGTTAAAAGTAAATAGGGTAATTAAGAGTAAAAATGATATTATTATTACCCTAACACATATCATAATTCTATTGGATAAGTTTAATTCGACAAAAAACAACCTTAGGAATAAAATATGACCGTTTAGGCCCACATGGATTAGATTAGGACATTTATTATCAATTTATTTAAAGAAGGGTTAAAATAGTTAAAATCAATGTTTAATAACTAAAATATTTTTAATATAGGGTTACACATAAGATAAATTAGACTATAAATATTCATTATAAATCTAAAACGATTTCATATATAATGATATTTTATTTGTAATTTTGAGACTTTAAATAAGTTAATTTATTTATGACACAAAGATGATGGAGTAATTATCTTATTAATGAAATATTGACATAATTGATGTTATAAATACCAAAATAAATTAAATTTGATACTTTTTATGAATTCCACTAATATTATAGTTTAGTATGAAATGTTGGTATTTCTTTAAGTAAATTGTTTCGAATTAATCATTCTGTTTTGATTTTCACATAAATCAATTCCTAAATTGTATCAAAATTGACATAAAATGGTTTTTAAAACAAATATTATATTATTAATTATTATTTTATTCCTAAAAATCTAAGGTTCGTCCAAATGACTTAGATAGGGTTATATATATTAATAATAAACAACTTGGGGTTCTTTTGGCTTGTTATAGTAAGTTTATTAACCATATAGTGTAAGAACACAAAAAGGCAAGGTAAAAGTAAAATTATCTACCTTAAAGTTAAAACTAAATGATAAGGTTAAAATAGTAAATTAAACTTGACCAAATTCATTTGGATCAGAGTATTTCGACCCATACCCACCTTAGCTTCGAAATAACTCAATTTTGAGCTATTAAAAACCGAATATGACTTTATAATAAAATAATATTTTTAGTTATTCCAAAGGTTCCCCTCTCCTCCCTTATAAAAGGGCACCTCCTCCCTCTCTTCCCCACACCACATTGAGCCTTCAAGCTCTGCCAACCCCTGAAAAATTATCTTCTAAACTTCCCTAGAAACATCCTAGAGGTTCTGGTCTTCTTCAAAGACCAATATTAGTGCCCTAATAAGAGGTTTCAAAAAGGCGTGTCGAAAGAAGAGGTAATATCTGTTACCGATTCTTTCAACTTTATTTCTTCTTATACTTATTCTTATTTAGTTTTTTCATTATAAAGTAATAAAATAAGTATCACTCATATAATGATAAGTTATTATAAGTATGAAAAAACCCTATTTCACCATCTATTCATCCTACGGAAAATGAAATCACCACGCGTGCGTACGTACGGAATACCGTCTCCACGCCGTAGTGTAATCTATTTTCCACCACCACCTTACTTGGACGGGTATAATGGTGTAAATAATAACTATATATGATTATTTTAAAGTGATATTAATTATGAAATAGTATACATACACTCCAATACAATTCCACGATCATGAGAACGATATCATCGCTCGTGCGTACGTACGGACTACCATCTCCACGACGCGGTGAGATTCATTCTCCACGTTAACCATTCATGAATAATTATAAAGTATATATAATAAGTAAAAATGAAATATATGACATAATAATGATACTGGATTTATGTGTATATATATTTATGTCATCTACTTAATTCCATTCAACTCAATAAGGAAACGAAAACAGCGTTCATGTGTACGTACGGCCTACCGTCTCAATGAACGATGTATTTCTTTATATTTACTGATCTATTATATATATGTAAATTCTGAATATATATTATATATAAATCATGTTTTATATTTTTTAATTAAGTAATCATGATCTAAGTAATCATATGAATAATTACAAGTCAAAACACGGATGACAAATGAAACGATTTTACCCAAAACGCTCTTGAACATGGAATTTACAAAATAACGGGTAATATAAAGTCATAAGTGAACCATATATAATATCATAACCATGATTATTATTCTGGAATAAGTGAATGACATTATTTAAATCATTATACAGGAGGTTCGGACACTTACAAATCAAATCGAACCTAAGGTAAGGGAAAATATCACAATCTCATTTTATCCGAGATTGTTTATACATTGGTATTTACTAGGGTATACTTTATCATCCACAACCATGTTTCCATAATATTTAATATTATTTCCATCCACCTAAAATTTTTTAAATCCAATTTTACCCTTTGTTGAGTTTTTAGTAAAAGATATGAAAGGAATCTTTTGTCGTTTTTCGTACGAGTTACTTTTTGACTTTTCCGACAAAAGTACGAGAAGAATGTTTTCTTAACTTATACGGAGTGAATGGATTTTTAAAACATTATTTCCAAGAAACATCCTTTACAATTTTTCAAGTTAATTTTTTATCAACTATTTTTAGTTTAGAATTGTATGACATGTTAAGAAAGGAAAAGTGTTTATGAAATAGAAAGGATATTTTCCTCAAGAATGGAGTTCAAGTGTTTTATCAAAATTATTTTCCATAAAAGATAATATAGGGTTCGATTTCTATACCTATTATTAAATTGATTTGATTATGTTTTGATGGAATTATTTTTATGAATTCTTTTATCTTATATGAATAGTTTTATGATGTCGTGTTGTTTAAGAATCCCATTTTTATTACATGAGTTATGCAATGATATATGATTTATGATTTTGTGGCACACATAAGAATGGTATCATTATGTGATGGGTGGGACCTATATATCCCTCCAATGCATTGGGTAAATATTTTATATCTCATGAGATAGACATGGCTGGAACGGCAGGTTAAACCGGTTCAGTGAAACAGGACTGAAACGAGGAGTGAACTCAGTTTAGAAACGGACTTTGTCCACTAAGATAGTCCTGACAATGAGTCTTGACTAATATGAAATGATTCTCTATGATTCTGTGTGTATACCAAAAAGTTTCATGTTTTATGTTATGATTATTGGGATTAAATTTCACTACTATGATTTATCCCATGTTATGATATTTGGATCTTTTTTGCAGGTTAAGATTTCCAAAATGATAAGTTCTTATGAATATGATGTGATTGATATTTCTTTTGTTTACCCTTACTGGGCATTTGAGATCACCCTTTTATGTTTTCCTTTCCCCAGGATATAAAGAATGGTTTTAGGTATAATAAAAAGGAAGATCTTTATGGGATATGTTGAAGATTATGTTCCGAGTTTCCAAAGACACTAAACTATTACGGACCTTGTGTGTCTGTTTTTGTTATGTATTAAGTATTCCGCAAAAGTAATGTAATGACCATGTATGTTAAGCTTCGGGTCTCTACAGTTGGTATCAGAGGAAAGGTTTAGTCAACCTTTGGAAACTAGGATGTGAGAACTTTAGTGAGATCTCTAGAGATATTTCTATGGTATGTCTAGGGATGTCCCTAAGGTTAACTATAAGTATAGGTTTTAGTTCTGGAATTGCGCTAACAATATTAGAATTAAACATAAGATGATAGATATCGAAGGTACTCCCACTTTATTATGTTGTTTTCCCTAGCATGATTTTTTCCTCTCACACTATTCTTTTTGGGTTTCAGTAAATGGCTTGAAACAGGAAGATTCATGATAATGGAGGATATGAAGGACAATGGAATGATATTCTTCATGAGAAACCAAATAAAACGGGATTTGGAAGTCCAAACATCATTATTATGCATAATAAGGAATCTCATAATATGATCAATAATCTCAACTTTGGTATGTTTTCCGACTCAGATAATAAGAGAAAGATGGAGTTTCATGATGATCATAGAGGAAATAAACTTCAATTTCCCTCATGTAAATCATGTGGGAATAGGTATCGGAGAGATTGTTTCAAAGGAACTGGAAGATGCTTTGGTAGTGGAAAAGAAGGACACAAAGCCAGTAAGTTCAAAGGAAATGGTTCAGTTAACTCCATGGATGAGGATAATGGCATTTCTACGACATCAACAATGGTTAAATGTTTTAAATGTGGAATGTATGGGCATTATGCAAACTAATGCCCTAAGGGAAGGTATCATGAAGAGAATCAGTATGGTCTTATGGGTAGTATTTATGTTGATGATGATGAAGAGACTACAAATGATATGTGAGATGAAAGAATTGTTGAAGCTCGGTCAATGGTTTATGAAGGTAGTGGAATGATTACATGATTATCAATTGTAATGTTGTATAAGTAATCTCATGGTACTATGGAATAAAGAGACATCTAAGGATTGTTACACTATTGTCTTTCCTTAAGTTTTGAAAGTTTATGATGAATGGTACCAGTAACCATGAAAGTTTATTCAGATATTTTTGGAAAGTAGATGATATGCGCATTATGAAGGGATAAGGAGAAAATTAATTGTTTGATTGTATTCATGAGCTCATGACTGATATAAGGAAATAGTTATATCATGGTTTGAGTATATAGAATTTTGGGGTTTTGGTATGTGGAAAGAGTTTACTTTTCACAGCACTCATGTTTTCAATAAAGTTCAATGGGTATTCATTTTTTTTCAAGAGAATACATGATTAAGGCCTTCGAACATTTGGAATGTGACCAACAAGAAATATCTTATGATATATGGGGATCAACGATGGTATTAACATGCTTGTTATATGAAATCTCATGTAATTGTTTTCATTATAATATGACAATGGACTACAATATTATGGATAAGCCTAAATATTGGAATGGAATATGTTGGACATAAATTAGTATTTTTTAAGGATAGATCCTTTTTCGTTATTATTTATGGAATGTTATAGTAATG
Organism: Viscum album; assembly: GCA_963277665.1. Lineage (NCBI taxonomy): Eukaryota > Viridiplantae > Streptophyta > Magnoliopsida > Santalales > Viscaceae > Viscum > Viscum album. The sequence continues at coordinate 38,005,396 of OY728158.1, read as the reverse complement.
TAGTTTTAGAAAAAGGACAACCTGCAGGATAGGCGACATCCCTTCACGTCGTACAAGGCTGTGGGAATCTAACCCAAAACCGAAGTGCGATTGGCCTTTATCGCCTACCACTAGCCCACAGGAAGTCCCTGTTTAGTAGAAACTAGTTTTATTATATTAAGCAGTATGATATATGAATTTTAAGTCCATTTTAGGAACCATATATGATTAATCTCACTATAGATGGACTAAGGTATTTTTTTGATAACTTTTCTAACCTTTTGTTTGAGACAGATGGAATGACCCATCATTCTATCACATGATCTGCTAACACATCACGAATGACAAATTCAACATCTTTTCATTAAGATATAAAGTGGAAATTGTCCAACGAACGTCCAACTGTGAGACTATACCAAAATCACGAAAGTATTTCTTCTAATTCCAATTTCATCATCTTTATGGAAATGATATTGAAAACCAAAAATGTTGTCCTAGTGCTCTTATATCTGATGAATCAGATGGTACCTTAGATCGTCAAAAATTTATGGCTTTGTGATTTTCTGGATTTTCCATAGCCATGTTCTCTACCACACTCTATCAGAACATGATGGTTATATTTCTCTTCCATATCCATATTTTCACCTATGTGGAAACCCAGTGATTAATTTATTTGGGTAACCGTTATGTTTCATACTTTTGTTTTTAAAGATTTTTTTTGTATTCCATTTTACGATGTGGGTTTTTGTTAAAGAATCTTTCGAGTAATAAACCATTTATAACCCCGACGAATTATGAGGGCGAAATTCATTTTGAGGGGGGTAGAATGTAACACCCCGAGATTTTATGAAAAATATTCTTAATTTCATTAATTTCTTGTGTTGTACGCTACATAAAATGATCTTGCACAACACGCATCCTTGAATTTCCTTGCATTACATGCAATCACGACCTTCCTCGATAGCGTGAGTAGTACTCAATACCAACTTTCACTAAACAACGATATGCTATGAAAATATTATTAGAACTAGCCATTATGAATAGTAATAACCACTTTTTGTATTTTTGTGAATTTTATTTTTCAAAATGGACTTATTTTTTGGATTCAGAATATCTAAATAAGCTTAGGGTGAAATTTTGGTACTTTTCGGATAACTTTCATATTCTGATGAATAGTGAAAAGTACTAAATTTTAATTAAAAACAACTTTTTTAATCAAAATAATTAATAGTTATAAATTATTAATTTTAGTGGTTATAAAGTATTTTTAGAATATATTTTTACAATTTAATACAATTTTTTTCATTGGATGTAATTTCACAAATAAACCAGACATAAACAAGTGTCAATCTTTTGATAGTTATTACCTTTTAAAAACACGCTATTTGTTTTGACGATAGGGATTAATTTTTAAATTAGTTAATATAACTGATATGTTTTGAATTTGGTAAAATAAACATCATTTTTTAAATAATAATATAAAATATATCTTTGGCCTAATTTTTGTTATTTTTCTGGAAACTTTCATTTTTTGATTAATAGTGAAACCACTAACTGGTAGTTAAAAAAAATGAATTTTTCATAAAACATAATTTTAACGCTTCTGTGAGTAGAATTTCGAAAATCCGAGAGACACGGTTAATATCCGGGACTAAAATGTGGTTCAATAAGATGAATTTTTTTTGGTGAATAGTAACTTTTTATTTTTTTTACCACCGTTAAAAGTAAATAGGGTAATTAAGGGTAAATATGATATTTTATTACCCTAACACGTGTCCTAATTATATTGGATAAGTGTAATTCGACCAAAAACAACCTTAGGAATAATATATGACCATTTAGGCCGACTTGGATTAGATTACGACATTTATTATCAATTTATTTAAAGAAGGGTTAAAATAGTTAAAATCAATGTTTAATAACTAAATCATTTTTAATATATGGTAATACATAAGATAAATTAGAATATAAATATTCATTAGAAAGATAAAAATATTTCCTACATAATGATATTTTATTTGTAATTTTTAGACTTGAAATATGTTAATTTATTTATGACATAAAGATGATGGAGTAATTATCTTATTAATGAAATATTGACTTAATTGATGTTATAAATACCCAAATAAATGTAATTAGATACTTTTTATGAATTCCACTAATTTTATAAGTTAATATGACATGTTAGTATTGCTTTATGTAACTTGTTTCGAATTAATCATTCTGTTATGATATTCAAAAAAATCAATTACTAAATAGTGTCAAAATTGACATAAAATAGTTTTCAAAACAAATATTATATTATTAATTATTATTTTCTTACTAAAAATCTAAGGTTCGGCCAAATGACTTAGATAAGGTTATATATATTAATAATAAACAACTTGGGGTTCTCTTGTTTTGTTATAGTAATATTATTAACTTTATAGTGTAAGAACACAAAAAGACACGGTAAAAGTAAAATTATCTAATTTAAAGTTAAAACTAAATGATAAGGTTAAAATAGTAAAATAAACTTTTCAAAATTCTATTGGATGAGAGGATTTCTACCCATCCCCACCTCAGATTGAAAATCACTCAATTTGGAGTTTTTAAAAACCAAATATGACTATATAATAAAATAATATTTTTTGTTATTCCAAATGTGCCCCTCTCCTCCCTTATAAAAGGGCACCTCCTCCCTCTCTTCCTCACACCACATTGAGCCTTCATTCTCGGACAACCCCTGCCAAATTCTCTTATCCACTTCCCTAGAAACATCCTAGAGGTCCTGGTCTTCTTCAAAGAACAATCTTAGTTCCCTAAGTGGAGGTTTCAAAAAGGCTTGTCGAAAGAAGAGGTAATATCAGTTACCGATTCTTTCAACTTTATTTTTTCGTCTTATTCTTCTTTTTTAGTTGTTTCATTATAAATTAATAACATCAGTATCACTAATATACTGATATGTTATTATAAGTATGAAAAAACCCTATTTCAACATCTATCTATCCTACGGAGGACGAAATCACGACGCGTGCATACGTACGGAATACCGCCTCCACGCTGTGGTGTAATCTATTTTCCACCACCACCTTACTTGGAAGGGTATAATGTTGTACATAATAACTATTTATGATTATTGTAAAGTGATATTGATTCTGAAATAGTATACATACACTCCAATACAATTCCATGATCATGAGAACGATATCATAGCTCGTGCGTACGTACGGACTACCGTCTCCACGACGCGATGAGATTCATTCTCCACGTTAACCATTCATGAATAATTATAAAGTATATATAATAAGTAATCATGAAATATATGAAATAATAATGATACTGGATTTATGTGTATATATATGTATGTCATCTACTTAATTTCATTCAACTCAATAAGCAAAAACGAAAACAACGTTCATGCGTACGTACGGCCTACCGTCTCCATGAACGGTGTATTTCGTTCTATTTACTGATCTATTATATATATGTATATTCTGAATATATATTATATATAAATCATGTTTTATATTCTGGAATTAAGTAATCATGATCTTAGTAATCATATGAATAATTACAAGTCAAAACATGGACGACAAATGAAACGATTTTACCCAAAACACTCTTTAACATGGAATTTACAAAATAACGGGTAATATAAAGTCATAAGTGAACCATATATAATATCATAACAATGAGTATGATTCTGGAATAAGTCAATGACATTATTTAAATCATTATACACGAGATTCAGACACTTACGAAGCAAATCGGACCTAATGTAAGGGAAAATATCACAGTCTCATTTTATCTGAGATTGTTTATACTTTGGTATTTACTGGGATATATTTTATCATCCACATCAATGTTTCCTCAATATGTAATATTATTTCCATCCACCTACAATTTTTTAAATCCAATTTTACCCTTAGTTGAGTTTTTATTAAAAGATATGAAAGAAATCTTTTGTCATTTTTTATACAAGGTACATTTTTACTTTTCCGACAAAAATACGAGAAGAATGTTTTTTTAACTTATACGGCATGAATGGATTTTTAAAAAATTATTTCCAAGAAGATTACTTTACATGTTTTCATGTTTATTTTTAATCAACTTCTTTTAGATTAGAATTGTATGACATGTTAAGAAAGTAAATATGTTTTTGAAATACAAAAGATATTTTCCTCAAGAATGGAGTTCAAGTGTTTTATCAAAATTATTTTCCATCTAAGATAATAAAGGGTTCAATTTATATCCCTATTATTAAATTGATTTTATTATGTTGTGATGGAATTATTTTTATGAATTATTTTATCTGATATGAATTGTTTTATGATGTCATGTTGTTTAAGAATCCCATTTTTATTATATGAGTTATGCAATGATGTATGATTTATGATTTTGTAAAACACATAAGAATGGTATCATTATGAGATGGGTGGGACCTATATCTCCTTCCAATTCATTGGGTAAAAATTTTATATCTCATGAGATAGACATGGTTGGAACGGCAGGTTAAACCGGTTCAGTGAAACAGGACTGAAACGAGGAGTGAACTCAGTTCAGAAATTGACTTTGTCCACTAAGATAGTCTTGACAATGAGTCTTTACTAATAAGAAATGATTGTCTATGATTTTGTGTGTATGCCACAAAGTTTCATGTTTTATGTTATGATTATTGGGATTACATTTCACTACTATGATTTATCCCATGTTATGATATTATGATCTCTTATGCAGGTTATGATTTCCAAAATGTTATGTTCTTATGAATATGATGTGATTGATATTTCTTTTTTTTACCCTTACTAAGAATTTGAGATCACACTTTTATGATTTCTTTTCCCCAGGATATAATGAAATGTTTTAGCTAGAAAAAACAGGAAGATCTTTATGGGAGATGTTGAATATTACGTTCTGAGTTTCCAAAGACACTAAAATATTACGGTCCTTGTGTGTCTATTTTTGTTATGTATTATGTATTCCGCAAAAGTAATGTAATGTCCATGTACATTAAGCTTCAGGTCTCTACACCTTCCACCTCATGAGATAGTTGTGAGATGTTTCATTTTTCTCAATGTTATTAAATATTATGGATTGAATTTTTTTTAAGGACATAAAAAACTATAGTGGTGATGATTGTAACATATCTATTTTTATTTCATCAATATACCATTCCTTCGTTTCATTTTAAAGTGGATTGAGGGTTTAGAAAATTAATTGAATCATTGAGGTAGGTGTGGAATTATAATCCCAACTTATGAAGAAACAAGAGATACACTAACTTGATGGTTTTTTCCACCAGCCAGCTAGTGGTCTTGAATTTGGATACTATGATTCTTTGATATCCCCCAGCTAGTCAATGTAGACCAATAGCTAGTACGTGGGGTCTCTAGATGTGTGAAAAATATGGTTAATCTGGTAATTACACCATAGATCCACCTTTTTTTATCTATTCTCTCCATTGAAAAATAATTGATACAGATAAACCTTGGGATCCTATTTGGGGATTTTGGATCTCCTATGAAAATCTCTTCACATATCAAAGTTTCATTCAAAAGCGGCGATCCACATCCAATATGTTTTTCACTTTTTGTTCGATGATCTCTATTATTCACTTGATTCATAAATTTTAGTTGATATTAAATCCTATTTATTTTGTGGAAATATAATTTCTGATGTATAATTATTGTTCTAGGACCTGTTCTCTATTTTCTCAGGTTCCCTCTTCCTTGATTTAATGATTTCCATCAAAGGTGACTCAAATCAGATTTGTTACATATTGATTCTATATATTTAAAATAGTCTTTTAAATACCAATTATTCTTCAAACGATTCATATGTTTCATTAATTAATGTTTTTTCTATTTGAAATTCTTAAAGAAAGATTTGATCATATTAAATAAAAAATTAACCATTTTTGTAAAAATTGTGTTTTGGCATGGTTAGTATCATATTGAAAATTAATCCTTTGTATTGAAATAAAAAAATTTATTAAAAATAATGGTTTTGGTTTAGAAAATCAGAAATCCTCATTTTGATGAAATGTTTTTAAAACATTATGATTGTTCTAAATGGTTTAAAAATTGTGATTTCTAATGAAATAAACTTATGATATATTTTAATAGATAAAATGTGATGGTTTCTTTGAAATGGTATATTGAAATATAACTTTAAAATATTAAAGGGTTTTGTTGGATTTTAGTTTATTTTTTAAAAGGTCATGTTGGTGATTTAATGTATCTTATAAAAGAATTAAGAATTCATGGCTCTTTTTAAATCAATGTTACAAACTGATGTTTCATTAAATTGTTAAAGGAGTGATTTATCAATTAATACTTCCTTAATGTCCAATTTAGAACTATGGGAATTGAATTCTCTTGTCATGTAAATTAAGGATTAAAGCTTTATGGATAAACATCCTTGATGAATTATTCAGGAAGAACATGATGATATGTGTTCACACATGGGTTGTACCCAGTGAGGGATATTAGGGGTGTGTGTGATATGGGAACTTCATATGTGATGGAATAATTATTTTTCATCATGGATACATGATGGATCACAATTTAGATACATTTTTCTTATAATCCCTCTCACCTATTATATTATACACATAAATAGTTTGTAGGTTGATAATATGGACCTATATTTATGTTATTATTTTGTAGAATCACACACAAATTAGTTTCTCCCTATAGAATGTGAATTTAGGCTTGGGACACTCTATGAGGATTTGGGTGTTAGCCATGCTGGTATACTTATGTATTTGAGATATTTTTCATTTTTATGCAGATAATCATGGTTTGTATCCTTGAATTTGGTGGACTCACTAATGTATTTCAGAATTTCCCATTATATATGACTTCAAAACATGACATTGATACTCGATATATGATTCTCATCACTTTTTCATGACTTTTCACATGAGTTTCCACAGTAACATCCTTTATTTTATCTTCTTGATTTATATGAGGTACATTCTATATCATGTATTTCCCTTGGTGTGATTCATTATTCAATGATACATGGTTATAATACTCACCTTCTCTTTTCTTTTGTAAACTTTTTTTAAAATTACTTTTAACAATTGTATAAAAATGTAATTTTATTTAAAAAAATAGTTTCGTATAAGTATCTATGGTCTTTCTTAAATGGTTTAAAAATGGGTAATGGGTTGGTAATAAAATTTTAATTCCTCCTAACAAAATTTATATATTTTATTTCCATTTTAATAAATGGTCATGTTTTAGCATTGTTATTTATATTGTAAAACCCATATTTTATAATATTTGACTTCAAACTAGCATATCTATATTTCTTGGTATATAAATTACAAAGAATCTATTTTAGAATCCTACTAGGCTATGTAGCTCACTCCCTAATTAAACTATTTATTTTTGAAACCATCATTTACTATAGAATGTTATTATATCCTATTCGTATTCCTTTGTGTTGCATGATTTGGTTGGTTGTGGGTAGGTGATTTGTCACACAATGGGTGGTCATGGAGCACCAAGAGATGAGTTGTGTTTTTTTGTTTCTTATTTCTATACCTGGATGTTTTTTTATCATCTCCATGTATCTGATTAAGGGTTTTTATTTAAATTATGTATTTCTCATATTATTATTTCTTTTATATGTTATAATTTAAGAAAAATTATTCCCAATGGGAATTTATTGTTACGATAGTGATTTACACCAGCCCTTGAGGATCAGCAACTCCATTCAAGCCAATGGGGAAATGGTTGGAATGTTGGTTCATATGATACACAATTGAGGTTCATTACATCAATGAATCTATTGCAACTATAAATGAGAATAAATTAGTAATTTTTGTTGTCTAAATTTATAGAAAATATCCCATATAAAATAATTATTTTTTTTGATAATTGAGAATTTAAACATTATAAAAAGTATAAATCATGAGGACAATTCATAGTTTTAAATAAATGTAAAGAACATTACATTTCTAACAATTAGTAAACAATTATAAATTGTTATATAAAATATGATGGATTTAAGGGGGTATAATATTATTCAAGATATTTTGAGAACAATTCTTCATATGATAAACATTTGTCAAATAATATTGATGATATCATCTATGATATCAAGTAGTTTTTATATAATCAATATTTTAATGTCATATATTTTAGATTTACATAAACATATTTAAATATATCTATATATATCCATTTATATTAAATGTAATAATAAGCATATTTTGAAAAAATATATTAATGATAACATTATTTATAAACTAGAATGGTTTTTATTTTTTCATATATGACATTATTTAAATAAAAGTGATTTTTCCCTATTATATGTATTTTTACATACTGTAGTAGTGGTTACATCCCTATATGATACATGATTAATTTAAAAAAAATTCATGTGGAAAATGGGATGGTGTGGTACTTAGTTAGGAAAGTGGGTGGTAATGATTTTTGAATATCTAAATGTGAAAGGTTACATGACCATTTATCTTACTACAACCCCATAGAATGGTGATCAAATTAATAGGACAATTATTTTTAATTTTAGTAAATGATTACCACATAGAAATACCCTTTGGAATAATAATTAGATTCCTGAAATATTATTTTCTAAATAATAAGATTATATTGTATTCATTATAGTGATTTTTTCACATGATATTACCCACAGGGATAATAATTTAAAAGACGATAATTTAGTTTCACTGATGGTATGGTTTCTTAGAACACTCCCAAGAGATTTTCATCTGAGATGTGATCTTTAAAATTACCCCATTAACATTATATTTCCTTATAATGGATTCATATAGGTATAGATCTATCGTGATGTCCTATGGTACATTAGAACTTGTGGAATTATCTCTTGGATTATTCCCTCAGGCCATACAAAGGTCATTCAGTCTTCTTTTGGGTGGGCCACTAAGTTAAAAATTTTATATATTTTTCTTCTCATGGGTGTTAATGTTTTATTATGTTATATTATTCTATTTGGTTTGTGATAGTTTGGTTGTATGTGATATTCCCATAAAATAAAAATTTGTAGATCATGTGTATTCCTTCCGTCCCATGTTAAAATGGAGGCTCAAATCAATTTATTTTAAAAATAGAAAAAATAAATAAATAAAAGTTACCAAATTCCTAGAGGCATCAAGGGATTTGTTTTGTGATTTAAATTAAATAATACTCATTATTTTATATATGAAATATATGGGAAAACCACTTTAAATATTTCTTAGAATATTAATATTATAAATTTTAGATGTTACTTGTGAAACATTAATTTTATAGACAACAAAATTATTATAGATTATTTGAAATTGGTCTGGGTATCTCATATAATATAGTAAAATTTCAATCATAACTCACATGAAGATATTCAAGGAAATAATGGTTTTGGTATACCTAACTAATGGATTAGAAAATTAATTGATTGATTTTTATATGATATAAGGGGATAGATTCAATCATATTTTCATGAATTATTTATTTTTATTTCTTGTACTATAATATAGACTAATAATCCAAGAATTCACTTAATTATTTATCAGTTTTATATTAGGTGTGTTTAATGAAATTGTATTAATTTAAATAGGTATATTTAATGTACACCATGGAGTTAATTTTGATAAAATTAATTGGTAAAATATCGATCATTAATTATTATTTATTTATTATATATTATTAATACATTATTTATCTAGGGAGTTGTTGATTTATTTTTTATACAAGGTAGTTAAAACATGCTATTAGTTGTATACCCTCAATTATATTACCCAACCACTGTATATCAATGGAAGAACCGATAACCATATATCTATTCGGCATGATTTTAATGCACTTTCTTAGATTGGTTCATACAAAAAATAAGACCATGTTTAGTTGATTTGATATTATTATGTTTTTGTAGGGTTGGTTTTTCATGGTATTAGAGTGGTGAACAATTAATGAAATATATATCTTCATATTTATAGTGGGATATATGTTTCAATGGTGGTTCACGGAGGTGAGGAATATCTGGGATGTTTCTTACTCACATAATTGGAAATTATTTTATGTTATTTATTATGTTCATCACTGGATCAGTTACATTTTTACTGGGTCTCATTCATCCTGTATACATACATACTAAAATTTAAAAAACACACAAATATTGATCTACTTAAATAGAAAAAATATGGGATTTATTGTTAGAAAACCCAAAAAATGGTAATGGTTCCTTTATAATTAAATATATAAAAAAATTTGCGTTTACATTAATATTTATTATTAAAACTTTAATTTAATTGAATAGGTATAAACGCCATATTGATGGTTTTCCAAATTTTGTAAAATATTTAATTACCATTGGACTATATGTTTAATTTTTTAATAAATGTTTTTCCATTTTTGTTAAGATATATACATGTTATAACAAATAAAAAATGATCTAATAACATACTAATTGGATTTAAGAATGTTGATTGATGTTAACTAAATTAATATGATTATATAAGAATCCATATATTATTTGAAATCATATTTGGATAGAATTTTTTTTTATTATTTAAAATATATCATTATTTAACTAGAATGTTACAGGTTTATAGTTTCAAGGAATCATTTTTCTAATGACTTCTCATTTTTAATTGTCAATGTACTATATGAAAACTGTTTTAGATTATTTAAATCAAACATCTATAAGAATGGATACATTTTTTTAAAATATAATAGTATAGTTTTTTTAAATGAATAAAATTAGTGTTTTACCATGTTTGGATATATGGGAATTGAATTTAGGCTAATATTGAGAAATAAATTACATTTTCAGGAGGCATATAGGATATAAAAATATTATGATTAAATATTGATCGAGAATAATGTTGAAATTATAAAATATGGCCTTAGAGTATATGATTAAAATATTAAAATTTTAATATAGTATAAGTAATGAAATTATAGAAATTTAAATTAGTTTTTTTATTTCAATTATTATTTATGTAAATGATCTTATAATAATGTATAACATTTATAAATTATTTTGATAACACATTGATAAATAATTTATATATTTTTTATGTGGAAATGAATTATGATATATCTGATAATTTGATAATTTGATAAGTGTTTATATAGTTTAGATTTTGTATTTCAATTATTTTTTTGGGAAGTGAAAATTATGTTTGAGTATGAGATTTTTTAGGGAAATAAAAAAGAAACATATTAAAATATAATGACTAATTAAAAGTAAAATCATATGAGAGTTAACTTGATTGGATATATAGATTCTATACGATATTCCAAGGTATATTAACAAAGTGTAAATGCAATGAGATTTTTTGTATGTGAATTGTATGGTTAACCGATTATAGGATTTTTTGTTAGAAATAATAATATTTTGAAGGGTAAAGAGAGGTTAAGTTATATTAATTTACCTTGGCATGTGGAATAATTGTATTTTTTGTGTTTATTTAAATTTATAGTAGATCTAATAAGATTGTGTAAAGTATTTTATAATAATATAGATTTATTTTTATCTAAACAATGATTATGGAAGTGCTCGCTGATGGGTTGTTGGATATATAATTTTAATGAATGATTTTGGATTAAATCATGGATTAGATCATTCAGGGCTTCCATATCATAAATATTAAATGTGTATTAATGATTGAAAACAATATCCTTTATGATTTGTAATATATAATGATCGTATGAAAAATGGTAACTCTAAGGGTGTTGGTGAATTTTGGTGATGAATTCCTTAACCTTGTTGTTTTTAATTAATTAGATATCAATATAAATACATTAATGTGATTATTGATCTATGAAATTTAGTTTGTTATAAATAAATATCTTATAAAATAACTATTTTTTGAAATTATGATAATATAATTTATTAATTATTTAAAGTGTGATTTTTACATACATGATATCTTCACATTGATTGAATGAATTCATTTATTTTTGAAATATTGAATATGCATGATGGTGTGTCGGTGAATTTATCATTTTTAGAAGGTACTAGTCGATGATAATGAATATAATGTTCCATGGATTTCTAAAAAATAAAACCTCATAGATGATGATTTTTAGGGTATAGTGTATTATAAATATAATCAATATAATTATCTATAATAAATGAAATTGAGTTAATAAAACATTAATTGATTGATTTTCTAGTGACATTTCATATATTGTATTCTATAGAGTTGATGAGAATTATACAGGTGATAGTGAGTGATGAATTGGTGAGGTATTATTAATATTAAATGATTTTTATATTTAAAGGATCCATGTGGTTTAGGGAATATTTTTTATTAAAGAATTTTAATTATACCCTTATTGAAAAGAAGAGGAAATGATAAAAGTCATGATATTGTGTTGGTAGACCCATAAAGTATATAATTTATATCGTATTACTTTACATGTGTATAGTAAAGGAATCATTTTCCATGTTTTATGTGTGGTGAGGATGAAAAAAATAAGGTTATTATATAATATGTATATTGGAATTAATTAAATAGTTTCGAGTTAATAAATAATTTAAATTAAAATCATAACGTATAAAGTTTGGTATATAACTATTTTATAACTCCATATGATATATATGAAATTGAATTTTATCTATATAATTATAATGTTTTTTTCAATTCTTTAAAAATAATTAATACTTGATTATTGATTCAACCATACAAGATACGAAAAAAGAACATAATTCATTTGTAATGGAGCTTTACAATAATGGTATATGAAACTATGTATCAAATACAACATATTATTACACATAATGGATGATTACATTCATTTAAACTAAAATATTACTCGGGTGATAAATTTAAAAGAGTAATATATTGAGAACATGAATGTCACCTTGACCACCATCATCTCTATGAACCACCATAAGTGTGAAAAATAGGAAATAATACAACAAAATGAGATAGAATGTTATGAAATCTAAAATTAAAACATGAAAATCAAAAATGTCAGTGGATTTTTTTAGGGAAGTTATATATATAAGAATAAAATCCATTCATTGAAAGTATTTTCCTTGCAGATTTAACTATTGAAAATATGGTCATTTCACATAAGGTCATTACTTATATATATAATAGGTATACAGAAGTTTTGTATTATTATAAACTAAGTTTTAAATTTTTATAATTCATGATGTCATTAAAATATGATATTAAAATATTATAAATATATTCATGTCTAACATATATATATTAATAATATTATTATTAGAATATGATAATATCTATATATAAAAATCAAATAAATATTTTAATATAAATTGAGTAGAGAAAATATAATTTTCAAAATATATAATTAATTTTAATGATATTTTTCATTTCATATTTAGTATAAATAAAATATGTTTTTTTTCAAGAACTGTTCTGTTAAGTATTTCATTTTTTATAATGACTTAAATTGAAAGAATTTAAAATATTATTATATATAAACTAATATTTTATCATAATTTAAAGAAGGATTAATATTAAATAATATTAATAACTCTTAATTTTTAAAAACATCATTTCTTAATAAAATTTGTTTTCCTTTATATAATTAATTTTCTTTTAAAACATAAATTGACAAATTTTATAAACTAAATTAGATAAAACTAACTTATTTTCATGTAATCTAAAAATTATATTATCATTATTTTTTGGAACGAAATGATTATTAGGTGAATAGTTGTTGGAAAAAAATTACTCAAAGTGTCATTGAAGCATTTTTCTGGTGATTGAGTTTGTTGACAAAGTGGGTCTCCATGTTCTGTTTGTTGATAAATCAAATCATGACATACAAATTTGTTGAAAAATGGTATTTCATGGTGGAATGTATTGTTCAATGGATGTTATTAATGTTCCATGTTTGATTTAAGAATGTAGATAAATGAATTGTCGATATGGAGGCAGTTCAAAAAGATCAGATACAAGGTGGAGTCGTTTTCCTATGTTTGCCAAATTTATTTACCTCAAAAAAAACAAATGGAAAATTGTGTTTTTGAAAATAGGACTTGTGCGCCGGTGTATTAGAGGCTTGGAAACTTGTGTGCCATTTATTTTTCAAAATTAGAGCATTAATATATGGAAAAGGAAAAAATGGGCGCCCATGTTTTGGGTTTGGTCACGCAACTGACTTGCGCGTCAGAGACTAGGGAAGCTAGACTTGCGCGCCAAGAGGAAACTTAAGAGCCATCGCACTGGGTGTCCAAATTCATATAAATAGAGGTTGATTCCTCCTCATTTAGTAGCAAGTCAAACACTTTGGGAAATTAAGATCTCCCGTTGCACATGTGTAGTGGTCGCACAAGTGTTGGTGTGGTCGTGCAAGTATAGAGATATTCAGAAGTTGCACGCCAGTTGATAGTTGCACGTCCAAAGTGGTTTGGGTGAGAAAGTTTGTGAGTCGCCCTAGTTTATAGTTGATGAAGTGGGCGTCACACAAGTGGTTTGGTGACACCTGTGCACCAGGTTTTGAAGAATTGCGGTAAGTGAGGGTTGCGCGCCAAAACTGGTTTGGGTATAAATGGTGTGAGTCGCGCAAGTTTGGAGTTGAAAAAGGAAGTGACGTGCAAGTGGTCGAGGTGAACTTGTGCGCCGGTTTGAACTTTCTTTCCAGGACATGCGTGCCAGCATGGAGAAGGGCACCCAGTATGGATGAAGCACGACAGCCATTTTAGGGCAGCGTGGAAGCTAGAAGATTGCCCGATACATTTCGGTGCAATGTGAGATTCATCTATGGGTGATATTTGTACTCTAGAAGGGAATCTACATAAAATAGAGGATTCATTAATTAGTGATAATGAAGATACCTATATGTCTATAAACTGTGACGGAATCCTTTCCAGAGCACTGACTAATGGAAGAGGAAGAAGTTGATCATCTCCACCAGTAGTGAGCCAGAGAGAGAGAGAAACAGGGAGTAGCCCTTGGGAATGTAGTGAGGTGACCCTAAACATTGTAAATGTTGTTATCTTGGGATTAGAAGTGATATATCCCAAAAATTGTAAATTGCAGTGTGCTTTTAGTGGATTTGGCACTTCGGCACATCGTCGGTGTATGCTCCATGGACGTAGCCCAATGAGGGTGAACCAAGTAAAAAATTTTGTGTCCGGTGTATGCTTTAGTTTTTTTTTTGTACTGTGCTGCAAGAAAGAGAGAGAAGAGAATATTTCTTAACAACGAGACATGATCAATAGGGGTAGTTGTTTTAATCTGTCATACCCTAATTCACCCCACCTCTTAGGGTATATAACCTGGTGGACTTAACAATAACAAAATATGCTTGTATTATGTCTTTTATTACATTATTAGTATATAAGTATGAAATATGAATTTATGAAAACAATTCTTAATGAAATATTTATTTTATAACTAAAATTATACATTTTAAATTATTCATTATCGTCTATAAAAACAATATTTATATTTTAGAAATCAATTAATATTTGTTCCAATTTTTTAATATATTAATATATTAATATATTGATGTTTATATAATTTAAAAATTAAATAAAATAAAATAAATTTAATATTTTTAACCATCATGATAAAATTATCAAATTTAATCAATTTAGTTTTTAGGAATAATATATGATTTCAAACATAAGAATAATTACCACGATAAAATAGTTATTTTTCAAAAAATAAAATTTTATTAATATATTGTATTAATAAAATTGAATGGATATGTTTTCAATTAATAATATTATATATATATATATATATATATAATTAACACTCATTTAATTGGTGATCAATGTTCAATAATATTATAAGACATAAAAATTAAAGTGACATCTTTCTACTATAAATATTTTTTCTACATATTATATAGTTTGATGAAAAATTTTAATTCCACTTTTTTATAAATTTAATTAGGATAATTGATTCGCTATTGATTCTATATTATCCTTTTCTCTAATTAGACCCATTTTTATAGTCATTGTGCTGTTAAAATCACTCCATGATTCTCTACCACCCTTTTTCAATTGAAGAAAATCCTTTTTTATAAGACCTTGGATTTCAATATGAAGAGTCATTCACATATTATTAGTAAATAATATACTATTAAAATTATTTCCTAAAAATTATGGACTACCATTATCAATAATTAATCCCCTTCCATAATTCTTTTGTATACTCTTTATGTTGTAAAAATCATTCCTTGATTTTCCATCTTCATGTTTTCAATAAAAAACTCTAATAAAATTCATGGGTATCCATTTGAATTAGGTTTATAAAAGTTTATATATATGAAAAATTTTCTGAAATAGAAAATTAATGTATCTTTTTATACAAGATATTCTATTGCTTCGGAGGAAGTACATAAATAATTTAAGGGTTTTTCATGTTCCAAATATTTTCAATGGGCCATGATCACTTATATTTGATTATTATCATTCATAATTGTTATATTATAACCTATAATTATTTTATATTGAATTTAAACATTATTTTATTTGGAAATCAGTTTTGACACAAAATTATTCCACATTAATGATTCTATTAATTTTTTTTTAAATTAATTATTGTTAAAAAAATCTACTTTTAAGAAAATATCATTTTCTTCTGAGTCCATGATTTTAATTCCCAAAAATGATCTTTTTCTCTAGTGGAAGGTAAAATTATTTTATCCCCGATAATCATTTATCCCCCTTTTTTTCATTTTTTAATAATGTTTTCGATATCCTTTTATCAACGTGGGTTTACAATAAATACGTTTTGAAATATTTAGATGGATTTTCATTACCATTAACCTATATTCATCCCATGAAATTCAAATTTTGACTTATTTTTTATCACTTATCAGTTTATCATAATTTTAATTTTTGGAGATGTAATGTTTTAAGATGTTTTTTCTCTATCATCCAAAAAATTATTTTTCAAAATTTACTTTAAAACCACAAATTTTTATAGTGATATTAAGAATATATATTGAAAAAAATTATTTTATAAGTCCTCTTGAAGGTATTATTCTACGTTAATTCAATGGTTCATAAATCACCATACATTCACTCTTTTTAAACAATCTCCTTTATGGCTAGGTTCTTAGTATAAAATGATCAGGTTTTAATTTATATGATACCATTTGGAAAATTTATGAAACTCATTTTATTCCATTAGGTTATTTATGATAAATTTGAGGATTTAATTATATGAACTATTATATATAGATAAAATGGATGGGTTCCTATATCTCCCTCTAATGAAATGGTAATTTAATTATGTTTCATAAAATAATAATTGGATTTGAGTAAAGATAAAAAATCTTTTTTGGGAATTAGGTAGTGAATCCTAGACCACTTTGGGAATCAAGAAGTGATTCATTTTCCACATTGTTATGGGAATCGTGGGGTGATTCTGGCTACAATGTGATATGAATACCTGACGATTATAATTGTGCCACATATTTTTCATATTTTATGCTTTTTTTAAAAGTGATTACAAATTATTATAATTTTTTTTTCGAAAAATGTTTCTCTCTCTTGTGGTATGATTTAATATTTCCTCTTTATATGCTCTATCTAAATTCGTTGATGACCTTTATTAGGTATTATGTTTTTATACTGTGATCATTAATTATTAATAAAATTTTATGATTTTCACTTATGATCCCACGATCTGTTTATCTAATATTGACACCTTTCTAATGATTATGACTATATGACATATTTCCCTTATTGATCATTCAAGCTCATGATTTTATTATAAATCATTTTCTCATGTTATGAATATGATTATATTATATTACACGTAGAGAAGAGGGTATATGTGAGAATTATTTTTGAGAAAAGTATAAAAGTGTAGTCAAATTAGACGTTTGTATAGATAGTATTCAACACACAACACCATTTGGTCCCTAGATTGATTGAATATTTCTGAGACGTATTATTGAAACATTGATATCAATGTATTATTTATATACGATTAATTGGGCCACAACATTTGGTATTATAGTATGGTATAGTAATTTTTTAATATTAGTTATCTTTTATATTGTATTGGGGATAAAACAATTTACTACAAACCATAGATATGAGTCTATGAGGGTGGATTTCAAAGATGAATATATTATAATATAATATTATAATAATTAAACAAATCATATAAGGAAGTTATATAAAATGAAATAAGTTAATTTTTCTTGCATGGTTATGGGGATTATTACTATTGATCAAAATAATTCATAATATTCAAGTCAATGTGGTGATATAGTACTATTACACCGCACCTTCTAATTTGGATTGTGATTACCCCATATAGATAAATTTTTAAATGGGGATACCCTCTTATAAATGTATGATATGTGATATCTTTATTGACCGTCAATATCTATGACATGATCCATCACATGCATGACATAAATGGATAGGTGAAGGAAAATGACCTATATAAGAAGAATTTAAATGCTGTAGAAAATGGGGAAACCACTCACCGTAAATGATTTCACCATCGCATAAAATCTCATAATTTAATAATACATATAAATTTAAAATGATGCAATAGAAAAATCAATCATATAAAAATTATCTCTCTTGAACAAAATCCAAGGTTAGTTCTCTATTTTTAAGGGCTTTAAGACGGGAATTACTATGGGAGAACACATAAAATTAAATAAATAGAAAAAGTTGATATGATGAAAAAAGATAAACTAATAAATAAGAGAAATATTATGAGATTTTAATATAACAAAACTCCACCTTAGCCTCTTGGTAATAGGTATACATCTTAAAAGGAGGTGAGACATACATTTATAGGGAAAAAGAGAGAAATTATCACCCTAAAATAATACTATTTAAATATTTATGTTGATTTACCATTACATGTAAGTATTGAGAAAATGGTTGTTAAATAAATTTATATAATATTTACTTATGTATAAAATGTCAAATTTTATATTGATTGGACATATGTTGAAGGAGTTGTGGCTATTTTACTAATGTGACTTTAATTATGAGAGATAATGTTTTGTATTATAATGCTCCAACATCCCATTCCATTATAACCTCAAATCATGAATATTATTATATGGCCACATTTATGAAAATTTTTCATTAAGTATTTTAAAATAATTTATAATCTTATCTACATTGGACCAGATCCCATCATGATATACAGTCAACGTCAAATGTGTCGAGATTTGTCCATAGTTTTTAACGCTCAAATTATGACCTAATTCTCGGAGTCAATTGATTGGCATAGATTTTGTTCTATAATAATAAAATAAATTTTATGATTTCATGAATCCTAAAATATAAATTTTATAATTAAAATCCGTTTGGAAATTTTATGATCGAAATATATAAAAAAAATAGTTCAAATCCAAAATTAGGAAATTTTTTCAATTAGGCTCAAAATACTTCAAAAACCTAAAAATGTGAAATTTTCATATAAAAACACTATAAAGAGATTTAATACATTTAATTATATTATAATATATATAAAAATGTTAGCTTCATCTGTTACTTTCAAGGAATAGGTTGCGAAGCATATGATAACACAACATAAGTATCATAGTTCAAATTAGGATTTACATAGGTTGAACTAATTAAATTACAGTTCAAAATAATTATGTAAAGGAATAATTCAATTTATGATAGAATTCATATTATGATTATGGGAATCAAATTATTTTGTCAATGATTCATTACTCATGACAACCCTTTAGTTTTTAATATTGGTGGAAGCATGGAGGGAGTAGGTTAATAGTCGATTTGGTGGACAATATAGTAATTTTTATAATGGGAAGAAAAATGGGATTAAAAATAGTGTTGAAAATATTGTGACTGTGATCGAACAACTATCTTGGGATAAGATTAAGAACTTTATTCTTTCCGAACAGTTAAACCAACCACAATAAATGATGATTGGGGTTCATATAAAATTTGAAGATGATGATGGTGAAGAAATGATGATTAAATTTCATTCATGTTAAAACATTGGGAATAGATACCGAGTGGAATGTCTCAATGTAATCATAATATTTTTTATATGTGAAAAAGATATTATTTATATATAATATATTGAGGAAAAATTAATAGATTAGGTAATATGATGAAGAAAAATAAAGTTCTTCCTAAAGATCCACTACGTATTCAATTTTCCGTAGGTGAGTAATTGGGGAACTAGGTAAACAAGTGCTCTAATCTAATGGATTAAGATGAAAATCAATACTAAAAACCTCCTGTAATTTGAGATCAAGGATAATATGATATAATTAATATTATTGAAGTATCCAATGAAAGTTTAGTGGTGTTATGTTCACATATCCTTAACTATACATTTTTTATGTATTTTTGAAGAATTTTTAGCTGTTAAATGAAAAACTATTTGTAATTTCGTATCATAGGTATATTTAATCTTCAATATGGTTTTTGTGAATATGATTCATGTGTGTCTTATTATCTTTCCTTTAGATAAATTATAGTGATTTTGTTTATTGATTTTCCATTATTATTTATATGGAAATTTTATTATTTGAATAAGGAAATCATATTTCACATCATCCTATGGTATACCATCAATTAAAATAAGATTAATTATAAACTATTGTATCAAATAGTATGGGAAAATCAATATTTGGGTTATTATTATTAGGAAGAAAAGTTTATGTCCCCACTGGTTTTAATATTTAAATTCTTAAAAAAATTATTTCTACATATATAAATACAAATTAGTTTTTTTATATACTTTTATTATCAGGTGATAGTATAAATTTTAATTATGTAATTTTTTTATGGGGGAATATAACACCTTGTGTTTTAGGAGACATAATATTATGTCCTGATAATCATAAATAATGTTTCTCCATAATTTCCAAATAATTAATACTTGATTAGATATTCGGATATGAATGATATAGAAATGGATAAAGAAATGTTTTAAATTATAATGGAACAATATAATGATGGTATATGGATCCATTTATCAAATACAACAGATTATTACACATCAGGGATGATTCCATCCATTAAAACTCAAAAATTATAAGCTGAAACATATTAAAAAGAGTAATATTTTAATAACTAGAAACTACCTTGGGACATTTTCACCATTATGAATCAGTATTTAGATAACAAAACCTATAATGAGAAATAATTCCAAGAATAGAGAAATCATGTGGTTAGATCTAAAATGAAAAAAATGGAAATGGGATGTTTAAAAGGAATATTTTTTATAGGGTTACATATTTTTTAATGAAGTCCAGAAATTAAAATATGTTTACTGAAAATATAATAGTTGTAGATATGGTCATTGGAAAAATATACATTATGTATTTTGAAGTCATGTAAGGTTAAGTATTATGTTTAAAATATTATAACTCACAATGTAATAAAAAATTTCTTAAAATATTATATATATATATATATTATAATTTTATTAATAATAATATTATTATAATATGATAACATGTATATATAAATTTCAAATGAATAACTAAATATCATTGTAGTAGTAAAATTAAATTTTAGAACATACAAAATTATTTTAATGGAATGTGTTATGAAATTTTTTGAATAAAATTAATATTTTTGTTCGAAGAACTATTTTTTGTTTTATTTTTTACTTTTTTATAATATATTAAATTGATCACTTTTAAAATATTATTATATATAAACTAATATATTAACATTATTTAAATTATAAATTTATATGAAACAGTATTAATATAATATATTTCTTGAAAACATATTTTTTCAATAATGTATCTTTGTTTATATTATTTATTTTCATTTAAAAACTAAAATTATAAATTATAGTATCTGAAATAAATGAAACTAAATACATATTTTACACTATCCAAATTAATCTATCATGATTTTATTTTAAAAATTACATTTTAGTTCAAAAGGGAAATATATTGTCATTGTGAATTTTAGGATATTATTAGTTTAAAATATTAATTATAAATTAATGAAACCTATTTCTTGAAAAAAAAATATTTTATAATTTAAGCTATAAATTATAGAAATATTTATTATCATTTATAAACCCATATTCGATATTTTATAACTCGATTTTTTTCTTCCAAAACATCTTTTAATATGTTAAAAATTTGTTATATTTATTTTTACAACCTGTAGAAATTGAATTGGAAAATATTATTTGAATATTCTAAATCAAAAGAATCAAATTATGTAAATTGGTAAATTTAATTTTAATAAAAAAACTATATTACCGAGATAATTATTAGTTTCATTGCTATAAAAAATATTTCTCAAAAAAAAAATTAAAAATATATTTTTTTAAAATGAAATTGATCTATTTTCAATTATTATTATAATATTATTTTTACATATGTATAAAAAAAATTACCTCTCATTTAATTGTTAATCAATGTAAAATCATATTAAGAACACCACAAAATTAAAATCGATCCTCTTTGGTTACTACCAATACTTGTGTGACCTCTTAAATTTAAATATCCAGGGCATGGTCATGTGATGCTGATTCAGAATTTTCATTGAAGGGGATGTCATAAAATAATTCCACTTGAATATGATTAAACAATGAAGAGTAAAAAAAATCATATCCATCAATTAGAACATCATGAAACACATTCACTTCAGTCAAGATCAATGTTAATATTGTCTTATCAGTTAAATCATCATCTTTTTCCAAATAAAGAGGGTGGTATAAAGTATTTGATTTTTATTTTAAAAATATGGGGGAATAGATAATTTTTTTCTTCAACAAAATCTATCCACTACTCTTCATAATTATGTTGTTCTATGATAATTTTATCAACTCGCATGGAATCTCTAGGATCCTCTTAAAGAAATGACTAAGAAGAGATGATAAGATCATACATATGTATCCTCAAGACACCATTTACTTCATCATCTTTAAATGTTGGTGAAAATAGATTTATATCTTATAGTTCAATTTCTTGTTGTTTTTTCCATTCTGACCATTAGACATTGGATTATTGATTGATTGGAGAAAGGTTCTTTAATTTTTTTCTCAACTCCACCAATCTTTTAAAGTTGACTTTAACTTGATTTATTCAAAATATCATTCCTACTACAAAAAAATATAACTAGTAAAAGAATATGAGTAATCAATGAAATAATTTATCCCACCCTAAATTAATAAATAATGTGTAATAAATCAATTTTTAATTTTTTTGAAATATTATATTATTTCAATTTTTATGAATCAAACATGTATAAGTGCATAGACTCAACAAAAATGGTATCAAAATTAAGATAGTGGTTTGTCATGAACAACTATTAAATTAAATTATTATTATCCTATAAATAACTATAGTGGAACACCATAGCATTGATCATAAGGAGGCTTCTTAGACAACCGTATTTTTTTACTGTCCCTATTTATGATCTTACTAATATAAAACTAAATAATCTATATAGGCGGGTTTCAAAGATGAATATAATATAAAATAACACCATAAAATGAAATGAGACAGATAATAATGTCATATAGAATGAAAAAAAAAATTAGTTCTTTTCTGGTCGTATGGATTGAAATTATTGATCAAAATAAATCTCAATATTCAATTTAGTGAGGTGATCAAGACATGTCACAACTCGTCTACTGAATTGGGTTATTATTACCCAATACACATACAACTGTATAGGTTGAAACCCTATAAAAACATCAAATAGGATAAATATTTTCCAACAATAATTATCTATGTCATGCTTCACCATATGAATGCATCATATATGGAATTTATGAAAAAGGATGAATGAGGAGAAACATTCAAATGATGTTGAAAATGGGGTGACCATTGACCATAATCGATTTAAACAAATATGGAATTTCCAAAATTGAATTATGAAATGAAATTTAATAATATAAACAATAAAACTCGAAAAAATAACATTCCCTCCCATGAACTAATGAATAAAATAGTTCTCCATTTTTAGAGGATTTTTGAAGGGAAATACAATGGGAGAACACATTAAATTAAAGATGTAGAAAGAATAAGATATGAATAAGATTGATAAAATAAAATATAATAAATATATTATCAAATATTATATGAAAAAACTCTACATTATCCCTCTAAAAATGGATATAAATTTTAAATGAGGCTAAACAAATATTAATATGATAAAAGTGAGAAATGTGCACTAAAAAATCATCAATTGAAATAATTCATGTGGATATTCCATTAAATGGATGAATTGGATCATGGTGTCTTATAAAAATATGTTCCATTTTTTCCCACATGAACCCTTAATTTTTCATTATAATTGACTATCTAATGGTGCAATTAGGGCTATTTTTCTCCAGATCATTTAATTTGGCCATGTCGTTATCTGTATTTCAATGCTCCAACTCCCCATGACTCTATAGAATTAAAACATGAAGACCATCACATTTAAAAAAATAATAATGTTGTGAATTATGTCCTTACCAAGGTCCATGCCAAATATTTTCTTCATTTAACCCATCCCATTCATAATATAGGCCAATATTTTAATGTGTCTTGATCTATGAATAGTTTTTGAGCACCAGATTGTGTTCTAGTTTTTGAAATCAAAATGATGGATTGAGATATTGAAAAAAATAAAATGAAGCCTAATATTTTATAGAATATAAAAAAAAGAAATTTTATAATTACAATAATAATAGAAAATGTTATGGGGGAAATAAAAAATAAAATTAAATTAGATAAACTCCAAAATTACATCATTTTTGCAATTAATGCCAAAATACAACAACAAAATAAATTTGTGACAATGTGCCATAAAATAACACTATTGTGGGATTTAAAACATTTAATTACAATATAAAATATGTAAAAATGTAAGATACATCAGCAAATTTGATTGACTATGATGGAAGCATAAGATAACACAACTTAAGGTAACCTAGATCAAACTAAGATTGATATATATTTAATTAAAGGAACCATAAATCAACATGATTATTTAATGGAACAAGAAATTTTATGGTTTACAAAATTTTAGGATTATTATAATTTCTTCATGTTGTAAATGTTCCATCACTCATGTGGACCATTTTAGTTTTCATATTAGTGGCCACTAGGAAGAACCAAGTTAATAATGGATGTGATAGGAAACACAATAGTTTTACTAATGGGAAACCAAATGGGATAGATGTTGGTGTTTAAAATATAGTGGTTATTATCATAAAACTACCTTGAGTTATGATTAAAAACATGATACATTCTGGACACTTTACCCAACTATATAAAAAACGATATGGATATATATAAAATACGGTAATGAAGATGATGCATAAAATAATAATAAATGTCCTTCATGATAAAAACTTTGGAAGAGATAACCAGGGTAATGTCTCATAATTATCATAGTATGTTTAATTTATAGAAAAGAGTAAACTTGGATATATGATATTAGAAAAAATTAATATTTTAGTTAACACGATGAAGAACCATAATTTTCATCATATAGATCCATGAACCAACCAACCATCCATATGTCATTAATTTGGTATATATGAAAACCAATTCATTAATCTAAGGGAATAAGATGGAAATCTATACCAATAACTTCCAATACTAAGGTATCAAGGAAAAGAAGATGTTTTGACTACTATTGAAGAGAATAGTGTCAATTTAGAGGTCATATGTTAACTTATCCATCATTCAAAATTTCTTGAAGCCTTATATTATATATGTTTTCAATAATTATTAGATATTAAAAAACACATTGTAATGTATTATCTATGGTTTATCGAATCACCATCAAGGTGTGCCAGATTATGACTCACATGAGTCTTATTTTCTGTAAATTAGACACATTAATGTGATTTTTTGAATTTATTTTCCTTTCTAATTATATGGATAATTATTTATTAGATTAAGGAAATAATATATCCTATCAACATATGATATTCCCTAAATGAAAAGAGGATTATTGATAATGTCTCTACTCAAATGGTTGGTGAAAATTCAATATTTAGTATAAGATTATTAGAAGTAAAAAAGATATGTTCCCTATGTTTTTATGTTGGATGTTCCTATATAAATTATTTCTAGAGACATGATGAATATTTTGATATTTTTATGTATTTTTATTATAATATTATAGTTTAAATTAAAAGGTTTCAATTTATTTATGTAGGGTTGAGGGTATTACAACAAAGGTTTTTGTAGACATAACATTTTATATCTAAAATTAAAAATAATGTTTTAATATTATATCAAAATAGTTATTAATTAATTCGATATTGGGAAATGAAATATATGAAAAAGATAATGACACATTATTCAATTATAATGGAACAGTAAAATGAAGCAACATTATTCCATTTATCACATATAATGGATTATTAAACAACATGTATGATTGTATCCATTAAAACTGTAAGAATTTAAATGGGGAAATATATTGAAAGGATTAATATATAAAGAACATGAAACCTAACTAGGCCATTTCCACCATTATAAATCACTATTAGGATAAAAAAATTCTATAATGATAAATAATTACATGAAATAATCAATCATGATGTAAGATCTAAAATTAAAACCATGGATGTAGGGAATTGTTAATGTAATATGTTTATTAATGTTATATCTATTGGAAATGAATTTTTAAACTGTAAATATAGACATTGAAAATATAGTAGTTTTAAATATGGTCATTACATATATAATCCTTGAACATATATCCATTATTTATATTGATGTTGTCTAAGGATAAGTGGTAAATTTAAAATAATATAACTATCAATGTAATAAAATGATTTTTGTTAAAATATTAAAATTATATCTTTATGCATTACAAATATATATTTTTCACTAAAAATAAATATTGTAAATATTATAAATATTATTATAATTTGGATTTATTTATATATAAAATTCAAATAAATATTTTAATATTATTTGAGTAGTAAAATTAAATATTAGAACCAATAAAATTATTTTTAATGGATTTGGATAATGAAAATTCAGTATGAAAGTGAAACAAATTTCAATGAATTTTATTTGGTATTGTTTATTTTATTCTAATATGTTAAATTGAACACTTTTAAAATATCATTATATATTTACTAATATAATAACATAATTTAAATTATAAATTGATATGAAATAGTATTTTGGGAAAATAATGTTTAAAAACATCATTTTTCAATAAAGAATGACTCTTTATATTTTTTATTTTAATTTATAAAGATAAATTAGAAAATTAAAAATAAAAAATAAATTAATAAAAAAAATTTATTTATAATTTCAATATTAACAAAGAGTGATTTTTTTAAAAACATATTTTTAGGTAAACAATGAAATATACTGATATTGTGACTTTTATGCAATTATTATTATATAAGATTGAATTATACATTTTTAAAATATTTTTTTTGAAATAATCGTTTTTATAATTCAAAAAATACCTTAAAAATATTTATTATAGTTTATAAACAAATTTTTATATTTTAGAACTCATGTAATATTTTATTTTCAAAATTTATTTTTATACATTATAGATTTGTTACATTAATTTTTGAAAAATTAAATGATCGAATTGGATAAAATTATTTGAATATCATTAATCATAATTATAAAATAATGTGAATTGGTAAATTTATTTTTTGGGTTTAAAATTAAATTCTTATTGTCAATATTCATTTCTATATTAAAACACCAATTTATTCAAGAATAATGATATTAAAAATATTGTTTATTTTTAAAATAAAATGGATCTATTTTCAATTAATATGTTAATGTGATTTATGAGAATGTATAAAAAAAATTAAACATTATTTAAATGATATTCGTTCCTAAATAATATGATAAACACATAAAAATTTAAACAAATTATTTCATTAAAAACTTCTTATCTACACATTAGATGTTATCATTTAAAATATTATTTAATCTTATATATAAATTTAATTTGGTTAAATTATTTCTTAATTATGGGATATTTCCCTTCTATCATATTAAACCCATTTTTAAACCTACTTTTTAATGTTTCCATCATGCTAAAATTAATCCATGATTCTCTCCCCCTTATTTTCAATCCAATCCCTTCTTTATAAGCATTTTTTATATTCATGTGATTATACTAACAGATCTTCTTAATTAACCCTTTACTATCAAAATTATTTATTATTAATGGTAGGATACCTTTCTCACTCATTATATTCATTCTAAAATCCTTTTTTATTCCCATCATGCTACCAAAACCATTTATTGATTTATCATCTTCAGGTTGTGAATATCCAACCCAAAAATCATTAAAGGGCGTCAATAAAATTAACTCCTATAAATAGTTATAAATATGAAAGAAATTATAAATAGGTTATCAAGATAGTTTTTTTGTTATAACTGACATTCAAGAGAATTTGTTGAGGTCTGAGATTTTGGTAATGGGTTTTCATGACTCAAATATTTTCCTTGGGTAACAATCACACTTTTTTAATATTATGTTTCATTAATGATCTGTTTTAACCTACGATAATTCTAGGTTATATTTTAAAAACAATTCGGGGCAAAAGAGTGTCACATAAATTTATTACTCATTTATAATTCTATTATTTCCATAAAATTAATTTTAATTTAGCGTAATTTCCATTTATTTTTAATGTATTTTTATTCTATAGATTTGTTTTTACTTCCCACAAACATTCCCCATTATCTAGTGAAAACTAAAATTGTTTTTATTTCCAATGATACTTTCATCCTCGTTTATTCCTTAAAAAGGTTTCGCTATCCCTTTAATGATGCGGGTTTGAAATAAAGTTTTGTTAAAATATTTAAATGGCTCATCTTTACCATGATCTTATATTTATCCCTTCCGCTACAAAATTTAGACACTTTTAATTTCTTACCAATGTTTTTTAATTGGATTTGTTTAAAGTAATGTTTTAATAAAAATTATGTTCTAATTAAAAAAATATTTTTTTATTATCTTCAAATTCACACCTTTTATGGTGAAATTAAGAAAATATTTATTATGAAAATTATTTTATGAGTTCAAATAAATGTATTCTTCCCCGAAATATATTTTGTTTCATAAATCACAGAGTATATTAACATTTAAAATACTCCAATTTGGTTTTCATGTTTTTGGTTCCTAATGCTCATGTTTTTTTTTATGTGATACCATTTATTAATGTTATAAAAGCCATTTTCTTCGCATTAGTTATTTAGGATACGTTGTATGATTTTATTTTAAGAATACTTCATAAGAAAATATAATGATGGATTATTTCTTATATATCTCTCCAAATAAATTGGTTAATTAATTGTATCCGATGAAATAGGTATGGGAATAGATTATTTAATACATACTCTAATACAGTAATTAGGTAGGGATGCCAAATCTACTATATGAATCATGTAGCGTCCCATAATCCACTATGTTTTGATAATTAGATTGTGATTCCTACTCCAATGATATATTCTTACTGATGCTTATGTTTGTGCTGCATCTTTTCCTAATTTAAGATTTAATTACATGTTATGAGTAATTTTTAAGATGTTTATTTTTTCTAATATGTTTTTATTTCTTATGTTGGAACTTCATATTTTTTTTGATTTTTTTATATTCATGTATGCAATGTTTTAATGAACAATTTTTGTTCTTATATTTTATTTCATGATCCTCAATTCTCTATCTATTTTTTGGATTGTTTTAAGGTCCACTATGCTAGATACCCTCAGAAGGTGTGAATTAGGGTATGACATATTAAAACAATATTGAATTTTTTATAGAAAAAACTATCTTCTATATCCTTCACATTTAATAGTATTAAAAAATGTTAACGCATTCATAAGACACAACACATTTTATTGGTTAACCCTCACAAGGCTACATCCAAGGAGAACACACATGCAATCTGCCGATGTACAAAATATTACAATAGAAAGAGTTCTATTAACAAGTCTAATGTAGACTCATTGTCTCTCCTGGTTTATGAAAATTCACAAATGAATGCTCCCTTATCTCTCAAAAGAAGTGTATTGAATTCTTCTTTAGTAGATCTAATCATAATTTAAAGACATGTGGGTCCTTTAAATATCTCTAATTAATTCAACCTTCACTATATATAGATTATCTTTTGAAGTCCAAATTTCATCCACTGATGAATACCCCTTTTATACTAATCACTGGGAATAACCTATGAAAAATCCTTCATAAAGATCCCTACTTCACAGAGCTCCCAATTTCACAAAGATCAAACAATATTTTGCGAAGTCCTTTGTTTTTTAAATGCATACTCCTTTGCAGAACTCACTGCTTCACAGAGCACATTGCTTCGCAGAGCACACTCCTTCATAGAGATCACTGAGTTTCAGAACTCATGTCTTCATAAAATTGAAGACTCTATAAGGCCTTGTCCTTCGTAGAGATCAATCCTTCCTATGGAGACTTCCTTCCTTAAGGTAACTGATCCAACATGGATCACACCTCTTTTTTGGATCTAGATTATCCAATGTGGAGCTCCTTCCTTTCACAAAGTACACTACCTCCATGAACCTCCTTTGCAATTCAAGAGTTTCAATTGTTTCTTGAAAAACTCTCTACTCTTCGCAATGGGGTCTAAGCCTATTTATAGGCTATTCCACCAACTCAATAACATTCTATGAAATGTTATTTCCAGGCCATCTCAAATCGTAAAACTCCAAAATTTCATCCGAGATTCTCCCCATATATAGAAGCACCATGATAATTTTTATATCACAAATCTCATCATAATCCGGGAGCATTCTTCCAATTATTTTGCACAAATACCCCAAATCTCCCTTATAATGAATTTCTCCTCTACTATTCACAAAACTCGTCGTAATCACATAGATCACTGTAAATAATATTCATGTCCTTGAAAAATACAATTCATGAAGTCCATCATCAGAAAAATCATTCCTTTTTCTGGGTTCAATGTCAACACGGATTGTCAAAAATATCTATGAAACTTGAAAATTCACCATGAGAATCATTTTTTAAAATTAACACAACCACCCCCAAAAATTAGGCAATGTTACCTTGAATGATTTTTTCCTCAACAATTGTCCACTTTGATTCCATTATAATTTTATAATATATTTCCCCTTTCTCATTTTCTACATCATGTTTTATACTCTAACGGTAATGAATAGTTGATAATATTACCTGACAAAGAAATCAAGCATACCCCTTTCGTATGTTTACTTTCCCTAAGTTATGAAGATGATTATATCATATTATATGTATAGAATAATGTATAAAAGATTATGGTTATAGAGAAATGTGGAAATGTGTTGTAAAATAATATTCTTATGTTTCTAGTCACCAAGACACTAAAACATTTGGTCCGTCGGTTGTGAAACATTTAATTTATTTTTTATATATTCTTAGTTTAGGTGTCCATATATGAAATTAGGATTCTTTGATTTTCATGTTTGTTTTAAAAAAAATAATGTATCATGATATGTCACACAATTTGATGGTATAAAAAAAATTTGGGTGGGAAACATGTCAATATGAAATGGTTAGAGTAACTATAAAATTTAAGCACGTAATATAGTCGAATCAAATTTGGAATATTTTGTTCAACCCAATTAATGGTGTGAGGGTATAATGTTTATGTAGTAAACAAATAAAAAATAATGAAGATTGAATTTATAGATGATCAAATCAAACAATCCTAAA
The DNA here is from genome assembly GCA_963277665.1 of Viscum album. Lineage (NCBI taxonomy): Eukaryota > Viridiplantae > Streptophyta > Magnoliopsida > Santalales > Viscaceae > Viscum > Viscum album. The sequence continues at coordinate 37,973,848 of OY728158.1, read as the reverse complement.
TCTATACATCACACCAAAAATTGAAGGAATGTGGACCTCAACATGATGAAGACATTTTTAATGGGTTTAGTTCAAACCTAAATTTTACACATTATTTTTCCTAACATAGTTCAATTATGTTAAAATAACAACCTACAATACATTTTTTATAATGAGGTAAAACTAATGTTGGATGAAAATTTTAAAAAATTTTATTCTTTTCAATTGAAAATTACCAATCTAATAAATCCAAACACCTCGTACTTAACACAATTTTGTTACTTTTTATGATTCTGGAATTCTTGCCAAAATTGTTTAAAATTATGATTTTATTGATTTAGTCATACATAGAAATAAATTAAGAATCCATAAATTTATTTTGAATAAAAATAAAAGTAAATATTATTTTGACATCAAAATGTGAATTTATAATTATTTTCTTCAATTATGAACCTACAACTTCAAAGTTTCGGGTTCCTCCTAAAGGTTCCACCTTTCAGGTTGGTCACATGGACTCAAGCACATTTTCCCAATTGCTAGAGGCTACCGACTAGTACTGAGGGCCTTAGGTGTGATTGTGTAGAAACTATTCCCTCATTTATATAGTAACACAATGGAATAACAACAATATACAATAGAGTAAGCAGTAATACCACGCTCTCCAAATCCTTACCAATAAAGTACCAGATGGTGAAGGGCGCTTTCCATTATCTATACCTGTAGCCATATAATATTTTGGGATCCAAAATAATGATCCAAAAAGGATGTGAGACAAATACTAGTAGGGAACCACCACTAGATCTATGGCTAACTATAAGTGAGTATATATAGAAGGTAATAATTGAAATGAATGAAGAAAATTATGAGTATATAAAGTAACCAAATCGTACAGTTTCCATTTATAGTTATTAGCATTTATTGTTAATTATTTAATCATATATCACAACATATATCTCAAAAGACTACTTAACTGGACCAAATCCATGCTTGTTCTTTGGATTGGAAGATGTGTCACAAACACTCAAAATTTGCATTTACCCTCTGGGTATCTCACACGATCTAACCCCTATAGACAAGTAGTGAAATAAAAAGGAATAAACACTTTGAAGAAGTACTCACTTTAAATCCCCCCTATGGTATTTCATGAATAACTATAGACACCCTTGGTATGCACTAAATTTAAATTCCATTTATGGGCTCATAACTTGAACTATAGACACTTTGTGGGAGTATTCACCGTCAATCCCCCATGTTGTCTCATATCATGAAATATAACAGAAACTCAGAGGAATAAATCAATGTCAATTCCCCTTCTCGTCTTTCTATACCTGGTTCTCACAACCTTGTGTAATTCATTTGTGCATAAATGATATCCAAGAGCCCAAATTAATCTCAACTACTACATAGATAAACAATTACAATGAATATCACAATAATTTATCAAGGATAAAAAGTCATGTGGTTCTCTCCTATGAAGCAAGGTAATGAAACAATGTATCCCTCATTGGAAACCTAGGAAAAACCCACCTAAACATTTATCCAGTGAAATTCACCCATGGTATGTTCCATAAACATGAAATTTCACATGATATCACATCATCCAACCCAAAAATCATCCATCAATCTATGGTAGATAAAATAGGGTTCAATTTCCTTTTCCTGAAATAATTTAAACATGGGTAATCAGCATTTTGGAATATAAATCTGAAAGAAAAAAATGAAACAAACCCCCTACCTCAACGTTGTACGATTGATATAGTTGAACCACATCCTTTGATTTTGACCTAGAATTTCATAGATATTAAAAAATGTCAAAAACGTTCAATCATAAATTACTCGAGAGAGACAGAGAAGAAATATGGAGGGGAGGCTCTATAAGAAGTAAGAACTCGCTAGTGGGATTCCAATGCACCCACCGGTGCTCGATTTAGAGAACAAATGATGAATCAGTGGCTCAGAGAAGAAATTTCAATCTCGATCACTCCTAGGTGAGACGTGGTTAGAAGAAGACATTTTTTGGTATTAGATTCAACCCCGATATATTTAATGAAATAAAATTAAATGTACATGGTGTGTTCAATTAATGTACATGCTGTGTAAATTCCATAACCAACCCCACATTAGGAGGTCTTCTAGTCTACACGTACATCTATGTCTTGGCCGTTACGCACCAAATACATGGATGTAAATGGTAACTTGGTACTAGGTGTGTACTCTTATATACACAGTGTGTAATTATAAATTTTCCAAACTCTCCTATTATCCAAAAAAACCCTGAAATCAAGATCCACACCTAAAATGAATATCCAGGTTCATGAAAACTTCTCTCTTAATGAAATTAACCCCTAAATTTACCTAAAATGGTTGTAAAGAAGAATACTCAAACAAATCCTGCCACTATGATCACACTATGGCCTCTCTCTCCAATGTCTCATCATGTACTCACCCATGATGCCACAACACCCATACTAGAGGAACATAATTTCCATATAGAACATTCGTTCATTGATCAATAATTCAGATAGTATTCTCCCTGAATAATGTGTCCACCTCCAAATCAACCTCCTCGAGTTGAAAAACAAGAGACATGTCTGTGAATTAACGTCGTAGCTAAGAAACGTGGAAGCCATCGTGCATAGCCTGGTGATTCTAAGGTAACTGTAACCGATAAGCAACTGGAATGATTCATTCCAAAACATCAAATTTTCTGGTGTATCTCGATGAAATATTTCTTTGTATCCTTTGTAAGAACCCAGATCTTCTTTTCAGGTATTTTTTTATTTTTCTGGTCAGTTTTTAGAAAAACAGGGAAATATGGAAATTTTGAAAGTACACACCATGTACTGCGATGCCACTTGAGGTCGTGTGCTGGCCGTGTCATGGCCACACACACGGCCATATAGGGGTTACATAGAGGCCTCCAAAAGAGGAGTACGGAAAAGGCGTGTACACGCCATGAACTCAAAAAGTACACATCATGTACTTTCTTTTTTTATTAAACACACCATGGTCACGTCTAATCCCCAAAATAAATTTCTTCTAGGTTGTCTTCGTCTGAGAGCGTCGAGAAACTACAAATCTTTAACGAGCCCTTGAATGTCCATCCTTCCTCCAATTCGAACACCGGTGAGTGTGTTAGAGTCACAGTGGTGAGTTCTCTCTTATCCTATAGCATCTTTTCCCAGTTAATTATTTTTTCCATTTTATCATGGATTGAATGTTTTAGACGTTTTTAAAGATCATAGACGTTCTAAGGCGATTCAAGCCCCGTGTTTCAAGTATATCGATCTCCTAACATCAAGGTAGGTGTTTTATACCTTTCCATATTGTTTTTTTGAGTAATTTGTGAAATTCTCACCAATACCCTTGAACGAGGTATTACGTATTTACTATTTTTCCCATGTTCTTTTCCTTAATTTATGGTATTCATAAGAAGAGGTTAATGTTTGTGAATCAGGTAATTTTATTTACTTTGGATGTATTTTCCCATGCATGTTTTTCCTGTTTAAGATAGTTTGGTCTAGTATTTCCTTTTAGGCAATTGTTAGTTCTATTCCATGTTTTTATGATAGTGTGACTATTGTTATTTTATGCTGATATGCCTTATAACTCTAGCCATGTAGTTATTGAGGTTTACATGGGGAAATACGCGTGATGTACATATATAACTTACACAAGGCTGTGATAACCTAGTATAGTAAACCACAAGGAGAATGGACGCAAGGGCTTCTCCATAGTGTATTTATAATACAATGAGAGACCATATGGGGAATTTACCTTGAGTGCTTCCTCAAAGTGTCTGTAGTTCCTTGACAGAATACACAGGGTTACTGAGACATTGAGTGCTTCCCTAGAGAGCCTTTAGTATGATACGAGACTATAGGGGGAATTGACGGTGAGTGCTTCCCTCGAGAGTCTATTCATTAGCTGAACTGGAGGGGTGGGACTGTCTGTGCCTCCCAGAGGGTTGCTAGTTCTTGTAGGTTGAACCACAGGGGTTAGGTTGTGAGAACTACCTAGAGGGTTACCTATTTGATCTAATTGATTGAGTGGCTTTTTACATGTTTGTAAATTATATTCTAGGAACTTTGGTTTGTTTGCTGCTGAGTACCTTCTTATTTGCTGCATTCTATACTCTTGCCTGCCACATATTCACTGACTGTTAGGCACATATATTTGGGTGGTTACCTACTAGGATATTGTCTCACACCCAGTTTAGGTCATTCTTTTGGTCCCAAATAGATTATATTGTAGTAGGTATAGATAAGGCCAAGTCCCCTTCGACTTTAGGTACTTGATTGTTGTGGAGCAGGAGAGCATGTGACCAAGCTATGTCTTGTGATTTGGAGGAATTTATCTTCTTCCTTTTTCACTTTGATATAGCTCTATTCTATTCCATCATTGTCACTTTTTTTTCTATTTTCCTATACATATATGTATCATGCATCAATTATATATATATCTGCTACAGTTGTTTCATTTATCAGTCTTCCACTGTTACTGTTGTTCGGTATTTACTGCATCCTTTGTTGTATGTAGTTTTGTACATTCGTTGTGTACACTGCCAATGAAGGCATAATATCCCCAGTATCACACCCAAGGCCATTGCTTCTTGTCATCAGCCTTTGGAATTGAGGGAAATGGACATGAGGCCAAGTGACCAACTGGGTACGGGGAGCCTCTAGATGGCTTCCTGAACAGAGACTTTAAAAAGTGGTATCAGAGGGATTCTTGTCTCATGACTTAATTCTTGGAGCCTTTAGCCAGGTATTGGATAGAATATGTACTTGGTAATAAGTTGTGCATGGTAGTAGCTAACTTGTGTACAGGGAAAATCCAATCTACCTTGTTTAATAGAAATATTTTCTGGTTTTACTGTTATTACAGTTGATTTGATTTCACCTTGTGTGATTCACATGTTTTGTTCTATTACCGTTCATGTTATTGAGGTTCTACTTCTGTCGCAACCAAATGATATGAGATAATGTCATCACATGCATCACATAGGGGCTAAAAATTGGGCCTACGGGTCATGTAAGGGGCTAAAATGCCCACTGGGCCTACGGGCTGTGTGATGGGTCTCCCTCTACCCAGTTAAATAGGTCTTTGCTTTTCTTTAATAATAAATGAGGCTTTGGCCCCAACCTTTGAAAAAATATCATGCATCATATAGGTACGTTCTAGAAATAACATGTCATGCATTCTTTCCATGTCATCTAGGATGCATTAGAAATTGAATGTTGTTGTGATAGATGTTGTGTAGAATATGTATGATTTTGTGATAGATTCCTTGATAAAACCATCTTCTTCGTGTTAGAGCATTGATTGTCTAAGGTTTTACCTGAATTAATGCCAAATTTTGGTTCTTGAGGTGTTATGAACCCTCATGGACCATAATTTGGTGGATCATTGAATTTTTACCTTGTTTGTAACTTGTTAAATATTCCAAACATTGACTTGCGGGGAGTATGTGCCCTCAAGAATAAGAATTTGGCACTTTCAGTGTTTGTTTCAGTTTTGTCTAGGCTTTGGATTAGTTTTTGAGGCTTACTATTCGGAAAAACCCAGAATACACACCGTGTAGTTTTTACTACATGCTATGTGTTCTTCTGCTCGGGAAGAAATAGTTTTTCTGAAGTACACGCCATGTACCTTTTATACACGTCGTGTATTCTCTAACCATATCACAGGCTGGGTGGGCAGAGACACGGGATAGGAAAAACCCTATGGGAACACACGGTATACTGGTTGGGCACCCCGTGTAGTGTAATCTAAGGAGTCTGGTCCGGTAGTTAACAACACGGTCGGTGTAGTCTCTTCTTATACAAGTTGTGTCCATCTTGAACACACCATGTAGTCTGACCCAGGTACCTGGTCATGCCACGAACAAACACGGGTCAGTGTCATCTGTTCTCAAACACAACGTGTTTTCCTGGAACACGTCGTGCAGTGTCAGCCATGTAGCCGGCTATGTATCTAACCACACTTTCTATTGGGAAATCTAATTACATGTCATCTACTTAGGTTACACGCCTTGTAGTGTGACCTAGGTACACAGGTCGTGTCACTAACAACACGAGCCATGTGAATCTTGTTGAGTACAAGTTGGGTCTACCATGAACATGCCGTGTAGTTTTCTCTTAGGAGAGTTGTGTGGCTTAACCGTGTATAAGGACATGTACAGGGGAAGATTATTCAGATACACGCCATGTGTTAGGATGACACACCAAGTGTTTGGGGGTGTTACACAACTAGTTTTGGTAGAAGTGCATGCCCATGTAAATGACATTAGGGAACATGTAATGTAGTCTTTATACAAATCATGTAATCATGGTTTGTAAAACTTGAATGCATTCTTTCTCTTTTTACCATCTTATGATCCTAGATTTCTCTCCGTGATAATGTTGATCTATGGTGTGCGTTTGAACTTATAGAGTCATGGCACCAAGACATCCTCTAGTTGTACGCCAGTTTCTAGGCAGTGATCAGACACCGAATATGGCTGATCAGGGACTTCCGGCAGATCCTCCTGTTGTACCAGCCATGGAACCAGTAAGTATACCGGTTTCACGCACTGATTCACACTTTAGGGAAGGCTTATTGAGGATGATGCATACCTATCAGGGAGCACCGCCTCCTGCCTCAACTATGGAAGATTTGTCGTGGGTTTTCTAGCAGCATCATCCTCCCACCTTCTCAGGGGAAGGAGGACCTCATGATAAAGAGTCATGGCTACAATCCATGATGAGGATCTTTGAGCATCTGAAGATGCCTCCCGAAAGGCAGGTGAAGATCACTACAAACATTCTACTAGACTCCTCCAAGTGGTGGTGGGACGTGATCTCACTGGAGGGTCATCAACAGGATATCACATTGGAAGAGTTTCTGTATTTTTTTTACAACTAATTCTATCTGGAGACCCTGACGGCCGACCGAGCCCAAGAGTTCATGAGCCTAGAGCAGGGCACTCTTTCTTTAATGGAGTAGTCATCTCTTTACACCGAGATTTAGCATTTCACACCCGTCTAGGGAGGGGATGGGTTTTTTCTTGGTAAGGAAGTTTGAATATGTTTTCAGACATGAGATCTACTCACAGGTGAATATATTAAAGCAGACTTCCATCACTTCCATCATCAAGCAAGCACTTGTTATAGAGAATAATATGGGATATTCTGATACTGATATCTAGGGTTGTTCCGCTTCCAGAGTTAGTGCTTCACAAGCTGACTATAGGAAGCGCCGTAGAGAGTCTACACGAGGTGATCCAAGGCAGCGAGGCACATCTTCTGGTATCCAGGATGTATGATAACAATGTGGACGAGCTAGGAATACGATACTATAGTGAAAGTGATACCCAATGGAGTGCTGATCTTACGACAAGATGGGTCACCTTTATCACTTCTGTCAGGTTTTCTCACCAGCAGCTGGTGAGAGGGGTTCATCCATGACTCCTCATTCCGGAGTAGTGCCACCAGTTTTTCAACTTTCTGCGAATTGGAGATCTTATGGCCATTCGGGCTGAGGTGGAGTTCAAGGCCATGGTGGTCAGTCACCGGTCATTCAGTGACAGTAGGGTGGATCAACTCAGATCGGTCATGTAGGGTCATAGGGTTGTCGTATAGTTCAGTCTTTTATAGTGGAGCAGACGTAGTAGAAGCAGGATCCTAGAACCTCTATAGTTTGATGTATGATCTTAGTAGCCTCAATTTTATCTTATAGTCTTTTCTATACAGGGGCTTCCCATAACTTTATCTTTGTTGCTGTTATATTGAGCCTTGGGCTTTGCATCTTTTTTCCTACCGATACTTTCACTCTAGATATACCTTTGGGGACTAGGACAACTAGTTTACGTTAGTGCAAGGAGTTCCCACTATAGGAGGCTGGGTATCACTTTCTATGTGATCTCTATATCCTAGAGATGAGAGGATATGATGTCATCCTCAGAATGGACTGGCTAGTTCCGTTCCAGGAAGTCGTCAACTGTTATCTCCGCAGGGTGATTTTCATATCACAAGAGGGTGGATAATTTCTTCATAATCATGAGTGGGATGTCCAAGCGAGTAGAGTGGGTCCAGAGCATCATGGGTTGGGAGAAGTTATAGACCATATATCTAGTCGTTATTTGGATGACTAAGATATTTCACAGATAGAATTTCCTCCAGTGGTGGATTGTTTCAGATATTTCTTTCCAGATGACTTTTCGGGTTTGCCTCTAGAGCGTGAGGTAGACTTTTCGATTGGGCTCATTCCAGCAGTGGTAGCGGTGTCTATTACTCAGTATAGGATGGATACAACGGAGTTGCAGGATCTCAAGAGGTAGTCGGATGATTTGCAGGAAAATGGTTTCATCTAATCAAATACTTCTCCATGGGGTTCACCTATTCTGTTTTCGAAGAAGGCAGATGGTACCCTCAGGCATTGTGTGGATTATCAGAAGTGGAACTAGTTTATGATCAACAAATGATATCCCTTTCCTAGTATTGATGATCTCTTTGATCAGCATCGAGGAGCCCAGGTGTTCTCAAATATCGACTTGAGATCCGGTTATCCTTAGTTGCATGTTAGACCTTCAAATATACCTCTTACAACATTCAGGAGCAGGTATGGTCTATATGAGTATATGGTTATACCATTGGATCTCACGAATTCACCTACATTTTTCATGGAACTGATTAACCGAATGTTCCATCCATACATAGACTCTTTCATGGTGGTCTTCGTGGATGATATCTTGGGGTACTTTCACACTTGAAAAGACTGTTCTACCTATCTTGAGATGTTTTGTGTACACTAAGGAAGCATCAGATATATTCTAGGCTCTCAAAATGCCACTTTTTGATGGATCAGATTCACTTCTTGGATCATGTTATCTCAGAGACAAGAGTATCAGTAGACCCAAAGAATGTGAGAGCAGTAGTTAATTGGGAGTAGCCGAAGAACTCTTTGAGGTTATGTTTTTTTAAGGGCTGGATAGATTCTACATATGATTCATACAATAATTCTCACGTTTATTAGCACTATTGGCTAGTCTAACTAAGATGGGTGCGATTTTTTTATAGATAGATTCATGTTAGTCAGCCTTTTAGGAGCTGAAAGGGAGGTTGACTACAGAACTGATACTAGTTTTTCTAGAGCCAGGAAATAGATTCACTTTCTACTGTGATGCCTCAAGTATCGGGCTCAGATCTGTGCTCGTGTTGGGAGATGGATTTGTTGCATATGGGTCTCAGCAGTTGAGGTCATATGAGAGGAACTACCCAATGCACGATCTGGAGTGGTCAGCTATTGTCTAGGCCCTACACTGTTGGAGAAATTATCTTCAATGAGAGAATTTTTTGGTTTTCTCCAACCAAAAAAGTCACAGGTAAATTTTCACTCTGCGTCACTTTAATTTGAGACAATGGATGTGGGTTGAGTATCTACAGCACTTTAACTTTGAGCTTGCTTATACTCTTGGGAAGGGCAATGGTATGACTGATGTGTTGAGCAGGAGGACTCAGTTATAGGTAGTTCAAGAGGCCAGTAGTGAGTGGCGGCTAATGGATATTTTCTCCGAGATTCATTTTTTGGTGCACGACAGATAGGGGTAGGCATTTCTATCTTATGTATCTTTTACCTCTACGTATCTTGATCGAGTTCGAAATAGGCAGCTATCAGATTATGAAGGCCTAGTCCTAAGGGAGAGTGTTTGAGGAGAGGAAAATATTCCAATATGGACTATAGGAGAGGATGAGATATTGCGTTTCTAGGGACGTGTATGGGTGATAGAAGATATACAAGATAAGATGATTTGGGACTTTAATTCCACATTTTGGGCAGTTCATCGTGGTGTCACCAAGATGCATCACAATCTTCACTGACATAATTGGTGGCCAGGTATGAAGAGATATGATTCAGGATTCGTCATGAGATGTTCTTCTTGTCAGTAACTGAAGGAAGAACATCAGTGACCAGCAGGTCTTTTACATACTAGTTTACCGTGGTCGCCTCGAGGGAATGACACAGTTTGGGTCATCGTTGATAGAAATACGAATGTTTCTCACTTCTTGTCGATCATGGATACCTTCAATGTTGATGAGTTGGGGTGGTTGTACATCTGAGATATTTTACTTTTTCATGTAGTTCCATGCTCCATTGTTTGAGAAAGGGATGCATGATTAACATCTCATGTCTGGGAGGGGCTTCAGATGGCTTTAGGTACACATGTACTTTTGAGTACAACATACCATCCCCAGACAGATGGCCAGTCGGAGCATACCCTTCTAGTGTTTGATGACATGCTCCGAGCATGAATTCTGGATTTTAGAGGTTCTTAGGAGAAGAATATACCTCTTGTGGAGTTTTTATAAAATAATAGTTTTCAAGGGACTATTTAGATTGAACCTTACGAGGCTTTGTACGGTAGGCCATGCTGATCACCTTTATGTTGGATGGAGGGGGGAGAGGCTGCTTTGCGAGTAACTCGTCTTGATTAGGAAACCACTAAGTGGATAGAGTTGATTCGGAAGAGGATTGATACTGCATTGTCCCATCATAACTCATATAATGATCAGTGGAGACAACCTATAGAGTTCGATCGGGGGTCAGGTTTTCCTACATGTCACACTGAGGTTGGGGTACCAAAGCAATAAGAGATTTAGTAAGCATTCACCGAGTTATTTAAGACCGTTTGAGGTGTTGGGGAGAGTTGGGCTAGATGTCTATCAGTTGCAGTTACCTCAGAGGTACCGGGCTATGCACAACTTTTTTCACGTTTCTCAGCTCCGATGTTACTTTTCAGACTCATCTCATCTCCTTCAACCCAAGGAGGTTGAGCATGATGTGGATGCATCAATTGAGGAGCATCTGATCCAGATGGTTGATCATAGTACAAAGGTTCTCTGTGGCCGGTATGTTCTTCTAGTACAAGTGCTATGGTAGCACGGGCGGGTACAGGATGACACATGGGAGAGGGAGGCCGATGTGAAAGCACAGTGGCATTAGCTATTCAGGGGTGGTTCTTCTATGCCATGCTCGGGAAATTCGAGAAAGAATTTCTTTAAGGTGGGATGTTTGTTAGAACTAGGATCTTCTTTTTAGGTATTTATTTCTTTTTCTTGTCATTTTTGAGAAAATGATGGAAATCTTGAAATTTTCAAAGTACACGTCGTGTACTTTATATGTACAGGTCGTCTACTACGATGCTGCTAGAGGCTGTTTGTTGGTCGTGTCATGGCCACACACATGGCCATGTAGGGGTGACATGGAGGCAGCCTAAAGTGGATTACGGAAAAGGTGATTACACGCTGTGTGCTCCAAAATATATGTCGTTTGCTTTCTTTTTTTTCAATAAACGCATTGGGTTCGCGTCTAATCACGAAAATCAACTTCTTGTAGGTCGTCTTCATCCGAGAGCACCATGAAGCCACTGATCTTTGAAGATCCCCAAAATATCTTTCCATCCTCTGATTTTAACATTGGTGAGGGTGTTGGAATCACAGCGGTGAGTTATCTCTTCTCCTAGAGCATCGTTTCAAAATTCCTTCCCTTTTCCAAGTTATCGTGGGTTGAACGTTTTATACTTTGTTTTAGATCTTTGATGTTCTAAGGAGATTAGAGCCATTTGGTTCAAGTGTATCAATCTCCTAACATCTAGGTAGGTGGTTTTTTCCCTTCTGTAGAATGTCATTGAGTATTATGAGAAAATTCCACCAAATCCCTTTTCACAGGGTATTGAGTATTTACTATTTTCCCCTATTGTTTCTCTGCATTGCTTGTATGACTAAGTAGAGGTTAATGTTTGTGAATAGGGTAGTTTTATGTGATTTGGATGTATTTTCCCATGCATGTTTTTCCTATTTATGAATGTTTGGTCTAGTTTTTCAATTTAGGCTATTAACAGTTCCATCCCTAGTTTTTAGGATAGTGTGATAGGTTTTCTTTATGCTGGTATTCCTTAGAATGATAGCCAAGTAGTGCATGAGGTTTACATGGGGCGATACATGTTCTAAATAGGTTTATCATACACAGGGCTGTGAGAACCTTGTGTAGTAGACTAGAGGGAGAATGGACGTAAGGGTTTCTCTAATGTGACTTTATAATATGATATGAGATCTCAAGGGGAATTGATTTTGACTTCTTCCTCAGAGTGTTTGTAGTTCGTTGACATGGGCCACATGGGGAATGAGATGTTGAGTTCTTCCCCAGAGCTCTTTTAGTAAGATACAAGACTATAGGGGGAATTGACAGTGAGTGCTTCCCCAACTAGACTATTATTTTGCGGAACTGGAGGGGTGAGACTGTGTGTGCCTCCCATAGGGTTTCTAGTACTTCTATGTTGAACCATTGGGGTTAGGATATGAGAACTACCCAAAAGGTTACCTGTTTTTTCTACTTGATTGAGTGGCTACATACTTGTTTCTAAATTATATGCTAGAAACTATGGATTGTTTGCGGCAGAGTACCTTCTTGTTTGTTTCTTTCTGTACTTTTTCCTATCATATATTCACTAACTGTTAGGCACATATCTTTGAGTGGTTTTCTATTGGGATTTTGTCTCACACCCTACTTGGGTCATGCTTTTGGGCCCAAACATATTATATTGGTGCATGTATAGATAAGGGAATGCACCCTTCGACTTCAGGTTCTTTACTATTGTGGAGATGGAGAGCATGAGACCAATCTATGTCTTGTGATGCATAGAAGTTTATCTGCTTTCTTTTTCACTTTGGATTAGCACTGTTGTATTCCAACAATGTGACTTGTTTTCCTGTTTTACTAGACATATATGTATCATTCATCATTTATAAATATATATCTACTCCAGTAGTTTCCTTTACCAGTCTTCCATTGTTACTATTTTTTATTTAGTTCTTCCGTTGTTGTATATATTTGTGTACTTTTGCTGTGTACTCTTCCAATGATGCCATAGTTTCCCCATTATCACACCCAAGGCCCTCGCTACTATTTGGCAGCCTCTGGTGTTCAGGGAAATGTTCTTGAGGTCTTGTGACCAACTGAGTATGGGACACCTCTGGGTGGCTTCCCGAACCATGACGTTAAATCCTAATCCTATTGTGTCTCAACCTCGGTGTGAAATGTAGGAAAACCAGATATCTGACCATGAACTCCAAAGGTCGTCTCCTTCGATCAATGTAAGACTTCTTCCTGGAATGTGAAGTAGCCATCCTCTTTCAAATCAACTTCACTAGCTCTGTGGTCTCTTGAAAAATATGAGGTCCCAGGATAGATGCTTTTCTTGCCTCTATCCAATCGAGAGGTGATCAACATGGCCTACCATACAATGCCCCAAAAGGTGCCATATGAATAGTTTCCACAAAACTATTATTGTAGGAAAACTCCACTAGAGGTATGTGCTTCTCCCATGAACCTCCAAAATCTAGGACACATGTTCTATGGATGTCCTTGAGTAACTGAATCGTGCACACTGACTGGCCATCTGTCTGGGGATGGTAGGTTTTACATAGAAGTACCTGTGTTCCCAAATCCTTCTCTTATCTCTTCCAGACATGAGAAGTAAAGATTGTGGCTCTTTATAAAATGATATAGTGCAGAACCCCATGAAAATTTACAATATATCAGATGTAAAACCTTCCATGCCCATCAACACAGAAGATCTCCTTGATCGGTAAGAAGTGTGAAACGCTAATGAGTCTGTCACTGACATCCTGAACTGTATCATTCTCACGAGGTGATCACAGTAACCCTATCACGAAATCCATCGCAACATGATTCCTCTTCTACTTCGAATTGGGGTACTACTATTAATGATCTGATAGTCGTTGATGCTGCACCTTCACCCGCTGAAAGGTAGAACACCACATCACATAACCTGCAACATCACTCTTCATACATGGCCACCAGTACTAAAATTGTACATATCGATAAATATTGGTGACACTAGGATGAACTATCCATGATGAAGTATTAATGACTCACATCACCTCCTCATGTATATCTACTAAAACCCATATGCTTCGATGAAAACACAAGATATCATCCTCACCTATAGTCCACCCAGGAGTGGGGTCCTCTCCAGATATAGCCCCCCATAGGACTAGTACTCTAGAATCTGATTTCTACCTAATTCACACCCACTATAGAACTGTAGAGGTAATAGATACGGAAAAATGAAATGTCAACCCCTATCTACTGTCCACCTCCAAATTCATATCCTAGAATAGAGCCATAAGCTTCCACTCACTGCTGGCCTCCTGAACTACCTATATCCTAGGCCTCTTGCTCAATGCATAAGCCACTACGTTGCCTTTCCTAGGAGTGTAGGAATGTACAATGTCAAAAGAATAAATTTTCTCAACCCACATTCACTATCTAAATTTCAGGACACGCTGAGTAAATTTGAACTTTAGGATTTTGTGGTTAGTAATAATAACAAAATTCTCTCGCAAAATAAAATGTATCTAATAGCACAAATCATGCACAACTGCAGCTTACTCGATAACGTGCATCTGGTAATTCCTCTCATGTGGAATTAACTACCGAGACCTATACGCAACAACTCTTTCCCCATGAATAAGCACTTCTCCTAGCCTTATACCTAATGCATCACAGTAAATAGTGTTATACTTGCTCGGCTTTGTCAAGACTAGTATATTTTCTGATGTCAACCTTCCTTTTAGCTCCTAAGCATTAAAAGTCATGTATAAAGAACAGGTAGTAACCATCCATCCCCAGAAAACTTTGTACCTCAATTTTTTTCTTCAGATTCTTCCAGAAAACTACATCTCTCAAATTCTATGGTTTTACTAATACTTTTTTCTCTATGATAACATGACCCAAGAAGTGAATCTGGTCCAACCAAAGGTGTAATTTTTAGGGCAAAGCATATAAAAGTTTCCCTCTCAGTGTACTCCTAATGATATCAAGATGGAAGGGGTGGTAATGTCGAGTGTGATAGTATACATTGATATCTTAAATGAAAAGAACCACGAAGGATTGTAAGTAAGGATAGAACACTTCGTTCATCAATGCCATGAAAACTGTCGGTATGATAGTGAGATCGAACGACATAACAACATAATTATATAAACCATACATGATCTGAATGGTTGTAAGAGGCATATATGATGGTATAATGCACAACTGATGGTAACCAAATCTAAATTAAATACTGGGGAACACTAGGCTCCTCAAAGACGATTAAAGAGATCATCAATCCTTGGGAGGGGATATCTCTTCTTGACAACCAACTAGATAAACTTCTGATAATGCACGCAATGTATGAGGGTACCATATGCCTTCTTCCCTAAAAGTACAATAGAACCCCAAATAGATGTATTGGGTAAGATGAAACCCTTTTCCTGCAGCTCCTCCAACTACTTCTTGAGCTCTTGTAACTTTGGTGTAGCCATTATATAAGGACAAATAGACACCAATGATTCCCCTTGTACAAGCTCAATAAAAAATTCTACCTCTCACTCTGGAGTAAAAACAAATAAGTCATATAGAAATACATCCCTCAAAAGATTTACCACTGTAGGAAAGTCCATTTGTGAAGTCCCCTAGTCATGCAGATTTAAACTTGCAATCTGGGTTGTTACACCTCTCAGCCTGTGATGATCAAGTTTATCTCTATTTTCATGGACATTCTATTAAACCTTATATATAAACAATCCACCAAATTGTGATTTGAAACTCACCATACTACGATTGAAATCAAAAAAAAAATACTAGAAGGGAACTAACCAGTCCATTCTGAGAATGAAATCATAGCCTGTAATCTCAATGACATAAAGGTCCATTAAGAATTGACACCAACCAACCTCAAAAAGGAACTCTTTGCACTGATGTACACTTGAATTTTAATCCCCAATGGTGTGTCTAGTGTCATGATATTAGTATATGTAAAGATAAAGAGCTCAAGGAACTCCATAAGAGGCACATATATAAATCTATTATAATCTTATGTAGATAGAAGAGAAGACTCTAACACTGAGGCTACAAAAATCATACCTCTAACCGTAGACGGTATGAGATCCTGCTTTTGTTGGATCTACTCGAGTGCAAAATCATAACCTGCAATGTAGCCTTGTAAATATATCTGAGATCCCTGAGATGCTCCACCCTGTGGCTATTGAAAACACTGTGTCTGACCACTATGACCACGACCACCACCTCGACCGGAACAACCTGATGAACTCTGTCCACTAGTCTAATGTGGGACTGGTGGTCCTACTTCTATATGAGGAGTCGAAAAAGATCCTGTAACGACCCAATGTATTTCAATGGAAAATTTCCTTCTTATATTTATTTCATAAAAACAGAAAATAATGAACTAATAAGTGATAGGTGACCTTTAAACATAATTTTTTCACCCCTATGTTTGGAATTTTAAAAATCCGACATACACGGTTGTGTTCAAGATAGTTTTTGGAGTCTAAGGGAACAAAAATAATTTTTGGTGAATAGTAACCTACCCTTATGAATAGTAACCTACCCTTATGAATAGTAACCTACCCTTATGGATAGTAATATGAACTTTATGATTATTAAATAAGAGTAACATTTACTATGAATAATATAATAAAATTTAGACGTCATAGAAAGTGGTAATTTGACCTTAGTAAACGTTTTTGGTATTTTATAAGTTATAAATAATTAATTATAAATAATTAATTAATTTAAAAGAATATTTATTTCCCCTAAAATGTATTCATAAATTATTGAATCAATGTCTAATAGTTTTATAGATAATTTTATAAGACCCTACGTAATTTTTGAAATTACTGCAAAATCAGTTTTAATTTGAAAAACTGTTTTTTAAGTAAATTATTATCTTAATTAAATATTATTTAATTATATTTAGAAAATTATTTGGAAAAATGAACTTCATTTTTGGAGTCTACACGTCAAAAAATTGTTGGGGTAAATTTTTGGGATTTTTCTGAGAAACATGAATTTTTGGTGAATAGTAGAATACATTAATTTACCATATAAATACATTTTAACTAAAACCCACTATTCCTGACATCACAAGTGATGTAAGAACCCAAATCTAGAACTCACATGACTAATTTACTATTCTTGGTCATCCAAGACTCACTATTCCTTGTCTTAGGTGAAATTAATAAACTAATCAATTTTATATTAAGGAAACCCCTCTCCCCTCCACTATAAAAGCCACCCTTCACTTCCTCTTTTCTTAACACCTCTCAAGCTCCAAGACATATCTAAAATATGCCCAAACACCTTCCCTATCCTATCCCCCACGTCGAAGAGATCCTGGTCTCATCAAAAGACCAATCATAGGCCCTTAAAGAGGTTCTCAAGAGGAGGATTCTAAAGGTAATTTCTCTCCCTCTTCTACTTTAATTTCCCTTCAAGTTCAAGTTCCTTTCTTGATCTCTCCCTACCTATATTCATCCAATTTGTTTTGTAAATCAAGTATTATAAATATACTATAATATTATGATTCTAATGGTATATTATATAACCCCACAACCTTTCCCTCTCCCTTTTATTTTATTAAAGAGAACGTTGTTCATGAGGTGTTAAATTTATCACCTTCAAAAACGACATGTTATCTTCTTCCATTTCTACCTTCAATCAGGACATGAAACCGTTTTTATGGATGAACCAGATTATTTTATATTTAATATGTTCTATTTTATGTTCTGGAAATAACCTATGGCCATATTACTAAGTTAAATGTTAAAACAAGTTCGTTGTGATCCAAAAACCGCCCAAATTAACCCAAATAACCATCATTAAATTATTATCTAATGATTCATCCACATTGATCTAATATAATTCACTATACAATTATTAAAGATACTTTAATATCATTAATAACATGTAATATCTGTTCTGTATATTTACCCATGATCTACCCAAACATTAATTTATGAATACAAGTGAACCACTCAAGAAAACCATAAAAACGAACATCCCCA
This sequence comes from Viscum album, assembly GCA_963277665.1. Taxonomy (NCBI): domain Eukaryota; kingdom Viridiplantae; phylum Streptophyta; class Magnoliopsida; order Santalales; family Viscaceae; genus Viscum; species Viscum album. The sequence goes on along the minus strand of OY728158.1, from coordinate 37,955,957 downwards.
AACAATGTTTTTAAACTATATAAGTCATCCAAAGCAAAATAATATAACATAATGAAACCATAATGAACCCTATTAATGTAAACATGGTTTTTGATTTCTAATTAATCTATACAATGTCATTATACAGGACATTAAAGAGAAGGAAGCATTCGGGTACAAGTTAAGGGGAAATCTCGAACCCAAATTTCTTATTTGGGGTTCTCCCTCTTTCACTTCATTTTTGATATGGTTACTCCTCAAAGATCATTTGTTCATCTTTTATTTTACTTTTCTGGGATATACATGTTTTTCAGTGGTTTTTATTTCCATCAAAATGTTTTCCAAAAGAACTCTTCTTTTAAGATCTCACCTTTTACCTCTCATTCAAGTTTGATGGTTCTTGTATCATGTATGTTGTTCCCTCTTTCTTTTGGGAAACCAAAGATTATGAATGTGTTATTATGAGATGAAACCAATTACTTTCCATGGGTTAATTATGTACATTTTTTATATGTTTTCTATGTGGAAATCATGATAATGATAATGTTATGATGTGACGGGTGCGCCCGGAATTATATAGCGCAATATGAATGTTTAAATGTGACAGGTGCGCCCAGAATTATATAGCACTCAAATGCATTGGGTAAAGTGATTAATCTCATGAGTAAATGTGAAATGATGTGTTAACAATATGATATCTTTGTTCACAAGCATGTGTGGTAGTTAACCACTAGGACATGATGTTTCATTTTTATGCATTGCCACATTTCAAGTCTTTTATTTATGCTCACCCCATGATGTATTGTTCTTATCTATCCTCTTACTGGGATTTTAGCTCACCCCTTTTTGATGTATATCCTCATGTGGCTACATGTACTAAGGAGATGAAAATTGCTACTAAGATGATATAGAAGAAGAAATTAAATGAATGTTTATGCTTGATGTTGTACTTGTTATGTGTTGTCCTAGTTTTCCCAAGACACTAAACCTCTGGATCCTCCATGTGTAATACTATTATGTTGTTTATCATTGAAAATATGTAATAGTAATGTAAGAAAAGGTCAGGTCTCTATAGTTGGTATCAGAGGAATGGTTTAGTTAATTTGGGAATTAGGATTAGTAAACCATAGAGAAAACCTCTAGCATGAGAATGAGTACAAATATGTACACAAGAATATTTACCTAGTGATCCCATATGTTTTGTTGTTGGTATTGTTGTTTAAATGAATAAGTTATTCATTACTTGTTTACTTATGTTTTGTTCTAACCTTTTCTATTTTAGAAAATGGTGGGAACCAGGAGGAATCATGCCAACAACTCTTGCGAGGGCCAATGAAACGATTGCCCGAACGAGATCCCCAATGATTTTGGTGGTGGAGTTCAAAACATCATGGATATGCTTACCCAATTTTCTCGGGTTATGAATAATAAACATAATAATGGGGAACGTCCTCATTTAACAAAGAGGGAGCAACTAGCTATCGAATGTTTTATGCGGCAATGACCACCGACATTTTGTGGATCTTCTGATCCACTAGTTTCGGAAAAGTGTGTCAAATCCTTGGAGAAGATCTTTTCTGTTCTTCACTATTCTGAGACGGAGAAGGTGACTCTAGCCATTTATCGTCTAGATGGAGAAGCTGATCAATGGTGGGCTTTGATTAATAACACCATGCAAAGGGAGGAAATTGAAGAGATGGAATGGGATGACATTAAGATAATGTTTCTTAATAATTACATCCCACGAACTCTTCGCACGAAGATGGATAGAGAATTCATAGATCTCAAGAAAAAAGAAGGATAATCTGTCACAACCTATGAAGCCAATTTCACAAGGATCACAAGGTATGCTTTGGGTTTTGTTATCAACAATGAAAGCAAAATTGATATATTCTTTAGTGTATTGAAACCACATCTTGGAAAGGCTCTTGAAATTTGAGACATTAGGAGTTATGAAGAAGTTGTTTGGTGTGCTCTCAAAGTGGAGATGGAGTTTGTATAATGGTCCCATGGCTATGGTGATAAGAAAAGAAAGATGCAGTTTCAAGCTGGTGGATCTAGTGACAAAGGTGGGAAGAAAAATCAACGACCCACATGAAAAAATGTGGGAAGTTTCACCATGGGAAATGCCTCAAAGGTACGGAGAAATTCATTAATTGTAGGAAAGAAGGAAACCACGATCAAGAGTGTCGAAAAGACATGAAAAGTAAGGATAATGTATCCGATGAAATGAAAGAACAACTCTTGGTTCAATGCTACAACTGTAGTGAGCTAGGGCACTATTCAAACCAGTGCACGAAACCTCGGGCTCTCGAGGGTAATCAGCCCCATCAACCACCAATGCCAAAGGATCATGGGAAGGCTTATGCCATCACTACTACTTAGGTGGAACATGATAATGAAGTCATACAAGGTACACTTCCTATTCACTCAAGAATGGAAAAAGTCATATTTGATTCTAGTTCTACACATTCCATTATATCTTGCAAGTTTTCTAGAAATATAAAATTGAAGCCCTGAAACCTTGAAGTAGAGATATCTGTAAAAACACCAAGTGGTGCAATCATTACAACCCAAGTGTTTGACTCTTCTCCTGTTGATGTATGTGGGAATATTCTTCCAGAAAATCACGTAATACTTCCCCTGGTGGAATTCGACGCTATAATGGGAATGGATTGTCTCTCGTTATATAGAGCACATATCAACTGTCAGGAAACGGAAATATATTTTGATATTCTGAACCATCCCATGCTCCTCCACAAATGAAAGGAAGATCATGAATATCCTTTGAAAAATCCTTCAATGGTGTGGATGTTGATTCCCTATGAAGAAGCATACCTCGCCCAAATGGTTGAGTCGAAGGAAAGTGACAACCTTGAGGAAATTCCCATCGTGAGGGAATACAGTGATGTATTTCCCGAAGAGTTACCCGTTATTCCCCCGGATCGTGAGGTAGAGTTATGAATTGAACTCATACCTGGAGCTACTTCTATCTCGAAGTGCCCCTATAGGATGGCTCCTATCGAACTGGAAGAGTTATAGAAGAAGCTGCAAGAGAATCTGGGCAAAGGGTTCATACGCCCTAGTGCATCACCTTGGGGTGTGCCAATGCTCTTTGTAAATAAGAAGGATGGAACCATGCGGCTGTGTATAAATTATCGGGAACTCAACATGATCACTATAAATAAGTAGTATCCTCTCCCAAGGATTGATGAATTGTTCGACCAGTTAAGAGGAGCTCAATACTTCTCAAAGGTGGATCTTCATTCTGGATATCATTATGTAAAGGCGAAGAAGGAAGATATTCAGAATACAGCCTTCTGTACATGTTATGGGCACTATGAGTTTTTGGTGATGCCCTTCGGACTCACTAATTCCCCAGCAATATTCATGGATTTGATGAATAGATTCTGTAGACATTACCTTGACAAATTTGTAGTAGTGTTTATTGATGATATTCTCATCTACTCCAAGAGCAAGGAGACACATGAAGAACATATAAGACTTGTGTTGGCGACATTGAGAACAGAGAAGTTGTACGCCATGTTTAGCAAGTGTGACTTTGGGATGAATCAAGTCATGTTCTTGGGAAATGTGATCACAAGAGAGGGAATTTCTGTGGACCCTTCAAACACAAAGGCGATTTAGGAATGGATCAGGCCCTCTAGTGTCACAAAAATCCTTAGTTTTCTTGGATTATCTGGGTATTATAGACGTTTTGTGAGAAACATCTCATGATTGTCAAGCCCGCTAACTAAGTTAACAAGGAAAGGGGTAAAGTATGTATGGACAGAAGAATGTGAGGGAAGCTTCATGGAGATAAAGAGAAGGCTGATCACTGCACCTGTACTCACACTACCGAAAAGTGGAGAATGTTTTCTGATATACAGTGATGCTTCAAAAAAATTCTTGGGTTTTGTACTCATGAAAAATGATAATGTGATAGCCTATGCCTCACGACAGTTGAAGATCCATGAGCAGAACTACCCGACACATGATCTAGAGCTGGCAGCTGTGATTTTTGCCTTAAAAATCTGGCGGCACTACCATTATGTTGAGAAGAGTGACATATACACCGACCATAAGAGACTAAAGTATATATTCACATAAAAGGAGCTCAACATGTGTCAAAGGATATGGTTATAGATAATCAAGGATTATGATTGATCTATTCACTATCATCCTGGAAAGGCAAACAAGGTAGCCGATGCTCTATGTAGAAAAGAACCTGCCACTCTATCCATGTTTAGGATTGAGAAATACACTATATTTTGGATTTGAAAAGGATGAATTTGGAAATCATAAGGGCATGGGATACATCCTATCTTTCCCAAACGATTTCCCAACCATCCATCCAATAGAATATTAAGGAAGCACAAAGGTATGATGTGGAGATATAAAAGAGGGTGAATGCAGTATAGGAAGGGAAGCTGCAAGAGATCAATATCAACGATGATGGTGTGATTCAGTTTGGAACACGACTTTGTGTGCCTTCATCGCCCAAGGTAAAGAAGGAGCAATTGGATAATGCACATAGATCAACTTTCTCTATCCATCCTAGAAGTACCAAGATGTATCGTGATCTCCGAGAACACTTCTAGTGGTATAAGATGAAGAATGAGATTGCAGAATATATATCAAGGTGCTTGGTATGTCAGAAATTTGAATTTGAGTGACAAAAGTCCAATAATATGATGCATCCATTTCATATACCCATGTTGAAATGGGAAAATGTTACTATGGACTTTGTCATGGGTCTCCCGATGACATTAAAGGGAAATAATACGATATGGGTTGTGGTTGATCGACTCACCAAGACTTCCCATTTTATCGATATTCGAGAAGAACTCTCAATTGAAAAACATGCAAGGATATATGTTAAGGAAGTGCTAAGATTGCACGGTGTTCCACTCTCGATTGTCTATGATCGTGATCCATGGTTCACATCTATGTTCTGAAGGATCCTTTAACATGCTTTGAGTACTGAATTAAATTTCAGCACGGCCTATCACTCCCAAACTGATGGCCAGTCTGAAAGGACTATTCAGACACTTGAAGATATATTAAGAGCCCTCTCTCTTGAATTCAAAGGTGGTTGGGATCAAAATCTCCCATTGGTTGAGTTCTCATACAACAATAGCTTCCACTCGAGTATTCAGATGGCTCCGTATGAAGCTCTTTATGGTAAGCGATGTAGAACTCCATCTTGTTGGGATGAAGTGGGAGAAAGAATGCTACTTGGTCCTGATCTTGTTCAAGAGATGACAGAGAAGGTTCAAGTCATCAATAAACACATCAATGCTTCTCAACGTCGGATAAAGAGCTATGCTAACAACCGTCAAAGGGACTTGGAGTTCGATGTTGGAGATAAAGTCTTCCTTCGAATATCTCCACGTAAGAGTGTCATGAGATTCGAGAGGAAAGATATTCTAAGACCAAGGTACATTGGCCCCTTTGAGATCCTTGACCGTATAGGATCCGTGGCCTATTTTCGGGAACTTCCACCAAATATGGCTCATGTACATGATGTGTTTCATGTATCACTACTGAGGAAGTACATACCAGACCCCTCACATGTACTAAACTCAGAGGTGGTACAGCTAGAAGATGACCTCTCCTATGAGAAGCATCTAGTAAAAATTTTGGTTAGAAGTGATAAGGTTCTACACAACAAGACAACCCTCCTTTTCAAAGTGTTGTGGAGGAACCATAAGTTTGAAGAAGTAATTTGGGAACTAGAATAGGCAATGAAGGAGAAGTACCCTCACCTGTTTGAGTAAAGTGAAATTTCAGGGGCGAAATTTCTTAAGGGGGGGAAGAATGTAACGACCCAATTTATTTCAATGGAAAATTACCTTCTTATATTTAGGTCTTAAAAACACAAAATAATGAACAACTAAGTGATATGTGACCTTTAAACATAATTTTTCCACCCCTATGTTTGGAATTTTAAAAATCCAACATACACGGTTGTGTTCAAGATATTTTTCAGAGTCTAATGGAACAAAAATAATTTATGGTGAATAGTAACCTACCCTTAGTAATATTAACCTACCCTTATATATAGTAATATGACCCTTATGAATAGTAAATAAGAGTAACATTAACAATGAATAATAAAATAAAATTTAGACATCATAGAAAGTGGTAATTTGACCTTAGTAAACGTTTTTGGTATTTTATAAGTTATAAATAAATAATTATTATTAATTAATTAATTTAAAATAATATTTAATTCCCATTAAATGTATTAATAAATTATTGTTTCAATGCCTAAATGATTTTAGATGATTTTATAAGACCCTACGTAATTTTTGAAAGAACTGCAAAATCAGTTTTAATTTTAAAAACTGTTTTTTAAGTAAATTATGATCTTAATTAAATATTAAATTAATAATATTTAGAAAATTATTTTTCAAAAATGGACTTCATTTTTTGAGTCTACACATAGATAAATGGTTGGGGTAAATTTTTGGGATTTTTCTGAGAAACTTGAATTTTTGTTGAATAGTAGAATACATTAATTTACCATATAAATACATTTTAATTAAAACCCACTATTCCTGACATCACAAGTGATGTAAGCATCAAAATCCAGAACTGACATTCCATATTTACTATTCTTGGTCATCCATGTCTCACTATTCATTGTATTAGGTGAAATTAATAAACTAATCAATTTTATATTAAGGAAACCCCTCTCTCCTCCACTATAAAAGCCACCCTTCACTCCCTCTTTTCCTCATACCACTCATGCTCCAAGACTTCTCTAAACTCGGCCCAAACACCTTCCATATCCTCTCCCCCACGTCCAAGAGCTCATGGTCTCATCAAAAGACCAAGCTTAAGCCCTTAATGAGGTTCTCAAGAGGAGGATTCTAAAGGTAATTACTCTCCCTCTTCTCCATTAATTTCCCTTCATGTTCAAGTCCCTTTCATGATCTCTCCCTACCTATATTCATCCAAATTGTATTGTAACTCCAGTATTATACATATACTGTAATCTTATGATTCTAATGGTATATTATATCACCCCACACCCTTTCCCTGTTCCTTTTATTTTATTAAAGAGAACGTTGTTCATGAGGTGTTAAATTTATCACCTTCAAAAACGACATGTTCTTTTCATCCATTTCTACCTTCAATCTGGTCATGAAACCATTTAAATGGATGAACTAGAATATTTCATATTTATTATGTTCTATTTTATGTTCTACAAATAACCTATAGCCATATTACTCAGTTAAATGTTAAAACAAGTTTGTTGTGATCCAAAAACCGCCCAAATTAACCCAAAAACCCATCATTAAATTCTTGTCTAATGATTCATCCACTTTTATCTAATATAATTCACTATAAAATTATAAAATCTAATGTAATATAATTAATAACATGTAATATCATTTCTGGATGTTTACCCATTATCTACCCAAATATCAATTTAAGAATACAAGTGAACCACTCAAGAAAACCATAAAAACGAACATCCCCAAAAAATGTTTTTAAACTCTATAAGTCGTCCAAAGGAACATAATATAACATAATTAGACATGAATGAACCCTATTAATGTAAACATGGTTCTATATTTCTAATTAATGAATATAATGTCATTATACAAGACATTAATGAGAAGGAAGCATTCGGGTACAAGGTAAGGGGAAATCTCGAACCCAATTTTCTTCCTTCGGGTTCTCCCTCTTTCACTCCATTTTTGATATGGTTACTCCTCAAAGATCATTTTTTCATCTTTTACATTACATTTCTGGGATATACATGTTTGTCACTGGTTTTTAATTCCATAAAAAGTTTTAGCAAAAGAACTCTTCTTTCAAGATCTCACCTTTTACCTCTCATTCAAGGTTGATGGTTCTTGAATCATGTATGTTGTTCCCTCTTTCTATTGGGAACCCAAAGCTTATGAACGTGTTATTATGAGATGAAACCCATTCCATTCCTTGGGTTATTTATTTATAGGTTTGATATGTGTTCTATGTGTCAATCATGATAATGATAATGTTATGATGTGACGGGTTCGCCCAGAATTATATAGTGCTCTAATGAATTCGGTAAAGTGATGAATCTCATGAGTAAATGTGAAATGATGTTTGAACAAGATGCTAGATTTGTTCACAAGCATGTGTGGTAGTTAAACACTAAGACATGATGTTTCATTTTTATGCATTGCCAAATTTCAAGTCTTTTATTTATGCTCACCCCATGATGTATTGTTCTTATCTATCCTCTTACTGAGCTTTTAGCTCACCCCTTTTTGATGTATATCCTCAGGTGGCTACATGTAATAAGGAGAGGAAAAGTGCTACTATGATGCGATAGAAGAAGAAATTAAATGAATGTTTATGCTCTATGTTGTACTTGTTATGTCTATTCCTTGTTTTCCCAAGACACTAAACCTTTGGATCCTCCATGTGTAATACTATTATGTTGTTTATCTTTGAAATGATGTAATAGTAATGTAGGGAAAGGTCAAATCGCTATAGATCCTCCCTCAATAGATTTTGAGAGGTGGGTGTTTCAGAAACACTAAAGATGTCCCATATTTCTACAATATAGGCCCTCAACTGGGACTTTTAGGCCCTGAGGTTTATTATGTATTCCCTTCCCACACTGGTAGCTCAAAACCTAACTACCTAAAGGAAAACCCAACCTACTCGGATCTCCATGTGAATACTCCCTATGGAGGTTCTTGCTATCGATTGGGAGAGTACCAACTTTGGATGCTAAACAGCCCTAAAACATAGCTCCATAATCCTCGAGGATGCGCTCGGTTATCAGTTTCGAGTTGACAATAGAATATATGGAAGGAAGCCGAAAGATGTTTACCGGGGATCAAATTTCATTTCAGAGACCCTCATCAAACTTCCTCGAAAGAAATAACTCAACACCCCCAGAATGAGTGTGAAGAACTACAACACTCTGAAGCGATAAGAATACTCCCTAACTGAGAGAGTGCCTTGCTCCAAACTCATTAACTCTCATGCTCGGTCTTCCCTAAAGGAATCTAGGCAGAAGTAGTCGTAGCTGTTCTGCTGGAACACATACCATTCCATAACCCACTTCCATCCCACCATTTCATGGAGGAATCCCCATGTATGTATGTAGTGGGATTCACCCTCCTCTAAAGAAGTGTCTCTAGATGATCGAAGATTGATATCATTTTTTCTAACCATGAATCTACAACATGAGGTCCCCCATCCTTTGAGTAAGTGGGAGGTTACTATTGATGAAAAACCAACATCATCTTTTACATAGATAGGGCATGACACGTTGCTCCCTAAAAAGTCTACCTCATCCACATGAAGCCCTCTCTTAACTGTGCATCAACACTTGTGTCCTGTATAACTGATCGTACCATGATGGGCACGACAAGAGGATCAGTTGGTAGTCCCTAATCTACAATTTCTGGTGTATGATCATTGCCTTGTATATAGAGTAATATCGGAGGACGTCTCGGTGGCATGACTCATCAAGGTCGAGTGCATACCACAGTTCAAGATTTTTATGCAAAAAAACATATAATCCCAAGAATGTAACAGGAGAAGAAAACATTCATGTTTTACAAAACAAGTTTACATGGCATGTATGCCCTCCACATAGTGTGTTCCCTTATGTTTCAGCATGGGTGTGTACTTATACCAAAATTGGACATGTAACACCTCTACACATGGAATGTTCATCCTATATCACGACGTGTACTATTATTTTCCCACCTACCCAAGTTCTTCTACATGTCTATTACTACGCATTTCCCTTAGAACAATACTACACTATGTGTTTAATTCAGACATGACATGTACTAGAAGGATTTTACCTACCTATGTCATTTGTCACATGACTGGAGACATGGTTGAATTCCACACGTCATGTTCTCAGTGGACACGATGTGTACTACCCAAAGATCATCCACCCATATCGTTAGTCACATACCAGATACATGGTATGTACAACACCGCATGTACTCCCAATACAATGTGGGTTCCACCAAACAATTCCTAACCTTGTGTCTCTGCCCATGCAGTCAGTCACACGGTCAAAGACTACACAACGTGTAGAACAAATACATGACATGCACTTATGAAATACATTTTATTTCCAAACATAAGGATACATGACATATATTTATCATCACATGCCATGTATTAATTGGATATATGGATATTAAGCCTCAAAAACTACTCTTAAACCCCATAAAAACAATAAAACAAGTATTAATGTTCCAAATTCTAATCTGTGTGGGCCCATACACCCCATGAATCAAAGCATGACATCATATTCATTTCATATCATAACATAATTAAGTTAATGTTCAATATGATCCACCAAATTCTGATCCAAGAGGAAACATAACACCTTTAGATCCAATGTTTGGAATCCATTAAAATGGAACATTACATATTCCAAAACCCTATAAAAATAACAAGAATTATATCAAGCCATCTATCACAACAACAAGATTATCTTGCACAACATCTATCACAACAACATAAAATCAGTAATTCACCCTAAATGGCATGAAATGAATGCATGTCATGTGATCCCTATCAAGTTCTTATATGATGAATAAGAAGGAATACCATCATCTTATTAGATTGAAATAGAAATAGAACATCAATAATATCAATGATAATAACACAAATCGTTCAAATCATCCAAGGGTGAATTCAATCAAATTTAATAATTGAAAAACTAGAAAAATTCGAATAATAGACGTAAATCATATTTTCCCATTAAATGGGTTAGCTACACCCAGGCACAATTTATTGAAAACTAACCTCTCCTTCCTATAACTATCGATAGGATAAAAAAAATCAAGATAAATAAGAAAAGAACCTCCTCTAATACCACATTGAAACATCTAGGTTTCGGGTGATGCCCAATGGTGCCCCCATACCCGGTTGGTCACATATCCTCAAACGCATTTCCCTGAACACCAGAGGCTGCTGACTAGAAATAAGTCCCTTGGGTGTGATAGTGGATAAAATATTCCCTCATTGGAAAATTAACACAGTGTAATAACAACAATATACAATTGAGGAAGAAGTGATACCATACCAAGTAATAAAACAGTGGAAGACTGAAGTAAAAAAACAACTACATCACATATATAAATGGCATGTGTTAAATATGACTATGAAATCATCCATAAAAGTCATAATACTAGAAAAATAGTATTATATCCAAAAAAAAGAAAACAAGTAAACTCCAGCAACATCATAAGCCTCATCTTGGTCCCATGCTCTCCAGCTTCACAACAATCACGTACCTGAATAAGATGGGTGCTTTCCCTTATCTATAAATGCTACCATATAATCTATTTGGTTCTATAAGAAAGACCCAAACAAGGTGTAAGACGAATACCAGAATGAAATCACCACATTTTCTATTACTAAATATTTGTGAGTATATATAGTAGGTAATAATAGGAATGCGACAAGGAAACTAGGAGTACACAATGGAACTGTTGGTTCCACAATTCAGAATACCATGAGAGGGCGGTGAATCAGGTTATAACTAATTAAAAATTATAGCTCGTTCTGATCTTGTTTCACTATAAAACAAAACACTATTATCTCCCTTCCTATTCCACAATATAAGCAGGAAGTAAAGCATGCAGAGGACACAACAATTTTTATTTGGTTCACCCTCACTGGGCTATATACAAGGAGAATACAACAATGATGTGCCATTGTACCAAACTCACAAAATCACTATTCTGTTTACATGGTTCATGCTAGATCACTACAATTCTCAACCTCACTACCTTTATAAGGTTTAGGGTCAGCTCACTATTTTCCCAAGGGTGATTCCCTATTACTCTCTCTCTAGCTCAATGCAAGTGGAGAGGATCACCTTCTTCCTCTTCCTTTGCTCACTGCTCTGGAAAGGATCCACTAACAATTTATAGACCTATAGGTCACTTCATCATCACAAATTAATACATACTCTATTGTATGTAGATGCTATTTTTAATTCCATCTTTCACCAATAGATTAATCTCACATTTCACTGAAGGTATCGGGAAATCTTCCAGATTTCATGTTGTCCCAAAATTCTATTGTGAATATACCTTACTTGGCGCCCTAGTCTAAGGCCGTGCGCAAGTATCAGCACACAAGTTATAACTGGAGCGTAGGTCAACCTCAACCACTTGCACGACACAAGCTTCTGCAACTCCAATCATGCGTGACAGACTTCCCTTTACACCCAAACCATTATTGGCGTTCAACTAACAACAACTGCGCTTCTTCAAAATAGGTGTGCAAGTCCTACATGCACGACCCACCACCACATGCGCAACTCCCACACCTGTGCGATGTGATCTCTGATTTTCTCTAAGTCTTGAACTCATTTAGAATTAGGAGGGGTCAACTTGTATTTATAGGCGTTTGAACAACCTGCGCGACGGCGCACAAGTCTCCCCTCAGTGCGCAAGTTTCAGCGCACAAGTATTATTTCCCCATATACACTTGCACAACCAACTTATAAAAATGGGTACCCCTTCTTCCTTTTCCATATTTTAATGATATAATCATTAAGGACAAATGGTGCTCAAGTTTCCAATCCTTCATGGAACCGGCACACAAGTCCTTCCTCAGAGCGCAAGTCACTTGTGCGGCCTACCCAATACATGAGCACCCGTTTTCCCTATTCCATTTTTTGATGTTATGTTCTTCAAAAACAATGGGCATGCAAGTTTCCTCACCTTAAAGTACAGAGCGTTCAAGTCATTTTACCAAAAACCACTTTTCTTCATTTGTCAATTTTCAGGCCCAAAAAATTGGTAAACACTAGAAAACGGCGCCACCTTGTATCGGTTCTTTTTGTACCTCCTGCAGATCATCCATTCCTTTGTCAAAATTCATGAATCAAACATTGATCATTAACCACAGCTCCTGAACTCGACATGCCACCATGAAATCCCCTTTGTCAAAAAAATTTTATGTCAGGGGTTTCTTTGTCAACAATGAAAACACAGATTTCCACATTGTCAACAAACACAATCACCTCAAAAATGATTCAATGATACCTTGAGGGATTTTTTCCCAACAATTACCCCCTTTGGGTTTGTTGACAACTCTTCTATAAAAAGACACATCGTTAATTTTTCAACCACCATTCGACTATTGCGATTCCGATAGCGATCAAGGATTTACTCAACACATACTCTTATCCCACATGAGAAATGATTTTCATGAGAAACAAGATTAAATGAAAAGTTCATCAATGAATCACTTCAACTCAAACATCCACTGTTGACACCAAACTAATACTAATTTTTGGAAATATACTTACTGAATTCCAACACAACTCTTCTGCTTTTATAACGATCGTCAACTGTCATGATATCTATTCTTTGATCGACCAGTTCTAGCATCATCAGATTTAATATTATACCCCTGTCTCATTGCTCTTCCCATCTCCCACTACTCCACATGTCAACTACTCCCCATATCGTTCATGAATTGTCAAATTTCCACACTATCTTCCCCTTGAACATTCATTATTTTCTCCCCCTCTTTCAACGATCCCAAAGGTCACCTCTTTGCAATCATTAATACAGTAGAGAAAGCATATTAGTACATTAGGGAAAAAACACAACATACCTCTAAGAGAGGGGGGGTATCAACATCCACACTCTTTTATGTGTGGGGATTCTACTGAACTCCCAAATCTAGTTGATTCCATTCAAATGATTTCTTGGGTATGTCCTTTTTCAGAATATATGCAACCTGCAGCTCTGTAGGCACATACTCCAACTTCATAATCCCTTGCTCCACCTACTCCTTGATGAAATGATATTTGATATCAATGTGATTTTTCCTTCACTGATGACCTGGATTTCTTCTTCTATTGATATCACTTGAGTTATCACACTGGATTCTGATCGGAGACATCACTTCAACTACAATATCTTCATGTTGTAGCTTCATCCATAATAATTCTGTGATGCTTGAGTGGCCGAAATATACTCATCTTCTGTAGTGCTCAATAAAATGAAATCTTGCTTCTTGTTTAGCCATGAAATACACAATCCACCAAGATAGAATGAACCACATGATGTTTATTTTCTATCATCTGCTAAACAAACGCTGTCGACATCTGTATCTCCCAATAACTCTGTCTGAGATTTGTCATTATATGTCAACCTGAAGTCCACCATCCCTTGATATACCGAAGTATTCTTTTCACTACAATCATGTGACTTTTATTGAGATTACTATAATATTTTGTTGTCTGGCATGTGGAGAAAACAATTTCAGTACTTGTCACAGTTAAGTACAATAGAATTCAAATGATTAGCCTGTATTCTGTGATATATACTGAATTTTCATCCTCATCTTTGGACGGTTTCATTCGAGTAGAAACTGGAGTCTTTATCTCCTTGGAATTTTACATTCCAAACCGTTTCAAAACCTTTTTGGAAAATTTGGATTGAAAATTGAATGCTTCATTCCTTCCATTAGTCTCCTGTAGACCATGGAAAACGTTAGCTCTCCAATCATTGACATTTCAAACTCATTTTTAATGAATTCGGAATTCTTTCTGTACTAAGCTTCATCTGATCGGCCAAAAATTATGTAACCGAAATAAACCAAAACCATAATCCTTTAATTACTATCATTGTTGAAATAGATATTTTAATCCACCCCTCTATGCTGGAAACCAAGCTTCTTCATGTACTCATAAAGCCTTGAGTACCATGCCCTTGGTGGTTGATTCATCCCATATAATGCCTTCTTCAGTCTGCAAACCTTGTTCACATTCTCTTGAATGACAAAAATATATGGATGCTCAATATACACTTCCTCCTCCAGAACCCGATTCAAGAATGCAGATTTGACATCCATCTAGAACACTTTAAACTTTCTTTGCACTGATATATCTAAAAATAATCGGACTGTCTCCATCCTTGCAACCGGTAAAATGTCTCATAAACATCAAGTCCCTATATTTGGGAGTACCCTTTTCACACTAGTCATTCTATGTTTCCAACCACTGCACCATCTGCATTCATCTTGTTGTGATAGACCCATTTAGGCCCAATGACATTCTTATCTGCTAGTCTCGAAACAATCTCCCACGTCTGGTTCTTCTCAATCTGATCATGCTCTCCATTAATTGACTGAACACAGTTTTCATCTTCAGCAGCATCAGCAAAACATTTCGGCTCTACCTGAGATAAGAAAGATATCTGTTGTAGTTACTTTATTTTTATGTCTGAACTGGAGCTGTCTGATCACCAATGATATTTTTCTTATCAATTTCAGCTCGACTCATTGGCTTCCTTGAAGACACAAACTTTGTTTCCTCTTGTTCATCATCAGTATCTTCTTCTGAGTCAACTTCTGCCACTTCTACTCCCCCTCTGTTGCTTACCTCCTCATAACATTCATCTATAAACTTGTCACTAGGTCATTGAGTATTCTGTTCATTTTCAACTTTACTGACATCATTACTCTCAACAATTTTTCCTAGACTTTTTTTGAAACATTTATATGCTTTGATTTTTATGAGTAGCCATGTAATATTCCCTCATCTCCTCGTGGCTCAAATTTCCTATGATGTTCTGTTTAGAGAATGAAACTATTACTTCCAAAGATTCAAAAATATTTAAACATTGGCTTTTTTCCATACCACATTTTATATGGAGTCATCCATTTCTTCAGACACAACATAGACCTGTTCGAAATATAGACCGATGTCAAAACTGCTTCATTCCAAAACTTCTCTGGTAGGTACTTTTCAATAAGTATTGTTCTAGCCATGTTTTTTATTATCCAATTTATCCTTTTAACAACTCCATTTTGTTTGGGAGTTATCAATGATCAAACATGATTCCTTATCCATTGTTTCTCGAGATAGTATTCCACTTGACTGTTTTTGAATTTTGTACCATTATCTGTATGAATATTCAAAATTTTCTCCCAAGAATCCCTTCTAATTCCCTCATATACAGCTTGATACAATAGAACACTTTTGTCTTATGGGTAATGAAAAATACCCAGGCCATCCAACTATAATAATCAATGAAAAGGATATAATACATTTTACCATTTATGGATCGTGGTGAGAAAGGTCCACATACATCAACATGCACCAATTCAAGCACTCTGGTTGATTTCTATTCCTTTGTCCTATATGTCATTCTGATGATATTCCCTTGTTGACAAGCATTGTATGGATGAGTATGATCACATGATAGTTTGGGAAGGTCTCTAGCAGCATCACACTGTACCCGATCCTCCATGGATGGTTGGCATAGATGACGAAGTCTCTTATTCCATAGATGGTTTTCTTCCTCTATGGATAAAAATAAAATATATTCTTCCCCACATACAAGTTAAATATTTCCCTTTTCCCTTTTTCCTTGTAGAACAACGTCTCTATCTTTTCCTTTCACAATACACATCTTCTTGGTAAATCAGATAGAGTTCCCAGAGTCACATATTTAACTTATACTGAGTAAGTTATGACTAAGACCCTCTACTTCCAAAACACCAACACATATCATTTCTTTACCCCCAAATTTGGTCTTTCCAGAACCAACAAACATCATCCCATCATCATTAACAAACTTGACAACTCCTTCTTTGTCATATTTTTGGCCTATAATGAGATCATTGTTCCCAGTCATATGGGATGAGCAACCACTGTCAAAGATCCATTATCCTAAATGATCTGAAGCATTAAGGTCTTTTTATGCAACTACTATCTTTTCATTATTTTTATTATTAATCCATGTCTTCGACTTCACAATCGGTGTGGTTTGGAGAACGTGATCTTCCTTAGAGTGCGATGGACCAGCTTCATCTTGCAACACTGCAAATATATTCTTCACTTTTAACTCACCTGTAGGTTTATTGATCTACTTATTGCGAACATTTTGATTTTTCATTGGCACATTCCTCTGTATGGTTGAAGTGAAATACCTATCCATGTGCCCAAATACTTCACACCAAAAACATTGTCCTTCCAAATATGTTCTGGAGGACCGTTCTCTATTTGAATTCCACCTTTGTTCTTGTTCCCATTGATATCTATTGGCTATGGAACACAGATAATGTGAATGTCCCATCTTCACAAAACAATAACACCTGATATGTGGTGCATTCTTTCATGGTACATTAGCACTACGAGTTTCCCATTTTGATCTTTGAATATTACGATTCTGCTTTGTGCCTAAATCAGCCTTCAATCATGGGACTGGTGATTGCATTCTAACTTCAATTGTCACATATTTTTGTTTCTGAATAAGCCCTGAAAGAACCTTAATGTCTGATCTCAATTGCTTCTTCTTCCGAGCTAAACTAGTAGGCTCATCTTTCATATTTCAGTCTTCATAATATCCTTCTTTCCCATGAATGTGTTAAGAATAATGGGTTTTTCCAGGTCTTTGACTTTTATCCACAGACCGACAACTTCATATTCTATCTTTTCAATAGGCTTTACGCGATCTTTCAATTTTCCATTCAAGCCAACGATCTCCCTTTTCTATTCTTCAATCTTGAGCTTATCCTCATGAATCTTTTCTGTGCTCTATGGCCTCAAAGGCATATGATTTTCTATTTATTTCACTAGCTCAAGTTTCTCTTATTCCTCCTATTACATGTAGAGTTTGGCATCATGTACCACCTTGTTAGATTTCTTTGTTTTTCCACTCCAAATATCTATCTCTTCAAGAGCCGCTTCTAATTCAGGTTCCATGTCAACTCTCCCTTCAATTTATTCTTCTTCTTCATCAGCGCCAGTTTCTTCTTTTTCTTGAGCACTACCCACAATAGCCACCATAGAATTTTTTCCACGATCTTTACAATTTTCAAACTACTCAACCTCGTCTCCCTAAGACACATCTGAACTATCTATATCTTGTGAAATAAAATTATTCATCATGAAGAAATTTCTCTTGAACTGCTTCTTCCCTTTTACATAGGCTGAAGATTTCTTCTTGGGATTTTTAACTTCATCTTCATCATTTTCTTATTGAAACTTTTTGGGACATCATGCACCAAGATAACCAGATTTTCCACATCTAAAGAATGAAAGTGGATGTTTCCCTTTGAACTATCCTTTTCCTCTTTGATGATTTGGGGAAAGGAATGACATAAACTCATCTGTCTCTTCTTCTTCATGAGAATATTCAATGGTGAGCTTCTTCATGTCCTTAAATTCCATCTCATTGGATTTACCCTATCCAAATCCTCATTATCATCATTCCTCTTCTCATATGAAACCACGTTAATATGCCAATTGTCTAGTGTCAGCTCTTTGGAATCTTTCTCTTCTAGTATTAAAACTTTCAAAATGAAACAAGGTGGAAGAGTCCTCAAGATGAACTTTATAATATTTATGTCATCCATGACTTCACCAAGTCCTCAAATATCTTCCACAAAAATATTTACCCTATCTAAGAATGCATCAACAGACTCATTCAGGTTCATCTTTATATCTTCATACTTGTTCCACAACACTTGGAGCTTTGCCTCTTTGACCTTTCTATATCCTCATTTATATTCAATAGATTTTCCCACATGGCATGTGATGTTTTTAATGAAACAACCTTTGTATAGATAGGATTGGATAGGGCTCCCCCTAAGGCATTAATTGAATTGGAATCTGCATCAAACTTTCTATGTATAGCTTCTGATAATGCACCACAATTAATATCAGTTGTTATGCCATGCATTGCTGCTGTGAATACATCCATTCCAAAAGATCTAAAGTAGTGTTGCATCTGATTCTTCCATAGCTGAATGTTTTTTCCGTTGATGATCAGAATCCCTTTATGATTGGTGACATCCATTGAGAGAAGAACAAATACCAACCTTTCCCTCTGATACCAATTGTTAGGTCCATAAGGGTGAATACCCTGAGAGGGGGTGAATCAGGGTATGAATAATTAAAAATTATAGCACGTTCTAATCTTGTTTTTCTATTAAAAAAACACTCTTCTCTCTCTTCCCATTGCAGAATATAATACAGAAGTAAAGCCTGCACATGACACAACAATTTTTACATGGTTCACCCTCACTGGGATACATCCAAGGAGCATACCATGACAAGGTTCCAATGTACCAAATTCACTAAAGCACACTGCTATTTAAAAGGTTCGGGATAGATCAGTCTTATTCCCAAGCTCAATGCCTTTAAAGGGATTAGGGTCAATTCACTTCTTTCCCAAGGGTCACTCGCTGTTTCTCTCTCTCTAACACACTACCGGTGGAGATGATCACCTTCTTTGTCTTCCTTTTCTCACTGCTCTGGAAAGGATCCACTCACAGTTTATAGACCAGTAGGTATATTCATCATTAAAAATAAATATATCTTCTGTTGTTTGTAGATGCTCTGTTGAGGTTCACCTTTCACCCATAGTTGAATCTCACATTGCACCGAAGGCATCGCACATTCTTCCAGCTTTCACAGAGCCCTGAAATACTGCTGTGAATCAACCTTACTTGGCGCCTTTATTTAAGGTGACACACAAGTATTGAAACACAAGTTAAAACCAGCCCGCAAGTCTACCTCAACCACTTGCATGACACAAGATTCTGCAACACCAAACTTGCACGATTGACTTCCCTTTACTCCCAAACCAATATTGGTGCGCAACTAAAAAAACGCACTTCTTCAAAACAGGCGCGCTAGTCCTACTTGAGCGATCCACCACCACTTATGTGACCACCACACCTGTGTGATAGGAGCTCTGATCTTTCTATGTTTTGAACTCGTGCAGAATGAGGAGGGTTCAACCTGTATTTATAGGTGTTTGAACAACCTGTGCGACGATACACAAATCTCCCTTCGGCGCACAAGTTTCAGCACACAAGTCTTTTGTCCTCCTAGACACTTGCGCGAACAACTTAAGAACATGGCCACCTTTTCCTCATTTGCCATATTTTGATGATCTTATCCCGAATGGAAAATAGCATGCAAGTTTCCAATCATTCAAGGCACCGGCACGCAAGTCCTTCCTCGACGCGAAAGTGACTTGTGCGACCTACCGAATACATGAGCGCCCCTTTTCCCTTTGTACCTCCGCCATATCCTCCATTCCTTTGTCGAAATTCATGAATCAAGCATTGATCATTAACCACAGCTCTTGAACTCAAAATGCCACCATTAAATCCCCTTTGTCAATAAATTTTTATGCCATGGTTTTCATTGTCAACAATCACAACACAAATGTCCACATTGTCAACAAACACAATCACCTCAAAAATTCTTCAATGATACATTGAGGGATTTTTTCCCAACAGTAACCAAATCCAAAAGTTTAAATTTACATTCATTATCATTTAATGTTCATAATTTAATCATGTATCATAACAAGTATCATAGAAGAATACCTAACAGGACTGAATACAATGTTGTGATTTTTCTTGGAAGATGCATCAAAAACATTCAATATTTACATTAACCTTATGGATAGCTCACATACTCTAACCCCACTAGAAAAGTAATGAAATAAAAAGGAAAAGACACTCTGAGGAAGAACTCACCATAAATTCCACTTATGGAATATCTTGAATAACTATAGACCCTATAGAGAAGCCCTCAACACCAATTCCCCATGTGCTCTCATATTGTGAACTATAAACAATATAAGGGAGCAGTCACCATCAATCCCCATGCGGTATCGATGCATGAAATATAATAGGCACTTTGAGAAAGAACTCAACGTCAATTCCCCATGTGGTCTAACTACACAATGTTCTCACAACCCTGTGTAATTCAATCGTGTGTAAAATACATAAAGCACCTCATGTTAATCTCAAATACTACATGTATAAACAATTTCAATGCATATCACAAGAATTTAACATAAAGAAAATGTAAAACACTTCCATCCTGTCATGCAAGGTAATGAAACAAGGTATGACTCATAGGTAACCTATACCAAACGACCCAAACATTTAACCAAGGAAATATACCCATGGTGTGTTACTTAATAATCCAATTTCACATGATATCACATCAAAAAACCCTACAATCACTAATTAACATATGTAGGTAAAATAGGGTTCAATTTCCTTAACATGAAATTCCTCAAACATGGGAAATTGAATCATTGGCATATAAAACTCAAATAAAATCAATGAAAGGAAGCCAGCCACCTACCTTGATGTTTTATAATCGATATAGATGATCCTCAATCTTTGAATCAACCTAGATCATCATAGATCTACCAAAAAAATAAAAACATTAAACCTTGAACAACTCGAGGGAATGATAAAAGAAATAAAAATGAGAGGTTCTAGAAGAAGGATGAACTCACTAGTGGGATTACAATGCACCCATCAAAGTTTGATTCTAAGAACAGATGAAGAATCAGTGTCTTGGAGATGAAACATCATTCTTAGCTGCTCCTGGATGAGACATGGTTAGAAGAATAATTTTTTGGTGAATAGATGTGACCCTTTCCTTTAATCAAATAAAAGAAAATTTAAAATGTGTGTTCATTTATTGTACAAGCCATGTACGTGCCTCAACTGGCCCCTGATTTAGGTAGTCTCCATGTTACCTCACACAACCATGTCTCAGAATTTAAATGCTGAAGACATAGCTAGAGATGGTAACATGGTACAAAACGTATACTCATATGTACACAGTGTGTAATTATAAAATTTACAAACTCTCCCCTTTTCCTCAAAGACACCCAAAACTAAGATCCATACCAGAATTAAAGATCCTGGTTCTTACAAAACCTGTATTATTTAATGGATTTATTTTTTAGTTGTTGGATTATTTTTTTATTTTAACAAAAAATCCATACATTGAAATCGTTTGAAAAAATTGTGACATTTAATTTTACATTTGGAAATAACTGTAGGGTATACATGATTGAAATAATTTTTTTCTTCAAAATATGCATTTTATTGGTTAATTAAAGTAAATTTTAAATGTTTCTAAAATATATTATTCAATTTATTACAGTAATATATTAAAATTTTCGTCAATTTATAAATTAATTATCATTTTTCTTCAAAAAAATGTTATTTTTTTGGGATCATTAGGTTATAAATATGGAAGTTAAAAATTGGACATCCATGAAAATTTCATAATGATCACACCAATGCATATCCACATTAACTTAATGTATTGTGCATAACTAACCCTAACTACTGGAATATTACAACACCGAGGAAAAAATAAGTGATAAAAATAATAAAAATAAACTTATTAGAAGTTATCTTTTAGTCACTTACCATGTGACAACAACTCTTGTTCATGACTGATTAAGCTACACGAATCTCCACCTACGACACATCCTACAAGAGATCACATCCTTACCCTTATAGTATATACACTATTTTCAAGACTTCATGAAACATACCATGTGACCACAATCATCTCCAGAACACATAAGAGCCCCTTCATGGTCACTTATCGTGTGATGTCAAAGATGAATAAAGATTAAATAAAATCCTAAGATCACTGATCATGGAGAAGAAACGTTACATCTTGAAATTAGTAATTCCCATTAAATTTATGATTTTCAAGACACCCAATACCTCATCAAATTAAATTAATGATATTATAAGGTGATATAAATCATGATAAATGGAAACCAATAACTTATATACTCATATTGAGAGGATAATTCCACTTATTGATCCTGTAAACACATTGGAAGGTCAGATCCAAATATTTTCTATCAATAAATTCAACTACTCGAAAGAGATCTAAATAGAGATGAATATCTACACCATGGAGAAGGGGGTGTGAAGCCACCACTTTCTTAAAATTTGACATCCATCCCCATGATTATTCCAATGAATATAAGTCTCCTAATGAATATTCTACGTATTAATCACCCCAATAGTCTATAGAAATACTTTGGAAGTTTCATAAACTCTAGTTTTAAATCATTTGGAACCACCTATTTTAATATTTTATTGAATTGTGGTTAGAAATATGATACATTAACCATTATTTCCAATAAATAGGATAGTAGAATATTAAATTTTGATATAGAAATAATATATGTAAATCTATCTGATGAAGTCTTGAATTTGTTTTTCTTATCCCCTGTGTAGGTCAGAAGATGGCCATCCCATGGTTTCTATCACAACCCATATCATTAAAAAACTATATATAATTATTTATTACAGAAATATATAATTAATAAACCCCTAGAAGGCTGATGGAGATATTTTCATTGGGTAATTGGTTATATATAACAAAAAATTTAAACATTAATATAGAGACTTAATCTAAAACTCCAAGACATGGCCTTAAATTTAATTTTTCTTATAACACTTTGTGGGATAACCTGGGGATGTTGATAAGAAAATGGTGATTTATATATACTAGTAAGGGAATAAATAAATCATATATAGAGAATTAAATTTTATTCAAGAATTATATCAAGTAATCCTACGATTGATGGGAATCATAAACATTAAAAATGACGCATGATATAACACGATAACATCAATCAAACATGGTTATATGGAAATAACATAAAATATTAAATCAGAAACATAATTATAGGTTATACCACTAGAAATAATAACATAGTGTTCTTATTATTAACTTCCATTAACAATACATGTTATCACATTTGATAAAACCATTACCCTACACATTGGAGGGAAATATAATTCCAGGCCTAGGCAGCAGATTAATATCACATACATGCATAAGTGTGTCACAAAGATCAAATAACATAATGATTCATTTATTAAATTTTATTCTCATGACTAATGGTCTTGGGATACATAAATGGAAGTCCCTAATATATTAAGGATATGTATAACTAGGTGAATAACAATGAGTGAAAATTGGGATGAGTATTAGCTATATAAATGTTCAGCATGACAAAATCACATGATAATTTCATCAACAATACATGTATGGAAGAAAATCATAAATGGGTTAAATGGTAATTATATGAGACTATAATTACCCATAAATCATAAGGATATTCATTTGTAAGAACATATACCATCTAGAAAAATTGGAAATAAAATGGATTAATTTAAAAAAATTCATGAATATAGTGTTGAATGAGAGGATCCCTTACCTTGTGTGGGTGATTCTAAAATACAAGGGGGTATTAATAAGAGCTTGGGGTAACTTAGGGAAGGATCTAGTGATAGGTGGTTAGATGGCATTTGTTCTCAAATAGTTTTTAATGAGTATTAAAGGGAAATTATGATGGTTTTCATTCTAAAAGAGAGGGGAATTCATTTTTTATTCCCAAAATTATGTTTTGGACACTACATTAAAATGTAATCAAAAACACAAAAATTACCTAGGGTTTAAACCATGGGTTCGCAAAATGTTTTTTTGAACTTTTTATTTCTATCTTTTTGAACAAAAACGTTAAAAAAATTATCATTGGTGGTGTTTAATTGATTAATATTCCTAAATAACCAATTTGAAAAGCATAAAATAAAATATAATCTTTTGAGGATTCTGTAATGGTTTATAAAATTAGTCAAATAACATAAAAAACTCATTTTTATAAAGGGTAAACATCATTTTTTTCATGTATACACTTTCTATTATTAGTTACATGACTTTTTGGTATTTATTATGTCATTAAAACACATTATTTTTATACCATATATATTGTTTTCAAAAAAACTTGACTGACTATGAAAAGTATGGAAAATTATCAATTACCTAGTTTCAACATGATTATATGAAAAATAATAATTATTTTATCAAAATAATTCTATAAATATTAAAATTTATAATTTTATGTCAAAACACATATTTATTGAAAAATTGATTTTTTGCAACGCTAATAATTTTCTAACCCTTATAAATATTACATTTGACTTAATAAAATCATATTATCATTTATATTTCATAAAATATTATTTAATAATAATAATTTTCAAATATAAAATTTATTAAGAAAATTTGTTAATTCCTAAAAAAGGGTGTCTTTATTGAAAATATATATATTCAAAAAAATACAATACGAGTTTTATAGTATAAAAACCTATTTTTTTTATCAAAATCACTATTTAATAATTTATAAATGAATATTAAAAGTGATAAAAATTATGATTATTAAAAAAATATAAATATATAAATTCATACAATTATATAATAGATACATAACCATTTTTACACTAGCATAAACCCTAAGGGTGTGGTTTGTGACGGTTACACTTTCTTTGGGTGGTTTGATGAAAATTGTTTGGGTGGTAATCTTGATAATATTAAGTCTCTCATATAAAAGGTTTCACTCTTTATTTAGTTGTTTTATATAGCCATGTGATTGGTCATGGTAGAAGTCCAATGATTCCATCTACCTCATATGTTTCAATAAATGGGATTAACAGGTTCGATCCTACTCGTTGAGGCCATTAATTATTTTATCTATGTCAACTGGACTATATCATAACCTTTGATATATTCTAATTATATTGGTCATTGTACAATTAGAATGTAATAAATATTTATTATTCATAGTGGTATTTTATATAATACATAAGTTAACATATAATGGTAAAAATTATCAATGTAGTGCAAGTATTTTCTATAACTAAATAAAATAATTTGTAATTTATTCATATGAAAAGGGAATTTAATTTATAAAAAAAATTGGTAAATAAATTAGTACACATTAAATTATCACCCTTATTATTTTCATATCATATACTAAAACAGATGAGGGTACATTTGTTTCATCAACTCTTATAGTTCCCCAATAGTTTCCTCTAACTTATGGATCTACCACAATACTTTGTTTTTGTGAGTTGCCTAAATTTTTGTATGTTTTTCTCTATGATCTAAAATCATCACTTGATGATCCGAATATATAATATATTTATCAAATAATAATATTTATAGATTCAATACATGTGAGGGGTCTATTACGTACTTCCACAAGAAGAATACATGAAATATATCATGTAATTGATATAGCTTAGGTGGAAGTGATAGACAATAGGACACCAGTCCAATGTGATCAATGATATAAAAGGGTCCAATGTATCTTAGACCATGCATTCGTTTATTGCCAATAAAAATCACATTTTTTGTCACAAGTCATCCAAATGGGTCACATATCGCGACTCCCCATGCCTTCCTCTAATAGGAAATGAGATGGTGACTAGCACGGAGTAGGAATATCTCTAACGTGGGAGGTTTTTCCTAAGTACCTACACACACACACAAATCTCCATAGCCAAAATGGTGAAATATTAAAACCACAGAGAAATTAAATGCTTGAATATCAGAATCTTAAACCATAATGTACAATGAAGAAAAGAATTTAAAGTAAACTGTGATAGAATACAACCCCTCCAAAAGAGTGTGTATACTACAATTTCTAACCTATAAACATATAGGTACTATAACTGCTGCTCGAACCCATAGGAACACCTTGGCCTGTTTGAACTCACAAATCCCTATCTAGTCCTGGTCCACCATAGACATCATCAAAAGGTCACTCACTATCACAAGACAAGACATGTGCAGGAAAATCCCATGAAGGATTGGTTATAAAAATATTAGAATTAAACCCCCAAAATCACAAATAAATCGATAAAATTAACAAACATTCATCTCTACAAAAGTATTTGTCTACATCATTTAATAAGTATATCCAAATATAAAAAAATAAGATATGCACTCAAGAGGTATACCACAACTACTGCATACCACCACTAGGGATCTAGTATGAAGATTCCATGAAGCCCTCATATGGGAGAATCCACTCTTGAGTCTGATAGTACTTGTGAAGTCCATATGAGAATTAAATTTTACCTGAATTCATCATGAGAGATATATACTGATATATCTGAAGATATATAGGATATATCTGATGATGATCACTGCTAGGGTCATGGGGTGATACCAAAAACTCCATCCAGAATAACCCACTGAGTAAATTATGAATGCCCTATAAATTTTCCCATTTCTATATGCATAACACTACATAGGGAACAAATAATGAAGATAAGATCCCTCTTTGGGCCTCTTATTGGATTCCAAAAACTCAATCTAGGAGGTCCTGCTAAAGGGATTATACTCTGGGGTTTAGGAAAAAATATACACATACAATTAGGGAAATGACCATGGGAACAAATCCTAATTATACATGTCCAAGATATGGTGTAGAAGGGTTCTAAGGAATGTAGAATGGGATAAACAGAGTGTAGTTGGATCATTCATAATGTCCCTTAAACCTCAGAACTTCCCATGTCACGAAACATGTCATGTAGAAAATGTATACATGGCCTGTAAAAGGCTTACATGCCTGGTACATCTATACAGGGTCCACCTGTGTACCTAGACCGTGTGGTGGAACATGACATCAAACCATTTCCACCTTTATGTGTACCAGTATATAATGTATACAATGTAACCAGTATCGGTCTGGTCACATGGTGGGGTAGATGCTGTCAACTCCACCTAATGTCCGTGTAACCCCCAACATACAAAAACTCTCAAGAAAGGCCTACAAACCATGGGATATATGTCACTTGTCATGTGACACTTTTATAACTTCTTGAAACCCTATCTTCCACACAACTAGGCAAAAATGGTGTGTACCATGGAACACACACCACGTTCTTCTCAATTTTCTATAATCACAGTTCTTCCTACATGTGCCCCATTTGATCCTATTGTTCTCAATACATTGGTCCTTTCATCCGGTAACTGAATATCTAAGGTTGCCTCATTGTAATAGCACTGAATTGATGAGTTTTAGGCCTTAAATCAGCATCAAAATCCATTTCCAATCCCTCACGTGATGAATTTTCAAAAAATGATATCTCCCGAAATACATCGATCCATCTATGTCCATCGTCTTTGCACATCTACTAGGTCATCCTGATACCAAATATACAATCATGGATCATTGAACATTGAATCAAAGATGCAATGATCATACATTCATTCCTCATAAATAACAATGAAAGATTAGAAAAAATGGGTAATAAAATTTAAATAGAATAAAACTGAGGAACGAACCTCATCCATAGATCGTTGAAACCTCTATCCATTAACATAAAAACAATCAACTAGATAATAAAAACAATAATCAATCCCTAGTAATTTATGAAAATCAATCCCATCACATAATAAGGATTAAATCACGGGTTAACATGTTTATGAGTTGATGGGACTATTTCATTGATTCTAATAATGGGGAAATAAATAATTGAAATCACAATTTCATATAAGGGATTTGGATCATTCAGTACTGAGGATTTTTTGTCGATGGTAATCTGTGAATAACGATCTTGAACCATAATCACATGTTTTTCTGTCAGTATATTTCTCCAAGGATCCTCTCTGGAGATCCTAGGAATTTCCCTAGGGTTATGAAATAAAACCCTTCTTCAATTTCAAAATAACATTTTCTAAAAACCAAAAATTCATCTCTCAGTATTGTTAAACTAAAATAAATATTTATTTTATTTCATTCTTTAAAATGTTCAAAAACTAACCTTCACATCTGACATGTGATGGTCAATGTTATCCCTCACCTAAAGTAAAGTTGTTGCTCTGAAATCAATTGCGCCCTTTGATTTCAGATCTGGGAACCCATTTATAGGTTATTCCACATTCCTAAAAAATTACTTGGGCATGATATTAAAATTATTTAATATATTTCAAATCATTATTCTGGGAACACTGATCCTCTGAATCGTTTGTATTCTCAGCACATGGTATTGAATTAGTTACATATTATATTTAAAAATAATACATCAGAAATCCATTACATTATATTCCCCCCACCTTAGTGATTTATGTACCCAATAACCCGAAACGAAAGGATAATAAAAATGATGTGGGCACAATGAACGAATTTATCCTCTCACTCCGTGTGCCCTTTTGATGATTCTTTTGCTACCACCAGACATACACCAAGGGAATCATCCACCCGGGTAGAATCTTATTTTTTTGACCCTTGATCTCCATAGGGTTCTCTACAAAATTCTCTCCATCCTCGACGTCTACCTCACCCTATTCGATGACATGTGATGGGTCATGCATATACCTCCTTAGATACGACAATTAGAAGACATCATATACCTCATGAAATTGTGGGGTTTCAACCAGGTGGTACACCCCCTCACCGACTCCACACTATATTCGAAGAGGGCCGATGAACCTTAACGTTAACATGCAACCCAAGAAAAATCTCTACTACCCACATTGAGGTGAGACCCGATGAAACACATGTTATCCATCCATGAACTCCATATATCAAAATCACTTGTATTCATAAAACTTTTTCAATTTTTTAGAGTCTTCATCCACCCCTGAAATATATATATCTTCTTAGTAGTAGCTAGAACCAACTCTAGGAACACTAGGGGTGACTCTCCTAAGAATGTACGGAAAATTAGTGACTTGAATGGTCTCCCGTACAGAGCCTTGAATGGTTCCATACCAATGGTGGAGTGGTAGCAATTATTCTACACAAACCCCACCACCAGTAGGTGATCATTCAAGCTAAGACTGATTTCCATGATGCAAGACATCAATTTGTCTATAGAACATGATTTTTCTTCTAGGTATGGTTGTATGTCTGGGGATGAAAGACTATGCTCAACCAAAACTGATTCACAAAATGTCTCCTACAACCCCTTCCAAAACTGGAATGTTTAATGAGCATCACAATCGAAGATAATCATCAATGGAACTATGTGAAGCTGAACTATCTCTGACATGTTGAGGTGTCCCAGGGTCTCTACCGAACTCTGCTCCTAGATATCTTGGATGTTGGACAACATGGTGTGTTGGTCAACAATCACCCAGAAGGCATCATGTCCCCTGGACATACATGGTAATCCCATCACAATTTCTATTAATATCACATCCCACATCCACTATTGTACCTCAATGGGTTGATCCAAACCTTCTGGAAGTTGGTTCTTAACCTTCACTTGATGATAAGTAAGGCAACTAGATACGAACTCTATCGCTTACTTATTCATCCATGTCCACCAGAAATGACGTCAGTGTTCCTTGTACATCTTTTCCACACCTAGATGTACCGCCAAATGGGTGTAAAAAACTCCTCAATAAATCCTCCTCTGATACCACTGGAATAGATGTGCGTCCTCTTAAAAGAACAATGTGCTCACCACCATTCAATTATCCATCCAGAGCTTGTATTTTGGATAACTAAGCATATATAGTCTCGATGTTGGTATCCCCAAGATGCTCCTTCCTAAACATCTACAGGGTTATATGGTTAACAATCATTGACTGGAGGTAGGATCCCCCATATCTATCCACAAAGAATAACTACCATGATTACAACTGCTCTAATGCCTCGTCCAGCAACTATGAACTCAATATCCTGCTTATAAAATATTCAACCAAGTTATACTTTCTAGGTGTATAGAAAATCATAAATTCATAATCCTCGAGGATATCTAGCCACCACATATATCTCATGTTTAGATTGTAACACCTGAGAATTTTATTAGAAATATTTTTTTATGTTATATAAATCATCAATGGAATATTTCGCTGCACGCAATCGGAACCTTCCTCGATAGCGTGTATAGTACGCAATACCGAGTTCCACTAAACAACGATATATTATTATAATATTATAAATTAGCCGTTATAAATATTATTAACTGAATTTTAAATTTTATAACATTATTATTCATCCTACACATGTTCTAGAACATGGTAAGAGAACAAAATAATTTTTTTGGGTAAAATAAGTATTTATCAAATTAATGCAGTTTTGCCGCCTTTTAATGGCGCACCCACCAAAAATCTAGTTTTTGACACATTTATAAGGTCATTTTGACAAAATAATATTCTTCTTTTGAATCAGGATATAAAAATTTACTTTGGATAATTTTTTGATATTTTTCTGATAACTTTCATATTTTGATGAAAAGTAAAAATACGTTAATTTTTAATTAAAATCAACTTTTTTCATTGAGATAATTTATATGGTTAAATTATAATATTGAATGGTTTTAAAGTATAGATAGAATATATTTTTACCATTTAATATAATTTATGTCATTAGAATTAATTTCACATTGCATTCATAGGTAAAAACATTTCAATCTTTGGCAATGTTTTAACATCTAAAACCCGTTTTCTTAACAACGGGATTTATTTTAAATTAATTACTGCAACTTATATGTTTTGAATTTTGAAAAATGGATTCCATATTCATAATCAGTGGATCTGAATTATGTTAATAGGCTACTTTTTATTTTTGGGCATTATGAATAGTAACTATGGTAAATTTTATTTACCACAGTTAAAGATAAATCTGGTAATTAAGGGTAAATATAAGATTATAAAATTAACATAACACCTGCCCAAATCCTATTGGATGACTAAAAGTAGACCCATATCACCTAAGGGTCGGATTAGATTAATTTAATAGACTTTTTTCCATGAATATAATTTAATTATTATTAAAACCAAAGAATGTGACAACATGTCACTTTTTTAAATCTTATATGTATAATAATTTTAATTTGGTGATAAACTTAATAAACCATCGAACATGAATGGTCTCCAAAAATCTAATACAATTATCTACATCATAGGAATTTATTTAAAATTTTTAGGGATTAAATAATTATCATTAATTATGACACAATAGTGATGTTGAAATTATTTTATTAATTAAAATATCAAATAAATGGTTTTAAAATATTAAAATAATTATTAAATCACTATTTAATGTTATCCACTAATTTTGTAGAAACATATGACATTTTATTAATCTTTTAATGCTTTTAGATTGAACATATCCTCTGTATATATTTTATTTAAATTCAATGAAAAGAATAGTGTCAAAATTGACACTATTGTTATTTTATAAAAATAACATATTATAAAATTGTTTAAAAATCACAAAAATATTTAAAATTTATAAATTAAAATTTATATGGTCAAAAATGTCATAAAGTGTCAAATTATGAAAAATTCACAACTCCTATGTAATTATTAATAATAATTTAAAATTTAGAATATTATTACAACAAATAAATGTAAATTGATAAATAAGGATAAATCAAGTTGGTAATGTTCAAAATAAATTCCTAACATGTAAAAATTTTATTGGTTGATTATATTACAACCCTATATCATCTAATATTCGGATATGAGTCATTTTGGAAGATTTTATGTGGGGTTGGGATTTAATATAAAATAATATTTCTTATATTTCTAAAGGTGCTCCTCTCCTCCCTTATAAAAGGGAACCTCCTCCCTCTCCTCCTCACACCAATTTGAGACTTCAAGCTCGGCCAAACCCTGTCCATTTCAAGTCCCCACTTCCCTAGAATCATCTTATAGGTTCTGGTCTTCTACAAAGACCAACCCTAGTTCCCTAAGAGGAGGTTAAGAAGAGGGGCGTCAAAAAGAGGTAATATCCATTACAGATCCTTTCCAAATTCTTTCTTCTTCAACATATTCTTATTTAGTTGTTTCATTATGAAGTAATAACATCAGTATCACTAATATACTGATATGTTATTGTAATTATGAAACAACCCTATTTCAACATCTATCCATCCTATGGAAAATGAAATCACCGCGTGTGCGTACGTACGTAATAACGTCTCCATGCCGTGGTGTAATCTATTTTCCCCAACCACCTTACTTGGATGGGTATAATGGTGTAAATAATTACTATATATTATTATTGTAAAGTGATATTGATTCTGAAATAGTATGCATACACTCCAATACAATTCCACGATCATGGGAACGATATCATCGCTCGTGCGTACGTACGGAATACCGTCTCCACGACGTGATGCGATTCGTTCTACATGATCTTCATTGAATAATGATTATATAAATTAATTGAATGAATAAATATGATATATAGTACATTAATACCATTCTGTAAATGATGTATCTATAACCTAAAGAGAATAATAAGAATTTATTCGTCAAAACACGCATAAGAACAAAAAGTTATAAACACCCGAATAACAAGTAGCAATAAACAATTACTACTAAGAAGCTATGAATATGACCATATATGATATCATAACAATGATTATGATTCTTGAATAAGTCAATAACATTATTTAAATCATTATACTAGAGGTTCAGGCCCTTACGTGGCAAATCGGACCTAAGGTACGTGAAATATCACAATCTCATTTTTATCCAATGTTGTTTATACTTTAGTATTTACTGGGGTGTATTTCATCATCCACATCCTTGTTTCCTCAATATTTAATATTATTTCCATCCACCTAAAAAATTTTATATCCAATTTTACCCTTCAGTGAGTTTTTAGTAAAGGATATCAAAGGAATCTTTTGTTGTTTTTCGTACGAGGTACTTTTAGACTTTTCCAACAAAAGTACGAAGAATATTTTTTTAACTTATACGGCATGAATGTATTTTTAAACCATTATATCCAAGAAGCTTCCTTTACAAGTTTTCAAGTTTATTTTTAATCAACATCTTTTAGTTTAGAATTGTACGACATGTTAAGAAAGGAAAAGTGTTGTTGAAGCAGAAAGGATATTTTCCTCAAAAATGGAGTTCAAGTGTTTTATCAAAATTATTTTCCATCTAATATAATAAAGGGTTCTGTTTCTATACCTAGTTTTACATTTATCTGATTATGTTGTGATGGAATTAAGTTTTTATGAATTCCTTTATCTTATTTGAATTGTTTTATGATGTCACGATGATTAAGATTCCCATTTTTGTTACATGGGTTATGCTATGATGTATGTTTTATGATTTAGTGGAACACATAAGAATGGTATCATTATGAGATGGGTGGGACCTATATCTCCCTCCAATTCATTGGGTAAATATTTTATATCTCATGAGATAGACATGGCTGGAACGGCAGGTTAAACCGGTTCAGTGAAACAGGACTGAAACGAGGAGTGAACTCTATTCAGAAATGGACCTTGTCCACTAAGATAGTCTTGGCAATGAGTCTTTACTAACAAGAAATGATTCTCTATGATTATGTGTGTATACCACAAAGTTTCATGTTTTATGTTATGATTATTGGGTTTACATTTCACTACTATGATTTATCCCATGTTATGAAATTACGATTTCTTTTGCAGGTTATGATTTCCAAAAGTTATGTTCTTATGTATATGATGTGATTGATATTTATTTTGTTTACCCTTAATGAGCATCTGAGCTCACCCTTTTGTATGTTTTATTTCCCTAGGTCAGGAAGAAGGTTATTAAGTAGGATATGCCAAAAGGGACTCTAGATATGATGAAATAAATTGGAGGCAAAGTAGATGCTTTATGAACCAGTTGTTTATGTTTCCCAGTTTCTAAAGACTCTATACCTATACGGTCCATTCCTGGTTTTGTTATATGTTGTAATAAGTGTGCTTCAATTTTGAAGTAATAACAACGTATGTAAATTATGGGTCGTTATAGTTGGTATCAGAGAAAAGGTATAGTCAACCTTTGGAAACTAGGATGTGAAAGCCTTAGTAAGAATCCTAAGGATATGTCTAAGCATAGAACACAATCTTAGTGTTTTAGAAATGGCCATGAACAACCTATGATAATACCTTAAGTGTGAAATTTTATTCTTGATTATGTGGTTTTACTATTATAATTATTGTTGCTCACACTATTCCTCTTGGTTTTAGTCAATTTCTGGAACTCTAAGGAACCATGTTAATGCGGAATGTGACAGGCAATGCAATGATTGTCCCACCGAGCAACCAAACGTTATGGGTGCTGGAATGAAAAATCTTGTAGCCATGATCACACACCTTTCTCAAGCTATGAATCATGCAGGACTTCCAAACGAGCAAAGGAAGTAGCAACATTCTGTTGAATCCTTCATGAGGCAGCGTCCACCTTCTTTCAACGAGTCTACTGATCCATTAGTTGCTGAACAATGGATTAGTACTACTGAAAAGATATTTTTAGTTTTTCAATGTTCTGAACATGATAAAGTCATCCTAGCATTATCAATGGTGGAATATTTTTAAGAATACGAGGCAAAGGGATGAAATTGAGTCCACGGAATGGGATGAGTTCAAGAACATATATTTCTATAACTACTTCCCTCGTATTCTCCGAACAAAGATGTAGAAAGAGTTTCTTGAACTAAAGAAAAAGGATGATGAACATGTAGGTACTTATGAATCAAATTTTACATGACTTTCAAGGTACGCTTCTAGTATTATTATCCAACCTGAGAGTAAGATCAATCGATTATTTAGTGGCTTAAAACCAAGTCTTCGAAGGGCATTATCCATAAATGATTTCAATAGCTATGAGGAAATAGTTCGATGTGCTCTCAAAGTCGAGATGGATATTGGAGTAACCCATCAGTTATATGGGTTTGATAAGAAGAGGAAAATGGAATTCAATGGAAAATCTAAAGAGCACACTGAAAGGAAGATGAGCTTTCCCTTATGCTCAATGTGTGGAAAGAAACATGGGGGGATTTGTCTTAAAGGGACAAGTAAATGTTTCAAATGTGGAAAGGAAGGTCATCGGGCATTTGAATGCCGCAATGATGGGAAGAAGATGTCTAATGATGCAAACAAAGGAAGGGACACACAGAATGAACCTACTATACCTCAATGTTTCAAGTGAAAGGAGATGGGGAATTATGCCAATCAATGCCCAAATCCAAGGGTTGATGATGATGGTCGACATCAACAAACTCTTAAGGCTAAAGACAATGGAAAGTCACATGCAATTTCTATCAGCGATGTGGAGTATGATAACAATGTGGTGAAAGGTACACTTACCATCCACTCTAAAGTAGCAAATGTTTTATTTGATTCTAGATCCACCCACTCCTTTATTTCGGATGACTTTTCTAAGGATATCACCGTATTACCTCAATAGTTAGATGCTGAGTAAGCTGTGACAACTCCTAATGGCACAACAGTCGCATCAAAAGTTTATAATTCTTCTCCGATTGAAGTTTTTGGGAAAGTTCTTCCTACAAATCTTGTGATCCTTCCTATACTGGAAATTTATGTGATTTTGGAATGGATTAGCTTTCTCTACATGGAACTCATATCAATTCCCAAAGAATGGAAGTCACATTTCATATTCCAGATCAATCTATGATCGTCTATCGATGCAAGGATGAACATAACCTTCGAGTGGAAATTTATTCCATTTTATGGATATTGATTCCACTAAATGAAGGTTATTTATCTCAAATGGTTGGTGAGAAACTCATGATTAAGAATATTCCCATTGTACGGGAGTTAGATGATATCTTTCCGGAGGAATTACCAGGTCTCCCACCAAATCATGAAGTTGATTTTTCAATAGAACTCATACTAGGTGCTTTGCCTATTTCAAAGACACCTTATAGAATGGCCCCAATTGAGTTGCAGGAATTGAAGAAGAAACTCCAAGAGAATATTGATAAGGGGTTCATACACCCTAGTGCGTCACCTTGGGGAGCACCTGTTCTATTTTTTAAGAAGAAAGATGGATCAATGAGACTCTTCAATGATTATCGATAACTTAACAAGATCACTATCAAGAAAAAATATCCTCTCCCACACATTGATGACTTATTTGACCAACAACGATGAGCTCAATACTTTTACAATATTGATCTTCATTCAGGTTATCACCAATTAAGGGTCAAAAGTGAGGATATACCAAAGAAGACTTTCCGTACAAGGTATTGACATTATGAATTTATAGTGATGCCATTTTGTCTTACTAATTCCTCTGCTATCTTCATGGATCTGATGAATAGAGTCTTTAGAGACTATCTTGATCAGTATGTGGTAGTCTTTATAGACGGTATTCTTGTATATTAAAAGGGAAGGGAAGAACATGAAGGTCACTTGAGAATTATATTGAAGACCATGAGAAAGGAGAAGCTTTATGCCAAATTTACCAAGTGTGAATTTTGTCTTCAAAGTGTTTCATTTTTGGGTCACATAATCTCAAAAGAGGGGATATCTGTGGATCCAGCAAAAACAGAGGTCATCGAAAGATGGTCGAGACCAACAACCGTGATTGAGATCCGAATATTTCTTGGTTTGGCTGGATATTATCAACTTTTGGTGAAAGATTTTTTACGATTATCTAATCCACTCACCATGTTGACTCGGAAAGGAGTTAAGATTGTTTGGATGGAGGAATGTGAAGAGAATTTCAAGAGGTTGAAAAGAAGGTCATCCATTGCACCTGTGCTCACACTGCCTTATAGTGGAAAATGGTTTGTGATCTACAGTGATGCATCCAAGAAGGGTTTGGGGTGTGTTCTTATGAAAAATGATATGGTGATAACTTATGCCTCACGACAGTTTAAAATACATGAGCAAAATTACCCAACTCATGATTTAGAGTTAAATGCAGTAATCTTTGCATTAAATATTTGGAGGAATTACCTTTACTGTGAAAGGTGTGATATTTATACTGATCATAAACGTTTAAAGTATATTTTCACACAAAAGGAGCTGAATATGCTCCAAAGAAGATGGTTGGAGCTGATTAAGGATTACGACTGCTCAATTCATTACCAACCCGGGAAATCAAACAAGGTGGCAGATGCATTAAGTCGACAAGACCATGCTAGTTTATCCATGATGAGGATAAAAAAAGATCCAATATTTATGGATTAACAAAGGATGGATCTTGGAATTATAATGAAAGGGGAAAAATCGTATCTTTCTCAAATGAATATTCAACCATATATACATGTGAAGATTAAAGAGGCACAGAAAGAAGATGTCGAGATACAAAAGGAGGTGAGAAATGTTCCTAAATTCAACCTTGATTGTGATGGGATAATAAAGTTCAGAAATCGGGTTCTTGTTCCTCCCATCCCCGAATTAAAGAAGGAGTTGCTGGATGAGTCTCATAGTTCTTCATTCTCTATTCATCCTAGAAGCACATAGATGTATAGGGACCTGAAAGAGTACTTCTGGTGGGATGGCATGAAAAGAGATGTTGCTGAATATGTCTCTCGATGATTGGTTTGACAGCAAGTTAAAGCTGAGAGACAGAAGTCTAAGGGGATGTTACAACCATTACCCATACCCGAATGGAAATGGGAAAACATCACTATGGACTTTGTCACAGGACTTCCTAAAACATCCAAAGGCAATAATGCTATCTGGGTCATAGTTGATCATCTTACAATGTTTTCACACTTCATCTCTATTAGAGAGGATTTCTCCCTAGATCAATATGCCAAGATATATGTGAAGGAAGTGGTAAGATTTCATGGAGAACCACTTTCTATTATATCTGATCGGGATCCGAGGTTTACCTCAATGTTTTGGCGATGTCTTCAGCATACTCTGGATACAGATTTGAGTTTCAGCACTACTTATCATCCTCAGACAGATGTTCAGTCTGAGAGAACAATTCAAAATCTACGAGATATGTTGAGAGCTTGCTCTATGGATTTCAAAGGTGGTTGGGATCAACACCTACCTTTGGTGGAATTTTCTTATAATAATAGCTTTCACTCCAGTATTCAGATGGCTCCTTATGAAGCTCTCTATGGAAATAAATGAAGGACTCCAACATGATGGGATGAAGTTGGGGAATGAAAGCTATTAGGACCTTATATTGTTGATGAGATAGTAGAAACGGTCCGGTCTATTCAAAAACACATAAGAGATGCTCATAGTCAACAGAAAAGTTATGCTGACAACCGAAGATAAGACCTACAGTTTGAAGTGGGTGATAAAGTGTTCTTACGAATATCCCCCTGGAAGAGGGTCATGAGATTTGGAAAGAAGGGGAAGTTGATCCCTAGATATATCAGTCCTTTCGAAATACTGGATCGTGTTGGTAAGGTAGCTTACAGATTGGCGCTTCCACCGAAAGAACAACCGATAAAGATTCTGGATCGTAGTGAAAAAGTCCTACGAAACAAGACCACTCGCTTGGTGAATGTTTTATGGAGGAACCACCAATTAGAAGAAGCCACATGGGAGCTCGAGGATATGATGAGGAAGAGGTATCCTCATCTGTTTGTTACAAAGTGATGAATTTTGAGGGAGAAATTCATTTTAAGGGGGGTAGAATGTAACACCCGAAACTTTTATAAGAATTTTTTTTATGTTATATAAATCATCAAAGGAATCTATCGCTACACGCAATCGCGACCTTCCTCGATAGCATGTGTAGTACGCAATAACGAGTTCCACTAAACAACGATATATTATTATAATATTATAAACTTGCCGTTATGAATAGTATTAACTGAATTTTAAATTTTATAACATTATTATTCATCTTACACGTTTTCTAGAACATGGTAAGAGAAAAAAATAATTTTTTTGGGTAAAATAAGTATTTATCAAAAAAATGCAGTTTTGCCACCTTTTGATGGTGCACCCACATTAAATCTAGTTTTTGAGACATTTATAATTTCAATTTGACAATATAAATTTCTTCTTTTGAATCAGGATATAAAAATTTACTTTAGATTAATTGTTGATATTTTTCTGATAACTTTCATATTTTGATGAATATTAAAATTACGCTATTTTTTAATTAAAAACAACTTTTTTCATTGAGATAATTTTTATGGATAAATTATAATATTGAATGGTTTTAAAGTATAGATATAATATATTTTTTCCATATAATATAATGTATCTCATTAGCATTAATTTCACATTGAATTCATAGGTAAAAACATTTCAATCTTTGGCAATGTTTTAGCTTCTAAAACCCGTTTTCTTAACAACGGGATTTATTTTAAATTATTTACTGCAACTTATATGTTTTGAATTTTAAAAAATGGATTCCATATTCAGAATCAGTGGGTCTGAATTATGTTAATAGGCTACTTTTTATTTTTGGGCATTATGAATAGTAACTACGGTAAATTTTATTTACCATAGTTAAAGGTAAATCAGGTAATTAAGGGTAAATATAAGATTATAAAATTACCCTAACACCTGTCAAACTCCTATTGGATGAGTAAAAGTCGACCCATATCACATAAGGGTCAGATTATATTCATTTAATAGACTTTCTTCAATGAAAATAATTTAATTACTATTATCATAGGAATTTATTTATAATTTTTAGCGATTAAATAATTATCATTTATTATGACACAATAGTGATGTTGAACTTATTTTATTAATTAAAATATCAAATAAATGGTTTTAAAATATTAAAATAATTATTATATGCACTAGTTTATGTTTTTCCACTAATTTTATAGATACATATGTAATTTATTAATCTATTAAAGCATTTATTTCGAACAATTTGTCTGTATATATTTTATTTAAATTCAAATAAATGAATAGTTTCAAAATCGACACTATTGTTATTTTATAAAAATAACATCTTATAAAATTGTTTAAAAATCACAAAAATATTTAAAAATTAGAAATTAAAATTTATATGGTCTACAATGTCATAAAGTGACAAATTATGAAAAATTCACAACACATATATAATTATTAATAAAAATTTAAAATTTAGAATTTTATTACCACAAATAAAATTAAATTGATAAATAAGGATAAATCAAGTTGGTAATGTTTAAAATAAATATTTAACATGCCTAAATTTTGTTTGTTGATGATATTACAACCCTATCTCATCTAATCTTCGTATATGAGTCATTTTAGAAGTTTTTAAGTGGGGTTGGGATTTAATATAAACTAATCTTTCTTATATTTCCAAAGGTGCCCCTCTCCTCCCTTATAAAAGGGCACCTCCACCCTCTCCTACTCACACCAATTTGAGCCTTCATGCTCGGCCAAACCCTGCCCATTTCACTTACCCACTTCCTTAGAATAATTCTAGAGGTTCTGGTCTTCTTCAAAGACCAACCCTAGTGCCCTAAGAGGAGGTTAAGAAAAGGCGCGTCAAAAAGAGGTAATATCCATAACAGATCCATTCCAAATTCTTTCTTCTTCAACATCTTCTTCTTTAGTTGATTCATTATGAATTAATAGCATCAGTATCACTCATATACTTATATGTTATTATAAGTATGAAACAACTCTATTTCAACATCTATACATCCAATGGAAAATAAAATCACCGCGCGTGCGTACGTACGGAATACCGTCTCCACGCCGTGTTGTAATCTATTTTCCCCCACCACCTTACTTGGATGGGTATAATGGTGTGTATAATTACTATATATGATTATTTTAATTTTATATAGATTCTGAAATAGTATACATACACTCCAATACAATTCCACGATCATGGAAATGGTATCATCGCTCGTGCGTACGTACGAAATACCATCTCCACGATGTGATGAGATTCGTTCTACAAGATATTCATTGCATAATGATTATATAAATTAATTTAATGAATAAATATGATATAGAGTACATTATTAACATTCTGTAAATTATGTATCTATAACCTAAAGAGAAGAATGAGAATTTATTCGACAAAACACGCATTGGAACAAAAAGTTATAAATACTCGAATAACAAGTAGCAATGAAATATTACTACTAAGAAGCTAAGAATATGACCATATATGATATAATAACAATAATTATGATTCTGGAATAAGTAAATAACATTATTTAAATCATAATACAGGAGGTTCGGACACTTACGAGGAAAATCAGACCTAAGGTAAGGGAAATATCACAATATCATTTTTATCCGAGATTGTTTATACTTTAGTATTTACTGGGGTGTATTTTATCATCCACATCCATGTTACCTAAATATTTAATATTATTTCCATCCACCTACAATTTTTGAAATCCAATTTCACCCTTCGGTGAGTTTTTAGTAAAGGATATGAAAGGAATCTTTTGTCGTTTTTCGCACGAGGTACTTTTTGACTTTTTCGAAAAAAGTACGAATAATGTTTTTTTAACTTATATGGAATGAATGGATTTTTAAAACATTATTTCCAAGAATCTTCCTTTACAAATTTTCCAGTTTATTATTAATCAAATTATATTAGATTATAATTGTACGACATGTTAAGATAGGAAAAGAGTTTTTGAAGAAGAAAGGATATTTTCCTCAAGAATGGAGTTCAAGTGTTTTATCCAAATTATTTTCCATATAAGATAATAAAGGGTTCTGTTTCTATCCCTATTATTACATTGATTTGATTATGTTGTGATGGAATTAAATTTTTATGAATTCCTTTATCTTATATGAATTGTTTTATGATATCACGATGTTTAAGATTCCCATTTTTATTACATGGGTTATGCTATGATGTATTTTTTATGATTTTGTGGAACACATAATAATGGAATCATTATGAGATGGGTAGGAACTATATCTCCCTCCATTGAATTGGGTAATGATTTTATATCTCATGAGATAGACATGGCTAGAACGGAAGGATAAACCGGTTCAGTGAAACAGGAGTGAAACGAGGAGTGAACTCTATTCAGAAATGGAAATTGTCCACTAAGATAGTCTTGGAAATGAGTCTTGGCTAAAAAAATGATTCTCTATGATTATGTGTGTATGACACAAATTTTCATGTTTTAAGTTATGATTATTGGGATTAAATTTCACTACTATGTTTTATCCCATGTTATGAAATTATGATTTCTTTTGCAGGTTAAGATTTCCAAAAGTTATGTTCTTATGTATATGATGTGATTGATATTTCTTTTGTTTACCCTTACTGAGCATTTGAGCTCACCCTTTTGTATGTTTTATTTCCCCAGGTCAAGAAGATGGTTATTAAGTAGGATATGCCGAAAAGGGACTCTAGATATGATGAAATAAATGGGAGGCAAAGTAGATGCT
The DNA here is from genome assembly GCA_963277665.1 of Viscum album. Taxonomy (NCBI): domain Eukaryota; kingdom Viridiplantae; phylum Streptophyta; class Magnoliopsida; order Santalales; family Viscaceae; genus Viscum; species Viscum album. The sequence goes on along the minus strand of OY728158.1, from coordinate 37,913,309 downwards.
TTATAAACCAGTTGTTTATGTTTCCTGGTTTCTAAAGACTCTATACCTATACAGTCCTTTCCTGGTTTTGTTATATGTTGTAATAAGTGTGCTTCAATTTTGAAGTAATAATAATGTATGTAAGGTATGGGTTGTTATATAGATCTATCTGAGAGAATATATTCTTGAGACTTTTTTTTCAGTGTAGATTATTTATCATTCACCCTTCTGGTAGTGTAGCCAAATAAATAATGAAAATAATACCACTTCCAACCCATGATCATGGGTTATATAGTTCTTCTCCAGTTGTATCTCCTAGAGATAACCATATTCAATCACCTCCAGCCTCTGTATTAGAGAACAACCATGTGTGGTCCCAGATTCATTGGAGAACGCTGCATAATCGACACCCTCCACTAGAAATCTCATTATCGGGGCACTATTCAAACTCTGAATTGACTAAGGAAAATCCTATTCAAATTTCTCCATCCACAGGAAAGGTATTCTCTTTCAATTCAAAGATTCCATAGGAGATGTTATCCTAGAGAAATTAGGGTTGAATGAATGACAATATCCTTCCATCCCAAGTAATATCTGTACCTCATTTGTGCTCCTTAGTGGCTCCCATGCTAACACTACCTCTACCATGGTCATGTCCACTAACACTCTATCTATTGAGATAACATGTCCAAAAAACTGGACATACCAAATATTTATTAGGAAGTTATATAATATACCATAAAACCGTTTCTCTGGGAGTATTCCAAGAACAATCCTTAGTTGTCTCATGTGATCCTCCTCATATGCCTATAAAACAAGAATATCGTCGATGAAAACCGTTAAAAACTTGTCAACGTAAGGCCTGAAGATCCAATTGATGAGTCCCATGAACATTTATGGTGAGTTTATTACACCAAATATAATATCCTATTACTCATTATTATCTAAGAAGCATCTGAAATCCATCTTTGGTATATATATACCCCATACTCACAACTGGTGATAACATGGTTTGAGCTAAAACAAAGAGAACCATCGAGCCCCCAAAACTAAAAGTATATGTAATTGATCCTCGGTAGTTGATACTTTTTCATCACCCTAACATTGTTCTAGAATTGATAGTCCACACACAACCTTAAATTCTCTACTTACTTCATTGAAAACAACACTATGTTCGCTAGGGGTGAAAAAATGGGTTTCATGAGGGCCTTACTCTACAAATCCTCTAACCGCACCCTCATCTCACAAATCTCTACAGGAGCTATAAAATATGCTGCAGTAGATATCATTGTCATCATAGGGTATAAGTAGATATAGAATACAATATCTCATCGAAGAGGTAATCCTAGAACATCTTTAAAAAATATTTCCTTGTACTCTGCCACTACTAATAGGAACTAGAAACTCATAACTTCTGCTACATCGAGGTTCAGGCTATCCAAGTGATGTGTGATTAGCCTCACCCACCTATGTATGATTACATCATGTTCTTCCTATATATACTTTTCACCGATGAAGGAAGACAACATTACATCACTACTGAAACACCACACCTTTCCCTAAAACAATTAATTTATACATGTGTTGAAGATAACCAATCCAAACAAAGGATGATGTCTTGAGGAATCGACTCTGACACAAAGTGGTTCCAACCAGAACTATCAACTCCAAGGGTAAGGATACACTATCAGAAAATATGTGTGATAATCGTGTCTCCTCTCGTACATGTCTCCTATCATAATGGTGCAGTCAATAGTTCTAACAGAATATCATGGTCTCAAACAAGATATTTAGTGAGAAATGAATGACTAGAACTAGTGTTTATTAGTATGGAAGATATTGTAGTAATGATAGAGATCATACATAGAATCATCCTTAGAGGCCCTAGGTCATGTTCCTCAACCACATGCAGCTATCCCATCCCTTATCCACTAGCTCCTTGAGCCTTGTGTGGACCTCTTGGGGGTGGTGGTGGTAACCTTCAAAATCTCTACCACTTACCACTGCCATCCTATCTTATCTTCCCAATTTGTTTCCTAGAATGTCTTCCTTCTAAAAACTATGAATCTACCTTAGTGGTTCATCCACTTCCTCCCTATCAAGAAGAAAATATGTTATATAATCTATAGTGATATTTCATCTACCATCCCATTAGTTGAATCACCTCTCTCTTGGATGACTGGATCCACCATATAAACCATAAACTGCAGATCCTATGTCCTAGGACCTCCTTATGAAATGTCTCCCACATACTGATTCTTGAGGCTGATTCTCTGCACCTTCATATTCATTACTTACTATATTCAATTGTCTCTTCTCAGATAAGAATCTCTCAACCACCCATGATCGCTTGAGCCCCCCAAAATTAGTAGAAATTCTCATATAGATAATATTGGATTACATGTCTCTACAAAGACCTCAGTCAATGTTTCGAGCCTAGAATTACTTATCCCTGACCATATCCATCGAGTACCTATAGGGGTTGGTGAATGTCAGCGAATAATCACCTATCATCATATTTTCCCTGCTATAGCTGTAGATCCTCCTTTATATACAAAGATCTCATAATAACTGGTGGAAAATCCCCTATGAATACATACTCAAACTCTATATAGGAGAATATCACCTCTTTGTGAGTATGGATAGCCAAAATCCACCATCAACCCTATGATCCCTATAAAAGTGTCGCATCTAGGATCACCATTTGTTCGGCGGGTGTGATGAGTAGATGAAAAACAAGGGTAATTACCTTAAGGTAGTCCTCAGTTGCCTAACGATTGGGACATCCTCAACACATGAGGGGTCTCTATATATATAACTCATGGAGTGCGATCAACATGCACTTCTCCTCTACTAGTACTATAGGTACTACGTGTTTCTCCATAGGTGGAGGTATCGTGAGTTCACCACCTGGAGGTAACATCTGGAAAACTAGTCCCTATATTGATGCATTGACAATAAGGTGTTCTTCCTTATGATTGAGTTATTGGAAATTATATAGTATTTAATACAGAGGAATCATATAGAAAAAAAGAGTTACCACAGTTAATGAGTATATATGGATATCTGATGCAAGAAGGACATGGAAACCACAAACCATTCCTATATGATGCATGTACCATTTTTCCCTACAACGAGTCTTCTCATGTAAAGTGTAAAAAAGAATGTTATCAGAGTCATGGTGTATGGATATGTTGGGAACTAGAATAACAATATATTCCATGTCCTAATAGACAAACACAAAACACATAACACTATTTCCTGAAATCAATCTAATAGGATCTATATCTTAAGGTTGAACTGAACCCCTCTAAAACCACTCTATGTAGACCTGTCACAATGGGGCCCATGTTGTGACTCCACAAGCCCACCACTAATAGGCCAGTGGCTGGTGACTAGAACTGGGTAGGCATATCACTAATATGGGAGGCATTGACTTGGTACATATACACAAGCAGCCATATCCAAGAACAGAATATTGATATGTGAAAACCACTATGAATATAAATACATGCATACAACTATCTAAACCAATAGTGTACTATAGAATTAAATATTTTAATGTATACAGAGACATCGTAAAAGGCCACCAAAACAGTCTGTATACTAAAATGTCCAACATGTAATCAAAAAGGTACTAGGAATAATGATTGAATCCATAAGAACATAGCATCCTATCTAAACTCACAAATCTCCATCTAGTCAGAGTCCACCCTGGACTCTTTTTAAAGGATTCTCATCTTCACAGGACATGACACGTGTGGGTAAATTCCATGCATGGGTGTGTATAACAACACTAAGGAAGAAGCCCTAAAACCACAACTAATTATACAACAGAAATATACAGTCATCTATACACAAGTATATGTCTACATCATATAATGAGGATATCTAGATACACTAAAACAAGGCACATAATCATGAGGTAAGTCAAAACTAATATATACCACCATTAGTGATCCATTCTGATGATTCCATGAATCATTCAACTAGGAGATTCCACTCTATAGTGTCATATCACTAGTGAAGTCCATCTGAGAATTATTGTTCAATGGAAACCATCATGATAGAGATACAATGATAGATCTAAAGAGAGATGTGATACATCAAATGAGGATCGAAGCCAGTTCCTTGGGGGTGATACCAACAACTCCATCTATAACATCCCTCTATGTAGTGGATCAACGACCAGTAATGTTGGTTAAATATATACTTAGAACTCTCCCTAGGTCACAATGAATGAATAGAGGATCATCACAAAGCCTCCTTGGGGATTCCAAAAAAACATTCCATGATTTCCTGGAAAAGGGATCATATATTAGTGTATACGAAATGATACACAATAACCTTTAGGGAAACGATCTGGGGAAAAACCAGAATGAAAATTTTCCTATATATTGTGGAAAATGGATCTAAGCCATTTAGAAAGGGATACATAGAGTGTAGTAGGATCAAACACGATGTCCCTTAACCCCAGGTACTTCCGGTGTACAATAGACCATGTCAAGAAACATGTCGTATAAGAATGGTTTACACTGTTTGTAGAAAGGCATACACATCATGGATGTCCATGTGGGGGCTGCTCATGTTCAATGGCCATGTTCCTGTACACGGAGTCAACCTATGTTTTCTTTCTCTTGTACCATTACATATGTTTTCCCATGGTCCTAGTCTAGGTTTGATCGTGTGGTGGGGTACATGGCTATTACTCCACCACATGTCTGTGTACCCCTGAGATACACGCCGAGTCCCAAGGAATCTCTACATGTTGTGTGACATATTTCACTTGTCATGTGACACTTTAATGTCTTCCAAAACTCGAGATACCACTCATAATTCACCACACATTGTGTATCATAGAATACATGTCTTGTTCTTCCTGATTTTCCTGAATCATATTTCTTCCTCCACGTGCCTCGAATGATTCTACAGTGCTTGATCCGTTGGTTTGTTCATCCCAAAATGGATGTTCAATACTAGAAAAATTACTTATTACCGCGAAAATATATCCACGGTTTAATTTTTTCATGGATAGAGGTTATAATATAGCCACAAGTAATTTAATATCATGGCTTTAGAGGAGATAAACCGATAGATAAACTTGTTCTATGGAAACAGTTGCTCAATTGGGAATCACTCCATCATGACTCATCTCCCACCCACATCTACCTTATCGTGACTCCTCTCACCCATGATATCCTTCTCAATGACAGATCGATTCTCCCTTATCCAATCCTCTCCAGATTCTTCACATTGTTCACCCCTCCCTAATGTGATCCCTCTTATCCCCTTCATCGCACATTTATCTCCTCCTCCACCCCCTTCATCGTGCATTCCTCCTCCAATCATTGCACCTACCGAACCGTGACCTTCCATGAGTGGGATCTGTGTCAGACAACCCTTTAACTTGGGAAGATTTTCCCAGTTAATTCATTACCATACCTTCTCTCCCTTGAAATTCATACCCATAGCTAGTGACAGTTTGACCATACCTCTGCAATTGACCATAATTTTCATCGTTCTCCCCATATTTTTTGATTACTACCCACCATGTTCCCGATTTCATTTCCTAACACCAAATTGGGTTATTTATTGAAGAATAGTTGATGATTTGTTGTTAAACCTATACCAGGTTTGAAGGAAAATGAAAATTTACTGATGATGAAAAAGTGGTTTATAAGGGGAACTGCAACACCACTGAGGGTCCAAGAGGCTAACATTTTTTCTTCAACTGTGTATGGAGAAACCTGGTTATGGTGATTCTTTTATTAAAATTATATAAAGAAAATATAAATATCAGGGTCCTTTTTATTATTTCTTTACTAATTTATATTTATTGGTGTTGTTGGTGATCACTAGTAATTGATATTCCTTTCTCATACTAATGATGATTTTCTATTTGGTGTTAATCAAAATGGTTTTTTTATTTTCTGTTCATCATGTCAAGATGCTATAATTTTTACATGAATATATTCTTTGTAATGTCTTTTTCTTCTGAGTTTATATTTTTGAGTCAATATGTATAGATTTTTTTTATTATAATACATTTTAGGAATGGTATTATTCATTTATTCATGATTATATCTTCTATTTATATAATTATACCTTTGTTAAACTGTTGTTTTGAAAATTCTTTAAGAAAAAATAAGGCCAGTATTATCCTTTAGTTATTGATTACATTATAAAAATTGGTCACTTCATCAGTTATAGACATTTTATGAATGGGGAGGTTAATGATAAATTATTGATACACTACTAAAGAAATAAGGATAAAGAGTTATGAATATTAAAACTCCTTTTAATAAGGGGAGATGGTGGAGGCTAAGGGGATGTGGGTTAGGGGATGGTTGTGGTTGAGGGGACTGGTTTGGGGTGTGGTGGCTTGTACAGCGGGGGAGGTGTAGGATAGGGGGTGGTGTGGGGGTGGTGTTAGGGAATGGTTGTGGTGGAGGGACTTGTTTGTGGTGGGGGTGGGGGCTGGTTTAGGGGGGAGGCTACTATAGGTGATGGGGTGGCGGTGCATGGGGTTAGGGGGGATGGTGTAGGGGTGGGGGGTTGGGGGATGGTGCAAGCTAGGGGGTTGGGGGCTGGTGCTGGATAGGGGTTGGGGGTGGTGAGTATGTGTGTGTGTGGGGGGGGGGGGGGGTTAGGGGAGGGGGATGGTTTTGGGGGGATGTGACTAGTTTGTGTGGAGGGGACTGAATTGGGGGGAGGCTAGTACAATAAAAGGGTTTGGGGTGGTGTAGGGGTGGGGGTTAGGGGCTGGTGTAGGCCAGGAGGTTGGGGGCTGGTGTAGGCTTGGGGAATGGGGGTGGGGGTATGGGATGGTTGTGGGGGAGGGTACTGGATTGGGTGGAGGCATGTACATGGGGAGGTGGGGGGTGGAGGAGGGGTGGTGAGAGGGAGGAGGGGGTATGGGGGGTTGGTGCTGGGGTGGGGGGGGGTTACGGGATGGTTGTGGGGGAGGGTACTAGTTGGTGGGGCGGGGGGGTGGGGGGTGGGGGTTGGGTGGGAGGCTAGTATAGGGGGACGATGGTGACTTATACATCATTTTTGGATTACACCTCCCTTATAGAAGTCTGTTTCTATCCTATGAACCTATTTGATCACATATTCAAGATATTTCATTCAATACCTGAAACATATTTTTTGTTTGAACTCTATAATTTTTAACCACTTTCAGAACATTTTTAGTGGGTTATATACCACCTAAATTTCAAGATTAAAATTGGAATATATATTCTTAATAAAATTCATTCATATAGAAATTAATTTCCTCATTCCCTAAGTCATTATATCATTGAGAACATATTAACCAATTTTTTGTTATCCATCTCTCGTTGTGATGTTAGTATGTCACCCCTTCTAAATTTAAAAATTAACATCACTTATGTTTCTTCTTTATTTCCTTTGATATAAATCATTTCATTATTCACCTCAGAAATCTCAAAATTTTCACTATGATCCAATGGTAACCAATTATCTTCACTTTTAGTGTCATCATATTCATATTCAAACATCATTGAAAGATAAAACATCTTCTTAATCGTTAAAAATTCATCTTTATTTCCTTCAGAAGGTTAAATCTTATCACCGAATTCTGAATTTATCATCCAATAGAACATATTTGATGACATTACTTCATATCCTCTCTCCACTTCCAGTTTCATTGGAAAATATATAGAAAATTGTTTAATTACTCAATAACATGGGGGAGGGGGGTTTGTTAGAGAGGATACTACAGGGGGGATGAGGATGACTTATAATTCATTTTTGGATTACACCCACCTTACGGAAGTCATTTTCTAACCTATTAACATAGATGATCATATATTCCATATATTTCACTCAAAACATGAAACTAATTTTTATTTTGAAATCAAAAATTTTCAACCACTTTTTGGACATTTATTTAGTGGGTTATCTACCACCTAAATTTCTAGATTAAAATTGATATATATATATATATACATTTAATTTAATTAATTCATATAGAAATTTTTTATGCACTACGGTAGACACCATAGAATTGAGAACATATTATCCAATTTATTATTATCCTTATATTGTTGAGATTTTAATAAGTCACTCCATAAAAATATTAATATTAACTACTTTTTTGTTTCCACTTTATCTCCATTGAACGAGAATATTTCTTTATTCACCTATGAAATATCAAAATTATCACTATGATCCCATGGTAATCAATAATATTCACTTTTAGTTTCATCATAATATTATTCAAAAATCATTTAAAGATGACACATCTTCTTAATTTTTAAAAAATTATTTCCATTTGCCAACAAAAGTTACATCTTATTACTAAATTCTGTATTCTTCATCCAATAGAACATATTTGATGACATATATTTATATTCAACCTCATATTCCTATAATAGAAGATAATATATAAAAAATTGTCTAATTACTCTATAACAGAAACACTACAAAGTAAATTTAATAGTATATCTACATGTTCCCTTTTGGGAATATCTTATGATATGTGATATTGTATTATCAGACTCCACCTCAACATCTCTATCTAAATATTAATCATTACTTTCATCCTTAACCACATTATATGACTTCCCATTAAAATCATGAACATCAAAAGTGGAAAATTTACCATAAAAAATGTTTAAAAATATATCAAACAACTTCTATATAATTATTGAATCCTATAGAGCTTCTAAAAAATCTATGATAGATCTCCAAAAATCATTAACATTGATGAATAAATCATCTACTAATTCTCCTAAAATTATTATAGATGAAAATAACACCAATAATATTGATTCCCCATTATAAATATTATTATAGATAGTGGTGAATAGGTGAAAAACAATTTTTTCATCAAAGGTTAATTTATTTCCTATCCAATACACAAAATAAGAACATAATGATGTGTAGTGTTCACTATTCAAATGAATAGGTAAGTCCATTTCATATAATTGTATTTCCCATTACTATATGATCCCTCATAAATATATTATAATGATAAATTATTAGACTTGAGACTTATAAGAACCCAGATCTTTGTTCTGGTATGTATTTCCTTTTTCTAGAGTTTTTAAGAAAAATGGAGTTTCTGGAAAATTTTGTAGTACACACTGTGTAATTCTGAGTACATGCCTTGTACTCTTTTACTGCTCGATGTCGTGTGGTGAGCGTGTCCGGGCCACACACACAGTGTGTAGGGGTGACATAAAGGCTGATTTTGGCGGAGTATGGAATGACCTAGTACACACCGTGTACATTATTATTTTTTCATTAAACAGACAGGGGTCACGCCTGATGCACAGAAACGTCTTCTTCTAGGTCCCGTTCATCCAAGAGCACTGAGGATCCGTGAAACTTTGACGAGATCCCAACCCTCCGTCCATTCTCCTATTCGAGCATGGTAAATTGCGTTGTAATTGCAGCGGTGAGTTCTTCCTTATTATTGAGCCTTGTTTTCAAATTCCTCCTCCTTTTCAAGATATTGTGTGTTGAACATTATGGGTGTTTTCTCAGATCTACGACTTTTGGGGGAGAATCCGTAGTCAGGGTTCAAGTATATTGATGTCCTATGATCGAGGTAGGTGGTTTCTGCCTTTTTTTGGAAGTTGTTGAATATTATGTGCAATTTCCTTCAATACCCTTGAACGGGGTATAGCGTGTTTCCTGTTTTTCCCTGTTGTTTTCCTACATTCCTTTATTTCTTAAGTAGAGATGATTGCTTGTAAATTTGGATAATTTATACTGTGTTATTATGCTTTTCCATGCATGTTTTGCTTATTAGGCGTTTTTCTAGTTTCCATGCCTAGTTGTAGGATAGTGGAACTGTTATACTGTTATGCTATTGTGCCTTAGATTGATAGCCAAGTAGTTTGTGAAGTTTTCATGGGATGACACACGTGCGCTGAGCTTGTTTATTTCACACAGAACTGTGAGAACCTAGTGAAGTAGACCATAGGAATATTGGATGTAAGGGCTTCTCCAGAGTGTCTCTTAATACGATGCGAGACTACAGGGGGAATTGACGATGAGTGCTTCTTTGGAGAGACTGTAGTTCCTTGACTCGGGCCGCAGGTGGAATGAGATGTTGAGTGCTTCCCCAGAGATCCTTTAGCACGATACGAGACTATAACGGAGAATTGATGGTGACTGCTTCCTCAGAAATTCTACTCTTAGCTGAACAAGAGGGGTGAGACTGTGTGTGCCTCCTAGAGGGTTGCTAGTACTTGTAGGTTGAACCATACAGTTTAGGCTGTGAGAGCTAACCAGAGGCTTACATATTTTCCACTTGTTGCTGGTTGTTTACTTGTTTACCATATATACTTGAACTGTGGATTTTAGATGCTATGTATTTTCCTGTTAATTGTTCCTGTACATTACATTCCATGTATTCATTCACTGTTAGGCACAGATCTTTGGGTGGCTTCCTACTGGGACTTTGTCTCACACCCGGTTTGGGCCATGCTTTTGTGCACAAGAGGACTAGGTTGTTGCAGTTATCGATAAGGGAATGTTCCCTTCCACTTCAGATTCCTTATTGCACTGGAGCTGGAGAGCCTGAGACCGAGCATAGGATTGCGATGCTGCGGATTTTCTCATCTGTTTTTGTTTTTCTGTTGCTTTAGTAACTCTGTTCAGTTGTATTTTAGCACGTTGTTGTGTTTGCTACATTCCTTAGATAGTTTTACTTACTGCATCATTATCGTCATTGCAATATATATTCATTGTTTCCACTGTTGGGTTTCAGTTGTTGAGTATTGTTTTCTACTTTCACTATTTAATATTGTTTTCATTACTTTATATACCTTACCAAATGAGGGCATAGTTTCCCCAGTGACTTACCAAGGCCCTCACTGCTAGTCGGAAGCCTCTGGTGTTTGGGGAAATGTGCTTGAGGTCATGTGGAGAACCGGGTACGGGGAACCAGTGGAGGGGCTCTGGATCCAGGACGTTACAAAACACATGTGTATACAATGTTGGATCGGGATATACCAAATATACAGAAAAAGGTGTGAATAGTGTGTATTACAATTTCTTCATGAGATCATGATCTAAACTTTTATCTTTATAATAATGATTAAGTAATGGAAAATAAATTGCAAAGGGCACATGGTGTATAGTGGTTCGGGGAATAGAAGACCCCTATTCCACTCCACCAACACTCTACTCCACGAGCATGGTGATTTTTACTATCGGGTCCTCTTATTAACAGACCATAACACAACTAAGTGCAGGTAGATATCACCTTTAAAACATATGGTTAATCTTAGATGGCTGGTTCATTCAAAAAACCTAACAAACAACTTAGTATGAGAAGCTTATCACTCAAAGTGATATAGTATTTTTTCTTTGAAATACTTTCTACTTGTTCTTCACAATTGCTACAACACACAATTGATAGGTGATTGATCATCTTCTTCGGAAAGAATGATCTTCCGGTAGAAGAGTACGGAATTGATCTAGTTCATTAGATCTTGAAATATATTCCGCAACTTTATCAATGGTCCAATCACAGAAGATTATATATGTGGAATCAGAAAATATTCAATCGTTTTCAGCTTCTTCTGAAATTAGAGTTTGATTGATTATGGTAGCAGAAGATCTTAAATCTTGAATGTCTCTGTAAACTGTAGCAGGGGAAAACCCATGAATCTATTCTTTTCATCTCGTTCACAATGATCTAGATCATACATACTGTAATTCAAAATAACACAGATATATATAATAAATAAAATCATTTTCCATTAAAAATTAGATCCTCAAAAGTTGACTATAGAATCATGATATTCAAATATTTGAATAAAAGAGAAGTCATAACCCCCCTTAGAATTCTCCATGAAAATCTCCTATTAAATCTATCATTTTAATAATAAATAAAACAATTTGAATTAGTCCAAGAAACACTTTAGATTGGGGCCTTTAATCAGGTTTGAAATCAGCTTGATAATCCACATAAAGACTATTACACAATAATGCCTTGTTTGAATCTCTGACGCCAAATGTAGGGTTAAACTGCATAGCATACACTCTGTGAATGTATTGTTCACAACATGAGGTTGATAAAAAATACTTTTCTCTTCAAATTTAAAACATATGGTATGTAATACATACCTTTATAGGCATCTAAACATAAGGAACATGATCCATAATTTTTTATAAAACAAAAGGTTTCTCAAAAAAGTAAGGTTGATGAACCAGACTTTTGAGAAACAAATATAACATTCAAAAATTTTTTGATATCCCAAACATAAGGTTACTTCCAAATGTAGGGTTCTTCTTCCATGATTATCTGATAGCGTATAGATTCTTAACCATGCTTTTCCGATAACATGTAAGCAACATTTTTCATCCTTACTCAATGCTCATCAACGTAGAGTATGAATAGTTTTTCCAGAACATGCTAATGTGATTTCCAAACACACAGAATATGAACATTGTTTCCAAAACATGCTAATTTGATTTCCGAACACTTTTTCAAATATTCCATGCATATTAAAAAGCATAAATATTATTTAAAAAAAGAAATAAATAATATTAATTTCCTGAAATATACTCTATGTAAAATCATTAGAATAACAAAAATGGGTATGTGTGACCATCAAAATCATCATTAAAAGATAGAGTATTGTTGAAAACAAAACTTTCTCAATATTCTCCCCCTTTTTGATGATCAAAAAACCCACAAAAAACCAATAGAAATATCATAAAAAATTTATTGCATATAATTTAGAATATTGCAATGATAGAGATAATATTTTATTTTAACAAAATTATTTATTAATTTTCACATTCCTCCCTCTATAAATTAATATAATATCTCCTAATTAAAAAATTTATAATTTTGTGTTTATCCATAATTGTTTTCTCCAAAAAAAAAATATGTTGTGTTTATCCATAATTCTTCCCCTTTTGTCACATCGAAAAGAATGATAGAAGAAGGAATATAACACAATTTAATGTAGCACTGATCATATGTAAATGCTATGATAAACTGGTTAACAATATTTGAATTTGGATTACTATCATTGAACATTGACAGTACAATAAAAAAAATTAATGCACATAAAAATGTGATTCAAATATAAGTTATTAGAAGTATAATTACAATTACATGATGGACAATTAGAATCATGGTTGGGATAAAAAGGTATAAGGAAGGGGTTTGCAGCACCTCTAAATGATTTTCTTGAGCTCTAACATCGGCAGTCAGAACATTTTCATCAGTCTGTTGCCTAACTAGACTATGAGATCACTTCCTTCCTGAGTCATATGGATGTCTTCAATCAAATTTACTCTAAGAAACTCATGAATCCTCTATTCATTTTCCATAAAAAGAGTTAACATATCAGAGAACTGATTCAAAAAAACTCTAATTCTAGGTTTATTCAAAGTCAAGTGCTCAATAAGAAACCTTTGATTGTCCAACAATAGAGATAAAAGAGATCTATTTCATTTAAGGTCTTGTAGTCTGTCATTCATATTTCTCATACCTACAAGAATGGCCTGATATCTTCTAATCAGATTAGGTGAGGTACTTGATGTACTTACTTCACTATGTCTGATAACTGTAAATTATTGCTCCGTGATATATTTAAACTCTAGTAATCTGACTACATCACTATTTCAGATTTTAGATTTTCAACATTAGCCAACATTTACTTCTTGAAATTTTTGAATTCTTTATTAGAAATAGAATTGGATATCAGTCTATGAAATTTAAGATTATCCTTTTCTAATGCTCTTACTAAAGTATCATTTTTGTCTTAAAGATTATTAAATTTGTGGATTAAATCCTCCACATAATCATCATCAGAATCAGAGGCACCTTGTGCTTGATTATCTGTCTCAAAATCCACTGGATTTATCAGTGGTAAACATAGGAATTCAACACCTGACTTCTCTTCATAATTCCTCTGTTGTAGCTTCTCCACTGATTTTTCTTTCGAGTCCTTTCCTAAATCATCCACAAGAGAATTATCACTAATAATTTGAGTTTGAATTTCAGAAAGGTTCTATGCTGGATTCATATTCACAGGTTCTTGGTCATCCTGAGGATCCCCTTCGTTGAGATCATCCAAGGATGGATCCTCTAAAATAGTTTCATCTTTGGATAATTCTTCTGGAACATTCTTAGTAGGCCATACAGTTTTAGATCTCTCTAATTCAAAATTTTAAGGCTTTTCAATGGTTGTATTCACAATTTATTTTTCTACATGAGGAGTCACCTCAATATGAGAAATCGTTGGATGGTCAGCTTGCTGTACTCAAGATTCTTTAACAAATATGTAGCTTAGAAGTGGTTCAGTTTTTTCCAAAAGTTTCTTGAACAGGTTCCCTATCAGCTTGAGCTACTCTTTTCCATCTCCTATGAAGTCCTTCTTCACATTCCTCATTACCAGGTGTATCAACTATCTCAAACCATATCCTTCTTGATAATCCATTAGTTCTATATTTAGCTACTCCTTCCATTGATTTTGCAGGTAGCTCCAGAGCACTCTCTTGTTATTCTTTTTCTCCAATAGGCTTGAGTTTTACTTTTATTATGTTCCAAAGGAAACCAATCTACCTTATTGTTCCCTCATTAATGATGTTTCTATGGTGGCATCTAACATGGGCATCCACCAACCGTATCATATCTATGTTAAATAAAATATTTGAAATTTACCTTCCAAAGGGATAACAGATTATCCTCACTTCTGGTTGGCAACAGTAATTGATATATCTCCACATATATCTCAGAAAATTAAACTTAATATCACTCATAAATAGAAATTTATATACATATCAAGGTAAAATATTTTCTCCAACTCTGACATTCTGGGTGCAATACCTGTTTGCACAAATTTAACTAAAATATTCCGGTCAGGCTCTAGATCTTATACTAATATCTTCCTTATGTTTGTATAACCAAATAAAAAAAGAAATAATATCATCATGCTTATGTAAATTATCACCAATATTCATTAAATCAAAATGTAAAACGCCCTCATGAGGGTATTTAATAATTTTGGCTATCTCCACAGACGAAATCGAAAAATCTCTATCCTTGATCTTAGCTATTATTGAATCTCTATCTTTTTTCAGACTGAAATGAACTGATTTAAAAAAGTGACGAAATTCTACCTAATATAGAAACTCCGTATAGTCTCTATTGAAGTTTTTCTAGTGTTTCTGAAATTCTAGGCCTTGCCTCAGCATCATATCCATCTGGTACAACCATTCCTGATTGATCACTTTTCCATGAAAAATATTTCGACATGCCAAGCACTGTCGCTTGGCGTTGATGGTTTATGGCTCATCAGTCATTTTGTTTTTGGCCATTGCTATCATAGATTTCTTAAGGTTCAAAATGATATGTTTCCAAAGGTTCAGGTTTAGGTACTGAAGAGTGTTAGAGGTACTCAGGGTTTCGAAGGGTTTTGTGAAAACGAACGGGTTTGGAATTGGAAATAGTTTTTGACATCCTTGATTCCCGTGTCATTATGCACATAATAATTATAACATTATAAAATATTAAAAACTTATGTGGAAAAAGTTTATAGAATAATTGATGAAAATTTTAAATTAATAATGACAAGTAATAATAAAAATAGATTAAATAAGAATTAAAATAAATAATTAAAATTAAAAACGTTCTTGTAAAAATAAATAAACCTAGCTCCCACTTAATAAAATCAAACCTTGAACTGGGAAGAGGTTTAGTAAAAATATCAGCTAATTGAATTTTAGTGCTTACAAATTCTAAGAATATATCCTTTTTTAGAATATGATCTCTTAGAAACTGATGTCTGATATCAATATTCTTAGATCTAGAACGATTAATAGGGGTTTTTTAAATATCACTAGTATTATCACATAAAATAGGTGTATTATTAAAATTTAGTCCAAAATCAATAAGAGTGTTTTTCATCCACAAAACTTGTTCAGAGAAACTTCCAGCAGATACATATTTTTCATCTGCTATTGACAGGGATACTGAGTGTTGTTTCTTACTAGACCATAACCCTAAGGATTTTCCTAAATAGTAACAAGTCCCTAAGGTAGTTTTTCTATCTAATCAATAACATTCAATTTATTCATCTGAAAAAGAAATTAAATTAACATCAGATGTATTTTGATAGATAATAGATGGAAAAAGTGATCCATTTAAATATGTAAAAATTATTTTATCATCACTTATGTTAGATTCTTTAGGATCATATTGAAATCTAGAACAAAGAAAAACTGAATATTTTATATCTGGCCTTCTAGAAATAAAATATAATGAAATACCAATCATACCTCTATATAACATGTTGTCAAATGATTTTCTAGTTATATCCAAATCATGTTTTATATTAGTACACATAGGATTTGAATATATCTTGATGTTTTAAATTCCAAATTTATTTAGTAAATCAGTAATGTATTTCATTGATTTAAAACACTTCCAAAATATTTTTGATAAATTTGAAGCCCTAAATAGAAATTTAATTCTCCCCTCATAATCATTTCAAAATCATTTTGAATTTAATATGAAAAATAATTATAATGTTTTTTTGCTGAACCAAAAATTACATCACCAACATAAATTCTAACCTATAAAATATTAGACTTTAGTGTTTTCTTAAACAATGTTGGATCTTCCATCCCAACAATAAAAAGATTTTTTAAAATAAAAGAACTTAATCTTTCATACCAAGCTCTTGGTGCTTGTTTAAGGCCATAAAGAGAATTATGACATTTAAAAACAGAATCTTGTTAATGTAAATATTCAAAACCAGGAGGTTGCTCAACATAAACATCCCCAAATAAGTAACCATTTAAAAACGATGACTTAACATCCATCTAAAATAATTTAAATTTCATATGAGATGCATAGGCTAAAAGGATACAAATGGTGGATAATTTAGTTGAAGGTGTATAGGACACATTATAATCTATACCTTCTTATGGATTATAAATATTAACTAATAGTCTTGATTTATTTATAATTATTATCCCTTGATCATCCTGTTTATGTCTAAAGACACATATGATTCCTATAACTAGATACTTTTGAGGTCTTTCAACTAAATTCCAAACGTCATTTCTCTTGAATTGGTTTTGTTTTCATGCATTGAAATCATCCAACTGTCATCAACTAAGGCTTCTACTAATGTCTTAGGATCTAATTGGGATAGAAAGGCAGAGAATTCATCAAGATTTACTACATTTCTCCTTGTTTTTGTTCAGGTGTATAGGTCTCCTATAATAGTTTCGAAAGAATGATTCTTTAGGATTGTAGATTTTCTAGGTATCATACTATTAGGTGCTTAAATTTCATGTTATTATGAACTGGATTGAATTTAAATTAAATATTTTACAAAATAAACTTTTATGTTCTAATGTCTCATGTTATCATTAGAGTGAGATTCATCAATTTGGTCTTTCCTTTTCTCAAAGGGTCAGTTTTATTAAATTTCACATGAACTGATTCATAAAAAATCCTTCACTTTTTATTAAAAACTCCATAAGCAATGGAACTAGCAGAACATCATAAGAAAATTCCTTCATCAGATATTGGATCAAACATACAAATATTTTCCTTGGTTTTTATCATGTAAACCTTGCATGGAAAACATTAATGTAGTTTAATTTATGATTTCTGTTATTCCAGAGTTCATAGGGTGTCTTTTTAAAAATTATCCGGATTAAAACTCTATTAATTATATAATAGGTTGTGCTTACAGATTCTACCCAGAAATGGGTAGGAAAACTATATTCATTTAACATAGTCGTATGGATTTCTTTAATACTCTTATTTATTCTTTCAAAAATTCCATTTTGTTCATGTGTTCATGGTGATGAGATGGTGTGTTTAATACCCCTATTTGAGTAGAATTAATTAAATTCTAGTTTCTCATATTCTCCACCATGATCACTTCTTAATAATTTTTTTCTGAATATATTACATTTTTAACACAATTGCAAAAACATTCAAATATAGTAAATATATCATTGTTATATTTTAGAAAATAAATCCAAGTAAATCTATAAGAGTCATCAACTAAAACTTATAAATATTATTTACCATCCATGTTTTCAATTATTGAATGTCCAAAAAAATCTATATGGATAAGTTCTAGAGGTTTAGATATAGGAATTTTGTTAACATATTTGAATGATGATTAGTACTGCATACAAAGTTGACATGCATCACATAATCAATCACATTCAAATTTGAGAATATGTAAATCAGAAACTAATTTTTTATTAGATAAATTTGGTTAAAAATATATATTTCTAATGTATAAGTCTTACATTGTTGATCTATGATTCATTTATCTTAGATGTTAAGAAATTTAGATTTTATTTACACAAAAAATTTATGTCCAGGTTATAAACATTATCTATTTTGGGTGTTGTTTCTGACGCATTCGCCGGGGCGCGCGTGCATCCGTCCGTCAGGGGGGGACGCGCGGCTTTGTTGCCCCGCATTCCCGCTTTCCAAAGGCGGGCGGCATTCGTTCCTTATTCAGAGACGTCTGCTCCTTTATTGAAACGGGGTGATGGGATGTCGGTTCTTCCTTCCGTGGATTCCTCCTCAGAACACGTCCCCTAGTCCGGGTCTCCCTCATAGATTTAATACGTAGTTCGTGAAACTCTTCCCACTGCCATGTTTCCATGGGCGCCGGTTAATTACGCTGCTTCTGTTGGGACATTCCAAAGGGTCCAGTCAGGGCAGCAACCTTCGGTCAGGGGAGTGGTTACGTTGAGGCATCAGTAGCGTGTCTGGATGCTGGGGTACCTGGCATGTCCGTCTGTTATCCTTGACCACAAGGCTTCTCGAGGGCGTGGAAGCCCGAGGCATCCCACATCGAGTGCGGGGAATTACATGTCATAGACACGTATCTGAGGTTTTCCTCAGCTTCCCGTGTTCAACACAGGGTATGCCGCGAGTTTAACGTCTAGAGGAGACGGATGAGAGTGAAATGGGACCATCGCAGGGGGCGATAGTGAAGTTGGGCTTGAGCCTTGACGAGGCTTCCTACGTATCCCTGTGGCAGGGAATCAAAGTCCGCGTAGTTCGGGATGGTGCCGGTAAACCGACGTGAAGCTGGACCTTGGTCCGAGGGGAGTTGGGCTTGAACCTCTGGGAGGATTCCTACGTACCATGCCTTGACATGGATCAAAGACCTCGTAGTTCAAATGGTGGGTCGCAATGGATTTCCACTGGACCGGAATGGGACCCGACGTGAATGAGCGACGGGTGGGCTTGAACCTCGTGGAGGCTTCCTACGTACCATGCCTTGACATGGATCAAAGACCTCGTAGTTCAAATGGGGTTTCGCCGGTGAACCGACGTGAAAGCAGACCTTGGTCCACTAGTCGTGGGCTTGAACCTCATGGAGGCTTCCTACGTACCATGCCTTGACATGGATCAAAGACCTCGTAGTTCAGGTGGTTGGGTCGCAATGGCTTACCACTGGACCAGAGTGCAGTTTAACGTCATGCTGGACGTAGGTAGAACACGACGTGAATTGGGTGATGGGTGGGCTTGAACCTCGTGGAGGCTTCCTACGTACCATGCCTTGACATGGATCAAAGACCTCGTAGTTCAAAGGGGAATGTATTTTAACGTCATGCCGGACGAAGATGGGACCCGGCGTGAAGAAACGACGGGTGGGTGTGTCGGTGAACCGACGTGAAAGTAGACCTTGGTCCACTATTGGTGGGCTTGAACCTCGTGGAGGCTTCCTACGTACCATTCCTTGGCACGGATCAAAGTCCCCGTAGTTCGTTAGGATGGATGGGTCGCAATGGCTTACCACTGGACCGGGGTGCATTTTAACGTCGTGCTGGACGGGGGTGAAAGTCACCGTGAATGAACGACCGAGCAATGTGGCTTGAACCTCGTAGAGGCTTCCTACGTACCATTCCTTGACATGGATCAAAGACCTCGTAGTTCAGGTGGTGGGTCGCAATGGCTTACCACTGAACTAGAATGGGACCCGACGTGAATGAGCGACGGGTGGGCTTGAACCTCATAGAGGCTTCCTACGTACCATTCCTTGACATGGATCAAAGACCTCGTAGTTCAAATGGGGTTTTGTCGGTGAACCGACGTGAAAGTAGACCTTGGTCCACTATTGGTGGGCTTGAACCTCGTGGAGGCTTCCTACGTACCATGCCTTGACATGGATCAAAGACCTCGTAGTTCAGGTTGGGTTTTGTCAGGGTCGGTGCTTACTCTAAGCCCACGTGAGTCATGCTCGGTGTGAGAAACAAGAGGTTGCATGGACCTGACGATCACGTCGCGAAGGGTGCGTCCGTGAGAAGCGAAGAGGGGCTTACGCGTTGGGCGGCCCATGGTGTTTGGACTTACTCCAGGATGGAGGCCCATGGCGCGACAGAGCGCGGGGAAGATGGACCTTGGTCCGACGATGGGAGGTGCCTCGTTCCCTATCACGTCCTCCACTGACCTTGGTAGTGGGGAAGTACCGAGATTCACGGGGTGCAATCATCCGTACCAAAGGTTAGGGACTTACTCTCTGAGGCGACCCTTCCCCTGCGAACATACACCACTCCGACAAGGAGGATCTCATTCCATGTGCGGAAGAGTTCCATTCCCGTGGAGACGAGTGGTGTAATGATTGTTCGAGCTGGGGGGACCCTTCGTGAGGGAGACGAGGTTGGGTCACAGTTTAACGTCATGTGTTGAGGACGTGGTGCTTGGCAGTTTAACGTCCTGCAGCTCGGACGAGGTGGGTTCACTCCACACCCCTAGGGCTTACATAACCGGTACCCTCTGGTCCTTGGGGAAGGGAAGGTGTCGGTAAGGCCATGGTAAAGGGGGTTCGTGGGACGAACCACCGAGGGGTCCACGTTAGCGTGGCTATGCGAAGAAGCAATAGCCGTTAGCGTGCCTATGCGAAGAAGCATTAGGCGAAGCAACGCTACGGGAGGTGTTGTCCATGGGACTTTGAAATCACATCGTGCAAACCTGGAGGGTCGCACGGAAAGAGGAATCGCTAAGCAGAGGAGTGTGCTTCGCGAAGTGGGGTGCCTTGGCCTTAGCATGGGGCATAGGTGGGAGTGGGAGGTGCTTCGCGAAGTGGAACAGTGTTCGCGGAGCACTTCCTCGCGAAGAAAGAGTGGTTCGCGAAGCATGGTCCTGCAAAGCAGTGTACTTTGCGAAGTGGAGCGATCCTGCCTTAGCATAAGGATTACTCATATGGGTTGGGTGTTTCGCGAAGCACAAGTGCTCCGTGGCTGCCCGGGTTCCCTTGGGAATCCCCTTCCTTTGCGAACGCCCTTGAGCTTCGTGAAGGGCATCCCTCTCGGAAGAGGGGCTCAAAACGAAACAAATCAGAGTCGTCTCGCGAAGTAGAAATACCTCGCGGAGCTCATGATTCCCGGGGCAAAGCGTGCTTCGCGATTCGGGAGAGGAGAATCCGAAAGGTCGGATTGTCCGTCCTCGGGACTCAGGGGGAGTCGAGTATTTATAGGGAAGGGGCGCCGCGAAGCAGGGCTCGCGCGCCGCCTTCGGGGCTTCGCGGCGACTCGCGAACGTCAAACGTGTTCGCGGAGGATTACCGCCTCCGGTGCTTTGCGGCGGCTCGCGAACGTCAAACCGGTTCGCGGAGGATTACTGCCTCCGGAGCTTCGCGGGGCCGCCAAGGTTGGGACGCTTCACGGCGGGGCTTCGCGGCTGTGCTTCGCGGCTGTGCTTCGCGAGGCAGCGCACCGACTGTCTTGTTCGTTCCTTCCTTTCGGGCCACATTTTTGGCGCCAACAAATGCCCCCCCTCAGACTTGGAGCCGCGGAGGGAGAAGGGTCGAAGTCTGAGGGAAAAATCGCCAAAATTGTCGGTGGTTCGCGATGCAGCATCGCAGAGGGGGGCCCGCGCTGCTCGCCGGGGCCGCCGATCCAGACGCGCCGCGATGCTTCGCGCGGGTGAGGCGCGCCGCGATGCTCCGGGGTCGTCGCCTATAAATAGGGGGTCCTCCCTCTTTTGTCTTCACGTGCCTTGTCTTTTTGTGCGCTCTCGATTTTGCGATGCTCCGCGTACTCCACGACAGCACTCCGCGAATCGAGCTTCGCGGCGAACCGCGGGTCTCCGACTCCGCGTCCGCGCTAGGCGAACTTCTTGTCGGGCTTGGCCAGACTTCGCGACTTGGTCTCGCGACCGATCTTCGCGATTCCACTTCGCGGTCGAGCTTCGCGATTCAACTTCGCGGCCATGCTTCGCGATCCAGGGGAAAAACTTTTCTGAGGGTTGACATTAATAATGACCCATCAAGAGGTTGTGCTGGGAGTGCTTGCAGATGCCGCTCGCCGGGATGAGATGGCCAACCGTCCAGGCTTAGGGGAAATGGTTCGCAGCCATTCGGACCACACTTCCTTGACAGACCTGCTGTCGGAAGGTCAGAGGGAGTACCTGCAGTGCAAGAAACTACCGTTGTACGGCTTCGGGCTGAGGGATGACGTCTTCATCCCTGAGGCAAGAAGGGATGAACCAGCTTGCTGGTTCAGGAGCACACCATGCCAGCACCAATGGTTCAGGGCGGACGATGGTCACGCACAGGAGGATTTCACACCCGTCACCGCTGATTGCCTCTACAATCATGTGAACGACATTGACGGGAGGCCACTGCAACCGGAGACGTCCCCTCATCTCTACCGCACCATGCTGAAGGCGGCTCTGCAGGATCCAAAGAAGGGATGGTCCGATGAGTGGGACCTGCGCCAGGGCGGCAACTTCACCGATGACTGGGCCTGGGCCTACTGGGTAGGTGCCTCCTACGAGGAGTTCGAGGCCGAGCTGAGGAGAGTGGGATTGTATGAGGCGGCATGGGCCTCCCAGTTCCACGTTTATCAACCAAAGCAACTGATGCCGGAACTGTTGAGTAGATGGTCGTCCAGAACCAACACTTTTCACCTGCACCACGGGGAGGTGGGCATCAGCCTGTGGGATGTCCACCAGATTTCCGGGGTCCCGATCTTGGGGGCCATGTATGACGAGTTCCTCCTCGTTTCCAGCGTGTGGGGAGATGCTGAGCAAATGCCACGGCTGGCGTCAGCGCTGGTGGCGCTTGTCCCTGGAGAGGACAAGGAATCAGTGAGGGATGTCCACTTCAAAAGATGGTTCAAATGCTTCCTGAACTTCCCAAAAGATCGAGAGTTCCCTCCAAGGCCTCGAACTTGTCCGAGGGCAGCCCAGCGGGGCAAGGGACACTCGTACTGGCGGGTTTTGGAGGACAACCAATGGAAGACCTGGGGTTTCAGTGTTAGCACTGAACAACAGCCAATAGTCAGGCTGGCGGCGTTCATCGCGGCTCTCATCTGTGGGTGGATCCTACCGGTGAGAGATACAAGCATGGGGGTGCGGCCCAGCTCATTCATCATGGCATCAATGTTGGCCATGGGGCAGCGGATCAACCTAGGGATCCCGATGCTCTCCAAACTATACAGAATGCTGCGGTGTATTAGCGAGGTCAAGAAGCCGCCAAGAATATGCGGGCCCTTCCACCTCTTGTATGGGTGGATCGCGGCGCATATCAGGGGGATTTACGAGTATCCAAACCCCATTTCGCCGCCGGGATTAGACTTTCTCCCCTCCATTCTGAACGCAGTTGGGAGATTCCGATTCAAACTGGCCGTTCCGATGGTGCTGAATAGGGTGTGGAGGGCGGACGAGTTAAACTTTCATCCCTTCCCACTGCCGACGGGGAGGCTTACTGATGATGGACGGGGGACGGAAGAACATCGGGCTTACCTCCTGGCCTTCCGAGGTGGGTTTTTGGTGGCTCGGATAGACCGTGAGCCAATCTGTGAACCATACACCCCGTATCATTTTGCGAGGCAGTTCTGGTGCCTCCAGCGGCTGACCCCGCAGGTATACTGGGAGGTGCATCACGAGGAGCACCCGTGTGTGATGAGGCAGCTGTGGCTCATGTTCACACGTGAGGATGGAAGGATGCAGATCGCATTTCCTCCGTCCACAGCCACTTTCGGCTTAGTGAAGGAGTACGCCATCAGCTGGGAGGCCGCTTACCCCGGGGAGATGCTGAAGAAGCCAACGATCTGGGTTGGCGACGGTGGGCCTCCTTTATCTCGAGGTCGGGGTCGGAGGGCAGCTAGGGCCGCTCGCGGCAGCGGGGATGCCATGGCAGAGAGACCCGCACCGGCCGAGGGTATGGCAGCTGCGGCGGATCCGGTGGTTCCGGGAGAGCAGGGTCATCCGGAGGGGCGGCCACCGAGGGGATTCCGTCGGATATCTGATCAGGCTCCGGGGAAGCGGCTGCGTCACATCGACATGGCAGAATATGTCGTCTTTCCGGAATCTTGGGACATTTGGGATGTCAACCGGAAATTCCTCAGTCCACCCGATATGTGGGCCCACCTGAATCGCCTCGGGATGAAACTGCCGGGCATAGGCCCAGTTCGGGCTGGATTCATGGTGTCTCCGGTGGAGGTGGAGCAATACGTGAACGAGCTGGAGGATTACATCCACTCCAGTGGTGTCCCTCGCCCAATGACAGACCGGGTGAGGGTACTGTTGAATCAGACGGTGCCCCCGCAGCTATCGGCTGCCGATCTGAGGGAGCGCTTCCTCTTGCAGGAGGAATAAGGGGACTCTTCTCATGGGGACGAGGCTGGAGGAGGGAGCCCGTTGGAGGAGGGCGAGGTCGGAGACCGAATCTCAGAATCCGACGACTTCGCGGAGGCTCTCGAGGTAGCATTCCGAACTTCTCTTCTTACGATCCGTTCTTGAATCCCTATGGACTTCTCACCAATGCTCGAGCCATGCAGGAAGAACTTGTTCGTAGGCCTCGTTCTCGCTCCTTGGCGGGTGATGTCGCGGGACCTTCAGAACCCGCGCCTATGGCTGCGTCTAGTTCTGCATCTGGTGGGACCAGGGGGTCTGAGGTGGCTCTTCTGGACTCTCCAGGCCTTCCAACAGTATACGGGGGGCCTCGTCTCGGAGTCCCATCAGTACCGGCCCAGGAGCAGCGCTCGGAGGTCGATCTTCGTAAGTCTCCTCCACCGGTCTCCTCGTTGTCACATGTGGGCCATGCCAACTAACGTTTATGTCTCTTTCTGTCATACAGTTCTCCGACTGGCGTGGGCTGCTGCAGCGAGGCTAGTCGGGATGTCTGGCGGCGTCCCTCCTAGGGGCATGCCAGTGATGGTGACGATAGTCCCTTCACCTTCTCAAGCTGCGGCGCACACCATCACTGGCGGGACCACCAGCAGGGCCATACCTGAAGTCATCGAGGTGGACTCTGAGGAAGAGGATCAACCGGTCAGTCCCAGTCCTGTCGTGCCTACGCCGGCGTCAGGTGTCGTACCAGACTCAACACCAGATGCAGATCCTGCTGAGGAATTCCTACAGGCATATCCTGCGTACGAGCCTGCCGACCGCGCGGATTGGGACGAAACGACCTCTGATGAGGAAGACAACAGCATAGTCTGCAGCCGGTCGTGGAAGCTGATCACACGCTTTATCAGGGACACTCCCCAAGCGCAATGGCTGGCCGAAATGGATAGGCTCCTCTCGCGGTTGCGCGAACTGTGTGCCGGGGGAGTGGATGCCCAACGCCCTCATGCGCTCATCCGAGACCTCATGGCTGAGAAGATCCGGGAGCACGATCGTGGGCTGAGCGTGGGATGGCAGCGGAGGAAGGCGACCAGCATTAGGAAGCTCCAGGAGGCTGAAGGCGAGGTCCAACAGATGCAGATCCGGGCCAACAAGCTTTCAACCACTCTCGATGCGCAGTCTGAGCTGGTCTCACGATTGAAGACCCAGCTGGCAGAGGCTGAGGAGCACATGGGGCAGACCTCTGGAAGGATGGATGTCGTTCGGGCCGAGGTAGAAAGGACCAGGGCCAGGGTTGACGAATTACGCCCCGCCGCTGCTGAAGAGGAGTGGGAGTTGAATCAGCGGCAACAGGATTTGGACGCCACAAGTCAACGGGTGGCGGAGCTGCAACGCTCCTTTGACGGGGTCAACCCGTCCATGGGGGAAGTCGACCCCCGAGTATTTTAACAAACCCGAAAGAAGATTTTATTAATACTTTTGTGCTTCAACTATTTCTTTCTCCTTTGTTTTGAGTTTCGTAGCACACACGATTTCCACTGTTTAATTGCCTTGTTACATCCCTACAATGTATGCGGGACGTTTGACGACAATTCCTCAAGCCAGTCCAGATTCCCGAAAGATGGGGAAGGCTTGATCGGAGGAGGAACTTCCAGGATAGCCGAATTACCGTTTCTCCAACGTGCTCTTATGCACGAATGGGGCAGCACTGGGGGCGCTGAAATCGGTTCAAACAGGTGAAAATGGGAAGTGTGAATCACGATGCCCAAATTCGAAACACTGTGGGGATGGCGTGACAATAAAGGGCAACCGCTAACCGTGGCGAACAAACGGTATCCTTACCGTGTTAGCCTGAAATGGGGACAACAAATGAGCATCGACCGCTGACCATATTCGAAACGCGGGATTTTATCAATTTGTTGTCGATCAATCTTCCAGGACGTTGGCCCAGGACAGTTGGTGGACCATAGGTCAGACATCCATACTGTTAGGGGGTCCTTCCAGACATGACCAGTCTTCCGGAACGTTGGCCCAGGACAGTTGGTGGACCGATGCGGCATAAGACCAGGCCGTTAGGGGGTTCCTTCAGACATGAAAGAGGACGAGGGTCCGAATAAGGGACACGCAAAGCGTGGAACATGGAGTGGTGGTTTGTTCAAACAGAATCCAACACCTTGGTAGTTGCACCACCGTGGTGGGAGTACGCCAAATTGGCGCATCGGCCTGATCACGGATCATTCTTTCTTACAGACAGGGCCTCTGGCGAGGGCTGGAAAAGGGGAGGAACAAGTTTTCGTGATTCCAGGGGCTGAACCCTAGGTGAAATGACTGGGTGTCTCTACGTATCCCACGTGATGATGGGAATCAAGCCGCACGTAGTTCTGGAAGCGCAGTTTAACATCATACTAGACGAGGAGCAGCCTGACCGTGTTGGTACACATCCAGCCAAAACTACTAAGCCCACGTGAGTCGTGCTCAGTGTGGGAAACAAGCAGCAGTGGCGGGAATTTCCCGACGCAGAGAGGGGCAGGTTAGGGCAAAGGGATGCTCGGTGACTACCGGCCCGATGACACTAACACGATCATTCAGCGCACCTAGATGCGCGAAGAGAAAGATCCGAGTATGATGGAGTTTCACTTGATCACGAGGGAGTGGAAATGTGTGAATCATGATGCTCGAGATTCGGATCACAATGATGGCGGCGTGGCGATAGAGGATTACTACTGACCATGTTCGCAACACAGCATCCTATCGCGTTAGCCTAAAATGGGGACAAACAAATGAGGGTCGACCGTTGACCATGTTCGAAACACGGGACCATGTCACAAATGCTGTCAGAGATCCGTGGGGACGTTGGCCTGAAACGATTGAAGGGCCCTTAGGTCCAGCATTCATGGAGAGCCCTTAAGCATAGTATCCACGTCGTCCGAGGGTCCTTTTGGATGTGGAAGAGGATGAGGATCCAAATAGCGAGCTCACGAAGCTTGGTCATGAGATAAGGGAAATTTCCCTGTGAAAATCCCATGCTTCGGGCTTTTTGTCAAAACACATCTGAATACGTCAACGAAACGTATTAGAGAGAGGGAGCAGATTCATTTCCCTTGGTGAGATCTTAGTTTATGGTCATAGAACTCGGACCATGGATGGGAAAAAGGGATCATGGGACGCATGACATCAAAACCTGTCGTGAATAAGAACATGGTCCCACTTACCATGCGTTCTCAGGGGAAATGCTCGAGTCGAGGGACCGAACACCAGGGTTAGGCTGGGCCCGGGGGGAAGTACCCGGGCACTCCTACGTATCTCATAAGGATGAGAATCAAGCCATACGTAGTTCTAAAAGTGACATGGTAGGATACCAGTTCCAGGGGAAAAGGGGAGTGCGGATGTGGCCCTTGCACTAAAGAAGCGGAATTTGATGTATCTTGTTTGTTCTTTAAGGTGAATGGTTTTTTTTTGTGAAGCGACAGGCCTAGAACAGTAGGTCGTGATGTCGCCACAAGAATCAAGCCGTGATGGGCGTTGAAAAATGGCATGGCACGTAACCAATACCCAACGTGATGTCCTCTACAGCGAGGTCACCACAATGAGGTGCCGTTTTTCGTCGTGCGGCCAGGACGATAATGTCATAGTTTAGGGTCGTATGATAGGACCAAGCATGCATTTTATCGTCATGCAGTGCAGACGTAGCAGAGACGATGCTAGGCGGGAAATGTGCGCAGTGTTATAAAACACAATTGACGGAGACATGATCCCACATCATATTGTACGCCATTTGGAGGGGGAAACCTTAGGCCGAGGGGCCTACACGGAGGTGAAACATGGAGAGAGACTGGCTTCCTGAATGGGTTGTACCCGGAGATAGGGCGTCTGGGCGGTCCTACGTGTCCCATGAGGATGGGAATCAAGTTGAACGTAGTCCCGAATGGATCTTAGTTTATGGTCTTAGAGCTCGGACAACGGGAGCCCCAAAGGACGCCGGATTGCAGCTTTGTCCCCCTAGCATGCAAAGGTGCACTGAGGGATAGCGCCAAAAGTGTCGAGATTCCACCTGGACATGTTGGGGTGGAAGATGAGGTGAATCATGCAACCAACATTCAAGGACTGAAGGGGTTGGAATGACGACAAAGGATTACTGCTGACCATGTTCGCAACACAGCATCCTGTCGCGTTAGCCTGAAATGAGGACTAACAAAACGAGCATCGACCGCTGACCATATTCACAACGCGGGATTTTATCGATTTGTTGTCCGAAACCCTGGAGGGCGTTGGCCCGTATTGGTAGGAGAGCCCTTGGGCGTAGTATCCAGGCCGTTCTTGGGAGTCCCTCCGGGTTGTGAAAGATGATGGAAGTCCGAATAGAGGGGAACACGAAGCTTGACAGGTGGAAGGAACTTGATCAAGTTGAATCTGACACTCTTGGTCCTAGACTAGAGTGCTCTTAATACATGGGTGAACCACTACAGGGAGCCAAGGGACTCATCCTTGAGGGTGATCGAGAGATGGCAGATTCCCAGGGGAAGGGGGCATGGTGCCCAAAACCTTGTATCATACCTACGCACCCCCCGCTGGAGAGGGATGGGCCAAGTGGCCTAGGTGACCGGGAAATCAGGAGATCTCCCAGAGGTGGGGATGGACCCGAATCTTAGACATTCAGGTGATCCTACGTATCCCATTAGGATGGGAATCAAGCCACACGTAGTTCTGAAGGGTGCCTTTTAATGTCATGCAGGACAGAGGTCGGGAGGACTGAACCTCAGAATGGGGCGTGCGTGGTGCAGCTATTGCAAACCCGTCGTGAATGAGGACGTAGTCCTACACTACGCCATGCAGCCCTGTGATCAAGGTCCTGAAGGCAGGATTAGAGAGGTAAATTTGCTGAACTCAAGCTGGGTCCGAAGACAAGGAGTCTTGAACGTAGTTCCAGATGAGAGTCTTAGTTTATGGTCTTAGAGCTCGGACCATGGGTGGTGACAGCTCCCGAGTAAGCACAGATGTTAACCCAATCCCTAAGCCCACGTGAGATAAACTCGGTGTGGGAAACAAGGGTGGTATCCTCATTGCAATACTTTGGGCGTCCATCAAAGGGGAGTCAGCAGAGAGTTTCGAAGGACACCTTTGATGTAGCTTGTTCCTCGAACGCGCAGACGTGCACGGGGGAAAAGTACCAAGAGTCCCAAGACTCTACTTGGACATGATGAAGTGATGAAGGGTGTGAATTGTGTACCCTACATTTGGGCTTAATGGGTTGGTGTGACGACAGAGGAAAACTGTTATCCATGACGGAAACACAGCATCTGTATCGCGTTAGCCTGAGGTGGGAACAACAAACGAGCATCGACCGCTGACCATATTCGCAACGCGGGATTTTATCGATTTGTTGTCTGAAACCCTGGAGGGCATTGGCCCGTATCGGTAGAAGAGCCTTTGGGCATTGTATCCAGGCTGTTCTTGGGGGTCCCTCCGGGTGTGAAAGATGATGAAAGCCCTGATGCGAGGATACGCAAATCCTGGAAAGCGAGTGCGGACGTGTCCGAGTAAATCTTGGCATTCCAGGTAATAAACCAGAGTACTCTTAAGCACATTGGTGAACCGCCGAAGAAGAGGGATCGACGAAACAACTCAGTAGGGGGTGGGAGCATGGCGTGGTCATCACGAGACCATCGTGAATGAGGACATAATCCCACACTGCACCATATGATCCCCTCATGGAGGAAGGATGGGCAGAGGGGCCAAGATGGGATGGGGATTCCCGAGAGATGGGGCTGGACCCGAAGCCTAGACGTTCAGGTGATCCTACGTATCCCATGGAGATGGGAATCAAGCCACACGTAGTTCTTGAAGTGCAGTTTAACGTCATGCAGGACGAGGAGGGGAGTAATATACTCCGAAACAAGGGAGGTGTGCGGTATGGCGACGAAGCCGAAGTGAATGAGGACGTATTCCTACACTGCGCCACGCACCCTGGGTAAGGGGGGAACCTGGGCCGTGGCCTGGAAAGGCCAAGGGGCCTAAGGTCAGGCCTCAGTCTGGAAGACCTGACTGGCTTGTAGTTTAACGTCTTACATGAGGACGTGGGGCCAGGGGCCCAAGGAGGCCAAAGGGCCTGAGGCTGGGCCTCGTAAGGGGAGTTGTACGGCATGGTACATGATCCCGACGGGAATGAGGACGTAGTCCCACACCACACCGTACACTCCGGGTGAGGAATCCTGGACCGTGGCCCGGAGAAAAGGGGAAGTTATCAGTTAGAAAGGTCTGACTGGTTTGTAGTTTAACGTCTTACATGAGGAAGGGGGGCCAGGGGCCCAAGGAGGCCAAGGGTCCTGAGGTTGAGCCTCGTAAAGGGAGGGCGTACGGCATGGTACATGATCCCGACATGAATGAGGACGCAGTCCTACATCACACCGTACACCCTTATGAAGAATCCTGGGCCGTGGCCCGAATCGCTAGCACCACCTGGGGAAAGTTCGTCACCTTGGGACAGAATCCCAGTCAAGGAGCAGGTGAAGCTCAGTTGCGTTCATCCACGAAAGGGGCAAACACCTCCAGGGGGAATATGCAGCCAGGTCGAGGCTTGCTTGACGTGGTTCGGGGAAAAAGTGTGCACCCTTCCATGTCTTGACCCAAGGGGAAGATTTTGGCTTTTGGGCTGGGCCAACAGACGAAATGTCCGGGCGTTCCTACGAATCTCATAAGGATGAGAATCAAGCCATACATAGTTAATGAAGGCCATGCAGTTTAGCGTCATGCGGTGAGGACGTGGGAGGGTAGAAGAACAGGAGTGGGCGCATGGTGCGCCCTTTACAATCTTTGCGTGAGTGGGGTTGCATGAGCGGGGCCAAGAAAGCCTACTCCCTGCTACATAAAGATCCTCCAAGGAGACTATCCCCAGGGGGAATATTGGAAGAGAAAAGCTTGGGGCTGGGATCAAGACGAGGTGTCCGAGCATTCCTACGTATCCCATAAAGATGGGAATCAAGACGTACATAGTTCTTGACATGCAGTTTAACGTCATGCGGGATGAGGGGCATCTCATTCGGGGATGTGTACGGTATGGTACATGATCCCAACGTGAGGACGTAGTCCTACACCGTACCGTACGATCCCGTAAGAGGGTAAGTCGGAGAGAAACGAGGGGGCCTGGGGCCAGACCGCGGTGGAGGTGGGGCCAGGGGCCCAAAGAGGCCGAGGGGCCTGAGGCTGGGCCTCGGTCAGGAAGACCTGACTGCCTTGCAGTTTAACGTCTTGCAGTGAGGACGGAGAGGCATTTTAAGGTCATGCGGGACCAAGTCGCAGTTTAGGGTCATGCAAGACCCTCTCGCAGTTTAGGGTCATGCAGGACCACTGCAATTTAATGTCATGCGGGACCCTCTTGCAGTTTAGGGTCATCCAGGACCACTGTTTTTCCCTAGCGAAGTATCGCTTGAGAAATTTGGCGTTGGTGGGAGGGGTTACACGCTCTCCATCTGTGGTCACCAAAGAGTATTCTCCATTAGGGTAAACCTTATGGATGATATAAGGCCCTTCCCATTTGGGTTCTAACTTGGGTGGTTTCCTACCGGGAATCATTGGCGCTCGAAGGGCCAATACCAGGTCACCCTGTAGAAAAGAGCGAAGACGAACCTTCTTGTCAAAGGCTCTCGCTATCTTGTCCTGATGCCTTTCCAGATTGTGCAGGGCACGAAGCCGGTTCTCATCCAGTGCCTCTAATTCAGCTAGACGGATCTCGGCTACCTCATCTGATGTCTGGTGATCATAAACTGCAGTGCGTAGCGACGGAAGCTGGATCTCAATGGGTAGGACGACCTCAGCTCCATACACCAGGGAATATGGGGTCACCTGGGTAGAGTTGCGAGTCGTCGTCCGGTAAGCCCAGAGGGTGTTGGGGAGCTTGTCCGGCCAACTCTTCTTGTTTTGACCAACAATCATTTGCAGAATGTTAGAGAGGGTCTTGTTGAACGCCTCGATCTGCCCATTCGCCTGTGCGTGGTAGCGGGAGGTATGGTTCAACCGGATGTCGTACTTAGCGTACAATTTCTTCAATTCAGCTGCCCGGAAGTTGGTGCCGTTATCGGTGAGGACAGCGTGAGGGACTCCAAACCGGTGGATAATGTTGGAGCTCACAAAGTCAACGATGGAACGGGCCTTGACCTCGTTGAGCGGAACTGCTTCTGCCCACTTGGAGAAGAAATCTGTAGCGGTCAGGATGAACCTGCACTGGCGGGCTGTTGCCGGCGGATACGGTCCCACTACATTAAGTCCCCATACCGCAAATGGCCAAGAGTACTTGGTGGGGTGGAGGGGTTCTGGCGGCCGATGCAAGAAGTTGGCGTGTACTTGGCACGCGTGGCATCTCTTGGCGTATCCAATACAATCATGGATCATGGAGGGCCAGAAGTACCCTAACCTCTGGATTTTCTGGGACAGCTTCGGCCCAGCTTGATGGGCGCCACAGGAACCGGCGTGAACCTCTTTCATAACATGAGGTATCTATACTCCTTGGATGCAACGGAGGAGGACACCATCGAAACTCCGCTTATAGGGGATCTGCTCAAGACTGGGGCCGCTCTGGAGGGTAAATTGCAGCGCGCGGCGTCGGATTCGCTCGCGTTCGGCCCGGTCATCCGGGAGCTGACCATTTTGGAGATACTCGACAAAAGGTGCTCTCCAGTCGGGGGTGGTTTCAACCACTGCGTCTGACGAACCCGGGACTCCCGACATGGAGGGTCCGGCGGTGAGATGACATACCCGCAGGCTATCACGGTCCTCTTGGGTGACGGGAGCAATGACTCTCCGGTGGGCCACGTGTATGACCAAATCATCTTGCTCGGGTTCTGCGAGCGACGCGGCTAAGCCAGCCAGGGCGTCCGCTTGTCCATTCTGCGATCTTGGGACATGGGTAACCTCTAGCCAAGGAGAGAACTGGGCCATTAGGAGGAGGGTGTACTCCAGTAACGGTGCCAGCTCTGGCTTCCTGATGACGTAGTCGCCATTAACCTGTTTGATCACCAGCTCAGAATCTCCCTTCACATGTAGATGGGGAACATGGATCTCAAGGGCCAACTCGAGGCCGGTGATGAGAGCCTGGTACTCTGCCTCATTGTTTGTACAACCTTCTGACAGCAGGAATGAGTACGATAGGACGGATTGCGCCGGGGTAATGAAAACAATGCCCAGACCCACTCTATTGAGCTTGGGGTCGTTGAGCCTTCTACCGGTGGGGCTCCGGGAGGCACCGTCTAAATGCATTTGCCAACATGGGGCAGCATGATCGACTGAGAGGATCGTCTCGTCGGGGAAATCCAGGTCCAGGGATTGATCCGTGGAGGTTGGATGAGCAGCTAAAAAGTCTGCCAATGCCTGTCCCTTAACGGCCTTCTGAGGCACGAACATGATATCAAATTGCTGGAGAATCACCGCCCATCGTGCTAGTCGGCCAGTCAGCATGGGGCGGCTCAGGATGTACTTCAGCGGATCTACCCGAGAGATCAATTGTACCTCGTGGTGTTGCAGGTAGTGCCGCAACTTCTGCACAGCGAAGACGAGCGCAAGGCAGCTCTTTTCGATAGGGGAGTATCTGACCTCCGTATCGAGAAGCATGCAGCTGAGATAGTAGAGACTGTTTTCAGTGCCATCGTTATTCTTCTGGGCGAGCAGCGCGCCGAGGGATCTCTCCAGGGCGGTCACGTAAAGGACCAGCGGCTTTTCGGAGACGGGTGGCATCAAGACCGGAGGTTGGAGCAGATACTGCTTGATTTCCTCAAAGGCGGCCCGACACTCCTCATCCCATTCGTAGGCAGTGTCTTTCTTCATGAGCCGGGAAAAGGGCTTACACTTGCTAGCCAAATTCGCAATGAATCGGCGTATATAGGCTAAGTGGCCTTGCATGCCTCGAAGCTCCCGAATGTTGCTCGGGGGAGGCATTTGGCTGATGGCCTTGATCTTCTCCGGGTCGATCTCGATACCTCGGTATCTGACAACGAAGCCCAGAAACTTCCCGGAGGTGACTCCGAAGGCACACTTCAGCGGCTTCATCTTCAGGTGACGGGAACGGAGGAAACAGAACACTTTCTCAAGGTCTTTGAGATGGTCCTGGCGCTGGCGTGATTTGACTACAAGGTCATCCACGTAGCATTCCACCAACGTCCCGAGGATCGGTTTGAATATGCGATGCATGGCCCTCTAATAAGTGGCACCTGCATTTTTCAAACCGAATGGCATTACCCGGTAGCAAAAGGTACCCTGGGGGGCCCTGAAGGCAGTGGAATCCTCGTCTTCGGGGGCCATCCGGATCTGATTATACCCGGAATACCCATCCATGAAAGAGAGGGCTTGGAACCCGGCCGTGGCGTCAATCAACAGCTCCGTCACTGGGAGTGGGAAGTCATCCTTTGGGCAGTGGCGATTGAGATCGCGGAAGTCGATGCAGACTCTGATCTGCCCATTCTTCTTCCTGAACGGCACGATGTTGGCGAGCCATTTGGGGGTATTGGACCTCTTTGACGAAGTTGGCTTTGATAATCTTGTCAACTTCGGCCTCAACCATAGCGCCATGGGAAGGGTGCATTTTCCTGGGAGGCTGCTTGAACCCATGATGTTTTGCTGGGAGGCCCAGACGGTGGACGGCCACTTGGGGATCCAGCCCTGGCATCTCATCGTAACTCCAGGCAAACACATCGTGGTGCTGTTTGAGGAAGTCTACATACTGCTGCCGCTCCTCGAGGGACATGGCCACACTGATCAATGTGGGTCTTGGATCTGCCTCGCTACCAAGGTTCACCTGTACCAGTTCATCGACCGTGGTAGAGACGCCTTCTTCAAAGGCTGGGGGAGCATCCTCCAAGTCTTCCTCCCCAGCCGTGGGGGGACTTCCCGCGGCGGAAGATACTTCTGGGCTCTCGAAACCCGAGGGGCAGCTGGTGCCGGCTTGGGCAGCAGTGGTCATCAAATCAGGAGACTCACTTGTCGTTGAGACCATAGCAATGAATGCATTTGATCTGATCCCATCTGGCCTTCGGCCTAAGGGGCCACGCTTGATGATATCAAAGTAGTGGTGACGTGTCGGCCTGAGTCGGATAATTCCATCCCGGCGAAAGAGACACGTATGGCGCACCGCCGTTGTCATCAGCTTGACGTCCCGGTACCATACAGGGGTAGGAGGTTCCGGGATGACCCGAGCCTGGTTGATGTAGGAGTACGAGGTGATTTTCCGTCGTCGCTTGGACACGGGAACATGCCTTCCCTGCGTACCCGAAACGACGAAACATTGTCCCATGTCGGGGGTCGTGGCCTCCAACCGGTGGATCGGGAGGATGTAGGCGTCGTCCATGCTTGCCCAGGGATCACTTGTGATCAGGGAGGGCTCATCCTCGCTGACCAGGATTTGCTTGTCCTTACTTTTGTAATAACCCGCATCCAGATAGAGGGCCTCACAAGAAGTGAAAGGGGACGCGTCTCCTTGGAGCACGCCTACTCGACCGTTGAGCGAGTACTTAAGGCACTGGTGATACGACGAGGGGACCGCTGCATGCAAATGGAGCCATGGCCTACCCATCAATGCGTTGTAGGCAGTATCCTGAGAAACAACCATGAACTCGGTGCTGGCAATTAAGCCACCGAACTGGGTCTTCAGGCGGATCTTGCCGACCGGGGTTTGCTCTGTCCTGTCGTACCCCTGGATCCTGAGGTCAGAGGGAGTTAAATCACCTTCGGATAGACCCATCTTTCGCAGCGTCCGGGTCGGAATCAGGTTGATTCCAGAACCCGTATCAATGAGGCATCGGCGGACTTCCACACCGTTGAAGTGGACAGTGATATACAGTGGGCGAATGTGCCCCTGTATAGGAGGGTCTTCATCTTCACCGGAGAATGATATAACCGCCTGGCATTCGGCGTTTTCAATCGTCTCGGTATGGAAGGCTTCTGCAGCTGCCACTTCCGTCTCGAACTGGAGGGGGCTCCTTAGGGCCTCGGCAAGTGCCTCGCGTATTTCAGATGATAGGCGAAGGGCCTCGAGGATGGAATGCCTCGCCGGGATGCCAGCCAGATGCTTCAGGACATCGTACTTTCGTGCCAAACGCGAACCTCTGCTTACAGGAGGTCGTTCGGCATTTGGATGCACAGCGGGTCCGGCTGGCTGAACCGGCGAGTAACTAGTACTGGGCACATCTTGCTACCTACCAGTAGAAGCCTGAAGAGTAGTCGCCGGGCTAGGATCGGACAGCAGAGGCTGGCCTGTCGCCGGGAAAGACTGGCTGTGATATGAACGAGGCGGCTCTCCCTGATCCAGCAACACGAACGGCGGTGGAGGTAGAGCCGAGGGTGCCGGATGGGTCTGCGCGTGCTGAGATCTGCGCTGAGCCTGCTGCCTGGTCTCGGTAGCGTGCACGGCTTGGCCGCAAATGCCGGCTGACGTACCTCGATGACCGGCGCGGTTGCGATTCCGCCGACGTTGACGTCGGCTGGAAACGTTGGGGAGGTCTGCCTGGGGTTCCCCCTCATCGGGGGTCATATAGGGCTTTACCAGCTCCACGGTGTTAACCGAAGCATACCCTTGACTGTCGCTCGAAGAGTCATCCACCGCTGGGTGGATTCTGGGAGGAATGCCCATTCTGGGAGGCATAAAGTCGCCAAGAGTGCGGGATGACGACGGCACTGGCGGTGCACGTTGCTTTTTCTTGCGTCGCCGCTGCTTGCCCTTTTGGGCAGAGGTCGACTGGGAAGACGATGCTGAGGCAACGACTACTTCTTCTGAAGGTTCCGACTGCTTCAGGCGTGCCCGGATGATACCCTGGGCACAGACGACGGTTTTTCGAGCCATCCAGTTGTCGTATTTCTGGGACCCACGGCTAGGGACCTGCTGCCACTCACCCTCGCTGTCACTGCCGATTTCCGATCCCGCAAAGATGCCTGCCACTTGTGCTGGCGCTGGGCCCAACTTGACTATGTTGTTTTTTACCTGGTCCTGAAGCCAGTCTTTAAACACATAGCATCGCTTGAGGGTGTGCCCCAGGATCTAATGATAAGGGCAGTAGTTGGGGTGATCAGTGAGATGCGCCTCTGCCGGCCTTCTGCACTCAGGAAGACGCACGATCCCTTGCTCTAGAGCACTTCGGAAGTAACCAGGGACCTGATTTTCGTTGAACGAATAGGTATGGTACTTTCTTTCCGGGTAAGGAGCCCTGGGGGCCTAGTCCTGTCGATGGACCGAAGGGGCCTGCCGAGGAGGCGGCGCCTAGTTGTCTCGCCTAGGTGGCGGTGGCGCATTGCGCGGGGGAACCTGTCGGTTCTGAGGAGGTCGCTGCTGGGCAGGAGCCTGCGCTTGAGGTGGAGGACCTCTGCGGGGTTGCGGGGGTGGTGCCACCGGTAGCAATTCCAGCTGCCTCGGGGCTTCTATTTGAGCCACCGCGGCGGGTTCAGCCCTGGCGGCCCTCCTGGCTGGGATTATAGGGGGCAACAAACGTGCCTGACTAGCCTGTTGCAGGACCTCCTCGAGGCGCTGGGCCTTATCCGAGAAATCTCTGAACCCTCCAGGGTAGTTCTGGGTATTCAAGGAGGGTACTAGCTCTGTCTTGACGTTCCCCACACACATCGTCAGTAATTGCTCCTGAGTCAGTGGCATGTCGAGGGAATACGGAAGTCCTTTCCACCGGGCGATGAAGTCTGCAACCCGCTCATCAGGCCTCTATTTTCACTTGAAGAGGTCCGCAATGCTGGTCTTTCGC
Organism: Viscum album; assembly: GCA_963277665.1. Classification (NCBI taxonomy): domain Eukaryota; kingdom Viridiplantae; phylum Streptophyta; class Magnoliopsida; order Santalales; family Viscaceae; genus Viscum; species Viscum album. The sequence goes on along the minus strand of OY728158.1, from coordinate 37,875,044 downwards.
GTGGTGGAGCTGAACTGGTATAAGAACTGCCGGCGAAGATCCTCCCAACCGGTCACTGATCCGATAGGGAGCTGGCTGTACCAGACGAATGCCGGACCTTCCAATGTCTGTACAAAACATCAGAGCTTAGCGGCTTCTAGCTGAGCCGGGGTCCCCAGCATGGGGCCACACCTGGAAGAGAAATGAGCCAAGTGCTGGGGTGGTTCCCCTGTCCCGTTAAACGGCGAGAAGGTGGGGTTCCCAAAACCCGGAGGCGCGGGCGTATCATCCACCCACGCGGGATAAGGCTTGCCATCCGGTGGGACCGCCACCTGCCGTGTTTCCAACGCCTCGAGGCGGGCTGTGAGTGCCGCAATAAGGTCCTCCGGGTGGGGGTCCATGTCTTGACGGGGATCCCTAACCACAAGCGCATTTCCAGGTTCTTCAACACGGTAGACGGCTTCGGCCGCTCGCGGGTCAACTGGCTGGACGACCTGCTGGGCGACCGGGGGAACCCGGGTTAGATTCTTCAGATTGCCCCGTCGCTCAGGGGGGTTTGGCAAGACATATCGCGCCCTCTTACCGTATGTTCCGGCTTCCGCCCTATCCGCGGCAGTAGCATGATCAAGGTTTCCCGGAGGCATCTCACCGGGGGGAAGTTGTTCCTACCCCTGCTGCCCCGGCCTGGGATTACCATAGTCGGGTCGTCGCTCCGCGGCGCGTTCAGCCAAGAGTTCGTCAACCAGCCTCTTCTGCTCAGCGAGATACTGGCGCAACGTGGCCTTCTCAGGATCCTCGTCTGTTTTCTGCACAGAGGCGGACGGGTCGGAGTGCTTGACGGCTCCAACGTGCTCTTTACCTTTGTCGGTGTTTCGACTGAGTACCAGTGACTCGGTGGGTACGGGTAGGCCTAGCAGGTTCCTCTGCTGACGGGTGACTCTCCCTGATGGGTCGAGTAGTGGCGGTGCACCGTCTGGGGGGAAGTCTCTATCATGGAGTTCCAGTTCGTCTTCCCTGTCGACAATGTCGGCCATGTGGACCGCGATTCCTCTCGAGGGCATGTCCTCGATGTCGCAGAGCGAATCGGGTTGTCGTCGAATAGGATCGAACAGAAGGGCAGCATAGTGTCCCCAGCCACGGACTTGCACATGGGGGGTGGCTTCCCCGACGATTCTGCGGAGTGCATTAAGAATCTGAACGCATTTTCGTTTAAGGGCGCTAGGGTGGCCTGGAGACTCAGGGTGCTGGAATGCAAGATGTGCGGCTGCATCGATCAGGCGGCATTGCTCGCCGATTTCTTCGAAGTGCTCACGGCTTCTGGGGTACTCCACCCGTTCAAAACGGAGGCGATAGTGTGTCGCCTGCAGGGTTCGACAAAGGCATCCCACTTCTTCAGGGGTAAGCGACTCGGGTACGCGGAAATTCAGCGCCACCGTGGGCCAGAACTTCTCCGGGAAATAGTCTGCTGCAAGAATACTCCAGAAGCTCCTGGGTTCGTCCTCGGGGTTCGGCCCTACATTACCCCACTCATCAACCAGGGGCGGCTGAGGGACCAGTAGCGGTACCGAGGCGGACCTCTGGGATAGCGAACTCGGCGGTGGAGAATACGGCGAGCGAGCAGACTGGCCACCGAATTCTGGGCCTTCCTCTGAAGAGCGAGGTGACCTGACCACAATGTCGCGATAGGACGGGCTAACAGCCACTGCTTCGGGTACGGGAATCGCCGTTACCGGTGTCCGGTCATGTCGTGGCTCTACCGTCGTTGACCCCCAAAACAGCTCCTCGTGATCCCGGGTGGAGGTAGAGGGCGCTTCGGGTGACGATGGCGGTTGCCGCTCGGTCGAAACCTGTGGAATTCCCAGGATTTCTTCCTCCTGGATGTACCTGCGGAGAGAGACGGGAATCCGGTGGACCTCGAATTCTGGGAGAACGAGGCTGACGCGTCTGGTTCCTGCCCCAATCCTTGATACGGAGGAGCTGGGAGAAGGTTCCATCGCTGAATCGCATTCCGCATCCGAATCGGAGAAGCGGGCAGGTTTGATCTCCGCCTGGGCCTTCCCAGGATTCTTCTTGTGGCGGCGATTACCCGCTCTTCTACCTCTGGGTGGCTCTTCGGGACAGGGTTGACCCCTATCAGGCAGCCTTGGGGCGGTGCTGGCGCCGTGGCGGAGAGGGCCCCCACTCGAGACAGCCGGGGTGCGAGGGGCACCAGGGCAAATGTCAAAGGGTACATGGGGAGGACCTCCATGAATAGTACCCATGTGGGCGGGGCCTCTGTTGGAACTGGCATGAGCATGGGGAAGACCTCCATGGTCGATGCGAGTGGAGCGAGGCTGACCTTCACTCCTTGAGTAGCTGGGGCGAGGAGGACCTTCGCCAGTTGCAGAAAGGACGTAGGGGGGGCCCCCACGTGGGAGAAGGACCGGATGGACGGTGCCTTCAGAAGGATGGGCTCCATACCCTGTACAGCGGGCGCGGGAAATGTTTCCGCGCTGAGCATCACTACCACGGGGCAGGTCTTCCTGCAGGATGGGGGCAGCACGAGGCATGCCTCCATGATGAACCTCGGAGCGGGGAAGGCCCACGCTCTGTGGAGTAGTGGTACGGGGAGGACCTCCATACGGGGTGGCATCACCGCGGGTTAGCTCGCGGCGATCACTACTTGGGCCTGCAACCCGGAGAGTCAACCCAGCCTGCTCGCGGGGCGGTTGGGGTCTCGATCCTGGTTGGGCGAAGGGGTGCCCCTGCTCAATGTACGCGGGGGCTTCATAATGTACGTCAGCGGTGGCTCGGGCCACTGTAGCTGTCGACGTGGACGCACCTAGGAGAGCGTCCTCAGCCCGGGCCCGGCGCTGACGTCGGGTCAGGCGGGCCGGTGCAGGTGGTGGAGGGACGTAGTCTGCCTACTCTTCCTGCGGGGCCGGACGACGGCGCTGACGTGGCCGGACGGGAGCTCTCTCCTGGGGGCCCTGGGTCAGGGCCCTGAGCGGACTGAGCCAGACAGCGCCCGCCTCTTCAGCGTAAGGCAAAGAGTCGTCAAGGCGTTCCGGAGATAGGCTCCCGAAACGGTTGAATGTCTGGGTGGGGAGCAGGGGCTCCCTGCGCGGCCGGTTAGGGCGGCGTTGATGGTGGGGCCTGGAGGCCTCCAGGTCCAGGCGGGCCATATCCCTAGTCGGGATGACCCCTTCCTGCTCGTACCTGCGCACGAGGCTGTTGATCATCCTTCATTGGATGACCTCTGATGGGGAAAGGGGACGTGGACGTCCCGTATTCCGTGATGTGGCAGCCGTCGTGGCGGTGGTGGCGCCATGTGGAGTGGCCGTCGTGGTGTTGCCCCTGCCCTTGCGCGGGAGAGGAACGGATGGTGACCGCATCTCTGAAATAGCAACCTGGTTCCTGGAAAGCGAAGGGATCAACTCATCAGTACTGAGAGGAAAAATATTGACAGCCAGTGCCCCAGCGTTCTTCCATCCTCCACTTCTGTGAGAAGGATCCACGCCAACACGCTGCGGAGCGGAGTGCCCCACGTTCTACTACCCCGACTGCCGGTGGGTTTCACGACAGGCCCGCCATTTGCGTGGCGGGACCAGGCAACGGATATCTGGATCCGGTGACACGTCAATCTACTGGTGTCTCGAACGCTACTAATCTCCATGCTGAGGAGAAGAATTTCACGTCGGGTTCACCATTTTTGTTTCCAACGCTTTCGCCGGGGCGCGCGCGCATCCGTCCGTCAGGGGGGGACGCGCGGCTTTGTTGCCCCGCATTCCCGCTTTCCAAAGGTGGGCGGCATTCGTTCCTTATTCAGGGACGTCTGCTCCTTGATCGAAACGGGATGATGGGATGTTGGTTCTTCCTTCCGTGGATTCCTCCTCAGAACTCGTCACCTAGTCCGGGTCTCCCTCATAGATTTAATACGTAGTTCGTGAAACTCTTCCCAGTTCCATGTTTCCATGGGCACCGGTTAATTACGCTGCTTCTGTTGGGACATTCCAAAGGGTCCAGTCAGGGTAGCAACCTTCGGTTAGGGGAGTGGTCACGTTGAGGCATCAGTAGCGTGTCTGGATGCTGGGGTACCTGGCATGTCCGTCTGTTATCCTTGACCACAAGGCTTCTCGAGGGCGTGGAATCCCGAGGAATCCCACATCGTGCGCGGGGAATTACATGTCATAGACACGTATCTGAGGTTTTCCTCAGCTTCCCGTCTTCAACACAGGGTATGCCACGAGTTTAACGTCTAGCGGAGACTGATGAGAGTGAAATGGGACCATCGCAGGGGGCGACAGTGAAGTTGGGCTTGATCCTTGACGAGGCTTCCTATGTATCCCCGTGGCAGGGAATCAAAGTCCGCGTAGTTCGGGATGGTGCCGGTAAACCGACGTGAAGCTGGACCTTGGTCTGAGGGGAGTTGGGCTTGAACCTCTGGGAGGATTCCTACGTACCATGCCTTGACATGGATCAAAGACCTCGTAGTTCAAATGGTGGGTCGCAATGGCCTACCACTGGACCGGAATGGGACCCGACATGAATGAGCGACGGGTGGGCTTGAACCTCGTGGAGGCTTCCTACGTACCATTCCTTGACATGGATCAAAGACCTCGTAGTTCAAATGGGGTTTCGCCGGTGAACCGACGTGAAAGCAGACCTTGGTCCACTAGTGGTGGGCTTGAACCTCGTGGAGGCTTCCTACGTACCATGCCTTGACATGGATCAAAGACCTCGTAGTTTAGGTGGTTGGGTCGCAATGGCTTACCACTGGACCAGAGTGCAGTTTAACGTCATGCTGGACGTAGGTAGAACACGACGTGAATTGGGTGATGGGTGGGCTTGAACCTCGTGGAGGCTTCCTACGTACCATGCCTTGACATGGATCAAAGACCTCGTAGTTCAAAGGGGAATGTAGTTTAACGTCATGCCGGACGAATATGGGACCCGGCGTGAAGAAACGACGGGTGGGTGAGTCGGTGAACCGACGTGAAAGTAGACCTTGGTCCACTATTGGTGGGCTTGAACCTCATGGAGGCTTCCTACGTACCATGCCTTGGCACGGATCAAAGTCCCCGTAGTTCGTTAGGATGGATGGGTCGTAATGGATTACCACTGGACCGGGGTGCAGTTTAACGTCGTGCTGGACGGGGGTGAAACTTGATGTGAATGAACGACCGAGCAATGTGGCTTGAACCTCGTAGAGGCTTCCTACGTACCATGCCTTGACATGGATCAAAGACCTCGTAGTTCAGGTGGTGGGTCGCAATGGCTTACCACTGGACCAGAATGGGACCCGACGTGAATGAGCGACGGGTGGGCTTGAACCTCGTAGAGGCTTCCTACGTACCATTCCTTGACATGGATCAAAGACCTCGTAGTTCAAATGGGGTTTTGTCGGTGAACCGACGTGAAAGTAGACCTTGGTCCACTATTGGTGGGCTTGAACCTCGTGGAGGCTTCCTACGTACCATGCCTTGACATGGATCAAAGACCTCGTAGTTCAGGTGGGGTTTTGTCAGGGTCGGTGCTCACTCTAAGCCCACGTGAGTCATGCTCGGTGTGAGAAACAAGAGGTTGCATGGACCTGACGATCACGTCGCGAAGGGTGCGTCCGTGAGAAGCGAAGAGGGGCTTACGCGTTGGGCGGCCCATGGTGTTGGGAATTACTCCAGGATGGAGGCCCATGGCGCGACAGAGCGCGGGGAAGATGGACCTTGGTCCGACGATGGGAGGTGCCTCGTTCCCTATCACGTCCTCCACTGACCTTGGTAGTGGGGAAGTACCGAGATGCATGGGTGCAATCATCCGTACCAAAGGTTAGGGACTTACGCTCTGAGTCGACCCTTCCCCTGCGAACATACACCACTCCGACAAGGAGGATCTCATTCCATGTGCGGAAGAGTTCCATTCCCGTGGAGACAAGTGGTGTAATGATTGTTCGAGCTGGGGGGACCCTTCATGAGGGAGACGAGGTTGGGTCACAGTTTAACGTCATGTGTTGAGGACGTGGTGCTTGGCAGTTTAACGTCCTGCATCTCGGACGAGGTGGGTTCACTCCACACCCCTAGGGCTTACATAACTGGTACCCTCTGGTCCTTGGGTAAGGGAAGGTGTCGGTAAGGCCATGGTAAAGGGGGGTCGTGGGACGAACCACTGAGGGGTCCACGTTAGCGTGGCTATGCGAAGAAGCAATAGCCGTTAGCGTGCCTATGCGAAGAAGCATTAGGCGAAGCAACGCTACGGGAGGTGTTGTCCATGGGACTTTGAAATCACATCGTGCAAACCTGGAGGGTCGCACAGAAAGAGGAATCGCTAAGAAGAAGAGTGTGCTTCGCGAAGTGGGGTGCCTTGGCTTTAGCATGGGGCATAGGTGGGAGTGGGAGGTGCTTCGCGAAGTGGAACAGTGTTCGCGGAGCACTGCCTCGCGAAGAAAGAGTGGTTCGCGAAGCAGGGTCCTGCGAAGTAGTGTACTTCGCGAAGTGGAGCGATCCTGCCTTAGCATAAGGATTACTCGTATGGGTTGGGTGTTTCGCGAAGCACAAGTGCTCCGCGGCTGCTCGGGTTCCCTTGGGAATCCCCTTCCTTTGCGAACGCCCATGAGCTTCGCGAAGGGCATCCCTCTCGGAAGAGGGGCTCAAAACGAAACAAATCAGAGTCGTCTCGCGAAGTAGAAATACCTCGAGGAGCTCATGATTCCCGGGGCAAAGCGTGCTTCGTGATTCGGGAGAGGAGAAGCTGAAAGGTAGGATTGTCCGTCCTCGGGACTCAGGGGGAGTCGAGTATTTATAGGGAAGGGGCGCCGCGAAGCAGGGCTCGCGCGCCGCCTTCGGGGCTTCGCGGCGGCTCGCGAACGTCAAACGGGTTCGCGGAGGATTACCGCCTCCGGTGCTTTGCGGAGGCTCGCGAACGTCAAACCGGTTCGCGGAGGATTACCACCTCCGGAGCTTCGCGGGGCCGCCAAGGTTGGGACGCTTCGCGGCGGGGCTTCGCGGGTATGCTTCGCGGCTGTGCTTCGCGAGGCAGCGCGCCGGCTGTCTTTTTCGTTCTTTCCTTTCAGGCCACATTTTTGGCGCCAACAGGTGCTCTAAATTTATGTAATTTATCTTTACAAACAGAACAACCGTTATTAGAAAAATCAACAAAACATCCATCATCACAGAGTTGAGAAATACTTATCAGGTTTTGTTTCAATCCTTTTATATAGAGTACTATATTTATTGAGACTACTTTTGGATCTCTAACTATTCCAATGATAATAATATTACATTTGGCATTTGTCACTAAATGTGACTAGACCACCATCGTTTTGAGTTAGTGTTCTGAAATTTGATGAGTTTCCACTCATATGCCTTGAGAAGCCACTATCCATATACCATATTTAATTTTTTCTTCTTATGTGGAGTGCTTCTTACAATGGCTATTAATCAAAGGATTGTTTTGGTACCCATATTCAATTAGGTCCAGTTGTGTTAGCTAGAACCAACATGGGAATCTAGACTTGATTTGTTTTCCTATATTCAATAGAATTATATAAATTTATTGAAACAAAGGCTCTATTAATTACACAAATTTTTGGTTTCCTTTAATAATAGTTTTTAGATATGTGATCTTTTGTTCCACAGTAGTTACAAATTTATCCTTTTTTACATGGGACAAAATAGTTATTATACTGTTTAGGTTTCACACTTTTTTTGCATATTCAATATATTTCTTTTGTAATCACATTCATTCCAAGTAGTTCATTTACTGTGTTTTCTCCTTTTGAAAATAATGTAGATGAACTTTTGTATGTTTCTACTTCTGTTTGTAGTTTTTTTATTTTAGTTTCATTATTTTTACAATTTTTGTTTGATGGGTTATATTTTTCAGTTAAATTTTGATATTGATTTAACAGAGATTCTCTTTCTCCTATAATAGTAGTATGAACATTTTTCAGTAATTTATGTTTCTTAAATTAGGAATCATATTTCCCTTCCAACATATTACAATTGGATTTGAGTTTATTATTTGAACAACTAGAACTAGAATACGATTCAGAAGAGTAATAAGATTTTACGTCATCAGCTTCTGTCATAAACCACATGTTTGATTTCAGATTTGATTCTACTTTTTATGAGTACGACATTGATGAGCTACTGGAGTCTACAGAAACACTCCAATTGTCTTTCATTTTTATTTTTTTGTCTTCTCATTGTCATTGTTTATTGAAAAATTTCTTATTCTTTTCTACTTATGTTTGAGGATAGTCAGGTATGATGTGACCCATTTTTTTCATTCATATCATCTGACTTACTTTGGTTACTTTTCATCATTTTTGAAGGATTTTGTGAATACCTTCTTCTTTCTGTAGAATTTGGTGAAATTTCTAGGTAGCTGAGTTAGTTTTATATCTGAATTTGATGAATCAAAATTTTCTGATTTTACATTGATTTCATTCTTCATTTTTCTGTTCTTCCATTGAGATGTTACTTTCAATTAAGTATTTTATCTCTTGATCAATACTTTATGCACATTTTCTTCACCTTCCATCTCAGCTTCATAAATCATAAGAGTTATAACTAAATCTCTCATTGTATGATTTTTGACTGGTGATGATTGCCTAATGGTAGATTAAATTGCATTCCATCTTGTTGGTAGTAATATTATATCTTTCAGGGCCTGATTTGCATGTTTGGCAGTCTCACCCAAGGTAGTGATGTTATTAATAATTTTTGTAAGCCTTCCATTCATCTGGGTGATACATTCTCCATAAAACATTTAAATGTGTCAAATATCAATTTTTTAGTGGCAATAATCATATGTCTGACATTATCAGTTATTTCATAGGAAACTACAATCATCTGCCACTTTTCTTTAGCTGTCAGGCACTGGGATACTCTGTTGAATTCCTCTAGTCCAAGACTTTTGATGATAACATTTATAGCTTTCGAGTTTTTTTCGTACTCTACTTTAGTATTAGTACTCCATGTTTCATGTTTCCCTAGAATTACATAGGGAGTTAGTATTTTTGAGTTAACTCTGTATCAAAGATTATTTATGTATATGATCATCCTAGAATTCTAGCATCCACAATTTTCACCATTGACATCCCTTCTCTTGTATCAACCATTGTGCATTGAATAATTCAAAAACATTCAGTTTGTTATAGATTTATCAAAAGTACTACCTTGTATACAAATTGTTCAATTGGGTTATACCAAATATACACAAGAGGGGGTGAATTTAGTGTATTAAAATTTCTTCGTTAGATCATGATCTGACATTTTAACATTATCATAATGATTAAGAAGAGGAAAATAAATAGAAAAGGATTCACGATGTATAATGGATCAGGGAATAGATGGCCCCTAGTCCACTCCTCCAACACTCTAATCCACGAGCTTGGTGATTTTCAATATCTGGTCCTCTTTTCAATAGATCATTCCACAGTTAAGTGCAGGCCATTGACACATTTACAACATTAAAGCTAAAAAGAGAGATCTTGTTCATAGACATAACCTAACACACATCTTAGTGTAATAATCCAGTCACTCAAAGTAAAATAGTATTTGTTTTTGAAAATACATTCCAGTTGTTCTTCACAATTGCAACAACACACAATTGACATTCGATGGATCATCATCTTCAGAAAGAATGATCATCATCTAGAAGAGTTCTAAGTTGATATGGATGCAGTAGATCTTGAAATATAATTGAAAACATTAACAACAGTCGATTCAAAAAATATATTTGACGTAGAAGTAGTAAATCTATAATCACATTTCTTCTTCTTTGAAAAATAGAGTTTGATATATCATGGTTGCAACAGATCTGTAAATATCGAATGACTCTGTAATCTGTAGTAGTTAAAATCTCAAGAATATTTTCTTCTCATCTCTTTCACATTGAACTATATCATATATATATATAGTAATTCAGAATAACATAGATTTATTTAATAAATAAAATCAATTTCGTGTCAAATTTAGATCAACAAAAGTTGCCTATAGAATTGCGATATTCAAATAGTTTAATAATAGAGAAATCAGAACTCCCCTTAAAATTCTCCCTGAAAATCTACTCTTAAATCAATAAATTAAATCATAAATAATTTACATTGAATTAGTCAACGAAATTCTTAAATTTGGGCTATCAATCTGGCTTCAAATCTACCTCATAATCCACATAAATATAGTTACTCAATAATTCTATGTTTGAATCTCTGACGCAAAACGTAGGGTTGAACTGCATATCATAGACTCTCTGACGCAAGGTTCACATCAAAAGTTGATAAACCACAATTTTCTCTTCAACATTCAAACGCACTGTATATAATACATACTTTTATCTGATTCTCAACATTAGGTACATGATCTATACTTTTTTGATAAAACATAAGGTTGTTCACCAATGTAATGTTGATGAACCATACTTTTGAGAAACAAACACAACATTCCATACTTTTATGATATCCCAAAAATAAGTTTACTTTCAAACATAGGGTTATTCTTCCATAATTGTTTGATAATGTATAGTTACTTAATCATACGTTTCTGATAACTCGTAATCGATAGTTTTCATTTTTACGCTACGCTTCTCAACGTAGAGTATTAATAGTTTTTTCAGAACACGATAAATTGATTTTCGGACATGTAAAGTATGACCATAGTATCTAGAACACACCAATGTTATTTCCGAACTCTTTTGTCAAATATTCCACACGGATTAAAAAGAATAAAAATTATTTCAAAAATAAATAAATTATTAATATTAATTTCCTTATATCTACTCAAAGTAAAATCATTAGAATAACAAATAAGGGTAATTGTGAAAAAAAAATAATTATAAAAAGATATATTATTGTTGAAAAAAACACATTCTACACATAAATATGATATTAAATAAGTTTAATGTGCTCTTAAAGTACCGAATTTAATTGTTAAATATTTCTTGTTCAATTCTAGAAACTAGGTATCAATGGAAATTACCTAAGTCTGATTCCCTAATATTAATTTTCATACCAATGAGTGTTAATGTTTGTAATATTCATGAAGACCCATGAGGACCATAATATTCATTTTAGCTCAGAAATATAGAATCATCAAAGGCTTAAAAATTTCATAAGAGTCCTTGATACTATGTTATGGTCATTTCAACTTTCCATGGGAGTTATTTTGAAAACTATAATAGTTATTAGAATCTTTATAGGAGTCATTGTTCAATCCATAAGAGTAATCCAGGTTATATAAGTATTTTAATTGAACTGAATATTATAAAAGGAATGAATGATTCATATTCTATATAATGTTCATTATAATTTAATATTTTTCATTTTCAAAGATATTATTTAAAATTATTTATGATAGATTCCATAAAAATAATTATAGTTGAATGATAAAAGTAAAGAACCGATTATCACATGATTAGAAATAGTTTCTATAATGATGGAATTCACATTCACGGAGAATGATGTTAACACACTAAAAGAATATCTAATCATATTTTCAAACTAGTTTGAAAAATCCAAGAGGATTATGTAAGAATACAAGAAGGAAAAATCTCTTCTTTATAAAATTGATAAGCCTACATAAACTGTGAATAAAGTTTAATTCATGATAAAAATGAGGTTTCAATCTAGAAAATCAAGAAGGAAATAAGAATGAAGAGTTTTAGTTATTTTATACATTCAAGGAATGGATTTTCTAGGTTATTAATAATGTCTAATATATATTTCTTTCATTTAAGTGATGATCGTTGTTTTAATTTATTCCCTTATTTTGGTGATTTTTTATTTTTGAATAGGAAATTTAAGGTGATGTTTGAAAAATAAATATGTTTATTAATGATCATGTTATTTAGTATTGGGATGTACATATCAATATGAATATTATTTGTTCATTGTTGGTTATGGATTCATGTATCATTTATCATGTACATTTGACACACAAATCACATATATATACGAAATCATTATATCTCATTTCCCACTATTTTTTATAGGTGGCTTCTTATGAAGAGGATGGTTCTATCTAACACCATCGATGAAAGTGAGTTTAAAATCAGGTCTGGGTATATTTTATTCCATTTTTATTCTCTAACCCAATTTTAATTAGGGTATTTTTTATTTTTGTCTTTCTTATATTTTTGCAGTGTGTTTTTGATTTCATTGAGGTGGATTTGGGTCACCATTGACGAAGGAATAAATGTTTATTCATTGGTATGCATGTACATATATATGCTCCCCATTTATATATATTCACTCTCGGTAAAATGAATATATATATTGGGGATAGTTGTGCTTATATATATATATACCTTGAAAATGCATACATGTGTAAGTGTAAAGGGGTATATTCTTGTAAAGACACTTATCTAAGGACACCATTTTGCATATTTTTTCATGAAAATATGTAAAAAAGTACTAGGTTTCCTTATAAATATTTGAATATGCATATTCATGCATGTAGAGAAAAAGAATATTTGAGTTTTCATCATCAAAAGAAATGCACCTTGAGTTTGAGGTTGGTTTCTTATTCCTAAATCATTAATTTGAATTCTATAATTTCCTAAATTTTTTTAAAAACTTGTTTCCATAATTGATTTATTGTATTAAAAAATAGTTTTCTAATAACCACTAGCTTTGTCAAGGAAGAATATGAATATAGCCCTTGAACATATTTATAGACCATAATCAAATGGTTTAACACATTCTAGTAGTTTCTAGATTTTAGAACAAGAGATCTAAAAACCATACATTTATCATCCTTAGAGACATTCATGATCTCATTCTACTTCTCATAAAATTCATCACAAAATACCACCACATAATTTTATGGATCTATTAGTTCCAATACCAAGCTTCCTGACATCTTATCTAGTATTATGGAAAGGACCCATAATAATCCACTTAAAATCGTGAATAAATAATGGTGTGAAAATATAACACTATAGGGACTTTATCTTTAAGGATACATAATAAATTTTGAGATAAATTCATCTAATCAACTCTAAAAAACCGGAACAAATGATTGTTATCAGGTTGAAGTTATATAAGGTTTAAACCCTTTGATGAACTCAAACTAGCTTAATACAACACTTCATAAAGTGTGTATGATTCTCTTCCTTTCTGTCTTGAAAGTCTTAAACTCTTCCGGATAATCTTGAGACTTGTCTAATTTTACCATTGAAATATTTTGGAACATGTACCTTTGAGATGCAACCAAAACACCATGATCGTTGAACTCAGACATGGTAGTATAAACATCCTTCATATATATAACTAGACCATTCACATCGTTAATCTCATTAAAACGTACTTCCAAATAACTTTTTTGAATAAGAGAGAATGATTGTAGATTCCTAATAAACATTGTTTGGACATTTTTTAACCCAACTAACTTTTCAAAATAAACCTTGGTAGAATAAGACTTCATAATTTAACTAATCTCATCATCATTATATTTTAACTTTTGTTTCAGCTCATTATAATATCCTAAAATATTATCATAATAATTTAGAATATTAGAGGAAAAAATTACATTTTATAGATTCATGAAATCTTACTAATAGAGGGTGATTCATCATGCACAATAAGAGGTGGTGATGGTATAGTTGAGAACCCTAGAGATGGGACAAGTGAGAGAAATCATATCCCTGGAGCAAGGGGGAGGGTATAGGGGGGTCTACAGAGGGATGGGGGAGGGTGAAGATGGGGGGTAGGGGGTCTGCAAGGGAAGAGAGGAGGGTGCAAGGGGGTCTGCAGTGGAAGGGGTGAAACGGGTGTGTATGGGCAGGGGGTGGTGCAAGGGCTGCGGGGAGGTTATAATGTGCGCGGGGGGGGGGGGGGGTTGGAAGTAGAAGGGGGAGGGTGAAAGGGGTAGGGGTGAAAGGGGTGTGGGGGGCATGGGGGTATATAGGGTAAAGGGGATGGTGGAGGGTGGTCTGCAGGGGAAGGGTGCAAGGGGGAGGGTGCACGCGGTCTGGAGGGTTAGGTGATGGGTGAACGGGGTATGGGGAGGGTGCAGGGGGGATCTGCAAGGGTTCGGGGGAGGTTGCATGGGGTGGGAGGTTCAAGGGGTGTGCGGGGGGAGTGCATGGCTCCATGGGGTGTGCATAGGCAGTGTTAATCCCACTTATTAGACAATATTGTCATACCTTATTTGATCAAAAAGTCAATAAAAGTCATATTTTATATATTTCAATAATTTTAGGAAATACTTATTCATAACATTTACATATGATATTATAAGCCGCACGATCATCAATGTTGTACAACATAACAACAATTTCCATATCATTTCATGTGCTTCTCAGGACTTCACTCCAAATGAAATAACCTTCTTCTTGACACTGTAGCATTGAGTAATTAATCATTAGGAAAAACAACCATCTCCATCACCACATCACTATTTAGGAATCCACCTACTAAACAGATTTTCTCATCATTCACAACTCTAATATGTCCACAAAAATACCCGTAGAGGGCTTCATGTTTCTAACATTTTTGATACAATGTTTTCTCTTAATGTTTTAGGGTGTTTATATGAAGATAATATCTAAAATAATTGGAATCATTTCACAATGATTTTCAATTATTTGAATAAAACCTATAATGTATATGTGAAATTTGTAGATTATTTTAGATTTTCACCAAAGTATATCGTAGGATGTAGTAAATGCCATCATGTTGTGGTTTTTTTATATGGCGATTGATGATACCACACCTAGGATTGATTCATGATACCACACCTTGGCCAAAAGGACTCATTACACCTGAGGTCTCCATGTCTTAACCAGGATACTAGGACACCCGATCATTCTAGCATTAGCGCCATTCCAAAATTCCACCTACAAGGGGTGTGTAGGGGGTGGTGTAAGGGGTTTTTAGGGGTGGTACATGGGGTTTGAGGGTGAAGGGGGGATATACAGGGATGTGTTGTGGGGGTGTGTAGAGGTGTTGTGTAGGGTGGGGTGTAAGGGGGTGCAAGGGGGGGTGTCTGTCCAAGGGGGTGTCCAGCAGGGGTATATAAAGGGGTGTCCACCAAGGGTGGTGAAGTGGGGTGTGCAAGGGGACGAGGGGGGTGGGGGGAATGGGTGTGCAGGGGGGTTTCTAACAGGGGTGGTTCAAGGGGGTTTCCAACTGGGGTGGTGGAGTGGGTGTTTGTATGAGGGCTATGCAGGGATGTGCAGTGGGGGTGTGTAAGTGTGTGTGTGTGTAGGGTGGGGGGACTGTGCAGGGTCGGGTGAAAGGTGGGTTGTGATGCAAGGTGCAGGGGGTGTCCATCCAGGTTGGTGCAAGGGGTGTCCAACAGGGGTGGTGCAATGGAGGTTTGAAAGTGGACGGGGGTGGGTGGGGGCATGGGTGTGCAGGGGGTGTCCATCAGGGGTGGGGCAAGGGGTGTGTAGTAGGGGTGGTGCAGTGTGTATGTGATGGGGGGTGTTCAAAGGGACAAGGGGTGCAAGGGGGTGCATAAGGGGTGCAATGGGGCATGGGTGTGTAGGGGGTGTCTGTCCAGGGGTGGGGGGATACTATACGAGGGGGAGGGGGTCTATTCAGCGTGGGTGAAGGTGGGGCATGTGTGTGTGGGAGGGGGTGTATATTACGTTGGGGGGGCGTCTGTTCCGTGGTGGGTGGGGGTTTGTCTCTGAGTGGGGTTTAGTAGGGGTGTCTAGAAGGGTTGGTTCAACAGGTTTCCAACATGGGTGGTGTAGTGGGGGCGTGCAAGGGGACGAGGGGGGGGGGGTGCAAGGTGGTTCTACGAGGGGGAATGGGGGCATGGGTGTGCAGGGGGGTGTCTTCTGGGGGGTGTTGTGTGGGTATCTAGTAAGGGTGGTGTAGTGGGGTGTCTAGCATGGGTGGTTTAAGGGACATGGGTTGTGAACTGGGTGTCTGTAAGGGAGGCTGTGCAGTGGGGGTGTGTGCAAGGGGACAGGGGGGTGTAATGGGTGTGTGAAAGGGGGTTATACGGGGGGGGGGGGGGGAGTTGGGTGCAAGGGGGGTTGTGTAGGGGGTGCAAGGTAGAATTTGTTTGTAGGGATGTGCAGGGGGAGGGGTGTCTATCTGGTGTGGTGCAGTAGTGGTCTCTAGTATGTGTGGTGCAGTGCGGTGGCTAGAAGGGGGTAGTGTAAGGGGTGTTAAAGGGGACATGGGGGGGGGGGTGGGGGTGCATGGGGATGTGTAGGAGAAAGGAGGATTTTTTGTGCAGTTAGGTTGTTGGGGGGTGTCCAAGGGGATGTCTTTCTCGGGTGGTAGGGGGTCTGTCTAGTGGGGGGTGTCCAACAGAGGAGGTGCAAGGGGTGTCTAGCAGGGGTGGAGCCAGGGGTGTGTAGGTGTGCAAGGGGGTGTGTGCCAGGGTAATTGGGGGTGTGTAGGGGCTGTGTAGGGGGGAATGAGTGTGTAGGGGGGAGTGTCTGTCCGGGGGGGGGGGGTACTTTCTGGGTGGGGTTTTCTAGGGGGGTGGGGGTCTGTCTAGGGGGTTTCTAGGAGGGAGGGGGTGTCCATGAGGGGGGGGGGGGGGTATGTTTAGGGTGTGAGTGGGGTCTATCTATGTGGGTCCATCTAGGGGGTGGGGGTGTTCTAGGGGGTGGAGTGGAGGGGTTTTTAGAAGGGAGGGGGTCAATCCAGGGGGGTGAGTGGGGTCTGTATGGGGGTTGCGGTGGGGGTCTGTCCAGGTTGTGGGGGGGGGTGTTGTACAGTGGGGGGGGGGGGGGGGTTCAGGCCATGGGGGTGTGCCTAGGCTATGTTAATCCCACCTATTAGACTGTATTGTCATGTCTTATTTGATCACAAAGTATATCAATGTAATATTTTTGATATTTTAATACTTTTAGGAATGAATTATGCACAACATTTTCATATGACATTATAAGTCATACAATCATCAATGTTGTACACCATAACAACAATTTCCATATCATTTCTAGTTCTTCATAGTACTTTACTCCAAGTGAAATACCCTTCTTCTTGACACTACAGCATTGAGTAGTTAATCATCAGGCCAAACAACCTTCTCAATGGCCACATTACAATTTAGTCATCCACCTACTAAAAATATAATATCATCTTTCAAAACTCTAATATGTCCATGAAAATTCCCATATAGGGCTTTGCGTTTCTCTACAATGTTTCCCCCCATTGATTGATGGTTTTTATATGAAGATCCTATCCAAAAGACTTTGTATCATTTCAAAATTATTTTCAATTTTTTAAATAAAACATATAATGTATACATGAGGGTTGTAGATTTTTGTAAATATGCATCAATGTATACTGAAGGATGTAGTAAAAGCTGCCGTGTTGTGGTTTGTGTTGTCTAGAAATTAATGATACACTACTAGAAAAATACCCTATACCAACGGTTTGGAACCCTTGGTATAGGCCTCCAAAGCATTGGTATAGGATATATCAACGGCTTGTAGAACCCTTACCGAGTAAGTTGTGGTGATAGGTCTATATCAACTGTTTTGTGAAAACAGTTGGTATAAGTAATAAAAAACACTATACCAACAGTTCCATAAAATTTTGGTATATGTAATTCAAAAAAAATAATTCGGTTGGTTTTGATCCCATCACCCCCATTTGTTATTTAACTGCCAAACCACTAACCTAACATACTTTTGGGAACATAATATCATAAATATATTTGTATTATCATAAGTATTTTAAATTTTTATTTATTTAATGTCGGATGTAAGAAGATTCCACTAAAAATACATATACATATACCAACAGTTCTCAAAACTGTTGGTATAGTTTCTTTGATTTTGGGACCTATACCAATGGTTTTTCCCAAACCATTGGTATATGTCCAAATTAGTGAAATATACTAACTGTTTCCCCAAAACCGTTGGTATAGATCATATATCTAGTAGTGATACCACACCTAGGCTAGATTCATGATACCACACCTAGGCCACTAGGACTCATTACACCTGAGGTCTCCTTGTGTAAACAAGGATACCAAAACACACGTTCATTCCTGCATTAATGCCATTCCAAAATTCCACCTGCACGGGGTGGGAAGGGGGTGGTGCAAGGGGTATGCAAGGGTGGTTCAAGGGGAATGGGGGGGGGGGGGGTGAAGTGGGGGATTTGTAGGGATGTACAGTGAGGGTGTGTAGGGTGGGGTGCAAGGGGTTGTCTAGCAGGGTTGGAGAAAGGGGTGTCCACCAAGGGTGGAGAAGTGGGGTGTGAAAGGGGATGATGGGGGGAATGAGTGTGCAGGGGGGTTTCCAGAAAGGGTGGTGCATGGGGGTGTCCAGTAGGGGTGTGTAGTGGGTGTGTGTATGGGGTCTATGCTGTGATGTGCAATGGGGGTGAGCATGTGTATAGGGGGAGGGGGTGTGTAGGGTGGGGTGCAAGGGGCTGTGTAGTAGGGTACATGGGGTGTCCATCTGGGTTGGTGCATGGGATGTCGAACAGGGGTAGAGCAGCGGGGGTTTGCAAGAGGACGAGGGGGGGCATGGGTGTACAAGGGGTGTCTAGTAGGGGTGGTACAAGGGGGTGTGTAACAGTGGTGGTGCAGTGGGTGTATGATGGGGGGTGTGAAAGGGGACAAGGGAGAGAAAGGGGGTGCAGGGGGGTACAAGGGGGAATGGGGGTGCAGGGGTGTGTCTCTCCAGGGGTGGGGAGATGCTATCCATGGGGGAGGGGGGTCTGTCCAGCAGGGGGGCATGGGTGTGTAGGGTGGGGGGGCTTCTGTTCTGGGGGGGGGATTTTTCTAGGTGGAGATGGTGTCCAAGAGAGGGGGTGTTGGTGTTAGTGGTGGAATTCGTAAGGGGTGGTGCAAGGGTTGTCCAATAGGGGTGGTATAGTGGGGGTGTGAAGGGGGTGAAAGGGGAGTTGTACGGGGGGGCAAGGTGGAATGGGTGTGCAGGGGTGTGTCTGTCAGGGGGGTGCAGCGGGGGTATCCAAAAGGGGTGGTGCTGTGGGGTGTCCAGAAGGGGTGGTGAAAGGGACATGGGTTATGAATAGGGTGTCTATAAGTGGGGTTGTGCAGTTGGGGTGTGTGCAAGGGGACATGGGGGTGCAATGGGATTTTGCATGGGGGGATGTGCATGGGTGGTGGTGGGTTCAAGGGTGGTTCTGTAGGGGGTGCAAGGGGGAATGTGTGTGCAAGGGGGTTCAGGGGGGTGGGGTGTCTATTCGGGGGGGGGGGGTGGAGGAGGGGTGTACAATAGGGTGTACTGGAGTGGTGTTTCTAGTAGGGGTGGTGCAAGGGTTGGGAATGGTGATATGGGTGTAAGGGGATGTTCAGGGGGAAGGGGGAATGGTTGTGCGGTGAGGGTGAAAGGTGTGTGTCTAGGGGGTGGGGTGTCTGTCTAGGGTGGTGGGGGGGGGGTATGTCTAGTGGGTGTGTCCATCAATGGTGGTGCAATGGGTGTCCAATAGGGGTGGTCCTTGGGGTGTGAAGGTGTGAAAGGGGGTGTGTTCAAGGGGACCGTGGGGTGTCCAGGGGTTGAGGGGGGGGGGGATTAGTGTGCAGGGGGTGTCTATCCGGGGGGGGGGGTGCTTCTTTTTGGGTGGGGTTGTCCTGGTGGTGGGGCTTTGTCTAGGGGGTTTCTTGGAGGGAGGGGGTTTCTATCCAAGGGGCTCTCCAGGGGGTCTATTCTGGGGGTGAGTGGGGTCTATCTAGGGAGAGTCTATCAAGGGGGTGAAGGGGGATGGGGTTCTAGGGGGTGGGGTGGGGGAGGGGTGTTTCTTTGAGGTGGGGGGTATGTCTAGGGGTGAGTGGGGTCTGTTCGGGGGTTTGAGTGGGGGTCTGTCTAGGGGGTCTATCCAGTGGCTGTCTGGGGGGGCTTATCTCCAGTTGGGGGGGGGGGGGGGGTTTCCAAGGCATGGGGGTGTTCCCAGGAAGTGTCAATCTCACCTATTAGATTATATTGTGATATATTATTTTATCAAAAAGTCAATCAATGTCATATTTTAGATTTTTAATACTTTTAGGAAAGACTTATGTACAAAATTTCATGACATTATATGTAATACGGTCATCAATGTTGTACAACATAACAACAATTTCCATATCATTGAGAGTGCTTCTCATGACTTCACTCCAAATGAAATACCCTTCTTCTGGACACTATTGCATTAAGTAGTTAATGAGTAGGAAAAACAACCATTTCCATGGCCACATCACTATTTATTAGTCCACCAACTAAAATTATATTCTTATCTTTTACAACTATAATATGCCCACAAAAAACCCATATAGGGCTTCGAGTATCTCACATTTTTTGTACAATGTTTTCACCGAACATTTGATGTAGTTTATATGAAGATCCTTTCCAAAAGACTTGGTATCATTTTAAAAGGATTTTAAATTATTTGAATATATCCTATAATGTATACGTGAAGTTTTTAAATTATTTTAAATATTCACCAAAGTATACTGCAGGATGTAGTAAAAGCCATTATGTTGTGGTTTTTGTTATCTAGCGAGTAATGATACCAGACCATGTCTTGATTCATGATTCCAATACTACGACACTATTGCTCATTACACTTGACGTATCTCTATGTTAACCAAGACACCACAACACCCTATCATTGCTGCTTTAGTGCCATTCCAAAAATCCACCTGCAAGGGGTGTGTCGGTGGTGGTCAAGTGGTGTGTAGGGGGTGGTACAAGGGGTATGCGAGGGTGGTGAAAGGGTTATTGGGGGTGGGGGGGGCTTGCAGGAATGTGCAGTGGGGGGTGTGAAGGAGGGCTGTGTAGGGTGGATTGCAAGGGGGGTTGTGCAACTGGGTGCAAGGGGGTTGTCTGTCCAAGGGGGACTCTAGCATGGGTGGTGCAAGTGGTGTCCACCAGGGGTGGTGAAGTGGGCTATTCAAGTAGAATACGGGGGTATGGGTGTGCAAGGGGGTGTCCATCTTGGGTGGTGCAAGGGAATGCACAACAGGGGTGGTGCAAGGGGATGCCCAACAGGGGTGGTGTAGTGGGTGTGTGTATGTGGGATATGCAGGGATGTGCAGTGGGGTGTGTAGGTGTATGGGGGGGTGGGGGGGGGGGGGGGTTGTGCAAGGTTGGGTGCAAGTGGGCTGTGAAACAGGGTGAAGGGGGTGTCCATAAGGGTGGTGCAAGCGGTGTCAAGTAGGGGTGGTGTAGTTGGGGTTTCCAAGGGGATGGGGGGGAAAGGGGGCATGGATGTTCAGGGGGTTTCCAGTAGGGGTGGTGCAAGGGGGTTTGTAGTAGGGGTGGTGTAGTGGGTGTGTGATGGGGGTGTGAAAGGGGAAAAGGGTCTCTGAGGGGGGGGGGGGGTGCAAGGTGGCATGGGTGTGTAGTGGTTGTCAGTCCAGGGGTGGCGGGATGTTGTCTAAGGGGGAGGGGGTATGTCCAACATGGGTGAAGGGGGGATGGGTGTGTGGGGGGGGGGGGGGTAGTGGTGGTGTTCACCAGGGGTCGTGTAAGGGGTGTCCAACATGGGTGGTGTAGTTGGGGTGTGCAGGGGGGGTGTGTAAGGGGTGATGACGGGGGGGAAGGGGTGTATGTAAGGGGGTAATGTAGGGGGCGTGGGAGGGTGCAAGGGGGTTGCATGAGGGGGGGGGGGCATGGGGGAATGTGTGTGCTGGGGGTGTCTGTATGGGAGGGGGGGGGGGGTTGTGCTATGTGGGTATCTTATAGGGTGGGTGTAGTGGGGGTATCCCGCAGGGGTGGTCCAAGGGACATGGGTGGTGATTGGGGTGTGTGTATGTGGGATTGTGCAGTGGGGGTGTGTGCAAGGGGAAAGGGGGGTATAATGGGTGTGTTCAAGGGATGTGGGGTGAAAGGTGGAATGTGTTTTCATGGGGGTACGAGGGGTGGGGTGGGGTTGGGAGTGGTGTCAGTCTGGGGGGGGGTGGGGTTGGAGAAGGGGTGGGCAGTAGGGGTGGTGCCGTGGGGTGTCTAGCAGGGGAGGGGTAAGGGGTGTGAAAGGGGGCTAGGGGGTGCAAGGGGAGGTAGAGGGGCAAGGGTGCTTGGTTGTGCAGTGAGGGTGGGGGGTGGTGGTGTCATGGTTGTGGGGGTGTCTGTCCAGGGTCTGGGGGTATGACTATTGGTGGTGTACAACAGAGGTGGTGCAAGGGGTGTCCAATAGGGGTGGTGCCAGGGGTGTGCGAGTGTGTAAGGGGGTGTGTGAAAGGGGACCAGGGGGTGCATGGCCTGTATAGTGGGGGGCATGATTATGAAGGGGTGGTTTGGTATTGGGGGGGGATGCTTTCTAGGTGGGGTTATCCATGGGGTGGGGTTATGTCTAGGGGGTTTCTAGGAGGGGAGGGGTGTCTGGGGGGGGTCTGTTCAGGGGGGTGAGTGGGGTCTATATAGGGAAGGAGATTTTTTTCAAAGGGTGGGGGGGGGGCTTCCAGGAGGGACGAGGTCTGTCCATGGGGGTGAGTGGGGTCTGTCCGAGGGTTGGTATGGGGGGGTCTGTCCAGGGGGAGATGTCCGGGGGTGGGGTTGGTTGATGTCAGGTATGGAGGGGGGTTCCACGGTGTGTGTGTGTTTGCGGGGGTGGGGGGGGGGCTTTCTCGGAGGGAGGGTCTGTCCAAGAGGGGTGGGGTTTTTCCGGGGGGGGGGGGGTTGTCCAAGAGGGGGGTCTTCCCTAGGGGTGAGTGGGGTTTGTCCACTGGGGGTGGAGGGGGATGGCCTTTGCAGGGTGGGAAGGGGTGCTATAAGGGGATGGTGGGGGGGGGCAATGTAGGGGGTGCGTGGGGGGTTATTAGGTGTAGGTGGGGTGCAAGGGGAGAATTGGGGGGGTTATAGGGGTGGTGGGGAGGATGCAGGGGGATTGAACCAGCTGAACAATGCTGATTTTTAAAAAATGTGTTGTCCTATAGAGAGGTTTTTGAACTGTAGCTATATGTATTCAGCCATGGTTCCTAATTGTGGCTATATGTCTATAACCGCAGTTTTGAACCATGAATATAGGCGATGAGGGAAATTATCATATGCCACAGGTTGAAAACCATGGCTATAGGGTTGTTTCCATGGTTAGAACCAAGGCTATTGGGCTACAGCCACAGTTTCAAACTGTGGATATAAGATTTAACCTATAGCCATGCCAATACCAGCCACGATTGAATGAAACATGGCTATAACCTATAGCCACAATTTTTAGACCTATAGACATGATTTTAAAATCTGGCTATGGCCTTATTTTTTTAGTGGATATAAGGTATCCTCATCATAATAACATTAAATTTGTGAGTTTAGGGCCTTCAATTGGATCTAAAATCGAATTCAAATCTTCCACGTGAAGAATGATCAACTAAAGATATCTTCTGAAATATATCAATCCTTTTGTCGGAATCGCTATTGAATCTCCACTAGGACATACAATTACTAGATCTAAAATCTTTTATTATTTATCCTTGAATCTATGGTGAAAAAATAATCCTTTAATATCAAACGAAGAATGAATAATTCTTAAGAAAAAGGTGGAATAAAATTTTAATAGAACATAATTGAGGAATTAAACTCATTTGTTCTTCATTGGGGCCTAGATCTATTCCTATAAGAATGATCAACATGCTAATCAAGATGATAATCAAACCCAAATAATTTATAGTAATCAAACCCATCCCTTATGAATGATAAAACCATGGGAAAACATATTTCTGGGTTCATCAACATTCATCATTGTTTCTATGAATAGGTAATGAAAAAACTGAAATCAGAAGGGACTAAATGGGATTTGGATCATTCGACGTCGAGGATTTGTTGCTGGTGGAGACCCATTAAGAACGATCTCGATCCTCCTTCTTGTTATCATCTGTCAACAGATATCTCCATAGTTCCACTCTAGGGCTCCATGCGATTTCTCCAATGTTAGGAATTCAATCACTAAGTCCCTTTCTAAGCATCTTATTTAATAATAGAAAATAGGCCATTGTGTCCCTACATACTATTAAATTAAAAAAATTATTTATTCCTTAAAAAATTCATGAAATATCTTTCATATTTTCCCACATCGGCTGATGATAGGCCTCACATAAGTTAAAGTCACTGCTCTAAATTCAATGGTGCCCTCATATTTTTAATATTGGCACCCATTTAGAATTTATTCATCTTTTCCAAAAAAACCACACGTTCATATAATTAAATATATTAAATATATTTAATTCCATTATTTTGGGAACACTGAGCCTTAGAATTAAAAAATGTCTCAGTTCCTGGTATAGAATTAATTTCATAAAATTCTTAAAATTGATGCATGGAAAATATGGGATAAAAAATTCTTCCATGATGAAATATGATGGAATAATTTATATCTTACCACAAACTCTAGTTATCTTCAATTTTTATATACATAGATTATCTATATAATTTAAGAAGATTTCATATGTCAAAGAATGGTTTGAATATTCACTATCATCTCATAGTTAAGATTAGGTCTCACTAGCTTTTTCTGTCTAATTCCATCCCAGAATGTCATATTCTGACACCTCTTCCCATACAAAGCCTCTTAATGGGTTTTTTTTACTGCTCGAATAGAATATGATGTTATATGAGATCTCTAATATGGGAATTTATTGATCCCAACAACCCTGCAAATCCATTTAACATGATATTAGAATAACCTTTAGAGTTTGAATGCTTATTTCAATCTCAACATCCTTTTGAGAGTGATAAAGAGTGTTGATGTATCAACCTGATATTTTAAAGAATAAAAATATGTACGATAAAAAATATGGAAAGACACACTATGATTAGATGAGAATATAACACAACAATACATTTCAATATATTTTATTTTAAAAAAAATAATATTTTCGATGGTATTCAGTACATGCAAGCCTTATATTTGTATTTTCAATAGCGTATAGAACACACAACACTGATCTTAATCAACTCATGAAATATATAATTATAAAAAAATATATTATAAGTTGTTGTCTATGAATTGTATTTACCACATAATGAAATAAATAAATAAATTTCATTATAAATATAAATTATTGGTAATATTTTTAAATAAATAATAATTTTAATTTAAATAATTTTATTCTATAAAAATACATTTTCTCTAAATGTCATATTTTTTTTATGAAAAAATATTATAATTAATTTTTTAAAATGTGAAAAAACTTATTTGAAAAAATGAACATTATTTTTAAAACTGGAATATCAAAATTTAATTTGGGTGATGTTTTCGAATTTTTTAGAGAATTTTAATTTTTCTTTGAATAGTGGAAATACAGTTTTGTGTGAAACTGTTATTTTTATTCAATAAATTAAGTAAATTGAAAAAGACCACCTTTATTTGACTATTATTTAAAATTAAATAAGTGTTGTATATTTATATTTCATCCACAAAATTACATTTGAATATGGTTTATATTGAATTCTATTATAAGTAAATTTTTTGGGTTTAAAATGTGTTTTTAGAAAACATTTTTTAAGTGAAAACTATTAAGTATTGTATTTTTTTTTCTCATAATACATAATTTGGGGGTAATGGGTAACCACGTAATATAATAGGAAAATAAAATATAAGATTAATACCAAATTTGAAATTTAAAAAATGGGCACCCAAACTAAAGTCGGATCGAGCCATGATCCACCAATAACAACTAGTCTTTTCTCCTATAATTAGTCATGATCCTTAAACCATCATCACCATTATCACCAAACATAATTGTCGGTATTGGTGACTGGAGAAAACACAAACAAGACCATATATCCATTCAACATAATTGAAAAACATCAAAAATCATCACCGATATAATCTTCATTCAACAAAACCATCAACACTGCCATCCAAACACCACATAACAGAGTTCAGTGAAGCACATGAAATAAATAAACATTAATAGAACCCAACCAGAAATGGAACCATCTTCAAAGAGGAAAAAAACCCATTCAAAGATGATAGAAATATGAAAAACCAAACCATACGCAATGTTGATGCAACAATCACTAACGAAAAATCCATCATACCACCACACCAGGACCACCCACTTTGAAGATCAACGAAGACCACAGAGCTTGTATTAAGGCATAGAATAGCCTCCTGGAACACCATGACCAAATGGCAACACATCCCAGATCCTCTATCAAACTGTCAGAGCAGTCTAACCAGTCGAGTGGCAAAGGAACATGAAACAAGAACATCGATTCTGACATGGCCTCGAACGTGAAGTATCCTCACTAGGACCTCCAAACCAAACCATAAAGTCTACATATATCTTAATATTATACCTTGCAAGGAAAATCTGTAACATCAAGAATATGGTGAGAACCAACACAACTTAAATCAAAACTGATGAAAGTCAAAACTCCTAGAGGATCGCTGAAAAAAATCAATACCTCCCAAAGCCTCCAGACACCACCAAAGTTGTTTGACATTGAGGGTAATGGTAGAACCGAAATACAAAGAAGAGATTGAAGGTGAATGTTCTCTACAGAAAATCACAGTAATGATCAGGCACCGATCCAGATTGTAAATCCACCACTAGGAATGAGTGCACTAGAAAGAGACTCTGGGGATGAGAAAAAGGAATAAGCAAGAAGAATGATGAAAATAATAGAGGAAGGCGATGACAAGATAGAGGCCGAAGGCCTCCACCTTACAGAACACCACTGAAGGAAACCCTAATGGGAGAGAGGAGAGGAAGAGACTTTCAGAACACGTAATGTGGTATGTTTCGCCTGGCCCAGCCTGGACATGGTCGGGCAAGGCGAGGCCAATCATGAAGAAATAGGGATGTTGGACACTATTCGGGTCAGCCTGAGCCAGACCAAACACCCTCAAGAGGTGGCTTGAGCCTGACCTCCTGTCGACCCAAACCATCGGTTCGGGCTAGGCTTTTTCGGGACACGTTAGGCTTTTTCGAGTCGAGCCATGATGGGGTTTATTATTTTGAAATTAATTGTTTGTTTTAAAAATTATTTGAAACGTTTTTATTTAAACCATTTCTTATCATTTATTAAAAAAATTACATATAATTTTAAACAGATGATTTTTGTAAAAATATTTATTTAATTTTTTATAAAAAATTTACAGTCGGTGGATTTTTTTTCTATATAAATTTATATATTATGAATATATATATATATATATATATAATTTTAAAAATTTGTAGAAAAAATAATGAGGTGTTTTGGGGGGTGTGTAGAAGTGGGTGAGTTTAATGTCTTGTTATTTAAATGTTTTTTTAATAATTGTTTAAATTTTTTAAATTTAATTTTTTTATCATATTTATAATTTTTAATTTTTTTTAAAATTTGTTTATTTAAAAGTTATTATTTAAACCATTTTTATCATCTGTTTAAAAAATAAATTTAAATTTTTTATTGATTAATTTAAAACATTTTTTAATTTTTTTAAACACATGATATTTATATGTATTTTTTTCAAAAATATGTAACAATTTTTATCATTTAATGTTAAACGTATTTTGATGTGTTTTTTTAATAATAATTTAACTGTTTGTTTTAAAAAAAAAATTAAACATCTATTTAAAATATTTTTATTTAATCATTTTTTAAACTATTTCCTAACACTTGTTAAAAATGATTTTACATTTATTTTGAAACATATAATTTAAGATGTTTTTTGGAACGCATGTTTTATACATGTATTTTTTTTAAACCTTTAACATTTTTTGTGTAATAAAAATTTATTAACATTTTACACTAGGTGGGTTTTATATTTTTTTCTAAATAGGTTTATATATGTCTATGAATTTATATATATTATGTGAAAATTGAAAAAAAAAAAAATTAGGGATTGGGGGGTGCGTAGTAGTGGGTAGTGGGTTTAAAGCGTTGTTATTTAATCTTTTTTTACCATTTATCTAAATAATTTTTTTACATTTTTTAAACCTATTTATGGAAATTATTTTTAAGCATTTTGTTTAATTTAAAACAATTTTTAAACAATTTTAATTTTTTTTTTCAGTGTAAGTCCAACCCTGCCCGATCCTATTCATGCCATGCCGAAATTACATCCATAGGTAGTGTGCAACAATGGGTGAGTTATTTTTTTCAAAATAGATTTATATATGTATATATTGTATATATAATATATGCAAGATTCATCATATTTAAAAAAATTAATGAGGTTGGGAGTGTATGAACATCATTGGGTGAGTAGTTATTTTTTTTAATATATAATAATTTAATATATATATATAATATTAGAAAATTTTAAAAACAAATAATTAGGGGTTGGGGGTGCGCCGCAGTTGGTGGGTTAATTTTTTTCTAATTATATTTATATATAATATATGAAAGTTGAAACATATTTTAAAAAATAAACAGGTTGGGGGACGTGCATGAACATCATTAAGTGAGTGTGTAATTTTTTTGTTAGTATAAAATATGTTATTATATATATAATATTAAATCCTTGAAACAAACACACACACCCATATAAATAAATATATATATATATATATATATATATTAATGGATTTTCAAAATCTACACTTAGTTGATATATATTATTAATAGATTTCTATATATATTATTAATTTATTTGATTATTTATATATATATTATATCATATCATTGATATATAAATTATTAATGGATTTGTTTATATATATATATAATATTCAAGTTTCATCATATTTAAAAAAATTAATGAGGTTGGGGGGTGAGCGTGAACATCATTGGATGATTGCGTTGTTTTTTGTTAATGTATTATATGTTGTTATATATATAATTTCAAATGATTGATATATATATATATACATATGTAATATGAGAAAATTGTAAGAATAATAATTAGGGGTTGGGGGTGCACTGTAGTGGGTGCGTTAATTTATTTCAAAATAGATTTAAAGTGTATAGTTTATATAATATATGTAATATCCAACATACTCAAAAAAATTAATGAGGATGTGGGTGTGCACGAACATCATTAGGTGAGTCTATTATTTTTTATTAATATACAAGAAGTTATTATCTATATATATATATATAATATTTATTCATTAATATATATACAATAATAGCTTTGTTTATATATATTTATATATTATATTAAATCATTTATATATATTATTATTAATGTATTTCTAGAAGCCACACGTAATGGAAATATATTGTTATTGTCTTTTTATATATATATTCATTATATATATATATCATTGTGTGTATATATATACACACACACATTATAATTATATACAACAATAATTATATGTATATATATACACATTATTAAATATATAATATATAATATATAATAATTTTTGTTAATATATAACGATATATATAAATATATCCATATATATAAATTTTTGTGATAATATAACAGATGAATCCTTGAAATCATGAGGTAGTGGGATCAAATCTCCCTACCAGTAGTTTCCCGGTAATTGTTTTACAGCTGGCGGGAATCGCACGGGCCAGTGGGTCAGGCTTCGCAGGGGCCATTGGGCTATGCTTCGTACGAGCCAGCCTGACCAGACCCGTGGGCCTTCTGGGATAGGCGCAGTCCTGACCCGATAAACCTATGGCCTAGCCTGCTGTGGGCTTTTCCGGGACAGGCCGCTCGGGCTTCTGGGCTGAGCCTGTCGGGCTTTCAGGTCACCGGGCCAAAATTACACCCTTAACAACACATCTCTCAAGTGCATAATGCAATTACATTTTAATTAAGTAAAACAATCCTTAATTATAAATGATTTAAATTAATTATATATATATTACGTCGATAAATCTTAATTTGGATTCATACATTTATATCTATTACTGATTTTGTTAAAATAATATTATCTTTTCCTTAGAAATACCCTTCTTGAAAACCGACTATTTCATCACGAGTATGGGTTTAATTTTATATTAAATTTTTTTACTTATTGTAATTTAATTAGATAAAATGGAAATTATATTTTGAATAAGAAAAGATTATATTTTTTAATAATTTCAGTATTAATTTAGATGAAAATGAAGAGTGAAAATTGTAAAAATTAACTTCCACAGTTAAGGTAAAAATGGCTTTATCAAAAGTTATACTTATAATATAATAGTAAAAATGACCTAAAAAATTGTATCAAATATATTCTATATACATATTTCGACTTTATCATGTGTTAGGCTTGAGAACTGACTATTTTGTGGCCTTGTGGAATGTGGAAAATGTGGATACAACAATTTCTTTTGAAAACATTACAAGTGCTCGACTTAGCTCACATATAAATGGAATCCCCTATCATATCCTCCCCAAATCCATTGTAATAATGATTTTGATGTTTACCATGAAATATATCTAAAGAAAAGGTATCATGCTTAACCGTACATATTTATTTTATTTTTTCATATTCTTTATTCAACTACTTTTCAATTAGGATTATATAATAACATTAGTATCCTACATATACTATGATGTTATTATGTTAATGTCATAATGTAACGGCCCATATCTGTGTAGTCCGACCCTTTTTGAGTTTCTGAATCTTATGGTGCACAGAGGAGTCCTACAATAGGTCTGGAGGTGTTTCCCTAATAAAAGATAATATTAGACAGAATTCATGATTTATACATGTTTCAAATAATGAATATTCCATTCAGGGACTGATTGAGTTCATATGAATCCTCATAATGTGAATTAATATGAGTTTAAATGGTCTATGGTGATACATTTTTGGAAACAACATATAAACCGAAATGTACATGATGTGAAAGGCATTCAATCCATGAAAACCCATTTTATACCACTCCATTATTTGTTGAAGAAAAATAAGTTTCCTTCAATAATAAGTATTTTCCTTCAAACCCCATGTATCCAACTACTATCTCTTTAGGTGTTTTTGTAACCCCTTTCATGGGTTCAATTATCGACCATTCATATTTTTTTCATTGTCATCTGACGTATGTTATAAATCTTCCCATATAATTCAATAATGTAGATCCCTCCACTATGAATTTCCAAGAAATGTTGGTTTCACATTTTAATTATATTTAATTTTTTGTTGATATTTTTTGTGTGGGTTTGTTGTAGCATCCTAGGTGGGATGGAGCTCCTGCGGGTGGGGTGACTAGGATCTACAATGTTTGTACATTCTCATGAAAATAATGTTGAAAAATTTAAGGTAGGCGATTTCTTTATTATCCTATTTATTCACATGAAATAATAAGAATATCATGGTTTATCCCTTTTGAAGGTAATAGAATTCTCCTAATAAATATTATAATAAATTAATAAATAATTGGTTTATGAAAATAAGTCGGTGTTGGATATCGTGATAACGATTTGACTCTGGATTTTATTTATAGTCTTCTATCAATGTTTTGATTGTTACCGTGTTTTTATTTTTTGTACACATATGTTATTCTTGATAGAGAATGTCTAATAGTGAAAATCATGAATAAGTTGATTAATTGGCATAATAATTAAATAAGAGGTATGTTGTAATGAGTCAGGTGTTTCTTATAATTTAATGGAAATACGAATAGATGAAATGAGCATGAATAATAAAATCTATTCATCCATTATAACATATTAATAAATAATGTGATGTAGGATAATGCATGTACATAATATTGAAATTATAAGGAATGTTAATGATATTGTTACTTCTTTATGTTTTTTGAAACTGGTTTTAATGCTAAGAGAATGTATAACTCTTGACCTATTGTTATATCATGATGCCCTAGGTTTCCCACAGTTGAAGATAGTGAATAAATACTTGGTTAATTCCATATAGAATAAAAACCTTTTTTATAAATGTAATTTTTATGTATTGTGTTTCCCATTTTCTTAAAATGGCCATGTTTGATGAGTTTGGATTTAAGAGGGCTCATTAATGTGGAAAGGTTGGATTCCTTATTTTATGGTATAGATTTCTCTATTGGATATTTCTGGTAGCATCATAATAAATTTGTGATTTTCTATAGATGTGATCTTCCCTTTACAATGTGATATGCGACCGGGATGTGTAATGATGTCATACATGATGTCTTATGTGGGTTTGACAGACCATATTATACGACAGCTGGTGAAACCTATGATTGGATAAAGAGTCAAGATTTGAATGTCTTTGTTGAGGATAAAATCAAAGATGATGGAATGGTTTGAAGATGACGAGACACACTGATGTGTGTAAAGTTATATGATTTCTGGAAATGTGTCTGTTAATAGATGATGAACATGTTTCTTGTTTTAAATTCATTACATTAACCACTAGTTGAGGTAGCTGGGTGTGCATGGTTGTGTGTTTCTACTTAGTGGTAGCTTAGGATTACTTTAATAGCGTAACTATATTATGGAATGAATCTAATAATTAACAACTAATTCTTAACCAATGGGGTTAGTTTTGATGGAATGTAAATTCGAAAAAGATGTTACTCTTGAGAAACCATTGTACGTAGTTTGAATTATACTTTGAGGGCATGTAATTTATTTTGAAAATTAATTAATGTAATGTGAAATAATCATAATGGATTATTTAATGTATAATGAATTAATTAAAAAAATTAATGATTAAAAGAAAAAAGTAATTAATAATGTGCTTTTAAATTCTTTTTTTATAGGATATATGTTCTTACAAGTGGATGTTGTGAGTCTGAGCGACGCTAGTTACAATTGAGTCTGATAATAGATTATTACCACGGTGTGATGATGAGATATGTTTTATCATGTATACTCTATTATTTTTAATGCTCTTCCACCCATGAAATGTAGTGTGACTACCACCATGTAGACTCTGAGAGGGATTTTCTCCCAACATCCTAGTTGTTGGATAGATGGATGACTATTCCCTTTGGTCCAACTCTTTACTCCTTGTTGTTACTCGTGCTGGTATAAAAAAGTGTTAGTTTCATGATATATGTGTGAAGATGGATATAATGGATTGTGGTTATTTTGCAAACATGTATCCAAAATATAGTATCCAGAGGTTTATGATAGGTATGATGTGTATAGGTAGTGATGGCTTGAGGTAATTACATGGTGTATAAAATGTGATGTCATGAGGAATAATACATGTTTCATGATACATGTCATATGGGTTATAGTGGATACAAGGAACTAATTACTTTATATATATGTTTATGTGATATGGGTTCATGTGATGATTCTGTGCATGAGGTACATGTTGTAATACCATACCAAGGTGTCATTAATCAGGTATATTTTGGAGAGAGATAGATCAAGACATGTGTCATTGGGTTAGAGAGTCAAAATAGTTGAGCAGTTGGGGTGGGGTACCATTCGTGATTAATTAATATGATATATTATATATTGTATGAAATACTTGAAAAACAATATCCATGGTGAGTTTGGAAAGATAGTTTACCTATTCAGGTGATGAGTTAGGTTCACTAATGTTCATATTTCGTTAGAATGATTTCAAAATATTTTTCATGTGTGGATTTAGAGAGGCTCCAAATGAGAATAAAGATTTTCTCACATTATGTATATATAAACTATTTTTTAGGATAGTCATATAATGATGTATTTTGATCTATATATTTATAGATAATGGGTTTGAATGATCATTTTGGGCTACATGGTGGTTGTCATCTTTACCTCTTGATAGCTGTAGTTTTCCTTACAGTTTTTATAGTATTATATGAAAATATATACTTTCACTAGGGATTTATTTAGAAATATATTTACAAGTATTTTTTATTGGTTTATTCAGCTTACCCATCATATACACCAATTTTATTAGAGTGTAATGCGTGCCATTGTCTGATTTTCATTCCAACATTTCTAGTCTCCAATGGAAGGGCAACTGGGAGAAGGACATGGGTAGTCATCATGTCCCCTCTCTCATTTTTGACCCAGGAGGTGTACACATTGCAGGGAGTGGTTCACGAAAAAAATTTATCAATTGTTCAAATTGAGGGATACGAGGTATTTTGGAGTTAGAAACTATTGAAATTTTATGTTTTAGTAGTTAAATGATATTAGGTATGATTTGTGACTAATGTAAACCTGGGAGACTGGATGAGGAATGGGTATTTATGGACCCATATAATCTAGTGTATGAACCATTAAGTTTACAGAGCTGACTAAATGTCATGATTCTAGTTTTAGGGTAGAGTCCAAGGAAATAATCCTGAATCAATATTCTTTGTTCTTGTTCTTAGAATGGGTAGAACATGGGATAGGTTAAAACCATAACAAGATAAAAATAATTAATTATTTAATGTTAAGTAGTTCATATTCCGTGTTTAGGATCTATAATAGTGTATTATTTTTATAAAAATGGATCTAGGTTAACATCCTCACAATGTTCATGTTGAAGATGTTTAGCAGGATGTGCTGAAAG
This sequence comes from Viscum album, assembly GCA_963277665.1. Taxonomy (NCBI): domain Eukaryota; kingdom Viridiplantae; phylum Streptophyta; class Magnoliopsida; order Santalales; family Viscaceae; genus Viscum; species Viscum album. Next base: position 37,840,893 of record OY728158.1, on the reverse strand, counting down.
ATCATCAAATAGTTGAGGTCGATGACGAAAACCATTTCAGGAAAACAATTAGACACTTTCAAAACATAGCCTATAGAAGTATCTGTTTTATATGTATTTATTGAATACTGGTTCGAAAAGGAAGATATAGCTTTCTGTTTGATCAATGCTCAAAAAGAAGAACCATGCCTCATTCACTGTGATGATGTTTCATGGAGCAGCCAAGAAATGATGCTTCATTTTCTATAACAATCTTGAAGAGTTACAATATCATCATAGATTTTCGAAGACCATTTCTATAAAAGGATACCTTAATTGAAAAAAAGGTTTTATAATCACTAGGACATTCTTACCCTTCAACAATTGAGTTCCTTCATTCGATATTTTCAATTCTGTTTTTGCACACATCTGCGAAATTCTTCAGAACATTGGCTATATGGGGACACAAGTGTGATGAATTTTAATGAGGATCTGAGTCCAAGGATCTAGTTTTAGTCGCAAATGTTTATGATAAATATATATCTTTATTTTATGGTGGGAGAAGAGGTTGTTAAGATGATTTTTTCAAGATTGAGGTTATCATGAGAGGAGAGACATCAGCATACCAAAAGAAGAAAAGATGTAGTATGGAGTTCCTTGTATTCAAGATAGAATAGTATTTGGCTATTTGATGAAACTTCTGAACCCTAAATATATCATTTATCTTAGGGTGGTGTATCTTAGACATATTCCAATGTAGTAGATGCACATTTTTTTAAGGATGTCATAGTCACTCATGGGGAAAGTTCCCAAACATTTTTGAGAAGTCATTAGGAAACATGTGTTCATTATTATGATCCATAATTGAGGTAGTTTCAATCAAAAAAGCAACAAAATGGTGTTTTATTCTCGGATGTGTATAGAGTTAGTGGATTAGGTATAGAAAAACCCACAAGATTCCCATTGTCCTCAAAGAGTAGCGAACGATCATGAAGTTGATCATTGGTAGGGTATGAGAGGTTATGGAGAAGATCTTGGTAATATTAATTCATAGAGATTATAGTGTAGGGAGGGAAAAAAATAAATCAATGTACCCATTTCTCATTTTCTACATCTAGGGGTGGTTTTTTTGATTTAGGAGAAACATACTCTTTCATATCACCAACTGTTTCCATTATTTGGGACATGAGGTAAAGATTTTTATAGTGCCCTTGGAATTGGCTGTTCTTGTTAGAGGTCGATCTTACTTCATTGATGTATCTAGATACTATGAGCTTCTACTGGATAAGAACTACAAATTGTGAGATTTATTATGTTTATAGATAAGTCCATAAGATATCACACTTTTCATGGATTGTCTTTACTTTGTTATAGATATCATTGATTGCTTCAGGAATAAGGTTGTGTTCTATGATTCTAATAGATATCCAATATTGTTTGTTGTAGAGAGTGAATATTGGATGGATTAATAGAAATATCCATTTTTGAAATCCTTAATGTAAACATTGATTATGAGTTATTTAGATGTTCAATAGTAAATGATTCCAATAGATTTAGATGATTAACATGATATATTTCTATAGGAGGTTGTAGTGTTACTCCCTAGATGAGATATTATGTTATGGATAGATATACTTCCATTAGTATATACTATATTTATGTATTCGTATAGGAAGGTACCTTATGAGTTGATAGAGTTGTGAGTACAGCTCGATGATCTGTTACAACGTGGTTATGTTCAGACACATGCATCACCACACAGTATGCTAGTTATGTTTCTTGAATATATTTGATGGTGGTTTGATTCTTTGTTTCTATCATAATATCCTTAATCTGATGATGTTAATGAACCTCTATCATTTTTCATGAATTGTTGCGTTATTTTATCAACTAAAGGGAGAATGTTATTCCTCCATGATCGATCTATAATCAGGATGTCATTAAATACTGGTGATATTAGAGGATATTCAGAAGATAAATTTTCTTTATCATTATGTGAAGTAGGATTTTATTTTAATTCCATTCAATGCGGGGAATTATCCATTCATGTTCGTGGGATTCATGAAATCCATGTATAGATTTTATTTCAAGATATTTTCATGGTTGTTTTGATCGTCAATAGCCTTGTGTACACTTTGTTTGAGGAGGATCATGTAGAACATCTATTTTCCATTATGGGAGTTCTTTGAAATGTATGGTGAATGTTTCATTAATGGAGTGATATTTCTCCATATTTTATTGGTCATTTATAGTTGTTGGATAGTGTTGGAGGAATGGAATATTTGATAGAACATCCCCCATAGATGAGAAGAGAACATGATGTTTTTAAGATGTTATAGATCTATTTTTTTCATCAAGATGACTCTCATGTGATCAATTTGGGGGAGATGGATCTCACTGATAATGAAACCATAATGGAGAAACAAATGTAGATTTTGGATCTCTAGTAGATAGTGTTGCATGGGTGTGATATTTCCCTAGTTCACATGTTGTTTCAATACAATGGTGAGGAAGAGAGTACCTAAAAATGTGAGTTTCATATGCACACTGAGTTCCCCAAGTTTATTATTTTAATCTATTCTCTTATAAATATGTTCATTTTTTAGATATTGGCCATTTTGGTATATCACATTCCATCTTGTTTTTTATTAGTAACCTTAATTTTGTTAGAGAGGTACCCCCCCTATGAGAGTTTTTAAGAGTAGGTTTTTGTCGTTCTATGTTTTTGTGTTTCTCCTATGATGAGGATGTTGAGATCCAATGATGAAGAGACCCTTGAATGTTATATTACGGGGTGGAAATTCAAACGATCCATTTTAATTTTAAATATTGTTTTTTTCATGATTCTCTAGGATGAAATTTTTTTGTGGTATCTAACAAAAGGGCATATATTGGTGTAGTCTAACCCCTTGTGTGTTTCTAATGCACGTGGTGGTGAGTGGTGGTCTGGAGTAGGTATGGAGGTAGTTTCCAACTAAAAATTTGGAGTAATGATAATTTACAACATGTATGTGTTTCACGTCATGAATATTCACTTCAAATCTTGTGTGAAGCTGGTTCATTGGGTGCCTCATGATGTGAATTTATTCAATGTTAAATGTTTTAAGGTGATGTGTAATTCAGTGGGACATAAAACCTAATAAATACAAGGTGTCAAAATGTTTTATTCCAAAAAAACCGGTTGTGCATTGCATCATTATATGTTATGTCACGTTAGGTTTTCCTAAACCTTATGGATTTCCTTCCAAACCCGATTTGGCTTATGGATATCTCTTTAGGAATTTTATAATCCCTTCAATGGTGATCTTTTCATGGTCTTCCATCTTTGATATATGGTGATATAAGGTATTTTCTATCTATTCTCTTATAGTACATAGATCTTGATCTTCTCAATTGTTATTTCGATGTGAGGTATGTTTCAATCCATCATTATAACACAGTTTTCATGGTTTTTTGTTGGTGGAGTTGTGGCATAACATCCATATTTGTATGCTTCAATTGAAGGAGGGCTGATTGGGAACATTGATGTTTGTCCATTATCAAGTAATGAATTTTGAATAATTTGATGTATTTGATCTATTTCTTTTGAAATTTACATACAAAAAACCATAAAGATAGATTGTATTATGCATTTTAATGGAAATTTAATTAACCTAATAACACTTTTAAAAAAATAATAATTAATTGATTTTCAATTGAAGGTTGATATTTGATACCATTTTGATGATTTTCCTCAGGATATTCAATATAGTTTGTTATATATGTTATTATTTTTAGCAAGTATTTTTATGAAATGGAATACCATTTTGTTATTGATGGATAATGGTGAATAACTTAAAAATGGAATTAATTTATTAATTGTATTAAGAATTAAATAATATTCATGTTGAAATGAATTTAGGTTTTCTTTTATATTAATGTTAATTAAAATGGATGATATTCACATGTGTAATTAAATGTGTTATTTAATTATAATGGAATAGATAAATAATGTGAAGCATGATAAATCTTGTAGAGAATACTAAAATGAAGAGAAATGTTAAAGATATTGGCAGTTCTCTAAGTGTTTTTAAAATGGTTTTAATACTAATAGAATTTTTTATTTTTGATAGCCTATTATAGATTGATTCCATATGATTCCCATAGATGTAACTTGTGATTAATGAAAAAATTTCCTCAAGATGGCATAAAAACTGGTTATTTAATTAACATAATTTCTAGGTTCTGGGTTTCCCATCTACTTGAGAAGGCTTAGTTCCTTGATTTTGGAGCCGTGAGAGCTCATTTATTTGTGAATTATCAATATATTATTTTAGGGATTAAGAATCCCTACTATATGTGCATTTTTTCCTATTTTATTTATGATGTTCTCAAGATGTTATATTTTCATTGTAATGGGATATGTTCCTATGATGACTGATGTGATATGTAGCTGGGGAGGCCTAGATGATGTATTAATTGTTGGCACCAATGATGAAGTGATCTATTTGTATATAAATGTGGGTGTGATAGATGAAACTGGATATGATAGAATGGTTTACGGTTGGTATTACCCATTGATGTCTTAAAGAAGGAAGTTTATTGAAATGAATTTGTTTAATGGATGATGGTTGGGATGATTTTTTAATCTACATTTATTTGCATGTTTCATGATTGGGTTGGGTGTGCTTGGTTGCCTGTTTCCTATTAGTGGTATACTAAGATGTTTTTATTAGAGTACCAAGATTCTTTAATGATTCTAAGAATGAATAAAAATTTCTCAGTCGATAGGTTTTTTTGATGGATCAAAAATGATGAAAATATGTTACTCAAGAACATAATAAGCTCAGATGGGATTATGTATGATGGGCATAAAATTAACTATTATGATTAATTTATTTTAATTTAGAATAATGTTAATGTTTAATTAAATATCTAATTAATTAATTAAAGAATGGAAATGATAAAAATCATATAAATTATTAAATAATCTATCTTAAATTGTAGCCTTCTTATAGGTTATCTCATCTTATAAGTGGAACCATAAAGTCTGAGAAATGCTAGTTGCATTTCATCCCAAGCCCAGGTCATTACTATAGTGTGTTTATGAGTTTTATTATTTCTTATATATTCTATTATTTCAGTTCATACCCCCACCCTTTTGGGTTAGTGTGACTGTTGACAGTCTGTTTCATCACATAAATAGAAAAGTGGCAAATTGAAATGACTTATAAAAAGGAGGATAAAATAGATGACTTATGTCAATATTTGAAAAGAATGCCAAATTGGTTCACCCAATATATCCACACTCACTATTTGAAAACAATTACTTGTGATCGACCATACATGTGACACCCTCCAACATTTCCCAGGGACACCTATTTTCTAATTAATAGACCCATGGAATCTTTATTTGGAGATATTAATATCCCCAAAGGCCAATTGATTCTATGATTTCCCTAGTACATCATGCAAGTAATTTGAAATCTCCAAGGTAGTTTCATAACACATAAAGATAGGGAGTTAAATGAGGATTGTGAGACTTAATTACATTTAGTGTTAAAAATAAATGACACTTGCATGACTAGTTTTCCCAACTCCTTATTTAAGAAAAATAGCATGATAGACTATCATCAAATAGGAACATGTGAGACATACCTATATGAAACCCTATTGAGAACCATAATGGGTTGAATAATTCATCAAAAAAATTTAGTCATCTGTGTTGTTTATCAAATAAGGTACAGCCAATTCATTCAAGTCTACTTGTGCGGATAACCCTTCAATAGTGTACCCATTTCACGGTCCTCCATGGTTCACCTCCCCCATTCATACTACGCAAGACATTTATGAATCTTCCATTAACGACACCAATTGAAAGGATTCAACTTCATGGGATCCCATTGTAGAAATGGACCACATTTGAACCTCCACCAATACATCAATATTTATAAAACCATATGGATATTAAAATCAACATCTCTCCCATTTGGATTTGGATTTCGATGGTCTGAGGTCACCAACACATATCCTACTAGAGGGTATGAATTATCATGAAATATATAGATTTTAATATAAATAGTCATGTAGACCCTTACCCTAGTGAACATTTTGTTGAATTATCAGGTTTGGATTCTACGGATAGGACTCTAATCTTACATTCTCTTCTCTAGGACCTTGATAATTTGATCCATGATATAGATGGTAAGGATCAGATATTCAATTTTTCACTTTGAAAAAGGAAAATTATCCCTCATCTCCATGGAATAATCACTGTGAAACCATCCTTGAGTAATTCCATAGCCTTTCATATATGATTTTTCATTATTTATCCCCCTACATCATTCACCTCAATTCATTCTATACATTGGAATCTCTTTCAATGTAATGTAAAGAGAGGGAGGTTTCATAACCCCAAACTCCTCCACCATAACCCTAGCCTCTTCTATTGTAGCCTCAACCTTTTCAATGATTAAATTAAGTGAAGTCTATGATTAGTTTAATAATTCTCATACTCTTGTTTCGAACACCGAGCATGACACCCATGGTCTTATAGGATTGTAATTATCACAACATCCACACAATCCACCTGATTGATTGAGCAATGAGAAATCTGATTCCTACCGTAACTATAATACATAGTAATACTTTATGAATACCATGATATATTTCATGGAACTAATTAAATGAGAAATCATTATCCCTTAAAATTATCCTCTCCATAAGATTAATACCCAAATGATCTTACCTAAATGAACACTGATCACACCATAATTGGGATATGTAGGAAGCCTTTTCAAGGCCCATGATCAAATGAAATCCTCCTCAGGATTACACCCCAATTATAATTCCCTTAATCTAGGAATCCTACATAGGTGTAAGCCATACGGAAAACCCACAATCCACTAAATTTGATAAATAAATCATTTTATCAATTATTATGGTGTCCCCTTTAGTAATACGCCATGACATATCACTCTCAAATGACCATACTCTCCTGTGAGACTCAATAAACTATGGGGGCTTTGGTTCTGAACTAAAAAGGATACGAATAGAGCCTACCTAAGGTGAAAAACCAACACCCTAAATCAACCATGTTTTTTCTAGACCACAACCCTATAGGGTCTAATTCAACATCAAAACTAATACACCTTCCATGTTCCTTGGGGGGGTTTGATAGAAGTCACACACCAATATTTTACTATGAATCTTCGACATAGATATCATTTCCACATAAAATTAATCTTTATGGTTTTTTCTTCATCACATGACAATAAATTGTATGATGTGTCCATTAAGTAGAACCAAACTACGATGATTTGGATTCCTTTCACATGGATACATAGGTTTCCCATTTATAGGTTCAATCCAAACATCATAAAAAATTGTGTCTCCCTAGATGACCATAAATTCCAGTGTGATATTCGTGTACCTAGATGACCGTAAACTCCATAATACCCCACACAGTGGTTTATAAACTAGCATCATCATAATAAATCACCAAAGAGTCTCTATGTAATATATGTGTAGATACCATTGATGGGGAACATTAGATACATTTAGATATCGGCATCAATGTAGATCCTTGAATATATATAGATGATTCTAGTGTTCACATATAATAATAATTGATTGATAACATTGGTATGACTCATATCATACATGGGAATTAATAACGGATTCATGAACATATATTAAATAAATATTATAGTCCCAAAGTAGGAAATAATACCCCCAAGGGTTTGATGAGCCCGACCTCCCTTCCAATCGACCAATGTGCATTCATAAGCATCATAGGTTAAAAATCCTAAATTATGCATAAAATTGGAAATTAAGTCCCTTTGGATATAGATTCATTGGTTGTTTATGATTCTATAAATAAATTCTTTGGAAAAAAATCATGAATAGTGATTCCTAAATATAACAAACATTTTGAGGGAAACAAAAAAGGGTGAACCCAATGTGAATAAATTTATAATGGAATTTCCTAAAATTAATGAGAATTAATGATTAGTCCACATTGTAAAAAAAGTTTCTCTAGGAAAACATATTTCCTTCTGAAAAAATGGTGAACCCGATGTGATTCATTAACCAAAATTAATGTGTTACACTTCTGTCGGGCCCCTATAAATTATTAAATTGGGCTATAAAAGACAATAAATCAGGATTTTTTTTCATTCAAATGAGATTACAGAGTTTAGTATTTGTGTTTTTCATATATGAAAGAATTTTTTCTATGAACTCATTACAATCCAAATTGATTCCTTCATTATTACACATGTTATCTACCAAGATGCTGCTCTGGTTGGATCCCCGTTAGCACAAAGGACCCCATCACGAAATAATTTTTCTCTATGTAGGGTCTATAATGTACAAGTTCAAGTGAACCATCAACATGGTACTATTAGATCATTGGAGGATACCTGAATTGACCTCTAAATCAAGAATAACCCCATATCATCTGAACTGATGGTCCGGACAAAGACAGTGTCGACCACTATCTTCAACCATTTAAGGAAATTATCCCTGGAATTCAATAACCAATCCCTCCCATATTCTAGGGAAATAGACCAATAGTTCACAAATGACCTTGTTCTGATGACACGAGTGTCCTTCTCTAGAGATCTTTCCAACAATCACATATGCCAATGTCACACAACAATAAACCATCAATATGATGAGGGAATTTGCTTCAAATTTCCTACTAATGTCCCTTTGACTTTAGAACACAAGACGAGCAACCAGGGACAAAAACCAGATTATAGGGGGTCTGGTAATACTTTTCCCATTTGGAGAAGCCCACTAAACCAGTTTGGAGAAAAACAATTATTGGGAATATACACTTGGTCACACACAATAATCAGAATAATAGATTTATCTAGTGGCGTCCAATGAATCCAACCATTCTAATCTAGTGGAGTACCATAAGTAGGAACATAGACCTACCTAAATCCATTATGAATGCCACTATACTCATTATGAAACACATAAAATAGTTGGTAGGAAAGAATCAGTGAAATATTAATGGAAGAATTAACTCTTTTCTCCAACATATGATTATTATTCTTATCCACTCATAGAAAATGGAGGATATGAGTAAGTACATAACTGTAATAAAAAAATGGAATGGATTAATATTATTTTAATGACCACTGATTTCACAAAGGAAATATCAGCAATGGTGAAAGGGGATAAATAATTATTTTCTCATATCCTAGATACATTCTATTATATCATCATGGAAACAACAACAATGCCGGAGGGATAAAATCATAACTCTATCCCCACAAGGAGGGTGGCTAATTAACATGTCACCCTAGAGTAGATATATACCTATGTTCACTTCTAGGAGAGTCATGGGGCATACTCCCCCATATCATATGAACAACCAGATCATGAAAATACTCCCTTCCAATAGGAGATAATCATCCTATTCAAATGACCACTCTAAGGAAAGAACATTTACCTTCCCTTGATAACTGATTTTCCCTGGACGTTTCTCAAATAGATTTTAAGAAGTTGTCCATGAAAAAGGATTATCAAACGTTATCATAAAATCAAGAGACTATTTGATATTTAACTCTGCATAATGAGGTATTTATTCAAGACATTAGACATTTTTCTATTGTAACTCAAGCTATTAACCTCCAATTTTAAAAATACTAGAGATGTTGTAGTAACATTGAATTTCCTCATCAGAAACATCCTTATGAAGGATTTCTCATTGAGAATATGACCATACTAGATAGCCTATCTCTTAATGAGTGCTATAGAAACCCTCTGTGTGTCCAGATGACCCAAGATAAATATGGTCTACACCAGTCAATAATCCACCATGACGGAGATCCCCATGATGGAATTCACTATCAAAATTCTCTCTAATGCAGTGATTCACAATTTTAATATAATTATCCAACATAAAATGAACTGACGGGAAATTCCTATTATATTCAGGCACATTCAAACACAAGGCTAGTCATGTATGATGCATTGTCATTGGGGGGGGGGGCTGGAATCCTTTCTCAACTACAAGATATACCAAGGTGATGGTCATTATCTAAACCACCCATGGTCCATTTATCTTCTAATGAAACAAAGGAACTCTCTATCCATCTTGATGATTCTAATAAAATAGTAGAGAAATACTTAGTTTTTCTGATTAGGTAGATGAGCCTCTAGAAAATGACATAGATGAAATGTTGAGAATGAGAAAACAATTGGTAGAAAATAAAATACCAGTCACATTTTTTCCTTTAGGAACACCTCAATACAACAATTGAATGATGTTTATGGTAGATTGTATGAATGAAATACAACTCAACATGTGGAAATTTATACATAATAAGAAGGAAAATAAATTACCTTATTTTGAATATAGAATTCATATCATGTTAATAGAAAAAAATAAAAGGTCAAAATAACTTGAAATCTATCATGGCCTCCCAACATCTAATTTTTGAGAAAAAATATCGATCCCTTTAACATTCAAGTCTTAATGCATTAATGAGGTTATGATGACTAACCAAAAATTCCCTACATGGTGTTCATATCAGAGGATTTGGTACACATATAACATTTCACTTCAATATGCTGTAAATCTATCAAAGCCTTCCAAAAGTGGTCTCATGAAATTTTATTTCCCTAGGCCTTCTACAATAGATGAATTTTTTTATTGACGGATGTGATGCTTTGTAAGAGTAGTCTTCTACTAGATTCCACAAATGTAAGGACCTACGATAAAATTCTATTGAAATATTTTTTCATCAACAATATGACTGTGACATCCCAAGATGACATGGTACACTTCTATTTGAATAATGAAATAGTTTTTTTTGTACACAACATTGTGTTCATGCACACCAAAACCAATCAAACTAACCATTAATAATTGTATTACCGAATTTTTATGATTTTATAAATGTTAGTTTTTAAAATGGATTTCAATTTTGGATTTTTAATATCAATTTTAGATTAGGGTGAATTTTTGGAATTTTTTTAAAATTTTCTATTATTGATTAATCGTGAAAAACACAACGTTATTTCATAAAGCTGATTATTTATTTAAATAATTATTAATTTTATTTAAATTTATTATAGATCAAAATAGATATATAATACCTATATATGTTCAACGTAATTCACTAGAGTCATTTTATAATAATATTAGATATATAAAATTTTACTGATCCTTTTATTTTCTTTTACCCACCTTCTAGACACATTTGAAAATTTTCATAAAACGTCATTTTGTTACAAATGTGAATTGAGTTTAAAAAGTATAAGATACATGGATGAAATCAGTATGTAAAATGTGGTTCAACAGAATTAAAATATTTTTGGTGAATAGAAACTTTTGAATTTTATTTACCACATTTAAAAGTAAATAGGGTAATTAAAGGTAAAAATGATATTATAATTACCCTAACACATGTCTTAATTCATTTGGATAAGTGTATGTCGACCAAAATCCTCCATAGGAATAAAATATGATCATTTGGGTCCACATGGATTACATTTTGACAATTATTATTATTTTATTTTAATTAGAGTTAAACTTATTAAATTCAATGTTTAATAAGTAAACCATTTCTAATACAGGGTTATACATAAGATAAATTCTAATATTAATATTAATTAGAAATATAATAATATTTACTACATAATTTTATTTTATTTATAATTTTTAGACAATAAATAATTAGGTTTAATTTTGAAACAATGATGATGCAGTAATTACCTTATTAATGAATGATTAAAATAACTGGTACCATAAATATTAATATAATTGTAAATAAATGGATTTTATGTATTCCACAAATTTTATAGGTTGATATGAAATGTTATGGTTGATTAAATCAAATTTTTTCTAAGTGATAAAGCCGTTATAACTTTCAGAAAAACCAAATACTAAATACTGTCAAAATTGACATAAATTATTTCGTAAAACAAATATTATATTATTAATTGAAATAATATTCTTAAAAATAAACGGTTAAGAAAATAGCATATATATAAGGTTATATATATCAATAAATAACCACATGCAGTTCTCTTGTCTTTTTATAGTAAGATTATTAACCATTTATTATAATAATACAAGAATACACGGTAAAAGATAAATTATTTAACTAAGAGTTAAATATATAAGAGAAGGTCAATATGGTGACCTAAACCTATCTAAAACCTGTTAGTTGAATGGTTTTTGATCCATACCCAATTTATCCTCAAAATGGATCCTTTTGGAGTAATTATGAACAGAATATGATTGTATAATAAAATAATATTTCATACTTTTCATAAAGTGACCCACAACTCTCTTATAAAAGGGTACTCACATTTCTCCCAAAATCAGCACTCCAAAACCATTTGTCTTGGAAAAATACTATCCAAATATCCCCAAAAAACACTGAATTTAGCAGAAAGACCTTAAATTGATCATAAGACAACCTAAATAGTCCTTTTGATCAAATCAAAAGGAAGAACCCAAAGAAGAGGTAATTACATCCACACATCTTTCAATGTTCTTTTCCTTTTCAACTTCTTCTTTAGTTGATGTTTCCATACTAAAATAATAACTATTTTACCTTATACTTAATGATATTTCATTATAAATACTATACAATATTACTAATTATTCTATCCATCCTATGAATGAAAAATTTACCATACATGCATACGCACGACTTAACATCTCTTCGTCGTGGTGTAGTTTGTCATTCAACACTTCATTTTTTATGGGTATTATAATGAGTATAATTTATGTAAATAATATGTGTAAAATGTTAATAATTCTATATATACCATCCAATTACATAGGATTTCACCACTAATAGAATGATATTGTCGCTTGTGCGTACGTATGGATTATAGTCTCCACGAACGCAAAGAGGTTCATTCCCCATCGGAACCATTGAAGAATAATTTTCATTTTATGATTAAAAATAATGTTTAAGTACATAATATATTTCTGGATATGAATAAAATAAAATCTATTCATAAAAAACATGACTTATGTAACAAAACATATAAAGGTATTAAAATTAGTTAACTCCTGAAAAAATGAAACTACTTATATATTATTATCAATGAAATATTAGAAGATTATATATGATATCATATTTATGTTTGTGATTCATGTATAATTTAATAATAATGATTTAACTATTATACATAAGGTTAGCATACCCACGATCAAGGAAAAGTACCAGGTAAGGGTTAATTTTAAAATCTCATTATTATCAGAGGAAGTTTATATGTAAGTATCTATTGGGACCTCATTATCATTCACATCTGTGTTTCTTAAAATTGAATTTCAATTTTTTTTTGCTATTTACATGACTATGGGTTAAATTAACTTATACCCTCATTTGAATTTTTATAAAATGGTTTTAAAGGAATCTTTCTGTCGTTTTCCAAAAAATGTATTTATGACATTTTTGACAAATTAAGATAAGAATGTTTTTTATCTTATACAGAGGGTGCAACTATTTTCCAATGTTATAACACCTTCGAAGCTTCCCTTACAAGATTATAAAAATATTTTAAAAAAAAGGCGCTTCTTATAATTACGTGTCTTTTAATTGATTTCAAAATAGAAAGAGATATGCATCTCAAATAGATTTGATTTCATCTATGTCGACATCCTTTAATAGATTTTAAACTTGTTTGAAGTCGATTTATTTGGATACAATCCTCCATATAGTATTGAAGGTTTTGTGATATGTTTTAATGTTGATTTTTTATTTTTTAACAATTCAGGGTTTATGGTTAAAGTATTACCATGTCATATGCTAGTTTTAAAACAAATGTTTATGTTATGATTCAACCATTTCATATGAGGAATGCATTGGACTTAGTATGTGACGGGTGGAGCCCCCTATAACTCGTCAACAAATCAGCAGGTCTCATGAGACAAAATAGTGTCTTGGAAGAAGGCCTTAACAAAATATTATTTTAGTCTCAGCACGAGGACTTTATTATGTGGTTATGACATCTGGAATTATGCATTCCATCGATATGAAATAGGGTATTGATATTACATGTGATTATTCGACTAGTAGAATATCCATGTGAATAAGTAAGTGGTAATATTTTTATTATCATTCCCATATTATGGTGAAGTTTATGTTTAAAAGGATTTTTTTTAGTCTTATACAATGCCTTAAAGGTTTATTCTTATTTATGATAGTTTCATATATATTGTTATCCTTACTAAGCATCTGAGATCACACCTTTCATATCTTTTTTTAGGATGTGAAGAAGTATATTACTATTAACAAGCAAGAATAGGCAAAGGGTTTTAAGAGTGTTCAAAGGGGACACAATGTTTATTTATTTTAATGATGTAATGGAAAAATTATTTATGTATCTATTAATTCCATTGCTACTAAACTGATCGCACTTTTGAGATATGATTCCCTGTATAATTCCAATGATATGTAATTATGCACCATCTTTGGGTAACTGGGGTCATGCCATTAAAATGAGAACATTGATTAGGGCTCCCTCTTAGTAGATATCAACCATCAGATTGTGCTAATGTCTAAAACATCAAAACCGTTTTATGAAGCATGTGTTTTTTTATGGGTGTGAGATAATGTACCATGCCATTTTTCAAACCAAAATTAGTAAACTCAGAAGTGATTCTAAACTTATATCATAAATAGTAGTTTATAATCCCCCAATCTCATAGGGTGTGGGTATTTTTTAACATAACCATCAGAGTCAACAAATATATCCAAAAAGGGTTGTTCGAGAAAAATATAAAAAACCCATCCAATAGGGCTGGGGGCCTTTTCAAATTCACAATCCCCTCCTCAATGGAAGATAGTTTTATCCCAATTAGGAAAAAAGATGAAAAATTAATGCACAACTAAACTATTCAAGGATTCTCTTATGGTTAAAATCTTCCATGAAATTCCTGAAGAACCAAAAAATAGAAGGAAAAAGTATTGTGGAGGGTGAAGAAGAAGGAAATATCACAATGATAGTGACATAATTATAGTAATGTATTATACATCGGTTAATGTTATCAATTTTATCAATGAAGATTCTATAGAAAATGAACCTAGTTTAAGGGAGTCATATGACGCAGTTATTGTCCATAATGTGGCCCACACCGAAGAAAATGAAGGACGTGTGCGTACCCAAATTTACCAGCTTACCCAAAATTTATTTATCCTCTTAAATAATAAACTTTCACTTCTTGTAAAAGTACTTAATAAGGGAAAATGTAATGGTTTGAACATGCTTCACCTTCCACCTAGTTAAGGTCAATCTCTTTTTCTTTAAGAATGATTTTCTCAACATTATTAGGAGATTAATGAGTTGATAAGACTCAATGATGAGTTACTTTGATGAATAATTACTACATTTTATGGTCCACAAGAATATTTGAGCATGAACATCCAGTAGGAGAACATTATCAAATAGGGTTTTGGAAACTACCTATGAAAGTAATGAATTACATATATTGGATGTGAAAAAAGAGCAGGGTTAGGCACATTATTTTATGTCTTTTCCCATGGGTTATTGAAAGAAAATACTAGAAGCACCACAGCCAGTGGTCCTACTAGTCACCACATCAGTTCAGGCTCCTGCCGCCACACCTATTTAGGTCCCAGCTCACCCAGGTGTTTCCCAAATTCATATGAACAACATCAAGTAATTTATGAATCGATTGGAAGCTATATAAGGACAACACATCCTAGTTCAACTGAAAAAGAAGGCTTATTATAAATGAGTAGATACTACTCCTCCCACACCATTTTTTGGGAAAATTAAATATCCAATAATTGATGGATTAAGAGATCTAGAGTTTCATTATATTAATATAGTTTATTATAGTGATCCTATTATAGGGACCCATGAGAAACATGAAGCATTAAAACTCATATTCTTCATAAAATCATACCACGTTCTAGCCTTTTTAAAGTACATGTGCTTGTAGTCTTGATCAATCACTGGATGGAATGATCATTATCATAATTTCCATTCACATTTCACTTTAACATTGTAGTAGTTAAAAATATTTGATCTCACAAAGTGTAATAAATGGGAAAATAAAATAGTTTCATATTTCATTGATTGGTGGAAAGGATTTACATAATCCTTGAATATAACACCCCCTGAAGAAGAGTTTCATACCATTTTTGTATAAAATCAATATGATGAGATGAAGAAACCTTTAATCCATTTGAAATACATAGGAGGGTTTGAGGATCTAGATTTGATTTATCTACAGGTGGAAAACTCCATAATAGAGTCTAGATATAAATCAAGAGTAATTCTATTAGCTCCAGAAAGGAGGTTTGGAAATGTAGAGGATTCTATAGTCACACTTAGATAGTCCCATGTACCCAATCCTACATCAATTCCAGCGTCTTACTATAGGGATATATCTCCCATCCATCCGTAATAATGACATCCTCAACAATATGATAAAAAATATAGAATGTGGATATAGTTTAAGGAGTTGGAAAACAAGGTCTATTCTTTTATAGTTGACCATGATTACATCTACTTCATCGCGTCTTTGGAAAAAAAACTTAGTTCAGTTGAAAAATTCCATGAATCCTAAAAAATAAGGTTATAAGGAGATCTCAAACCATTCAACCTTCCACCAAATGTTGGGAATCCCATCGAATAGTGTTTTGTTTTTAGGGACCTTCAACAAATGATGGATGATTATGGTAAAGTGAAATTGAAACATTCACCATCCTAGGTGGAATAGTTTTTTTTTATGATTATAACAAGTAAGGATATTCAAAATAAAATAAAAGAATGATTATGTAGATGTTCGATGACTGTATGGAAAAACAAATCAGACTCATACCATTCATCAAACATAGTTGAAACACCAAACTATTCCACCTACCACTCTTTCTATTGAAAATCTTGCTTCATTGAAATCCTATCCCTCTAAAGGAATATCCTCAAATAATAGACATGGCTAAAAGGATAATGAATATATAGAATAATATAATCTCATATGAAGGACATTTTTTTCCTTGACCTTAGTATATTTCATTCCGGTCATATAAAAGGCACAGACACCACCACCAGGAAACTTAACGAGAATACTCAACCCCCATGAAAAATATTAAACAAACAAGGAGTTGATCATTGGTTCCATTAATGTTATTCACTAATTGTAACCCTACTCAAATAATGATTTATACAATGAACATTATTTTCCTACAATTGATTTGGGAACTATGGAAAGAGGTCATTATTGTCGAGGATACAATAGAGGACATGGTCATGCTAGAATCCATTATTTCAACCAAACTCATGCTCAAACTATCTATGTGGCCAATTCCCATGAGATATCTCTATAAAACGATAAACATGAACAAGGGAGTTATTCACCTACACATGACATGGTATTTAGAGAAAAGATTGCCTAGTAAGGTCGGTAGAGGTTACACCACCACCTCTTCTCCTAACAAACAGACAGGGACTTCTTAATACACAAAGGATACGACCACTTACAACTCTGATACCATGGAATAACCCATATAAATTTGGAACATTTGCTTCTAAGGTGATTGAAAATGATCGTCATCATATGGTGAAACACAAACTTCTGGATCAAAGGTTTGATGTTCTAATGCAACTGGCTTATGTGCTGGCTATATTATTAATCGTGGATGCTTTGAAATAATCAAAAGTCCCCAATGAAGAAATCCTTGATGAATTTTGAAGACCTTTGGAATTGGAAGTTGAGGTCACTGTTTATGATGTATATCATGCAAAGAATTATTCAATATAATTCCATGTGGTCATTTCCTTTATTGACTAAGGATATAATCATTCAAGTACATGTTACACCCATTCCTATATATGATAGTCCAAATAAAATTGGTATTTTAAGTCCCTTAATTGAAAATGGATTCAAATTTAACCTTATCTCAATTTATACACTTCATCGACTTGGTCTCAATGAATCTCACTTTTCACCCTCTACATAGATGGTACATGGTTATGATATGATTGAGTAGGAACATATCAGCAAGATCACACTCAAAACACAGTTTTAAGCTCATATATCCAACTCGGGGTTCATGGTAGTCCATAAAGACAAAGATTTTAATTCTCTACAATTAAGACCCTGGCTGGATCATCAAGTGGTCATTCCCTCTCCATACCACCAATGTATCAAATATTCTCTTCATGGAAAAATTAAGACATTTTATGATGACAAATCCATGTTCAGATAATGTGAAACATGATACATTGATTAAATATTCTATCAAATTTATGGGAATTTATCAATGACTAATGATTTGGGTTGAATCAATGACCCAAATTTCCCAAATATTATCCCATATAATTCATTCAAGTAGCTCATTGAAGATTATGTGTTTCATGTTAAAAAAATTTAATGGGTGTGGCATAATTCACATTTTCATTTAGTGGTTTCCATAAAATCTGTAATGACTATTTGTCCAAATGGAATGGAATGAGTTATCAACTCTCCTTGTGATAATGAAATCTTGAATAAAAATGTCTACATTCAGTCCACTTAGATTCAACATGTTCTGCTTCTATTAACGTAATTTAAAGAAGCTATCATGACTGCATTGGAAGTTTAAGAGACTCATTATCAATCCCTTGTTTCCCTTTAAATACTCTAAGAAGGGTTTATGCAAACAAGTGATCCTGAAATGATTTCCTCATCCTCTATATGTCCTAATGGCGACTTACCATTTCCCTCTGTGGAACATTAATTATCAATTCCTCCATAGGATGAATTAAAATTAATGGATCATGAGGAGTATGTAGAATAAGATGTTCTCAAGGACACCCTTCCAATATTTTAGGAATGGGTCTCTACCACCATAGATGAACATAGGAATAGAAATATGTGTATAAATAATATCTATGATCTACTGTAATTTGTGTGCCATTTAGTTCTGAAGAAAAGGAGGATTACACCTCCTTCCTAAAGAAGCAAGTGGATGTGTTTTACATGAATTACATAGAAATTAGAAGCCTTGACAGTTAGGTGAACACCAATCATTTTTCTTGTCCATAAGAGAATCAAGGATACAATCTGGCATCAAGAAGAACACTCTCAACTCATTCCTATGAAATAGATGCTACAGTCAACAATATTATCAAAGAAATTTCATAAAACAATAGAAATTTCCAAAATGGTTAGCCAATAGTTTCCCAGTGAAAAGAAGAATCGGAAAATTATAATTTTCATTGATTTCGAAGACATGAATTGAAATTGGTCCAAATATTACTTCCTAGTTCTAACCACAGAACTCTTGATTGATTCAATATCTGGATAATATGATCTCTATTTCAATTATAGATACACTATATATAACCAAATCATGATGTCTCCAGAAGATAAATAATCTATAAAATTCCTATCCCCACACTGTGTATTTTGTTATCGGATAATTACATTTGGAAAGAATAATTATAGTGAAACAGACCAACAAACAATGCGTCACATATTCAAATTATTCTTGGGGAGGTTTTTTGAATGCTATGTTGATGATTTAGTTGTCAAATCTAGAATTTTTTTTGATCACTTAACTAACATGGGGACAATATTCATCAATCTCCAAAACCATATTCTGAATATTAACCCCTTGAAAAGTGCTTTCAGGGTATCCTTGAGAAAATTACTCATGTTTGTTTTATTCCATCGCAACATTGAAGTCGATCCCAAGTATAACATAGCTATCATTGGAATGTCACATCCTTAAGACATGAATGTGTTATAATGAATTCAAGGATTCATGGACTACATTCATTGTTTCATTTACAACCTCATAGACAAGTGTGTACACATTGAAAAATTATTGAAGAAGGGAGTCACTTATTATTGAACCAATTACTATTAAGAATAATTTTATGCCCTTATAAAATAACTATGGATCTGATGGGAATTGACTCTACCCATTGAAGGAAAGATACTATTTTCATATCTGAAATCCCTAATGTGATCACTAGGAACCTTCATCACACAAAATAATGATAGAGAGAATGAAAAAAATGTTACTACCTCAGTAAAAACATGATCGATGCAGAGACTCTATATTAAAATTTTGAGAAAATATTCCAGGTGTAAATATTTCTAGTTTAGAAGATGAGGAAATATCTATAGATTTAGGAGGTCTACTTTGTCATTCATAATAACCATTTAAAATTGATCATCAGGCATTCTTTGTTAACTAGGAATCTGGCATGGTGGGAATTTATTCTACATTAGTTTTATATAATGTTTATACCTTAGAAATAAATAAAACGTCTAGCCTTGGAAGAATTCCTTGCTGAACATCTATATGTGGATGAAAAATTATAAAATATCATGCTTCCTTATTAAAAATAATTCACTATTCAAGATATTCCCATTATATGGGAAATTTATTTTAATGGTGATTTCAATAGTCCAACAATTTTGAGAATGGAAGGTCATAAGATCAATAATGTTAGGTAAGGAATTCATTTTATCTCTCCAGAAAAGGATGTTTTTATACTCTTTTCTGTTATTAAAAGGTGGTACCAAAAATTAGGTGGAATATCAGGCTTTCATTACATGACAAGAATCGGCAATCCAAGTACTAATGAACCTATTATAAGCTAAGGGTTATTCAATTTTGGTAATCAAATAGAATAATGGGGAATACACAATTAGAAAAGAATAGATAATTTCCTGATGTGATTATATACGAGGGTTAGTGGTATAATTTTCATGAGAACCCACATTGAATTATATTTAGCGGTTACAAAATTCCATTGTTTATGAATTGGAATATACACATAATGCCAAAGATGATCCAAGCCTAGATGAAAAATTCATCAACATTTATTATCTTCATGTGGATTTACATTTGTACAAATTAGAAAAGAGTAAATCAATGAAATTATTCCCATTCCTGAACCATTTAATCCTACCATTGGATGGATGACACCTACCATGGAATATCTCCAATATGAAGTATTTCCATCAAATAGAGTTAAGTGATAAGATATATGGTGATGAGTATATAATTTCACTCTTTATGATCCAAAACACTAGAATATCCTCTATAGACAATGCTTTGATGGAATTATCCTCAAGTTTCATTGAAGAGGAAGAAAATGAGGTAGTCATGAATGAAGAACATGATAGAGACATTGGTTCCCAGTAGTCTATGTATAGGTTGTCTGATCAAATCTGATGGATTTGAGACTATTTCTCTTATATGATGCATGATTTCATAGATTTCATGTCTAATTTTCATCTCTATTAGGTGCATACCAACTTCATCCTTAATCACCAAATGATTCTACATATAGAAAAATACTCCTCGAGATTTTCAAGATGGGGAATGGAAGTATTAATACTTTTCCAATGGCTATGGTTAAATAGTGAAGTACATCCTTACTACTACCTCTTTCTTATCCAAATAGAATGATGAAATGCTTCTCATGGATGTCAGGGCTAAAATAATTTCTATATTTCTTAAAGCTAATATGATCACTAGATTTGGGGTCCCTCATAACATATTGATGGAAAAGTAAAACAATGTATATTCTATTATGGTAGGTAATTTATATCTATAATACACAATTAAATACAAACATTCATCCCTCTATCACAAAGTGCAAAATGGATAGATAGTGGCTTCCAACAAAACCATGTCCCACATACTCCAAAAATGGTGGATAAAGATAATAAATCTTGTCCTAACAATATCTTCCATGCCTAATGGGATTACATGAATACTACACATACTAACACATAGTCAAACCTATACTCATTGGTATATGGGATAAAAGCAGTTCTCCTAGTTGAAATTTAGTTTCCATCACATAGAGTTTCCATATGTGATTAATTAGTCACTAATGATTAATCTAAGAAATGTATGGACGAGTTTTAGTGCCTGGACGAAATGATATTGACTACCTAGTATCACATTGAAGTCTATCGAAACCTAATAGCGTGAGATTTCAATAGGAAGGTCATCCTTCATTCATTTTATCCAAATATAGTTGGATTTAGTTCTTAGGACTCTAACAGTAAACGGAAAGAAGCCTCTATAAGATGATCCAATATTGGACAGACCTTAATCCATGCATAAAATCTACTCTAATGTGACTTATTCCTCAATATCAATAGATGGATATCTCACTACAACTCCATCCAATGAAATGTTACAGAAGAAGTATTTTGTGTAATCGCACAAAGTTCGTCCTAATTGTTTGAAAATAAACTACATTACAAACATCATCCATTTTGTATGACATTAATCTAATTATTATCATCACCCCTGTCACTCAATGGTAAACTGCATGACATGAGGTCCTATTCGAATGACCTAAAACCACAAAAACCCATTTGTACTTACACATGACATTAAACTCTTTGATTGAAATATCCCTTAATTGACAGTATGAAGTCCATAAAAATTACATGAATTGAAATTCATTGAGTTCCCTTAAACGATCATCTTCTTCCATGAATAATCATTATTCATATCATTTCTACTCTTTAGTGTCCTTTTTTACCCCATTTCATCACTATGTTTTGATTAGACCTACATGGGGAACTATATTTGATTACTATATATTGGATGATTCCCATTCCAATGAGATACGTAGTGAATCCCAGATCTCCAATCATGGGTCCAACCTAGATAAGAAAATCTCATTCACTCCCTGTGTGTATGAGTCAAATCTACATAGGGAATATTTCATTAGGAACAATGTGTGGCTGGATTCATTATTATGTAGGATATTTATTTTCACATTGGTCGTATCCCATAGTACAATTGTAATGTTTCTTTCCTATCAGTACACATTCTTCTATACTATATGTTGTTAAACTACACGGTTCTTTGAGAATTGCGTGTGGAATGATTATCATTATAATGAGATAAATGTGATGCCTAGATAACCAATCTCAGGACCATCCAGAACTATAAAATAAATATTTTCCCCATTCTCTTTATTTAATACAATTATGTTCTGTGAACCCTTCTACAAAATAGGGCTTCAACATTATACCATTTTGTATTTTAGGTACCATAATTATTCTGGAAATTATTAAAGCCCATTTTTCTTACATTATCATTCAATTAGTGTGTGAAAACATTCTCAAGAACTATATGTTCCTTGATTATTTCCCCATCAAGATACAGAGTGACACCTAGGTCTCATCCCTTATTCCAACTACAATATTTAAATCCTTTCATGTCATTTCATTTTCTTCCATACTGTATGATATTAAAATTCATAGAGCATTTCAAGAACGATGTATGGATTGAATCTCATTCTTATGGGATATGTAGTGACACCCGAATCTCATATCTCAAGTATATATATAATTAAAAAACTGTCCATTCCCTTGTTCATTAATCATATCTACAGAATAGAACTTTCTCAGAATTATGGCATAATCCTCATTACAATGATTAAAACAATGATATATAAACTTCACACATTAGGTCTTACTATTAATCAATAAATTATCAAAATCCATTTTTCCCCTATCAACTCAATCTTTGAGGGGAACATTTATCCAGAACTATATGAGGTTTGATTATTCCACTATTAAGATACAAAGTGAAACCTAGGTCCAACACCCTTGTTCATCCATCACATAATAATTATTCCCCAGTCATTATTTTGTAATAGATTTGTATTGTAGGGGAAATATAATCTATTCCTTGTTTCTCACACCGAGCACAACTCATGGGTTCTTAAGAATTTGGTAATGTAATTTTCTATATAGGCATGGTGTCTCAGTGCCCTTTTGGGTTCTCAAGGGACCTTACTATTAGATATTAATATTCACAGCTTATTTCCTCATAACATAAATATTAATTTCAGGATCGTATCAAAAATTATTTCGGGTTTGATTCACATTTTCATGAAACGTGTTGTGGAACACAAAATTTACTCTTGGACTCAACTACGATTTTTTCATCACTCCATGTTAGTTCACCTATGTTCTTACCACATGACATGAAACTACATGGAATTTTAAGAACTATATATACCTTGGTACTTAGTCTAGAATGATATATAGTGATGCCCGAATACTACATCCTGGTATATCCTCTATTCAAAAAAATCCTCATAGCCTTATGCAAGGATAAATCCTATTGAAGGGGACTAATTTATAGAACTATGTGTGGCTTGATTATCACACATATGAGATGGGTAGTTACATACAGACTTTGAATTTTGGGAATATTCATAACATGATTAAACTAATGAATATTTCCTCCCATATATGAATCAAATCTACATGAGGGGATTTATTATGAGTTATCATCTTATGTATGAACCCGTTTTCACAGAAACTCCCATTATCCTCCACATATAAATTCAATCGGGGTGGGGGAACATTATATAAGAACTACGCATGGCATGATTTTCTCCCATATGACATATATAGTGACATAAAGATCTTCAACCCTAATCCTATTCACATCATAACATAAAAAACCATCCACTTTTCACGTAAGAATAAAATTGTATATTCAAGATCATATATTTTCGGCCGCCTCCTTAGTGATCCCACAAGGGAAATAGAAAATTTCCCTATTATACACATGAGTCGGATATATTTAAGGGACTCCAAAATCATGGCCAATATCAGTACAAATACTTTTCTTGTGCATTGGACATTACCCTATCCACAGTTAATTCTCTTAATCATGAATAGTTTAATATCATCATAATATATCATCCGTTTTTTTGGGGTAGAATAGCTGATACCTAAGAGGTATTGTTCATCACTATGTATTAGGTGCACCTAGTTGGCCCTACATCAGTTTCTCCCAAAAATAGCGTCTCAACTAAAGGATTCCATTGTTTGGATATGAATCTCCATAAACATTATTCAGCTTTTAGTTATATAATATTGTAATTATTGAGATCTCCTTTACATGACTATGTAGTATATGCCCCTAGTTGGCCTTGCATCAGTTGCTCTCATAACAAACCTACCACCAAAATGATTACACCTTTTTTTAGTATATTCCCAATTTGGCCCAATATATTACACCCCCATAATGAGGTTTTCAAATATCAGTAACTTCATTCTTGGAAGATACCACCTATAATTCCATTTATCAATTTTTACATGTAATTCTGGTGATTCAAGAATCCGCAAATCGAATATAAAAAATTTCTCCTTGCATAATTGAATATATGATCATATTTTCAATGTGATTAATGATAATTAGGGAATGATCAAACCATCAGTTAAAGCTATTGACATTAAATCAAGTCCTATAATGTCCTTACTGCATTACTTGAAACTAAATAATATAATGTGCTTTCTTCATGACATAAAATTGCATTACCCCATAATTTCTATTCTGTATGAATTGAAACTACATAACATAATTTCCTTGCTACATGAATTGAAACTACACAGCTCCCAAAACTTCCTTACTAATTGACTAAAATCTAAAAAATATCATAATTTCCTATATTCATTAATTTAAATTGAAAATCCTAATATGATAAATCTCTTTACAAAAACATATACCCACCATCACACAAAAAATTCATGTAGAAGTGGTTTCTCATTAATGGACCTTGTAAGCACTGATGGACCCCTTTATTCCTAGAATCATTCCTTGGAAAATCTACCCACAATCATTTTGAGACGTCCAAATCATAAACCCGTTTTTATATCATTAATCAATGTACAAATTAGTAGACAATCTTTTACCTTACTATGTTCTATGTTCCATCGTTATAGTTGCATAAGACACCCACATAATTGGCCTATCATCCTAATGATTACAATATTTGGACATGCATCACATTCAATAGTTGGTCTTGTATAATACAACCCCCAAATAAGTTTCATTAAATAATAATAACTTCATTTTTTGTTGATACCTACTCTATTCCTTATACTTCAAATTTTTTAATTGGTGACCACAAAAACCATGACTCAAGATTCCCCTTAGATATATCTAGAAACAATATCGGGACATTCCTAGCCATCAATATTTGTTTGGGATCTAATTTCAAAAAATTATGTCAAATCTATTGGACTAAAAACATTAGATTTATTATTCGAACATGCATTTATTTAAACTTGACAGAAATGAATCATGGTACTCACTTGGATGAAAACACACAAAGGGAAATCTAGAAAAAATTTGTTTCTTTTCTCACAAAACCTACACTCAGTATGGTTTAGGAAATATCAAGAGATAAAATATTAAAAGGAAAAACAAGTTCAATAAAAATCCAAAATGGAAAGCCTATGGAAAATCCATGTCTCACCCGTCATGTCCCCTTTGTAATGACCCAAAAATTTACCAAAGAAAATTAATCTTGTTGTAATTAAATTTATTATTATGAAAAATGGATATATAAAATCTTTATTTCCTTGGTTTTATGATTTTGGAGTTTAAAATAGCATTATGAATTGTTACTGTTGCTAATATAGTTGTTGAACAGTGATCACAAGATTATAATAAATATAGGGCTTTAACGAATCCAATTTACTCAGAAAAATGAAGCGATGGCCTCATCCAGTAGACTATCCCCATATGAAGCCCATTTGTTGGGGCACAGAAACTAGGTAGTGCCATTAGGATTCACTATTGACCAAGTCGAAGCTGTGCTTCAACTTTTTATGATCGTTCGAAACCACCTACAGGAGATGTTGAAGTTGATAAAGATTACAAAACTGAGTGATTTTATCTGACCCACCCCAAGAGTCTGTCACCATCACATACCTAACCCTTCTATCTTATGCAGTTGTTATGAAGGGTTATGTAACAAGAACATATCACTATGATTATGATAATAGTTATTTAAATAATAAATAATAAATATTCATTTTATTATTGTTACTTTTTAAATTGTTTTTAAAGAAAAAATAATATTTTTAGTTAATATTCAATTATGATATCTATTTTGATGAATTAATATATTTTTTAATAAAGAAATATTTTAATAAAATATTATTACTAAATAACATTTTATTAAATATAAATGATCATAGCGTTTTTTATGAAAACAATTGTGATTTTTATTAAGGTTTGAAAGCGATTTTAGTTAAAAACCCATGAGTTTTTGATAAATTTCAGTTTATATTTTAAAAGAAAAAATTAGAATTTTTAAAAAATAATTTTGAGAAAATGAATATTATTTTTTGAATCCAGATGTCGAAATTATCCAATAGTTAATTTTTCCTAATTTTCAGAGGTAATCAAATTTTTGAGTAAAAAATTAAACACTGTTTAAAAATATAATGTGTTTATGACATCATAATGACCCGATATTGATGTAATAAAATTCTATAAAAAATATTTTATGTCATTATATTTTTTACCTTTATTATAATGAGATTTTATATTTGTTTTATTAATTTTCTGGTTCCTTAGTGGACCCTTCAAAACTTATAAAACATTGTAACATTTTTAATTGATTTCCATGAGAGCGTGACTCAACTCCACATAAGAAACCCTATTATTTTAAAAAAATTGGAAATTGAAATTATAAAATAATGATTTCCACTACCCTTTGAAAAAAACCATTGGATGAACAATAGGATGGTTTGTGGTTTTTATTATTTTAATGTGTTGTGGCCAAAACCTAAATAATAAAGAATCCCCTCTCCTTTCCAATATAAATCTACCCAATATCCCACATCTACTTCAATAAAATCTTTTTAAGATAGGAAAACATATTCCATCCTATCTATATAATTCTCCCATGGATCCCCATGCTTCCATTAATCCTCTCTCAATCATCTCCCAAGCCGTTGAGATCCCACTTTCATGTAAGGGATTCTTTCCTTTCTCATTTTACCCAGGTTTATTAATATTGTTATGCACTTTTTTTCAATTATAAATCTTGGGGTACAATTTTTGACCTCCCTTATACTGTTGTCTTTATTTTATAATGATAATGTACCCCTTTATATCTCATTAATTTCTCTCATTTACACCCGTTACGATGCAAAATTTCTATATGGGATATCTTCCTTTCTCATTTTTTTTAAATTTCATTATATTTCTATGACATAATATTTTAAATTAAAAATGTTTCGGTATGATTTAGAACCTCTACCATACTTACCTCCTTATGATTTAATGATGAGAGACTCCATTATCTCTCATTATTGAATTCCATGTACAACTGTTACCATGCCGAAATTCCTTAAGGAATTTCTTCTTTCCTCGTTTTTCCAAATTTAATTATGTTGTAATGATATTTTATTTTGAATTAAAAATGTTGGGGTATGATTTATAACCTCACCCATGATTACCTATTTATTTTTGAATTATGAGGGACTATTTTCTCTCCCATTAATGCTGCTCATGTACACCTGTTACCATGCCAAAAATCCGTAAGAAATTTCACTATCCCCATTTACATTAAAGAAATTATTTTGAAATATGAATCTAAAATTCCATTACATATATTGGTACATGTATCTTTATTACTCCCTTACTATACATTTCATGTACATATGAAGAGACACCCCTTTCTGTCTCACCAACATTTTTTATGATTTCTTATGTCATGTTGTTATGATACCAATATTGCACCGTGATTTTCCTAGACAAATTCATTAGTTCATGAATACTATGCCCATTTATCTTCCAAGGGTATTCACCATTATGAACGTTTAATTATTGAATATAGAGTTTCATGTATAAATTCCATAATCCTTTATGGTTTAATAACTGGTTATCTTTAATGATTTCTTGTTTTATGATACATGTGGCACACTTATGAATGAAATTAAATGTTTAAGATGGGTGTGGCATGATATCCCTCCAATGAATTGGATATAGAATAGTATCATGATACCTAAAGTGTAATTAGTGTTTAGTCATGCTAATTCAAGTATAATGATTGTTTAATCTTTCTCCATGTGCAAAGAGACTTGGATCATGCTAAAACCAGTTATGTGATGTTGCGACATATTCATGTTATGATAATCATGTTATATCATTACTTTATATTAATGTTTCTCTTATGATCCCATGATATGACTATTTTCTAACAAGTATTGTATTATTCATTTTATGTCTTTTTACTCCATTACAGGGCTTCATAGCTCACCCTTTTCTAATGCATGTCCTCAGGTTATCCCATGCAATGCTAAGTACTAAGGAATGTAGTGGTTGTGAAAGGATGTTATCAATAATGAGCACCCCAGAAAAGAGCCCCACCCAAACTAGGTGGATAAAGAATATTAGGTTATCCCTATACGAGACATTTGTTTTAAAACTAATTAAATTTTAATATACCTTTCACTGATAAATTTCATCCTAAAAATAATGAGTTTAGTTTCATTAATATATGTGGGGGAGGGGATTAAATACGATTTAGTATTATTTTTTAATTAATTTTTAGGAACTATTATGAAATATGTAATAAAATAAATAATTAATATATAGAATATAAAAATAACAAAATATTTTATTTTAAATGATGTAAATATATATTAGTATAGTTTTTATTTGATTTATCAAATTTTCATTAAACATAAATACTTCCCATCATAGTGATGATAAAATTATAGAATGATATATTTTATTAGGATATGAAACTATTAGATGAATACGATTTTTGGGAGAATTTCTTTTTATTTTCATGGATTATTTTTTCATAGAACCAAAAGAGGGAGTCTAAGTTAAGAGATTTGCATTAAATCAAAATTACCACTTAATGTAATTGAAATTTAGATACTGATAAGATATAACCTGTAATTAAAAAAAGAACACCTTTTGTATCCAACTCAAAATTTATTGTTCTAAATCCTTTTAAATTCTAGTAAAATATGCTATTGAGACCCCACGATGAATCTATGAGACATTATGAGAAGAGTGTGTGTGTTAAATCCATCTATAAAAATTTAATAAGTTATCTATAAAATTTATCTACACATACATGTATAGAAAAATTCAAAATCAATAAGAAAATACAATTAATATCCTAATTTTGAAAAACAAATTCATTGTGGTGAGGGGAATATTCAACCTAGTCGTGGAAGTGGGAAACTAAAATATAAAAAATCATTTTAGTTCTATCAATGAAGTAGAAAATAAAAATCTATATTATAAAACATATGGTAGCTTTATAAATGTATGTTCTTATTTTTAAAAATTTTATTCCACATAACTCTAATTTTATCCACTCATATACTTGAAAACTCGATTGAATTGAAGTGAAACCATGAATTAGATTTAAATATGAGTCATGATGAATAAATAATCAGAGGAATATGTGTTTATTTATAATAAGGATATATATTTATATCCTCTAAGGATGAATCATTTTACTTTTTTTTAATAATTACAATTCAATGATAAAATTCTTTAGGGGTGAAATCATTCATTTTTGGGGGATTGATGTGGGATGAAATTTTGATATTTTCATTCTCATTTTATTTGATAATTAAATACATTATAAATAAAAATATTGGATAATTGATACAGTTTTGATACATTATATAATTTTTTAATTCATTGGAAATTGATTAAAATGAGTTTTTTTATATTCTACCATAGAATTAAATTTATAATAAGTATATTTATTTTGATTAAAATTTAAATTATATTAGATTTTTTATTTTCATCACTGCATTTATAAAAATTTTATTTGAAATATAATTGATATTTTTTGTGGATGTAATTTTATGTTTAATTTATTTATTCATTTTATTAATTTAATAAAAATAAATAAATTAATATTTTTTTAAAATAATTATTTCACATTTGAATTTAGAAACAAATTTGGTTTTCACATGATAGAAATATTATTTTTTAAAATGATAGATATTAAATTGGTTGTTTTACATTAATTAGAAATGATTTTTAAATATATTCTTTGAAGGATCAAATTCTAATTTTAATCATTTTTATCATTATAGAAATTAATTTCAAATGGTATCGCTGAAACATTTTTTTAATTATTATGCTAGAAATTTGGAAAATTTTAGAAGTGACCATGTATGAAAAATTCCATGTGACCATTTAACATTATCTCACCTGTAACATAACTAATAATGGATAACATACCACCTGTTCTAGAAATTAACTTCTTAATGGAAACAATAGTGACCAAATGGGAAAAGTCAACATAAAATAAGTTATGTCAATATCACATCACTTGTGACCAAAACTCCTCTTTATGGTTCCTTAAGATACCATAATTTCAACATTACACATTTCTATAATGGTACCATCTCAACACCATTGCAGTCAATAAAATGATTACATCACTTTGTGCAACCTACAGCACAACCACCCTATTCTCAAACCTACCAAAATTGTTCTTTGAAGGTCACATCCCACCTGATTGTATCACCATTCAAGAATGATGATGATGTTTATGCTCACCAAGAATTAATATAAACCACTAAAACATGAAATTAATGATTTATAGTGATGTTTCAAATGCTTTGACACTTGGGACCCCATTAAACTAATGTTGTGGAATTCAATGTGGAGAAAATCAAAGTTCAATTAAAACCATTACGCTGCCTTATTAAAAACAAAAGTAGAATTAAAATTATGAATCCCAGTCCCTCTATTGAATTTAAATATAATGCTAAACTGTTGATGAACACCCCTAATCAAACTAGATTTAATTCTAGCTGATGCTTTCCACCATTAATTAAGATAACTCTAGAACATACTACTTCCATATGTTCTGACCCCAGAGTAGTCTGAATAATATGGTCATCACATATAAAGATTACAATGATGAATGTCACCAAAATTCATTATCACCACTTTGAATTCTTGATAAATTTATATTTCTGATTGATCAATGCCTCCTTTTTGAAGTAAGAAAAAAATTGAAGATACGAATCTGAGATGTCTTCAATGTCTGCTGATGAAGATGAACAATGAAGTTGAAATGCTACTTTGGAATGATGAAGATGAGTCCATGTGACAGTGTTATATATTTTTTCAATTCTCCTAGGTAGTTCTAATGATGGAGATTCCATCATTTATCCCCCACACACTACTTTTACTATCACATCCCAGCACACAATAGCTTTTCATTTGATTACTCAAGTGAGTACCCATTTTTGGAACTTAACAACATCGATATCAAATTCCATAGAACACTGGACCATGTAAACTAATGGTGTATGTCATTTATTATCAAATCACACACAATAAATGAAATCAAATATCATGTTCTTATCATTTTTTATTGAAGGCGTCATTTGTTCAATCTTATAATTAGATTACCTGAACCAAATTGAATTGGGGAAGTTGATCAAAGTAATTGGAAGATTATTTTTCTTAGTCTTGAGTATCTACTTATAGGTGATTGTGTCAGGATATGTATGAGTGTGAAAGAATTTAGCTCGTTAGATAGGATAATTATATTCATAATCTTAATACCGGTATTGGAACACAAAATTTATAGCCCCAGTACTGAATACCAAATACCTTTTCGTGAATCCAACAACAATTGTGCGCTACAATTAGAGATGAACAGATGGTCCAGAAACCAAATAAATGGGTATCCAATAAAAATAAAATTTAAGTATAAACTTAAATGAGATGTCTTTCTAACCAAACCTTCTAATATTTCTACTAATGATCCAGAAATTGAGAGATTTGATCATATTATTCTTTGATGACTTTTTTGGATCTTTGAAGTATGAGAACACTTGTTCTCTAAATTTTATTTAAATGTGTAAATCCATGAACATGGAAGATTTTAAAAATCATAAAGACACATTCAACCGAATTGATCTCACCATTATGTGAAAAATGTGACATGCAACCACTAAAAAAATAATCTCAGTACATGCTATACTAAAATTGAGCAGATGAATTATGAAGATGCCTCGAGGATTTTAAATTCATATCTCTTACTGACAGAGAAAATTTATGTGCATAATTTTTGATCATATAATGAGTATTTTTTATATTTTTTAAATGATAAACCCCATTTATTTAAATGTTTTATTAAAATAAAGGGTAATTTGAATTATGGATTGAAAATACGAAAAAATTTGAAAATTTCATTATTTTGGATTTTGGACATATTTTTACCACAATGGTATTTTTTTCATTTAATACAATATATAATTTCAAAATTAGTGATTATTTTTTTGTTAAAATCAATTTTTATTTCGTCCAAGTTTTTTGTTAGGACCTATAGCTGATTTGAATGTCTTGTAATCCTAATAATTAATTGATGTTGAGAAATTTTCTAGGCGGACAATGTGGACCCACCACTATAATGGAAACTAATCTCGGCCTACCAACCTTTAATTGAGGATCTTCCACCTAGGATAGAATGCAGAAACACTGTTCTAGATCTACATCACATTTTGGTATGTTTGGAATTTGTTAGTGATACCATTGGATGTTATATTGTTGATGGAAGATTCATGGAACCTACATCCAAAAAAAGAAACCTATAATGAGATATTCATAATGCATTCATCTAGTGTCCAAATGAGATCAAATTAAGAGGGTGAATGGAATGATATTTATGAACAACTTCAAAGAAGGGTTCCATTCGTGAATAATCTATTTATGGGGAAAAAACGTGTAAACTTTCGGAGGATAAAATTATGCCTATAAAAGGAGGCCCTCGCCTCCATTTCAAATCATCAGCTCAACACCCACAACTAAGGAGTAATCCATCTGGGGAATGAGACACTTCTACTCCTCTATCCCACCCCTAATTTATTTTTTTATTTTATTTTCATATTAGTTTTGTTTTATTTTTAATTTAAATTGTAATTTAAATTTATTTTATTTTAATCCAGGCATTTGTGTTTCTCCATCCAATTTTAATCATTTCCTTCCATATCTCTCAATCTACTCTTCCACTCACTTAACCAAGTAGTCTCACACTTTCTGAAATGAGAGGCTAACTTCAAGTCTTTTCTTAAGGGTAGGTCATGATATTCATCAATTTTCTTTAAGGTTTTTTTATTGTTTGTGGTAGATTTCAGTACTATGAATTGATGAGGTGAATTTCCACGATTGGGTGACAACCCCCAATGACATAAAACTCAAAAAATTACAATTCTGGAAAATAATAGTTATTAAAACATGATATTTCATTTTTTGGAATATAAAACTAAAATCAAACATTTAAAGGAAACTAATGATTAAATCCATGAATGAACCCCAAATCCAAGTAATTTTTTCTTATCTTCATTATCTTTTGACATGAATCTTAAAATAAATTTTGAATTACTAATTTACATGTCATTGTTTCAAATAATAAAAAAACCCAAAAATATTTTCATCATTCATAAAACAGAATCGAAAAAAGAGATTGAATAGTTGAATAAGATAATATTAGTGAACTACATTGAAAGGCTCCTCAATAGAGACAACATGGGTCAACCACTGTGTTGCACTAGGAAAAATATAATTGTTTTTATCCATTATCTGTAACAGGCATGCGTCAAAACTAGATCCATTTTTGAGGATACAATAATTAGTTCATTTATTTTGTCTATTTTCTCATCTTAGATACATTTTTTTGTTAAAAAAACTAAAAAACCATCATGATGTAATCATATTTAGAATATTATAAATGAAAAATTTACTGTCAGGTGACACAAAAACCACAACAAGGAGAAGATTTTATAAGTTCTTAGGTGAAAGAACATAAGCAAGGAATTGATAAAATAATAAGAAAATATGAAATACAACTTTACTGAGTACATGCATTAATGGGGAAACTAAACCCTAAGCTATATCAAGAACCCGATGATGAAAAAGAGGAAGACATACATGCTGAGATACAAGTGGGAGATCAAAAAAGATAGGATGAATTATTAATTAAATGTGAGGATTTAACTAATCTCCCCATAAAATATCAATAAGAATAGACATAAACACTAATGGAAGAAACCACAAATGTAGTAGAATTTAAATTTAATATGGAGAAGCTCGACTACCTGCCTCCATCCACAAAGAGTCTACTCCAAGAGGCACTTACCACCGGGGAAGAGTTTGAAGATGAACCGACTTAGGGAGTTGAACCATTATTTGACTCTAACTCTTCTAATTTTATTGAATTTTAATTATACATCACTCCATGTGGTTCTGATTAAAATAATCATAAAATATCAACTTTTCTTTGTTGGACAAAGAATAACCTGGATGTGTACCTGTTGAGTAACATATAGAGCTCCCTCAACATGTTTAATATTTATTAAAGGAAGTTCATGAATAGATTATAGTGTATTTTCCATGTAAACCATGAAAAAAGAAACTTACACTTATTCGAATATCTATTAGTCATAAAAATACATTTAAGTTGGAAACATTTTCAGGTGGACAGTGTGGAACCCACCACTATAATGAAACCACATCTCAGCCTACACACCTTCAATTTAGGATCTTCTTCCTGGGATAGCATGAAGAAACATCGGTCCATCACTAAATCAAATTTGGGAATGTGTTGAAGTTATTAATTCTACCATTGGATGATATATATTTGAAGAAAGCTTCCTGGAATGTGGGTCTAGAAAAAGAAACCGCCAATAAAAAATTCATAACACATTCATCCTATGTCCTAATGAGCTGATATTTGCAGGGTGAAAGTAAAATCCTTTTATAAACAAATTTTATAAAGTGGTACACCTGTGAATCGCCAATTTAATGGGCCATAACATGATAACTTGTGGAGGACATATTTTTTTCTATAAAATGTGGCCCTTTCCTCCTCAAGTCATCAACTCAACTCCCACAGCCAATGAGTGATCCCACCGAGGAATGGGCCACTGTTTCTCCTCTCTTCACACCTAATTTATTTTATTATGTTATTTTCATTTTATTTTTGTTTTAGTTTTAATTTAAATTGAATTTTCAATTTGTTTTAAATAAATCTAGGCATTTGGGTTTCTCCATCCACATTTCTTCATTTATTTCCATCTCTCTATTTCCCCTCTTCCAGCCACTCAACCATGTAATCTCATACACTCGAAAATGAGAGGCTAACCCCAATTCTTGGATTAGGGGAGGTCAAGATATTCATGAACTTTAATTAATGTTTGTTTTATTGTTTGTTTTATATCTTAGTATCATTCATTGGTGAGGAAAATTTACCCGATTGGGTGAGGGCCCTCGATGACCTAAAACTCTCTCTATTTCTGTTTTGTAAAATAATAATGATTCAAACATGAGATTTCATGTTTTTATTATCGAACTAAAATAATACACAAAAATGGAAATAATGATTGAATAAAAAATTGAACCCCAAAACCAAATACATTATTCTTAACATCATTTTGTTTAGACTTACATCTTAATATAAATATTGAATTATTACATTACATTTCATTTTTTCAAATAATAAAAAAATCCAAAAAATATTTTCAGTATTTATAAAAAACAAAAAAAATAGATAGAATAGTTGAAATAGATAATGTTGGTGAACTACATTAAAATAATTCTCAAGAGAGACAACCCCAGTCAGCCACTGTGATGTACTTGGAAAAATATAATTGTTTTTGACCATGCCCAGTGACAGGAGTGTGTCACCAACCATAGAATAAATATTCATCTCATTTCAATTATATCATATGTAGCCATATATTTCATAATAAACTTTAAGACGAATTTCACATTGTTTCATTCATGTGTGTGTTATTCCCTTATCCCCATTATTTATTCTTGTTTCTGTCAAACTATATGAATTTTTTCTGATATATTACACTTCATGACCAAGGAATACCAACCCAGGGGTGATTTACTCTTGAATAATTATTGTATATCTAATCCTTGTAGAAATTGATTATCTTTTTGTTGTTTTGATGTTGCAGTGGGGATGTTCTAGGATTAGTGTAGTGATATGCCAACATCTGTATGAATTCTTACTAGTTCATTTGATTCTATTTTGATTCTTCCACACTCATCTCGATTCTATTCATGTGAAATATAATAGAAGGATTCAGGTCATGAACATCATATGCTGTTTATTGATAGATTTTCATGACATGTCTACAATCGTGGATTCTTCATTGAATGAAACCATAGAGGATGATTAATTCAATCTTCGTTGGATATTTTTTATAATTTATAATATCCTGTAATTTATGTAGTGTTTCTTGATGCATGAATTATATTGAGTGAATTATCAACTGGATGAAAACATAAATAACGAATAATTAATTTTATTAGTTTCCTAATCATGGGTTAATCCTTTCCCCATAAAAAAAGTTTATTTCTTTTAGGTGGATGTGTTTTATTCTTTATTGACACAATAATCCATAAAAATTCATTATAGTTTCCTTCAATAATAAGGAAAAAATAAATATTAATAATTGATTTAGATTGTGTTGATCTGACCCACACATTCTTTTTAGGAAATTACCTTGGACATTCCTAGGCCGTATTCCATGTTTTAACCAAATCAAATTTCTATTTGACCATGGTTTGTGACAACCATATGATTAGCCACCAAAATTACCTTTTATAAGGAAGAGGCACAACCTATGTCACAGTTTTTTGTTCTTGTTAGGATAATTGAAAACAAAACATTTTAATTGAGGTAAAATTGGTGTCTGAGTTGTTTTAAACATGATTAAATTCTTATAATTATTAGAAAAATACAATATAAAGAAATATATAAAATTAGTAGATACAAAATTTTGGTTTTAATAATTTGATAGTTATCCTCACATATTCAATATAAATATAGAATAATTTAATCATTGAATACAAATAATGAATCCTTTAGTTGATATGAACGAAAAAAGTGGTAAAGAAAGGTTCAAACATTTCCCTACATAGTATTTTTGTATATTATATTATTAGTATCCTATTAGTTTTCTTCATGCCTTTATATGAATGATTCTATAATAACTCATTGAAATGGTAAATCCATGGAGATTCCTAAATAAAATGATGAATAATACACATTATTGATCAGGGTATACATAATATCACAATGATTTATAATTATAAATGGTTATATATAAAAAAATTATGAATAATACATTACCTATTTAAATATTCCCTCAAAACATATCAATGTTTGACATCATCTTTCAATCATACAAAAAACTAATTTTAGTATAGCCTATTGTTATATCTTAACAAGGTGAACTAAATAAAATGTTGTCTTGATTATTTACATAACATAAATTCTGCTCTCAATTTCATCTCATGTAAAAAAAATCTTCTCCGTTTTATTTCATCTGAATCTACTACTCATATTACATCTTTATAAAATGAATTATGATTTAACTCAATGATATATTGTCATTGTTAACAATATATGAGTCTGTTATGCATACTAAATAAACCACTCAATGTTTTTTATTGTTAAATAGAATTAAAAAATTCCCATTAAATAATATCTTAACCATTAATTCATATGGTGTTTCATTTCATGGTATCTCATATTCAGTATTCATATTTTCCATTAATTTTACATTTTCAACATCAATACTTTTGTTTGTTTCAAATTTGTTTCATAATATAAATGTTTGTTATTTTATAGATACAAAGTTCATCATTCCCATATTATTTTAGGTTATGTAATAATTTGGTGTTAATGATTAATGAGGTCCCATTTATCATTTAATCGGTGTCATGTGTATGGTTTGTTGGAATGGAATCCTTGACAAGTTACTTTTGGAAAATTTTCTGATAACAATTTGTTACATTTATTGATAATTAATATTTTTTATATTTTAATTAAAGATCTATATTAATTGAATTAACATCTTTTTAATATAATATAATACTATTATAATGGTCTTTATGATCATTTATTATGGATATGATGAGGATATTATAACATCATTAATGTGGGTGGTAAAATCAACTAATTCAAGAACATGTTTAATTAATAAATGGGAAAGGATATGAAGTTATATAATTGTACTATCACATTATTGGAAAAATAATGATTTTAATATAGCATCATTATAGTGGATAATATGATTTAGGAACAGTATACAAGGTAAAGTCAATGAATATAATAATGAATAACTTTCTACCTTCATGGGTTAAATTTTTCCTCTAAACAGATTCCCATGGAATGAAGGATATATTACATAATATTGTGACCTAGGGATTACATATGTGGAAAAGGTTTATAATAGAAATAAAATGGGTATGTTTTATTGAATATTTTAAAGGAAAAATTTGGTTTTAATTGTGTATAATTGAGATTCCATTATAGGTAAATATGAAGGACATACCCTTCGAACCTAAAGTTATGTGAGGTGTAAATATGTAATTATATTTAATTTAGGATATTTAAGTAAATATTGGATGTTGAAACATTTATTTCTGACTATCCTACAAAAAATATTTATAATTCAAAAGTTCATATTAATTTAACCGAATATGATCCATGATAATTTACTCTATTTTACCCTGTTTATTTTTATACAGTGGAAATAATTTTTTTTAAAATCATATGATAATCCTATTAACCAATATAGACATGATAAA
This sequence comes from Viscum album, assembly GCA_963277665.1. Classification (NCBI taxonomy): domain Eukaryota; kingdom Viridiplantae; phylum Streptophyta; class Magnoliopsida; order Santalales; family Viscaceae; genus Viscum; species Viscum album. The sequence goes on along the minus strand of OY728158.1, from coordinate 37,801,546 downwards.
TAAAAAATTTTACTCTATATAACATAAATCCCCAATTAATATGATTATTTTATCTTTTTAATGGAAGTAATTTTTTTGAATTTTTCTTTTAGAAAACGACTTCTTAGACATTAAATGGTATTGGTATTATTTCATATTAGTAACTAACTAAATACACATTTTTTATGAGTTATATCATAAAATAATGATAACAAACATATAATGAAAAATTTAAATTATTAAGATAATAATACACAACCCTTAAAATTTTATCTATTATAAAATATCTCTTTTGAACAACAAAAGATTTTATTATTTTTTATAACATATTTAAAATAAGTATATGAATTTTTATTCATATAAATATTTATTTATTTATACAGACACAATTAATTTAATTAGATATATAAAATTAAGAGATATTAAACATTGAAATATAAAATATATGATAAATCAATGTTTTTATTTAAATCATATTGATATGGACTTGAAAAATTAAATTAGTAATCTATGTAGTTATGTAATTATTATATTGATATTATTTATATAATATAGAAATCATTAATTTTTATCAATCCATTTTATTGAAATCATTATTTAATAATAATAATAATAATATATTTTCAATTTATAATATTCTGAATAAAATTTTCCATGTATTCTTTAATATTTATAATTTGTGAATTATATAATTTTATATTTATTTCTAACAATTAAACCACATTAATATATCGATTGGATGCATGCAGGCCAGAGAACCATATATCCAATGATCATATATCCAACAATCATATCTTCAATGACCATATTTCTGATGACCATATTTATAATCATAATATTTCATTATATATATATATATCCTTACACATATTCTTAGAATCATTATTCCTATTAATTTCCATCTCTATGAATATTTATATTATATTCCTAATATTTTTCATTCTTTTCTTATTTTCAATCTAATTAAAAATCATCATGAAAAACTATGAATATAATGATTTCATGGTAAATGTCTCATTATTTACTTGTGAATTTATTAGATTTATAAAATTTCTTAAGGATGTTTTATATTTTATACTAATAATGTGATAATTTTTTATCTTTTATGTCTATATTTTATTTTAATGAAATTTATCATGCTTATTTTTAGTTTTTTATTTCATGTGAAACTAGCTATTAAATAAAATTTCTAATTTAAGGGGAATTAATACTAAAATCAAGGGGTGCTTCATTCCACCCTCTTAAATAAAATAAATCTGCATTATTTTAATTATGTCATGCTAATGAAAATAGTTAAGGATATTCATAAGATAAATAATACTCACAATATAATTTATAATGAGATATTTAACATATTATCTTTGGTTAAACTAGGATACTATTATTTTCCCTCAAAATAGAAATATACCCAAAAATGAGCTTTCCAGAAGTCATTTAAGCTAAATACCCTCATGATTGTGTATTAAGGCCAATATATTGGATTTAATTTTTCTAACGAATTCATACTGCAACATGCATCAATATAAGATCATAATATAATTTGGGATATGAAATGTGAATTTTATATAATGAAAATTAATTTGGGATCTATATAGAGAGATCCATTCATAGACTAAAATTTTAAAGTCCTTGGATATCGTACAAAGTACAAATATTTTCTTATGTAGATGATTTATTAGAGACAAATTTGACAACCATTTTATGTCATATGGTTTTTATGGGTATTAGAATCTTGGTTAGAGACTATTGCCTAGATTTTTGAAGAGTTTGGTAGGCCACAAGAATTATTAGAAACCATGTTGAGGTCACATGGTTAATACAAGTCGTAAGTGGGTGGAAAATGTGATGGTTGACCTCGCACAGTTTGAAAAACAATGAAAATGGAGGATCATTCCCATGTGATACACTATATAATTTTTCATAGTTGGATGATACATAGTTAGTGAATATTTATTAAAACTATTCATAAAATCCATTCTTGGTTCCGCACCTTATAGAAGTGGGTACAAACTTGGCACATGGTTTGACCAACCATTTGGGAAAACCATACGACCCCATGATTTTGGTGAAATCATCATATTTCCTTCATATAATGTTATAACCAAATTTTTTAATTTATCTTCTCCTCTGATGTTGGATAATAGTCTATTAGAGCTCCCTTTGAATATATTTCATATACTTTGGCCATGTTCTTCCAACTTCACTCAAATTTGATGGTTAATCATATCATTTGATCGACAAAGGTGAGTACTCAATTTCATTTGTCTTGTTCATAATTTTTTATGGTATGTATTTAGTTATATTAGGTAAAGTTTGATATACCCTCGTTTTAAGGCATTATTCCAATATTCATTTCGGTTCTAGGATGAGTTAAATTAGAAGCTGATACTAGACAACCAGACTACTACAGTCCTACATTAGGTGGTCTATACATTTCCAATTTGGTTTTTGCATTTCATAATATCGTTATCATTGTACCAGAAACCAGAACATTGTAACAACCCCCAAATGAATTGATTTTTTGAATTAAATGATATTTTACCTTTTAGGTATTCCATTTTGTTCCTTGTCTTTCATTGGAGGTTGCTTTCCTAAATGCAACCACTCACAGGGGGTTCTATATAATTTCAATGAGATTTCACTTTTTTGAACCTCCCACATGGCGAGTTTTTGAGATTTCTTACTTATAGGAATTCCACCTAAAAATTAAATGAATTTTGATGAATTTATACGATATGGGTTTCCTACTTTTACATAGTTTTATTGGATTTCATGAATGGATTATCTAGAAATTATAGGAATGAGGGGGTATACTTATGGTAGGAAATTTTAATTTTTGTTGAATCTTGAATGAATGAAATATGATGATATGAAGGGTAGAGGATCCCTTGGTCAGTAAACCTTTGATATTGATTCCATTATATGCCATAAAAATTTATCAATTGGGTCTTGAATGAAGTAATGGAATCCTTGGGTAGATATTTTTCTTTGGGTCATTATTATGTGGGATGACATAGGTCTTACTACCCCTTGGATCAGGTTTGTCTTGGTCATAGAGTGGACTTGGTTTGTAGGTTTTCGCATCTGAAACCAACTGTAGAAAAATAAAATTTCATAGAGATGATCTTGGGAATCGATGATGATCACTTGTTCTTCAATAGCTAGTATTCCGACATTTGTGGAATAACACCTTGATTATAAGGCTCAACTATGATAATGTTTAAATTATATTTTATATGGTATGACCATGGATAATTTGAAAATTAAGATTATATATCTCGACCATGGTTGATAAGGTATTATAGGTTCTATGTATGCCATGGGTTATATGATATGTTATGTATACATATAGGTTGTGGTTTTTACTTCAGCATACTTTACCACTACCTTGTTAAAGGATTGTGACACTTGTTCAATAGGGAACCTTTTATGGATATACATTATTTCATGTTATTTAATTTTTCAATTGGAAATTTACTTTCAATAGTTCCATACTTGTTATACTATTTATCTCTACTATTTCTTATTATATTACATAGTCGGGAAAATATATAGGATATATTGTGATTAAATAATATGATTGTATCTCAATCCCAATTTAGGATGTTCTTGGGTACCTAGAAAAACATTAGGGATATATGTTGTGACAGGTGAAATTTCCCGCAATTTAATTCTTGAAATTGTACCATGCTCAGGGGAAGGGTATAACCAGGCCTAGTTGGAGCTCTTGATGTTATTTATAGATATAAAATTTTATTTTATTTTATTATATTTTTTACACATGTATTTTATTGTACTTATATTTCCTTTTTTTGGTTTCTTGTAATATTACATTAAATATCATCTTTAGAAAATGAGATTATTCTACCATTATTTATCTATTTATGGTGTATATTTATTTTTCAGTCTGTTATAATGATTATTCTATTTGAAGTTGATTTTTATTCCTGCATTTTACACTATAGGAATGAGGAAATAGTCATCCAATAGCAACAAAATAGTACCTCATTCTAGATGGAAGATACTGACATTTATGAAGTTACGCTTGAGGCCATAGGGCCAACTGGGCTGGGTTCACTCAGGAGTGGCATCCGATTCTGGGACATTAAAAAGTTGTATGAAAGGGAATTTTCTTTTTTAGGTTTTTGTTAACACTTCGAGTGAATATACTAGGATATAATGGAATTGGAATTTGGTAATGATATGTACATTGGAGTAGCTAACATGTATATAAGGAAAATCCAAGTTACATAGAACAAGAATTGATGTTTTCTTGACGTTGACTATTAGAGTAGATATGATTTCTACATTGGGAGATGAACTTCAATTGTGATGTTATGATAAATATTATTTAGTGTTATATTGGTTTCAAGCAGATTATTTGAGGTTATTCCATCACATACATCATTTTAGTCACTTGTTAAAAATCACATACCGTGCCATATTGGATTCATTTATTGATTGAATGATGTTGTGATAGGTTCTATAATGGATATTCTTACTGTGGTAATAGAATATTTAGAATATAATTGTGGATCATTGTTAATACATAGTGTGGCTACAAAAACCTAAGATGTGTTTTCTCGATTAATCTACAACAAACACCATAAGAATCCAATTGTGGGACTTTGATTCATAGGCCATGGGACACATGGACTGGAATGTATTATGGTGTGGATTATGCGGATTTTATGTTTTGAAACAAGAGTATATGACCTTATGGATATGAAGTGAAGAATTTTAGGTTCCAGTCATTTTAAATATAATTTTGATTACAATGTTAAATGAATATTAAATTCAAAGGAAAAATTAAAATGTTAAATTGAGAACTTGACATATACCTAGATTTTGAGTGGCCAAGTGGAAGTGTCTCTAGTGGACATTGTGATTTTTTTCTTCTAACTATCCCTTTCTTAAGGAGAAGTATTTTTGTTATGACTTGGTTATTGGAAGGTGTTGACATGTCCTACTCTTTTGAGTTGTGAACTATGATACCAATGTTTATGAGGTGTGTGTTTAGAATTACAGAGGCATGCCAACATGATGACCTCCAAATATATTCTAGGAGGGTGGTGATGACTACACTATGGAGGTGGTGGGTAATTGGGTACTAGTAGATAATCCTTTAGTTATAGATGGGGATACAGTATTTAAACCTAACATAGGTGTTGAGGCATAGTTCTGAAATGTGTTTTTTTCGTCATGAAGACTTTTTATGGAGAACTGTCATTAAGATGATCTAAGGTTGAACTAAAATGGGGTTTCCAACAACATCAATCTATGACATTTTCCTAGGGTTAAGGTCCATATTCTATGGTTTTATGGCATGATACTATGCTATCAATCATCGAGAATATGAAGACACCTCCGGAGAGAAAGTAAACCTTATGACTTATAGTCTTCGAGGAGTAGTGAAGAGCATGAGGGATGTTCTGAACCATGATATCAGGTTATGATACATTGTTTTCAATGAATTAAAAAGTTGTTTTTATGATTAATTTTACCCATAAAATCTCAGGTAAAAGTTGGATAGTAATTCCAAGCATCTTTATGAGGAAACTATAACAGTGTTTAGGTACTCAGAATGCTTTAAAAATTTATAGCATTATTTGATGAGGTATACTAATGACGAGTTATCGAGTGAGATGTTTAGATGGAAGGTCTATGACATGCCATTTGATCTTAGGTAAACATGTTCATATTGAACGTTTTTAGGATATTTTTCATTAGGTTCTAATTACATATCAAAACCTATGGGATGCTCAGAATGCCGAGTAGAGTTATGTAGTCACATGAACTAGTGGTTCAACATCCTCGAGAAATAAGTATAATTTTGAGTCTTCCCATGTGTTGTGTACTTTCCAGGATGCTATCACTTGATGTAATCCTTTCCTTCCTCAGTGTGGAATATACGACCACATGAATAATTTGTGGGATCAAAACCCTATAATATGCCAATATTGGGAAAGGATGGTCCATGTGAAGTGACTATTAATGAAATTACCTCTATTAAGAAGTGGTTGGGGTTCATCTCTGATGTCAGGTTCGGGAGGGATTTTCTCAACTCCACATCATCTAGAGGGATGTACCAGTATTGAATGATCTTCATGAGGTGGTTGTGGATGTGTCCAAGTTAGTTGAGAACCTGTTATACTAAGATAATCGGGTGGTCCAACATTAGGTAGTGTGGTTGTGTCATATGACGGTAGTTTAGGCCAGATAAATTCAACACATCCTAAACAACGGATAATGGAATCAAGATTTCTATAGTGAGAGATATGATCTTAGTAAAAAATACTATTGTATGTGCTCTTTTTTACATTTCCATGACACTTGATACTTCTATAAGGATCACAATAGAGATTATTCCCCAGTGCGGGGAGTCCCCACCTTGAGGATGCTAGGTGTCGCTTTATCTGAAACTATTAGGTCCTCCAGATGACTGTTATTGACATAAAAAACATGATGGAATATGTGTTAGATTTTGAATCCTACATTTTATACTACCACAAGACAACATAGTTTATTCTAAAAATGTTGAATTAGATGTCCATGTGATTTGATGTGAAACAAAGCACCATGGGCTAGGTGGGATGACATCCGAGATTTCAAATTTGTATCTGAATGATTAGGGAGCACATCACCTGGTCTTTTATCCATTGGTTGACCATTTCAGGGTTGTTTTTCTAGAAAAAATGTCTCGAATACCTCCTAAGAGAGAGGTGAAATAATCTATGGTGCTAGTTACCATATTTTAATTTTTATATATTCACCCTTATAGGATGTATAAGATGGAGTTCCATGAACTGAGGAGGCATCTAGATGATCTGGTGGAAAAGGTTTTTATTTGACATAATACTTATCGATGGGTTTTTTCCATTACTTTTTATGACAAAGAATGTTGTTACCCTAAGGATAAGTGTGTATTTTTTAAAATTGAACCTATTAATGGTTATGAACTATCATCCCCCACCACATATAGATTCCATGCTTAATCATATTATAATATCATGGGTGTTCCAAAAAATTGATTTTAGATATGTATACTATCAGCTGCATGTCACACTGGAAGACATACCTACTACACATTTTTGAAGAATGTATGGTTTATATGAGTATCTGGTTATACTATTCGGTCTCAGGAAGGCACCATATGTTTTCATGGAGTTGATGAATCAAGATATCAATTCTTATTTTTAATCTTTTTTGGTGGTTTTCGTGGATTATATCGTTGAAGATTCTCCCAAAAAACATGACCAAGCCAATAAATATGATATGTTTTTGGATATGATGAGAGACAATCGGTTGTTTACTAATAACTCCTTATGACACTTTTGGATGGACCAAATTCACATCATATGTGACATTATAATGGAGAGATAAGTATCATTTGACTTAGAGAAGGTTTTATCTTTAGGTTCATGGAATAATCAATATAATAAATTTGACATAAAACGTTTCTTGGGCACACCAATATAATAATAGAATTTCATATAGTGTTTATCATTCCTAGAAGTGCTTCTTAAGAGCATAAATAAAAGGGTTGTGATGTATTTACTGAAAAATACACATGATAAAACATTTCAAGATCTAAAAAAAGGTTGAATTATATTCCAGTAATGATTCCACTAGAGTAGAGTAAAAGAACACTATATATTGTGAAACATTAGGTCTTGGGTATGAAGTTGTTCTTATATAGAGATGTAAATTAATTGAGTATAGATCTCAATAGATGAGGTCATAGTAGATTAATTACCTAACACATGATCTAGAGTTATCTACTTGTGTTCCTGATTTACGAGCATGGAGATATTTGTAACTAGGATAGTAGTTTTTTGTGAACAAGGAAGAAAAAAAATCGTCATATATATATATTAACATAGTGTAATATGAATATAGGGTAGTGAATCTGGTTGGAATAACTAAATTATTTTTCCTTTTATATTTCATGGATTCTAAGGAAATCTAATGAAATGGCCAATACACTATGTTGGATGATTCAGATATTGGAATTTTTGTATTCTAGTAGTGAGTTGAAATATATGGCTTTGTTTTTAGATATGAACTTGGAGGTGATGGGATGATAGAGACCAAATTTTATTTCATCCTTAGATGTTACCTCAACCCATCAGGATATCATGAGGACGAGGTATCAATCAGATTCTGAGGCCTAGTCTTATCGGAGTGTGTGGAATCTGAGGACCCAACTCCTGGTGGACCATATGTGTCGATGAGATCATGCATATCCATGGCCGTGTTTAGGTTCCAATTTAAATATATATGGATCCGATGTTGTAGTTTCATGACTCAGATTGGCCAGTACATCTTATTGTTTCCGATATGTACTGTGACTTACGCTGATAGTAGTCGTGGCCACATTTGAAACATGAGGTATCTAGTTTTTTCTTGTGTTTTTTCCACCTATCAATAGGTGAAGGGGTTATATCAATGTTAAATTAAAATTTTACAACCGTTCCCTATTCCTGAGATAAAATTTGATGATTTCATGATGGATTTGATCACCGGTTTTTTGAGGTCAACTCAAGGTAGTGATGCTATTTTGGTTTTTTATTTACAAGCTCATAAAGGTTTCTCGATTCCTACAGATTATGGAAACCGACATTGTTGATGATATTTGTAGGTTTAATAGTTGTATTATTGTATAAATTAATGGGGTCTTGTTCACTACTGTTTCAGATTAGGATTCATGATTTCTGTCTCAAATCTAGAAGGGTATATAGGTGGAACTGTGTAAAAAATGAATCTAAGAATGGAATACCACCCTCAAACTAATGGAAAATCAATGAATAAACTTTAGTTTCTTAAGAATATGAAATGAGAATGAGTTATAGATTTTGGGGGCCCTTTAGAGTGGAATATTTCCCTTGATGAGTTATCCAAAATTAGTAGTTATTATAAGGAAATACAGATGGATCCTTTAGAAGTTTTATAGAGCATGTCATTATGATCACCCCAATGATGGTTACAGGTTGGTGAGGTATAGTTAAGTGATAAAATTTCATCCAGAACACTTCTGAGAATGTAGTGTTTACCCAGAAGTATATGGATACTCTACAATCATAAAATAATATATACATAGATCATCATAGAAGAAACATATAGTTCAAAGTTGTGAATTTGTTCTTTTTATGTGTTTCACTAAGACTAGGACTCATATGGATCAGGAGATAGGGTACAAATTCAACATTGTATGTATGGCCTTTTTAGATTCCAGGGAGAGTCAGGATAGTAGACTATAATCATTATTACCCTATAGGTATCGGGAAATTCAGGAAGTCTTCCAAACATATTAGTTATTCCCTTATAATTTTGGATCACCTCAGAATATTCATCCTATAGATGTTGAGTTACTGGTCGATGAATCCTTTTAGGATCATCCAATTCATATCATTGATAGGTGAATTATGTCTCTTTGAGGCCAGTCATTTACTTCAGTAGGGGTCCAATGGAAGCCCGACTGTTCATAGGCTGTTACATAGGAGCGAGATGGTGATATACATGCTCATAAGATAGATTGTTTCCTAAGTGAATCTTGAATGCCCATAATATGTAAATTTGCGGATAAAGTTAATCAGGGGGAGATTGTAGGATCCCTAGTTTTAATAAGAGGTAATGATCATTTTTTCAGTTTGAATGCTTGTTTATAGCATAATTTGAATACCATTTGATTTCACTGGCCTATCAGAAGTGTTTAGGGCATGTTCACAGCCTGAAACATGGATTTTTAATAAAATGGCCATAAAACGTGGTCAGTAGATACCACATAGGGAAGGTCAAATAATTAATAAAAATTTTTAATCTCTAGAAAGTGGGATGGTTTAGGCCTCACGGTTTGAAAAAATGTGTGGATGAAGGTACCCATCGATAAGGAAACCACTGCAAATTTTATAGTTGAAAGAGCCATGGTATGTTCATGGTTATTAATATTGTTCATGAAAAATGTGTGACAATACCCTCCTTAAAATAGTGAAAACATTTTAGGTGAAGGGATTGGCCAACCATGCAACCAAACCATGTGACCAATGCCTTTTTTTAAATTACCAAATTTCACTCAAATAATTTTTTAACCAAATTTTCTACTTCCCTTAACCATGTACATTGGACATTAACCCAACAGAGATTCCCTTTAATCTATTTAATTAATTTTTATCTGATTCTCCTATCCAGATTCATATTCAATTGTTGATCATCCCATTGGATATTTACTGGTGAGTAGACAAATCATTTGGTATTTTTCATCATTATTATTATTATAAATGATTCTATTTAGGCACAAGATGATATTACCAATTTTTAGGGTACTCAGTCATTTTTCTCTCCTGATCATAGTGGAATTAGAATATAATACAAGATGATAACTCTAAAATGGACCTACAGTAGGTGGTCTACACTTTTCCTGTTTTTTTAATGCATTATTAATCTCATTTTTATTATACAACCCTCGAAAATTTCTAGTCAATCCCCAAAAATAAATTTATTAATATAAAAAAATGAAATGGAAGACATTATGGATTCCCTTTAGAGCCTCTATAATACATTATAGGATGTTTCTTGAACCATGGCCACCCATGTGGTGTGGCATGTAATTTCTTTGAGATTTATGTTTATTGAACCACCCATGAGGTGTATGTTTTCTTTCATAGTTATAGGAATCCCACCATTAAATTAATTTAATTTAATTGGATGTATAGGGTATGGTATTCCTTCCATTCCGTGTTTTCATAAACTTTTTTAATGGAATTTGTTGAATAGATTATCAAAAAATTATGGAAATGATTAGATACATATTGTGTAATATTATAATTATTAATAAATAATGAATGAATGAAATTTAATGAGATTAATTGTAGTAAATGAATTGTTTTATAAACCAAGGTTATTGATCTATTAGATTTTATAGACAATTCACCTAATTTTCATGAATGTGGTAGTGAATGATTTGATTGGTGATTCCTCCTTAGATTTTGATTATGTGGGATACAATAGTCCATGCTACCTCTTGGATCTGGTTTGTCTTAGGCTCATAGTGGTAATGGATTGCATAAATTCTCCTTGGATCCTAATATAGGCCTAGTCATGTTTTATTTATGATTATAATGGGACTTGATGAAGATGAAAGTGTTGTATATACCTTGGATTCATCCAAGCATGGTCAGAAACTTTATTTTATGGATCTATCGTAAAAAACGTGACATGATTGGTTATATACGGTGATGATGGATAATATGTAAATTCAAATTATATGGTTCAACCATTTTTTATACGGTTTTATAGGTTGTAAAAAATCCACTGGTTATATTAGATATTATGTATTTTGTGAGGTTGGGTTGTCTAATTCTTTTTAATTTACAAATCCATTTTGATAAGAGTCTGACACTTGTTTCATAGGGATCCTTGTATTGAAATATTGGATTTAATGTTGTTTAATTTTCCAATTGGAACTTTACTTTCAGAACATCCAAACTCGATATACTATTTCACTCTTCTATAGAATTTTATATTACATAGTTAGGAATGTATATAGAAATTTGGGTGGTTACCGTCTCTGATTTAATATCACTCCCAATTTGGGCTATTGTTGGGTACACTACAAGACATTGTGAATGTAGGTAGGGATAGGGGAAACTGCCCACTCTTCTATGATTACCTTTGTTTTATTCAATGGGGCATGGGGAATGACCCCATGTTTTGGCGAGTGGTTCTATTTAAGGAAGGATTTTTTTATGGTATTTTAGATAGATATATTGTATTGTAATTTTATTTATATATTTTGGATGCTCTTTATAAACATGAAATGTATCACCATATTTTTTATATAGGATTCCTTCTAGAATTACTTGTATATTTATTATATTTAATGATTTTTTCTAACTGCTATTCTACTTCATCTATTTGAATGTGATTAATATTCTTCTATGTTTCACTCTAGTTTGAGGGAATAGTCTCTCTATAGATACAAAATAATCAATCATTACTAGGCGGTAGTCTCTAAAGTTTAAGAATATCCACTTGTGGTTATTTGGTTAACTGTGTTTGGAGCACTGTTGAGTGGAATCCAAGTATGGAATGTTAGAGAAATCACAACAAATTTAGGATGAATATTATGATTTTTATGATGAACTGTAATTTCCCTGAAATGGTGGCCACTACGCCTGATATTCCATGTTGGGTCATCATATGCCCTCACGCGCACCGCCCCATATGCTATAGGTTTCAGATTAGAAGTGAGGGTCCATAGGGAATCATTGAGAACACTATACCTACTTATAAGAGTAATTCCACAGAAAAAATAACCTCAACAAATATAATAACCATCATGAAAAAATAAATGGAAAATATGTGACAGATACCAACTTGTAAGCCATTTTCAAATGATATAACAAAATGTTGGATACACTATATGTCATTTAGTAATAAAAAATTTAAAAAACTACCTATAGATCCCACGAACAGCCCGAGTGTAAACCTAGTCCAAACTTCCCATGATCCAACCAAACATCCCATGATGAAACAAACTCCAGGTTGTTATCCTGAAATTATACCTAGAAACATGTAATATCCACTTAGGTACCCAATTTCAATGATAGCCCTAGAAGGGTGTGAGTTCAAATCAATAGTCCACCAGCATTAGTTTTTAATTTAATAACCAATCTATACAATAGTGTATGTAAGGAAACATGAGTACTAAATTAATTCGGTGGAAAAAGTTGATATATATTTATGTCATTATTGGTGAATCATTAAATAAAAATCTAGTTCTTTATCGGAATCTTACCAACAAACTAACTCAGGTCACATTGGAATCCTAATCAATAGAATAAGCAGGTTTGATACTTTTAAATCACATGGGGGTATTCAATAATCATAATTTATCAACATACCTTGGAATCTCAGTCTGAAATTAATTCTACATTCATGTGTTTGAGAATCATAGAGACTCAATAAGACATCCCAATCCAGGCTAGGTCCAAACATTTGGAAGCATATATTCATCATCTGACATCCCAACCATACATCACTAAACACATACCAAGGAGCCTATGTCTAGGTCATCTCATCAAATGAAATGGTTAGGGTCATAGAGCATTTGTCTGAATCCCAAAACCATGTATTATTAGGGTTTGGATTAGATCTCTAGACTTACCCAACCCATGGGCATAGACCCATATTTGAATACCCCCATACAACCAAGCCATGTGCATATGTTTCTTTACACAGTAAAAATTTACCTACACAAACCATAACCATTACACTAATTAGTCCATTACAATAATAAATCATTATTCATACCCCATATAAAAGGCACTACCCATTAAAATATATACCACTGGGCCAATCACCCCTTATGTTATATCATCAAATATAAACACTCACCATTTTGTTCATTTCAAAATCATGTTAAAATTAAAATAAAATGTTAATAGGTTTTATCTCAGTAAATCATATATTATTTAAATTAATATAGCCTCAATGGACCTTTAAGACCATGTCATCAATAAAAAAATAACTACTAATTTAAAAATATATTCAATACACCCTTCAAAAAATTAGTGTTTTTCTTTAAAAAATAAATCTTTCCCCAAGGATTCCATTTCCATTTCCATCCATTAAAAATGATCATTATGAAATTTACCAAAAAAGGTGTCACACCCCTATTTCATGTCAACATTTTAAATTTATAAATAAAATAAATTTATATTTTACTTTGGGGATTATACCACTTTTTAAAATATTCCCCACTCATAAAACAACATATTTTTCAATTGAGAACCATAAATGGATCAAAATCTAAAATTCATTATTTAAAACATTTTAAAATACTCCTATGAATTTCCTAAAATCTGACATATAATCATTTCAATTTATCCTTTTAAAAAACCACATTCATGATTATAATTTTTAATCAAAAATAACTCTCACATTCCCCCCATCTCGATGTGTAGGAGTTTATTTCACCATTATAAAGAGTTCATTGTACCTAGTGGCTAGCCGTATGGTTTGTTTCACATTATCAATGAACCCAACAGGGTTTGCTAAGGGTCTCAAAACTTATTCTAAGGCCTATTTAAAAATTTCCAAACTAATAAATTATACTACTGGTATATATTTAAATAGAACAACCTATTTCACATACATAACATTAAAACTATGGAGAAAACATTAAGGCCAACAACTTGATGACCAGAGAAGATTGCTTAGCTGTCCCTATAAATTGATTCGAACATAAAATAATATGAATGTCACATCAATGAATCTACTGTGAAAGTGATGGTTTTTTGGATTTTGAAGAATAGGAGTGATTATACAACCTTAAATCCAAAAATAGTGAAAAGTTGAGTGTTATAATAACATGGGTATTTGATTCACACCTAAAAAACCTCTAAATTACCATGATTTATAGGATAATTTTCCAATTAAAGTATAGGAGTTTTTGGATTGAAATTCAAGATGTTGGGTGAGGAATTTGGAATAAAATAAGATTAGATCACTTAAAATCAGAGTGGGGAAAACTAGAATTTCCCACATTTTAAGGGCCTTATGGTTTGGTTGCATGGTTCGAAAGACCATGCACCCACCATGAGGATCCAGTGTATAAGATAGGATAAGTATAATTGTTTCATGGAAGCGCACACAAGGTTTGTAAATCATGAAAATCCTATGTGACACCATCTTTTTGATAGGATGTCTGGTTGCATGGTTTCCCTGGCCAGGTGCATGACTTGCACTAATAGTACACCAACTGTTCACTACACACAGTATGACCTCTTTTTTCCTCCTTTTTAGTCTCTCATCCCCAAAACACCCCAAAACACTACGTAGACCCACAAAAAAATTCAATAAACAAAAAAAATCATAATTTGGAAAAAATTTATTTAATCATGTACCTCCAGGAAAGGGTTTGATCTTTCAACCTCCACACCTTATATTAACTCGCCCTTAAGATGCACTTTGCAATAATCTACATTCCTCAAAAAATAATGGTTAGGCCATGGGTCCACATATCAACTTCCATATTCCATGTTTCTCCATGAATTCGCTCATTCCATAACCACACTCAGAATAAGGAAATATTCATCCCTGTAAATGCGACCCCCATTGTGATCCACAATAAGAATCATGTTTATCCCTGAGGACACATCCAACATGAATCATAATTACACACATAAAAAAAAATTAATTCCCTTGTTAATTATATTTAGACACCATAAATAGATACAAAAAATGAATTACATTACCCTAGGAGAGCCAACTAGAGTAGCTGATGTCTGATCCTCTTCAAAAATCATGTCCAAAATAAGATGTTGTTATCTCACCTAGATTACAAAATCCTAGTATTGACCAATTCCTAGTTCCACAAAAGGAACATCCAGATTACAACCATATCTACCAACCTTCACTGTTCTGCAACTCAAATTCCGACAACCTCACCCCATATCTAAAAATTCAAGGAACCTCTAACCACATCCTTCACTACAATGTAATCAACTGGGCAGATCCTGATTCGATGATCATTAACAAAACTGAAAGTGATATATAATGAAACTATATGCCTATCTGACATGAAACACCATTAAATACCTCATTCAACCACTTAACACTATATGGATACTCACCATATGTGTTAGCTCACTACCACCATTCTCTAGTGGTTGGAAACTCTAAAATTGATATATAACACCAAAACCGCAAATAAACATTAACAAATTACCTGATGTGTTTCCAAACTCTCCACACCCAACATCCACGAGAAGACCCTCCACCAACATTATCATGTCTCTACCTTAAAACCACCTTGAAAGGATTCACGTCATCCATCCATACATGTGAAAAACAGCTCAAACTTTCCCTGGAACTTCAACAATCCCAAAACACACTTTTCAATTCAAGAATTATCAATTGGTGTTTTACTACTCACAATATCCATTCCATTTTTCGATGTCATTTCAGATCATCATTGACAATCTTACCTTGAATCACCCATATTCCACTATTGACATGCTACACATTTTCCACCTGTCCATAGAGACTTCTAGCTTATGGAATACCACGATCAAATGACATAACTATCTGTTTCAATCCCTAGAATCTAGTGAACCCAACCATCAAGGTATCCACTACCCTTACAAGACAACACAATATGGTACTTCACAAATGAAAACTCTAACATAGGCATATCATATTCTTTTTAAAACAACCATTATCTTGATGAAAATCCTTTCCATGACCATACATCATAGAAATGGCCCACTTGGCCTTCCTCTAGAAACCCAAACATGCACCTGAATGATTTATTATTAGTATTAATGATGCCACAAAACCCTTTCAGAATCGTCCCTTCATCTCACTAACCTACAAACCACTCCCCACCTTAGGAGTTTCATTATCACCATTTCTCCCCCACCAAATTCTAAAAACCATGGATCCTTATTTTTCAACAGCATTGGACTAAAAACATCAATGTTACTATCTAGCATCCCTATAATAACAAAACATGATTTATCCATTACTAATTATTATATTCTGATAACAACACTCATGGAATTCATCGACATGTAGTCTATCTGGAGGACCTCTCCCATAAATGGTCAATAGTGTATTTTCTAGATTCTAGTTCCACGAACATTTATCTAAGACTATATCCATCAAGGGGATCCATTTATATCCAAATAAAATTTCGAAAGATAGTGTAAATATGGATATCTCTCAGTGTACCAATGATGATTTCATGATATTGGAAATTATTGTAACTAGAAAAATGTAATCTAAGAATTCATCTATGAAAGACACAATGAACTATTCATCGCCATCATCCCTTCCCACCATGGGATGACCGAAACCTTTTGAAAGCATCATTATTTCCTTCCCCCCAATGACTCATTAACACCCATCCATCACACATAAAGAAGGATTCACAAATAAACTCACCACCATTTCATGACTCTTTACTAGGTTGTTGTGATCCAACACTACGTGTGGCACTATCCCCGACACACATCTCGATTCATTCCAGTATTACTCTATTGTCTCACAACAGAAACACAATGATCCTTCACAGCAATAAAAAAAATTATTACTCTATCATATAACCATAATTCCACATTATTATCACACAATCATTTGAAATGGGAATATTTGGAATCAAAAGTCATCTTATCTCAAATGGCATCATGCATTCCCAACACATGACCAAAATGAAACCCCCTCAAAACCCCTGGGTCTTGTATTGTCCAAAGAATACACATTGAACCTGAATCTAGATCACACATGTTGTACATTTCCAATGATTGTACAATAAATTCACTCACACAACTAACCATGACGCCTGATCCACCATTCTCATCAGACACAAGACCTCCACAATGTCTCACCCAACTACCATTCCATTAGTATGACCATTCCCAACCACATAACCATCGTATCCTACAGGTGTCGTACATAATGAAATTTTTCATCCACATTTTGGTCACCCATTATATGGTCAGCCCCAAAAAATATTAATTCCATTACTAGGATTGATCAACACCATTGGCTTAGGTACCCTAATAATACATTGATCAAAACCAACTTGCAAACAACCATAACAATTCAGGTTCCTTCCTGAGAAAGAAACCATGGAGAAACCTTCACCATTAATAAAACATGATGACACCCACTGTGCATCAATTCATACAATGAAATGACCATCAGTGCTCCACATTCTGAGGCACCTCCTACAATGCTCCAACCATTCATCAGTCTGTCCTTTATTTATCATGATTTTCGACTCATAGAAAAAACTTGGGTCACCTCACGACAACCATCATCCTTCCCACTAATCCTTATAGTCCCAAACTGTACTAGTAAACACTCTATATTTTCCACTACAAATGTCAAAAACATCTGCATATGTCACACACTCCCAACAACAATAACTATCATGGATGACCCCTCTCCTGGGTCACCCTGAACGGTAATTGATACCAACTCCCTAAACCAGGGTAAGGCCTAAAAAATTAATTAAAAGTACATGTAATACATACACTTAAAAACTCAATATTTCTCGTTCTCATGGGTTGTAATCCTACACCCATTCCATAATCACTTAATTAAATGCACCAAGAAACCATTTACTATAGGTTTGACACAAAATATATGCCCATGTACATTGGAACCATGAGACAAACACAAACTCTTGGGTCCAAAAAACATGCAAGATCACAACCCACATGAGTCACCACATCGACATTAATAGACATCATTTCATTATGTCAAGGTCACAACCTTCACCAAGACATGACTAGAAACACTATATTAACAAGAACATTCAATACAATCATGGTTTCACATATAGTAACCCAACGTCTCAAAACAATGGAACTCTCACTAACCAAACCACCGGTACATGGGGTCGAAATCTTTGACAACAGATACCCACCACCGGTGTCATTAAATTAAAAATAATTTTCATATTTTCCATATTAATTTAATCATTAAAATTTTAAACAAAAGGTTTCACATTTCAAAACATTATTTTATACACCATTGGATTTACACTTTTAGAAACTTTTTTTAACTAAATGTTTCATTAATCAAATAATTATTAAAATATTATTTAAAAACAATTTAATTAATGGCCATTTCAAAGACAGGTCAACAAGATTAAATCATAGTCATAATTTGAACTACATACATGTGTGTCCCAAATAACTATCAATCATATGTAACATACACAATACTATAAATACTATATGCCTAGCATGATGCATGAACTCACACATCCTACCTTATCTTACTGTTCTAAGAGATAAAAATTCACAAATCAATAAAATCACATACAATTATTCTACTTAAGGTGGAAGTATCAATCAATACTTATGGTAAAAATCCAAAAATCAATTACATCCACTAACAACTTGGGTTCTCCCGCGTACGGGGGACTACAAGAAACCATGCACTATATCATTACCAATTCTTGTCTTGAACATAGACTTAGTTATACTATGAATAATTGGTATGACAAAAACAATCCATATGACCTAATTTGTAAATTACTTGACTCGGTGGACACTATGACTATTGCCCCATGCCGAGTTGTCACCGGAAATCAAGCATGCCTACCCGTACAGTAGAACCTGCCGAATAGCAGTGTAGGTCTAAGAAGAAATGATAGGGAAACTATACTCAGTAATGATTGTAATGACTTAGTATAAATAAAATCAAAAGATATAATAACCTTCAGGAAAAAATAAATGTACATCATGAATCATATACCAACAAGTAACTTAGTAGGACTTTCTATAAAAATATATTTAATATAGTATAGGACAAGAAGTCAAACAAATATAATATCAAAACCAATCAAAAAATGATATAAATCATGGACCTGGGTCCAAACCTATTCCTATAATCCCATGTTCTAACCAAACATCGCATGCATGAACCAAATACCAGGCCCCTTCATCAAGATGTACCCGGAAATAATTAACATCTCCTCAGGTACCCAATTTCCATGATTGTGTAAGTATGTTGCGAGTAAAACATAGTAGGACACCATAATGATGTCTAAATAAATAACCATTGAATACAATATTGTATCTAAGTAAATAAGTGAAATAATTAAATTTAGAGGAAAATACAAATTATATGTCATTTTTCTTATGGTTGATAAATAATCAAATAACCATATAGTTCTCTATGGGAATCCATACATCTTAATAACTCAGGTAACAAAGGAATCCAACTATATAGATTATGGGGGTAACACATATTTAAACTAGATTTGGGAATTTTCTAATCATAATTTATCAACATACACTAGAATATAAATCTGTTAGTCAAGCCATATCTATTTTTCGGGAGAGTATATAGGCTCATTACAACATACCAAACCACAACATTTCTATATGTTGGGAAGCATAGAGCCTCAGTCTACCCTCACAACTGGATATCACTAAACACATAACTGAATTCCTTATTTAAGTTAGTATCATAAAATGAAACCGTTACAAGAATATATCCTTAATCTTACTCACAAATCGTTGAATTATTGTGGTGGGGTTTGGAACCTATGTCTACCTCGTACAATGGGCATATAACCTCAATTAAATACCCCACATACAACCAATCCACAATAACATTCATTAGTAACCATAACACATTTACCAAGATAATCCATAACCATTATCCACATTTATAATTTACAATCAATACTTATTATATATTTTCCACTTAAAGGGAATACACCATTAACACATATAGCATTATGCCAAACACCTCCTTGGTCTACATCGTCAACAATTTACATTTATAATTTATTTCATTTTATAAACATGTCAACATTCAAATATAATCATCATATGTCATGTTACATTAAACTATATATATTTTCTATTACTATCGTACCAACAGAAATTTAAGACCACATTTTGGAATAAACCAATATTCAAAATATCATATGAAAACACCATGAATCCAGCCTTTAAAATAGTGATATTATAATATTAAAATCTAAAACAATATCAATGCCTGTAATTTCCACTTCTAATCATTCAAAACAGACATTAATAATATTTCCAAGAAAGGTGTCACACCCTCATTTCAAATCACTATTTGAAATTTATAAAGGAAATCACTTTTTAATTCACATTAAGGAAAAATATAGTTTTTAAAATATTTCAAACTTTCAAAACATCTTATTATTAATTTAAAAACAAAAACCAAGATCAAAATCCAAAATTTATTATTTAAACCTGTTTTAAATCCCCATAGTCATTTAAAAAAATAAAATAAATACCCAATTAAAATTACACTTTTACCAATCCCACAAACTATATTACAATTATACAACACATTCATTCCCATATTTTTCATATTTCAATGATTATTAATTCATTTCGCCATTTTCAAAGGTTTTGTGTTACACCTGGGTAGACCAAGTTTTTGAATCCCCTAACTAACATACCCAATAGGGTATGTGAAGGGTCTCACACAGCATTATAAGGCCCAAAACACATTTTATAAAGAATGACCTGATAATGTAGGACGATAATGAAATAGAAAACCCTTTAATAATAAAAAACATTTAGACTGTGTGAAAATCATTAAGACCAACTCACCAATGATTGGAGACAACCAATTTCTTGAAACTATCCCTTTATTATAACTGAAACATCCATTAAATCCCTATACATGATTCAGATGAAAAGTGAAGGTTTTAGGGATTTAGATGAAGTGGATGAATTCTATAATCCTTAATCATGAAAATATAACATTGAAGAGTGTTAGACTCACCGATATCATCGATTTACAAACAACCACTATCTAAACATCCATGAATTGACAAAGAGTCGCCCCTTGGATTTCTAAGAAGGTTTGACTCACTACCAAGGATGATTAAAGAGGAATATGGATTCAAATTGTGTTATAAACATTAAAACATGAGATAAAAAACTATAATTCCCCAATTTTTAAGGGTCACTAGGTCTGTCCACATAGTTATCCAGACATTATGCCAACTGTGCGGCTCCATCTGTGCAAGATTGGACATGCTACATGGTTTCTGAGACACATCCACACAGTTTGGGAAAAAAATTAGAGCCCATGCTCTAGCCTCTATCCTAGAGAAGTTTGGTCATAATGTTTCCCTAGACAAGTGTGTGGTTTTCACTAACCATGTGCTAACCCTGAGATACAAAATGTTTGGCATCTATTTTTCTTTTCTTTGTCCAAAATCACTAGAGCACCACCAAATATTATTTTAAACACAAGAACCATTAAATGACCAGAACAGTTGCAGTATGACCAATTTTTAAACATGTACACACTACAAATAAAAGGATTATATCTTATATGAACGTTCCAAAAATATTATATTAAAGAATACTTGTATACTTGGGATGAAATAATTATACCACTATATGTTTTGACTTATAATATAATTTTTTGGTTTTATAGTTGATTCATATAGAATTATTTTTAGAAATAAATGAGTTGGTAAAACCTAAATATAATATGATATTTTAATTTCATGATTTGTTGATATGTGAACCTTAAAATACACTATCTTCTTGTCCCACATTAGTAGTTTTTATTGCATAATCCTTCATTTCATCACTCAAATTTGGCGGTTGATGATGTTGATTATCATCATTAACGCTTGGTTTGGTTCATTTAATATTATAATATCTAAAATAATTACAATTAAATCAATAGAGAATTTGTGGTGAATTATATTAATAATTATTTTCATTCTTCACATCCCTTGAATATTTTTGTTCCTGATGAAATTGTCTTCAACAAATGAATCATTTACCTTTTCCATGGAGATAGTTCCCCACCATGTTTATTCATGTGAGAAGATAAAATTTCTTTCCTCCATATAAATTATCATTAGTATTTTCATAAAACACCATTTTTATTTTCTTATTTATAAATATATGTCCAAAATGATAGTCTATAGTTTCTATTTTTACATTATGTTATCATCAATTGATTTATTCAATCTACAAAATTCTCGTATCTCCAATTCATTATAGAGATTATTTTTATGCCACTATAGAAGTAGTTGGCATTTCGTTTGGGTCCGTTATAAAACTCATATAATACATTTAATGTCCTTTGATATTTTAATCATAGGTACAAATGTATTCATCCTCCTTTAACCTCATTTAAAACAATTCTATATATATTTCTTTTTGTGAAGTGTTTGAGGAAAATATTTCTAATAGATACCTCCATAATCTCAACCAATTTCATGGAGTTTATTTCTTCTGTTGGTATTTTATCACTTATCAATTATTACTATTAGTGTGTTTCAAAATGAAATAAATAAATAAAATATTAAATTTTCATTCCCTGAGAATTGAAAAACAAAAAAAAAATACTTTTCTCATATTAATCCTTTACTCTATAATTAGTATATTCGAAGATCCACCAAAATTTTTAAATCATCAATGCATGAAGTAAAAAATTTCATGTTATCTATTATTTAATGTAATTGGGATATCAAAATGGTTTTAGTTATTATTCATAACATGAGAGAGAAATCACAGATTTTTTTCCCTTCATCTCCAATCCTATTCATTGTAATTGTGATAATCAATTAATTGTCCATCATAATCATTGTTAACTCAATTCCTTTAGGATCTAAACATTTAATAAAACCAAAAAAGTATGTTTGGGTATTAATAAAATATAATCAATTTAAGTGATCATATAATATGAGAATTCAATACTAATACATTAAAAATTATGAAACCATCTTTTCAACATATATAATTTTAGTTTTAACTTAATTTACTATTGGGTAATAGAAACATATGAGAAGGGTGATATCAAAAGCTCTATAAGGGTAATAATAAGACATAACTACGAATGATAATAAGTGTAGATAATTAAATCATATAGGTATTTGTAAAAAATCAAGGTGAATATACCTAACATAATAGAATCATTCCCAAAAGACATATATTCGAAATCATGTTTCATAGTATAATGATTTTAGAATAATATAATACATGTGTCATAAGAGTTAAACCATGAGTCAATAATCCTTAGCCATGTATGCATAATAAATGAAATGTGTAATGAGAAATAGAAGTAATAACTTGTGAAATTGTTAAGAATCAATATATTCATCATATAATTCAACAGATTAACCACCAACTCATCAATATTAGACTTTGTTTAACCAACTGTGTATATTTTTAGTCTTGGGTGAAACACCCATGTACTATTTTAGGGTTTGTATAAGCAATTGTTCAATTTTTAGGAATATATTAACATCCCATGTAACTTTATAGGTGTTGAAAACAACCACTGTACTATTATAGGATTAGAATATCAATTTATGAATTTTTTTCTTGGGATAACCACTCATGTACGTTTTTGGTTTGGGATACCTTCCACAACCAATTGAGATTTGGCTCACTACCCCTGTACCATTTCAAGATCATTATATATAAAAATTTACATATTTTTTTTGGAGTTATATAAGGGATAAACCTTTTAAATAATGATAAATTATACAGATGTGTGTTATAAGAACATAAAAACATTAAAATATATATTATTTAACACATTTTTTATGAAATTCAATTTCTTTATAAAATAAATTTTCTGTAAAATTTTTAAAAAATTCTTTTACAAAATTAAATTTAGAAAAAACAAAATATAAATATATATTAATAAAACATTAAACAACATATATATTTATTTAAAAGATAATATAAAGAATAAGGACAAGGAGGAGAAATATTCTTGACTGAAGGGAAGATAAAAGGTCATCTTCTCTTATATGTAACATTTCAGTCAAATTATGAAGCATGTGTATATGAAATGGTAAAAAGACATATAAAACCCAACAATAACTATATGAGAATAAAACATGTTAGGTTTAAGTGGTAAAAATTTAATATTTTCTATATATAACAGTATAGATCTATTCAATATCTAAATGAATATGATATTAGAAAAAATATAATTACAGTTTCAGTAAACATTGAATAAAAAATCATAGAATCAATGAACTTGAGTAGGGTTTTTTAATCACTAAAATTTCATAATCTATATCCATGGGTAGTATATATACCTCAAAAAATATAATAGGTTGTAATTAATAAGCATATCTCAATGATAAAAAATATAGATCAAAAACCCGTAAAAATGTAATATTTTTTTCATAAGAATGATTTCAAAATAATTTTATGAGAAAAATATCTATATTATCCAAAAAATAAATTAAAAAATATAATTAATATATAATGAATAATTTACCAATATTTTGATAATAAATTATATGAATAATGATCATAATTCAATGAAAAAAAATTGACTTAACAAACAACTCTTATATTGTATTTATGTTTGGTTGGATATAATATAAACTTATATATAATAAATATAACTATATAAATTACTTATTTCATGACATTATTCATATATATTTCCTTTTATACATGTAATTTATAATAATTTCCAACATATATAATAGTTATTTAAAGTTAATTCTGGTTATAAAATGTTAAAACATTCATTTGTTTAACACAAGTTTCAAAAGGGAAATGATAGTTCTTGTTTATTGATACACATTTTATCATTACTATATTATTCAAAACTTTAGTATAATTATGTTTCACCTATTTATAATTTACCATTTCAATTTTGTGTAATTCACGAGTAATGTTTGTGAGAATGGAATCAATGATGAGCTTGTTTTTTGATAATTTTCAGATAATGAAGAGTTACTTTTTGATGGATCATTTTTAGATGTTACCATTACTGAACTATATAAATAACTAAAATTAAAATTTAATATCATATGTTTCTATCATTATTTTTTTATGATCATTTAATTTTTTGATAATGAATATATTATAACATCGTTTATGTAGCTGGTTAAATTGACAGTGACAATAATATTTTATAATAATTATTGAGAAAGAGTATGGATTTATATAATAATATTATTACATTATTCGATGAATACTTATATTAACGTAACATAATTATAGTGAAGAATGTTATTTTTTAGGTCTTTATATGTGAAAATGAATAAAAAGAATAAATAATTACATGAAACCATCTTTTGGTTAAATTACTCCTTTGCAGGATGACCTCCCTCAAAATGGTTGGCTTAATACTTCTTAAAAAAATGGAATCTAAATGTGGAATATTAATAGAGTATACGTAAAATGCATACATAGTCAAGATTATTTTTATATAATTTTTGGTTTTATTTAGGTGGATGTGAGATCCATTTATAGGTGAAAATTAGGGATATCTCTTTGGAAATAGAAGATAGGTGAGGAGTATAGATGGAATCACCTAGCATTTAGGAATGTTAAGAAAAAAAATGTCAGTTAAACTAGTGGTTATGAGATTCCTACTTAAAAAGGACTTATCAAATTCAAAAAAATAATATTAATATAAAAAGGTTTTAGAAATTATAATTTATATCCATTCATCATTGTTTAATGTTTTACTATGGTAATTATTTTACAATAAAAATATACGATGACCCATCCCACTGAACATTGATGTTATGAATAAAATTTTTGAATCCATTTAATCTAAATTATATCCTAATAATTATAATTTTATCCATTAATATAATATATAATTTATATATGAAAAAAATTATTTTATAGAGAAAAAACTTATTTAAAATAGAAAGTATTCAAAATTTTATTTATTATAAATTTATAATTAAATGAATGTCAATATATTTTTAAAACATAAATTATTAAATTATATTTACTTTTTAAAAATAATATTTTTAACTTATTATGATAAAAATACAGAACTCGTAAAAATTTCACTAAAAATATTAATGTTGACATCAAAATATATTATTATTATATTTACAAAATATAAAATATCACCATGAATTTTAATTCATTTGAATATATATATAATCAATTAATTTCACTAAATTTATTTCATTAATAATTTTTTTTGTAAATATATATAACAAAAAAATATCTTTCAATATATCATATTAAATTAGCGATGAATAATTAAATTAGTATTATTTATAGTTTCTTCTTTATTTTAAGGTTGATATTTATTTACTTTTCAAATTAATCATTTTTTTCAATCCGTTTTCCTGAAAAATTTTTTTAATAATAATATTATTACATAAATTTTTTTTTTGTAATAAAATATTCAAATTTTATTTTATTTTTTTGGTTTCATTATTTATCATTTGTGAGTTATATTATTTCTAAATAGTGATGAACAATTATAATATTTTTTCATAACAATTGGAAAAAAGTATACCTAATAATAAAATATCTAGTGAACATATTTCCAAAAACAATGGTTGTCATGGATATATTTTGAATCACCATTTTTATAGAGTATATTTTATTCTTTATATCACCTTACATACATTCCTAGAATCATTAATATTATTCATATAATTCTCTCTTAATTTGTGTATTATAATTATAATGATTATTATCACCCGACATTTTATTACATATCTGTTACATAATTTTTATGATAAACAACTTAATACAAAGACTAACCCATGATAAGAAAGATAACTTTCATGGTACAATTAGGCTCATAAATATCTTATACGTATTAAAACCAATACATTTATTTAAAGCCTTTATATTTATCTTTCAAATATCATGTTCTCTTAGTACATGTAATCACTTGATGACATGAATCCAATAAATGAGTTATCAACCCAATAAGATAATGAGTAATGGAAATGAATAAATATAACAATTGTGAGTATAATAATCATTTCCTAATAATATAATCATTATAAATATGATGTGGGAAGTATGTGATAATGGTATGGAATGTGGAAATGTATAAAAATGAAACATCATCCCAATGTGGTTAAATACCACACATAGTTTTGAACAAAACTAGCATAATGTTCATGAATAGAATATGTGAATAATAAAACATTTATTATTTTTAACAAATCTTGAATCATGTTCACACATAATACCAATTATCTTTAGTGATACATCACTTTACCCAATTAATTTCATGGCTACATAAAACCTATCCCAAATGTCTCATCATAATATTTACATAATCATACATGCCAATTGGAACATATAAAAATAAAAATAATGGAATAAACCTTGGAATTGAATGGATTCAATAATTTTTTCTTTATTAATACATTGAATAATAGACAATGGTGTTACCAAATGAAAAAATAAAAAATTATTTTGAATTAGAATCATCATTATCGAGTGAAGAAGAAACAACTCAAGAAAAGTCAAATACTTGTTTTGTAAAGAAGAGTTATTTTGAAAAATAAATTTATATATCATAAAATAAAATTAGAAAAATATATATCCTTCAATGAAAAGGAAATAATAAATAAATTATATTTATTTTACATTATATGAGTAATCATACAAAATATTTCGTGAAATATGGATAATCCAAATAAAATGAGTTGGTTTTGAGATCCCCCTAACATTTATTCTGACATTATATTGTCACTTTTTCACATCATGAATTATAAAAATGGATTTATTAAAACATTCATCAAAAAGTGATTTACTCTAAATTTTACCACTATTTTTCAATTATATAGAATTAATTATATTTATTAATTTCATTAGTTATTGGGTAGTCATTTTGATATCATGTTTTTCTTTAAAATTTCCCACTTTAGATCAATTTTTCTACCTTGTTCAGTGTAAATTATGCGTCAGTATAATTAATTACAAAATTAAATAATAAATTCATTACATCTTTATATATTATCATATTTTAATAATATCCTTACATGGTAATTTCTTCATTTACTGACATGGAAACATCTATAAAGGTGTTTAACATACCTTTGAGGGGACATTGTCATGATAGTGGGAAATCGAAGATTAAAATTTATATATATTGTAAAAATGATATTTATTATAGGTTAAAAACATTAATGTAATGTTAAATTAATAACTAATTTATATTATATAGTTTTATTGTGAATGGGGTGGTGAATAAATATATATAGAAATAAGAAAAAATCAAAATAAGAAGAGTCAACCAAAGTTAAATTAATCATCGTTGTACCTTCCCCAGTAAAAAACTATAAATATTTTGTTTTATGGATTGGGTTTACTCTAGAATGACTCTAGGTATTACACTAATATTTATTAAGAGAATTATAAGAGAGGATTTGGTTTTGTAAGAGAGGTAAGAGTTACTTTTCAAGTGTGGTATAAGGTATATTTATATTTTGGAGAAGGGTATTTTTAGAATGGAATATTGAATAATGTATCAATCAAAGGTAAGTAATCTAATAGTGATCATTTGAAAATATAATTCATACTTTAAAATAATATAATTATTTTAAGGTTTTATATAACTATTATAATTAAAAATACTTATTTTAAAAAAAATGGAATGTAAAAAAAGTGATAAATTGGTTTTTTGGTATTAGTTTTTATCTTTATAGATTGAGGAGTTCTTCTTAGGTTTGGAAATGAAGTATATTTTATTTTAATAACGCATTTATGACATAAAATATATCATAGAAGATCATCATGTTATAGAAAGTATTATTTAATTATTATATCACAAATATTGGAATATATGATATATTAGATATGTAAAAACTGTATTTGTACTATTTTACCATAAATTAATGTATTTTAGAAAATTACCAAAAAATCACCATTAAAAAATTTAGAAATTTTTATATGAATATTTATTTGAGTTTTATAAAAATGAACATCAAATATATTTGATATTAAATTTTCATATGAAAATTATTATTTTTATAAAATATATTAAAATTCGGTCTATTAAAAATGTGCATATATATATTCATTGTGTTTTTAATGAAGATAATTATTTTTTGGAATTATAATATTTATATTTATATAAATATATCATAATAAATTTTATTTACCCAAAAATTTAATATTTTTTATGTAAAAATACTATTCTAACTATCATCTTACAATTCTCAATGGTCAGGCTACTATTCCCAATGGCAGTAATACTATTCCAATGGCCACATTACAATTCCAATGGTCAATTTATCTCCTATAAATAGAACTTCATTCATTCCCTCAATATTAAACTCAATTTTTATCATGGTTCTATATAGAAAATGTTTTTTATTTATATTGGTTCACTAATATTTTCATTATTTTATATAGTGTTGGCATTGGAGGTGATGATTCTTGTAGATTTTAGTGATCCATATTTTCCCATTTTAGCATTTCAATTTTTTTATTTTTCTTTCAGTCATAAGGTTTGAAATTTTATGTAGTTTCAATGCTAATTAATGTAACATATTTCTTAAAAAAAAAATTTCTTTATAATTTGTATGTATATAATATTATATAATATAATACAAAAAATTTTATTCAGGAATCACGTATTACTAATAATATCTGGGTTGATACATTTTCCATTTGTTTTGTAGTTTCTATAAGGGATGTGTTATTCTAGGGAAACATTTTTGATAAAGATTTCTTGTTCATGGGCAATATAGTTACTTGTGGACTTATTACACTTATACTTTTCTTACTGATGTTTTATAATGCATTATCACAATGTAGTAATATTTTTTTTATATTTTAATATATTAATTCTATAAACTGTTACTTCGTCAATATAATTTGGTGTCACTTATGAAATAATATATTCAACATAGTTTTGATTTAATAGAAAATTAATATAAAAATATTAGGTGTTACAAACATACATCCTCATGAACAGAAGAATTAGTATTTCTAAAAAGAAAATTAAATTCATTTATCTTGGAAAATACATTAGAATTAACACTCTTTACCGCTATTACATATTAATTCAAAACCATATTTCCATTAAACACATTTTTTATGATCCTTCTGGAGTTTCTATTTAAAACAAATTATATTATGAATATACTTTTATAATTTATCAATATTTTCATTCATGTCGTATAGAAAAGGATTATCACATTCATGGACATAGTTAGGATAATAATTCGAATCTAAAACATCGTCACTGAATTAATTCCCCCTATCCATCAAATGTATATTAAGAGACTATTTCTATATTTCTGAATCATCAATCAAACCATAATCTCTACCATTGGTCAATGTTTTATCCATTTATTATTTATATTTTTTTTTCACCTTTAGTATTTTATATTATATCATTAACTGTAGTGTTTTTTTTCTTAATAATCCCTTTAATTCAATCATTCCAAATAATTGACATCTGGATTGATATATTAATTATTTTTTCTCTATTTTATCCAATAATCCTTTTGTATTATTTTCTGTAAATTTTTCTTTTATTAATATCTCTTCACATAGTTCAGATATTTTTTGTTAACTAATTTATATCATCACATAGATAACATGTATAATTAGTACGAGAACTAGATGAAGTAATAAAAGTTTGAAAAAAAATACTATTTATTCATTTTTCTCATAATAAATGTTTTTTAATTCATGATCATAATATAAGAGTGATCTAATTAGCTAATGCTGAGAGTAAGTAGAAAAATTAATTACTTTTTCATTGGTAATATTATTATAATTCAACTTCCTAGGAAGTTATTGATGAATTATATCAATAATAACATAAATATTCATCGTATCACCAAATATTGAAATGTTTTTTTACCATTTTATTAAACATATTATACATATCATCAACATTTTCATAGTCCATCATTTAGAAATACTGATATTCAACCCAATGTATGCCAATTATTGTAATGTATAACTTTTCAATACATTGATTAGGGACTTTTAATGTTTTCCATTTTTTATTAGTAGTTTCACAAGAAAATATATTACTATGAGCACTAATACTAATAGAAAAATAATTTTAAATTATCATTTTAAATTTAAAACATATGTAGTAGTATCATCACTAACCAATGTATCGAAATCACACTATGGAAATTTATAAGGTATACATAATATAATAAAATATAAAATAATAATAATCAATAAAAAATCCTCAATTCAATTATTAAAATAACCAAATACATTTTTTAATGAACACCAATAGTTATAGTGAAATTTTTCCTTAATTAACATCGAGATTATCATTAATAATGAAATTTTACACACACATCCATAAAGTCTACATATTCTAGTATTTTGGAACTAGTATTAACATTCAAGGATCACATTTGTTTAATGTTTTGGAGAATTAAAGAAATCCCTTAAAAATTTAACTCATAAATTATATGGGGAAACTTTTATAAAATATTCATTTAAAAAACAAGAGTATTTATTTTAAATAATTAATTCATATTATGATAAATCTTTACAAGTTCCCCCTTGATCTCATTATTGTCCATAATCATCAATAAAACCTATAAAAACATTTTAAAAAATGGGATGATCAGAAATACTCAATAAGGGATAGAAACCGAAGAAATATTTAGTACACTAAATACCCATAAATAATTTCATCAAAACATGCTATTTATTAAAAAAACATTTTTTTTCCAAAATATCATTATATTACCTATTGAAAATCAATAGACCATCCTAAATAAACATAAGAAATATTATAATCCAAAAGTAGTTAATATGGGACATAATTATACTCATATTTAATAACTATGTGTTTGATTTCCCTATTTGTCAGTCTTATAAATTGAATAACGATACTATCGACTTCAACACCCAATTTATTAGAGGTTATATTATTACCACCCATCCGTAGATTATCACTGAACCAACTATGATAGGATTATCATGAAACCACACATTAAATGTTAAATTACCATTATATAATAATAACACAAAAAAATATCTAAATTTTCAATATAATACTCTAGAAATTTCATTTTCCCTGATGAGAATTTTTTTAATGCTATATAAATAATCAATCCATTTTCAATAACAAATTCCATGAAATGAAAAAGAGGGGTTATCTGAAAAAAAAACTATTAAGGATTATAGAGAAATAAAAATACAAAGTACACATAAAAATTATATTATAATACATTTATATACATATAAATAAATATGTAAAATAATATCAATCATGAAGGAAATGATTATGAATTTAAATATTTAAATATTTTAAAACGATAATATTAAATCAATGTGTTCCATAAATATTTGTTATGTTTGAATCATAAGACCCATTTAGTAACAACGTTAACATAAAATTACCTAAAATGAGATTAATAAATATAGGGTAAGATATTTTAATAGAGGCTGTATATACACCTCTTAAAAGATGGTGGGTGTATTAAAAAATCAGCCTCAATGAAAGGATATTGAAATAAAGCACCTGACCTTAATTAGATTCGTCACATAAAATATTTATCCTCCTAAATAATAAAAATATTATAATAATTTATTTTCTTTAGAATCATTTTATTGTTTATTTATTATTTTATATCCCTAAATTATATGTTATATTAAGTACTTATTTATTTATGATGACATCAGATATTTTTATTATATTTGGTAATTGATTCCAAAATGACTTCAATATGATGTATATAGTTAATGTATATATTTGGACACAATATCTAGATTAATATTAATTAAATTATCTTAACTTTTATAAATGAATTATAATTTTAATTTCTTCTATTAAATATAGTTACAAAATATGAACAATGTTTCAATCATAGAGACTGTAGGCCATACGTACGCACGAGTAATGTTTTCATTTTTCAATGGTAATTATAGAAAGAAGGTAGGTATTATTTTATGATTACATAATTTTTATAAGATCATTAATATCAAATTAATAATATTTATACACTTATATATATATTTCATATGATGTGGTGATGAAGAACAAATCAGATCGCTTCATGGAGATGATAATACCACATATGCATGAATGATGTTATATTTTTTCGATAAATATAAATAAAAGAATATAAATGAAATATTATCATATCATAATGATAAATTTAACATGAATAAAAAATAGAAGCATTATTTCCATCATTACAATCATTCTTGACATATAACGATCAAGAAATAAATTCTTTGGTTCGTGAGGTGGTAGTCCACCGTACATGAAAAAAAAATTATTCCCATTTGATGGAAATTGAGATATTTTTTTTGTGGATATCAACATAATAAAGTCATAGTAAATTCAGGATACTATTGATATTATTTAATAATAATTTTATAATAATTTCTAGAGGTGGAAGTAGAATCAAATTAGAAATGCCAAATTATGAACAAATATGTCTTAGTTAGAAACACTTTATTTAATAACACCATACGTCCTCTACGGATGGTGGTTTTCCAAAAAAAATTACTTTATAATATGGGAAATGACTCTAGGAAGATATTTTTTCATATATTGGGTTAAAAAAATAGGGTTTTCAGTGTGATGAAAAGTGTATAAGAAATGACTTTCTATAATGTAGAGGATGGGTACTCTTGGAATTTCATGAAGTATTCAATTATATATAAATTTAAATTTTATTATAAATAAATCCAATATAATTTATTTATAATATAGGATTATTTTTATTCTTAATACAATGAAATAATCAAAATTTAAGAATTTTTCAATATATTTTTGTCCTTATGTATTTGTATTAACCATTAGTTGTCCTCTTTAGATATTATCGTGACGACATGTGATTTTACACTATGATGGTTAATATAATTACTATAAAACTGAAAAGGAACCATAGATTAATATATTATGAAATTTTAAAATGTACCTAAATCTTATTTAAAAATATTTATTTCTAATATTTCATATCGTTTAAAAAATTTATTTATTTTCAAATATCATTAATTTCAATTTTGACACTATTCGTTACAATGATACTTCAAAAAAGAACAATATAAACACATTACAAAATATTAAAAACAATTATAACATTTTAAATTCTTCTTTAAATTTTATGGATGAAATTAATTATCTCAAATTAAATTAAATTTATTATTTTTAATATCATTTATATAATATTTCCACTACCTAAACCATTATTACATCAACATTTTTCAAGCCTTTATGGTAATTATTTCCACCCTATAGTATTAAAAGTAATTACCATGATGGAGATAATAATTTTGGATTTCAAAATAATATTTATAAATTAATATATCTTATATGAAACTCAATATGAAAATATTTTACTTCTTAAAAACAAAATTATGATAAGTTTGGATTTAATTTGAATAAAATATTATAAAGGTAATAGTTTCATTCAAATGGCCCTAAATAGTCCCATAAATGATACATTAATACATAATGACGAGATATACTCATAAAAAACAATTTAGTTTAGTATTACTGTCATTTTTGAATATTAATAATATTAATTTTACCCTTAATTTCCTGATTTACCCTTCACAGTCTTATTAAAAATTAATAAAGTGCGTTTTATATTAGCCAAAAATAAACGAGATCTATTTAATAAATTTGGATCTTCTTATTAAAAATATTGAATCCATGATTTCAATTACAAAACACAAAATTGGTTAAAATTAAATTAAAATTAATCCCATGGATGAGGTGAGAAAATGGGATTTTAATGTGAAAATGTTCAAAATTTCAGAAGGTTTTTATATCCAATTTATATAAGAAATTGATTCCAATAACATCAATTGGATTAAATTATATAAAATTGATCTACATATACTTCAAAATAAATTAATATTATAAATTAATAGTACAAATTATTTAGTCGAAAAATAAAATTTCAATTAAAATACAATATTTTTCAATATTCATCAAAACAAGGAACTTCTCAAAAAATAATAATATATGACTTAGAGGCCGATAAAATTCCCTTATAAAAATACATTATTTATGCAAAAAATTTATATTTTTTTTATCTTATTCCAACAAAATTTATTTTACGAATGTTAAACTATTTTATATAATATAAAATATATAGATTTATTTAATATCATTAAATAATAGTAATTAGTTTAATTTTTATAAATAAATTATTTTCGAATAATAAAAGTATTTATTCATAAATACACATACATTATATTCAATAAGACTCTAGATTCATTTCTAATTAATTTTTTCACCAAATAATTAATTATATATAAATACGTAAAAAAATTCATAATTAAGTTTATCCATTTAATACCCTCCATTTTAATGGATAGGTAATAACAAGAAAATATAAATAATAATATTTAATTTTTATCTTTAGATTGATGTGGTATATCATGTATACTATCAAACACAATCTTCCATCCTTAAATACACAGATGATTCATAATGTATTTTTCCAAATTTTTTTACTCTCTATAGATAAATATAGACTAATAGATTGATATAATAAGAAATTTGATCTTTTTAAAAAACAATGGAGCTCTAACTGATATTATTTCATACTGATTGATAGGTCCCCTAATTTTAATGAATGATATTACAGAATGGTTAATTTTTAATAAAAAATAATCATAGTAAATATAAAATTTGCCTTTGTAATTAGTTGATAAATATTATAAAAATTCATATCAATCATATTAGTGATGTGGGTGTATAACGTTTATATGGTATTATAATAAATAAAAAAGTATAATGATTTTATAGAAGATCAGATAAACCAATCATATATCTACTATTCACACCCTAAATTTGAGTAATCCATATATCCACTAGTTGAATATTTTTACAGTGAGTGTAAAATAAACCCATAATTTTATATAGGAGTAGTCTTAATAAAATACCTTTTATTTTAATGAAAACCCAAACCTACTTTTTATGGGAAGTTACAACACACATTTCCTTTTTTAAGAATGGACATGGGCTATGGTATTTCATTTTTTATGTTATCATAAAAAACTCCCACTTTTAATGTAATAAAAATCATTATGTCAGTTATGTTCAAACTATATTAAACACTTTATAGTACTTATAAATTTATAACATAATGCAATATAAAATAAAAAAAAACCAATAAATAAAGAATATTAGTTTATTGAATGTTATAGTGATCGCAACCATTCAATTTACATATAGAATAATTCATCCTTGGGAATCTGATAATGTATCCTTTAGTAAATATATACGAAAAAAGTGATCAAAGAAACATTATATGTTTTAGCGCTTAATATTTTATTATCTTTTAATTATTGTCCCCTTCCAGTCTTCTTTGAACCATTATATAGATGAATATATAATGAAAATTTTAAAGGGATCACTCCTTAAATATTAATTCATTTATTGTTGAATGATACACATTGTTGAATGTGATTTATCTAATCTCTCATTATTATAAAATCTATATTAATAAAAAATTGAATGTAATTATTACCTATTTAAAACTCATGGGTATTGAGATCAATTATTTCTCTTATCATTTCATCATATGGAAACCTCATTTAAATATATCTTTATGTTCTTCCGTAACATAGTAATCTTATCTGACATAGTATCTCATATATAATTAATTCAATTCTCAAAAATCAATAATGTCCCATGCTCCCCATCCTTTAAATATTATCTCCATTTTTTGTAGTGTGCATAAACTACTCATATTTCTTTCTCTAATAATATGTTATGTGTTGACATAATGATTCAATTTTAACTAATTGTGTTTAATAAAGATACTACATACACCTCTTAAGGATTTATGAAACACCATATGAACTTTTAATACAAAATTTGTTGTACTTTAAGCTCTATTTTATAAATTGTTCATATTATACAATATATTCATCATCAACACATTAAAACCAAAAATATTTCTCATAAACATTGAAAGACCATCAAAAAATTTATTTAATAACATTATTATAATAATATCTTTAGAACATATCATTATATTTATTTTTTATTCAATAAATAAAATTCATTAAACTAATACCTTTTATGAATTGGCTATCTATTTTTTCAATGTTTTATTAATATGAAAATATGTAGCCTGTTCTGTGTACCTTGTTGATTCCAATTTTATTGATAAATAATGTATTCCAATTTTTGTATAGTTTTATTATAATTTAAAATTTATATAACGTTTTTAA
The DNA here is from genome assembly GCA_963277665.1 of Viscum album. Lineage (NCBI taxonomy): Eukaryota > Viridiplantae > Streptophyta > Magnoliopsida > Santalales > Viscaceae > Viscum > Viscum album. The sequence continues at coordinate 37,764,146 of OY728158.1, read as the reverse complement.
CTCATAAAATATAACATGGATCGAGCAACATTATCTCATGATATCACTTAGATAGTAAATAATGAATATTTTAAAACAAATAAAAATAAACAAAAAAAAATTATATAGTGATTTTAGAGGAAATTTATAATATATAAATTATCTTTTACACCATTATCATATTCTATGAAAATATATTTACACATTTTGACATTATAATTTTAAATTAATCATGTGATTTTGATGTAATATCTCTATATTTGTCTAAAATAATTGTAAATAACAAATCATAAATTCAATCATCTTATTGATATAATAAAAAAATCCCCCATAATAAATGTTAATAAAAATATTTTAAATAATGTCTATATATATTAAGACTTAATGTAATATTTTAAATACATGTGTATAAGTTGTGAACTTCAAAAAAAAATATACAGAATATTTTTATCCGTATAATGATGGAATAAAATTTGGTAAAGTTCCAAGGAGTTATAGAAAAAATAATGAGAAATCTAAATAGAAATTTTAATTCTAGGTGAATAATTTCATCATATGATATAATCATTATGAATCATTACATAAATCAAACATAATCATGGAATTAATTTATAGTCAAATAAACATAAAGATATATAATGTAAAAGAAATGTGTATTTTAATTAATAAATACAACCAACTAAAGGGTAATATATATCATAATGGATTGGATACTTTTGAACCAATTATTTATATTTTTTTGATGTTAGTGGTGTCATATCGATGGTTAAGATAGAAACTTTTCTTTTTTAGGTGATATTTTAGCTAGAGAGGTGAGGTTGTGGTGTGGTTAAGGGTATTGAACCATGATGAATGGACAAGAGGAGAAGTGTTCAATAGTCATGGGAAATTGTTTTAGGACCTTCTTGCTTATCATGTATGTTCTTGGGGAGTTTTTGGTTTATATATGGATTGTCATTGTAGTGTATTTAACACTAGAATAGTTTTTATCACATAGGATTTGGTGTGGGTGTCATATTTTTAAGTGTCGATGCATTATAAATTCGAGGATCCCAATGGAAATTTGAGGGTTGGGTTCTATGGATATACTAATATGATGGATGTTTTACTATGGTAAATTTTTTTTATAATATTCTTAGATCATGGACCTTTTTATATTATTGGAGTTTTGATACAATAGTGTCATGCTAGTCATTGCATTGAGTTCATTATTCAGTTGTATGGGGTAATTTTTTTACCATGAATTAAAGAGGATAAATATATTGGATATATGCATTCTTATTTCTAGATATTTAGTGAACATAAAATCATTAACGCATGACCATAACCCTTGAACCATGGTTTTTTTAATCCTGAAAAATATATATAATATAAATCCCTTTTATTTCTATCATTTTTATCAAACCCTAAGAGATCATAGACTCCCTCATAATTATCTTTTGATACCACATTGAGAGCTTTTGATCATTTGACTTGTGAGGTTGAGATCCTTCTATATTAGGGTATTTTATATTCCCATGTAATGGAATCTCTCCTTGATCCTCTTATAAGGAATTTTTTATATTGGTATTAGATCATTTTGGCTGATAATGGGTTGAGTGATCGGTGGAACCTAATGTATTGCAGGTTCATGGGTGTTTACGTTTGGTGTTCTCTATGATGTGATCATCTCTCTCTATCTTAATTATTAATCATTTTTCATAAAGTGTCAGCTAAGGATGGGTATTAATATTCCCATATTCTATTTTAGGAAATAAATTTTGGAATATATTGATGTGAACTGTTAAAAAAAATTTAATCTATTATCTATCTTAATGTCATATATGGCCCCTTAGGAGTTGTTGATTTATATTGAGTGGGAATAAAAAATGAAAAAAAACTATTTATATAAGAATTAGATTAAATAATTATGATAAACAAGAAAAGTGGAATGTTTGAAGTGGAAGTGTAGTCACTTATTAACTATGGGGTTTTATGATAATTTATATATGTTAATTCTCATTTATTCAATTTAGATATTTTGACATCCTTAATATTTAAATTAGCGAAGAATCATTTCAACATGACATCCAGTTAATTGTTTCAAGGTGGTAATAGAAAAAACAATTTTTAAAATATGGATTCCATAAAGTTGCTAAAAATAATTATTTTTATTCTTGATAATGAGATTTTGGTGATTTAGATAAAACTACTGGATTAAAATGATGATAAAATGTTGGTGTTGATTTGTCATGTTTTTTATGTCACTGCTTTAAAGTAATAAACATGGTTATGAGGTAATGAATGTAATGGTAATTTAAATGGAATATTACATAAATGATTTAATATTTAATCTAAGAAACTTTGAAATATGTTGTAATAAAATGAATGATAGATAGTGGATGAAAACCTAAAATGTATGAATGGGGTGGAAAATATGAATATGATAATAGAGTGGTTATGTGATGGAAATGGATAAAATAAAATATGTAGTTTAATGTTAAGGATTTTCCAATTGGTGGAATTAATTAAATAAAGTTGACAATATTAAAATGGTAAATGGGTCAAATGTCATTGATAATGGAAGATATATCTGCTAAATCTATATATTTATAAGATATATATGTTTAGGAAATACTATATAATTTGGGAATCATGATTTTAATGAAAAATGGGGACTATAATTCCATATAGCCTATTATTGTAGCTATTTTAGATTCATGATGCATGGTTATTATTTGGGTAAATCATATCCTTATTATTTATCATTTAATGGTGTGTTTTATATGATAAAATAAATAATGGATCAATGAAAATAATTCACAAATAATAAATGGAATTTTAGATAGATCCATTCATTGGGTTGCTGAAATGATTAAGCCATTAACATGTGAGTTAATACTACAATATACCTAGATCTATAAAAACACTAATTCTATATGATAACAATATTTGTTAAAGACATTAGTGTTTTCATGATGTCTAATTTATATTTCCTCAACATAAATCCCTCTTCATATTTATCCGTTACGCTCAAGGCACTAGAATGCGATGAAGTAAGAGTACATCCCATCCTAATATAGGATGACTCAGCTCAACCAAAGGATGCCTTTGAAGGTGATTCATATTTTGGATTCAATTAAAGTGATATATATCAACCATATCATATGAAGATCGATATTTAGTATCAGATCATCCATGTAAATTATGGACATATTACATTATTTATTCATCTCTAGTTATAACATGGTTATATATTTATTTCATGGGTCATTTGGATATGATATTAAATCCATTTTCATGTTATAATAATTTATATTTATCCCAAATGAATCTAGATAGATGTTTTAAAAAAACCCCTATTTATATATTTGTGAAATAATATACGAAATTAATTAAAATAGGGAAATATTGTTTACCTAATTTTAGAATTATCGAAATTTTGTATAAAATACATTACCTATATATGTAGAAAATGTATGTATATGTAACTACAAATAACTATAAAATAGAATAGTCCAATGTAAAGGTCACCTGATATAGCCTTTACGGATATGATTCCATGTAAATTTCATACAATATTTACATTACACGGATGATTCTAGAAAATGGTAATCTTAATCTACCTTTACACATAATATTTATATGTAAACATAATCACAATAAACATTCAAATATAATGTTTCATTTCAATAAAATCATCATACACCTTCACATGTTGGGGGTATATATAAAGGTAATCATTTATAACTTTATTTAGTGGACATGAAAAAGGTAGTTTGGTGTTGTCTTTATGCCATAGGTTACTCATGTGCCACCCTCATGTGAAGGAGGCTATGTAATGGTAATATATTTGTTACTATTATAAAATGGAAAGCTCTTACATTACATTTTAAGATGTTAAATATGTAATTGAAAAAGATTTTACCATCACCCGGTTGACCTCTGATGAATAAGGGTGAAATTAAAAACTGATGAACTTATATTTTGTAATGTTTTATTTTGATTTATAAAATTTTTAGAAATCATTGAAAATTTTATTTTCTGAATATAGTAATTTATAATTATTTATAAATTATTTATTTGTATCTTTGTTCAAATTTTTTACATATTTCTTCATGAATCATTTATATAGTATGTGTTCTGAAATATAAAATGATAATATTTAAAATAAAATTTTACCAAATTATATGAAATTATTTGTGATATAGAAATAAAATATTTATTATTAAAATATAATTTTGAGTTATAAATTTTTTATAAATTATTAAATAATTCAAACATATAAATAAATTTATATTTAATTTTTTTGGTGTCTATAATTAATTAAATTAATGTTTTTAAAATTAAATAGGGTCTTTCTTTTGGGAAATTATTTTACCAACAACAAAAAAGTGTGTTATAAATAATTAAATCTTTTTTGTAAATATTATTTTAATATATATGATATTATAATTATGTAAAAATGATCAGACAATATTAGAGTTATAAATTTTTTTTATAAATAATTATATTTTTATATATTTAAAATGAGAACTCCATATAATAAATAATATTAAAAAGTTTTTATTGAATTATCTATAAATATTTTATATTAAAAAATACGTAATTTACAAAATGTTAGATAATTTATAATGGTTTTCATTGTTATATTTTATTTACAGATTCTTTATAAATTTTTTTATCATGTTTTAACATTGAAAATGTTTGTATATCTAACAGTTATTTAACTATTCATTGTGATAATTATTTTTATATTACAAATGTGTGGGATTTATTTTAAATGTTTTTATTATTAAAATACATAACCCTACGTGCATCTATGTACTCACATTCTAGGTATGATAATTGAATTTAGATTTTTTCTATATGGTCTTCTGTTTTTAATTGGTGTTTTTAGGTTGAATTTAATTTATAGAAATATTTCATATAGATCATTTTTTAGGGATACCATGAATTTAAATCTTTATAGAGTAATATATTATTTGGAAAATGGGTTTTTGGTCCGGCTACCTTCCCTCTAATAGCCCTGGAGGCCTTCATTTTTTTATTGATTTTTGATAATCCACCTTTTATGGGAGAAGGTGGAACCCTTACAAGGCCCATAGGTGTAAGTATTAAATGTCCCATAGGTCTTAGAGGAATTCATTTCCCATAGGATTCATACATTACATGCAACCCATACTAACTACTTGGAACCACTCCTCCCGAGCATCCTCCTCGTGAAATTAGCTCTCCACATTTACATGGCTATTCGGCTTGGCTTTCCCGTGCATGCACAGGCTTTTCCTGATGGAAGGTTCCAAACCATCTAATTATTTCAATATGTTAAGCTTCAACTATGGTGAAAGCGCTTTTCTCATCCTCCTTCTGAAGCTTGTTCCTTGTATATTGTCTTGATTGCATTTGCACTTAAGGTGGCCCAAAGGCCTTGAGGTTGCCCGAAGGCCTTACTGCCCCGAAGGCCTGGGTGTCTTGAAGTCCTTAAAAGACTCAGGGACCTAATCGGTGGACCAGAGGCCTAAACATGGGAATATTCCTAGTTGCTACAGTTCCAAACAGTGCATGCTACATTCCCCACTATAGTTCAAGCTATACTACTACACTGGTCCTTCTATAGTACTACTAAAGTCTGCTACAATACCCAGAAATTATCCTCCACTTGGATTGGATCTTGGGTCACCTGGATTCACTTAAGGAGTCCTCACCAACTGGGCTGAGGCACATGTTCTCGGACTACCTTCCCATCAGGTGGAATATTGCTTCTCTTATAAGGTGATGTGATTTCTATGAGTCTCTATATTCTAATAATGTATAAATAATCAATCTCATATATCATTATGCCTTTACATGATAAGATTATATATATTAAACATGTAATTATTTTTATATGTGTAAATATTTATGGATTAAAATTTTGGTTGAGTAACATAAAATGTGATTTGGTTAAGGAATTTTACATCAATATGGAATAAATATCTTATTTTTGTGGGAGGAATATTTTTTAAAAAAATCATTAGAATCATTCAAAAATAAAATTATTAACATGAGATAAGTTGGTGAGAAAACCCCTATTTAGAATAATAAGTGTCATATTTCATCTAAAGTGGCACTTTCCTAAACATTGATCATCCAACTGGTTAGCTTCACACAAAATAGTGGTTTATATATATTGTCTTGTTTATGGAGAGAATGAAATATGGGAAATTGGAAAAAATTTAGGTTGTTTAACGCTAAAGTGTTGTTCCCTTGGACTATCATTTTTTATGTTATTATCATTTGCATTTTTCTACTATAGTTGGGAAACCCCCATGGATATTATAAAAGAGGAATAGAGTTGATTGTTATCTATATGATGGATAAGGATAACTATTTTTCCAATAAACTATCTATAAATCAAGTCTGATATGTCTAGGACGATACTCTACCTAAATAACTATGTGATGTGTTTCATGCCAAACCGGGGTTATTTTCACAGTCAAATATAGATCTTGGTTCTCTAATGGGTATGTGGACTTTCAAAAGGGGCCATATGTTTTATTGGGGGATAATATTACAAAATTATTTATAAATTTTTAATTAATCATGATTCTCTTATGATAAAATCAAGCATTGTAAATTAATAGATACACCATCATCAAAAAAATATTAAAAATAATCCAAGATAATAGAATATTAATGTCTGAAAATCCTCATAATTTTAACTTTAGATATTTTATTTATAGAAATTATATGTGTTAGAATAATACCGTCTGATATAAATAAATGGTTCAAATTACTCAACATGTGAATCTTGATACTTATAAAACATAGAATGATTCACTTGAGATTTCAAGGGAATTATATTGATGCTGATAATAGTAATTTTAGTAAATTTTCATATACCCAAAATTATTGGGTTTGTTAATACTACTTATTATGATTAGTTATAAAATTTATATTATGTGACTAATGGAATTCAGGATTCTGGGAGACATGAAGAGACAATATATTTCAATAATGATTATTCTCGTTATGGAATTCATTCATTTTTCATCTATAGAATTGCTCAAATAATATGAATGAATTAAAGAAATCAATACCTGATATTCTCAAAGTTTTGAGAATATATTAACTGTCATATGTTGTTTTATTTTTCTTAAAGTATTAATAATTCATCAATTATGCATATTATGTTACCGTTATTGAACCGTTGAGATAAAAAAAAGTAGATAAACGTCTGAACTAGAAGGAAAACGATATTTGGATATTTTAACAATGGTCTTTTATGCATACTATTATGATACATTAATCCTAAATATGCTATTATGAATGATTGATGATTACATATAATGGAATTTTTTTGGATACCTAAATGTGTTTATGAATCTCTATGGAATGTCTATGCTAGGTATGAATTTTATAGAAATTAATTCTTCACTTATAAATGGTACCTGAAAACAAAATATGTACATCAGAAATGATGTGACCATAAAGGATTAAGAAGTATAAAAAATAATTTATAGATTATGTACAATACATTTCAATAATGAAACAAAAGTTTCTACATCAATTTTTTGAATGTAAAATAATATTTCAAGCTTAGATGAAACTAATTTTAGGATTTGTATCTTAATCCAATTTTTATTACTAGATAAGATAATTTTTTTGTTAATAAATAGATTTTATAAACAATTTATTATGATCAATTATAAATAAAAGTTTTATTACTAATTGAATTATATATCATATTTTTTTGAATATATGTATAAATGTGTTATCCGAGATAATGTGTATATCCAACTATTTTAAAAATATATATAATGGAATGTGTTCCTACAACCCATAAATAGTATATTTTAATAAATTATTATTTTAAAATTATTTTGAAAAACATTTAATGCCAAATATGATAATTAATAATAGGTTATTTGTTACGTATAAATACTATAAAAATTAAGTGTTATTTCATAAATAGATAGAATTTATTGTATTTTAGTAAGATATTCTTAAGAGAATATTGTTTCCAAAAGGTTAGTGGGTGTACGTTTGGAGTTTTGAGTTGAGTTTTCACAAATTAAGTTTTATAATAATATATTACTATGTTTATTTATTACATAATATCCAAATGACTATAAGATATATGATTGAAAATAAAAAAAATCTTAATTTAGATACAGTTTAAAAAAGAATATCACTCAATCTTGATGTCTTGTACTACTCAATTTACAATTTTCTATATTCATAAAATAATAAATTTTTTATAACATCATGATAATGAAAAATGTAAATAGTTTACTTTAGGAACCTTGTCACTGTAGATATCACTTCATCCTAAAATAATTAGGTTCTTTAGGTAATTTTCTAATGTAAATATATACATTATTTGTGAAAATATTTCATGGAAAATGATTAATTATAAGGGTTCCTTGTATGATGATGATTCACATATAAATAGTTATTAGTGATCAAAATGGGTTTACATCATAACATAAATATGAATTAGAATTATAGAGTTTGAATAATTTCAAAGAGTTGAACATTAGAATTTTTTTTTTGATTCTCACAATTATTAAAATGTACATACTTCATAGATGTATTTCAAAAAAAAAATTTAGTTGGATTATTTTATTATATGATCACATATATATTTTGTAATAATTACATATATAAGTAATGAGATAATAATAAAAGAATAAGTACAACATTCATATGGATGATTTGGATGTTTATCATAATTGATATGATATATATATATATATATATATATATTAAAATTTTGTTTGATAGGTATTATTAAAATAGTTTGAATATATAAAAAATCATAAAAAAGGAAATATATATTTATTATTTATTATCATAATATTTATTAGAAAATATATATATATACATTTTATGACGTGTAATGATAATTGACATCTCATAATATGAATTTGAATTATAAGAAACAAATATTCATCATGGATTATTATATGTTATGAAGAATTGTTCGAGTTAGTGTGAGTATGATTGTTTTGTATAGATATTTAACATTCTCATGAGGCATAAAATAGTGTTTTTTGTGATGCATCCATAAACAGGCGAGTAATTAAATGTCGTAAAAACTACATTTTATAAAATAAAACTTTTTAAGCTTAAAATATTATTTAATCTTATATTTTTCTCGTAAAATATATTATATGAATGTAAAAATATGTTTTTAATATAAAATATAAAAATTTCATTAATATTATAAGACTATTTTAGTAAATTTAATTTGTTATGAAGAAATTCCTTTTGTCGCATAAAAATAATTATTCAAAAAAACAAATATTTTATTTTAAAATGGAATTTACATTCATTTATAATTAATTGATCAAATAATAATTCATTATATATACACATATAAAACATATTTTCATAATTTTGTTAATCTTATTCATAACATTCATTATAATGTCTATATTATAACAATAACATTTGAATAAAAATATTTACTTAGCTTTTTAGGCCCAATGTGGTGTATCATGTATTTTTCAAACATAGTCTTCATTTTAAAATGTAGATATTTTACATAAATTATATCTCTACTGATTTTTTATAATCAATAGAGAAATATTAAAGCATATATTTATATAAAAATAAATATGAAATAATAATTTTAAAATATAAATCTCAAAAGGATAATCATTCATATAGATTTCTAGGTCATATAATTGAAATGAATGAGATAAAATAAGGGTTATTTTTTATATCAAATAATTAAAGTAAATATAACTTTTTTGAAGATTTTTTGGATATATATAATGAAAATATATCTCAATAAGATAAGTGAATATGTTTTATAAAGTGTATATGGTAAATTAATACATAATAAAGTAAAAATACATTATATTAGTTTAGATTAAATGTACTACATCTACTCTACAAACAATGAATCAAAGGAATTCATACTTACACTAGTTGAATCATATAATAGTGAGTATAATCTAAAAAGAAAATTTTGTATAGGATTAGTCTTAATCAAATACCATTGTTTGGAATGAAAACCTACCCAATATTTTATATGGGATGATATAAAATACCATTCTATTTAGCGTGAAGAGGCATAACCTGTGATCACTATATTTTTGTCTCGGTTAACCTAAAAACAAATGATTTTAAATTAAAATGAAAATTTGTGTGAGTTATGGTAAACATATATTAAACAATTCTTAGTAAATATAAAATTAGAACATAAGAAAATATAATTAATAAAACCGATAAATAAAGAACTATACTTAATCGAGTGTGGTAGTGATCCCCAACCATTATATATAGATATATAATCGTTCACACTTTAGAACCCAATAATTTATCTATCAGTAAACCTGAATGAAGAAAAGTGAACGATGAAACCTTAAATGGATTAGAATTGTATATTTTAGTATCTTATATTTTTATTCCACTTCGAGATTTCTTTGATACATTATATATATGATTATATAATTAATCTTTGATATAGATCATTCCCTAATTATACATTAATTTAATGATAAATTTTATGCTTATTTGATTTTTATGTCTATAATATCTCAACAACAAGTATTTTACTCTAGTTTGATTAATCCAACTTAGAATGTGTTTATTAACTATTTAAAACTCATGTGTAAACTGATTAATGGGTTTTCATATATTTCTCTCATATGAATAATTAATTAAAATATAGAATCATATTCTTCAATAACAATGAGAATTTGATCCATCAATGTATATCATATTTAATTAATTAAATTCTTTTAACTAAATATTGTTTTATGAGCTCCTTCAAATAAATATATTCACCGTTTTTGTAATGCGCCAATTTTCCTCATATTATATTTACTTATAATATTATATGTGGGGAAAATTTATAATTTTTTTAATTATATCGTGTTATGTAACATATACATACTACATCATCCTCTTAGTGATTTATGAAACTCTGTTTTAACCTTTATAACACTAGGTGGTTTACATGATCCTCTATTTTATTCACAATTTATATTATGATTTATATATTTCTAGAATACATTAAAACCAAAACTATTTAACATAAACAATAAAATATAATAATAAAATATATAATTATCTTTGGACAATAAGGGCATAAGAACACATCATTAAATTTATTTGAGAAAAAATAAAATAAATATTAAGTATCACACCACTTGTTGAATTGACTATCTATTTCTTCAATTTTATATTAAGCTAAAAACCATAGAAGCATGTGTGTTTCATTGTTAGTCCAATTTTAGAGGGAATAAATAATTTATTCAACTTTATTTATAGTTTAAATGTAATTAAAAAATTCTCTATTGTTTTTAACTAATTATATATTACCTTGATCTAACATCTTTAGCTGAATATATTACTAAGGAACATATGAAACATAGTTAAAAATTTATAGAAATATACAAAAAATGTAGTGCATTCAGAGGAAATTATAAATATCTAAATGATCTATTTCACATTTCACATTGTTGAAGAAAATTTATTTAAACTTTTTACCATTATAGTGCAATAATAATCATGTGATTTCGAGGTCATATCTCTATATATGTCTAAAAACCCTTTGAAAAAATATTAAATTCTACAAACTTATGGATATGAACTTGATAACTCCCCCCTTAATTGATATTATGAATATATTTTAAAATAATGGATCGTTATATTAGGATATAACATAATATTGAAAATCCATGGGTTTATATTTGGTACTTCCCAATATATATATATATATTAATTTTGATGCCCTATAAAGAAGGAATGAAATATAGAAACCATCAATAAACATATAAAAAATCATAACCAATCTAAATATGATTTTCCACATTTAATAAATAAATTTTTCATAAGATATAATCAATATGAATCATTTAATAAATAAAAAATAATCATCACATTTATTTACAATCAAATAATCAAAATGAAACAAAAAGTAAAGGACATGTGTTTATAATTATAAAATCCAAAAAACTAAAGAGGAAAATCATAATGGAATAGAACTTTATGGTCCATTTTTATATATTTTTTATTTTAAAGGAGTTAGAAAGATGCTTTAGGTAAGAATGATTGAGTGAAAACCGTGATTTTACATAGAGAAATGAGGTTGTAGCGTGGTCATGGGAATTGAACTATAAAAGTATGACAACATGAGATATATTTTATAGTCCTCTTCACTGTATATTAAATAAATGATTTATATAATATCCATTCTTGCAGAATTGTTTTTTTCTACATGGATGGTCAATGAAGTTTAGTTACCAACATTATGGTGTGTATCCTAGTGAAATTATTTTTTGGGTTTTGTAATATAAAGTTTCAAATCATGATAGAGAAAAAGTGAAACATTAAGATTCCATGGTTGGGTTCTATGTATCTACTGATATAATGGGTGTTGTATATTTCTACCATGGTTTCTTAGTGGTCTTTGATCATGGAACATTTAAAATATTGAAAATTTTGATTCTATAATTTCATGTTAGTCGTTGAATTGTGGTATTACTTCATTTATATTGGGTATTTTATTTAACCCAAATTTAAATAGTAGAGATATTAGGGTTATATGCTATGATTTATAGTGATTTTGTGCACTTAAACCCACTATCGCAGTGCCCTTCCCCTTTAACTCTAGTTGTGTGTTTTCCTGATAGGGTAAAATATTTATAATATAATATAAATCTCTACTATTTAAATCATTTATATCAAACCCTATGTGATAAATGATTCCACTTAGAGTTCCTTCGAGCCCAATTTTATAGAGTTTGATCACTTGACTTGTGATTTTGAGACCCTTCATTATGAGGTGATTTTTGGTTCCCATATTTTTCAATATATCCTCAATCCTCTTCATATGAATCTATGATAGTGGTATTAGATCATTTTGGGAGATGATGGGAAGAGTTTTTTGTGGAACATGATGTATTTTTGTTTACATAGGGTTTACTTTTTGTGTTCTATCTGAAGTGATCATCAATCTATGTTCATTATTAAAAATTTGTCATTAAATGTTTGATGAGGTTGGGTATTTATAAAACAATATTTTATTTTTTTGAAATAATATGTGGGGATATTTGTTGTTACCCCTTGGAAACATATTATTTTAATCTCCCACTATATTATCTTCTATGGTCACTTTAATATTATGAGTTTATGTGGAGAGGGAAGAACACATGGGAAAAAACTTTCTAAAGAAGAATGAAATTAATTAATGGTGATAAACTAGATAAAAGAATATTTGAAGGGGAAATAAAATCACATATCCCTTAGAGGGTTTTATGATATTTCTAATTTGGTGATTCTTATTTATTATTGTTTTATTTTATATATTAATCATTGTTTTAATCAATGAGTACTCATTTAAAATTTATAATCTGATAATTAATTAACGATGGTAATTGAAAACGGGGGTTTCTAAAATATGGATACAATGAACCCTTTATTACTAATTAATTTTTTTCTTGATGTTGATATTTTTTTATTATCATAAAACTCATTGTATTAACATGATGATGGGAAAATTTCTCTAGATATTTTTTATTTTTTATGTCTTCCCTTGAAGGTAATAAACTGATTTGTGAGGTAATGTGGATGAAATGTAAAGTAAATGTGTTAAAAAGTAATCTAGGAAACATGTAAATTTGTTGTTAATTAAATTAATTCTAGAGAGTGATAGAGAAACAAAAAATTTAAAATGGGTTGGTATATATGAATATGATTATAGAATGGTTATGGGTTGGAAATGTAAATAATAAAACAAGTTTTATAATTTTATGTATCATTAAATGGGTGGAAGGAACATAATTGGGTTAATATGATTACTATGGTAAAAGGGTTGAAAGACATTGATACTGAAGGATATATTCCAAAAATACATATCTTTAAATGATATATATAATATTATTTCAGGAATATTATGAATAAAATTACGAATTGGGTATATCATTCCATACATGCTTTGATTGTAGTTATTTTAGCTTAATGAATAATGATTTTTGTTCGGGTAAATCATAGCCATGTTAGTTATCATTTAATGGTGTGTGTAATATGATAATTTTGTAATGGTTTAATGCATATAGTGACCAAATTAGATAAGTAATTTAAGATAGATCATTTCAATAGATGCATGAATTGGCTAAGGCATAAACATGTTGATTAATATTTCATTATCCTTAGACCGATAAAAAAAAATCTATATGATAACAATATTTGTGATATAAATCCGTGTTTTCATGATGCCAAGTGTATATTTCATAGAACATAAATATAACCTCATCTTTCACCTTTGTGATTGAGGAACTTGTATGCCATGGATGAAGATTTGACCCCATCCGAATATAGGATGGTTCATGTTAACCTATTGATTCCTTTCAATGGGGGAACCTCTTTTGTATTTCATTACAGTGATATTTATCAACCATGTATTATGAAGATCATGATGCAATAAAGGTTCATCAATGCATGGTACGCACATATTACAATATTTATTCATATCTAGTTATATCATTGTCATATATTTCATTCAAGGGTGATTTTCATAGAATATTAAATCACTTTTTGGTGTTTTAATAATAATTATTAAACCCCAATGAATCTTGTTAGTATTATAAATGTATAACATGATTTAATATTTATGAAGTCAAATATGAAATTAATAAAAAACTAAAAAAAATTGCACAACATTTTAAAATTATGGAACTCTTGTATAAAACAAATTACATTTATATAGAAAACGTCTATTTAAATGTCAGTGAAATTTACTATTATATAGAATTGTTAAATGTTAATGTCACTAGATATTTCTTATAAAATATAGTTATACATAATATTCATCCTAGATTATGTTCACATTGAAGATTTTACGTAAAGGCAATAGTAATCTGCCTTCTAAAAAAATTTCTACCTAAGTGTTATCCTAATATACCATCACATAGAAGGTTTTTATTCATGTTCAACATCATGAACCACTATATTATGGTGGTATATTTAATTTTAATCACATATTCCATTATGTAATGGACCTACCAAAGGTTTTTTTGTATTATCTATATATATGAGGTTACTTGTGTGCCACACTCAGGTGAATGAGGCTATGTAAATGTAATATCTATATAAACATTATACAAGGGAAAACTCTTACATTAAATTGGAAAATGTGACCCATTTAAATGTAAAATATTTTACCTTCACCCAAGACACCTCTTCTCAATAAGGGACAAATAAATAAGTAAAATAAAGAATTATATTTTATTTAGTTTCCTTTGATTTATAATTTTTTTAATAATAGAAGATTATATTTTGATAATATTTTAATTTATTAAGCGTTTTAAATTAATTGGTTATAATTTTTTTATTTCATTATATATTTTTTAGTGACACATTTTGTAATATCTATTATAAAATTTTAAATGTTAATATTTCAAATACAATTTTAACAAATTATATGAAATTCTATCTGGTCTATATATATAATATTTATTTATACATTGTATGTTTGATGTAAAAAATGATTATAAATTAAAAAAATGTCTAAAATATAAAGAAGTTTATATTTAAAATTTGGATTTATTTATAATAAATTAATTTTAAATTATTCAAATTAAATAGAAATTTATTTTGAGAAATTAAATTAGCCATGTTAGAGATTTTTTTTGGAATAATAATGTAATCATGGTTTAAATATTTTTTAGAAATATATGATATTTTAATTTTGTAAAAACTATTACATAATAATGGATTTGAAAAACATTATACATCAAAATAATTTTATATATCTAAATTGAAAATTCCATATAATAAATAATATGAAAGTGATTATGTTTGATTTCATCTAAATAAAATATATTCAAAATTATGGAATATGCATAATGTAAGATAGTTTATAAAATTATTAACAGTTATATTTTATTTTAAAATTGTTCATATATGGTTATATCATGTTTAAGTATTTTAATTTTTCTTTTATTTAAATGTTATTCCATTATTCATAGGATAATTCTTGTTATAATATGAATGTGTATTCATTATTTCAAATTTTTATATCTTTTAAATATACAACCATATGTGCATCTAAGTACTCACATTCTTGTTATGGTAAATGAATTTACTGTCAATCTACATTTTATTATCTTTTTAATTCTATTTATTAGAATGAATTTAGTTTTTAAATATATTTCCTGTTGATTAGGTGTTATGGATATAATTAATTGTGGATAAAGGGATTTGCGTCAGAATATATTCCCATCATGATGCGTATTAATTTCCTGATAATATTAATGTCATTACTATAATTTTATCTTGGATTAATCATGTGCACATTATCAATCTCATATAAATATATACCATTACAAGAATAGTTTACATACAATTATCTTTTAATTATTATGATATGTGTAAATATGTATAGATTATAACATTTGGTGAGTAGAAAAAACTATGAGTTGTATTAATATTTGGACATCAAAATGGTTTGAAAATATTTTTTTTATGGGAGTAATAATATTTCAAACAAAAAAATATTATAATCATTGAAGAATAATTAAAACAACATGAGATAAGATTGCGAGAAAACCCGTACTTATAATACTATGTTTTATATTTCTTCCCAATATGAACTTTCCAAAACCATGATCATTAAACTAGTAAGGTGTACACCAAATTGGGGTTCCTATATATTATATTTTGTAAGGAAATCAAGTGGTTAATGTCATTGGAATATCCATGTGTAGTTTCTTGCTGAAGTTGTGTGACCTTGGATTATAAATTGTTAGTTTGTTCTTAAAATTCACATTAGGTGACACTAGTTTGGAACCCCTAAGGGATAATATACAAGTGGAATAATGATGAGTGTTTTCAATATTATGGATATAGAAAAAGGGTCTTACAAGCAACTATCAAATAATCAATACAGATATGATTCATATGACATCCTACCTAAATAATGAAGAAATGTATTTCTTTCTAAAGTAAGGTCATATTCTTAGTAAATATGGTTCCTGGTCCACTAGTGGGTATAATGAATTTTAAAAGGGGCCATCTTTTTTAGTTGGAGATAATATAATAAAATTAATTATGAAACTTTAATAATACATGATAATAATATGAAAAAATCTCTCATTGTAAATTATGAGCACCATCATCATCAAACTAAAATATTGAAATTAATCCTTGAATAGAGAATAATAATGTTAGAAAATATTCATATTTTTAACTTATAAAATTTTCATACAGAATATTAATTATGTTAGAATAACACCTTCATAGATAAACAAATGCTTGAAATCAATCAACAAGTGAATCTCGATGCTTATAAACACAGAATGACTCACATTATGTTTCAAAGTAATTATATGAAAGATGAATAAATAAATTTTATTCTATGTTCACATACCGATTTTGATTGAGGATTTCAATTATAATATATATTATTAATTTTACTAATTATATGAATATACTGCATAATTTTTTATGGTTTATTCTTGATATGGAATTCATTTGGTTTTCATCTATATATTAGTTCTGACAATGTGATTTAAGTTAATAAAAGTTTAGATGATGTTGTAAACGTGTTGATTGTAGGTTAACCTGGATATGATGCGTATTTTATTAATAAATTATTTTGAATTCATCAATAAGGAATGTTATTTTAATTTTCTTATACCATTGAGACAATAAAAGTAGTTAAAAAATCAATCTATAAGGAAAACAATAGTTAGAGAGTCTAAAAATGTTTATTTATGTAACCCATTATTTCCTTGAAACCTAAATATGTTATTATGAATGATTAATTATTCTATATAATCGATTTTTGGGATACATAATGGTGTTTGTGAAGCTTTATGCAATGTTTCAGTTATGTTTTAAGGTTTTATAAATAACATCTTCATTTTTAAATGGTATATGTCTCTGAAATGTATACTTCTAAAATGTTGTAAATATACAAGAGTTTAAGGACAACGGAATAATTTATAGAGGAAACAGATTAAATTCATATAATGAATCAAAAGTATTTACATCAATAGTTTGAATGTAAAATAATTTATTATGCATAGATGATTCAAATTACAATATTTTTGTCTCCATATCAATTCTCTTATTCGATAAGATAATTTATTTGTTAAAAGATATTTTTTATAAAAAAATTGCGATGATTAATTTCATACAAAAGATTTATGATTCATTGAATTATATAAAATATTTTTATAAAAATAAATTTATAAAAGTGTAACTGAAGATAAAGTGTTTAAGTAGCTATTTTTTCATATATGAAAGAATGTTATCGTACCACCCATCAGTAGTATATTTTAATAAAGTATTATTATAAAAGTAAATTTTTCAAAAAATGTGCAATGAAATATATGATATGGAATAATATTTAATTTGATTAATATTTATACAATATGTTATGAAGTGTAATTTTATAAAAAAAATGTAGTTTGTTTATTTCAGTATGATATTATGAAAATAATATATTGTTTAAATGTTTAGGGGGTATTTCTAGACTTGTAATGTTGAATGTATAAAAATATTTTTTACTATAATCTAATACTAAATTGATTTTATTACTGAATATCTGAATTATTTTAATATATGTAATGGTAATTGATAATTTAAATAGTTTCATTTAGTTATTGTTTAAAAATTAATATGACACATTTCTAAAGGTTTCTACTAGTCAATTTAGAAATTCTATTATTCATTCTATCCAAAAATTGTTTTATGAAATTACGATAAATAAATATGTAAATAGTTTCATTTTGTTTTGATATGAAGCATTATATCACTTTATCCAAAAATAATTAGGAAATATAGTTATTTTCTAGTGTAAATAGTAACATTATCTGTAAAAAAATTCGAGGAAAACATTTTTCATAAAGGGTTCAAAATAAGATAATGATATACATAGAATGTGTTCTAATTGAAAAATGGTTTATATTATAACAAAATGATATTTTATAATTAACGAGTTCGAATATTTTCAAATATTTCAAAATTAGAAATTTTATTCTTTATCATCAACACTATTGTAAATTACATGCATCATAGGTGTAAGGAACAACCAGAGTTTAGTGGGAGAATTTTATTATATGATCACAGAGATATGTGGCAAGAATTAACTAATAATTTAATGAGTTAAAAATACCCAAAAAATTATAGCATATATTTGTATGATCTGGTTGTTTATAATAATTTATATGCTAGATAAGAGTTTATATTTGGTTTTTTAAGTTTTAATAAATGAGTTTAAGGATATAAAATATCATATAAAAGTAAATATATATTTTTAATTCATTCACATTTGATATATAAGACTATATAAAGATATAAATTTCCTGATGTGTAATGATTATTGACATATCATAGTATGAATTTGAATTATCCAAAACTAATATTTCTCAAGGAGTATTATAGGCCACGAAGAAATGATATAGTTAGTGTGTGTAGGATTATTTTATAGAGAAATGGAATATTCTCAAGAGGAATATAAAGGTGTTTTTGTGTTCTTCATGACCTACTAATTATACCATATATATTTTCATAAACAATATCTTTAGTATAATAAGGGTTTATGGATTATATTTGGGTTCCCACTACATGGGTTTGGAGAGGTACCGAGTGTGGGATCCTTCATAATTCGATACACTATAAACAAAATTCAATATTTGAAAATAGATAATCAAACGGTGGTTTGGTATGTTTCTAACCAGGTTATTGGTTGGAGCTTAACTAACGTGGGATCATACTCTCATATGATGAGTATCACATATATCCCCTTGATTCCGATTGATTTTTGGAATGTGAAATCACACATAGAAGGAACATGCAACGTTCTTAAATATTTTTATGTGGATACTTTTATAACACCACAACCCTAGAAGTCCAAATTCAGTGCATTATTACATATCAGTGGCATGATCACAAAAGATCAAGTCTCAAAATACCAATTAGTTTAGTAGACATGGATGTACTAGATACATTAATAATATTTACATTACATTATAAAAAGTAAAACTACAACAAAAATTTTTCCATAGGAAACACTGAGATCCCATATACTATTCCTATAGGTCAGTCATAATATAATTTCTCTCATCCTCAGAAAAATAAAAAATAGAAAGGGGTGAGCTCAGATGCTTAGTAAGGGTAACAATATAGAGGAAACATTCAAAAATAAGCATAAACATTTAAAGAAATATATAATACTAAAATAAAAGCCTTTTAAACATAAACATCATCATAATATAGAAAAGATAAACTCAAATAATGCCATTTACCTATTCACATGGATATTCTACTAGTTTAATAATAACTCAGAATATCAATAGACAAATTTACAATAATTGAATGCATAATTATAGACTTTCATAACCATATATTCAAGGCCTTGTTCAATGACTAAAAATAAGATTTTGTCAAGGCCTTGTTCCAAGACACTATTTTGAATCATGAGACCTACCGACGCATCGAGGAGCTATAGCGGGATCCACATGTCACTTACAAAGCCCAATGCATTCCTCATATGAAAAGTATTAAACCTAATTTAAACATTCATATTGAAACTAGCATACGAAATGTAAATACTTTATTCATAAACCATGAATGGTATAAAAATAACACATCCACAGTCAAACATATCAAAAAAAATCAATATAATATGGAATATTTGTATTATAATAAATAAACATCAAACACAATTAAAATCAATCAAGGGATGTTATATAATTGAAAATAATTTGTAAAAATCATTGAGAGAAATATCCCTTTATCAAAAAAACATTTTAAAGTCACACAATTTAGAAAGGAATACATTTAAAGACATTTTTCAATCAAAGTGTCACATACCACTTTTAAACTTTTGAATGGAATTAACATTTTAAAAACATTCATGTCCATATAAATAAATCCTTAAAAAAAATTTTGAAAACATGGACATTAATGATAATGATTTAGAATAATAAATATTTAAAACATTTAAATAGATTTTTTTGTAAAAAATTCCCTTAAAAAAATTCCTTCTAAAACTCTTTTATGAAACATGAACATGGATAATTAATATGTCCCAGTTGATACTTACGTAAAAAAACCGTAGATAATGAAAAGATTGTGAAATTAACACTTACCATGTAATTTACCTTTGTCTAGGGTAGGTTAAACTCCTATATAGTTGTGAAATAATTGTTATTAAATTAAAATAGAATCATATACATTAATATTATATCATATATTATCTTTTAACATTTCTTTGTTAATAATATCTTAGTATTGTCGTTGTTTCGGGTGTTAACTGATTCATTTTTTATATGATTTTTTACGTAAGTAATTTTTTTATTAATAAGATGTATCTTATTCATATTAAGAATGATATTAAATCTTTAAACATTATTTTTAATCATCTAATGAAAATTAGTCTTGAATGGATTACGATTGGGAATTAATC
Organism: Viscum album; assembly: GCA_963277665.1. NCBI lineage: Eukaryota > Viridiplantae > Streptophyta > Magnoliopsida > Santalales > Viscaceae > Viscum > Viscum album. Next base: position 37,742,773 of record OY728158.1, on the reverse strand, counting down.
TCATCGCGTTCGTGGAAACAGTAATTCTTACGTCTGCATGAGCGACAATACCATTATTTTGATATCAAAATAAAATATAATTTGATGTAATATAATATATAAAGAACCATTATCATGTTATATTTATTATTTAAAAAAATTACACATCATTATTATACCCATCTATATAATAATGTATTGAATAACAATTACACCGGAACGTGGAGACGGTAAGCCGTATGTGCCCACATATGGTGGCGGTTCATCCTATGGATGGATAGAATAATGAATATGGTTGTAACAAATTTATAATAACATCATAGTATATATAAGATACTAGTGTTATTATTTTATAATGTATACAAAGAAGAAAGAGGAAGTGTCAGAAGAAAGGAACTTGAAATAGGTGATGAAATATTTACCTCTTCTTCGGGTTCTTCATTTTGATATGATTAAAAGGGATCCTAAGGTTGTATTTTTTACAAAATTAAGGCCTCTAGGATAAATTTAAGACAGTTTAGAGGGTATTTGGGTAGGGTTAGGACATTCCAAATGGCTTTGAATTTTTGAATTAGAGAGAAAGGGGAGTGCCCTTTTATAAGAGGGGTGAGGGGCACCTTAGGAAAAGCTAAAAATATTATTTTATAATAAACTCATTTCCGGTTTATAATGGCTCCAAAATGAATAAGATAATGGATAATGTTGTTATGGGTCTAAACTACTCATCCAATATGTTTTAGACAGGTTTGGGGCATTATATTAACCTTATCATTTAGATTTTACTCTTAGTTAAATAATTTGACATTTAACATGTCTCTTTGTATATTTTTATTATATTGTTAATAAACATAATATATACTTCCAAGAGAACCCCGAGTGGTTACTTAATGAGTCACCTATGATTATATAGGTATTTTTGAAAATAATTATATTTTTAGGAATATAATATCAATTAATAATTTAATATTTGTTTTAAAATCTCTTTTATGTAAATTTTGACAATATTTGGTATTTTGTTTTTGGTAAATTTATAACAGCATTATTACATCAAAACCAATTCATCTAACCAAACCTAACATGTCATATTAACGTATAAAAATATTTTAAAACATAAAAAGTTTCAAATTACATTTATTTGAATATTTATAATATCAATTATTTTAATATTTCATTAATTAGGTAATTACTGCATCATCATTGTGTCATAAGTATATTTAATTATATAATGTAAAAAATTTATAAATAAAAACCCTTATATATGAAATATTCATATCTTTCTAATGAATTCTAATAGTCAAATTTATCTTTTGTATAACCCTATATTAAAATGGTTTAGTTTTTAAATTTAATTTTAACAATTTTTACTCTTCATTGAATTAAATAATAATAATTGTACTAATCATATCCAAGTGGACCTAAAGGATCATATATTATTTATATGGCTCTTTTTGTTCTAATTAAACTTATCCAATAGAATAAGCACATGTTTTAGTGAAATAATAATATCATTTTTCAGTTAATTAACTTATTTACTTTTAACTCTAGTAACTAATAGTCAAAAGCTACTATTTACCAAAAATTATTTTCATCTAATTGAACCACATGATATTTACTGATATAAATTTTGCATCTCATATTTTTGAAATTTAACTCACAGAATTAGTAAAATTAAGTTTCATATAAATTTGAAAATGCTCATATGAGGTGGGTAAAAGACGGTAAAAAGCTAAATAAATTTTTTATATATCTAAAATTATTATAAACTGACTCCAATGAACTTAATAGAACTTATATATGTATTAGGTATCTATTTTGACTAAAAATAAATTAAAAAAATAAATAATTATTAAAATAAAAATTCAGATTTAAACAAAAACTCAGTGGTTTTCACTATTCATCAAAAATTTAAAGTTAACAGAAAAATACCAAAATTTCACCCTAAGCTAATTTTTATATTCGGAATTCAAAAATGAATTATATTTTACCAATTAAAAAACATATATGTTTCATTAATAAATTTAAAATTAATTCCCATTATCAAAACCAAAAAGCGTATTTTTAAGAAATAATAACTATCAAAAGATTGGCACTTGTTTATTACTAATTTCAAGGTGAAATTATGTACAGTAACCATCTTGGATTTAATGTTAGAAATAAAATATAATTATACTTACAAACAATTAAAATGTACATTTCAACACTATAAATTTTTTGTATTAAAAAAGTTGTTTTTAATTAAAATATATTGTTTTTCACTATTCACCCAAATATGAAAGTTATCAGAAAAATAACAAAAAATTATTGAAACTAAATTATTCTGTCTCAATTATAAATAAGAAGTTTATTTTACCAAATTGAATATATAAATGTTTTAAATATTGGATTTAAAAAGCGTTCACCACTAATTGGTGGTAAAATTTCTTTTTAAAAAAATACTCTTATTATCTGAAAAAAATGAATATTTTCTTAAATTATGTCTAATAAACTCATAATATGGATTCTAAAATTATAAGGATTATATATAGTTAAAAATTCTGTTAATACTATTCATTACTGGTTTTGAACGGCTAGATTGATAAGTCGTGGTGCGCTTGAACTCAGTGTTGCGTGTAGTGCAAGTTATTGAATTTCTTTGAAGAAATAACGTACTTTTAAATCATGGGGTGTTACATTATTCCCTCCTTCAATAAATTGAGTACTCACAATTTTAAAATGTTCTTCAAAAATAAAAGGTAGAAACTAGAAAATACCATTGTTGGAAAACCCACTCCTGAAATTGGGTTAATAAAATTTAGACTTAATAAGAGGAAAACGGTAAAGAAAAATTCACCACAAAATTATTATCTCGATTAGGATAACATTGATTTAAATTAGGGACACATAATTAGAGGAAAAATGTAAATATTTGTCGGTAGTGAATTTTTTCATTAGTCACAAATAATTATTGACTTTAGGGTCTCGAATCCATCAATCGATGATGATTGAAAATATCATCAGTTCAACAAAATATAAGGTATTAGGATAACACATTTTTAGTTTTACGATCCCTTACATAATGTTTAAGAATGAAATTCTTTATAGAATAAGAGAAGAAAAAAATATATACATGATTAGTAGATTTCCATCCTTTAACTAATTTTTACCACAAACTCATCATTCACTCTAAAATATAATAGAACATAAAAAATATTTTATTTATCCTATTCGTATAGGGTTCAAAAAAAATTATAATTCATCTACCAAAATATTAAAAAAAATACACTATTCAATCTAGGACATCACGTGGCCCAGTGGTATGTGATAAACCATTGTCACCCTTCGGTTGTAGGTTCAAGTCTCATGGCCTTGGCAGACGCAATGGGTTACTGCCCAATCTCAGGGTTGTCATTTTTATGGCAATCCAAAAAAATATCAAACTAGAATTATCCAAAATACTTCTGTCCAAACTCACAGTCCAAAATTTATAAGGAAGGTAAAAAAATGAAGATTCTTTTTTCCACGTAATAACATGGGAACACCTTCTTCATATATTCTTTTAAAACACTGTAACATCCTGATTTACCATAATAACTTATTGATTACATTCATGCTCCCTTATTCCTTATAGAATATTGGATATAATCCTTCTATCCAAAAATGTTGTATACTCCTACAATGATGGAATATAAAAATCATTAATCAGTTTCAAGGTAGTCAAGAAAATCCAATATAATTTATCCAAATCAATCATGTATTATTCCAAAAATCACTACATCAGTATCAGAACCATACCATGGTTTGTCTTTCTCTTAACCATATATTTTTCAAATATTTAACCTGCTATTGAGTTGCTTTTCTTGGTTCCACACAATATCATGTCCTTAATGAATTAGTACTAGATTACAATCCTTATATACTCTATAATTCATATAACATGTACATTATTAATACAACACTCAAATGGCACAATACTATAATAAAAATCTATGAAATCTAATCATTCATCTTCATCTTTAGTAGTATCATAACTTTATTACTATCCCATAGCTGCATTTGGGTTATACTATGATGATTTGGACATTTATTCATGTAGTGTACCAACTCCTTGTAGATGAAGCATTGTATATATGAAACTTTTTTATTACCCTTGAAATCACATACTTTGTGTCATTTTTCTCTACACACATAACAAACTCCCCTTCCATTCAAGAATTTATCATGGTGATTCATTCCATAGTTTTCACATGGGGGAAAATCATTTTTTCTCTCTTCCCTTTACCTATCTTTCTCTCTTACATCCTTTTAATCTATTTCATCCCTTCAATGTAATATTTCTCAGAGAATTCTTTACTTATCTTATTAACACATGATATTATATCTTCATATGTTGAGAATACATGGTAGATTATTTCCCTTCTAAATGTTGTCATAAGACCATGAAAGATACGACCCTTCTTACTCTTTTGATCATATGTATTCTAGGAGTGCATGTTCCATCTACTGGGCGCCATTTCTATACAATGGATTATACTAGGTTATTTTATGAATTGCAATGAATAATTCCAAACATGTGAAATACCTAACATAAATTTAACAGTTTATGGATATAATCCATAATATTAAAAATATTTTCTTTGAGGAGGTATAAACTCGTAAATCCTTCATAATGATTTGTAATGAAAATGAGAATTATCCTAATCATAACCCCTAGGAGTGTCATAACCAAGAGTGCAGCAAGGCCCATTGTTGTGAACTAGTTCTCATTTAAGTCTATCAAAAAAGTGTTGTCTTCGGGTTTTACTCCTATTAACATCTGTGCCAGAGCTGCCTCAACCTGCTCGTATCTAGACAGGGATGTATTTCTTTGAAAATACACAAAATCTCTACAATACCCAAATTCTAGGATTCTCTTCTATTCTAATCCACAAAGTCTATCTTAGGGCTATGCCCTCTAATCAGAATTTATTTAAACATATTTTCCATGGTTTTTACTAAACTACCTCTGATACCATCTGTAATGCCCCGACCCCAGAATCCCAGCGTCGGTGCATTATTACGTATCATTGGCATGACCACAAAAGATAAAGGCTTGAAATTCCGATTATTTTAGTAGACTTGGAAGTCTTAAGGTTTACATTACATCTTAAAATTGAAAACTAAAACAACATTTTTACCATAGAAAAGAAAGAGATCCAATATACTATCCCCGCAGGTCAGTAATAATATACTTCTTCATATCCTAGGGAAAAATTAAACATAGATTAAGGTGAGCTTAGTTGCTCAGTATGGTTAAAAATAGAGAAAAAACTTTCATAAATAAGTATAAGCATTTAAGGAAATGTATAAGTCTAAAATAAAAGCCTTTTAAAATTGAACTTCATCATAATATAGAAAAAGGTAAAATCAAATAATGTCATTTAGTTATTCACATGGATATTTTACTAGTCGAATAATCACATTCAATATCAATAGCCACTTTTATAATGATGGAATGCATAATTCCATACTATCATACCCACATAGTCAAGGCCTTGTGCCAAGACTACAAATAAGATTTTGTCAAGGCATTGTTCCAAGACACTAGATTGTCTCATTAGACCTATCGATGCATCGAGGAGCTATAGCGGGCTATACACGTCACTTACTAAGTCCAATGCATTCCTCATATGAAAACGATTAAACATAATATAAACATTCATATTGAAACTAGAAAACAAAATGTCAATACTTTATCCATAAACCATGAATCGTATTAATATAACACAGCCATAGTCAAACATATTACAAAAACATAAATATAATATGGAGGACTTGTATCATAATAAACCATCTTCATACAAGTTCAAAATCCATCAAGGGCTATAATATAGATGAAAATGATTTGTAAAAATATTTGAGAGAAATAACCCTTTTTCATAAAAACATTTAAAAGTCACTCAATTTATATAGGAAGACATTTAATGAAATTTTTTAATTAATGTGTCTCATATCACATTGAAAATTTTGAATGGAATTATCATTTTAAAAACTTTCATGTCCATATAAATAATTCCGTAAAACAATTTTGAAATCATGGACATCATTTAGAATGATTTAGAAGAATACATATTTAAAATATTTAAAAATATTTTTTAGTAAAAAAGTAACTTAAAAAAATCTCTTCAAAAACTATTTTAGGAAACATGGATATGTATAATTATTATGTCATAGTAGATACTTACCTAAAAACAACCTCAGATAATAATGAAGTTGTGAAATTAACCGTTACCTTTTACTGTTCTTTAGTCATGGGTAGGTTAACCTCCTGTAAAATGGTGAAATAATTGTAATTAAATTACACTAGAATCATATATATTAATATGATATAATTTATGATCTTTTAACATTTCTTTGTTAATAATACTTAGTATTATCGTCGTTTTGGGTGTTAACTTGTTCGTTTTACTTTATATTCTTTGTTACGTAAGTAATGTTTGTTATGAATAGGTTGTATATTATTCATATTAATAATTATATTAAGTCTTCAAACATTATTTTTAATCTTCTAATGAAAATTAGTCTTGAATGGATTACGATTGGGAATGAATCTCATCACGTTCGTGGAGAGGTTAATCTATACGTACGCATGAGCGAAAATATCATTATTTTGATATTAAAATAATATATAATTGGATGGTATATCATATATAAAGATTTATTATCATGTTATATATATTATTTACATCAATTACACATCATTATTATACCGATCTAAATAATAATGTATTGAATTACAATTACACCACGACGTGGAGATGGTAAGCCGTTTTTACACATGTATGGTGACTAGTCATTCAAAGGATAGATAGAATAATGAATATGGTTGTACCATATTTATAATAGAATAAAATTTTATAAATGATAATGGAGTTATTATTTTAGAATAGAAACAACAAAGAAAGAGGAAGTGTAAGAAGGAAGGAACTTGAAAGAGGTGATGAAATATTTAACTCTTCTTCGGGTTCTTCTTTTTGATTTGATCAAAAGGGATCCATAGAATGGATTTATAACTAAATGATGGCCTCTAGTACTGATTTAGGACAGTTGATATTCTATTTGGGTAGGGTTTGGGTGATCCAAATTGATTTTAAGGTGTGAATTAGAGAGTAGGGGGTGCCCTTTTATAAGAGGGGTGAGGGGAACCTTTAGAAAAGATGGAAATATTATTTTATAATAAAATAATTTTCGGTTTATGATGTCTCCAATATGAATTTGTTAAGGAATAATGTGGGGATGGGTAAAAATCTACCGAGCCAATAAGTTTTATACAGGTTTGGTTCACTATATTAACCATATCATTTAGATTTAACTCTTAGTTAAATAGTTTGACATTTACCATGCCTTTGTATTTTTAAATTATAAGGTTAATTAACATAATATATAATTAAAAGAGAACCCCAAGTGGTTCATTAATGAGATACATATTATTATATAATTCTTTTTTCCGGACCTTGTATTTTTAAGAATATAATATCAATTAATAATATAGTATTTTAAAAAAAAGTCTTTAATGTCAATTTTGACGCTATTTGGTATTTTGTTTTTGCTAAATTCATAACAGCATTATTACATCGAAAATTTTTTTTACAACCAATCCTAACATGTCATATTGACCAATAAAATTATTGGATTTCCTAAAAATTTTCATATTACATTTATTTGGTTATTTATAATATCAATTATTTTAATATTTCACTAATTATGTAATTACTACATCATCATTGTGTCATAAATAAATTTAATTATTTAAGGTCTAAAATTTATAAATAAAATACCATAATATATGAAATATTTGTATCTTTCTAATTGTTATTTATAGTCTAATTTATTTCATAAATGACCCTATATTAAAATGGTATAGTTATTAAACATTGAATTTAACACTTTTTCCTCTTCTTTGAATTAAATAATAATAAACATCCTAATCTAATTCAAGTGTACCAAAAGAATCATATTTTATTCCTAAGGTTGTTTTTGGTTGATTAAAACTTATCCAATAGAATAATGACATCTGTTAGGGTAATAATAGTATCATTTTTACCATTAATTACCCGATTTACTTTTAACGGTGGTAAATAAATGTAAAAAGTGACTATTCACCAAAAATTATTTTCATCTCATTGAACAACATTTTACTTACTAATATCAACTGTGTCTCTCAGATTTTATAAATTCAGCTCATAGAAGCGGTAAAATTAATTTTTTTTTAAATTTGAAAATGCTCCCAGGAGGTGAATAAAAGACGGTAAACAGTTCAATAAAATTTTTATATATCGATATATATTAAAAACTAACTCAAATGATTTACATAGAATATATATTGGTATTATGTATCAATTATGACCTAAAATAAATTTAAATAAAATATTTATTTATTTAAATAAAAAGTCAGTTTTAAACAATAACTGAGTGTTTTTCACTATTCATAAAAACTTGAACGTTTTCAGGAAAATACCAAAAAAATCAGCCTCAGCTAATTTTCATATTTGGAATTCAAAAATTAATTATATTTTAAAATTTTCAAAACATAGAAGTTTCATTAATAAATTTAAAATTAATTTTCATAGTCAAAACTAAAAATCACATTTTTAAGAAATAATTAATATCAAAATATTGACACTTTTTTATTTAAAATTTCAAAGTGAAATTACGTACAATGACCATCATTGGATTAAATTGTAAAAACATATTCTAATTATAAATCTTAACCATTAAAATGTATAATTCTACACTATAAAAGATTTTTATTAAAAAAGTTGTTTTCCGTTTAAATTTATTATTTTTCAGTATTCACCCAGATATGAATGTTATCAGAAAAAAAACCAAAATTTATTGAAACTAAATACTTATGTCCCAATTATAAAGAAGAAGTATATTTTATTAAATTTAATATATAAAATTTTCAAATTTGGGATTTAATAAGGGTTCTCCATTAATTGGAGGTAAAATTTCATTTTTTGAAAAATAGTTCTTTTATCTGAAAAAAAATAAATTTGTTTTTAAATTATTTCTAAGAAACACATATTATGGATTCTAAAATTATAAGGATTATATAAAGATCAAAATTCATTTAATACAATTCTTAACCTCTTTTGAACATCTAGTTTAGTAAGTCATGCTACGCTTGAACTCAGTGTTGCATGTAGTGCAAGTTATTGAATTGCTTTGAAGAAATATCATACTATGAAATCTTGGGGTGTTATAAATTTTATATTATCCTATATAAAATTTTAATAACATGCGATGAATTTATTAACCTAGATATTCTACACTTTATAAATCGATAATATAAGAGTGAACTACATTCTATTGGAATACTCTATGTTTGATTATCATTGATGTCTTGGAAAGATAGAAAATATAAAAATGTAGATTCCTAAATGTGGTGTAATTGTTAAAAAAATATATAGAGAATCATGTTTATGATGGAGATCAAGCCATATCCATTTGTATCTGTAGTATCATTAATTTTTTTCTTGAGTATACTCTTCGTTTACATTTATGAATCTAGTTATTTTTTAATGCAATACATAATCACATTGTCAAATATTGTGATTGATGGAATACAGATTGTGTTTAACGTAGAGATATACTATAAAATTGATATGATTTAATGAAAAGTATTTTTTGGATGGGAATTTATAAGGTGTTAAATATAATATAATACATGGTGATTCTAATTATGGGGTTCAAAAATTTCATTAGAATATATCAAAATGAGTTCTGTATAACATTTCCTAAATTATTAAAAATGATAAAATATATTGTTATATAGAAGAAAGTATTTTATTAATTACTTATAAAATATGATTTAAGGATATATTCCCTAAATACTTATGTTTATATGATATATACAAAATCTATATCATATTTGGGAAAATCATCTGCATGGATATTATGGTTGTAGCTATTACTACTGAATGATAAATGGTTTTAATTTGTGAAAATAATATTCATGTTATATATTATTTAATGGTTCATATTTTATGATAAAACATTTTTGGGGATCATTAATATGATTAATAAATCATCAATGTCATTTATGATAAATTTATGCAACAAATTTATAAAAAAAATGCATTAAAACACTAGTTTATGAATAACATGTAATAAAATATATAAACATTATTTCCATTTTATGAAATTTTGTATGAATGGAATGAGTGTTTTCATGGTTCTTTAATTATATTCTGTAGAAAAAAAATTTCCGATCATATATCTTCTTACGCTTGAGGTACTAGAATATCATGGAGGAAGATCACATTATATATGAATGTTAGATTATTCACCTTGACCTATGAATACCTCTAAATATGGGACCTCTTTTGGATGACACTATAGTGATATTTATTATGGAATCTAACCATTTTATTACATATCATTATATAAAATTTTTCAAAAACATAAGATATTTTTGTGTTTTGCGTCTACAAAATAAGGTACATAACACATGAAACATATAAAATTCTTAAATTCCATAAAAAATTACTCATAAATGTTCTTCCTAAGTAAATTTATAACATCTCATAACTTGGTGACATACATCAAATGAAATGTTGAGCAGAAGGCCCAGTAATGGAAGACATGTTAAATAGTTTACATGTGAACATCAGCAATATAAATAAGAACATGAGGAATATTATAAAGTAATGATAAAGGGAAGTATAATATAAATAATAACATTAATAATAACTTGAAAATTTGTAAAAAATATTTATTTTTATCAATCATAAGGTTATCACCATGGTCTGTCCCCATGGTGTCAAAAAAATTACTATGGTTGTTCACTATGTAATCGTAAAACATGTCATACAAATAGATTAATTTAATTACCCAATTAATAGATATTATTTCATGGAAACCCATTAATATTAATTTAATTTAATTTAATACACATTTATAATAATCCAAAATTTCATAAATAACCAAATTAGAATAAAAGAAATGAGTTTCTTATCAAAACAATGGCATTATAAAAAGTTCTTAAAAACATTATCATTAAGTCATTTATAAGGAATGTAAAGGGAATGAGGGTTTCATATATGATAATTATACATTCAAATAAATAATTTTATGTCTTTATTAATACCCAAAGAAATTAAAGTGGTTTGAATATTCACATATTGAAAATAAAATATTTTTATTAAAAAATAGAGATATTTTGAGAAGAAAATGTTGCAGCATAACATGTAAGAAAAATGATTTTATAAAACATTAAAAAGAACATATTTAGGGGAATCAAATTAATAAAATTCCTATAATATTATATAGGGATACAAAGAAATTGAAATAATAAAATGGTATGGAAATTTAAAATACATACCACATAAAAGATAACTTCAAAGGAAAAGAGATTAATAGAATCTCCTTACCATGAAGAGTAACTTCTAAAATGCTACGATCACATCCTTGAGGGATTTAGGACACCTGGTAAGGACTCATTTGTAAGTTGGACTACAATAAATTTGATAATGATGATTTTTTAATGATTATAAATGAAGTAATGGGTGTGTGTTTATAGTAAAAGAGAGGGAGTGCTTTATTAATTTCAAAGAAAACATCATTAGTGTTATTTTCAAAACCATGGGCTTGCACATGGAATTTTATCATTTTATTGGAAAATAGAGACACCTAATATAATATTTTAATCCTCTAGAGTCGACCAACATTTTATGTTACTCATTACATAATTGTTCCACAATTTTGATGGCATTAAAAATATTGATAACTCATAACAATATTATTATTATTCTTCAAAAATTCATCTATTTAAAAAAATCCCATTAAATCACCCTAATTTTTTTGGATATGTAGAATTAAAATGTGAATTCTATTTTGAAAAAATTTCTTTCATTTTAAATTATATTAAATAAAAACATATTAATACTTAACTAATAATTTTTAAACATTTATTTACATATACTATTATATAATTATATCATAATACCTTTTATGATTACTGAAATATATTCATAATTTCATAGGTTTGGTTACTATTAAATTGTTCATCTTAATATTCATAAGTATAATAATACTATTCTTAAGATACTATTCACCAAAAAATAAATTTAACTTTTCAAACTCAAATTATCTTACTTAACAAACCCGGGTATGTCTATTTTTCAAAAATCATTTCACAGAATTAATTATTTAATTAATGCTTAAGAAATATTATTTTATGACATTTATAAATATCAGTATTCATAAAATACTATTCATCAAGATAACCATATTCATCCAATAATATTTTTCAATAAAAAAGTATTCATAAAAAATTAAAAACTTCTTAGAAAACCACTATAAATTCAACCAAGATTAATTTTGACGTTTGTAATTCGAAAAAGATGGTTATTTTACCATAAATATTTTCTAAGTATGTGAAATATAAAAAATGTAAAATTTTTTACATCCAAAATCATTTTATTAAATTTTTCTCAATTAATCATTTATTTTATTAAGAAAATAATTATTAAAATAGAAATCATGAAATATATATTTTATTTATACAAAGTGATTACACAAAGTAACTAAGGCCTCATAACAGAACCCCTTATAGCACCCACATATGATCTAAGAGAAATGTGTGAAATGGTGATGGACTCATGGGGTATCTCATATAACATCGCCCGAGTGGTAATCTTCACTAACCATAACTTCCTTCATAGGTGATTTTTTTCTAGATTAAAATATTGAAGCTCATCTTGGGCTTGGTACAATGAAAAGCCCAGTGGCATGAACTTCTTCCCAAGCTCTGTAAAAGGCTCATCATAAGGCCTGAGTCTGATGGATAAGGCCATTGTGTCTTATTTATGCAATAATTTCTATTATCATTTATATATATAAACAATAATTATAATGTTAAAAATTATAATTGTTTCAACGATAACATTGACCAATAAGAAAAACACGAAGGTAACATTTCATTTTTACTTATACATTTTTTTATTATAACTCATTGAAACAGAAATTTTCACCAAGAAATATATTATTCAAAAATTTAGTCTGTTACATTCTTCCCATGTATGAAATTTCAACCCCAAAAATTTCAACTTGTGACCTCTGAAGAGAAAAATTGTGGGTACTATAATCTCTTTGTCTCGACTAGTTCCCATGTGGGTTCTTCATATTTGGTAGTTCCTCCACAACACTTTAACAATGCAGGTAGTTTTTTTCATAGTACATTATCTCAATGACCCAATTTCTACACTGAATACTCCTTATAACATGGGTCTTGTTCCAATTGTACCATATCTTTATTTACTACATGTGAAGGGTCAGGTATGTAATTCCTCACTAGAAATATATGGAATACATCAAGAGCTTGAGAAAGATTTAGAGGATGTTAAGACCAATAGGACATTTCGCCTACATGATCAAGTATTTCATAGGTGACAATATACCAGGATATGATCTCCAATATCTTCCCAAAAATCATGACTCTCTTCAATAGAGTTATTTGAAGGATGAACTTATCACCAACATCAAACTCCAAGTCCCTTTGACAGTTGTCAACATAGCTCTTCTACCAACTATGAGCATCCTTATTGTGTTGTTGGATGGTATGAATCTTTTCTATCATCTCTTGCACAATATTAAAAAAAATAAGCATTCTCTAAGATAATTTATTATAAAAACTAGTTGTTCTACATCCCTTACCATATAGATCTTTTTAGGGTCACATTTTAATGCTTGAGTGGAAGAATTTGTTATTAAAGAACCGAACTGACCAGAGATGTTGATCCCACCCCCTTTAAAGTCCATTGATCATGTTCTCAGAATGTTCTAAAGTTTTTTACAAGTCCTTTCAAGTTGTCTATCAGTTTGGGTGTGATAAGACATAATGAAATTAAATTCAATACAATTATTATGTTGATGACATCTATATAACAAAGAATTTTATTTTTGAGCATTCATTATATTCTCTAGTAATGACGGTTGAGAAATCATTTGGTATAGGGTTCATGATGTCCCTTCCTTTACATTTTCCATTTATAGTTTCAATAGTTCATTGACCAAGGGATCTCCTTCGATCCTTAACATTTCTAGAATAACAGGGTCTTTAGTACTTAACGCACCATCTACATTGTTTTTCCATCTTGTATGATAATAAAGAGAACAATAATACTCTTTAAAATGTTAATCCATCTCCCATATCTCAAGTTCAATTTTTTTATGTGAAAATATACTTCAAAAATTGATGGTCTGTGTATATATAATAGTTCTCCGGATAAATATAGTGCCTCCATATATTTAGAGTAAAAATAACAACATCCATATCAAGATCATGATTAAGATAATTATGCTCATGAGGATTTAGCTCTTAAGATGCACAAACAATAACCTTGTCATTTTTATGAGGAAACACCATATCCCATTTAGAGATGCATTTCTAAAAATAAAAAATCCTTCTCTGGTTGAGGGTATAGATAGAAAGGTTGTAGTAACTAATCTATTATTCATATATTGGAAACATTCTTCACACTCTTATTTCCAGATAAACATGACCCCTTTTAGGTTAATTAGGTTAATGTATTAGAATGTTTTGACATTTTTTTCACAACCTCCTATAACATCATGTTAATCAAAGGAAACTAAAAATCTCGGTTTCTATTGTAGGATGAGGCCAATCCTCTACAACCTCCTTCTTTTTAGTGTCAATAGATATTCCTTTACTGGTTTCAATGTTCCCCAAGAATGTAACATGTTGTAACCAAAACCCACACTTGAAAAACAGTCCAAGTAACCTCTCATTATTCAATGTTTTAAAGATAACCCTTATCTGATAATTATGATCCTCCATTCATATATAATATATCAAAGTATCAAAAATAAATACTACCACAAAATTATCAAGGTAGTCTTTAAAGAATATATTACTCGAATCCACAAAATAAAAGGTATATTATTCAATCCGAAGGGAAGAACAAAAAACTCCTAATTCCTATATCTTGATCAAAAGGTAGTTTTTGGAATATATTCTTTATTCACCCTAAATTGATGATAACCAGGTTGATGATCAATATTGGAGAAGAAATGGGCCACATGAAGCCGGAAAAATATGACATCAATTTTTGGTAGAGGGTATTTTTTCTTTACTATGATCCCATTCAGTTATCTATAATCATTGCAAAACCACATCGATCCATCATTCTTCTTCATAGTGAGAATAGGATCTCCCCAAGGTAACACACATGGTTGGATGAAAACCTTCTCTAAAATAACATGGAATTTATTATTTAAATCTTCAATCTCTATATTTACCATTCTATATTTTGTTTTTGAAATTTTCTTAATAACAGGAATGTTTTCAAAGGAGAACTCTACCTCTCATTAATTGGGTGATCAAGGTAAATCCTTAATAAGTACGTTAATTTATTCATGAATTATGGAAAAACTATTTATCCCTACACTCTAATTTTTTTTTCTTCTTCACCCATAAACTCCATAAAGAATAATATAAGAAGTGCTTCAAGGAAAATATCTGGTTGACATATATCTCCTTGAAAGATAACTATTGGTCATCCATTCGAGACTACTGGAATTTCATTGCTTCATTATTTGATATTAGAATTATATATTAAGAGCAGTCTATCCCTAGAATAATGTTGAATTCCAACAAGGTAATGACTACTATATTTGAAATAATATTGTGCTCTCTAATGTAAATACTAGAGTCTCTAAACAATATTCATGCTAGGATAATCCCTATAAGAGTGTTGATTGATGACTCTACTTTTATGGGTTCATTAATTTATTCTATATAATTTTCAAACATAGAAGAAATAAGGGAATTTATATAACTTGAATCAAACAACATAATTTCATGCATTGAGGGAACAACAAGATTACATTCAACCATATCATTTATATAATAAACTTTAGCCTTCATGATATTAAAAAAATGTCCTTTCTCCCTTGAAATATGCTGAGGCTGATGGTGATTCCCTTCCACTTCCCTCAGATTCAGACATTAGTTGAAAAAGTTCCAAATCAATACATAGTTGAATAATTTCAATTCAGGTATGTCCTAAACCATCCTCTCTTTATTATTAGTGTTTGGAATGTGAGGCGTCACCTCACTACAACAATTATGAGTGCTAAGGCCATCTCTTCTACATGTTTAACACTTACCACTCTTGAGTAGGAAATTCCCTGAATACTAATTCCCACATTTATTACACATTTGAAGTTACACATTCTCTCCACCTCTTCTCAGATAAATGATCCTACCCAATATTGCCTATATTGATCCATCATTCCATTGGATTTCTTGGAGCATTTCATCTCACCAAACTCCAGTTATAATTTCATAGCACTTCATGTGATCTCCTCATAGATATCATAGTCTCAGTTGGCTAAATTCTTTCATAGATGAGGTCTTAATCCACTAATAAATATATCAAACTTAACATTATGATACATTAAAATTATAGAGGTCCAATATTGAATAAATTGGATGTTCATCTCATATATTACCATATATTCATTTGTATTCTTCTTCAGCTAGAGAAATTATTGCTCCATTTTAGATATAATCGAATGGGGGAAATACTTATTGAATAAGATCAGTCAAAACTCTTTGCATTACTTAGCTTTAATCTCCCCTCTTGGACTCATGTTATTAATCAGTTCCCACCAAAGATTATATTCTCCCTCTAAGAGGTAAACAACTAATATGATTTTCTCTTATTCAAAACTAGGAAGTACCAAAACCATTTTTTCAATAGAGCTTATCTTGAATTCCGTAATCAATGTGTTTGTCGACCAACTGAACATTGGTAGTTGATGAGGCATAAAATACTCAACAGAAAATATTTCCCTTCTTGGTGAAATCCTTATCTTATTTCATTCATGTTATTTCCAATAACATGAGTCTTTTGATTCATTATTCTCAAGAAATATTCCATTCCTACTTCCATTGGAGGGATATCAGCACATAGTTCATTATAGTCCCCATTTATAAGGTTCCTCTATTTCCGAACATTTTCTAAAAGAAGAAACCATTATTGAGATAATCATTTCATTTAAGAATATTATACATCTAAATGATTTTTTATGTCTTAAAAACATGTATAAGTAAATTATTTATAATCAACAATTACATTTTCTAAAAATCCATCATAATGGTTCATAAAAAGCTTGTTATTTACCGAAAATATACACTAAGAATTTCAAACTATGAGTGAAATATTGACTATTTTCATGTAGTTTTTCCTGATCAAGTATATCTTAACGAAGTTTTTAAGGGTTTTCTCCCTAGGTACAAATTTGTAGGATATACATCCACTTTCTTGTGGCCATATAACAACTTATTTATTCAGAAACTACATAATATTTCACCAAAATACCAAGAAGATTTCCTATATTTTAAATTTTTCATACTGTTATCTCTAATATTTTTATATCCTTATTTCCAAAAATAACTAAAAAATCCATTAATACCAACTATGGTATCCTACCTTTTTATTATATATCATTACAATACATTTTACAAACCGATGACCATTTAATGTTCAGTGTCTTGGAAATAAGGTACATAATACATGAAAACATAAAAAATTATTCTATTTGACAAGAAATAATTATTGAACAGTCATCCAAATTACATTTATTTAATCTCATAACTTTCGTACATACATAAAATGAAAGGGTGAGTAGAAGAACCAGTAAGGGAAAAGATGTGAAATATTCTTCAAGTGAACTTGAGATATATCTACAAGAACATAAGGAATATCATAAATTAATGATAAAGAGTCATATCATAATAAATTTACCATGAATAATAACATAAAACTTTGGTTATAACATTTATTTTATTCATTCATAATAATATCTCCAAGGTCCGTCCACAGGGTGTCATAAAAATTAATATGGTTATTCTCTAGGGTATCATAAAACTTGTCATCTCTAGAGATTAATTTATTTTCCCAAGAATTTGAGTAGTTTTAGGGTGAATCCATAATATTTATTTATTTTAATGTGATTCAAAGAGTTCATAATAAATCATTTCATAAATATCCCAAGGAGAATAATAGAAATGGGTCTCATATCAAAATCAGGTCATTTAAACACGTGCATAATACCTGATCATTTTGTCATTTAAAAACAATAAAAAGAGAATGGGGATTTTATGCATTTAAATTATAGAATAAAATAAATATTATTTATTTATTTTTTAATACCCCTTGAAATTATATATGTTTGGATATTCACATAATGAAGATAAATGAATTTATTGATAAAAAATAGAAATTTTTTAGATGAAAATTATACATCATAATGGGTATGAAACATGGTTTTATAAAAACATAAAAAGAGAGTTGAACTATGCCACACATTCATAAAAGAGTAAGAATACAGTATCGGGCAGAATAAAATTTCAACAAGAACATGGTATGGAAATTTGAAAGAAATAGAACATTAAAGAGAACATGAAAGGAAATGTGAAGTTGAGAATCCCCTTACCTTGAAGAGTAACTTCTAAAAGTCCATTATTGGGATCATGATGTCTTGGGGACACCATGGGAGGAATGCTTCAGAGGTAAAAATAGCATAAAATTGTGGGGGATGTTGTGAGAATGATGATAAACAATGAAATTTGTGGGTATTTATAATACAAGAATGAGGGTTTTTATTAATTTCAAAGGACATATCGTTAGTCGTATTTGCAAAACCATGGGCTTTCCCAAAGTATTTTCTTATGGTACATTCCACATGGAAAACATAATATCATATTGTAGTCCAAAATAGTCGAATAGATTCTTATTTTACTCATTTCATCATGATGAAATATTTATAATGTCCTCAAACATAACGAAAACTCAAAACGATATATTTACTACTAATAAAATATATATATATTTTAGGTAAATCCCAACAATTCACACTAACCCTTTTTTGATGTGCAATATTCAAAAATGAACTCTGATTTAGAAATAATTATTTAATTTTATATTAAATTAAATAAATAAATTAAATAAAATATTAATACCTAAATTATAATTTCTAAAACATTTATTTAATTAACTTAGATACAATTATATAACATTACCATTTATAATGAATTTAATATATTTATATGTTCTTAGTTGAGGTTACAATTCAATAGTTCATATTACTATTAATAAGACAAACATTACTATTCACATGTTACTATTCACTATTTTTTTGGATCTTATTAGAATCTAATTATCTCACTATACGCGACTATGTATGTTTGTTTTTCGAAAGTCATTTCATTGAATGGATTATTTAATAAATCATTAAAAATATCATTTTACTATTCATCAAAAATAATATTCATCTAATACGATTCATTAAGAAAACCCTATTCATCCAATAATATTCATAAAAAAAATATTTTCATTTAAACATTTAAACTTCTTAAAAATTTGCTAAAGATTCGCCCAGGATTAAATTTGGCATTTGAAATTGAAAAATGATTTTTATTTTACCATTATTATTCTCCAAATAAGAGAAATTTTAGAGAAGTAAAATTTTTTACATTGAAAATCAATTTATCAAATTTTTATCAATTAAACATATTCCTTGTTGTAGAATATATTCTTAAAAGGGAAAATAAAAAGTAAAAATTTTATTTATACGAAGGGATTACATGAATTAACTAATGCGAGGTTACATAACCCATTATAACACCTGCATAGGACCTAAGTGAAATGTGTGAAATGGTGATGGACTCTTGGAGTGGCTATAATAACATCACCTAAGTGGTAATCTACCCTAATTTGAACTTCTCCTATATGTGATTTTTTTCAATCTTAATATGTTGAAGCTCGACTTGGGCTTGGTCCAAATTAAATCCCACTGATGATACCTCCTTCCCAAGATCCAACAAATAGGCTTTGTACGGACTCAGTCTACAATATGAGTCCATTGAATCTTTTTTATGCATTAATTATCTATTATAAATTCTATCTATAAACTATAATTATTACATAAAAATTTATTATTTTTTCCAAAAGTCATATTAACCAACAACAAGAAACCTGATGGACACATTTCATTTATATTTATACATTTTTATTGAATATGACATAGTAAATAATAAATTTTCAGGAAACAAAATATTATTCAACGTTTCGGGTCATTAAATTTATTAACCAATTTAGATAGATATCAAAATGTAGTAGAAACTCATTAGTCTATAGTACTCATGTGTTACAAAATTTAATTATTTCTATTTATAGAATAGTTTTATATTTCAATCAAGGGTGATCATAGCTATGGGATAAAATAAATTTTACATTTTCTAATAGTTGTTATTAAACCCTATCTAAACCCATAATATAAATGATTAATAAAAAAATTATGAATGATTACAGATGATATAAAGGTGATAAAAGATGAATGAATGGATTATATAGGGATTATGTTTATGAATGGTTTGGTATAGGTGAATGCATACGAAAAATAAATATTTTTCATATAATAAATGATAATTAGTTGGATAAGGAATGATGTTGAATTGTGAAAATATTGCCCATGCGGTTTCCTACTTCATGGTATTTGATATTTCCATTGATAATGTGATTTTTTATGAAATTGGTTGATTTATTGTGTGGATATTGTGTTTCCATAATGGTATGTTTGAATTATATTTGTGAACATAATATGATAGGGGGGTAATTTAGTGGTACTATACAGGATATGATAGATATCAGTCATTTTACATTTGTAGCATGTCATGACTCGAAGTATGCATGTTTTTACAAGATATAATGGACTAAAGATATCAATATTCAGTATGTTCTCTACCCCAGTAATGTGGTGGTGAATGGTGATGCATGGTGGGGGTCATTCATGGTTGGAGGAGGATACATGGTTGATTTTATACATGTTCAAAATAGCCTACCATGACAATAATTAAGTGGATATATAGTTATAGGTAAGGAATATACATGTAAGTGGATGAATGATGTTGATTTTCTTCTTTTCTATATTACCCTATCAATTGGATGTTATAAAGTAGGATGTTTGGTGATGTGCTTTTGTTTATACGAGGATGGGGTTATGTATACGTGGTGACGTGATATATAGTGTAGAATTTTGGTTACGGGTTAGATATTGTGGAATATAGATATGTGATTCATGGATAGTTCTATAATGGTTTTTGGTTGATGGTGAGTTGTTCATGTTGCTTAAATTTTCCATCCTTGATCTGTTATTTAGTGGTGGTACTACCAGCTTTCAATAAGTTTAGGTTTTTTTTGTTGAAATGGATGATGATATTATGGTAAAAAGGTAAATGATAGGGAATTATGTGCAATACAATGATTTGTGATTATATTTATTATTATTATATTATACATATATGTTTGTTTAGGAATTATTTGGTAATTTAAATTTTTTTACTCTTATATATTCATTACACAATGATGTTGAATTTTTAGGGGTTTTATCCTATAATATAATCCAAACAGTTCACCCACCATAGTTTTCTAAATGATTACATGATATGCTGGCAGAGTTGAGGGTTATGCTTCAAATATATTTAGTGGAATTGGTAGATGACATGGATCCTTAGAGCGCATTCATGCATGCATTTAATTTTGATTTTATTTCATGTGTGTGAAATTGGTGTTGTGTAAAATTAATTGTGGAATACAGTCCTTTGGTATTTATTAGTGGTTGTTTTGATATTTTTGGGGATTTATGAGGGTAATTCCCACATTTTTATGGTTTATACCATTGGTTCTTGTCTACATCATATGGAATATTCCAGGGAGACTTTCAGGTCACTCTCAACTTATCTACATGACTAAATGGGTTTTTAGAGGGGGGTGATACATGAAAACATCAAATAAAAAATTTTGGATGATAGTTATGGTGTAGTATGGAGATGGAGACAAGTGATGTCTTTATGGGGTTTGTGGTGAAATTAAATCCTAACATGTAATATAGACCTATTATAATTTATATGAGACAAATATCCCTCCCATTACCTAATGGATGGAATTTGAAAACCTACTAAAATGGTTTATCAAATGCATATCCATTTGGGGAAAATAATCTTTACGAGTTACATGAATCATTTTCATTAGATTCATTGGAATTTTTGGTATTAATTTATAAGTTTTTGTATGATTATACCACTATGTATTAATTTTTCCTGATTTTTCATTCTCTTTCTAAACTGATTACAAAAAAATAAAGGAATGATGAAAATGATTATTAACTTTAATATATAGTTTTATTAAAACCTCATTGAGACATGAATGTGTTTTCACTTAGATTACTATAATATGATTTCTATTAAATTAATTTTCATTTTAATTAATTATGTGTGCAATATATTGATATATTTCCATGATATTTAGAATTTTTAGTGAGGCATTCTCTGTGTGTTATTATTTCATGTAATTGCTTATTTTTAGATGATTTTTAAAACTTGTTTCTCTTAAAAAACTCTAATTTTTTTGGCTAAAATAATTTTTTACATCCATTCATATGTTTATTTTGATTTTATAAAAGTTTTTTATTCCATGTGTAACCTTATTATCAATATATATTGTAAATAAGTGTTATGTAATTTTTATAAGGGCCTATTTTTGGAAATTTATTTATGTAATTATTTGAAAATTATAAAAACAATTATAATACACAATTTAGAATATAAAAAATATTACTATGATAAACTTTTCACTTCCATTTTAATGCTCATATAATGTACTATAAAGATGAAATATCATGTACCACGTTTTCAAACAAGATTTTCAATACATTTGTAGTTAATGAAATATCTATGAGCATGTTTAAAGGTATTATGTGGATTATTTATTGGGGGAAGTGTGTCTAAAGTTTAATAATATGATTTGTTTTTTATGAATACACTATTTTGTATTTCCCCATACATGTTGTGTGATTGTATTTTTGTTTCTATATAAGGAAGAAAGAGTATATCGACAATTATAAAATAACAAATAATCCTTCCATAGTAGTGGAATTTTTAAATAATGTTTTGGATTGAACATGTCAAGAATAATTCATGAGGATAAATCATGTGAAGACTTTCATTTTCATTTTCAGCAATTTCCATGTGATATTAATAAGTTGAAAAGTAAAAATAATTCCTTGAATTTTAATTTGAGTAAATTGAGTATTGTTTATAATGTGTTTCTTGATGATTTATTACCTTGAGGTGATGATATTTTTTTCTAGATATTTTATTCTTATTCGATAAATATTATTTTTGAAGGATTTATAATTTGAGGCCTTTCAATAATAATGTTTGTGTTATAACATTCTAAATTAATTGTTTAAAAATATTGTGAAGTGATTATTTTCGATTATGTTTCCTATTGTTTTGATTATGTTTTTATTATGATTGAGTTAATGGAATCACCTTTTATAAATGACTAATCGATTAATTCTGGTAATGATAAAGTTGTTTGGAAATCAAACATTTGTTTTGGTGTTCATATTGGACACACATAATACTTATGAAAAAGATGGATGAAAATGATATATGTTGTTATTTTATTCTATGGTTAGTTGTGTTTAATTTTTTGATCATTGTGTAAGTATTTGGGAAATTTTTTGGATGGTTTGGGTGTTAGATTTTTATGTTCATTGGGATCTATAGCATCAATGAACCAATGATTTTTAAGAGGAATTAGTTTATAAAATGAATAAATTACTTTATAAGAAATTAATTTATTGACAATAGATTCACAACCTTTGCTAATATGGAAGGTTATAAGTTATATCATATCAAAAATTTAATGTATATTACAATTCATAACCATTTATAAATTTTTTTTTTAATTATCATTACATTGGTGGAAATCCCACCTATAAAAACAGGACTATCCCATAAAACCATAGTGATAAAGAAAATATGACAATAGTTCCTTAAAATTGTTTTTATGGGCCAATGTATAATGGATATTCTCAACAGTTTGAGAAAACCATTAGGACTAGAATAGAAATTCCCAACAGTTTTATAAATATGTTGGGAAAGGCTGATTGGCATATAGGTATCCCAACTATTTTTAAAAACCATAGGAGGAGAAAATCCCCACAAAAATTTGAGCCAATGTCCTCCATCCAGAACTGATATTTTCCCTAAAATAAGTTTCTCCCTCCTGTTAACCCTACTTCCAATCACAAACCCTATATCCACAGCGCACATCCAACCTCTCTAACATTTTTTCATAAAAAATATCTGTCCAAGAGGAAAAACCTACTTCCCAAATGGATACCTATCATTCAATAAAGTAATTTTTGATCTTACACTTCAGATACTTATTTTGTAATGGATGTATGTATTCTTCCTATATTTATATTATATTTTTTTCATTCAATATCTCTACAATATTCACTATTTTAATTTATCATGATCCACTTATGAACACAAGATATATATCACAATAGGTTTTTTCTTTATTGTGGTTTTTCATTATAGAACAATTTTTATTGATATTAAATAGGTCAATATGATCACGAGTTATTTAATCCTTGGAATATTTTAAATTTATGGTTTATTGACATGATTTTGTTGGTTAGAAAAAAATAAAACTATAATGTTTTTTATTCTAAGAGATACAAAAATATACCTATGTATTATGAATCTTCCCTTAAATGTTATCTTTGAAATATCACACTATATCTTTTATATGATAATACCCACACTATATTTCATTCATAGATAACCAATATGATCCTTATAATTGTTCAAACAAGTCAAAAATCCCCAAAACTGGGTATCATTTCATTATTGTCACATGGAACAACATTATTTTCCAAAAAAACCCCAAACTAAGAGTGTGATATGTGTAGTTGAATAAATCAATCAACCTACATTCCCTTATGAAGCATCTTTATTTACCTCAACATTGCTTGTTCCAAATGTTATGTGGCCATAGATATGGGTTACACTACAAGAATTATTTTTTTTTCTAAAAGAAAATTTCTCTCTATGGAAGGAGTCTTGAAGAGTTTTACGAAAAGATATTAAGATATTAGTAAACCATTTGGAGAAATAGAAAGAGATAAGTCAGGTTGTTCTACAAGATCCCAGCCTGCCGAAAGTGACATAATATCTTCAGTCTATCTCAAATAAAGATCCACTCTATTCACATCAACCAACCAATGATATGTCATCAAAAAATTATATCTGTTATGTGAAATGAATGATACTCTCCATTGATAAAAATCAACATCAGTATGAATTATTTTCTCCAACCCAACCATGATGATTCCATAAATGGTATTCAACATTTGTAACATGATGTACAATTAATTTCCTTAGCTGACAGCTTGTAGATACCCAAATCATGGCATACATAGACATTACATTACTTTTTTGAAATACATAATACATAAAAAAACAGACACACAAGGAATGTAATAGTTTACTGTCTTTGGAAACTCGGAACATAATTTTCAAATCGTGGTGAAACATGTTCAACATCTCCCATAAATATCATCCCCTTTTAATTTCTTACCTAAAACCATTCTTTATATCCTAGGGAAAATAAAACATATAAAGGGTGAGCTCAAATTCTCAGTAAGGGTAAGCATGGAAAGAATAAAACAAACCATACACATTTGAACTTTAAAACATGATCATAATGTTTAAACATAAAATTTATGAGCAATGTCATAAAACATGGAAGTACGTAAGGCATAGATCATAATGGAACATCAGTCATGATAAAATACATGGGAATAAAACATGTAATTTTGGCAACCATTAATCACATGGTATGATTTCCATAGTATCCAATGCATTTCTGCCATGACCATCTTAGTATACAAAGTCCCTTTCTGAAGCGAGTTCACTCCTCGTTCTTGTCCTGTATCACTGAACCGGATTAACATACCATTCCAGCAATGTCTATCTCATGAGATATAAATCTTTACCCAATTAATTGAAGGGATATATAGGCCCCACCCATCTCATAAGGAAATCATTCTTACATGTTCCACAAAATAAACATAAACCATTCATCATAACCCAAAGAATAAAATGGGCTTCATAAACAACATCAAATCTTAACATAATCCATATAAAACAAATGGATATAATTTCATCATAATTATAATCAAACCATGTAAATAATAGAGACATTATTCTTGAAATATAATCATTCTAAATAATGTTATCTTTTATGGAAAATAATTTTGACAAATCACTTGAAATGATTTCTTGAGGAAAATATCATTTCTTCATTAAAATCATTTTATTTTCACAAAATTCCATGAAATTTTAAAAGAAACAGATTTTTTTGAAAAAATTCATTAAATATTGTAGAGTAAGCTTCATGAAAATAAGGCGTTATAAAACCGTAAAAATCTATTCATGTCGTATAAGTTAAAAAAACATTCTTCCCGTACTTTTGTCGGAAAAGTCAAAAAGTACCTCGTATGGTAAACAAAAGAAAGATTCCTTCCACAACACAAATTAAAAGTTGAGATGAGTGAAAATGACTTTAAACATACATGGAATAATATTAAACTCTTTATGAAAAAATTTATATGAACATGTATGAAAAATATAACCCCAATTAATACTTACGAATAAACAATCTTGGATAAAAACGAGATTGGAATAATTATCTCTTACCATAGGTCTGATATGCTCTGTACGTATCTAAACCTCCTATATAATGATTCAAATAATGTCATTGACATATTATAGAATCATATTCACTATTATGATATCATATATGGTTCAATTATGACTTTATATTACGCGTTCACTTGTAAGTTCCATGTTAAAGTAGCGTTTTGCATAAAATCGCATAATTTATCATACGTGTTTGGACTTGTTGTTCTTGATATTATTTTTACTTATATCTTTATTTACATAAATCCTAAATGTAAATCATTATGTAGATATCATATATATATTCAGTATATATATATATATTATATATATAAATGAAATGAAATACACCATTCATGCCGACGGTAGGCCGTACGTACGCATGAACGCTGTTTTCATTTCCTTATTGAAATAAATGGAATTAAGTAAATGAAACATATATTTACATAAATAAAGTATCATTATTATATAATATCTTTAATCATTATTTTTTATATATTCATTATAATCATACTTTAATGGTGAATCATGGAAAATGAATCTCATCGCGTTTGTGGAGACGGTAGTCCGTATGTACGCATGAGTGATGATATCATTCCAATGATCATGGAATTGTATTTAAGTGTATGTATAGTATTTCAGAATCAATATCACTTTAAAATAATAATATATAGTTATTTATTTACACCATTATACCCATCCATGTAAGGTGGTGGTGGAAAACAGATTACACCACGGCGTGGAGACGATATCCTATACGTACACACGCGCAATGATTTCGTTTCTAAAGGATGAATAGAAGATTAAATTGGGTTGTTTCATATTTATAATAACATATCCATATATGTGTGATTCTAATGTTATTAATATATGATGAAAAAAATAAAGAAGAAGAAGTAGGAGAGGAAATAAATTGGAAAGAATCGGTAAAGGATATTACCTCTTCTTTGACACGCCTCTTCTTAACATACTCATAAGGAACTTGGGATTGCCTTTTGAGAATACCATAACCTCTATAATGTTTCTATTTAAGATGATAAGGGAAATGGGCAGGGTTTGGATGCGATTCAAGGATCAAAATGGTGTGAAGAGAAGAGGGAAGAGGTTCCCTTTTTATAAGAGAAGAGATGGGCAGCTTTTGAAAAACATAAAATTTTATTTTATAATAAAGTCATATTGTGTTTATAATATTTCCAAATTTATTTATTTCGAATAAAAAGCAGATATGGGTCGAAATACACTCCACCCATATGTTTTAGACATGTTTATATTACAATTTTAACCTTATCATTTAGATTTAACTCTATGTTAAATAATTTAACTTTTACTGTGCCTTCTTGTTTTCTTACACTATATGGATAAAAAACTTACTATAACAAGCCAAACGAACCCCAAGTGGTTAATTATTAATATATAATACCTTATCTATCACATTTGGCAAAATATTATATTTTTAGGAATATAATAACAATTTATAATGTAATATTTGTTTAAAAAACTATTTTATGTCAATTTTGAGACTATTTGGTAAATGATTTTTGTGAAAGTCAGAACAACATGATTAGTTCAAAAAATGTTAATTGAATCAATAATAAAAAGTCATATTAACCTATAAAGTTATTGGAAATCATAAAAAGTCTCAAATTAAATTTATTTGGGTATTTAAAAATTATAAATAAAATACCATTATGTAGGAAATATTTTTATATTTTTAGTAATATTTATAGACGAATTTATCTTATGTATAACCTTAGATTAAAAATGTTTTAGTTATTAAACTTTGATTTTAACTATTTTAACACTTCATTAAATAAAATAATAGTAGGTTTCCTAATCTAATACAAGTGGACCTAAAGGGTAATATTTTATTCCTAATGTTGTCTTTGGTCGAATTAAACTTACCCAATAGAATTAGGACATGTTTTTGGGTAATATTAAAATCATTTTTACCCTTAATTACCCTATTTACTTTTCACCGTGGTAAATAAAAATACAAAGTTACTATTCACCAAAAAAATTATCTTATTGAACCACATTTTACTCCTTAATATTAACCATGTCTCTCGGATTTTTGAAATTCCACTCAATGAAGCGGTTAAATTAAGTTTTATAAAAAATTTCAAATTCTCCTAGGAGGTGGGTAAAAGACGGTGAAAAGTTCAATAAAATTTTTATATATCTAAAATTATTATAAAATAACTCTAATGAATTAAATTGAACTTATATAAGTATTATGTATGAATTTTGACCTAAAATATATTTAAATAATTCAAATAATTATTTAAAAATAAGTTGGATTATAAATAGTTACCCATTGTTTTCACTATTCATAAAAAATTGAATGTTTTTAGAAAACTAACAAAAATTCACCCTAGGGTAATTTTGATATTCCGAATCCAAAAATGATGTCCATTTTGAATGATAAAAAGTATTAAATTTTAAAAAGTGAGTATTACTATTCATAACGGATAGTTTATATAACATATCATCGTTTAGTGAAAATCAATATTGTGTACGACACACGATATCATGGAAGGTCGTGATTGCGTGTAATGCAAGACAAGACAGGGATGCATGTAGTGCAAGAAAATTTTTGTGTAGTTTACAACAAAAGACATCAATGAAATTAAAAAGAATATTTTTTCATAAAATCTCAGGGTGTTACATTCTACACCCCTTAAAAGGAATTTCTCCCTCGAAATTCACCGGGGTTATAAATGGTTTACTAATCAAATGTTTCTTTAATATAAAACCACATCGTAAAAAGGAATACTATAAATTATCATTAAAAACTAATGTATGAAATGTAATGGTTACCCAAATTAACTAATCACTGGGTTTCCACATAGGAGAACATAGGTGAAAATATGGATATGGAAGAGAAATCTAACCATCATGTTCGGATGGAGAGTGGTAGAGAACATGGCTATGAAAAATCCAACAATCACAAATCCATAAATTTGTGATGATCTAAGGTGCCATCGAATTTATCGGATATAAGGGCACTAGGAAAACATTTTTGGTTTTCAAGATCATTTCCCTAAAGTTGAAGAATTTGAATTAGAAGAAATACTTACATTATTTCGGTATAATTTCACCATTGTTCGTTCCTTGAACAATTTCCACTTCATCTCTTAAAAAAATGAAGTTGAATTTTTCATTCATGAGGTGTTAGCAAATCATGTGATAGAATGATGGTTCATTCCATATGTCTCAAAAAAATGGTTAGAAAGTGTTATCAAATATACATAAGTACATAAATGGTGTGGTTAATCGTATATGATTCTAAAAATGGACATATATTTCATATATCATACTACTTAATAAAACTAGTTTTTACTATCCAGGGTCTTCCTGTAGTCAAGTGCTTGGAAATAAAGGCATGTCGCACTTCGGTTGTGTGTTTGATTCCCACAGCCTTGTCAGACGCGACAGGTTGTCACTCGTCCTATGGGTTATACTTTTTTCTAAAACTATACTATTATAAAATTACTCAAATAATATCAAAAAACAAGTTCTATCATTAAATAATACTATCTTATGTCCAAAATAATCCATTCCAATCTTTAGGCTTATCCAAAACACATCTGTCCAATCTTATAGTATAAAGAAAATGATTACTAGAAATGACATCAAACAAGAATGTGAATACCATCATTTATCACCCATATATCAAACGATATATCTTTTTGGTCACATTCCAAACATTCAAATACCTTAATCATGTATTCTCTTGAAAAATTAATACCCATTGAACCTTAGTGAAAACATGAATGCTATCAGAAGTTAACTCTTTCCACATACCAAAATCCCAAAATTTCTATATACTCAAACCATGATATCAGTCATGAACTCAGTTCATTTTCTCTTTATCCCTTGATTATGCACATATCATCTTCTATCCAAAAATATTTCAATCACTTTTCATGGTTACCGACACCATATAATTATTGAATACTAATACATTGATATTCCAAAATTCCACGATGCCATAAATGAGATTCCATGATACTATATTGAAATCTCATTACATAAACACTTAATCATTTCACAACATCATTTTCATACTCAACATCACAAACAGTGATCTCATGTGACTTCCCATTATCCTTTTCCTTAAGAGGTTTCTGACGTTGATCATCATTAATCCTTGGATTAGGGAATTTATTAGCATAATGCCCCATTTCCTTGCACTTGAAGCATTGAAGTGTCGGTGGTGCGTTCTGTACAGTCTTTTGTTTATTTACATCATTAGAAACCATTTCTCCATTACTTCGACACTAACCTAATCGATGACCTTCTTTTCCACACATAAAACCTTTTCTACTACCTTTTAGACAATCTCCACCATTATTATTTCCTCACTTTGAGCGTAAAGAAACATTCATCTTCGTTACACCATTATTCTGAGATTTCTTCTTGAACTCCATCTTTCGTTTCATATAAAAACCTTGATGTGGATATGTTACACCAACTTCCAGTTCTACCTTGATTGCACAAAACACAATTTATTCATAGCTATTGAAGTCTCTTATAGCTAATTCCCTTCGAAGACTTGGTTTTATGCCACTGAAAATCAATCAACTTTACTTTCAGGTTGGATGATAAATCCAGATGCATACCTTGCATGTCTTGTAAAATTTTCTTCGTATATACCGACAGATTCATCATCCTTCTATTTAAGCTTAATGAACTCCTTTTCCATCATTGTTCAAAGAATATGAGGGAAGTGCATACTGAAAAATAAGTTCAAGAACTCATCTCATTCAATGGATTCAATTTCATATTGGGGCCTTGTATTCTTAATTAGAGTCTACCATTGATCTGCTTCACCTTCTAAGAAGTAAATAGCCAGAATAACTTTTTCATGTTCCGAACAACGATGTATGGAAAATATCTTTTCAATGGAATTGATAAATTTTTCACCAACATGTGGATAAGAATACCCATAGAAAGAAGGTGGACATTTCCTCATTAAGGAGTCAATAGAATATTGTTTCCTGCTCTGCTCATTTGGAAGTATAGAATGATTCATAGATTGTGTAAGTATAGCAATAAGATTTTTCACTCCATCTGACATAACATTGGTTTGTTTAGGAGGAAAATTATTGCATTGTCCATTACATTGATCAACATAGTTCCCTCGGCTTCCAGCCACCGTCTAAAACCTAAAAAGAATAGTGTGAGTGGAAAAAATCATTCTAGGGAAAACAACATAATAAATAGGGAGTACCATCTATATCTAAAATCTTAGGTTTAATTATAATAACGTTACCTTAATTCTGGGAATATAACTTATATGTATACTTAACCTTAGAGACATCCCTAGGCATAAATTATAAATATATCTTGGAATCTCACTAGAGTTATCGTATCCTAGTTTCCAAAGGCTGACAAGACCTTTGCTCTCAAACCAACTGTAGAGACCCAAAGCTTGACGTACATGTACATTACATTACGTTTTCAGAATACATAATACACAACATAAACAAACACACAAGGACCATAATAGTTTAGTGTCTTTGGAAACTCGGAACATAATCTTCTAATCATCGTGAAAGATCTTCAACATATCCCACAAGGATCTTCCACTTTTGTTTTCTTACCTAAAACCTTACATTATATCCTGGGGAAAAGAAAAAATATAAAGGCGGAGATCAAATGCTCAGTAAGGGTAAGCTTGGAAAAAATAAAACAAACCATTCACATTTTAACT
Source organism: Viscum album (assembly GCA_963277665.1). Lineage (NCBI taxonomy): Eukaryota > Viridiplantae > Streptophyta > Magnoliopsida > Santalales > Viscaceae > Viscum > Viscum album. The sequence goes on along the minus strand of OY728158.1, from coordinate 37,710,491 downwards.
TTAAAACATGAACATAATGTTTAAACATAAAATTCTTGAGCAATGACATAAAACATGGCAGTATGTAAGGCATAGATCATAATGGAACATCAATCATGATAAAATATAATGGGAATAAAACATGTAATTGTGGAAACACTTTTGCACATGATATGATTTCCATATTATCCAATTCATTGTTTCCATGACCATCTTAGTGGAGAAAGTCCCTTTCAGAATCGAGTTCACTCCTCTATCCAGTCCTGTATCACTGAACCCAATTAACATACCATTACAGCCATGTCTATCTCATGAGATGTAAATATTTACCTAATTAATTGGATGGAGATATAGGTCCCACACATCTCATAATGAAATCATTCTTACTTGTTTCAAAAAATAAACATAAATCATTCATCATAACCCAAAGAATAAAATGGGTTTCATAAACATCATCAAATCATAACGTAATCCATATAAAACAAATGGATATCATTTCATCATAAGAAGAATCAAAACATGTAATTTATAGATAAATTATTCTTGAAATATAATAATACTAAATAATGTCATCTTCGATGGAAAATAGTTTTGACAAAGCACTTGAAATGATTTCTTGAGGAAAATATGCTTTCTTCTTCAAAATCATTTTATTTTCACAAAATGCCATGAAATTTTAAAAGAAAATGATTTTGTTGAAAATTGTAATTAAATCTTGTAGAGTATTCTTCATGAAAAGAAGGCATTATAAACCGTAAAAATCTGTTCGTGTTGTATAAGTTAAAAAACATCCTTCCCGTACTTTTTTTGGAAAAGTCAAAAAGTACCTCGTATGGTAAACAAAAGAAAGATTCCTTCCACAACACAAAGTAAAAGTAAAGATGGGTAAAAATTACATTGAACATAAATTCTAGAATATTAAACCCTTTATGAAAACATTTTTATGGACATGGATGAAAAATATAACCCCAGTAAATACATACGGATAAACAAGCTCGAATAAAAATGAGATTGGAATAGTTATCCCTTCCCATTGGTCTGATATGCTTCCTAAGTATCCAAAACTCCTATATAATGATTTAAATAATGTCATTTACTTATTTCAGAATCATATTTATTTGTTATGATATCATATATGGTTCACTTATGACTTTATATTACCAGTTCTTTTGTAAGATCCATGTTAAAACAATGTTTTGTGTAAAATCGTTTTATTTATCGTACGTGTTGGAATTGTTGTACTTGATATTATTATTACTTATATCTTGTTTTACTTACTTATAGAATTTGAATCATTATTTATATATCATATATATATTCAGTATATATATATAATAGATATATAAATGGAATTAAATACACAGTTCATAGAGACAGTAGGTCGTACGTACACATGAAAGCTGTTTTCATTTCCTTATTGAATTAAATGGAATAAAGTAAATGAAACATATGTGTAAAAAAATCCAGTATAATTATTATCTAATATCATTCATGATTATTTATTATATATACTCTATAAACATTCTTTAATGGGTAAATCATGGAAAATGAATCTTATCGCGTTCGTGGAGACGGTAGTCCGTACGTACCCACGAGCGATGATATCATTCCCATGATCGTGGAATTGTATTGAATTTTATATATAATTTTCGGAATAAATTTCTATTTAAAGTGATTATATATAGTTATTTATTTACACCATTATACCCATCCATGTAAAGTGGTGGTGGAAAATAGATTACACCATGGCGTGGAGACGTTATTCCGTATGTACGCAAACGCGGTGATTCCGTTTCCGTAGGATGGATAGAAGATGAAAATGGTTTTCTTCATTATTATAAAAACATATCATTATATGAGTGATACTGATGTTGTTAATTCAAGATAAAACCAATAAAGGAGAAGAAGTAGAAGAAGAAATAAATTGGAATGAATCGGAAAAGGATATTATCTCTTCTTTGACGCGCCTCTTCTTAACCTCTTCTTAAGGCACTAGGGTTGGACTTTTGAGGAGACCATAACCTCTATAATGTATCAAGGTAAGACGATAAGGGAAATGGTTAGGGTTTTTCTGAGCTTCAAGGCTCAAAATGGAGTGAAGAGAAGAGGGGAGGGGTTCCCTTTTTATAAGGGAGGAGACAGGTACCTTTGGAAAAACCTAAAATATTATTTTTTAATAAAGTCATATTATTTTTATAATAGCTCAAAATTGAATTATTTCAAATATAATGTGGGGATGGGTCTAAATCCTCTCAACTAATAGGTTTTATACAAGTTTAGGTTAATATTTTAACCTTATCATTTAGATTTATCTCTAAGTTAAATAATTTACTTTTTACCGTGTCTTCTTGTTTTCTTACACTATATGGTTAATAAACTTACCATAACAAGCCAAACGAACCCCAGGTGGTTAATTATTAATATATATAACCGTATCTAAGTTATTTCTCTTAATATTATATTTTTAGAAATATAATAACAATTAATAATATAATATTATTTTTAAAAACTATTTTATGTAAATTTTGACAATATTTGGTAATTGATTTTTGAGAAAATCATAACAAAATAATTATTTCGAAAAAATTTAATTGAATCAATACTAACAAGTAATATTAACCTTGAAAATTAGTTTCATTAATAAAAGTATCAAATTACATTTATTTGGGTATTTATAACATCAATTATGTTAGTATTTCATTAATAAGGTAATTACTGGATCATCATTGTGTCATAAATAAATTAAATTATTTAATGTCTATAAATTAAAAATAAAAAACAATTATGTAAGAAATATTTTTATATTTCTAATGAATATTTATAGTCGAATTTATCTTCTCTATAACCCTATATTAAAAATGTTTTAGTTAATAAACTTTGATTTTAACTATTTTAACTTTCTTTAAATAAAATAATAATAGGTGCCCTAATCTAATCCAAGTGGGCCTAATGGGTAATATTTTATTCCTCAGGTTGTTTTTCGTCAAATTAAACTTATCCAATAGAATTAGGAAATGTTTTAGGGTAATATTAATATTATTTTTACCCTTAATTACATTATTTACTTTTAACTGTGGTAAATAAAAGTAAAAAGATACTATTCAGAAAAAATAATTTTTATCTTATTGAACCACATTTTACTCCTTTATATTAACTGTGTCTCTTGTATTTTCGAAATTCCACTCATTGAATCGGTAAAATTAAGTTTTATGTAAATTTTAAAATTCTGCTAGGAGATGGGTAAAAGACGGTGAAAAGTTTAATAAAATTTTTATATATGTAAAATTATTATAAAATTACTACAATGAATTAAATTGATCTTATATAGGTATAATGTATCAATTTTGACCTAAAATAAATTTAAATAAAATAAATTATTATTTATATAAAAAGTCATTTTTTAAATAGTAACCCAGTGTTGTAACTATAAATCAAAAATTGAATGTTTTCAGAAAAATACAAAAAATTCACCCTGGGATTATTTCGATATTCTGAATCCCAAAATGAAGTCCATTTGGAAATATAAAATTTAAAAAAAAATCAAAAATTCAGTATTAATATTCATAACGGCTAATTTATATAACATATAATTGTTTAGAGGAACTCGGTATTGCGTACAACACACGCTATCATGGAAGGTCACGATTACATGTAATGCAAGACATGTCAGGGATGCATGTACGACAAGCTCCTTTTGGTGTAGCGTTCGACACAAGACATCAATGAAATTGAAAATAATATTTTTCATAAAATCTCAGGGTGTTACACATCTTTTTTTATACACTCATGAAAATAATGACGATATTGTAAATTATTCCCAAAGATTGTGTTGAGAGATAGAAATTTTGAAATAACAATAATGATAAATTAAATCTCAAAAAATATAAAATATTTAAAAATAATTTATTAAATTATAAAATTATGTTTTAAAAAGGGTAGTTTTGGTCATGACTATATATTTAAAGGATTATTTCCCTCTACACATAATATCAGAACCAGATCCACTATATCCATTTGGCCTTCCTAATCTCTATGACCATGCCCCTAATATAAGTAAATACCCTATGTGATCTTTTTCTCTTGTGTATGGAAATTCATCACATCATAGTAATTTATTACAATATCCGTGAGTATACAATATTTTTCCCAAAATTACTTATAAAAATTTTATTACATAATGGATTGCCGATAGATATATGATACTGATTGGATCTCATGAAATTTTTAGAACAATTTGGAATGACTATCAGATTACTCATTTTAAAATGCATCAGATAGAGTTCACATATACTTACCATGTTAATATTTTGTTGTAAGACCATAGTTGATCCATGTAGAAGTTATATTCCATATAAAAAGTTTGGTTTTTATACAAAAAATGTATTTTTTTCTAATGGGGAGAAAATAGAATCTCAAAATATAGATAATCTAAATGAGAGGAGTAGATTGAAGAATTTTATATATGATCGGTTTCTATTTATTCATCTTCATGAGAAGCAACGGATTTCAACCAATGATTACTTATATATGGGAACAAATGATGCATCCAATGAAAATGATGATGATGATAGAGTGGAAAAATTGAATGATGCGATGACAACACTAATATATAGGCAATGTGATAAAACAAAAAGGATGAAATTTTTAATCTGATTGGTTCATGGGAAAACCATGAATGGGATTTCTAATATTTCCATTTATTAAATTATTTACTTCAGGAAGGAATTACATTTAGATGTGTCACATACTCTATCGAACAAATATATGGATTTGAAGTTAGTTTAAGAACGAGAATTTTCAAAAACCAAAATTCATGATTTCCCGAAACATTTCAACTTTTTCTGGGAGGAAATTACTGAATGAGATGATTGTATAAAATGTGGAACATACTGATATAAGATAGAAGCCAATGGAACACCATCATGTGTTCCACATAAATTAATGTGGCACTTTCCCTTGATACCTAGAATTCAGAATCATTTCATGTCTAATGAAATATCAATTAAAATGTGAAGGCATGATACCCAGAGAAAGGAGAATAATGATGATTTTTTTCACCCTACAGATGAATTTTCATGGTAGATATTTGAGGTTAGATTTCCTAATTTTTATCTGACATACATAATGTGATATTGGGTCTTTCATGTGATTGTATTAATATATTTTTTCATATTATTATAGCACACAACACATTGTTTGTTTTCATATATAGTTATAACTTTCCACCGTGGGTGTGTCTAAAAAAACCTTTTAATTAATTGAGTATACGTATATCAATCCATTGTAATCCTGGAAATTATATAGAATTATACATGAATATATTAATAAAATAGTTTAATCTTCATTGGTATGTTAGTGTGCACACATATGATACGTGTTTGAAAGTCGTATTTCAGACGTCTGATGCGCTTATGTGGATGATCAATGATTTTTCTACTTATAAAATGATTTATTCATGGAGTATGATGTGAAATATATCATGTGCTGTTTTTATAAATAATAATTGATCCATAAGACTGAAATATCATCCAATGTTTAGTTTTATGGGACATCACTGATTCTTGACAGTGGACCATCCGTATTGAAATAATGGTTGGTGATTTTACAATACTATAGAGACCGATGATCCAACTCTTTGCATGTATACAATGTCTTTAGTTAATGAATGGTAAGATTATAGTTTTTCATTCTAAAAGGTTCAAATGAAAGATATAAAGAGGAAGAATGTTTCCAATGATACCTATTATAATTTAAAGAAAAAGTATTATCTTATTTGGGTTTATATATTGATCAAAAAACTTGTTACGTCATTATTTAGATGTCATATATATTAAAAATAATATATGTGAAATATTTATTTTGATTCTTATAAATTTAAATTGAATGAAAAAATATGATTTTTTATCTTAGTGTGACTTTGTGGATTGGCAGATCACACCATAATTTCATGCTCTATGTATCAGAGAAAATAAATGGCATGTTCTATGTTCATCTTATGTGATGAAACCTACAAAAAAACAATTTCCAGAAGTACTAGAAATTAATAATGTTCCTGATTAATATTCATGAAATATATCAAAACAGGTCGATAGAAGAGAGTTAAAGTTCAAATATTTGAACTCGCTATATTACCATGTCCTTAACAATGAGTTGATTCCAATATAAATACATTATATTTTTTTCAATAATATAAGGTTGTAAGTTATTCGGTTGTTCCGATTTTTATGGATCATTGTTCATAGAATTTAACCATGTCTTCCATGAAAAAAATGTTAGTGGATACACCATTAATTGTTTCTGAGATAGAGAAAATATTTCCACCTTTATTATCCCATGAATAATTTATATGAATGTCTATCTTCCAACCAAAATACTTCTTGGATGGCATGTAGCTTTTTATTATGTATCCAACAAAAATAAATATGTACACATTGAAATATTATGTCTAGAAAAGAAATAATCTAGATTTTTCTATAAAGAAAAATTAATTGGATGAAGAATGTATATATTTCATCTCAATGTATTTGTTTGATCTACCTAAAATATTGAACAGACTAATGATAAATGAAGAAGAACAATATGAGTTAATTGATCCCATCATTCCATTACATCTTCAAATAGGATGAATTCCCAGATCATATATATTGACAGCATTAATCCATGAATAGAGAGAAATGTAATATCAAAAATTTTTGTTCAATTGTGATTTGTTTGATGACTTCATCATGTTAGTAAATTGGACACGTATATCTTATCTCAACTCTTGAAATTTTACATATCGGTAAAAACATATCTATTTTTTTATCTAGGGAACATAAATAAATGATAAATATAACGCATTGTTTTTTATCATTTGAGAAGGAGATAAAATTTTCATAGAGAATATTTTTCTATTTACATGAAATCCAATGTAGAAATATTGATGTAATAATTAAATAAAATCAATATTTAATTAAGTATAATATTCATTTATATTACAGGTATCATGTTTTCCTACAAAAACTATCTCTAAGGAAATAAGAGAATTGTATTTTGGTCCAAATATCATGGTTAATGAATGTAAATAAATTGTGATCCACAGGTACAAATTTATTATCACTGAATGAGCAAAGAACATGAGGAAAAGATTACGGTTCCATGCTAACTGCCAAAATAATCTATTATTCCATTACATCAGTTAATAGGCCCCATTTTGAAAATGTAAATATTATGAAGTTGTTGAAAATTATAATATTGGATTATTACACTCTTGGTTGAGTGAATATGATGAAATATCAGCAGTTCGATTCGATGATGAGGCATGACACATTTATTGATGATTTTTTATTTCGAGTTATTAACATGACTCATACTCCTCTTACTGATGAACCATAGGTATAGGAAGAAATGGAGAATCATTTTTTTAATTTTAAAGATCATCTTTTTCCGGAATTTGATTTCATTATTTATGTAATCCCATTAAATATTGTTGAATCTGGAATTGACACCATCCCTGCTCCCATTGGCCCCAATCCATTTATTACGTTAGATGACTCTAATAATTCCATTTTTATAATTGATTGTGAATTTGAAGATGTGGTGGGAAAATATATAGAATCATTCATCTATGTTCTTAGTTATGTTTTATTATATCAACTTGAGTTATTTGAGGTTTGTGCTATAAAAACTTATTTTCTATTGATTGAAAATATTTTATATCCAACTAGACTTTCATGTGAATTTTCAATATTTACTGGTTATAGTTTTCATTGTGTTTTATTTTAAAATTAGGAATAATTAGGTCCAACTTATATAATATGAACCATTTTATTTTTTGGAATTAAAGATATATCACCTTTGTAAAAAGTTGTTACAATGGTGAAAACCAAAAGTGTAAAAAAGATTAAACATTATGATATTAGGACTGGAATTTTGATAACAAATTTTTAATTGAGTGAAGGAAGTATAGATCGCACTAATATCCCCCCATATCTATTATCTCTACACTTTGAATTCATTTTTATTAATAGTGATTTCCAATTAATGAAAATTTATCGGTATTTACAATAATACCTCTCCATTTAACTTAAAAAAGGCATAGACTATTCCTCACTCCCCTCTCACCAATACTGCCTATATTTAGACAAAAATCTAACCAAACCTATCATAGAAATTCATAGACACCTTAAAAAGTTTGTTTTATTCTCATGTGACCATTCAAAAAATGTTTAATCATCGTCACAAATAAAATCTTCCATGATGTGAGGTATGTGTTCTTAACCATATTTTATCTTTCTTATTTCATTATGGGGTTCCCTTATTCCTAAACATTCACATCATCTTATAATAATGAAAACCTCAATAATATTATTTTATTTAAATGTTATTATAATGATGGTTCATGTATTTATCCCCCTTACCTATTCCTTTATTTAAAATAAAAACATGATTTATGCTTTGTGGGGACTACCACCATAATGAATAAACATGTTTCATTTTACTTCATGTCCAATCATTGATGGCTTCAGTTTAACATTTATATGTAAATATTATATATATATGTAATATATCTCATTAATATTTTTAGTATTTTTAAAAATAAAAATAAAAATCATTACATGGTGATCAAAATATATCAGATAAAACCCACAACTAGTTTATCACTGTTTTCATCTTTATAAAATGAGAATAACACTCATATGTATTGGAAAAGTAATTTTTTTATAAAAATAAATTCTAGTACCATTAGTGGTCTATAAATTATTTTATTTTGGATAAGAAGGACTATAAAAACATACCTATTTCAAAATGGTAATGATTATTAACACTCAATGTTGAAAAAAGATTACAACTTTCTAATACAATATGAGAACATTTTCAATGAATATTATAAATGAAAATTTATAGGAATAATGTATTATAATAGGTAATTGAGATGATTATATTTATGATATAGGATGTTAAAGCACTATAATGTAAATCAAGGTTAAAACTAAGAGGTCATTAAGACTCATATATTTTCCATGGGTCATAATCACTCTTCAGTGACTATTATATTTTAGTTTTTCTATATAATAACATATGTGGAATTTATGTTTTATTTCCATATTATTTTTTGGGAAGATTATTTTTAAATAAAATTATTCATCATTTTTTAATCATTTTTTTCATTTATATTCAATTTTTTTGAATAGTTCACCTTTACTATAATAGAATTTCTTCTTCCACAACCATCATTTTAATTCCCACCAATTTTCTCCATTCCAATATCGAAACTCAATTACTTTTATCTCTAATGATCATTTTATAAAAAAATTATTCTTTTTACTGTAAAGGTTTAATTATCCTTTTAATGCTTTAGGCTTTAAATAATGTAAATTTCAAACCATTAAAAGGCTCCTTCTTACAATTATTATATATTCTCCTGTTCTACTTAAAATATTGATATATGTTTTTTCTTATAAAGTTTCCCATATACGAATTCTTATTGAATAAATGTAGTAAAAAGTATATTATTCTTCATAAAAAATATTTTTTTAAATTATCTAGAAAATCTCATCCTTTTTAAAATGATATTAAAAAATTCTTTTTAAATAATTTTTTTATTTCTCTTGTAATTTAAAAGGATTACTTATTAAGGGGTTATGTTTAATGATTCAAACTATATATTACATTATCATTTGTTAATGTTGGATGATAATATTTTTTGTATCCAAATATTAAAATCATGATGTTATTTTATACCATTTTTTTTGTGAAGACCAATTTATTATCATGGGTTCTGTATGAGAAATGAATAATTTCAATTTCTATAATCATGAAAATAATTATTTTTCCATGGGGTCATTACTATATATATATATATTTATATTAATTATTTTAAGTGGAACCCATATACATAGATGATTATGATTGGGGTCTTACATCACCCTATAATGCATTGGATTATGTTTAAATCTCATGAGACAACCATCAGTGGACCTAATGCGGTTGTTCACATGGGCATGTGCATGATGGGTTTTCTCAAATTTCTAATAAATTAAATAATGACTTTTCCTACATTTGAGTAGGAATAATGGGTTTTGAAACATATTTTTTCCTATAATTTTGTTGTACCATAGTTTCTAATATTTTTAGTATGTAATGTCATATTTTATTTATTTATTTTAGTTTCCTAAAAATCTATGTTTTCAAGTTTATACATTCCTTTTAATGTCTTCCACAGATTTAGTTCATTCTCAAATGTTATATGACTATTCATATTTTTTCATCTATTTAATATATTTTACTCTTCCAAAATGATATTTGTATGATATTATATTATAAAAAATTGTCTCTTGTTTATAATCTAATTTATTTTGATCTTTTGTTATCATATTTATGTCTTCCTCGTTTCATGCTTCATATTATGATATTTTTTTACATTTATAAGTACCAAATATAGTTAGTTTATTATGTTTCAATTCCCCCAATTATGATGAATACTATATCATGTGAGATGTCTAGAAAGGGTCTATAAGAGATTAATTATGGTGGAATATTTACAATTACTGGGGAAAATTATGTTAAGATAACTAAAATCCAAGGCACAAATATGTTATATACATGGTTTTTGTGTTTTTATATGTATTGTATTGTTTAAATCATGGTATTATTTTATTATTTATTTAATGATCACATTGGGTTTCTATATTGTGAATCCAAGTACGGTATTGTTATTTTTGGAGACTAGTTTAGTTACCTTTTGTGTTAGGGTTACCAAAATTTTGTAAAAACCCTAGAGACGAGTATAATATAGGATAATATCCATAAATATTTTGAAAATATCGATTAAATGGTTTTTACTTTCAATAAATCCATTTTTAGATATTATAAGTGGATGCAGACTCACATAAAGATGTACCTATGGGTAATAACCCCAAATAAGTCTTGTTAGTTGTTAACTCAACCATAACCTGGTGCATGATAAGGATTCTTAATTTCACACAAAGTTTGAAACTCGGGATGAATATTATTTGTTTAATCGCAGTATATTTACTAATCAAAAAGTATTATTTCAGTATGATAATAACTAAATAGGTTTGGGAACATAATAATAAAATTACCATGGATAACCTAGTTCAAAACCAATAGATGCATATTCTATTATCTAATATTTTTTTGAAATCTCTGTAAAAAATTCTTATAATATGGTTTATGACACCCATAAACATGGGAATTGTGAATAAATTTATTAGATTGGATTTCAAAACTGATGAATGACCTATTGTATAAGAATATAATGACATATTTTTGGATGAACTATATGATCTTCTCCATGATCATTTTGATTACTTTTCAATCGAATGAAAACTACGAACCATTCCTATCTCAAGGATTATAAATAGTATAGATTCAATTGTATCATAGGACTTAAATAAGAACGTAAGAGGTAATTTGAATAATGATTTAATACACAATGGATATTCAATATGTTGTACACCAATCATGTTTATAAAAATGAAGGCTAGATCAATGTGTCTTTGCATTGATTATCATCAGTTTAATAAAAACTTAAGAAAAAGTATTATATAACCCATTTAGATGATCTATTTTATCATGTTATAGCAGTTATATACTTATCAATGATTGACCATTAATTTGGGTATGTATATTTGTTGGTAAAAATGATGATATTTTAACGACAACATTTCAAAAACAATATTGAAACCATGAGTTTATAGTGATGAAATTTGGAAATACCAATCCTCTTACTATATATATGAATATAATTTATATAGTATTTAGAGAATAATGTGATTAATATTTGGTTTCCATTATATATGACATTTTTAAATATTAAAATAGGAGGGAATATAATGAAAACCATTTCTAGATTGTGTTTAATAAATTTAGCAGGGTGGAACTATATTCTTAACTGATTAAGTGTGGGTTCTAGTTACAAAAAGTATCATTCTGGGGCCATGTTATCATATGAAATAGTATATCAATAGATCTATCAAATACAGAATTTATCATCTAATTTCCCAAACTAACCATTGTAACTAAAATCCATAGTTTCCTTGGGCTTCCAAAATATTCTTAATGATTTGTGAGAAATTTTTCTTGAATATGAAATCCAAAAACTATGTTGACATTGAATAGAGTAAATTTAATTCGAAATAATTAATTTGAATAAAATTCTAATGAATTTAAGAGGACTTTAGTCTCTTTTCATATACATACTCCATATTGTAGTGGGGATGGATTTTTAATATAAATTGATGCTCTAATAAAGGGTATGCGTTGAATCCTTATGAACAATGATCGGGTAATTTCTTATTCCTGACTCAAATTAGAGAATCCAGATAAATATTACCCAATATATGATTTAGAGTTGGTAGTAGTGATCTTTACAAGAAGTTTTTTGTGACTTTGTCTCTATAGTGAAAAATTAGATGAATATATATAAATAAAAAGTGTTTGAAATTTATCTTCTCACATATTAATTAAATTTGAACTAATTAAGATGGATAGAATTGATAAATGATTATGATTATTTAATACATTATAACAAATGGAAGGAAAATAAGTTATTTGATTCTCTCAATGGGAAAGTCCATGCTACTATATCCATGATGATGATTGAAAAGAAACTCATAATCATGGATTTAAAATGGATGAATGGTGATGTGATAAATGGAAGAGATAAATCCTATAATTCCCAAATAAATTATAAACCATCCATCCACATAAAAATCAATGAATAAAAAAATATGTTTTAGAACTATAGTAAATGGTAGATAACATTCGGAAATTAATCTTTAAAATATATGTGTTTATATATTTTTGAACCCAGATATGTGTCCCATAAAAGAAGAAATTAAATAAGAAACATTGGGATAATTCACATAGATCATTCTTATTAATAAATATATATCATATGATGATGTCTGAATATTGATTACAATACTTCTGATGGGATATTAGAGGGAGTGAAATTATAAAACATGTATCTTGATGCTCGGAATGTCATCGTGTTAATGTTGAATGACAAAAGTATAAGGTTATATTTTCACCAATTACAATACCCGCATAGAAATGGTGAAAATTCCCATGGAATTCATCATATGAATCCATATAATGTCTAAAGTCTGTAATGTCATTTGGGTTCCAGTGGATCACCTTACAATGTCAGTGCCTTTTATTTTATTCAAAGAATATATCTACCTTCATCCTCTGACCGTGATATACAAATGTGAAGTGGTGAGGCTGCACGGAGTTCCAATATCCATTATATTTGATCAATATCAAAGTATTACTTTTTTATTCAAGAGAAGTCATCAAAAATCATTAAGGATAGAGCTATGATTTATAAATTTATATCATCCTCATAAAGAGGGTTAACATAAGATGAAAATTCAAACTCTAGACGGTGTATTGAGATCTTGTTTGATGAATTTAAAAGAATATTTGGATCTGTAACCCTATTAGATATTTCATATAACCAAAATTTCAATTCTATCATTTATATGGGACTATATGATACTCAGTAAATAAATATATTTTTAAATCTAACATTTTGAGATAAATTTTGAGGGATAAATATGATAGGTCAAGACCCTGTCCACATAAAATGGAGAAGGCTCAAACCATTTAGTGGAACATTAATGTAGTATAAAGATGATAAAACTATTATTAAAATAATTATTTATTATTTGTATAGTTTTATGTTGGTTAAATAGTGTCCCCTTAAAATAACTACATGCAATAATGTTATGATATTTAAGAAGAAAGGGATGTTGATCCCATGATATATTAGTTCGTTCGGGAACCGTGACTTTGTCGGGGCAGTACTCTATAAATTATCACTTCTCTCACACTTATATCAAGATAAAAAATGTGTTCCATGTATCTCTTATGAGGACTTATATACCAATTTCTCTATTTACTAAGCTCGAAATCTAAACAATTGGAACATGAACTTTCATATTAAGTAAAACCTATGTAAATCATTGGCCAAAGTTAGAGGTTTCAGAGAAGGAAGAAAACCCATCTAGCCAAAACTATATGGTTAAATATTATGTTTGAGGAGGAAAAAAGGAAACCTAATGATGTGATGAGGGAAAATTCCCATCACATTTTTTCTAAAAAGTAATAAAATTTCATCGATGAAATTATTTTCAAGATTAGGTGTAATTTAATGGAATGAGTATTTACTTCTTAAAAAATGTGGTTTTATGTATTTTTTTAAATAAATCAATAAATCCAAAAAAATATATACCATTATAATGAATCTATAAAATTGTTGGGTATAAATAGTGGTATAAATATTATTTTATATATATGTAAAAAAGTTGAAAATTAGAATTATGATTAAATATAAACTCTATTTGTACAATAAATAAACCAATGAAATAATTGTTTAGTATTTATTTATCAAAAATTATAAAATATTTTTTTGTGAATTGTTTATTAACACTATTTTAATTAGTAATTTATAAAAAAATGAATTGTTAATATACACAATGTTGTTTTCCCTATAAAAATAGATTTCAGTTATATTTTATGTTTTAAATTAAAAATAGTGTTTGTGAATTTATAAATTTTACAAATAGAATTTGAATACCATAAAATTGTTTTTTATATATAATGGAAACGTTATCTTCAGATGAATTTTTTATATTTTTCTAAAAAAATTATTTTTCGTTTTATGGTTCAATATACTGTAGTAACAAATAGCATTACATTTATAACATTATAAGCTAGAATTTATGAATTTAAAATTTATTAAACATATTTCTTAGAATAAATATGTAATTTTTATTAACTTCATAATTTTAAAAATCATGTGTTTTATTTGTCAAACCAAATTAAACATTATAGAATTAAATTAATATTTTTTATAAATATGTTTTTATTACAGTATAAATTAAATAATTTAATTTAATTTTTATAATATTTTAAAATTTATTTAAAAATATATTATAATTTTATAATAATTAATTCAAAATTTTATAATAAGGAAAATTTTATTTTTCTTCATAAATGATGAATTACCATGTTAAAAACGGGCAACCGTAGTGAAAAAATTGGAAAAAATGATTAACCTAAGATTTTAAGGTTATATGTTGTTTAAAATTTGATATTAATTGATTTTTATAGGTAACACCCCATCATTTCATAGTATATTATCTCTTCAATGAAATTCAATAACTTTTGTTACACGCAACACTGAGTTCTGGCACACCACGACTTACCAATCTAATCTCTCAAAAATCTATTATGAATAATATAAACTGAAATTTGAATTTTATATACTACATATAATTTTTGAATCCATATTATGTTTTTATTAGATATAATTTATATACAAATATTTTTTTTCATATAAAAGAATTATTTTTCATAAAATGCAATTTTACCACCTTTTAATGGGGATCTTTTTTTTAACCCACATTTGACACTTTCATATATACAATTTAATAAAATTAAACAATTCTTTAGAATATGAACATAAAAAGTTTTTTTGGATAAATTTTTGTACTTTTCTGAAAACATTAATATTTTGATGAATCGTGAAAAATACTAAATTTTAATTTAAAACAACTTTTTTATCAAAAATAATTTATAGTGTTTAATTATAAATTTGACTGGTTTTAAAGTATAATTATATTATATTTTTATCATTTAATATAATTTAGGTCATTGGATGTGATTTCAAATTTAAACTGAAGATAAACAAATGTTATTCTTTTGATAATTATTATATCTTAAAAACATGCTTTTTTTTACAACGGAAATTAATTTAAAATTAATTTTTTCACTTTTGTGTTTTGAATTTGGAAAAATAGATTACATATTTGGAATCATGAGGTCAAATTGTGTTAATAGGTAACCATTAATTTTAGGTCTTCTGAATAATTATTTTGGTAAATATTTTATTTACCATTTTTAAAGGGTAAATATGGTAAATAAGTGTAAACAAATATTATTATAATAAGATTAAATTACCTTAACATGGGTCCTATTCATATTGGTTTATATATGTCTAAGCATGGGCATCCTTGGGTATATTTTGGGACCACATAGAGCGACATGAGAGTTATGATGACACTTTTTATTAATTAATTTAAAGTAAAGACAAAATGACACAAACATATATCATTTAGTAAAACAAATTTTACATGGTGTTATATAAGATATATTTTCGATCATAAATATTCATTAAAAAAATATTTCCCACATAATGGTATTTTATTTATAATTTTTTGACATCAAATAATTAAATTTATTTATTACATAATGATGAGGCAGTAATTACCTTATTAATGAAAGAATCAAATAAATGGATTTATAAATATTAAAATAAATATAATTTAATAGTTTTTATGAAATAAACTAATTTTATAGGTGAATATGGCTTATATTTTTTATTAAATGTGTTTGGTTTGAAGTAATCATGTTTTGATGACTTTCACAAAAACAAAATACTGAACAGTGTCAAAATATACATAAATGTGTTTTTTAAAAAAGTATTATATTATTTGTTGATATAATATTCCTAAAAATATATGGTTCAGAAAAACGAAATATATAATGTTATATATATTAATAATTAACTATATGGGGTTCTCTTGGATGTTTTTAGTATGTTTATTAACCGTATAAAATAAAAATACAAAGAGACATGATAAATGTCAAACTAGTTAACTAAGAGTTAAATCTAAATGATAAAGTTAGTATAGTTACCTAAACCTATCCAAAACCTATTGGTTGAAATTATTCTTCCCCATAACCACCTATGGCTGAAAATACATTCATTTGGAGGAATTATAAACCGAATATGATTGTATAATAAATTACTATTTTAATCATTTTCTAAAGTGACTCTCAACCCTATTATAAAGGTCACTTCCCCTTCTCTAAAAATAGCACCTCCAAATCAATTTGGCCCAGCACAAATCATTTTAAATATCCTCACTACATTCCTCAAATCATCCTAGATTCATTACATTGATCATTAATACAACCTAATTAACCCTTTTGTTCAACTCAAAAGGAAACACCTGAAGAAGAGGTAATAATTTTACAACCCTCTTTTAGGTTATTTTCTTTTTCCACTTCCTCATTCATTATTGTTTCCATAATAAAATAATAAGTTCAGTAAGTCCTAAATACTATGATGTTATTATAAATATTGTACAACCATATTATTTATTCAATCCATCCTATAAATGACAAAGTCACCATACGTGTGTACATATGGATTACTGTCTCCACGTCGTGGTGTAGTTTGTTATTCATACACATCATTATTTGGATGGTTATAATAATGAATATAAATCATTTAAATAATAAATATGAGATTTTATTTATTCTTTATATATGATATACCATCCAACTACATATGATTTTACCATCAATATATTGTTATTGTCCCCTGTTCGTACGTACGGATTATCGTCCCCACGACGCGATGGGATTCATTCCCACGTTCAACATTCATAAATTATTATAAAAACATATATTATTAATAATTCTGTAATATATGAAATAATAATGATACTAGATATATATTTATGTATGTATGTATGTATGTATGTATGTACTTACATATATCTTATTCACTTACTTCCGTTTAATACGATAAGAAAACAGAAACATCGTTTATGCTTACGTACGGTTTACCATCTCCATAAACAATGGATTCCATGTCATATAACTATATATTATAAATATTTATATTCCAAATATATATGATATATAAATCAAGGTTTATATTTTGGAATTATATAACCCATGATCTAAATGATATGATCAATAAAAACATGTTAAAACACGTATGATAAAGAATGTAATTATTACTCAAAATGTTAATTTTACATGGAATTAATTATTAAATGGGTAGTATAAATTCATAAATGAATCAATTATGATATAATAACTATGAATATGGTTTTGTTATAATTTAATAACATACTATGGTCATTATTCATGAGGTTAAACGTACCCTCGACCAAAGAAAAGTGGAAGGTAAGGCTTAATTTCACAATCTATTTAGTATTTGAGATTGTTTTTATGAAAGTATCTACTGGGAAATATTTATCATCTATGTCCATATTTCATAAAATAGTTTTTGGAGGGATTAATTTTATGGTACATATTTAATGAAACTTCATTATAAATGTTTTAAATATTTATTCTTCTATATCATTTTCATTATAGTCCATGTTTTCAAAATGGATTTTAAGGATTTATTTATATTGACATGAATGTTTTTAAAATGTTAATTCTATTCAAAATATTCAATGTGGTATGGGAATCTTTGATTAAATAATGTCATTAAATTAATTCCTTTATAATTTTTGTGACTTTCAAATGTTTTCTTGAAAAAAGGATATTTCTTTCAAAGGGCATTACAATTCATTTTTATATATTTCTACATCATTTAATATATTTTAAACATGTTTGATGATGATTTATTATGATACAAATCATCCATATTGTATCGAAGGTTTTGTGATATTTTTTTTACTGTGGATGTGTTATATTTAGAACATTCTTGGTTTATGGATAAAGTATTGACATTTCACATGTTAGTTTTAATATGAATATTTATGTTATGTTTAATCCTTTTCATGTGAGGAATGCATTGGACTTAGAAAATGACGAGTGGAGCCCGCTATAGCTCCAAGATGCACTGGTAGGTCTCATGAGACAAACTAGTGTCTTGTCACAAGGCTTTGACAAAATTTTATTTGTAGTCTGGGCATAAGGACTTGACTATGTGGTTATAAAGTCTAGCATTATGCATTACATCATTATGAATTTTGCTCTGGATATTAAATATAATTATTCAACTAGTATAATATCCATGTGAATAAGTAAATGGAATTATTTGATTTTTCTTTTGCACATTATGCTGAAGTTTAAGTTTAAAAGGCTTTTGTTTTAGTTTTACACATTGCCTGAAATGTTAATGCTTATTTATGAATTTTTCCACTATATTGTCATCTTTACTGAGAATCTCATCTCATCCCATTATTATGTTATATTTTCCATGATTCTAAGAAGTGTATTATGAATGACCTACATGGAGAGTATAAGGGATATGAATGTGGTAGTTGTAGACAATTTTGTTGTTGTTTTTCATTTTATAATTTAATGTAACATTCATGTATGTAATCTATTTTCCAATACTGCTAAATTGATCTATCCTTCAGTTCTTGATTCCTTGTAATCATGCCAATACATTAAAATAACGCACCAACTCTGGTCTTCTGGGTTCGAGGATTTAATGTTGGTATCAAAGGAAGATTTTTAACAACCTTGGAAATAGATTTTGATAAAATTTGATTATAGAAAATTACCCTGAGATAGACTTTGAGGAATAGTATAGAAGAACATCATAGAATTTTTTTAATGTAGAGATTTTGTGTATTTTCCGATCAATACATCCCTATATGGATATGATCTTGTAGAGGTGTCTCTATCACGTGGTTATTAAGTCTGGCATTATGCATTCCATCAATATGAAATTGCCTCTGGATATTGAATATGATTATTCCACTAGTAGAATATCCATGTTAATAAGTAAATGGAATTATTTGATTTATCTTTCCTATATTATGCTGATGTTTAAGTTTTAAATGCTTTTTTTAGTTTTATATGCAACCTTAAATGTTTATGCTTATTTATGAGCATTTCTGCTATATTTTTATCCTTATTGAGCATTTGATCTCACTCTTTTCTTATGTTTTATTTTCCCAGATTCCAAGAAGTGTATTATGATTGACTGTTAGGGATATTCTAAGGGTTATGAATGTGGTCAACATGGAGAATTTTATTGTTGTTTTTCAAATTATAATTTTATTTAATGTTCATGTATGTAATATAATTTCCAAGACTTCTGAACTAATCCGCCCATCAAGACATGATTCCTTGTATTCATGCCAATATATTAAAATAGTGCACTGACTCCAGGATTCTAGGGTGAGGGACTTACATTAGAAGTACGATTTGAACTTATCACTACTAGTATCTTTTATTTATAAATTTTGAGAAAAATTCATTGAGGGTGACAAACAATAAGGAAATGATTTCTGTACTTAAAATAATGACACTCTTTTTCATTTATAAAAGGGACACTACTCTCCTCACTTTACCTATCACAAAAATACACATGTTTGAAAAAATATCATTCCAAAAAAATGTTATAAACTATTAGAGACCTTAATCAGGTTTTGGAATTATCATAATACAATCCCTCAATGGTATAATCCCCTCTGTAATGGTGATAGTCCAAGATGTGATGTATAAGTTCCTAACCACTATTTCACTATTTTATTTTATTTTATGGGTTTGTTATTCCTAAAATTTCACTTCACCATATTTATATAATAAAATAAATATTGAAATTATACTATTACGTTATTATAATTATGGTAAAAATAATATCCCCCCTCCACTTTTCCTTAAAGAAAAACGAAAATATGAATTTTCCATTGTGCGAACTACCACCTCCAATAGTAAATATGATTCATTTTTCTTGAATTACAAAAAAATATGGTTTTAGTTTATATTTTATTTGAATATATGATATATATAAGTAATATATGTCATGAATATAATTTTTTAAAACACTAAAATTAAATATTGTTATTATTTAGTCCATAGATATATGTAAATAACCTGAAACTAGTTCATCATCACTTTCATCTTCACAAAACACGAATAAAACTTCCATGTAATGGAATTATAACATTA
This sequence comes from Viscum album, assembly GCA_963277665.1. Taxonomy (NCBI): domain Eukaryota; kingdom Viridiplantae; phylum Streptophyta; class Magnoliopsida; order Santalales; family Viscaceae; genus Viscum; species Viscum album. The sequence continues at coordinate 37,689,785 of OY728158.1, read as the reverse complement.
TAAGTAGTGATAGAAATTAATTTCAAACACCAATAATTTTTTATATCATTATCATTGGTATAAAAAGGAAGATAGAAATTAACCATGAACAAAATATTTATTATTGTTATCAACCAATTTTGTAAACATATTTTAAAAATATAATAAATGAGTAGAATTGTTATTAATGAATATTATAAGAAATTTTATTATTAATATTGTTCATAAGAAGATAATTAAGATGTTTATATTTATGATATAGAAGGTTAAATTACTACCATGTAAATAAAGGGAATAGGTTAGGGGTTTTCAATACTCAAATATTTTCCTTGGGTTGTAATAACTCTTCTTTGGCAATTATTTATTATAATTAATTTATTATAACCGATGACAATTCTATGTTTCATTCCTAATTTTTTTTATGTAAATCAATTTTCATACCAAATTTTTCTTTTATTATGACTCTACAATTTCACTAATATTAATTTTTATCAAGATTAATTCTCAATTATTATATTGGGGTTTTTCATTCATATCCTTGTTTTTTTATAATCTCCCTATTCAATACTAGAACTAATGATAACTACTTTTTTTTCTTTAATGATTATTTTATAAAAAATTTAATCATTTTAAATTATTTTTTATATCCTTTTAATGGTGTCATCTTTCAATAAAGGCATTTTAAATCAAATAAAATTATTTTCTGACTATAAGTTTACATTCTTCTCTTCTAATTCACATTTTATGAAATGTATTGTTTCTTATCGAGGTAACATTATCACATTTATTTTAATTAATGTGCAAATATAACTTCTAATAATCTTAAAAAAATTTCAAGGTGAATTGAAAAGCACATTCTTATTAATATTATTTTATGAAATAGGTTTTAAAATTAAAGAAACTATTTTTTGTGATTTATTATCCAATTTTGAAGGATTCGCCTTCAAAGAGATTATTATTCATGTTTCACCCTATATCATCATTTTGTGTGTAATTTTTTGGGGTAGCAATTTTTTTTTGTAAAAAAACATTCAATTAATTATTTCATTCTATATCATTTGGATGTTTTATTAATCCTATTTTATTCCCATGGGTTCCTTCTGGAATGTGAAAGATTTCTATTTATATGTTTTTGAAACACATTATATTCCAATTGGTTAATTAAGATATGTTTATGATTGGATTAAAATAGAACACATATATATGGATTATGATGGGTTGGGTAATATATCACTCTCATAAAAATTAGATTTTGTTTATATCTCAGAAGATAGTTAAGAATCGATATAATGAGGTTTTTTCACACAAACATGGGAATGATTGGTTTTCTAACAATTTTAGGCATGAAAATAATGAGTTTCATAACATTTTCAGTAAATAATACAAGAAAGGTAGTAAATATAAATAGTCTTTTATTGGTGGTCTTACAAACTGATCATAAATTAAGAAACAATATTCCCCCATAATTTTTTTTATTATTATTTTAAGGAATTGGTATTTATTAGTGGGATTGTATAAAAACACCTGTAAATTATTATAAAAATTATTTTGTGCAGAAATCATTTAAGATATCTATATATATTTATGGAAATATCTACATACTAAAAACCCACTCAAAAACCTCTCCTCTTCAGACTCCCCCTCCCTGCTACATGATATAAGACTTTCCTTAGACACCCATTTACATCACTAAAAGCCAAAAACCTCTCAAAATTCCTCTCCATATTGCTCAATGTTGAATCCTCTCCAATCCTCCCCCTTGATGTTGTTCAAGGCCAGACTGACTTCTATCTCAACTTTGACACTGAACCCCCATCTCTTATTAACTCAACACATAAATACCATTAAACCAACTACACGATTTGGGGAGATCTCTCACAATTTTTTTCCTAAATCAAATATAGCTTATTTTTTATACATTATGGAAGAAATTTGAAATAGAATTATGTTTAGTAATTTACATATTCCAATTATACATCAATGAATTCATTATAGTATATTTATGAATAAATTTTGTGTGGGTTATTTTGGTATCCATTATTATCTTTTTTTTCTAGTTTAAGATCCATAACCTCTAGAACACTATCGTATAAATTTTGATGATTTTTTAAAAAATGTGAACTGATATTCAGTTTTAATTTTCAGTGTAAACATAATTATTTTATAATTGAGTTTAATTGATTTATAATTACATTAGATGTGTTAATATGCGATGAAAATTATATATAATGTTTCATTAATATATGTAAAGTGAAATTACTTGTACAAAAATGTTTAGTTGTTGAAATGGTGAATTAATTTCTTATATTGATGTTAAATTATTACAAAAATTAATAATAAATTTATGAGTTAATGAATTATTATTTTAATATTATTCGGTATTGTTTTAGAGTGGTGTATTGTTATAAATGGTAAAATAAATCATGAAATGAGTTTTTGTGTATAAATTGTGTGTATTTATTCTTAAAATATAATTTACTCATATTATATTGGATATATTATATTTTTAATATAAATTTATATATATAAATTCATTTTATATCTAAATTATGTGTCTTACTATGTTTATAATCATTTAATAATTTTCAATAGTATTCCCTCTTGATATTAAATATATTTTATTTTTACATATATTAATATAATAATAATTTAATTTTTAAAAATTTGGAATTAAAAAAGATATAGATCTATGTTGAATTACATTACCTCATAAAATATCATATTATGTTTCGGTATAAAAATGTTTTTTTATTTTTTAATTGAAAATTTATCCATGGATAGAATAATCAAGTGACTATGTACTAATTATAAATTAAAATGATAGCTGAACAGAACTGAAGTATTTGGGAACTTTATATTTGAAAAATTACATCCGTATTTTGAGCATTGGATTCATCGTAGAGAATAAATTGTAATTTAAAATTATTAAAGTTATGTATATAGTAAATAACAATAAGTAAAGGCCCCAGTAGTGCATAATGAAATTAAAAAATTAATAACTTATTATTTCATTATAGTAGTGAAATTAATTATCAATTTAACATATCAATTGATTCAGTTATTAATAGAATAAATATTAATGGTTATTTAAGAGTTGCTGGGAAACATGATGAATGTGATAAAATATTAATGGGTTAGGATAAAGAGACTAATACAGAGGAATACTCAACATGGAAATCAAATATGTTTTATAAATAAGTTTTGGATAGAATTCAGGATTCATATGATGGAAATGAAAAATATTCAAAATTTTTCATTCTTCTAAAATTATACCTCATTACGTGTTTATATTAAATTACAATTAATGAAATTTTCATGATATTGGGATTTTTGTGTGCAATATTTTCTATGTTAAGAACCTTGTATTATTTTTTGAGATAAATAATATTTTTATCAAACATGGAATCTATTATATGAAGGCAGATTTATGTCCCATAGATTGTATGCCTTATTGAAAATTAGATTAAAATAAAGATAAGTAAAAAAGTTATTATACATCCAGTAGGAAATATAAAAAAGTAATGATTTCAGTTTTAATATGAATATTCATATAAAGAAAAAATGCATTGTTGTGATGGATTTATGTTACTTTTTAATAAAATTATTTTTGAAAATATTCTTTATAAAATCCAAAACATCTAAAAATATGATGTGGAATTATTTCATGAATAATAACGATGAGTTTTTACGACATCAAAGAGATTCAAAAATGTGGAAGAACATTGATTTATGACAACCAAATTTATATTATGATCCTATAAATGTTCAATTGTGATTGGAATTTTATGGATTCAATACTTTTGGGAAATTAAGTAGAATTTAAAGAAATCACCCAATTTTTTTATCCATTTTAATATGACTCCATGAATGTGTATTAAATATACTTCATTCATCATATCAACAATAATTCATTGAAATTGAATTCTAATAAAAGATTATGATCTCAAACTTTATCCTCTGGTTAAATAAATATTGTAGATACAGAATTATAGTGTAGAAAATTATTATGCATCTACCATGAAAATGCTTAAAATTCAGGATAATATTATATGGACCATTACTAACTTGTCTGGACTCATACGTTTTTTAGTTAGAATATACATATTGGATTGTCTTTTCTGGTCTGTAACATTGACTTTGAGATTCAATATATACTATATATAAGAAATTATTCTTTTATGTTTCAAAATTTCTTCTATGATTTACCTCGTAGAATTTGGTTTAAAATATCTCATTTCATTATAAAAACTAATTTGAAGAATCTACTAAAAATATTATCAAGATCAATGATCTAGGTAAACTATTCAAATTATTCAATAGAGTTTGGAAAATATTTTTATCTAAATGATAGTGTAAAAAGATTAAGAATTGCATTAGTAAAAATTGGAGCACAATAATATAATAGAAATAACATATTATTCAAACATCCATATTATAAATTTAATTTGATTCATGTTAATCATGAAGTTACGCACATTAATATGAATATATGTGATAATGTGTTTTTTACATTACACAATGAGTATGGAAAATTAAGGGATCATTCAAACTATCATAATGGTATAGATGATATTTATATCAAAAGTAATCTATTACCAAATGGGAATTGGATGTATCCAATGTCTATTTTCTAAATAAAAAATAATCTTGAATATGTTACCATTGAGGATTAATAAATCCTAAAACATCATAACATAAACTATAGTAATATTTCTAAAAATTTAATTTGAATTTCTATTAGATACAAGGACTTAATAGACATGAATCATATATTTTGATAGATTAGTTGCAACATTTATCAGTGCATAATATTTTACTTTAAAAATATCATTTTATAATAGATCTTTTCAGATACTATGTACATATTTATGAGAAGTCATTACAATCTAATTAATAGGACAAAATTTTGGAGTGAATCATATGGATTCTATGTCATTAACCGGTTTTCATTCCCCCATCATTTTCAAAGTGATGATTCAACTAATGGTTCATTTTTTTGATGAGGCTAAAATTGTGGGGCCCATAAATTATCAATATATCTATACCATATATATGTATTTTATTTTATTATTGTTTGTTAAAAAATTATTATTTATATTCAATATATAAATCTTTTTCTTATTAATTTTTAAACTTTATAATTTACTTTTTAGGTCATTTTAGTTTTATGAGAAATATAAATATCGAGAAAAAGGTTCTATTAATGATGGTTACATTATCTAATAGTGTATAACATGTTGTTTGAGGTATATGGATTCAATAGGGATAGTATTATATTAAATGATATCTGTTGATGATACTTCAAGTTAACTGTTGACTTATAATGATTCATCTATGTTTCCAACAATATTTCAATAGTTTAGAAAATGATTTGTATTTTCATTTTATTATTTATAGTTTATTTATGTATATAAATATGTTCTATTAAATATTCGTTTTTTTATCCCTATTTCAATGAACTATGGAATGAAAATAAACTACACCTTAGGATCCAAACTCGAATTTATAAATAGATTTAAAAGTTGTTACCAATGAAATTATTTCTTTTTTCACTTAATCTAATAAATAGTATGAATATGCTTTCAATAATCTAAATTTTGTAACAATTTTGTATATCAATATATATTGATAGTGAAATATAGTAGTTGTACTGGACTATCTAATGATTTTATGTTTTTATATCGAGGCCCTTTGAAGCATGTTAGAAGATCTAATAATTATAATATCGATGGTTTCATGTTTTGTACAATTTATCATTATGAAAATTTGATAAAATAAAATATTCATATATTTTCATATTTAGATCAATGTTACTATAGATATTTGGAAGATTTAGAGTTAAATTACCGTGGATGATTTACAGTTGTGTTATTTAAATGTAACTCGGTCAATATTAATAGGTGTATAAATAAATATTAATTAAAATTTAATTATGTAAATTTCTCTTGGTTATTCTATACTAGTTATTAGGGAGAAAAAAATACATATATTATACATTCCAAATAGAAAATTGTTATTTCATAATGATAATATAATGGATGGTGGGTGGATTATTGTTGTTCATATGAAACATAGATACATGCATGATATGAGTAATAAAGGTGAACTAACATGTAATAGTAAACCACATCAGTAACAATATACTGAATTATTTTTACATGTAGATATTAATTTTTTTTTTTTTTTGTGAGATAATAAAAAATAAGAAAAAAAATGGAGAAAAAGAATAAACAATGTTAAAAATGGAACCTGATAAAAACATGTCAAACTAGAAATTGTCTTTGTATGTTTTTTTAATATTAATAAATGAAAGGAATATTAATTATATTATTAAAGTCGAGGAATTATATTTTATTTTAATAAATTCAGGTATTTTTTATAGTTATGTCGATCCAAAATATATATTTTTATATTACCAACTCTAAATCAAATGGTTCTCATAATCCCTCTACGAAACAAGGTACAATTCATCACATGCATTGGAAAAATTTTTTTATACCATTTTATCTTTTCCAAATATGATTTCATAAATATGTTTGACTTATAGTTTTGATGTTGAGGAATAAAAAAAGACACATAATGATTAGGTATAGGCATTGGATTGTTCGTTTGATATTGTGTTTCATAAGTTAATAAGAATTATTCCTAAATAAATAACAACACTCATAGGGGGTACATGAATGGTAAATTATATAAATTTACAATTATATTCATCACTTTGGTATATTTTTTGTTCTTTAAATAATCTAATTCTAATAAATTTAAATATTTATTTACTATCTCCCATAAAAATTATTCTTCAATTCAGTTAATAACCCAAAATTGTAATATGAAGATAATTTTTATAACACAAGAGATTATGTCAGCTTGTGAAATTCTAGTTAACATTATAATAAAATATATAATTTATTGATAAAATAAGACATATATATAATCATGTCATTGCGTATTATAATTTATAATATTTTTTCATTGAATAATTATGGAATTTTCTAATCCAAATTTTATTTTGTTATGGAGTTGTGTCGATCAATTAATAAATTATTTTATTAAGATTAATTTTTTAGTGTTTCTTGATCGATATATAATATAGTGAGAATCATCTCACATGGATACTTTATTATCATGTTCCTTTTATTATCTGTTATTTACACCACACTTGAATTCCATTGCATAATTATAGGTTCTGATCAAAACAATTAGTAGATGAGCTAGTGGTGGTAAATACAATAATTTACCTGTAAAAATATTTCTATTATTAGAATAATGATGAATTTTTATAACATTTAATTAATTTTCATTTATATCTATATTTAGATTATTGTTTTTTTAGGCAATAAAATTGGAATAAGTTAGGGGAATGATTTAATGGTTTGAAATTATAGAATTTTGTTTCTATAAGATTAAAATAATGGATTATTTATAAAAGGAGAACTAAATCAGTCATTATTTAGTGTTAATAAAGATATTACTTGGAATGATAAATAGAAGATGTATCACTAGAGGGAATATTGAGTTGTGTGTGTATTTTAACATGAAACTATTCCTTCAAAATCAAATATATTATTTACAATACTGATTTCTTGTTTATACATTCAATCATGACTGAGAAAATAATTATAATGAATAAGGAGTTTATGATTTGGAATATGTTTATACCAATTATAATTTAATTAATGTTTGTCATAGAAAATTTAATTTAATTAATTATAATCAAATAATAGTTACATTATTTTACTATCAAGTTGTATAATAATGTTCATTCATTGATCAAATTGTAATCATGGATATAATTATAGGTTGATATAGTAACCATAACATGAATCTAATATAGAATTGTTGACTTCATGTTCAATGATATTTGAGATGTAATCTTAAATTAAGAAATTATATTTAATAAATTCTAGATGTTTATAAAAACAATATATAGTATTAAAGGTAGAATTTTTCCCAATAAAATGAGTATATTGTTTGATACAGTCACACAATACTTGTTTTCCAAACAATATCATGTATTTTATCTAAAAAATATTTGAGGCTATTGGATTTTAAGTTAATTATAATAATATTCATCACTTCCAATTATCCATTATAATACCATGACATGAATATATATCAAATATTATATCAATTTAGTTTAATTTAATTTTTTATTAATTTAATATGATCATTACTATTGTGTGGTTAACTACATTATGAATAGGCACCAGAGGTTGGTTGTGGGGATGGAGGTGAGGGGAAACAACAAGACTGGGTAATTGAGGCTAAGGGACATGCATCATTGTAGAGTATCTTGGACTTATGATTTAGTTGAAATTTTCGGAAACCCCAAATTTTGTAATCTATGATGAAATTTAGTATTTTTTATTATTTTCAATGTATTTTTTAATATATGAAATTTTATATTTTATATTTTATTGGTTACCAATTCTTTGTATATATTTTTTGTGTACTAGTTTTTACGGGATTAAGTGGAAATCAATTATGGATTCTCTAAAAAAACATTACAATTAGTGTTTTAAATCACCACTACTAGATTTGAAATGGTTAAAACATAGGAAAAATATATAAATTTATTTTGGTTTTAAACCACCACTAAATATTTGCTCCATAAAAACAGTAGTTAATCAGAAAACCCACCACTATGTTATTATCAACTAAAAAACTAACATCTAATTAAAATAAAACCACTGCATAATGTAAATATTATTAGTAAAAAATGAAACCACCCCAAAAGACTAGATTCAAATATTTAATGACTGGTTATTTCATGGTTGATTTAAAAACCAAAATTATTCCTTTTAGGAGTAATTAAAATAATTTATAATCCCTAAAAATCCACTAATATTTTCTATTTTTTCACAAATGGAATTATGGGTTTACTAACCTCGGTTTAGTATCATTGTGTTTGTGACATAATTTACAAGTCCTTTATCAATTTATTACATGTTTTTAAGATTCATATTAATTTCTTGAAATACCACATTTTTATGTATTTACCTATGTTTTAATGTACTCTGAATAGTCATTCCATGCTCACATGTTACTTGATCATTGAGTTCTTTTTTTATGAATTTTATGTCTTATATTCTTCCTTAATAATATTTTTACAATATTATGTCACTCTATGATGTTTTGGGACTGTCAAATAAGGTTTTTTGATCATTTATTTTGAAATTTATATTTTACTCATGTTCTCATTTATGTTATGATATGTTTTTCCATTACTAAGAATCTATGCTTTCCACTTTCTTATGTTTCCATTCCCAATGTCATGAAATATATTATGTCATTTTAGATATATATAATGAATTTACACGATGCGATAATGGATAAATATTCTCACGAGTTTTAAAATTAGATTAAGTCTAAGGCGCATATTCTTTAGATAATTGGGTTGTGTGACTATTTGTGATATTTATTTTCTAAAAAATGTGAGTAATTTATTATTATGTCATTTTAATCTTTGGTCATAATAAAAGTGCTAGAAATAAAAATTTCATGTTGGACAAAGTATCATGATGGAATAGAAAAAGTTTAACCCCATTTATTTCAATATTATATGTAGTTGTAATGATGGGAGATGAATTAATATAATTAAAAAATTACTGAAATAAATATTTTAAATAGGAAACATGATTTACATTTCAGTAGTTTAGGTCAAACAATCCTATGACTACTCTATATAACACTTTTTCTCCATGTGTAGTGTATATCACACTCTAAGAGTAATAAATGTTATTTAAATACCTATCATTATATATTGATCTAGCTATCTCTGGTAATCATATATATATACATGTATATTTGGAATAATTATATTAAAAAAAATTATATAGGTTCTACTTGTTCTTAAGTAAACGATTAAATCCATCAATATTTCCAAATAATTAAGTAATCATTAGTGTCTTCAATTCTGGCATCATTAATTACTAATATATATTGTATTCAACATTTTATTTTTCAAATACATAAATTTTTTTAAAAGATAATCTAAAAGTATGTTTATATTAAACATTACATTATTTTGAAATTGTATTATGTGTCCAATTACTCATAATACATTCTCCAGATGGCCTAGTCTCATTTTGATCCTTTATAATATATTTTTTCTTCGATACTCAACTTGTCAACAAATGGAACAATCCATTATCTCTAAAATTATATCCTTTAATTTATTTCTATGTTGCGATTAAGTATTATTATATTATTTGACAACCCATTTATATTTTTATATAGAAAAATGTTTTTTTCATTGACTTATCTGTACTATATTCATGCTAATGATCTCTTCCATTAACCTATAATGCTCCATTTGTGTCCTAATATAGACTTTATATGACATTACAACAACAAATCTATTTCTATAATCTCAACATAGTTTACTTAAAATTATATATATCAAGATATACTTAGATATATATTTTTCTATATTACTCTTCTATTTACATGCTAAAATAAAAAAACACAAGTACTCTATAGTGTTGGAATATTTTATTGAAATAAAAATAGAAAACCAAAACTACTAAAAATATGAAATGTATTATATTCGAGTCATTTTATAGATTAAAAAAAAGTTAAATCAAACTCTTAATTTCCATTAATGGAGGATCATAATTCCAATTACATTGACTTTATTTTAAAACCCTAAACTTCAACACTTGTTATTTTGGATCATGATTTTTATACGATCCCAATGCAAAATTCATTAACTCCATCCTATTGTACATTTTTCGCATTAAAAACCCATAAATAATAAATCATAAAATTATAATATAACACAAACTGAACCATAAATTTTTTCAAATAAAAACATAAGTATTATAGGATCATGTATACAACGTTCTCTCCTTTTTGATAAGGATAATACACAATATCAAACACGTATAATTGGATGGAAGACTAAAAAAACTTAAAATTAGTAAATGAACTATATATAGATGAAATTTCTAATAAAAAAAAATCTTACCTCAATATTCCCCCCCATTGGACATATATAAAATAAAAAATATATACTAGATAATTAATTTAAAAAGGATATTTGTTTTCATATCATATTGGAACAATTATAATAGTTCTAATACAATATATAAAATAAAAAAAAATTAAATTTTAAAAAAATCATGATCATCCTTGTCATAAGGTCCTCTAGTCAATTAAGTTTCAACATTCCCTTTCTCTCAAATATATATTCTCTCGAAAAATGAAGTGCCTAATTCCTCTACCCCTTCCTGATCCCCTAAAAGTTTTTGTAAAGAATCCACTATAGATAAAACTACATTAATAATTATTTTCTATTAATTAAATTGATCAACCACCATTGGTGAGATGTACTTTAGATTCTCTATATCGTTATTTTAATAAACTACTTTATCAAATTATTAATTCTCTCTAATAGAAGAAAAAGTTGTTGATAGTGTACAAATAATAATATAAACTTACCATAATGTAATATATTAAGTCATATTCCGGATTATATTAATGGATTATTGTATTTAATATTCTAAAACGGTGGATGTGGTCCGTTTGAAAATTTTACTCCATGTTAAATATAAAAGTATTAAAGGTTGTTATTATATATTTTTCCAAAATTGAGTCAAATCCAATAATGATGGGATCATATGAAAACATGAATATATGATCTCATGAGATGAAATAATATCTTCCCCAGTATCACTATTCTTAGGAATCAATGTAACTATTGAATTGTGATACCTTATAATTATCACAACTAAAAAAGTTGACCTCTTACATGTAATTTGTTACGATTTTAATCTATCCACTATATCCTTTTATTAGTTAACCTTAAATAGTTTAATAATATTCATTTTAGCTATATACCTCATTAATTCCCCAATATATTTCACTTATTTAATTTCTCCAACATAATGAGTAGTTTAATTTTTAGTTTTTCCTTTTTATGATAAACCAAAATTCTTACCACAATAATGCATTTTATGAGTTGGTTTTTGACATTAGAATACATCAGTATGATCAAACTACTATGAATACTCATAATAATAATTATATATCATTGATAAATATATTTATATATGTATATATGGATATAAATCATGATATTCCTTCACTATTATATCATTATTCATAAACCATGGAATACATAAATTGGTTTATCGATCATGTTGTTGAGAATTTATTATGTTCCATATATGAGTTATTGATTACTTAAGTTGGGAAATCTAATTTAATTATTCATCCTAATAATATCTAATTTAATTCATATAAATATATATATTATTTTATTTTCACTGATTTATTTTATCAAAGCATCTCAAATTATTGTAATTATCATTTTATAATTCTTCGATGTTCTATGTAACATTGTTGACTTTCTTAAAAAAATAGTGTTTTGAAAAAACATTACTAGGATCTTTTATTCCTATATTATATTTACTCTTTTCTAAAACATAAATAATAATTATAATTGATAATACTAGAATACCAATTTCCTTTTACCATATGAGAACTCCAGTATGACCTTACTTTTGGATTTATGAAGGCACTCAAAATAGTTATATTAATTAAATTAACTAGGATCATTTTTAACATAATTATTCATCTTAGGATTCTATGAACTATTAAAATCCATTAAAAGAAATTCACTAATTAATTTAACCACTTTGTGTATTTTCCAAATTGATATTTCTACTGAAATATATAGTCTACATAGAAATATATATAGATAAACCTCCCATTGAAATGTGATCTATTTATTGAATCCTATTATAAATCAATTGAAACTATCCTCAATAACATAATAATGATAAGGTAAAATTGTTTATAAAAATAAGAGAGTCCATTGTTAATAATCATACAATATTACAGGTTTATAATCACCAAGGCTCTAGGAAAATGAAACCCAATTAAAAAATTCCATAAAGTGATTAAGAAAATCCAATTACGACATTATTAATATATTGATTCCATATTTAAAAAAAATATACTATCATTTTATTCTAGTAAAAAATAATTATTTCGAAGGAAATATTTTAAACTAATAATAAGATTTCTATTGTGCTCTAACATGAAAATATTTTCAATATCCTTAAATGTAACCATGATATCTACTCTATTCAACCTTAAAGTAATTATATCAAAATCCAATTTATCTAAAAACCTAATATTTATCAAAAAATTACCTTAAATGTTTTAGAAATCTATGTCATTATATTTTCATATTAATATATAATTTGTGTTTTTAAATTATAATTCACTCTTGTTAAAAGTATTTGAATCCAAAGTCTAGACCATTATAACAAAAAATCAAACATAATCCTCATTTTCTCCTACTTTACATAAAAATAATCATAGAAATTTAAAATTCCTCATTAATTTTGAATATGAAACCTACCTAATTGATCTGTTTTTATTTATTAAATCCATAGTGGATTTTTTTTTTCAATTTATAACCAGAGTGATAGGTGATTCCTCCAAAAATGTATCATATACTTTCTCTCTGGTCATCTATTATTTTTTTTCTCTTCCTCATAACAAAATAAATCAAGAAATAAAAAATAAAAACAAAGGTAATATAACCTTGTTTAATCATATTTTAATCACTGGGATATTGAAATAGATTTTCAATATGATTCAATGGTTTTAAAATGTAACTCAATTAAAAAATCAATAAAATATTTACAGTGGGACAAATAATAATTTAAATTGAAAATAAAAACACTATAAATATAATTTTTTGTTCATGGAGATAATGAAAATGAATACGAACATAATTTTTATTTAATCATTAACCCATGTTAAAATGATAAAGTAATGTGTGTAGGAGGATGAGGCCATATCATTTTAATCCCATTTCATCTAATTAATAGATAGTGTTTCTATATTTTCATATGATATGCTACTAATTGAGAAAGTGTTTCGAAATTACATAAACATATATAATATCTCTTTATATAGTACAGGTTCCAACATAATCTTGATTTCCAACATAAGATAACATTTATTTTCTATTTAAATGTTGTTATACTACTTAATATCTTATCACGGCCAATGTAAGTAGTGGAGTTGATGCAAATGTCATTGTAATTTCCAATGATTCCTTAATTTCTGACACATAGAAAGAGAGATTTACATACTCTTAAGTAATAATGCACCCAATGCCCTCATTATAAATAATTATTATTTCCTAATACATATAACATTTATATTTTTATGCTTCAAAAACCAAAATATTGTAATATTTTGTAATTTATAAAATCATTCAAATGGAACAAAAGGTTATTTTATATATCCATCTTAAAAATATTTCTTTTTGTTTCCTCAATCATATAATCTTATAATTTTTTTATAAGTAATATTCAAATAACTTTTTAGTGGCCTCAAATTGAAATTTGATTTATCTCTTATTCACATGAACCTAAATAAAGTGATATCTAACATTTATTTGATTAGTTATTGATTATTGAATTTCATTATTTTAAAAAATTTGGACAAATAATTACCACCCCAAGTTGGTATTAATTTTTAATTGGTACCAAAATTTAGAAGCATTTTTCTTATAGATAGTTCCAATGAACAACTACTAGTTAATACCAAAAACATAGCTTCATATTTTGATAACAAAACTGAATATTTGTTTTCAAAACACCATGGTACTATACATTATTATGAAAATGACACATTCACCTTATCTTATTTCTATCAATAACATGACATCCCAATTCCTAATTTGAAAGACTCATTAACTCAAAATATTTATTTATTGGTTAAAAAAACAAAATATTTACAGTACCTTTTACCAGATTGAAAATTCATTTCTCTATATTCATATAGATTTTATAAGGGTTATCTTGAAACCAAACATATATGCAGAAGATTTATATAATATTATGCCTAAATCCTATTCAATATATAAGATTCTGAAATATACCAAAAAAATAATTATGGTAGGGTAGCTATATAACAAAATAGTCATCCATTATATATTATGTACTAATGGGTGTACTCATTCTATTTCATGAATCCAAATTATGTTTTTTCACAAAGTATTAATAACCTTTACTTTCATTTAGAAAAATCCAATCATATCTCTAGTAAATTTTAAATCCTAGAAATAATTTATTCTCTTAATTAAGACTCATTTTGATTTAATTATTTATTAAATTACAAATTTCTATATTAATATAATTTTTTTTAAAAACACGATAAAACACCTTTTAAATAAATTTGAAAATGTAAAATATGTCAAAAATCAACTTTGATAAACAATACGGGTTTTAATATTCTATTATCAAACTCATTCTAGAAATTAAATTTAAAAAACATATAATAAAATATACAAAATTCGTAGATAAATCATTATAATTCAATAAACGGATTGATTAATTGGTAATTCATTAGAAAATAAAAAAAATTAGTGGGATTTTTAAAATTGTAATTCCATAAATCAATCACATTAAAAAATAAACTTTTAATATATACTAGATAGAATTAAAAATTTTATATGGCTAATATGGCATAAAAATAAAAATATCCTTATACATTGAAACTTGTGAAAATAATTAACTATAATCCATTGCTTTTAAAAAACTATAACAAAGAGAAACTATGACTTTTTTTATGTGGAACAATATTTTTAAAATAATCAGTGTTATTCATAAAAACTCAATTATTTCCAATCACTTGTTAATATTCTGGTGGATAGATTAGCTCCTAAAACATATACTTTATAAACATATTAAAATACCAATTCATAGCCTATAACCAATTTTCTCAGTAAATTTCTCTAATTAAAATTTGGAATTTGTATATGAAATGAATGTATTGAATGCACTTATCATTAAGTTATATTTTGTTTCAACAATAATGATGTCAATTACATTGATGTCAATATGTATTCAGAAATCAACCATCAAAGGAGATTATATTACCCAATAATATTGATGGGATGAAAGAGTTAAGTGCCCAAGAAAGGTTTATTTACATATTTAGGGGATAAAATTTGAGAATACATTGAATCTTAGAATTTTAATAACACTCAAGTAATAATTATCATACTATATAGGATTTCTAATAATGGGGGAAAGCTAAGGTGAGGAGTTGAAATTTATATCTATATTAATATGTTTATATATTATTCGAATGTTTGAAAATATATGTTAATTATGATATTATACAATTATATCATTAGAGATACCTTCACATATAGTAATGTTTGGTAGGGTGTTTGAGTTGCTATGGATGTTGTTTGGCGACAACTTTTCTGATAATAATAGAAAAAGATGGTAGAAAAGATAAGGAATATACTAGTAGGTGGTTCAAGTAAAAAATAAATTTCAAAATATTTAATGGAATTTAGGAATAATCATTACAAAGATTTATTACATTTCTCAATATTTGGTCTCTATGAAGAACGAGGGATATTATCTGAGGTTGTTGTGTAATATATGAAAGATGGTATTTTGATAAAGATCCATCCCTATGAATATAATCCTTGAAAAGTTTTTTATAGATGTATATTTATATTTCGGGGATTCTAAAATAATAAATTTATTTAAATTTGATATTTGTTCTATATTTTTTTGTAAAATGGTGAACGCAACATCATTGATGAATCAACTATGTTCTGATGCAATCTTAAGTTCCAAATTCCATATTAATTGAGATAAAATTATTTCTATAGGATTAATAGAATAATAAAGGTTATTTGATGTAAATTAAGAAGAATTAATTTTCCTAATAATTTATTATGTGATGTTTAGAATCCTAAATTAGATCCATATGTTTTGATATGATTCTAAAGAAGTATAGATATCATACATAATATATCTGAGTCTTAAGACTATTTGAAAATGAAATGTGCTCACTATAATATGTAATATATTCTAGAACCATGAGACGCATGAAATCTAATAACTATACAATGATATATAATATATTTTATACATATTTATTAAATTTATATTATGTGTAAATTTTTAAAGAAAGCAAAGTGTAATCATAACATACACAATATTCCACATACAGAATGAAAGATTATACAAAAGATAAAATTGGAAAATAACTAGAGCTAACAAGTGATACATAAGATACTTTGGGTCAATATAAGAGAGATCATATGATTCATATGATATTTTATTTCATACATAATATATTATATTGGAATTCATGATATTTTCTGATTGAAGTTTTAAAATTATTGAGATCCTCGCTATGATGTCTAATATTTTCATGTACCAAGATGAAGTGTCATCCCACCCGACACTCCACCCAGTATGTAACACAGTGCAAAGGGAATTAAAAATACCCATATATGTGAAACTTATTCCTGTGTATCAACAATATAATGTGGTAACAATTTCACCCTTTATTATAATCATAGAAACTCATAATTAGAAGAATTTCAAAGCTGGAAAAAAATGTAACTAAACAAGGAATAATTTTTTTCCAAATTAGTTATTTTTTATGTTTAGTAATTACCAAATGTAAAAAAATGGAAATGTAAATAGAACTACAATACCATTCTATCCTTAAAAAAGAGGGGAATCACCCCCAATACATCATCACCATGAAGAAGGAACACTTGAAACCTGATCCACCATCACCACCATGATACATCTTTCATTTACATGGGTTATACAAAAAAATATATATATACAAATAAGGTTATAGTGAGATATAATTCCTAGTAATATTTCACCCAAAAAAATGATTCAATTCTATAACATTAGATAAAAAATCAACTTTCATACTTGTACAAAAGCCTTTAATGATTTATCAAGAAAACATTTTACGAAAATCCATTCCCAAGTAAAAAGTATAAAAAAATACATCTAAAGGTATATTTTATAAATGTGAACTTTACCAAGATATAAATGATTTAAATTAAATGAAATATACAGTTGTTCCACCATATTCTGATTAATAGAACTATATAAAATAATTTTGCTCCCATAGTAGAGCACAATGGGTAAATCTATATGGGTATTTTAGCTCAACTGAGACTCAAGAACTGCACACCTCATTGAAAGGTGGAAAAATAACCACAAACATCAAATTTAACAATCATGATCAGGTATTAGGGGACATACCAGGGTCCCAGTGGTCTCCAATCATCATAAATATTTATTTACTGTTGTAATTTTCAATCTAACAAAGTGAAACCAGTAATTTACACATCAGAATCACAAGCATTATAGATCTAGTGCATCATCCTAAATACCCATGATTCCCCTGTGATCAATTAAATTTCACTTATTACACAAATCACCATGATCAGAAATTATTTTCTAGAATGTCATAATTTTTCAAATATAAAATATCTTCAATTTCACACACTCCAAAACCATTTAAAAAACATTTTAACCACTTTCACAATTCATTAAAACCCCCTTGAAATTATCCCATGATATTCACAAAACTAATACCAACATTTAGATGGGTCAATCCTTTTTTCAAATCTACACAGAATCCATGTTTTATATTTAAAATATGTTTCTCATCATTCGTACAATTTTTTCAACACTTTCGAAGGTACATAAAAAGTCAGTCAAAAAATATTAATCCATTTTCCTTTGAAAATCCATTTACAAGACATTTTAACCTCAAGTAACCTTGAATATGCATTTTTTACCACTCAAAAAATTCCTATAACACTACCTATAATAATTCTAACAAGTAACACATTAATACTTATTCATTCCCTTTTGAAAATCCACATTCATCTTATATGAATGTAAACCTATTTCAATAAAAATCAGGCAACACAAATCAATAATAGAATATATTTACAAACTCATGAAAGTAATATAAAATCATCTAAAAATGACATCCTTACCCATATATATAAACTTCTACAAATCATTTATAAACCCTAACCACAACAATGTAAGACTCTAAAAGGGTTGATCTGAAAAAAAAATCAAGAGATAACATTAATATTCATGTTTTAACACAAAACATGTCTCACCAACCCACTACATAGAAAAACCCCAAGGAGGAAGAGAAATCCTTGAGAATAGGAGGAAATCGAATGTGGAGGTACTTAAATGACAATTCCAGAGGGAATCAGGAACAAAAACACCTAAATATTGAGGTACAATGTGCTAAAGAATGTATGGAGGAAGCTCTCATTTTTGAAAACCCCACAAGAGTCGAATTGAATTTGATCTAGGGTTAATTCATGAGTGGAAAGTAGATCATTTTGAATTTTTTAAATGACCTGGAAACGGCACATTTTTTCCGACATGGTTTTCTAAATAGTGTAGAAAATGTTCATCCCTCTTCGTATATGGGGAAAGAGCTGTATGGTTACCCATATGGTATGAAAAATTGTTTGGTTCCCTCAATCCAAAAAAAGACATATGGCCTTATGGTTTCATGGGATAAATGTATGGTTTCCCTTAACCTTTCTCAAAATGTTATCCACCTACTGTCAATCCCAAAATCGAAATTTTTAAGTGAAAAAAAATTGGGGAATCCAATTAAAAATCACTATAATGAAAAAAATTAAATTCCTCACAATTCAATTACATTACACTAGGAACTGAAGAGAAATATTGAGATCCATAACTAAACTAGAACCAATGATTAAAACAAAAACTTTGAGTCTTTAAATTATCCACACCGTAATGATAAATTTCCCTAGAAATCACTTCCAATACCAGGCCAGGAGAAAAAAACTATACTCCTCCCAAAATCTAGAAAATTACAAATAAAAACTTATCAAATAGTAACTAGTAACATAACAAATGGAAATAGGGATTCAGGATATTTAACTTGGGATACCAGAATGGACTCTCCACCATAAACAAACAACTAACTCCGACCGAAACTAGTGGAAGCCAAAATGAGTCCCATGATGGTTCTCCCCACCATAGGTACCATGTTTCTTATAACCAACCATACAACATCCACACTGACTCAATAACTCTCACCACTAGTGTAATGGAAGGGACCCACTGAACCGAACACCAAAACTGATTCGCAAGGGTAATCCATGTAAGAAAAACAATAATCAACATTCATCCAATAAGTCATGAACACTGGAATTAAATGAATATAAAAGCCTTACATTCGGAATAATTAAGTAACATAAAATAATGAGGAAAAACCATAGAAAGAACCATTACATTTTCCACACCCAAAAAATGTAGACCAGAGATGTGTTAATGATCTTTAAAATCATGGTGGTTCCATAGAAGCATAAAAATCCTCACTATGGAAACAATGTATATATCCCTCATGACTTGTGGTATATGATTCCCCTTAATCCGGAGCTAACAATCCCATATTTTAATTCCATCTTTTGGTATTTTGAGCGACCACTTCACACACTAGGGAGAACCAAAGGACCACAAAACATCGCATGACATAATTTTCATCAACAACGATGTTTCACAAAGATATGTACTTATATTGTTCACACGCAACATCCATCATTCACCTAGAATGATAAACAAAAGAAGCACTAACATGTAGAAGACACCTCCATTTAAAATGATGAAATTCATAACAACCACAGGGAAACAACTCACCGTAAAAATAGATGTTCTAGAAAGAGTTATAATATTACTCGTACATTTGGATCCAAAAAATTGATATACCACATAACATAAAACTATATATAAATTACAATGAAAAACAATAATTAATGGAAAATGGACTTCAATATGATCCTTATATAGAACACTATTTCTTCAAATAGGCATGATTAATTTTTTTGACCATACAAGACAAAATGATGGCAGGACATGATCCTACACATGGAGATACTGAGGATTTTTTAGGAGTTTATTTGAATCCCATAATGAACAAAAAAACATTAAGAAAATTCCCTATCTACATAACGACACACTCTTCATCACTTCCCGAGACATGAGGAAAATTGGTTTCCTCAATCACTTCTACTTAATAGAGCTTTAACCTAAACCACATTTTTCACCACACTAAAAAGGAGGATAAATGAACTCTGAATACTTCAATCATAAACTTAAAATAATTCATATTTAAATACTCAGATAGATCATGAAAATAGAATTTTCATTCTATTTTATACATCCAATATTCCTCCCCAAGAGGATCTGCATGATCATAAAAGTGAGAAGTATTCATCCCCAAAAACTCAACAATAAAGTCTATAGTTTGAACAATTTGAGGGTTTTCCAATGGTAAAAATTCCATGGCTGCACTACAAATATTTTTCAAATTTTTGGGGTCATACACTAGAAAATCATATAAACCATGAATTCCATGAACCTATTACATTTGTAAAAACATACCACAAATAAAACTAAACTCACTATGGAAAGCAAATCAGGGAATCCCAATTTTTTTCTCAAAAGATCCAACTTGACCTCATTTCATAAATAAATCATCAATGTGAACTCAAACATGATATACTATCAAATAAAAATGAGTTCTGAAAATCAAATCACATCATGCACAACATCTCCAAATCACAAGGAGGTACACCACATGACCACTGGTTATCAAACCAAACAACTCCACTTAGTAGAAATTTTGAAAAGAAAACAATCATGGTGGATTGTAAACTCACCAATGGTATTAAAAATATCCTCACAAATTCATATTTTCATTCGCAACCAGGAACCCATCACCTCATATCATTAACCATTAAAATTTTCACAAATACACATGTTTGCGGTCACTAATGGAAATAGAAATGGTCATGAAAAAACTCTTCTATATTCTAAGAAAGAACATTTAAAAGACGTTTTCAACCTCTCAAATTAATTCCCATTTTAATTTAAACAAAAAAACTTTTCCATAAAATTACTAGTCACAATATTGATACCCATTTCCGATTTAAAATACTTTTTTCTTAAAACACTTACCATTCAACGAAAATTATTTTTCAAACAGCACACATCAAACCATTTTATTCTTTCTTAAAATAAAATCATATGGATTCTATCCAAAATTTAATTCATCCCATTTAAATACACTTCTTGAAACATAAACAAATATTCCAATGGATCCAATTTGATTAAAAATTCATTCCTTCTCATTTAAAACATGTTTCAAAATACCTTTTCAAACAAATTTATTGTTTCTAAAACAAAAACACTCATGAACCTCAATATTTACCTCCTAAAACAATAATATCAATAATATCAACCCAGTTATCAACATGTAATATTTCCTAAATAATACAAATTTCTAAAACTGCAAAAAAAATTATTCAAAAAACACATTTTACATCATTAAAAAACAAAACCATTTCCACTTTAAAATCAATTTTTTATCAATTTTTAATACATCATTTCTCAAACAATTTTCAAATCTACAAGGGATGTAAAGAGATCCATAAACATAAACATCTTCTAATGGGTGACTTTTCTATATTGTTGGCGGCCGAATACCAATCACAAAAACATCACAGAGTGTCTTCTAAGACCATATATTGGCTCCATAGGGCCTTCCAGACCCTATGATAATGTCACAAACATTAAAAAATACAAAAGAAACAAATAACCCAAAAACATGACATGCTTTGGAAATATAAGTCATGTCACAAGGTGTGTTGGAAAAGAACCACACTCGCATCTAGAGACTCAAGCCCTGATATTCATAGCCTCAATATATCCATAATCTTCCCCAAATAATGTGTCTAAAAATATTATGACCTACTCTGAGAGAATTTTTTTCATGATCCAAGATTGTGTTCTATCCCACACAACACTCTACCTGATGTGTTCAATGACCCAAAAGACGTTCATGATCCCCAAGGGCTAGAAACTATTTCTTGGGTATCAATAATACAATGTGGTAATGATTTCACCCATTATTATAATAATAAATCACTAACAATAATATACATCCAAATCTATAAAAACAAAATTAAACATATGATAAAAAATTTTCATATTCGAAATTTTAAAACATTATCCAAAAAACCCACGTTCATCAATGGAAATTAAATTGATAAGACCAAACCAAGACTCCATAAAAAAACTGGGGAATCACCCTTATTCCATGACCACCAATAATATGGAATTATAGAAACCCATTCCACCATCTCCAACACAAAAAATATATTTCCTTTATATAGGATATACATAATTGAGTCTACATACATCCAATAGTGTATTAGGGTTTGATCTGAATCCCAGTATGATGCCACCCAAAAGAAAAGGATTCCATGACATAACATTAGAATAAAAAAAACATTCATATTGGTACAAAATATATTATGAATTCTCATGAAATAATATTAATAAAAACAATTCTAAGGAAACACTTTCAAACCACACTTCTAAATGGTACACTTCCATAGGTTAATTCAACTAGGATAAATATGATTTAATGTAAAAGAAATGTACACAAGGTCTACCTTATACAAATGAATGGAACCATATCATGTAAGTCCGATTTCACAAAAAGGAACCATAATAAAATCCATAGGGTTAATATATATTGACTGAGATACTAGAACCACATACCTTGGTGAAAGGTGGTACAGTAACCACAACCATCAAATTTCTCATGCACGGGCCACTTGGAGGGGACACCACATGGGCCAAATTCTCTCCAATAAAAATCAATATTTTGTTAGTGTTGTAATTTTAAATCCATATAAGTGAAACCAATACATCCAAATTCCAAATCACTAGAGTAAAATATATAGTTATCCAACCTAGATACCTAGGATTACATTATTCTCAATCCTATTTCACATATTACAAAAATCACCACATTTAAAAATTATTATCATTCATTCCACCCTTTTTCAAAAACAAAAAACCATACATTTTACAAACACCAAAACCATTAGAAACCTCATTTTTACCACTTTTACAAATTATAAAAACCCACTTGAAATTATAACAAGAAATAGAAATAATCAATTTAAGTATTTCCATAGGACAATCACAATTTATAATCAACATAACATCCAATTTCTCTTTCTAAATCATGATTCCAATCATTCTGAAAATTTGAACAACATATTTCAAAGTTCATAGAAAAATCCAAAAAACCAGATAAATCTATTTTCATTTAAAATCACATTTTCAACACATTTATTCCGCAAGTTCCCTTAAATACAAATTTTTTATCTCTAAAAAAATTCATATAACACTTCTAATAATCATCATAATAAATAACCAAAGAAAATGTAAACATTCCCTTTATAAAATAATATTTCATCATATAGTAATGTTAAAATATTTAGAAAACATATTTCACAGCACAAAATTTAATCCTAGAATATACATAAAAACCCAAGAAATAAATCTAAAATTATCTATAAATTATAGGTTATGGAAAAACTAATCTAAAATATATAAACATATGAAATTTTTTTCAAAAATGAAACCACACAACTAAAAATCCTATCAATGCAATATCCAAAAAAAATCATGATAAAATCCTTCAAATAAAAATTTAACAAAGAATAGGTCACCCCAACTCATGGGAGAAAACCCTCAATCAAATAAGAAGAAAAATCATATAGAATATGAAGAAATTAAAGGAGGAGGGAGTAACTTGATGTTTCCTCAGAGAATCGATACAAAAAAATTCCCAAACCTTGAGGTACATGGGGCATAGAAAATCCTGGAGGGAGCTCCATGGGATGAAAGTACTGAACTATCGAACTATAAGTGATTTAATGTTAAATACAGAGATGTCACAAAGTTAATTTTAAAATTTATAATGACAACAATAATACACATTGTTTTCCCACATGGTTTTCTAAATTATTAAAAAATTCCTCATCCCAATCTTTCTAAGAGGATGGAGCCACATTATTACCCAACTGGATTGGAAATCCATGAAGAAATGATATGGCTTCCCACTATCTAAATTTTATACATTGACATACTATTTCATAGGCTAGGCCAACTATTTTATCAAACCATGCGCAAACCATGTTCCACAAACTATCAAGACCATAATATAAATTTTCCAGAAAACTCAATGGCGAAACACATGGATAAGCACTATACTATATATGGACAATGAAAGTCCGAAAAATTAAAACACACCACATAAAAAACTCAAGAGAAATATTGAGATCCCAAAACAAACTAAAGAAAAATACTAAAAAAAATTGGGTGTGATAAAGAAAATTCATAGTTAATGTTTTTAATATAAATAAATGAAATTATTATTGAGATATAGTTCAAACAATTCTTGATTGGTTATTTTGTGATATAAAAATCAAAATTTCTATTATACTCATGATTCAATCCATATAGTGATGATTTTTAAATAAGAATAACAATAAGGTGCATCATGTGAATATACATCCGATTGAAAATATTTTGATACGTGTGTTAATTAACACATTAGTACTTTAATTCTAGTTCTGTGGAAATAGAATGTGATTCTAATATTGGACTTTTGGATATTAGACATCATGTATTATGGAGATATTATAAATGATCAATTTAAATGAGTTTTGAAGACTAATAATGATGGATGATTTATTTTCGAATATTAAATTCATATAATATTCTCAAATATGAAAAATATTTTCTAGGGAAGATATTGGGTATATAGGGACATAATAAAGATAAGAAGGGATTATTGATAAGAGAGAGTATATTTTTTAATTATCATGAATATTCATGATGTAATAGAAAAAGATAGAATAAAAACCTATATGATAATATCATCCTTATTCATTATATAATGATAATTAGTGAGGGAAAATTTTTTCTTATATTAATTATAATTTTTGATAAAGAACAATCATAGTGAAAATACTACCCTATATGTCTTTATATCATAAGGGCCAATTGAAAAATGGTTTAATATTGATATACTAGAGGAAATCATGTTATTATTTTTTAAAATAGAAATTTATTATAATTATATTTTAAATATAATTATTAGTCTTATAATTGTAATAATTTAAAGAGATGCATGATGAAAATATAATTTGGAGAGAGAGGCTTAGTTTTTGCTAAATTCTAAATAAAATAACATTGTGCATGCATGTTTGGATGAATGATGTTAGTGATTGTGCAATTTCAATGATGTAACTTTGAATATTTTTCATCATGATAATAAAAATATAATTTGTGGGGGAGGGGATCAAAACCAACACACACTGGGGATATAATCATCCATTTTAGAAGATAAAATCATCAAACAAACTCATTTGTTTTTTGTTTTTATTTTCCTAAATATATAACATACATGAAAAAAATATTAAAGAATGTGAGATCAATTCAATAAATATATATTTAGGTGAAAATTATAGTTCTAATCTAAAAAAATCAACCACATTAACTCTCCCACCAATTAGCATGGTTGAATTGATCATAGTAGAATAAAATTGTATCAAAGCTACGATTCAACCACGATTTTATTTCTATGAAATATTAAGACTTAATGATTTTTAGGTATTGGTTATTTATTTGTAAATTATTTATGAAGTGAACACCTAGATAATGTTCATTTATTGGTGATAATTTCCCTATATAATCCATAACCATCAAATAATGAGAGGAAGAAGGAGATAGAGATTACCCTGATAAAAAAATATGTACAAAACATCATTTCATATGATAAAATCATAAATAAATCAGATCATTCCTAGATGTTGATGGTCTTGGGGAATGATACACTATCATGATTATTGAAAATACGTCCACCTATATTATTTCCCAATCTTTTCGTAGAAATTATGTCACTAATATTTCATATCTTGACGTTCCTCTTGAAGATTAAGTAGTAATGTGGGAATGCCAAATCTTTAAGGATTCATAATTTGAATCAATAAGTATTTTAAAGGAAATACAATATAATTCTCATAAAGAAATGGAGTCTTTAATTTTATGGATCTACTAAATAATAAAACAGAAAATTATCAAACTAGATTATAATTGTGATAATATGGTGAATATATTATATAAAAATGTATTGACATGTGTAAAATTTACTATGAATGTTGGATCCATTATCCTCATGAATATTAAAATTTAATAAGGCCCCTCAAAATTTGTAACTATGTGTGTTACAAAAATCCATGAAAAATAAAATTCCATGAAATGTATTAAAAAATATAAATCAATTGAGTGAAAATTAAAAGGCTAACATTGATTTATAAAAATCAAATATAGAAAAAATATTAGATAACATAAATGAGTATGATAATACAATTTAATAAATAACTGAGATTCCTGATTATTATTTTGAGGGGATAAAAATATATTGTGATGAAAGAGTGAGGGTAACTCAAAGTGAGGGTAACTCAATAATAGAAGAACAAAATTATCCCGAAGATCCAAGCTCATGATGTATAATTGAAAATATAGAAATGAAAAAAGTTGATGCATAGATGAAGTTAAGATAAAATTTACCACTATAATGTTTTTTTAAAATTTGATATTTTTTTAATTATATTATTTATTATGGAATAAAATATATTCATATCATATAATGATCAATATATTAGATCTATAAGAATAATATAAACCTTGACCAATTGTGTATCCCTTGTGGGGGAAAAATTATTGAATGTATCCCTTACGGGGGAAAAGTTTTAGATGGCTTCCATAATATATCATTATAATATAATTAGTAATTCTATATTAAAAATATATGAAAGTTTCATCAAAAGTGTATATTTTCATAATTTCACATTCTTTTTTGAAACAAGAAATTTTATTGTTATATGGGATATGCTGAATTGGTCAATAACATGAGAGAAAAGAGAAACTAATAAATTCAATGGATGATTTGTGAAACCAATCCAACTATTTATTTCGTATGTTTTCTTATTATTATTCACTGATGGGTGTAATAATTCAGCTTTAAATTATGATGAGAATAAATTCAAGAATTCATGATATATTAAATGATTATTTGAATAACCCTTGTGGATAACATTTTTTCAGATGGTCTAAAATTCGTGTATATTAGTAGATTCATTTTTTTATCAAAATTAGTTCTCCTTTTTTTATACATTTTGAATTACTCAGGTAGAATAAGATTATAAGAATTTATTCCATATAGATTAATGTGAACAATTCCACATTCTCTTAAATATCTTTTTATTTATTCTCATTAATAGAGAGAGAGTATAAAATGTAAGAAAAAATATTGAATTTCAATTTCTATATGATTATTGATAAAAAATAAGGGTTGATTTTAAAGACAACCTTTTTGTTATGTTTTATTTTATTTTCAATTAACATGATGACAATGATAATGTTTTCAATATTGATTGAGAAAGAGGAGCTTCGAACAATTTTTTATTTCACATAAATTTTGATGAGAAGAATGAATAAAGTACCCAATAAATGTATATTTATTTTTCGAGCTGGGAATATTGGAAAATACATTGAATCTAAGAGTTTTAATTACCCTCATGTTTTTATTATTTTGTTAATGCTGGATTTTTAATAAGGGGGAATGATTATATGAGGATTTTTTAATTATAATTAAATTAAAAGGTTATATATATATATATATATATTAATTCTTATAAAATATTATTCATTGGTTATATATTTCCATTCGATTATTTTTAATGTTCTCAAACATGGTAAAATATTAAGGATACTTTGATTGACTACTAATATTTCAAGTAGACTAGCTTTCTACTAATGATTGGTAATTAATTATAAAATGTAGGGAAAATAACATCATGATGGGTCATGTGAATCAAAATCACAATTTGGAGGAATTTATTAAGAAATGTTCGATGAATTATTTCTATTAGTAGATATTATGACACTATTAAGAAGATGATAACCTACATGTTATTGGTTAATATTATATTGAAGATGTTTTTAATGTTGATCTATTCTATTGGATATCATCCATGAATGATATTTTCTATATAGATATATATCTTATATAAGTTAATGATAAATTAATTAAGTTAATGCCAAAAAATAGGTTCTATATTAATTGGGATGTAGTGACATAACCTCCCATTAAAATATTTTATAATTTTTTAAGTATTTATGTCTTCTAAATACCATTTAAAATAGGCTTAAAATATTCATGAAGTATTGATAAAATTTTTATGGTTTTTTGATGTAATTCGATAAAAATTATAGACATTGAGAATGATTTGAGTGAAGTAGAGAATCCTGAAATGTGTAAAAAAATACCAAGATAATTATTAAGAATTTTGGATTTTATATTTAACATATCTATAATATAGAAAAATGAAACATGCAAAGTTGTCACATCAATATGTAATATCTTCCAAAACACTAAGATGAAGCCATGAAAAAATCATACAATTATATTCAAGGTATTTAAATCATTTTTGATATATTAATAACATAAAAATGTATTTTATAGAATGAGTATTAATTTAATGGTGTAACACCCCAAGCTTCCACGGTACGCTTCTCTTCGAATAATGCAATAGCTAGCATTGTACGCAACTTTGAGTTCTAACACACTAGAACCCATCAAACTAGCCATTATGAAAAGTAATACCCACTTTTTAAAAAAAAATTAATTTTATCATTCCAAAGGGATATCATTTTTGGATTCGAAATATCAAAATTTACTTAAGGTGATTTTTTGTATTTTTCTAAAAAGATTCCATTTTTTATTAATATTAAAAAACAATAAGTTATTGGTTAAAACCAAATATATATATAAAAATTTATTAATTTTATTTAAATTTAATTTAGGTCAAAATAGATACATAATACCTATATATGTTCAAATAAATTCATTGGAGTCAGTTTATAATAATTTTAGATATATAAAAATTTTATTGGACTTTTCATCGTCTTTTACCCACCTCCTAGAAAAAATTTGCAAATTCAAAAAATATTCCAATTTTGTGAGTGGAATTTCAAAAATCCGAGAGACAATATTTATTTCAGTTAGATAAATGTGGTTTAATAAGATGAAAATAATTTTTGGTGAATTGTAACTTTTTACTTTTATTTACCTCGGTTAAAAGTAAATAGGGTAATTAAGGGTAAAAATGATATTATTATTACCCCAACACATGTCGTAATTATATTGGATAAGTAAAAATGGAGAAAATCCTTATGAATAAAATATTAACCTCTTTCGACCTCTTGGAATAGAATAGGACACAAATTATTATTTAATTCAAAGAAGAATTTTAAGAGCTAAAATTAAAGTTAAATAACTAATACATTATTTATATAGGTTTATACATAAGATAAATTATACTATAAATATTCTTTAGAAATATAAAATTATTTCCATAATAATTTTATTTTATTAATATTTTTTACACATTAAATAATTTAATTTATTTATTACACAGTGATGATGCAGTAATTACATAATTAATGAAATATCAAATTAAATGATATAATAAATATCCAAATAAAAGTAATTTGATAATTTTTATGAATTCCACAAATTATATAGTTTAATATGACATATTAGGGTTGGTTAGAGGAATTTATTTTCAATGTAATAATGCTGTAATGAATTTAGAAAAAACAAAATAACAAATAGTGTCGAAATAGAAATAAAAGAGTTTTTAAAACAAATATTATATTATTAATTGATATTATATTCCAAAAAATATATGGATCCACCAAAAGACTTATATAACGATAGTTGTATCATTAATGAACCACTTAGGGTAATCTTGAAAGTATATTGTATGTTTACTAACAATATAATATTAAAATACAAAGACACATGGTAAATGTGAAACTATTTAACTAAGAGTTGAATATAAATGATAAAGTTAATATAGTGACCCAGACCTATCTAAAACCTATTGGTTGAGTGGTTTTCGACCCATAGACATCTTATCCTTTAAATTTTCCACTTTGGAGTTATTATAAACCAAAAATGATTTTATTATAACATAATATTTCGGGCTTTTTCTAAGGTTCCCCTAACCCCTGTTATAAAAGGGAACTCCCCCTTCTCTCTAATTTTAATCTTCAAAATAATTGGTCTTAGATAATATCTACCCAAATACCCTTTCAACTATTATCCCTTCATCCTACAGGCCTTCCATTAGTCAGAAAGCCTGCCTAAGGAGCTCTTTTGATCAAATCAAAAGAAAGAACCTGAAGAAGAGGTTAATATTTCATAGAATCTTTCATGTTCCTTTCTTCTTCCACTTCCTTTTTCATTGTTTTTTCCATTATAAAATAATAAATCCAGTATATTATATATAATTTGATGTTTTTATAAATATGTTACAACCGAATTCATTATTCTATCCATCCTTTAAATGACATGTCACCATACAGGCGTACGTACAGCTTATCGTCTCCACGTCGTGGTGTAATTGTTATTCAATACATTATTATTTGGATCGGTATAATAATGATGTGTAATTGATGTAAATAATAAATATAACCTGATAATGATTATTTATATATGATAAATCATACAATTTAATATTATTTTAATAACAATATAATGATATTGTCGTTTGTGCGTACGTACGGATTACCCTTTCCACGAACGTGATGAGATTTATTCCCCATCATATCCATTCAAGAATAATATTCATTAGATAAATAAAAGTAATTTTTAATGAATTTATATCATTCTGGATATTAATAAGATACATCCCATTCATAACAAATATGACACACATAACAGAGTATATAAAGGAAAACGAATCTGTTAACACACGAAACAATGATAATACTAAGATATTATTAACAATGCAATATTAAAAGATCATATATGATATCATATTAATGTATATGATTCTTGTATAATTTAATAACAATTTTTTGACAACTATATAGGAGGTTAACCTACCTATGACTATGTAAAAGTACAATGAAAGGGTTAATTCTACAATCTCTTCATTATCAAATGTTGTTTATACATAATTATCTTCTAGGACCTCTTTATCATCCACATCCATGTTTCTTAAAAATGTCATTAAAAACATACTTACTATTTTATATGCTATGGATTAATGTCATTTATAACATTTTTTCACTTTTTATAAAATTTTTATAAAGAAATATTTCCATCGTTTTCTAAACAAGGTCCTTTTTAACATTTTCAACAAAATTAAGGTAAGAAAGTTTTTTTAACTTATATAGCGGGTGTGGCTATTTTCTACTATTATAAAATCTTCGAAGCATCCCTTACATAATTATAAGAATATTTTCAAATTAAATGTTTTCTTTTATAATTATTTTACTTTTAAATGATTTCAAAAAAGTGATATTTCTCTCAAATAGTTTTGATTTCATCTATATCAACATCCTTTGATGGATTTTAAGATTTATTTGATTTTGATTTATTATGATACATAACATCCATATTTTATTGAAGGTTTTGGGATATTTTTGACTATGGATGTGTTATTTATATAACATTTCTGTTTTATGGATAAATTTTTTACATTTTGTATGCTAGTTTTAATACGAATGTTTATTTTAGGTTTAAACCAGTTCATATGAGGAATGCATTGGAATTAGTAATTGATGGGTGGAGTCTCCTATAAATCCTAAATGCATGAAAATGTCTCATGAGAAAAACTAGTGTCTTGGCACAAGTCCTAGAAAAAAATCATATTTGTAGTCTTAGCCCAAGGCCTTGACTTTGTGGTTATGAAAGTCAGGCATTATGCATTACACCATTATGAAAGTGGTTATTGATATTGCATGTGATAATTTGACTAGTAGAATATCCATGTGAATAAGTAATTGGAATTATTTCATTTTATTTTTTCCATATTATGATGAATTTCATGTTTAAAAGGATTTTGTTTTAGTTATACTTTGCCATAAATGTTTATACATATTTATGAATGTTTCTGCTATATAGTTATACTTACTGAGCCTCTGAGCTGACCCCATTCTATGTTTTATATATCTGAGGATGTGAAGAAGTATATTATTACTGACCTACAGGGATTGTATATGGGATATCATTGTTCTCTTTGGAAACAATGTTGTTGTAGTTTTTCATTTTATGATATAATGTAAACATTATTTATGTATCTAGTGTTTCGAGGGCTACTAAACTTATCGGTCATTCGAGACATGATCTTTTGTGATCATGACAAAAATAGGTAATAATGCACTGAATCTAGGCTTCTGTGGTTAGGGCATTACAGTTGGTATCAGTAGAAGTTTAGTACAATACTTGGAAGCTAGATTTAGATAAACTATTATTAGAGAACATTACGCTAAGATATACATTAGGATTATTAAAGAAGAACTTCCTAGAATTTTGGTAATGTAGAGATTTTTTTACTTATCCAAGAAATTCGTCCCTGTCTGGATACGAGTAGGTAGAGGTGTCTCTAGCACAGATGTACCGAGGGGTAAAACCGAAAAATACCTCCTAGAGATAGACTTGAATGGGAACTGGTGCACGATAACGGGCCTTGCTACACTCTTGGTTACGACACTCCCGGGGGTTTTGCTTATGATAATTCTCATTTTCATTACAACCCATTATGTTGTGTTTATGAGTTTATACTTCTCAAATATTTTTTTTTTATTATGGATTGTAACCATAAACTATTAAATTATGTTATGTGTTTTACATGTCCAGAATTATGTATTTCGATTCATAAAATAATCTAGTTTATTCCATTATATATAAATGGCTCATAGTGGAAGGAATGGAAACTGTATCACTGCATGCACTCTATCTAGGTATTTCCATCCAACTCAAGATAATTATAGTTGAGATGGTGAAACAACTGGTGCTGATCAGCTTATCACTACATTAGAACAACTCACTCAGGTTATGAATAATAATTATACCCGTATGGAGAAACCTGATTAAGAGTATGGAGGATCAAGGTTATATCTATTAATGAAGAAACAAACAAAAATATTCAATGGGGGTACCAATCCATTAGTAGCTGAGAAATGGATAAATTTCTTAGAGAAAATATTCCACCCCTTGGGGATTAGTGAAAGGGAAAATGTTTTCATGATAGTTTACCGCCTCACTAGAGATGCAGATCAATGGTGGGAATTTATTAAAAATACAAAGGAAGATGGTGAATTATCAAATATGGAATAGAGGGAGTTTAATAAGCTTTTCACAAAAAAATACAATCCTTGTGAACATCGATCAGATATGGAATATAAAATTTCTACGGTTGAGGATAAAGGATGATGAGAATGTAGTGATGTGTGACGCTAACATTACAAAGTTAGCAAGGATTGCCACAAATTATATATATAACACAAGAAGTAATATTGATCGTTTCATTGATGGTTTACAACCATTTCTCTGTCAAGCATTAGTCTCACAATCCTTCTCATCATACGAAGATATTGTTTTGTGTGCTATCAAGATAGAAAAAAAATTTTCTATGTCATATGACTTTAAAGAAAAGAAAGAGAAGAAGAGATCTGCTCATCACTCTAGAAATGAAAATAAGGGTAAGAAGGGAAAAGGTGAATATCCATCCTGTAGTAAATGTGGGATGAAACACCCTGGTACTTGCTTGATGAGAATGGGATTCTGTTACAAGTGTGGTGAAAAAGGCCATCAAGCTCTTGATTACAAGGGGAAGAAAGAATCTACCGATATTCAATACTACAACTGTAGAGAGATGGGACATTATGCAAAATAATTTCCTATTCATTAGGGTAAATTACTTCAGAAAAGGCCAAGGGATCAAGGCCAAGCTTATGCTATCACTACTGCTGAGGTAGAAGATTCAAAAGACATATTGGCAGGTAATCTAATGGTTTCCTCATGTTTATCCAACGATTTATATGATTCTGGATCATCACATTGTTTCATATCATCCGAATTTTCTAAAAAAATTAGATATTTCCAATTTTATTTAACATGGGATTTTTCTATCAAAACTCCAAAGGGAAGTATCATTTCAGCAATGTTTTGTAAATCAGTTCCCATTAAGGCATATAAAAGTTATTTATCTGCTGATCTCATCGCCATAACCACGTTGGAATTTGATATAATCCTCGGTATGGATTATCTTTTGGGCGATGATGTGAAAATTTGTTTTTAAGAAAAAGGAGGATATAATTTTTGATGATGATAAGGAGTATCTTATCTTTAGATCAGAAACATTGCCATCTGATTCTTATCTAGATCCACCCCAATAGCTCAACAAAATTCAATTATTGGGGAGGAAGAGAATGAAAAGACTGTGGTTGAGGAAAGGAAAGTTCAAATAGAGGATGTAACAATTGTGAATGAATATGTTGATGTGTTTCTATAAGATTTACCTATAAATCCTCCAAAATGAGAAATTTAGTTTTCCATGGATTTAATTTCTGGATCAAGTCCCATATCAAAAACCCCTTATAGAATGGACACTGTGGAATTATTGGAACTAATGAAATAACTAAAGGGATGGAGTAATATGGGATTTATTCTCCCTAGTGTTTCTCCCTGCAGAGCCACAATAATTTTTGTTATGAATAATGATGGATCAATGAGGTTGTGCATCGACTATAGGGATATCAATTCAATAACAATAAAAACCAGGTATCCCCTACCATGCATTGATTATTTATTTGACCAAATCCACGAAGGTCAACACTTTTCAAATATTGAACTTCGATCTTGATACCCTCAGTAGTGCGTGAAGAAGGAAGACATTCTGAAGACATCATTTTGAACCCGGTATAGGAATTACGAGTTTACAGTAATGACTTTTTGGCTGACTAATACACCCTCTATTTTCTTGGATTTAATTAACAGAGTTTTTAAGGAATATTTTGATGACTTTGTAGAGGTATTTATTAATGTTATCTTGGTATACACTAAAAGCTATGAATATGACTGAAATCACTAACGCATTATCCAAAAGACTCTTCGAAGAAATGAATTATATGGTAAGTTTAGCAAGTATGAATTCGAGCTTCAATATATTTCATACAATGGCCATATTGTCTTTAAGGATGTAATCTCTATTGATCCTTCTAAGAGAAGATAAATCCATGAATGGACAATACCAATGAGTATATCCTAGGTATGCAGTTTTATTGGTTTAGCAGGTTATTATCGATGTTTCATCTAGAATTTTTCCCGAGTGGCTAACAAATTAGCGAAGCAGACACGTAAAGGGGTTAAATTTGTTTGGACCAAAGAGTGTGAAAAATGTTTTGAAGAAGTGAAGAGAATATTAGTCAAATCTCTTATCTTTACTCTACCATTGGGGAATTATGGGTTTGTTATTTATAGTGATTCTTCAAAGAAAGTGCTTGGTTGTGTCCTTATGAAGAATGATAGGGTTATAGCCATTGCATCACGATAGCTAAAAATTCCTGAGCAAAACTATCTTACTCATGATCTTGAGTTAGCAGTTGTAATATCTTCTTTGAAGATAAAGAGAAATTATATTTATTGTGAAAAATGTGAGATATATACCAATCACAAGGGGTTCAAGTATATTTTCTCATAATAAGAACTCAACATGAGGCAAAGGAGATGGCTTGAACTACTCTCTAATTATGATTGTACCACACACTGCCACCCGGAGAAGGAAAATAAGGCAGAAGTTGCTTTGAGAAGAAAGGATCATGGAGTTTCGAACAATATGAGAGTTGAAAGGGATCATATTTTCATGGATCTAGTGAAGATAAATATGGGAATTACAATGGAAGATGAAACATCTATACTTTTTCAAATTTTCTCCAAACCATCCTTACTAGAAAGGATAATGATTTCTCTGACCGATGATGAAGAGTTTCAAAAAAATATTAATGCTTTGAATGATGGGAGATTAAGGGAATTTTTGTATGAATATTGAATTTTGATGTTGGGGAAGTGAAGTTGTGTTCCTAATATACTTGAACTAAAAAGGGAATATTTGGATGATTCGCATAGTTCCAATTTCCCTATACACCCTAGTAGCACTAAGGTGTATACAGATTTGAAGAACATTCTTGGTGGGACAACATGAAGAGGGAGATTTCTGATTTTGTATCAAGGTGTATACTTTGTCTACAAGTGACAGCTAGAAGCCAATAGCCTGGAAGAGTTATGTAACCTCTTCCCATACTTGAGCAGAAATGGGATTTTTTTGATGGACTTTTTTATGGGACTACCAATGACTCCTATAAGGAACGATGCAGTATGGGTCATTATTGATCGTCTTACCAAGTCGGCATATTTTTTTGCTATAAGATAAGATCAACCACTTGAACATCTAGAATGACTATTTATTAATGAAGTTGTGAGATTTCATGGAGTACCCCTGTCGATTGTTTTTTATCGCAATCCCTATATTACTTCATGATCCTGGAAAAGTCTTCAGAAAGCCCTGGATAATTAACTTCATTTCAGTACTTCCTACCACCCCAAATTGATGGACATTCATAAAATACTATTCAAACCTTAGAAGACATATTGAGGTCATGATCACTTGACTTTCAAGGTATGTGGGATCAATATTTACCTCTAGTAAATTTTTTTGATAACAATAGCTTCCATTCAAGTATTCAGATGGCACCATATGAAGTGTTATACCACTACTATAAATTGGGACTTTATCAACGGTTCAGAACCGTTGGGAAATGCTGTAGAACCATTGGTATAACATATACCAACGGTTCTGCAAACCGTGGGGAATTAAGCCATTGAGAAAACCTATCCCAATGGTTTACAATGAACCATTGGTATAGGTTAGTAAAATTAACCTATGCTAACTGTTTAAGAAAACTGTTGGCATATGTTTTACCAACGGTTTCCACTAAACGTTTTGGTAAAACTGGTGAAAATAAACTCTTTCCCAACGGTTCTATAACTGTTGGGAATGGGTTTTTCCAAAGGTTCAAATAGAACCGTTGGGATAGGCTTATTAAAATCCTATTCCAACAGTTTCAAACCGTTGGCATAGGTTTTCTATGGAAATTGCACAGCAGCCTGCAATTTGAAAAGCAGGCACCAATTTTTCACACTAACCTCCAATTTTTCACACAATCCTCTATTCTCCACCTTTTCAAATACTATACCTGTAATAAAAAACAAATACATACATATAGAGAACAAATTCATACATATGTAACATATAATGCATTCTTGAAGTATACAAATCTAGAATTAAATCAAAATTCATAAAGTAATTATAAACATATATAATTGATTTAGAATTCAATTTAAAATTTAGATGACAATTATATGTCGAATCTGGAATTCAATTAATAATTGAATACATACATAATTAAATTATCAATTATCAATAAAATACATAAAAAACTGAATAACTATCAACAGAATCCGAATACGTTTGTTCTTATTTTCGTATACTAGTTGTTTTTACTAAAAATAATGTCCATTTTATGCAAAATACATACACTTGGAGTAATACCGGCCACATCGTTGTTCGAATTGAGGTGGGTTTGACTTGTACATGTTATATATGACCCATGGATTGTTGTCATAAAGTATCAACATATTTTTAAAGCATTTGGTTGGTTTTCCGTATGCCAGTTATTGTTTTCACATAAAATTTTGTTCATTTAAAATATAAATGAGACACTTTGAGTGGTGCTGCCCACACTAGGCCTCGAATTGAGGCGGGGATGACTTTTACACATCACATATGACCCAAGGATCATTTTCCTAATGTTTCAATGGAATCCGAATGCATTTTCTCGGTTTTCCGTATGTTATTTATTGTTTTCACTTAAAATAATGTCTATTTTAAAAGAAAGAGGGAGAATTTGAGTGGTACTGCCCACCCTGTGACTCAAATTGAGGAGGAGATGACCCATACACATTAAAAATGACCCATGGATCATTTTACTAAAGGTTCAACAGAATCTGAATGCATTTTGTTGGTTTTCCATAAGTCAGTTGTTGTTTTCACTTAAAATGAAGTCCATTTTAAACTAAAGAGAGACACGTTGAGTGGTGCTGGCCAAACCGTGCCTCTGATTGAGGTGGGGTTGACTCCTTCACGTCGTATATTACCCATAGATCGTTGTTCTAAAGTATCAACACAATCAGAATCCGTTTGGTCAGTTTTCCAAATATACGTAAAATGTTGTCCATTTTAAACAAAAGAGAGACAGTTAGAGTGATCCCAGCCACACTACGACTCGGACTGAGGCGCGGTTGACTCGTAAACGTCACATATGACCCATGGATTGTTGTCCTACTGTTTCAACTAAATCTGAATGCATTTGGTCAGTTTACCATATGTCAGGTTTTGTTTTCAATTAAAATGTAGTCCATTTTAAACTTTAGAGAGACACTTTGAGTGGTGTCAGCCAATCCGCGACTCAGATTGAGGCTGGGTTGACACGTATACGTCACATATAACACATGGATCGTTTTCCTAAAGTTTAAACTAAATATGAATGTGTTTAGTCGATTTTCCATAGGTAGTTGTTGTTTTTATTTAAAATGTTTTCTATTTCAAATAAACCTCAGACAATTTTTATATGTATGCGTTAGTTGGTTTTAGTGGTTTATTTCAATTCCCTCTCATTTTCAATCCAATTATTGTTCCAGAGATAAACTAAAACATACATATACAATTATTGTACCTGTAACAACCAACTTACACATACATATAGAGAACAATTTCATATACATTTATCATATAATGCATCCTGGAACTATACACATCCATAATTAAATTAGAATTCATAAACATACATAATTTATTTAGAATACAATTTAAAATTTAGATGACAATTATATGTGGAATCCTGAATTCAATTCATAATTTGATCGGTTTTTTGTATACCATATATTTTTACCGGAAATGATTTCAATTTTAAACAAAATACAGACACCTGGATTGATACCAGCCACACCGTGCCTCGGATTGAGGCGAGGTTAACTCGTACACATTAAAAATGACCCATCGATCGTTTTCCTAAAGTATCAACATATTCTGAAAGTGTTTAATCAGTTTTTCGTATGCCAGTTGATGTTTTTCACTTAAAATCATGTCCTTTTGAAACAAAAGATAGAAACTTTGAGTGGTGTCGGCCACACCGCATCTCAAATTGATGCGGGGTTGATTCATACATGTCACATATGGCCCATGTATCATTCTACTAAATTTTCAACAGAAACCGAATGTGTTTGGTCGAATTTCCAAATGTACTTAAAATGTTGTCCATTTTAAACAAAAGAGAGACACTTAGAGTGATCCCGGCCACAACGTGACTCAGATTAAGGTGGGGTTGACTCATACACATCACATATGACACATGGATCGTTTTCCTAGAGCATAAACACATTTTGAATGCATTTGGTAAGTTTTTCGTATGTCAGTTGTAGTTTTCACTTAAAATGATGTCCATTTTAAACAAAAGAGAGACACTATAAATGGTGTCAGTCACACCACGTCTCGGATTGAGGCGGGGTTTACTCGTACACGTCGCATATGTCCCATGGATCATTTTTCTATAATATCGACCCAATCAGATTTTGTTTGGTCGGCTTTCCGTATGCTAGTTGTTGTTTTCACTTAAAATGAAGTGAAATTTAAAGAAAAGACAGACACTTTGAGTGGTGTCGGCCCACCGCATCTCAAATGGAGGCGGGGTTGATTCGTACATGTCACATATGACCGATGAATCGTTCTCCTAATGTTTCAATGTAAACCGAATGTGTTAGGTCAGTTTTCCTTATGTACATAAAATGTTGGCCATTTTAAACAAAAGGGAGCCACTTAGAGTGATCTCGGCCACACCGTGCCTCAGATTAAGGCGGGGTTGACTCATACACGTCACACATGACCCATGGATCATTGTCCTAAATCATCAACACATTTAGAATGCATTTGGTCAGTTTTTCGTATGTCAGTTGTTGTTTTCACTTAAAATAATGTCCATTTTAATCAAAAGAGAGACACTATGAATGGTGTCGGCCACACCACATCTCGGATTGAGGCGGGGTTGACTCATACATTTCACATATTAACCATGGATCATTGTTCTAGAGTATCGACATAATCCGAATCTATTTGGTCAGTTTTTCGTATGCTAGTTGTTTTTTTCACTTAAAATGAAGTAAATTTTAAACAAAAGACAGACACGTTGAGTGGTTCCAGCCACACTGATTCTCAGATTGAGGTGGGGATGATTCGTGCATGTCACATATGACCCATGGATAGTTCTCCTAAAATTCAATTGATACTAAATGTGTTTGGTCAGTTTTCCGTATTTACTTAAAATGTTGTCCATTTAAAAAAAGAGAGACACTTAGAGTGATCACGGCCACACCGTGCCTCGGATTAAGGCGGGGCTGACTTGTACACGTCACAAAAGACACATGGATCCTTGTCCTAAAGCATCAATACATTTAGAATAAATTTGGTCAGTTTTTCATATGTCAGTTGTTTTTTTCACTTAAAATGATGTCCATTTTAAACAAAAGAGATAAACTATAAATGGTGTTGGCCACATCAGGTCTCGGATTGAGGATTGGTTGACTCGTGCACATCACATATGATCCATGGATCATTTTTATAGAGTATCGACACAATCAGAATCTGTTTGGTCAGTTTTCTGTATGCTAGTTTTTGTTTCCACTTAAAATGAAGTCAATTTTAAACAAAAGATATACAATTTGAGTGGTGTCGGCCACACCGCGTCTCAGATTGAGGTAGGGTTGATCCACACACATCAAATATGACCCATGGATCATTCTCTTAATGTTTCAACGGAAACCAAATGCGTTTGGTTGGTTTTTCATATGTACTTAAAATGTTGTCCATTTTAAATAAAAGAAATCCACATAGAGTAATCCCGGCCACACCGTGCCCCGGATTAAAGCAGGGATGACTCGTACACATCACATATGACCCAGGGATAGTTTTCCTAAAGCATCAACACATTTCGAATGCATTTGGTCAACTTTTCGTATGTCTATTGTTTTTTTCACTTAAAATGATGTCCATTTTAATCAAATGGGAGACATTATTAATGGTGCCAGCCACACCGTGTCTCAGATTGAGGAGGGGTTGACTTTTACACATCACATATGACCCATGGATCGTTTTAATATATTCTCGACACAATAAAAATCCGTTTGGTTGGTTTTAAGTATGCTAGTTGTTGTTGTCACTTAAAATGAAGTCAATTGTAAACAAAAGAGAGACACATTGAGTGGTGTTGGCCACACCACACCTTGGATTGAGGCGAGGTTGAATTGTACACTTCACATATGATCCTTGGTTCGTTCTCCAAAAGTTACAATGGAAACCGAATGCATTTGGTCGGTTTTCCGTATGTACTTAAAATGTTTTCCATTTTAAACAAAAGAGAGATACTTAGACTGATCTCGGCCACACCGTGACTCAGATTGAGTCCAGATTTTCCCGTACATGTCACATATGACTCATGGATTGTTGTGATAAATTATCAACAGATTCTGAATGTGTTTGGTCGGTTTTTCGTATGTCAGTTGTTGTTTTCACTTATAATCATGCCCATTTTAAACAAAAGAAA
Organism: Viscum album; assembly: GCA_963277665.1. NCBI lineage: Eukaryota > Viridiplantae > Streptophyta > Magnoliopsida > Santalales > Viscaceae > Viscum > Viscum album. The sequence goes on along the minus strand of OY728158.1, from coordinate 37,647,495 downwards.
CAGAGTTAGAGTGGTTCCGGTAACACCGTCTCTCATATTTAAACGAGGTTGACTCGTACACGTATCAAATGACCCATGAATCATTTTCCTAAACTAATAACACAATCTGAATGAGTTTGGTCAGTTTTTTGTATGCTAGTTGATGTTTTTCAATTATAATGATGTCCTTTTGAAACAAAAGACAGACAATTTGAGTGTTGGCGGCCACACTGCATCTCATATTGAGGTGGGGTTGATTCGTACACATCACATATGACCCATGGATCGTTATAATAAGGTTTCAATGGAAACCGAATGCGTTTTCTCAGTTTTCCATATGTATATAAAATGATGTCCATTTTAAACAAAAGTGATACACATAGAGTGATGCCGAACACACCGTGGCTCGGATTACGGCGGGGTTGACTAGTACACGTCACATACTACCCATGGTTCATTTTCCTAAATAATCAACACATTTCGAATGCATTTGGTCAGTTTTTCGTATGTCAGTTGTTATTTTCACTTAAAATGATGTCCATTTTAAACAAAACAGAGACAATATGAATGGTGTTGGCCACACCGCATCTCGGATTGAGGCGGGGTTGAATCGTACACATCACATATAAAACATAGATCATTGTGCAAGAGTATCGACACAATCAAAATCCGTTTGGTCGGTTTTCCATATGCTAGTTATTTTTTTCACTTAAAATGAAGTCAATTTTAAACAAAAAAAATACACATTGAGTGGTGCCGGTCACACCGCCCCTCAGATTGAGGCGGGGATGATTTGTACACGTCACATATGACCCATGGATCGTTATTATATAGTTTCAGTGGAAACTAAATGTGTTTGGTTGGTTTTCCACATGTACTTAAGTGTTGCCTTTTTAAACAAAATAGAGCCACTTAGAGTGATCTCGGCCACACCGTGCCTCAGATTAAGGCTAGGTTAACTAGTGCATGTCACATATGACCCATGGATCGTTTTCCTAAAGCACCAACACATTTCGAATTCATTTGGTCAGCTTTTCATATGTCAGTTGTCGTTTTCATTTAAATTGATGTCCATTTAAAAAGAAGAGAGACACTGTGAATGGTGTCGGCCACACTGCGTCTCGTATTGAGGCGGGGGTGACACGTACACCTCACATATGACCCATGGATCGTTGTGCTAGAGCATCGACACAATCAGAATCCGTTTGGTCAGTTTTCCATATACTAGTTGATGTTTTCACTTAAAATGAAGTCAATATTATTCAAAAGAGAGACACTTTGAGTGGTGTCGGCCACACCGAACCTCGGATTGAGGCTATGTTGACTCGTACACGTCACATATAACCCATGTTTAATTCTCCTAGAGTTCCAATGGGAACCAAATGATTTTGGTTAGTTTTCCGTATGTTGATAAAATTTTGTCCATTTTAAACAAAACATAGACACATAGACTGCTCTCGGCCACACCACGACTCGGAATGAGCCCAGGATGGCCTGTACACATCACATATGACTCATGGATCATTGTGATAAATTATTAACAGAGTTCTAATGCGTTTGGTTAGTTTTTGGTATGCCAGTTGTTCATTTCAATTATAATCCTGTCCATTTTAAACAAAAGATACATAGTTAGAGTGGTGTCGGACACACCGTGTCTCAGATTTAAATGGGGTTGACTCGTACACCTTTAAAATGACCCATGAATCGTTTTCCTAAATTATCAACACATTCTGAATGCGCTTGGTTAGTTTTCTGTATGCCAGTTTTTGTTTTTCACATAAAATGATGTCATTTAGAAACAAAGGACAAACTCTTTGAGTGGTATGTTATTTCTTTATTCACATTATTCAAATACACTATTTGACTATGGGTCTTTAGACTAATTTATTTATGTAAAATTTACTTTTAAAATGAGAATATCAGAAAATTAATAGATGATAAAACTTTTACTAAAAATCCTTGGGGAATTATTAAGGTAAACAGGATTTATGAGAATCCTCATGTGTTTATTAGTGGAATGGTATTTACATAAAATCTTGTGGAAATTCATATAGAATAATTTTATATCATTATTAGTATGGAATAGATTTTAGTTAATCATGCTATGAAACATTTTAGAGTTAATAATGACATGCCCAATGAATAAATCCATTTTATAACTTACCAAGACTCCATGATATTGATTAGATGTGTAAATGTGATTTACATTGATTATCATTATGAAAATAAATAAAATATATATTATATATTTTCTAGTAGTAAATGAAATCAAGGAGGGTGGTGGGGCTATCCAGGGGGGCTGTCCGGGGGGCTGCCTGGTGGGTGTCTGGGGGACTCTCCGGGGACTATGGAGGGTGGGGGCGGGGGGTCTTTGTGGGGGGATATCCAGGGGTGTTAGGGGGTTGTCTGAGGACCAAGGAGGAGTGTGGGGGGGGGGGTGTTCGGGGGGCTACCTGGGGGGCTATTCGGGGTCCAGGGAGGAGGGTGGGGGGCCGCCTGGGGGCCTGTCTGGGGGGCTGCTCGGGGAGTTGTCTTGGGGGCTGTCCGGGGGGCTATCTGCGGACCAAGGAGGATGGTGGGGGGCTATCTGGGGGGCTGTTTGGAGGGCTATTCAGGGTCCAAGGAGGATGGTGGGGGGTTTTCCAGGGACTAGGAAGGATGTGGGTTCCCAAACACACAACCACTAAAAGACAATAACATCCATAAAAATAGATAATATATAAAAATTGCTCAACTCCAATACTATACTACGAGTCTAGATAAAACCAACAACTTGAATAGATTAAATATCAAATCTTAGTAATATTAGTCAAAATTGTAATGGTTCAATTTTACCCACATCACCATCACCATCATCACCATCATCATCACCCTCATCCTCGTCCCCATCATCATCCTTGCCCTCCTCAGCGCCCTCCTCCTCGCCCTCCCCTTCCTCCTCGCCCTCGCCACCCGCCTCTCCCTCCTCCTCTCCTTCCTTTTCCGCATCAGACTCCTCTCCATCATCATCGTCAAGCTGGACATCTTCCTGACCTCCACTAAAACTACCACCTTGTGCACAATATATAGAATTTATCGACGACATATATTCAACAAAATCTGGGTTGTCCTCTGCTGGATGTGTTGGACTTAGAACATCAATAAATTTCATAAACGCACCGTTTACCCTAGTAGACTATTCTACCATCCATGTGGCCCTTTTCTCAGCCTATTCTACATGTGCTCTAACTTTCTGTAGCTCGGTGGCACTACAACTCATACCGGAGGAGAGCCAATACCTCTTCGGGTCTATCCTAGGTCAGCAGTGTACTCTGCCAGAATGCTCCTCTCCCAACACCTGATGTAACTGATCTATTGGCCCACAATTTTTTGGTTCTTGGGCATCAAGGGCCTCTAAAGCATAATATTACAAATATAAATATATCATTAAGTTACAAAATAGATATTAAAATATAAATTCAACAGATTAAAACTTATAATCTACTGGTAAGTCGCTTCATTGATGGAACTTCCATCATTTTTCTGTCTACTCATGAAAAACAGTTTTTATCGAGGCACATGTCCTTCAATATTTTGTATTTGCCTCTACAATGACATTGAAAACTAACGTTATATGAAAACTTTATCAAACTATTAAATAATTGAGGAAACAAAAGAAAGTGTAAGTCGTAATTAAAAATTATAAAAAATTGTCATATATGCTTCCTTTCAAGATCAGGCATTGTAGTGTGTCCTAGTGTGTGGAGGATTTTTTTTGCATCAATGTTCTTTTTATTTTTTCCAGATGATTCCTAAATAAAATTTGAAAATGAAAACATTAGTATTAATGAAAAACATGAAATTTATTATTTAAATACCTTAAATGTTATTAATACCTTAAACTGGGTACTTGTCCAATGAGTAATCATCTAACGATACTGCTCTATAGGACAATCATCCACCACTGGTACCGCCTCTAACTCAGTGCCAACTCTAGAAACCCAGCCAATATACAACTCATGCTTGTAGTCTCTCCATATCTCGCCTAAATCCTTTAGAAGTTCTGGTCGTGCACCCTCACTCTCACGACCCGTCCTTGGGGCCCGTGCCATGACTACCCCAAGCCCGCCTTCCATAGTCCAGGGGCTGGTGACTAGCACCAAGGCATAAATCCCAGTAAAAAGGGAAGGCATTTCCTTTGTAAAGTAAACAAACACCACAGAGTAAGAAAGCAGGAAAGTAAACACTATGTAAAAACAGAGTTCAACGGAAGGTGTGGAAAAGTAAATGGGCCAGTATACAAACCCAAACTGAATGTAAAGTACAACTCGAAAGGGAAAACAGCAACTGTAAAGTAAAAGCCGCTACACCAAGTTGTCCACTAGAAATCCCACCTGAAGGGTGGGTACAAATATCTCCACTACTCCTCGGGTCCCATCATCCGCTCCGAGCACATCCCGCCCAGTGGTCCACCTCCAGGTATCGTCCTGCTCTGCAATCCTCAACCACGATCAACGATGACCGTCGTCTGCAACCAACACAACGTAGTGCGGGCATAGCCCGTGCAGGGGTGAGTATAAGCTAATCAGTAGGGACCCCGAGACTCCTGAAGGTCTCCCAAAATCCACAAAGGATAAACCAAAATGGAAAGATACAATCACGAAGTAACAACCGACAATGATTAGGTATATGCCCATACATATACCTAAGTCATCAATTCCAAAACGCTCCAACCTCCGAGCCCAAGTACAACACAGTCCATATAGGAAAGTAAAACGTAATCCACACAGGATAGAAAAAAACAATCCACACAAGAAAGCATCCGGATTCAGCTCGCACAGCTATACTTTTTCGAAAGACGATAGAGATGATCACTGATCCATCTAAGTCGTCAGACCCACAAAGGATCGATAGGTACTAACCCCCGCCAAGAGCCACACAGGATCGGACCCACACAGGATATGTAGGCGCTGGTTCACACAGGACCGTTGAACGCTGACCCACATAGGATCAGACCCACACAGGATCGGTAGCACTGATCCACACAAGATCGCTGAGTGTTGTAGTCGTCATCATCGAATCCACTGAGGATCTCTGCACTTTCGTCGTCGCAGTCACAGTAGCAGTCGCAGCCAGCACTAGGGTTCCCGCACACAACAAGCTCGTTCAGGAGGGTCCGCTCCACGAGCTGAGAAGCTGATACATCAACTGTCACAAAGTCCAGAGTTGATGTATCCAAAAGTTCTGTATTGTCAACAAGAACTCAACGCAACAGACAACACGTCGATCGGACACCCGGTCTGAGAGTTATTGGCTTTTTCATCCCAGGGGCCCGGTTTGTTTTTAAGGAAAAACCAACCCGACTGTACTCCACCTGCATCCAAACCTCGGGCGGGGTATGCCAAAAGATCCGCCTCACTAATAAAAACTCAACAAAGCTGACGACACGTCATTCGGACGTCCGTAGCTCAAGATATGAGTGTTTCCGCTCCGAGGGCCCGGCTGGATTCGTGCACGAACCAACCCGGCTGAACTAAAAGTATTCCGAAACCTTGAGTGAGATATACCGAAACAACCTTCTCGATACAGGGATCGCATCGCCACTGACGGCGCGTCGTTTAAAGGTCTGTAGCCCGAGTTATGCGCATTTGAACCCAAATAGTTCGGTATCGGTGGTTTCGGGCCCGGGCCGACCCGGCCCGAGACCCCCCGGTTGGCCCGAACCGGGTCGACCCGCCCCGGACAGGGTCGGCTTGGCCCGGAATTGCCTGGCCTATCCCGGCGCGCCCCGGCCCGGCCCGGCCCGGTCCGGCTCAGCGCAGTGCGCTGGGCGTGCTGCCAGCTCGGCTTTGGCCGAGCTGATTGAGAAAACGGGGGGCGCCTGCCCCCCCTTTGTAACTGTGGCCCCCCCTCATAATGGGGAGGCCCTTCATTTGGCCGGGAGATTTTAATTCCCCCGGGTTTCTCAACTCTGGACGGCCCGACCAGGACGGCCGACTCCCTCTCAACTGGAGCGGCGGTGGCTGGTCCCCTTTCCGGCTCCGACACCGGCGGCCCGGCTGGCCGCCGGTCACAAAGCTCCACCGTGGCCCGGAACCTGCCGCGGCCCTTGTCATCCGGTGCGGTGTGACGGCACCGCGCCCCCTCAACTGTGGCCCTGCTCTGGCTGCGGCGCCTTCGATTTACATCGATGCGGCGCGATGGCGTCGCGTGCTTGAATTTCAATCCACGACGCGGCGCGACGGTGCCACGCAATAAATGCTGAATGATTTCTGCGTGGTGCGATGGCACCACGCCATCACATTCCATCCGCAAGGAATCAAACATGAACATAGGAGGGGGTTAAGCCGTGTTTGTGCGGTCCGACCCCCTCTCGTTAAACAACAACATTTATTCATTTATCCTCGAAGTTTGACATTCTAGAATCAAGAATGGAAATAATTAAATAAAATAACAACAATCCTTTACCTCGTCTTCAAGAGCAGTGTTCGTCAACGACCCACGGAAGACGAGCGTCGTGGAGGTCGGGCGTCGCTGGAGAAACTTCGTAAGCTGACGGAGAAAGCCCGAGGAGGAAGCGGTGTCTCCTTTTGTTGCCACGGGAAGAAGATCGAAATAAGTGGCGTCGTAGATCTTCGGAAACACACCGGCTGCGAAGAAGAGAAGAGACGGCACGTCTTTCTCTTCTTATGGTGACGAAGTTCTTCGTCGGAGCCTAAGTGTTCTTCGAGTTCTTCGTCATGGTTGAAGAAGAAGAAAAACGCTTCCCCAAATCCTCTCAAGGTGACAAGAGAAAACTAACCAAAATAAAATAAGCCTAAGGCTTATTTTATTTACACAACTAAACCACTTTTGAATTTCAAAAGTTTTAAATTAAGCCACTCAACTTAATTAATAACTCAAGTTGTCAAAATTAAATTGAGTGGAGTTATTGGGAGTTTAAAGGGGAGTTGAGGAGTTAGGGTTTATGTGGGCCCCAACACACTAAATCCTCTCAAGGGAGGTTAGGTGGATGTGGGTCCCACCTCTAACTCCCTTTGGGAGGATATAACCAACATGGTTTAAAATAAATTGTGTTTCCACATTTTTTTAAGTTCATTAAAAATCCCCCAAAACTAAATCTCAACCCGTATAAAACGCAACCTCGGAAAAGGTCTCCTTAAGTGAATATCGGCGCTGCGAGTTCATCGGTTCGCTCAGAATTCGTTTCCGGGCACCAGTTCAAAAGTTAGAAATTCCGGCTAGTTCGTTCACTGAACGTACCCGATCCAATCTTCGGAAATTGATTCCGGGCACACCGGGCCTCAGAATCTGGTGCTGTCAGAAACTGCGCTCTTGTAAAATTCCAAAGAAAATTAAGAAAAAATTTCCCTTGAATTTTACGGGTCTTTACATTACTCCCACCTCAGGGCTTTACGTCCCTGTAAAGATACATAAAAACTAGGGGAACAAATGATGGTACTGAGCACGCATCTGAGCCTCCCACTCCCAAGTGCTCTCCTGGAGATTTCTGTGCTGCCATCTGATGTGCACTAGAGGAATCGACCGTCCATGTAGGACCCTCTCCTGTAGATCCTCGATCTCCACCGGGACCTCCGTAAAATTCGCCCCATCATCAACGTCAATCTCTCCATGGTCATTGATGTGCGTTGGGTCATGCACGTATCTCCTCAGCTGAGACACGTGGAAGACGTCGTGCACCCGGTGCAACTGAGGTGGTAGAGCCAGGAAATAAGCCACCTCGCCAATCCTGCTGAGGACTTGGAAGGGTCCGATGAAGCGCAAAGATAACTTGCCGCCTCGGCCAATTCTCTGTATACCACGTCGAGGTGAGACCCGCAAGAAGACGTGGTCACCATCCTCGAACTCTAGTGGCCTCCGCCTCCTATCAGCGTATGACTCTTTCCGGCTCTGAGCTGTCCTCATCCACTCCTGGATGACCTGTACCTTCTCTGTCGTGGCCTGGACCATCTCCGGTCCCACAAGTGCTGACTCCCCAGGGTCTTTCCAGCACAAAGGAGATCTACATGGTCGGCCGTACAACGCCTCGTACGGTGCCATCCCGATGGTGGAGTGGTATCTCTTTTTGTACTCAAACTCCACCAAGGGTAGGTGGTCCTCCTAGCTATGACCAAAGTCGAGGACACATGCGCAGAGCATGTCCTCAAGAGTCTGAATGGTCCTCTCTGTCTGACCATCCGTCTAAGGGTGAAACGCTGTGCTCAGACGTAGCTGCATCTCGAACGCCTCCAGAAATCCCTTCCAAAGCCGGGAAGTAAAGCGAGCATCTTGATCGGAGATGATAGATGATGGCACACCGTGAAGCCGTACAATCTCCGGAACGTAGAGACGTCCCAAGCTCTCCACTAAGCCCTGCTCTTTGATGGGTAAGAAGTGAGCCGACTTGGTGAGTCGGTCGACAATCACCCAGATGGAGTCGTGACCTCTGGAAGTGCTTGGAATTCCAGTCATGAATTCCATAGATATCCTGTCCCACTTCCACTCTGGAACCTCCAAGGGTTGTACCAAGCCTGCTAGTACCTGATGCTTAGCCTTCACCTGCTGGCAGGTGAGGCATCGAGAAATGAACTTCGCCAAAGCCTTCTTCATGCCCGGCCACCAGTGCTGTCGTCTGAGGTCCTGGTACATCTTTGCACTCCAGGATGTACCGCCAAAGGGGAAGTGTTAAACTCTCTCAGCACCTCCTCTCTTAAAGTGACTGGTACTATTGTACGTCCTCTAAAAAGGATGTCGTGCTCTGCTCCAAAGGAGAAACCATCAGGTGCCTGTCCTGAGGATATTTGTGCACGCCGCATCTCACAGTCAGCGTCCTCACGATGTGCCTCTTTGACCCGCTGCAGTAGTGGAGGGGTGACTGTGAGACACTGAAGGAAGGCTACTCCATCTCTTTCCACGAAGTATATCTGCAAAGCCGCTAGCTTCTCTGTTGCCTCCTCAAGTAGCTGGATTTCCGTCCTCCTGCTAAGGGAATCTACTACAACGTTCCCCTTTCCAGGAGTATAGACTATCTCAAAGTCATAGTCCTGGAGGAACTCGAGCCATCGACGCTGTCTCAGGTTCAGGTCCTTCTGCGAGAAGATGTACCTGAGACTCTGATGATCAGAAAAAACTGTAAAGTGCTCTCCAATAAGATAGTGTCGCCATGTCTTCAGAGCGAAGACCACTGCTGCTAACTCCAGTTCATGGGTAGCGTAGTTCTGCTCATGCGGCCTCAACTGACGTGATCCATAGGAGATCACTGCCTGCTCCTACATCAGGACACATCCACGTCCGGTCACTGATGCATCGCAGTAGACTACATATCCTACTCCTTCCTCAGGCAACCTCAAGATAGGGGTGCTGGTCAATCTCTACTGTAGCTCCTGGAAGCTCTGCTGACATCTGTCTAACCACACGAAGGGTTTTCCCTTCTTCGTCAAAGCTGAGAGTGGTGCTGCAACTCTGGAGAAGTCTGGCACGAATCTACGATAGTATCCAGCTAGTCCCAAGAAACTCCGCACCTCCGTCATGCTCTTGGGTGGATCCCAAGCTAACACTGCCTCGATCATCGCAGGATCCACTACAACTCCCTCCTCAGAGATGAAGTGTCCCAAGAAGTGGACCTCACGTATCCAGAATTGGCACTTCGAGAGTTTACCATAAAGCAGGTGCTCTTGGAGTGTGTCCAGTACAACCCGTAAGTGGTAGGCATGCTCCTCCTCAGCCGTCGAGTAAATCAAAATGTCATCGATGAAGACCACGACAAATCGATCAAGGAATGGATGAAAGATCCTATTCATGAGGGCCATGAACACAGATAGAGAATTGGTTACACCAAATGGCATAACCAAGAACTCATAGTGGTCATACCGACATCTGAAGGCCTTCTTCTGTATGTCCTCGTCTCTAACTCTGAGTTGATGATAGCCTGACCTGAGGTCTATCTTCGAGAACCACCGTTCACCCTTGAGCTGATCAAAGAGGTCATCAATCCTCGATAGAGGATACTTGTTCCTCACTGTCACCTGGTTCTGGTGATGATAGTCAACACAAAGTTGCAAGCTCCCGTCCGCCTTCTGGGCGAACAATATCGGGGAAGCCCAGGGTGAAACACTGGGTCAGTTGAACCACTTGCCCTGCAAGTCCTCCAACTGTACTCATAGCTCTCGAAGCTCGGCGGGGGCCATCCGATTTGCTGGAGTTGACATCGGAGCTGTCCCAGGGTACATGTCAATATAAAATTCTACCTCTCTACGAGGAGGTAGCCCTGGAACATCGTCGGGGAAAACGTCCGCAAACTGATCCACCACTGCAGGAAAACCAGGACTCCGCACGTCAACTGATCCTATGATGAGGCTTTCCAACTGATGAGTGATGGGTTCACCTCTCCTCCGTGTAAGTCCATCCTGTGCTGCAAAGGCTCCCTTCTCACCGGTGAAGCTGAACCTGCTCCGGTCGGTGCGTACACATCGCACCTTGCGCCTAAAACAGTCAATCTGTCCATGGACCGTAGATAACCAATCCATGCCCAAGATGACATCGTAAGGCATCGACGCTGCTATAAGAAGATCCCAGCTGATGCTCTCGCCTCCTAGAGTAAGCTCACACTACCGGCACTAGTGCGTAATCGTCGAGTCTGCTCCCGTAGGAGTCTCTAGCCGTAAGGATCAAGCCAACGGCTTTGTCGGAATCTCCGAGATCCGAACAAGGGCAGTGACTATGAAAGAGTGACTCACTAATGTGTCTATAAGTACTGCAGAAAGGGTGGAATAGACACAAATCGTACCTCGAATCATCTCGGGTGCGCCGTGGTCGTAGGCCTCTGCAACCTGGAGTTGTGCCTGTCTCTGCCCGCCAGCTCCCTGTAGTCGGGGTGGACATCCTGGTGTTGGTGGTGGTAGATTCTAAAAGTGTTGCCCACCACCTGCTGCTCGGCCAGCTCCTCTGCCTCGTCTGCCTCCTCCCTGCGGACCGCCACGGTCGACCCTCTGCCTCTGCCTCGGTGGTCCCTCAACCGTCTGCTGCTCCTCGGCACGGCGGGTCGACCAGTCACGAGCCATGTGGCCCTACCCGCCGCATGAGTAGCATTGTCTGCCTCTCGAAAGACTGGCTCCGCGCTGTGTGCCCCGCACTGCTGAGCCAGTGTCCTGAGGTCGTCTTCCTGAGGGTCTGGTCTGCCTGGACCCCTGAGCATCCGTCGACTGCCTGCCGCAGAAGACTCTGCCACGTGCCGCCCTGCGGTGGGTCGCAACACTGGTGTAGACTCAGAAAAAAATCTCTCGATCAAAAGGGCCCGCTCCATTACTCCTGTCTGAGTCGGAATGCTGATGGAGATCAGCGATGCCCTGATCTCGTGTCTCAAACCCTGCTCAAAGGTCCGGGCCCAGAAGAATGGGTCTTGTACCATGTCGTTCGAGTAGCGCGAGAGATCTGTAAATCTCGCTGGGTACTGAGCGACCGTCATGGTGCCCTGCCGCAGCTGAAGAAACTCCTGAATACGCACCGCACGGAGGGTGGCTGGGACGAACTCCAAGCGAAAGAGTCTCTCAAAGTCCGTCCAGAGAATAGATGCCTCGTCGTGCACCTGGAGCATCATGCTCCACCATCTTCCTGCTGCTGCGTGCAGTAGGCTCGCCACGAGGATCACCATAAGGTCTGCTGGTGTCCTCACTAGCCGGAAAACTCGTACCACTGCCTCCAGCCAGTCCTCTGCTGCCTGAGGGTCCGTCTCCCCACGGAACGTAGGCGGTCGCTGGTGCTGGATCTTGTGCAGATCTCCAAGGCGACGTGCATCGTCAGTGGCTGGTGCTGGAAGCATCGGTGGCTCGGCGGGTAGTGCTACCTCCGGTGCCACTACTGACAAAGGTCCCTGCACCGAGGCCTCGTCGCTCGGTGGGATGTCGTCACGCTCGAATCTCGGAACCCTAGCTGGCTGCCGTTGTGGGGCCATCCTGAAAAGGAAATAGGTGCGCCACTGTCAGAATAGTGTACCTGATGAGCTGATAAAATGTAATCACAAAGAAAACATGAAACACACACGCAATCAATGTTTTCATGCATTAAGTCAGAAATCATAAGTCAGGGCCCTGGTGTACGGATACGTCGGCCGCCGCCCCAACACTGGACTCCCTGGACTGATAACCACACTCAATACGCTAAACATTATTGCTTCACATAGAAAAGATCAGAGTTCATTGTAGAACCGAACTCCTCTGATACCAATTTGACACGACCCATCCTTGGGGCCCATGCCGTGCCGTGACTACCCCAAACCCGCCTTCCATAGGCTAGGGGCTGGCGACTAGCACCAAGGCGTAAATCCCAGTAAAAAGGGAAGGAATTGCCTTTGTAAAGTAAACAAGCACCACAGAGTAAGCAAGCGGAAAAGTAAAAACTAAATAAAAACAGAGTACAACTGAATGTGCGGAAAAGTAAATGGGCCATTATACAAACCCAAACTGAAATTAAAGTACAACTCGAAAGGGAAAACAGCAAATGTAAATTAAAAGCCGCTACACCAAGCTGTCCATTGGAAATCCCACCTGAAAGGTGGGTACAGAGAGCTCCACTGCTCCTCGGGTCCCACCGTCCGCTCCGAGCACGTCCCGCCCAGTGGTCCACCTCCAGGTACCGTCCTGCTCTGCAATCCTCAACCACGATCAACGTTGTCCGTCGTCTGCAACCAACACAACATAGTGCGGGCATAGCCCGTGCAGGGGTGAGTATAAGCTACTCAGCAGGGATCCAGAGACCCCTGAATGTCTCCCAAAATCCACAAAGGATAAACCACAAAAGAAAGATACAATCACGAAGTAACAACCGACACTTCCTAGGTATATGCCCATACATATACCTAAGTCATCAATTCCAAAACGCTCTAACCTTTGATCCCAAGTACAACTCAGTCCACACAGGAAGTAAAACGTAATCCACACAGGATAGCACAACACAATCCACACAGGAAAGCAATAGGATTCAGCTCACACAGGTATAATTCTTCTAAAGATGATAGTGATGATCCCTGATCCATCTAATCCGTCAGACCCACAAAGGATCGATAGGTACTAACCCCCGTAAAGACCCACACAGGATCGGACCCTCACAGGATCTATAGGCGCTGGTTCATACAGGACCGCTGAGCACCGACCCACACAGGATCGGACCCACACAGGATCGGTAGCACTGATCCACACATGATCGGTGAGTGCTGTAGTCGTCGTCGTTGAATCCACTGAGGATCTCTGCACTGTCGTCGTCGCAGTCACAGTAGCAGTCGCAGCCAGCACTAGGGTTCCCGCACACAGCAAGCTCGTTCAGGAGGGTCCACTCTACGAGCCGAGAAGCTGATACATCAACTGTCACAAAGTCCAGAGTTGATGTATCCAAAAGTTCTGTATCTTCAACAGGAACTCAACGCAACAGACGACGCGTCGATCGGACGCCCGGTCTGAGAGTTATTGGCTTTTTCATCCCAGGGGCCCGGTTGGTTTTTAATGAAAATCCAACCCGACCATACTCCACCTGCATCCAAACCTTGGGCAGAGTATGCCAAAAGATCTGTCTCACTATGAGGAAATCAACAAAGCTGGCGGAACGTCATTTGGACGTCCTTAGCTCAAGATATGAGTGTTTCTGCTACGAGGGCCCGGTTGGTTTCGTGCACGAACCAACCTGGCCAAACTCAAAGTATTCCTAATCCTTGAGTGCGATATAACGAAACAACCGTCTTGATCCAAGGATCGCGTCGTCGCTGACGGCGCGTCGTTTGGAGGTCTGTTGCCCGAGTTATAGGCATTTGAACCCAAACAGTTCGGTATTGGGGGTTTCGGGCCCGGGCCGACCCGGCCCGAGACCCCCCGGTTGGCCCGAACCGGGTTGACCCGACCCGGACCGGCCCGGCCCGGGTCGGCCCGGCCCGGCCTGGCAGACCGGCTAGGCGCCGGTCCGGCTCAGCGCAGCGCGCTGGGGGAGCTGCCAGCTCGGCTTCGGCCGAATTGATTGAGAAAATGGGGGGCGCCTGCCCCCCCTTTGTAACCATGGCCCCCCCTCATAATGGGGGGCCCTTAATTTGGCCGGGGGAATTTAATTCCCCCGGGTTTCTCCACTCCGGCCGGCCCGACCTGGCCGGCCGGCTCCCTCTCAACGGGACCGGCGGTGGCCGGTCCCCTTTCCGGCTCCGACACCGGCGGCCCGGCTGGCCGCCGGTCACCAAGCTCCGCCGCGGCCCAGAACCGCCCGTGGCCCTTGTCGTCTAGCGTGGTGCGACGGAACCGCGCCCCCTCTGCCGTGGCCCCGCTCCGAGTGCGGCGCCTTTGATTTACATCGACGCGGCGCGACGGCGTCGCGTTCTTGAATTTCAATCCACGGCACAGGGCGACGGCGCTGCGCAATACTTGCCGAATGATTTTCGCGTGGTACTATGGCACCATGCCATCCCGTTCCATACACAAGGAAACAAACATGAACATAGGAGGGGGTTAAGACGTGTTTGTGCGGTCCGGCCCCCTCTCATTAAACAACAACATTTATTCGTTTATCCTCGAAGTTCGACATTCTAGAATAAAGAATGGAAATAATTAAATAAAATAACAACAATCCCCTACCTCGGCTTCAAGGGCGGTGTTCGTCAACGTCCCACGGAAGACGAGCGTCGCGGAGGTCGGGCGTCGCTGGAGAAACTTCGTAAGCTGACGGAGAAAGCCCGAGGAGGAAGCGGCGTCTCCTTTCGTTGCCACGGGAAGAAGATCGAAATCAGCGGCGTCGTCGATCTTCGGAAACACACCTACAACGATGAAGAGAAGAGACGACACGTCATTCTCTTCTTATGGTGACAACGTTCTTCGTCGGAGCCTAAGTGTTCTTCGTGTTCTTCGTCGCTGTTGAAGAAGAAGAAGAAAGCTTCCCCAAATCCTCCCATGGTGACAAGAGAAAACTAACCAAAATAAAATAATCCTAAGGCTTATTTTATTTACACATCTAAACCACTTTGAATTTCAAAAGTTTGAAATTAAGCCGCTCAACTTAATTAATAACTCAAGATGTCAAAATTAAATTGAGTGGAGTTATTGGGAGTTTAAAGTGGAGCTGAGGAGTTAGGGTTCATGTGGGCCCCACCACACTTAATCCTCTGAAGGGAGGTTAAGTGGATGTGGGTCCCTACTCTAACTCCCTTTGGGAGGATATAACCAACATGGTTTAAAATAAATTTTGTTTCCACAATTTTTTTTAACTTCATTAAAAATCCCCCAAAACTTACTCTCAACCCGCATAAAACGCAACCTCAGAAAAGGTCTCCTTAAGCGAATATCGGCGCTGCAAGTTCATCGGTGCCCTCAGAATTTGATTCCATGCACCGGTTCAAATGTTAGAAATTCCCGCTCATTCGTTCACTGAACGTACCCGAGCCAATCTTTGGAAATTGATTCCGGGCACACCGGGCCTCGGAATCAGGTGCCATCAGAAACCGCGCTCTTGTAAAATTCCAAAGAAAATTAAGAAAATATTTTTCCTTGAATTTTACGGGTCTTTACACTCACCATCGGGAAAATTAAAACAAAGTTGACATCAAAATATAAATTCATATAAATAAAAAAATAATTCATGTCATTAAATAGAACATATTTTTTACCCATATCTCTGCCCAAGATCAATCCATGACCTCATGTTGCAAATGTCTCCATGATAGTGGGCTGACGGGAATGATGTCAGAGTATTTGGAAAACGTCACCAAAAAAACTCTGACATTGATGCCCTGTTTTCTCAACCATTTGGTCGTCTTCATTCTAATCCACCATAACCTATGTGCGGCGGTTCCACACCAAACACATGCATGTACACCCCCGCCCATGACTCTTGCCAGTATATGTATCTGTAATGAAATAAAAACAAATATTTTATCAAAACATGTTATAATGAAAATAAATATTTCTATAAAAATTTGTTAGGGTTTTATAAATATACATGTTCCAGTCTGATCGCTGAGCACTGCTGGATCCAAAGAAACTGATGGAACACCCTGTGGTGGAACAGGAGTTGAAGACGATGGAATATAGAAGCTCGGAGAGATAGAAGTAAAAGGAAAATAAGATGGGACAATTGTCCGATCGGATTCTGACTGGGGAGTGGGAATCATCGGGGGATGTGAAAATGATGGGCTAGAAGATGCAGAAGGTAGCGAAATCATGGGAGGCCTAAATATCCTGTGTGTCCCTAATGACACACTGGGTTCAAAATGTGGGGAGTATTTCATGTCAGTGGGAGGGGCATGGTCTAATCAGGTACGTGCAGCTACTCGTCCACCTCCGGTACAAACCCTCCTTGAACCACTGGCCTGAGTATGAGGACTAGTACTAGGCTCCTCATCGAATAACTGTCGACGTATAGGTGGATCCTACAAAAAAATTTGCAAAAAAATTATTCACATGACATTATATATTCTTTAAATATATCAATTTGAAATAAAGTACTCACTAAAGGCACTAATGCTGGAATTCCCAACTCCACCATTCGACGATTAATCTCCGTCATTTTTTTATTCGCCTCTCTTCAATTGGCTTCATTTCCTGCTTTTGAAAAAAATTGTGTAATTAATTAGAAAAAGGAAGCTAATGTGAAACCAAAAAAACAAAATATATGAGGGAATATGCATATTCATTGATAATTTAGCTATCAATTGTTTTAGAAGAGCCTTAATGGATTTAATAAATCATACAATTTGTAATGTTCACCATGTTAGAAATATTGTTTGACTATGTTTGAATACAGTTCAATTCCAAATTAGAAAATGCAATTCAAATAAAACTTCATCCAATAAACATTGAAAATTCACATAATGGCCCCGTCATCTAAAACATATTTTTGATCAATACTAAATCATTTTGAATATTACCGACCATAACAACCCAACTTGAGGTAAACCAAAATAATTGAGAACATGGATGAATGATTCTATATATTTTCAACCACAACATCAGGTTCACAATCAACTCTGACAATTGAGCTGTTGGATTCATCAAAAGAAATAAATGGATTGGTTCCAATGGCACTAGGGACAGTGTCATTCCATCATCACCATCATCTAAAATATGACTTGGAATTACTTCAATTAGGACACAGAATTCAGGTTGAAGTTGGTCTCTGACATAAAAAACATGTTTAACCATTGACGCCAACACATATGGTTCTTTGGTAGCAAGAGTGAGAGTCATATTAATTACATGAAATCCAAAATCATCAATAAATGTGCCATGGCTCGACATCGAATCAATCCAATGGAATTTCATCATTGTGACTCGTCCATGAGAGTAATAATTCAATATTATTATTTTCTCAACAACTCCATAATAACACACATTTTCAAATCAAGGTCTACTATTTGATGCACTGGCATAACAATCTTTTTTCCCAGTAACCATAACACCATCATGTTGTGTTCTCATGTTTTTTGGTCGTTTAGTGACAATAAATTTGTACCCATTGATAATAATTGATTTACAGTCACGAACCACGATATTAGGACCAAAAGCGAACACTCTTATTTGCATAGAGACAGAGTCACCAGACAAACTCAATACCTAAAATATAAATGACTATTGAACATAATTAAATATTGATATAATTATTTTAAACATTAATTCTTTTACTTTAAATTTTAACCAAGAAGAAAACTTGTTTCTATGCAATGTATCTCTCCTTCTCAATGATAAAGAACGATGCCTCCAATTTATCATTGTATTATGTTCCTTGTAGATAAAAAATATGAATAGTTTAACAGATATATATGTAAGATATACATAATCAATTTAGTTACCTGATATAGTCATCGAACAAATCACAATTGAACAAAATTGTGCGATGTGCCATCTCCCACTCTTCATGGATTAATGTCTTCAATGTATATGATCCATGAATTCCTCCTGTTTGAGGAAGTGATGGAAAATTGAGTTCAATTTCCTCATAATTTTATTCTTCATTTCCCATTGGTCTGTTCAATATTGTAGTAAGATCAGACAAATACATCGAGAATAAATCCATACATTCTTGAACTATGTAACCGTTCACGATAGAAGATTCGAAATGATTTATGTTTCGGACATAAGACATTAATGTGAACAAATTTCTTTCAGTTGGATACATCCAATGAAAAGAAACAGGTCCTTCGAGAATTATTTCAGTGGGAATATGTATAGTCAGATGTAGCATGCATGTGAAAAATTATGGAGGATATATTTTCTTCTACTCACAAAAAATTAATGGGGAATCTGTCAACATTTTTTGCACGAAAGAATTGGAAAACCTCTTAGCACAATGATATCTAACCAAATGGCACAACTGAATAACACCCACCCTTACATTATTGGAAAAAAGATGACGTATTTCTATTGGAAGCAACTCATGCAGTAGAACATGATAATCCAGATTCATCAGGGATTTTAGCTTCAACTCTCTTTTGTTGACCCGTTTAGATATGTTTCTTGAATATCCATCAGGAACTATAATAGTCTCTAATATATCCAGAAATTGTTTTTCTTCGTAGGTTTCATAACATAAGAAGCACATGGAAGTTTCCATTTATTTTCAATGATACGCACATTATTTAATTCTGGTCTGATTCCCCAATCCACCAAGTCACGCCGAGAACATAAATCATCTTTTGTCTTCCCCCTGACATTTAGAAAAACTGAAAGAAAAATTTTTCATATATTCTTTTCAATATGAATTATATCTAAGAATTACGTAAAATTTTTTTTGACCAATAAGGAAAATCAAAAAAGATACTCCTCTTCCTCCAATTGTAACAGGTTTCAGTGGAAACATTATTTCTTTTTTTAGATTTCATTTGACCCTTCATGAATGAAAGAATGAAATCTTTCAATTTATTAAGCACGTCAGTTCCAGACATATGTTGAGGTGGATCATTGGTCTCTATGGTATTATAAAATCATTAGAGATTCATTCTATATGGATGATCATTTGGCAAGAATCTTCGGTGTCCCAGAAAACATAAACTACGGCGATGTTTCAGTCTTAAGGATCGTGTATTCTTCATACAAACTGAACGTGACAATTTTCCCTTAGTTCTCTATCTAGAAATCATTGAATAAGCTGGAAAATAATTGATCGTCCACATAAGCGTAGCATGCTTCTGAGATATGTCTTATTAAAAAGCATCGTATGTGCGCACACCCACATCCCAAAGAAGTTTCAACTCATTTATTAAAGGTTTCATGTATACATCAATATCAATTCTAGGATTAAAAGGACCATATATGAGTATACTGATGAAAGGGAAAGGTTTTTTCATATACAACCATGGGGGAAGATTATAAATGTGTTTAAAAACTGGCCATGTTCTGTGCAATGTACAAATCTGCCCAAACGTATTACAACCAATGCATGAAAGACCCAACCTCACATTACGCACGTCAACTGCAAAGTCAGAATGTCAAGCATCAAATACATTCCATGCAAATCCATCTACAGGATGAACCAACTCACCATTAGTCTTCTTTCTCTTGATATCATGGCATCTCATTTTTTTTATGTCATCATACATATGGAGTCTGGGGATCAATGGATAGTGCCACATTACTTTATGTGGAACACGGGATGGTGTTCCATCAGATTTTGACTTCCAACGAGATGTGCCACATTTTATATAATCATTTCATTCAGTGGTTTCCTCCCAGAATAAACTGAAATCTTTTGGGAAGGTATGAATTTTGTTTCTTGAAAATCCAAGTTCCTCAACTAACTTCCACGACATATATTGGATTTAGGGAATATATGCATCATCTACAAGTAAAATCATTAAGAGGGTAAGAATGTAATCGATTGTTGTATTAGAAATCCCATACATAGTTTTCCCAATGAAACAATCGTATTAAAAATTCCAGATTATTCATTTTATCGCATTGTCGATATACTGGAGTTGCGGAAGCATCACTCAATTTTTTCACCCCATAAATATCATCATTTTCACTACAATCATTAGTTGTACTCATATCAAAGTCTTCTTGAGTCGAAATAATTTTTTTCATGATGACGAATAAATGGAAACTGACCATCTAAAAAATTCTCTATTCCGGTACTTTCATTTCGATCATCACCAATTTGAGATTTCATTTTCTCCCCATTATGACACAACACAAAGTAGTTTGCTTGAAAACCATTTTTGGTTATGTAGTAGATGACTTCTTCATTTCTTGACCAAGGTCTACCAACACAATTGGAACATGGGAAGTGTATGCGACCACTATCCGAAGCATTGTGAAATGAAAAATCTATAAATCTCTCCAATTTTTTTTGATAATCACTTGAGATCTGATCGGTTTCATACATCCAACATCTGTTCATTCTGTAAAAAGAATTTATATAAGCCATTTTGTCATAAACAATTCAATAGGATTGAACTGCAATAGAAAATACATTTATGTAAACGATAAGGTAAGAAGTTTCTAGTTGATGTAGTGAACTATTAAAATAATTTAATGAACAAGTACTCATAAATTAAATTAAAATTTATTTATATTCATTTTCATTACGTCTATAAGAGGCACATGACTCAGGACCCATCATGTGTTATAGGCATCCCAAATCATTCACTCATGTTCAATAACTCATTATTGGAACCTCTATGGCCATACCTTTCATTACCCAATTACTTCCCCAAGTCAAGAACACCCCATGGGTGAATAAATTTTTAGCTTCTACACAAATAGGTTGTTCATGGCTTTTAAAAATATTTAATTTCATTAAGTATAGAAAAATAATTTTATTTTTTAATTTGAGATTAATAATAAAAAATGCCAATGATAACAACATTACTGAATTAAACTTGTGACTTATCTTACATTTTTATGGATGTCTACACATGCCATAATGGGTAGTGAAAAGAACCCAACCCTCATAAAAGTGTGTATTGGCCAAGAAGGACACATAATATACATCATACATTGAGGACCATATTTAATTGATGCTAAAGTTACATTAGTCGAGTCATCTTGGGGAAAATGTTATATATGATCCTGGTTACCTGATGAATTCAAAAGAAATATTTCATATGTTGGACACTATCTAAGGTAAGAAATCATGTGATTATGGGTTTACATCATTCATTTTCTTACATGATAGTGAGAATGAAGGCTTGAATTAATGACTTGAGTTCACTGATTAAATGAGGGTATAGGTTCTATATGTTGTGTGAACCAAATGATTAAATAAAGGTAGAGGTTTTATACACTGTTCTTGGTGGGGGAGTCTCAACTGATTTAGAAACTAAAATAAATTCTAATCATAGGTAACAATAAGAAACATCACCATCAAAAGAAACTCCAAATAAAAAAAGACTAAAAACATCAAACATTTCAATAATTCACTACTATACAAGGTTTATCCACATGTTTAGCAGTAATTATATGTCTTAATCATGATCCACCACTACAGATCCCAGTTTTCACCAATAAACATAAGGTAAATATCTCAAAATATCTTTAAAACAACTCAATAATAATCTCAAAATGTAAATATAATCTTGAAACCAACAATGTAATCTCTTTCACAACACATTCTCACACACCAGTTATCTCATTTGTTACTAAATACCAAACATAGTCACAGAGTGTACTATTAAAAATTACATTACACAAGCCTTATTAAAAAAAATTCATTTTAATAAAACACTTTCCTCAATGTATTTTAATGAAAAAATTCATAAAATATTTTCTAAAAATTATTAAACACATATAAATAAATTTACCTGTAACAATTAATTACAAGATGGAAAAAAGCATAAAAACACATACATAGAAAATCTAGAATACAACGGTAATGAATTTGAGATGCTTCTTATTCGATGGAGGGTTAAGGATTTAATTAATTAAATGGATTGGAATGGTTAAAGTCTAGATTAAATCAAAACACACAAAATGATATACACATCAAAATAAAAACATAAAACTAAAATATGATATGAATAACAATAAAAACAAGGTATCACTTAAATATTTTATGTGTATGAAGAATAGAATACCTGATTTTATACGATTTAGATGTAGTTTGACTGGTTCGGATGGGGAAATCCACGAGAGCAGTAGAGCCCTAGACATGATTAGGGTTCTGTCACGAATGGGGGAGAGAGCGACCGATTGAGTATTTAGGGGAAATATTTCCCAACGATTTTGAAAAACCATTGGGAAAGGGGTGCCCAAGAGACCCTTTTCCAAAGGTTTAAACAAACCGTTTGTAGATGGTGACCATTTCCCAAAAAATCTTCTAGAACCGTTGGGAAATGGAGTTTTGGACACCCATTCCCCAACAGATCAATAGAACCATTGGGAAAGGGTGACTTGGACACCCCTTTCCCAACGGTTTTAGTAAACCGTTGGGAAAGATCTTCTTTACCAAGGGTTTGTTTAAACTGTTGGTAAAGAAGCGTTGGGAAAACATGAATTTCCAGTAGTGTACAGAAACAGATTCCACAAACCAACCTGTTGGGATGATGTTGGTGAAAGAAAACACATAGGCCCAGAACTGGGGGAGGAAACGATGGAAAATGTGATGTTAATCCAAAACCACATCAAAGCAGATAAATGTAGGGAGAAGATATATGATGATAACCGAAGGAAGTATTTATAATTTCATGTAGGGTAACATTTTTTCTTGAAGGTATCTCAATAGAAGGGTGTTATATTTTTTTGGTAATAATGGAATATTTTGTCCCAGTTATATCGGACCCTTTGAAATTCTAGAATGAATTGGGGTTGTAGCTTACTGTTGGCAATGTCGCCGAGTCTCTCCAATGTCCACGATGTGTTCCACATATCACTATTGATAAAACACATGCCAGACCAAATGCATGTACTCACCTATGAGGAATTAGAATAGAAACCCAATCAGTCTTATTTTATAGATCCTATCAAGATTCTTGATACAATAGAACAAGTGTTGGGAAACAAGACCACTCGTTTGGTAAAAGTTCTATAGAGAAACCATATGATGGAAGAGGTAACATGAGAACCCTGGGAACTTATGATGAAGAACCACCTGATCCTTTTTATTCTGTAATATTCTAGAAATTTTGAGGAAGAAATTATTTGACGTAGTATAGAATGTAACACCCCAATCATCCACGGTACGTTTCTCTTTAAATAATTCAATAGCTTGTATTGTATGCAACTTCGAGTTCAAACACACCACAACCAATCAAAATAGCAGTTATGAATTGTAATACGCACTTTTTAAAATTTAATAAATTTTATCATTCAAAATGGACTTCATTTTTTGATTCAGAATATTGAAATTAGATTAGGGTGATTATTTGGTATTTTTCAGAAAACATACAATTTTTTGATGAATAGTGAAAAACACTATGTTATTGGTTAAAACCAATTTTTTTTAAATAAGTATTTATTTAATTTTAATTTATTTTTGGTCAAAGTATATACATAATACCTATATAAGATCAATGTAATTCATTAGAGTCAGTTTATAATAATTTTAGATATATAAAATGTTTATTGAACTTTTCACCATCTTATACCCATCTCCTATGAGAATTTTCAAATTCACATAAAACATAATTTTACTGATTTTGTGAGTGGAATCTCAAAAATCCAGGTGACACGGTTGATGGAAGTATGAAAAATGTGGTTCAATAAGATGAAAATAATTTATGGTGAATAGTAAATTTTTACTTTTATTTACCACGGTTAAAAGTAAATAAGGTTATTTAGGTTAAAATTTATATTATTATTACCCTAAAACAAGTTCAAATTCTATTGGATAAGCATAAATAGACCAAAAACAACTTAGGAAAAAAATATGAACCTCTTTTGTCCACTTGGATTAGATTAGGACACTTATTATTATTTAATTCAAAGATGAGATAAAAGAGTTAAAATCAATGTTTAATAACTGAAACATTATTAATATATGGTTATACATAAGATAAATTAGACTATAAATATTCAATAGAAAGATAAAAATATTTCATACCTAATTTTAATATATATATATATATATATTATACATTAAATAATTTAATTTATTTATGACACAATTATGATGCAGTAATTACTTACTTAATGAAATATTAAAAGGAATGATATAATTAATATACAAATAAATGTAACATGAAACATTTTATGAATTACACTAATTATATAGGTTAATATTACATATTATGGTTGGTTATAAGTATTATGTTTGAAGTAATAATGCTTTTATGAATATATCATAAACAAAATATCAAATAGTTTCAAAATTGATATAAAAGAGTTTTCAAAACAAATATTAAATTATTAATTGACATTTTATACCTAAAAATATAAGGATAGGAAAAAATACATATATATTGTTAGGTTTATCATTAATGAACCACTTCGGGTTTTATTGGACGTATATAGTATGTTTATTAACCATATAATATTAAACTACAAAGAGACACGGTAAATGTCAAACTATTTAACTATGAGTTGAATCTAAAAGATAAAGTTAATATTCTGACCCAAACCTATCTAAAACCTATTGTTTGAGTGGTTTTCTACCCATCAACAACTAATCCTTTATATAATCTAATTTTTATCCATTATAAACTGACAATTATTTTATAATAAAATGACATTTCTAACTTTTCCTAAGGTACCCTCCACCCCTCTTATAAAAGGGTACTCCCCCTTATCTCTAATTAACACCTTAAAAGCCAATTGGATCAGCCAATATCTCCCCAAATACCCTATAAACTAGTCTAAATTAATCCTAGAGTCCTTCCTCTAGTCCTAAATCCAACCTATGGAGCCCTTTTGATCATGTCAAATGGAAGAAGCCGAAGAAGAGGTAACTTTTTTTCACCTCTTTTATGTTATTTTCTTCATCCATTTCCTTTTTATTGTTGTTTCCACTCAAAAATATTAACTCCAGTATCTTATATATACTGTGATGTTACTCTAAATATGTTACAAAAAATTCATTATTCTATCCATCCTTTTACGGACATGTCACCATACATGCATACGTACGGCTTACCGTCTCCACGTCATGGTGTAATTGTTATTCAATACATAATTATTTGGATGGGTATAAAAACGAGGTGTAATTGATGTAAATAATAAATATAACATGATAATTATTCTGTATATATAATATAACATCCATTTATATATTAATTTAATATCAAAATAATGATATGGTCACTCATGTGTACGTACGGATTACCGTCTCCACAAACGCGACGAGATTCATTCCCCATCGTATCCATTCCTGACTAATTTTCAATAGATGATTCAAAATAATGTTTAAGGACTTGATATCATTCAGTATATGAATATGATACATCCCATACATATCAAATATGACTCACATGAGAATGAATATAAAGGAAAATGAATCCTCTAACCCCTGAAAAAATGATAATACTAAGATATTATTAACAAAGCAATGTTAAAAGATCATATATGATATCATATTATTGAATATGATTCTTTAATATTTTAATAACAATTATTTCACCATTATACAAGAGTTTATCCTAACCTCGACTAAGAAAAAGTATAAGGTTCTTGTTAATTATACATTATCTTCATTATCCGAGGTTGTTTATATATAATTATCTATTGGGACGTCTTTATCATCCACATCCATATTTCCAAGAAATGTATTTCATAAAATTGTTACTATTTTATAGACTATAGGTTGAAGTCATTTATTCCCTTGTTTCACTTTTTGTAAGATGATTATAAAGGAATTTTTCCGTCATTTTTCAAACAAGTTCTTTTTTAATCATTTCGACAAAATTAAGGTAAGAATGTGTTTTTAACTTATACGGTGAGTGTGTCTATTTTCCAACAATATAAAATCGTCGAAGGTTACCTTACAATATTATAAGAATATTTTCATAGTAAATTTTTTCTTTTATAGTTATGTGACTTTTAAATGATTTCAAAAAAGGGATATTTCTATCAAATAGTTTTGATTTCATCTATGTCAACATCCTTTGAAGGATTTTAAGCTTATTTGAAGTTGATTTATTATGATACAAAACTTCCATATTGTGTTGAAGGTTTTGTGATATTTTTTACTATGGATGTGTTATTTTTATAACATTCATGCTTTATGGAGAAAATATTTTCATTTTTTAATCTAGTTTTTATACGAAGTTCTATGTTATGTTTAAAGATGATCATATAAGTAATGCATTGGACTTAGTGAATGATGTGTGGAGCCCGATATAGCTCCTTGATGCATCATTCGGTCTCATGAGAAAAAGTAGTGTCTTGGCATAAGGCCTTGAAAAAATATTGTTTTTAGTCTTGGCACAAGGCCTTGACTATATGGTTATGAAAGTATGCAATTGTGCATTCCATCATTATAAATGTGTTTATTGATATTCCATGTGATAATACGACTAGTAGAATATCTACGTGAATAAGTAATTGACATTATTTCATTTTATTTTGTCCATATTATTCTGAAGTTCATTATTAAAAGGCTTTTGTTTTAGTTATTCATTGCCTTACATGTTTATGATTATTTAGTAATGTTTCCACTATATTGTTATCCTTACTGAGCATATGAGCTCATCTCTTTATATGATTTATTTTTTCCATGATGCGAAGAATTATATAATGAATGACTTGCAGAGATAGTCAATAGGATCTCAGTGTTGTCTTTAGAAACAATTTTGTTGTTGTTTTCTATTTTATGATGTAATTTAAACCTTATGAATGTATCTAGTGTTTCCAAGGCTACTAAACTAATCAGTATTTCAAGAATTGATCTTTTATGATCATAAAAATGATACAAAATAATGCACCAACTCTGGGCTTCGAGGGTCGGGGTGTAAGTCATGGAATATGTAAAATGTGACACATAAAACTCAAGGTTCTACTAAAGTGTTAATTTTAAATGTTATTGAGAATAAAATATATTTGAAAGATATTATTTTTGATATATAATATCTTTATGATCATATGAAAGGTATTGTAATATAGAAATAACATATCTTTTTGGTATGTAAGATATTTTCTAATCAATTCTGGAAATGTGTTGTAAAATCCAATGTGATGTGGAATATATTTCTTAAATTCGTTGTCTTTTTCAAGAAATATTATATATCTAGAGTGTAATTTAGATGACTATAACTATGTTCATCATTGATAAAACTTTCATGAATTTTATTATAATAATTATTTAATCCATTCAGTGACGAAGTTTCAAGAATACTAATAAGATAGCACTATGAGAATATCATTGAGAAAATAACTATATTGTTTCATTAATTACTGTACACATTTAGGAATAATATGAGTTTTATGGAAATAAAAATTGTTAAAAATTATGGGTATCACATTGAGATTAACGACGGGGTCAAATGGAGATTTTATATAAGATTGATTTAATTCTGTTTTGATGACCTAAACTGATAGTGGATTGGTGTTCCAAGATTAATGGCCTTTTTTCTCAAATATGAAAAATATTATATAAGAATGATTCTATGTATATAAGAAAAAAATAAGGAGAATAGTAAATTATTAATAAGGAGGAGAATCAAGAAAAAATATTCAGAAAGGATCAGTATTGTGACTATCATAAATATTTAATTTGTTCGTTACACCCATACCTGAAACCAATATTTTATTTTATTTATTTATTGTCTCAATGGATATTTTGGTAGGACAATTTTGATTTTTCTAAATTGATAGGTCTTAGTTCTTTATTTTTATGATTTTATATATTCTATGGTTAGCCCGAACCTTTAAGAGTTACCAATTGGTTCTCATGTGGGTTTCAACGTGAATCAGTTTTAGGCATCATGAATTACACATGATTTATTAAACCATGTGGAAAGTGTGCTGTTAGGAACTATGAGTTGACAGTACTGACTGGAACAATAAAATTACTAGTTTCTAAACAATACATCTTGTATGTGGTAAACGTGATGGTTTGCTTGACCTAGTCAGTTTCCAGTGCATGGTTATTGCATGATTTTGTAAACATTGTAAAATATTATTTTATTTCTTGATTTTTAAAAATTTTATTTTTTTATTCATTCTTATTACTCCTCCTGTATTTTCATCCCTCATCCACATCTTTAGAAGCACTTGATTCCGCTGCCATCTATTCTCCTGCAATTCACCACCCTCCTCTTGGTTCCCTCTATTCTCACAATATTCTCTATCAAGTGATTCACATTAGATCATTCGATGTAAGGTCATCTCTTATATCAAACTCCCTTGTTTAGGAGTTTTTCTTCTCCTTATCACCCCGCTAATTTAATCCAAACCCTAGGGGGTGGGTTGACAAAATTATTTGTTCTTCTTCCATTTTAGGTTGTATAGTGGGACTCTTATGTCATATTTTTGTGAGATTCATCATCTTCCACTGAAGGCACTATGCTTTCCATTTTTTGGCTCACCCTCCACTATTTTAATTAAGGTTTTCTTATCCCTTTTCTTTTTGAACCATTGTAATTATGGTTTTTGTAAAATTTGGATCCCTAATATTTTTTAAGTGTGTCTTGGACCTTGTTGAGGTGGATTTGACAAACTATTGACGATGGAATATAGGTGTATTCATTGGTACGAATGTATACATGTATGTTCCCCCTTTGAATATATTCACCAATGGGGGAAGAATATATATAATGGGGATTGGTGTGCTTATATGTGTATATGATGATTCATTCATGTGTAAGTGTAAACGGGTATATGATCCTATTATCATATATTTCTGCATCCCCATATACGTATTTGAAAATTAATATATATATACACATGGAATATGTGTCCTTATATATATGTTAATGTTTGTATTCGTAAAAGCAGAAAAATGATGATTTTTATTGCCATCATCAAAGTATTGCACCTTGAGTTTCAGGTAGAATCCCTTATAGATTCCCATTAATTTTAAGGAATCATTGATTACATGAACTATGCTCGGTGTTTTTATACTAATTATATATTTATTATTCATTGAATAATTATTTGATGAGAAATAGGGTGAACTCCTTTTTGAACTTGATTGTATGATTTTTTTAAACATTTTACACTATTTCGTTATTGAAATGCGTCATTGGACTATAAATAAGTATTGTTTTTTATTAGTAATTTGGGATTACTAAAGAGTTTCTAAATAGAATTAGGATTCATAAATTTTGAAATTGGTTTAGAAAATTAATGAAACTGTGTTTTAAAAATTATAATACACTTAAAGATTTTCTTATCTTCAATTGAAGCGGATGTGGAAATTTATAAATTAGATGGCCTTCATGATTGTTGTTATGAATAGTTGTAAATGATTTGTTCGGTTTCTAATGATATTTTAAGAAGATTTAAAAATGGAAATATTATTATTTAAAATAATTAGGCTTGTATGTAGCCTATTTGTTTTTCATGAAAGAGAGGGTTCCCCCAAGGAAACTCCCCTTTTTTGGGGGAATCCAAAGAATGGGTTCGAGAGGTGGTGTAAGAATGAATAATGGAATCATAAATATAGGATTCATATTTTCATCGGTAATCACCTCCCACTTTTTTAATGTAAATGGTATTCAAGTAGTCATAGTGATATTTGGGAGATTCTTTCTATATATGTCCTAATTGGATATATTGGACCCCCCAAGTAGAGAATGTTCTTGTGGGATGAGTCATCAGTGAGGCAGATGTTGAGAAACTGGGTTGGTTAATTACTATAGAGATGACACACAAAATAGAAGATTGATCCAAACATACTATTTCTAGGGTATCTTCACATGGGTTCTAGGTATATCCAATGATGAAAATTACATATGCAATATAACTTTCTTTTCTTCAGAAATGTTTTCCTGAATTCACTTAAACTATTATTTATTCCACTGAAACGTAACTTCATCGAATGTCACCTTTTAAAAAGGTCTTATTGGAAATTAATTTTCTTTATAAACTACTTAGGAAATGGAAGTGGTAATTGTTATTGAAACTATTGATCTATTAATTTTCTAAATAAGAGAACAAAACCCTCATTTTAATATATTTATTTCTAATTATCAGCAGATGAATCAATTATTTAACATCCAAGAGTAGGGGATAATTTATTCAGTAGTTCCAACACATTTTCATTATTAATGCCTATATTTTTTTTAAGATTCTCCCATCTTGGATTTGGTATCTGTGGAGTATTTTGGTTCGGTGGTTCATGGTGACCCATAGGGTCACAAGGAGGTATATTTAGGTTTATATATTTATGCTAATACTATTTATCTTTTTTATCAGTTTATATTTATTTATGTTCACAATTTTATTTTCCAAATCATTATATTTTTTTATATCATTGACGCCCAACAGTGGGTATCAACCCTAGAGGATCTGAAAGGCCTCTCGAGCGTTGTTGCGGGTCAAATCGGGTGACCGGTTCAAGGATGAACTAAGATTGTTCATGAAAAAATGGGTTTAGAGATGTCCCTTGGTTACTTGGGGTGTTATTTATTTCCAGGATATGATTTTTAGGGGCTCAATAAGTATGTCATCGGTCATTTACCGATCATCAACACTTGAAATGAGAATAGATTCCCCAACAGTATGGGGTTTCAAGTATTTATTTTTTGTTTTTGGTCAACCTATTGGATTTTTTTTAGTTTGATGATCTTTTGAATGTTGGAGTATGATTGTGGTTGTGATATGGTGCTTCAATTTATGTTTATATTGAGTAGATAACCATGTGAAGTTGACATTCATGGTTAAATATTATTACATTGGTTGGTGAATTCTTAGTGCATGGTCTGAAAGTCCATTTAACTGGGGTATTCAAGACCAGGAGAACCCTTTTTCCAATTCATTTATTATTAGTGATTCAACAGTCTGATTTGAATTGGTGTGAGTGGATTTTAAAGGATATTTATTTCCTCAAATAGATTTTACATTACAAAAAATGGTCTCTCAAAGAGAAATTGATTCGTATTTTTTATTTTTTATTTGAAAAATGTAAAGGGAAAGTGAATTGGAATTTTGGTGAATTAATTGTTTTTATGATAAAATGGGTTTTATGACCCATGTTATTCCTTACATACATTAAAATTTATGTGTGTCTATAGATAGTACATGTTGTTTTTTATATAAGGATTATGTAAGCTGAAGTGGGATGCAAAAATAAAAAAAATCATTGGATGTTGCGTGAGAGAATTTAATATCAAAATGTTGGAATTTATTTCTATAAAATTGTTCTAGAAAAAGAAAATAATTTCCATTAAAAGGGATATTCTATTCTTATTTTTTGTCTTTAATTGAAAATGTATGGTGGTATTTTTAATTTTATATTCGATTTATTAAAATGGTTTTGGAAGTGGAAATTAATTTTAATTCTAAATATATACATGAATTCGAAAATAGATGAACATTGAAATGGTGGATTCTAAAAAAGGGTTTTTTATTGTTTTATGATGTCATGTTTTATAATCTATTGAGATTTTATTTAGAATGTATTTGGTATTATGATATGTAATTTAATGAACTTGGTATTGTATTTAAAATGTTAATTAATAACATATGGTTTTAATGTTGATTTGATCATTTCATTCACATTGTTGAAACTGTTCTACCTAAAAAGACCCAAAAGGCTTTTAAAGAGAATCTTCTAGACATTGGCCCAACATAGACTCCTATATGAGTTGTGGATCTGAAAAATTCACAATCATTTCTTAATGTTATTAGTCTTAGTAGTCTATTATAGTATGTGTATTGTCTTGAAGATGTTTAGAGAATCATTTGGGTCATTGCAAACACTTTATATTGTGAGATATAGAGTTGAATTTGGTATATTTGAAGGAATATGACTGGATCTGGGGATGGTGGTTATTCCATCCTAATAGTGAGTTGGAATTATAAGGATATTTTCATTACCACATTTATCTAGTGGCTTATTATTGAAGAAGTCAAGTAGGAGAATGTTCCCAAGATCATGTGAACTCAAAAAGTTATACTGATGATGAATCATAATGTTGACTATTTCAATGATCAATTATTCTTTTTCTATAGTTATAGTGTCGGTCCATAAGATGAAGATTAACTTTTATTATGGGGTCTACACATAGGGATTCAAGATCACATTCAATAATTTTGGAAGGATTCATAGGGAAGAAAGTGGTAGTTGATTATTTGGTTCTTTTTAGTTTTCATTGAGGTTCCGGATCTGGTGACGTGACTGAACAAGAGGAACCAATTCTAGAATTTTAACCTTATTAGTTCCATCCATTTATTCATCAGTAAACCACTATTTTTGTGTGTCCATTTTTGGAATTCTAATCTATATTAATGTAATTTAATGGGGGGGTTGTAGACTTTTTGGCTACTGAGGGAACTATAAGAAGGCTTTTGGATTGGGGAATATCAGCTAGTGAATAAATAATAAAATATTAATCAAGACATAAGGTCTATATCCATAGTTCACATACTAATTATTTTCACATGTTGCATGAGTATCTATGTTTGTAGCCTTGTCTTCTAAAATTATGAATTGTGGTCTGGCCAATATCTGAGTAAAAATATCAATTGTTGAAACCATGTACTGTTGGTGGGTTTTTTCCTTGAGAATTATTTTAACTGAATAAATGTTCTAGTACAATCTTTAATGTTGTGTAGATATACCGCCAATAACCTCTGTGTATTTCTTTTAATTTTGTCTAGATTTTTTTGGGTGTGAAATGTGGGGATGAATGATCGCACTAGATTTTTTGGTTTTTGTTAGTCTTGATTAGTTCGGAATCTAGATTTCTTTCTTATTTGTCCAAGTGACATTCTTGAAAAATAAATTGTTACTGGTGTGGATAATTTTCGCTACATGACCGGAAAAACCGCTTTTACATTAATTTTTGTCTTAATGTTTCTTTTAGTTGAGATGGATTGACTTCCAAAAGATGAAGGGTTGGAGTTTGTTTTTTCTAGGATTTTATCTAATGCAAGGTCATCCTTTATGGTCAAGACTTGTCATATGATACCCGAGTGGGTGTTCTAGTGGTTTAGTGGTGAATTTCATGACTTTTGCACATTTATTTAACCTCAAATGAAGAATTTGGTTGGGCTATATGACTTGATAGTGATGAGTGGTATATTTTGAGAATGGTTTTCTAAAACAAATATTTGACTATGGGTAACCGTATGAGGTTTTATATCCTAGGATGTGGCCAATTCATAATTTGAACATGGTTAGGTATAACATGTAAAAATAATACATGTTTCCCATTTTTAATTTTTTTTTGTTTTTTGTTTTTATTTCTATATTTTTTCTTGTATTCATTTCCTCCAACTGGTTTTTTTCATCCTCTTCATCCTCATTTTATTCACACTACACCCACCATTATCCTCTTCTACCAAAGGCCACTCCCCCTTAGTTAACTCTCTTCCCACACTAATTTCATTGCATTTAATAGATACTATTGATCGATCATTATAGGTACCGTATCCTCTTCCATATTAAGTTGTTAATGGGTCTCTTGAGATGGACTCAGGCATGTTTTGGCATATTCCAATGAACGTAATGAAATACGGGTCATCTTGGATTTCCCACCACCATTTTTTGTTAGGTTTTCTTATATAGTTTCATCTGGACCAATTTTAATTAAGATTTTTTCTGATGTTTTGGTCCTGAATATTATTTCAGTCTATCATGGACCTTGTTTGGGTGGATTCAAGATGTCATTATCGAGGACATACAGGTGTATGCATAGGTATATATGTATACATGTAAAACCTCCCATTATAAATATTTACCCATTGTATGATTAAAATATATAGTGTGTTTAGGTGTGATTATATGTGTATTTGAAGATGCATATGTGTGTATATGTGTAAAGAGGTATATGTAGGTATTGAAATATTTAAAAGGAAACCCTTCTACATATTTTTCTATTAAAATATGTACATAGGGGTTAGGTGTCCTTATATTCATTTGATGGTACATATTTGTGTAAGCATAAAAAAGGGAAGATTAATATTTCTATCATCAAAATTAGACTATCTTGAGTTTGAGGTATTTACCTTATTCTGAGCCATTAGATTTATGGAATCATTGATTTCTTGAACTTCCCATCATGTTTTTATACTGATTATAGATTTTTAATTTTTTAAAAAATTATTTAATGTAAAATAGTGTGGACTCCACTTTGAATCGAACAATATGATTTTCATTCAAACATCGCATAATATTCCTTTCATAAAATGCTCATTTGAACTAATAAATTATTTTTTTTATTTTTTTTTTCAATTTGGGATTTATATAATAATTCATAAATGGAATTTGGATTCATAAGTGATATTATTGATTTAGATAAATTTCACTAAATGTGATTTGAAAATTAAAATACACATATCTCTATATTTTTCTTTTATTAAAGTGAAATTTTACATTAAAAATTTATTTGGTATTCCGATGAGTTGTTATGGAAAGGTTTAAATGATTTTTTGAATTATACAATAATAATTAAAAAAGATTTCAAAATGAAATGTTTGTGATCTATAATAATGAGTCACGGCTGGTGTCGTTTTTTCATACAATAAAAGGCACCTTGAGGGATATTCTCCATTTTGGGGGAATTATCAGGGATTGTGTTAGGATATGGGATTAGCCTAAATGATGGATTACACGATATTGGAGTATGGTTTTCATGGCTTTATAACATAACATATTTCCTTTCACCATGGTATAACAGGAATCTTAGTGAGAGACGTGTTACAATTGCTAAATATTTACAAAATAGATAGACTAGATCCCCTTGGTAGAGATATTTCATGTATTCTATGACAAAGATGAGTCTATTGTAGTGCGTCATGCTTAGTTATGGACTATTACGTCAGATCAGACACCAGTAGATATATCCAAATCGAGTATGATTAGGTTTTCTTCACTCAGTTTCTACTTATATCCCATGATAAAAATTACTAACGAATTTTAAGATTCCATTTTTGAAAATTTTTATCATAATACAACTTAAAATATTACTAATTAAATAAAAAAATATCATCATTCCAAGTTACAATTCTCAAGGCTATTTTTTGTAAATTCCATTAATTTATAAACTGTTTTTGAATGAGAATGGTAAATAGTTATTAAAACTAAAAATTTGTTAGTTTTATTAAAAACAGAATAAAATAACTATTTTAATATATATATATATATATATATTACTAGTTGTGGATAAAAATATTATTTAATGGCTAGTTATAGGGATTACTTTATTTAGGCCTTCTTACTAGGTTTTAATACTCTCACTTAAATCTTTATTATTGTATTCAGTTTCTAGTGCAGCTTCCAACTTAGATTTAATCGCCATGGGGATATGTTGGTTTAGTGGTTGGAGGTGACCCATAGATTCATGTAGAGGAATGTTTAATTAAATATATATATGCTACTATTGTTTTTTTTCATTTTATATTTATTTATTTGTGAATTTATTTTATGGTCCAATTCATTCCCATTTTCTTTCTATTTTATACCAAAACTATTTTCTAGTGGGTAAGGACTGGGAACACCTCTCAGGTCTTCTTATGGGATAGGTTGGGTGGGCGGTTAAAAATTAATATAGGATGGTTCATGAAAGTGTCATAGAAATCCAAGAAACTAAATATCAGGGAGAATATCATCCTTGTGTGTTGAAGAATAGGATGAGATAGGTAGACAATCTTAATTCAACTGATTATCTTTTATATTGCAGAATTAGAACAATGTAAAGATCAGTATATGATTCGTTATATCATAAGGTTCAATTGGAAAATAGTTCCAGATTCATATACTGGGGTTACAATCTATTTACTCTATACTATGGAAAGATATCATAATTTTCACCTCAACAGAATACTTACTCTTACTATTAATCCAACTTCAAGGAGGATATACCTGAATCTAAAATTTTTAGAGGGAGTAATGGTTACTGTAAAATCTAGAAGATAGAATTTTGGTAATTATCTATAGATATGATTTGTTCCATTGATTATACAAGCTTAAGGATTTTCCTTTTCATGATCTTTATACCTGAAAAAATAAAGAAGTTGTGTGGGGGGGATAATAACCAACATAAAATAGGCACATAGTAATCCATCATGGATGGAAATATCATTAAAAATCATGTTTTCCCTATTTTTGGTTTTCATACTATTATTACATGTATAAAACCATAGGTCAAAAAAACATGGATCCATTCAACAAATAGGTGAATATGGAAAAATATAATTTAATTTAGTAACATTCCATCATACTAATTTAAATTCTACTTAGGGTGGTTTTAATGATATTAGTTAATCAATAAAAATTTTTACGTTCCCAATAATTATGTAGTATATTCCATATTTTTCACTTTGGAAACAATATCATTAGTAACTTTTCTAGGTCCACGAACCCTCTCAATAGGTGCATTTCCATTTTAATTATAATTTGTCTCAAATAATTTAAATTTATATCTCAAATTTATTCTTCAATATGATCGTTATTTATTTATTTATCTATTGGATATTTCACATAAATCATTATCTGAACATTTTTATATACTATTATGAACATCGTGATATAAACAAAATAGGATTTAGTGTGTTTTTAATAGCCTCAAAATATACCTTTATTATGATTTTCTTCACAATTATTTGAATTAACATTTATATTGAGGATAAAAACATTATTTCTAAACACTCTAAAACATCATAACTTTGGATTTCATCCCTTTAGAAGCTCATAAGAGTTCATCTTCATTATATTTCTTCCAGGAATTTTATTCGAAACATAAAAAAACTTGTGAACATATTTTTTCTATAATTACCTAGGTAATTAATACACATTAAACATGGTTATTTCAATATTAATAATTATATCACTTCTTATCTCCACAAATCCATTTTCATTGATTCCTTCTTAATTAAAAATTATAAGAATATAAATTTTTCGAAATGAATTTCTTAAACTATTGTTTATAGAACTCACCTTTATGATCACCTATGGTTGATACAATCCTGTAAACTTTCTCATTATTCAAAATATTATAGTATGTAAAAACGTAGATAATGTTTCAGTAATGTGATGTGGAAGGCCAACGTAATAGAAACAGGTTGCATTAACCTAACCTCTATAACCAATGAATGTAGTCCTCTTTCCCCTTGGGTACTTATAATACCTTTACATATATCCCATAAGAAAATAAGATATTATTATATACTATTATAGAATAAAAAACATAGGTAATGTTTCAATGTATATATTTAGAATGTATACCCAATAGAATTTAGTTTTCACGACCCAACCTCCTAAGTCAAAAAAACAGATTATCTAAGCCAATGGGTTTGTTGTAATAAATTAGGTTCATTCCTATAACTCCATAAGATATTTTTAATAAATGTTACTTATCATTGTAATAAATATACCCACCAAATAACATATTTTTTGAGTGACTTATCCTCGCTCACAGTATAATGACCCAATTTTTTATAAACATAATTCCTTTCTTATAATTATGACTTATAGAATAATAACATTGATAATAATTATGAAATACCAGGATACTAAATACTATGGGACCCTTAAAAACAATATTTACCACTTTTGAGTTATTAATTTCAAAAATAAGACATATGCAGTTATGTTCAGTGTAATTTTTGTACTTTAACTGATCAAACGTAATTTTTAGGGAATAGTAACATACCATTATGAATAGTAATTTTACCCTTATTAATAGTGACATACCAAAATGAATAGTAACCTTACCCATGATAGTGTATTTATATAAGATTTTTAAAAAAATAATATGTACCTATATATTTGAATAAGAAAATATATTTTGTAAAACTGTTATTTTTTGAATAAAATATAATTTAATTTAAAGAATTAAATTACTAATATAAAGGAAATTATTTCTAAGAAAGGTATGACAATTTTTGATTCTACAAAAAAAATTCAGTTGAATTTTTGGGATTTTTCAGAAATACATTGATTTTTGATGAATAGTGAATTATGGTAAATTACAAATAAGGTAAAATTCATTAAATATAGAGTCATGGGTGATGCTAAACTAATGTAAGTACATATAGATCTGATTAACATGATACACTTATTGTATTTAGTCATGTAACACTCACTATTCCATGTCTTGTGGAGAAATAATAAATTATTGAATATAATATTTGGAAAACATTTCTCCCCTCTATTAGAAATAAAACCCTTCACACCCTCGTATCCTCAAACCAATAATGATTCATGAATTGTCAAGAATATTCTCAAAAATCTTACCAATCCCCTCACCCACTTCCACGTGCTTCTGGTCTCATCAAAAGTCTAATCCAACGTTTTTTTAGGGTTTCAATTGGATAACTCAAGGGGTAATTCCCCTCAATCATTTATTTTAATTTCATTTCAATATCATGTTGTTTTCTTATTCTCTCCCGTCCTATTTTCATCCACATAGTATGGTAACACCAGAATCATAATTATACTATAATTTGTTGATATGAATGGGATATTATATCATCCAACCCCCTTATCCTTTTCTTTTTATTTTAGAATGGAAAATGTTGTTCGTGAGGTGTAAATTTATCACCTTCAAGAACGACATGTTTTTTATTTCCTTTACTGATTTCAGATATGGTCATAAAACTATTGTTATGGTTGAAAATTATTATGTTATATGTATTATATCCTATTTACTATATTTTACCTAATTTATATAAATATTACTAAATAATAATTCAAAACATGTTCGATGTGATCCAAAAACCGCCCAAATTAACCTAAAATTATCATCATTAAATCAAAACTAACGATTCACCCACACAATATATAAATTAATTCAATGAAAAATCATTTAAACTCATTTAATATAATAAATGGCATTTAATATCAGTTTTGGATGGTTATACATGTTCTACACAAATATCCATTCATAAATACAAGTGAACCTTTCAAGATAACCATAAAAACAAACATTCCTAAACAACGTATTTAAACTATATAACAAAACCAGAAGCCCATAAATGAACTTAATAAAACATTAATGAATCTTATTAATTTATAAAAGGTTATTTTATTGTTAATTAATGAATCTAATGGGGTCATACTACACTTTAATGTGATGAAATCATTTTGGTACAAGGAAAGGGGAAACTCTTGAGTGTAACTTTATTTCTTCTGGTTCTCCCTATTTCACTCCCTTCATGGTATGGTTACTATATAACAAATCATTTTTTCATAATTATATTACCCATTTTGGGATATATTTGGTCTCCATATGATTTTATGTCAAACCCAATGTGTTCCAAAAGAACTATTATTTCAAGAATACACCTTTTACTTCCCACTCAATGTTGATGGTTCCAGTATCAAGTATGTTAATACCTATTTTTTTTTAACTAAAATATTATGAATGTGTTTTAATAGATGAAACACATTCATTTATATTGTTCTTATTGATTTATGTTATATGTGGAAATCATGATAATTAAAATGTTAGGATATGATAGGTGCACCCAAATATATACAGTGCTCCAATGAATTGGATAAACAGTTTAACCTCTTCAGTTTAAGGGAAATTATTTGTGAACACGATTCTAGATATTTTCACAAATATATTTGGTAGATGACCACTAATAAATGATGTTTTTTATTAATTTCCGCATTTTACGTATTTTATTAATGTTTATTATCAGGATTTTGATGATGATGTTATTATTATTCACACCCCACGCTATACTGTTCTTATGTATCCTTATACTGTGATTTTAGCTCCCCCGTTTTTGATTTATATCCAAAGGTTACTACATATACTAAGTAGTGTCCAATTGCCAATAACAATCCAGATAAGAAGGAATTAAATAAATGTTTCTTCTTGATGTTGTAAATATTAGGCTTGGTTATTGTTTTCCCAGTACACTAAAACTCTGCATCCTAATGGTGTAATATTATTATGTAGTTTATCAATATAATGTTTTAATAGTAATATTAGATAATGTAGGTTCACTGTAATTGGTTTAATTGGGTGTTATGTTAATTTGAGAATTAGTATTAGTCAACACTAGAGAAAACCACTAGTATGAGACTAAGAACAAATATACAAACAAGAATCTTTCTATTGGGATCCCATAAGATATTATTTTAGGAAAAATTATACAAATGAATAAGTTATTTATTCATGAAATGATTAATTATATTTTTTCTAACCTTTTCTATTTTATAAAATGTCAGGAACTATGAAAAACCAGACAAACAACCAGTGCGATGTTCAATGCAATGATTGCATGAATGAAATCACCAATGCTATTGGAGGTGGAGTTCAATAATTCATGGAGATTTGTAACCAACTATCATAGGTTATGTATAATAACCAAAATAATGGGGACCTTCCTCCTTCACCAAAGAGGAATAAACTGGTTGTCGAGTGTTTTAAACGGAAACCACCGCTGACTTTAAGCGGGTCTTCCAATCTAATTATTTTTGAATAGTGGGTCAAAACCAAGGAGAAATTTTTTTCCATGTTTCACTATATTGAGACCCCAATGGAAACTTTAGAATTATATCATCTAGATGGAGTGGCTGATCATTGTTGGGATTTGATTAAGAACACCAAACCATGGGACGAAATTGAAGAGATGGAATGTGAAGACATTAAGATCATGATTATTAACAAGTATTTCTCACGAACTCTTTGTAAGATGACGTGGAGAGAATTTTGTTATGATGGGATGTGACTGAGTATGATATACTATATAATACCAATCATTGGTTTGAAATAAGAATGAGATTCTCAGATACAAGAGGGGGGTGAAATGTACATTTTAAAAATTCCCTTAGGATATTATTAGGATGGTTATGTTTAACAAGGTTAAACAGGATAATTCACAAGACCTTAAGGAGTTCTAAATACTTGCAAGATTCTAGAAAAGTGAATCTAGAAATGAAACTTAACTAATGTTTACAAAGATGAAGATTCTACCTTAAAGTGTATAGAATCTTACTATATTAGAGTACAAGGATGTGGAAGTATAAAAATGTATAATTTCCTCAACAATAAATAATTCACAGCGGAAAATAAATTAGTAACACTACAAGTAACAAAAAATAACTCTTTTAACACAAAGAGAAGGGTATCCAACATCCTTGGATAAATTTATATTGATTTATATTTTCAAGAAAGTCACTCTTACCCACACCAGGGTAAGCCCTTGATATGAAGATCAGATTCTATCTTGCTATCCCTGGAAGCCCTCAACAATCAAGTAGTCAGCACCTCTGTCTTCCTCTGGAAGGAAGATCTCAACTTCAAGGTGTTGGAAACTCTATCTTCTTATCCCCAGAATCCCTCGATTGTACACAAAAACAATCGGAATCGTACGAAGAAAATATAAAAAAGGCAATGTTTGAACAAGTTGTTCAAACATTATGCATGAATCTTGAGAGTTGATAAGAGCCTCTATCTCTAGAAATCACTTCAGGATATTCTGAGCACCAAAATTACAAAAAGTCCTGAGAACATTCAAATTTGCTTTTATTTATAGGTGAATCTCCAACGGTTGGATCCCTCCTCCAATGGTTGTATTCTACCTTGAATTTCAGAGGGACCTGTACACATGACTCAAACAATGGTTAGTTAATAACATAAAGCACAACATCATTTTTTAATAGAAAAATTTTAATCATAACTCAACTGATATTTGGAATGGAATAAAAAATGAATGTTTGGAATGGAAAAGGATAAAGTTCAGAATGGAAGTAAAAAATAAATTCGGATTCTATAAACATAAGAATATTCATATTCTATTTTGTAGGAATTCAGAACCTGAATTCTATAGAAATCTGGAGTTTGAATTTCAAGAAAATTTGGTGTATTTTTTCACTAGAATTTGGAACCTGGACTTACAAAGATAAGAGTCTAACTTTATGAGAATTCAGAGTCAAACCCCATCAGAGTTCAGAGTCTGAATTCAATAAACATGGAATTAGAACTTAGAGAAGTTCGTAATAAAAATTCGTAGTGGAACTTTTATGAGTGTTTGTATCCAGAATTCAGAGTAGAGATACAAGAGAGTCGGTATCCAGAATTTGGAGTGGAATTTCATGAGAGTTTGTATCCATAATTCAAAGTTGAACATCATTAGAGTTCGTATCAGAAATTAGGAGTTGAACTTCATTATATTTGGTATCTAGAATTCAGAGTTGAACATCATT
Source organism: Viscum album (assembly GCA_963277665.1). NCBI lineage: Eukaryota > Viridiplantae > Streptophyta > Magnoliopsida > Santalales > Viscaceae > Viscum > Viscum album. Next base: position 37,605,384 of record OY728158.1, on the reverse strand, counting down.
AGAGTTCATATCTAGAAATTAGAGTTGAACTTCATTAGAGTTCGTATCCAGATTTTGGAGCCTAAAACAGAATGGTTCATGTCTAAGTATTATATGATTCAGAGTTTTTAGATATGAATTCGACTTTTATACTTAAGAAAAAATATTGATATGATCAATGAAAACAAGGTAGGGATAAATTTCCTTTGGGATGGGAATTTTCATTATGGAAGTAAAACATGGGTGAAATAAATTTATTTAGGGAAAGGTGTTTGTGATTTTCAAAACAAGAGGAATGGTAAATTCATTAGGAAAACCTTATTGACTCAACAATATCCCCATTTTTGGAAAGAACAATCATTATTACAAAATAAAATGTGTTGACTTAGAATAAATTTCTAGACATCTAATTAAAACTTATCTCCCTTTGTTTATGATCAAAGGTGAATACGACTAACTCCCCCTTAGGATATTAAACTCTATGGATCATATTCTAGATTTCTGGAATAAGAGATTTCATTTGAATGAAGAATTCATAATGAGAACTCCCCCTTAATTAAGGATAGTTCTTCTTAACTTAGAAATTTTTCTTCACCCTTTTGAGTTCTTTTTCCTTCTCCCCCTTTGTGATTTTCAAAAAGAGTTTGTGGGAATGGAAAAGAAATATGGTACCGGAAGCACTAAATACATACAACCAATACACGCATCGAGAATTCCATTATGATTGGAAGAATTTGTACAAGGAAAAAAATGTAGTACAACAAAAGATTGGAATGGTCTATTTTCCTTCTTTTTCTTTAGGGATTATCTTCTTTAGAAGAGTTGTTCGACTCTTTATGTCTATGTGGTCCTCCTCAGTTTTCTTTTCGAAGGATTTAATCGTATCATCTTGAATCTTTAGAGCCACATATTGACCCTAAATAACTACATCTTGCATTACAAGATTCTCATAAATATCAATCCAAAGATCTCATTCCCATTTCGACCTTTGAGCAATAGAGTTGAGCTTTCCATTCAAATCTTTAACCTATTGATTCCGAGTGTTTTTCTCAAGGTTCAAATTTTCCTGAAGATTCTTCATCTTAGTATCCTCAGTATCAAAAGATTCTTTCACATCATTCTGAACGGTATTAAACTCTATCAAATCCTCATCGATTTTCTCTGACCATAAAGTCCTTTTGCAACAAGATTTTCAGTGGACCTCATAATTGATAGGAAGATTCTAGTGATCTACCTCAATCTTCACACATTTATCCATTACCATGGATATGGATTATGAATTCTAATTTAATCTATGTTGAAGCATCTTGCATCTGGAGTCTATTTTGGGAATGATCAGAATTGTGTCTACCAATTTCTTCAGAGACTCAACAACAAAATCTTGTCCCAATGCAGATGAATTCAAATCCGACTACTTGCTAGGTAAATGTTCTTATCAGTTTCCACAAGCTTTCTTTTAGAATATCCACTAACAACCTTATTCCTTATGATATCTTTATTGGGGGTGTCCAAAAGCACTTTCTAACACTTATCAACTTTTTTAATGGCTTCCTCATCAAGAGATTCTTCCTCAATTTTAGATAATTGGACTATCTTGTCTTCATCAAGTTTTTCCTTCTCTACTCCTTCTTCACCAAAGTGATTTTTAAAGCATTCATCCTCAGAAAATTCAATCACTTTCATTGTCTTCATCTTTCTTGCCTTCTTTCTCATCTCCCTTTCCTGTAGTGACAAGCATGGTGGACACGGCCTTAGATGTTAAAAGTAGTAATCTTTCTGATGGATTTGTCTTATCATGATAATCTTCACCTAGTTTAATCAGATCATCTAAATCACCACTTTCTTCTTCTTCAACTTCTTCTAATTCAACTTCTTCTTCTACATTTTCTTCTACTACTACTTCTTCAACAACTTCTTTCTCTTTATATTTTTTTGGAGTGATGAAATTCCTTCCAGGAGTCTCATGTAAAGGCTCGATAAGGACAGTTACCGATACTAGAATATTTTCAGAAGCTACTTCTGTGGATTTCAAAAGAGATTGTAAAAATTCAGTCTCGGAACATTTCTTCTTCATCTCCTTCTCTTTTTCTATATTCTAAAGGTATTCAGCAGTCTTCTCTCTTAATGAATTTTCATTAGTAGGGTCCAATCCGAACATTGGTTCCCCTTATTTCCTCTTTTCCTTATTTTCCATCTACTTTGCAACCACCTCATCTGGATACAATATTTGTTTCCTCAGATTGGGAGGTGAAGATTGAGAATCCTTAACTTTATGAGTATTATCTATCTCCTCCACTTCCTTCAGCTTTCTCTTCATCCCGACATTCTTAGATGGCTCAGTTTTTTCAATATTTTCTAGATTGTCTTCTACCTTTTCCTCTGGGAGATCATAAAACTATTTTGTCTCCTCAGAAAAAGCCATATTCATTATTTTCAGTGTTTCAAAACTAATAAGCTTATGTTTTAAATTCTGATACTTGGATTTTCATGCAATATTGAATGACTCAAGACACCAAACTATCATCTTTGAAAGTAAATAATGATAAAAGATAATTTGGGCACTAATAATTCCATCTTTGATGTTATTGACTGTAACAAGTACATGATTCATCAAATTTAATTTCCTTAGGATCACTATGAAGTCTATGAAATATATATAACCATTCATGAGGGTATCTTTGTCACCTTTTCTTGGTACTAAGAAACCTTGTACCCATAGCGGAAGGACCCATTTGTTAGAAGATAGGTGAACGAATTTGACTATCTTGACATTAGCAAGTCCAAGACATTGTAAGGCCTTTACATTAACAAAAATACCATGAGCATCTTGGATTTTGTGTAATAAAAATTCAGCTTCTCCTTCGTATGACAGTCCCACCAAGTTTGCATCCATGGTGTAAATAATTTTGTAGGTCTTCCCATAACTCTTAAAAGAAATTTTTTCTCTAACATCTTCCTCAAAGAAGAAAACTGATTCATAGAACTCTAAGAGAAATTCTGGATAAACCATGTCTTGAACACCTATCTTAGATATGTATACATCTTCCCAACTAATTAACATTATATTCTTAGAGATGATTGAATCATAAATTAAAAAGTTAGGATGGACCATCCATTCCCTTTATAACTGCCATTTTGAGAATGGCTTTGTGGTAGACATTTCCTGAGAAATGGCTTCTACAGACATTCAGATTTGAGGAAATTTGAGAGATTCAGAATGGGCTTTAAGAACAGAGGTAGAGCTTCGGGATATGAGATCTTAGAAATCGATGTTGGACAACATTAGGGTCCCCTTTATATAGGCAATGGTGGTGACCTTTCAATATCCAAAAAAAATCTAAAAGTTGAATAACTCTCTGATCTGAACTGATGGTTGAAAACATGCCCGTAAGGAAATCCGGAATCTGATATTTTGAGGTTTTAAAAACATTCATATTTAGGATGAAACGAATCTGATAAATTTTAAAAGAAAAAGAAACTTCTAGAAATGAAAAAAATGATTATGAAAAATTAAGCAAGGAAGTCATATATTTCATATTGGCTAGGAAGTATATTCATAATAGGTGATATTCTTCTGGAATAAAATTTGACTACAAAAACAATAACTACAAAAACCTTACTATGAAAAACTTATTATGAAAAACATTAGATCAAAAAATATTTTAATGCATAAAAATCATTGAGTACCAAAACTCGATTACGAAAATCATGATTACGAAAAATCACATTACCAAAATTTCATTACGAAAATTTTCAGTAGGAAAATTTCCCTTACGAAAATTTCAATTACGAAAATTTCCATTATGCAAATTTCCTTTACGAAAATTTCTATTACGTAAAATATGAAAACATCATTCGGAAAAATATTAATACATCATTATGAAAAATATTGGAAAAAACTTCAATAAAAAATGTAATCCCCTTATTAAAAGGAGTTTATTAATATAAGGACATTGATTCTATGGGATGTTAATCAAGTAATATTATATCATGGTTATCATTCCTAAATTTTGTTTAATGTATTCAAATCTATCGAAGGGTAAACATTTTGTGAAAATATCAGCATGTTGATCTTGTGGTCCAATAAATTGAAGAATGATATCTTATTTTATTGTGTGATCCCTAAGAATGTGATGATTATAATTTATTTGTTTTGCACGAGAGTGATGTGAAGGGTTTTTAGTACTATCAATGGCACTTGTGTTATCACAAAAAATTTGAGTCTTAGTACAACTCAAGCCATAGTCTGCGAGTGTGAGTTTCATTCACAACACTTGAGCACAGTAACTTCCAGCTGCTACATATTCACCTTCAACAGTGGAGAGTGATACTAAGTGTTGCTTCTTGGAAGACCAAGAAACTAATGAATCTCTTACGAAATGGCAAGTTATGGATGTACTTTTTCTATCCATTCTACATCCACCAATGTTAGCATCCGAAAATCTTTTAAAAAAAATCATTTCCAGAAGTGTAAAATAGTCCTAAATCAATGGTTCCCTTTAAGTAGTGAAAAATTATTTTCCCTTATTTTAAATGAGATTCCTTAGGATTGGATTGTTATCTTAAACATAAGAATACTGAATGAATCAAGTCTAGATGACTAAGTGTCAGGTAAATTAATCTTCCTATCATACCTCTAAAAGATGATTTATCTACTAGTTTCCCATCTTCATCAAGATCAAGTGTGTTTGAGGTACCGATAAGAGTACTTATACTCATAATGTTGTCATATCCATAATTTTTAAGAAGATATTCAATATACTTATGTTGGGATATGTAGATTCCTTCTGGTTTTTTAGAAATTTGAAAACCAAGGAAAAATGTTAACTCACCCATCATACACATTTCAAACTCAAATTTCATTAGATCCTCAAAATAATAAGTTAAGGATTGATGAGTTGAACCAAATATAATGTCGTCAACATAAATTTGAATAATCAAAACATTTTTCTTATATTTATTTATAAGAAGGGTTGGATCTGCATTACCCATAACATAGTTATTTTGAAGCAAAAATCCTTTAAGTCTATAATACCATGTTCGAGGGACTTGTTTAAGGCCATAAAAAGATTTGGTAACTATAAAAACATGATCAGGATGTTTTATATCTTCAAAACTAGTATGTTTTTCAACATAAACATCCTCTTTAACATAACCATTAAGAAAAGAACATTTCACAACCATTTGAAAAAGTTTAAAATTGATGAATGCTACAAAGGTAAGTAAAATCTGAATAGATTCATGTCTAGCTACCATATCATAGGTTTCTTCATAGTCTATTCATTATTGTTGATTATAGCCTTTGGCAACCAAAATAGATTTATTTCTAACTATGATTCCATTCTCATCACACATATTTCTAAAGACCCATTTTACTCCAATTACAGAAGTTCCCTTAGGTCTTTCAACCAAGGTCCAGAATTTATTCTTTTCGAATTCATTTAGTTAATCATGCATGCCTTTAATCCAATCATCATCACCCAAAGATTCATCATTGATTTGTGTTTTTATTGGGAATGGAATGCTAGATGATCTACTTCATTTCTTAAGGAACTTCTGGTCTTTACAGGCTGATTTACATCACCAATGATTCTATCACTAGGATGATTCTTTAGAAACGACTAATTTGGGTTTTGAAAAATCTATTAATCAACATAGGGTAGAAAGTCATATGGGTTAAATGTTTCAGAAGTACCTTCTTGTACAATTTCCTTATCATAAGGTTCTTCTATCGTTGGTTGATAATTGGTTTTTGTAAACATGTCTGAGTATGTAGGATGGGGTTGTTTAGAAACAAAAGGATCAGTTTCATTAAATTTGACATGTACTGTTTCTTCAACAGTACTAGTGTTTTTGTTGAAAAATCGTTATTCCTTAAAAGTTGTGGAGTAGCCTAAGAAAATTACTTCATCAAATTTTGGTGCAAATTTTTGTAAGTTATCTTTGGTATTCATAATGAATACCTTGCATCCAAAAACCTTAATGTAGGAAAGTCTAGGTTTTCTACAATTACATAACTCATACGAATTTTTATTAAGAAAAAGTTATAATCAAAACTCGATTTATAGTTTAACAAGCAGTAGATACATCTTTAGAAAAAAAATGTTTGGCAACAGAATACCCACTCAACATGGTTCTAGTTATCTCTTGAAGAATTCTATTTCTTCATTCAACAACACCATTTTGTTGAGGTGTTCTGGGTGCTGCGAAGTTGTGAGTAATACCTTTTCCACTACAAAAAGTTTGAAAATCATAATTTTGAAATTCTCCTCCATGATCACTATGAATAGTTTCCAAGGGATGGTTTTTCTCATTTTTAACATGGGCTCTAAAACTTTTGAAATAAGAAAAATCTTCTGACTTCTTTCCTAGAAAATAGACCCATGTAAATCTAGTGTAATCATCAACCAAAACAAATACATAGTACTTTCCCCCAATGATTCCAGATTGTGTTGGAAAAAAAGATCCATATGAACTAACTGTAATGCATTAGTAGTTGAGACTTCACCGACTGATTTAAAATGCGATTTATGTTGCTTTCCATATTGACAAGGGTCACAATGTTTTGAAGAATCAAATCTAGGCTCCGATAGATCCTTAACTAAACCATTCTTATAATGTTTACATAAGTTCTTAAGCTTACAGTGTCCTAACCTTCTATGACATAACAATGAATGATCTTCTATTTCACTAAGGCAATGTATGTCTTAGCTCCTAATGTATTTTATGTTTATTGTTTAAACATTCTCCCACCTTTGGGATGAAAGAATACACTCTTCCTTGGAATTGTGTACTAGGAACTTATCATTCCTAAAATTCACAAGGTAGCCTTCATCAAATAATTGACTTATACTAATGAAATTTCACTTAAGGCCTTTAACTAATAAAACATTTGAAATAAAAGTTTTTCCCAGAAGAACGATATTACCTATACCAATAATTTCTCCCTAAGCATTATCTCTGAATGTTACTTTTCCTACTTTTGATTTGATAATATTTCCAAAATACTCTTTGTTACCAATCATATGCTGGGAAGATCCACTATCCATGTACCATGTGTTTTTGTTGGTACATTCTCTATTTTCTTGAAAGGAAGATAAATTTAGGTTTTCAGAACCCAAAATTTCTTGGATCCGGAATTGTTAGAAAATAAAATTTTGGGTATCGTTATTTTTTTTTAAAATAATCTTTATGAAACATAAGAGATTGAACTCTATTTATGGAGTAGTTTTTCTTCCAATGCCCACCACTTTGACACTTAGTGCACAAAGGGGCTCTAGAAGGAACAAAATATTTTCTTTTGAAAACTGGTTTTTTCTGAGTAAAACCTACTCCAGTAGTGGTACCTTGACGTTTAATTTTGGAATACATATTGTCAAAATTTTACTTCCTGGAGGTAAATTTTGCAAGAAGCTTCTTTGGAGAAAATTTTTCAGATTTCAGTCTGATGACTAAATTCCTATCCTTAGGAATCATTTCTTTAGAGTTATATTTTTCCTCAAAAACATGTATCTTTGAAATAGCATTCTTAAGATCTTTAGAATGTTATTCCTTATCAAACTTTTCTTTCCCAAGGTCCATAGAATGTTTTTCTAAAAGATCTTCTTTATCTCCATGATCTCTAGAATGATCTGAAATCTCTTTTGTTATAAATTCATCTCAATTATTTTCCTTGTGTAACATCATAGTAATTTTACAATTTTTTTCTTCAAGTAACAAGGAAAATCTAGATACTTCTTTATATGAATGTTCTTTATTTTCTGAGGAAGAAGTGTCTTCATTAGATTTAATATTTTTAGAATAGTAATTCATATCAAAAGACAAATTTTTTAAAGCCTCGGTAGAGCGTACCTTGACCATAAGACATGTATTAGGGAAAGAAGTAGTAGCAGTGAATCACATATTCTTCTGAGCTAATGAATCATATTCAGATGATTCATCTTCTAAAGAATCTCCATAGCTAGAACTCCATGTATCATTATCTGTAAGGATTTTCTTGGGCCTTGATCGATAGAATTTCTTCTTATTCCCTTCTGAATTTATTTCATTCTTTTCCTTCGTTTTCAAAAAGGGACAATCAGGTCTGATATGACCTATTATCTTGCATTCATAGCATGAAACTCAACAATCATTCTTATCTCTGTATTATTTCTTCTTATATCTATTCTTATGGTTCTTCTGAGCTAAAAATATTGATCATTCTCCAAACAAGATTGGCTAATTCATTCTTTGACTTTTCTGAATCAATAGATTTTGACTGAATAATGACTTTATTAGATTTAGATCAAGTCACCCATTCAAGGGTCTTGGCTTTCATATGTTTGGATGTAGTAGTAAAAGCTACACTACCATTTCTATTCTTCTTCTTCACAATATCAGCATCTCTCTTCATTCTAGTTTCATGCTGAAGAAGAGTTACAAACAACTTATCTAAGGAAATCTGAGGGAATTTACTATTCTCATCAATAGCTGTTCTCTTGGACTCCAATTAATTTGGAAGGATGTGAATAATCTTGTTAACAAGGGATTCATCATCCATTCCTTTTTTACCCATTGATTTTAAACAATTAACTATATTCATGAATCTCTGTTACACCTTGCCTATGCATTAACCATAAGGAAAAATAAAATCATGAAATTCAGCTCTAAGAATGGCTCTTCTAGTATCAATTACATAGGATGTACCAAAATGAGTAACTTCAAGATTATTCAATATACTGTTTGCAGCTTCACATGATGATATTTGACTATAGATATTCCTAGTCATGGAACATAACAATGTATTTCTGACTCTGAAATTTGATTGATATGATGATTTTTCCTGATTTGTAAAGGTTATCAAATCCTTATCTAAAATATTATAATCACAAGTAACCAGTATATAGTTATCAACTCCAGTATTGAAAACAAAATTCTTCATTCTTTCTCTCTAGTACTCATAATCATTTCCAACAAAAATATGAGGTTTGGTAGGATTTAGATTATTTATGGAACCAAAATTTATTCCTGCCATACTTAAGAAAATCATTTCCACAAAAACTTGTTAGTAGTATTAGTTTTTAAACTAGAGTAAATATCCTAAGAATAAATTAGATATTGTGTCTCTATGAAAAAGTCAGTCCGAACTATATGAGTCCGAATTTTTGAATCTGAGAAATAATTTGAATCTGAAATACAGATTCCAAAAAATATCAATCTGGAAAATGTAATTCTAATAATTCCCTTCTGAATATAATTGTAATATTAATTCAGGTTGAACCAATGCTCTGATACCAATTGTTAGGATGGTATGTGACTGAGTATGATATACTATATAATACCAAACATAGGATCGAAATAAAAATGAGATTCTCAGATACAAGGGGGGGAGAATTGTACCTTTTAAAAATTCTGATAGGAATTTTATGGATGGTTATGTTTAATAATGTTAAACAGGATAATTTACAAGACCTTTGTGAGTTATAAAGACATTCTAGATTCTAGAAAAGTGATTCATGAAATGGAACATAACTAATATTAATAAAGATGAAGATTTACCTTACTTCATATAGAATCTAACTATATCATAGTATAAGGATGAGGATGTATAATAAAGTATAATTTTCTCAAAAATTCAAAATGCACACTGGAAAATAAAGTAGTAACACTACAATTAACAAAAAATAACTCTTTTAACTCAAAGAAAAGGTTATCCAACAACCTTGGATAATGGTCCCTTTATTTATACATTCAAAAACGTTTGTCTTACCCACACCGGGGTAAGACCTCAATATGAAGATTGGATTCATTCATGCTATCCCCGCAAGCCCTCAACTATCAGGTAGTCACCACCTCTGTCTACTTTAGCAAGGAAGACCTCAACATCAAGGTGATGGAACCTCTGCCTTCCTATCCCCAGAAGGCCTCGATTGTACATAGTAACAATCGGAATCGCACAATGAAAATCTGAACAAGGAAAATATTGAACAAGTTGTTCAAACTTTATTCACGAAGCATGAGAGTTGATAAGAGAATATCTATCTAGAAATCAGTTCAAGAAGTTCTGAGCATCAAAACTCCAAAATTCCTTAGCATGTTCAAATGAGCTTCTATTTATAGGTGAAGCTCCAACGGTCGACTCCCTGATCCAATGGTCATATTCTTCCTTGAATTTCGGAAGGACATGTACACATGTCACTCAAAAAACGGTTAGTTAATATCAGAATGCACGACATCATTTTTTAATAGAACAAGTGTAAGCATAACAAACTGATATTCAGAATGAAGTAGAAAATGAATGTTCGGAATGGAAAAGGTTAAAGTTCAGAATGTAATTAAAAAAATAAATTTGGAGTCTATAATCATAAGAATATTCGGATTCTGTTTTATAGGAATTCAGAACCTGAATTCTGTAGAAATATGGAGT